>OY728135.1:1830369611-1835369611 GCA_963277665.1 Viscum album | reverse complement strand
ATAATGTAATGTTATCTCTACAAATCAACCATGTACATCATATAGTGCATGTGTGTATCATGAAGTGCCTATATCGTTCTTAAAGAGCCTACTTGTGAATAGAATATTTCCCTGTTTCCATTTTATTTGAAAAAATTACCCCTATATTTTTTAATACAAAATTGATTCTAGATTTAGTAACCTGTATGACATGATGTCTTTGGATGAATGATGTTACACTTTTATGAAAAATATTTAGGTTGATCATCCTTTTTTAAACGTATGGGGGAAACCCCCTGTTTATTGAATAAGAAAGAAACTCCTTTATAAGGGAAAAGGAGGAACCCTAAATAAAGATAGATGCAAAACATCTAGAAAAAAAGGTGCTCAAACATACATGAGTTTGAATATTACCAAGTATAAAATTTTATTTATTATATATTCATGCATGAAAATTATGTATCGATACTTTTGTTTGATCATATATAATCATCATAATAGTTTTCCTCTTAATTTGGACATATGTTTTAGAATACATTTTCTATGGCCCATCGTTACTAGAGGTACGATAAGGGATATCATATTTCCTATAAAACACTACATTAAATAAGGATGTTATAGATCCTTATTGTAATCCAATTACATGTATTTATTCATCTTTATTTACCTTATATCTCAATAATCAATGTAGATGATATAATTTTAAGTTAAACTTATTCCTATGGATTTTTTATAATGAATGGGATTTGTATTTTTGGGTCCATTATTATTGTAAAGAGTTTATCCAGTAACCATTTCAGTAAATCAATATATAGATGTAAAAATACAATGTTTAAGTCTCACTGGCTATCATAAATTCTCCGAAAATTAAAAATCAATTTTTTAATAATTCAACTTTAAATAAAAACCATGGTTAGACATCGATCATTTTAAAATACATATATTAAATTAGAGGTATCCCAATACATGAGATGATGTATAAGTTTTTTCAACCTAACACTATTGTTTGGGATGATATAAAACAAACTCATATCATAACAAGTATTCTATCCACTAAAGTTAAGAGTATATTAGGATGGAGTTTCCATCAGCACTTGATCTTCTTTTTTCGAGAAATTTTTTTCATTCCCTCCACCAAACCAAAAAACCAAGTTCATGATTTAGGTCCATGAGGAGTAGTCCCATTAAGAAACAATAATAGGAAGAATTTATATTTTGGCATGATATATAGGAAAATGAAAAATATAATTTAAGAATTTAATATACAAAATATTCCCACATATCATAAAATATAATTATATTTTTCTATGCTTCTTAGAGGATAAATGTTCTGACCATGGATTACCAATTTTACATATGGATATAACCCAAAAAATATATGATATTTTGGGAAATCTACAACCAATTAACCATGAATTTTTTCATCAATCAAACTATTATATATTATTCCAAAACCATGAATTATGAATGAAATTTCATAAAATAAATATTTTCTGTTATATTATTTTCCATAGGCAATGTATATTATGTGTAATGTTTTGCTAAACACTATTGTAATTCCTCAAACATTATCTCTCCCAATTTTACTAATCAATTATATCATTTGACCATATTATAAGGTATGCAACTGTTGTTCTAAACACAATGGATTTATTTGACTTTCACCATTATTTAATGCGACGATACACATTTTAGAATGGTCATTGATGAAGATATTGGAAATTTAGGGGAAATATCTATATCATTTAATTTTGATATTTTTAAAGTTCCATAAGAATATTATGTAGTCATATTTGAGCCGTATTATTGATAAATAAATTCAAATTACGATTTTTATTTTCAATGTGGGATCTGCAAATTATTTTAATAAGTTCCAAAGAAAATTGTATACTATAATCATTATCCAAATTCATTATTTTCAATACTATACGATACTAATTTTGATTATATAATTACTATTATCTAGGATACTGTTATCATATTACTTGATTACATAATGTCATTATTTGAAGGTAATATATATTTTTTAATAGGATAAATACTCCCATGTTTGAAATTAACATTTATTTACTTGTCACAATTTCAAAATATTACAATGGAATAAGTCCTTGAAACCTAGACTTCAGTAACCACATTACCCAAATATCATGGATAATCCTCATTTTAAGTAACTTGTATACTAAATATGGCACAGATCCATTGTCAAAAATGGTATTTTCGTTTCTAGAATTTTAATATATAATTTTTAACATTCAAAAAGAAATTGAATATGAAAATTTTCATTAACATACCCATTCATTGACAAAAAAATTTATCTACATATTATGATTCCTTTATTCCAATATCATTGTTTTTATTGATTTATACCATAGAAGAACGAATATTAAATTATATCCCCGTAAAATCATGTTATTATAGTTCTAATCCAAAAACTTTTGCAGATAACTATATTGTATAAATGTATACATGGATCCATGGCAATGAAATTATCAAGGAGTATTAGATATATAATACATGTAATATGGCATAGTTTCTTATCATTACCTTTTTAGATTACACACATTTGGATTTGACTTCATGAACTTCGATCTCCCTCTAGAAAATACATTATCATCCAAGTGAAAATGTTGACCCAAGATAGAATATTCTACTCAATTTAAAAAATAATCATTTTGATGGAGTATGTGTATCATTATACAAATTTGACTAATCTTATGGTAAATTGTTATTCATATCTTCATGGACGTGTAAAAATTAAATCCATTGATCTGTAAAAATTTTATGATTATATTGGGAAATTTAAATAATATTCATTATAGGTTATTAATGGATTCAAACCCTTCGATAAAAGAATAAATTAATTCCATATTCATATGTTAGAAACACCATAACTATATGATTCTAATGTTATCACATGAGTGGATCATCATTTATCCAATTTGTGTATCCCATAAAATCATAACTGATGTGATAAATTTAACTAACCTAGGGTTATATTATTTTTTATTCATCACATTTCATTATACACAATAATATAGATATAGAGAGACATATGATTCTTGTTTCTTATTAATTTTTATAGTGAAATAAAATATAAAATTTCTCATTAATTATCAATAATATGACATTTTTTTACTCTAATAATATCATTATTTTAATTTACAACACTGTATAATGAAATTTCATGATAATGTTAATCCACATAAACTGTAATATTCAATTGAAAACAATATTAATTAGATATCAAATGATTCAAGTCACCATTAGATATTCCACTAGTTTATGTTCCCATAGAGGAGTATAGAGATATACACTATCATGATAAAACATGTGGTGGTCAATTTATATAATATATGATTTTTAAATAGGAGTGGAACAAGAATAGGTATAGGAAAATGGGAAATAAATACAACTCTAGAGTTTTGTTTTTTAGTCTAAAGACCTCAAAATTCTGTGTAATTTGTTTTTAATTAAATTGAAATTTTACGAGTCCGCGAAAATTATCTGCGCTTGATTTTGAGTCCCTGAGTGCCTGGAATGAATTTCTGAACTTTTTTTCTGGTACGTTCGGTAAATGTAAAAGCGGGGTTTTGTGACATCTCAACCGGTGCTCGAAATTGAAATTTGAGGGCACCATTGAACTCACACTGTCGTATTCGGTTATGAAGTCCATCAACTCGGCTGCATTAGTTCAAGGGTGGTAGTTTGTTTTTCACTTTCTCGTGAAAGAAAAAAATAAAATGAAATAAAATAGTGAAATTTTTTTTTGAAACTATCATGTGGATGCTTCAGATGTGGTTACCACCTGAACTAAACCCACCATGAGAGGTTATGGGGGTGGGGACCACCATAGACAAAAACCCCTTGAACCCCTATGAACTCCCACTTAATGGGGAGAAACCTCTTGAGCACCCCCACTTAATTATGCCAACTCTCCCCAATAATTAATTAATCCAATCCATCAATCAGTTAATTAATCTATTTTGAATTTATAACAACAAACAAAATAGATAAATTGTTCTATTAAGGTGCTACGTATCATATTAGTCGAATTGGGGAGGGAAGAACTATTAGGAGAAAGGTCTCTAACAAAGAACGCCAACGAGGAACATCTCCAATTATTAATGAACCGACGATCAAGGAAACATCGATGTCACTGATGTATGTCTATCCCCAACGACGTCATCTACTTCCTCACAACCTCAGTCAATGAACCATCTAGGTAGGGAAGATGTTTGAATTTTTCCCCTTCTAGTAATTGACAATTCATCGTGAATCAAAAAAATATTATAACTGCTTGCTACTGCCTTAATGCGCAGTGTGCGGGCCAAAAAAACATGGCCAATTATCTCAACAAATCATGGTTCTATTGTGGGTACTTCGCCATGGTGACAGTGCCTGTGTCGGCAGTTGGAACCATTAGAACTAGAGAACTGTGACGAACGTGAAGAATGAATGGTGGCTGGTCATGTCGGCCGCTGGTGCTGCCACGTTCTGCCTCGTCACCTCGCCTCACCACCCGCGTCCCCGATGCACCGCCCGCGACCCCGACGTGCTGCCCGTGTCACACAGTTCGCGGCACCGACGCACTGACACGTGGCTTCACTGCCCTTGCGGCACCATGACCTCCACACCTCTAGGCCGGACCGCCGAGCGGGCCAGGACATAACAAGGTTCGGGCCGGACCCAACAGGTCGGGTCGGTTTGGACCGGACCCAGACCTACTATGACACTTTTATACTATTTTGGTCATAACATTGGCATCTGAATTCTGTTTGATGAACCGTCTATGGCGCCAGAAACCTTGGAGCAAGGCAGTACCATTGGATTACCCCACTTTATTTTTGGATAATGTTGGGAAATAGTTGGTTTGGATCGAGCACGAATCCAATCAGACCCTTGTAACTAAAATGCTAATAACTAACAGATCGAGCGTCTGATTGACGCGTCATCTATTGCATTGCTAACCATATTAAATTATGGCCCTTTGAGATATTTCATCATGTGAATTCATGGTAGTTGGTGTATCAAATGGTGGATAGTGGAGCGGACCCTCTAGGAGACGAGCAAGCCTAGTGTGGGAACCCCATAGCTGGTTGTGACATGAAGAATGTAGAGTGATCCTGTGTGGGTCAGTAGCTAGCAATCCTGTGTGGGTAAGAAACATGGGATCTTATGTGGGTCAGTACGAAGCGATCATGTGTGGGTCAGCAGCGAGCGATCATGTGTGGGTCCTCACCAAGCGATCTAGTCTGGGTTAGCACCAAGAGATCATATGTGGGTCAACACCGACTGATCCTGTGTGGGTCGGAACCAAGCAATCCTTTGTGGGTCTACTGCTTAACAGAGTAAGATGACTTAGTAGTTACATCTAATCATCTATTCTACTATTCTTAAGCTATACCTGGTATGACCTGAGTCTGTACCTGTTTGGTACCTTCCTTTTTGGTAATACCTTGGTGGTATCCTTTTTGTGTGGGATACAAGTTTGGTACATGCCATGGTGGGTTTCCTTCTTTTTTTGAACTGTTGTGCTTCGGGATTTGAGTTGGACTCTGTGATATCCTCATGAATGAGATGGGTTTGCTTGATAACTTAGGTATATACATGGGAATATACCTATGTAGGGTTGTCAGTTGATTCCAAGCTCTATGGTTTACCATTGGTGGATTTTGTGAGACCTTGAGGGTCTCACGATCCCTATTGAGTATCATTATACTCACCCCTGCATGGGATATTCCTTCCCTTCATTGTGTTTGGTGAAGACGATGAACATCTCTTCTGAGGATGAGAGTACCTGGAGTAGAGGCATCTTGGAGGTAGACGTTAGACGAGGCGAACTAGAGAGATGGTCGTTCGTGAGTTATACCTACACTTCAGGTCGGATCCATGGTGGAAAATCTAGGAGCAGTTTTTCTCTTATCAATTGGATTTTACTATCCAGTTTTCCTTGTACATTCTAGTTGGGTTTGTATTGTGGCCCCTTTATACTTGCTATACTCACTCTGGTTAGAATTTAGTTTACTGGAGTTTGTATCTTGATGTGTGTTTGGTTGTGTGTGTTACAGGTTATAAAGGCAATGTCTTCCCTATTTCTGAGAATGCGCCATCAGTGGTAGTCGCCATCCCCTAGCCTATGGTTGGCGGGCTTGGGGTAGTCAGGGAACTCGCCTCGGGGGACTAGTCAAGAAAATTTGTTTTAGAGGAGTCAATTTACCGTAGAACATAGGACTCTGATCAATATTTTTTAATGGAAATAATGTAAAGTGTAGTGAGTCTGATTATCAGTTTAGGGAATGCAGTGTTGGTGCGGTGGCCGATGTATCCAAACAGCAGGAACATGACTTATGATTTCTGATTATGTGCATGAAATCATAGAATTTTTGTGTGTTTCTAAGAGTTTTCTTTGTTATCTATTGATTCATATCACTGGGTATAAATTATTGATCATGGTGCACATATTGGATTTCAAGATGCCACTATGCAGACAACCAGCTAGGGTTCCGGGAGTAGTACACACAGATACTGAGTGACGAGGCTTCGGTACAGGGCCCTCTTCCAGTAGAGGAACCATCAGAGGCACTAGTGGAAACATTACATGTTGGTCCACTGATGCCACCAGCCGCAGGTGAAGAGGGTGCACACCACCTGAGAACGTTGCATGAGTTCCAGTGCCCGAGGCCACCCAGTATCAGGGGAGAGATATACCCACACGTGGGTGAGGATTGGCTGGAGGCTTTGGTGAGTGTCTTTTGACTGGTAGGTACACCAACCGATCTCATGGGGATCCTTGCTTCAAGTCTTCTACATGAAAAAGTAAAAATATGGTGGAGGATGATGCTCCAGGATCATGACGAGCTGATACTTCTCTGGGCAGACATCGAGTGGATTTTTCGGGCAGAGTTTTTCCCAGCCACTCTTCGCCCAGTGCACATTCCGGAGATACTTCATCTGCAACAGGGCAACATGACTATTTCTCAGTACTCAGTGAGGTTCGATGACCAGTCACACTGCTCCACAGATATGGGGTGGGACCCATTCTTCTGGTCCAGAACGTTCATGTAGGGACTTAGGCAGGAGATTAGGGCTTCAATGATCTTACTCAGCATCCTGACGTAGGAAGGAGTGTTATTGAAAGCCCCTTGTGTAGAGAGTTTCCTGGCAGAGTTGTCACCCACAGTGAGACTCAATACTAGACATCATGTAGCATGGTCCTTTACAACTGGCAGCAGATAGATGTCATAGAGGTCCAACGAGACCAGACCTACAGGTGGACGACTGCATGATCCACGGTTGGTTGACTGGGGAACCCGAGGCAGATCCAATCATGACAAGAGTATATAGTGTTACGAATGAAGTGGGTAGTTTCACATGGAACGTAACTATCTGACCCGTCATAGGGATGATCAGCAGGAGGTCGAAGGACTGCCTAGGAAGATATAGTGATTTGACCATAGAGATCCCTAGGGAGTAGGTGGACGTGGCCGAGGAGCTGTCTGTGCAGCTATTGGTGGGAGACGTTTCACGATGTTACTGCCAACACCACTAGGAGGTCCACCCCAATCGCAAGGAGTAGGTTGATAGGGGTGATCATAGCTCCATGAACCTGAGGCCTATGATCACAATGCTCTGGAGATGATATGAGGTATGATATGTATCTACTCTACCTTAGTTACAGTACTTATAGACACAGTTTTTGGTCATTAATTTACTTCCACTACCACCATATTGAGCACGGATATTCTGACAGAGCCGTTGGCTTGATACTTACTATTAGAGACTCCTACGAGAGATTATTTGTCAATTAAGCACTAGTGCTAGCAATTAAAGCTTACTCTAGGAGGTGAGAGCTTGGACTGGGATCTCTTAGTAGTAGTGTCTATGCCTTACAACATCATATTGGTTATGGATTTGTTATCTAAATTCCATGCTTAGATTGAATTTTCTAGGTAAAAGTTATGGTCAGTCCACACGGATGGGACCAGGTTTACAGTAATCTATGAGAAGGGAGCCTTTGCAGCACATGATGGACTTACATGGAAGAGGGTTCAACCGATCACTCATCAGTTGGCTATCCTTAACCTTAGAGAAGTTGATGTGGAGAGTCCGAGATATCCTGTAGTGGTGGACCAGTACACGGATGTATTCATAGATGATGATCTTGGTATACCTCGTTATAGAGTGGTGGAATCTTATATTGACTTGTAACATAGGATGGCATCGATATCTACACAAGCGTATCGGATGGCTCTCGTGGAACTTCTTGAGTTGCGGGTACAACTGGAGGACTTACAGGGGAAAGGGTTAATTCGGACCAGTGTTACTCCATGGACATCCCTGATTCTATTCGGCAAGAAGGCGGATGGGAGCTTCAGGATTTGTATTGATTATCAGCGACTGAACCAGGTGACTATAAAGAACAAGTACACACTCTTGAGGATTGACAACCTCTTTGATCAGTTGAAAAGAGAACGATTGTTGTCGAATATAGACCTCATATCAGGTTATCACCATCTTAGAGTACGAGTTGTGTATGTGCAGAAGATGGCTTTCAGATGTCGTTATGGCCTGTACGAGTTCTTGGTTATGCCTTTTGGCATGACCAACGCTCCAGTAGTGTTCATGGGACTCATGAATATTATCCTTCATCTATACCATGATCACTTTGTATTAGTCTTCATATACGAAATTCTAATCTGCGTGACTACTGAGGCGGAATATTCCTATAATTTACAAATAGTTCTAGACACACTTCGAGAGGCCCAGCATTATGGTAAGCTCTCGATGTTCCAGTTCTGGATCCAAGTGGTTCACATTCAGGGACACGTCATATCAGAGGCTGGATTTGTAGTGGATATCGTGAAGATTGAGGAGGTACTTAATCGTGAGCCACCCATGCGTGTGATGGAGATACAATGTTTCATGAGTTTGGCTGGATAATACCAGAGATTTATTCCAGATTTCACCAAAGTTGCAGCACCAATTTCAGCATTTATGATGAAGGGATGACCCATCGTGTGGTTGGAGATATTCTAGTGGAGATTCCAGGAGCTGATGCATAGGCTGACTAGTGCCCCCATCTTTAGGCTATTAGAGGAGGGCTTAGTGTACATATTCTATTGAAATGCATCATAGACCAGGCTCGGATGTGTCTAGATGTAGGAGTGAGCAGTGATCAAATATGGTTCTCGACAGCTGAGACAACATGGTCAAAACTACACTACCAATGAAATGTAGTTAGTATCAATGATCTTCATCTTGAAGATGTGGAAACACAACCGGATGGGAGAGCGTTTTATAGTGTATTCTAATCACAAGAGTCTCAGGTATATATTTGATTAGAAAGACAAGAACCTGAGATAGTGACATTGGCTTGAGTTCTTAAAAGACTATAACTTCGAGAAAGTCTATACTCCTGTGAATGGGAATGTTGTAGGAGATACACTCAGAAGGAGGTCAGGTATACAACTGCTAGGTGATGTGATGAAGTAGATGGATGCTTTGCTGATATCCTTTGAGGATTGGGATGGAGCATCTTTTCTTTAGTCTCTTAAAGTCACTCCCCCAGTTCATCAGAATGTCAGGGAGGCGTAGTGTGGGGACACTGACTGCAAGACTTGACGTACTCAGATATCCATAGGGAAAGCACGTGATGGTTTTTCTGAAGGTGGGTATGACATTATCTTTTTTAGAGGACGTACCACGGTACCAATGTCACTTTGGGAGGAAGTGTTGGGGGAGTTCCACACATCCCCTATAGCGATACATCTGGGAGTGGCGAAGGTGTACCAAGATCTCTAACAATAGCACTTGTGGCTGGGAATGAAGAATGTTGTTGTAGAGTTTGTCTCTCAGTGCCTCACTTGTCAGCAAGTGATGGTGGATTATCACGTACCAGTTGGCTTTGTTCAATCTTTAGAGGTCCTACAAGGGATTTGGGATGGGATAACCATGGACTTAGTGACATGAATTTCACATACATCCAGAGCTCATGACTCTATCTAGGTGATTGTCGACTTACTCACCATGTCGACCCACTTCCTACTGATATGAGATAAGGATTTAGTAGAGATATTGGGATGCCTATATGTGCAAGATATTGTGCAGATACATGGAGTACCCTCGATGATTGTCTCTGATGGAGATGCATGTTTTACAATCTTGGTGTGGAAGGGGATGCCGGAGGCTTTCGAGACACAACTTCATTTGAGCACCGCCTTCCATCCTCAGAAGGATGGCCTGACTAAGCAAACCATATTGACCCTCAAGGAAAGGTTTCATGCTTGTTTCCTCGACTTTGGTAGAAGTTGGGAGGATCAATTTCCTTTAGTATAGTTTCCATACAACAACCACTATCACTCCAACATTGGAATGGAACATTTTGGGGCCTTGTATGGGCGACCTTGCAGATCACCTTTGTAATGGAATGACCTAGGGGAGTCAACACTAGTGGGACCAGAGATGGTACCGGCTATTACAGAGAATGTGATGAACATTATGGAGCAGATGAAGACTGCACAGAGCAGGAAGAAGTCTTATGCTGATAGTAGCAGAAGACCTATATAGTTTAAGGATGGAAACCACATCTTTCTACGAGACTCACCTCGATGAGGTTCGCGGAGATTTGGTGGAGGTTACAAGTTATCTTCAAGGTTCATTGGAACATTTCAGGTCCATACAAGAGTTGGTGGGGTGGCTTACTGCCTTTCACTTCCCCCTCATTAGCATCGGGTGCACGACGTCTTCCATGTATCCCAGCTAAGGAGATACATGCATGACCCTTCCCACATTATCAACTATAGATAGTTGGACGTCGATGATGGGAGAACTTTTACGGAGGTTCCTCTCGAGATTGGCGATCGACAAGGGCGGGTCCTTCATAGGCCGTCGATACCTCTGGTGCGTGTTCGTTGGAAACACGGGAACCTATAGAAGAGCACATGGAAGTGGGTGGCTAAGATTCATGCTCAGTACCCCCACTTGTTTTCTTATTTTTTAGTTTTGTCTTACTCGGATGTAAAGACCTAAGGTGGGGAGAATGTAAAGACCCGGAAATTTTGTGTAGATTTTTTAATTAAATGGGAATTTTATGAGTCTGCAAAAATTGACGGCGTGTGATTCCGAGGATCGGAGCATCTGGAATGAATTTATGATCTTTTTTGGGTACGTTGAGTAAACCTATGAGTTAGTTTTTTTAACTATTGAACCAGTGATATAAATTTAAATCCAAGGGCACTCTTGAACCCACAACATTGGTACCTACTTAAATAGATCTTCTCCTTGCCCGCAGTAGGTTGAGGGTGGACATTAGTTTTTCAATTTTTCATGAGAGAATAAATTAAAATAAAAGCGTGTAACATTATCTTTTTTATTTATTTTGGTACCCCCATGTGGATGCTTCATAGGTGGGGTCCACCTGAACTAAACCTCCAATGGCATGTTATGGGGGTGAAAACCACCCATGTCAAATCCACCTTGAACCCCTTTGAACTCCCGCTTAATGGGGAGAAACCTCTTGATTCCCCCACTTAATTATTCCAACACTCCCCTTTATTTAATTAATCCAACCCATAAATTAATTAATTAATATATTTTAAAATTATGCCATCGAACATAATAGATAACTTGTTCTATTAGGTGGGATAACTTTCATTTTGGTGGAATTGGGTAGTGAATAACTATTGGGAGAAATCTATGAAACGAAGAATGCCAATGAGGAACATCTCCAACGACGAACGAACCAACGATCGTGGAAATGTCGACATCACTGACGTATGTCTCTCCCCAATGAAATCAGCTCCTTCCTAAAGGCCTCAGTCAATGAACCTTCAAGGTATGGTAGATGTTTGAATTTTTACCCTTCCCGTTCTTGACAATTATTCATGAGTAATGGAATATAGTATAGTCTCTTGATACTTACCTAACACGGGGAGCTCAGGCCAACCTAACACAGCCCGTCCTCTCCACACATCTTGGTTCTATTATGTCTTCTTCCGGATGGTGTCGGTGACCGGTGCCGGTAGTTGGAACTGATGGATCTCGAGAACTACCAAGAAGGTGATGAAGGAAGGGTAGTAGGCCAAGCCGGCCTCCGGTGAAGGAACAACACCGGGCCGCCCCGCGGCGCTCCGCCGTCCACGGCCTACGCCACCCTACGGCCTCCGCCGCCCACCTAGCCTCCACGCTCTGCGATGCTCCACTGCCCATCACACTCAGCGCCACCTCGCGGCCTCCCCACCTACGGAACCCCCTGATTCCGCATGGCCTCGCTGTTTGTGGCCCCCACGCCGCCCCGCGACCACATCACATGTGCCCCCCTGCACCGCCTCGTGGCCCCCCACGCCACCCTCTGGCCTCATCACCCATGTCACCTCGTGCCACCACATGGAACTGTCACGCTGCCCTGAGCATCCACCGTCTGAGGCACTACCACACCGCCACACGGCTTTGCCACCCTCATGGCCCCGCGGCCTCCGCGCCACCCGACCGGACCGCCCAGTGGGCCGAGCCACACTCCATGGGCCAGGCATGACAATCCAATAGGCCATGCCACAACATGGGCTAGGCCAGACCCAGCGGGTCGGGCTAGGCCGGGTCAGTCTAGACCCAGACCAACTACAACCCTTTTACGCTATTTTGGCCATAACATTGGCACCAGACGTCTTTTTGATTAACTGTATGAGGAACCGGAAAACATGGAGTGAGATGGTCCCCTTTTTAAAACCCACTAGATATTTGGATAATGTTTTGGAATGGTTTGGTTGGATCGAGCTCGAATCTATCCAGGCCCTCTGAACTAAAAGGCTATTAATTCACAGACCAGGTGTCTGATTGAAGTTATGTCTATTGTGTTGAGGCCCCTATGACATGGCGGTCCTTTGAGATACTTCTTCCTAGGAATACATGGAAGTTGGAGTATCGACCAGTGTCCAATGGAGTGGACCCTCTTGGAGACGAGCAATCCTAGTGCGAGAACCCTATAGGTTGCGGTGACATGAAGAAAGAAGAACGATCATGTGTGGGTTAGCACCAAGTGATCCTATTTTGGCTTGTCTCTTAACAGAGTAAGATGAATCAGTAGTTTCATATAATCATCTATACTATTGTACTTATGTTCTAACGAGTGTGAGATGAGTCCGTAAAAGTGTGGTACCTTTCTTTGTGGTAACACCATGGTGGTATCCTTCTATGTGGCGTACCTGTGTTGTACTTGTCTTCATGGTTTTCCTTCCATTTTGGAAAAATTTATCTTTGGGATTTGTTTTGGAAACTCCATTTTCCTCATGATTGATAAGGATTTACTTGATAACATGGGTATATTTAAGGTCATATACCTAATTAGGGTTCTCAGTTGGTTCCATGTTGTGTGGTTTATCCTTGGTAAATTATGTGAGACCTTTAGGGTCTCGAGGTCCCTACGAAGTATCGTTATACTCACCTATGCATGGGCTATGCCCTCACATTGTTGTGTTTGGTGCAGATGGCAGACATCGCTGACTGAGGTCAAAGGTACCAGAACTAGATGTAGCTTGTAGGTGGATGTTAGATGAGGAAAACCACAAAGATGATCGTTCGTGATATGTACGTACCCTTCAGGTAGAATTCATGGTGTATTATCCAAGAGTATCTTTTCTCCTATCAGCTGTATTGTACTTTCCAGATTTCCATGTACATTTAAGTTTTCCTTGTACTTTCATATTGGTCTTATATTGTGGAACCTTTTTACTTGTTATAATTAATCTACATACTATTCAGTTTACTTGATTTCGAATCTTGTTGTGTCCTTATTTTTGTGTGTTACAGGTTATAAAGGCAATGAATCCCAGTTTTAGGGAATACTCCTTCGGTGCTAGTCGACAGTGCCAAGCCTATGGAAGGTGGGCTTGGGGTAGTCACGACACAGGCCCTGGGACATTGGTCATGACATTAAGATATGAGATGATTTCAGACATGGTGTGGATAATATATCAATAATGGAAGACTAAAAATAATCATAATAGTAGAGTCAAATATCACAATTATAAAAATGGTTTCTCATAGGTGTTTCTCACAAAACAGTATTCCCAAACATATCATATTAATAAATCTTGAGTTAGTCACTTTTTCAATGTGAAGATTTACATTGGGGAATAGATCATGGATTATTTAGGCAGTTGTACCATCACAATATTCGGTGTTTAACATGGTTGAATTGAACCAAATAACAAGGAAAAAAACTAATGATATATCATTTCCCATTTTCAAAGGACCAAAATTTCACACTCTAAATTAACTATAAATATATATATGATGTCATGGTAATTTATATTTCATATTCTATATCCTGATTTTTAAATAAAAATCATAAATGTGAGAACAATAGTTATAGAGCAACTCAATATATCATATATCCCTTAATGAGTTATAAACCTTACATGTTATCTCATTTTTTAAAGTTACCCATTCATACTTGATAACATTAGTTGTTAACAAGGCATGAACATTGTAAATATTCATAGGTCACCAATTATGGATTTTCAACATCCATTGTTCTTTATTACATTCCTTTCTATATGTATGATTATACAATATAGGCCAATGTAGCTTCTATTTATGGTCATACCTCATTATAAAAAAGAAAGACAATTTTCATTAAAACATGGTATAGGAAAACCAGATTTGAATTGTGATCTCAATGTATTTTTTTCAGTAAAACGAAAGTAATGTTTCATGTTGTATATACTTATTCTTCTTTGAATAGAGTATGTTGATTGTGAAAAACCATTGAACACAAAGCTTTGTATATCAACGTGATTAGTAGTTTACTAATGGAGTGATATAGTATATGTGGAAAGGGGCAAGAAAAATACATATTTATAAAAGATAATAATTATTTTATTGAATTCCTTATGATGATATTTATACAGTTTAGGGTTATAGTTATATAACCATTATGTCATGTGGTTGAAGGTAATGAAAAAATTCCTATGAATTTTATTTGAATAAAATCCCATATTCCTTCCAAAAAAATTAAATATTATGAATGATTTTGTACATTCAATGGAATTTAAATCCACTCAAATTGTTTAATTATGAATATATATAATTACATCAATGGTAATATTAAAGAGGGTTTGATAATATTTTATGTGAATGTGGGGTGTGATTTTTTACACATGTTGGAGATTAATCATATTGGGAGGGACGAATTTTTTATCATCAATTATCATTACTAAATTGAGGTTTCACTTGGAGATAGATATAAATTTATCTGATAACCATAAAATGGAAATGATGTTTTAAAAATTTACATAATTAATTATTCGGATTGAAATTAGCACACAATATAATGGAGTGGCCACCCTAGTATTTAGACAGCTATTTATTTATCATAAATTTGTATGGAAAGACTTTCTATGAGAAATTGATCAAAATATTTCATGAACTAGTGAGACAAATGGGTATAACATAACCTTTTGATGTAAATTATTTTAGGCCCCATATTACATATAACACCTCACTTTTTCAACCTATGATTTTCCATGGAAAATAAAACAAATGATATACAGAGTGGAGATAATAATAATTCATATTTTTTTCCTATCATTGGATTTTTACATAGTATGGTTTATTTTATTCTTATGTTCATTTAATTGTTCATATAACATGAAATCTAGGGGTAAGATTTCAAGGCCACACATTATTAGAAACATTTTTTAAAGATTTTATGTTTGTACATCATAAAATATAAATAAAATATATTCAATGTAAATAAGCATAAAGAAAAAATATCACATGAGATAATGTTACCAACTATAGTGTGGAGTATCATAAAAAGGGGTATACTGAGTTTATGGTATTCATTTAGTGAATATAAATGGGTGTGTAATGTAAATGAAACAATTTTTCCAAATGAAAAATATCAACCCTTTATTATTTTATAAGGAATGAAAATTGACTAAATATTCTTTGGAAGTATTTCTATCTTGTAATCAACATTTTAGATGTATATTTAGGATGGATGAAAAGATATTCCAAAAATGGGTTCAATAGTGATGTTATAGATGTTGTATAGAGAAATAGCCACATTACTCTATACATTGATTCCTTTAACTACTATAGCCATATATGGTTTTTCCAATTCGAATAACCAAAATAAAATTTCCAATGAAGTTAGATACCCTCATTCACAATTTCTATTGAAAATGTATGGTGATTTAAACCATAATTCAATAATTTATTGTGTCTATAAATAAACATAAAAAATTAAGGCATAAACTTTTAAATCCTAATCTAGCAATGAGAAGTTGTTAGGTTTGGTGGGATAGTATAGTTGGATGATGATTATTGTTGACCTTAATAATTAACTTATAATGACCCCATGAATTGTAAAACATCAGGAACCAAGACACATTGTCAATTTCTAATGAATAGACCATATATACTGATGCAATTTGAATTTTGGGGTGATGTTTTTAAATATTTTTGAATTTGATTTGGAATTAATGGAAACATATTTCCATATTCCGAATAAATATCTCATGCATATAAAATAAGTAGATGTGGACCCAAACACAATTAATTTCTGAGATAATTGGGAATTTTATTATTTTTAACAGTCCCATGTGTCAAACACAATTATGTAAATCCTAATCATAGTAATGGAATGACTATTAATTTCATCCCAGACCACTCTATGTAGTTTTTTATCATGTCAGATAGACCATATGCATTTTATTTTATCATATTATTATAAGGATAATGGTTTTATGTATTTTAGAAATACACTATGATGACATGGTACATGAACATCACTGTCTGGTTGAAATTATGATTATGTATCTCCCAATATAAGTTATGAACATTGATTGATATTATTATGCATATCATGTCAATTAAAAAACAATATATCAGAAGAGTGATTTGATATCATATCTATAGTATCATAAAAAATTATAATACATGAAAATATGCATTATTTTATTGTATATGAAAATATGGGAGAATCTATTTTATTGATATAGATCTTAATTAGTAGTGGGGAAATTTTATACTATTAATATTTTAACAAATATAGAACTATATTCTATTCGTATTGGAAAATATAAAACATGTTCTAGACATTCCATCATTTTCATGAGAATGGTCCCATTGATGACAAATATAATGGAAAGGGAGGGGAACTATGTAAAAAATAAAATAATTCACTTGATTTAAATACATGAATGTGTGTAGGAAAAATAACCCAAGATTATCTAAGAATCATGATGTTAATATTTATTCTGTATGTTTAGAAATATTATGTTATAATGGATTGATTGTATGAATATATCCTTTTCTTGATGTATAACTCTACTATGATGAAATAGTTTGATAAATTGACCATCAATCCCAGCTTTGGGAATTCATTAATGGAGTCAATGTGCATAATACAATTTAATAGTATGTGAGGAGAATACTGATGGATGGTGGGATTTTATTTTAATAGAAAAAAAGTGGGAACATATTGATATATTACTATGAAAACATATTTGAATTCAATATTATATATGGAAAAATGATTTTAATGTCGAAAGATCTCATGATTTAGGTTCTAATAGAAGATTTTTTTTTTCAATTCATATACTCAAACATTTGGAAACAAAAAAGACATTATTCTGATTTAATTATATGTTCCATATCATTGGTAATTTAAATAGAATAATACATTGTGTAAATAAGGATACCTTAAATTGAAAAGTTATTGGATATTACTAAATTTTTAGCTAAGACCCAAGGAAATTATTTTTTAGTTCTAATTTATATAACAAAACATCAAGAATCAATCGACACATGGTTCAGATGTATCAAATTGGATTTTTTTCTTAGATCAAACTAGTGAATGAAAACTAGTATTGCATTGTGACCTTTTACACAAATAAATCACATATGTGTTATAATTAATCAACAAATACTACGACTCTCTATATAAATGAATGTAATTCTCGATGGAATATATGTCATTTTGTTTATATTCATAAAGAATGGTCTATGATTTTGGGGAATTTTACAGTCATTCCACTATAAATTAAATTTATTTCGCTATAAGTATTATATTCTTAATCATATTTATACATATTAGGTGACCTAAAAATAATAATATTAATTAGAAACATTTAATAATATTAGGAGTTCATATATTTAGATTGTAACTATAATGAGAATCCACTTACACATTTTAGTATCATATATGTTTGTTATTGGTATGATGATACATGCTTCATCAATATGATAATGGTCATGCATCTTGCACCATGAATTATTAATTACCCTATTCTTGGATCCATGATGAAAAAAGGTGGTGTGAGTAATATGATCCAATAAATGATACGATGTAGGGTTTTTTATTTTATGGATGGCCTAGAGATAGGTGATCCATGCTCTATTAAAAATCCTTTATTTAATGAAATCTTGAAACACAAATTTATTTTGAAATTGTTATATTTATATTGATATTGAATTTTTACAAGGTAATATAAGTGAAATGGGTTCCTTTTTGAGATTTAGAGTGATAAAAACTAACAATAATTTACATGGATCCTATAAATGTGTTACAATAACAGTATTTAAAATTCATGGTCACTCCTTGTCAAAGAGATAATGGCTTTAGTATGTATTAGAAGCTAAAAATAATAATAGAAAAAATTGATCTAATATTTATTTGTAATTAATTTTACATTTTACTAGTATTGATCATGATTAGGGAACATAACATGAAGTCATGGTTTCAGTTCCAAAATTATTTTATATGAGAATTACTGGTTAAACCTATGGCATGTTCTGGTAGATAATTAATCAAATTTGGTATAAAAACATCATGAATCAGACCAAAATCAATTATTATAATTCTTGATGTGTATCATATTGTTTCAATACTAATGATTTATATATATATACAATTTTGGGAATCTTAAGAACCTAAAAAAATTAAAATATTCTATTATATTACATTCATAAGACTAATTTAATATTTTTAGACAACTATGACAAAACATTTAAAAATATGACACATTATATTTAAAATAATGGATTCATTCCATTGAGAGTGAAACCAATTAATGAATAACATGTATTCAATGTTCCACACAATATATCCACAAAATAATCTCATCTATATATTACACACTTTTTAAATATTCATAAATAACGGTGTGAAATAAAATGTATATGGAAATCTTATATTCATAGTAATGGTAAACATAATAAATAGAAAACAAATACAATAATTTAACATAATATGAACATATGGGTATTATATATATGAATTTGGACATTATAAAAAAGATAAAATAGATCAAAAATCATAAAATAGGCCATGGATTATCAAAATACTAAAATTAAATGAGTTCATAACAATTATTAAATAATATAGACACATTATAGAATAATAATTATAATATTTCTTGGAATTATCACTTTCCATTGTAACAAATTATATTAAAGAACATTGGATCCAAAAATTAAGAAATAAATAATAACATTCTGAATAGAAATAATTTAAATTCATCATGGTGTGTTTAGAAAAAGTTCCCACAGTTGATGTTGGAACAAAAAAATTTACACACTTCATATAATGAAAAAATAGAATGTATACTCTTCATATTGTAAAAAATAGAATGTATAGGATTAACATATATGAATAATGATATATAAATCACAATTCAATTAATTTTTGGACTATATTCCCCCTAGATAAATCATCCATGCTTATGTTTTCCAATATAAAACATATATTCATTATATCATAAAACCGCTTAGAAAAAAAATCTATTTCATAAATTTATAAAAAATTCACATAAAAACAACAAAAGAAACCATCAGATATCAAATTCACATTTTCCAAATTGAATTATATAATAATAATATATAGTGGGTGATTAAAACATTCAAAAATACATTATTGAATGAAATAGGAATAATTTTGGAATTAATATGATAACTATTAAAAAATAATATATACATTAATATATATAATCATTATAAAATATTGCAGTGTAAGATTACACATTTTATTTTGATAGGATTTATAACAATTAAAATATTTTGAATTTTCATTATTGAAAATCCAATTCATAAATAGTTATATTAAAATTACAATTTTTATTAGAGAATGGAAAAATTTATTTAAATTTTGAAAATTTAAATTTTGGTTTTAATAAATGAAAAAAAATATTTTCTTAAATAATGAATATTTTAATTTTAAAAAGAATGTCTTTAAAGTTTATGAATTTTTTTTATTTTCATCATGGAAATTTTGTGATCTTGAAAATAATTTATTTAATCATATATGTTTTAAAATATTATTATCCCCATAGATAAATGAGTAATGTTCATATGGAAAATAAAATATAAGGATTTATCAATAAAAGAACAATTATTCTTAGGGAATAACATTTTAACTCACATAATTAAATTTATTATGGATTTTATTTTTAATGAAACAAGGGTTATTTAAATAGGGTACTAATATAAATATATTGGTCCCATGATAACAATGATAAATTATGAAATAATTAACTCTAATTGATGAATTTTATGAACATATATAAAAGATGTACAAGAATAATAATCTGAAACAAATGTTTGAGAATTGTGTAAAAAAAGGGTAATGCTAAAATAAGAATTTGAAGGTTACCATGAAATTAATATCAATATATCCTCAACTAATATATATTAATTATAAAAAAATGTAAAAGGGATGTAAATAAAACATTTATTATAAATTATAGTGTGAAATATCTAACATGTCTCATTGATTTTAACTGGGAAAATGAAACCCTTACCTAGATATCCTACATTATTAAGAAAAATATTTCTTAATGTATAATGAAAATGAAAATTTTAATCCTTTAATTTAGATCCTTATTATTTTATATAAATTTCTATAAACAGAATTTATATTTTTTATTTATATGTATGTCAGTGAGTTATCATAAATTTCAAATCTAGAGTATGAGTAATCTTTAATGTTTTAAACTAGTTCCATAATAATGTTATTTTTATTTATCCATATCCCAATTATCATAATTCCTATATCATTAAAGGTACATAAGTCAACGATTAATAACAATTTACGAAATTATAATTTCATTTTGCTGGAGAATTATTTAAGATCTATAAATAATTATTTAATGATGACCATGTTTATGAGATTTTTATCAAAAAAATCGTGTTTCACTAAATACTTATATAATTTTTCTATTAAAATTTTTGATGAAAAAAATATTATTTTTATTAAATATTTTTTTCATATATAAACTGAAATTAACATTCCATTTTCTTTGATGATGTAAATTTATATTATTGTTCATGTAGGTGGGTAAACAATCCCAAACAAGATTCTACCTTAATTTTAAGAGGATTATGAATTCATTTAGTATTAGTATATTCATGAAGATTCATAATAATCTTATTTTGTTTTTATTATTTTGTAATATCACAACATGGATTATTTTAAAAAATAATAACATCTATATAAATATATTTCAGAGTATGATGAAATATATTTTTCACATAGAATTTTATTTGAGACTGTTGAATTTTCCACAGTTTTCTATATAGTGTATTATTAATATGATGTCAAATTTAAAATTTCAAAACCATAATAATATCATAAATATATTCTTAATATATTAAATTATTTATCATTAACATGCATGTATTTTGGAGACAAAATGAAATATATAAAATGATCATTCGATGGTGGAGGTAAGTCACAAATATTCACAGATGATAATTTAATTTTCCATAAAACTGGGAAGAAGATTAATATTGTCTATAAATTATGAAAATAAAAAATTTCATTCCTATAATTAATATACATTTAATTATATATTACTACCATACATCGATTTTTTAATTGTTAATGGAAAGAAGCTTAATTATTTTAATATAAATATAATGAAATACTAGCACACTAATAATTCTTATATTATTATTTAATCATGATATATTGTATTATGATGAATGATATATCTGAATAATGAACATAAAATTTTGAATGATCTTATTTAAATTCATACACTACTTCTAGGATATTTACCCCCTGAAAGGGGTTAATACCTTATGGTGTGGTCTCTTGAGAAGACTATAACATCTTTTTGTTTTATATTTTTGGTAAAAATATTTTTATGCTGATTTTAGGATGTAATATTTATGATTTTTTTGATGGTAGGGGGAGAGAAGCTACGATTTTATAAGTGAAAAATGACGATATTTTTTTCAATCCTAAAAAATTAAAATATATTGTAGTCGGTATCAAGGAATGTGGCTCAATAATTAACTAATAAATGACATGATAAAATATAAGGTCAATAAAATACTATTTCACCCATTAACATTAATGTTTTAAACTTGTTTTCATCATAATGCCATTAGATTTTGACTTTTATCCATTTAGGATATTTGGTGGTATCTATTTTGTACCGTATTTATCATATCCCTTGTAATATAAAATAAAATACCCCATATTACATATTTTTATTAATAAATAATATATATATATCATACATATTATATTATTAAATTTCTATATGGGAAAAAATAATTTTAAAATATTTAATAATTAATTTATTAAATAAAACTTTAAAATAATTTAGATGTTCAAAAATAAAAAACCTAGGTTGAAAAGTGTAACAAGATATTTTAGAATTATATTTTTACACTAAATATATATATTATAATAAAAAATAAAATCTTAATTTCTAATTCATATTTATATACACATAAATTCCTAAATTTACTATTTAATGAACAATTATTTCCACTATTCCTCTAAAATACAGTCCTTCTAGAAATATTCCAAAAATTCATATTATGAAAATATATCCATGATTAATATAAAAAATCAGTTAAAATTTTCAAAGAAGCATTTTATTTTTGAAATATTATATTCTCAGTAAATTAAAATACATAATGAAAAATCAATGTTCTTAAAAAATATCATTTTAATCATAAACTATTTTTAATATTATTTCTCTTAGATTTCATATTTTTATGGTTTTATGAATATTAGATTATAATTAAGAATAATATATTTTTTAATAAAAAATATCAACAATAAATTTAATAAAGTAAAATATTATTAAAATGGTTAATCGAAATGTATTTTTATAAATATGTTATTCGAATAATATAATAAAATATAATTAATATAATTAATTATTTTATTTTTACTGAGAAATGATTATATTATTCATGTAATTTTCAATATAGTTCCTTTCATTTTATTTGTTTTATGCAATAGTTTATTGTTCTATTTGTAAAAATCTATTAGTGATAGTAATGATGTAAATACCATAAATCACAGGTCATTTGTTTCTTGCACCGTAAATAATTTGAATCCACCTAATTTAATTATTTTCTCAAAAATAATAGTAGTGGATGGAAATTTTAAAATATCCAAACAATCATATCTGACATGTACTATACACTATAAGGCTATACAAATTGAAATATTTGTCCTCAAGACACATTATTCATTGATAAAATCATGTACAATAATTTGTGTATACCTTAATGATATATTTTTCATTACATTAATTTCCAATAACCATTTTAATATCCATGATGTTAAACCATATAAAAATCATATATTTCGTTAAAAATAAACTATTATACTTAACACGAGATCATAAATTATCCCAATAGTCTACAAAGACTATGTTCTAGAAAACAAGATAAACATCAACAAAAATATCCAGTGTCATATTTCCGTTAACTCAATTATCAATTCCAAATATATTAATTCTATCAAACTCAAAATTACTCAAAATCAATAAATCCTATATTAACTCTACAACAATATAATAAAAAATAATAGATTTTCACACCACAATCATATGTTACCGAATTATTTTCCCTAAAAATAAAACATTTCATAAAATCAAATTTCTTTAATATTCATACCAGTCAATATATGTTTACAAAAAATTAATGTTGATGTATAAAAAATATTCATTAATGTTTCATATAACTCAAATAAATATTATAATATATTAAAATATCATTGATATATATAAATCATTAATTATAATATATATGATTATCAAGGATTAATTTTTATTTTGATATCAAAATTTCTATCTTATGTATAAAAATGAAACTAGACATTTCCATCATAACTAGAATATTTTGATATTCTAATCCTTTTAATTATATTTATTCATTAGCCAAAAAACACAATTTTTTTAGATATAAACCATTGAAATCATCATTTTTATTTTCCAACTTAAATCAAATAATAACAACCCATATGATTTTATATAATTTTAGATTAAATGATCATATTAATGTGAAAAATAAATAACAATATGTCATCTATATTGACACCTTCAATTAATCTATTTATTAATTTAGTTAAATCTATAGTTCATTATGTTTGGTTATTTTTTTACTCTTATGGTAATCCATTTTTTAAATTAGGATTCAAACATTTTTAAATATTTATAAATAATATGTGATAACCCCTGAAATATACCCATATAAGTGTTTCACAAGGTATGATGTCAGGTTATTATTCATTATTCACCATATTGAAGATCAATTCATAACTAAATAAACATTTTTTAGGATTATCCTTACATACATTTGAATAAAAACCACATTCACATTCCAATAACTATACAATGATGTTATTTATAGGACAACTACACAATATCAAATAACCATATCATTAGGATGTTATTTTTCATAAAATATATCCTTAGTGATATCCATAGGATCTTAATTTAGGTTATCTTATTCTAATACCAAACTTATTACCCCAACATAACATAATGGATATTAATACTTTTGAAACTATGATAAAACCAAAATTATCATCCATTATTGTCATTTTTATCACTATATTTATTATCATCCAATATCAAACTACTCTACAATGTTATATAAACCATACTATAATACCTAATATTGAAATAAAAAATAATAAATGTATAAATTAACTGACATATTGAAAATATTTCATTACAATAAATTCCCAAAACTCATCAAGATTAATATTTTTGAGAAATATGACAAAAAATTAATAAAAATACACTCCATTTCATATAATGGAGAATTTATTAAACTATGATTGCAAATTCTTAATCCATAATGCATATTTAACATCTCCAACAAATTATCCACATGAGATTCCCTTAAAAATGATATATAAATTTGTAACATTGCATACATGGGGGCATTAAAAATGTTTTCATTTATGGTAATAATGGGAAAACATAGTAGTTATAATTCATATATAATAATTCCAGATAAGATAACACTATGTGTATAATCAATATAAAAAAGAATATTATACCTGCAAAGGTGTATACAATAAAAAATGGAATAATGCTAGAATTATATTAATACATTAATTATTAGGATTCCTCAACACGAGTATATAATCCTGATCCATGGGAGTATTATCAAAGACATATCACCTAGAAAAATTCAATCCTATGAATCCTTTCTTTATAAAAATAATTAGAGATAAAATTATCATAGGTAGATTATAAAAATAAATAAAATTTACATGCATCATGATGTTATCATTTAATATTCCAATGAATTAAATTTATTCCAAATGATATTCCAGTGGTTCATATTGACAACGAATAACATATCCATTATTCATATTATGTAAAAGAATTTTCATTCTTCATGTGTTGAAAAAAATTATATTATTTACATCATTATTTAATGAGATATAAATACATATCCATTTAATTGGATATTTATAACCTCTACCTTTAATACTCTATATATAGGTATCCCCCTTATATAAAAAATTACTCATATAAAAATTAATCCATTGAAAAAGTATTTATTTCGAAAAGTATTAAAATCAATCACTTTAAAATAAGATATTTAATAGTTGGATATAAAAATTTTAATTTTGAAAATATAATCATAAAGAACTATTTACAGTGGGTGAAAAAAACAATACTTCAATAAAGATAATCCATGGTTGGTAAATATATAAAAACATTCAAAAAAGGTCAAATTATATTTCAAATATTTGTTGTAAAACATTATGAAATAAGTACCTTGACCATATTTTTCATGGAAAATCGATATCTTTTGAAAACCTTATTATAATTTGTACTAAATAAAATATATTATAAAAGTAATACATTTTATAAAAAAACGTTACTGTAATATAATTAAACTGATATTAAAGAATATTAATTTATTAAATAGTATAAAATGTCATTATTGAAGAGAGAGAACATAAATAGATGTAGTTAAATATATATTCAAAGAGGATAATGTAAAGATGAAGGTAACATGATTAAAAAAATTATTTTTAAAAATAATAAAGTAATTTTTTTGAAATAATGAAAACGGAATGGATTGAAAACAACTTTTAATGGATAATTTATTTTCATAGTAATTATGTTACACAATTATTGAATAAATCTCAACCCTAATGAATTATTGAGATAAAAAATTTATTTTCGGATGAATTATACGAAGATATATATTAATAAATTGTAAATATATGTATTTCTGCCACATAAACTAATAATGCCCAAAAAATAAAATTTTAACTCATTTAGAGGAAATTTGAGTTATTATAATACCATATATATGTCAGACTTCATTAGGAAGGTGAAATATATAAGGGGTAATTTTGGAAAACAAATAAATTCCATATGAAATAATTATAAATCACCAAATTATATGATGAAATGATAGAAATTTCCAAATATATATTAAATGAGCTTAGTAAGAACCATCACCACTCAATGAACGAGAATTGAGATTCCAAAACCACATACAATTATTATAAAATAAGCATAAAGTGGTTACTATGAAATTTTCATTCATGTATTATGAAATAAGAGATTTTTTATTATATAAAAAATGTAATAGGTTATTTAATACAAATTTTATAAGAAATTATACTACACAATATCAAACACTTACCATGGAATTAACAATGATAAAATGATACATATTACAAGAATTTTTTCATAGTGATCATACTCTAAACTCTAATATTAAAACATAATTATATCAATAACCTAATAGAGAATCTCATTCATGTATATAACCAATTATTATCATCATTTTATATTATTCTAAAAAAATATGATGGTTACTTATTATTTATTATTAATAATGTGTGAGAAATAATTATCATTTAGAACTAGAAGCATAATCCCAATATTATTATTAATTCATTTTTAATGTTCATAACTATCAAAACTGACAAGATACAATAAAAATTTATTATTAGTTTTTTTTTAATTTCATTTTAATGGAGTTTTGGTTATGATCATCAATGATATAATTAGTCATCAAAATGTTTTAATTATTTTTATCAAAAGAAGAATGTTTTAATTAATTAGGATTTAATTTTAATATTACCATTATTGAAGCAATCAAATATGAGTATCCCCTTATTAATATTATATAATAAAAAAATTAATTCAAATTTTCACACATGATATATATTTATTGAAATGTTACCCTATTTTATTAGACCAACAAAAACTATTACATTCCAAAATTCATGGATGTTTTAAATGTACTTTTTTTATTAACATAACAACGGAAGAAGAATAATTTTTCCCTAATTTTTCATTATTAAAATGGAAATATTTTTTTAATAATATTAACATTATGAAAATATTTCACTCTATAATGAAATAATTTTAATCTATTAGAAGAACCAATTGAATAGTTTAATTAACCACGACATTTTATTACTCAAATAATTAATATGATTTATTGATATTCCTTCCAATCATTATTAATTTGATAAACTTAATATTTATCTATTATACCCATTATCATGACCATCCATGTATGTTTGTCATGAAATAAATTGGAACTTTATCCTTAGTTGAATGGGGTGAGAAATTTAGAAAATGATTATGATATAAGTTTTCACTGAATACAAGAAAAAGAGTAATTTATGTTGTCATTTTAAAAATAAAATATTTCATAAAAATAATACTTATATATTAAATTAATTTTTATGGATATCATTTTATTGTAATTAAGGATAATTAAAGGAATAATAGATTCAATCTTTTAGTCAGTAAGGCACAGGATTTACATATTCGTTATTGGTATAGAAAAAGTGAATTGATGATAATTATTCTAAAAAAATTATAATAACATAATATTATACTAGTGATACATAATTTATAATTTTGGTATGCTGTATTTTAGATTTTTATGAATTAGTGGAAAAAAATTAAAATAAATGAGATTGGATGTGTTGGAAATTTATACCTCACTTCATGGATTAACCCCATTTCCAATAGGGATAATCCATTGAGGCATGTGATCTCGACTATAATAGAACAACATGACGTTGGATATGAATATTTAGGAGATCTTTTGGTAGGTATTTTTAAGAACTATATTGGTTTTGGTATGTGTTTAATTGAAGAGTGTATTGTTACTTTTATAATTTAAATGGAATGAAATTTATTTAAACACCCAAATCTTTTTAATATTTTGAAGCCACGATAATGAAAAGTGGACCAAAAATGATAATTGAAGGATTCGTTAATACATCTTGTAACTAAAGTCCTCATATTTTTATTCTGACACATTTTTTAAATCATATATAAACAATTTGACATTATATTTGTTTTCTAGTTACCCATTTTTTGGGTATGTTATATTCTATTTTTTTACTAAGTTAAATTTTCCACCATGACAATAAATAAAATATTCCTTATTACATGAATCTTACCTAATGATTCATATTTTAATTATATATTATAAATTTAATTTTAAATACAATTGTATAAATAATATTAATATAAAAAATTTATAATTTAAAATAAAACTGAAAATATATAAGGAGTTATTTAATGTGAAATATGTGTTTTTAAATATTTAAATAAATTATATAACTTTTCAAAAAACTAGTTGTAACAGCTCAGGTTTTTATAGAATAATTCCATTTCATTTCTTTTAATATTTAGTAATATGGTATTATTTATACATTAACATGGATTATGTTCACAATAGTATACTCAACCCACAATAACATGTTTATTTGAAATCATACATTGTGCACAACTTCGAGTTATACTGGAAAGTAATATAATAATTATTATTATATTAAATTTTATTTAATTCCTAGCCATTTTATTAGTGGGAATGAATAGAAATGACTAAAAAAATTTATACATGTTTGTTAAATGTCTTTATATTTATCAGATATATTATAGATGTGTTAAGAATGTTTCTGATTTTAAGCATTAAATACTCTAATATATTTAAAAGGTCATTTTACCGCCTTTTGAAGGAGATCTCTTTTTAAATCTAGTTTTTCCCAATTAATATGTATTATTTGACAATATATAATTTCTATTTATAATAGGTACATCAAAATTTACATTGGATAAATTTCAAGAAATTTTTTAAGGAAGTGTATTTTTTAATGAATAGTGAAATAGACCACATTTTATGTCAAATATGCAATTTCACCTATTTTATTTATGTAGGTATTTTGTACATTTATTTGTTTCTAATTTGTAATTGGATTAAATTTTGATTATTTAATGAAACTTTGGTCAATGGAATTAATTTCATTTTAAAATTAGATATACACACATGACAATTTTTTTGTACTTTTTTACTTCTTAAAAACACACCGTTTGGTTTTGACTATGGAAATTAATATTAAATTAATTTCTCAAACATCTGGGTTTTGAATTTGTAAAAAAAGGGTTTCATTTTTTGAATCATAATATCCAAATTGTGTAAATAGACACCATTTATTTATTGACATTATGAATACTAATGTCAATAATTATTTTATCTACCATGGTTATAAGGTATATCTGGTAAATAAGGGTAAATAATATTATTATAATTATATTGAAGTACCCTAACATGTATCCTACTAATATTTTATGAGATATGTCCAACCATGGGCATCTTTTTTTCTATTTCGGGACCCCATGGGGACACTTTGATGTAAAAATGATATTTTATTAAAATTAATATATTGTAAAGAAAAATTATAATAGAAAAATATATTTTTTAATAAAACATTATTTTTATAGGGTTATATAAGTGATATATTCATCTATATATATTCATTTGAAATATAAAACAATTTAATACATCATAGTTTTTTTTATAATTTTTAGACATTACATAAATAAATATATTAATGAAACAATTATGTTGTAGTTATTACCTTGTTAATGAATGATTTAAATTTATGATATTAAAAATATTAAAATAATTTTATTTTAAAACATTTTAGTATGTTCGTGAATTTTATTTATGATTTTGACTTTCTAGATTTGAATTAATGAATTTTTTTTTGAAATAATCAAGTTGTTTCAGATTTTTAAAAAATTTAAGATTTTAAAAGTATAAAAAATAAAAGAAATGAGATTATTTTAAAATATACTATTAATTAAATTATATAATTGTTCTATAAATATTTAATTCCATCAAATTACTTAGATAATGTATAAAATTTCATTAATTAACCACTTGATACTATATTTTCATTTTATAGTTATAATTTTAATCATCTTGTATGAATATACAATAATACATGGTAAGAGTTAAATTAGTTATCATAGGGTCGAATCTGAATGATAAGGTTAAATTTGTGACCTAGAATTGTCTAAAACCTATTAGATGAGTTTTTTTAGATTGAAAAAAACCTCATCATTTTAATAAATTACATTGGGACCATCTGAACCGAATATAATTTAATAATAAAATAATATTTCAATACCTTCCTAAAGTGGCTCTCCTCCCTCTTATTAAAGGGAATCACCTCTAAGAAATTAATCACTCCCATCAGGCCACTTGGATAGTCCAACATATGACCAAATAATATACTAGAATCCCAACATTCCTGCTAGAATCCTTACTATAGGTTGAAGGCAATTCAAAAAATCCATTTTGCTCAAATAAAATGGAGTTACATGTTTTATGAGGGAGCGTAATCTCTAAAGATCTTTTCCATTATACTATTTCATCACTCCCTATTCATATAATGAACTAGACCCGGCCAGCCACCCGAATAGTTCCAAACGGGTCGAGTTTCACTACCTTAGGTGCACCTCCCCTGAACGCCAAAGGCTGCCAACTAGCAGCGAGGGAATGAATAGGTATAGTGGGGAGGCTATACCCTCTCAGAGGAATTAAAGGTACTGGTCCAAGTATAAGAGTAAAATATGCAGCAGAATTAAATGACTCACCATACTCAAACCAGACCCACAGAGTGGAAGCATATCCAATATCAACAAACCAGCGGAAACAACATAGAACAATATCAGCAAATAGTAAACAGAACATCATGCTAGAAATCGACTTCAATAACTGCTAAAACAACCACGCATGCATTCAAAGCAAGTCATAAAAATCAATATATATATATATAATGGCGCCAATGTCTTACCCGTAGTAGATACAATATAAAGTAAGCATGATGATACAATAATAGGATGACTAAACAAGTAACTATAGCACGGAACAACCACAAGGTCGATGCCAGTCTCCATGCCAACAACAATAAGGTCCAGCTCATGAGGCTGACCCTCTACCTGCACGCAATTTCATAATGTCTACACGCATCCCGAAGGTCCCGTGTAGGGTGTGAGACAAGTCTCAGTAAGATACCACCCAATGGTGCATACCTAATTTAAGTGTTTAGGTAGAAATGGTTATATAAGAAAAAAAGTAAACAGTACAATGCCCAAAAGTAATCACAACTCCACTGGTGCTCAGCAGCCACCAAGAAGTGTGACCTGCTTCGGCTAGTACCAGAATCTCTGGTATGTAGCCCGACACCTTGTTCCACCTGACACCATGTGTCTCAAGTAGCGACATTTCGAAGGCACACCCATACATCATAACCTAGCTTGAAAGCTCAAGCTGCACGTGGCACAACATTCGGAGGATAATCGATACCTATCCTCAAATAATAACCAGAGGGACAGTGATGTCTGCCCTCAAATCACAGCGAGCCTCTTCCCCCAACCCGACCATCTCAAATCTATCTCCTGAAGGCTCCTCAACTTCCACGTGGATTCCTATGGGAATCAACCCCAAACCAAAAATACATATCTGCAACTATCAGGGGCCTCCACCCAGCGAGTGGCCATACCACATTATCTCATAGTCTATCTGTGTGCACACTTCTCATAAGTACCCGGTGAGCGGTAATCACCTCAATATGTTCCAAAGACACAACACCCCATACAACTCATGTCACTGTGAAGCTGTGGCTCAGGTCCGATGGCCTAGCCATCCTTGTAACCCGGGCCAAGCCAAACATGTCAGTCCAACTGCCTCAAACGACGTCCATGAAGCCCAATACTATGGTACCAACCACCCGAAATAACCAGATCCAAATCCCCAACATGTAATCCCCATCACTCAAAAATATGTCCAAGCCATGCCCATCGTAACAAGTAGTTCAACACAGGCAATATCACACATTGAATATTCTTACTTGAATGCATCACTTTAAACAAGGAATTACTAAACAGTCAAATTGCACTAACTTGTGCTATCCTATACCAGCACCTAACTCATTCACAATTAAACAATTAAACTAAACAGCTTAACTCGAGACATTCAATAATCAGTATAAACACAACAGTTTAAACAATGGTCCAATTCACACGCATTTCAGCACCCCCTGTCGAATTTCACCAAACGAGCAACGACCTCTACCCTGTCCTCCATCAATCACAATAGGGTCAGGTAATATCTAAAGGCATCCCGCAATACAGGTATACTATTAAAAATAAATAAACAAAGGTTACGCTCAATAACCCAAGTCGTGGCCGAAATACGCAACCCCCAATTGTCTACGAAAACATGAAAGACAGTATGCACCACATACCTCATACTCGTACGGTGACACTCATTTGATATCAGCCTCTGAATCGGGCTGAATCGAGGTAGATATGTGTTTTCCTTAAATCCCGGAAATTCCGTTCATATGGAATCTTCATAGAAATAGGTGAGTAATCAAGGACGATGAAGGTTGCGTGGGGTTAGCCTTTTAGATGCGGTCCGACACCCACTGACGGATCAAAGAATGGAGGTCTTCTGAATAATCTTGGAGGGTTTTTGTTCTTGGATGTTTTTCAGAAGAAGGGTTCATCCAAAGGGTAAGAAGAAGACATTTTCCATAATAAGACGCGACTTCATCTCGAACAATCAAATAAAAAAAAGTAAACTACCTGTATTTTCAAAGTACACGTCGTGTATATGGGTTTCTGTATTCTGACATAAGAGAAGTCCAGCACACGGCTTAGACCGTGTACACGGTCAACAGACGGCCAGAGACATGGCCGCAACACGAAACAAAGGTACATGACGTGTCTTGGAAGGCTACATGTCGTGTAGTTTGAAATTTACACATGGGAACCACACCACATGTACTTGACCTCACATAGGTAAGGGATACATGGAATGTCTATAAATACAAACCCTGTAGTACGGAACTTCTACACGGTCTTCAAATGACATGTACTAGGCAAGCACATGACCTGTCACTTGGGTAACACATACATGACCTGTAATTAAAGTACACGACGTGTAGTCTGGAAATTTCTAGAAACTGCCCAGATTTTCCAAGCTTCTCAAAAAGCAAACAAACTATTTAAAAATGGTTGGGATTTTTCCCTTTTTTAGAAACATGGGTTCTTAAAAACTCCCCACATTAACCTATCTCATCCCCGAGCTACCAAACAAAACCTATAGATGGAACTGAACATTCCCTTCCTAGATAAACAACCTGGACTACCCCGATCCTAAGGTTCAGACAAAAATCGCAAAGGGGTTCCCCACATTAGGAATTGCCTACTCGGTGTCATCAAACAATGGTCAAAGCATTCAAAATAAGCAAACACGGCCCAACAACATATTTCCTGGACCCATGGTACTCCCTTGACGCATCATCACCCCTGCAACTCCTCGATGCCCATGTGTCACTTTCGACACCCCACGTATCCCTCACCGCATCGGTGCCTGCCTCGAAGAATTCCTGTGTCTCATGGATTCTCTAATCAAAACCCAGTGCCTTGAACCTCAACTAACCCACATCCACGACGCCCCGATGCCCATGGAACCTCATGTAACCTGCATCATTGATGCTCCTGATGCTACGCATCTCAATATATAATAAAAAATACAATCCATAATATATGATGCCAATCCCACTATCTAGCATCTAGTCAGTCCACATGTATCATGTGAAAATCGTGCACTCAAGCAGACACGGCTCAAGAGGCCATGCCAAAAGAAAGAAAAGAACTCACGGCCACAACCGTGTTGTTCCTAACACCGTTGTAGGCTCTCCAGCCTACTGAATCCATGGAAGCTCAACAGCATGCACCTAGCTTGAAGCCCGACTGCCTAATTCCTGACCTCCCTGCGGTGCTGCTCCATTCACCGGCCATTGACCCCTCAGTTGGGTCCTGAATTCCCTGTCATGTCCTCCGCGTGAAACTGAACCTCAACTACCCTCTCCTAGTACCGAATCTGAACCAACACCCGTTTCTACAGTCTATCCTGGTCCCTACCTGCCGGATGTCTGAGAAGGCTACCTGCAAAACATCTCTAGATGCCCGACTTGTCCACACACCCGACACTCATTCGGGGCCATATTACACTGATCCCAAACATGTCCCAGCTGACCGCACTGAAAACAAACCACTGCTGAACTACCACGATGTGGTCTAGCCTAGTCCTTGGCCTACCCATCCTGCAGGAACTCATCTCTTCACCGCTTCTTGCTATCCGGACCGTCATCTAAAGCTATCAGCCTTCCAAAACGATATTTATCTCTCTCGTTGCCCTTGGCTATGAGCGCCTGATTCACCTCCCCGGAGAAGGAACCCAGCCTAAAAATGTTTACATGAACCAAATGGTGTGTCATAAGCGATCCTCGAAGATCCCCAACATAGCTGCATCATCTCTCACCATACCAAGTGCAAAACATGACAACTTTGTGAAGGTAGATGCATAGTCCATGACAAGTATATCTCCCTGATGAAGACTCAAGAACTCCCGGGCTCCCTCCACCCTCAGCGTCTCCGGATTAAAGTGCTCGAAAAACCTGTCCTCGAAGTCCGTCCATGCCAGTCCCATGTGCCAACAAGCCTGTACCTGTACGTCCCACCAACACATCGCCGGTCCTCTAAGCATGTATGTCACCAGCTTGACCCTCCACCATGGAGGCATCTCAAGCTACTGAAAGATCATATTCATACTCTCTATCTAGTTTTAAGCCGCCTGCAAACCACCCTAACCCTGAAAAAGTAGCGGGTGCTGCGACTGGAACACCCGTATTAGATATTCCATAGAAGGCTCTGCGCCATGTGAGCCTCTGTAAATCCCCTGCAAGACACGTACTAGGATAGTCTGGAGCTGCTCGTCAATCCACGGTCTGAACGCTGCCAAGCCCAGCTGCTGCCCCGCCTACATTGGATCCTGAACCTAATCCTATCCCTGAGCCTGTACCTATGGCTCATGCTCTGCCTGTACCAGATTCTAAACCTTATCATGCGGCATTGTATCCTCTCCTTTCTAGCGCTCCATCGAGTTGAAAGCAGCAACCCGATGAATACCATAAATGATCATACAATCCATATATATATATATACATCACAACATATTCTACACAGATATGGATAGCAAAAAAAGGTAGTGCATAAAAACTACCCTTACTCCCCATCATCGCCACCCATTCCCCATGGCATCCCGGTCTAATGGCCTCCTTAACCGCCCTCAACAGAGCCAAGTATCAATAGTACCTTGGGCCATGCCTTTCCTGACAGCCAACGTTGCCTCAAACCCGACGACTGAGTCACCCAATCCTGACAGTTACACTTCCCCACTGTTTTAATATCATAATCAATAGCCCCACACAAGAAGTGAGCCATCAAAGTGGATATCATGAAAACCGTAATCTGAGAAAAAATGAAAATGAATTCCCACCCATGACAACTCAATCCATTACTCATACATGGGGCTACAGGCACCCATGAACGAGTTCAAAATCCAGTTCCAATAACCACCTATCTCCAGTCTACCATATCCCAAATAGTAAAACCAGCAGAAATCACAAGAGAAGTCCCAAACGCATTAGTAGCCAGCAAAGCAATGCTATTAAATCCTTGTCAAGAACTCCTTTGATACCACTTTGTAACGACCCGGACCCAACCTTCCACCCGAACAGTGCCGAACGGGTTGGTTGTCACTACCTTAGGCACACCTCCCCTGAATGCCAAAGGCTACTAACTAGGAGAGAGGGTCTGAATAGGTATGGTGGGGAGGCTATACCCTCTCGGTGTAATTAAATGTAATGGTCCAAGTATAAGAGTAAAATATGAAGCATAAATTAATGACTCAGCAGACTCAATCCAAACCCGTAGAGCAGAAGAATATCCAATATCAAAAAACCAATAGAAACAACATAGAACAATAGCAGCAGAATGTAAACAGAACATCATGCCAGAAATCAACTTCAATAACTTCTAAAAAACAAGAATACATCAAAATAAAGTCATAAAAATCAATATATATTTATAAAGGCACAAATGGCTAACCAACAATAGATACAATAAAAATTAAGCATGCTGATAGAAGAAAAGGAAGAATAAACAAGTAACTCCAGCATGGCACGACCTCAAGGTCCATGCCAATATTCATGCCAATAACACTAAGGTCTAGCTCCTGAGGCTGAGCCTATACCTGCATGCAATTTCATAAAGGCTACAAGCATCCTGAAGGGCCCGTGTAGGGTGTGAGACAAGTCTCCGTAGGATACCACCCATGGGTGCATACCTAATATAAGTGTTTTGGCAGACATGCTTATAAAAGAAAAACAGTAAATAGTACAATGCCCAAAAGTAAACACAAATCCACTGGTGCTTAGCAGCCACCAGTAAGTGTCACCTTCTTCGGCCAGTGCCGGAATCTATGGTCTATAGCCTGACACCTCGTGCCACCTGACACCATGTGACTTAAGTATCGACATCCCGAATTCATGCCCAACTGTCACAACCTAGCTTGAATGCTCATCCTTCCCATGGCACAACATCCGGAGGATCAACGATACCTATCCTCAAATAATAACCGAAGGGACAACGATGTCTACCCTCAAATCATGGCGAGCCTCTACCCCTAACCTCACCACCTCAAAGATTTATCCTGAAGCCTCCTCACCTTCCACGTGGATTCTTATGGAAATCACCCCGAAACTAAAAATACATATCCACAACTATCGGGGGCCTCTACCGAGCGAGGTTTTGTACCACCGCATCTTGGTGTCTATCTGTGTGCACACTACTCAAAAGTACCCAGTGAGCAGTATTCAAATCAATATGTTCCCAAGCCACAACACCTTTGACACCTCGTTTCCCTGAGAACATGTCTCTCAAGTCTAATGGCCTAGCCATCCAAGTAACCTGGGCCAAGCCCAACCTAACAGTCCAACAGCCTCAACCGATGTCCATGACGTCCAATCCCGTTGTAGAAACCACCTAATGTAACCAGAGCCAAATCCCCAACCTGTGATCCCCGTCACTCAACAATATGTACAAGCCACTCCCATCACAAAAAGCAGTTCAACATAGGAAATATCACACATTGAATATTCATACTTGAAAGCATCACTTTAAACAAGCAATTACTAAACAGTCAAATTGCACTAACTTTTGCGATCCCATACCAACACCTAACTCGTTCAAAATTAAACAATTTAACTAAAAAGCTTAACTCAATACATTCAATAAGCAGTATAAACACAGTTGTTTAAACAATGGTCCAATTCAAATGCATTTCGGAACCCCCGACTAAATTGCCCCAAAGGAGCAACGACCTATAACCCGACCTCGCTCAATCACAACAGGGTCAGGGAATACCTAGAGGAATCCCAAAATGAAGGTAAACTATAAAAAATAAATAAACAAAGGTTTCACTCAATACCCCACGTTTCACCCGAAAGTCCCAACCCCCAATTGTCTATGAAAACACTAAAGAATGTATGCACGACCTACCTCATACTTATATGATGACACTCCTTTGATATCAGCCTATGAATCAGGCTGAATTGTGGTAGATGTGTGTTTCCATCAAATCCCGACAATTATGGTCAGATGGAATCTGTGGAGAAATAGGCGAGGAATCAAGGACGAAGAAGGGTGCGTGGGGTTATCCTCTACGATGCTGTCCTGCAGCCACTGTCGGATCGAAGAACAAATGTCCTATGAAGAAACATGGAGGGTTTGTGTTTTTTGAGGTTTTTAGGATGAATGGTTCATACAAAGGGTAATAAGAAGACATTTTCCACAATAAGAAGCGACGTCGTCTCGCACGAACAAATAAAAAATGTACATGGCGTGTATTTTAAATATACACGCCGTGTTTATGGGTTTCCGTACACTGACTTAAGAGGAGTCCAGCACATGGCTTAGACCGTGTACACGATCAACACACGGCCTGAGACTCAGCTGCTACATGGAATAAAAGTTCATGGCGTGTCAAGGATGGCTACACTCCATGTAGTTTGAAATTTACACCTGGGCACCACACAACACGTACTTGGCCTCACACAGGTAAGGGATTCACGGCGTGTCTATAAATACACACCGTGTAGTAAGAATCTTCTACACGGTCTTCACACGACATGTAATCGGTGATCACAAGACAGGTCACTCAGATAACTCATACACGGAGTGTACTTACTGTACACATTGTGTAGTCTGGAAATTTCCATAAACTACCCAGATTTTTCCAGACTTCTCAAAAACCAGTCAAAATGTTTAAACAGGGTCGAGATTTGACCCAATTTTAGAATCATGTGATCATAAAATTCTATTCATATTCCATTATTACAAAAAATTAAAAATATCATTAATATAATAGTATTTATTTATGAGAATTATTATAACTACATATACACACACCTCCATCTAAGGGATACAAACATATTGTTTCTAGGATCGGTGAACTGTTGCATCACGAAATGATGATTGTCCGATTTTCACCTACCACATATCATAGTGGCCATTGCGATGAAACAATATTTATACATGATATATATTATATCTATATTATCTCTTTTATTATAATTTATTTAAATATTATATTCTTTACATAATGTGTAAAAATAATTATTTCATTTGAGGAAGTGAGGACTACCACCTCTTCAAAATGATATGACACGTTGATTCAATACATGGAACATATAAAGGTTGGATTTAATGTTAATATTTAACTTATATGAAATATAATATTATACTATAATTATAATAAACCTATTTTTGATTTATTTTTCATTATATTAAATATGAAAAAAATGAATATATCGTTCATGTGTATGTATGGCTTACCATCTCCATGAATGGTGTATTTTTTTTCTTATCTCCAAATGTTGTGTACTATTAAAAATACATATATATATTGGATATATATGATAAATAAATCATGAAAACGTTATTGGAGATAATTGACAGTTTACCACATTGAAAATTTGTATTTATAACAAGATCATTTTTTTTGAATCAAGTACCGAATATCAACAAAACGACCGATATTAATTTAAATAATTATGTAATGATTATAATGTGGTAATAAGTGATATAAAATGAATAATAAAATTTAAAATGGTTCTTAATCAAGTATAAATTAACTTAATTTTATAATTTTTGAAAAACTAGGAATATAAGAGACGATTTAGTCTAATGGTATGAGACTTCAACCGATTCTATTTTCATTGAGGAATATTTTGGTTTATACATGAACTTCTTTTATAAAGTGTATAATTATATCCTTTTTATATTAATTTCAATCAATGGTTTTCAAAAGGAATTTTTTTTAATCATTTTACTAAAAGGAAAATGGAATGATTACTTTTAGCATATGCGATGACAATGACCTTTCCACTGCCGCAAGCATTATTTAATATTTGGTTTCCCGAACACGTCGTGGTATTTTTAAATGAAAAATGAATACCATATAACATTATTATGTATTTTTTAATAGAAAATGGTTTTTAAAAACAATTAATTATATCAATATCTTGAAATGATATCTTGTGATTGTAATGGGGAAATGTTATTATTCTTTAATTCTTGTTTTATGTGTTATTATTATGTTCTGGTTTTGGGTATTATTAATGTATATGGGTGATTCTGTGATAATCCTACTGTGGTTGAGCCTGAGATAGATCTCCAATGAATTTGGGTAATGTGACAGTGGTAAATGATAATGTTTCCCCGAAGTGATTTATGGAATATTCTATGATGTGTAATCTAAATGTAACCCCCTATGTATTTATGAAAGATAAAATGAAAGTATGTTATGGATTGGTGAAGTTACATATATCATTTAAGATTTCATTGTATTATTCCTAAATCATATTATTTCATTATTTATGTTAAATAGATTATTTTTTATGAGATAAAAGTATAGTTTCATTGATTTATATGTACTATTGGACTAATTTTTTATTTCATTATTGGATAACCCTAACTGAGATTTTTATGCTCATCCCGGGTTTTTGAAATGTTTTTCATAGATCATATGGAAGGGTAAGAGAGAATTATAATTTATAAAATTTTATATAATGAAATGAGTTCATTCTTTACTTAATATGTTTTATTATTGTTAAACAATTTAAGACCAATTGCCATAATTTTTTAAATTGTTGAAAAATGTATTTATTTCGATAGTTAAAACCATGGAAAAAACTCATGACCTAGAACCACTGCGATATCGGCCATGGTTACCCAAACCCATGGTATTTGCTTATATCCTTGGTTATGGAGCTTATTTCCATAGTTTTAAACCATGGAGATTGGATTTTTTCTAGTAGTAAGAGATAATGTGGTTTCATTCCATAAATAATTTTTGATTGCGTACAAGAATTAACCCTTTCTTTGGATAATATATCATGGAGCTGAGAATCTTATAAAATATGGAAATCAATGTTACGTTTCTCATATTGTTGAAAATAAAGGAATTGTTTAGATGAATGATGTTCCAATGGTAAATGTGTATCTTGATGTTTTTACTGATGAGTTTTTGTGTATAATACATTATCACGAAGTTGAATTTATTGTTGAATTAGTTCATGATGATAATCCAATTTCCAAACCATCTTATCGAATGAATCAAATTTAACATTTAGAGATAAATGTTGGGAAAAAATCTCTCATGGTAACATTGCAGTTTTTTTCGGATGATTGTGTTTGTTGACAAAGCAGGTTTCCATGGAGAATTGTCGAGTTCCCGAGAAGTTGTTGACAATCCATATTGACAAAGAACGATGACAAAGGAATGGACGATCTGGAGGCAGTACAAAAGATCATATTTTTATATGGAAAAGGCATGATTTTTGTGAAGATGGGATGCATGGATTGGATTTCGTGAAGACTAGAAAAATGGAGGCAGTGATTCTTCACGATTACGTCAATGCTTCGGGAATGGCAGAGTTGAAGAGCATCACAGTGGTGAAGGACTTTATGAGGGAGATTCACGGAGAAGGTGTGAAGGATTGTTGAGGGTGATGCTTCATGATTACGATGAGCTCCGCTATCAGAAAATTTCTGTGGTGCTTCATGATGTAGACAAAATTCCTTCGGAAACTTCAGAGCTTCGCGATTTGAGATGACATGGCATTGACTTCGCATGGAAAGTTAGAGGGTCGGTGGAATCGCCTATAAATATATGTCGACCCCCTTGAGAGAAGAATAGAGAATTTTTAGAAAAAATCATTTGCTCTCGGTTCGCAATGGTAGTTCGTGTAGCCTGTGTGCTTCACGAAAGAAGAGATTCACGATGGCTATTATAGCTCCACGAAAGTTGCGCGCTCTGCATTGGCTCAGTAATCTTCATGAGGGAAGTTGTTCTGTAATGACGTGAGCATCATGGTAGTGCTTCTTGGTAGTGCTTCACGAAAAGGCAAGAGCTTCATGAAGGCTTGTTTGAGCTTCGTGAAATTGGGTGCCTAGAGAAGTAGGTTGCTTTACGAAGCTACTTTCCAATGGGAGTTTTCCTGTTGTTTAAGAGGCAAAGGGGTATTCATCAGTGGATAAAAGTTGGACCTTAAGAGATCATCTATCTATAGTTGAGGATTCATTCCTTCATGAAAATGAAGAGACCTACAGGTCTATAAACTTTGAGTTGATCCCTTCCAAGTACAGTGAGCATGGGAAGATGAAAAAGGTGATCCTCTCCACCGAAAGTGATCCAGGGAGAGAGACAAATAGGGAGTGACCCTTGGAAAAGTAGTGATCTAACCCTAATCTCCATTAAGGATGTGAGCCTGGGAATAGAAGTGATCTAGACCAAACATTGTAATCCAAAGCTAGTGAAGTTTAGTGGAATTTTGTATGACCGACAACTTTTTGGTGTATGCTCTTTGGATGTATTACTTTGCGGTGAAGCAAGTAAAATTTTTGTGACCTGTGCATGCTTTACTTTCTATTTTCTTTGCGCAACAGGAAAGAGAGAGAAGAGTGTTTTTAGTAACAGTGAACCATGATCAGAACTGGAGTTAATTTTCAATTAGGCATACCCTGATTCACCCCCCCTCTCAGGGTATTTATCCTTGTGTACCTAACAATAAAGAAGAAATTGCACGAGTTAATATATAAAGGATCCATTAGACCTAGAACATCTCTGTGGGGTTCTGCTGTTAGGTTTGTTAAAATGATTAATCTTTTAATGATACATTTCATTGATTATAAATCCTTGATAAACATAAATTTCGACCAAAAGTATCATTTTCCACATATCAATGATTTGTTTATTAGCTCTTGGGAGCTTATTTTCACGAATATTGACTTGAGGTCGGGGTACCATCAGTTGAAATTTAAGGAAGAAGAAATTTTGAAGACCATGTTTCGAACTAGATATGACCATTATGAATTTTTAGTCTATCATTTTTTTAACCAATTCAACTACAATATTCTTGGATCTTATGAATAGAATTTTCATGAGTTCTTGCATATGTTTGTAGTTGTTTTGATTGATGACATTTTGGTATATATTCTGAACATAATGAGGGTCGTGAAAGTCATTTAATTGGTTTCAAGAAAACCATGAATGAAATGAAACTGTATGGGTAATTTCACAATTGTGGGTCTTTGTTACAACAAATTTCATTCCTTGGTTACATTTTTTCTAGAGATGGAATTAATCTTGATTCAACTAAATAAATAGTAGTTAATGAATGGCCATAACCAAAAAATATAATCGAGATTCAAATTTGTCATTTATTAGTAGGTTATTACAGATGGTTTGTTGACAACTTTTCATGGATATCTATCCCCATTACTATGATATCATGAAATGGAATAGTGTTCATCTAGAAAAAACTATGTGATAAATATTTTAAGTCATTGAAGATAATATTAGTAAATGCTCAAGTTTGGTAATTGCCTTCCATAAATGGTGATTTTTTATCTAACATGATGTTTCGTGGAATGGAATTTTGTGAGTCTTTACGTAGAACAATCTGTTAATTTTTTATGCATCACGTGAGTTGAACCCCCATGAGTTAATTTAATCGACATATGATTTGGAATTAGCTGCTTTTTGCATAATAAACTTGGTGGCAGAATTTCTATGGAATGCAGTGTGAAATATATTCTGATCACAAAATTTCGAAGAATAAATTCAATAAGAAATAATTAAGCATGAGATATATGAGATGGATAGAATTAATCAAGTATTAGGATTGAACAATCCATTACCATTCGAGAAATGAAAATTGAGACACCCTGATCCCAGAAGCCGAGAGTTCATGCATTATTACATATCATTGGAATTATCACTAACGATCAAGTTCCTAATGATTGATTAGGTTAGTAGCCTTGGATGTACTAGATACATTCATAATGTTTACATAAAATCATAAAATGGAAAGCTACAACTACATTTTTTCCATAGTCATCACTGATATCCCATAGACTCTCCCAAAAATACATTCATAATAAACTTCTTCGCATCCAAGGAAAAATTAATCATAGAAAGGGGTGAGCTCAAATTCTCAGTAAGGATATCAATATAGCATAAACTTTCATAAATAAGCATAAACATTTAAGGAAATGTATAGAACTAAGACAGAATCCTTTTGAACATAAATATCATCAAAATATGGAAAATATAAATCAATATAATTCCATTTATTTACTCACATTGATATTCTACTAGTCAAATAATCACATGAAATATCAGTATCCACATTTATTATGATGGAATGCATAATAACAGACTTTCATAACCACATAGTCAAAGGCCTTCTGCCCAGAATACAAATTCGATTCTATCAAGGACATGTTCCAAGACACTAGATTGTCTCATTAGACCTACCGATTCATCGAGGAGCTATAGTGGGCTCCACCTGTCACTTAATAAGTCCAATGAATTCCCCATATGAAAAGGTTTAAAGATAACATAAACATTTATATTAAAACTCGCATACGAAATTTCAAGACATTATCCATGAATGGTATGAAATAACACATCCATATCCAAACATATCACAAAAACATCAATACAATATGAATGATTTGTATCATAATAAATCAACATAAAAAAAACTTAAAATCCATCAAAGTATGTTAACATAGATGAAATCAAAACCTTTTTAGAGTAATATCTCTTTCAATTTTGAAATCATTTAAATTGCACGTAAGTATCAATGAAAACAATTATATTTGAATATATTCTTATAATAATTTATGTGAAGTTTCGAGGATGTTATAATGGCAGAAAATAACCACCCCTACTGTATAAGTTATAACAAACATTCATACCTTATTATTGTCAAAAAGGTTATAAAATACCTTCTTTTAAAAATGACAGAATGATTCCTTTATAAAAATCATAAAAAAACCAATCAATTTTATAAATGTATTTTTCCAATTGTCTATAAAATATTAAGAATGTTTTGAAATACATTTTTATGAAACATGAATATGGATGATAAAGTGGTCCTAGTAGATAATTACATATAAACATCCTCGGATAATAAAGATATTGTGAAATTTACTCTTACCTTGTACTTTTCCATGGTGAGGGTAGGTTAACCTCTTGTATAATGGTGAAACAATTGTTATTAAATTATAAAAAAAATATATAATACTATGATATCATATATGATCTTTTAACACCGATTTGTTAATAATATCGTAGTATTATAGTCATATCGGGTGTTAACTGATTTGTTTTCCTTTATATGATTTGTTATGTATGTAATTTTTATTATGTATAAGACGTATTTTATTCATAATAAGAATGATATTATGTCTTTAAACATTATTTTTAATCATATATGGAAAATTACTCATGAATGGATATGAAGGGAAATGAATCTCATCACGTTCGTGGAGATGATAATCTGTACATATGAACGAGCGACAATATCATTATTTTCATATTAGAATAATATATAATTGGATGGAATATCATATATACAGAATCAATATCATTTTATATTTATTTTTTAAATCGATTATACAATATTATTATACCCATCCAAATAATAATGTATTGAATAACAATTACACCATGACGTGGAGACGATAAGATGTACATACACACGTTTGGTCACATGTCATTAAAAGGATGGATAGAATAATGAACATGGTTTTACCATATTTATAATAACATCAAATTATATAGAATATACTGGAGTAATTATTTTAGAATGTAAACAATGAAGAAGTAGTAAGTGGAATAGGAAAGGAACTTGAAAGAGGTGATGAAATTTTTATCTCTTCTTCGTATTCTACCTATTGATTTGATCAAGAGGCTATATAGGTGGGCTTTATGACTAATAAAATCCTTTTAGGATTAATTTTAGACTGTTGAGAGGGTATTTGAAAAGGGTTTGGACGAGCCAAATGGCTTTTATAGTGTTAATTACAGCAAATGGGGAGTGCCCTTTTATAAGAGGGGTGAGGGGCACCTCAGGAAAATCTAGAGATATTATTTTATTATAATATCATTTTCAGTTTATAATGACCAAATAGTGAATTATTTAATGTCTGAGGTGGGGATGGGTTGGGAACCACTCAACTAATAGGTTTTAGATAGTTTTGGGTCACTATATTAATTTATCATTTAGATTTTACTCTTAGTTAAATAATTTCACATTTACCATGTCTCTTTAAATTTTTATATTAAATGGTTAATAAACAAACTATAAACTTCCAAGAGAACACCAATTGGTTTATTAATTATAGAAATATCATTATATAAGTCTTTTTTCATATCTTTATTTTTTAGGAATACAATATCAACTAATAATATAATATTTGTTTTAAAAACTTTTTTTGTCAATTTTGACACTATTTGGTAATTTGTTTTTTCTAAATTCATAAGAGAATTATTACTTCGAAATAAATTAATCTAATCAACCATAACATGTCATACTAACCTAGAAAATTATTTGAATTCAGAAAAAGTCTCAAATTAAATTTATTTGGATAATTATAATATCAATTATTTTAATCCCTCATTAATTTGGTAATTACTGTATCATCATTTTGTCATAAATAAATTAAATTATATAATATCTAAAAAATATAAATAAAATAACATTATGTAGGAAATATTTTTTTCTTTCTAATAAATATGTATATTTGAATTTATATTTTTTGTATCCTTATATAAAAAAAAGTTTAGTAATTAAACATTGAATTTATCATTTTAATCTATTATTTGAATTAAATAATAATAAATTCTCTAATCAAATCCAAGTTGAAAAAAGAGGTTCATATTTTATTTATAAGGTTTTTTTCTAATTATACTTATCCAATAGAATTTGGTCCTATTTTTGGGTAATAATAATATCATTTTTACCCTTAATTATCATATTTACTTTTAACTGTTGTAAGTAAAAGTAAAATGTTAATATTCAACATAAATTATTTTCATATTACTGAACCACATTTTACTTATTAATATCAAACATGTCTCTCAGATTATTGAAAATCAACTCACAGAAGAGATAAAATTAGGATTATATAAATTTGTAAATGCTCCTAGGAGGTGGGTAAAAGGCGGTAAAAAGTTCAATAAACTTTTTATATATCTAAAATTATTATAAACTGACTCCAATGAATTGAATTTAATGTATACAAGTATTATGTAATTATTTTGACACAAAATAAATTTAAATAACTAATTATTTAAATAAAAAGTCAGTTTTAAAAAATAACTCAGTGTTTGTCACTATTCATCATAAATTGAAAGTTTTTAGAAAAATACCAAAAATTCACCATAAGATAATTTTGATATTACGAATTCAAAAATGATTTCAATTTTAACAATTTCAAAAAATAGAAGTTGCAATAATTAATTTAAAATTAATTCTCATTGTCAAATCCAAAAAGAGTATTTTTATGAAATAAAAACTATCAACAGATTGACACCTGTTTATGTCCAATTTCAAAGTTACATTACATGAAATGACTATCATTGGATTAAAGGGTTAAAATATAATATAATTATAATTCCAAACCATTAAAATGTATAATTCAACCTTATAAATTATTTTGATTAAATTAGTTGTTTTCAGTTAAAATATCTTATTTTTCACTATTCACCAAAATATGAATGTTATCAGGAAAACATCCAATATTTATTGAAACTAAATTCTTATGTCCCTACTAAAAATAAGAATTTTATTTTTTCAAATTAAATATATAAATATTTCAAATATTGGATTTAAAAAGGTTCACCGTTAAAAGGTGGTAAAATTGGATTTAAAAAAATATACTTCTTTTATAAAAAAATGAATTTTTTATTACATTATGTATAAGAAACTCAACATATAGATTCTAAATTTATACGGAATATGTGTATTTCAAAATCTAGTTAATACTATTCATAATCACTTTTGAATGGCTTGTTTGTTAAGTCTTAGGCGCTTGAACTCAGTGTTGTGTATAGAGCAACATATTGAATTACTTTGAAAAAATAATGTACTATGAAATCTTTGGGTGTTAAATTATTCCCTCCTTCAAAAAATTTTGTCCTACAAATTTGAAATATTTTTTTTTTTAAAAAAGGTAAAAAAAAAATACCTTTGTGGGAAAAACCCCATCAGAAATTGGGATAATAAAATTTAGTCTTAATATGGGGAAAAGGGAAATGATAATGTCACCACCAAATTATGATCTCGATTAAGAGAACATTGGGGAAAATTAAGGACACATAATTGGAGAAAATGTAAATATTTATAGGGAGTTATTGAGGTCATCAGTCACAAAAAAATTGTATATTTGAGGGCCTCAAAGCCATCAATCTATGATGATTTGAAATATCATCGTTTCAACAAAACATATGGTATTAGGATAACACATTTTTATTTTTAATATCTCTTGCCTAATGGTTAAGAATTAATTTCTTAATAGAATAAGGGAAGAAAAAATATATATATACTTGAAAAGTAGAGTTTCATCCTTTAACTAATTTCTACCACAAACTATCATTCACTCTAAAAGATAATAGAACATAAAAAAATATTTTATTTATCTTATTCGTATAGGGTTTCCAAAAATATGAATTTTTCATTAATCTAGAAGAACTTTTAAAAAAACTACAATATTTAATCTTGTATATCACATGGGCCACGGGTAGGTGATACACCCCTATCACCCTTTTGTTGTGGGTTCATGTCTCACGGCCCTCCTAGATGCAACGGGTTGTCGCCCGACCTCTGTGTTGTCCTTTTTATGGAAATCCAAAAATATTATCAAACTAGAATTTTCCAAAATACTTCTTTCCAAACTCACTGTCCCAAATTTATATGGAAGGTAAACATAATGAATCTCTTTTTTTACATGTAATAATATGTGAACACATTTATCTTTTATTCTTTTAAAACACTACAACATCTTGAATTATCATAAAAACTTATTGATTACATTAATTCTCTATTAATCCTTATAGAATATTAGATATAATCCTTCTATCAAAAAATGTTTTAATCTCCAATAATAATGGAATATACAAATCATTAATCAGTTTCAAGGAAGTCAAGAATATATAATATAATTTATCCAAATCAGTCATTTATTATTCCAAAAATCACAACCTCGGTATCAAAACCATATTATGGTATATCATTCCCTCAACCATATATTTTCCAAAAATTTAACCTACTATTGAGTCACTTTTATATGTTCCACACAATCTCAAGTCCTTAATAAAATAGTACTACTGTACAATCCTTATATACTCTATAATTATGATAAAATTTACATCATAAATACAATACTCAAATAACATGATACTTTAATAATAATGTAAGAAATCTAATCTTTCCTCTTCATCTTCAGTAGTATCATAATTTTATTATTGTCAAATAGCAGCATTTGGGGTATACTCTGATAATTTGTACATTTATTCACGTAGTATCCCAACTCCTTACAGATGAAGCATTGTACATTTGAAACTTTCTTCTAACACTTGCAATCACATACTTGGTGTCCTTTTTCTCCATAGTTATAACAAAATCCCATTTCCTTCAAGCATTTACCAATGTGATTCTTTCCACAGTTATCACATATGGAAAAATCCTTCATTTCCATCTTCCCATTATCCATCATTCTCTCTTCCATCCTTTTCTTCTCTTGCTTCCATTCAAGGTCGTAGGACTCAAGGAATTCTTTACATATCTTATTAAAACAAGATATTATTTCTTCATATGATGAGAATACATGGGACAATAATTCCCTTCTAAATGTTATCTTGATACTATGAATGATATGATCCTTCATACTCCTTGGATCATACATATTACTAGAGTTCAAATTCCTTCTAATGGGAACCATTTCAATACAATGGCATACACTAGGTCAGTTTATGAATTGTAATTAATAATTACAAACTTGCAAAATACCTAACGTAAATTGTACAATTTATGGATATAACCAATGATCATAAAAATAATTATTGTTAAACAATTTAAGACCTATTGCCATAATTTTTTAAATTGTTGAAAAATGTATTTATTTCAATAGTTAAAACCATGGAAAAAACTCATGACCTAGAACCACTGCGATATCGGCCATGGTTACCCAAACCCATGGTATTAGCTTATATCCTTGGTTATGGAGCTTATTTCCATAGTTTTAAACCATGGAAATTGGATTTTTTCTAGTAGTAAGAGATAATGTGGTTTCATTCCATAAATAATTTTTGATTGCGTACAAGAATTTACCCTTTCTTTGGATAATATATCATGGAGCTGAGAATATTATAAAATATGGAAATCAATGTTACGTTTCTCATATTGTTGAAAATAAAGGAATTGTTTAGATGAATGATGTTCCAATGGTAAATGTGTATCTTGATGTTTTTACTGATGAGTTTTTGTGTATAATACATTATCACGAAGTTGAATTTATTGTTGAATTAGTTCATGATGCTAATCCAATTTCCAAACCATCTTATCGAATGAATCAAATTTAACATTTAGAGATAAATGTTGGGAAAAAATCTCTCATGGTAACATTGCAGTTTTTTTCGGTTGATTGTGTTTGTTGACAAAGCAGGTTTCCATGGAGAATTGTCGAGTTCCCGAGAAGTTGTTGACAATCCATATTGACAACGAACGATGACAAAGTAATGGATGATCTGGAGGCAGTACAAAAGAGCAGTACAAGGTGGCGTCATTTCCCAGTGTTTGCCAAATTTTTGGGGTCCAAAATTTGGAGATTGGTGACCATCACAAAAATATGATTTCCTTGAAGATCATATTTTTCTATGGAAAAGGCATGATTTTTGTGAAGATGGGATGCATGGATTGGATTCCGTGAAGACTAGAAAAATGGAGGCAGTGATTCTTCACGATTACGTCAATGCTTCGCGAATGGCAGAGTTGAAGAGCATCACAGCGGTGAAGGACTTTACGAGGGAGCTTCACGGAGAAGGTGTGATGGATTGTTGAGGGTGATGCTTCACGATTACGATGAGCTCCGCTATCAGAAAATTTCCTTGGTGCTTCATGATTTAGACAAAATTCCTTCGGAAACATCAGAGCTTCGCGATTAGAGATGACATGGCGTTGACTTCGCATGGAAAGTTAGAGGGTCGGTGGAATCGCCTATAAATATATGTCGACCCCCTTGAGAGAAGAATAGAGAATTTTTAGAGAAAATCATTTTCTCTCGGTTCGCAATGGTAGTTCGTGTAGCCTGTGTGCTTCACGAAAGAAGAGATTCACGATGGCTATTATAGCTCCACGAAAGTTGCGCGCTCTGCATTGGCTCAGTAATCTTCATGAGGGAAGTTGTTCTGTAATGACGTGAGCATCATGGTAGTGCTTCTTGGTAGTGCTTCACGAAAAGGCAAGAACTTCATGAAGGCTTGTTTGAGCTTCGTGAAATTGGGTGCCTAGAGAAGTAGGGTGCTTTACGAAGCTACTTTCCAATGGGAGTTTTCCCGTTGTTTAAGAGGCAAAGGGGTATTCATCAGTGGATAAAAGTTGGACCTTAAGAGATCATCTATCTATAGTTGAGGATGCATTCCTTCATGAAAATGAAGAGACCTACAGGTCTATAAACTTTGAGTTGATCCCTTCCAAGTACAATGAGCATGGGAAGATGAAAAATGTGATCCTCTCCACCGAAAGTGATCCAGGGAGAGAGAGAAATAGGGAGTGACCCTTGGAAAAGTAGTGATCTAACCCTAATCCCCATTAAGGATGTGAGCATGGGAATAGAAGTGATCTAGACCAAACATTGTAATCCAAAGCTAGTGAAGTTTAGTGGAATTTTGTATGACCGAAAACTTTTTGGTGTATGCTCTTTGGATGTATTACTTTGCGGTGAAGCAAGTAAAATTTTTGTGACCTGTGCATGCTTTACTTTCTATTTTATTTGCACAACAGGAAAGAGAGAGAAGAGTGTTTTTAGTAACAACGAACCAAGATCAGAACTGGAGTTAATTTTCAATTAGGCATACCCTGATTCACCCCCCCTCTCAGGGTATTTATCCTTGTGTACCTAACAATAAAGAAGAAATTGCACGAGTTAATATATAAAGGATCCATTTGACCTAGAACATCTCTGTGGGGTTCTGCTGTTAGGTTTGTTAAAATGATTAATCTTTTAATGATACATTTCATTGATTATAAATCCTTGATAAACATAAATGTCGACCAAAAGTATCATTTTCCACATATCAATGATTTGTTTATTAGCTCTTGGGAGCTTATTTTCACGAATATTGACTTGAGGTCGGGGTACCATCAGTTGAAATTTAAGGAAGAAGAAATTTTGAAGACCATGTTTCGAACTAGATATGACCATTATGAATTTTTAGTCTATCATTTTTTAACCAATTCAACTACAATATTCTTGGATCTTATGAATAGATTTTTCATGAGTTCTTGCATATGTTTGTAGTTGTTTTTATTGATGACATTTTGGTATATATTCTGAACATAATGAGGGCCATGAAAGTCATTTAATTGGTTTCAAGAAAACCATGAATGAAATGAAACTGTATGGGTAATTTCACAATTGTGGGTCTTTGTTACAAAAAATTTCATTCCTTGGTTACATTTTTTCTAGAGATGGAATTAATCTTGATTCAACTAAATAAATAGTAGTTAATGAATGGCCATAACCAAAAAATATAATCGAGATTCAAATTTTTCATTTATTAGTAGGTTATTACAGATGGTTTGTTGACAACTTTTCATGGATATCTATCCCTATTAATATGATATCATGAAATGGAATAGTGTTCATCTAGAAAAAACTATGTGATAAATATTTTAAGTCATTGAAGATAATATTGGTAAATGCTCAAGTATGGTAATTGCCTTCTATAAATGGTGATTTTTTATCTAACATGATGTTTCGTGGAAAGGAATTTTGTGAGTCTTTACGTAGAACAATCTGTTAATTTTTTATGCATCACGTGAGTTGAACCCCCATGAGTTAATTTAATCGACATATGATTTGGAATTAGCTGCTTTTTGCATAATAAACTTGGTGGCATAATTTCTATGGAATGTAGTGTGAAGTATATTCTGATCACAAAATTTCGAAGAATAAATTCAATAAGAAATAATTAAGCATGAGATATATGAGATGGATAGAATTAATCAAGTATTAGGATTGAATAATCCATTACCATTCGAGAAATGAAAATTGAAACACCCTGATCCCAAAAGCCGAGAGTTCGTGCATTATTACATATCATTGGAATTATCACTAACGATCAAGTTCCTAATGATTGATTAGTTTAGTAGCCTTGGATGTACTAGATACATTCATAATGTTTACATAAAATCATAAAATGGAAAGCTACAACTACATTTTTTCCATAGTCATCACTGATATACCATAGACTCTCCCAAAAATACATTCATAATAAACTTCTTCGCATCCAAGGAAAATTTAATCATAGAAAGGGGTGAGCTCAAATTCTCAGTAAGGATATCAATATAGCATAAACTTTCATAAATAAGCATAAAAATTTAAGGAAATGTATAGAACTAAGACAAAATCCTTTTGAACATAAATATCATCAAAATATGGAAAATATAAATCAATATAATTCCATTTATTTACTCACATTGATATTCTACTAGTCGAATAATCACATGAATTATCAGTATCCACTTTTATTATGATGGAATGCATAATAACAGACTTTCATAACCACATAGTCAAAGGCCTTCTGCCCAGAATACAAATTCGATTCTATCAAGGACATGTTCCAAGACACTAGATTGTCTCATTAGACCTACCGATTCATCGAGGAGCTATAGTGGGCTCCACCTGTCACTTAATAAGTCCAATGAATTCCCCATATGAAAAGGTTTAAAGATAACATAAACATTTATATTAAAACTCGCATACGAAATTTGAAGACATTATCCATGAATGGTATGAAATAACACATCCATATCCAAACATATCACAAAAACATCAATACAATATGAATGATTTGTATCATAATAAATCAACATAAAACAAACTTAAAATCCATCAAAGTATGTTGACATAGATGAAATCAAAACCTTTTTAGAGAAATATCTCTTTCAATTTTGAAATCATTTAAATTGCACGTAAGTATCAATGAAAACAATTATATTTGAATATATTCTTATAATCATTTATGTGAAGTTTCGACGATGTTATAATGGAAGAAAATAACCACCCCTACTGTATAAGTTATAACAAACATTCATACCTTATTTTTGTCAAAAAGGTTATAAAATACCTTCTTTTAAAAATGACAGAATGATTCCTTTATAAAAATCAAAAAAAATCCAATCAATGTTATAAATGGATTTTTCCAATTGTCTATAAAATATTAAGAATGTTTTGAAATACATTTTTATGAAACATGAATATGGATGATAAAGTGGTCCTAGTAGATAATTACATATAAACATCCTCGGATAATAAAGATATTGTGAAATTTACTCTTACCTTGTACTTTTCCATGGTGAGGGTAGGTTAACCTCTTGTATAATGGTGAAATAATTGTTATTAAATTATAAAAAAATATATAATACTATGATATCATATATGATCTTTTAACACCGATTTGTTAATAATATCGTAGTATTATAGTCATATCGGGTGTTAACTGATTTGTTTTCCTTTATATGATTTGTTATGTATGTAATTTTTATTATGTATAAGACGTATTTTATTCATACTAAGAATGATATTATGTCTTTAAACATTATTTTTAATCATCTATGGAAAATTACTCATGAATGGATATGATGGGAAATGAACCTCATCACGTTCGTGGAGATGATAATCTGTACGTATGAACGAGCGACAATATCATTATTTTGATATTAGAATAATATATAATTGGATGGAATATCATATATACAGAATCAATATCATTTTATATTTATTTTTTTAATCGATTATACAATATTATTATACCCATCCAAATAATAATGTATTGAATAACAATTACACCATGACGTGGAGACGGTAAGATGTACATACACACGTTTGGTCACATGTCATTAAAAGGATGGATAGAATAATGAACATGGTTGTACCATATTTATAATAACATCAAATTATATAGAAGATACTGGAGTAATTATTTTAGAATGTAAACAATGAAGAAGTAGTAAGTGGAATAGGAAAGGAACTTGAAAGAGGTGATGAAATTTTTATCTCTTCTTCGTATTCTACCTATTGATTTGATCAAGAGGCTCTATAGGTGGGATTTATGACTAATAAAATCCTTTTAGGATTAATTTTAGACTGTTGAGAGGGTATTTGAAAAGGGTTTGGACAAGCCAAATGGCTTTTACAGTGTTAATTACAGCAAATGGGGAGTGCCCTTTTATAAGAGGGGTGAGGGGCACCTTAGGAAAATCTAGAGATATTATTTTATTATAATATCATTTTCAGTTTATAATGACCAAATAGTGAATTATTTAATGTCTGAGGTGGGGATGGGTCGGGAACCACTCAACTAATAGGTTTTAGATAGTTTTGGGTCACTATATTAATTTATCATTTAGATTTAACTCTTAGTTAAATAATTTCATATTTACAATGTCTCTTTAAATTTTTATATTAAATGGTTAATAAACAAACTATAAACTTCCAAGAGAACACCAATTGGTTTATTAATTATAGAAATATCATTATATAAGTCTTTTTTCATATCTTGATTTTTTAGGAATACAATATCAACTAATAATATAATATTTGTTTTAAAAACTTTTTTTGTCAATTTTGACACTATTTGGTAATTTGTTTTTTCTAAATTCATAACAGAATTATTACTTCGAAATAAATTAATCTAATCAACCATAACATGTCATATTAACCTAGAAAATTATTTGAATTCAGAAAAAGTCTCAAATTAAATTTATTTGGATAATTATAATATCAATTATTTTAATCCCTCATTAATTTGGTAATTACTGTATCATCATTTTGTCATAAATAAATTAAATTATATAATATCTAAAAAATATAAATAAAATAAACTTATGTAGGAAATATTTTTTTCTTTCTAATAAATATGTATAGTTGAATTTATCTTTTTTGTATCCTTATATAAAAAATAGTTTAGTAATTAAACATTGAATTTATCATTTTAATCTATTATTTGAATTAAATAATAATAAATTCTCTAATCAAATCCAAGTTGAAAAAAGAGGTTCATATTTTATTTATAAGGTTTTTTTCTAATTATACTTATCCAATAGAATTTGGTCCTATTTTTGGGTAATAATAATATCATTTTTACCCTTAATTATCATATTTACTTTTAACTGTGGTAAGTAAAAGTAAAATGATAATATTCAACATAAATTATTTTCATATTACTGAACCACATTTTACTTACTAATATCAGACATGTCTCTCATATTATTGAAAATCAACTCACAGAAGAGATAAAATTAGGATTATATAAATTTGTAAATGCTCCTAGGAGGTGGGTAAAAGGCGATAAAAAGTTCACTAAACTTTTTATATATCTAAAATTATTATAAACTGACTCCAATGAATTGAATTTAATGTATACAAGTATTATGTAATTATTTTGACATAAAATAAATTTAAATAACTAATTATTTAAATAAATAGGCAGTTTTAAAAAATAACTCAGTGTTTGTCACTATTCATCATAAATTGAAAGTTTTTAGAAAAATACCGAAAATTCACCATAAGATAATTTTGATATTACGAATTCAAAAATGATTTCAATTTTAACAATTTCAAAAAATAGAAGTTGCAATAAATAATTTAAAATTAATTCTCATTGTCAAATCCAAAAAGAGTATTTTTATGAAATACAACTATCAACAGATTGACACCTGTTTATGTCCAATTTCAAAGTTACATTACATGAAATGACTATCATTAGATTAAAGGGTTAAAATATAATATAATTATAATTCCAAACCATTAAAATGTATAATTCAACCTTATAAATTATTTTGATTAAATTAGTTGTTTTCAGTTAAAATATCTTATTTTTCACTATTCACAAAAATATGAATGTTATCAGGAAAACATCCAATATTTATTGAAACTAAATTCTTATGTCCCTACTAAAAATAAGAATTTTATTTTTTCAAATTAAATATATAAATATTTCAAATATTGGATTTAAAAAGGTTCACCGTTAAAAGGTGGTAAAATTGGATTTAAAAAAATATACTTCTTTTATAAAAAAATGAATTTGTTATTACATTATGTATAAGAAACTCAACATATAGATTCTAAATTTATACGGAATATGTGTATTTCAAAATCCAGTTAATACTATTCATAATCACTTTTGAATGGCTTGTTTGTTAAGTCTTAGGCGCTTGAACTCAGTGTTGTGTATAGAGCAACATATTGAATTACTTTGAAAAAATAATGTACTATGAAATCTTTGGGTGTTAAATTATTCCCTCCTTCAAAAAATTTTGTCCTACAAATTTGAAATATTTTTTTTTTAAAAAAAGGTTTAAAATAAAAAATACCTTTGTGGGAAAACCCCCATCAGAAATTGGGATAATAAAATTTAGTCTTAATATGGGGAAAAGGGAAATGATAATGTCACCACCAAATTATGATCTCGATTAAGAGAACATTGGGGAAAATTAAGGACACATAATTGGAGAAAATGTAAATATTTATAGGGAGTTATTGAGGTCATCAGTCACAAAAAATTGTATATTTGAGGGCCTCAAAGCCATCAATCTATGATGATTTGAAATATCATCGTTTCAACAAAACATATGGTATTAGGATAACACATTTTTATTTTTAATATCTCTTGCCTAATGGTTAAGAATTAATTTCTTAATAGAATAAGGGAAGAAAAAATATATATATACTTGACAAGTAGAGTTTCATCCTTTAACTAATTTCTACCACAAACTATCATTCACTCTAAAAGATAATAGAACATAAAAAAATATTTTATTTATCTTATTCGTATAGGGTTCCCAAAAATATGAATTTATCATTAATATAGAAGAACTTTTAAAAAAACTACAATATTTATTCTAGGATATCACATGGGCCACGGGTAGGTGATACACCCCTATCACCCTTTTGTTGTGGGTTCATGTCTCACGGCCCTCCTAGATGCAACGGGTTGTCGCCCGACCTCTGTGTTGTCCTTTTTATGGAAATCCAAAAATATTATCAAACTATAATTTCCCAAAATACTTCTTTCCAATCTCACTGTCCCAAATTTATAAGGAAGGTAAACATAATGAATCTCTTTTTTTACATGTAATAATATGTGAACACCTTTATCTTTTATTCTTTTAAAACACTACAACATCTTGAATTATCATAAAAACTTATTGATTACATTAATTCTCCATTAATCCTTATAGAATATTAGATATAATCCTTCTATCTAAAAATGTTTTAATCTCCAATAACAATGGAATATACAAATCATTAATCAGTTTCAAGGAAGTCAAGAATATATAATATAATTTATCCAAATCAATCATTTATTATTCCAAAAATCACAACCTCGGTATCAAAACCATATTATGGTATATCATTCCCTCAACCATATATTTTCCAAAAATTTAACCTACTATTGAGTCACTTTTCTATGTTCCACACAATCTCAAGTCCTTAATAAAATAGTACTACTGTACAATCCTTATATACTCTATAATTATGATAAAATTTACATCATAAATACAATACTCAAATGACATGATACTTTAATAATAATGTAAGAAATCTAATCTTTCCTCTTCATCTTCAGTAGTATCATAATTTTATTATTGTCAAATAGCAGCATTTGGGGTATACTCTGATAATTTGTACATTTATTCACGTAGTATCCCAACTCCTTACAGATGAAGCATTGTACATTTGAAACTTTCTTCTAACACTTGCAATCACATACTTGGTGTCCTTTTTCTCCATAGTTATAACAAAATCCCATTTCCTTCAAGCATTTTCCAATGTGATTCTTTCCACAGTTATCACATATGGAAAAATCCTTCATTTCCATCTTCCCATTATCCATCATTCTCTCTTCCATCATTTTCTTCTCTTGCTTCCATTCAAGGTCGTAGGACTCAAGGAATTCTTTACATATCTTATTAAAACAAGATATTATTTCTTCATATGATGAGAATACATGGGACAATAATTCCCTTCTAAATGTTAGCTTGATACTGTGAATGATATGATCCTTCATACTCCTTGGATCATACATATTACTAGAGTTCAAATTCCTTCTAATGGGAACCATTTCAATACAATGGCAGACAGTAGGTCAGTTTATGATTTGTAATTAATAATTCCAAACTTGCAAAATACCTAACGTAAATTGTACAATTTATGGATATAACCCTTGATCATAAAAATAATTATTTGAGGAGGAATGTACTTGTAAATACATCATACAGATTTGTAATGTAAATGATATTTATCCTAAGCATATCCCCTGGAGTGTCGTAACCCAGAGTGCAACAAGGACAATTGTCGTGCACAAGTTCCCATTCGATTCTAGCTCAAAGGGGTGTTTTCGGGTTTTACCCCGAGGTACATATCTGCCAAAACCTCATATACCTGCTTTTATCCAGATAGGGATGTATTTCTTGGAAAACTCTCAACATCTCTACAGTACCAAAATTCTAGGATGTTTTTCTATACTAATCCTCAAAGTCTATCTTAGGTATACGTGCTCTAATCATATTTTTTCTTAATCTAGTTTCCTTGATTTTTACTAAAAAACATCTGATACCAACTATAACACCTCAACCCAAAGAAGCCCAGAGTCGGTGCATTATAACGTATCATTGGAATGATCCCAAAATATTATATCTGAAAAACCGATTAGTTTAGTAGCCTTTGAAGTACTAGATACATTTATATGGTTTTCATTACATCATAAAATGGAAATCTACCACAAAATTGTTTCCATAGAAAACACTAATATTCCATAGACTATCCCTATAGGTTAGTCATAATATACTTATTCACATCATAGAAAAAATAATACATAAAAAGAGGTGAGCTATGATTCTCATTAAGGATAATAATATTGGGTATACTTTCCTAAATAAGGATAAAAATTTAATGAAATGTATAGAATGAAAACAAATGATTTTTAAACATAAAATTAATCATAATATGTAATATATAAATCAAAATAATGCCATTTACTTACTCACATATATATTATACTAGTCGAATAATGACATGAAATATTAATACCCACTTTAATAATGATGTAATGCTTAATGTCATACTTTCATATCCACATAGTCAAGGCCTTGTTCCAAGAATACAAATAATATTTTGGCTAGGTCTTGTGCCAAGACACTAGTTTGTCTCATTAGACATACCGATTCATTGAGGAGCTATAGCAGGCTCCACCTGTCACTTACTAAGTGAAATGCATTCCCCATGTGAAATGGTTTAAACATAAAATAAATATTCATATTAAAACTTGCATAAAAAATTTCAATAATTTATCCATAAACCATTAATGGTATGAAATAACACATCCACAATCAAACATATCCAAAAAAACATCAATACAGTATGGAAGTTTTGTATCATAATAAATCAACTTCAAAAAACATAAAATCTATCAAAGGATGTTGACATAGATGAAATCAAAACATTTTTATAAAAATATATGTTCTATGATGAAATAATTTATATGTCATGTAATAATAAAATAAAACATTTTTATTTGATAACATTATTATAAGCTTGTAACGGATTCTTCGAAGATGTTATAACGGCAGAAAATAACCGCACACGTTGTATATGTTAAAAAAATATTCTTACCTTAATTTTTTCGAAAAGGTCCTAAAGTATCTTGTTTAGAAAACAACCAAAAGATTCCTTTATGAACATCATATAAAAGTCAAACAAGGGTATAAATTAATTTAAACCAAAGTCTATAAAATAGTTAGAATGTTTTGAAATACATTTTTAATAAACATGGATGTGGATGATAAAGAAGTCCTAGTAGATAATTACATATAAACTATCCCAGATAATGAAGATATTATAATATTAATCCTTACCATGTAATTTTCCTTTTTAAGGGTAGTTTAACCTCCTGTATAATGTTAAAATAATTTTTTTTAAATTATACAATAACCATAAACATTTATATGATAACATATATGATCTTTTTACAATTCATTGTTAATACTATCTTAGTATTATCGTCGTTTCTCGTGTTAACTGATTCATTTTTGTTTATATGATTTGTAACATTAGTAATTTTTGTTATGGATAGGAAGTATAATATTCATATTCAGAATGATATTCAGCATTTAAACATTATTTTTAATCATATAATGAAATTTAGTCTTGAATGGATACGATGGGGAATGAATCTCATCGCATTCATGGAGACAGTAATCTGTACGTACGCACGAGCGATAATATCATTATTTTGATTTTAGAATAATATATAATTGGATGGAATATCAAATATAAAGAATAATTATAATGTTATATTTATTATTTACATATATTACACTTCATTTTTATACCCATCAAAATAATAATTTATTGAATAACAATTTCACCACGACGTGAAGACGGTAAGCCGTACGTAGGCATGTATGGTGACATGTCATTCAATGGATGGATTGAATAAGGAATATGGTTGTACCATATTTATAGTTACAATATAGTATATATAATATACGCGAGTTATTATTTTAGAATGGAAACAACAGTGAAAGAGGAAGAGGAATAAGATTGGAACTTGAAAGAGTTGAAGAAAAATTTACCTCTTCTTCATGTTTTTCCTTTTGATTTGATCAAAAGGGATCCTTAGGATGGCTTTCTGACTAAATGAAGGATTCTAGGATAGAGGTAGGATGGTTTAGAGGGAATTGGGGAATGTTTTGGCATAGCCAAATGGATTTTAAGGTTTGAATTAGAGATAAGGGAGAGTGCCCTTTTATAAGAGGGGTGAGAGGCATCTTAGGAGAAGCCTGAAATATTAATTTATAATAAAATAATATTCTGTTTATAATGGCTCCAAAATGAATTATATAAAGGATACGGTAGGGATGGGTATAAAACCACCCAACCAATATATTTTAGAAAGTTTTGGGTCACTATATAAACTTTGTCTTTTAGATTTAACTCTTAGTTATAGAGTTTGACATTTACCATGGTTCATTTTATTTTTATATTATATGTTTAATAAAACTACAATAAAAACCAAGAGAACCACAAGTGGTTCATTAATGATACCCCTATCATTATATAAGTCTTCTGGTTGAACTATCGATTTTTAGGAATATAATATCAATTAATAATATAATATTTCTTTTAAAAACGCTTTTATGTCAATTTTGACCCTATTTGATATTTTGTTTTTCCAAAATTCATTTTATTAACCCTAAAATTTCATATTAACTCCTAAAAATAGTGGAATTCATAAAAAGTGTCCAATTACATTTATTTGGATATTTATAATATTAATTATTTTAATCTTTCTTTAATTAGGAAATTACTGCATCATTATTGTGTCATAAATAAATTAAATTATTTAATATCTAGAAAAGATAAATAAAACACCATCCTATAGTAAATATATTTAGATTTCAAAAAAATATTTATAGTCGAATTTATCTTATTTTTATGCCTATATTAAAAATATTTTAGTTATTAAAATTATAATTTAACACTTTCAACTCTTCTTTGAATTAAATAATAATAAATACCCTAATCTAATCCATGTTGACCAAATAGGTTCAATTTTTTTTCCTAAGGTTGTTTTTGTTATAATTATACATATAAAATTGAATTAGGACATGTGTTAGTGTAATAATAATATTATTTTAACACTTAATTACCGTATTGACATTTAACCATGGTAAATAAAAGTAAAACGTTACAATTCACCAAAAATTATTTTAATCTTATTTAACCAAATTGTACATACTGATATCAACTGTGTCTCTCATAGTTTTGAAATTCAACTCACAGAAGTGGTAAAATTATGTTTTATATAAATTTGAAAATGCACCTAAGAGGTGGGTAGAAGACAATAAAATGTTAAATAAAAAGTTTCTATTTCTAAAATTATTATTAACTAACTCCAATGAATTAAATTTAACTTATATAGATATTATGCATCTATTTTTTCCTAAAATAAATTTAAATAAATAATAATCAAAATAAAATGTCGGTTTTAATCATTAACTCATTGTTTTTCACTATTCATCAAAAATTTAATGTTTTCAGAAAAATACAAATAACTCAGCCAAAGCTAATTTTTGATATTCTTAATTAAAAAATTAATTCTAGTTTACAAATTTCCAAGCATATAAGTTTCACTAATTAATTTAAATTTAAATCTCGTTGTCAAAACCAAAATGCGTATTTTTAAGAAATAATAACTCTCAACAAATTGACATTTGTTTATGCCCAATTTCAATATGAAATTACATACAATAATCATCATTAGATTATGTGGTAAAAATATAATCTAATTATACTTCAATCCAATTAAATTTTATTATTCAACACAATAAATTATTTTTATAAAAAAGTTGTTTTCAGTTAAAATACAATATTTTTCACTATTCACCCAAATATGAATGTTATCAGAAAAACACAAAGAAATTATTGAAAATAAGTTTTTATATCCGGATTCTAAATAAGACATTTATTTTGTCAAATTTAATATAGAAAAGATTCAAATATTGTATTTAAAAAAGGTTCTCCATTAAAAGGCAGTAAAAATTAATTTTTGTGTAAAATACTTCTTTCATCTGAAAGAAATGAAATTGTTCTTACATTATCTCTAAGAAACTCATAATATGGATTCAAAAATTATAAGGATTATATAAAGTTCAAAATTCAGTTAATACTATTCATAACCGCTTCTTAACTCCCAATTTGGTAAGTCGTGGTGAGCTTGAAATCAGTGTTGCGTGTGGTGAATGTTAATGAATTTCTTTGAAGAAATAATGTACTATATAATCATGGGGTGTTAAAAAAATTAAGTGGCTGATGATTTGATTCAAAATAGAAATGATACATTAACCATTATATGATTGGAATAAGATTATTTAGATTTTTTATATGATTAATATTGGAATGGAAGATATTGGTTTGTGGATTTCTAATGTTTTGTTTCCGATGAATGTGAAATTGTATCTAGCATAGATAACAAAAAAAGAGTTGAAAAATGATTATGAGCAAAAGAAAAAGTTTTTATTTTTTTGAAGGATAATTTAAATAAATTTAACATTGATAAAAATTGTGTTTGAGGTTTATTTATAGGTTATTTGTGCCTTTTGATTCTCATTTGATGAAAGAATTATTATGTGATGATCATAATTCACTGTTTTCAGTCCATCATGGTAGTACCAAAATGTACAGATATCGTCTAGAGTATTATAGGTGGGATCTAATGGAAAAAATATATTACATACATTACCTTGAGATGTTTGATTTTCCAATTGGTTAAAGCCATGAAACAATCACTAAAAGGGATGCTTCACCCTTTTACAAAGCCAGAGTGGTAATGGGAAAATGTTTCAGTGTGTTTCATAATGGGATTACCAAAGACATTTTAAGGTAACAATGAAATATGGGTTATATTTTCTCGATAAAATAAATTTTCTAAACTTCTTTTTTTTGAGATACACTATCTCTAGATCACATTTCTCGTTTTAATACTAAATAAATTATTATGTTAAATTTATTTCCCTTATCAATTTTATCTGATCGTGATCACAATTTCACTTCGATGTTTAGGAATGGCCTTCAGAATTAGTTGGGTACTAAATTATATTTTTGTATAGTTTTTCATCCATATTCACATGGGATGTCATAAAAAACAATTTAGGATTTTCAATATATTCTAATTGCTTGATCAATGGATTACAAGTGAATTTAGGACAAACATCATACCTTGGTTGAGTTTTCATAGAATAATCGTTTTAATTACAGTATAAATATGGCAAAATTTGAGCAATTATATAGAAAGCAGTGTCGAACTTCAGCTTTTTGTGATGAAGTACGTTAATGGAAGTTGATGGGGCTGGAATTGGTAAAAGAGATTGTAGAAAATGTTTAGTTGATTTAGAAGCAAATGATAACAATTCTAATCAATATGAAATGTTATGTGGATAACTGGAGGAAGGGTCATTCATTCATGTAAGGTTATCATAACTTCCATTACATTTCTCAATGTAAAATATTGATGTGTTGTGGAAAGAAGTTAAAGTGGAGTCTGAGGTTTATTTAAAATTTTTAAATCCTTCCGAAAGTAGGAGAAGTTTCCTATAGATTGTCTTTACCTACAATTCTATCTTAGGTACAAATTTTTTTCATGTTTCAATAATGATAATGTATATGTCTGGTATATCTCATTTAATGAGTCCGGAGGTAGTTTAGTAGGAGGATAATATTTCTTAGGAGGAACAACCATTCTAGATTCTAGACCGATGAGAGAAGGTGTTTCAAAATAAGGTAATTCATCATGTAATGTTATTTTGAAAAAAACAATATGGTTGAAGAGTAATCATTGGAATCATAAAATGCATTGACATATAAATACCCACACTTATTTTATAAGTGAATATAATTTTAGGGACACAATTCCCAAATGGGGGAAGGATGTTACCCCCATGTATTTATTGAAAAATAATTTATCATTTCTATTAATATGTATGAATAATATTTTATTTTTATAGTAAAGGGGATGTTTTTTCTGATAGCGTACACATCACACAACAACAAGTTTCCATGAAATCTTATTGTGCTCAAAATTTTGAGTTATATTGAAAAATAATATATTATTAATATTTTTTGAAATGGTAGTTAACACCAAGCTGTTTTATAGGCGAGAATGAAAAGAACTAAAAAATATTATTATAAATGTTTGTTAAATGTCATTACATTTTTCTGAAATATTTAAAAGGATTAATATAAGAATGAATCCAATTTTAATTATGGAAAACTCTAATATTTTTAAAAGGACATATTAACGCATTATGAAGGAGAAACCTTATTAAATGTAGTTCTCTTACCCAAAATTATATAATATATTTGAAAAAATATACATCTTCTATAGAATCGGGACATCAAAATTTACAATGAATAAATTTCGGTAAATTTTCTGATATAGTTAGTTTTTAATAAATAGAGAAAAATACTACATTTTAACTCATAACTAATTTTTCATTTAATATATTTGTATAGATAGATGGTACTTATAATTATTTTTAAAGTTTAATTAGAAAAAAAATGATCGAATATATGTAATACAGAGGATCAAATTGTTTAAATATGTACCTTTTATTTTTAGTCATTATGAATAGAAACATTAGTAATTATTTTATTTTTCATGGTTAATGGGTATATTGTGTAAATAACGATAATTTTTTATTATAATAATATTATACTACACTAACATTATTACTAATTAAATTTTATGATATATGTATGACTAGGGTCATCCTTGGATCGATTTTTAGACCGCATGAAACACCATTGTTGTTAAAATGACATTTTATAAGAAATAATTTAATGTAAAGGAATATATAAAATAAACATGTATTATTTAATAAATAAAATTTTATTTAGGGTTATATATGTGATCCTTTCGACTATAAACATTCATTAGAAATATAAAATGATTTCATATGTCATGGTATTTTATTTATAATTTTAAGACAACTGATTAATAATTATATTTATGACATAATGATGATGTATTGATTACCTTATTAATGAATGATTTAAATAAATAATATTATACATTTTGAAATAAAATCATTTTAAAACATTTTATGTCATCCACAAATTTTATGGATGAGTATGTCTTGTTATCTTGAAATTAAATAATTTTTTTATTATTTTTCATTTTTTTTGTGCATTTTTAAAAAGTCATGATATGTATAGTATAAAAATTAAAATTATTGAGTTTTTTAAACAAATAAAATTTTACTAAATTATTTAGTTGTAATAAAAATATAATATTTGTCTAATTGATTTAGATAAATTTGAAAATGTCATTAATGAACACTTGAGGTTTTATTGGGATTTTATAGTAACAATATTAACCATATCTTATGAATTTACATGAATACATAGTAAGAGATAAATTAGTTAACTAAGAGTTAAAGCTGTAAGATAATGTAAAATTTGTGACCTAAACTTACCTAAAACCAATTGTTTGAGATGTTTGAAACTCAAAACTAAATTATATTTTAAATAAATTACTTTGGGGCTATTCTAAAAAGAAAATAATATTATTATAAAATAATATTTCAATAGCTTCTTAAACTGCCCATCCCCCCCTTATAAAAGGTCATCACCGCTACAAAATCAATCACACCACTAAAGGCCCTTGTATCATCTAACCTATACCCAAATAAGCTCCAAAAATCCCTATATTATTATTAGAATCCTCAACATATTCGTATTTTATTTATATAAATCCATTTATCCCAAATCAAAGGGAGTTGAATTGTTTAAGATGAAGAGTATTCTCTAATTTCCCTTTCCATTATTTTTATTCCTTACTACATATTTAATTATTTTTAATTTATATATAACAATAATAGTATGCTAAATATAATAGGATGTTGTTATGATATGGATTAAAAATAAATATACACACACCTCCATTTAATGTATATTTATATACTATTTCAGTGGACGTAGAAATACTTCCTAAGAAAACCCTGATTGATCGATTTTCACCTACAACCTCTCACAGTGTCCATTATGAAGGAATTATATTTATATATAATATATATATCTTTTATTTTATCTATGATTCCATTTTTTTATTTAAATCATACCTCTACTATTTCCAAAATGTCTTAATATGATAATTGCATTTGAAAATGTGAGAACTACCTTTCCATCAAAGTGATATGACTCATTAATGTCATACATGGAACATATAAAGGATGGAATTGATAAAATTATTAAATTAATATAAAATATGATATTATAATGTAATTATAATATACATATGCATCATTTATTTTCATTCCATTAATTATGAAAATGAAATGACAATAGCGTTAATGCGTACATACGACTTACCGTCTCCATGAATGTTGTATTCCAGTTTATATCCCTAATTTTTTTTAATATTATAAGTACATATATATTTTATATATATTATATTTAAATAATTAATATAATTATAAATATAATTGAATTTTAACCACATTGAAATTTTTTTATTATAACAAGTTAGCTTTTGACAATAGTACCGAATATCATCAAAACATCTGATATTAACTTAAATAATTTTGAAGTGTTTATAAAGTGGTAATAAGTGATATAAAAGGAATAATAAACCTGAAAAAGATTCTGAATCGTGTATTAATTAAATTATGTTTATTATTCTGGAAGAACAAGGAATATAAATAACGAGTTCGACTCAAGGTATGGTACTTTATCTCAATCTCCTTTTGTTGAAGAATATGTTTTATTATACACAACCTTCTCTTATACAATGTATAATTATAATATTTTTCGTTTAATTTCATTTCATTTTTTTAAAAATATTCATTATATTAAGAATTATTTTACTAAATGTCATAGGGAATATTTCTTTTTAACGTACGCAATGAAAACCACATTTCCACAACTGTCATAATTATTTGATATTTGACATTCATAATATGTTGTAATATTTCTAAATGGAAAATAAACACCATATAACCTTTTAATAGATTGGTATTGAAAATGGTTTTGATAAATCAATTATTATGTCAATATTTTGAAATGATTTATTGTGATTTCAATGTGGAAATTTTTATCTTTCTTTTATTTTTATTGTATGTATTATTTTTATGTTATGGTTCATGGGCATTATTTACGTAAATAGGAGGTTCCATGACAAACGTATGGCTGGTGATCATGAGATAGATCTACAATTAAATCGATAATGTGATAGAGTTAAAGGTTAATGTTTATCCTTAGAGTTTTATAGAATATACTAAGATGGGTTTTCCAAACGTAACTCCCAATATTGGTGTGAAGGACAAAATGTAACAATGTTGTGGATTCCAAAAGTAACTATTACGATTTATGATTTCGGTGTGTTATTCATAAATATTATGATATCATGAGGTATGTTAAAGATCATAGGTTTTATGAGGGAAACATATGGTTTCATTTATTTCTATGTGACGATGGAATAATGTTTTCTTTCCTAATTTTATAACATTTACTGAGTTTTATATGGTCATCCCATGTTTTGAAATGTTTTTTCACAGTGAATAAGTAAGGGTATGTGAAATAAATAATTCCCAAAGATCTATATCATGAAAAGAATTCTTTTTTAACATACAGAGTTTTATTATAGTGAAAAAAATTAGAGAGAGTAGTAATATCTTCATTTTAATTTTATTGAGAGGTAATTTATTAGATATGGCCTAATTCTCTAAAAATCTAATCCTGAAAAGATCCTGACTGTGAATTCATCACATTACACAAGATTATTTAATTTTTAAGGCTATGGACATTTAATTATAAAATATATTTTTCTCATTTGAAATGTTATCTTAATTTCCTATGATTGATTACATAATGAAAATACACAAAAAGGCTTATTGTCTTTAAAAACATTATTTACCATTATTCACAAAAAAAATAAATCTTCTTATAAAAAAATTACATTATAATATTATGGTGATATTTTCATTCAAAATTATAGTGTTATTTCAAATTATTAAATTTTTTATTTATAAATTTTTTAAATTGGAATTTAAAATAAAATAACACATACAATGATAAAATATTTTAATTAAATAATATTATTTTGACCATTATATGTTATTATTCACAATTCAAATTGATTTATAAAAAATTTAATGTTACAATAATGATTATTGAATATAAATATTACCCCATGTAATAGTTTTTTAACAATTATCAATTAAATATAGAACCCCAAATTCACTTTCTTTATTGAAATTTATCCTTAGAAGAAATTTATCAAATTAAAATATAATAATTAAGAGTTCAATTTGATTATCATCTTCATATTGAGTAATAATTTAACTATTCCTTTCATTTTAATATTACATGATTGTTTTTATATTTTAATAATAGTTTAGTTCTGTATTTCGTGTATGATATTGAAGATGGTATTATTTTGAAGGATACAGAATATATGGTAATTACATGAAGAACTAAACCACAACATATATACTTATATGTCGATTTATCTATCATGTATGGAAAATGATCTTACACCCCACGCCCTAAAATATAGTTTAATAAGATAGGAATACCCACCAATAAACCATTGAGTTTAATGTTAAATTGATATTATGTTACATGACATTTCATTTTGCGAGTCTTAGATATTTCGATCAAAACAATCATCTAGAATCAAATTGACTAAGAATTATGTCCTCACTGTGTAAAACATAAGGAAATTTTAAGATATTTCATAAATAGTCAGGGAATATGTTATAGTAATATCAAATACACTTCATGTAAATTTTTCAAATGAAAATGAAATGAGTTCAATGATGTATATATTCGCATAGATCAAATGTGGGATATTCCATTTTATATTCCATAATGGGGTGTTTTATATACTATTTAATATCATGTTACTGGGATTTATGATATATTTTTTTCATTTCGATTGAATAAAAAGGAGTTGTGTAGTTTAAATTAATTCTGATAAGATGATGAATCAGAAATATAACTTCAAAAGATGTAGACACACAGATCCAACATGTATATCTCACAATGTTTTTTATGATTCCCCATATATGAGGTTAGTTTAATATTCATTACATTTATTGATATCATGGATTATTCCCTATAATAGTAGACATTTGGTATTCTGTAAGGTATTCCCCATTTTAGTTACAAATTCATAGAATTATTTCGAGGTATAATAACAGTTGTAAGATCCATTATATGCTCTACATAGGGGAATGTGTGGACTTAGTCATTCATTTTGATTTATCACCCCACCTAATTCTGATAGCCCTCGTGGTGAAAAAGTGTGCAATAACATTTATCACATAGTATATTTATATAATAGAGACTCTTCTATGACTGTTCAACTTCATATATAAGATCTGATATTGTATCAGGAAGTGATGATAGTTGTAAATAAAAGGAAATGATATACATTGTCTTTAAAAAAATGAAATTGGGTAACATGTGTAAAATTTAATGTTTTGAAGTTATAATGACACAAATAATATAGAAATTTTTTAGGCAAACAATTATTTTATTTTTTCTAATATTTTAATTAGTATATTTGATAGATTCTTACTTTATATCTTTATAATTTTATTTTATACTATATTGTATCAAGAAGAGATTTGGGACTAAATTTCTTACAACTGACACAATGTTTTGATTTATGATGTTAAAAATTTATTTTAATTTCCATAAAAACTATATGATATACATTATATTAATTTATAATGTTAGAAATACTGATATTGATGTAGTTTTTTGTTATGAAAAAATCGAGGCATATTATCTCAAACAACATAAAAAATGTTTAATGATAAATGCATGTGCATAAACTATATATCTATGATGGGGTATATATAACCATGAAATCTATTCACCAGATGAAATATGTCCATGATTATTTGGTATCATGAACCAACACTCTTGTTTAATGGATGAAATTTTAATGTATTTGGAATTTATGAAATTTTAGGGTGATTTAAATACAGTCTTATACAATTAAAAACAACAATATCAGATGCAAATGATTTTTTAGGGAGCATGATAACATTTTCAGGGAAACTATATTCAATTGTCTTGGAATAATGAATGACATCAACGAACTCTTATATAATATTACAAATATGAATAATTCAATTGATGTCTCATTTATTGTGAACATTCTTAGAATTAATGACATAACAAGTGAAACTATTCATAAACCATCAGCAAATTTCATACCTATTCCCTTGTTATGAATAATGAATTGAAATTTTATTTTAATCCATTATTTCCGAAATGAGCCCAACATTGTTTCACTTCTACAGTGATATTATTTTGAAATTTTATGGAGTATTTCAAATTTCATTGATATCTTATATCTCATGGTTGAAAATGGACTGACTACTCAGGGTTTCAGGATTTTTTTAACAGTTCCATTAAGTTATAGATTTTTAAGTGCTATGGAAACATTATCTAATCCATTTTCATGAGTATTCAGTAAAAATATGTGAGGAAATGTTGGATGATTGTTTAATTCATCAACTATCCATTAGACATATCCTAAAATACTATTCAAATAATTTTTTATACTATAAATTGATATATTAATATTGTTTTATGAGAATATTAAATAACCATTGACTGTTATTAGGTCAAATAATATACACTAAGAATGCTCCACAAATATAATAATAGAAATTTTTTCATATTACATGTTATTGAATCCATTAAAAAATTGAATGAATATGGTAGAACTATATTTTCGTCAGAGATTAAAAAAATCACAAGACTATACTAATGGGTTTTTTAATCATTTACCATTTATCATATTAGGCTTCTAGAGGTAATATAAATATATATATCTTAAATGTTACGTGTGTGATGATTAATGAAAACCCATTTTTTTGGGAAATAGAAACACCCCGACCCCATAATCCTAGAGATAGTGCATTATTTTATTACATGACATGATTAAATAGAATCAAATTTCAAATTTCCAATTACTTTAGCTATCTTGGTAATCCATATTACATACAGAAGAACCATAATATAATGGGAAAGATAAAATTCAAGCATGTTATAACATAAAATTAAATAAAACACATCCTTGAACAAATATTCAATGATTTATTCTTCATGACAATGGAAAAGGAAACACAATAAGAGTTGAGATAAAATTCCCAATAAGGGTAAGTAATGTCGAATAAATAAAAAATCAATCAGAATAAATTATAATTTAAAAATGAGTCACATAAAACACATGGTATTAAAATAACTATATAAGGAAATGCTAATTTGAAATTGAGAATAACTAAGACTCATTCAATGTAATAAATTAAGACATTGTGGAATGTATCCATATATATGTCAACAATCAATATCATTGAAAATAATAAAAAATTAATTATAAATATAAGCAATTAATAATTACTACATGTCATGGTTCACACGGCAATGATAAATTTTCCATAAATAGATAGTTTAATCTATTCTGTTTAGGCTTTCTAATTAATATCATTAAACTATCGATGCATTGAGGGGATTACATTAATTTGTCCGCAAAAAATAAAATGTTCCTTAAATGGTCCCCATACAATGTATTTCATGTCTTAATCATTCCTCAAATACAGAATAAAAAAGATTCCTTAAAAAATTTATCTGTTATAAATAAGTGATAGTGATTTATTAATAATTCTCATGTTAATAAAATAACTATCAATGTGAACTCCATTGATAAATATGTTATACCATTTGAGAAATAATAATATAAATCACCTAAAATTTTTTATATTTAAAATATTGTTATTGTTTCATGGAAATTTATCAAACATAATGAAAGTGATATTTTCAAGGATAATTAGCAAAAACATTCAAGAGATGAATAATATTTAATCATTCCCAAGGGTCTCATACCACATTGGTATTTTTGAATCACAATCTCCATGAAGGAATACAATTAAATGAAACATATACTACCATTAGAATAATTTACATCATGATGTAGAATTTTGAAATTAATTATATACAATATATAAATTTGAATTCATGCAATATAAAAAAATAAGTCTCAATGGAATGTAAATTAAGATGAAATCGATTACCATATCCTTAATTTTAATTATGTGGTATTTAAAACTTTTTATATTGTATTAGAAAATTATAATAACATATATAATATCTATACTAATATTTATAATATGATACATCAACTTTTTAAAAAACCTTACTACCCTTTTGTTAACAATCATTTAATATTTTCACTATTTAGGGTGTTAATTTCATATTTTTCTCATGCATGTTTTGAATATTTAATTTTTTTTGTTGTGAATTAGATTATTATTTACAAGGATATATATTGTAATTAAATTTTTAATTATCATATATATTATTTTAATATTTATTAATTATAATCAATAATATTTGGATATATGAATGAAATGAATCATCCATAGAGACTACATGTCGTACGTTCACAAGAACACTCCTTTCATTTTTTTATTTTGATAGAATGGATTTATAATGTTATATATGTATATTAAAATAAAAATATAATAAATATTTCATATATTTCATATAAAGTTATTATAATTATCAATAATATGTTCCATTTGTATCATGGATGAATCACATCACAATGAGGGGGCGGTAGTACACACTTCCACAAATGATGTTATCATGTTTACACAAAATGGTATGTATAATGGTATATGATAGAAAAAGAATTAAAAAAAATTAATACTTAATAAATATCATATAGATCATATATAAATAGTATTTCCATATAATTCACAACCATGAATGGTTTTAATGGAAAAGGGAAAATCATCGATTCATGTGGCGGTAGTTTATCATTAAAATTTATGTTATGTTCATTACCCATTAGAAGGTTTGGTGTTTTTATTAAATTGGAACCTTATTATAAATAACATTCACTAATTTTGTGAAAAAGTTATTATATAATAATATAAAAATGAGGGTTAAGTGGGTGGATAACATAATTAAAGGTAAATAGATTGAGAAATGATGTTAACTTTTCTTTGGGAAACTCATTTCGGTGTGTGCCAAAGGGCATGCATGGGTTTCATTATTAACAAGTGGAATCTTATATGATTATAGGATGGGTTTTGAAATGATATAAGGTAGGTTATTGGTCATGTAAAATTGGAATGAGAGGTGTGAATAAGTGGTAGTAGAGGACACATTTTTATAATGGAGGAGGAGTAATATTCATCAATATTATGGAAAAGGAATTACACCCACGTTCCTCACATTGAAATTAGATCCAATAATTTAAAAATATGTATATAATTGTGTATAGTATCTATATATATATAACTAATGTTTGTAATGTATATTTATCATTTGGTACCTTTTGATTAATGTTTAGACCTTCATTAAGAAAAGTTTCATTATAATCATTGCATTTATTTTTAATAACTTTCACTAATATTTTCCGTAATATAATAATAAGAATATATTATACATTAAAAATATGTATGATTAATAATATCTAGTACATTTTTTCATATTACAATAAAAAAAGTGGCATAAATTAATTTATACTTAATTTTCAGGATTAGATGACAATGTAGTTTCTTAAAGTAAAATTTATCACAAAATTTCTATGTTTTTATACCAAATATAAAAGTTAGATTGATTAATATAACATATTTATTAATAATTGATAATTAATTGATAAAATATATCTTTAAAAACAACTTTAAATTTAATTTATCACAATAAATACTTTGGAGTAAAGATATGGTTTTAATTAAAATGCTGTATTTTTCAATATTCATAAAAAAATAAAATTTCAAGGAAAAATAAAAAAAAGCACTGTAAACCAATTTTTTTAGTTCTTATTTATAATATGAGCATTATTTTTACATATATATTATATAAATCTTCCAAATATGGGATTTAAAATTAGTTATCCATTAAAAATAGGAAAAACTAGCATAATAGTAATATAATATTTTATATCAAATATTCAGATTAGTTGTATATTATTCTTAACAAATATATTTGATTAATATAAAATATATTTTCTTTAATATGACATCTATATTTTAAATTAACATCCCTTAATAAATTTAAATAATTTTTTAGTTTAAAATATATTTTTTCTGTATAATAGTTATTTTATATAAAAATATTATTTTTATATTCAATTTGTGTATATATTCATTTATAATGAATATATAACCAACTAATCCATCTTACATTTTTGTGAACCCTAAATTTTTGTATGTTATATAACTACTATCATAACTACTGAAATAATTTCAATGATATATCTTATTATGATATATCATAATATTTAGATAATATATTTTTGTTTGGAAGATTTCAGTCTTGCAATTAACAAAAGACATTGAAGAAACTCGTTTGTCCATAGAACATATTATAACTCATTGTCATGTTCCTTGAAATCTATTAATTATCATAAAATTTTTAAAATAGTAAATATTATACCAATTATATGGATATTATATATCCTTGTGTCCTTGGTGTTGTATGTCATACACACTACCGAATACAGTGTTCTTAATTTATAATTTTAGGGTGTTATAGAAACTCTTTAAAAAACATTAAATTCATAGTAACATGATATTTTGGGTGGTAATTAGATAGTTATTTCAAAATGAATACTTAATATGATATAAATTTAATGACATATTGTGGGAGAATTACTTAGTACCATGTGAAACATCTATTATTAATCATATAAATGATGATTAATTTTTAATGGTCATTATATAAACCCCAATGGATTCTATAGTACATAAAGAATTGTATAAAGGCAATAAATTAATGATTAATTCATGTAATTTTATCCACATGTAGAATAAATGTATTTAATTTAATGAAATGTATCTAAAACAACATTTTTAAATAACATTACTTGAGATCATTGATGACTTTTTGAAATTTAGCATCACATTAATCAATTTATGACTTCTCATTCTTGATTTTATGATTGAAAAAAATACCTAATTAGAATATTTAATGTGTCAAATTATTTTGTGTCCCCTCTAAATCTCCACAAAAATTATAAATTTTTGGAAGGTTCAATTTAATGGATTTGTATTGAATTTTTAGATTCAAATTTGATGCCCTGATAGTACACTATAAAGCATGTCATTTTTCCTAATGTCACAAAAAAATTATAATCCCTGGTGTTAATTGTTAATACATGTTTCTACAGTTTTTTAAAATATATCAACACTATAATTGTGAATATCATGATGACATGATTTTATCAAAAGATTGTCAACTTCTATTAGTTCCTCCTGAAGTAATGGAATTTATTTTATATTGAATTTTGATATCAATATCCTACATTATTGTTGGTAAATGTAATTCCTCTATAGATATATATGACATGAGATTCATTGATTTTATTTCCCTCTTATTAATTGGGTTCAATCAATATATCATGGTATCAATTGTATATATCCATGAAATAAGTGGACTTAAGAACCACCAAATTCAACGATTAATATTTATTGATCGGTACATGTAATTTACCCTTTGTATAGTTTCAGTTGACATAATTGATGTTAATGAATATGTTGACCATCATTTTTAAATAATTTATTGGGATGATATTATTGAGATATTTCAAGAATTATACATCCCAAAGGATCTAATATGTGATGATATTTTTATCTTTTAATTATATCATGGTAAGTTAGGATAGATTAATTCCCTTAGATAACTTCTTCTAGGCATGTTGATTTTTAAGAATAAAGAAATAATAAGATGGAAAAACATGATCATCTTCAATAATCTCTATGTATTTCAAGGTGAGAAATATTTCATCAAATTTATAGAGTGATATATGACCCCAACTATTTGTGATACAATGAGTAAATGATTAATGTTTAATGGGATTCATATATTGTATAGATAATGTAGTATATATTTGTATCAAAAGGGGTAAATATTCCATCCCCAATGTCTTGAGGTCCATCTTTGTGTTCATCATCTACATATTCTTCTACCATAATATAACTTGTGGTGGGAGATTAAGGGGAAAAAATAGAATTGGGAAATATAATTAATATTTTCATCACTGAATTCTTTTGATGATTAATATATATATATATATATAGAGGGTAAAAATGAATATGAGTAATTATCAAGGGAATTTTGGATTTTATCTATTACCTATCCACATCCCTTGGGTGAAAAATATGTGTTGACATCTTGAGATTCGCTAGAAATCGTTGGTGGATTTTAAATTTCAACCAATGGAAGGGATGTATTATTCCAACAAGATGATGATGGAGGGTTGCAATTATTTCATCATTAATACGAAATACGATTTTTTATTTACTTCAATATGAGTTTATTTCTAGATAACATGCATCCTATATGTATAAAGGTTTATATAACCTAATAGAAATCTTAATTCTATGAGAAATTCACATAAAACATTATACCTACTTCATTATATTTTGATAGAGGTAAATATTACAACAATTTAATGATTACAAATTTTACAAATTTTTATACTTTCTTTTAGGTAATGGTGATTTTGTTCATGTTTTAAATGAATATGAAGTGTGGTCTACATATTCTTTTTTAAATGTCAGTGGATTTGAATGAAAATTTTCTTAATGTTTATATAAATTGATGTTTTAATATTTATAAACCATTAAATTGGTATTTTTCAGAAATGTAAAGTTCCAAATAAATGAGATATTTTTATGATATAATTTATAGGAATCATGTAATCTACGTTGATATCACTGAATAAATTATCATGATTTATTTCTAAACAATTGGGGCTAGTGATCTTCAAGGGATCATCATGTACCTTTTGAATTCCATAACTTTGTATGAATCCTTGGTCATTAAATATTAATTTGAGTATTTTTAATTGGAATCAATCTGTATGTAGAACATTGACCTCTCTATTAATGGAATATTTGTGACATTGATGTTTTTATGAAGAAACAACTATATTCCAATTAATCCATAATATATTTTATAAAGTATTGAAATATTTTTTTGGGGTTGATAAAGATGATAATAAATTAAAATACCTTTAAAATAAATTTAGAAAAATGATTAATTAAAATAATATTTATTATCACTATATTCTCATACATTTTGATTTCATGAGTAATGAGTGAAATATATCTTCTATACATTCTATATTTTGGTGGGATATGTCTATCATGAAGTTGATTCTAGAGTTGTTGTCGATAAAATCCGAATAGAAATAGACAATATTTTTTAAATTTAAAATTTAAAATAATATAATGTGTCCATGTATAGAAAAATAAATTTCATTACCTATAAATAATATGACCAAAAGACCGTCAACAAACTCAATTTCTGCCCATTAAACAACAGTTGTTGTAACCACAAACTTCAGTTTTTATGGGATTAAAGGGAAAATAATGATTACATCAATGAGGCCCTTTTATATATTAATGTAATACAAAAATTGATTTTTGTTTAAAATATTATAAATAAATTTCAAGGTGTAATTTTGTTGGACCATTTGAGTACATTCTAACTGTGAGGATTTTTAATATTTCATTATTTGAATGTGAGGCTAGTTTTAACAATAGATTCTTAAACTGACCCGAATTTATTGGATTTTTATTATTGTTATTTGGTTGAAATAACCCACTATATTAAAAGTAATACATTATAAAAACATATTCTATAATAGGTTCTCTAGTATTATTGGTCTTAAAAAATTCTTATGACTTAGTTATAAATATCTTCTCTAATTGAACACATTGAAGTTCTTGTATATAGGTTATCCAATTATATATACTTTTAGGATATATATTTCCAAAATTTGAGGATATATATTTCCCTCATATTACATATCCCCCTTTCTCACATGTCCCTCTACATTTTCCATGATTATGGATTGAAAATTTGGGACCATGTTTATTTTCTTCATTGGAGAAGGGTTTTATATTTACATCATGTTTATAGAACATTATTATAAATCCTGATCTAATAAAGTTATCATATAATTAAATGTTATAATATATAAATGAATTATATAGTAAGACTATAAGTGTCTAAACTACATTATGAAATAGGACATACTCCCCCTTATACATCTTGTTATGGTTCTATTGGTTTCATTGAATTTTAAATGGAAATATTTTAGATGAATTGCATTCCAAATGTTCAAAATATATTTTTAATGAGAATTTGAGTAAAAACATCTTCATTAATATATGATATATCAATAGTTTGATCCCATCACAGTATCCTTATTTTTATTTATACATTATATATTTTACTTGTCTTTGGGAAGAACACTATTATTATTTTTTTTTTTATTTTTGTGTGGTAGAGTTTCACGATACATGTTCCAGTGGCCTTTTTTATTTTAATGGAATATTATTGAACCTATTTTGTGGTATTAATATAATCCTGAATAATTATTGTATTTTTTCCCTAGTATTTGATTAAAAATTAATAATTTAGGTGGTGGTTGATTTTAGAAAAATAAACCATACATCATAGAATACAGAGGATTGACAATGTTATATTACAAAGAATAAATTATGTACTATGAAATATTTTCATCACAGAATAAATATACATTATTCTTTTGAGATTAATATTTTTAGTCCAACTACTCCTCTATCCCTCCTATCAATGTTACAATTATTATCACATCTATTTTGGTGGAGGCGCCATGTGATACTGTGACGAATTAGTACACAAATACGTCATTGTAATTTCATTTAGTCATCAAATATTTCTTTCTTATATTCCAATAAATATCATTAGGCATCTTATAATGGTTGAGACATGGCCATTGGTCACATGAAATTTCTCTTCAACATTTCTGGATCTACCACTATCTCATGTAATCATCTTTGATGTTTGAATACTATCAATGATATAAATGATTTATCCAATATATTTTATCAGAAAATATCTCATAGAAACTCTTTTTGGAGTCTCATTTTTAATCAATATGATATTCTAATATTATTATTAATGAAATCTAAAACCTTCCCAGTCTCTAATTATATGAAATTATAAAAAATAATGATCACAAAATTTCTCAATACAGGGTTGAATTGATTAAGACATTTTTGATGGAGAGATACAAAAATTATTACAAATCTATATTGTAATTTTATTTAAAAGATGAATTAAAATCCATCTATATATAAATTAAATAAATGAAATTTTATATTATCGATCTTACAGTATTTCTATCATGGGGACAAACCAAGACATAAAATTTTCTAAATGATTCATTTTATACATGTTTCCATTGATAATAACCGATGTTGCACTCCTAAAATTTGAACAGAAGAATGGCCATTTTCAAATAGTCATAGTACATATTATTTTTAGATTTCAGAAGTTTATATCCTAATTATCACTATTTAATTCATGGGGTGAGATACACGGTAGAATTGATAATTTTTTGAGGAATATTTATTTGACTAGAAACATATTTAGTAGATGTGGTAAGAGTTTGGTATGGATAGAATGGTTGTTCATATACTTATTATTTTATATGAGATTAAAAGGGTTATAATTTTATACATGAATATAGATACCACCCTAGTTATGTGATGTAAAAAAATAGTTTTTCCATTGGGTTTATAATAATTGGAATCTTTAATCAAGAACATGTTAGATGATTGGATTCCACTATCATAGTCACTGAAGACATCTCAAAATATGAAATATTTAAATGTGCATAAATATTGGCCAATATAAATTCTTTTTACTCAAACCTATTTCTCATAATGATTAATTTTATATTATATTTATTATATTCATAAAAAAATATTTATCTTGACTAAACAATTCCATTATTTTTTGTGCCTTAATTTCCACTATTTTTTGGCTGGATCTCCCTATAACCCTACATTTATAATTTTCTAAATCTTACTACAGAGGTTTTATATGCGTACTATTTGGTCTACAAATGTTTTTATTTTACCACTAATTAGTGTTATTATTCCATATTTTCACATGTCACTATTTGGACCGTATTTTGAATAGAGGTTTCCTCATTATTCTCATGATAACAAACATTGTGATTCAATTAATTTATTGGGATAAAATTAATTCAATTCCATAATTCATTGGTGAAATAAGAATATTTCTTATCCTCTGAGGTGTTTTACTCATTGTGGGACTTATTATATTTGTACTTCCCACAAGTTCACTCCACTACACCGAAATAATCACTAATTACTTATTTATTAATAGTGAATTATAAGACATAAGTCTCATAGAATATTTATTTACAATCATTAATTGTTAATATAATTTTTTGAGATGAAGGAAATTCACTGTTGCAGACGTGTAACTGACATTTCTCCCCCCCATTGATTTGGTATTGGGTTAAATTTTTTCCACCACCATTATGTAGTTTTTCATTTTGATTTTTCATGACTTCAAGGGTGGTGGTTGTGATTAAAATGTCATAATCAATATTTTATAGGTTGGTACTATATCGAACATGTGGTAAATACTCTCACTTCCCTCTTAATTTTGTTCGGTTTGTTCCTAACATGTGACAGATGAATTATATGTTTCGAGAATGATCAATATGATATCAAATGTAGTGACATGGAATAAGGTTAATATTATCTATAATGTGACTTTAATTCAACCTTCACACATTCTTAATGTAGGAGGAAGTCAATAGGCCTCTATTTTGAAGATCATTTTTCTTATATGGATAAATGTTGGGATTTTATATATATATTATTTGGAATATACAAATCCTAAGAAAAGAATATGTCTATCGAAATATTATTTAAATATATATTCATTTTTGGATTATACATTCTAGAGATAATGATATAATTCAATGCAACTTTCTCGCATAAACCTTTAATGTGATCATAGGATTCTTCATCAACTATCAACTAATATTAATAATTCATTTTTTGGGTTAAAAATGTTAGGTATCTATATATTTCCTTCCCCAAAATTCATTTTGTGGTACTAAAAGGGATATGAAGTCAATTTAGTGAAAAATTACATCAATCAACACTATATTTATAACCAAACTTATAAATGAATTTCATTGTCATTTTATAATGATGTTATTCCAAAAAATATAGAATAGATAACGTATGTTTCCTTCATTCTATATCCCATATATGAAAATTTCATGGTGGATATTTTCAAGAAAAAAATAAAATAAAATATTCTAAAATGTCAATAATTAAAATCATGACAAAAAACATATATATTAACTATATTACATTGTATCATCTAATAATACTGGTTGATTCCTCAAAACCATAGATAGTGGATGAGGATTGGTCCGAATTTCATTCACTATATTGATTATTATATAATCAGAAAGGACTACATATAATAATTATTGTATCTAACAACCCTATTATAATTGTGAAATACTATATCATAAGATGATGAAATTTATAATAATTTCTTTATTGTATAGAGTGCCACTAAATATTATCGTCTTTTCAAGATGGATTCAAAAACGGAGGGGACTCATTTAAAATATGATTTTAACTTGGGAGTGCATCTACTGTTATCTTTATATTTTATATCATAGGGATAACATTAATTTTGGAATTATGTTTGAATTTATGGTTGATATTATTAATATAATATTTTGTTATGAAAAATATGGGGATCATTTGTATTCCATGGGAATTACCATTATGGTGACCATTTTATGATATATTGGTACTTTGGGTTTTTTTATTCTGATCAATCATTAAATAACTCATGTATCATTCACTCATTTTAAAATGATGAATGATATGACGATTAATCATTATGATTTCAGGGGTAGGACCCTTATGGAATAATTAATGGGTACGGGTACCATTAATGATTCACAATAGATCACAATGTGTAGAACCATCACAACTACATATTCAACCTATTTTTGATAATGAGTAAACATATTTATGTTCCTCAATCTACAGTAGATTATGGATCTCAAGAAGAAAATAACCACTACCATTTTGGATATGATAATTCTCTATGGTTTTATATCACCATCAATGAGATTTCATTTTGGATGTTCTCCATTTAGTGGTTAATCTCATTCATGGAGAAAAATTACCTTGATAGGTGGGATTCCACATTGCATATTCACGTGTTATCATCATAATATGTCGATAGATACAATGATATTATCATTGAATAAGTTCTATCAATTAACACATCGTGTGAATATGTTTATTGTATTATTCTAAATTGGAATGAATGTTTCCCTACATATTCATTTGAATAATGATTAGTTGATGGTATTCCTCAAATTGAATGGTATAATGAATTTGGGACTTCATTGATGTGTTTATGGGAATAGGTCAATGATTTCAAATAATAATTGTAGTAATATGGGATTTCTTGATTTTTTCCAACATGGTATTTTGGTAAACATCATTAATAACATGATTATTCACCAATTATAATTAATTATTATATATCAGAAATACTAATGTTCCTCTTAAATATAAGCTTTAATAAGGGATCCATCTAATGTATCGATTGAAAAGTAATATTTTCATCATTTTATGGTGGGGAATGAAGAAGAACTTATCCCCTATTGGAAAATAGTATATAAAAATATTTTCCATTTACATCTAATATATGGATATGTTGTAAATATTGAATTGATGTTTTTAGATATTGTAATAATTTTCAAATACTACATGGATATAAATGTTGGATTCTTCCATTATAATTGAAATATATTCCTATTAATTGTTGGGAGTGTGGATATAATACAACAATAGTTATACAATTTACAATTAGATATGTTGATGAGTATCATGTTTTGGGTAATGAATAATGTATTTATCCTTTGTTTCTATAGGGATAAACATTTATGCTCATTTGGATGATTCCAATGTCATTTGAAATTCAAAATTAGTGGATATTTGGATATGGTTCTGGTTCTAGATTGTCATGATAGTATACTGATGGAATTATATTTTCTGGGACTGATAGTTTAGAAACACAATATGACTTTTTGAATGATTATCAATTATGTACATCCATTTTAGTAATTTTACCTTAAAAGTATGTGCTTTATTAATTGAGGTACACTCCATTGTAGATTAATGTGGGATTGGGGAAGCTCAATATTGATGACTAATGTTTCTAATACAAGTCCACCCATGAAAATAGGGACTTTCATAATGATGATATATATATATCCTTATATTTCTTTTTAATACTAGTATGTATTTATTAATTAAAAGTGAGATAAACACTACATGAGATTTAATGTTGAAATAGGAACCACCAACAACACTCTCTTCCACCACTATTTTTTATTTAATATAAATGTAATAATACATTAGGGGAATTCTCATGCCACTTCTTGGGTGATCCTGTTTCAATTTAAGTGGTACTCACTTATAGTATAGTGTTTACATGTTGCTAGACAATATGTTTTGGAAACACGATACTCATAATTATCATGTACATTAACGATATAATATCAATGGAATATTTTTGATGTTAAAGTCATGCCACTTATTTTTAATTGACTGGGGATACTATTTTGGAAGATATTATATCATCAATATTCCAAAAAAAACAAAAACATTTCCCTGCATGTAGTATCCAAACATTATATATTTAAATTCCATTCAGAATGAATAAATTCATTTAAGTATACTATAATTATATAAAAAACAAGTACTGTATTTAATAAAGTAATTTTAAAAGAATATCATATATTTTGAATCATATAAAAATTACTATTATGAATCTTAACCCATACTTATATTTCCCTTATATAGTGACCATTATGTTTCTTAAATATTAAGTCTTTTGAAAAAAAAAACAGTTTGACCCTGATGGATGTAAGGATGGCTTCAAATAGCCATACTTTACCCATTAATTCTCGTATTTCAATGATTCAAAGGGTGATAAAATCATTCATCTTCTCCCTTGGAAAATCTATATTTGATAGTCAATAAATCAAACACATGTGACACCATTTGTTGGAGAGGTTCCAGATTATAAATATATCTACCCAAATACTTTGGGATGACCGATGCCAAAAACAAACTATGATCACACCCCTTATTATTAGGGTTTTCACCAGTGTAAAAAGGTGATATGTCTCTAAACCCTAGTACTATTAATTTTTATATTTTTTTAAGTGAAATAAATATTATATTTTCCCCTTTAGGATTTTTCATTATAATTGGATATATAATTTGTACGTTAAAAAATAGATTTTAATACAATGAAATTATAGTTATATTTTAGATAAATATATTCTTAAAATTAAAATAATATTTATTATACATTAAATAATATTTGAAATATTTTTTATGAAATTTTATTATTGAATAAATTTTTGATAAATAGAAATGATAATAATTTAACGATGTCCAATATATATCTTAAAAATTTTACAAATATGTTCGTGTCCTAAAAAAAATTGTATAAGATAATTTTTTTTTAGTTATATTTTAATATATTAATATTTAATAAATTGTTTTCATAAAATAAATATTATTTCCTAAATAATCATTTTGAAAATATATAATGGTTAAGTTTAAAAATATTCTATGAAATTTTGTTTTTGGGTAAAAATTAATTATGATATATATATAATGTCTGTATTATTACATCATAATATCTGCAAAGTTATGTAATAATAACATTCATGAGAATCCAATACCAAAAATATTTTTTCACATTAAAATAATTTGTTTTGATGTATTTAGATTATTGATATAAACGTATAATAAATATTCTGAATCAAATATTATGTTATATACTTTAAAAATGATTATTTGTGAACTTGGATTCATTCCATAACATTAAGGGTATTATTTTAAGGAGACTATTGGACAGCCTAATAAAATAACTAAATACAAAACATGTTTTAAGAAATTTCTGAGAAAAGAATGTTCATTTTATGGTATTTATTGTTTTATCACATATAGTTCCAAATCCATGTTTATAAATTAATAATTAATTCTTGTATCATTTTATATAAATACCCACCCATATATTAATTTTTAATGACCTAAATCCCATTGAGAATGAGAATAAAATACAAAATCAATATAAAAATCTCTAAAAGTGTTCAATGTAACTTTATAATATAATCAATCTATTTTTTGAATCACTCTCACTAGGTATGTAAATCTCTTCTCTTATCTTTGTATTTATATAAAAATTTTCTATTTATTGTTGTTCATATTGTGTTGGGTTTCTACACATCCCATTGCCTTCATCATGATTATTTGGTAATGTCATAGTATGATAACTATAAAACCCTCCAAAAAATTATTCTATCAACATTTAATGATTTAGTAAGTATAACATGACCTTTCATGCCACACTATTATTTTGAGTATACACATCCAAATTTCTACTCATAATTATTCACCTAGATGTATCATTCTTTCACTGATTGTGTAATTAAAAAGATTCTATACAAATAGATCAATTGTCATATTAAATGTAATGAATTTTGTTATTATGTTTTATTATATCCATGGAAAAAAATACATATAAATGATATTAATGTGACGTCTAGGCCTGAAATTGAATATGCCAATAATGAATTTGGTAATATATCTATCTCATTAGATAGTATATATTGTACACTATTGGTTATCCAAATAACACTATGTTAAGAACCATCAGTTGTTATCATTGTCATATATATATGTTTTCATGTTTTATATTGTTGTCACATTCATATGATTCATTATTTTTATAATATATAATTATTCTACTATGTAAATGATTAAGATTCTAATATTTATATTAAATCATGTTATACCTCCAAGTTAACACGTAATAATTTATATAATTTTTTATTTTATTATTCTCATATGTGGAATTATTTTATAGTTTTTATATGTACAACTCCATGTTATCACATTCACTATTAGAAGATCGATGGAATAAAATTTCTTGTGTTGGAGTATTTAAATAATGTTGTTTTATCCATATATCATGTTTTGGAGATATTTATCTTATTAAAATAATACACTAGGACCTTCCATCTTTTTTGGATTGTATTATTTGCTTATTTATGTAATATATCACGAAATGTTATGTATAAAATAAATTTCTTATCATAGTTGGTATTTGATAACCTATTAGCTAATTTTGGATTTTTAATAGAAAATCATAAGGAAAACTTTTATGATAAGTATACTCAATAAAAATCATCCTTATATTCTAATAATATATAGATTTCTTATTTTTCGATGAAATTTCACAACATTCTTGATATTAGAATGTGTATGAGTCTATGGAACTGATGTTACTAACTGAAATAATTCAAAGAGATATCATCGGGTATTAAATAATCTTTTATCTACTAATTGGAAAGGATTCCAAAGAATTTACACATGGTCTAAAACTCCAAAAGGATATGCATTTTTCAATCACATGATTCATAAAAAAAAATTCATAAGGGGATAATGAATATGAAATTAAATGATTGCAAATAAAACATGTAAAAAAAATATTGAAACATATAAATTAATTGGAAATGGATTGATTTTAATTTTTGATCTATCCCTTTAATTTTCGAATTATTCCACTTATATATTTATTTCTATGAATACTCTAATCCAAAATTTTAATTTATTAATGTAAATAATAGTAAATAGGTCAATATGAGTCAAAAAACATTGTGATAACCCATGATATTGTTCCAAAATGATATAATAAATTTGATGGGAGTATGATATGGTATCATTGTAACAATAATTTCTCAAATAAATAATTGTTCATTATTAATATATTAATCACTATAATAAAAATTAATTTTCAACATGGGATTTTATTTAAGAAATAGATTATGATGTATAGTGTGTCCTATAGTCCCTTCTATATGGCACAATGGATCAAATCAATTGAAATTATATTTTCTATCATTAAATTATCTTTAAAGGACATAGTCATACTAGAAGTTTTCCAAATATAGGGAGAATATGTTCTTTTTTATATTTTGAAAATTAAAAAAAATCATAATATCGAAATAAAGGTGAAGGTGTATAATTTTAGACACCATGAAATGTGTTTCATGCACTTCTCTGCAATTGATGATATATTTCAATGTGTCGTGACACCACACCTCCTTAGTTTAGGTCATACCTTCATAAAAGTACTATTCATACCATTCATTGGAAACCATGAATGGAAATACCCTTTCCATATTCAGGTATATTTCTTAATAAACCAATCTCATTGCATCGTAAAATATTAATCTACATAAAAAATCATCGGCATTTAGTCATAGAATGTCAATTTTTTTGAGATATATTTTTTCTGATTATGCAATACATTCCCTTAGGAGGCCTTGAATAAGTTTCCTACATAATGGGCTTGTCAATCTATAGATTGCACTATTTGGGACTGAAACATATTCCCTTGTAGTCCATGCATAATACAACCCCCATAATGGGTTTGTCAAATAATGGTAACATCGTTCTTGGAAAAAAATACTTCCTCTAATGCTTTTATCCCTTTTCCCATATAATATTTTGGATTAAAGAAATATTAAATAACAGTTTATGATTTTTTATTGCACACATGGATATGGTAGTATATTTACAAAAAAAATTTGCAAGTAATTGGGAGAGTCACTAACATTAGGAAAATGCGAAAGACCTTAAATTAATGCCACACAATGTCCTCACTGCATGACATAAAACATCATAGTACTGATGTCTTCACTACATGACATAAAATTACACAGTACCAATGTCCTCAATGGATGACTTAAAACTTTCAAATACAAATTTCCCCACTACATTACTTAAAACTACACAATATTATTTCAAAAATTCACTTTTATGATAACTTTTAACCATTGTTCTGACACTAAATTAGTATAGAAATGGATTTTCTATTCATGAAATATGTCGTTATAGAATATTTCTTTTCATTCATAAAATTATGTTCCTTGGAAAATATACCTACTATGGTATGAAGACACCCAAATCTTATTTTCCTCTATCTATCAGCAACAAAATGTTACATTCTAAAAGTTATATTTTGATTGAGTAGATCGTACATTCCATTTTGTGGTCTTGCATAAGTTTCCTACCTAACGATTATGTCTGTCAAATGATGAAAAAATTTCTCTATGCAGCCTATTCCCCTGTAGGCCCTACATAATACGACCCCCCTAACGGGTTTTTCAAAATAATGTTAGCTTCGTTCTTGAAGGGTAATCCCATTAGGTTAATACATGTTTTAGATTCGGTGACCATAGAAATCATGACTCAAGATTACACATGGAATTGTTTAAAGAATATTAAATAAATTCTTATCCATAGAATATTTTTGGGATCTAATTTCAGATTTTATGGTCAAATCTATTCAATCTTAAATATTAGCCCATTTACGTCCAACATGAATAAATCTAAACATCCATCAACAAAATAGATGGTACACCATATATTGAGATCCCACGGAGGGAAATATCATCAAAATATGAGTCCCAGCCACTAAACATATATATTTGTATAATTTAGTTAACATTGAGAAATAAAATGCCTAGAGATATACAGTTTGTGGGGATTTCCATAGAACCCTAGAAAAAAAATATTCCATCTAGTCCTCAGGGCTTATGCAAAAAAATAAAGTATCCTTTCAAACATTACGCAGCTATAATTCCAACCAAATGATGTTGAAAGGAATCAATGTGCCCTACTCTAACATTGGAACTAGATTATATTCATTTTGAATGAATCAATATCTATGGGGGAGGGGATTTTTTAGACACTATGAAATGTGTTTCATGTACTTCTCCACAATTAATGACATATCTCCATGATCCAGGAATCATAATGACCTCAACTAGGCTCGAAATGTTTGCGGTGCGATTATTCAATTTTCATGGGGGTCAATGATGGTAGTGAAGGCATCAACTAGAAGGACTGGGACTACAAGTGATAAATGATCTCAGGTAGGGGTGCAACCCCAGCTGTATAATGAAATTATTTTTCTAAATTTCCCAAAGACGTTCATAAGGCACCTTCACACAAATACATTCCCACCATCATGATGGAGGATAATGAAGCAATGATTTTGAAAAAATCCTCTAAGGGGCTCCCTAGTCTAGCCAAAACATCATCAGTGCACAAGGTACTTACGCGCCCAACCTTATTTCTCCCACGGACTAATATTTGACTATAAATAGTCCCATGGGTCCACCATTTGTACAGAAGAATTTCCATGAATCCCAATTGCATCTCTGGTTTTTCTAGTGCATCACCATGTCTTCTTGAACATTCAAGGTAGTTATTAAACACCTTGAGTGGAGGATTTAAGGGTGGATCATTGAACTTAAGTCCTTTTAGTGTTTGAAAGACATGACACTAGCATTCCTAAAGTGCCCGACCACCCCAAATTAGAAATGATTGCATGCTACCAATTCATTTCATATTATATTTAGCACCCTAGTTCTGGGATGACCTGTGAATACTCTTGAAGGCTTGATAATGGTTTCACTTAAGTATTACCATAACATTTGTTCATCACTTAAGTGAGCATGAGGTCACACAAGCCTACTTGTGTGTCCAAACTTGCACGCCCTTTTCTACATGGGATACTCTCTTTTATTCACATACTATCATTATTTTGAAATCCATATATTCATGATCAATGCCATTCATGGAAAGGATTCTTCTTCCTTGGCTCCCTTTTTGGAAAGGGATTCTATTTAGGCCTCCACCAAAACCTCGTGAATTATCAATACTTTGGGAAATGCACATTAGTTTTTCTACTATTTGGGTTTGTATTTCAATAGTTAGAGGTTTCCCATATTTGTTTTATAAGGGAGTTTGGATATATGGAATGTCATTGGGTTTGTACATACACAGTCACACTGACCATTCTCCCTGAAATAGTATTGAGAAGTTCCTGGGTTAGTGGAGGTTTGGGTCCAGGCCTCTTCCTCCTAGAAGAGATGACACGAAACCTTAGGTCTATAGTAGGGGAATGTACATTTCAAACCTACCTTTCTTTAAAAAAAGGAGATTTCTCCCTCTTATACCAGGGTCAATTATAGGGAAACTATCCTTGCGTAATTCCCTGGCTTTTCTTGTAGGAGGTAGAATCATTTGATCCTCCTCCCCACTTTAGTGCCAAAGATCAGAGGGGAAATGATTACATGGACTTTTTTTTACCCTTTCCATATCATGTTGGGTTTTTTAACCTAGGGTAGCCATCCTGGTATAATCCCGAAAGCTTACTCACTTCCTCTTTTCATTGGACCCATGTCCAATGTAATTTGAACAGAGGGAAGGCTCATTTACTCACTCTCTTACATGGTCGCCTTGCCCTCATCCACTCTTTCCATCATAATTGCACCCCCTTCCATCTGCGAAAGCGGAAATGTGTGGATGATTTTGTAGAATTGATGACATTCTCCAATTTCATACACCAAGAATGAGTCATTTGGGCTAAGAGATTTGTGATGGTCACAAAATTCTCATAATTAAATGAAATATGAGAACTAAGATTCGCACCATAATCAGGTTATGTAGGAAGCCTTCATAGGGCCCGAACTCACTAAATGTCCTTTTTTGGAATCCAACCTTAATTCCCCTAATTTTGGAATCCTGTTTATGAATAAGCCACAAATTTAATCCTCAAACCACCAAGGAATTTTCTTAAAAAAGTAATCCCAAAATCATTTGTCTCAAATGATTATACTCTCTGATGAGACATATCAAACTACATGGGATTTGATACCCATCTATATGGGTTAAATAGGAATCCCCCTTGAGGTTCATACGCAATACTTTTAATCAACCCTATTCACCTTGGGCCGTGTTCCCAACTAGGTATGATCCTACATGGAAAACCATATCCTTTCCATGTAACTTGGGCTGCTTCATCATAAGTACCACACTGTGTTTTGACCAAGAACCTTCTTCTTAGATGTCCATAACATAAGTCATTAAACTATATCACTTGGTCCTTATCACATGATCTTAAAAGGTATGATGTGTCTCATTCAGTGGAACTGAACTATGAGGGTTTTGATTCCTTTTAATAGCAAACTTAGTAGCCCATTTTATGGGAAAATCCCAAGATCAAAAAAATTATTCAACTCACTGAATGAAAATATAATCTAGAGAGCCCCAATGAATGGATTAAAAACCTGTATCATCATAACAGTGATAAAAATTATATATATGTAGTATATGAGAGGATACCAGTGATATAGAATCTCAAATACATAAATTGGTGAATTAATAAGGATTTACCAAAATATCATAAATTATAATGATAGTCCCAGAGTAGACAATAATTCCTTCAAAAAGGGTCTGATGAGTCTGACCTCCCATCCTCTCGACCACTGCATGTTATAAAATATCATGTTGTTCAATCTTAATGAATGCATTCCTTTGTAAAGTAGGTCCCCTTTGGATAACGAAGTGTTTGAAGTTCTCGGTTCCATAAATAAATCCAAGGGAAACCGCATGAAAGTAATGATTCTTAAAACAGGAATACATGTTTCTAGGAACTAAGAGAAAATAACGAATAGAGGAAAAAATATTTAAATAAATATTATTATCACATATTTATATATAATATTTAAAGAATGTTTTGTGACCACATTTAAATGATGATGTATTCATAATTTCGTATGACATTGAAGTCACAATACCTAAATGATATGCATCAATGTTTTTTATTAAACTAACTAGTTATTTTAAATTCTTATTCATTGTGAAAATGATGAATATATTAAGGTAAATGTTTATTTTTTACATTTATTTCCATTATGAAATTATTCTATGATCCCCCAATATCGAGCATATATTTGAAAATATCAAGGGCCTCGTGTTTCTATAGATAAAATGTGGAGAATATATAGTAAGTATAGTAGAATGATAGAGTATCATCATAGTGAAATGAATGACATCATTCCCCTTGTTTAAATTTTGTGATTATACATCAATAAAATTAATTGAATGGGAAAATAAAATGATTCTATAGTGAGAAGGAAGGGAAGAAATCAATTGAATGATTTTTGGAGAATCCGAATAATGTTATGGATGAAAGAATATCTTCATTTACCATAAGCCGGTTGGCCTATTCTATATCTATAATGAATAATTAAATATGAAAAATGATGAAGTAATATAAGGGTTTTAAATGACTAACGATGACCCCCACCACTATGGTCTAGACACAATGATAGAGAACATTCCATCAAAATTATTATGGTGGATCCTACAAATAATGTCATGACAGGTACAATAGTTATTCATTAAAATATATAAAATCTATTGTTTGATTTTAATTCTAGGTATTCTTCCACATCACACATTTTTTTATACCTATTTAGACCATACATCCAAACATGGATGTTGACATATGAGTTAAAATGAATAATGGTTCAGTTAGTTAATTTTAATAATATAAATTCCCTAATGATAATATTTGGTTTTTAAATTTCCAAAAAAAACATTTAGATATTATAATTATCAAAATTAGATATTATTTTGGGTATGAATATGATTTACTTTTATATATACAACATAAAATGAATTGATAATGAAATGAAAATCAGTAACATGAATCACAATAAATTATATATAGTAGTATGTAGTAGAATATATTTTTATCAGAATTTTCATCTCAGGTACTGATATTATTTGCTTAAGAAAATTTATACTAGCCCAAATTATTTATAATACTGGATAGATCATCCTTGATGAAATTCCCTTTGTATGATAGTACACTGATTTTTTTTTAAAATAATTTTATATTCTTATAACTAGTTGATTGTGTGAGTTATTAATGATATGTTTTCCCAAATCCTTGAAAATATCAAAGAATCCATTCTGAATAGCCACTAATGAAATTGAATATTTAAAGAAGAATATACAAGTGATAATGGATAATGGGGATATACAACCATACTACTACCCATGAGGTTCATTGGTCCTTTTATTCAACTAGAAAGATGTGTTGATGTGTGTGTACATTGATTTTCATGATCTCAACAATATAATGATAAAGAAAATGTTTCCTTTGATTATAATATATTACTTGTCCATTCACCATCATAGATCTTAATTTTTCATTAGATTAGTTTATTATTTAGGATATTATTTGGTAGAGATGAAAGTGTATGGTATTCCAAATACCTCATTTCATATAGGGTGTAGTCGTTACAAATTATTAGTGATTCATTTTGGACCCACATATATGAAAAAAATTATCAGGGATATAATGAATAGTGTATTTAGTGATTACATTATAAACTATGTGGTAGTATTTAGATTATGATATTCATACCTCCTTCCAAATCATGATAGAAGATGAGGATATTTGAAACCAGTACTCATTACCCTATAAAATGAATAGGTATATGTGATGTACAAAAAATGTGGGATTTATATTTGATCAGGTATCATCCCTCATCGATTGTTTCTCCATAAAATTTTTATATGTCCTTCGGCTTATAATATATCAAATTGATGGATTTACAAGACCAATATATGTGAAAAAAATCTAAATATTTCATATATGATCTAGGTATTATCATTGATTTGTGGGAAAAGAATCATGAGTAAACATTCAACAATATAACCTCATATTGAGGGTGTATGTTTTTACAATAATGAAAAATATTTGGATTTATCAAAATAAATATATAAAGGGATAATCAAAATAACATTTCTTACTTTATATAACATTGAAGAAATATTTTTTATATACTAATATGTTTCCAAAAATAGATATTATTTTCTTTATAGGAAAAATTGAAAAATGAGAATTTATTACTCAATATTATTAAAGATAAATTGGAATTACTATCCAATGCATGTAATGGAATATGATATAATCAATTTATATTTAATATTTGTAGAAATTATTTCTATAAGGAGAAGCATTCCATAGATAAGGACCGTAAGATCCTAAAGTATATATTCACATGAAATAAAATCAATATTCCACAATGATTATGGTTATTTATACACAATGATTATGATTTTATATTATATTACCATCCTAGTAATGAAAATAATGATTATGATATGTTGTGTATGAATAATCTCGTAACCCTCTCCATTATGATGATTAAAACAGGTACATTTTTCATTCACATAAAAAAGATTTCCACTAGAATAATGAATGTATTTTCATCCATCTAATCTTATATAATATCATACCTATAAATTTTTGGTAGGTCCAAATATTCCTCAAAAATATATATGAATCTATAGAGGGATGTGGAAAATATTCTAGATCTCAACTATACTATTTCAGGTGGTATATGGTTTGGAACTCCCAATATGAGTCCCCTAAAAATAGACCTAATGTTGTAAATTCTAAATTATGTGAATATCACATCAATTTATATTAATCACGAAATCACCTATATGTATAGGGTTTGAATGAAAACATCTATAGAGATAACATGAAGAGATTGATTGCATAAATATTATCTTGATGATTGTAAATAAAAGAATTCAAGGATAAAAACTGAAAGTATAAGTGTATGATAATACCATTTCACATACTATTATGGAAATGGGTTAAATTTACAATGAATATCATCTTAGTACTACCCAAGACATGAAATCGAAATAATGAAAATTTTTAATAGTTGATCAATATACAAACTCTACACATTTCATTTATGCTACGTAATATTTAACTCTTTAGTAAATTCCAATGAAATAATGAAATTAATTTTAAAGTCTATATCGAATTACATCATACTATATATCATATATAGAGATATGGTTTAACTAATGGTTGTGGAGATTGCTTATATTAGAAATGGATATATAACTAAATATTTTATATCCTATCACCCTCAAATGGATAGTTAGTTTGAGAGAACCATTCATACAATAGAGGATATATTTTAACCATGTTAAATGGATTCCCAATGTTATTACCATAAAAACATCCCCTAATATATTTACTATATAAAAAATGATTCCTTTAGAAAATTATTATTTTTTTGCTCTGAATTTGAAGAGGATTCAGTATTAACATAATAGGAAGAAGCTACAGATCGATGGATGATGAGATCTAATAGAATATAATAGCTTATATATTAGGTCCAGTATATTAAATAAAATATGAAATCCATTCATCAATGATGGAAATTATACAAAAAATTTTAATATTGTTACTTAGAGTATGGGAAAATTCATATAGGGTTTAATAACATATAATCATTGAATAAATTAAAAATGATTGAAAAGAAGGGATACCGTATTCATAGGTATATCAACCCCTTTGAGATCATTTATCATTGTGAATAAATGTAATTTTTACTTTAAATCCAACATAACATATCTAAACCACATGATGTGTTCAATTTATCTCTCCGAATAAAATATATACCAAACACATAAGATTTAAAAAATCTAAAGGTAGAAACTATTTAGAAAGATCCTTCACACTAGGAATAGCTGGTGAATATCCTTGATTATAAATATGATGTTATATGTAATAAAAAAACTAACTGAATAAATAAAAAATTAAATGAATCACAAGATTAATGACAAAACAAATGAGCAATTAGAGACAATTATTTAGTAGAACCTGTATAATTTTTTTTGAAATAATATATTCAGGGTGAAATTCTTAAACCGTGGGGAGTATATACTAATACATTAATAAATATATTTATATTACGAATAAATGAATAGATAATTAACTTATATATTTTTAATATAAATGTAATATTTTTCATTTAAATTGTTATAATATCTGGATATAATTTGTTTGAAACATAATAGATAGCTAATCATCATATCCATAAATTATATATTACTTCTAATGTAGCATCTAGGATTTCAATATATTACGTGCTATGCTAAAATATATAGACATATAAGAAAAAAGTAATTTCATAAACCTATAGGATGGTATAATAAGATTCCAATTTATTATAGATTCCCAGGGATATATCAAAAGTAGTATTTTCATGTGACCATGAATAATATGATGTTCAATAACTAAAACATTAGTGAAATTAATTATGGGAAACAAATTCCATAGATTTGACCATAAAATAAATTTTCAGCGAACAAGCCCATGAATGTACTATTGTCACACACCATACCCTCAAGGTATATGCTGATGTAATAATTTTTTTATTTCAACCATATTTGTATGAATTTATATGTTTATCAGTAAAATATTTATTATATTTAATCATTTAATTTAATAATTTATATGAGATTTTATATATCATTTCTAGGAAAATAGATTTTGATCCAAAGAAATAATTTTTCACGGATATATAAATTTTCAAATAAATCACACTTTTTTATATAATTTAATTAATAAATGATATTTTATTTTAGTTCTGGGAAATAATAATTTTATGAAATAATTATTTAAATAAAAATGACATTATTATCAAATGGATTGATATGTCAACTTATTAAAGGGTAGGAAGTTGTTACTGTAGTAAACCCAAGAATATTGATGTAGATCATTTTTTCTTATATAAATGTTTAATTATTCATATTTAGATAAATGATTTTGTAATTTAAAAATTATTTTTTAAATATTCACATCCACATTAATCAATGGTGAATTTTTAATATTATTTTGAAATTGATTAATATTTGGGTAAATAATAAATATTGTGTAAATATATGGTATTAATTATAATGATATAATATTCCAAATGTTATTTAATTAAAAGAACATTCTTCATAAAAGACCAATAATATATTTACACTAAAAAAGGGGTTTCCCTAAATTTATTTGAATTACATTACAATATTATATTGAATCCTCCAAAACATATATAATATATGATTTTCATAAAAATAATTCACTATGAACATTACCAATTCAACTTAACTAATGTTATTATACTAAGAATATATTTTCACAGCCTTATAAAAATTTTTAAAATATGCCTTTTTTCAAAAAAAATATGTGGAAAATTATTTGGATTGTTTGGATGTATGAAAATTTAATCAATTAGATTCTATACCTGAAGTTTATATATTAATAACTAATTTCCATTGATTTTTCTAAACATACCCACATAATATCCACTGAATCTTCACTAAAATTCCAATGATAATTTTTAAACCCCCCACACTCTCTAAATCCATTCTACAATGTACGCATGTTAATAATAATCTCTTCACATGATTTTAGAATCACTCTATCATGGCTGGGGATTATATTCCAATTCTTTATTTTCTTGTGTTTTCATTTTACTAATCCTTATAATTTACATTTAATCATTTTATAATTATTTAACCCACAAAAATATATTTTACTAATGACATAAAATTTATTAGTGAACAAAAATTAATCTAATTAAATCCTTACAGGAACCATTGTATACACCTATTATTCTAATGAAATATTCATGTGAGATTGAATGATATTTTTTTTGATACTCATTACCAATCCCCATTCCCATTTAAGAGTACTAACCAATATGTAACTATACTGAAACTATTAAGGACGTGAATATATGTATCCCAGACTCAATAATTGGTGAATTAATTGTGAAGTATGTCATTTGTAAGTTATACGTTGTATGTGGATATAAAAAAACACATTTTTCGAATATCTATATTCATATAGATACAAATAAGTCTTATAATATGATTGAATTTGGATATATTCTCAAGGTCATTACTTGTATGGGTTTTTCTAACTAGGTGTGGCCTTATTTTTCAGATGATATAGCTCCCCCTAGTTCTCGGTGTCAATTATGGATAAAATAACTAGTTTTTTCAAATCCATTAGAGGACATACACAAGGAGATCCTTCTTACCATAGTACTATCATAATCGCTCAGAATCTAATAAATAAAATCCTGTAAAACCATATCAATAGGGGCTACATCTATAATTTTAAATGTATAAATCCAACCAATGGAATTTACAACTTGTTCTATGTAGATGAATTGTTATTTTTCATTAATGGAGGATGCATATCTATTAGAACACTTAAGAATTGATGGAATAGTGCAGTAAATGGACTTTTCAGAGAATTAATTTTGATAAGAGTAGTCTTTAGGTTCCTCGATCATGTTTAATAAGGAGAATAAATAAAATATAAAATTTAACAGCAATTATATGAAGCCGGTTCACTTTGTAATATCTTAGATCTCCCCTCTCAATGGGTTGAATAAGAATCAGATATGGTAATGTTTTTTTTCATAAATTCACTAGAAGGATCAACAAATGGATGAATCACTGAATCTTATTTGGGGGTCATATATCACTAGTTAACTCTGGTCTTTCTTTGATCCGTATTAACAATATCTTAGTGATCAATGTTCCTAAAGATGTTTAGATAAATATTAAGATAAATTTGACTTCTTTTATCTGGGACTCACATGGTGAGAGAAGATACCATTGGGAATCATGGGAAAAAATTCCTACAATATAGACTCAAGTGGTTTTCAATCTTCGTAGTGTGAAATAATCAATGCACTCCATTCAAGCATTGTTTTTTGGGAGGTCCTTTAATGTGAAACCATGTGGGGTAATATTATCAAAAAAATATGGGACTAACCTAGAAACTCCCAGGGGAATTGTTTCATGGCATTGGGAAATGATAAGGGAGCACATTAAAATTCTCAATCAACATGCTAGGTGGATTGTAGAAAGTGGTGAGAAACATACTTTATTATTAGAAATTGGTTGGTGGATACTATTGGATTTCCATCTTGTCCAATGATTGATATTTGTTTTCCCATACAAGGTGTTTTCCTATATTCATTCATGTTATAATCAGTCAGTTAAAAATGATTTTTTTAACAACATCGAACTGACATTAGAAGATAATCATTTTATTTTTACAGAATTACCCATAGCCATCTCCTCAACTAAAACTGTAAAAAATTGTTTGAAATAGTGTGTGTGTTGGAAATAATTTTACATAGGCCTTTTTGTGTAATTAGTTTCCTCTTAAATAAAATTTAATGAGGTGGAGGATATATAAAAATTTCTTCTAATGGATGGCATGATTTATAGGAGGTGAGTCCAGCTGGTTTTGAAATATTGGTGTCGTAGATCATCTAGCTCTGAAATAGTGGAGCATTTACTCTACGATGGGGAATGGGATTTAGTATGGTGGAAATTCCCAGGTAACATAATTTGTATCGATACTCATTGTACAGATGTTTTTAACTTCATTTTAATGTATTCATAGGTTGTTGGCTCAAATGAGCATGAAGGCAAGGCCCAATCTATTTTTATGGTGGTATGTTGATTGATTTTGTGGATGATAAGAAATAACACTAAACATGAATGTGGTCTAAGTTCCCTTATTTTTGTATAAGTTAGGTTTAAGAGTCTTTTAGTGGATATTGGATTGTTGATTAAAACTAGACTGAGAGTAAACTTGCAAGGATGTTTTTTATGATTATATGAATATCATCTTCAGTTCAAGTTGCTTTTACGATTCACAAGAATGGAAAATGGGTATGTTGGAAACCTCATATTGGAGGTTATAAACGTAACATTGATGGATAATATACTATTGGGGTGATGCATTGGGGTGAGTGGTCAGGGAAACCAATGGATCTGATATAATTGATTTCAATTTATTTTATTATCTCAGATAATCAATCTGTGAAGACGCCGAAACATTACTAGAAGGGCTTGAGGTATATTGTGATTTCATCATACCTCATTCACTGTTTGGGATAGATTTAATATGTCTATATAATGAACCTATATGAAAGACTACTACCCCATGGTCCATTAATTACATCATACGATGATATCTCCGATATATGAAAAATGTTTTTGCTTTACATCATTACTGGAATTATGGCAATAAAGTTGCTGTTTTTTTCCTCCATGGGTGATCAAAATGAGCCTGAGATTATTTTCTCTTATGTGGGTAGTCTACCACTAGGATGTAAAGTTCTTTTTCGCTCATATTCTCTAGGTTTTCTCTATTTAAAACCACCCTAGTTCACATTTTTCTGTATGCTTCTTGTACAATTATGGTTCCATTTTATAAATAAGAAAAAATATATGTGTGTGTGAAAACTAATGTATGGTTCATTGTGTTTTTTCCAGGGAACTCTATTTTATTAGGTCTTGGACACATTCTTGTTGTGGGGTGTGAAAAAACAATTAATTACTAATTTAAAATACAATATAGTGGCCAACCTAGGTTGCCTCCAGTGAGGAGTTCTCAATAATAGTGCTTGTCACATAAAATAAGAGGAAGAATTGTTGTTGTATTTGAAATTGTATGATTTTGAAAATTATAGAAATAAACTAAATAAAGTAAAGAAATTAAGTAAATGCATTAAAAAAATCAACAGATTATGTGATTAAATTATGTGACATGAAATGGTGATCAGGATAGGGTTGGATTTCCAATTGTAATTCTATCACAGTCACATTACCCAATTTACTTATACTAAATAATTAAGAGTGGGAATCCTTAATCATTTCTTCTCACTGACATGGTCAAATAATATTGTGAGAATAAATATTACTAATACTATAGATTGGTTTAATCTCCATAGAATTTTTAATAGGGTTTTATGGAATACCCATAATTAACATAGGATATTCTCAATTGGTTCCGATTTATCCCAAGCAATCAAGAACATTCACTTCTCCTCACACACGTACCGGTGATCACCGAGTACATCACCACAAAGTTATGGTCAATTCAATCGTATATAAAACAGAACCTAGTGGAGTGAGATATTTATAATTGACCAAATAAAAATAAAAAACAGAATCCAAAATCTGATACAATCGTACATGATAATAAAAAATGTTATAAAAAATTGAAACTGATTCATAGAAGAGAAAATAGGATTTTAAAACATTAATTAGAAGAACTCAAGAATTAAACAAGGGTAAAACTAAACCTATCCAATCACTCATATAATCTACCCCACCATGGTAAGGGTGACCTAGTTGAAGGGGGAAAAATAAGTCATTACAAATCTATGAAAAACAATAGAATTAAAAGCAAGAATAAAAATTTTGATCCCCCGGAATCGGTTTTCCAGAAGTATGTCACTATTATTCCCAACATCCTCTAAACCAATCCCAGATCCCTTCTAATAAGATGTATTAAATTTAGTTTCCTATATATAATTAAGATATAAAATAATTTGGACAAGTGGAAAGGATGATATGGCTTGATTAGTGAGTTTAACTTCTTTTGGCCTCCAAACACTAATTCAACCACTCCACTTGGGCATGCCCAAAATATAACTTAATGAGCTTCATAATTTATTAAAGATGATTTAAAACATTATATGGATGTCCTCTGTCAACAACAGTTGGAATAATCGCATTTGAAGGTCAGTTGACTGAGATATTACATATTTAATGCAGTGGTGTCCATTCTGCTATCTAAACAAATTTCACTATTTGATTACTTTTTCTGAACCACTGTGTTTCGAAATGGGTCTTGTTCTAGAAGACAAATAAAAATCCCACGATTATATGAAGCCTAAAAATTATTAACTTCAATTGGACCAATATTGTAAATGTTATGCCCGATAAAGAAAAGATATATAAAACTGTCAATTCTGAAGAATTACAACTGTTTCATGTTCACGCCCAAAATTCCCAAAAAACAAATAAACGATGAAAATATAATCAGATTGAATAATTTAGAGAAATTAAACCATTGAAAACATATTAATAATAAAGAAAATATTAACTCTATCAGTTACGCCACCCTTATCACTTGGACTCCTAGACAAATCAGAATGAAAATAAAACCAATGAAAATTGAAAACACATATCCATCATATCCAACAATTTGACAACAGGAAAATAAATATATCATTCCATCAAAAAAACTATTTTTTACTTTTTTTATCAATGTCTTTCTCATCCAAACTCATAAAAGGGTCACCATAGGCTTGATAAATTCCTACATCTACACTCGATGTGAGTCAAAGACAAATGTTTATCATGAATAACTTTCAAGGTTTTTATGTGGCTTTAGGGTGGAAGGGTGTAGATGTGAAAATTATAAGGCTGAATAATGTGGGATTGGATATTTTTGAAACAAAATTTATTTACTCTAATGTTCACCAAAGTAATATCTCCTCATCACCCCCATTAGTAGGAAACCAACACCATCATCATGAAATATCATGGAATGTTAACACAGTTCGTCATTTTTGTAGAAAATATTTCATTCTTCTCAAACATGATATTTTGTGAATGAACTCAAAAAGGGACGACATTCTTTCTCTAATAGAATCACAATAAAGTCACAATTTTTTTGTTCATTAAAGCTCCAAAAACGGCACACCTTTGAACATAATGTTTTTTATCCCCAATAACCACTCGTCAATATTTTATTTAAACCCAGAGTTTAACACAATAATGTATCACAATATAAGAAAGCTTCCCCCCACACTTATGTTCAAATAGATAATCAATTTTCACTTTAGGAAAAGGTTGGATAGGTAATATTTGCTTCTAATGTGGCAAACCCAATAGGTTGTTCATGGCATCTAAGGGATATAATGATTAAATGCTCAAGGAAGGCCATTACAAAAAGGATATTATTAAAAAGGGGGATTAAAATACAGAGATTTTCCTCAATAATTTAAAAATATATACCTCAAACCCTCATGTTTTTATAAGAATAAATCAAATTCTGGTTAAATCATGCATTATTTGGTTCTCTCAAAAAGATTGGTGAATTTAATGAATATGAAAGAAATAGGTTCAAAAGCCTCATGAGAATGTGATTTCAAATATAAATACAGTGATATGTGTAATGGGATTCAAAAATCAGATTACTTTATTATACAATTCCCAAAAAAATGAATGTGAAATAAATCAGTTTTTTGCATTCATTTAATGTAAGTTTTATAGAATAAAATATTTCACCCATGGACACTATTTTATAAAATGTCTTAGATAATAATTTCTGAAAAAAAGTTTAAAAAACACAAAAAAAACTAAAATAATCACAATAATTTGAAACACAGACGTTTTTTTTAAATAAAAAATAAAACTAACAATAAATAAAAATCCTAAACTATAATGGTTCCATCCCCCACACTTAAATGATGCAGTGTATCAAATGTATTCCAATGGATTTACCATGTAAGAATATATGAAATTGAATCACAACAATCAAGAAAATATAATGGGGATGTACGACCTGACATAGTTTATTGAAAAACAGGTTGGAGGATTGTGATCTCCTCCATTTGCTCAAATGGCGTGATCCCAAAGAATTTATTCTACCGGTTCCCATTAACAGTGAACGGATCCTTCTCTCCATCCTTCATAATTTTCGTATCTCCTAAAGGATATACATGAGATACTATAAATAAAACTTATCATTGGGAACAATGTTTACCTATAATTAGAACGAGTCTTGAATTGAATAACAACACTTTGTCTCTAGTATGGAAGTCTTTTTTTTTGAATCTTTTTTTTCTGAGATAGTTTTGTTCATCCTTTGTAAATCTGGGAATTTTCAAATTCTTCCCATATAATTTATTGCAAGTCCTATAAATGAAATTTTATCTCCTTCCCAGCACATTTACGATCTATATTCATCTTCCTCATAGCCTTGTATCCCTTCTGTTCCAATTCCACAGTTAAGTGACAACTTTTCACATAAATCAGAAAATACGGAGTTATTCCAATTGGGGTTTTGTAGGTTGTCTTATAATCCATTATGCGTCTTCTAGACTTTTTCTCTAATCCATCCTATTTAAATTAAGATTTTTTCAAAAATGCCTTGGATTTAACTATTGGACACTTTATCATTCCTATTAGTCTTTGGTTGATTGGGAGATGGTGTTTTTGATGTACCCCATATATTATCAAAAAATCCTCCATACTCCTATTGAAAAATTGATTATATTGATCACTAATGATGGATCTGGTGACTCCAATACAACAAAATATGTAATCCCTAACAAAATTAAAAACAACTTGAGCATTATCAGTCCTAGTGGAATTTTCTACCACCCATTTGGAATCATAATCAACAGAAATAATAATATAAGAATTTAAAAATGATATTGGGAAAGGGCCCATACAATCTATCCCCCAAACATAATAACATTTAAAAAAATTAAGTGGATTTTGGAACATTTTTTGTCTATTATAAATATTTCTTGTAAAATGACATTTTTAACACCATTTGTAAAATTCATGAGTATATTTGAAAAGTGTTGGCCAATAATGTCCAGATTCTAAAATATTCCTTGTTGACAATTGAGGTCTAGAGTGGCCTCCACAAGATAATGTGTGAAAAATCATAATGACTAATTCAATTTTATTTTAAGTCAAACATCTTCTGATTATTTGTTCATTGCCAATAATCCAATGAAATGGATCATCCCTGATAAGATATCTAGATTCAGCTTTCAATTTGTGGATTTGGTGAGAATTTAAAGGATATGGGACCAGAGATGTTTCCAGATGATTATCCATGTTAGTATACTAAGGTACTTTTCCTTCAATCAAGTACGACTGCACTCTTGGAAGGAGATCATTTAGGTGGTCAGTGTCAGTAATTTCAACATTAGCGGTGTTGGGTAGTCTACTGAAGTGATCATCTACATGGTTCTCTGATCCATTATAATCATGGATTTATATGTTGTACTCCTGTAGTAGTAAAATCCATCTCACTAGTCTTGGTTTTTCTTTATCCTTTTTAATCATGTGACTAAGAGCTGCATGATCAGAAAACACAATGACATTAGTTCCAAGCCGATATTTTATAAATATTTATAATGAAAAAAACTGCTAAAAACACTTTTTCTATTGTTGTGTAGTTTAATTGGGCCAGATAAAGGGTTTTTGAGGCATATGCAATGACTTTTGGCCTTCCCTTAATTCAATGGGACAGTACTACTCCAACTGCTTGGTTTAAAGCATCACAATGTAGCTCGAATGGTTCTTCCTAATTAGTTGTCTACATTATCAGTGGGGTAATCAATCTCATTTTCAACTAATAGATGTCTTCCTTACATGATCCATTGAAATTAAAATCAGTATCTTTCAAAAGTAATCTAGAGAGCGGAATAGAAATCATACTGAAATTTTTGATAAACATCTTGTAGAATCCTGGATGTTCTAAAAATGATCGTTCATGTTTGAAATAAGGTGTGTAAGGAAAAGAATGTATAAATTAAATTTTTGATTTATCTACAACAATGAATTTCTATGAAATTAAATTCCCAAGGACAATTCCACTATTATCCATAAAATGACAGTACTAAAAATTCATAACAAGGCTATTTTCAATGTAAATTTTCAAAACGTTTCTAGATTTTTCAAAAAAATTGCCAAAATAATTTCTCAAAACTGTGAAATCATCCAAGAAGACCACCAAAACTTCTCCAATATGGTCAGAAAATATACAAACCATACACCTATGAAATTTACCTAGATCATTAAAAAATCCAAATACAATCCTTTTGTATCAAAAAGCACCAAAAGGACAAGTAAAGGTAGTATTCTCTTGATCCTGAGGAGCAATAGATACCTGAAAATAACATGAAAGACCATCCAAAAAAATAATAACATCTCCCTGCCAATCTCTCTAGCATCTAGTAATTGGAAGGTATAGGTAAATGATATTTTCGAGTGACCTGATTCAACATCCTAAATTCTATGCACACACTCCGTCTATTCTGAATTCTCAAGTGTTTTAATTCATTCTTTTCATTCCCCATAATGGATAGGCTAGTTTTCATTGGGACTTCATTGATGGGGGTACCCCATTGTAAATATGAAATGGTATAAATGATCCCATATTCAAATAGAATTTCAATCTCTTTTTTCATATCCTTTATTAAGGAGGGGTTCAGCCTCAATTAGGATTTCCTGACAGCTTTGAAATCTCCCTCGATAAAAATTCTATGTGAGAAAATTTTTAGATTTATTATGAGTATATCACCTACTCTCCACCATATTTCTTGAGTATTCTCTCTCAAAATCTCAATCAATGATTTTTTATGAGTTTTATATAGATTATTAGAAAATATTACTGGTAAAATATCTCCATCCTTAAGGTAAACATATTCTAAATCATTGGGGAGTGGTTTTAAGTCTACATCATGTGGATTCTGAATGGATGAAACTAAATTGAGGTTCACCACTTCCAAAGGTTTGACATCTTGTACATAATAACATATATCATATTCATCATAATTTAACAAATTATCGCTGAAATCAAACATTACCTCTTCCTCCCATAAAAAATCAGAACCTCTAGTACTTTTGGAATTAATATGTTTAGTGATTATTTTTATGGAAATAGTATCTCTTTTTGATAAGAATTCATGAAAAATATCTGATTAATTAATTGGTTCTGCACCATTTTCATGGGAGATTGAAAAGAGTGAATAATCAATCGATGGGTTCCTCATGGATTAAAAAGTATTTATGTGGACAACAATGTCTCCAAACTCCATTGTAAGTGTCCCTTCATGGACACTGATTATCGTTTTGATTTTATTCAATATTGGAAACCCAAAAATGATGGGTGCATGTGATGGGATCCTATCATCTTCTATATTCAACACATAGAAGTCAATATGGAATAAAATATCTTTGAATTTTACCAGAACATCATAAAAAACTCCTTCTCAGAAAACTGTGGATCTGTTTGCAAGCCGAACCACCACTCTTGTGGGATTCAAGTCTCCCATATGTAGTGAAGTATACACTGAGTGAGGAAATAAATTAATTTATTCACTTAAATCTCACAAATCATTATAGAAATTTAATGGGCTAATGTTTTTTGGGATATAAAATGTCCTTGGATCTTGAAATTTAGTTGGAAATTGAGGGGTGATAAGGGTTGAGACTCTTCATAAAAAATTGATCCTCTCATTCCCATGAAGTATTTTCCACTTGGTACAAGGATACTTAAAAAATATAGAATAAATTAAAAAAAAATTTAGTGCTTCAAGTAATTTTATGTTGATTTTCACATTCTGGATGGTGTCCCGAATTTTCATACAGTGATTCTTCTGGAAACCTCTTTGATTCAATCATCCTTGATGGAAATGGTGGGTGTATATCTTTCTTCTCCCTCAGTTTCCGTTGAAATGGGGTTTCTTATTTCTTCTTCCATGGAATATTCTTATCCTCCTCCCCTTTCTTATCTTCATCCCGATGCATTTTCATATAATTTTCATCATTTCCAACTTCATTCTCTCCCAGATCCAGGAATTTTTTTTTGGTTCAATGGTGGATGGTGGTGGGAGTTCTTTTCTATTTCTTCTTGTTGTAATACTAACATTCCCATTTGGTTTTGGGATTATTTATGAAGGTATTGTACCTGGATTTTTGGTCTGAAAGTCCATGTGACTTTAAAACTTCTTGGAAAAATCTTTAACAGTGTCTTTCATCCTCCTCAAACTCATATTTTTGCTGGTAGAATTGAATTAGAGGTTGTTCACTAGTGTATGGATACCCATAGGGTTGTTGGAATTTGGTTGTTTTTTTGGTAATAAGGTTGGTTATAAGACCACTTGGGTGGAAAGGGTGGTGGGTTCTGGAATTGATTCTGGAAGGGTGGTTGGTTTTAAAATTTTCTTTGGTACGGGTTCTACCTTGATTCTTCTGATTTCCAATCCCATATTCGACTTGGTTAGGTTCTCTCCATAAATTATTTTGTTGGAACTACCTTGGCTAAAATGCTTCAACACATGATTCCATTACACATATTTCAGAAAACTGGTTTTTAAAAATATCTGGTGATGAGCATAAACAATATAACTTAGATGACACTTTTTGGTCACTAACATAATTCACGACCATCTGCCTCACCATACTAGTTATCACATCAATCATAGTTTCTTGGAAGGGTGAGGGATGCGATTTTTGTACCTCATAAATACCTCTTGTTCCAATTCCTATTGTTCCAAATTGGTGTGAGTTCTGAGAAATCATCTCAATCAAGCCCTTGGATTCTCTGGTGACTTGTCAATCAATGCACCTCCAGATGATTCATCAAGAAGGATTATGTCATTGTATAGTTGTCCTTGATGGAAGAAGACAGGAATGAGATGTTCCTCAGGGACTAGATGCAGACAATGAGCACATAGCTTCTTAAATCACTCCCAGTACTCATAGAAAATTTCTCTAGATGATTGTATGTAACTCCCTGACCCCAAAAGCCAAGTGTAAGTGCATTATTAAATATCATTTGCATGATCACAAAAGATCATGTCTCGAAAGACCGATTAGTTTAGTGTCCTTGAAGTACTAGATACATTAATAAGGTTTTCATTACATCATAAAATAGAAAACTACAAAAACATTGATTACATAGACAACACTGAGTTCCCATAGACTATCCCTATAGTTCAATAATAATATAATTTTTAGCATCCTGGGAAAATATAACATATAAAGGGGTGAGCTCAAATGCTCAGTAAGGCTTACAATTTAGCGGTAACTTTCATATATAAGAATAAAAATTTAAGGAAATTTATATAACTAAGTCAAATGAATTTTTAACATAAAATTCATCATAATATGTGAAATATAAATCCAAATAATTCCATTTACATACTCACATGGATATTCTACTAGTTGGATAATCACATGCCATATCAATAGCCACATTCATAATGATGGAATGCATAATGCCAGATTTCATAACCACATAGTCAAGTCCTTGTGCGAAGACTACAAATAATATTTTGTCAAGGCCTTAGGAAAGACAATATTTTGTCTCATGAGACATACCAATGCATCAAGGAGCTATAGTGGGCTCCACCCATCACATAATAAGTCCAATGCATTCCTCATACAAAAAGTTTTAAACATTACATAAAAATTTGTATTAGAACGATCATATGAAATGTAATTAATTTATCCATAAATTGTTATGGTATAAAAATATCACATCCACAGTAAATCATATCAAAAAACCTTCAATACAATATGGAATTTTTGTATCATAATAAATCAGGTTTAAATAATCTTAAAATTCATCAAAGGATGTTGACATAGTTGAAATTAAAAACATTTTTATTTAAATATCTATTTCAATTTTTAAATCATTTAAGAGTCACATAATTATAAAGAAACATTTATTTTGAAAATATTATTATATTATTGTAAGGGTATCTTCAACGATGTTATAACGTCGGAAAATTTCCACACCCACCGTATATGTTAAAAAACATTCTTACCTTAATTTTATCTAAAAGGTCATAAAGTACATCGTTTGGAAAATGACAGAAAGATTCATTTCAAACAATTTTCTAAAATTTAAATGAAGGGTATGAATGAATTTATCCCATAGTCTAGTAATTAGTAAAAAAAATTCAGAATACATTTTTAAGAAACATGGATGTGGATGATAAAGAGGTCCCAGTAGATACTTACTTAAAAACAACCTTGGATAGTAAAGAGATTGTAAAATTTACCCTTACCTTATACGTTTCCTTGGTAGAGAGTAGGTTAACATCCGATATAATTGTTAAATAATTTTTATTAAATTATACAAGAATCTTATTCACTAATAAAATATCATATATGATCTTTTAATATTGTTTTGTTAATAATATTTTATTATTATCGTCATTTTGGGTGTTAACTGATTCGGTTTTCGTTATATTCATTGTTACATAAGTAATGTTTGTTATGTATAGGATGCATATTCTTCATATTTAAAATTATATTAAGTCTTTAAACATTATTTTTAATCATCTAAAGAAAATTAGTCTTCAATGGATATGATGGGGGATAAATCTCACCCCATTCGTGGTGTTGGTAATCTATACGTATGGACGAGCGAAATTATCATTCATTTGATATTAAATTAATATATTATTGAATGATATTTCACATATACAGAATCATTATCATGTTCTATTTATTATTTAAATCAATTAAATTTCATTATTATACCCCTCCAAATAATAATGTATTGAATTACTATTACACCATGACATGGAGACGGTAAGCCGTAAATACGGACGTATGGTGACATGTCATTCAAAGGATGGATAGAATAATTAATATGGTTGTACCATATTTATAATAACATATTAGTATATAGAAGATACTGGATTTATTATTTTATAATCGAATCAACAACGAAAGAGGATTTAGAAGAGGAAAGGAACTTGAGAGAGGTGATGAAATATTTACCTTTTCTTCATGATCTTTTTTTATTTGAACATAAAGTCTCCCTAAGATGGAATTATGACTAAATTAATTCAACTAGGATGATGGGAGGACGGTTGAGAGGGTAATTTGGTATTGTTTGGGTGAGAAAAATGGACTGATGGTGTGAATTAGAGAAAAGGTGGAGTGCCCTTTTATAAGAGGGGTGAGGGGGCACCTTAGGAAAAGATAGAAATATTTATTTATAATAAAATTATTTTCAGGTTCTAATTGATCCAAAATGAATTATTCAAATGATAATGTGAGGATGGGTATAAAACCTGTCTACCTATAGGTTTTATATGGGCTTGGGTCACTATATTAACCTTATCATCAAAATTTATCTCCTAGTTAAAAAGTATTACATTTACGATGTCTGTTTTTATTTTTACATTATATGGTTAATAAACGTACAATATACTTCCAAGAGAACACCAAGTGGTTCATTAATGATAATCTTATCATCATATAAGTCTTTATTTCGATCCTTATATTTTTAGGAATATAATATCAATTATTAATATAATATTTCTTTTAAAAACTCTTTTATATCAATTTTGACACTATTTGGTATTTTGTTTTTTCTAAATTCTTACCAGCACTATTACTCTGAAAAAATTCATCTAAACAACCCTAACAAGTCATATTAACCATGAGAATTAGTACAATTCATAGAAAGTCTCAAATTACCTTTATTTCGATATTAATAATATCAATTATTTTTTATATTTGATTAATTAGGCAATTACTGCATCACCATTGTGTTGTAAATTAAAATAATTATTTAATGTCTAATTTTTTTAAATAAAATACCATTACATAGTAAATATTTTTAATCTGTAATTAATATTTATAGCCTAACTTATTCTATGTGTATCCTTATATTAAAATGGTTCAGATATTATACTAAGAGTTTAACACATTTAACTCTTCTTTGAACTAAATAATAATAAATGTACTAATCTAATTCATGTGGAAAAAAGTGGTTCATATTTTATTTCTAAGGTAGTTTTTTGTCGAATTATATTTATCCAATAGTAATAGGACCTATGTTACAGTTATAATAATATCATTTTTACCCTTAATTACCATGTTTACTTTTAACCATGGTAAATAAAAGTAAAAAAGTTACAATTAACCAAAAAAATTTATATTATTGAACCACATATTACTTACTGATATCAACCATGTCACTCGGATGTTGGAAATTCAACCCACAGAAGTGGTAAGATTATATTTTATGTAAATTCACAAATTCTCCTAGGAGGTGGGTAAAAGATGGTAAAAAATTCAATAAAACTTTTATATATCTAAAATTAATATAAAATGACTCCAATGAATGATATTGAAATTATATAGGTATTATGTATCTATTTTGACGTATAATAAAATAAAATAAAATAAACAAATATTTAAAAAAATCGTTATTAAACTATAACTCAGTGTTTTGAACTATTCATAAAAAAATTATTGTTTTCATAAAAATACCAAAAATTTACCATAAGCTAATTTTTATATTCCAAATCCAAAAATGCAGTTCATTTTGAATTTTAAAATTTTCAAAATTTAAAAAACTGGGTATTACTATTCATAGCGGCATGTTTTATTTGTTGTGGTGTGTTAGAACTTGATGTTGCGTACAACACACACTATTGTATTATTCAAAGAAAAGTGTTCCATAGAAGCTAGGGGTGTTTTATTCTCCCCTCTATCAAATAATTTAGTCCTCGAAATTTCATGAATATTACTGAATAAAAAGGCTTAGGAGGTTCTTCATCAAAAGTTCCTCAATTCCCATGTTTCCTCTTCCATCTTATGGATTCTCCAAAGATCTTTTACCAGATGAGTCTTCCGGTTTCTCCAAACTCGTTCTATTATATCAATAACCTTGATAGGCTATTCAAAATAAAAAAAATCAGGATCCAATTCTAATTCATCATAGGTGAGTACATGTATTAGGCCATGCATGAATTTTCTCAACATTGATACGTGGAACACATCATGAACTTTGGAGAGACTTGGTGCCATTTCGAAATGGTAAGCTATAGACCCAATTCATTCTAGAATTTCGAATGGTCCAATGTACCTAGGACTCAATTTTCCCTTTTCCCGAAATGTATAACACCCTTCCATGGAGATACCTTAATGAAAACATGATCTCCTACCTGAAATTACAAATCCTTCCTTCTGTTATCAGCATAGCTCTTCTGCCTACTTTGAGCTTCTTTGATGTGGTTTTTGATTACCTTCACCTTTTTCATCATTTCCTCCACAGGTTATGGGACTACGAGTTTTTTTTCACAAACATCACCCCAACGGGTTGGTGTGCGACATCTCTTTCCGTATAACGCTTCATATGGTGCCATATAAATACTTAAATGAAATCTTTTGTTATATAAAAATTCTATCAGAGATAGATATTGATCCCACATACCTTGAAAGTCATGTGATCATGATCTCATCATGTCTTGTATGGTTTGAATAGTGGGTTCTAATTGTCCATTAGTTTGGAGGTGGTAGGCAGTTCTCAAACAAAGTAAAGTATCTAGGGATTTCTGAAGGCTTTTTCAGAATCATAATGTAAAATGGGGATCCCAATCAGAAAAATCGACAGTGGTACTTCATTATGTCTTACAACTTCATTAATATATAGTCTTGATAATCTTTTAAGTGGTAAATATTCCATTATATCAAGAAAATGTGCTGACTTGATAAGACGATCAACATTGACCCATATTGCATTGTTCCTCCTACGATTCTTTGGTAGTCCTGTGACAAAGTCTATCTTAATATTATCCCATTTCCACTTAGGTATGAGAAGATGTTTCATGAACCCTCTAGGTTGTTGGCTTCAAGCTTTAACTTGTTTGGAAACCCTAAATCTTGACACAAAATCAGAAATATCCCTCTTTATTTTGTCCCACAAAAAATGTTGCATCTAATCTCTTTACATTTTGGTGCTCCAAAAGTGTATATAGAAAATGGAACTATGAGAATCATCCATAAATTCCCTTTTTAGATCAGGTATATCAGGAACACAAAGTCTCTTACAAAATTTAAAAATTCTATCTTCATACACAAAGTCACTCAATCTCCCGTCATTCATAGCTTTATTATTCTTTTGAAACTCTTAATCACCAGTCTGAGAACTCTTTATCCTTTCTAATAATGATGGTTTGGAAAGCATTTGAAAAATTATTGATGTCTCACCATCCATGGTGATTCCCATATCCATATCTACTATATACATGTATATTAGATCCTTTTTAAATCTCATATTGTTCAAAACTCCCTGATCTTTTCTACTGAAAGAATATTCCACATTATTTGCCTTCCCCGGGTGGTAATGTATAGTGAAATAATAATCCATTGAGAAGTTTATGACATCCCATTTTCCTCATGATGAGTTCTTCCTATGAGAAAATATACTTCAAAATCTTGTGATCAGTATATATCTCACAATTTTCACCATAGAGATAGTGTCTCCAAATATTTGAAGAATGTATTACAGATGCTATCTCAAGATAATGAGTAGGATATCTTTGCTCATTAATTATTATGTATCATGATGCATAGGCAATAACCATATCATTCTGTATAAGTACACAACCAAGTCCTTTTTTTGAATCATCACTATAAATAAAAAACCTATCATTCCCAGATGGTAGAGTCATGATAGTAACATTGAAAAATCTTCTCTTCAATTCATGAAATCATTCATCACACTCTTTGGTCCAAAAAAATTCAACCACATTTTATCTGATCATTGTTAATGGGTTATCCAATTTGGTAAAATTCTTCACAAAATGCCAATAATAACCAGCTAAACCAATAAAACTATGTACATCTGTTATACTCATCGGTGCTGGCCATTCATGGAATGCTCATGTATTAGAAGTATCAAAATAGATTCCATCCATACAGATGATATTTCATGAAAAGAAATATATTGAAGCCATATTTCACACTTGTTAAACATCCCATATAATTCATTTCGTCCAAGATTCTTAAGGATAATGCACATGTTTTTTTCATGATCATCGTAGATTTTGGAGTATACCAAGATATTATAAATAAATTCTACTACAATGTCATCATGATATTCCTTGAAAACTATATTCATTAGATCCATGAATACTAGATGGTGCATTAGTCAGTCCAAAAGGCATTATTGTATACTCATAATGCTTGTACCAGGTTCGAAATGTTGTCTTTAGAATTTCTTCCTTCTTCACGCCCAACTGATGGTCTCCGAATCGAAGGTCAATCATTGAAAAGTATTGATCTCCATGATGTTGGTCAAATTAATTATCAATGTGATGTAGGCTATACATGTTCTTTATTTTTATTTCATTTATGTCCCCGTATTCAATGCACAACCTCATAGATCCATATTTCTTCTTAACAAAAAGGACAGGGGCTCCCCATGGAGAAACACTATAGAGAATAAAATCCTTATTAATAAATTCCTCTAGTTGCTTCGTTAGTTCCACTAATTCCACAATGTCCATTTTATTAGGGGACTTTGATATGGCCCTTGATCTATAAATTAATTCAATGAAAACTCAACTTCTCGTTCTTGAGGGTGTCAAAGTAAATCTTTTGGAAACACATCAACTTATTATTTCACAACAGGTATATCCTATATTTGCACATTATTTTCCACACCCACGGTTATTTCGACTTCTTCATCCCCAATAATGTAATTTAGTTTAGCTACTAGGGGTGGATCTATATTTGAAATAGTTGATGACGATTCTTCTCTAAAGATAAGGTTTTTTTATCATTATCATCAAAAATAGTAACCTACTTATTCTTACAACATGTTTTTACATCATGATATGAAATCCAATCCATATTCATGATTATATCAAATTCAATCATGGGTATGACAATGATATTTGCATATAAAGAACATTTATATTCCCTAATAGGGACTGATTCCCAAAACCTTGTTGCTATGAAACTTACTTTAATAGTTTTGACTGAAAACACCCATGATAAATCAAATAGGAAATATCAAATTTTCTGAGAAAACTAGGAGGATAAAAAATAATGAGATGGCACAGAATCAAATGAAGAAATGGCTAAAATTGAGGAAACCATTAAATTGCATGCCACTACATATTTTGGAGCTTCAACCTCAGTAGTAGTAATATCATAAGCTTGGACTTGATCCCATGGCATTTTTTGAGTTATGTTCCCATGATGCATAGGGTATTCATTTTTGTAATTACCCCTTTCTATATAATTTTACCATTCAACATCGACAACCACTTTCTTCCCATTACAATAACGAGCTTAGTGGCCTTTTTCACCACACGTGTAACATAATCACATTTCCTTAAGTCAAGTACTTGGCTGTTTCTTCCCACATTTACTGCAGGATGGATATTTAACTTTTCCCTTCTTCCCCTTATTTGCATTTCCATAGTTCTCAATGGATATCTTCTTCTCTTTCTTTTCATTAAATTCATAAGACATAGACCATTATTTTTCTATCTTGATAAAACATGAGACAATATCTTTGTACAATGAGAAATACTGTGAGACTAATGCTCGATGGAGAAATGGTTTTAACCCCTTAAAGAAACGATGAATATTACTTTTCGAATAATTTATATAATCTACAACATACCTTTCTAACCCTATAAAGTTAGATTTATACGTTGCAACATTCTCATCCCCCTTTAGCCCTAGACTCAGAAATTTCCATTCCATATCTACTCGACGGTCATGAGGAAAGTATTTTTCTAAAAAAAATTCCATAGACTCTGTCTATTCCATATTTGATACTTAATCATCATCCTTTTTGTTTTGAATCAATGACCACCATTGATTAGCATCTATAGTGAGGTGGTAAATTTCAATGACAACTTTTTCCGTTTCACTATTCTCCAAGGCGTGGAATGTTTTCTCTAAGGAATTTATCCACTGCTCAGCTATTAGTGGATTTTTACCCCCATTGAATGGTGGTTGTTGTTGTCTCATGAAGCTATCTAACATTCAACCTCAATGTTGCGGATCAGGGTGCTCCATACGGGTAAGGATACTATTTATAACATGAGTGAGTTTTCCCAGTACGGTGATCAACTGATCATCACCGGTTGCATCACCAGATCCACTATAATTATCTTGAGTAGGAGGTGAATCCCAAAATTGAGTGCATTCGTTGATACAGTTTCAATTCCTTCCAATAGGCTCCATTTCCAAATAATGGCATAAACTAGATTAGTTTATTAATTGAAATACATAATTATAAACTTCTAAAACACTAAACATAAATTGAATAGTTTATAGATACAATCCATATTCATAAAAAGGATTTATTTGTGGATGTATATACTCATAAACCCTTCATAATGGTTTGTAATGAAAATGATAATTATCATAATTATATCCCCTGGGACTGTAGTAACCAAGAGTTCAGCAGGACCCATTTTTGTGCCCCAGTTCCCAATTGAGTCTAGCTCAAAGTGGTGTTTTCAGGTTATACCCCTGGGTACATCTGTGCCTGATCCCCCTTTACCTACTCGTATCTAGACATTGATATATTGCTTGGAAAACTCAAAAAATCTCTACAATACCAAAATTATAGTAAATTATTCTATATTAATCCCCAAAGTCTATCTTATGGATATGTGCTCTGATTATTTTTTATCTATATCTAGATTCCAAGATTTGTACTAAACATCCTCTGATACCATCTGTAATGCCCCAACCCCAGAATCCCAATGTTTGTGCATTATTACATATCATTAGAGTTATCACAAAATATCATGTCTCTAAAGACAGATTAGTTTAATAGCCTTGGAAGTACTAGAAACATTCAAAAGGTTTACATTACATCATAAAATTGAAAACTACAAGAAAATTGATTCCATAGAAAACACTGAGATCCTATAGACTATCCCTATAGTTCATTCATAATATACTTCATTACATCCTGGGAAAAATAAAACATAGAAAGGTGTCATCTCAGATTCTCAGTAAGGATAACAATATAGCGGAAACATTCATAAATAAGCATAAACATTTAAGGCAATGTATTGAACTAAAACAAGAGCCTTTTCAACATAAATTTAATCATAATATAGAAAATACAAATCAAAATAATTTCATTTAACTACTCACATAGATATTATACTATTAGAATAATCACATACAATATAAATATCCATTTCTTTGAGATGGAACGCATAATGCCAGACTTCACAACCACATAGTGAAGGCCCTGTGCCAGGGCTACAAATAATATTTTTCAAGGCCTTATTCTAGGACACTAGTTTGTCTCATGAGGCCTAATGATTCATCGAGTAGCTATAGCGGGATGCACTCGTCACTTACTAAGTCCAATGTTTTCCTCATATGAAATGGCTTAAACATAGCATAAACATTAGTATTAAAACTAACATACGGAATGTCAATAATTTATCGATAAACCAATAATTGTATAAAAATAGCACATCCACCGTCAAAAATATCACAAAAACATCAATAAAATATGTAAGTATTGTATCATAAGATATAAACTTAAAATAAACATAAAATCTATCAAAGGATGTTGACATAGATGAAATAAAAACCTTTTTTATAGAAATATCTCATTATATTTTGAAATAATTACAGCGTCAAATAAATATAAAGAAATATTTTATTTTGAAAATATTCTTACAAGTTTTTAAGAGGAGATTCGACGATGTTATGATGATGGAAAACAACCAGACTCACCGTATAAGTTAGTAAAACATTATAACCTTAATTTTGTTGAAAAGTACATAAAGTATCTTTTTTGGAAAACGACAGAAATATTCCTCTCAATCCATTTTATAAAAAGTCAAACAAGGGTATTAATGTCTTTAACCCATTTAATAGTAAAAGTAAAAATGATTTGGATGAAATTTTCAAGAAACATGGATGTGGATAAAAAATAGGTCCCAGTAGATACTTACGTAAAAAGAACCTCGGATAATAAAGAGGTTGTGAAATTAACTCATACCTTGTACTTTTCTTTGATCATGTGTAAGTTAACGTCAATTATAATTGTGAAATAACTGTTATTATGTTATATGAGAATCATATACATTATTATTATATCATATATGATCTTTTAATATTTCATTGTTAATTATATTTTAGTATTATTGTCATTTTGTGTGTTAACTGATTCATTTTTCTTAATATTATTTGTTACGTAATTAATGTTTGTTTTAGATAGTATGTAACTTATTAATATTTAGAATCTAATTACATCTGTAAACATTATTTTTAATAATCTAAAGAAAATTATTCTTGAATGAATATGATGGGGAGTAAATGTCATTGCGTTCGTGGAGACAATAATTCATACGTACGCATGTGCGACAATAAATTTCTATTGATATTAAAATAATATATAATTGGATATTATTTCATTTATAAATAATCATTATCATGTTATATTTATTGTTTACTTAAATTAAATAACATTATTATACCCATCCATATAATAATATATTGAACAACAATTACATCACGACGTGGAGATGGTAAGCCGTACGTACGCACGTATGGTGACATGTCATACAGAGGATGGATAGAATAATGAATAATGTTGTACCATATTTATAATAAAATCACACTATATAGAATAATATGGATTTATTATTTTATAAAGGAAAAAAATAAAAATAAAGGAACTTGGAAGAGGTGATGAAATATTCACCTCTTCTTTGGGTTCTTCCTTTTGATTTGATCAAAAGGGCCCCGTAGGATTGCTTTCTGACTAAAGGAAGTACTCTAGGAATAAGTGAGGACAGTTGAGAGGATATTTGGGTAGGTTTTGGTCAACCCAAATGCCTTGATGGTGTGAATTACAGAGAAGGGGGAGTGCCCTTTTATAAGAGTGGTGAGGGGCACATTATGAAAAGCTAGAAATATTATATTATAATAAAATCATTTTCGGTTTTTAATGGATCAAAAATAAATTATTTAAAGACTAAGGTGGGTAGTGGTATAAAACCAATAAACCAATATGTTTTAGATAGGTTTGGGTCACTATATTAGCCTTAACTTTTAGATTTAACTCTTAGTCAAATAGTTTGACATTTACCATGTCACATTGTATTTTTATATTATATGGTTAATAAACTTACTATATACTTTTAAGAGAATACAAAGTGGTTCATTAATGATACAAATATAATCATATATGTTTTTTTGGATGATCCATTTATTTTTATGAATATAATTTCAATTAATAATTTAATATTTGTTTTAAAAAAACTTTTAGGTCTATTTTGACACTATTTGGTATTTTATTTATTATAAATACATAAAAAAATTATTACTTCGAAAACAATTAATATAATTAACCCTAAAATGTCCTATTAACCTATAAAATTAGTGGGATTCCTAAAAATACTCAAATTACATTTTTTGGATATTTATAATATCATTAGTTTAATATTTCATTAACTAGGTAATTATTGCATCATCAGTGTGTCATAATGAATTTTTTTATTTAATGTATAAAAATTAAAAATAAAATACCATTATGTAGAAAATAATTTTATCTTTTTAATTAATATTTATAGAAGAATATATCTTATGTGTAACCCTATAATAAAAATGGTATAGATATTAAACATGGAATTTAACACTTTTAACTCTTCTTTGAATTAAATAATAAAAAATGTCTTAATCCAATCCAAGTGGACCAAATATGATCATATATAATTGAAAAGGTGGTTTTTGGTCGAAATATACTTATAAAATAGAATTAGGACATGTGTTAGGGTAATAATAATATCATTTTTACCGTTAATTTCCTTATTTACTTTTAACCGTAGTAAATAAAAGAAAAAGATACTATTCACCAAAATTTATTTTAATCTTATTAAAGTAGTTTTTATTTACTAATATCAACCATGCCACTCCGATTTTTTAAATTCAACTCACAGAAGTGGTAAAATTATGTATTATGTATCTTTTTAAATGCTCCTAGGATGGTGGGTAAAAGATGGTAAAAAGTTCACAAAAATTTTTATATATCTAAAATTATTATAATTTGACTCCAATAAATTACATTGAATGTATAAAGGTATTATGTATATATTTTTACCTAAAATATCTTTAAATATAATAAATAATTATTTAAATTAAAAATTCATTTTTAAACTATATCTAAGTGTTTTTCAATATTCATCAAAAATTGAATGTTTTCAGAAAAATACCAAAAATTAACCCTAATCTAATTTTGATATTCCAAATACAAAAATGCAGTCCATTTTGAAATATAAAATTTAAAAATATCCAAAAAATGGGTATTACTATTTATAAAGACATGTTATATTGGTTTTGGGTTGTTAGAAGTCAAAGTTGTGTACAACACCCACTATTTTATTATTCAATGAGAAGCGTACTGTGGATTCATAGGGTGCTACATTGTCGATGTAACATCCCAAGTAAGTAATGAATAATGGATATTTTTATCTATGTCTATTAATTATTAAGATAGTTTTTTAGAGGCTTAAAATGAAAATAAATCCAATCTTAAGCATGGAATACACTAATATTCTTAAAAGATTGTTTTACTGCCTTATGATGGAAAAACATATTTAAATCTATCTTTGACAATTTTATAAACTATTTCTGTCAAAATAAACTTATTATTTATGATTGGGACATCAAAATTTACTTTTTGTGAATTTTTGGTATTTTTCTGACAATGTTCATTTTTTAATGAATAGTGAAAAAATACTGCATTTTACATCAAAACTATTTTTTAATCTAATTTATTAATATGATTAGATTATCTTTTGAATTGGTCTTAATGTGTAATATGAATATATTTTTACCATTTAATCCAATGGTGTTCATTGAAATCAATTTCACTTTGAAATTGGACTCAAACTAGTGTCAATCTTTTGATACTTATTGTTTCATGAAAACACGCTATTTGCTCTGACAGCGGGAATTAATTATTAAATTAATTAATGTGACTTATATGTATTGAATTTTTTAAAATAGACTTCATTTTTTAATTCGGAATATCAAATATAGCTTAGGGTCAATTTTTGGTAATTTTCTGAAAAACTTCAATTTTTGATGAATAGTGAAACCACTAAGTGGTACTTATAAAGACTGATTTTCCGTTTAAATGAAATTTTGTCATCATTGTGTTTTGAATTTCAAAAATCCGACATACATGGTTGTCATTAAGAAGTAAAATGTGGTTCAATGAGATTAAAATAATTTTTTGGTGAATAGTAACTTATTAAGTTTTTAATCGCGATTAGTGGTAATTAGGGTAGTTTGAGGTATAAATAATGCTTTAATAATATGAAATGACCTATACACATGTCCCAACCTCATTGGTTGTGTCATGTCCGACCAAGACATGCCATGGGTCAACTTGGGGACCCCATGGAGACACTTTTGTTGGGAAATGACATAAATAACTTTTTATTAAATGTTAAAGTAAAAACGACACAAACATAATATGTTTTACGAAAACAATTTTTACATGGGGTTATAAAGATCAGATATTTGATTATAAAAATTCATTGGAAAGATAAAAATATTTCCTACATCATAGTATTTTTTTATAATTTTTAGACAATAAATAAATTAAATTACTTATGACATAATAATGATGCTGCGATGACATCATTATTTGACGATTTAAATAAAATGGAAAGATAATGTAAAATCTATGAACTAAACATGTCCAAAACCAATTGGATGAGTGTATTTCGAACCCTTATCACCTTATCCACTAATTATATCAATGTGGGACCTTTTAAAACCGAAACACATTTTCAAATAAAGTAATATTTCTTTACTTTCCAAAAGTGCCCCTCCTCTCCTCTTATAAAAGGCCCCCACCTCTACCTCATTTGACACACTCCTCAAGCCTTTTTCTCGGCCAAACCCTGCCCATTTACTCTCTCCAAATCCCTCTCCTCATCCTAGAGGATTCCCTTTGGGCAGAATACTTTCAAAGGAAGCCTTTAGGCTCAAATCAAAATGAGTTACACGTTTAAAGGTAATTCATTCTCTCATGTTCATTTGTTTTATTTTGCTTCTCCAACCCCCTAAACTCTTTTTATTTACTTATTTTGTAACAACAACAGTATCTTAAATATAATAGGATGTTGTTATAAGATTTATTTGGGCTACACTCTCACACAACTACATCAAATGGTTAAAGAACATACGGTTTCCGTGGATGGAGAAATTCTGCCTCCCGAAACGATGATTGTTCAATACTCATTTAACACCTTCAAAGGTGGCCATTATGATGTCACTATTTTTATATATGATATATAATATGTTTATTTTTTCCTTAAGCTTCTGTTTTTTTTCATTTTGGGCATACCTTTATGGTTTCCATTATGGGTAAACACGATATCTTCATTTTAGGAAGTGCGGACTACCGCCCCCTGAAAGTGATTTGATTCGTTAATACCATATGTGGGATGTGTAAAGGATAAATTTAATGATATTATATATGTTATTATAATGTAATTATAATATACTCTTATATAATTATGATTCCATTCCAGAAATACGAAATAGAAATGGAAGTAGCGTTCATGCGTACGTACGGCTTACCGTCTCCATGAACGGTGCATTTCATTTCTTACCTATAAATGTGATGTAATATTATAAATACATGTATATGATGAATATATATGATATATATGTTATACAAATAATTAATATCATTCTGGATATAACAAACCATTGACCAAATTAACAACATGTAAGCGTAAGTAGTCTATTTTTGACTTAAGAACCAAATACCGACAAAATGAACATTATTAACTTAAATGATTACATGATGTTCATAACATGGTATAAAAGGAATAATGAACTTGAAAAAGATTCATAAGCAAGTAGATATTAACTCAAGCTTATTATTCAGGAGATTAAAGAAAGGTCGGGTCAAGTCGGATACGAGGTATGGGACTTCGTCTCAATCTCCTTTCATTGAGGCATATTTTATTTTATACACACCTTAATTTTATACAGTGTATAAAACACTTTGACTTTTATGTTTATTCAAAAGGAATCTTTTTTATATGAAGCGTTTACTAAGAGACAAAAGGGAATGTTTTTGTCGTACGTATGCAGCGACAACGACTTCTCCGCCGTCGTGACCGTTATTTGAGTTTCGGCTTCCTCTACAAGCCATACCTTTTTTTAAAGAAAAATAAATACCATGTTTTACTTTTCTTCTATTTTGGTATTGAAAATGGTTTTCATAATGTTTTTATATCAATTTGTTGTATTGATATCTCGTGATTGAAATGTGGAAATTTTATGTTTCCTTTATGCATGTTTTATGTGATATGATTATGTTATGGTTCTTGGGCATTATTTTGAAGACGGGTGGTTCCGTGATAAACTAAGGGCGGGTGAGCCCGTTATAGATCTCCAATGCATTGGGTAACGCGAAGGAGTGAAACTTTAAGGTTTCTCCGAAGAGATTTTAGGGAATATAATGTGATGGGTATTCCAAATGTAACCAAGAGGGTTACTCCCTACGTAAGAATGTTATGAATGCCTTAAGTTACCTTTAAGTCTTATGATTTCAATGATTTATTCATGATTTTATGAGGTATGTTAAAGTGCCTATGTTTTATGGGTAAAGTATGATTTCATTCTTATGTATATATGAACTCATGTTTACTTTCCATGTTTTTTTATAACCCATACAGAGTTTTTATGCACATCCCATGTTTTTGAAATGTTTTTCACAGGTCAAGGGAAAGGTACATGATAAGATGATAGAGTCAAGGATGTGTCAACAAATAATCCATGTTTTATTTTAAATGTGTTTCCATTGATGGGAATGAATAATACTATCTTTATGTAACCACTTTGTTTATATGTGGAATGTAATGCAAGTTTTATGATCTAATTCTCTAAAACTCTAAACCCGAAAAGATCCTCAATGTGTAATCTTGTAATAACTCAAGATTAAGTAAGGTTTAAGGCTGGGGCCTTATAGTTGGTATCAGAGGCCAGTTTAGATAACTATAGGAGTTAGAATTCTATTAAATGATTATCCAAAAATATTTTTTTTGAAATGATATAGCATTTGAAGATTACCATGTTGCTTCATCTAAGACAGGTTTGTTCAGAATGGTTTTCTGAAGAGGAAACAGGGAATCAGTGCTAGGATGGCATACAGAAGGAAATAACCTTCCGAATCAGCATCCAGAAATGGTCGGAATTGGAACTGAACAGTTTGTTGCAGTAATGGCGTAGTTGAATCAAGCGATAAATGGTGGTGGTATCCATGAACAAGATCAGCCAGATCAACCGCAGAGGAACATGTCAGTGGTGGAACATTTCATGAGGCAACATCCACCATCATTCAGAGGATCATCTGACCTTGTGCTAGCTGAAGGGTGGATTAAAGCACTAGAGAAGATTTTTAATGTCATGGGGTGTTCAGACAATCAAAAGGTTAGTCTTGCTATTTACCGTTTGGAGGGTGAAGCAGATCAGTGGTGGTATATGGTTAAAAATATCAGGGATGCCGATGAGATTGATGCTCTTGACTGGGATGAATTCAAAGGTATGTTTCTTGAGAAGTATTTTCCTAAGGCTGTTCGACTTAGGATGGAAAAGCAATTTTTGGAATTGAGGCAAGAAGAAGACTCAGTGGCTTCCTATGAATAATGGTTCACTCGATTGGCAAGGTATGCTCCAAATTTTATCCGAGACCTTGATAGTAAAATCAATCGTTTTTACTCAGGATTAAAGCCAAAATATCGAAGGGCATTAGCTTCTCGTGAGTTTAAAAGTTATGAAAAGATTGTTCAATGTGCTAAGAAGGTGGAAATGGAGTTTGACGATGACCAAGTGTTCTATAACAACCAACAGAAGAAGAGACAGAGGTGGCAGGAGAAAGGTATGAATTCTTCAAAAAAGTCTGATGGTAAGAGAACTAAGTTTCCAGTTTGTGATAAATGTGGAAAAAGGCATGCTGGGGAATGTCTTCTGAATTCTAGAAAGTGCTACCGATGTGGTAAGGTGGGACATAAGGCTCGTGATTGCACTAAAAAGGATCAAGGTGAAGTTAAGAACAAATTTGATTTACAGTTAGTGAAATGTTATAAGTGCAATGAGATGGGTCACTATGCAAACGAGTGTCCGGCAAAGAGCTTGAGTGATGGGAAGTAGTTAGGCTACAAGCAGAAAGGGGTGGTGAAATCCTTTGCAACTACTTTAGCAGATGTCGGGCCATCAAATGAAGTTGTATCAGGTACTTTGTTTGTTTTTTCAGATTATGCCAGTGTGTTGTTTGATTCGGGGTCTACACATTCTTTCATCTCTGAAACCTTTTCTAGTAAAATGGGAATACCATCTCAAGAAATGACTCCTGAACATTTGGTAAAAACACCTGGGGGGAAATTTTGAGGCAAAAAGAATTTATAAGAATCTTCCTATCCTTATCTTTGGAAAGAACCTACTTGCAAACCTTATTGTTCTACCTCTAGTAGAGTTCGATGTTATCCTGGGTATGGATTGGATCTCTATTTACCATGCTATGATTGACTGTAGAGCTAAAGAAGTTTCTTTTCAGAAAGACATTCAGTTTGTTTTCAGGAATGAACCCTTACTTTTGATAACATATCAAGAGGCCGAGAAACATGTAAAATATGGAAATGAATGTTATCTTGCACACGTCGTTGAAAATAAAGGAATTGTTCAGATTAATGATGTGCCAGTGGTAAATGAGTATCCTGATGTTTTTCCTGATGAGGTGCCTGGAATAATACCAGATCGGGAAGTTGAGTTTACTGTTGACTTAGTTCCTGATGCTAAGCCAATTTCAAAACCCCCTTATCGAATGGAACAAATTGAACTTTTATAGTTGAAGGAGGAATTGCAAGATTTATTAGAGAAAGGTTTCATTAGACCTAGCACATCACCTTGGGGTGCTCCTGTTTTATTTGTTAAAAAGAATGATGGTTCTATGAGACTTTGCATTGATTATAGAGCCTTGAATAATATCACTATTAAGAACAAATATCCTTTGCCTCGTATCGATGATTTGTTTGATCAGCTCCAGGGAGCTCAGTTTTTTTCAAAGATTGACCTGAGATCGGGGTACCATCAGCTGAAGGTAAAGGAGGCAGATATTCCGAAGACCGCATTCCGTACGAGATATGGCCATTATAAATTTGTAGTAATGCCTTTTGGGCTAACCAATGCACCTGCTGTATTCATTGACTTAATGAATAGAATTTTCCATGAGTTTTTGGATAAGTTTGTGGTGGTTTTCATTGATGATATTTTGGTGTTTTCTAAAAGTAAAGAGGAGCATGAAAGACATTTAAGGGTTATCTTACAAACCTTAAAAGAAAAGAAAATGTATGGGAAATTCAGCAAGTGTGAGTTTTGGTTGCAACAAATTTCTTTCCTTGGTCACATTGTTTCTAAAGATGGAATAACTGTTGATCCTGCAAAAACAAAAGTTGTGGAAGAATGGCCAAGACCCACAAATGTAACCGAGATTCGTAGTTTCCTTGGTTTGGCGGGCTATTACCGAAGGTTTGTTATAAATTTTTCACGGTTATCTAGTCCAATGACTAAGCTAACTCGGAAGGGTGTTAAGTTTATCTGGACAAAAGAATGTGATGATTGTTTTCATGAATTGAAAAGAAGATTGGTGAATGCTCCAGTTTTGGCACTACCTTACAGGAATGGTGAGTTTGTTATATACAGTGATGCTTCATTGAAAGGACTTGGTTGCGTCCTAACACAGAATGATCAGGTAATTGCTTATGCTTCATGAAAGTTGAAAACTCATGAGGTAAATTACCCTACACATGATTTGGAATTAGCTGCTGTTGTTTTTGCTTTAAAAATTTGGAGGCATCATTTGTATGGTGTAAAGTGTGAAATATATACCGATCACAAAAGTTTAAAGTATATATTCACTCAGAAAGAGTTAAACATGATACAGAGGAGATGGCTAGAATTAATCAAGGATTACGATTGTACAATTCATTACCATCCGGGAAAGTCAAATAAAGTGGCTGATGCTTTGAGTCGAAAAAGTAATACTTCATTAACAATGTTGCGTTTGGAAAGTGATACTTTGGTTAATGATTTCATTAAATTTGGAATAGAAGTTGTTGGTGCAGGAAGTCCTTCTGTTTTGTTTCAGGTATCAGTGTGATCTTCGCTATCAGATAGAATCAAGCAATCACAGAAGCAAGACAGTGAGTTGCAGAAAAAGGTAGAGCTGGTTCAGAAAGGTATGTTGCTTGAATTCAACATTGATAGTGATTGTGTTTTGAGATTTGGGAAGAGATTGTGTGTGCCTTGTGATTCACAGTTGAAGAGAGAGTTGTTATGTGAAGCTCATAGTTCTCCGTTTTCAGTTCATCCGGGCAGTACTAAGATGTATAGATATCTGCGGGAGTATTACTGGTGGGATGGAATGAAAAGAGACATTGCTGATTTTACTGTGAAGTGTTTGACATGTCAACAGGTTAAAGCAGAGCGGCAGTTACCTAAAGGGATGCTTCAGCCTTTACCAGTGCCAGAGTGGAAATGGGAGAATATATCCATGGGCTTTGTTGTTGGATTACCGAAGACATCTCGAGGTAATAATGCAATCTGGGTTATTGTTGATCGCTTGACCAAATCTGCTCATTTCCTTTCTATACGAGATACTTTTCTCTTGATCAACATTCTTGTTTGTATCTTAAAGAGATAGTCAGGTTACATGGAGTTCCTCTCTCCATTGTATCAGATCATGATCCCAGGTTTACTTCTAACTTTTGGAAAGGCCTTCAGAAGTCGTTGGGTACTGAATTAAATTTTAGTACAACTTTTCATCCTCAATCAGATGGGCAGTCAGAACGAACAATCCAGACATTGGAGGATATGCTACGAGCTTGTTCTATGGATTATCAGGGAAGTTGGGACCAACATCTTTCTTTGGTTGAATTTTCATATAATAATAGTTTTTATTCCAGTATACAGATGGCACCATTTCAGGCATTATATGGGAAGTGGTGTCGAACTCCAGCTTTCTAGGATGAAATGGGTGAAAGGAAGTTGATGGGACCAGAATTGGTAGAAGTGATGGCAGAAAAAGTTCAGCTAATTTAGAAACACATGAGAACAGCTCAGAGCAGGCAGAAGAGTTATACGGATAACCGAAGGAAGGATCTATCTTTCGAGGTGGGTGATCATGTTTTTCTCAAGGTTTCTCCTTGGAAAAGTGTGATGAGATTTGGTAAGAAAGGAAAGTTGAGTCCAAGGTTCATTGGACCATTTGAAATTCTAGAGAGAGTTGGATCAGTTTCATACCGTGTGGCTTTACCTCTGAGTTTATCACAGGTACACAATGTTTTTCACGTTTCGATGTTGAGAAAGTATATGCCAGATCCATCTCATGTTTTGAGCCCAGAGGTAGTTTAGCTGGAAGAGAACCTATCTTATGAGGAACATCCAGTCCAGATTCTTGACCACAGGGAGCAAGTGTTACGGAATAAGTTGATTCACCAGGTAAAGGTTTTGTGGAAAAACAACATGATTGAAAGGCAACATGGGAATCTGAAAATGCAATGAGGGATAAGTACCCCCATTTATTCGATAAGTAAATAAATTGTGGGGACACAATTTTCTAAAGGGGGGAAGGATGTAACATCTCAAGTAAGTAATGAATAATAGATATTTTTATCTACGTCTATTAATGATTAAGATAGTGTTTTAGAGGCTTAAAATGATAATAAATCAAATCTTAAGCATGGAATACACTAATATTCTTAAAAGATTGTTTTACTGCCTTATGATGGAAAACCCTTTTTAAATCTATCTTTGACAATTTTATAAACTATTTTTGTCAAAATAAACTTATTCTTTATGATTGGGACATCAAAATTTACTTTGTGTGAATTTTTGGTATTTTTCTGACAATGTTCATTTTTTAATGAATAGTGAAAAAATACTGCATTTTACATCAAAACTGTTTTTTAATCTAATTTATTTATATGATTATATTATCTTTTGAATTGGTCTTAATGTGTAATATGAATATATTTTTACCATTTAATCTAATGGTGGTCATCGGAATCAATTTCACTTTGAAATTGGACTCAAACTAGTGTCAATCTTTTGATACTTATTGTTTCATGAAAACACGCTATTTGCTCTGACAGCGGGAATTAATTATTAAATTAATTAATGTGACTTATATGTATTGAATTTTTTAAAATAGAATTCATTTTTTAATTAGGAATATTAAATATAGCTTATGGTGAATTTTTGGTAATTTTCTGAAAATCATCAATTTTTGATGAATAGTGAAACCACTAAGTGGTACTTATAAAGACTGATTTTTCGTTTAAATGAAATTTTTCCATCATTGTGTTTTGAATTTAAAAAATCCGACATACATGGTTTTCATTAAGAAGTAAAATGTGGTTCAGTGAGATTAAAATACTTTTTTGATGAATAGTAACTTATTAAGTTTTTAATCGCGATTAGTGGTAATTAGGGTAGTTTAAGGTATAAATAATGATTTAATAATATGAAATGACCTAGACACATGTCCCAACCTCATTGGTTGTGGCATGGACGACCAAGAAAAGCCATGGGTCAACTTGGGGACCCCATGGAGACACTTTGGTTGGGAAATGACATAAATAACCTTTTATTAAATGTTAAAGTAAAAATGACACAAACATAATATGTTTTACGAAAACAATTTTTACATGGGGTTATAAATATCAGAGTTTTGATTATAAATAGTAATTGGAAAGTTAAAAAGATTTCATACATCATAGTATTTTTGTTATAATTTTTAGACATTAAATAAATTAAATTATTTATGACATAATAATGATGCAACGATGATATCATTATTTGACGATTTAATTAAAATGGAAAGATAATGTAAAATCTAGGAACTACACATGTCCAAAACCAATTGGATGAGTGGATTTCGAACACTTATCAACTTATCCACGAATTATATCAATGTGGGACCTTTTAAAACCGAAACACATTTTCAAATAAAGTAATATTTCTTTACTTTCCAAAAGTGCCCCTCCTCTCCTCTTCTAAAAGGCCCCCACCTCTACCTCATTTGACACACTCCTCAAGCCTTTGGCTCGGCCAAACCCTGCCCATTTACTCTTTCCACATCCCTATACTCATCCTAGAGGATTCCCTTTGGGAAGAATCCTTTCAAAGGAAGCCTTTAGGCTCAAATAAAAAGGAGTTACACTTTTAAAGGTAATTCATTCTCTCATGTTCATTTGTTTTATTTTGCTTCTCCAACCCCCTAAACTCTTTTTATTTACTTCTTTTGTAACAACACCAGTATATTCAATATACTAGGATGTTGTTATAAGATTTATTTGGGCTAAAATCTCACAGAACTACATCAAATGGTTAAAGAACATACGGTTTCCGTGGATGGCGAAATTCTGCCTCCCGAAACGATGATTGTTCAATACTCATTTAACACCTTCAAAGGTGGCCATTATGATGTCACTATTTTTATATATGATATATAATATGTTTATGGTTTCCTTAAGCTTCTGTTTTTTTCATTTTGGGCATACCTTTATGGTTTCCATTATGGGTAAACACGATATCTTCATTTTAGGAAGTGCGGACTACCGCCCCCTGAAAGTGATTTGATTCGTTAATACCATATGTGGAATGTGTAAAGGATAAATTTAATGATATTATATATGTTATTATACTGGAATTATAATATACTCTTATATAATTATGATTCCATTCCAGAAATACGAGATAGAAATGGAAGTAGCGTTCATGCGTACGTACGGCTTACCGTCTCCATGAACGGTGCATTTCATTTCTTACCTCTAAATGTGATGTAATATTATAAATACATGTATATGCTGAATATATATGATATATATGTTATCCAAATCATTAATATCATTCTGGATATAACAAACCTTTGACCATATTAACAGCATGTAAGCGTAAGAAGTCTATTTTTGACTTAAGAACCAAATAACGACAAAATGAACATTATTAACTTGAATGATTACATGATGTTCATAACATGGTATAAAAGAAATAATGAACATGAAAAATATTCATAAGCAAATAGATATTAAATCAAGTTTATTATTCAGGAGATTAATGAACGGTCGGGTCATGTCGGATACGAGGTATGGGACTTCGTCTCAATCTCCTTTCGTTGAGGCATATTTTATTTTATACACAACTTTCTTTTATATGGTGTATAAACCAATTTGACTTTTACGTTTATTTAAAAGGAATCTTTTTTATACGAAGCGTTTACTAAACGACAAAAGGGAATGTTTTTGTCGTACGTATGCGGCGACAACGACTTCTCCGCCGTCATGACCGTTATTTGAGTTTAGGCTTCCTCTACAAGCAATACCTTCTTTTTAAAAGAAAAATAAATACCATGTTTTAATTTTCTTTTATTTTGGTATTGAAAATGGTTTTCATAATGTTTTTATAACAATTTGTTGAATTGATATCTCGTGATTGAAATGTGGAAATTTTATGTTTCCTTTATGCATGTTTTATGTGATATGATTATGTTATGGTTCTTGGGCATTATTATGAAGACGGGTGGTTCTGTGATAAACTAAGGGCGGGTGAGCCCGTTATAGCTCTCCAAAGCATTGGGTAACGTGAAGGAGTGAAATGTTAAGGTTTCTCCGAAGAGAGTTTAGGGAATATACTGTGATGGGTATTCCAAACGTAACCAAGACGGTTACTCCCTACGTAAGAATGTTATGAATGCCTCAAGTTACCTTTAAGTCTTATGATTTCTATGATTTATTCATGATTTTATGAGGTATGCTAAAGTTCCTATGTTTTATGGGTAAAGTATGATTTCATTCTTATGTATATATGAACTCATGTTTCCTTTCCATGTTTTTTTATAACCCATACTGAGTTTTTATGCTCATCCCAAGTTTTTGAAATGTTTTTCACAGGTCAAGGGAAAGGTACATGATAAGATGATAGAGTCAAGGATGTGTCAAGAAATAATCCATGTTTTATTTTAAATGTGTTTCCATTGAAGGGAATGAAGAATACTATCTTTATGTAACCACTTTGTTTATATATGGAGTGTAATGAATGTTTTATGATCTAATTCTCTAAAACTCTAAACCCGAAAAGATCCTCAATGTGTAATCTTGTAATAACTCATGATTAAGTAAGGTTTAAGGCTGGGGCCTTATAGTCGTATGCCATATATTTCCTTCAAAATGGTTGTGCATCTAGACGTGGGGAAGAATCTTCACATAAAACATCTTACTAGGTCATTATAGTCATGAACATCACCTAGTTGTAGGGCATAGAACCATTATTTTTTAGCCCCATCCAATGAAAATGGAAATACTTCCCACTTTAACAGCTCCTCAGCAACTCCAAGAGGTCTGATAGTTGTGCAATCATGTGTGAACTCTTTAATGTGTTTGTTTGGATCTTCACATACCAAACCATGAAACTTTGTAAATAATAGAATCATGTCAGGTTTAATTTTAAAATCATTTTCTAACACTATCATTTCATGTTGATTGTATTGACTGAGAAATTGTGGTGCAGATAGGTCTCAAAAAAGAAGGTTTCGAATTTTCGCCATGATGACAGACTCAATGTGAACACTAAGAGATTCACTTGAGTATGCAAGGAGAATTTATTCAAAATTAGATTGAAAAATAACGTTTCTATGTCTATTCCACATAGTTCTTTCATTTTTAGGATCTATGGGTAAAGGTTCACCTTTTCAGGTTCAAGTCATGCTATTTCGAAGAGAAAATATAAGAATATAGGAAAGAAAAAAAAAGAAATGTAGGCCCAACCTCCGTGGAAATAACACCATTTTTTGACCAGTTCTAGTCATAGGGTGTGTCAAAAACAATAAATTAATAATTTGAAATATTATATAAGGGTTAACCTAGGTTTTCTCTAGTGTGGAGTACTAAAAAATAGTGTTTTTCACTTATAATAAGAGGAATAAGTGCTGTTGTTTTTGAAATAGTTTGATTTTGAAAATACAAGAAAGTAACTATATAAAGTAAATAAATTAAGTGATAGTTTTAAAACAAATTGAGAAATTATGTGATTAAAATAAGTAATATGAAATGGTTATCATGTTATATTCAATTTTTATGTTGTAATTCTATCACAGTCAATTTACCCAATTCTCTTCTACTAAATCATTAAGAGTGAGAATCCACAATCATTTCTTCTCACTCCCATGGTCAAATAATAATGTGAGAATAATCTTTACTAAAACATCAGTTTGGCCTAATCTCCTTACAATATATAATAGGGTTATAGTGAATACACCCAATTATCTTAGGCAATTCCCAATCGAGTGTTGTTTATCCCAAGCAATCACGAACATTCATTACTCCTCTCACACGTACTGGTGATCACCAAGTACATCACCACTAAGTCTTAGTATATTCCATTGTATATAAACTATAACCTATTGGAGGGAGGCCTTTATCATTTACCAGGTAAAAATAAACAACAGAATATAAAATCAGATACAATCGTACATGATAATAAAAACTGTTATAAGAAATTGAAACAGATGCACATAAGAGAAAAGAGGATATTAAAAAATGATATTCATGAAATAATGAATTACAAAAATGTAAACCTACCACACCCGAATAACTCATAATATATACCCCACCATGGTAAGGTCAAAATAGTTTATTGGGGAAGAAGAATTCATTACAAAGAAAAAAATAACAAAATAAAGAAAATCATGAACACAATTTTTGATCCTCTTGAATCTGTTATTTAGACCTATGACACTAATTTTCCCACCAGACGTCTGAACCAAGCATATATCCCTTATTATAGGATGTAATAAAATGAGTTTTCTATAGACTCTCAAAACATCAATGAATTTTTACAAGTGGAAAGGATGATATGGCTTAATTATTGAGTTTATCTTCTTTTGGCCACCTGACATTGATTCACCACTCCAATTGGACGCTCCCAAAGGATTCCGTGATGAGATCTTTAATTTATTAAATTTAATTAGGAATGACCTTTGGATGTCTTCAGTCGACAGCATAAATAATCATATCATTTTATGCTCGGTTGAATGAGATAATTCATAATTAATGTAGTGGGGTTCATTCTGCCCGCCAAACTGATTTCACTATTTGATTGTTTTTTCTGTACCATTGGGGTTTGAATTGGGTATTGGTCCAGAAGAAAAATATTAATCCCGTGAGAATAGAAATCCTAAAAAATGGATTCAATTCAATTAGGCCAATATTTTAAATGTTATGCGCAAAAAAACAGAAGCTATATAAAACTATCAATTTTGCAAAATTACCCCATTTTCACATTTAATCCAAAAATACACAAAAAACACGAAAATTATAAAAATATAATCAAATTGAATAATTGGGTGGGATTAGAACATTGAAAAACATATTAATAATAATAAAAATATTAACACTATCAGTCTTATTGGTCATCCTAGACATATTGTTATAATGACATGTTTTATTTTGTTCCTGAATTCCTATGATAACATCACGATATAATTTTATAAAATATTTTTTTATCAATTATTCTATTCACCATTTAATGTCCATGTATTTTTCATATTAACTCAGATGTATTAATCAACCTAATATTATTCATCGATCATTCATATACAAGGATTTATATGTTTACCCAATTCTTGCATACGTCCCTATGTTATCATGTGAAGTATTCAAAGACAGATAGAATTTGTGGTAATGATATGAAGTAATTGAATAATGTTTTTGTATATCTATTTTATGTAAGGGTAATATTTATCTAATTATCAAAAGTTATTAGGACTATAAACAATTTTTATTGTATTATTTATTTTATGATTTACTAAATCCAAAAATTAATGTTACAAAACACAAGGGTTCTCATTAACAAAAATTAATTTTTATATAATGTTATACTAATATACTTAATTTGTATGGAATTAACATCATGTATACAATATAATTTAGAAATTTAATCCTAAAGATGTAAATTTTGAGTGAATGAAATCCAACTATCCAAATTCATGTGTTTAGTGACATTTAATATCAATAATTTGATTATTCATATAAAACTTTTACTCATTATTTCTCATTAATACACAAGTTATTATTGAATATTACACTTAATAAAACCTGGAATATTGATAAGAATTGTGTATTAGGTAATTAGGTATGTATTATAACATCTTAACGAGTGTATAAAACAACATTATTTAAGAATTCCTTAACATGGTTTTAAAGTTCCATGGATTTTAAAACATCATGAGATAATCTTGTGAAAAAAATGGGGTTATATATAACACAAAGTTAGTGGATAATCATGAAATAAGGTAATAACATTAACACAATGGGAATATTAAATGGGAATAAATGATGTGAGAATCATAATAATGAATAATATGGCATGAAATACCAAGATATCATAAAGGATAGATGATAAATGTGGAAACAACAAAAAATAATGCATTATGAAGACAGGTCAACAATAACATCTAATTCAAAAATTATGGATAATGTTTTTAAGGAATTAGGTTCACTCATTGTCCCGGAAATATTTCTAATGAGACCAAACAGTGCCAAATGCATTAGATAGCTATGTAATTCTAAGTGCACATGTCACTTTAATTTCATTCTCATTATTTTGTGTACCACATAGATCCCACAACATGGATTCAATCATCATGATACATTCTTCCAAAAATTAGTGAGTATGGATTACATAAATGAAAGTCCCATTAAAAAAAAGTACATATTTATTAATGTGAATAACATAAATTTTAAATGAATTTGGGGTTCACTGCAAAATTGTTTTCGCATGGAAAATCATATCAAATTTTCTGAATCAGAAATGCGTTGAATAAGAATTAATAAAATTTTTTGATTAACGAAAAATGATTCACATATAATTTATAAATAAATTATAAAATAATTGGTATATTTAATAATGTAACGAATTATATTTAAATGATGATAAAATATATACTTTAAAGAAGATACATGAATAAAGTAGAGAAAATAAAGGGTACCTTGTTGGACTGTGTGAGGCCAAATATTAGGCAGGGATTATTGAGAGCCTAGGGGAACCATGGGAGGACTCTAGTGATGGTAGGTTAGAATAAAAAATGGATCAAGGATTATTAATAAAGGTAATTGTGATCTTGGATGGTTTTATACAAGAAATGAGTGGGGATTTTTTTTAGTTCTCAAATATAGGTTGTGGAATCTATGTATTAAAAAATCAAAACAAAAAACCTTCCCCTGGATTTTATCATGGTTTTTGAAAAATGGTTGGTGTTTTAATTATTATATAAGGAAAATGGTAAAAAATTATTTAATAGTGCCCTTGATTATATGGAGGTGAGTCATACTAGTAAATAAATGATTTTAATACATTAAAATGTATTAATAGATTTGGTGGATTCATAATGGAATTATAATGATAATAAAATATACATAAAATCGAATTTCATTAAATGGAAAAAGTATTATTGGTCGTGGAATTAATTTATTATATTTTTTAAAAAACTATTAGGTCATTATGATGTCAAAATAAACAATATATATTTCTACAACATATAAATTTTTTTTAAAAAACTTAACCATCTCAGAAATATTTTAAAAATTCCCTATTGGATGATATCAACATTATGATTAAACAAATAATTTTATGTATTTATATTTTTTTTATTTTCACAAGAAAAATGAAATATTCATTTATAATGAAATGTTTTGTATTTTTACAATAAAAGTTATTTAACCCTTATAAAAATTACATTTGTCATAAAAAAATAATATTAAAATTTAATTAATATTAATTAATAACAATTTTATTATTAAAATAATAATGATTTCAGAAATCCATGTTTTCATCAAAATAAATTCATTATTTGATTTTCAATATTACCCAAAAAAATTATTTGTGTTTTAATATGTCAAAATAAATATAATTTACAAAGTAACAACAATATAATGAAATTATATTTAATAATATGTAAAAATATAATGTACATCATAATATTACATTGGCCTTTATACAAATCCACTTAATACACGAGAAATATCTTTATTGGGAAGGTGCACAATTCGTTACTTTCATTGTATGGTTCAGTGTAGATGGTATGTGTCGTGATCTTGATGAGATTGAACATCTAACATAAAAGGATTCTACAATGATTATGTTGATGGAAATCATATTGTCATTAGTATGTGGGAAATCATATAGTATCTATATCCCATTGATGATCCCATAACTGGGATTCATAGGGAATGATCCCACTATATGAGGCTATCATGTATTTTGTCTATGCCTATTTAATTTGTTAAAACTCTATATTTATACTAATCACATGATCACCATCAAACAAAATTATTATAAATTGTAATGATGATTAATGTTTTCTTAAATCCAGTATGATATAAAAAATATAAATAAGCGAACTTATTTAATATAACCTTATTACATTATATTAAAATTAATTATATCTCTAGGGAAATTCTATTTATAACAATTCATGTCATTAAAATATACCCCCTTAAGAAAATTCTCGCTCAAAATTTTCATTTCCCACACTAAACCAGATAACGCTAACTCTATTTCATCACTTCCTGAGGTTCCCAAATGACTTCTTCAAACTTTTTGTTTCCCGATATCACATTGTCAAGGTTCACTATTTTATTTCAGAGAAACATTTCTCTATGATCTATGATTTTAACCAATAACTCTTCATAATGAATATCAATCTTTTATTGTGGAACATATATATTGAGTACATGTGAGGTCCATGATATGTAATTTCTCAAGAATGATATAAGTAATACATCATGTACTTGAAATAGGATAGGTGGGATTCCTAGTCCTCAGGCCATAGTTGTGATGCTATCATATATTGCAATGGGGCTAATGTATCACAACCTATACATTCCCAAATTCAAAAATAACATTAAATGTTTCATAGATATGTGTTGAAGAATACCATATATCAAACATCAAACTATAGGTCTAATTGATGATTGTCGACATTTATTTTTATCGACTCTGAGAATACTTGATTTGATGATAAATTGTCTTTACCATATACACCATTTTCCTAACCATTTTAAGACCTAGAACATCTCCATATCCAATATAATTCCAATATGTCGGAGGTATGTTCCACTTTCAACTAAGGGAATTATATTGGCCACTTTGGAATCTTTATTCGAAATGATTATTTTATGTGTAATCGACCCGAGTATGATGATGATCTTATCATTCTTTGATGTAAATTGAACATTATCTCAACATATATTCTACTGTCTGGATAGTCCATTCATATTGGATGTCAATTTGAATATGATAGTCTGTATTGATGTTCAAAAAAGTATTTATAGCATGTTATATACTTTTCTAGAACATGATGGTTACATTAGTATATATATTTGATACAATCGATAGTGGTACTCAATCCCACCTCAACACATTTCTAATGCGTTTTAGTGAAATTTTATCAGGTTATTAGTCCTATTGAATCATACTAAAATGTGATGTCTTTGAAAGACAATCTACCATAAACCATATAGAATTATTCTTAATTATGTCTTCAAAAGGCCAGTAAAGAAACACATGTTTATGTTTTCCCATTTCCATGAATATAGTGGAAATAGATGTATCATCTCCTTGTATTTCTACCATTCACCCTTCATTTTCTAATTCACAAGACATCTTGATGTATATTATGTGATCTTTATCTTCACATTGTCCCACCAATAGTGTAAATGGAGATCTCAATACATCATTGTTCTTCATGTGTTGATGGAGAAGTTTGAGCAATGTGAATCATCCAAGAGACACTTCATCAACTCAAAATTTGATTTCACACATTTTCTTCTCCATAATATCACATCTTTTTCATCGTAAAAATTGAAATCCCGGGAGTTCCCATTCATTGTATCATCAAATTTATACTGAATTCCAAAATCATATTCTTTAATATTCATTATCTTCTCCAAAAGGTACTGTTGAGAAATTATTTTTGAATGGAAAAATAATTTTAATTCCATTATGATTCCCATACCCATCCCTTCCAAATCTATGAAGATCATATCCTTCATAACTTTCATCAATTATATAATTGATAGATCCTTTCTATATAGAGAGTTTAATACATTATTCTATTTCATTGTATATTAGTGAATTGATTATTCATTGTTCTTGGTCATCTTTAACCATCTTAATTGGGGAATATTCATATATTTCTATGTGAATATATATTTGAGGGTTTATTCATCTGCATATATTCAAATTTCACCCCAAAGAAATTTTTTTACCATATTCTGAAATTGAATATCTATGTTTCCATGTGTAGATCCGGTGTTGGGTAGTTCTCTTCGTGAACATTCTACTACGATGATGTATATGATATCAGATTGTCATTCTGCACTAACACATAGAACATGCCCTTCATCGAAGCATCAGTGAATACCATGAAATTTTCTCCATGTGTTAGTAGTGTGAGAATTTGGGATGTTTAATAATCCTTTTCATATCCATTAATCTATCATTAAATTCTTCATTCTATGAATAATTTACTCCCATACAGGTTATCTTGGCTATGTGGTTTAAAAATCATGTTAAATTATTCACAAATATATTATAGTACCCTACAAAACCAAGGATACTATGGATATCTGTCATAATTGTTTACCTCAACCATCATTCAATTTATTTTGACGGATCCTGAAATATATCATTACTGGTAATGATATACACCAATTATTCGACTTCCTTTATATAGGACTCAAATTTTTTTACTTGTCATAATGATTATCCTTTTGTAACATCTATAGAAGAGTAAACTTATTATCCCCATGCTAATCATTAGATTTGGAGAATATTTGAATATCACCTATAAATACAACAATAAATTTGTTGAGATGATATCAAAAGACTCAATTAATTATGTCTACAACTATAATTACTGCATTAATGAGTCTAAATATAATAAATATGAAATAAATTTTCAACCATTGTTTGAAATGTATTCTTGGTGATATCATCCATCATCACCCCTACATACTAATATCATGACTACAATACTACCTTGGAGATGCACTGCGCTTCATATCCTTGATTGGGAAAGTCATAAATCAGTGAAAAACGATAATTGGTGTTTATCATCATATATGATGATCACACGATAATCAATGAAAAGTAACAATGACACATATTTATTCTTGTTAGAAATATTTAACCCCATGGTGACTCACCATAGAGTATGAACCATTTTTTGATATTCTCATATTGTGGATTCATAAGGTCCTCAAGTTGCACAATTCCTATTCTATATAGAGTCTAGGATAATGGTAATTCCCCATGAATAAACCTGATTTCAAATTCAATATCTCATATAGGGGGATGGAAATGAAATTACTTAGGCAACATATCAATGTATTCCATCACAATAGAATTGTCTATGAGGATGTTTCATTCCATAAACTCAATAATTTGTGTTAGATATTCATTATCATATGAGATTAATATCCATGCTTGATATAATGGTTCTAAATATGAATCTCCATCGTAACTTTTCACTTGTATAGTGTTCGGGTTTCGATCCAAAATAGGGAGAGTGATATCATTCTCAAGGAAAGTTATGATGGATCTATATAGGTAAACTAATATATGCCCAATATTTCAACAAAACCCATCAAAGGGAGTTTTATATAATTTTCCAGGATGTTAATGATATGATGAAATGTGTATAACTATAATTAAAATGTTATTTTTTTTATTAAATGAATAACTATTATACCAACCACCAAATCATTTTTGGGATCCACCGTAGTTGTTTGGAGGGAAAATCTCACCATTTCATCCTTGAAGGTTGTCATTTGTACATGAAAACCCATGGCATAGTGGATTGGTTTTAAATCTTCCCTAGTTCCTGGAAATTTATGAAATGAATAACATATTGAGGCTCAACTGGAGAATTCCATTCCCCCATCACATTGGTCGGGTTCCCTTATCAGTAATCACCAGATTTGTTCCCTTACTTCCCACACTAAACGAATTTATTTGGCCACCAAAGGGACTTTAATGGGTAATTGTTTCAATAGATTTGACATGTGGCATGTCGAGATATCATGGATCCCATAGATTTCTCCATCAAAATACCACAATTGAACTCCACATTCAACATATTATCACCATGATACCAATTAGATTCTCCTATATCAATTTATACTTATAGGGATCATCAAAAAAATTTCTCATCGCTATTAATGTATTTGATCGATAGGTATTTTCATTGACAATGTTTTATCCCACCATATAAGTGTTCAACCTTACATTCGAGGTGGTATGTCATTGATTGGGACATATAATGCAAGTATTGTGATTTATTTCTCATATGCACCGTTTGAATTTTCATAATATTTCTTGATTGAAAGGAAATATGTATCCATTTTATGTCAGCGAGTGCATGGAAAATAAATATCAATTTTTACCATAATTCATTCCACCAAATCTCTTATATATCTCCATCACGATTTGTATGACTGAAAACTATACACCCCTGATCGTCTTCTCCAAAAATTCAATTAACATTCATGAGAGCCTTCTCCTATTTAGAAAATTGATGGATGAAGAATATATTATTATGGAGTTGGTCCATTGTTCCATGATTAAAGGATTTCTAGATCCATTGAAATTCAGATGCCCTTATCACCCGAAATTCTTGATTGCATATTCTTCATTACTTGGGGGGTTTGGGAGAATCTCTAGATCCAAAATTCAAATCAAAACTAGATTCACCAATGAGTGTATACCCATGAAGTTCAAGATTCCTTCTCCCATTGGGATAGACATATCATTAGGGGTTTTCATCACGTTTCTATTCACATTGGTTGTTTGAATGATACCTACTATTTTTTTATATTACATATAGTTAAAATGATTGTTATTGATGAATATTTTTAGACACATAGATGGGTAATCTAAAGACATTAAATGGATTACATGTAAATTACATTTATTTACCTAACATATGATTTTATAGGATTTAATCAATGTTTTCCATGACCTATTTTATTTTATGTACTCTTCTAGGAATTTCTCATTCCCAAGATAATAGTTCATAATGGGATAATGAATTTAACAATCCAAATTAATTTGGAGTGTCAAACTAGGTGCAGAGTAAGGCATGTTTTCATGTACCGAGTTAAATTGAGCCATTCCCAAGACACCTTGTCAGAGTTATTATTCCTAGGTACATCTGTTCTCAAACTATGGCCCATTGTAGTATCCAAACATGAACTAATTTTCTTATCAAAAAATAAAATATATAATTTGAAAAAAATAAGAAATTTATATAATACATATTCTTATACATATGTTTTTCTCTAATTATTTCTATTCCTAATAAAAAATCATTTCAATTGATACCAACTGTGAAAACCCTACTATTTATTTTACATTAATACTTGATTTTTTACAATATATTACAATAAATTCAATGTAGAATATTGAAAATCATAGTGTCTTTTTGAATTAGTTACATAGAATGAAATCATGGAATTGAGATACAATAAAATTATTGAAAAATTCCTCAACATTCTTCTAAAATTATATCAATTCTTAAACTACATTGGGAACATAGGGATATATATAAGAACGGGGAGAGATATAAAGAATAATATGGGGATAAACATGGAATAAGGCAATTCATGTTATAAAATAATTATATAAATTTCTAATAAATTGAGTTAGAATCATATATATTAATAATAAGGCATGATATTTCATGATGAAAAAAAGAAGCAGCAGAAAGGTGGCCACAACCTAAATATTACATGATAATCATAGGTTAGGGATAAATTCTTAGAAATAATGATCGAAAAAGTAATATAATAGAATCATCTTAAATACCAATACAAATAACATTTTCAAGAGACTAATCATTACAAAATACATTAAGGAATTATATAATTCTTGTTGCACTCATCACTTTAATTTCATTTTCATGCTAATGTGTGAAACATAGAGCATAAAACATGGATTACATCATCATCATATTTTATTTCAAGATTATCAAGGGTGGAAAAATACATTTATGTACCAATTAAAAGTTGTATAAGTGTAATAAGGTTAATACTCATTATAGAAAATTACTATGGTATTCACTACACCTTTGTTTTGTAATTTAAAATAGTGGTGACATTTTATCATCATAATGGTGTCACATAAAAATTTATAGAACATATAAATGATAATGAAATGGGTATATCATAATTTTTAAATAAAATAAATTATAATGGGAATATATAATAATATATAACTTCATAAGGAAATGAATATTAATGACATTTTATAAATAATATACATGAATAACAAGGATAAAAGAAAAGATCCCTTACATTACTGTGTCATTCCTAATGAATGGGGTGATATTATTGAGAGAATGAGGTGTAATGACTAATTTTTTTGGTTTTATTTTTAAAAATTAATTGATAAAATTATTAAACTGAGATCTGAGAATGCATGTGATTCTGAGGCCTAGTGTTCCCATGAACAATTTGTACAAAAATGATCACTTTTAATTAATGCTCATGAGTAGTTTTCCAGATATAGTAGAATAATTCATAATTGAGTTATAAAATCAAAATTTTTTAGGTATTATTATGTTTGTAATGGTTGATTTACACTATAAATGACATAAATTTATTTAACATGCATATTCTGTGGAAAACCAAAAAGAACGTTAATGTCATTAATAATTTAATTAAAATAATATTTTTGATGTAGCGTTGGTGTTTCAATTAATATTCATTTTCAAGAATTTAGGGTTATAACAAATCTCTATAATTTTTATGATGCAAGGACGAGTCTGTACAATGAAAACTAGCATAGTTTGGTTGACGATCAACAACACACCCAAATTCGAAGGAACTTCGCCTCCTGTGATGACAAAAACAATCCTTAATCCATAATTAATATTAATCATGGTAAGGAATTGTTATATCATTTTATTTTCCTATTTCAAGAATCAGGGGTGAACACAGATCCACCATCAAATAGGTTGACCCTCGGTTCAATCTTCCAAGTGGGGTGAGCATAGATTGGGAAAGTAATTGTGGATTATTGTTATATGTAGATTTTTCATCATTATCTATTCTAACAAGAACAAATTAAGGCTTTTATGAACAAAGGAACATGTTAATTATTTAGTGAATTCTTTTGAATTTTCATACCCCCCATCATGGCGTTCTTCTCCATTGGATCCTTGTGGTCACAACTCGACTTTTCACAATTCTTAGAAGACAGCCAGACACCCTGATTGATGGAAACATGAATTAGAGCCCATGTAAGTGTAGATAGATACATGTGGATCATAGATGAACCATCTTATAATAAATTAGTGCATCAGAGGATGATCAAATTCTTGTAGATGTGGCATCACTAGCAGACAATGCCACATGGGATTTGGGGTTCACTACGACATTGTGATTTGGTGGTTCACTATGGGGCATCCTTCCAGTGATGCATGGAACATAACAAGGACATTGAAGGGAACCCATGGCATTGGTAAGGCCACAAGAAGAAGGATCACATTGGGCATGCATGAACACTATGTCCCATCCACCTATGATGTATAATGGCACCATGGTTACCAGGGGGTTAGGGGGTGGTTTCCAGGGTAGGCTGTGAGTGGAAGACAAGCCATATCCTATTCATGTTGGCCATACCAAGGGGAGTAGATATTCCCAATTTAAATGTATTAGGCCCTGAAAAGCATCATAGTGAGTTGGGCTGGACCGAGCACAATGAGTCGGATTAGACCATGTCAGGTAAGGTCGGTCCTATCGGGTCGTGACTGGTCAACCATACTGGTATGGGTCATCTATGGGGTAGATCTTGGTCTGGCATGTTAGATCATACCCAAACGATTCCCAGATTGGGTCAACATACTAAAATGATCAAAAAATTCATAAGGTACTCCCAATTTATGAGACATATATTTCATTAAGAGACTTGCGATGAGATAGTGCTTCTGAGATATCCTATTTGGTTTTTTGGGGATGTACACATTCAACCTAATGGATTTAGGATAATGTTCTCATGAATATATCACACTGTGACCATAATTGTTTTGTTGGCTAGGACCTTGAGACTAAATCACTTATAAGGGATGGGTGTCTTATGGAGACTTTGTGAATTTTTGAGACTATGTGTCTTATAGATAATATGTGTCATATTGAGACTACGTATCTTATCGAGAATATGTGGCTTGTGAAATTCATTTGATAATCCTTAATTGTGTATTAAAATCATGTATATATGTGAGATAAATAATGATTCCTTTGGGTCAATCTCGTTGGAATATCTTTCATGGTATTTTTCTTTTGTGGTACTCTATGTGGTAACTCATTCATGGTATTTTTGATTTGTTGTATTTTGTGTGGTATATTATTTTTGGTATTCCATTATGGTTTCAAAGAGTCATACTGTGAATTGGTTTAGTCATCCCTTGATGGGATTTTCCAGCATGTGTCTCTTCATGTGAATATAATCAACCTTTTGATGGAGTCCAAGGTTGATGGGGATTCAGTAGTTCTTAGTATGGAAATCTAGAAGGGTGCTCCAGAGGCTTCATATAGGAGTTATAGAACCATTACCTTTTGGATGGATCAGGTATGACTATTCCTAGATGAGTATTAGGAAAATGTTATTTAACATTACTATACAAGGTCATTGTGTGTCGTTTGTGTTTGCAAACACCTTTTCCATTTTGAGAGCTTGTATTCTGGCACAATTTACATTCCAGATCATTAACTATTGTACTATAGTTGGGTTATAGTTGTTTTCAATAATTTTTTACATTATGTTTCTATATTTTCATCATTTTTGGATTGAATATGAGTGTGTACGAATAGGTACATAGGTGAATGCCTACCATTGGTGGGATATCCCAACCCAGTTCTAGACACTTGCCCCTGGCCTATTGGAGGTGGGCTTGGGGCAGTCATGACCTATACCCCTATAGGATTGGCCATGACGTAGGGGTATCATAGGATTCAGTTCAACAATAGGACTGAAAGTTTTTGAGGTTGGTTTAGAGAAATTACGTTAACTATGTCAGGTTCACCTTTCATGCAAGGAAATCATGTGTTCGTGCAGCGACCGACGTATCCATACTATAGGACACTAAAACCACATTTTTTTACTAGATACATAAAATAATTGTTTGTAGGGGTAATAATTTTACAAGTATCATATAATATTTTTGTGTGTTCTAATGTCTTTATGGGGACACCTCCCTAGGTATACTCTATTGACAGTTGTACATCTTTTTTAATTTTAGGATACCTCCACACAGATATCTATCTTGGTTTTTATTGCATGATCATGAGGATGATCCACCTAGGAATGAGGAATCAGTACATGAGAATGTACATGAGATGGAACTTCCCAGTGGTTTCCAAGTTGTAGTATCACCTGTGGAGTATCAAGTAATACAAGAACTAATGGATTATGATTCTCACAGACATGGTTCATTTTCTATGTTTTATCAGAAGAAATCTCATAGGTTTCTGGGTGAGCTAGAATCCCAGGTCGCTGGGGAATGATATGTGAAAGTTTCAGATGTCTTTCTCCTTATTATTAATCTTCATGACTAGATGAATGTTCTTGTAATGATTCTTTTTATGGGATCTATATTGAGATTTAAGAGCATAGTGAATGAGACACACAATGAGGTGACCCTCCCTTTGGACTACTTCAAGCATCTCTTCTAATATAATTTCTTATTGGTTACATTATGATAAATATGTATACAGGAGATTCTATATCTAAAACATGGACGTCTTACGATGTAATAGTATTTAGTGAGATTTACTGATCTTCTAGGCCACTCTATTGATATGGTATGATACAAATTATCTTAGGTCTCAGACCATCCTGTAGGGATTATACTAAATGATCAGGGAATAGATGATATCGCATTGCATCGCTACTTATGTAGGGGAACATGATTGTGTGATTCTAATGGATAACTTTCTGGAGGAGAATTTACCAACAGTGGGAGCTACCAGTGGAAACCTGGAAAATGAGACACTAGCTTCAAGTAATTGATGGTAGACGTAGGGACTAAAGAGGGCTAAGAACTGTAGGGGAAACCCCATGAAAAAATATTAGTGGTGTGGGGAACCCATGGATTCTTGATTTAGCTGAGGGATATGATAGGCTATTCGTATGGTGGTTGGGGATATCTGTCTCAAGATAGCTCGACCCATTGTAAAGGTGGTCCTTATACATACTAGGGACCACTGAGTAAGAGTAAAAGGTTAGATCATGGTGGTCATAAGTTATGCAGACATGGAAGACAAGTAAGAAATGCAGAATGAAGTTGGTAGAGGTGTGACATATTACCTCAAAAACATCCCCTAGGTTTTCCTCACCAAGTTCAATGTTCTATTTGACATGGATGAAGATAGGTGCAAGAGATTAACACGTATTACCATGTCACTTTAGGGATGATTTTTAGGAATGATCTATGTCATTTAAACTAATGTTATATTTGTTATATATACAGGTTATAGTATTTTTTCCTTTACATGGACCTTGATCGGGACTCATATATTCCAGTTGAATTGTTAACTCGAACCTTATGATTTCAGTCTCTTATGGTAGGGAACACAGAGATCACACACTGGTGCCGATATTTTGACCTTAATATTGAAGGTGATATTTATAGTTGGAATATCATGGTAGCAATAAAGAGGGCTTACAACATCATTCCAGGAAAGGAATTGTTATCCACATTCATTCTCAAATTGAATGTTTTTGGAATAGAGTGTGGTGTGTCCATAATGATGGGACTAAGATTTCTATTATTGGTGAAATGTAAATGCATGATTCATAAGTTTTAATGACTCATAAGATGGTGAATCCAATTACTAATAAGTTGGATATCCTTACACTCAAGGCCATAGATTATATAATTCCTCAGTTTCTCGTAGTGGTAGCAGAGTATGAGGACATATTTCTTGAGGATGATCTCGTAATTCCTCCCCATAAATTGGTATTCTTAGACATTGATCTATATCCTGGTATGGCACCGACATCTATACATTTATATCAAATGGATTCAGTAGAAATTAGGGATTTTAAGGTGTAGTTGGAGGACATACAGATGAATGGTGTCATGAGGCCCGATGTTTTACCCTATGCAACCATGGTTTTGTTTTCCATGAAGTCAGACATAAGCTTGACATTATATGTTACCTTATGGAGCCTAAAAAAAGTGACAATGTAAAATAACTATTTGTTATTAAGGATTTCTGAACACTGCGAGCAGTGGGAAGGGGTGTGGTGGTTCTCAAAGATTAACCTACGATTGGGATATCATTAACTATGGTTACATGATAATGATGTGACGATGATGTCCATTATATGTTGATATGTCTACTATGAGTACATTGTGATGCCTTTTTCATGACGAATTACCTTGAAGAGATCATGGGACTCACGAATAAGAACTTTTAGCCTTTTATAGACAAATTCATGGATGTCTTCATTGGTCACATCCCAGTGTACTCGATGTCTGAGGAGGATCCTATGATACAAATGAGGACAATACTGGACACACTCACAGTGAACCAAATTTATAGAAATCTATCGAAGTGACAGTTATGGACTCATTATTTCCATTTATTACGAAATTCCATTTTAGAGGCTGGATTGGTAGTGGATCCAAAGAATACTGATCCAATTATTTATTAGGAACCACCAATGAGTATTACTATGGTGCAAAGTTTCTTGGGATTGGTTATGTACAATTGGTGGTTTGTACATAAATTTTCCAAAGTATTAGCACCCTTGAAGGGGTTTACATAGATGGGTAAGACCATTGTGTTGATATATAAGTTCCGTTAGTGATTTCAAGAGATGTGGATACGGGTGATGAGTGCTCCCATATTGAGATTCCCAAAATAGGTTATCGAATAAGTGGTGTTATGTGATGAATTCTTAATGTGGCTTGGTTTTCTCATAATATATGTGTAAGAGAAGATTTCATGTCGTTCATGATAGTTGAGAAATCATAAGTAGAATTACATGACCCATGATCTTGATCATTCATTGACAGTCTTCAGGTTTAAGATGTGAAAACAGTAACTGATGGGAGAGTAGTTTATCATATACTATGATCACATGAGTATCATGTATATCCTATATAAAAACATTCTATGATAGAAATAGAGAACATTTCTAGAGTTCATATAGTAATTTGACATATATATTACCTATACTCTTGAGATGGAAAATCTGGAGGTTTGGTCAGGTGCACGACGTCTTCCATGTGTCGCTGCTGAGGAGGTATGTGCATGACACCTTGCACATCACCTACTGGAGGGATCTAGATATCGATGATGGAGATAATTTTATGGAGTAACTAATGTAGTTCAAGGATCAAAATGAGATAATACATATTGGGTGACAGATCCCTATCATTCACGTTCACTGGCTACACTAAAATATCTAGGAGAGTACTTTTGAGTGGGATGCGTATATTTGTGCTCAGTATCCTCATCATTTTGGTTCATTAGATCATTTTTTGATTTCAAGGACATAAAACACTATTATGGGGAGAATGTAATAAGTCAATTGTTTCCAATATTATATGAATAAATTAATTGGGAATATTTAGAGACTAGGTGTAGAGATTGTGTGTGACTCTGGTTCCTGATGTGTGATGTACAATTTTTTCCAAAAAAAGTATTTTTTAATATATCACCTGAATTGTTTTCATAAAATAGTGGATTAACACTTAAATTGGTTCCTAGATAGATAAATGTGATGTCACCATTGAGTTCAAAGTGGCAGTTTTATCCAATTCATTACTTAACAACAACTGTTTAATGTCATTAGTGAAAAACCCTAAAAAGTATGTAAATTCCATTTATAATTTAATTAAAATGTTTTTTTTTTGACTCAACATTGGTGTTTTTTTATATTTCATTGCTAAGAATTAGATGTTGTCACATAACCCGATAATTCATCTAAAGAAATAATATAGAGATATTTCAAATGAACACTAGTGGATTGTGGATCAATGATGTAGAACCAACCCATATTCTAAGGAACTTTACCACCGATGATGAAAACAGTCATTCATCTTCAACTAATCCAAATCGAGGTAGGGATTTGTTATTTGATTTTATATCCTTCTTTCTAGAATAACAGTGATTTAGTATCGATCAATGAATATCTTGAACCAAGGTTCGATCATTCCGGCTGGATGGGCTTAATTGTGGGTAATCATTATGATTTATTATTATCTTTTTTTATTTTACAGTTATTTGTTATAATAAGAAATTGTTGATGCTTATATGAAAAAAAGGATGATGTTAATTCCAAAGGATGTTCATAATACTTTTATAACCTCAATTTTTTGTTCTTCACCATTGGTCCCCCATGGTTCTTGGTCGACGTGTTAGGACGCTCTGAACCCGATTGGACCATTTGAGTGATGGAAAGATGAATCAGATTCCGTGGTAGTGTAGATCAATATGTGAGGATAATGAATTTACCTTGGTATAAAAAAATGGAGCATTGGAAGATGAATGGAGGGCCATGGAAGTTTATGAAACAGCTGCCGAAGGTGGAGGACTGCTGCACAAAGTGGACATGCCATGAATGAGATCCCACGGCGACTGCGAGGTCTCGAGAACGTGGATCACATGGGGATTGCACTGACATCATTTTCCAAACATGTGGGATATTTTGATGCACTAGTTGGAATAGAGGGATCATGTAAGGGGAGGTCATTGTTATATTGAAAATCCGACCAGCCCGTTTGCAGTTCGAAGCATGGGAGCCAGTCCATGCCAAGAGGACCAAATGGGCCCAGAAGGATGGACATGGTCAGGTTGGATGATGAGTTGGAATGTGTTCGGTGGGTCAGATTAGACCCAGAGTAGACCCAAATATGATCATTGTACTAAAATGATCATAACATTTAAATGGTGTGTCTCATTGACAAATTTTCAGTGATGTTGGAACCCCTGTGATGAGACAATCATTTTTAGATATCCTATGTATATTTTTGTGGATGTACATAAACATCTTAATTTCTTTTGGATTAGGTTCTCTCGAAATTAGTTCACTATGTAAATAAATATGTTGGTGATTTTGAACCTTGAGACTAATTTATTTATAGATGTTGTGTGTATTATAGAGAATATGTGTCTTATTAAGGAATTATCCCTAATAGAGAGTATGTTTCCTGTCATGATTGTGTGTACTATCAAATCCATGTATCTTATGATATTTTTTGTATAATCCCAATATGTATATTCATGAATTATACATATGTGACCTACCAATAGTTTTCTTTGTGTCATTCTATGTTGTATCACATTGTTTTATTTCTCCATTGTTATATTCTGTGAGGTAACACCTTCGTAGTATTTTTACATTAAGTTATTTTGTTTGGTATCATCATTGTGGTATTACATTTTGGTTTTGGGGTTTATTAAAGTGTATTGCTTTACTCACCCATGAACGGGATTTTCCCACACATGTCGTGTCTTGTGTAGAGGATCGACCCTTGGACGGAGACCTAGATAGATAATTATTCGGCATGGATTTGCAAGGAAAGACATTCATGTGCTTTTATAGCTTCAGACTATATACAAAATACCTTTTCCATCTGGTTGTATTGGGTATAATTTGTTCATATTAGATTCATAATTTTTTCCCCTTTCCTAGAAGAGGGTTTCAGGAGTTGTTTTTTAATAGACATAAATTTTTGGTGGTCAGGAATTCTATACAGGATTACTTTCCAATTATTTAACTATTATACTCATGTTGGGTTATAGGGGGTGTCATGCCTTATTTTTTAGTGTTATTACATTTTAGAATAATTATCTTGTAGATGTGACTGTGTGTGTGTGTGTGTACATTGGTAAATTCCTCCCCTTTGTGAGATATGAATACTCTGTGCTAGTCACCATCCCCTAGCCTATTTGGGGCGGGCATGGGGTAGAAATGAAATAGGCCTATCTAGGAAGAATCATGACATGGAGGCTCATGGGGATGAAAATTGGGAGGTAATAATAGATTAAGGATGTGGTGGAAAAATTTTGAGTGAAGGTAAATGGGATCTTGGGAGGGATTATAAATGAAATGAGTGGGTATTTCATTATTATTTCTTAGACATTGATTTTTTACTGTACATAATGAAATAACCAATACCACAGAACTTTGTAGAGTTTTCTCTATGGTTTCAGCCTAATGATAGCAGATTTGATACTTATATAAGGCCAAGGGTCGAAATTAATAAAATAATTCACATGATTATTTTTAGGAGAGGAAGATCATAATGAAATTAGTTTAAAGCTAAAAATATATTAATGGTTTTGGAATATTCATAATATCATTATAGAATAAAAAAAGTGAAATATCATTATATTGAATGGAAAATATATAATTTATCTTTTAATCCAATTATTGTATTTATTACATATATTTTCTGATATTATGATTGACATAATAAACAAATTATATTTATACGGTATTAAATTTTATCCAAAAATTCTATAGTCCTTGAAAATTATAAAACAATCACAGATTGATTACTAATATGTTCAAAATAAAAAATTAATATTTATTTTATCTCAATATATTTCTTCATATATGAATTTTGACTTTTAAAATAAAATTAACATTTATTATGAAATGAATGTTTTACCAAAATAGTTTTGGAATCGTTATAAACAATAAATATGAGTTCATTAAAAATATTTCATCATTTTAATAACATTAAATAAAAAAATATTTTAATAAATTTTTTTTACATGAGAAATTTATTAATTCATCAAATTAAATTCTTTTGTTGAATTTCAATATTTCTGAAAAATATTAATTGTCATTTATTGTATCAAAATGAAAAATATTATAATGTAACAATAATAGGATGAAAATATATTTATTATTCTATAAAAAATAATATAAATAATCATATTTCAACTGTCATGATACATTTCCATTTAATACACCAGAAAACACCCTATAGTTATGTTGCAAACCGAGGATACATTAAAGGGATGGGTTTTCATACATTTTTTAGTCAAACTTCTTGATGAGCTTGATCATCCACCATAAATGGTTTTTATAACACATCGGTTTTTTGATCTCAACATGTTCTAGGTCATGGGAAAATCACATAGATTCTATATCACTAAAAATCTCTAATAAATGTGATTCTTATTGCATGATCATACTATTTGAGGATATAACTACCTTTTTTTAATTTTTATTTGTTAAGACCATATATTTATACTAATAATGTCCTCACTATATAATGAATATATTATCAATTGTAGTGATGCATAAAAATCAATCAAATTTGATAGAATATAATAAATCCATATAAATGCATTTGTTTTCTATAACCATATTAAATAATAAGACATTTAGTTATATCACAACGTATATTTTATTTATATTTGTTTGGGTTGTTACATTGAATTTGTTATGAAGATGAGTAGTCAAATTCATGCACACTTTTTGATGATAAATAATTTCATATTCAAGGACTATATTATTACATTCTTTCTTATTCATTGATCCATTTTGAAATATTTATGTGGGTCAGGTTACACAATTAGTAGTGTTTAGTGGTTGAAATGCACTGATGTGATCATTATTCTCATTTAAATTATACCCATTATTTGAATCAACAATATGTATAAGAGGATATCCCTTAAATGTTTCTGACTATAAATATATATATGTTATTTATATTTTTAAAATTGTTTTATTACATTTTTGTTTAATCACATCAATCAATGAACTATGGATTACATTTTTTTCTCAGGAGGCGGAATGTTCTTATTATTTTGAGATTTATCCAATGATTAGTGATTGAAATATATCCCTATGAATGGATTTACAACCCAAATAGTTTGTATGATCATATTGGGAGACATATATGATTTATGATCATATAAAGTAGACTATATGGTAAATTTTATTTTAAGAAATCAATGATCCGTTCTGTGTATTATAATGTAATGTATAGTAGTTTTTGAAGTGAATGGTTCTTGTAAATTTATTATGTGGGTCATATTCATATGATATCCATTTAATTAGTTAATTAAGTCAATATTACGTAATATTAATGAATTTTATTTATTTGAAATATAGCCATGTGGGATATTTCGTTGGATTGGAATTGGATTATTTTTACCTCTATGTAGGATATGGTTCGATAAAAAATATTCTTTGATGATCTTCCAGGAAGAAACTGATAGATGCTAATGGAGGGTTACTATTATTTTCATTATTAGATTGAAATATTCAGAGTATTTTCTACATTGAACATATCAATGATTCATTATAATAAATGTTTAAATTCCAATTGATTATTTTTTCACGTCCCAAAGAATTAAAAAGAAACCATATTTAATATATATTCATGAAGCTAATAGAAATTCATGATGATATACAGATGTATGAAAAAAACAAATGTTCAAAATATAAATATTATAGTGAAATATAGAATACATCAATTAGAAGACCGACCATAAGATATATAGTAACAGAAAATCATTTTCAATACATTTTATAGATTTGCATAAATAATATGATGTATTTGGATGTGTTTATGAATGGTTGAGATTAAGTGGACTTAATAATTAGGGGAATCTATAACATGTGGAATAATATATATATATATATAATGATATATATAGTTTTCACATATGGGTATTCCTCTTTATGGTAATTTTTAGAATCACCGAAGTGTTGTGTTTGAAAGAATTTCTATATGTAACAATCCACATACATGTGTCCTATAATTAAGTTGAATTATCTATAATCTGAATACCACTATGTATGTAATTTTAAGGAACTATATATGTTAATGAAAAAATAAATAGATGAATACCATGAGGAATTATAAATATTCATCTAAGAGATTTATTTGTCATATCCGAACACCATAAATCAATATTTTTTTGTCTATCAAAATTCATGATATTTATTATGGAATATCAAGTAATCGATTCCTATAAGATGAATCTACATATAAAAAATTAAAACAATATCAGATAATTCATGATAATGTAATAACATAACCCCTTACCAGATATCAAAACTCAAGAGTTCAATAATAGGATTCACATTAGATAATACTATATACATTCCTAGAGAATATTATTATATTTCCATAAAAAGTATTCCTAAGAATAGTTTTTTTATAAGTATTATAATGTTTTTCCATATAGATTGAAACATAAAAAAACACATTGCATAATGTGCGATCCAACATATAAGAACATATTTATGTTGATAATAATTAATATTAAGGGATGATAAAATCAAATTGAAAAGTATAGTTTCTATAATATAAAAATCTAGATGATATTAGATCATTTGATGCATGTGTTGTGATTATGAATTACAATATATGTTTTATATAATTTTTTATTCAATAATTTTCTTGATGAATAACAAATAAAAATAAAAAATAAATTTATTTCAAGAATCGATAATAATGTTAACAATTTTCATGTTTTTTGATGATGAACATCCATTGAGCCGGGTGTTGATGTCTATAAAATCATTTGTTATTTTTATTAGAGGATTGTTTTATGTTATAGAAGAAATGGGATTGAATATTGGAGAATCCACCTATTCATCAACCGACTTCCAATCTGATATTTTAATTTTTTTTGGTATTTAAATAGTTAGGTGTGAAATGATTTTGTTGTGGATCTCACTAGATATATAGTGAGGAAGATAATGATATTTTTTTGTATGTTTTATTTAATGCAATAATGTGATTATTTTAAAATAGAGGAATCAATAAATGTGAATATTTACAGAATACCCATTTATTATATAATTATAGTTATATTGTTATGTGGTAAAAAATGTTAATGATTTTGATTGAAAAAAGTTATAGTATTTTAATGATATCACATTTTCATGAAAATATGTAGGGAAAATAATGTAGAAATAAAATAAGTATCTAATTAAGATTACAATTTTTTAGATTTAAGAAAATAGAGTTATAGCTAAGTGTGTCCTGATCTCTATCTAATAAATAATAAAAAATAGAATTTAACATTTTTTAGGGAAGATGTGTCATATTTATGAAGTATTATAATGTGGTAGATCCATTATGAATCAGATATAAGTTTCAGTGACTATGGGGGAGAAGCCAATGTGAATATATATTGGAGGATATGAATTAGATATGTGACGGAGAATTTTTTTTCATACAGTCTATTTAGATGTTTTGATGGTATTTGATGGAATTCCTATTGAGTTAATGATGATCTCAACTAATTTGAACCACATGATTAACATATGTGAGATTATATTGATATAAAAAACATACTATATGTTATGCATGAGGCACTATGTATGTATGGATATAATCCTAATTATTGGTTAAAATATTTCAAAGCCTTTGTGATTTCTCAAGTGTGACTTAGGAATATGATTTATTTTGAGAATAATAGATTTTATACATGGTGAGACTCAATGATGGAGTTAGCAGCACCACACATTGTAATAAAAATAACATTTTAGCCTAGAGTACTTGATCAAGGTAGAAACCCATTAATGGAAATATTTATTTATTTTTTAGTAAAACTTTTAAATATAATAGGTGTCTCTTTTAAACATTACATAAATTATGATAATTGACAATTTCTAGGTAATTCATATATATAACTAATTTTCAAAACAACAATAATCTTATAATTATATTGAATTTAAACTATTATATAATAAAATTTTACATCTAAAATGCTATGAACCCACGATTCATGTCACCCCAATCACCCACTAAGGTGTTTGAACCATTCCATTACTCACAATAAATGGAATTATATTTGGTTACCTATGATAAGATATATTATTTTTAAATCCATTAAATTTTATATTTATAATTATGTGGGTTTTTGAGATTATTAAAGTAGAAAATTTAATAGAATATGTAAAATTTTAATCTTTTTGTTTTCACCTAATGGTCACTCCATGTAATTTAAGAAAATGATGAAATGAATAATAATATTGTGTGAAATATTTCCAATGAAATATTTGGTCACCCATGAAGGGAATATAATTATATTCAGTTCTATTCCTTCCAACCTCATCCGATTGATTCGAAATTAGAAATAATTTCATTGTGCGCACAACTTGAAGAGAATTAAAATGATAATTAACTATGATTTTTTTTAAAAATCTTCTTAAATCATATAAAATTCCACACCAGATATGTTATATATATATATATATATAAGTGGACAACAGAATGATATATCATGGTTGGACCAAGAGGTTGATTTAATCGATGGTTCATTGGACCAAAATTTTGGAAAAACCATCAATCTCCAAGGGCTAGTTAAATAAAAGGTTGAATGATATAAAAATAGAATTGAAAAACTTTAATTGCATGATTAATAATTATAATGTGATACTTGTGAGAATATTGATATGAAAGAGATTTTCTATTCTCTTTGGAACATCTATATAGCTTCTATGGTTTTCAAATAATCGTAAATGGATGACAAGACGAAGTCATTAAATGTATTCGAGAGATCATTTTCATAATCATGAAATTTAATGAAGTCAATACTCAGAATAATATGTGTTACTATTGATATTGGTTTAATTAATTTGGTATTGATAAATTTCTATCAAAATTAAACTACAATAGTTGGTAATAAAAATAATAAGTTATGTAACATTTTATGGTTGATCATCCAAAATAAATATCTATAAAGATATATGAACTCACGTTTTACATATGATTTATCCCTCCAAATGGACTAATACTATTGATCTAATATTCTTGATATTCATTTGTTAACATTTTTCCACATTCACATTGATAAAGGTATCCCACAACATAAATCATTCATATGTTGATAAATATTGATGTTTTGAATTTGAATAATAAAATAATTCTATAATAATATTAATTTTAATATATTAATGGAAAATAGAAATATGACATGGACCCTGGTTAATATGTTTAATAATAGTCTCTCTCAAACTGTAAATAGTTAAATTTTTCTTTATATACAATATATATAAGAATTCCAATCTAAATAGACGACTTGCATAGAAAAATTATCGATATTAATTATGAGGATTTTCTATTTCAATAAATGCATTAAAACTAATGTTTAATATTATAATTTACGGTAATTATAGAGATGATGTATAAGGACATGATATAAGAGAGGAGAGTTTAGGAAGAATTGAAATTGGTTAATCAAAATTTGTAAACTAAAAAATATGAGAATCATTTTGATAAGATCATTTTTATGTATATTGAATATTTCATTGAAATATGAAATATTAGATGTAATTATTATTAGATATTCCAATAAAAACTAAATTTATTTAATAATAGGGTGAATAAAAAATTGAGTCACCGCGATCTACGAAACATTTAAATGATTATACATTAAGGAATAAGTAAAAGAAGATATAGATGAATAATGAAACTCCCATGAATGAATTGATTATAATTGTGATGTTTCAAAAAAAGAGGTAAATTTATTATGTATAAATGTTTATGTGGATAGTGAAATCATCTTTAACACACTAAAAAAACCATGATTCACTAATTTACCATAATAGATTATTTCACTATTGAAAATAGTACAAACACCTTTTATCTATAAGAGAAAAGGGAAATGTCAGCAATATGTCTAAACTATTAAATACATGAATATATAACCCGAATGAATTTATATTTATATACACTAATCAACTATAAAATACCACATATTTATGGGTGATTATAAAAAATGATGCTTCTCTAATGGATGAGAAGAATAAGCCCAATATAAATAGGAATAATGTTAAAATTCCTATGAACACCTTGATTCCATAGGATAACTAGATTTGAATAGTGTAAGATATATAATATATAAATAAATTTTTAACATTCACAACCTTAAAGCTAAATTAAAATATATTCAGAACGAAGTATTATCACCATTACAATAATTTTGTATCAGTGTAAATTACACGCTATTCCTAAATCAATGGGGTTTGTGCTTAAAGGGAAATGATTAATGGTGATGTAGTTATTAGGGATTAGATATATATTCCACCAGAGAGAATAACCATCATAGTGGGTTGAATTTGAAATTGGTGAATGTTAATTATTTTGAACAATTTTTTGGATGATTTTACAATAATATATCTATCATGGTACAAATGTTCATAATTTATCTTTTTTGGGGTAGAAGATGAAGATAAATATACTAACATAAATATATTATATTCCTACAAGTGGGAAATATAGATATCACAATCATTTATGTTGTTTAGGTTGTGAGAATTAGTCTTTATTTTTTATTAGGGTATGTATATGTTTGTTGAATCAAGGGGGTGTGTTTATATAAAAACATAAATGTTTTACTTCCTCAAGAACATTGTGAGGTGATTTTATTGTTCTGTTCGATATTATAAATCATTTTTAAAATATTATTTCTCTAGTCTTTGATAATTGAAAAATTATTTGGAACTACATTAAAAAATGATATGTGCATATTTGGTGAATATGAATAATAATATTATATTTTAAAAAAAGATTCTCCATGTAGACATTGAATGAATAAATAATGTCAGTTGGTTAGTAATTATATGTTACCATCATACCTTATTATTTTTGAAAATGACAGGGGGAATAATAATTATTTTATGTGGATGATAAAAGCCATACATTTATGTGGGGAAACAAATACAGTTTCTTTATATTCAATTTCATTAAATTGAAGAGAAATAGTTAACATATATTTATAAATTACATTCATCATATTATATTAGATGTAAAATGTATAATAATAAAAATAATGGGTGATAATAAATTTCTATTTGGAATAATAATACTTTTTTTCATTATTCATGTCAATGAATGTCTTTAAGGGATGGGAGATGAATTCGATATCCACCAAAAAAGGAAGAATATTTTCCTAGAAGCTAAGGTAATGATAAAATATTCCATTTTTATATTTATTAGTAATAATAATTTGGATAATTTTATTCATTTTAATTTTATGAACTAATTTGGAAAATAAAAAAATTAATATTATTATAATTTCATCTTACATGATTATATTTAGAATAATTATTTAAAAATTAAATAATTATAATATGAAAAATATATTATATTTTTTATTTAAGAATGTCAATATTTTCTTGGGATGATTTTTTGAGAATTTTTTGAAAGGATTTATTTTTCAATCAATAGTGAAAAATGATTATTTTTATTGACATGTGTATTCACATAATAAATATTTATAAAAAATAAATTTAAAATAATTAAAATATATAATTACATTAGATTGATTTAAAATAATGAAATTTGTGTTTTTAAAAGGAATTTAATACATTATCTTTGTATAATAAAATATTAAACATAAAAGGTAATTTTTCTCAAACATTATTTTTCATTATGTTTCAACTGTTTAAGTCGAAATTTTATTCTACCACTTATGTTTTTTCCTTGTGAAAACAGATTCCATATTTTTTATCAAGAGGTCTAAATTTAATAGTTAGGTCGCTTTTTTGGCATTATGAATTATAACATTTGTAATTTTTGTTACAATTGTAAACGGTAAATCAGGTAACTAACATTAAAAGTAAACGAATATGGAACAATTTAATAACAATAAAATTAACATAAAGTTATTTTTTGAGTATATATCATCCTATTATTAAAAATATCAACTATATGGTATTTTTCTCATTTTTAATTGATTTAGACCCCTATAATTTAATATGAATATAATGCCTAAAAATAAAACACTATATCTTATGAAAATAGTAATAATTTTAGAATAGTGAATAAATGATATGTAATTTTGTAAATTTTAATTTTAAATACAAATTAATTTTTGTGGTAATTTATTTTTATTTTTTAGTGTGGATAATATTACCTAAAATTTTATGTAACCCTTAATGTGTAAATATTAATTTAATTGTAAAATTTGATAATGGTTTTAATGATATTATAAATTATATTATTAGAATTAATATTTATGATCAACAATATTTAAAATTAAATTTAAATATTAGAGTTGTTTTTTTTTTGAAATGTATTTGAATTCCATGATTTCTATGTATTTTTAAATATCAAATTAAATGAATAGTAACATATTTTACATTAATGTTAATTTATATAAAACTGTAGTTTATTTTATTATTTTAAATTCATAAAAATATTATCCTTATCACAATATATTTATTGTTTTTATATCATTAATTTCCCATTTAATAGTTTTGTCATTTTATTGCTAATTTATTGACTACATATAGGTAAAAAAATTGATATCCTTATAATTTTAAAAAGTTTCAATGAAGGATTAAAACAGAGAAAACATTACTGGTAATTATTTGATTACAATGTGTAAAAAATTTATTGTATTATATGATTTTTAATAATCCACATATTACATTCAAATATTATCAATTCAGACATTGTGTAAATCAAAATAAATATATATTAAAATAATATTTTATGAAATTACTAGTGTGCCCCAATCAATCATATAAGAGGGATCATCAAATCTCATTTGATCACCCAAAAATATACATTTATATCATCCACTATGACCAAAATATATTATTTAAATCATTTACAATATTATTGAGGCATTATTTTATGTAAAATATAAAACATAGTTCTCTTTTGGTGTAATGTATATGAGGGTTTCTAATGAAGATTTATGTGTTTTAAAAAAAAATTCAATCTTCGTACACATCCTTTAAATCATCCATAAACATGAGTAAATTAAAAATTTAGTATTTCCACTATAATTAGATGTTATATGTGAATTTCAAAACCTCTATATATCTCCAACCTCCATCAAAATGGAAATGAATCCATTGTTCGTATGAATGGATGATACCACCTCACATTCCTATATAATTCATTTTCTTACACCGCATCTCTTGAATGCTTGTAATGATGTATTTAATATATATATATATATATATTTATATTTAGAATTTTTTTCTATTTTTAATGATAATATAACACTTATTTTCACACATATTCTTTTCTATACAAGTGATAATGTTGTTCATGCATACTTGTGGACCTCCACAACCACGAAATGATGTGATTCATTTTTCATCACCACATAACATTGAGATTACTTATAATGAAATAATATGGTATTAATGATATTTTTATCATTATTATGATATTAATTAATTTATACCTTCATTCCACCATGATCATTGGAAAATAGAAATGCTACTTATGTGTTTATATGACCTACCATTTCCATGATTGTAACATAATTTGTTTTCTATAGGAATAATAAAAAGATTTTTCATAAAATATAATTGATATATTATAATTATAATTATATTACAATTAATTTTTTAGGTTTTGTAATAATTACCACTTTGATCATAGTCAAGCCAAAAAAATCATTTTTGACATATGTACTGAATATCATCAAAACATCAATCATATAAATAAAAAATTAATTAATTGAAAAAATATATATTATAAAATGATAAATTCATTTGTAAAATGTTATTATATAGTTAATAAATTATCATAATTTTTGTATTATAGAAGATAATTAACATATGTTACTAGTCTGACTTCTGGTAAGTGAAATTATATTAAAATATCTTTTAAATATATCCCACAAAACATTGTTTTCTTCCATGTCTATAGTAATTAAAAATAATCAAATGCATGTATTCTTATTGATATTAAATAAATACATTTTATATTTTATATATTAATACAATTTAGTTCCATGGATTTCAAAAGTAATTTTTTACATAATTATTTTGTACATTTTGATAATAGAAACAAGATTAATTTTCAATTTTATCATATATGGTGTTAGTGACATTTCCTTCCCCAGATACAATTATTGGAGCATTCTAATACAAATCATGTTTTCATATTTTAATCAAATAAAAATACACATTCCATTTGTCTCTCATTTTGGTTTTTAAATATCATTTCAATAAAAAATATAATATAATAAAAAAACATTTTTTAAAATAAATTTAAAATAGTTTTCTACAATTTTTTATGATGATAATATAAAATATTAAAATGTATTATTCATGATATAGTACATGATAATTGTATAGGTGAAATGGTTGTTACTAATAAATATTACCTGATTGTTTGTCCCCAATTATAGATCATAAAAACTTAAAATCCTAATACAAATTATAGATGGGTGTGCACAGATAGTGCACCACTGCATTGGCTATTCATTCCTATAGTAATTGGAAAATTGGGGGAGTAATCAGAGGTGTTCTCATATATATTTTCCTCAGATCTAGTATTTTCTAAAATTTTATTATAATTGTGTTTTAATTTATTTCTATATGATTCCAAAATTGTTTTTATATTCATTATATTGGTTTTAATGTCATTCATTGAGAAAAAAACAAATTCTGTTCTTCCTGAGGAAATGAAATATTTCATTCCCTCAAATAACATTGATGTAAAGGTATAATATACAAGAGTGTTGATGAATATCACTATACTAATGTATTTTTTATTTTATGTCCCCGATGTGATTTGTGTGATCAACATACATTTTATAATATTTTTCGTAGGGTTTAATAATGGGAAATAAAGATGGAAAATTTCTATTGAATGTTATGAAGATTTTCAAAAATAATTTAATGGTTCATCATTATTAAACATTAATATTATGGTAATATTTTATAGTAATGAGTAGGTTAAACTTGGTAAATTTTAGTATTTTTTTATAATCAACGACCAAATATCGTAAACTATAAACCTGTAAATATCCTTTAATTTAAGGGAATGAATTATTTACTCAAAACTAAATATTATATAATATATATGGTTTTCTATTTATATTTGGAATCAGATAAAATTAATATATATCATTAGGCATTTTGATAATTATTATATTATACCCTTAAATGATTCTACATAATGGTCAAGTTGAAATTATATAACATTTCAAGATTATCTTGTTGAATAGTATAATCTATGTTTGTTTACAATGAGTTTTTATGTAACATCCCAGTTAAATAAAGAATAATAAATTTTCGTATTTATTAATAATTGTGAATTATATATTAATTTTACTTTAAAGGGGTTCCTATGTTCGATAGCGTACCCGATACGCAACAACGAGTTTCTTTGAAATCATAATTTGTACACTAATAATATAATAATATTATTTAAAATAGTAGTTAACATGTAGCCATTGTATTGGCGGGATTGAATATAAATAACTAAAATATGATTATATATGTTTGTTAAATGTTTTTACATTTATCCAATAAAGGATTAAGGCTTAAAATAATAAAAGAATTCAATTTTAAGCATAAATACTCTAATTTTCACTAAAAGGTCGATTTAACGCCTTTTGATGGTGAAACTTCATTTAAAATAGTGTTGGTCATTATTATATATTCTATTGGACGAAATTAAATCCTTCTTTAGAATTGGGACATCAAAATTTAGTTTCTGTATATTTTTGTTATTTTTCCGATAAAGTTCATTTTTAATGAATAAGTGAAAAATGTTGTATTTTAATTCAAAGCTTCTTTTTAATCTACTTTGTTTATAAGGATATATTATCTTTTTAATTGGTTTTAAAGATAAATTACAATATATTTTTACCATTTAAACCAATGGAGGTCTTTAGAATTAATTTCACTTTGAAATTTGACCTAAATAAGTGTCAATCTTTTGATATATATTGTTTCTAAAAAAGATGCTATTTTTTTACAATGTTAAATAATTATTAAATTAATTAATTCAACTTATATAATTTTAATAATGCAAAAAAGACATCATTTTTTGAATTCGGAATATCAAATATAGAATATGGTGAATTTTTTGTATTTTTTTTGAAAAACATCAATTTGATGAGTAGTGAAACAACATAGTGGTAGTTAAAAAACTGATTTTTAGTTTGAATGAAACATTACCACTTCTATGAATTGAATTTCAAAAATCAGACATACATGGTTTTCATTTGGAATAAAATGTGGTTCAATGGGATTAAAATAACTTGTGGTTAATAGTAACTTTTATGTTTTATTAATTGCGATTAAAGGTAATTAATGTAATTTAAGGTTAAAATAATGTTATAATAATATAAAATTACCTTGACACATGTCCTACCCTTTTTGTATGAGTCATGGCCGACCATGAAAATCCATGGATCAACAACGGGACCCCATGGATCCACTTGGGTATGAAAATGACATTAATTACTTTTTATTTATTGTTAAAATAAAAATGTCACAAACATGTATTGTTTTACTACAAAAAATTTAAATGGGGTTATACAAGTAATATTTTTGACTATAAATATTAATTAGAAAGATAATAATATTTACTACATCAAGATATTTTTTTTATAATTTTTAGACATTAAATAGATAAATTTATTTATGACACCATAATGATGCAGCGATTGCCTCATTAATGAATGATTTAAATGAAATGAAAAGATAAGGTAAAATATAAGATATAAACATGTAAAAAACCACTTGGATGGGTGGATTTCGAACCCTTATCACCTTATCCAAGAAATATATCTTTTTGGTACCTTTAAAAACTGAAAAAAAGATATTAAAGTAACATTTTATAACATTCCATGAGTGTACCTCATCCCTCTTATAAAAGGCCCCATCCTCTACCACTTTTTCACACATCTCATGCCCATTGGCAGGTCAAACCTATACTAAAATAAGCTCTCAAAATCCCTATATTCATCCTAGAAACCTTACCTTAGAAATCAATCTCTTAAAGAAACCCTTTTGGTTCAAACCAAGGGGAGTTACCCGAGTTAAAGAAGATTAAAGAGCGATCGAGTCAAGTAGGACACGGGGTAAGGGACTTCATCTCAATCTCCTTTAATTGAATCATATTTTGTTCTAATACAAGACTTTCTTTTATACACTATATAAACACCATTGACTTTTCAAAGGGAATCTTTTTCTATGAAGAATTTTACTAAATGACAAAAATAATGTTTCTCTTTAACGTACATGGTGACAACGACCTTTCCTCCAACGCGAGTATTATTTGATCTTTGGCTTCCATAACAAATGTGTGATGTTTTTAGAAGAAAATAAATACCATATAATCATTTATGTATTTTGGTATTGAAACTGGTTTTGATAATGGATTTTTTTTTCAATATATGTAAGTGATATATTATGATTGAAATGTGGAAATGTTTTCTTTCCATTATATTTGTTTTATGTCATATGATTTTATAATGGACCATGGACATTTGATGGATTCTTACGTGATAAACCAAATGACGGGTGGTTCCGTGAATACTAGGATGGGTGGTTACATTATAACCTCTAATTCATTGGGTTTGGAAGTCGGCCGTATGACTATTCCATTTAGTGATATGTGTGGAAGTTGACCGTACGGTTATTCCTTTTAAGTATGTCCATGTCCCATGTTACCTTTATATGTTATGAGTTCTTTATATGGGTTTTATGTAATAATTTGGTTAGAAAAGGGTATTTAATGATATTTTATTTAGTTAAGAGTATTTACTACTTCATAAAGGTGAAATGTATTACTTTGATAAAGCATTCATGGTTTACTTGTTGTTTTGATAAACTAACAGTTTCCCTTCTTTGGGTATCCCATAAAGAGCTTTTTCTTCTCATCCCAGGTTTTTTAAATGTTTTTCATAGGAAATAATGTGGAATAGGGTCAAGTATATGATCAAAGAATAATTTATGATGTCTGAAACATGGAACTATACATGGCTCTTTTTTCGAGGGTTCATGTTTTGTAAAAAAAGGAAATAATGAATAAGTGTCTATTTTGTAATCTTTTGAGATGTAATATTTATGTCCTTATTATCTAAAACTCAAAACCTAAAAATATCCTCAATGTGAATTATTCATTTAAATAAATATTAAGTAAGGTTTAAGGAAAGGTCTTTATAGTTGGTATTAACAGTCAGTTTAGAGAACATTGGGTGTTAGAAAAATTGTTAAAAATGTGTCCATAAATTAATTTATGGTATGACTAAAATGATATAGAATTTAGAGATTACCATGTTGATTTGCCTAAGATATTTCTGTTTTAAGAATGGTTTTCTGCATAGAAAACAGGGCAGATATGATGGGACGACATCAGGAGCAAGACAACCTTCCAAATCAGCAACCTGACATGGTCGGAATTAGAACTGAATAGTTTGTTGCAGTGATGACACAGTTGAATCAGGCAATAAAGTGTGGTGGTATCCATGCATGAGATCAACCAGATCAACCACAGAGAAACACATCAGTGGTGGATCATTTCATGAGGCAACATCCCCTATCATTCAGAGGATCATATGACCCTATGCTAGTAGAAGGGTGGATTAAAGCAAGGTAGAAAACGAGTTTTGATGTCATGGGGTGTTCAGAACATCAAAAGTTTAGTGTTACTGTTTACTGTTGTGAAGGTGAATATGATCAGTGGCATTCGATGGTGAAAAATATCAGGGCTAGTGATGAGATTGATGATCTTTACTGGGATGAATTTAAAGGTATGTTTCTTGAGAAATATTTTCCTAAGGTGGTTCATCTACGGATCAAAAAACAATTCCTAGAATTGAGGCAGGAGGATGAATTAGTGGATTCTTATGAAGCAAAGTTCACTCGACTTGCAAGGTAAGCTCCAAATTTCATATGAGATCTTGATAGTAAAATCAACCATTTATACTCATGATTAAAGCCAATGTATTGAAGGGCTTTAGATTCTCGTGAGTTCAAGAGTGATGAAAAACTTGTTCAATGTAAGAAGATGGTGGAAATGGAGTTTTCTGATGATCATGTGTTCTTTGAAAAACAATACAATAAGAGGTCCAGTTGGCATGCAAAGTGAAATAATTCATCAAAGAATCCTGATGGTAAGAAAAAAAATATCCATCCTGTGAGAGGTGTGGTAAAATGCATCATGGAGAATGTTTATCCAAGTCTGGAAAGTACTTTCGGTGTGGTATGTCTAGTCATATTGCTCATAACTGTAAGGAAGATGATCAAGAAGGTAATGAAAATCCAGTGGTAAGATGTTTTAAGTGTAATGAAATGTGCCATTATTCAAATTAGTTTCTAACAAAGAACTCAACTGAGGGAAAGAAGCATAACTACAAGCAGAAAGGGGTGGTGAAATCCTTCGCAACTACTTCAGCAGAGGTTGGGCTATCAAATGAAGTAGTATCAGATATAATGTTTGTTTGTTCAGATTATGCCAATGTGTTGTTTGATTTAGGGTCTACACATTCCTTCATTTCTGAGAAGTTTTATAGTAATTTGGGAATTCCATATCAAAATATGAATTCTGAACTTATGGTAAAGACACCCTGAAGAAATGTTGTGACAAAAAGAAATCATAAGAACCATCTGTCATTGTGTGCAGAGAGAATCTACCTGCAAACCTTATTTTTTTCCTCTAGTAGAGTTTGATTTTATTTTTGAAATGGGGTTGGATTTTTGAATATCATGCTTTGTTTGACTACAGATCTAAAGAGATTTCATTTTAGAATGATTTTTAATTTGTGTACAAGAATGAACCCTTGATTTTGATAACATATTAGGAAGTGGAGAAACTAGTAAAAGATGGAAATGAATGTTACCTTTCACGTATTGTTGAAAACAAAAGAACTGTTTAGATTAATGATGTGCCAGTGGTAAATGAGTATCTCGATGTTTTTCCTGATTATTTTCTTGGTATTATACAGGATTATGATGTTGAATTTACTGTTGACTTAGTTCCTGATTCTAAGACAATTTCAAAACCCCCTTATCGAATGGCTCAATTTGAACTTTTAGAGTTAAAGAAGCAATTGCACGAGATATTTGATAAAGGTGCCATTCGACCAAGCACATCACCAAGTGGTGCACTTGTCTTATTTGTTAAAAAGAAAGATTATTCAATGAGACTTTTCATTGATTATAGAGGATTGAGTAAAATAACTGTTAATAACAATTATCCTTTGCCTCATATCAATGATTTGTTTGACAAGCTCTAGGGAGCTCAGTATTTTTCGAATATTGACATGAGGTCAGCATAATATAAGTTGAATATAAAAGAAGAATTCATTCCAAAGACTGAATTTTGTACTAGATATGGCAATTATGAATTTGTAGTTATGCCTTTTGGATTAACCAATAATCCTACTGTATTCATGGAAATTATCAATAGAATTTTCCATGAGTTTTTGGATAAGTTTGTGGTTGTTTTCATTGATGATATTTTGGTTTTTTCCAAAAGTAAAGAGGAATATGAAAGTCATTTAAGGGTTATCTTGCAAGACACAAAAGAAAAGAAACTATATGAAAAATTTATCATGTGAGAGTTTTGGTTACAAAAAATTTAATTCCTTGGTCACATTGTTTCAAAAAATGGTATAACTATTGATCCTGAAAAAAAAAGTTGTTGAAGAATGGACAAGACCTACAAATATAACTGAGTTCCAAATTTTTCTTGGTTTGGATGGTTATTATCGGTGGTTTGTTGAGAATTTTTCATGGTAATCTAGTCCAATGAATAAGTTAAATCGAAAAGGTATTATGGTCATCTGGAAAAAAGAATGTGTGTATTGTTTTCTAGAATTGAAAAGAAGATTGGTGAATGCTACAGTTTTGGAACTACATTCCAGCAATGGTGAGTTTTTTATCTATAATGATGCTTCGTTGAAAGTACATGGTCGTGTCCTTATGTAGAATGATCAGGTAATTTCTTATGCATAACATCAGTTGAAAACACATGATTTAAATTACCCTACACATGATTTGGAATTAGCTCCTGTTGATTTTGCTCTAAAAAATTGGAGGCATCATTTGTATGGACTAATGTGTGAAATACATAGTGATAACAATAGTTTAAAGTATATATTCCCTCAGAAGGAATTGAACATGAGATATAGGAGATTGATGGAATTAATCAAGGATTACTATTGTACAATTCATTACTATCCGAGAAAAGAAAACAAAGTGGTTGATGCTTTGAGTCAAAAAAGTAATGCTTCATTTACCATACTACGTATGGAACGAGAACCTTTGGTTTTTTATTTGATGAACTTTGGCTTAGAAGTTATTGCTTCAGGAAGTTCTTATATTTTGATTCAGTTTTCAGTGAGATCATCTCTATTAGACAAGATTACGAAAGCATACAAGAAAGACAGTGGGTTGGATAAAAAGGTAGAGCTGGTTCAGAATGGTATGATGCCTGAATTTAACATTGATAATCACTGTGTTTTGAGGTTTGGGAAGAGATTACTTGTTCCTTGTGATTCACAGTTGATGAATGAGTTGTTATGTGAGGCTCATAGATCCACGTTTTCAGTTCATCCTGGAATTTATAAGATGTACATATATCTACGGGAGTATTATTAGTCAGATTTAATAAAAAGAGACATTGCTGATTTTACTGTGTGGTGTTTGACTTGACAGCAGGTTAAAGTAGAGCAGTAGTTACTGAAAGTGATGATTTAGTCATTAATGGTGCCAGAGTGGAAATGGGAAAATATATCAATGGACTTCATTGTGAGATTACAAAAGACATCTTGAGGTAATAATGAAATCTGGGTTATTGTTGATCGATTGACTAAATATTCTCATTTCCTTCCTATTCGAGATAATTTCCCTCTAGATCAACTTTTTCATTTGTATATTAAAGATATAGTCAGCTTACATAGAGTTCCCCTCTCCATTGTATCAGATCGTGATCCTAGGTTTACTTCTATCTTTTAGAAAGGCCTTCAGAATTCGTTGGGTACTGCATTACATTTTAGTACAGCTTTTCATCATCAATAAGATGGGCAGTCAGAATGAACAATTCAGACATTGGAGGATATGATACATTCTTGTTCAATGGATTATCAGGGAATTTGGGACCAAGATCTCTCTTTGGTTGAATTTTCATATAATAACAGTTTTCATTCCAGAATATAAGTGGAACCATTTGACGCATTATATGGGATGCAGTGTGGAACAACGGATTTTTGGGATGAAGTGGGTGAAAGGATGCTGATGGGACCTGAATTGGTAGAAGACATGGTAGAAAAAGTTCAGTTGATTCAGAAACACATGAGAACAACTCAGAGCAGGCAGAAAAGTTATGCGGATAGCCGGAGGAAGGATCTATCTTTCTAGGTTGGTGATCATGTTTTTCTCAAAGTTTCACCACGGAAAAGTGTGATGCGATTTACTAAAAAAGGAAAGATAAGTACATGGTTCATTGGACCATATGAAATCCGGGAGAGAGTTGGATCAGTTGCATACTAAGTGACATTATCTCCATGTTTGTCAAATGTACACAATGTTTTTCATGTTTCAATGTTGAGAAAATATATGCCATGTCCATCTCATGTTTTGAGCCAGAGGTAGTTCAGTTGGAAGAGAATCTCTCTTTTGAAGAACAACCAGTCCAGATTCATCACCGAAGAGAGATTGTGTTGTGAAAGATGGTAATTTATCAAGTGAAGGTTTTATGGAAAACCATATGGTTGAAGAGGCAACATAGGAATCTAAAAATTCTATGAGGGATAAATACCCCCACTTATTTTGATAAGTGAATAAAATTGTGAGGACGCAATTCCAAAAAGGGGGGAAGGATGTAACATCCTAGGTAAATAAAGAATAAGATGTTTTCATATTTTTTTAATATTTTTGAATTAAATATTAATTTTACTTTAAAAGTGTTTCTATGTTTGATAACGTATCTGATATGCAACAACAAGTTTCTTTGAAATATTATGTTGCACACTAATAATATAAAAATATTATTCTAAATGGTAGTTAACACGTAGTCGATGTAATGGCGGTAATGAATATATATAACTAAAATATGATAATATTTGTTTGCTAAATGTTTTTACATTTATCCCTTAAAAGATAAAGGCTTAAAATAAGAAAAGAATTCAATTTTAAACCTAAATACTCTAATATTCAATAAAAAGGTCGATTTATCGCCTTTTGATGGAGAAACCTCAATAAAAATAGACTTGGTCACCCTTATACATTCTATTGTACCAAATTAAATCCTTTTTTAGAATCGAGACATCAAAATTTACTTTGTGTATGTTTTTTTTATTTTTCCGATAAAATTCATTTTTAATGAATAAGTGAAAAATGTTGTTTTTTAATTCAAAACCTCCTTTTAATCTAATTTATTTATATGATTATATTATCTTATGAATTGGTTTTAAAGATAAATTAAAATATATTTTTACCATTTAAACAAATGGTGGAATTTTGAATTAATTTCACTTTGAAATTGGACCTAAACAAGTGTCAATCTTTTGATATATATTGTTTTTAAAGAACACGCTATTTGTTTTAACAACGGGAAGTAATTGTTAAATTAATTATTTCAACTTATATGTTTTGAATTATGTAAAATTGAAATAATTTTTTAATTTTGTATATCAAATATATCTTAGGGTGATTTTTTGGTATTTTTCGGAAAAAAATCAATTTTTGAAGAATAGTGAAACCACTATGTGGTAGTTAAAAAACTGATTTTTCATTGAAATAAACTTTACCACATCTGTGTATTGAATTTCAAAAATCCAACATACATGTTTTTTTTAGGATGTAAAATTCTATTCAATGGGATTAAAATATTTTTTGGTGAATAATAACTTTTATGTTTTATTAATCAAGATTAAAGGTAATTAGTGTAAATTAAGGTAAAAATAATGGTATGATAAAATGATATTACCCTGAAACATGTCCTAACCATATTAGATGAGTCATTTCTGAAAAATAGAATCCATGGGTTAACATGGGGAGCCCATGGATCCACATGGGTAAGAAAATGACATTAATAACTTTTTATTTAATGTTAAAATAAAAATGTAACAAATATGTATTGGTTTACTAAAAAAATTTACATGGCGTTATACAAGTCATATTTTTACTATAAATATTCATTAAGAAAGCTAAAATGATTTCCTACATCATGATATTTTTTTATAATTTTTAGACATTAAATAAATAAATTTAATTATGACTCCATGATGATGCAGCGATTACCTCATTAATGAACGATTTAAATAAAATGAAAAGATAAGGTATAATCTAAGACTTACACTTGTGAAAAACTTATTGGATGGGTGGATTTCAAACACTTATCACCTTATACTCAAAATATATATTTTTGAGACCTTTAGAATACTAAAATAATTTTATAATAAAGTAACATTTTATAACTTCCCAAGAGTGTCCCTCCTCCCTCTTATAAAAGGCCCCCTTCTATACCCCCTTTCTCACAATTCTCAACCCCTTTAGCTCATCCAAAAAATATTCAAATAATCTCCCAATATCCCTATCTTCATCCAAGAAACCTTACCTTAGGCAGAAAGCTCTTCAAAATACCCTTTTGGTTCAAACCAAGGAGAGTTACACAATTTTAAGGAGATTAAAGAGCGATCGAGTCAAGTCTGACACCAGGTAAAGCACTTCGTCTCAATATCCATTCATTGAGACATATTTTGTTATAATAGAAGACTTTCCTTTATATTCTGTATAAACACCCATGTCTATTCAAAGGGAATATTTTTCTACGAAGCGTTTAACTAATGGAAAAAAAGTATGTTTCTTTTAAACGTACGTGGTGACAACCACCTTTCCGCCGCGGCGAGTATTATTTGATATTTGGCCTACATATCAAGTCGTGATGTTTTTAAAAGAAAATAAATACCATATACACTTATATGTATTTTGGTATTGAAAATGGATTTGATAATGGATTTTTTATTTCAATATATTTAAGTGATATATTGTGATTGTAATGTGGAAATGTTTTCTTTCCGTTATATTTGTTTTATGTATTATGATTTTATAATGGTACATGGACATTTGAATGGTGGTTACATGATAAACCAAGTGACGGGTGGTACCATGAATACTAGTATGGGTGGTTATGTTATAAATTCTAATGCATTGGGTATGGAAGTTGGCCGTATGACTATTCCATTTAGTGATATATGTGGAAGTTGACCGTATTGTTATTCCATTTAAGTATGTCTAGGTCCCAAGTTACCTTTATATGTTATGTGTACATTAAATGGGTTTTATGGTAATATCTTGGTTACAAAAGGATAAGTAATGATCTTTTATTCAGTGAAGAGTATTTACTACTTCATAATGGTTAAAAGAATTACTTTGATAAAGTTTTCATGGTTTACATGATGTTTTGAAAAACTAATAGTTTCCATTCTTTGTGTATCCCTTACTGAACTTTTTATGCTCATCCCAAGTTTTTGAAATGTTTTTCGTAGTATATAATGTGGAATAATGTCAAGGGTGGGATTATGGAAAAGTCATGTTGTCTTAAACATGGAACTAGACATGACTCTTTTTTTCTAGAGTTCAAGTTTTGTTAAAAAAAGGAAACAATATAGAAGTGTCTACTTTGTAATCATTAAATATGTAATGATTATTTCCTAATTCTCTAAAACTATAAACATGAAAAGACCCTAAATGTGAATTATTCATTTAATTCAATATTACGTTATATTTAAGGCCGAGTCCTTATATTTTACTTATGAAATAAGCAATATTATTTAAGAACAAACCACGAGAAATATATCCTTCCATGTCAGCATCCCAAAATGGATGATATTGGAATTGAGTAATTTATTATTGAAAAATCTCAAATTAATAAGCCTACAAATTGTAGCGACGTCCATGTTAGAGAACAACCAAATCGAACTCAAAGGAACATAATGATTGGAAATTGTTTCATGATACCAAATCTTCTAGTTTCAGTGGATATACTTACATAGTAGTTAATGATGAGTTGATTAATTCTTTTGAAATGATATTAAAATTCATGAGATTTTATAAATATTAAAATGTTACTCTTTTCAATTAATTTTTTAAGGTAAAATTATTCAATGATGGACTTTGGTAAATAATAACAGATAATGATAAGATATTTATTATAGGAAATAATATACATTTAAAAATATTTTTTAGGAAATTTCATTTATTTTGTTGTTTGACATGGGATGGGGAAATAATTATTCATTTTGAAGGGAAATGTTATTTATTTGGTAGGTATGTATGATAAATAAATAAAATATAATATAGGTATATGCTATATAATTTTCATTATATTGATAGTAAAATTAATAGAATTTTCACATGATTTACAAAAAATACATAGATATCTGGTAACAAAATATTTTAAAAGTTAGGTGGAGAATTTTCATTATGATGCGAGAGTTATGATGGAATTTTATGAAAGATCAATTCATTAATATGAAAAGAGTATGAAAAGGTTATGGTGGCATGAAATAGTGTATTCTCTAACTATGAATCTCAATGTTAATCTCCACAATTGTTCTATGTGTATTAAATATAACTTTAAGGAGTATTTTATTTGATCAATAAAGTGTAACTAATATGATTATTTTGGTCAAAGGGATTAGTAATATTATGATGAGAGTCACAGATAATAATAAAAAGATGTAACTGATAGTAAAATAATGGTGAGTTATTTTTGATTTAATGAGATCAATCATTATTATATCATGTGTCAGAAGCTACTTACTCCTGATTGAAATTATAAAGGCCAAAAATAGAATTTCATGTTAAAATATTTTTCTACTACTATGATTTATGTTATAAAATATAATTTCATGTTGATTGGAATATTTATTATTTAGTATAGTTATACACATACCGTGATACCTTAGAATCACTGAATTTTTCAATTTGTTTAAAAAATTAATGATAAATGGATATATAAAATATATATATATAATATTTGGTGATAACTCAGGGAAGAAATATTAAATTCATATTAATTTATAGAAATTGTAATATTTTTATTAGCTGGGTATGATTTTTTCAAATAAGTTTAAAAATCCTATATTGTAGTTTTATATTATTTTAAATATTTGTTAGATGTTATTTTTCATGATAATATATATCTTTTTTCCTTGATTTTATTTTATAATAATTTTATTCCATTGATATCCTACTCAAAATCAAATAAATTTCATAGAAATAGATGTGGAATGCCTGTAACTCATGTAGTTTAATATAATTTGAATTTTTAATAAGGGATTTACACATATTTAATTTGTAAATGTATGTTAATTCTTTTTATTTTTCTTGTTTTATTCTTATTTAGAGGTTGAGTATAATGTTGAAATAGTACCAAATTTTAAACCTATTGCAAATCCCCAAATGAAATAGAAGAAGTAGATTTCATGGAGTTTAATAATAAGAAATTGTAATTTATAGATAAATAAATTATTTGAAATAACATATCACCATATATATGAAATTATTTTTTTTGTTAAAAAAATGATTTTTTAATGATGATTTGTATGGACAATAAATCCTTGAATAACATCAGTGTTCAGAAGATGTACCATTTTACTCATATCGATGATTTTATTGATCATATCTGGGGAGAATAGTATTTCATTATGATTGATATGGGGTTAGGGTAATACCATTTGATAGTTATGGAGGAATATATATTTAATAAGTCATTTCAAAATAGATATGGTCATTTTGTGTTCTAATTTATACCCTTTTTGTTTTTTAATGGACTAGGTACATTTATAGAACATATGAATACAATTTTCCTTGAGTACAAGGGTAATTTTTTCATTGTGATTATTAGTCAAATAATTTGATGTAATAAAATTCATGATGATAATTAAGTAAACCTATTATTTTTTTTTCTAAAAACCCCTTAATGAAAAAAAATCGTATGTAAACTTTTGTGGGTATAACTTTTGGGTGAGACAGGTTTACTTCATTATGTATATATTTTATAATGATGAATGATTTTTTGAACTACTAAAATATATTTTTTGGAAGAATAGAACAATGATAAAATTATCCCAAAAGTTTATAGATTTCAGTTAATATTATGTTAGAGCTTGTGGATATTTAAAAGCATGTCTCGATTTTCAGGCCCACTGAGTAAGTAAACACCAAATAAGTAAAAAAAATTCAGAAAAAATAATCCTTGGAACATTTTTATGAACTAAATAGAATATTATTCAATGGTCTATAGTTTTACATTTCCATTAGTTATGGTTAATTTATCATCTATATTGATGATTTTTGAAAGGTATTAGGGAGTGTTTGATGCAGAATCATCAGGAAATCACATATCCATCCAGGAAACTAAAACATCATGGGTTAAACTAAAATTCACGTGATACGAAAAAAGATAATATTGTATTCCCTTAAAAATTTTATATAAATAATTTTTATAGATAATGTTTTAAGTATAAAAAATTCATAAAATATTGAACTATATATTCCATAAGAAATAGTTGAACATATGATAAGGAAAATTAAATGAATCCCATATATAAATATTGCTGGATTCAATATAACTTATTTGGAGTAAGTTATATAGGGAGATAATCATATTACTCAATGGTGGTAGTGGAATGCAACAAATATATATCTACTGTGGATATAGTAAGAGAATTAACGTGATATTCAATCATTTAAAACAAAATTTGAATAATTGAAAGTGTGAGAAATCCCATCAATTGTAATCAAAATCACATTACAATGAAGTATCATTGATTTGGATAAATCACAAATCAGAACAATATGTATAGTTTTTTTTAAACCATATAAAAATATTTAGTTCCACTATAATTCATTACATTCATTCAAATATTCGATTGATTCTATGTAAAAAATTAATATATCAAATTTTACTAAGCATAGTAAGTGATTCAATATAAATATGGGTATAATAATTAATGAGGAATTTATAATTGGTAATAGTACATAAGTACTAGATTCATCCCCCAGGTGTATGCATTATTCCACCTGGTATATCGCCAGAGAATATTTATTTAGTGAATACACATCCATTCTCAAAAAATAATGACCCGATATAAAAGTATATAGTTGATTTTCTGATGTATATATATCCCATGAACAATTGTTTTTATATATAATCTCGTTGAAGAAAGTGTGCATGTTCTAATAGAAAATATGACCTAATTATAATGGATATAGGAAATATCAATATGAATATTCGTAGATTAATATAAGTTCATTGGAATAAATAAACGGTGATGTTTGGAAGAAATTTTTACTATGAATTTGGATTAATGGGGAGAGGAATATATGTTTGTGGAAAATATGGACCACTGAGGAAGGATATAGTGTATTGTAAAATTGGGAATGAATGTCTTCGAGTTGTTATATCTATCATGCTAGATTATAAATCAATTTCATAATTAATTTACATCCATTATTTCTAGTAATATGATATTAATGTAACATTCATGTAAATTTCAGGTAGAAAATATTTTTTTTGTAGTTTTACATTAGATATCAAGGATATTATTATATAATATTAAATTATCTCTATAGATTATTTTTAATAAATTTTATACTATGAATGTATGATGAATTTATAATTAATGGTTATATAATGGATGATTAAATTTTACTACCCACCTAGCCACTCATCCCAATGTAACATGTTGGTTCATGTCAATATTTGAGAAGGTATTTCTCATGATTCAGACATCCCATGTATTTTTTTCCATATGGAATGTGATATTTTTATACAAGGAGCTCAGGTATAGTGTGATTCAATGAACCGATGTTCCTGAAATAATGGATGAAATATATTAAATATATATAGTAGAAAGAGAAGATAATTTTATAGAAAAGTAGAATAACATATAAATGTGGCCATGGATTTAAATTTTTTGGGCACTATTGAGTTTTGAATGCAGGTTTTACCCAACATACAACATATCATTTTCTGTTGTAAGGCATTTTTGGAAAATTCATTATTGGTGAAAATAAAATAAATAAATAAATAAAATTATTTTATATCATACATTGAATCAATAACATATGTTCACCAATAATTATATTTTTATTAAAAGTATTTAATGTTAGAGGCATCACCATATATCTATTTATGATTCCCTAGACAGAGAATATGAGGATGTCTCTCTGATAATCATCTTCCAGATCATGGATAAGAGATCGAAATGAAATGGAATCATAAGATATAACCAATGATAATTATTACTATCGTTTCATCCGTTATTCATCGATCTTGAGGTAAGAAATTATTTTCATTATATTTATTCATCATTTTCAATTTTTATCACCAATATGGATAAACAAACCAAAAAATTGATCAAAATATCTTGTGTATTGATTGATGGAATTACAATATTATTTTGTTGGGAGAATCCCATTATGATTATTTGATCATATCATCATTAATAATTCTAAGGGAAATTAATCAAGGATGAAATGGAAATTGATCAATCTGTGTTCCTCATAACTACTTATTGTTCTTTTTCTCCCCCAATTTTTTCAATCATGGATAATAAATATTGGCCTGATGTTGGACATAAATATTGAAATCACTAATTTGAAACCTATATAATTATGAAAAAATATTATATAATATATCTAGTATTGTCACAAACATGCTTTAGGAGAGATGATGGTATCAGTTATTGGAATAAAACATTTTGGGGACCACTGGTTTCATATTATGCGTGTAGCTGAGATGAGATTAATTGTAACTAATTTCCAAGTGGATTAGATGACCAGATTCATGCCAATGACCACATAAAGATTTTTTATATTAGTTATTTCGTTAATTTTAATATAAATTATGGAAATCAATATGAATGTTTCCTGAGAACTCATGTAACAAAGTACAAAGTATACATTAAAACACAGATAAGCATAAAGTGTTATTTGGAGATACACATTGTGTATTACACAAAAAAAGTAGCAATGGTATTGAGAGGAAGATAAGGATAAAATTTCATGAGACCCTATAAAATTTTCTTTTAACCCCTCAATGATATCTCAGAATCCACCACAATGGGATCATTGACACATGATAGAGTAAATGTGCTAGAGTATGTTGTGTAATCCCATAAATGCATGACTTGTACCAAAGGTACATGAGCTAAGTCACAAACAAACCCTTGTTGGGGCATGAGCCACAACTACTCCTAGCTCACCTATATTGGTAATGGGGTGACTAAAATTATGGAAGACATGACTAACTCATGGTTTCCTTTTACTATGTACTCATATAGAGACAAGCACCCATCTAGATGCAAGACACTACGTGGAAAGAATAAAATATGAAAAACTACTATAAAGTGAACCAAACATGCATGATCCTATAAAAAGTTACAAATTATTATAGTTTAAATAGAATAAACGTGGAAAAAATACATACCAAATTTGAAATATGTCCCAACCAGACAGAACTAGAAATGTAAATTTCAAAAATAGAGCCCATCTCTTAAATCCAAGCCTATAACCATCGTTTGTGGTCCATGAAAGGTGTATCCCAAACTACATATATAGTCATGGTAACCCTATTTTTTCATTATAATACATGACACATATAGAAAATGTACATATAAGAGTTAGTTTCTAAATAAATAGTAACATACCAAAAAGTTGAAGGGATATGAGTAAGAGATACAATAGTAATGAAATATAATCAAATCAAGAGTTAGTGAATGAGTACTGATCAACCAAAAAAGATTGAATGTATGCACATACAAACATAACGGGATTAAATATATGAGTACATGAGATACATATCATCTATTCAAAAAATATAGTAGAAGAGTTGTCTCATCCACCCATGATAAACAAAAATAGAAAGGATGTGTCATATCACACCCATATTTACCTTTATTGAATGTAGTGTAACAATATCAAAGGTATGTATACAATAGAGAAAATATATATATTCTCAGTAAAAGAATCCCCATAGAGAGAGTAATGGTATCTCCATATCCGATCTCAATCAATGAAAACATGTATTGCACAATACCCAATGTCTGTCAATAATTTTCACCATCTCATACATTTGTCCAAATGTAACTATGCATGTATGACCACTCCACTTCATTATAATTCATAGTATATGGGGTAAAAACTCAATGTTTAGTTCTCTCACACATGCCTATGGATAGGGGGGCTTCCACTGAGATGGAATCAAGAACTCTCTATTGTGATCAATCTGATGGTACAAATCAGAAGTCATCGATGACCCACTACCTAGTGTTGTAGAGGCTATCACTCAGATGTTGAGGGACCTAACCCAGATATGTAAGGTGTGTACCATTATAATTTCTTTTATGATCCACAAGTCATCTAAACTGGAGGCTGCCACATGAAAGTCATTAAGGACCCACCACCTTGCTCAACTGGAGGGTAACACTCAGATGGTTTCTTGTGCTCCAAAGCAATCATTAACATCATCTTGTGTTTCCTCATCAGGTTTTGTTCCCCGGAAATTTCATAGAGTATCTCCAAATCCAAAAATAGTGAACCATCATATTTTACATGGGAAACACACAAAATAAGATAATCGTTGGCCAAAATTGGAGTCCAAACTATGGTTATAGAAATGGATGAATTTTTCTCAAAAATGAAACTAAGGAACATGACGTGTAGAATGAGAAACAAAACCTGTGGTCCACATCAACCTCCAAGTCGTGTACCTGGCTAGCACATGACTTCAAACTGTGTTGGAGTACATAGTCAGCAGGTTGACTACACATTGTGTCCAAGACACCCAGAGACTGGGACATGTGCTGCTCACCATTTGCCTGTACTAGATTTTCCATCCTTGTACAAAACCCCAAGTAGATATACCAGATTACCATTCCATGTACCAGTCCATGATCATCTAAATGACTTCCCACTAATGTGATTTTTCACAAGTGTAGATCAACCAAGAAGAGTTTTCATGGAATGAATGAGAGGATCCTCACTGTGTTATCCGTAGATTTCATAAAACCCTATTCATCACTGATGAGGGGTATACACATAGTGTTTTCATTATTATAAAAGTATGTGTTGAAGGGATATCTCTTTAAATATCAATTCCACAATACTAGATTGATCTAGTCAATGTAAATTCTATTATAGGCTTCAATCATCCCCAATAAATGGATATAACTAAAAACATCATATATTAGTCGTTTCACTTTGGCTAATGTTAGTTAGATGTATATTAATATATTTTTCCATTCATTCCTCATGAAAAAACTTGTTCAATAATGTATTTTATGATCCCAACCCATCACATTGATCTATAATTCCTTTATAAAATCCGTGATATGTGCTTCACTCATCAATCCAAATATATTTTTTCAATCCACCACATGTGAGAGGGTCTTCTCGGGCTCAGTAGCTCCCAAAAAATTCAAACTAGGATCATATTGATCAAATCTATGGAAAACCAAAAAAAAATATTATGGAGAGTGGAACCAAAAAAATTGAATGAATTTTTACCATGCGTTTTAGATCAATAATCTCGAGTAGTGAACAATGGATAAGAATCTGAAGAGATTAACTGAATTTCACCACTAGGGACATGAAAAGGCTGAAAATATGGTAAAAAAATAATTACATAAATCGATATACTCATCTATTTAATCAATGGTAATAAAAAAATTATCAGTCATACATAAATTATGGATTGATCACTGATGAATAACTCATCCAAATATGATTTTATAGATTTCATTCTGTTGACTAACTATTGATCTGCTCAGATATGATGAATCATCATCATCAGATGTGATCCTCCAATAGGGGATGAAGAAAGAGCTCTATTTTTCTCCCATTGATCATGTGGAAAACCATGAAGTAATATTCATTGTGATACACATATATATTTATCTATTACACTAAAAAATAATTAATTATATTAATGATTAATAATCTCATTATGATCCTTGCCAATGAGCAGGGGGTTAGAACATCACATGCCAACTCATTTTATGTCGTGGAAATGGTAAAAACCGTGTTTCATAGTCAAATATTTCCGGGGAAATAAAATCCAAATACCCATTAACCATTTATCCTATATTCATTAGGAATTTTATTTTTCATATTATAAAATATATTTAAAAATTTAAAGAAATTAATTTCTTGAAAAATAGGCCTTGGAACCTCACACCTTCTGTCCGTGAACAATGGAAATATATAAATAAATATTTCTATTTCCTAAAATCCAAAAACATAGTCTCTTAATTTCTCCCTATTTCAATGTTTTGTTCCCTCGTAATAAAAACTAAGAAAAAACATGAGATTCAGAGCCCAAACATTTCTCTCCCAGTCAAGGGAAGTCTTATTTATATTCATATGCTATAATAAAATATTGAACATGTGGATTTTCCGTCCACACATGGTCCACTCCATCGTATCATTGATCACCATTGGGTTTTATATAATGTGTGCTCCGTCAATAATGTACTCCTCTCCCTAGACGATGACTTGACTAGAGTCATGCACGTGTCTCCTAAGATATGACACATGGATAACGTTTTACACCAACTTCAGTTGTGGTGTTAGATAGACATAGTATGAAACATCACAACCCTTATGAATGATCTTTAATGGATTGATTATCATCAAGGATAGCTTTCCTTCTCATATGATCCTCCACAATCCTCATCATGGTAGGCATCTCTAGAAAATGTGGTCTCACTACCCGAACTCCATAGCCCAATAATGGAAATCTAATTAAACATTTCATCTACTCATAATCATCCACATCCACTAATGGATGACCATCATATTCTGCATTGGCACATGCAAAACCCATATGAACACAAGAGATGACACACCTATTATATTCTGTCACGAGTGAGACCATAATTGTTTCCCCTATAGGGCCTACAAATCAGTTTTAATAATTGTTGAGTGGTAGTTTTCGTATGTAAATAGTACCATGGGATGATGATCATCCTAGTTACATCGGGAGTCTTTAACTCATGCCCCCATAATATATTATAAAACAAATATACTATGTACGATCTTCCCAATAGTCTGTAAGTGAATAGATATTACCATCCTTACATTGGTCTGGAATTAATCATGCATGCCTCTATATAATCATGAAATAAACTATGTGTCCTAAATGGAAATAATTGTTAATGGATCTCCATGGATAAAAATGATCTACTGTAAGTACAACAACCTCTAACTCTCCACTGAAATTCTCTGTCTAATGGAAAATATGTGTTCTGAATTCTTCAGTCAGTCAACTATCACGTATAATGAGCCAGGGAACATCATTATGAGAAATATCCTTGTAAAAAAGTTCATGGATATTTCATATAATCTCCACTCTATGATCTAAAGTGGTTGGAAAAAACCTACAATAAATTTTTACATTACTTCACCTACAGACATGTGAGGAACAAATAGGTGAACTCATATACAAATCATCTCAATATAGAAACCAAACACCACTAGTTTTTTATTTGTACATTTCCCCCACATAGGGATATAAAATTAGCATAGGATTTTTGATCTCCCACATCACCACATCTCATGACATTATTAGAACCACTATCCTCTTATAGAACATGATGACTTGATTCCTTCTATAATAATCATTTGGTGACTCACCTATGGAAATATAACCCGGTAGGACCACATTATCTATGTCCCAGCAAGTAAAATAAATATGATCCTGATTATAATGAGTCAACATCATTGAAAAAATAAAAGGAATACACTCTTTATACACTAGGGTTAATAGCAAGTATAATAACATCTCTAAATATTCATAATCTATGAGATCATGGATGTTACATATAATAGAATCTACAATATCATTTACCTTAACTATATTATAACATATCTTGATGTTCAATTTTTCAATATATCCAGCCATTTTCGCTCACTCATGTTCATGTCTCTCTACATTAATATGTTAATCAATCTATGGTTTTCTGAGTAAATGATAAATCACTCCCCTAGAAGGTAGTTCCTATTCATACTCAGGATGATGGATACCACTTCCTAATCTAGGTCATTGACCTCATAGATCCTCTTATTGAGACTCAACTACCTTGACCCATATTTAATGGCTTCTTGTATCTTCGCCAACATATAGTCGAGACTAACTTCTTGTAAATCACAATACACTATAATATCCAAACAACTTTCTAGTAGTATCAACAAAGGATAACTCATCATCTAGTTTCTAAAATCTTTATTATTCCTAGGATAATACTCAAACCTGGTAAATTTCATTTCATTCTGTCTTAGGGAGGTCATAGGGGAAACAATTCTATAGAATTCCTTGAAAAAAATCATGCAGTTCCCACATAAGCCATGAAATATCATTAAATCTAACATGTCACTGGGTGGATCCCAAGAGTGAACTAAATCAATATTCATGGGGTCTATGGATAATCCATGGAAAAGTATTTACATGACCAAGTAAATTGACCTCCTGAAACTATAACACTCACTTCGATATATTCCCAAAATTATAGTACTCTCAAATCACACTAAATAACATCCTCAATATCCTTACATGGTCCCCCTATGATTCACATTAGGTAACTATTTAATCATTGAAAAAAATAAACCTAGTCCATGTATGGATTAATTTCTTAGTGGATCATATTTGTAAAAAGGACATGGACATTCCATACAATGATGGGAATCACTATGAAAATCATTGTGTATGTAGTTTAACTAGAATGACTGCATTAGAAAATAAACTTTCTGCACTATCAACTGCGTGTTGCCAGAATAGAGATTTATCATCATGGACAATATCATTAAAAAAAACTATATAATGAGGTCATAAATCATTGAAATGGGTTTGTTGTTATTTAATTTTTCCTGGTTCAGAATTTGATAATACATGAAAATACACAATCCATTGTCTTATTTTTTACACCAACGACACATGAACTACCAAGGGGGGCACACAGGGTCTCATGAAAGCCTCATCCAGAAAGTCTTTCTATTGGAACATCAGATATTGAATCAAGGTAGGGGAATCTAATATGTTGATGAAGATATTATAGTGGTTTGGGTATTCAATTAAATAGAAAACACAATCTCTTACCTATGAGATAGAGTAGAAATGTTATCAAGTAACACATTAATGAATCCCCCACCACTAAAGGATTGCATATGATGTAGATATACTACCCCACATGAAACAATCACTTACTGATGGTGTCACACCCCCCTCCCACCAAAGATGCCCCTCCTGAGCTGGAAATGGTGAAAGGGAGATAATGACCCCTGAGTCCCGCCTCCAGTAGGCCCCGTGGTGGCGACTACAACCAAGGGTATGAGATTTCAAATATGGGAGGCATTAACCCCTTTTTTATTATTTAGGATCAGGAAATACGACAATTCACCCACTAAAAAGGAAAGAACCAGTTTATATAAATAAACCCAAACCAAGCCCACATACCTGTTTAAATAATTTTATAACAAGGTACTAGTACAAGAAATCTAAAAGTACAATACCAAAATAAAACAAAGGTACAACAACAATAACAACTCCAACTTCCTGACTACTAGGGTCTCACACAGCCCTATTAGTCCACCTGGAAACCTGAATGTAAACTTTGGGTAAGCATACAGGTATACTCAGTAGGGAAACCTAAACCTCTCATGCACAAGTGAGGAGACATCCTAATGTCCCATGAGAACAACAGAAGAAACCTAGCAAGGAATTCTATCCACCCAACCTCACCAGCCACACTCACCAAAACACAATCACAACAGGTAGTAGTAGTATATAAGAACAAGAGTATTGGGTACCCCGCACCATTTACCTTTAGTTAGCTGCTCTTCCTAATGACGAACGTCCTGATGTTGCCACACTCTCCCCGCCCGCACACACCTAAGCCTCACAACCACGTATCCCGCCCGCACACACCTGGGCCTCACAACCACGTATCTAGCCCTCACACACCTGGGCCTCATCCCAAAGATTCTTGGGAAATAGTTGAACCTGCCTGTAGAGTCTTTGGATAAAACCACCCCAATCGAAACCTACCCCGAAGAGTCTTAGGTGTAAGGTCACCTCAAGCCATCACAACCTAGGGGAGAAGGACCAGGAAGGAGCTTCTAACTATGGGAAATACACCCTCACCCATAATATGGGAGTGTTCGGCACTAAGTTCTCAACATGGGTGGGGTTCGATAAAACACAAAAGATATATATATATATATATATATATATATATATATATATATATACCAACCACACAACACAACATATGGCTTCTAAAAAGAGAAACTGAGCATGTGCCTCGGAACTGCTACTATGAAGCACGCATACAACAAACAAACCCAACCCCCTTTAGGTTTTCACATTTTGTTACAAATAGTTATCTAGTTCATTAACTACTGGGAAACTATCCACAACTAACCACACCAACATATCCCTGTCATCCATAAATCAAGTTAAGAAAACACAAGAAACACAACCAAGCCCTTATTATCAACCAACCAACCCATTTATTATTAAACCCATTCCATTACCATGCCGCACCATTCATTAACTCTTCCACTTTAATTTATTATTCACAACCCACTATTCATTCACAAACAAATGCAACCCTGCATCCCCGCTGCCAACCACCATAACCACAACCACACCGAAACCCGTACATCATGTCAACCATAGCCCTACTAATCACCTGTTCTAAAAAAAACAACAAAACACCCCATCACATGCCTCGTAACCAAGCCAAACCCACATGTTCATTATTCCATTTGGTTTAACTGGGGTGATCACAAAAGGGTTCCATATTTTAAACAGCCATATTTATGTGATTAACCAATTTCCATATTCCACAAGGTTTCCACCCATAAGAAAATCTATAAGGAGAGGGCAACATTTAATTTCATGAGAAAAGGCCCCCAAAGACCTTGATTTTCCGTAGGGAGAAGCTCATTCAATTCAAAACATAATATCACAGGGTATAAAGTAACAACAATCACAACTTCCCATCCCCGTTATATAAGCCAGTTATTATCTTTATTAAAATGGTTCAAAAGTGTTTCACATAAACAAGAGAACACCCACCCCTCATGATGCGCAAAGTAGAGAGATGAAGGTAAGATCCCTACCTCAACTGGTTCTTGATCGCAACGCTCCCCCAGATCAACCTTAGAAGACGTCGGTCGGCATCTGTCACCTCTGTCAGGTCCTAGAAAAACCTCCTTGGGTGGATGTCGGAAAGGAAAGGCCAATGGAAAGACAACAGATCCAAGCTCGGAAGCTCCTCCTCATCGTTACGATCCAGTGGCCGCTAACGGATCGTAAATCGGAGCTCAGACGAAGAAGTTATGGAAGAAAGAGCCTTCGAGTCTCTTGAGAGAGCTCTACTCGGAGGAGAGGGGAGGAGAGGTGTGAGTTGAAAGGAGGAGGGGATCCCTCCTTTTATAGGCGTGAAAAGAAAAAGTGCACGACATGTACTTTATGGTACACGGCATGTACTCTGTTCTTTCACATGGTCTCCAAACGGCTTCCAACACGGCTTCGCGGCCATTGAATGGTCAACACACGATTTGAGGATAACGCATACGCGGGGAAGGACTACACAATGTGTATTTTAGACACACGGCATGTACTCATTTATTACACATGGCAACGATATGGCTCCAACATGGTACATGCCCGTTGACTGGTAACGCGTACACGGGGAAGGACTACACAACGTGTAGAACTGGACACACAGCGTGCACCCATTATTCCACACTGCAAGGACATGGTCTGCAACACGGGGTAATTTCGGGTAGGAGGTACATGGAGTGTACTCAAACTACATGGTGTGTAGTTTCAAAATTCTGGAAAGTGTGGAAAATGTCCATTTTACCCTCCAGAACACTTCTTGACCTTCTTTTTGACAAAGGAATGTGCTGGAGAGGTCCGGAAAATTACATCAGATACCTCTTAAAACATTCTTGTCCCCGAGAATTCAAAAAACAACCTAGAGGAAACCCATCAAGATACCTCTTAGGGTTCTCATTATAACAGGAACCCAACCAACAACCCTAATCATATGTGTTAGGAATTACTTCTCCTATGTCGATATATTATCTGCTTTAGGTGGCACTGACTCGCCTACATGGGTTCAATCGCATCCTCATTAATGCATCTCGATTAAGAATTTGGTCTTCCCACTTTCATACATTAGGATTTTTAACTTTCCCTAACCCCAACATCACACAACCAACACACTTACCGAACACATGGGTTTGGGAAATTCCTTCACTTATGTCGAGATATTATCCGCTTTAGGCTGCACTGAATCGCCCACACGGGTTTAATCACATCTGAATTAATGCGTATTGATTAAGGGTCAGGTTTTTCTCTTTCCCATACATCCGGACATGTTACACATTACCATGGAACAAAGAAACAAAAGGTCTCACAACTGACAAGCCAAGCATTCCATATAACAAATGTACACAGTACGACATCAACACAAGCTCAAAAGAACAAGGGAAAAACACAAGTCAAAACAGCTCCAGGTACTACGTGTGCATCTGGGTCTCCCACACCCAAGTGCTCTCCTCGAGGCCACCATTCCTCCACAACACACGAACCAACAGAATGGTTCGTCCATGGAGCACCTTATCTTTACGTTCCATGATCCTGACTTGTCGTTCCTCGAAGGTTGTGTCATATCTGATATCTAACTCTCCCCAGTTGATAATGCGAGAGTCGTCGTTTAAGTACCGACGAAGTTGGAGGACGTGGAATACGTTATGAACCTCTTCCAACTGAGGTGGCAGGGCCAGCTTATATGCCACCTCGCTGACTTTCCTTAGCACCTCAAAAGGTCCGATGAACCTAGGTGAGAGCTTTCTCCCTTTCCCAAACCTTCGCTGCCCATGTATAGGGGAAACCTTCAAGAACACATGATCCCCCACCTCGAACTCCAAGGGCCTCCTCCGACGATCAGCATAATACTTTTGTCGGTCCTGATCCGCTTTCATCCTCTCACATACAAGATGGACTTTCTCTGTGGTGCTCTGCACTTCATCTGGCCCAAGAGCACCTGTCTCACCAACCTCTTCCCATCAAATGGGTGAATGAAATGGCCTTCCATACAAAGCCTCAAATGGTGCCAGGCCAATAGTAGAGTGGATGCTATTGTTGTAGACAAACTCTACTAAAGTAAACTGTCGTACCCATGATCCTCCAAAATCCAGAACGCATGCTCGCAGCATGTCCTCCAACGTCTGGATAGTCCGCTCCGTCTGCCCATCGGTCTAGGGCTGGAAAGCAGTGCTAAGGCGTAGCTGGGTTCCAAAAGCATGTTGTATCCCCCTCCAGACTCGTGAGGTAAACCGAGTATCCTGATCTGAGATGATAGTCCTCAGAACTCCATGAAGACGCACCACCTCGTCTAGGTACCTCTGTGCTAAGGTACTCACCGGGCCCGACTCCTTGATTGCTAAGAAGTGAGCCGATTTCATCAGTCGATCCACCACCACCCAGATAGCATCATAACCACCCTGAGCTCTGTGTAGTCCTGTGACAATGTCCATTGAGATGTCATCCCACTTCCACTTGGGGACATCTAAAGGATGAAAAAATCCACTGGGAACATGGTGTTCATCCTTCCCTTGCTGACACACTAGGCATTTAGCCACAAACTCTGCCACTGCCCGTTTCACCCCGGGCCAGCAAAACTGTTCCCTCAGGCCTCGTTACATTTTTGAAACTCCTGGATGTACCGCCAAGGCTGAGCTATTTGACTCATGGGGAACTCCCTCACGCATCGCCTCTAGAACAAACAACCCTTCATAGGAAAGCACCTGATGTCGGCTGTCCTCTGACCATCCTTATGGAGAGTTCCCCTGATCAACACGATCCCGCATCACTTCTGCCTTGGATTCCCCCCACTGAGACACTTCCACCTGCTGCAATAAGGAGGACTGCATCATCATTTGAAACAAACAGCCTCTAACACCTTCTACCATTGCATCTAATTGTAAGGAAACCAACTCTCCCATCGCCTTCCAAGCATCAGCGGATTCCCAAACTATTTCCTGATGAGACTTCCTACTCAGGGCATCAGCCACAACGTTGCACTTAACTTCAGTGTATTAAATCTCGAAGTCATAGTCTTGGAGAATCTTGACCCATATCCACTGCCATAAGTTCAGGTCACGCTGGGATAATATATAACGCAGTCTCTTGTGGTCTGAGAAGACCACAATGCGCTCCCCAAAGAGGTAATGTCTCCACAACTTCAGTGCGAACACTACTACTGCATGCTCCAGTTCATGGGTGGCATAGTTATGCTCGTGAGGGCGCAATTGCCTAGACCCATAACAAATCACACCCTTCTTCTTCATCAGCACACACCCCAGACCAAGGCCATAAGCATCACAAACCACTTCATACAACAACCCTTCCTCTGGAAACCTGAGTACGGGAGCGCTGACCAACATCTCCTTCAGGTAGTCAAAAGCTTTCTGGCACTGCTCGCACCATAGGAAGACCTGGTCTTCCTTGTCAAATCATTCAATGGATCAAAAACTCGAGAGAAATCCGAAACGAACATCCGATAGTATCCTGCTAACCCCAGGAAACTAAGAACTTTTGTCATGCTCTTGGGTGCTTCCCAAGAAACAACTGCCTCCACCTTCGACGGGTCCACTAAAACTCCATGATGAGACACCACGTGCCAAAGTAATTGTACTTCTTGTGTCACGAACATACACATAGACAATTTCCCATAATGATGGTGGTGTCGAAGGACTTCCAAGACTGCCCTGAGATGCTCAACGTGCTCCTCCTCTGATCTTGAGTGGATCATGATGTCGTAGATAAACACAATGAAAAACCGGTCTAGAAACTCTCAGAAGAAAAGGTTCATAAGTCCCATGATCAGACTTGGTGCATTCGTAACTCCAAACGGCATCACTACAAACTCGAAGTGCCCATACCTGCACCTGAAAGCCATCTTCGATATGTCACTCTCCTTTACCCTCAACTGATGATATACCGATCACAGATCAATCTTAGAGAACCAACCTGCTCCCCTCAGCAGGTTGAAGAGATCATCTATCCTTGGAAGGGGGTAGCGATTTTTGACCGTTACCTGGTTCAACATTCTGTAGTCTATGAATATCCTGAGACCACGATTTTCCTTCTTCACCAAAAAAATTGGAGCACACCATGGAGACACGCTGGGTCGAACAAAACTCTTCTCTATCAGATCGTCAATCTGAATCCGCAACTCCCGCAACTCCGATGGTGCCATCTGATAATGGTTCATCGAATTCAGACGGGCACCATGTCGTAAGTCTATCCCGAACTCAACGTCACGTCAGGGGGGTAGAGTCACAACCTCCTCAGGAAAAAAATCGAGGAACTCCCCAACATCTTCCGGGACATCCATCATCTCTGTATCAGCTGGAACCACTGATAACACGCCTAACAAGGAAAGGATAGGCTCCACACGCCGGCTTCCCACATGATATCTCCTCTCGCAAACAAAAGATACGTGTTTCCCATCCACATCACAGAACACGACTATTCTACGAAAGCAGTTGATAATGGCACTAAAAGAAAACATCCAGTCGATGCCTAGGATGGCATCGTATGGCTGCATCTGTAATAGAAGATGGTCCCCACTAGATCGATGTGGTCCCAACATCAGCCCACATCCCTGGAAAACACAAGATACGCTGGTCTGGCCCTCAACTAGTGTACTCAATACCAGTGGTACAGAATGAATCTCTACATCTAGTCCCAAACAATGGGCTAGACTATGTGTAAAAAAGGAGTGTGAGGCTCCCGAATCGAACAAAGCAGAAACAAGAGTGTTGAACAAACAAATCATACCTCGCACTACCTCTGGTCCTGCTGGAGCTATCAACTCTGCTGTGTGCAACTGTCCACGCCCAGCTCAACTGCCTCTCTGATGGCGTCCACCTCCCTGACCACACATTGGTCGAGGTCCTTGAGGATCACCCTGTGGTCGGCTCCCTCCCACAATGTCTGCCCTCGGAGGAGCATGGTCCTGCTACTGCTGGTAGGGCCTCACCAGTAACTGGTGCTGTTGAGGTGGGCACTGAACCTGCCCACCTCCATCGTACTGTTCTCGGGTCGGGCACCGACTCTGAACGTGCCTAAAACCTCCACCAGAAAAATACCTCAGTCCTGGGCTCGTGAAAAAGGGACAAGGACCTGATGATATGAAATGGAACTGTTGGGGCCTGCTCCCCACTGGCCTGAACCTGGAAGGTCCCGTCGCAGGAGACATGCTGCTGACCACCTTCCCCTTTAACAAACCTGGTTGGATCCCCTCACATGGTGCACCTCCCAGTGATTGAATCCTCTCTACAACCTCTGCCTTCTACTGCATCACCATGTACGTCAGAAGGGTGAAGGGGGTGACAGCATACTGGAGCGAAGGACGAAGTGCCTCCTCCAAACGTCTCACCCGAGACTCCTCATCTGGAAAGAGATCCGGAGAAAAGCACAGGATATCTTTGGACATGACCCCCAGCTCTTGTACCGTCATACTCTCCTGTTGAAGGGAGAGTAACTCCTGCCACTTCTCCGCCTTGATCGTGGAAGAAAGGAATTCCTCTCGGCATTCCTTCTCAAAGTCAGCCCATGGAACCTCTCCCTCTATCCTCTCTCCGAGGTAGAGCGTCCACCGTTGTCGCGCCGCACCTCTCACCTGACTGACTGCTAAGGGAACCCAGTACTCCCTCGGAGCACAGATCAAGGTAAAAGTGATCTATATCTCCTCAATCCACCCCATGTCTCCATATCTGAAGTACTACCCTCGTACTTTTTTTGGTTCTGCTGCTGGAACGAACGAAGAGTCTTCTGCCATTGGCTATCTTCCTCCTCTCGGTCAATGCTCAACTGATCGACCGCCTGATTCTACTGGGCCTCGGCCGTCTGAGCCACCTGGGGACGATGTCTAGGTGCCATAGATGTATGGTAAACAAGGATTTCCTAAGCCCAAGTTGTAAGGAAAAACTCATGGTTTCATTTTATCATTTTATTTCAATTTGTTTCCCAGAACACCCAAATCAAGTAAATCACAATCATGATGATGCATGTACCTTCCCCGGGGTCTCTACCCTACAAATAAAAGTAGTATCACATGGTTTTTTGGTAAGTTCAGAGTCCATGCATCGGATCACGGGGTCCCCTAAAATCCCGCATCCAAGCCGGTCTTCCCTGGCCTATGTCACGCACCAAGATTAACTAACATTGTTTCCCTACCATACCATGAAATAATCAATGTACCTAACTCCAGAATCTATCCTATCTCTAAACCATCACCTCTAATACCATTCTATCATGAGACACTCCCACCAAAGATGCCCCTCCTGAGCTGGCAATGGTGAAAGGGAGATAATGACCCCCGAGTCCTGCCTCTAGTAGGCCCCGGGGTGGCGACTAGCAACAAGGGTATGAGTTTTCAAATATAGGAGGCATTACCCCATTTTTTATTATTTAGGATCGGGAAATCGGACAAGTCATCCACTAAAAAGGAAAGAACCAGTGTATATAAATAAACCCAAACCTAGCCCACATGCATGTTTAAATAATTTTATAACAAGGTAAATGTACAAGAAAGCTCAAAGTACACTACCAAAAGAAAACAATTGTACAACAACAGCAATAAATCCAACTGCCCGACTAGTGGGGTCCCACACGACCCTGGTAGTCCTCTTGGAAACATGAAAGTAAACGTAGGGTGAGAATACAAGTATACCTAGTAGGGAAACATAAAGCTCTCGTGCACAAGTGTGGAGACATCCTAATGTCCCGTGAGAACAACCGAAGAAACCTAGAAAGAAATTCTATCCACCCAACCTCACCAGCCACACTCACCAAAACACAATCACAACAAGTAGTAGTAGTATATAAGAACAAGATTATTGGGTACCCCGCACCATTTCCCATTAGTTAGCTGCTCTTCCTAACGACGAACGTCCTAACGCTGCCACATTCTCCCTGCCTGCAAACACCTGGGCCTCACAACCACATATCCGGCCTGCACACACCTGGGCCTCACAACCACGTATCCCGCCCAAACACACCTGGGCCTCACAACCACATTTCCATCCCCCACACACCTGGGCCTCACAACCACGTATCCCACCCGCACTCACCTGGGCCTCATCCCAAAGATTCTTGGGAAACAGTAGAACCTTCCCAAAGAGTCTTGGGCTAAAACCACCCCAATCGAAACCTACTCAAAGTGTCTTAGGTGTATGGTCGCCTCAAGCCATCACAGCCTAGGGGAGAAAGAGCAGGAAAGAGCTAGTAACTAAGGGAAAAACACCCTCTCCCATAAAATGGGAGTGTTCGACACTATGTTCTCAACATGGGTGGGGTGAGATAAAACCCAAATGATACAAATATATATATATATACCAACCACACAGCCCAACCTATGGCTTCTAAAAAGACAAACTCAACACGTGCCTCGGCACTGCTACTACGAAGCATGCATACAACAAACAATCCCAACCCCCTTTAAGTTTTCACATTTTAGTACAAATAGTTATCCAATTCCTTAACTACTGGGAAACTATCCACAACTAACCACACTAACATATCCATTTCATCCACAAGTCATGTTAGGAAAACACAAGCAACACAAGCTAGCCCTTCTTATCAACCAACAAACCCATTGATTATTAAACCCATCCCATTACCACTCCCCACCATTCATTAACTCTTCCACTTTAATTTATTATTTACAACCCACTATTAATTCACAAAAAAACCCAACCCTGAAGCCCCGCTTCCAACCGCCATAACCACAACCGCACCGAAACCCGTACATCAAGTCAATCGTAGCCCTGCTATTCACCCGATCCACAACAACAAACAAAACACCCCCTACACATGCCTTGTAACCAAGCCAACACCCACATGTTCATTATTCCATTTGGTTTAATAGGGGTGATCATAGAAGGGTTCCAGATTTTAAACAGCTAACTTTACGTGATTAACCAATTTCCACATTCCACAAGGTTTCCACCCATAAGAAAATCCAGAAGGAGAGGGAAAAGTTTAATTGCATAAGAAAAGGCCCCCAACGACCATGATTTTCTGTAGGCAGAAGCTCATTCAATTCACAACATAATATCACAGGGTATAAAGTAACAGCAATCACAACTTCCCATCCCCGTTATATAAGCCCGTTATTATCTTTATTAAATTGGTTCAAAAGTGTTTCACGTAAACAATAGAACACCCACCCCGCATGATGCACAAAGTAGAGAGACAAAGGTAAGATCCCTACCTCAATAGGTTTTTGATCGCAACGCTCCCCTTGATCAACCTTAGAAGACGTCTGTTGGCGTCTGCCACTTCTATCGGGTCCTGGAAAAACCTCCTCGGGTGGAAGTCAGAAAGCAAAGGCCGAAGGAAAGACAATGGATCCATGATCGAAAGCTCCGTCTCGTCGTTATGATCTTGTGGCTGCTGATGGATCATAAATCGGAGCTCGGACGAAGATGTTATGGAAGAAAGAGTCTTCGAGTCTCTTGAGAGAGCTCTGCTCAGGGGAGAGGGGAGGAGAGGTGTGAGTTGAAAGGAGGAGGATACCACTCATTTTATAGGCGTGAAAAGAAAAATTACATGGCGTGTACTTTATGGTACACGGCGTGTACTCGGTTCTTTCACACAGTCTCCACGCGGCATCCAACACGGCTCTGCGGCTGTTGACTGGTCAACACACGGTTTGTGGGTAACACATATGCGGGGAAGGACTACACAGAATGTAGTTTAGACACACGGTGTGTACTCATTTATTGCACATTGCAAGGAAACAGCTCAAACATGGTACACGACCGTTGACTGATAACGCATATGTGGGGAAGGACTACACGGCGTGTAGAACTGGACACACGACGTGCACCCATTATTCCACACAACAATGACATGGTCTGTAACACGGGGTATACCCGGGATGGAGGTACACGGCGTGCACTCAAGCTACATGGCTTGTAGTTTCACAATTCTGTAATGTGTGGAAAAAGTCCACTTTACCCTCCAGAACACTTCTTGACCTTCTTTTTGACAAAGGAATGGGCCAGAGAGGTCCAGGCCATTACAGATGGGTGATGTGAAATAGTATCTTACTTAATTATCCCACATTCACATTCATGAGATCTCTCTAAATAGAAAAAGATAATCATGTCACATCAGAGTGTATGTGTATGAATTTTCCATAGTGAAAGTCAATCTGGGATCATACCACAATAATTTAATCTAAATACAAGATTATTTCACAGGGTTCTATTGTGATGACCAAATTGTCCCCTTTGGACATCTCCCCTCCATGTGATAGGTCCCACTGATGGTAGATGATAGAAAATGAAGAAGCATTCTCAAAAGGAATATTAAGATGAAAATGCTTTACCAAATAATCAATTGGGAGCTCTAGATCTCACACCAAGAGTATTGATACAATGGAATGAATATGACATCTCTCTACTAATATTGAATAAATAGTTCCATGAAAATATATAAAAACTCTAATTATCTCATGTGCAAGGATATCATCGAAATCCAAAGCCTTTAAATATTTGTTGCACTAGACAGAAGCCCCCTGATCCAGACATGGGCTTCCTAGAAATGGTTGTTATTGGATCACATATCTTCATCCACCATCCATAGCATGTCCTAGTATTTTGTGAGCTACAACTCCCTATTGACCAACATCTCCACAGCCTGCACATCCATGATCATGAAATTCATTATCCTTTTATGATCTATAATTTATTTTCCTATGATGATCATCACATTGGGTCAGAATTTCTCATTCCATTTAACCTTTCATGTCCTAGTTAAATAAATTCCCCTATAAAGGATACCATAATACACTATGCTACCTCTATCGATGGGAATGAGTTGGACCACGAAAAGGTTAGTTATGCTGAAATCCTGGCACCATGCTTCTATTATCCATGGAAAATGACTCAGAGTTGTGGTACCCACATTTTGATAAAGCTATTGGATGTCCCTCTTATAGAAATACCGTTCCCCAATACTCTCTAAAACACACTTTTAATGGTTGATATGTTCAATGAAACTATGTTTCCACATATCTCACTATGGTTTATCTTTATAAACTATCATGATCATAAGTAGCCACACATAATCATTTCAATATATTAATGTGTAAAACACATGAGCCGTAATACATACATATCCACCACCATCTCTCACAACTACATCTACAAAATATAATGGATCTAGAATGATTTCTAGTAGGGGGATAATTACTCCTCCTAAAATTTCTATTGGATGGCTGTCCATGGTTGTTTTAACTCATCATGCATTTATGTAATAGGAATCCACTAGAAAAATGTGGATGCATGGAAATAGATGGGTGACATTAAATAGACTCCTTCTGGTGGGTTAAAAATATGCTTATTGATATGGAAAACCAACTCTATGTAATCTTATACATTTTGTGGATCTGACTCTCAACAATACCTTAATGGCCTCTGACGCTAGAAAAAAAATAAATAGATTTATTTATTTATTTAATTATTCATCCAAAGAAAATTTTATAATAATTGCAAGAGAAGAATAAACAATGTTTATAATATCACATAGCACGTATATGTCTTCTCACCATATCCATAGTTATATATGTGGATCAAGGTGTGTTACATTCCATGAAAATGATAATGGTAAATGGAATACTCTAGGAATACATGGTGTTTGCTTTCAGATATTTTGGACATTCAGTCCACATGTAATGTATCTGATACAGAGAAGTTTTGAGACAAACAGCATACATATCTATGAGATATTAGGTAATATACGTGTTGTGTAGTGGTTACATATTGTGTAGTCCATCATCCCATGCCCCGAATCTATTTGGTCCACTATGTCGAATACCCCGAGAGGGAGGTGAATCAGGGTATGACATTCTAAAACTTTCTCCCATTCAGATCTTGTTTCGTTGTAAGAAAAAACTCATTTCTCTCTTCCCCTATAGAAATATTCAAATAGATATGAAATAATGCACATGACAATGTACAACGTTTGGGATATGTGTTCTATGCCCAGGCTCACAGCCTTTACGAGGATTAGGGTATGCTCACTAAATTCACATGGGTCACATCATATGCTGGTTTCTTTGCCTCACTACCATTGAAAAGGGTCACCACCTTCCTCTTTCTTCACACATTGATCTTGGGAAGAAATCCACTCATATTTTTTCAACTTGTAGGTGAAGCACAGTTTATGGACATTTAGGTCCTGTCATTTGAATGAATTCTAGCATACTTCACTATAGTTTGACTCTCTGTTGAAGTTCCTTCTTCACCGATGGATGAATTCCACCTTCTTGGGTACTGATAGGTACGAGAAAATACATTCACAAACTGGATTGAAGCCTTCTTCAGCTTCTTTATGAAAATTGTGAACCACCTTCCTCTCCCACATATTGTGTTCCGGTTTTGGTATGCGGAACAACTCATCTGCGTACATCCACCATTACTGCGAACCACCCTTCGTCTGCAAACTGCCTCGGCCTACGTGTTCGCGTACCGACACCACATACCTATTCCATGAACCATAGCTATGAAACACCCTCATTCCACGAACTATTCTTTATTTTTGGGCTGCCTTTGCTTCCTCCTATATGATAACTCTCTCTGCATACATTTTTCATAATTCACCCTCTCCCATACCAGATATTCCCCCTCTATGTACCGATTCATAAGAGAACACAACATTCCAATTAAATCCTTCAAAGGAATTTTTTTTCGTGTCATCCACAATAGCCTTCACGAGACAATCCATCACAAAATTCCTTAGACATCGCCAAATTCTTTTAGAAAAAGTGTGTTCTCTATTGATATTGAATCTCAATAGTTACCCGTGGGATTATAAAATCCTATATCGGCAATGTTATCTTCCAAAAAATCTAATCCAAGATTTAACAATTCATCGATTCTTACTCCACCGTTTACCGATCCTTTTAGCACTGCGAACTGCAAGCCAAACCCTAACCATTTTTCCACCCCATCCGCCTATTGAATTTTCTCTTACGTGGACGATTTCCTCCACCTACATGAATCCATATATGTACTGCACTGCCACTCAGCCGCATGTTGTTTTGTGTTTCATGAACTATATTGGAGTACTATTCTTGTTGATCCTTATAATGTTTCAAGAACATGTTATATTTCCCATGAATTATGGTACACAGTTCTCAAAAATTGTCGATTTTCTTCAACATTTTTCATATTGCTCAATACAATAATAAAATCATTCCTTATCTAACATCTAACTCGTGATTTCAAGGCCGAAAAATTTAGAATACACTATGAAACTGTATAAGGACACGACCATAAACATTACATAATCGTGAATTAAATGAATAATTCACATTAAGGATATTTTTAGGTTTAGAGATATATATAATTAGGCCATAACTGTTACATTACATCTCAAAAAATACTAGGTAGACACTTCTACTTAGATTCCATTTTTTTCATAAATTAAATACTATTAATAAAGAGAGTCATTTCTAATCCTTGGTATTAGATAGCATGAATTTTCCATGATCCCATCCACAAAACAATTCATATTTAGGTCCCTGGAAAAACATTTCAAAACATGGGACAAGCATAAAAAGATCAGTAAGGTTTATAAAAGAATGAAATAAAACATTAGTTCATCATTACATACATATCATTAGCTCTCTATCATACCTAATGAAATCATTATATTTATGAATAACACATTGAAATCATAAATTATAAATGCAACATGTTGCATCCATATGTAACTTATATTGTTTCTATCACAGCTATGTAGGGAGGTAAATTTGGAATACCCATCACAGTATATTCCCAAGATCTCTTAGGAGAAAAATTCATGTTTACCTCCATCACGTTACCCAATGCATTGGACAAAAATCACAAGCTCACCTTCCCTAGGTTTATCATGGAACCACCTCTATACGTAAAAAATTCCCAACGGCCATAACATATTCATAGCATATAAAAAACATCAAGGAACGACAATATTTACACATTGAAATCACAATGTATCATTTATATATATTGACATAAAAAACCATTATCAAAAATATTTCCAATACCAAAATACGTAAAATCTTTTATGGTATTTATTTTCCTTTTATAAACATTACGACTTGTTAAGGAATCCATAGATCAAATAATATTTGTGGCGGCAGAAACAGTCATTTTCACCACTTACGTTAAAAAGAAACATTATTTTTTTATTGTTTAGTAAAACGTTTTGTTGAAAGTGATTCCTTTTGAATTGAATGAACAGTAAAATTTTTCTACATTGTGTATAAAATAATTTCATGTATTAAAAAAATGCCTCAATGAATGGAGATTGAGACGATGTAACATACATCGTGTTAGATTTGACCCGTTCATTCTTTACTCAATTGATTAATAAACAAAAGTTAATTTCTACTTGCATTAGAACATTTTTCATGTTTATTATTCCATTTATATAACTTATTATAGTGTTATAAACATTATTTCATCCTTATTTTAATAATGGTCGTTTTGTCGATATTTGGTAGTTGAGTCAAAAATGAACATCTTATAATTACAATATGTTCATTTGGTAAAATATCAATTATATCCAATATGAAATTCATGATATAGATATAAAATATATCACATATATCCAGTATCTATATGTATTTATAATATTACATAACATTTAGAGATAAGAAATGAAATGCATCGTTCATGGAGATGGTAAGTCGTACGTTCACATGAACAATACTTTAATTTCAATATCTTCTTTTAATGGAATTAAAAATAATGATAGATAGGTATATTATAATTTTAGTATAATATCATATATAATATCATTAACTCTATCCTTTATACATCCCACATATGGAATTAATGAGCCATATCACTTTGATAGTGCGGTATTCCGCACTTCCTCAAATGAAATTATCATGTTTACCCATAATGGTAACTGTAATGGTATTCTATAAATAGAAAATACACAAGAATAACAAAAAAACATAATATATAGCATATATAAATACAGTTCCATCATAATGGAAACCATTATAGGCAGTAGGAGATAATTGAACAATCATCGTTTTGTGAGACGTTAGTTTGTCGTCCAGAAAATAGTATGTTCATTACCAATTAGATGGAGGTGTGTGCAAGTGTAGTTCGAGTAATTCTCATAACAACATCCTAGTATATTGAGGATACTAGTTTTGTTATAATAGAAATGAATGATAACATATTATTGGGTTGGAGGAGTGTAATAAAATAAAATAACTTAAGAGAAGATGTTACCTTTAAATCAGGTATATCCCTTTGGATTGAAACAATAGGGTTTGTTGAAGTTCCTTATGCCAATTTTAAGGCTTTTAAGAGTATGATAGGGATGAAGTGAGATAAATTGGGTAGATTTTGGATGATCCATTGGGGGTTTAGAGGTGTCCGGAATGGGATAGAGGTGATGGCTTTTTATAAGGGGGAGGAGGGGATCTTTTGGAATGTGTGACAACATTATTTTATTTCAAAATAATTTTGGTTTCAAAAAGACCAAAACAAATTAAAGTTTAAGAGAAGAGGACTCTTGGTTGAAATAAAATCATCCATTTATAATTGGATAGGTTTTGAAATTATTTTAATCTTTATAATCTTATTTTTTAAATCATTTACACAGGAGGTAAAAACTATATAATTATTGTGTCATACATAATTTAATATATTTAATGTCTCAAAATTATAAAAAAATTAAATGTTGTAGGAAATATTTTACAATTTATATTTAATATTTGTAGTCAAAAATATAACTTATATAACCCTGTGTAAAAACTGATTTACACAAATATTTTGGTTTATGTTATTTTTGTCTTTCCTTTAAGTTAATTAAATTAAAATTTCATTATCTCTCCCATGGGGCCCGATGGGGTACCAAAATCAATCCAAGGATGCTCATGGTCTGAATTTTATCAACCAATAGGATTAAGACAAATTTTAGGGTAATTATAATATTATTATAGTAATATTTGTTTACAATTATTTTCAAGATTTACCCTTAAACCAAGGTAAATAAAATATATACTGATGTAAATATTCATCATGCCTAAAAAATTGTTACCTATTTGCACAATTTGGACCTCCTAATTCTAAATATGGAATCAATTTTTCCAAATTCACAACACATATGTGGGAGAAATTAATTTATAATTAATTCTTGCTGTCAATAGAAAAGGATTGTTTTTAAAAGATAATGACAATAAGAATATTGACACTTGTTTATGTCTAATTTCAACATGAACGTAATTCCAATGGCCAAAATTGGTTTAAATGGTAAAAATATAATTTAATTACACATTAAATACCATTAAAAAGAATATATAATCATATAAATAAATTAGAATAAAATCTAGTTTTCAATTAAAATAATATATTTTCATTATTCATTGAAAAATGATCTTTATCAGAAAAATAACAAAATTTCATCCAAATTATATTTTGATGTCCTGATTATAAGGAATAATATATTTTTTTCAAATATATCATATAAAAGCTAAAAAAATAGATTTAAAAATCATTAAATGAAAAAAGGTGGTAAATCGACCATTTAAATAGTATTAGTGTATTTGTGATTAAAATTGGATTCATTCAATTTTGAAGCCTCTAACTTTTATTAGCTAAACGTAAAAACATTTAACCAATATGTATAATCATATTTTAGTTAGTTCTGCACATTCCTTCCAATACAATGAATAGGAAATAACTACCATTTAAAATAATAATATTATATTATTTTTTGCGCAACATATGATTTCAGTGAATCCAGTTGTTGCATATCGGGTACGCCATCGAAAAAAGAAACCACTTTAAGGTAAAATTAATCTTTAATTCACAAAATATTAATTAAAATGAATATGTATTATTTCTTTATTTTCCAGAAGTGTTACATCCTTCCCCATTTTGGAAATTACATATTCATAATTTTTTTAACTTATCAATTAAATGTGGGTATTTATCTCTCATAGAATAATCATATTCCCATGTGGCATCATCTACCATATAGTTTATTCCACCAAACAATTACCTGGTGAATTACCTTATTCCACAATACATGCTCCATTTGGTCAAGAATCAAGACTGACTATTCCTCATAAGAGAGATTCTATTCCAACTGAACTATCTCTAAACTTTATACATGAGATGGATCTAGGATATTCATTCTCACCATTGAATGTCGAAAAACATTGGGTACTTGGAAAAAATGTGGAGGTAAATCCAGAATGTAAGCAACTGATCCATCTTTCTTAGGATTTCATAAGATCCAATGAACCTCAGACTCAATGTTCTTTTCTTACCAAAACACATCACACTTTTCCATAGAGAAACATTGAGAAAGACATGATGACCTACCTTGAAAGAGAGATGATTTCTTATGTTATCCACATAACTTTTGTTCCTACTCTGAGTTGTTCTAATATACTTATGAATCCACTGAACTTTATTTGCAATCACTTCTACCAATTCTGGTCATATCTGCTTCCTTTCCCCTACTTCATCCCAAAAAGATGGTGTTCAACAATGATTTCCATATAATGCCTCAAATGGAGCCATCTTTATACTGGAGTGAAAACTATTATTATATGAAAATTCAAACATAGAAATATGTTGTTCTCAACTTCCCTATTAATTTTGTGATCAAGAACCTAACATATCTTCCGTGGTCTGACTTTTTCATTCAGACTACCCATCTAATAAGGGATGAAAAACTGTACTAAAATTCAAATTCTTAACCAACAACATAGGAAGGCTTTTCCAAAAGTTGGAAGTAAACATAGTATCATGATCAGATACAATAACCCATATTTCATTATTACCTCGAGATGTATTTGGTAATCCCACAACGAAGTCCAGGGATATATTATCCCATTTCCACTCGTGCACCAGTAAAAATGAAGCATCAATTAAGGTAAATGATACTCTTCTTTTACTAACTAATAAGTCAAACACTTCACTATAAAATCAGAAATATTTCTTTTCATTCCATCACACCAGTAATACATTTGACGATCTCTGTATATCGTAGTAATTTCAGGATGAACTGAAAATAGGGAACTATTAGCTTCACATAACAACAAATTCTTCAACTGTTAATCACAAGGCTCACATAATCATTTCCAAAACCTCAAAACACGATAATTATCAATGTAGAATTTATAAAATTACCCATTTGAACGAAATATACCTTTTTTTGCAACTCACATTCTTCTTCTGTGATTTTTTATTCTTTCGGATAGAGATGATTTCACTGAAACCTAAAAAAATAGAAGAATTTCTAACACCAAGAAATTATATGCCAAATTTCATAAAATAAAAAACCAATGGATCTCGTCCCAAACGTATCATGGTTAATGGTTCATTACATTAATGACTCAAAGAATCGGCCACTTTATTTGATTTTCCCCAATTGTAATGTATCATGCATTCATAATTCATGATTAATTTCAACCATCTCCTCTATCTCATGTTCAATTTTTTCTGAGTGAATAAATACATCAAACATTTGGGTTCATTATATATTTCACATTTCATTCCATACAAATGATTCCTCTAAATATTTAAACAAAAACAACATAAACTAATTCCAAATCATGTGTAAAGTAATTTTACTCTTAAGGTTTCTACTAACATGAAGCATAACAAATTATGTGATCATTCTACATAAGGAAACAACCATGTCCTTTCAACGAAACATCACTATGAAAAAGAAAATAACTATTTCTATAAGGTAGTGCCAAAACTGGAGCATTCTCCAATACTCCTTTCAATTTTTATAAAAAATCATCACATTATTTTTTCAAAACGAACATAACCCCTTTTCAAGTTAAAATAGTCATTGGAATAGATAACCATGAAAATTTTACAAGAATCCTACAGTAATAACCTGACTAACTAAGAAAAATACAGAGCTCAGTTAAATTTTTGGATCACGGCCATTCTTCAACAATTTTTTTTTAACAGGATCAACATTTATGCCATTTTTTGAAACAATGTTTCCAAGGAATGAAATTTGTTGTAATCAAAACTCACATTTTCTGAATTTCCCAAATAGTTTCTTTTCTTTTAAGGTTTTCATGACACTTTTAAATGACATTAATTCTCCTCTTTACATTTAGAATACACCAAAATATCATCAATGAGAACAACCAAAATCTTATCCAAGAACTAATGGAAAATTCTATTCATATGATCCATGAATACATCAGGTGCATTAGTTATACCAAAAGGAATAACTAAAAATTCATAATGGCCATATCTAGTTCAAAATGTGGGCATTGGAATGTCTACTTTCTTTAATTTCAACTAATGGTACCCTGACCTCAAATAAATCATCGAAAAATACTGAGCTCCTTGGAGATGGTTAAACAAATCATCGATATGAGTCAAATGATACTTGTTCATAATAGTGATGTTATTCATTACTCTATAATAAATGGAAAGTCTCGTTGAACCATCTTTCTTTTTAACAAATAAGATATGACTACCCCATTGTGATGTTCTATGTCAAATGAAACCATTAACTAATAACTCCTTCATTTACTTATTTAACAATAAATGTTCAATTTGAGCCATTTGATAGGGGGTTTTGAAATTGGCATAGAATCAAGAACTAAGTAAATAGTAAATTTAACATTTTAATCAGTTATAAAAACAAGAAACTATTCAGGAAAAACATCAAGGTACTCATTTACCACAAACAAATCATTAATCTGAACAATTTGTTTTTTTTCAACAATTTGTGCAAGGTAACATTAATTTTCATATTTTACATGTTTCATAGCTTCCACCTATTTTATCAAAAGTAAGGCTTCATTCATTTACACAAATAGAAAATATTTCTAAATAGATACAACATTAGCTCTGTAGTAAATCATATCACTATAAACAGAAAGCCTATCCAAACCCAAAATAAAATAAAACTCTATTAGAGGAAAAAGGATAATGTTTGTAGGTATATTATTTCTACACACTTGGTCATGAATGTCATTATAATTAATTTTTTTTCAACATTTCCTCTAGTTGTTTTTTACCATATGTTCAGGATTCATATCTTGATATGTAATTTCCAATTTACTATAAAACTACTCAGAAATGAATGAATGTGTAGACCCTGAATCAAACAACACAAATGCATAATCTATACAAACAAACAGTGTACCTGATACTACTTCATTTGATGGCCCAACATCTATTTAAGTAGTTGCAATGGACTTCACCACCCCTTTCTAATTGTTTTCTAGTTTCTTTCCCTCAATTGAGTTATTCATTGGACACTCATTTGCATAATGACCTGTTTCATTGTAGTTAATACATTTTACGGGTTTTAAATTAGATTTTGTCTTACCATTACCCTGATATTTTTCAGTGAAATTATGAGCTTTATGTCCCATTTTACCACATCGGCATCACTTACTAGAATTCAAAATAAATTCCCCAACATGATTTTTACCACAATTTTCACAAACTATTAACTTAAGTCTCTTATCGTCAGACTTTTTTGAAATGTTTTTCCATTTTTCCTGTCACCTTGACCTCTTATTCTATTGTTTTTCAGAGAACACATGATCATTGGAAAACTCCATTTTCACCTTCTCCACACATACAACAAGATTTACATATATTTTTAACTTACGAGAAGCTAAATCAATTTTAAACTTTGTCTTTAATCATGAGTAAAAACGACTAATTTTACTATCATTATCTCGAATGAAATATGCAGTACACCTTGTCAGTTGATTGAATTTTTCATGATATGCATCCACTAAGTCATTGTGAGGACTCAATTATAGGAATTTTATTTCCATCCTAAGAAGAACAAAATTTGGAAAATATTTCTCAAGAAACATTCCTTTGAATTCATCTCAATCAAGAGAATCAATCCCCCCAATATCCCTGATATTTATCACCATCTACCACTGTTAATTAGATTCACCTTCATAACAGTAAACAACGAGACTGACCTGTTGTTATTCTGAGCAACCCATAACATATAAAATCTTCTCTAGTGCTTTAATCAATATTTTGGCTAGCACTGGGTCAAATTATTCTATGAATGATGGGGGATATTGCCTCATGAAATCCTCCACTAGTGACATGTTACTATATGGATGATATGAATAATCTCACGCATGGATACCACCACCATTTATAGCCTGAGTCAATTGTGCCATCACTTCAACAAACAATTAAGTTCTGATTCCGACCATATTAGTTTTCAGATTTGGAAAGTTGTATTCCTCATGATGTCATCCCAATATAGTTTCCTTAGAATAAAAAAATTTTAAACACAGAAATATCTTTGGTAAAGCAACATGGAAATCTATTAATGATTTATCACTTCAATCTTACCACAAATTGATTTAAGGACTTTAATTTAAAGTTATTCTAAATTATAAAAGTATCTAAACCGACATATGATTCCAACTATACGGACCTGATCTAGAACATTACATAATCATGAATTAATTGATTAATTCGCACTGATGAATTTTTCATGTTTTGAGTTTTAGATAATTATGAAATAATTATTACATTACATCTCGAAAAGTAAAAGGTAGACACTTTAACATAGTTTCCAATTTTTTTGAAAATAAAAACTCTTACAAAAGGATCATGTCAAATCCAATGTTTTAGATATCATGATATTTCCTTTATCCCATCCATGACCCTATCCATATTTAGGTCTTGTGAAAAACATTTTAAAACCTGGGATGATCATAAAAAACTTAGTAATGGTTATAAAACAATGAAATAAAACATTAGTTCATCATTAAATTCATAACATAAACACTTTAACATACCTCAAGAAATCAAAAGATTTAATAATAACACATCGAAATCATAAATCATAAAGGTAACTTGTGGAAATCATGTCATACTTACGTTGTAGCAATCACAGCTACATCAGAAGTTAAATTTGGAATACCCATCAAAGTATATTCCCTAAATCTCCAAGTAGAAACATCCACGTTTACATCTGTCACATTACCCAAGGCATTGTAGAGCTATCTCATGATCAAACTCACTAGGTTTATCACCAAACCACCCATATATGTAAGTAATTCCGAAGAACCATAATATATTCATAGCACATAAAACAAACATAATGGAAGGAAAACATTTCCACATTATAATCACAATATATCAATTAAATATTTTGACATAACAAAACTAATAACAAAACCATATTAAATACCAAAATATTTAAAAGAGTATATGGTATTTATTTTCTTTTAAAAACAATTTTACATGTTAAGGAATCCATAAATAAAATAATACTCACTATGGCAGAAAAGGTAATTGTCACTGCTTACTTTAAAAAAACATTCTTTTTTTTCATTTAGTAAAAACATCATAGAAAGTTATTCCCTTTTAATTTAATGAATATTAAAATGTGTTTATAATGTGTATAAAATAAAAACTTGTATTAGAACAATATATGAGTCAATGAAAGGAGATTGAGACAAAGTCCCTTACATCGTGTCCGATTTGAGCTATTCATTCATTAATCTCCTTAATAATAAACTAATGTTAATTTATACATTCTTAAGATCATTTTTCATGTTTAATTTACCTATTATATCCCTTATTATAGTGTTATTAACATTATGTAATCATTTAAGTTAATAAAGGTCGTTTTGTCGATATTTGGTACATGAGTCAAACATAAACTTATTATAATTACAATTTGTTCATGTGGTCAAATATCCATTATAAAAAGAATGAGATTCAGGATATTGATATCAAATATATCATATAAATCTAGTATCTATATGTATTTATAATAGTACATAACATTTATAGATAAGAAATTTAATGCACCGTTCATGGAGACGGTAAGCCGTACGTACTCAAGAACACTACATTCATTTCTATTTCTTATTTTAATTTTATTAAAACATAATGATAGATAGGTATATTATAATTCCAGGATAATATCATATTTAATATCATTAAATCTATCATTTATATTTCTCACATGTGGCTTTAATGAATCATATCACTTTGACGGTACAATAGTCCACACTTCCTCAAATGAAATTATCGCATTTACCCGTAATGGAAACCATAATTGTTTGCAATAAATTGAAAATACAGAAGCATACTGAAAAAAAACATAATTTATATCATATATAAATACTGAGCCATCATAATGGCCACCATGAGAGGTGGTATGAGATAATTGATCAATCATCGTTTCGTGAGGCTTTAGTCTTCCATCCACAAAATATTATGTTCTTTACCCATTAGATGGAGGTGTGAGTAAGTGTAGTTAGAATAATTTTCTTAAAAACATCCTAGTATATTATGTATACTGTTGTTGTTATAAAATAAAATTATTAAATGAAATTAGGTGGTTGGATAAGTTAAATTAAAATGAATAACTTAAGAGAAGATTGTACCTTTAAATATGGTAACTCCCTTTGGATTGAAACAAAAGGGTTTGTTAATGTTCTTTCTACCTATGGTAAAGATTGTTGGAGTAGTAGATGGATATAGAGAGTTAAATTGGGTAGATATTGGATGATCCAATGGGCTTTAGAGGCGTCAGGAATGGGATATAGGAGAGGGATTTTTATAAGGGTGATTAGGGGCTCTATAAGAATGTTTGAAAATATTATTTTATTACATAATAATTTTCGGTTTCTTATTGTCCAAAAATTATTAAAGTTAATTATAAGATGTCTCGTCGTTGAAATAAAATCATCAAATTATAATTGGATAGGTTTTGGAAATTATTTTAATACATATAATATTATTTATTTAAATCATTTATTAATGATGTAAACACTACATCATTATTCTGTCATACCTAATTTAATTAATTTAATGTCAAACATTTATAAAAATAAAATTATGTAGGAAATCATTTTATATTTCCAGAAAATATTTATATTTGAAAATATAACTTATATAACCATATGTAAAAACTAATTTAATAATAGATATTTTTCTATGTTATTTTTTTCTTTACATTATGTTAATTAAAATAAATTGTCATTATCACTCCCATGTGGCCCCATGGGATCCCAAAATCGACCCAAGTATGTTAATGGTAGGAATTGTATCATCAAATAGGATTATGAAACATTTTAGGGTAATTTTGTATTATTATAATAATATTTCATTGTCCTTATTTACAAGATTTACCATTTAACATTGGTAAATTAAATATTTACTCAAATAACATTCATATTGTATAAAAAATGATACAAATTTACACACATTGGACCTCCTGATTCCAAATACAGAATCCATTTTACAATATTCAAAACACAGAAGTGGGAGATGTTTTTTTATAAATAATTCCTTTTGTCAATAAAAAAGTTGTGTTTTTAAGAAATAATATCTATAAAAACATTGACACATGTTTATGTCTAATTACATCTTGAAATTAATTTCATTGACCAAATTTTGATTAAATGGTAAATATATAATATAATTACACATTGAAAACAATTTAAATGCTAATATAACCATATAAATAAATTAGATTGAAAGGAATTTTTGAATCAAAATTACATTAATTTCACAATTTATTGCAAAAAGAACATTATAAAAAAATAAAAAAATTCCAACCAAATTATATTTTGATGTCCCAATTCTAAATAATAATATATTTTTTCAAATATAACATATAAAAGTGAAAAATAGATATTTAAAAATGATTCGGCATCAAAAGGTTGTAAATCGACCATTTAAATAGTATTAGAGTATTTGTGCTTAAAATTGGATTCATTCACATTTTAATACTCTATCTTTTATTGGATAAATGTAAAAACATTTAAGAAACATGTATAATAATATTGTAGTTAGATTTGTTCATTCCCACCAATACAACGACTAGGCATTAACAACCATTTAAAATAATAATATTATATTATTATTCTGAAATGTAAGATTTCAATGAATCCCACTAGTGCATATCGGGTACGCCATTGAACATAGATACTCCTTTAAGGTAAAATTAATAATCAATTAACAAAATAATTATTAAAATGAAAATTTATTATTTCTTTATTTACCTATGATGTTACATCCTTCCCCCCTTTTGAAATTGTGTCCTCACAATTTTATTCACTTATCAAATAAATGAGGGTATTTATCCCATATATAATTTTTAGATTCCCACATGGACTCTTCAACCATATAGTTTTTCAGTAAAACTATTACCCGGTGAATTACCTTATTCCGTAATTCATACTCTCTTCAGTCAAGAATCTGGACTAGCTATTCCTCATAAGACATATTCTCTTCCAACAGAACTGCCTCTAAACATAAAATATTAGATGGATCTGGCATATAATTTCTCACCATTGAAACATGAAAATCATTGGGTACCTAGGAGAAAAATGGATGTAAATCCACTATGTATGCAACTGATCCAAAATTCTCTAGGATTTCATATGGTCTAATGAACCTCAGACTCAATTTTCTTTTTTTACTAAAACACATCACACTTTTCCATGGAGAAACTTTGAGAAAGACATGATCACCTACCTTGAAAGAGACATCCTTCCTCCTATTATCTATATAAATTTTCTACCTACTCTCTGTTGTTCTCATGTACTTCTAAATCAAATGAACTTTATCTGACAAATCTTCTACCAATTCTGGTCCCATCTACTTCCTTTCCCCTACTTCATCCCAAAAATCTATATTTCGACAACACTTTCCATATAATGCCTCAAATTGATCCATCTATATACTATACTAAAATCTAGTATTTTAACAAAATTCAACAAAATAATGATGTTGGTCCCAAAATCCTTGGTAATAATGTGAACAATAACACAACATATCTTCCATGGTCTGAATTTTGCATTCAGAAAGCCCTTCTGATAGTGGATGAAAGTCTTTACTAAAATTTAATTCAGTACCCCACAACATCATATGGCCTTTAAAAAACTTGGAATTAATCCTTGGATCAGGATCAGATACAATAACCCATATTGCACTATTACCTTGATATGTCATTGGTAATGCCACATTGAAGTCCATGGATATATTATCACATTTTCACTCTGGCACCGGTAAAAATGAAGCATCCCTTTAGGTAACTTCTGCTCTTTTTTAACCAGCTAAAAATTAAAACACTTAATAGTTAAATCAGAAATATCTATTTTCATTCCATCTCACCAGTAATACATTCAATGATCTTTATACGTCTTAGTACATTCATGATGAACTAGAAACAAGAAACTATGATCTCAACATAACAAAAAATTATTCAACTATGAATCACAAGGCACAAATAATATTTTCCCAAAACTCAAAACACAATCATTATCAATGTTAAATTTAGGAAAATTACCCTTCTGAACGAGGTCTATCTTTTTTTTTCAACACAATGTCTTATATATGCACTTGGTTTATTCTATCTGATAGAGATGAATTCACTGACACCTAAAAAACAGAATAATTTCATACACTAAAAACATCAATGACAAAGTAAATCAAATAAAAAATGAAAAGATCTCATTCCAAATGTATCATGGTTAATGAATCATTACTTTTTTGACTCAAATCATCAGCCACTTAATTTTCTTTTCCACGATGTTAAAGGATTGTGCAATAATAATTATTGATTAATTCCAACCATCTCCTCTATCTCAAGATCAATTTATTCTGAGTGAATATATACATAAAACTTTTGTGTTCTTTATCTATTTCAAATTTCACTCCATACAAATTATGCCTCTAAATTTTAAACAAAAACAATAGCAGCTAATTCCAAATCATGTGTAGGGTAATTTAACTCATGATGTTTCAACTAATATGAAGCATAAGTAATTACCTGATCGTTCTTCATAAGGGCACATCCAAGTCCATTCAACTAATCACCACTGTAAATAACAAACTCACCATTTCTAGAAGGTAGTGCCAAAACTGTCATATCAACCAATCATCTTTTCAATTCCTGTAAAGAATCATCACATTCTCTTGTCCAAATGAACATAAAACATTTTCATGTTAACTTATTTATTGGACTAGATAACCTTGAAATGTTCTCAACAAACATCCGGTAATAACATTCCTAACCAAGAAATCTACATATATCGGTTATATTTGTGGTTCTTGTCCATTCTGCAACAACGTTTTGCTATAACAAGATGAATAGTTATACCGTTTTCTAAAACAACGTGTCCATGGAATAGAATCTGTTGTGACGAAAACTCACAGTTCTAAAATTTCCCAAATTTTTTCCTCTATTTTAAGCTTAGAAAGACAACCCTTAAATGACTTTCATTTTCATATTTAATTTTACAATAAACCAAATATCATTAATGAACACAACCACAAACTTATACATGAACTCATAGAAAATTATATTCATAAGATCCATGAATATAGCAGGATCATTTGATAAAACAAAAGGCTTAACTAAACATTCATAATGGTCATATCTAGTACAAAACGCGGTCATTGGAATGTCAACTTTCTTTACATTCACCTAATGTTACCCCGACCTCAAATCAATCTTTGATAAATACTGATATCCCCAGAGCTGATCAAACAAATCATCAATATGAGGAAAATGATACTTGTTCTTATAATTGATGTTATTAAATGATATATAATCAATGTAAGTCCTCATTGAACCATCTTTATTTTTAACAAATAATATAGGAGAACCCCATGGTGATGTGCTAGGTCAAATGAAACCATTATCTAATAACTCCTATAATTGGTTCTTTCAATATTAATGTTCCATTTGAGCTATTCGATAAGGGGTTTTTGAAATTGGATTAGAATTTGTAACTATGTCAATAGAAAATTCAACTTCCCAATTAGGTATAATACCAGGAAACGTATCAAGAAAACATCAAGGTGATAATTTACAACCAGCACATCATAAATATGAATAGTTTCATTGTTTTCAACAAAATGTGAAATATATCATTCATTTACATATATTAATAGTTTCATAGCTGCCCCATATGCTTTCAAAAGTAAGCGTTCATTCCTGTACAAAAACTAAAAATATTTCTAAAATAAACAACATTAGCTCTGTAGTCAATCTTATTATTGTAAACAGAAATCAAATCCAAACCCAAAATAACATAAAACTCTACTAGAGGCAAATAAAATAATGTTTGTAGGTAGATTATTTCCACACACAAGGACATGAAGGTTCTTATTGTTACTTTTTGTTCCAACATTTTCTCTAGGTGTTTTTACCGTATGTTCAGGATTCATATCTTAGGATGGAATTCCCAATTTATAAGAAAACTTCTCAGGAATGAACAAATGTGTTGACCCTAAATCCAACAACACATTGTCATAGACTGAACAAAAAAACAGTGTACCAGATACAACTTCATTTGATGGACCAACATATTCTTAAGTAGTTGCAAAGGAATTCAATACCCCCTTTATGCTTGTAGTCTAGTTGCTTTCCCTCCGTTGAGTTTTTCATTGGACACTCATTTTCATAATAACCAAATTCATTTTACTTAACATATTTTATGGATTCGAAATTATATTTTTTCTTACCATTACCCTGATATTTTTTAGTGAAATTATGAGCTTTATGTCACATTTTACAACATCAGTAGCACTTACCCGAATTCAAAAGACATTATCAAACATTCTTTTTACCAAAATTTTCACATTATATTAACATAAGTTTCCTACCATCATATTCTTTTGAAGAGTTTTTTCCTATTGCCTCCTACCTTGACATATTATTATGTTTCTTTTCAAAGAACACATGATCATCAAAAAACTCGATTTCCACCTTCTCCATACATCGAACAAGTTTTAATTTCCTTTTAACTCACAATAAGATAAATCCCTTTGATACCCTGGATTTGATCATGATTAACAACGGTTGATTTAACTCTCATGATCTCGAATGAAATTTGAATCATTCCTGGTCATTCAAGTGAATTTTGCTTCATATGAATCCACTATGTCTTCCTTGTGACACGATTATATGAATTTTATTTCCATCCTAAAATGTACCACCTTTAAAAAATATTTCTCATGAAACATTCCTTTGACTTCATCCTAATCAAGAGCATCAATCTCTTCACTATCCCTGATATTTTTCCCCATTGACCACCACATATCAGCTTCATCTTCAAAACGGTAAACAACATTTCTAACCATTTGATATTCTGAACAACCCATAACATAGAATATATTCTCCAGTGCTTTAATCCACCATTATACTAGCACATGGTTAGATGATCCAATGAATGATGGGAGATGTTGCCTCATGAAATGATCCACTACTAAAATGTTCCTCTATGGTTGATATGGCTGATCTGGTGCATGGATACCACCACAATTTGTAGCCTGAGTCAATTGTTCCATCACTACAACTAACTATTCAGTTCCGATTCCGATGATCTTAGGTTGCTGATTTGGATGTTTTTCTTCCTCCTGATGTCGTCCCAACATAACCGTCATTTTTCCTCAGCATAAATTTTTTTTACATAGAAATAGCTTAGGTTAAGAAACATGGTAATCTATAAATGATTTAACATTTCTATCAAACCATAAATTAATTTTTGGACATTAATTTTATAAAATCATAACTTCTAAATTTATCTAAACCAACAAATGATTAAATCTATAAAGACCCTAAATTAAACATTACATAATCCGGAATTAAATGATTAATTCAAATTGAAGAAATTTTCAGGTTTATAGATTTATAGAATTCGGCCATAACTATTACATTATATATCAAAAATTAAAATGTAGACACTTGAACTATGGTTCCATTTTTTTCATAAAATAAAGACACTTAAAAAATGGTCATGTTGATTCTCATGTTTTAGATAGCTTGAATTTTCCTTGGTCACATCCTTGACCTTATTCATCTTTAGGTCTTATAAGAAACACTTCCAAAACATGGGATGATCATAAAAATCTTAGTAAGGGTTTTAATACAATGAAATATAACATTAGTTCATCATTACATACATTACATAAACTCTTTAACATACCTCAGGAAATAATAATATTTCTGAATGAAACATAGAAATAATTAATTATAAATGTAACTTGTGGAATCCATGTCATACATACATTATAGCTATCACATCTACGTCGGAAGTTACATTTGGAATACCCATCAAAGTATTTTCCCTAAATCTCTTAGGAGAAACATTCACATTTACCGCCATCACATTACCCAATGAATTGGAGAGATTTCTTGGGCTCACCCTCACTAGGTTTATCACTAGAACACCCATATACGTAAGAAATTCCCAATAACCATAATATATTCATAGTGCATAAAACAAACATAGATGAAGGATGCTATTTACATATTACCAACACAATATATCATTTAAATATTTTGACATAACAAAACCAATATCAAAACCATTTTCAATACCAAAATTCTTAAAAGAGAATATTGTATTTAAATTGATATTAAAAAATTTTCGTCTCGTTATGGAATCCATAGATCAAATAATACTCACGATGGAAGAAAATGTCGTCATCACCGCTTACGTTAAAAAGATATATTATTTTTTTTATTTAGTAAAATGCTTCATATAAATAGATTCCTTTTGAATGGAGTGAATATTAAATGTTTTTTATACAGGTTATAAAGGAATGTCATGTATTAAAACAAAATATTCTTCAATCAAAGGAGGTTGAGATGAAGTCACTTACATCGGGTCTAATTTGATGCATTTGTTCTTTAATCTCCTGAATAATAAAATATTGTTAATTTCTACATGATTAAGATCATTTTTCATTTTTATTAATCCTTTTAAATCACTATTATTCAGTTATAAACATTATTTAATCATTTATGTTAATAAAGGTCTTTATGTTGATATTTTGTACTTCAGTCAAAAAATAAACTTCTAATAATTACAATTTGTTCATGTGGTCATATATACATTATATCTAGAATGATATTCATGATATAGATATAAAATATATCAAATATATCTAGTATTTTTATGTATTTTTAATTTTACATAACATTTAGAGATAAAAAATGAAATGCACCATCCATGGAGATGGTATGTCGTACGTACACATGAACACTACTGTCATTTATATTTCTTATTTTAATGTATGTAAAACATAATGATAGATAATTATATTATAATTCTAGTATAATATAATATATAATATCTTCAACTACATATTTTATGCATCCCATATATGGCATTAATGAATCATATCACATTGATGGCGCGGTAGTCCGCACTTTCTGAAATTAAATTATCGTATTTACCCATAATGGAAACCATAATTGTATGCTATAAATGTATAATACGAAGTCATAAAGATTTAATAAACATTGTATATATCATATATAAATATAGTTCCATTATAATTGTCACCATGAGAGGTGGAAAGAGATAATTGAATAATCATCATTTCGTGAGGTGTTAGTTTGGCATCCACAAAAACAATTTGTTCTTTACCAATTAGATGGAGGTGTGTGTAAGTGTAGTTTGAATACATATCATAAAAACATCCTAGTATATTGAGGATACGAGTGTTGTTATAAAAGAAAATTATTAAAATATATTAGGGAGTTGGAGAAGTAAATTAAAAAAAATAAATTAAGAGAATATGTTACCTTTAAATCATGTAACTCCCTTTGGATAGAGACAAAATTGTTTGTTCAAGTTCCTTCTACCTAATTTAAGGCATCTATGAGTAGGAGAGGGATTTAGTGAGATAAATTGGGTAGATGTAGGATATTCCAAGGGGAATTAAAGGTGTCAATAATGGGATATAGGTGAGAGCTTTTTATAAGGGGGAGGATGGGCTCTTTAGGAATGTGTGAAAGTATTATTTTATTACATAATAATTTTCAGTTTCATAATTTCCAAAACATATTAATGTTGAAGATAATATCACAAGTGGTCGAGATAAAATCATCCAATTAGAATTCGATAGGTTTTTGAAATAATTTTTATCTTCATAATCTGATTTATTTATATCATTTATTAATGAGGTAAAGACTATATCATTATAATGTCATACATAGTTTAATTTATTTAATGTATAAAAATTATAAAAAAAATTCCATGATGTAGGAAATATTTTTATATATCAAGATAATATTTATATTAGAAAATATACTTATATTACCCAATGTAAAAAAAAATTTACTAAAAGATATTAGCTTATGTTATTTTTGTTTTTAATTTTATTTAATTAAAAAAATTGTCATTATCCCTTCCATGGGGCCCCATGGGGTCCCAAAATTGACCCGAGGATACTGACGGTCGGAATTGTATCAAAAAATAGTTTTAGTACACATTTTAGGGAAATTATATATTATTATTGTAATATTTTTTTAACCATATTTATAAGATTTACCCTTTAACCATGTTAAATAAAATATTTTCTAAAGTAAATATTCATAATGTCTAAAAAATGATACCTATTTACACAATTTGGACATCCTAATTAAAAATATGAAATCAATTATTCCAAATTCAAAACACATAAGTGGGATAAATTAATTTATAATTAATTCATGTTGTCAATACAAAAGGCGTGTTTTTAAGAAATAATAACTTTAAGAACATAGACCCATGTTTATGTCCAATTTAAAAGTGAAATTAATTATTATAAGTAAAATTGGATTAAATGGTTAAAATATAATCTAATTACACATTAAAAACAATTAAAAAGAAAATCATATCTTATAACTAAATTAGATTAAAAGGAATTTTTGAATTAAAATATAGTATTTTAACTATTCATTGAAAAATGATCTTTATCAGAAAAATAACAAAATTTCATCCAAATTATATTGTGATTTCCCAATTTTAAAGAATAATATTTTTTAAAATTTAAAAAATAAAAATGAAAAAATTTATTTAAAACTGGTTCTTCTTCAAATGGTGGTAAATTGACCTTTTAAATAGTATTATAGTATTTGTGCCTAAAAATTGATTCATTCACATATTCAGCATCTAATTTTTTTTGAATAAATTTAAAAGAATTTAATAAACATGTATATTCATATTGTAGTTTGTTCTGTTCATTCCCACCAATACAATGACTAGGCATTAACTACCATTTAAAATAGTAATATTATATTATTATTATGGAACGTAAGATTTCAATGAATCTCTTTGTGGCATATATGGTACGCCATCTATCATAGAAACTCTTTTAAGGTAAAATTAATATTTAATTAACAAAATATTAAATAAAATATAAATGTATTATTTAATTATTTACTAGGATGTTACATCCTTACCACCTTTTGGAAATTGCATCCTTGCAATTACATTCACTATTCAAATAAATGAGGGTATTTATCCCTCATTAATTCATCAGATTCCTACATGGCCTCTTCAAACGTATGGGTATTCCACAAAACTATTACATGGTCAATTGCATTATTCCATAATACATGCTCTCCATGGTTAAGAATCTAGACTAGTTATTCCTCATATGATATATTCTCTTCCAACTGAACTACCTCTACACTCAAAACATGAGATGGATCTGACATAGATTTTCTCACCATTGTAACATGAAAAACATTTGATACCTTGGAAAAATATGGAGGGAATGACACTTTGTACACAACTGATCCAACTTTCTCTAGGATTTCATAAGGTCAAATGAACCTTTGACTCAATTTTCATTTCATTCCAAAACACGACAAACATTTTCACATAGAAACATTGATAAAGCCATGATCACCTACATCAAAAGATAGATCCTTCATCTGGTTATCCGCATAACTTTTATGCCTACTCTGAGCTATTTTCTTGTACATCTGAATCATCTGAACTTTATCTTCCATCTCTTTTACCAATTATGGCCCCATCTGCTTCCTTTCCCATACTTCATCTCAAAAAGATAGAGTTTGACAACTCATTCCATATAATGCCTCAAATGGAGCCATTGTTATACTTGAGTGAAAACTGTTATTATAATATAAGTCAGTCAAAGTAAGATGTTGGTCCAAACATCCCTGGTAATATAATGATCAAGAACATAACATATCTTCTGTGGCCTCAATTGTGTATTCAGACTACCCATCTGATTGAGGATGAAAAGATATACTAAAATTTAATTTAGTACCCTACTAAATCAGAAGGCCTTTCAAAAAGTTGGAAGTAAATCTAGGATCATGATTATATTCAATAACCCAGATTTCATTGTTACCTCGAGATGTCTTTGTTAATCCCACAACGAAGTCCAAGGATATATTATCCCATTTCCACTCTAGAACCAGTAAAACCAAAGCATCCCTTTAGGTAAATGCCTCTCATATTTAACCAATTGACAAGTCAAACAGTTCACAATAAAATCAGAAATATTTCTTTTCATTTTATACCACCAAAAATACATTGGAAGATCTCTGTACATCGTTGTACATTCAGGATGAATGGATAACGGGGAATGATGAACATCACATAATAATAAATTTTTCAACTTTGAATCACAAGGCATAAATAATATTTTCCCAAACCTCAAAAAACAATCATTATCAATGTTAAATTCATAACAATTATCTTTCTTAACAAAACTACCTTTTTTGCAACTCACTGTATTCCTTCTATTATTTCATTATTCTGTCTGATAGAGATGATTTCACTAAAACCTAGTGAAACAGAAGAATTGTTTTCACCAACAACTTTTATGCCAATTTTCATCTAATAGGAAACCAAATGATCTCGTTCCAAACATAGCATGGTTAGTGATGCATTACTTTTTTGACGCAAAGAATCAACCACATTATTCGCTTTTTCCCGATGGTAAAGGATCCTGAAATCATAATACTTGATTACTTCCAACCTTCTCCCATGTATCATGATCAATTTTTTTCTGGGTGAATATATACATCAAACTTTAGTGTTCTGTATATATTTCACATTCTACTTGATACAAATGATGCCACTAAATTTTTAAACAAAAACAAGAACAACTAATTCCAAATCATATGTAGTGTAATTCTACTCATGAGGTTTCAATTGACGTGAAGCATAAGCAATTACCTAATCATTATTTCTAAGGATAGAACCAAGTACTTTCAATGAAGCATCACTATAAATAACCAAATCACAATTTCTGGATGGTAGTTCCAAAACTGGAGCATTCACTAATATTCTTTTCACTACTATAAACAATCATCACATTCTTTTGTTAAAACGAACTTAACACATTTTCACGTTAACATAGTAATTGGAATAGATAACCATGCAAATTTTTCAAAAAACCTATTATAATAAGCTTCCAAACCAAAAAAACTAAAGATCTTGATTATATTTGGGGTTCTTGAACATTCATAAACAACTTTGGTTTTAATAGGATCAATAGTTATGCCATTTTTTGAAACAATGTGACCAAGGAATGAAATTTTTTGAAACCAAAACTCACAATTGCTGAATTTCACAAATAATTTCTTTTCCTTTTAAGGATTTCAAGGCAACCCTTAAATAAATTTCATTTGTTATTTACATTTAAAATAAACCAAAACATCATCAATAAACACAACTACAAACTTATACAAGAACTAATGGAAAATTCTATTCATAAGATTCATTAATACAATAGGTGTTTTGGTTAAACCCAAAAGAATATCTAAAAATTCATAATGGCCATATTTAGTAAGAAACACAATATTGGTAATGTATACTTTCTTTACTATCAACTGATGATACAAGGACTTCAAATCAATCTTCCAAAAATACTGAGCTCCCTGGAGCAGAACAAACAAATCATCGATATGAGGAAAATGATACTTGTTATTAATAGTGATGTTATTAAATGCTCTATAATCAATGAATGTTTTATCGAACCATCATTATTTTTAACATATAAGATAGGATCACCACATGGTGATGTGCTATGTCAAATGAAATCGTTATCTAATAACTCCTACAATTGTTTCTTTAACTCTAGAAGTTCAATTTCTGCCATTCAATAAGGGGGTTTTGAAGTTGGATTAGAATCAAGAACTAAGTCAACAGTAAATTCAAATTCTTGATCAAGTATAATACTAGGCAACTCATCAAGGAAAAAATCAAGGTACTCATTTACCACGAGCACATAAATAATCAGAACAGTTTCTTTTTTTAAAATAATATGTGCATGGTAACCTTCATTTCCATATTTTTCTAGTTTCTCAGCGTCCTCATATGTGATCAAAAGTAAGAGTTCATTCTTGTACCATAACTGTAAATAATTTTAAAAATAAAAAAATTTAGCTATGCAGTCAATATTATCATGATAAAATGAAATCCAATCCAATCAAAAAATAACATAAAACTACACTCAAGGAAAAGCAATAACGTTTGTAGGTAGATTATTTCTGCACACAAGACAGGAAGGTTCACATAAATACATTTTGTTTCAACATTTCTTCCAGGTGTTTTTACCATATGTTCATGACTCATATCTTGAGATGGAATTCCCAATTTAGTAGAAAACTTCTCAAAAATGAACGAACATGTAGACCCTAAATCAGACAACACATTGAAATAATCATAACAAACAAACTGTGTACATGTTACTACTTCATTTGATATACCATCATCTACTGAAGTAGATGAAATGGAATTCACCAACCCTTTCTTCTTGTAGTATGGTTGCATTCCCTCACTTGAGATCTTCATTGGACACTTGTTTACAAAATGACATGTTTCATTGCAATTAATACATTTTATGGATTGTAAATCTGATTTTGTCTAACCATTACCCTAATAATTTTCAGGGAAATTATGAGCTTTATATCCCATTTTACCACATTGGTAGCACTGACCAGAATTCAAAAGATATTCCCCAACATGATTTCTACCACAATTTTCACAAATTGTTAACTTAAGTTTCTTACCATCAGACTTTTTTGGATAGTTTTTACTTTTTTCCTGCCACCTTGACCTCTTATTAAGTTGTTTTTCAAAGAACACCTGGTCATCAGCAAACTCCATTTCCACATTTTCTTCACATTGAACATGTTTTACATATATTTTTAACTCACGAGAAGCTAAATACCATCGATACGTTGGTGTTAATCATGAGTAAAAATAGTTGATTTTTCTCCCACGATCTCGAATGAAAATTCGAGCATACCTTGTCAGTCGATTGATTTTTACTTCATATGCATCCACTAAGCCAGCCTCATGCTAGAATTCTAGGAATTTTATTTTCATCCTAAGAAAACCCACCTTTGAAAAATATTTCTCAAGAAACATACCTTTGAATTCATCCAATCAAGAGAATCAACATCCTCAATATCCCTGATATTTTTCACCATTGACCACCACTGATCAACTTCACCATCAAAATGGTAAACAATGAATATAACCTTTTGATATTATGAACATCCCATAACATAGAAAATATTCTCTAGTTCTATAATCCCCCATTATGCTAGCACATGGTCACATGATCCTATGAATTATGGGGGATGTTGACTAATGAAATGATCCACTATTGAAATGATTCTCTATGGTTGATATGGTTGATCTCGTGCATGAAAACCACCACAATTTCTATAAAGAGTCAACTGTTCCATCATTGAATCAAACTTTTCTATTCCAATTCCGACCATCTTAGGTTGCTGATTTGGAAGTTTGTCTTCCTCTTGATGTCATCCCATCATAGCTGCTTTGATTCCTCAGTAAAAAACCATTTTGAACACAGAAATATCGTAGTTGACACAACTTGGTAATTTATAAATGCTTTACCACTTCAATGTTAGAATAAATTAATTTATGGACATTAATTTAAAAATATCCTAACTTCTAAAGTTATCTAAACTGATATATGATTCCATCAATAATTACCTGACCATAAACATTAAATTATCTAGAATTAAATGAATAATTCACATAGAGTAACTTAACACATTTAATGTTTAAGATATTTAGTCCATAACAATTATATTACATCACAAAAATTAAAAGGTAGACACTTATACTCAGTTTCCAGTTTTTTCATAAAATAAATACTATAGAAAGAGGGTCATGTCTAGTCCCATGTTTTAGATAGAATGACTTTTCCGTGATCTCATCCTTGACACTATTCATCTTTAGGTATACTGAAAAACATTTCAAAACATGGGATGATTATAAAAATCTATGTAGGGGTTATAAAACAAAGAAATAAAGGATTAGTTTATTATTACATACATGACATAAACTCTTTAACATACCTCATTAAATAATAATATTTTTGAATAACAGATATAAATAATAAATCATAAAGCTAACTTGTGGCATACACGTCATATATACATTGTAGCTATCACAACTATGTCATAAGATACATTAGGAATACCCATCAATGTATATTCCCTAAATCTCTTAGGAGAAACAATCATGTTTACCTCTGTCACATTACCCAATGCATTGGAGAGCTATCTTGGCTCACCCTCGCTAGGTTTATCCCAAAACCACTTATATTATTAAGCAAAACCAAAATACATAAAAGAGTATATGATATTAATTTTCCATTCAAAAACATTACGACCTGTTAAGGAAGCCATAGATCAAATAATACTGACCTTGGTGGAATAAGTCGTTGTCACTGCTTACGTTAAAAAGAAACATTATTTTTTTTTCTAATTTAGTAAAACATATGGTTGAAGAATATTCCAGTTAAATAAAATGAAAAGTAAAAGGTATTTATAAATTGTATAAAATAAGGTTATGTATTAAAACAAAACATGACTCAATTAAAGGAGATTGAGATGAAGTCCCTTACATTGTGTCCGATTTGACCCGTTCATTCTTTAATATCCTAAACAATAAAGTAAAGTTAATTTATATTGATTTAAGATCCATTTTCAATTTTCTTATTCCTATTATATCACTTATTATAATGTTATATACATTATGCAATCATTTATGTTAATACAAGTTGTTTTGTCAGTATTTGGTACTTGAGTCAAAAATAAATTTCTTATAATTAATATTTGTTCATGTGGCCAAATATTCATTATATCCCAAATGATATTCATGATATCTATATCATATATATCATATATGTCATCTATATTTATGAATTTATTATAGTACATAACATTTAGAGATAAGAAATGAAATGCACCATTCATGGAGACGGTATGCCTTACGTACGCATGAACACTACTTACAAATATATTTCTTATTTAAATGTAATTAAAAAATAATTATAAAAAGGTTTTTTTTAATTCTAGTATAATATAATATATAAGATCAGCAACTCGATCCTTTATACTTCCCCCAAATGGAATTAAAAATTCATATCACTTTGAGGGGGCAGTAGTCCATACTTCTAAAATAAAATTAACGCGCTTACCCATAATGGAACCCCTAATGTATGCTATTAATGTAAAATAAATAATCATAAAAAATACATAATCATAATATATATCATATATAAATAAATTTCCATCATAATTTCCACCGTGAGAGTGTTGATTCAAATGTTTTCTTTTGACTTTTATGTCTTTTTTTAGAAATCACCAATGTCTTTTACAATGATGATCGTACTGAACATGCTGATCGTACTGACCATGATGATCGTACTGAAAGTGCTGATCGTACTAACCATACTGATCATACTCACCATGCTGATCGTACTGATCATGCTAATCGTACTGACCATGTTTATCGTACTGATTATAATTATTGTACTGACTCTTGAAATTGTTCCAACTGTGTTAATCGTACTGATGTTGATGAATCATACATAGTTTGTATCGTATCAATACATTACAAATACTTATAATACTCACGATTTACTTTCATTCATTTCTTTATAAAAAAATGTTTTATATTAATCATACTCATGTTTATAATCTTCATATATCCTTTGTTTTAATAAAAACGATGTCGTGGAATTAGTTATAAACTAATCAAAATGATGTCATGTCTTCTGTTTCAATATTAACGTAATTATGAATGATGTCCAAGTCCCTCTGAGTTTTTCGGAGAAATATGAATATTGAAGAAAATTTGACCGTTGTAACCTCAGGCCTATAAATAAGAGGTCATTTGAATCCAAGAGAAGAGTCAACGACACACGCGTATGAGACTGATCATTCTATGTTATCAAGTTCTAGAGAGAGATATTGTGACTTCTCTCTTACATCGTGTGAAATCCTTGAAACTAAAAAAACGTGAACACCTTGTTCATAGATTTTTTATTTGTATAAGTGATTTATTTGTGCTTTGTGAAACCGATCATCGTATCGAGGGCTTTCAGGTGATTGAAAGACAGAGGTTTCGATTACCTGCAAAATCGAGGGCTGTCGGGGATAGGCAGACAGTCGTACCAATCATCATATCGAGGGCTGCTAGGGATAAGGCAGACTGACCTCTTATCCTAGGTAGAAGGATAACCTTACTCTTTGGGATAAAATAATTGTAATACTTTTATATTTCCGCTGCTGTTTTTATTAGAAAAGGATTTGTATTATTTCCTTTATTTATTACACATTCAATTGTAATCGTTTCAATTACAATTATTCTATTACATATTGTATTAATAGATTCTATACACTTTATGATAGAATCTCACACATTTACATTACTCTAATTATTGTATAATTTTGAATACAATTGTTTTACATTTCTTATTGTATTACATTTTATCATACATTATTCAATAAAATTGTGGGTGTTTGTTTTTACATTAGTTTAAGATCTCTTAAACAAACTTCTTTAGTGTTTAAAACATAGTTTTAAAATATAATTCACCCACTCTTGTATTGTTACATCTAATATACATATACATCTAAATTTTCAATCCTATAATTGGTATCAGAGCCGGTTTCCACTGATTTCTTTTTCTTTCTCTGTTTCTTTCATATTTCTATTTCAACTATTTACTACACTAATGTGTGCAGTGGAAAAGAGTTTGTGTCTATTAGATGGAATGTATGAATATTGCATCAATTGACAATCTAAATCCTTCAAGGACACCAATAATTTATTGGAATGATTATGAGTACTGGAGAGATCGAATGAAGACATTCGTTATCAATACTGGTGTGGAAATTTTTATTATGCTTACTAGAGGTTACAAAATTCCGAATAACAAAGTCTTTACTTTCACTAACCAAGAGAAGAAAGAATATCAACTGAATTAAAAGGTATGAAATACTTTAATATGTTCTGTGAATAGGAATATATACAGTCGAATATCTTCTTGTGAAGCAACCAACTGTATTTTGGTGAAATTGGAAGTCACACATTTTGGTACATCCAAGGTTATAGAAACAAGAAGAGAAATGCTTCAAGCAGAGTATCACAGATTTATTTTTCCTTATGGAGAGCTAGTATGTAAAGTGAAACAAATATTTATGACAATTGTTAATAGTTTACAATCTATGGGGGAAAAATGTCTTGATGATGAAGCTCTTGTAGACAAGATTATTGATATAATTCCAAATTAATGGGAAACAAAAAGGACAACTATTGATGAAAATAGAAATGTTTCCCATATTAATCTTTATGAACTCTTTGGAACTCTTCAACAACATGAGATAAGAATGAAGAGAGATATTGATTTAAACAATAAGAAAAATGGAAATGGAAGTATAGGCTTTACTATTACATCTAAATCCCAAACACTTGAAAGGATAACAAGATTCAATGCTAAGAAAGTTGTTGCGTCTGATTCATGTGATTGTGAACTTTCAGATAATGAGTTATCCCATCTTTCTTGATGGATGAACAAGATTGTGGGAAAGAAAGTCTGTCAATACAGATTCAAAAGGAAAGATAGAAAGGATAAGAAAGATTCAGAGGTAACTTGTTATGAATGTAAGAAAGTAGGACATATAAGACCTGATTGTCTTTTACTAATGAGAAATGATCGAAAGGAGAACCATTATGAAAGGAATAAAAAAAAATATTACTATTCAAAGACAAAGAATGTTTTGAAGGAAAATGATACCTAGAGTTCAAGTGATAGAGATTCATCATGTAATTCTTTAGAATATGAATCCTTAGGACAAAGGAATATTGGACTTATAGCCAGACTACCAATTGAAGATCATTTTCTTATAGAAAAGGTACACAATGCTGAAGATATTACAAATGTTTCCATGAATGAAAATTTTACTGATAATATATATTATGTATCATCAAATGATGATTCTTCATCATAAGAAGATTATAATTTACCTTATTTTGAAGAAGTATCTAGGTTTTCTAAATTACTTGAGATTGAAAATTCTGAACTCCAAATGAATCTTGATAAAGAAAATTCTAGAATTTCAATTTTAACTAATGAAGTATGAGATCTTTATAATGATCATTATGCAAAAACTTCTGATCATGAATGTATTTTAAAAACCCATGAGAAAGTCATTTCTGATAAGTATTAAATTTCTAAGGATCCTGAAAATACAATTTCTATGAAAAATGTTTTTGATTATAACTCTAGTTCAAAATAATATGTTTTGGTGGATAAAAACATTGTTTTAAAACTAAACTCAGAAATTTTCTCTTTAAAGAAATGTTTGTCAAACTTTACTCAGGGAAAGGAAAACATTGTCAAAATGTATTCTCAAATTAGACCTTTGAGGAATCATTCTGGTATTTGTTATACTCATTCTAAAACGACTTTTAGTAGTAACTATTTTGTTCCTCAAAATACCCCTTTTTGTTCTAATTGTCAATGTGGAGGACACTAGAAATGTGAGTGTTCTCTCAATAGAACTCAGTCATTAGGATTTCATAATGTTCATTGTGCAAAACAAATGTGAATTCCTAAAATTCTTTTTTCTAACTCTACTGGATGAAAACAAGAGTGGATTCCGAAAAACAAATTGTTTCTTTTTCCAATAAATGGGAAGTGTACCAACAATAATATTTGGTACATAGATAGCGGTTGTTCCCATCATATGACCGGAAACAAATATTTATTTGAAATGATTTTCAAAACAAAAGGTTGAAAGGTTACCTTAGGAGATAATTCTCATGGAAAGATTGTTGTTATATGTAATATTGTATTTCTTGGAAAAGTTCTTATTTCAAATGTTTTATTTATTAAAGGTATTAAGAACAATATCATCAGTATAAGACAATTATGTGATGAAGGATACCTTGTGAATTTTAGGAATGATAAGATTTTAGTTCACAATTCCAAGGATGAGTTAATTATATCTTCCCATAGGCAAGAGAATGTATACACTATTAACATAAAAGTCCATAGGAGACAAAATCTAGCATGCTTAATTGTAATATATGACCAATCATTGCTATGGAATAGAAGAATAGAACACTGTAACCTGTGAAACCTATGTAAAAATTCAAAGAAAAGTCTTGTAAAGGGACTATCAGGTTTTAGATATGATTCTTCATAAGCCTGTGAATCTTGTCAATTTGGTAAGAAACATAAAACTAGCTTTATATTGATTAATGAAGTTTCAACTTCTAATAAATTACAGGTAGTACATATGGATCTGTTTGGTCCTTCAAAAACTAGAAGCATTGGAGGAAAATACTCTATATTTATTCTAGTTGATGACTTTACTAGATTTACATGGGTCTATATTCTAACAAAGAAATCCAAAGCCTTTTCCTATTTTAAAACCTTTAGAGCCCAATTTAAAAATGATAAAAACCTACCATTGATAACTATTCATAGTGATCATGGTGGTGAATTTCAAAATTCAGACTTTGAATCCTTTTGTAGTTAGAAATATATTACTCAAAATTTCTCATCTCCAAGAACTCCTCAGCAAAATGTTGTTGTTGAGAGAAGAAATTGTATTCTTCAGGAAATGACAAGAACCATTTGGAGTGAATAATCAATTTCTAATAACTATTGGGCTGAAGCTGTTAGTACTGCTTTATATACTATAAATCATTTTTTAACAAGACCTTTTCTTAATAAAACACCTTATGAATTATAGAATGGCTAAAAACCTAAAGTTTCATACTTCAATGTTTTTAGGTGCATGGTATTCATTATGAATACTAAAGATAATCTTCACAAATTCGCACCAAAATTTGATGAAGGAATTTTTCTAGGATATTCTATAACTTCCATGGAATATAGAGTATTCAATAAAAACAACTATACTATTGAAGAAACAGTACATTTTAAATTTGATGAAACCAATCCTTTTGTTTTCAACCAAACCCAACCTACTTTTTCATAAGTGTTTTCAAAAAATATTTATCAACCATTGTTAGAAGATCCTTCTAATAAGGAAAATGTTCAAGAAATTCTTCCTGAAACTTTTTCCCCATACGATTTTCTACCATATGTTGATGAACATGTTTTACAATAACCAAATCAATTGTTTCTTAGGAATCATCCCAGTGATAACATCATTGGTGATGTAAATCAACCTGTAAGGACAAGAAATTCCTTATGAAATGACATAGAACATCTTTCTTTTCTTTCTCAATTCGAACCTAGAATTCTAAGTGATGCCTTAGGTGATGAAGATTGGATTAATGCTATGCAAGATTAACTAAATGAATTTGAAAGGAATAAAGTATGTACTTTAGTTGAAAGGCCTAAAGAAACAATAATAATTGGTGTAAATTGGGTTTTTAGAAATAAATTTGATGAAAATGGAATCATTGTACGAAATAAAGCAAGAATTTTTGATAAAGGAAATAATAAATAAGAAGGAATAGACTTTGAAGAAACATATGCTCCAGTAGCTACACTTGAATCTATTCATATTCTATTAGCCTTTACATCATAATTTAACTTCAAACTATTTCAAATGGATGTTAAATGTCCTTTTCTAAATGTTTTTGTTCAAGAAGAAGTGTTTTTCAAACAACCCCTGGTTTTCTAGACCCAAAACATCCTAATCATGTTTTTAAAATTACCAAGGCTCTATAAGGCCTTAAAAAAGCCCCTAGAGCATGGTTTGATAGACTTACATGATTTATCTTACAAAAAAATTATGCAAAAGAAAAAAGGATCCAACCCTTTTTGTAAAAAAAATAAAACAAAAATGTTTTGATTGTTCAAATTTTTGTTGATGACATCATATTTGGATCAACTCAGCAATCTTTAACTAATTCCTTAACGAATTTAATGAAATATGAGTTTGAAATGAGTATGATGGGTGAGTTAAAATTCTTTTTAGGTTTTCAAATTTTCCAAAAACTAGGAGGAACATATATATCTCAACATAACTATATTAATTATTTACATAAAAAGTTTGTTTATGACAACACTATAAGTATTATAACTCCAATGCGTTCCTCAAATACACTTGATTTTGATGAAACTGGGAAACCGGTAGATCAAACAATTTTTAGAGGTATGATAGGAAATTTGTTATACTTGACAGCTAGTCGACCAGACGTAATGTTTTCTGTATGCTTATGTGAAAGATATAAATCTAATCCAAAAGAGTCTCATTTAAATTCCATAAAGATAATCTCTTGTTATTTAAGAGGAACAATGGATGTCGGACTATTTTACTCTTCTGGAAAAGATTTTGTTTTAAAAAGTTTTTCAGATGCTGGCTTTGGTGGTTGTAGAATGGATATAAAAAGTACATGTGGAACATGTAATTTCTTAGGAGATTCTCTAGTTTCTTGGTCTTGCATGAAACAACACTCGGAAGCACTTTCCACTATTGAAGATGAATATGTAGCATTTGGAAGTTATTGTGCTCAAGTATTGTGGATTCAACACACACTCACTAATTATGGATTGAGTTTATCCAAAACTCAAATTCTCTATGATAACACTAGTGCCATAGCTCTTAGTAAGAACCCAGCACATCACTCTCATGCAAAACACATAGACATTAGGCATCACTTTCTTAGGGATCACACACAAAAAGAAGATATTATTTTACAATTCATCGAAACACAAGAACAACATACTGACATCTTTAAAAAACCATTTCATTCCTATATATTTGAGTTTATAAAACAGAAGCTAGTATCGATTAAACTAAAATAATCATTAATATATACTTCCTGTTTTACATCTCTCCTTAAATTAAACAACTCATCTTATAAAGGGGGAGAAAATGTTTTTACTTACTGTGTTTCATATTTTCTTATGATCTTTATTTGTTTATTCTCGTGATCTGTGTTTTTTTTATCTGATTATTGTATTGACTATTTTATCGAATTACCTAACTGTTTATCGTATTGTCCGTTCATGGAAATGAATTTATTTCCCATCAACATGTCCCTTTATAAAAACAAGTTTGTTTTCTATCGGCTTGTCAGTACAAGGTAACGAATTCGTTTTCCATCGGCATGACAATTGGTTGTATTCTATCTCGTCGTATACTTTTGTTTTTTCACTATTAATACTATCTAAACCAACAATTCCCTTATGATCTCTGGTAGGTACATTTTTTTCCAATTAGTTTTAATTTGTTTTTCATTTTAATCCTATCTGTTGATTTATTTTCTTTTAATCTAAACCGTAGAAGACCAACGGTCATTATTTTGTCGCATATAAATAGACCCCCCTTCCCCAAACCCACACCGATTTTTTCAAGATTTGTAGTGAAGCTCGGATTTATCGTTTTAAGACTCTGTACGATCTTTCAAGCGACTTCACCTATATGTCTCAGTACTCTTCTAATACTACCGCTGAAATGTCTTCATTGACTTTTTCAGAGAAAGGTTAGTTTCCCGGGACTTTTTTGATTCATATGATTCTACAATCAGAATAATCATTCAGTTTCAAGGCTAGGAACATTTATGTGTTGAAAAACCAGTATCTCAAGATCCGGTTATTTTTTATGATGTCACTCAATTTTACAAAACCGTATTATTTGATAAGAACCAAACTATCAATTTTGTTGTGTACGATAGAATGATTTCTATGTCTTTCAAACAAGAATCTATTTTTCTGAATGTTCTAACATAAGGTGATTCTTTCTGTCCATCTCATAAACTACTAGAGGAAGTTGGTACGTTTAACAAAGAGTGTTGAAAAGTCACTTTTTATTATAAATGATGAGAAGATAAAAGTGGATCATCATTCTCCAGATAATAGATTCATAGCCCTTTGGATGTAAGGTTTTCTAATCCCAATGAAAGGGGATTGAGAAACTCTGAAATTTTATGATATATTCCTGTTGTACTATCTTTTCAACATGATATAAGTGAATCTTATGGGATATGTTTTTGAAACTATAAAGAATATTATGTCAGGAGAAATTAAGTCCCATTTGATTATTTATCCAACTATTCTTAAAAAGTTCATTCTTGAGAGCATGAAATTTTGTAATATTCCATTGAAATGAAAGTTGATAGATCTAAAGCCATCCTGGATTAGTAAGAGTACGTTGAAAAAGTTTAATGTTAGTTTGGCCAGAATTCATAACTTTTTGTGAAGGATTTAGAAGCAGAATTGGCTCAGAATGAATCAGCACATATGCTTGTCAAAGAGAATCCATATGTCGGTGCTTCTCAAAATTCAGATCTTCCAACCAATTCAAATCCAAAGAAGAAACCCACATACAGTAAGGAAGTTGTGGCAAGATGGAGAAAATAAAGAGAACAGAGAAAGGAAGTTGATCCAAAGTTTGGTCTTGACCCAGCTGAAGCTTTTGCAGAAAGAATAAGGGTAGAGGAAATCCTTCAATCTGAAAAGAAAAAGAAGACTGTTTTGAAAAGAAAGGCTCAAGACATTGATATTTCTAATGTTATGAAAATGGTTGAGGATGATAGTGCTCAACTAACGGATGAAGTACATCAAGAACCCATCGTACAGAGTCTTCCAGAGAAAGAAAAAGGGAAACAGATGTTAGAATAAATACAGGATGTTGAAGAAGAGGAAGGAGACTTTATTTTAGAATTTCGTCAAAGTTCAAAAAAAAGTAGAGAAGAATCGTTCCAAAAGAAAAGTGAAGGTATTCAAAAAGTTCCTCATAATGATCAAGAACCGGTTGAATCTTTTGGAACTCCGGATAAAACACCTTCTCAAACAAAGAAACATGCTCAATAATCTCAAAGAATCATTATCAGTGATACAAATGAAGAAGAAAGGATGAGGATTGAAAAAGAAAAAGGAAAACAGCCAGTTGTAGGCTCAAGCCGATCAAATGAACTAGATTTGTATGTTGAGGATACTGATTCAGAACAAACTATTTTTCTTAAGAAAAGTGATTACATTGGGTATGTTTTAAGGAGAATTGAAAATAACATTCCTTACTTTCCCATCATTGGGGGGAAAATTGATTTCATTACTGACAATGAGAAAATGATTTTTGGTTCTGTAAGAGAATTATGAAAGAGAGTTTTTCCAGTTAAAGCAGATTTAAAAGTCTTATTTGAAAGTTCAGCCGCTCATAAGAAGGCTTACAACAAGATGACCAAGTGGTAATACAAAATAGAGAGCTCAGTAATGACAATGAGTTTTTAATTGATGATATAAGGAGGTTATCAAATGATCTTGCTACTGCTTTCAACAAAATTGACAAATAAACAATAGAAAGGATGAATCAGGTAACTCATGGAAAAAATATTCCTTCAGTGAAAGAATTACAAGGGAGACTGAATGGTTTTCAGTCTGAGTTCTTGAAGGTTTCATCATTCAAATATGAAATAGTTTTTTTTGAAGAAACAAAATTATGTGTTATCCAAAGACAACAAGAATATGCAAGACATAATCGATACCCCTGAAGAAGTAATCAGAGTCTAGGGGGGGACTATCAAGAATCAAGATCAACATTTTGCTGACCAATAAGTGCTTATCAGATCTCAGGGTGATTCAATATATGAATACAAGAAAGAAATCAAAAAGATGAAACATGTTCTTCATGAGTTGATAAAGAAGGAAAAAGAAAGAGAAAACAAATGACTGTTGTTTTTTTTCTTTTTGCGTACACTATAAGATTTGCCTTTGTAAAAACATTTATTCTACTCCTTTTGTCCTGAATTTCTTTTCCTTAATTATTTTAGGAAACCCAAGTTACCCCTTTCTTTTTTTGTAAATCACAAAGGGGGAGAATGTTTCACAAAGGGGGAGAATGTTTTACAAAGGGAGAGAATGTTTTATAAAGAGGGAGTGTGTTAATGAAAACAATACTAAATCAAGTAGAATGCATGAATAAAATCATTAGGAAAGTATATACCTAAGGGGGAGTTAGTTTTATTCAAAATCATATTCAGAAGAGTTTCCAACAACATAGGGAGAGATAAGTATTTCTTGTTGTATTTACTTTGTGTTTTGTGATTTCCTAAAAGGGGCAGAATGTTGAGTCAAAAGTATTATTTTGAATTTTATATCTTGTTTTGGAAATTACAAATGTGTTTTACCATGTTGATCGTACTGATCATGCTGATTGTACGGACCATGCTGACCATAATGACCATGATGATCGTACCGACCACGATGATCGTACTGACCATGTTGATCATACTGATCATGCTAATCATATTGACAATGATTATTGTACTGATTATAATTATCAAACCGACTTTATAAATTGTTCCAACGTTGTTAATTGTGCTAAAGTTGATGAATCATACTTAGTTTGTAACGTATCAATACATTACACAAACTTATAATTCTCATGATTTACTTTAATTCATTGCTTTATCAAAAAAACTTGTTTCATATTAATCGTAATCGTGTTTATCATCTTCATATATCCTTTGTTTCAATCAAAATGATGTCGTGGAATTAGTTATAAACTAATCAAAACGATGTCATGTATTCTGTTTCAATATGACCGTTTTTATGACAGGTGTCCAAGTCACTTTGAGTTTTTTAGAGAAATATGACCATTAAAGAAAATGTGACCATTGGAACCAGAGGCCTATAAATATGATGTCATTTGAATCCAAGAGAAGAGACGACGACACACGCGTATGAGACTGATCATAATATGCTACAATGTTCTAGAGAGAGATATTGTGACTTCTCTCTTACTTTGTGCGAACGACTTGAAACTACAAAATGTGAACAGATTGTTCATAGATTTTATATTTCTATAAGGGCTTTCTTTGTGATTTGTGCGACCAGTCATCGTATCGAGGGCATTCAAGTGATTGAAAGACAGAGGTGCCGATTATCTGCCTAATCGAGGGCTATCGGGGATAAGAAGACAGTCATACCGATCATCGTATCGAGGGCTACCATGGATGAGGAATATAGACCTTTTATCCTAGGTAGAACGATAACCCTACTCTTTGGGATAAAATAATTGCAATACTTTTATATTTCAGGTGATGTTCGTATTAGAAAAGAATTTTTATTGTTTCCTTTGTTCATTACACTTTCAATTGTAATCATTTCAATTACAATTATTCTATTACATATTGTATTAATAGATTATATACACTTTATGATATAATCTCACACTTTTACATTACTCTGAGTATTTTATACTTTTGAATTCAATTGTTTTACATTTCTTATAGTATTACATTTTATCATACCTTGTTCAATACAATTGTGGGTGTTTGTTTTTTCATTAGTTTAAGATCTCTTAAAATAACTTCTTTAGTGTTTAAAACACAGTTTTAAAATACAATTCACCCCCCTTCTTTTATTGTTCCATCTAATTTACATCTACATCTACATTTTCGATATACAGAGATGTGGTAGGATAAAATTGAACAATCATCATTTCGTGAGGTTTTAGTTTTCCATCCAGAGAAAATATATGTTCTTCAACCATTAGATGGAGGAGTGTGTGAGTATAGTATTAATATATCTAATAAAAACATCATAGTATATTGAGGATACATTTTTTGTTATAAAATAATGGAATAAAATGAGAATAGGGGGTTAGAGATGTAAAATAAAACAAAAGTACTTAAGAGAAGATGTTACCATTTAATCAGGTAATGCCCTTTGGTTTAAACGGAAAGGATTTTTTGAAGTTCCTTATGAATAAGTTATTGCTTCTAGTAGGAGGATATAGATGTAGGGAGATTAATTGGGTATATTCTGGATGATCCAAGGGGTTTTAGAGGTGTAAGGAGTGGGTAGAGGTGAGGGAATTTTTTAAGGATAGGAGGGGCTATTAAATAATGTGTGAAAATATTATTTCATTACATAATGAATTTCGGTTTCAAAATATCCAGAACCTATTAAAGTCGAAGATAAGATGACCCATGGTCGAAATAAATTCATCCAATTATAATTGGACAGGTTTTGGATATTATTTTAATCTTTATATTTGTATTTATTTAAATCATTAATAAATGAGATAAACACTACATTATTATTGTGTCATAAATAATATAATTTATTTAATGTCTAAAAATTATAATAAAATACCATTATGTAGGGGATATTTTTATATTTCCAAAGAATATTTATAGTCGAAAATATAACTTATATAAACCTATGTAAAAATTAATTTACTAAATGATATTTGTTTAGTTCAATTCTGAATTAATTTATGTTAATTAAAATAAAGTTTCATTATCGCTCCCATGTGACCCCATGGGGTCCCAAAATCGACCCATGAATGATCATGGTAGGAATTGTATCAAAAATTAGGATTATGAGATATTTTAGAGTAATTTTAACATATTATAGTAATATTTGTTTACCCTTATTTACCATATTTACCCATTAACATTGTTAAATAAAATATTTACTAAAGTAAATATTCATAATAAATAAAAAATTGTAACCTATTTACACAATTTCGTCCTCCTGATTCCAAAATGGAATCCATTTTTCCAAAAAACAAAAACCATAAGTGGAAAGACCTAATTTATAATTAATTCACATTGTCAAAACAAAAGATGTGTTTTTAAGAAATAATAAATATCAAAAGATTGACACATATTAATGTCAATTTCAATGACCAAAATTTGATTAAATGGTAAAAATTTAATCTAATAACACTTTTAAACCAACTTGAAAAATAACATAACTATATAAATAAATTAGATTAAAATGAAGTTTTGAATTGAAATACATTATTTTCGCTATTAATTAAAAAATGAACTTTTTCAGAAAAATACCAAAATTTCATTGAAATTTTATTTTGATATTCCAATTTTAAATAATAATAATTTATCTCTAATAGAACATATTAATGTGACAAAAATTAGATTTTAAAATTGTTCTCCATCAAAAGGCGATAAATCATCTTTTTAAAGAATATTAGAATAGTTGTGCTTAAAATTGATTTCATTCACATATGAAGCCAATAAATTTTATCAGATAAATGTAAAAACATTTAACAAACATGTATAATCATATTGTAGTTAGTTCTATTTATTCCTACAAATACAAAAAATCGGTGTTAACTACCATATAAAATAATAATATTATATTATAATTGAGTAATGTTAGAATTCAAAGAAACTCGTTGTTGCGTATCGGGTATGCCATAAAATATATAAACCCCTTTAAGGTAAAATTATAATTTTATTCAGAAAATATTATTTAAAAATAAAATGAATCATTTCATTATTTACCTGGGATCTTACAAATAGTGCCACCTTAAAAAATTGTCTTCGCCAAACAGAAACCATACTTTTTTTAGTCATTTATATTTTTCAAAAAAACAATAACACACCCAAAAATTTCCTATAAGACACCATGATTGATGTTTCCCAACAAAATCACCCATTGGGTTTGTTGAAAACTCTTCTCATGGCCATTCCTTTAAGTTTAATATTTCCTTAAGCCTTCTTCCTTCTTCATCCCTAATTTACATAATGAGATTTAGACAGTGATCTAATATATACACAACATATACTCTAAGACCACATAAACCTTGCGAGGTGTGAGAAATAAAATTACAATGAAAATGATTATCAATGAATATCTTATTATCTAGTCACAAATTTCTCATATTGTGCTGATACACAGATACCAATGAACTGTTTTCACCACGAACCTCAGCTGTCTTGATATTGAATCCTTGATCGATCACTTATTACATCATTATATTTAATGCTCCCCCAATGTTATAGCTCCTCTAATTAGCTTCAACTAAAATTCTACTCCCCCTATCTTGCTGCTCCACATAAAAACGTCTCCACTTGTCTTTTCTCCCCCTGAAATAGTCACACTTTCTCCCCCTTTGTCAACGAACCCGAAGGGAACATCAAGGATGTCTTTTATTGGGTAAAGAAAAAATATAATCACATCATAGAAAAAACACATCATAACTTAGGGAATCGGGGTCCACATACACACTTTTTTAAGTTTGGGAATTTGACTAGACTCTGAGATCCAACTGATGCCTTTCAAGAACTTGTTTGGGTAAGGCCGTTATAAGAATATCTGCAACTTGTTGTTCTATAGGCACATTCTCCAACTTCACAAGCCATTTCTCAACATTATCTTGATAAAATGATATTTTATTTCAATGTGCAATGTCCATGAGTGATAGACTGGATTTTTCCTTAGATTTATAGAACATGAATTATCATGATGGATTCCGATCGAAGATTTCCCTTTTATTCCCATATCATCATTGTGCTGCTTCAAACATAATAGTTTCTTTAAATCTTGAGTAGTCGCAATATATTCACCTTCTACAGTGTTCAATCAAATGAAATCTTGTTTCTTGCCTAACCAAGAAATAAAAAAACATCTATGATAAAAGGAACCTTCTAATGTTGATTTCCTATCCTCTTTAGAACTAGCCCAATCCTCATTTGTATACCCCAAAAACTATGGCAGAGAGGTTTCTTTCTACATTAGGACAAAATACATTGTTCCCTTGATATACCGAAGAACTATTTTCACTGCAATCATGTGTCTATCATTAGGATTGATTTGATACCTCACAACTTGACATTTGTAAAATACAATATCAGTCCTTGTCGTTGATAGGTAAAAAAGACTTCTAATGATTTGCCTATATATTAGGATATTATCATTCATGCCTTCACAATCTTGTGAAAATTTTAACCGAGAAGCAACCAGAGTATTCATCTATTTGCAATTATCCATTACAAATCTTCTCAAAACCTCCTTGGAATATTTAGACTGATAAATAAAATTGTAATTCCATCCTTCTGTCACATGTAATCCATGAAAAAATGTCACCTCTCTAATAATAGACATTTCAAACTCATTTTTATGAACTCAAAAAATTGTCTGCATTGTGCTTCATCTGATCCACCAGTGATTATGTCATCTACATAATCTAACCCATCATCCTTTGACTATTTCTATTTATGTAATACAGATTGTATTTAAATCCACTATAGTGAAAACCATGATTATTTTGAAACTGATCAAGCCTTGATTACCATGATCTTGATTCGTACTCCATACCATATAAATCCTTATTCAGTCAATAAACTCTGTTCTCATCTTCATGAATGAGAAAACCATCTGGGTTCCTAATGTAGACTTCTTCTTCTAGAAATCCATTCAATAACTCAGACTAATCTTCCATTAGGAAAACATTAAGCATTCATTGCACACCAATGGCCATGAGTAGTCTAATTTTCTCCACCATTACAATGGGTGCAAGTGTATCATCAACATTAATATCCTCTACCTAATATTACCCTTTTCACATAAGTCATTCTTTGTTTTGAATAACAACACAATATTTATTCATTTTATTTTGAAAGACCCATTTTTCCCCAATGACAATCTTATCTTCTGGTCTCGAAACATTTTCCCAGGTTTGATTCTTCTCAATTTGGTCAATATCTTTATTAAAAACCTAAACCCAATTCTCATCTCCAGATTCATTATCAAAACATATAGGCTATACATGATTTAAGTATGTGGCTTTATATAGAGACTTTATGCATCATCTCTTCACTCATATTGTCTGTTCACCTATTATGTTTTTCCTATAAATTTCATCTCATCTATCTGGACTCTGGAATGAAACTAATTTATTCTCAACATTTTAATATATTTATAAATCAATCTCTCGAGCTAGAGAGTCTCGTGACCTTATTATATCTTCATTGCTATCCTCCTGAGTCTGATAATGTATTTAATGAATATTATTTTCATTTTCTATTATACTCATAGCATGACTTTCAACTATCATTTCCATTATCCTATGGAAGCATTAATTTTATTTTATTTTCCTTGATTACGAAAGAAATATCCCTTCATCCCCATGTGATTCAAACATCCTATGTTTCACCTTACTGAGATTTAAACATTTATTTCTGAATATTTCGTTGTTATTTAATGATGGATTATTTCCATACCATAACTCATATGGATTCCTCCTCTCTTTTGGAAAATATATTGATTTATTTGAAGTGTATACTGTCTTCATCAGTACTTCTTTCCAAAAATTCTCTTGAAGGACAATCTCAATGAGCATCGTTCTTGCCATTTTGTTGACAACCCAATTTAATCACTCGACTACACCATTCTATTGTGTTTTTCTAATTAGTAAAACGTGATTTCATATCCCATGAATAATGAGATAATCTTTTACTTGGATATTTGTTATATCTGTTACATTATCTGTTCGAATCATCTAGATTTTCTAACCAATAATCTTTTCAGATTATTTTTGATACCTTGTGATAAAAATGAAAACTTTTAATTTGTGGATTATTATTGAAACCCTTTAAATTATTCTATAATCAACAATGAATATGTCATTGTATCTCATCCCATCAATAGACCATGGTGAAATTGGCCCACACACATCAATATGCAACAACTCAATAAGTCTTGTTTAATTTTTCTCCTTCATCTTATGTGTCTTTCAAATGACCAAACCCTACTGGAATGTATCACATCTATTAGTATGATCACATGATAATCTTGGGAGCTTTCGAGTAATATCATATACCACTGGATATTCTATGGAACCTTATCTTAAGAGGACAAGATGTTTATTCCATAGCTTGTTTTCTTCATCCTTGGACCGAAATCACATATCTTCATTGCCACTCATTAGCTAGAAATTTTATATCATAAGATTTCCTCTCAAAATACCTTACAATCATCTTCCTTGATGATACATAATTTATTGGAAAGACTCATGGAATTTTCAGAGTCACACTATTGACTAACACTAAGAATGTTGTGACAATTCTCTTCAACGACCAAGACAAGTACTCATCTCATGTCTTTCCCTCCAAACATGGATATTCTAGAACAAGTAATTTTCAAGGCCTCATCAGTACCAAATCATCCAATAATCACTTTATCATAACTAATTATGGAAACTATTATATTCTTTCCTATCATATGAGATGTGTATCCACTATCAATTATCCATATCATCGTGAAATATGATGCCTTGAATGTAATTTTTTCATCCATGGCCTGGTCAACCCTTTTAATTTTGTAATAGGACTTTGAATTCATAGACAATATGGAATGATAATATTTATCTTCCTTAGTATATGATAGGTTTTCTTCTAGTATTAGTGTTGAAAATCGATTTTGAATTTTCATCTCACTTGAAGTTTCTTTTACCTACTTGTTAGGAACAAATTCAGTTTTCCTCAACACATTCCAATGCATTGTTGGTGTGAAATTTATTGCCATATGTCCAAATCATTTACACGAGAATCAATGACCATCAAATTATATCCTGTAATTTATAGCTCTAAACAACCACATCTGTTGGTCTTGTTCTCTTTGGGTACCACTTTTCAATGGAACATACATTTTGAGAGTGTCTAGTTTTACCACACTAATTACATAAAATGTGAGATACATTCCTATGGGCCAATAATGAACCAATACTTGTGCATTGGGTTCTCTGAAACATCTAATTGTGATTCATTCCCAAATAAATCTTCAATCATGGATTAGGTTCTTGTGGCCTGAATTAATCAATGACTTTGTTCTATTTTAGATCAAGCACTATAATGTCCTTATCATTCCAAGTGGATTTATTCTTCTATACTGATGGACCACTCTACTAAAATATCATCTTCTCTATTTCATGTATGATCTTATTTCTTATAAGCATATCCTGATCTTCAACTATTCATTGCAAATTGATTACTTCTTCTTCTAGTTGAATTATATGCATGATTTTTTTTCAAACTATTTATTTAAATTTTTTGTTCTTCAATTTTGAGTTAGTACTCAACCACCATTTCAAAGGATTTTGGTATTGAATACCAAAACTTTTTAATTTCTTCATTAAACATAGAATTATCTTCTTTCTAATGTTGTATAAAGTCTTCAACATCATGAATAATAATTTATCTAATTTTTTTTGGCACTCAAAATATCTACCTCATCATGAGAAGCTTCTAATTCATCCTGAATTTCAACTCTTCCTTCAACTTCTCCTTATTCATTTTCACTTTTCTTCTCTTGTTATAATATCTCTTGCTACATCAAATAAATAATCTAAATTATGATCTGTGTAGTCCTCCAACACTTCTGCCTTAGATTCATCTGATATTTCATCCTCTCTTGAAAGTAGATATTTAATTTTAAAGATCTTTATATTTTTACTTGTCCTACCTTTCTCATTTGTTGAATATTTATTTTGGAGAATTTCATCATTTATAGCATCAAACTTCTTAGGACACATTGCTTCAAAATGACCAATATTTCAGCATCGAAAGCATGTAAATTGATGTTTACATTTGAAAAATACTTTTCCCCATTGCATGTTGGGGTAGAGAAATGACATGAAATCATCCATATATTCCTCCTTATGACTATCTTCAACAGATAGATTATTCATGTCCTAGAATTCAACATTATTTGGACTGCCTTTTTCCACAACATTATTATCATCATCTATCATTTCAAATGCGACAAGGGTACATTGTAGGTTATCTACTGTCAGCTCTTTTGGTTATTTGTCTTCCAACACAGAAACATTTAGATTAAACCGTGGTGGATGTTTCCTATGGTTTTTTTAAAAATCTATATATCTTCAACGAATTATCGGAGTCCCTACATGTATTCCAAAATAATATTTATTCTGTATATGAATTCATCATTATTGTCATTGTTATTCATTTGGAGATCCTTAGACTTGTTCAATTTAACCTGCATCTTTCCTTCTTGGACTATGGTGTCACCCTAAACAACTTTTAATAGTTTTTCCAACATTTCATGTTATGTTCTAAAGAACAGCACCTTAATGCAAATTTCATTTGATAGGTCTCCCAATAATACATTGATCCGTTTAGAATCATTGTCCTATTACCATATTTTTTTCTTCTAATAATGAAAAAATATTAATTTCAAGTAATATTCCATGCATAGCTATTGTGAAAAAATCCATCCAAACTGATAGGAAGCAGTGTATCATTCGATTTGTTCATAGTGAGTTATTATTTACCTCAATGATTGGAATTCCTTTTTGATTGACCAACTCCATTTATTATTCTAAAAGAGATCCACTGACTTTAAACATTTCCCTCTGATACTAATTGGTAGGTCTACTAGGTCAAATACACAGAGAGGTTGCTGAATCACGGTATGAAAGATTAAATCATTCTCCCATTCGGATATTCTTTTGTTAGAAAAAACTCAATTATCTCTTCCGCATGTAGTAATATACAAATATATATGAAATAATTCACTAGAAACATTGATTTTTACTTGGTTCATCCTCATTGGGCTACTTCAATGGAAAATAAAATGACAATTTGCCAATGTACTATATTCACATAAGCACATGGCCAATAAATAGTACAATGATTGAGCTAGATCTTATATTCCAATGGTCACTACCTTTACAAGTATTATGGTATGCTCACTTCATTCTTATGGGTAACTCCCTATTATACTTTCCTTGGATCACTACCCATTGAATGGGTCACTATCGTCCTCTTCCTTCGTTCACTTCCCTAAGGAAGGAATCCACTAACAGTTTATCGACCTGTAGGTCAAAAATAGTTTATGGACATTTGGGTCCCTTCATTTGAATAAATTCATCCATTATTAACTATAAAGAGATTATCTATTGAAGTTCAATTTTCCCCAATACATAAATTCCACCTTCCCAGGTTCTGATAGGTACCGGAAAATACTTTCAAAAACTGGATTGAAGCGATTTCATGCTTCCTTGAGCAAATCGCAAACCACCTTCCTCTCCCGCATACTGAGTACCAGGTTTGGTACGTCGAAAACCTCCTCCGTGTACAGCTATTTTTGCTGTGAACCACCCTTAGACTGCGAAATGTATTATCCTTCGCGTTCACGTACCACCACCACATACCTATTACACGAAACTCTGTTGTGAAAAACTGTATATATGTGAACTTTTATCTATCCAGGGTTGACCTTCACATATGCCTACAATAGCACTACCTCTCTGTACCCCTAATTGAATTCACTCTCTCAAATACCAGCGATTTCTACTAAATTTACCCAGTCATACGAAAAAAAATCATTCCCCTTAAATACTTAAGTAGAATTTCTTCTATGCAATTCTCTTTAGCCTTTACTGGATTATCCACAATGAAATTCTATTGGATTTCCCTAAATTCCAAGAGATAAAATTAGTTCTATAATGATATTAAATATAAACAGTATTCAATGGGATTATAAAAACATACAAGGCATATGATATCAGAAAAAACCGCTAATCTATGATTTTCCAAATCTTTGATTCTGCCACCACCGTTAACCGATCCTTCTTCCACCATGAACCGCAAGCCAGACATGGACTATTTTTCCACACCGTCTGCATACATAATTTTCTCTTGCACTGTAAATTTCCTCTGCCAACATAATGACATATTCATACCGTACCGCCTCTCAACTGCAAATTGTTTTTGGTTTCACAAGCCTTTTCTATGTAATTCTCATGTCTCTGCATGTTTCTTTCCCAGAACATGGCATACGACCCATGAATTTTGGTACTCTGTTCACATAATATTCCAATTTTCTCATACTTTCTTCATACTATTCAATATTATAAAGAAATCCTCCCTTTTCACACATTAAACTCTCAATTTTGAGGCCCAAAAAATATGAAATCACTAGGAACCTCTGATTACATAAAAACATGTCTTCTGATAACATCAACCATACATATTTTCCATCATTTGTCTTTTTCATCTAAAAAAACACACCGAAAACAATCCGAGGGGACTCCATGAGGGATTTTTTCCCCACAGGTTATATATTTTGATACAATGTATTAGAAAATTAGATTTTATTTTTTCATATGTTCCCTGATAGTGAATGGTACATAAATAAACTCAAAATAATAATGTGATTATATTTATATTATACACCATGTATTTTTTTATGATTTAAATCTGGAACATCCGTAGGGTTTCAGTAACATAACTCATCATAATAAATCATTACGCAATTATTGGGTATTTTATCAATAATGAATAAAATGAATGGATGACTGTTTCATTTATTAAAATTGATTAATTTTTATAATATATAATAATATTACAAGCACCCATTCAATTATTAGTAAAAAATTATATATAAAATTTGTTACCACTTAGATAACACTTTTATGTTCATGGAGTGGCCAATGAATCATATGATGGTATAAAAAATCATCTTATTATCTTAAATCACATGTAATTCATTATTTAAAAACTCAAAGGATCATCTAAAATAAAGTTAGATTAAATGAATATATTGAAACACGAAATCTATAATAGGATGGATCATCACATGTAATTTATAATAATTTTTTATAAGATATATAATTAAATAAAAATGTAATTACAAAGTCATTATTAACATTTTAATGAGATATTATTGATTTTTTTATTTCAATGAAATACAATTATAGAATACATCTACATGTGATCATAAAATTCACTAATATATTTGAATGACTAAATAAAATTGTTATTTATACAATGGTTAATCGTGATTGTTTGCATTACTTGGGGTTGTTTAATGCTAAAATATTCATGAGACGGAATGAACTCTGGTTTTTAACTCATGGGATTATGATGGAAATATAGGATACTTCTATTTATATATTGATATCATTATCTCTCTCTAGTACTTCATATAGTCTCACTCTATACATGGTTCACCCCAAATATAAATTTAAAAATTGATATTATTAGAATTTTTTAATTTTAGGATTAGGGTTTGAAAATTTCACAAATAACCCTTACAAACAGAAGTATTATTAGTGGGCACAATGTGATTGAATAATTAGATTACTAGTTGTAATTTCATGACATGTGAAATTAATGGGGAATACAACTAAATATCATTTAGTTATCGTTGGACCACTACGCTCGGTTTTCATTCCCTCACCATCATTTATCAATAATATATTAATGGGACATAAATTAAATAAATTTCATTGTATTATTCTATGATAAATATAATAGATATTTAATTTTTCAAATCATCCAAAATAATATTAATTATTTATTATTTAACCCACATTCTTTTTGTAATATCCTCTGATTAAATTATTGTAATCCCAAAAAGTAAAAAATATTATTTATTCAACAATTTATATACGGGGCTTGGATTTATAAAAAATTGTGGATACACATAATTTGTGACCCTCATGTACTTTTTATCAATTTAACTAGGTATGACCACCTAATATTAAAAAGTGTATTGAAAATTCACCATTTATACTATAGATAATGTATTTTATGTCTCAATGACATTAAACCTTCTTTGAATGCATATAGTGTAAAATAATCCATTATCCTGATATTTATAATCACATAGGATGATTACCATTTAAATCAACCTATATTATTCAACATTTATTGCTTAATCTTATGAAAAAACAATAACCATCAAATCACCAAGGACATGTATTTATATTGTCACATCCATTATCATCAATGTTCATATTATATAAACTTCTATCTTGGAAAAAATGAAATAAATCATTTCTCACAATATTCAGAATGAAATATTACTCATGTTTCACAAAACACTTCATACATCACTATAAGAAATAATAATATTTTATGTCAACAATACATTTTACTATGCATGTTTTTATATCCATTAAAGATAATTTTATGGTCCAAGGATCAATGAACATGTACAGGGATTGTACGATCCAATGACATATAGAAATGATGATTTCCTACTAACTAGTCCCTTCTCATAACCACATATATTAGAGATTACTGTTGTATAACACCATGACAAGGTATCCCAATGTGTTGTGATCCTATAACACACAAAAAATTTGTCATTGATTTCATGAATGATAATATCATCTCCCTAGAGATTAGGTTTCATAAAAAATGTTGTTTCACCACTAGGTTCTCTTCATAGAGGGTTCCAAGAAACATATATTCTTAGTACATAATCCCATAAATATATCATGAAAATGTATATCACGATGTGATAATAAAACATATTTAGTATGAAAACATATAATAATGTACTGATGAATTCATATCTAGAAATTGAAATATAGAAGAATGATTCTTACATTATAGGGAAATTATTTTTACATAACATATAATTATGGTTATATAACATAGAATCATGTGTACATAAAAAATAAAATAATAACATGATTCCAACACACCAAAAATTTATTTTAACCAACTAGTAAATGATTATTACACACTATTGAATGATTCATAATAAAAAAAAGTAGATTAATTCCTAAATAAACCATTGGATTAAAATAAAATTTAAAAATAAAAAATAGATGCCTATATAGAATAATATTTATAATTGTTCATGCATATTCTAAATTATTATTATCTAAAAACTAGGAATTATAATAATTTATAAATGATTGATAAAAATAATTAATTAGATTTACTTCATTATTATTGAAATTTGATATTCATCAATGTTATATTCACATATCAATTTACAATTTATTTACTATAAGTATTATTATTCATTTAATTACTCACTGATTTACAATTTATTATTTTTATCCAATGAAAAAATTGTATAGATATTTTATATACATTTAAATGATTGTATCGAAGAAAAAAAATTTTAAATATTTAAAAAAAATTTATCCAAAGTTCATTACATTCATATTCAAAATAGGTTAAATTTAACACATTTTCACACAAAAAAATAATTCAAATTTAAATTGAATATATTATTGACTATATAAGGATGTATTGAATTTTTATATGTAGTGGATTAATATTGAAAATTTTTATTTTTATTTATAGATTATAAATATTTCAATATATATTGAAATAATGTGTCATATTTGAGAATGAGAGGGCTAGGGAAAACATGATGACTCATAGGTAGTGACGAAAATGTAATAATTATTCCTACCTGAATAACATTTGAAGGTAGATGACTATGAGGAAACAATATATATTTATTCAAATATATCTAAATCCACACATCATGGATTTGAGGATATATTGACACAATTATATTATATATTCAATCGTGATAATAAATTTACAACACTTCACTATAAAATATTATATTTATCTTTTGATGCTAAATGTGATAAATTCATCATTTAAATTCTACCTTTTATATATTATATAGTTTATGGTGTTACAATGTGATTTTATCCACTCAATGCACTCTATATAATTATAAAATGGTTTTAGTATAAATGAATACCATAGAGTTTGGTTCACCTATCATTTAATGGTATGACTTGTTTTGAGTCTAGTGGTAGTAAAATACATGGTATTTAATTTTACCAAGGTCCATATAAGGAAATGAATGAATCATCCTCAACTTTTAATACATGATTATATTTTGTGACTATGTGTGTATGGAAGGAAGGTTTTGGGTTGTTCAATCAAAGGATTAAATTGATGGTAAAAAATATTGTAACGTCATTTAATTGTTACTTTATTATATTATTGGGTAACGTGCCCCCACATTAATAGGGATATGAAAATATATGTCTTGATTTTGATCCAAACTTTAACAAAAATTATTGTTTTCATGTTTTATGATTTCAATATAGTATTTTTACACATATTTGTATTTAAAATTTTAAGGATGTAAATTCACCTGTATTGACCATTCATCAATATGAACTTTTGGGATAAATTAATTTTGATAGAACAATGGAAATGAATATAATTGTATCTTTTTTATAAATATATTATTCTTGAAAAAAATATCATGTATATAATTATATCAGGAAATTTTCTATTTTAGATCGTAGGAATAAGTTCAAATGGTGTTTTTGGGCCATAAGGGCAACCATTTTAGGCTATCAAATATGGCTACTCCAATGTCAATATAGATGCATGATATGAAAATATAACTATTTATCATTGTAATAACAATGTGAAACCACTTACACTTGCTGACATAAGGCATGATACACTTACAGGAGCTTGATCATTCAAATATATACTTGATTATAATATCATTAATATATTTTACTATTATTTTACATTAATTTTATTAAATAAAATTTCATCATGTAAATAAAAATGTGATACATGGTTTTATCTAAAAATAAAATATTATGGTTTTTTGTGAACTAATTTCAAATATGACTAGTATGTTATGGAAAAAATATTAGAATTTTATGATCAATTTTAGTTAATATCTGATTCAAGTATTTTTCAATTAAAATAGTATAATAAATGAACTAAATATATTATATAATCTCATGATAATATTAGTTTAGATTAAAAATTTCAATATGATACTCTAAAAATAGATGGATAATAATGTATACATTAAAGAATTTGAGAACTTAATAAAATATCCTTCGTATTATATTATTAGTTAATTAATGTATTACAAGACATAATAAAAATACATGAATGCATGAGAATCAATAAAAATAAAATGAGTTTCTGTGAAATCTAAAATAAAAATTCATATTACCATTAAAATTATGATTTATATGGAATTAGATGTGATAAATTCGGTTATGTTAACAAATGACCATATATTGAAACTAGTGAATATTTGAGAATGAAGAAAATATATTATTGAATAGAAGAACACATAATTCAATATAAAGGTATTGTCACATCTAATGTTGTTTTCATACTTAATGTTATTATAGAAGAACGTTACATTATATATTTAAATAATTCATTATGTTTAATGGTATATAAAAATAATGAAAATAAATGATAAAATACCACTTCTATTCAAAAGAATCTATATCATTGATGTGAAATTGAGTGATGTTATTTTCTCGTAAAGTGGTTTGGAAAATATTTAATGAATGGAATCATCAAATAATGTAATTGAGAATGAAAAATTGCATTTTCATTCTAAATTTATAAAATTTAAGGTTGATAAATTATGTGATGATATAATAATATAATAGAATTATTTTTTGAAACATGAGAAAATATATAAGAACTATATATGTAATATTTATATGAATTTTGATAAAAAATGAGATCTCTGTTATAGAAAATTAAAAACATTGTAATAAAATATCTTAGATTAATTATAAAATTAGTAAGTACTTCTAAAACTATTGAAAATGAAAATGAGAAATTGATGGATTATCATTATTTATCTGTTAAAGATCATAAATATTATTTTAATACTATTCTTGATGAATGTGATAAAATGAAATGAGAATTGATAGCTAAATTATAAATTATTATTGATTTTTTGAAGAAAATAAATAGTATGGTAATATATTATACGAAAGTGTGGAATAGATACATTTTAAAAAGGAATTTCGTATGGAAAATAATATTTTAATATATATAATTAATGTTTACCTATCCAATATGGTTCCATCATTTCATTGGAACATAACAAGTCATAATTTTCACATGAAATATTCCTTATAATTGTAGGTAAAAAACTCATACAGGGAAATTTGGTGTTCCGGTTATGCGAATTGGTTTTATTTGATGATATTTAATTCAATAATTTTTAATGATTAAATTTATAATTATTTGAGAACATAATTGGTATTTTAAAATATTTGTGGATATTGTGGTTTTATTCATTATCGTATATAATTTTAAACAAGTTGAGGGATGAAAATGGAATCTAATTAATATTTTATTATTATGTACCGATGTAATCAATATAAATTATTAAAATGGGTACCATGTAATTTAAAATGATTGATATGTCATATTTTTTGAAACTGAAATCGATAATGATTATTCCATCAATTTTTTTGCAGCGACTGAGGGATATTATAAATTTTTCCATGTAGTTAAATATTTTAATATATTATAGATTATGAAAATATACCATTAAAACATCATAATACAATAAAATCATTCTATAATGAATAATTTTATTCAAATTTGATTAACAAAATATGAAACCACTTATTTTTGGAACCATATAAGAAATATAAACAAAATAATTAAATATTAGGACATATAATAGACCTTTCTATGATATGGGATTTATAAAATTTATATATTTACATATTTTTAGTATATCTACATCGTGTGTTAGTGTATATAGTTATATTTAATTAATAATTGGTTGTTTTATCATAATTATATTTTCATACATTTTGAAAAATAAATATGATGCTATTTCTAAATATTCTTCTTATATGAATCCTGCTAAAAATAAATAAGAATATTTAATTATATATATATTATGTTATAGTGGAATAAAATTTTTATAATTAGTTTTTTTACATTTTTCAATGATTATGATTATTCACATAACATTTCTTCCCCAAGGTCTCCATAAATTTGTATTGTTATGAAAGGGATAAAAATAAAACACTTCAAGATATTTCCAAAATGATACAAATGAATTTACCAGACCATGATATTTTTAATAAATATTTGTGAAAAAAATATTTTTATATATCATACAGACTTTTTTTGACCGATATTAGTGGAAAGAATATGTTTTATTTAGAATTTCAAACAAAAATGTCTATTTTAAAGTAATAAGTTGTCATTTCTTTTCAAAAAAAAATATTCATCTAATTATTATTTGAAAATATGATTAATGTCACATTTCATGATATGGAAGCATTATTAAATAACATAATGTTTAATATAAAAGATTTAATATAGTTGAATAATCTATACATTTTTAAATTGAGGAAAATATCTCAAAATGATGGAATGGTGATTTGATCCAACATGAAGATGATGTTAGTGATTATATTTTTTATATAATAAAAAAAATTAGTTTCACAGATTTTTCGAAATATGGAATAGTGACAGGAAACACAGATGATAACAAATATAGATGTAGATTATAATTATAAATGATCATTATTAAATATTATATATATGGAAAATGTATTTAATATGAGATCATTATAATTATTTTATTCATTATGTTTCTTTAATAACTATAGTTGAATTTCGTAATTTAGGTAAGGATTTCTTGTCTAAAATTTAATTGTTTTAGTTAAATTTCATTTTTTGAACCATTTTATCATTGTAATGGTGAATCAATTGGCCCTTTATTATATTCCATTAATTTTATCATATAATTATTGTTATATATTTCCTCATTTAAACCATATACATGAAGGAGTTTTGAGTCGAATAATTCTATGAATTTAATGGTTTCTCTCCACTAATTTTCCTTCCACTGAGTTATAAATATTATTTTTGAATTAAATTATTCCTTGTTTGATTTATTTAACCAAATGGAATTTTTTCATATAGAATTTCCTAATTTATTTATAGTTTTTATGTTATTCTTTGTAACCAATTTATATTCTGATTCATAGAAATGAAATTTTATTACTAAAATTGAAGTTCTAATAAATTTTTTTTTCCCTTGATATATAATTATTATTATAGACTGTGTTTTCTTAGGAATGGTGTTCCTTTTTCCAGATTAATATTTTTCATCACGATACCCTTCACTATTAATGATATTTACTATTTATTTTGGATATATGACCTTCAAATTTGGGTTGATTATAATTTTTGTAAAGTCATATATATTATTTTTCCCTATTTCCATTCTAATAAGTCATGTCTGAAATTTTTTTCCATCATTACATTTATATATTTTATTCACTACAATATTTCCGTTTTGTAAAATCAATATTATTCCTTTCCTTGTATTTTAATTTCATAGTATACCTATAATGTAATTTTTAATTATTTTTATTAATTATATTTTGTTATTTAAATCATATATTTTTTCATTTATATATGATTAATATCACAAATTGATTCATTTTTTAAAATTTATATTGGTTGTGGGGGAAATTCATAATATTATGAAAAAATTTAATTCTTGGGTTTTTGTATCATTTTGTAAAATATCACCGTAAACATTATTTAGAACAATGTAGTAATGTTTACTCATACCCCCCCCAAGATTTAGTTGATACTATCTACTAGTGGGGGTTTACAGAGATACAATGGGGAGGTTATGCATCCAATAAAAATGTTTTGAATCAAAAATAAGTATCTCATTTTCAAACGCATTATAACATAACCCTTAAAACAAAGTCAGTAATGTTTAGGTATGTTATAATTTTTTTTGGATATATAGGAAAAGAAGACCAGTTTTCCATTAGTACGATTATATAAAAATGATAAAAAATAAATAAGGTACAATTATCATCATTTATATTCATCCATATAACAACGTTATAATGTTCTCTCATTAGTTATTCCTTACATGACCATGAATTACATGATCTCAAGCATTAGTGCAACCAATCCATACAAATATTTATATCCTCCTAGGTACTCATGTGCAATAGTGGCACGACAAGGGATCCAACTAGAACCTTAAAAGACATATTCCAATGTGGTCTTCTACCAGTATGAATATGACATGATATGGACGTGTTACTTGATTTTAAAAATAAATATACATATTTTTTTAAATAAATGAATAAAAACGATATCAATAGATGATATTGAAAAATTCTATAATAATTTTATTAATACAGGGTGACTCATGAAACCCCTCTTATAACGTTTCATAGTATTTTCCATCCATTGGTCAACTCCCTAATAAACTGTTCCATCATTATATAGTTTCATAATTTCTTCTAGAATGTATCACTTACCATGCCTCCCAATATAGAATACACTACACTTAATAGAATATAGACATTTATCATGAAACTCCCCAATGTGACTCTTCTTGATGATTTAAATATCCCATAAGTATCACTTCCAAAAATAACACATCATCATTGGCAATAAATCCATAACATCCCCACTTATAGAATTAAAGACCACCCATATTGAGATGTTCTCAATTGTATTATATTACAATATGTAACATGTACCTCACCAATTGTTGTTTTCATTTCCAAATAATACACAATAGACTACTTTGGGAGTTTTTTCATCCATTAGTTGCACAATAAAATCTCGACCCCTTGGTATTGTTCCCGAAGTAATGATTAATGAGATTAAAGACCACCACATTGAGTTTTCTAATTCTTAACCAAACCATTCTATAGGGAATATACCATATCACAACATTAATTATATAAATATATTGGTATTTTTAATGTATAAACTCATCTCCATTATTTGTAAACCACTTAAAACACTCAAGATCATTCATCCAATTGGGTACCCACTCAGGTCCCCAATATCATAGTGCATCAAAAACACCATCATTATAATCCTCAATATTAACTATGTTTAATTTCAAAAATATATTCCCAAATGATTATACATACCAAGGAATGATTTTAAAGATAGTGCAGGCTCGCTGGATTCCTGAGGTATTTCACACTGGAAATGATCTAATTGATATAAGATGGATAGTATTTTTTCTCAAGGTATCACTTGTATAGTTATATCAGCCCTAGAATCCTCCACAACCAAGGATAAATCCAATAATTTTATGTACATCTCATGGTTCCTCCCATGGACCACTGAGGTTTTACATCTCAGGTAATTCCACACCACTATTTGGAGAATTACACATGTTCTTACTTATGGTCAAATATTTCTTGTCAAGCTGATTCCCACCACATCAAGTGTCTATGTTTCGTAGAGAATAACATTATAATCATTAATTCACTCAAAGAATATTTATGATTTACCATCATGTGTCTCTATGACAGATTCTTTAGGTATTCCATCTTTAGAAAAATCTATTAATTAAATTAAGAATATAATTTAATATAAAAGTATACACTAGTTTAATTCATATAATATTTTTCAATTCGACAGTGTGCCACCCATAAATTGTGAAACCACATTCCCTATGGTATAAATTATCATTTCTAACCCATTGGGTATTTAAAAGAAAAAAACAGGATCTATTCACATTAACATATTTTAGCATTATGTTTTAATACTAACATGTTAATCCTTGCACAAGCTCTACCAAGATCAACTATCCCCATAGTCTAAACTCAATCCCCGACCTTAGTTTTTTATTATGAAATGATTTATTTTATTTATTTATTATTTATTAAAATATTTAATAAAACCATTAAAAAACTAAAATATAAACTATAAATTTTCTCAAACCCATCTGAAACACCATGTCATCATGTAACAACCAAACTGGGACAACATACAAATGAAATTTCTGACAAATACTCATGGTCCAATACAAGAAAATATCCAAATAAATCAGAACCATTTAAAAAACAAATTTAACATTTTTTTTAAAATACTATAAAAAATAACAACATAATGTTTATTTTTCTATATAAGGAGTGGATCATGGTGGATATTGTATCATGATATTTTCTAAGAGAGATTAATTGAATCCCTATCCATATCATCTAATTTAGCCATCCTCTTTTTGAGTAAAAAAATCAAAAGAAAAAAAAATTAACAATTAAAAAATGAAGAAGAAGGATAAATGAAATAAATATGATTGGAATCATACAATATAAAAACTATAATATTCTCCAAAATATCCCACTATAATGGGATGAATGATGATAATAAAGGAGAATTAAATCCATCTTACATGAATGGATAATTGTGTGTAAGAGGGGATACCACTCTTTATATTAGAAGGGGGAAAATTATCTCCCCTTGAAGTCTGCATTTGAGAGTTGTTTCAAACGGTACCTGGTTGTTGCCACTACTAGAAACCACAGAATAGTCATTGGTCTGCTACAATGATACACTAACTTATGTTGGGCTCTATTTATCCCCCATTATTTTACATTCTTATCACCCACTCAAAACAAAAAACAATTTGAATATCTAAAACTCTTTTAATTCAATTTTGAATTTTGGTTCTATAAAATCATTCTACAAAACACAAGAATGAATAATTTTCTACCAGTTTTGATGTTCATATTTAAATTGGGATCTAGATACCCCACCTAAACACATTTCATCAATGTGAAGTCCACATTCCCATCCATCCATAAATCATAATCCAATTCAGTATGAAATTTATCATTAATTTCCCATGTATAACATGATACGGGAAATGTGACCCTAAATCTATAAATTGATAATAAGTAACATAAGTCAATAAAAAATGATCCAATGATAATAACCTTCACTGTTACATCATGAATGGTTTACCCTAAGAACATCTATTTGGAGACACATCTAGTGTCATCAACTAAGAATACAATATTTCCATGGTGATACATATAATTATCCTTTTTTATAATTAAATTTATTAATTATTCAACTAATAATCTTTTTTATTTTATATTGAAACTACATATCAATCTTCCAATGATGAACCTGATATAGTTCCCATCCTACCATACACATCCAAGAACAAGAGAATCATTCACATAATAATATTATTTCCTTATTAATATATATAAACTGAGATAGACATATTATATCCATCCATTCAAACTTTGGGTACAATGGGATTAACTCAAAACTACAATTCAAATTCATGAAACACACATATCAAAATTTAATAATATATCTAAACAATTTCCACCTCACTACACCCAATTCTATATGAGATAGAATGTTAACCCACCCTTGGTTTTCCAACAAGGAAATTGAAAACTTTATCTACTAATGTATATACATTTACCAGATAATAATTCCTTCGTACAAGGAAGAATCATGAGATCACCAAAATTCGATCACTAGTGCACATACCCGTAGCCTGTTATGATTCCAGGGTTATATAAACAACAATTCAAATAGAATATTGTATTCCATTTTCATGTATCATCTTATCTATAATAAAATATCACCTGATTAACATTTATTCTACTATAGGCCCAAATCAAATTCTTGGTATTGATATACATTCTTATTGTATTCCTCATATAGAATTCATTGAGGATTTAATGTTTGAACCAAATTACTAGAACATATATATACTTCTTATATCATATATTCTATATTAATACATAAAATTATTATTAACATCTAAAATTAGGGATGTATAACTAGGAAGGACGCATCATTCCTCACCACATGAGTGATCTCACAATAAGAAAAAAACTAATCTTAGAATTACAATGTACCAAAAAATTCCGATAACTGATTGTAATGACTATATATATTCAAAATGATATCAACTAAGCGATGATAAAAATGTATTATTTACCAACCATTCTCCTAATGAAAGATTGAATTTCATGATGTTGACCAATATATATCCAATAATGAGGGAACTACCCTTCAGTGGTCAATGCTAAAATCTTATACAAATTACATACTTTATACATCTCCTAAAATAAAATTTCGACATGTCTCTATATTAAAAACAATTAAATCCTATTGATACACACTCAATCATTTGAATCCCTTTTCATAATTAATCTATATAAATATTTGTCAAGTGTCAAAAAAACATTTGGCCATACCCTGAGATATAGTATATCATACTAAATGCTATTTTATATGGGGAAACATATCACTATAATCAATCCTCTATAACCGTAGCATGTGAGTGACACATATATTTTATTCAATCATTTACTCTCACCAAGCGAATCACTATGCTCACTTTTAGTCAATCTTCTTCAAAATTTATCATTTAAATAACCAGTATTACTCTATCCCTTAACCTAAATAATTATAACATTTTCTGCATCACTATAACAAGTATCATATTCTTACCCCTTGACCATTGTCTTCATAAATATAGGTCTCTTAATGTGAGTAAAATTCTTGCATATCTCCTTCACAATCCAACCATACACTTGTTCCATAATCTATGTTTTTACAACATACAAACTAATATAATATTACAAAAAAATAAAAAATTATTCAAACCCTCACTCAATGAAAATTATTTTTCTACCTTTTCTTGGGTTTAGTACCAGACTCGTCCAACACTCAAAAAGATAAATTGATATCAAGGCACTCAGTGTGCCTCATTTTCAGAACACCAGCAATAAATGATATGATCACATAGATTAAGATCAATATAGTCATTTTTACTATAATATTACCTTGATATCAACATTCTTGTGTTTATATCAAATGAAATAAACATACCAATCATTACACCTATAAGTATATAACATGGTTGTTAAACCACTCTCACTTGTCACCATTAAAAATGTTACCAACTAACCCTATAAAATATCTGTTGAATATAAGGATAACTAATTCCAAAAATATATACCAACATTCTAGATTCAAATATTTCATGATCTTTGTGATGAAAAAATTCCATATTAAAAATAAATGACATCAAACATGTTGAACACAAACTAAATGGTCTTACATAGTCACCTCATTTGTCACGAGGTAATTCCAATTCCCTTTCTGTGGCCTCATGTATAATACCAGAAACATGTTCCATGAACATTATTCTAGAATGAACATACCATATTTGAAGTCCACCTATAATGATAACCTCTAAGGAACCATTATCTCATCAGTTATGGTATATACATATCACCATTTTATCTTGGATGATCTTTTTCAAGAGAGTCACAATCAATAGCTATGTAGATTGTTATTATCATATATATATATATATAACCCCTATATAGTTTTTTGTTGTATTAGTAGGTAATCATGAACAAGAAAATGATAACTTTCTCGGGGTTTCACACTATTGAATCATGAAAAATACTATTCAAATAAGTTCAATTAATATCATATTTACCAACTCACTATATCACTATCAACACAACTGATCATCCTAACATTTAACAAACTTAGATTACCATATTAATGTATAATAGACATGTCAGTGTTTCCTAGTTAAATACAACCAAGTACTTATATGGAAAATTTGTATAATGAAAGTAGTTAACTCATTAAATAATTTATCCCAACCTCAATAATAAAACAACACTAAAAATCATATATATCATATGAATCATATGATACATGAATAATTCATGAGATTCATGTTACTTAATCCTGGTAATATCCCTGAATTCTAATCGAGGAAAGGAATTTTCATTGGTAGTGGTATGGATTTGCCTACCAAAGTTGCAATTGCAGTTCCCGAATGAAGGACTTCTGAAGCTGATCAGTGACTAAATTAGAGAATTTTAACCTCTCATGATGACACGAGTAGGGTATTGTCATCCTCGAAGGCACAAATCTATGTCGAGCTCGACATGTCACATACTCTTCTAGAGAAGCTAGACCTTCAGGTTGAGGATTATTTCTCTTAGGTGAAAAATATGGTTTACCTGGTCTTTCCAAGTTTCTGCTCGCATAGTCTTCTCCAAGGGAACTCTGTCTAGCTATTCCATAACCGTGGACATAAGGGATGAGATGGAATACCATGTATGGTTACAAGGAGGGGTGTTGATCGGTCTTATCATATGCCTCATGCAGAGGACAACCTACTAGAACCGCTGGAACTTGTTCCATCTTCATTGAACTCGAGGGCCGCCACTACGGTGCCCTCAGAGTCTACGGAGCTGGTCTTTCCTGAATATGTCCTTGATATTGTTCCATTCATTCCAAATAGTATCTGGGTTACCCCCTTCCATCTTGTTCCGGATATGCTTCTCCATCCCACGGTGGTAGGTGGTTAGGTTTTTGTTAAGTTCATGTGGCTTGGGTCCCTACCCCCTTCTATAGATGTTTCGTTGGATATTCGATCTAGGGTGAAGAAGTGGGTCATGGAATTGTTTCCCCACACCTTTGCAGATGATCTTATGGGGGTCCTTCCCCCGTCCTTAAATTAAATTGCTTGGATCTCTCAGGGTACCCCCGAGGGTTCTTCCCCCTTCGTAGTGGATAGCAATTAAGGTGGGTCTCAGTCAGTAGCCCGGCTGAGGAGGAAGCACAACTCGAGCATGCTAGAAAGACCCTCTTCCCCCAAATAAAATCCCTCTAATGATACTGGGGATCATACAATATCAAATGGTAGGTTTCATCAAGGAATATCAACTTACCTTATTTTGAAGGCTATGGTCGCTGGAGCCAGGACCATGGTGCTCAATTTTTAAATGATTTCCTTGTTAACCTAGAATAGAAGGGGGCTTGGTGCCTGGGTGAAATCTGATTTCTTGCCTTTGAATTTACCAGGAAAAAGGTGACTATGGTGGATATCATTGAATAGAAACATCAACCCTACAGAATTAGAGATTACACCAGGAAGCTACAGATGCATGGATGTATGCAGGCCGACTCGGTTAACATGTATATTAAGGTTTTTTGGCCGAAAAGATGATCGGTGGTCTTGGTTCATGCTGATGCACACTTTATTACCAACAAGGGAATCATTGGACTTGTCTCTTTATATTATTATTTCATGTATGGAAGCTATGATATGAACATCTGGGAGTCTATGTGGCTGTAGTTACGTAACATTGATCCCGGAGCAGAACCATGGATTGTTGGAGGCGATTTTAATGTGGTGGGTAATCTGGAGGAAAGTAAGTGAAGAAGTCCTTTTCCCATGAAATACCTTTTTGATTTTGTGCTCTTCATGGCAACGAAGGGTCTCTCAGACCTTGATTTTGTGGGGAACAATTTAAATGATGTAATAACCAGCTGGGACCATGCCACTCATGTGGTAGGCTGGACCGGTGCCTGGCCAATACCCAAGCAATTTCTATCTTCACCAGCACAAAGGTAACTCACCTTTTTCGGAGTCTGTCATACCATTCCCCTCCCCCTCTTAGTCACTCTAGTTCCATTGAAAAGGTCACATGAGCCATACAGATACTCTTAGTACTGGCTGGACCTTCCAAGCTATCAGGACCTGGTCAGATCAGCATGGGGTGTCCCTTTTCAAGGAAACCCATGGAACATCCTTCAAGGGAAATTACAGAGGCATCAACCCTTACTGTAGTTGTGTTATAGAAACTCGTGCCCCTGAGGATGTATTAAGATTTGTTATGAAAGATATCAATTTTCTGGAAAGAATCCTGGAGCAATAGTGGGATGATGAAGTCTATGAGGATCTATCAGTGAAGAAGAGTATTATAGCTGACTTACTTCTCAAGCAGGAGCATCTGACGAGAGAGAGGAATAAAATCAAATGGCTTAAGGTAGGAGACATGAACACAAGCTTCCATCATGCATGTATCATGGAGAGTAAATTTTATTTAAGGCTGAACTTAGGGTTGGATGATCGTTCCTTTATAGATAAAAAAGACATTATGGGCGGCTGGGCGAATTCTGTCTTCCTGGTCATCGGGCCGACGCTCGGTCGAGCTAGTCCACTAGCTATCCATCATAATCCATGGAAATATTTGATTTTATTCTTAACATGGCTTCTAATATATTGAATGATAGCCTGGGGGCCATGCCAGATGAGGGGGAGATTAAGTAGGTGCTCTGGCACTAGTCTCCTGTTTTCCCCCATCTCGGATGGTTTCCCTGCTTCTTTCACAGGGGCTCCTGGGAGATGGTGAATGTGTCCTTTATCATGGCCAATTATGATTTCTTTCATAAGGGTAGTTTGCCTAGGGTGGCATATTCCACCACCATTGTCTTCCTACCCAAGACTAAGGAACCGTCCTCAATCTCGCATTATCACCATGTTAGGATGTGTAATGGCCTATTTAAGATCATGGCTAGTCTTATTAACGTGATATTGGTCACCCATCTTCCACAATGGATTTATCCTAAATAACATGCGTTCAACAAGGGTCGATCTATCCGGGTGGCGGTATCCTTTTCCCATGAGATGGTAAACGATGGTAACTTCAAAACTCATGCATCAAACATGGTCATCATATATGATATGAACAAGGCCTACGACTGGGTTGAATGGAGCTCTATTAACAGAGTCTTGCTAGGTGTGGTACATAACTCCTGAAAATTGGATATCCTCTTTTGTTTCTTCAGTGCTGCATGGATTTCAATTTCATTTATGGGTAGATCTAATGGTTTCATCAAGTCTACATGGGTTCATAGGTAAGGGGACCTGATCTCGCCTACTCTATTCATTACCATTCAGGACACGGCCAGCCGACTCATCCAGAGAAGTATCAATAACAGTGAAATTATCCAATATCACTGTCTGTTGAGGGATCCTTCAATCTCCCACCTAATGTTCTTCAATGATACCATCATGATCCTGAATGGAAAAAGTGGATCCCTATGTAGATTATGAATGGTGCTATATGGTTTTTTCCGTTAGAGCATCTACAACATCAACAAAGGTAAGAGAGAATTCTTCATCTCTAATAGGTGCTCAATCGAAAGGGTTGTTTCAGTATGATGGTTTCTAGGCATATAGATAGGGGAATTCCATAGGAATTACCATGGTGTGCCTCTATAATCAGTGAGACTTCATATTCAGGACTTTGAATTTCTCCTCCCTAGTATTACAAAGAGAGTTCTGATCTGTAAAAATATTTTCTTATCCATTGGAAGGAGGTTCACCCTAGTGAATAGTGTCTTGGTGGATGCACCCATTCACAGCCTCTCCTCTAGAAAGGTTTCTAAGGGTGTGATCAAATCCATCAACAGGATCCTCCAATCCTTCAAATGGGTCTGGTACACTAAAGGGAAGAAACCCTGGGTATTCGGGATCAGAATGGTGAATCCTATGGTTTAAGGGGGAATCAGTGTTCGCATCCTATGTGATTCCATATTCAATATGCATGAAAGACTTGAATGGAGTGTTCTAAAACGATGTAATCTCTGGGGATCTACTATGAACACTAACTCATCGTGGTATTGAGGATTGTTTGATGAGGGTATCTCTACCCTCTGTTTGACTATTGGGTCGATTGTTGACTTCCATATACCCTTTTCCCATTGGTTGGTAAAGAGGGGATACCTCTCGTTCTGGCACCAAGAATATGGGGCGGTGTGCTGGAATTCCCTGGGTACTAGACCATGAATATTTCATTCAAGGAAGCGAGCCTCTTCCCATCTTTCATCTCTACAATTCTAGATAACAGTCAGATGGAGAGTTTCCATCTCATTGAGAAGAACTCAAAATATAAAAAATGTGTCTTCATCACATCGCCATTGGTCCTCTTCTGATTGAAGGGATTCCAAGGTGTGATTCATGGATCGGTGCAGCTAGGGGGATGGGATGAGATTATCTGGGTGAAAGGAATTCCCACTAAATAATACTTTATCACATGGAGACTTCATAAAAGAGGCCTTACGACTGATGATATCATCCATAGGTGCGGTATCCAATTGGGCGATCATGGTCTGGAATGCCCTGAGGGAATTTTTGGTGGTTCATACTCCATATGTGTAACAGCCCAAGATTTTATGAAAAATATTATTTTTAATTTCACTAATGTCTTGTGTTGTACGCTACACCAAAAGGAGCTTGCACAACACACATCCTTGACTTGACTTGCATTACACGCAATCACGACCTTCCTCAATAGCGTGTGTAGTACGCAATAACGAGTTTCACTAAACAACAATACCCTATTAAAATATTATTAAAACTAGCTGTTATGAATAGTAGTAACCACTTTTGGAAATTTTGTAAATTTTATTTTTCAAAATGGAATTCATTTTTGGATTCGTAATATCGAAATTAGCTTAGGGTGAAATTTTGGTACATTTCGGATAACTTTCATTTTCTGATGAATAGTGAAAATTACTAAATTTTAATTAAAAACAACTTTTTTAATTGAAATAATTAATACTGATAAATTATTAATTTGAGTGGATTTAAAGTATATCTAGAATATATTTTTACAATTCAATACAATGTTGGTCATTGGATGTAATTTCACATTTACACCAGACATAAACAAATGTTAATCTTTTGATATTTATTATCTCTCAAAAACACGCTATTTGTTGTGACAGCGGAAATATATTATAAAATTAATTAATGCAACTTATATGTTGGGAATTTTGTAAAATAGAAATCATTTTTGAACTTGGAATATCAATTATAGCATAGGGTGAAATTTTGGCATTTTTCTGAAAAACTTCAAATTTTGATGAATAGTGAAACTACTAAGTGGTAGTTAAAAACAATTAATTTCTTCATAAATCGTAATTTTACCGCTTCTGTGAATGGAATTTCAAAAATCAGAGAGACATGGTTGATTTCAGTAAGTAAAATGTGGTTCAATGAAATGAAAATAATTTTTGGTGAATAGTAACTTTTTACTTTTATTTTCCACGGTTAAAAGTAAATAGGGTAATTAAGGGTAAAAATGATATTAATATTACCCTAAAACATGTCCTAATCCTATTGGACAAGTGTATCTCGACCAAAAACAACCTTAAGTGTAAACTATTATCATTTAGGCCCACTTGGATTAGATTAGGACATTTATTATTATTTAATTCAAAGAAGAGTTAAAAGAGTTATAATCAACGTTTATTTACTAAAACATTTTTAATATAGGGTAATACTTAATATAATTTCGACTATAAATATTAATTAGAAAGATATAAATATTTCCTACATAATTGTATTTTATTTTTAATTTTTATAATTTAAATAATTTAATTTATTTATGACACAATGATGATGCAGTAATTACATTTTTACGAAAATATTAACATAATTGATGTTATAAATGCCCAAATAAATGTAATTTGACACTTTTTATGACTTAAACTAATTTTCTAGGTTAATATGACATGTTATTGTTGATTTAAGTTACATTTTTTGAACTTATCATTCTGTTAGAAATTTCATAAAAATCATGTACCAAATAGTGTCAAAATTGACATAAATTAGTTTTGAAAACAAATATTATATTATTAATTGTTATTTAATTCCTAAAAATCATAGATTCGGCCAAATGACTTAGATAAGGATAGATATATTAATAATAAACAACTTGGGGTTCGTTTGGCTTGATATAGTAAGTTTATTAACCATATATTGTATGAAAACAAAAAGACACGGTAAAAGTTAAATTGTTTAACTTAGAGTTAAATCTAATTGATAAGGTTAAAATAATAACCTAAACTTGTATAAATCCTATTTTATGAGAGGTTTTCTACCCATAACCACTATATCTTCGAAATAAGACCATTAGGAACCATTATAAACCGAATTTGACCTTAATATAAAATAATATTTTGAGATTTTCCTAAGATGCCCCTCTCCTCCCTTATAAAAGGGCACCTCCTCCCTATCCTCCTCACACCAATTTGAGAATTCAAGCTCGGCCAACCCCTGAAAAAATCTCTTCTCCACTTCCCCAGTATCATCCTAGAGGTCCTGGTCTTCTTAAATGACCAATTTTGGTGCCCTAAAAGGAGGTCTCAAAGAAGCACTTCAAAGAAGATGTAATATCCATTACAGATCCTTTCCAATTTATTTATTCTTCAACTTATTCTTCTTTAGTTGTTTCATTATGAAGTAATAACATCAGTATCATTCATATACTTATATGCTATTATATGTATGAAACAACACTATTTAACCATCTATCCATCCGATGGAAAATGAAATCACTGCGCGTGCGTACGTACGGAATACCGTCTCCACGCCGTGGTGTAAGCTATTTTCCACCACCGCCTTAATAGGATGGGTATAATGTTGTAATTAGTAACTATATATGATAATTATAAATTGATATTGATACTTAAATAGTATACATACACTTTAACACAATTCCACGACCATGGGAACGATATCATCACTCGTGCGTACGTACGGACTACCGTCTCCACGACGCGATGAGATTCATTCTCAATGATTAACCATTCATGAATGATTATAAAGTATATATAGTAAGTACTAATAAAATATATGACATAATAATGATACTGGATTTATTTATATTTATTTCATCTACTTAATTCCATTCAATTCAATAAGGAAATGAAAACATCGTTCATGTGTACGTATGGACTACCGTCTCTATGAACGGTGTATTTCATTCCATTTATCGATATTATATATATATATATATATATATATTCTGAATATATATTATATATAAATCATTTTTTATATTCTGGATATAAGTAATCATGATCCAAGTAATCATATTAATAATTACAAGTCAAAACACGGACGATAAATGAAACAATTTTACCCAAAACGCTCTTTAACATGGAATTTGCAAAAGAACGGGTAATATAAAGTCATAAGTGAACCATATATGATATCATAACAATGAATATGATTCTATAATAAGTCAATGACATTATTTAAATCATTATACAGGAGGTTCAGACACTTACGAAGCAAATCAGACCTAAGGTAAGGGAAACTATCACAATCTCATTTTTATCCGAGAATGTTTTTACTTTGTCATTTACTGGGCTGTATTTTATCATTTATATCTACATTACCTCAATATGTAATATTGATTCCATCCAATTACAATAGTTTAAATCCAATTTTACCCTTCGGTGAGTTTTTAGTAAAGAATATGAAAGGAATCTTTTGTCGTTTTTTGTACGAGGTACTTTTTGAGTTTTCCGACAAAAGTAAGAGAAGAATTTTTTTTAACTTATACGACATGAATGGATATTTAAAACATTATTTCCAAGAAGCTTCCTTTACAAGTTTTCAAGTTTATTTTTAATCAACTTCTTTTAGTTTAAAATTGTATGACATGTTAAGAATGGAAAATTTTTTTGAAGTAGAAAGGATATTTTCCTCAAAAATGGAGTTCAAGTGTTTTATCAAAATTATTTTCCATATAAGATAATATAGGGTTCTGTTTCTATCCCTATTATTAAATTTATTTGATTATGTTTCGATGGAATTATTTTTATGAATTCCTTTATCTTATATGAATTGTTTTATGATGTCATGTTGTTTAAGAGTCCCATTTTTATTACATGGGTTATGTAATGATGTATGATTTATGATTTTGTGACAGACATAAGAATGGTATCATTATGAGATGTGTGGTACCTATATCTCCCTCCAATTCATTGGTTAAATATTTTATATCTCATGAGATAGACATGGCTGGAATTGTAGGTTATACCGGTTCAGTGAAACAGGACTAAAACGAGGGTGACTCTATTCAGAAAGTGACTTTGTCCACTGAGTTAGTCTTGGAAATGAGTCTTGACTAACAAGAAATGATTCTCTATGATTATGTGTGTATGCCACAAAGTTTCATGTTTTAAGTTATGATTATTGGGATTTCATTTCACTACTATGATTTATCCCATGTTATGAAATTATGCCCTCTTTTGCATGTAAATATTTCCAAAAGTTATGTTCTTATGAATATTATGTGATTTATTTTTCTTTTGTTTACCCTTACTGAGAATTTGAGCTCACCCTTTTATGTTTTCATTTCCCCAGGATATAAATAAAGGTTTTAGGTAAAAAAAAAGAGAAGATCTTTATGGGAGATATTGGAGATCTTTCACCACAATTAGAAGATTACGTTCCGAGTTTCCAATGACACTAAACTATTAAGATCCTTGTGTGTGTGTTTTTTGTTATGTACTAAGTATTCCGCAAATGTAATGTAATGTTCATGTACGTCTAGTTTAGGGTCTCTACAGTTGGTATCACAGGAACGGTTTAGTCAACCTTTGAAAACTAGGATGCAAAACCGTTAGTGAGATCCCTAGAGATATTTCTAAGGTATGTCTAGGGATGTCTCTAAGGTTAAGTATACGTATAGGTTATAGTACTAGAATTACGCTAACGATCATCGAATTAAACCTAAGATGTTAGATATTGAAGGTACTTCCCATTTAGTATGTTGTTTTCCCCTAGCATGATTTTTTCCTCTCACACTATTTTTTTGGGTTTTAGAAAATGGCTGGAAACAAGATGATTCACGATAATGGAGGATATGATGGACAATGGAATGATATTATTCATGAGAAACCAAATGAAATGGGATTTGGAAGTCCACACATCATTATTATGCCGAATCAGCAATCTCAAAATATGATCAATAAAGTAAAATTTGGTATGTTTCCTGACTCAGCTAATAAGAGAAAGATGATGTTTCATGATTATCATAGAGGAAAGAAAGTTAAATTTCCACTATGTAAATCATGTGGGAAGAGGCATCAAGGAGAATGTTTCAAAGGATCTTGAAGATGCTTTGGGTGTGGAAAAGAAGGACACAAAGCCAGTAAGTGCAAAGGAAAAGGTTCAGTTAACACCAGGGATGAGGATAATGGTATTACTATGACATCAAAAATGGTTAAATGTTTTAAATGTGGAATGTACGGGCATTATTCAATCCAATTCCCTAAGGGAAAGTCTCATGAAGAAAATCAGTATGTTCGTATGGGTAGTATTTATGTTGATGATGATCAAGAGACTACAAATGATATGTGAAATGAAAGAATTATTGAAGCTCGGTCAACGGTTTAAGAATGTAGTGGAATGATGACATGTTTATCATGTGTAATGTTGTATAAGTAATCGCATGGTACTATGGAATAAAGAGACATCTAAGGATTGTTAAACTTTTGTCTTTCCTTGAGTTTTGAAAGTGTATGATTAATAGTACCAGTATCCATGAAAGGTTATTCAGATATTTTTGGAATGTAGATGATATGCGAATAATGAAGGGATAAGACAATAATGAGATGTTTGATTGTATTCATGAGCTCATGATTGATATAAGGACTAAGTGATATAATGGTTTGAGTATAAATAATATTGAGGATTTTGGTTTGTGGAAAGTGTCAACTTTTAACTGCATTCATGTTTTCACTAAGGTTCAATGGGTATTCATTCTTCAAGAGAATAAATGATTAAGGCCTTTGAATGTTTGGAATGTGACCAACAAGTCATATCTTATGATATATGGGGATCAACGATGGTATTAAATCTATGGTAATCGTTTTCACTATATTATGAGAGTGGACTGCAATATTATGGATAAGCCTAAATATTAGAATGGATTATGTTGGACATATGTTAGTATTGTTTAAGGATAGAATTTTTTCGATATTATTGATGGGATGTTATAGTAATATAGTTTTAGAAAAAGGACAACCTGCAGGATGGGCGACAACCCATCACGTCGGACAAGGCTGTGGGAATCGAACCAACAACCGAAGTGCGACTGGCCTTTATCACCTACCATTGGACTACAGGAAGTCCATGTTTAGTAGAAACTAGTTTTATTATATTAATCAGTATGATATATGAAGTATAAAGTCCATTTTAGGAACCATATATGATTAATCTCACTATAGATCGACTTATGTATATAATTTTTGCTAACCTTTTGTTTGAGACAGATGGAATGACCCGTCATTCTATCACATGATCTTCTAACACTTCACGAATAACAAATTCAACTTCATTTATTTAATAGATGAAGTGGAAATTGTTCAAGGCACGAACAATAGTGAGATTGTACCAAAATAAAGTAAGTATTTATTCTAATTCAAAATTTTCAACTTTAGGGAAATGATCTTGAAAACCAAAAATGTTGTCCTAGTTCCCTTATATCCGATGAATCAGATGGTACCCTAGATCATCACAAATTTATGGATTTGTGATTGTTGGCTTTTCCATAGCCATGTTCTCTACCACTCTTCATCAGAACATGATGGTTTGATTTTTCTTCCATATCCATATTTTCACCTATGTGGAAACCCAGTGATTAGTTTATTTGGGTAACCATTACGTTTCATACTTTCGTTTTTAAAGATTGGTTTTGGTATTCCTTTTTATGATGTGGGTTTCTATTAAAGAAACTTTCGAATAGTAAACCATTTATAACCCCGACGAATTTCGAGGGCGAAATTCATTTTAAGGGGGGTAGAATGTAACAGCCCAAGATTTTATGAAAAATATTCTTTTTAATTTTACTAATGCCTTGTGTTGTACGCTACACCAAAAGGATCTTGCACAACATGTATCCTTGACTTGCCTTGCATTACACGCAATCGCGACCTTCCTCGATAGCGTGTGTAGTACGCAATAACGAGTTTCACTAAACAACAATATCCTATTAAAATATTATTAAAACTAGCCGTTATGAATAGTAGTAACCACTTTTTGAAATTTTTTAAATTTTATTTTTCAAAATGGAATTAATTTTTGGATTCGTAATATCGAAATTAGCTTAGGGTGAAATTTTGGTACTTTTCGGATAACTTTCATTTTCTGATGAATAGTAAAAATTACTAAAGTTTAATTAAAAAAAATTTAATCGAAATAATTAATAGTGATAAATTATTAATTTGAGTGGTTTTAAAGTATATCTAGAATATATTTTTACAATTCAATACAATGTTGGTCATTGGATGTAATATCACATTTACCCCAGACATAAACAAATGTTAATCTTTTGATAGTTATTATCTCTCAAAAACACGATATTTGTTGTGACAACGGAAATTAATTATAAAATTAATTAATGCAACTTATATGTTGGGAATTTTGTAAAATAGAAATCATTTTTGAACTTGGAATATCAATTATAACTTAGGGTGAAATTTTGGCATTTTTCTGAAAAACTTCAATTTTTGATGAATAGTGAAACTTCTAAGTGGTAGTTAAAAAAATTAATTTCTTCATAAATCGTAATTTTACCGCTTATGTGAATGGAATTTAAAAAATCCGAGAGACACGGTTGATGTCAGTATGTAAAATGTGGTTCAATGAGATGAAAATAATTTTTGATGAATAGTAACTTTTTACTTTTATTTACCACGGTTAAAAGTAAATAGGGTAGTTAAGGGTAAAAATGATATTAATATTACCCTAACACATGTACTAATCCTATTGGAAAAGTGTATCTCGACCAAAAACAACCTTAAGTGTAAAATATTATCATTTAGGCCCACTTGGATTAGATTAGGACATTTATTATTATTTAATTCAAAGAAGAGTTAAAAGAGTTAAAATCAAAGTGTATTTACTAAAACATTTTTAATATAGGGTTATACATAATATAATTTCGACTATAAATACTCATTAGCAATCTAAAAAGAATTCCTACATAATGGTATTTTATTTTTAATTTTCATACTTTAAATAATTTAATTTATTTATGACACAACGATGATGCAGTAATTACCTTTTTAAGAAAATATTAACATAATTGATGTTATAAATGCCCAAATAAATGTAATTTGAGACTTTTTATGACTTATACTAATTTTCTAGGTTAATATGCCATGTTATTGTTGATTTAAAAAACTTGGTTCGAACTTATAATTCTGTTAGAAATTTCATAAAAATCATGTACCAAATAGTGTCAAAAATGACATAAATTAGTTTTTAAAACAAATATTATATTATTAATTTTTATTTAATTCCTAAATATCTAAGGTTCGGCCAAACGACTTAGATAAGGATAGATATATTAATAATAAACAACTTGGTGTTATTTTGGCTTTATATTGTAAGTTTATTAACCATATAGTGTAAGAAAACAAAAAGACACGGTAAAAGTTAAATTGTTTAACTTAGAGTTAAATCTAATTGATAAGGTTAAAATAATAACCTAAACTTGTCTAAATCCTATTGGATGAGAGGATTTCGACCCATAACCACTTTACCTTCGAAATAAGACCATTAGGAACCATTATAAACCGAATTTGACCTTAATATAAAATAATATTTTGAGATTTTCCTAAGATGCCCCTCTCCTCCATTATAACAGGGAACCTCCTCCCTCTCCTCCTCACACCAATTTGAGAATTCAAGCTCAGAAAACCCCTGAAAAAAATCTATTCTCCACTTCCCTAGTATCATCCTAGAGGTCCTGGTCTTCTTAAAAGACCAATTTTAGTGCCCTAAAAGGAGGTCTCAAAGAAGCACTTCAGAGAAGAGGTAATATCCATTACCGATCCTTTCCAATTTCATTCTTCTTCAACTTCTTCTTCTTTATTTGTTTCATTATGAAGTAATAACATCAGTATCATTCATATACTAATATGTTATTATAAGTATGAAACAACCCTATTTAACCATCTATCCATCCTACGGAAAATGAAATCACCGCGTGTGCGTATGTACGGAATACCGTCTCCACGCCGTGGTGTAAGCTATTTTCCACCACCACCATAATAGGATGGGTATAATGGTGTAATTAGTAAGTATATATGATTATTATAATGTTATATTGATACTGTAATAGTATAAATACACTTTAACACAATTCCACAACCATGGGAACGATATCATCGCTCGTGTGTTCGTATGGACTACCGTCTCCACAACGCGATGAGATTCATTCTCAATGATTAACCATTCATGAATGATTATAAAGTATATATAGTAAATAATAATGAAATATATGACATAATAATGATACTGGATTTATTTATATTTATGTCATCTACTTAATTCCATTCAATTCAATAAGGAAACGAAAACACCGTTCATGCGTACGTACGGACTACCGTCTCCATGAACGGTGTATTTCATTCCATTTATCGATATATTATATATATATATATTCTGAATATATATTATATATAAATCATGTTTTAAATTCTGGATATAAGTAATCATGATCCAAGTAATCATATTAATAATTACAAGTCAAAACACGAATGATAAATGAAACAATTTTACCCAAAACGCTCTTTAACATGGAATTTACAAAAGAACGGGTAATATAAAGTCATAAGTGAACCATATATGATATAATAACAATGAATATGATTCTGTAATAAGTCAATTACATTATTTAAATCATTATACAGGAGGTTCGGACACTTACAAAGCAAATCAGACCTAAGGTAACGGAAAATATCACAATCTCATTTTTTTCCGAGATTGTTTTTACTTTGGAATTTACTGGGGGGTATTTTATCCTCTATATCCATGTTCCCTCAATATTTAATATTGTTTCCATCCACTTACAATAGGTTAAATCCAATTTTACCCTTCGTTTAGTTTTTAGTAAAGAATATTAAAGGAATCTTTTGTCGTTTTTCGTACGAGGTACTTTTTGACTTTTCCGACAAAAGTACGAGAAGAATGTTTTTTTAACTTATACAGCATGAATGGATTTTTAAAACATTATTTCCAAGAAGCTTCCTTTACAAGTTTTCAATTTTATTTTTAATCAACTTCTATTAGTTTAAAATTGTATGACATGTTAAGAAAGGAAAATGTTTTTGAAGTAGAAAGGATATTTTCCTCAAGAATGGAGTTCAAATATATTATCAAAATTATATTCCATATAAGATAATATAGGGTTCTGTTTCTATCCCTATTATTAAATTTATTTGATTATGTTTCGATGGAATTATTTTTATGAATTCCTTTATCTTATATGAATTGTTTTATGATGTCATGTTGTTTAAGAATCCCATTTTTATTACATGGGTTATGCAATGATGTATGATTTATGATTTTGTCGCACACATAAGAATGGTATAATTATGAGATGGGTGGGACCTATATCTCCCTCCAATGCATTGGGTAATGATTTATATCTCATGAGATAGACATGGATGGAATGGTAGGTTATACCGGTTCAGTGAAACAGGACTGAAATGAGGGTGACTCAGTTCGGAAAGGGACTTTTTCCACTAAGATAGTCTTAGCAATGAGTCTTGACTATCAAGAAATGATTCTCTATGATTATGTGTGTATGCGAAAATGTTTCAATTTTTATGTTATTATTATTAGGATTTCATTTCATTACTATGATTTATCCCATGTTATGAAATTATGCTCTCTTTTACAGGTTTTGATTTCCAAATGTTATGTTCTTATGAATATGATGTGATTGATTTTCTTTTTGTTTACCCTTACTGAGCATTTGAGCTCACCTTTTTATGTTTTCTTTTCCCCAGGATACAAAGAAAGGTTTTAGGTTAAAAAAGGGAAGATCTTTATGGGAGATATTGGAGATCTTTCACCACGATTAGAATATTACGTTCCGAGTTTCCAAAGACACTAAACTATTACGATCCTTGTGTGTGTGTTTTTTGTTATGTACTAAGTATTCCGCAAATGTAATGTAATGTTCATGTACGTCTAGTTTCGGGCCTCTAAAATATGGAGATATCCTTTTCTTCTTGGAGGACTGGTTCCATGGCACTGAGGGAGTCGGCGTGGAGAGGTGGCCCGCTCGATGTTGCTACATGCCGGGTGTTGGTGTATTTGGCAGGCGTGGAACAAGATGAATCATGAGGGCAGGGCCGTGATAGCTCGAGTTATAATTATTAGGGAAAAATCTATTGGTGGACTATAATATGGTAGTGATTTCCTGGGAAGAGGATCCCTCACTACAAAGATTTCTATCCAGTTCTAGGATGAATGTGTCTTCTAGTAGAAGGTATGAAAAATTGGTTAGATGGCATATCCCTTCGGGTGGTTTGAAACTCAATATGGACAGTTCTTGTATATAGGGGTACATGAGTGGTGAAGGGGAGTTGCGATATGGTTTTGGATCTATGTACATAGCTTTCTAGGCCGTGTTGGGTCAGGAATCCCCTCTGAAAGTGGAGGATATGGCTATGCTCACTAGCATCACCTTGTTTAGGCAGCCGGGGTTGGACATTTCTGAAGATGAAACAGACACCTTGGTTGTCCATGGATCCATGAAAGGGTGTAGTGTCGCACCTTGGACGATATTCTATACTACCAGGAAATATAAAAGGTTTTAAATAGAAACATTAGTGTATGAAACACCTAAAGGGAGGGGAACAAGGTGTCAGACTACATAGCCTCAGTGGGGTACCCTAGAATGGTTTATATGTTTATCCACACGGCTGACAGCATTAAATCCAAGGGGATAAATTTTATTAAAGTGGATTACCTCTGGTAACACTAGATCAATCCCCCATAGTCATCATTCTAGGGGGATCTCTTTTTGGCCTTCTTCTTCTTTATACTTATTTTGGTTTTCCTTTTTTCAATCAAATTACAAAAACATTATTGGATGGATATACTAGAATTTACCATCAATTACAGACAAGTCTAGTAATATAATACAGGAAAACTAAATAATGTAGGTAAAATGATATATTTGTACTCTGACCCCACCAAATCATAGATCAAATTATCTCATATAATTTATCATGCATGACAGTGCTAAACTAGCTGATATGACCAATACCCACCTAGTTGCAATACCAAATTTTACATTCTTTATTTCCCATGTGATTGGTCATCATAAGTAGTGTGTTAGTACAAAAATGAGTACGGTACCACAAACTTGGTCTTGTTTGAAAATGAATGTGTATTTTTATATTAAATTGACATGACTATAATAATAAATAAATAATTATTTTAAATAAATAAATAATACCAAACAAAATTAAGGATTTTTCGAGTTTATGGAATGTATATAGTTACATCACTTGTATAATGCCAACCAAAATGTGATGTTTCACTCTATTTCGGATACATATGTTTGGGACAAAAATCGTACATACATTAATTTCCTAATTTTTTATGTATCTAAGGATTCCATGATGATCATGAAACTGATTAAAAAATACCCACAAACCCTTTGTATACATATATGTAATATGGATCCCTATTAAGGTAGTTATCATAGCCACATGCATACCCCATATATATCACAGACATGGGGAATGTTCTTATTAATCACCATCAATGTATATCAGTTCAACCCCTACTCCAAATCCACTGAATAACCACTATTATTAAAAAAATTCCTCTACTACCAATGTTTTATCATTAATTTAATTTATACATAAGTAATTTTATCCTATGATAATATTTTTTTCTTAGCTATAAGTATCATAGTCCTCACATATGTGATTTTTCTAATCATGTAGTAGCACATAAAAATCACCTCACATTGGCAGTTTTCAATACTAATAATGAAATAAATGAACCCCCAATATTATTATTGTAATTTTTAGCCAAACCCATCTAGATGGAATGTCTAATTTCAAAAATAACTAATGAAATAAGGTCCTTTGATTATCTAAATACCAATCCAAAATTCATTATCCATATATGATGATACATTCTCTCAGATATTCAAAAAATGGTGAACCCATATCTTAGTTCATATTACCTTAGAGGGACACTCAATTATTTCCACTATTAAACTAACGTCCTTGCTAAAGCACATAAATAATCTAATATGGAATATCATCTTCTAAAATCAGTTTTTTTATGACCATATTTCAATGATTTATTTATAATGTATTTAGTATTTTTTTAATTAATTACGATGAAATTTAAACATTTTGAAATTACAAAATTTAACAAATAATGGTGTTTATTTGAACCGTGAAAACTCCATTTTTTATAATGACTCATATTAAATCATTGGGATTATAACATAAAATAAAAAAAATTAACAACTTATTAGAAATAAATTATTTTATTATATGATAACATTATGAATTTAAAATTATTTATAGAACATATAAAACTTATTTCCAATATTAATCTATCTAATTGACAAGATAATTTAATAAACAAATTATTTTATATATTTATTATAAATAATTATATTTATTATGACATTTATTTTTTGGATTTCCTTGAAATAATAATAAAAAATATTTAAAGTATAATATATTATTTTATCTTATTAAAATTATTATCCAATACAATTTTATCCTATATGTAAATTTAATGCATAAAATTGATATTTTGTTAATAATATTTTTATATGAATCAATGTGTTTATTTAAAAAATAAAGTTAAACACATTTAAAATTTATATATGATAAAATTTTCTCCATATATAAAATTCAATGTCTAAAATTAGCAAAAAATTTCAATATTATTTTATTCATTACAATTTATTAAAAATATTGAAAACAAAATTTCTATTGTAAAAGTAACATAGGGTTCAAATAAAAAGGATAAAATACCTAAAACACTAATTTTTTTCTCAAATGTTAGTATTTGAGTGTACTATAAACAATCACTGACATTACCAACATATATTTGGTAATTTTGAGGCCACTGAACATCGATTAAATACTTAATAGTATAGAAATACTAAGGATTAGACCGAAAACTACCATTCCCATCATGTTTTTAAATTTATCATCTCCACCAATTCATAATTAATATTAAATTAGAATTTATACCTGAAACTCTTCCGCATAGATCCTCCAAATTTCCTCTCCCATGTTTAAATGTTTTTTTCCACCATTATATGGAAAATGTTATTAAATTCCAAGGAAACTTTCATGGAATATTCCAAGTACCTAATGTGAGTAATTTCAACTTCTTTGTCATCAATATTTGTTACAATAATTAAATTTTAATCAAGAAATTATTATATAATGTTAAATTTTATTACATTTTAATGTCACTAAAATAATGTTATGATAATTCTCTACTCACATATCACATCCATTAAGAAGAATGAAATTACTAATCCTACATATCCATAGATTACAATAACTACACCCAATACGAATTCATTTCTAATCACCACAAATAATTAATTATTGAAAATATAAATTTAATGAAGATATATGATTTTTATTATATCATTATTGTTATATAATGAAACATTAGAGAAACTATTAAAGATTTTATGAATAAATTATCATCTTAAATTGAATCCTTTAAAACAAACATTCTATGAGGTAAATGTGTTATTAATGTTATGAAATATTACTATATTAATTACTCATTGTCTACTTCATTTACAATATTAATATATCAATCTAATAAACCATAAATATGATAATAATACTTCTAGTATGATAATATTATAACCAAACCACATCAAAATCTATTAATATAAAAGGTTATGTTCACATTTCGGTTGGTATAAAAATCTAGATGAATATCTAATGATTTTATAACATGATTGAATGTTTGAAAATGTTTATTGGTTTGTCATAATTTATATTTTTTTATAGTTATTTTCTTAAAGATTCATTATATTAATTTTAAATTCATCAGTGAAGAGAACTACCCCAGGTGGAAAACATTCACTGAATCATGTTTGTTATCAATTTCATCATCAATAATAAATTATAAAACCCTACTTGATTGAATTTAAAAAATCATAAATAATAATTAATGATCTATAATAGTGTAATTGTTTATCATGTTATTAAGACATTTTTATTAATAATTAATATAGACACAAATATGTAGAAACTAATATGATTTTTCATAACTACATATAGACAATTTTAGAATACAGGTAAAAAATCTTGATTTATTATAGAGAACGAATATATATATTGTGTATATTGAAAATATGTATATTTAATTTATTTAATTTACTGTTTAGTATACCTATTTCTTTGATATGTTTGGAAATAGTATCTTCAAAGATGATAGGACTATAGAAAATGATTTTCTATAACCAAATTTTTTTCAGAGATGTTTTGTATTATTAACCTATGTTTCTTTCAATGGTTATTTAATTTCATATATTATATGTTGTAACATTAATTTTTTTTTGTTTCTGAGAAATACATTTACACACAATTTTTCTTGAATTTTTTTTATGATAATTTTACTGAATTCATGTGTGGGGGTTTTACCCCTAATTCAAATTCATTGGATTTATATTATATTAAAACCCTTTTTCATTTTGTGCTTTTCATACATTTTAGTGGAATAATTATTATAATATTATATATTAATATCAATGGATTTACAGTTTTAAATAATTATCCCACTCATGTATTCTTTTTATTCGATATTTACCAAAAACATTATGAAACCTAATCTTATCCATGGTGAAAACACCATCAAATGTTATTGTAATTAAATATTATGTATAGATTCATTTAAAGTAAATCTATATCTAGAAATTGTAATTTATATACAGTAGTGGAATAGATAATCCTTTGGGTAATCACTAACAAATATACGGGTTGAGCATCGACAAAATTAACACTCTGATTATTGATTAATGGACCCATAAAAATAATCCCTGTCAGATACCCAAGGTGGGTTTAATTTTAAATATTCATATTCTCTTTATAAACAAATGTAATTGTTTTTCCATCCATTTCCTTGGACACTTTCCAATGAAATATTTTTATCCAATTAATTTCATCCCTAGGAAACTCGTAAAATTTAATTTAACCTCAAAATTATTTCATTCATTGTGGTACATCAAGTTATATTAATGATTCCACATAGATTATATGTCTATTATGGGATGTTCTCTTATACATACACAATGATTGAATTATAGGAGATGTTTTTTAATTATTTTTTTTAATATATAGATAACCATGTATTTTTCTAGTCAAAGGTTCTATGTAGAATTGTATGAAATCAATTGATGTGTTTTATGGTAAATGTATTAGGTAAAATAATTTGACGCACGGTGCACAAAATTTTATTGTCCCCTAATGAATCCAAAGAACCAAAATAGAATTCAATGTGCTTTTTTATACCCTACATTACATATATTTATAAAATCTTAGAACAAATCATTTAATAAATGTTTTTAGGAATGACATTATGCATTCCCTAAATATGAGATTAATGATGGTAGTTATCCTTATTTTCAATTATTTTTATTAACATATCCTGCCATCAATTTTTTTATTATTTCATGATTTTTTTATTTTTTACATGCATATCACTTATTCCTTATTTATTTGATGGTATATTATGTTTTATGTTACTCAACAGTTAGCATATGGGCACATCCATACATTTATTCATTTCTATATGAATCATATGAGGGAGGTATTTAATATTTACAAGGATGTTATGGAATGACAAATAACTCCCACACATTGTGTTAATGAAATATATTTTCTTTTAAAATGTAATGAATATATGTATATAGTTTTCCATTAATAATAAGTGATCGAATCCAACATGAAAATATTTATTATGTACCAAAATTGTTAAAAAACTACTTTCTAAAAGATTTTGTGGTATGATATTTTCTATTGGTATTAGTGAATGTCTAGTTGGAAACATATGGAAAATATATAATGGAACCTTGGTAAATTGCACAAGTTATATGAATGATTAACATAATTTAAAGAAATCAATATAGAATATATAATATTAATTATATATTAACATTAAATATAATGGTATTATTATGTGTATGCTAATTTATAAATATAGAGAATATTTATAGGATAATGATTAGTAACAACACTCATAGTTAATGTTGGGATAATAACAGTAAACATGTTACTGTAGATGGACAAGATGATAGTAAGATAATAATCAAAATATTTATGTTAACCCACGATCTGAAATACAATCATTCCAGAATAGAGGAATTAGTTAATCCACTAGATTGTCTATCTATGTTGAATTACATTATGTGATACATATATAGAACATTCTTGCAGAACCTTGAATTCACTTTCACCTAAACAATGGATCACATCCTATGATAAGTTCTTTCCAAATTTGATAATTAGTGAAAAAGCAAATAACATCCTATATATCTATCATATAATTGGAGATACAAAAAAATTGTAGATGATTAAATAGAACAATAATCCTAATTATGATATATAATTCTTAGAAGGAAGAATATTTAAGGATTTAATTTTATGAAAAATAATGTTCTTATGAGAAAAGATGATAAATTTAAAGGATGTTCCTGAGTAATAGAAACAATTATTTGGAAATATTTCAATGTATGAGGGAAATTTTAAAATAAAATTACGTATTTTCACACCCTGACCAGCCACCTTTGGTCGCAAAAATCCCGTACCTAGAATGCACACACCCCCTGCCGACCTCATCCAATTGCGGGGCCCCACTACCTAGAGTTCGCAGATCCCTGGCTAGACTACTCTAATTGTGGTGAACTCCTATTAGATGAGTTCATAACCTCGTTCAATATCCTCTGGTTAAAGTGACCTACACACATTCACCAAACCAGGGGCACCACCTTAAACTCCTTATATGGCGGTCTAGCCTCCCCCCATTTCTTTTTAACCCATATTTAAACCATTCTCCTCATTCCAATTTTTTCATGTTTTTACCATTGTTTTTGTTAGGGGTTAATGATGATAAATGGTTTATTTTGGTATGTTAAGGTATTATAACCCATTAAAAGAAGATTCAGGTTTGAGTTATTAGGAAACAATTTATTTTAGGATGGAATTCACTTGATGTGAAAAATTTCGTATATGAAAATCTAATTTCAAGATTTTCAAACTATGTATACTTGTTAAATATTTCTTTACAACATTATTATTAGTTGTCTGCTATGAGATCAATGATTTCAGTCCTTCTTGATGTGGTATTACTATGAAATTAATTTTAAAGTATTAATATTATTTAAATAGTCTTTTTTTGGGTTTAGAACCTTTTTGATCCTTTGGTTTATATTTTAAAATTTTATATAATCATTTATTATATTGTTGGGCAATGTGGAATATGAAAATAAGTGTTATGGGGTGCATTTTTTTTAAAATTGATTTGTATGAGTTGTGTGCTTTGTCTTCTTTTGAAAATAATGTTTTTTTATGAACAAAATATATAATTTAAAAATGTGGTTTAGTAATTTAAATTACAATTTGGCATGAAAATTTGTGTTCATATTTTGTTTTTTGTTAATTTAATTTTGTTATTAAACATTTCATTAAACATGCACGATCAGTTTCTTGTTTGGGTTTTAGGAGTTAAATGTGATATTAGATGAATTTTTTGTCTTTCTAAATGTATCTGTATCATGAAAAATAAGCATTTGGGTTTATTATGTGTTTTCCATTTGATTTAGATTTTACAAATAAAGTGTCTATTTTGTTTTTACATATTTTTCATTTTTATAAATAATTATCATGTCATGAGTGTGAAATCTATGTATATTAAAAAGAGTTTATCAATGTCTTGATGTGTTAAATTGTGATCATACACATCTTTTTGAAATGTTGACAATTTTAATTTGATAAAAGTGTGTGTTGGGTATACTATTCAAGGTCCCGTTTGTCCATTTTGTGAAATTTGTGAAAATGTGTTTGTTATGAATACACTCATTTTGTGATTCCGATGCATCAGTTGTATGAAATGGGTTGGTGGTAATTTTTGGGTTATTATAGAGATCCATTGTTAGGTATATTTGTTTGTAACCCTTTATAATTGTTTTATATTATTAAATGAGAATGGTCATATATGAGACGTGGGGTGAGACATGTTTGGCCATTATATTATTATATATGTGATTTGATGATTGGATGACATCTATCGCATGAATAATATTTAACACCTAGGAAATAAGATCTAGGAATATTGAGTTAATATTCTATGAATTATTAATGCATTGGTACTCATTGTGATGATAAGAATCCCATATTAGATTAATATATCTTTGTGTTTATTAGAATCAGGATTTCCCATATTCTTTCATGAGTAAATGTAGATGAGTTTTTTTCGGTTTTGATTTCATCATGTGTGGAATGATACCAGGGTTGGAGTCTCATTTATTGCTATATTTGAGTTTATTGTCGATATCCTAGGTTCACATATGTCTATTTTTTAGTCATTTAGAGTGATGTTGAGATAATGGTTTGATTATTTCCGTTACCACGATAGTACGACAATTGTGGTACCTTCTTTTGTAGTTTCGGTATAGGAATTTAGTGTGTTTATTTTAAAAATGATTTTTAAAAAATAATCAAGAAATTGTTTTTATTAAATTTGTCGAAAATTGAAATATAGACACCCATATCCCCTTTAAAATTCTAATATCTCACTAATGGTATGACTTTTTTTGGAAATAATAAGGGGAAACATGATGTACAAATCTTTTGAGTAAAATATTTAGAAAACCTATCTTTTATAAATAGTATTTCAAACATGAAACCAGTTTTTTCATAAATTTTAAAGGGACTGCATTGGCGAACAATATATCTAGATAGACTGTTGGTTTTAAATACACACCCATATAAATATTTTTTTTCTTCCTAGTGCAGGTTCTAGCATGGGTGAATTCTCCTTGGGTGATATTTGATCATTATTTTAGAGAGTGACCCGTGAGGTCAAACAGAGAGAGTGATTGTACTGATTAGTTAGTATTGTTGTGTATTTCAGATGTATTTTCAGTATCCTCATTAAATGAGCTTAAATGAATTCTTTTTTATATGTTTTATATGCATATGTTTTCTTGAAACTATTTAGTTTCAGTTTTCTATATTGGGAAAAATAGCTCCATTTTTTGTACAATATTGATGCCTTGGAACTTATCAACATCACGAGTGGATCAAGAATGACTCTCAGGCCTTTCCATTGATCAAATCAGGAGAGAGGTGCATGGTTAACCAATTTTTAATTATGAAAAAATAGTATCAGTGAAGATATGTCCTTAGTCGAATGTGATTTTAGAGCACCCAATTCTATTAGTGGCTATCAGGGTAGATGTAGAAGAATTTTAGGACCTTTATTGTAATGTTTGGGAAGCGAATCAGAATCTCTTCAGTATTTTGATCTATGTATTTTCATGGGATGTCCAGTTATGTTATTTTCTCTAGTCTTTAGGGAATATTTTCTGATTCGGATATTACAAATGGAGTTGGGATAACTGTTTTCGTGATCCATGGGGATATAGGAGAATGGTTCCAAAAGTCTCAATGTGTTGGTTAGGTGTTTGGAATATAGTGGCCACCCATATATCCGAGTCACCCACTGATAGTAGTTCAATTATTGTGTTGTTTTGGGACTATGATGTATATTTAGAATTGTTTTAGTATAGTAAATTGGTTTTGTGCGGTTGTTGATTTTTAAAATGTGTTTTGTGAATTTAAAATGGGGATTATTATTTTTAATAATGGTTTTTTTATTATGTTTAATGTTGGTCACTTATGTAGTGTTTGATATTTATGATTTATATTGTTGTGTTGATATTTTATTGGATCTTATCTTTTTATTATGCTGGGGTTTTTCCCATGGAACATTAATCGGTGATCGTAGTGTGTTTGATCAACCTATGGATTTTACTCTTGATTTTCTAAAGCTAGATCTACATCACCAATGTGGTCAGGCATACCCTTCCAATGTGGAGGAGTGGATTTGAATGATTGAATGAAATTTCAACCTTGTTGGGTTCCTAAATTCAATGAAGGTAATGTTTTTATCCTTTAATCTTGAATAATCACCATGTATGTGGTGCAATTCAGTGTCTCATTACAAGACACATCAAGAGAATACATGGGAGTTTTTTATGGAATTGTTCATTCATCAGTATTTATCTAGAAAACAATGGGTGTAAAATTTGAAGGATATTTAGTTTCTATAGCAAGGTTATTGATCAATATTGGAGTATTTCTACTGTATTATGGGACTAGTACCTAGTTATTAACCATATGCCATAAATGAATCCATGAAGGTTTAATGTTTTGAGGTGGGTCTTAGTCCCAATATACCACAAAAGGAGTGAGAGGACAACCTAAATTCTTTTTTCCAATATTGTGAGACAATATTTTGATGTCAAAACCATTAGGGAGGGAGTGATCTATGTATTCATCCCTCCTTTAATTAAAAGGAGTCGTGGTGATGATTCTGGAAACGAGAAAAGTAAGTGATTGAAAGTTGGTGGAGAAAGTCATGGAATCAAAATGCGTCGAGATCATCATTCATCATATTCTATGTGATATATCCTCATGTGTCTAATATAGAAATATGGGTCTCAAAAACCCATCTTTTACAATTGCTCAGAACCCATGTCAGGTATGTGGATGCTTGGGTCAGTTGTGACGATTCTGTCAGGGTGTCTCTTGAAACCGTCGTGGATGAATTTTGGAGATGTGATTTGTTATTGGGTTGTAGTTTATTGATTCGTGTGGAAGAAATATCATTTTTTGAGGTATCTCTTATTATGGAAGTTGTAGTGATGGTGTTTTGGTTTTTCCAATGTTTGGGATCATTGTGGGATTTTTTATGAACTCATATTTTCAATGCCAGTGTGGTTTTCATTTCATAATTATTATTATTTATTTGTTTAATTCAATGATGTATGTTTTTTATTGGGATAATCAAAAATTGATATTTATGCCGAAGATTCTCCATCCATTCGATATATAGAAAATACTATTTATAGAAATGCTGGAATGTTCTTTGGAAACACGGGGGTTTAATAAGTTGGGTTTAGGTTGTGCCTCTATCACTGCGGTGTGAATGATACAGTGTTTCTATTGTGGGTTCATTGTCATTGTAAATTCCCTCTTATCAAAATAGTACACTGAACATACCCCATAGATAGTGTCTCTATAGATGAATTCATCGATGTATGTTTCAGGTCAGTTTCCTTTCATGGACCACACATGTGAATCATGTGAGGTCTTGAATTCTACTCATCCAATGGTGAAAAGTGGGGGTTGGATGTTGGTGGGGGTTCAATGGTACAATAATTGGGCCCTTACCTCCCCACCAATGTGGTGAGGGTGGTTGGTCAATGAAAAATGTATCATTTTAGCTAATTCACCATTCATATTGTAGAAAGTGGCATAAATGTTCATGTTGTGTTTCTTTAGATTGGGAAAGACCCATATTAGGGTTCATGTTGAATTTCCCATTAGACATTTTTAGTTTTTTTCTTAATGTTGGGGACACCTACCATGGACGTAATTGTAATTTTCTCTTAAGACGTTATCATTTTAAAGTTTAATTCTAATGGTAGATATTCCATTCAGGACTCCCCTCGGCTGGTTATCTATTTTGAGAAATTTAGTTACGTTTTGCTGATGGTCGATTGAATGTCTTAAGTAAAGAGGTTGGATCATATAGCTATTGGATCCTTAGGTATTGATCAATAGACTAGTAATTGTTGTGTATTTTAGGTGGGGTAAATAATTATACTGGGGGGAATTTTGACACCCCTAAAAACATTTAAAATTATTATTTTAATTTTCTAACATAATTGTTTTGGTGTATTGGTTATGTCCGAGATTATGTTTTTTAATTTTTTCTGTAATTAATTTGTGTTTTGGGGTAGGTGGATTCTGGTGCATTGATAGTGAATAGTTAAATAAATTTATGTCTTCTCTATAGAAATAGTGTGGCCAACCCATCTTCGAAAAAAGAAAATAAGAATTGAAATGAGTAATAAAAGTTTATATATTACTATTATTATTGATAAACGTTTAGATTAATTTTATTACATTTTTTAATTTATATTATAATTATAATTAATTTATTAGACAATAAATTTATTATTATTATAATTATATCATTAATAATAAGATTATAATTACGATTATGATTGTTGATATTAATACAATTTATTTGAAAATTCTTTTTTTCAGTATCGTAATAAAAAATGATATAATTATTATAATAATTAAAATTGATAAAATTAGTCTATTATTATAATTGGTATAAATTATTTTATATTTTTCTATATTATTATTATTATTTTATTATTAATATTATATAATAATATTAGTATGACGTAGGTTTTGTATTATGGTTTTTTTATTTATGTTGTTTTATATTTTCTATGGTTTATCCCTTCCCTCTAACTTCAATTATCTATCTTACACTACCTCTCTTCTACTCTTCCCGTAGAGGCACACCCCCCAGTACACCCCTGATTGGAAATTCACCAACACAACCCCCCATACCTCTGAAGTCCTCCTTCCAAATGCGCACACAACCCCACCTACCCTCCTTCATTCCCGAAGACACCCTTCTCGACATGCACACATCCATGTCCGGCTTTCTACACTCGTGGTGACCACGTAATTGGAGAACACAATGTCCCAACCGACCTCCTATTGTCACGATGACCCCTTCTCTGGTGTGTGCATAACCTCGGATGACCTCCTTCTATAGCAACGACCTCCATCCAGCAGCAAAACCAGTGCCACCTTCTTCCCCTCCTCATGTGGTGGTTGTACCCCCCCTTCTACTTAGAACTATGCACACCATCTGGTGTGGCCGTCTTCCCCTGGTGTGCACCATTTCATCCCATCCTGCTCTTTCTATCACCCCGACCATCGCATTTTACGGATTCAGCAAACCATTATCATCCTTCTAACATATTCTATTTTATACCATTTTTTGGGGGTTTTTTAATAAAGGCTTATTTTTGTATGTTTTAGGTATTTCAAACTGTGAGGATAATAGTTAGGCTTGATTTATTATTGCACCATCTTTTTGAGAGTTTTTTTTACATTTTTTGAAATTTTTTTTTTAAAAATACGACCAGGTTAATTTTTTTACATCCCAAAGGTGCCACACCATGTACCGCCTTCGGTTCAGTTTTTGCCGGGCCAAAGACGGTTCTCCAGAAACCGCCTTCCACCTTTGGGGAAACGAAAGGTGGCACACCAGTTCCCGCATTTCGATTTTTTTTTTGCAAAAGGCGGCTTTGGAAGAGCCACCTTTAATGTTTTAAATGGCTGAAGGTGGTTGCCCAGATGCCGCCTTTGCCAAAAAAATCCCTATAAAAGGGATTCGCCCCACCCATTCTTCCTCACTCACAAATCCATCATCTCTCTAAAATTTTGAGAGCTCCTCTCTCTAAGTTGTGTTTTCCTTCGTGGTGCTTCCAGAGATGCAAAGAGTATAATATTTTTCTGTAAAGCTTCATTTAGAGGTAATTATTTTAAAGTATTTTATTTATTTAATTATAATTAGTTAATTTTAAATATTTAAGTATGGTGTAGTAGTTATTTAAAGAACAGAAATAAATAGTTATATTGTTAATGTTTTAATTAGTTAATATTTAATGTTAGATTAAGGTATATGTAATTTAATATTATTAATTAATAATGATTAGGGATATATTAATTAATGTTAGATTAAAGTATGTATAATATAATATTATTAATGAATGATAATTAGGGATAATAATAATTTATTAATATTTTAGGGATAATCATAGAATAATTAAATGATTAATAAAGAATAATTATGTTATGATTAAATGGGTAATTAACCATGGATGATTAATTAAGGAATGTTTAAGGGGTGATTAAGTGATGATTAAGGGATAATTAAGGGGTCATTAAGGCAACTAAGGAATGATTAAGTGATGATTAAGGGGTAATTAAGGAGTGATTAAGGGGTGATTAACTAACGATTAAGGGGATGATTAAGGGGTAATTAAGGAATTATTATGTGATGATTAAGGGGTAATTATAGAGTGATTAAGGGGTGATTAAGGGGTAATTAAGGAATGATTAAGGGGCGATTAAGTAACGATTAATGGGTGATTAACTAACTATTATGGGGTGATTAAGGGGTCATTAACTAATGATTAATGAATGATTAGGGTATGGTTGAGGGGTAATTAAGGAATGTTTAAGTGGAGATTAAGGGGTAATTATAGAATTTTTAAAGGGGTGATTAACTAACGATTAACGGGGTGACTAAGGTGTCATTAACTAATAAAGAGTTTATTAAGGAATGAAGGGGTAATTAAGGAGTGATTCAGTGGTTATGGGGATGATTAAAGGGTAATTAAGGAATGAATAAGTGATGATTAAGGGGTAATTAAGTAATGTTTAAGGGGTGATTAAGGTGTAATTAAGGAATGTTTTAGGAGTGATTAACTAACGATTAAGGGGGTGATTAAAGGGTCATTAACTAATTAAGGGGTAATTAAGGAATGAAGGGGTAATTAAGGAGTGATTAAGGGGTTAAGGGGATGATTAAGGGGTAATTAAGGAATGATTAAGTGATGATTAAAGGGTAATTAAGGAATGTTTAAGGGGTGATTAACGAATGATTAAGGGGTGATTAACTAACGATTAAGGGGTGATTAAGGGTTCATTAACTAATGATTAAGGAATGATTATGGGATGGTTAAGGGGTAATTAAGGAATGTTTATGTGATGATTAAGGGGTAATTAAGGAATGTTTAAGGGGTGATTAACTAACGATTAAGGAATGATTAGGGGATGATTAAGGGGTAATTAAGGAATGTTTAAGGGGAGATTAACTAATGATTAATGGGTGATTAAGGGGTGATTAACTAACGATTAATGGGTGATTAAGGGGTGATTAACTAGGGATGATATGGGGATGATTAAGGGGTGATTAAGGGTTCATTAACTAATGATTAAGGGGTCATTAAATAACGATTAAGGGATGATTAAGGGGTCATTATGTAATGATTAAGGTATGATTAAGTGGTGAATGACCTACTCCTAACTGATTAACCATCACTTAAGTAGTGATTAACCAGCAATTAATTAGTGATTTACCAGCACTTTAGTTGTGACCAACACTTAAGTAGTGATTAACCAGCACTGTAATGAATCTCATTTTTTAGAGATCATTGAACATATCTTCAAGAAAGTTACAATTTGTTATACAAAAAATTAGTGGCTTAATTTATGATGGTTTTAAAATTTTGGTGTCATGAATGTTTATGTCATTATCTAGGAAATTAAATCCCTATCTGGATACTACAATTGGATGTGGCTCTGGCACAGCTGTACCTAGGGGTAAATGCCCTGACAAGGAGTTTCGGGCCTGACCCAGGGTATCCTGGTACATGACAACAGGCCTTGCTGCACTCCTGGTTTGACACTCTTAGGGGATATGCTTTAGATGATTGATATTTACTTCATGAAGTACTAAAATACCTTTAAGAAGATAAAAAAATTTAGTTAACACATAACAAAAAATTATTGACATATTCAGTGATCAGTAATCATTTTTCATGTAGAGAGACATGTTTTCTTATGTTTACTGCTATGGAAAGGTTATTCAAACCGAGCAAGGAGCTTATTATAGTATAAAGACAACATCTATGGTTAACACATATTATTGTGTAACCATAACTGATCATCAAGATAGAATTTTTGGTTGCTTAAATCTCAGTCTTCATCAAGAGATAAAGTCTATTAGTTATAGACATTTGCAATTCCATGCCACGTTATGGCATCTTGCTTGTCCATTGGATGCTGATGAGCACTGGGTCCAAGAAGGAACTTTATTTTCCGAATGGTCTGATGGTACAATAATGGAGTTATATGTTGATGTTTCTAATGTACAATAACATCAAAATGTTCGAAGTCGTGGACATGCACATGTAGTTGTTGAAGAAGCTTCATCCCAAGAAATTGAGGATGTTCTCCCTCTTGCGGAGGAGGAAAACGTAGATGATCTGCCAGATTTACATATAAATCATTCTTCAGATGAGGAATTTAATAATGATGGAACAGACAGAGAAGACAATGATGATGGGGATGGAGCTAGAGATGGGGAGGGAGCTGGAGAAGATAGGGTAGTAGTTTCTCGAAATAGAGTAGTTCGAGAACATTATCGACCAACATTAAATCATCCACCACCCTTTGAATCTTGGTCCGAAGCAATGGAACGTTTACCTGAATTCGACAACAATGTTCTGACACCTACAACGGTGTTTCTTGGAGTTATAATGGACATGTTTAGTGAGTTAGACAAAACATTATATAATGGAGGGGATTTAACATGTAAGGATGCGTTGAAGATCTTATTAAAAAGATTTCATATTGAGAGGCATTGCAGATATGTAGTTGAGAAATCATGTCAAAAAAATTACGTCATACGGTGTGATAAATTTGATGAAGACTGTAGATTCTGGTTGAGGGAGATTCCAGACATTGCATTTGGTGGATGGAGAATTTCATAGATTGAGGCTTCTCATTCTTGTGTTCATCCAAACTTGACATAAGATCACACTGCTTTGGATGCTGAATTTGTGTCAACTGTTATCGTCTAGATGATTAGGACCTATCAAGATGTTTTTATAGACCTTGTGAAATAGGGGATACTTCAAAATTTCGGTTATAGGATTTCTTATAACAAGGTATGGATAACGAAAGAGAAGGAAATTTTGAAGGTCTACGGTGATTGGGATGACTCATAACGGGCGTTGCCGCAATTATTATCCATTCTAAGCCACATCAACCAAGTTGTCTACCATATAAATTCTAAGGGACATGTGTTTGAAGATAATCGATTGGATCAATCTCATGTTCAATTTCATCGGTTATTCTGGGCATTCCTCCCATGTATTTCTGCATTTCGTTTCAGTAAACAGTTCATACAAATTGATGGAACATTTATATCCGGAAATTATAAGGGCGTATTTTTGATTGCGGCAACCCAAGATGGGAACAGTTCACCACTTCCACTTTCATTTGAAATAGTGGAGAAAGAAAACTATGAATCATGGAGCTGGTTTTTGGCATGCATCAGCAACCATTTCACACGCATTCGAGGTGTCTGTTTGATATCTGATCGACATAGGGTAATCAATGAGGCAATCAATGTGTATCCTGATTCATGGAGGCCCCCAAATGCACATCATCGATACTGCATTAGACACATTTCTAGTAACGTGAGAAAAACCTTCCATAATGAGGATATGGAGAATGCAATCACGAGGCTTGGTAAGCAATGTCGTCATTGATGTTTACTATTTTAATGTAAATAAAAATATAATTTCTATGACCTGTGATCATATTTACGTAGAATATTATCCAGATCAATGAAGGTTTGAGGCGTGTTACGAAGAAATATGCAAGGATAACCAAGAAGTGTATGATTATATGATGAAGATTCCAAAAGAGAAATGGACACTGGCCTATGATGGGAGGAATAGGTACAGACACATGACCACAAACATTGTGGAGTGTATAAATGGCGTCTTGAAGGGGCTTCACAAGTTACAAATTACTGCTCTAGTTCAGGAGACATTTTATCATTGTGTCAAGTAATTCATTGATAGACAAAAACAAGCTTGATATGGGATTCAACAGAGGTTATGATTTGGAAATAACATTCAACGAGATATTGACAAGAACATTGAAGAAGCATCCAGTTATCGAGTGTGTCTATTCTGTCGGGAAGACTCGGCATTTGAAGTTCAAGAGTATTATAACCTCATAACTGGTAACAGCGGTGATGGTATGATCCATACTATTTATTTTTCTCTGATTGTATTATGATTTATTCTATTTAATTTCTGATTATTTATCACTTTCACTGTTGTATTTGATAGGTGGAGTCAGACACATCGCTTCGTTGATGCTCTGACCCACAATTTGGCAGCATATCGTATCATGTTGTAAAATTTACTAACTGACAGCGTAAATATATATCATCATTTTTGTTTTTTGTTAACAATTTTCTCTGATGAACTATCATAGGTCATTACAGATTCATTGGAATCCATACTAGAGTCTGGTTCAGGACTTAACTGCATACTATACTGCTAGACTTCATGAGGTTATGGCTGTATTTCCACTCATTCACTTTCATATTATTGAGTGGCACCAGCCAGATATAGTTACGGGTCAGTTTTGCTGTGTTCGGCTGATTCCACCTACACCACGACAGTTACTAGCGCTTCATGGGTTGAAGCTCACGGGGAGACAACATGTTGATTGGCGATGACGACATGCCCAGCATGTCACCATCTAGGACAATCGAGCAGAGCATCATATCACATGTGTACATACAATGCGATTCTACCTATCAGATCAGGTAGAGTATGAGCCATGGTATAGAATGAAGTCTATAATGTATCTGACTCAGGACTGAAGAGGAATTTAGGATCTGGTAGGTCAATAAGTTTCACATAATATATTTATTAAGCTATTTTATAATTCATTTTCAATCTCTATACAACATACCATACTACGATGACTATGTCGCATGACTATCCAGATGAGGATGAGGTTTCTAGTTTATCTGTGATCCATGCTGCTTTGTAGGAGATGATTCCGATTTTTCGATCTATTCATGATAGTATCAGACATCCTAGACCCCAGAGACATGATATTCCTACTTAGGTACATGATGCTCCTATCCCTAGAGATGAGGGTATTTCTTAGGAACCTGCAGTAGCAGCTGGTGCTGTTCCCCAACGACGACAATGGTGACGAAGACCACGTCCTGCTGCACGTGAGCCCTCAACTGTACCAGAGGCACAGGTCGGTTCTCTATCAGTCCAGCCTAACCCATATGGGTTTGTGCAGCAGGATACAGCATGGGATCCATATTTTTTGACCGAATATCCAGAGTATTCTCCCCATATTTATTTTCCAGGGATTTATCAGGGGTCATCTCCCATGATCCATCTTTCATAGCGGATCCTTCACAGCCTATATGGTTTCCTGAGGGTATGATGATAGTACCTTCTACTTACGTAGTGGGATAAGGATCTCATGCACATGATGACATCCCTCCGACACCTCCTTCCATGCAAACTATGATAGAGGATCCCGTGATTGATGTTCTAGTGCACGAAGATTATCCCTCTCCAGGTCATCATACTCCATCCCAGCATGGAACATGTCGCTCTCGATATGGACGTAACATTCGCACACCACCTTGTGGGACAGAGCCTCACTATAAACACTGACATTAATTCTTCATGTAAATGTTTTCTATTTATTAAAAAGAGTGAATTACTTTTACTCTAAAAGAATTTCTTAAAAATTAGCATGACACATAATTTAGAGGATTTCAAAAACACCTATGTTAAACTTCAATGTTTCATGTACGTGACTTTGAAAGCTTATAAAATATAAACTATAAGACCTATAGGAATGAAAATTAAAAAATGAATTAAAAAAATAGGAAATTGTTGAAAACAAAATGAATTTCTTAAGATATGTCGATGATCTATTATTTAAAAGGTTTCAAACCCACCTTCCTAAAACTCAAAAATGTTTCATGTAAGTGACTTTGAATGTGAAATTCTATGACAAACCATTAGATGAAATGCTTTGAGGGATGAGAAATTATTCGATGCATTTCAATGTTCTAAAATGTGACGAATCATTTCTCATCCCTCAAAGCATTTTGTATTATTGATTTGGGGGTTGAAAAGTGATGGTTTAATAGTGCATCATTGACTTTGGTAAAAATGGGGGTTGTACAAATTTAATGAAACATAATTGGGGGGTTAATATGGATGTAGGAAGATATGGTGGTGTGACATTTCATTTTTTTGAAAAGCTACTTCTATATGAGTTACTGAAGATGGTTGAATGGGTGGAATGGGTGGGCGTGGGGGTTTATGTTTCCTTGTCATCCTCATTATCCTTCAATTCCGGGGTCTAATAGTTTTTCCCCTCACCAGAATTAACTAATTAATTTTCTAATACTTCATATATGTTTAATCTATGTTCTATGTTTCATTTATATGAGTCTTTAAGTTTATATTTTATAGGCTTTCAAAGTCTCATATCTGAAATATTTTTCAGTTGCAAGAAGTGTTTTTGAAAGCATATAATTGTAATTCATCAACAATTTTTATGAAATGGTTTTTTTTTCAATTACTTATTATATCATTAATCCATGTTTTAAGTTTCATTTCAATAGATCTTATAGTTTATATTTTATAGGCTTTCAAAGTCACTTACATGAATCATTTTGGAGTTTCAGAAAGGTGGTTTTGAAACCTTTTAAATTATTAATCAGATGAAAACACTAATTATTCCACATTGCCCAGTCAAAATGGATTGGAAGCTTGCTATTGGGTACTTACACTATTTGTATCATTCTTACATTAAGGGGTATTTCAGTGAACATGAGATTAGTATTTTTTCTTGCAAAATGATGATTGTATATGTTCATGGTAATGTGCATATTCAAAGGAATGAGGTTTTACTTCCCCATAATATAAACAAATGGGATGAAGTGTTTGACATTAATCCATGGAAGGCATAAGGCTATGTAGAACTTAAGGTGGATTATCTCCAGCCGGAATATTTTGGAGGAACATGCACATCTAGTGGGGAACTGACACATTTCATCTAAAAGTTTGTCATAAAAATCACATTTCTAGAATCCCTATTCCTGATGGTATAATACCTCCCTTCTCATCTCACCTTACCATGAACAATTATCTAGAGCTTTTGAGGTTGATTTATACTCAAGGGCATGAAAAAATAGTAAAGAAATTTCTATTGAGTGTAAAGCACATAAGTTGGTTGAGGTTTTCATTGTTGGAATGCATCTGAATGCTACGACAATGTTAGAAGGACTAAGTTAAAATTAAAAATTTTACTAATTTTTTTTGTCCAAAGGCGGCACCTGGTGTGCCGACTTTGTTCTCTAAATATGGGAAAAGGCAGCACACCAGGTGCAGCATTTCTTCAGTGCTGAAATACCTGAAAGGCGGCACATGGTGTGATGCCTTTGGGATGTAAAAAAAATATTTTTAACCTGGTCGTATTTTTAAATATATTTTCTGAAAAAATGTTAAAAAAACTCTCTATTTGATGTATGAATTCCCTTTAATTGGACATTTTAATTTATGAAACCTTAATTTCTCGATTTTCTCACTTTGTATACATGCTAACTTATGGTTTGAATCATTCTAGTTAGTTTCATGGTATACGATCGATGCTTGATGTCATGTTTATGTGGTCATGTTGTGAAGTTAATTTTAATGTACTGTTTCTATTTATGATTTTGTGTCATTCATTTTTTTACCTTGTTGTGCATCTTTCTAATGTTTTACAAATTTATTTAATCATTTATTAAATTTTTGGGTAATGTGAAATATGAATAGTGTGTTTATAGGGTGAATTTTATTTTAAAAATAAAATTTTATGTGTGTTCAGTTTTGGTGAGTTGTGAATACCGAGTGTTTTATGCCCATTTTATGTACTTTTAAAACATGTTTTAGTAATTAAAATAACAACATGACATGAAAATTGGTGTTAATATTTTATTTTGTGTTAAATTAAAATTGTTTTATTAAACTTTACATGCCTCATGCACAGTAAGTTGACTTTTTGGATTTCAGGAGAAAAATATGATATTAAATGAATTTGTGGGGTTTCCTAATGTATCAATAGCTTTAGAAATAATGTTTTAGGTTCTTTGTGTGGTTATCTATGGAATTTATCATTAAAAAAATACATTCTTATATTTTTTATCATGTTTTGGAATTTTCATTAAAAATATTTGGGTCTTGAGTGCGTAATATGAGTATATTAAAAATATTTTATCAATGATTTGATGTGGTAAATTTTGTGTTTACACTTCTTTTGGAAATATGGAAATTGTACCATTGTTAAATTTGGGTTTTTTTATTAGTGTTTAAAAGCCCGTTATGATGACTGACTGAAAATTACTTTTTTTATTATCAAAACATTTTTAAGGAATAGTGAGAAACAACAAAAGCTGTCTGGACAATTGCAATACAACACAATATGATAAAGAAAAGCTAGAAGAGTCTACTGGACCCAACCCACCCTAGTAGATGTTCCATGAAGACATGCCTTCACCAACTCAGTGCCCTTCAGCAAGCAGTCTCTTGCAGAATTGCACGGGCACAGAACCGATGGCGAAGCCATACCCTCTCGATCATCTAGATCCAAAGGACCTGCACTGGTGAAGACTACATGCTCTGATCCCTCATTGTGTGATTCTCATGTCTCAATTTAATACAATCGGTGGAAGGTCCTTGTTGGGAGATTCTCAGTATGCATTGATATATATCTTTGGTTAGAACCCTTTATAAATTTTTTATTTTTAGGAAAAAGAACTTTCCAAAGGGATACTTGGGTTGAGACTTATTGTGCATTATTATTATTATTTTATATATGATTTGATGGTTTGTTGGCATCGATAGGATCAACCCATTTTAATACATAATATATATGAACCATGAATATGGGGAGAATATTCTATGAATAATTGCAATGCTGGTAGTGGATGTTGTTATCAGTGGACGATAGCTGGTGGATATTTGTTTTGGGTTTTTACTATGGTGGGTTTTCTTTGTCCTTCCTATGTTCAGATGTCTGTGAGATTTCATCATTTTGATGTCATCGTGTTTGGCACACTACTAAGGATAGAGTAACATTTCTTAGTGTCTTCTTGTTTATTCTCAATCTTTAGGGTTCACCTATGTTATTTCAATAGTCATTTTTATTTATGTGGAGAAAGTTTTATGGTTATTTTTACATCCCATGTAGTATGATTACAATGGTGCTATCTTTAGCAGTGTCTATGTTCGAATGTGGTGCACTGGTTTTATAAAGGTTATTATATAATTTAATTAATGAAACATATTTATTTATCTTTTATGATGATTAAAATATAAAAACCCACTCCCCATGAAAATTCTAATATATAACTATGAGTTGGAATTTGGCATTTGGAAATAATAAGTTTCAATGAGTTTTACTTTTATTTTGAGTAAAATATATTGAAAAAAATACATTGAAAAATTGTATTTATAAATAGAAACTAGCATTTTATTAATTTTTTATGGTACGACATTAGTACACAGTATATCAGGCTAGACTACTAAGTATTAATACTCATGCCTATAGTGCATTTCTATTTTTCATCATGGTGTAGGTTCAAGCATGGGTGAATTTTCCTTGGGTGGAATTTGACCATTGAGTTCGAGAGTGACCCGTGTGATTACACAATGATAGTGGTTGTCCCATTCGGTTAGTATAGCTATGTAATTGATATCTTTTATTAGTTTTCTATTTAAATTATGTTCAGTTTATTCATATTTATATTTTTGAGTGGCATGTATTTTCTTGCTACTATTTTGTTTAAATTTCTTTTCTTGGGAGAAATCATTCCATTTTTGTAATCAATTGATTCATTTGTGCTTGTCTCCAAAGCAGGATGATCATAAATTCCTATCAAGACTCACCTATGATTGGCTATGGTTACTGGTTCAAGGTAGACCTGGGATAATTCGTGAATGGAATGTTTTGAATATATAGTTTTAAAACAATTGAAATATAAAATTCCATTTTTCAGTCATGAGTAAGCCTCCTATGGATGTTTGTCACATAGAACTTTTCATATTGTGAATATGTAGTCTCAACCACCGTTAAGATTGAAAATTAATTCACAAAGAGATATTTATTAATGGGAAATCAATATATGAAGATGATTCTTAAGAGACATGGGATGAAAAAAGATACAATGTGAAATAATAGATTTTTGGTATTTCACAGATGTTATAACTATTGAATGAAACACCTTAGTACTAATTGGAATTTAGAAGAAGTTAGTTACATATTTGGATAAAAAATTTATCAATGTAATTAATTTATACAAAAGGTAGAAGATAATAATATTCAATTCTATTTCATTAAGGGGAAGTAACATTATCAGAAAAATTTATCAAAACTATCTATAAATCTGCCACATAAAAGTTCAAGGTTGAATAGCCAATCGTACAGGATTACAAAAGATGATTTCAATTTTCGTAATGAGATATTTCTATATACATTGATCATAGCTTGAAAGACAAATAGTGGTATATTTTTTCCATACTATCCCACACATTTTTACTATTTATCCAAGGAATAAATATTAGATATTTTTTAGAACCATATTATTATTGTTTTATATTATAAGACTATATTGAAATTATATAATATAATTGATGATTCGGGAGGAACTAGTAATGGTGCATTAAAATAACGTATTTGAAAAAATGTTTGTTATAACAATGGGTTAATTTGATAACATCGGTTTTGTAGACTGGATTTCTATTTATAAATTAAAAATTTATTTCCATGATAGTGAAATAACAACACACAAAGGTATGGGAGAATATAATATATTTATTTTGGAACCATAATCATCTAAATGATATCCCGATCTTCCCTAAATATCTTTGAACTATGAAATTTTGGGAAGTTATTTATTTCAAGAGTGGTCTAATGATTTGGATGATATCATAAGAATAGTATATTTACCAATTTTAATAAAAATACATTTATTTTTTTATTGAAATGTTAAATGGTCATAATCTTGATCATGGTGTGGATTTCTCTAATGAAAACATTCTAGATATAACCCCGATTTTAAAAACTTCGTATAGAATCACACCAAATTATATAAGTGATATGCAGATATTGATGAATGAATTTTTTTTAAATGGGATTTATATTCCATCTTTTTTCATAGTGGGGAGACAATTTTTTATTCATTAAAATGTTGGGAAGGCCTATGAGGGTATTCAATGATAATAAGGATAAAATTACCTTATTATAAAGGATTTTTATCATTTAAAATGAATTGATGATATATTTGGTTAATTTTAAGGACCTACAATTTCATTAATGATCTAAAATCACATTTTAGAAATCAGATAATGGAATAAAAGGATTGAATATCTCTGATGACATTATAAACAAGATATTGATTTTATGAGTTAAGGAAAATCCTTTTTCATTAACTAATGAACTATCTATCAGTTTGGGCTTGATGATTAGAGTATGGAATGATTATCATGATACATTTTTTTGGAATTCATTGATGATATACTAATATAAAATATAATATATGAAGAGTGTGATATTCCTTTGTAGGAAATTTTAGAGACCCTCAGAATAAAATTATATACAACATATTGTATGTGTGAATATATAAACAATGATTCTTTATTTCAAGGACATACTATTTCTGTGGATGGAATATCTATTTACACATTAAAGATAATGTATATAAATTAATTTCATAAAACAATGAACTTAGATATGTTCCATTGTTTTCATTGTCTGTTGTGGTATTATCAAGGTATTGTTCATTATTTTCCCTAATGTACCAACCCATTGACCTAGTTTACACAGAATAGTGTTAATTTCATATTGGTAAGGTAATGTGGGTAACATTATAAAATGGTGAAGATGATACAAATTAATGAACCATTACATCCTTTACCATTAGGTAAGGAAGTTTTTCTAATGTATATTTAATCATCGATGAAATAACATTGGATTGTCTTATACAGATTGATAGAGTGACTGTCTATGATGAAATGTAATTACAAATAAATGAAAAAAACAATTCAATTGATATACTTAAACATGAAAATATAATCATTTCTTTACCTATATTGAGTATCCACCTCTATTGTGATTAATGAAATATATCTATATATATTCCACATATGTTTGATATATATCTATTTATAAAATAATATCATCATAAGTCATTGAAGAATGTCGAAAAAACATGAGGACTATGATTTATTAATACACTAATTTTATTAGATATAATGACAGAATGTTTGGAAATTTATCATAAGGGACTATGTAGTAATGACCATCATGAGTATTAATGAGGATAATATATACACAGATATATTAATGATGGATATAGAGATATTTTTTATAGGGAGGCCATAATTATTTTCTATGTTAATAGTAATTCAAAATTACTCAAAATGACAAATATGTACCAATATAATGAAAATATAATAAAAAAGATAATTAATATATTCAATTAATAGAAATTGAAATATTTAAACTATATAGATGATTTAGAGATGTTTTTAAATAGGTTTTTTGGTCCATATTGGTTAGAGTTGAAATGGTAACTTCAAGTTGAAGCACATGGCTTTAATTTCACTACAATACAGAGTGGAAAAAAATATATTGGAATTTAAGAGACTATTTATAGTGGGATGATATATATTGGGATATTAAAGACTATGAGTCATGATTCCTTATATGAGAACCAGTTATGGATAAAAAAAATCATTTTGAGGGATTCATGCAACCACTACATATACATATATGGAAGTAGGCTAATGTTTCAATATTAATTTTCAATATGAATCAATAATAATTTATGTATAAAGGATATTATATGGGTTTTCATATATCATGTTAATATGTCTTCTCCTTTCCTTGAAATAAGAGAATATTTACACCTTGAATTCAAGCTGATCACTATATCAATGAAATAAAAATGATACATAATGAAGTTATATCATTATTATATGTCCATGTAAATGTTTCGTAATGAAATTATATAAATGTATTAAAGGACCCTCAATAGTAATATACATTTATATACTACCCATCATTCTAAAACCATGAGTTTTTTTACAATGTAAATCTATACATTAGAAGTAATAAGAACATAATGTTCAATATAATTCCAAGGTATATTGAATAAGTATCTTCTATGAGTGTAATATTCATTAAATAATGGATTCTTATTCAGAATATTGATATATCCATAAAAATAACTCTATACCAAATGTATTTATACTAAAATTTATAGGGAAAATTTTATAGAAAGAAACAAACTTGTCTTAGAGATTTTGGATAACAAAAAAAATAATATTCCTTTAACTTTGTATCATATTAATGATCCATAATGATGATATATGAGGTATACTATTAATTGATGTATGAAAATGTAATTTCTAGTTGGATAACATATAATATTTAATGGTTCACTATAAAAGAAATTTTAAATATTTGGAAAAAATAAATAGTTTATTTCTAGGAACATTGGGCCTTTGGGAATATTTTATATAATTGAATATATATATTACCATTTGGTTATTACACCACAACATTATTTATAACATGAAAAGACTCATGTATCATTACTAGGTATATATAATCCATATCACACACATGTTTTAAAATCATTGGTAATATAATTAGATAATGGTTAATGTTATAGTGAAGAGCCTACAGAGATTAATGACACAAAAGTGATTGTGTTGCTAATTATAATAACTAATTTTGTTAAATTCTATTAGAGAAATAATAAATACGAAATGGAATATTTAGAATCCTATGAATATTTGGGGATATAATAACATCATTTGATAAATAGTTAATATATTTCACTTTTTAAAGATGATTTTATTTAAGGGGTAGAAATCAATACTCAAGACCGTACTGTTGTAGTTAAACAACCTATCTTGGATTATATAACAATAAATATTTTTATTATTATTTAATTTTAAAATTTTAGATTAAAATTTCTGTTTCAATGTTTAATCAAAATAATAATAGTTTTCTAATTGAATGTAAATATTTTATCTTAATATGAATTGTTTGTTTTTTCCAAATTTATTGATATTAAGGTTAATAGTGGAATTATATTTTATGTAAATGTTGTTACATTTATGACATGATAAAGATGTATGCATCAAAAAAATCAATTAAAAATTATTATGTACTATTTTTTTGTGAATTTCCTTATTCATTTTAAAATATTAATTGATCATTTTTATCTAATGGATTATAATTTTAGAAATATTATAGTCATCAATTAAATAAAAAAGGATATTTTTTCTTTGAAACTACTTTTTCCAAGGTGATATTCCGTTTTTTTCCTTCAAATACAAATAAAATTTAATTTTTATAATAAATCATCTTATTTCATTATTATTATTATTATTATTGATAAATCTATCATGTATATAAATATAATTCATAAAAACATATTTTTTTATTTTTATATGTGATAAATTGTGTATATATTAAAATTTTCTATTCGCACTCATAGAATTATTAATCTAATAAATTATTTTTATTATTTATATAATAAGGATATAATTACCTTTAATGGTCAAAAATATGTTTTTATCTATATTTTATTACAAATGTTTAAAATTAAATTCCAATGGGAAACAAATTACAGTAAATTTTCATGAATTTAATGTAAAATCATAAAAAACTAATATTTCTAACAAAAATGAGTGGTTGGGGATATTTCTTCCCACACAAAAATTACCTTTATATATTTTATATTTTCTATAAATTGTAACTTGAGTTTTTTGCATTACATTATTTAAACATTATTTTGATTCCCTAAATTACTATTCTCTTCTATTTTAAAAGAGTAACATTCGATCAACTTCAAGGCCCTCCATAAAATAATATTTATCATTGAAAATATAAATATATTATAATCCAAGAGCCTCCCCATTTTTCAAAATATTTTCTGGGATAATTATTTAGTATAAGGCCTTCAATTCAATGAATACATTTATGGGAAATTCAATGTCTTCCACTTGAGTGTTATCAACTATTGTGGTTTTATTCATTTCTAGTTATTAATATTTATTATATTAAATATATTATGATTAATATATAAAAATTTATATTATATAATATTACTATATTATGGGTATTATCATATTCTATTCAATTTTATCCCCAGCTTAGAAAAATTAAATCCAAGTTTTGCGTACCTACCGACGATCGTCACACTGAGAAATAAAAATAATTTTTCCTTACAAACAACAATATATTTTATATATAATTGATATATTAAGAAAATATTATTTTTATGGTATAATTTTTGTTTCTGGATTTATAAATCCAAGAAACTATCATTGATATAACAAAAAAATTTCCATTATTAATTCAAAATTTTAAAAGAATTATATTAAAAGGAAATAAATTTTCTCAAATTAGTAAATATTTTTATATCAAATATATAATATTATAATACCCTTAGAATTATTATAATCACACTAGTATTTATTAAATGTGATCATTATTCTTTTATTATAATGATATTACAAGACTACATCTCTTCATTAATCATTTAATCAGGGTATGATTACATTAATGGTGTTTTAGCCACCTTCTCGTATAATACTATGAATTTATATCAAGAATTATAGTGGGACATAATAAATATTTTAATTTAATATATATTTTTTAAATAAATATTTTGTTTGATTGATGTTATGTGATTTTTTAATTAATCTATTAAAAAACACAATTTTATTTTCATGAATCATCGATACCTATTTGTGATTTATTTTATCTTCTAGAACCGATATGTGGAATTTTAGACATCATAAATTATTTTAAAACATCCATAATTGTATAATAAAAAAACTATTAAATATTAACTCTATATTAACAATTAATACTTATAATGGTATTATGAAATTAGTTCAAATGATCAAAACTACAAACACCTAATGCTTGAAAATATGTAGAATTACTCGAATTGATATATTTAATGACTATATATGATGTGTATAATTATAAATTTAAATAATCATGGTTATAAGATATTTTATTAATATATCACTGTATTTGAAACAATATTATGATGTGATATAATAGAAGTTTAGAAAATATTTTATAGTTTGTCCACTAATATTCATCTATTTAGAAACTATTTTTTAATATCCGCATAATTAATTTTATATTATATATATATATATTTCATTTTTATGATTTTATATAATTAAATGCACTTTACATTATATTTTTTAATCAATTTTTTAATCTCTAATGAATGATTATTTTATTGAATTTAAAGTCAATATATATGTGTTCTATGTTATTTCTAAATATTAATTAACTGGGTAGCTTGATATATTTACCAAAACTTATCTTTTCTAGTGATTTATAAATTTAAATGGATTACATTTAGAAATATTACACTTGAAATATAATATATGTATTACTTTATATTATTATACCTCCCTCAAATTAATTTTATTCATAAGTTATTATAGTAAATGTAAAACTTAATATATGACATGGTAGAAAACCCATCCTATCATTTTGTAATGTCAATGTTTTGATGGTTTCTTTATAATACATCCCTATCATGATATTATAAATTTTCTTTATGTATGGAATGTGTAAGAACTAGTTTTTTCACTATGGTATGGATCCTTAAATTTATGTATAAATAATTATCTCAGAAATAATATGGTTTCAAAATGGGTTAGAAATGGTTATAGGGATTTCCAATGATTTTTGGAGCCTGTAAATCATTTGTTTGGGTAAACCGGCCTTATAGAACTATGGGTTCTCAGTTTTCCTAACTGTTCAGATAGTCAATTCTGTGGAATAACCATATTTCACAGTTGGCATATGACTATGCATATTATACATGAAGGTGCCCTTTTTCTTAGATACTCATGCATGGTTTTTGGATGGATTAACAAATAGTGCTAAAAAACCATTACAATGTTAATTTCGTTGATAAAATGTATATTTTTTCCTTAATGGTATAATTATATCCCCTATTTCTTAGTATTCTGAGATACATCATCATTACCCTATTTTATTTTCTAATTTTGGAGGTTTTAAAAAGAATAAAAAAATGATAAAGAGATCCTATTCATCCGGGATTAGATTGTGCTTATGTTCATCACGTTGGATATGCAATGGTATGTAATCATATACAGATATCATTCCGATTCAATTTTTCTCTCAATCTAGTTATAATTGAGTTAGTGTTTTCCTATTTTCGTATATCTACTCCGATCTGATCCAATTCAAATACTAAAATAGCAGGAGAGTCATACAAGAAAAATTTCGGTGGTCTATAACTTATCCCACAAAGTCATTGACTTTGAAATTTTCATATGGCCTCAACCCATTAATTGGAATTCATTTAATTTTTTTATATTCGGTGCTTATATCAGTTAAAACTCTATTTTAATGCTCCTTTCATATACGTTATTAGTTTTGGGAGGTAATGAATTCATCTAAATCCATCCCAAGTCGGGTGATATTCTATAATGGAGTTTTTAGTGACTTGACACTTTTGATCCATTATTCATTGTGATTGAGATTGAAAAAAACTAATGCTTGGAATCATTATTAGAAATGATTATTGTATGATGTAATTGTGAATGGAAAGTACCTTGTCACTTCCACTGGACATGACTATGGTAAGTGAATCAATTTGATAATTAAATGTGAAAGGGATATGGGAACGTATAATAAGTATTTGAATTTTACGTACTAGATGAGAATGAAATATAATTTCCATTTATTTAGCACCCATTAAAAAATTAATAGAACCAATCCGAATGAATCATTATTATTTAATAATCCTTAAATATAATTAATAAAGGTTCCATACTACATGGCCATGTCACCCTAATGAAAGGAAATTATTGAACAAAATAGACTTATTTATTCCTTATTACTTGATTAAAAAGATTCATGCTGCATGAACATATCACACTAATAAAAAGAAAGGCATGACCCTAATAAATCATTACATGACATCATAATTAAACAAATGTATCTTGACTCGAGATCGCTGTGGATTCTAATCATGGAATTCCATGAGTAATCATGAACCCCATTCTGATTAAAGGATACAACTTGTTTAGGTTGAGACCCACCAGGATCTAGATCCACGTATATTCCTAGATTTCTGGTTTGACACTATAGGATCCCTCACCTCGTATTAAAAGATTCATTGTATACACTACCTTGATCAATCATTGACAAGTAGGTTCCATGGTTACAATACATAAGGTCCTATCTCCTCATAGCCTTGTTTTTCCTTGGACGATCGCCCTGGATACGATAGGCATCTTATTATGGAATTCCATGGAATATTCTCTATGGATTTCAATCGTAGCCCTAGAAATTCTACAGTTATTACTAAGTTGGTGACCATTGACTTATATGTTTCCTTGGTTATTACATTTTAACATCATTATTAAATGTCATTACATGGTGCCTTGTCACATAATGGATCATTCACTATTTATAACATTGATCTTATTTATATATTGTTAATAATCTATTAATAGACTAGTTTTCTTCAGACGCTAGTCATGGCTGAAGTAGGTATATGCCTATTTTGTTACGATGTAATGCATTTCATTATATATGAATGTTTTCACACAATAGCATTAACACTACATAGGATGAATGTTATACAGATTGTTGTTGGTATCCAACTGAGATTTATCTCACAACCTCTATGGGCATTGATTAATACCCATTGTATATTAAATGAATTCATATTTTTAGAAATGGAAGAATATGGCTTCGAACACATGATTGCTTACTATTAAACATGGATCATGATAGAAGAAGATTTCTTTGGACCTTAGTTGCTTGGGATAATATTTGATTCCATTATAATTTTATAGAAGATGTTATGCCACTTTTATTGTATCCATGTTTTATAGATTTATTGTAACATTTGATATCATCATTTGATTTTGTATGCATGTATGTTATCATATTTAATTACTTAATTGTTACTATTATATCTATTTTCTAATGTTCCTTTTCTTTACTTGTATTGCTTCCTCTATTTACATCAGTTCATAATTACCCATTTCAAAAACATTTGGTAATGATGGAATTTTCTCCCCATTGACACATCCTAGTATTTTGTTACTAGTCCACAACGTATGGTGTCTGGGGATATGCACTTGAGGACATGTGGTCCACCAGGATTGGGGAACCCATTAAGTGGAATCCGGGTTAGGGAAGTTACATAAAGGATGTATGTAATGGTAATAACTTCATAAATGGTTATTTTATGATTGAATCAATTTTCTCATTGAGTAATGGTAAATAAGCCTATGATAATATACAAATATAATATATCATGTGTGATATTCATTTAAATATTCACTTAATCATTACAAACTATGATATAGGGTGTTTCCTACCAAATTCATTATATACTTCCAATTGAATATATTTAATATTAGTAATTCCATTCATTGATAACCTATCACATTGAAATATATATCACCACATTATTTATCAAATAAGGTTACTTTAATTTAAAATGAAAAAACACCTAAAATATAAGTAGAATAATGGGATATTATCATATTAATATAAATATTTAAATTAATGGGGATGTATGTGATTTCCATTTTCTTCATTATAACGATAACCACATTATAATAAAGAAAAATTGTATTTGGTGAATTGATTAAAATGCCTTTTTTACTATTATTGTAAATGAATTATACATAATTTGCTGATGGGTAGGGCTAAAAAGTTTATGGCCCCATGATAAATTGATAGGTATGATGAGACGAAACAAATTTTATTTTTGATTCATATTATAACATTAGTATAGTGTCTTTAAATAAGGACTTGAAAAAAATATTATGTTTTTCATTATAAATTATATATTTATCAGATCAGTTGATATTGATATCTCTGATTTCAATTATTATCATCGATATATTATTCCATCGAATTTAGTTGATTATGGCTAGATGTTTATTATTAATTGTTACAATATTACTTATTACTTGATAATTAAATGAGATATTTTCCAATGTTCTAATCTATATATACTATCAAAACCGACCTATCTATGTTTTAATTTCCCAAATATACTGAAAGATAAGTAGAAGTAATATTAATTTATACGATGGAAGGGATAATTATTCCTTCAATGTTTGTTAATGTTTATTGGTATTTTTTTAAAATATATGTATTTATATATCTCATCTTCCAATACTAATAATATATTGTATTCTTGAAGAATTGCCATATTCTAAAATAATAATGATATCTGACTACTATTTCCATTTTTTTAATCTTTTGGATGATACATCATGGTAATAAAATAAAGTTATTCTTCAAAAAAATATTCCCAAAGGATGCGAAATCTCATGAAATCAACACCATTATAGTTCAACCTCATTTCAAACATAGGTTACATTGCAATGGAAATTATCTAATATATGGGACATGGCTTATCTCATTCCACATGGTCTAACAAGAACAATTTACTCATCCAAATTATCATCCATGTAAAATTGTAGATTAATATTGGAAAATCACATCTCAAGGGTCCCCACGTAATCTTCTAGGGTCTTTAATCTCATATCAATCCAATCCTAATCATGATAGTGTACATAGAGTCCTATGAAAGGGACACTAGCTCATATCAATCTCATTAACACCTCTATGGTTTTGTATCTATAATTGGAAATGATAGTTTAGTCATTACATCATTACACATTGGTGGGTGAGGCAAAAAACTGCTTTTTAGGAACCAAAGAGGCTTAAGACAACATCAACATATCAATTTTTGTATTGCTAAGTAATTAAATAAAAATTATAAATATGTATAAAATTATATATTTATTAAATTAATCTTTGAAAAAAAAATATTATAGAGAATTATCATTATATGGTAACGATACCACATGAAAACATCCATACGATAAATTTTATAAACCTTTGATTTTTACACATGATCGCACACATCAAATAGAGAGTTACTCATTTATCACAGAAAGTTTGAAGTGGTATGTCCAACCAACAATTAAATTAAATTGGAGGTGTTCAATTTAACTTCCTCATACCTAGGATTTTGAGTGTTTTCAAATAACCACTAGATAGATACATAAAAACATAAGAAAGAGAAATAAGGTAGAAAAGACTCAATAAGAGGATAACCACTCATGTTTTCGGTCAAGAATTAGAGAAAGGATTTTTTGTTAACAATCCTTCTTGATCAATTAAAAATAATGTGATGAATTTTTTTAACATCAAGATTAATAGAAGAATATAAAATATAAATATATCATTTCATTATCTTCCCCATCAATCTATTTCTAATAATTATGAGATTATGTGATGAATTATTAATAATATTCAAAGTAAACCTATAAAATAATGATTTGTTAATTTTAATAAGAGAATAAAATGAAATTGTTTATTATATAAATAGAGTATAATATAATTTAGTATAAAATCAAGAATAATCAATCCAAATTAAAATGATATTGAAACATAAATCTCATACCAATTTAGTTCTGTCATGACCCACGTCTGAAATTGTGTTTTGTCCTCACTTACAAACACCCTGGGAAACATCCCAGAAGGTCACCCATCCTGATTACTACTCCAGTTGAAGCATGATTAATTGTGGAGTTCTAATCAGGTAGGCTCCTAAAAAGAAAGTTTCACCTTGTTGACATGGGTAGTAACATTTAGCCTTTTAATTCTCACTTTTCCAGGGGTGTTAAATTATCCACCCCTTTAAAGCACAACACCCTCATTGTGGACCCCAAGCCTCAAACCCAGGTAGTGCCTATGCACTTCCGGCTGTGTATTGGCTCTTATACCATTTGTCAAGAACCACCTCCACAGGCCATGAACGTTGTCATATAACCCCATGTGTCTCATGTAATACCTTTGTTTCCTTCCCAGCACAGAATATGCTATTACTCAGAAGGGTCGCTTATCAGACTAATGACTGTCCCCACAGGCCGACACATGTTCTTTCATTGTGTTTTGTCCAAACTCACACACACCCTGGGAAACATCCCTAAAGTTCACCCATCGTGTTTACTACACCAGGTCAATCATGATTAATTTGGGATTTCTAATCAGGTAGGTTTCTAAAAAGAAAGGTGCACCTTGTTGACATGGGTAGTAAATATGAGATAAAATATATTTCAGTTATTATACAGTTTATGTGAGAAATAATAACCAAATTTATTACACATATCAAATTTAAATCCTAATAAAAATAATTATAACTCAGGTATGTAATAAATGAAGATAACTGAACATATATTCGAAGAATATAAAAAAATAAATATGTTATATATCCGAATTTAAATAAATTGGGTTACAAAAAAACGTATAACATGGTAAAATTCATGTCATACAAGGATCCATAAAATAATGTATATTATAACATAAAATTATATGATGTGCGATTGTTCAAGAGATAAAAAGTAATTTATATACATACACCATATAAAATAAATTAGTTTAATAAAATTAGATTATTTATTAATGAATGGATATTGAGAAAAAATCACTTACCCGATATCTGACTCCTCACAAACATTATCTTACTCAATAATAATAAAATTATATCAATTATTTTATTTTTTAATATAATTTTAATCTTTATTATTCTTATTATTTTAATTAATACCACAAAATATTTATTTACATAATCATTTATGTTCACTTCAGATGTCTTGTAGTTAAATAGTTAATTTTTCCCAAATTTTTATGATATGTTGAATATGTTGAGTTTAATAATTATTTAATATCCTACATAAATATGTTCATTAAATTACTAAAATTTTATACATAAATTAAATTTTTTATTCAAACCATGTAATATAGATATGTAAAATGAACTACATTAAAAATATGGTGACAATAATCCATAAATATGCATGAGTAATGCTTAAATTTTTCAATTATTTTTAAGGAATGAATGTAAGTGTAAATTTAAAGTTAAGATATTATTATAAAATATATTTCATATTTTTATTTAAATACAAATATATATATCATCGATATTATGTTGTTATAGGAAATAGATCAAATCATTTGGTGGAGGTGGTAGTCCAAATATAGCATGAATGATGACATAATAATTCATTCAATGAATATGTATGAATATAAATGATATAATATATTTTAATAATATTAAATACTTTATAATATATAATATATTTAGAATAAATAATTCGTTATAACCAGTCTGGATCAAGGTTTAGTATGATAATATTGCATTGGTCTACGATGTTGTAGCCCTCCATACTCAAGAAATATGGTTTCAACTGCCTATTTTGTATGTAGAGATCGATATAAGGTTGGATATTCCTAAATATAAATCTCATTATATTGTACATACAAAATGATTTATATAATCATGGTTTGATAGGATATAAATGAGGTGGATGGAAGAATAAAACAAAAATACCTGGTTAAAAAGGATCCATCTTCTTTGGATACCCTGTATAATTTTATACCAAAAAAACATAAGTTGTTATATTTCAATTAAAACCAACACATTTAGGTAATTTTTATTGAATTAAAAAATTTATTTCAAAAATAATTTTAAAAAAAAATTGTTTTGACATTTCATTTGAGAGTGATGTATTTTTCCTTTCATCGTTGTGGTGAGGGGTACTCGTTGGTGTTCTTAGCGTATTAAAATATTTAAAATTAATTCACAAATCCACATGGCCTGAATTGGATAATATTATTAGGAATGGTAAATTTATGTCTAAATTACATCATCAAATAAAATTGAGACTATTTTTGTTGGTTTTTGGAAGCTTATTTTTTTATTTTAAATTGATTAAAACAGTTTTCTTCAATTACACTAGAATTAAATGTTTTACTCATGAGCGGTCTATTAATATAATATAAAAGGATAAAAATATGAAAATGGAAAGTTCATGATATTGTAAATGTTTTCCCATAATCATGGTCAAACATAATATATTTATTAATTAAAAATAATTTAATTAATCATTTTCTATTATAAAATATCATTAATTATTTTTTCACCACTATTATTTTTATTTAACATTAAAAATATACCAAAAAATATATAATTCAAAAACATACCTAAAACACTTCAATAAAATTTTAGATTTATCATAAAAATAATTAACAATATAATATATTCAAATCATAATTCAATTAATAATTTTAAAATCATTTAAATTATTGTAAATTAAAATAAATAAATATAATTTTATCATTTCATAAGAATTTAATGTATTTATGAGGATTTAAAAACAAATCATTAGCATAATAAAAAAACTACCCTTAAAAATAATATTTAAATGTGAAAAATATTCTTCTTTATCCAAATATGAACACATGAGTTATTTTTAAAGTATGATGGCATGGGTTTACATCTTTTATCCATTGAATCTCTTGTACATTCATGGGAATGGACCTGCATCTTGATGTCTTATCATGCTATAATGGGTCTGTATTGAGGGCATTACTTGAATTGATCCATTGAAGGCTTGAGTGGCGAATTGGATTTTCATTGATGTTCTTATACAAACATGGGGCTGCATCGATTTGATTCATTAAAGGAAGTAAAGGTACTTTATTCCTGATGGGATAATAAAATGTGAGGTGTATTATGAAAACTTTTCAGCATTGAGAGATTTTTGTAGTTTACTTTTATGTGAAATATGGGGGCATCAATTTTCACAATTGATCTTTTGATTTTTGTTGTTGTAATGTTTACTTTTCTTTATTACATATCATAATTAGGGTAATTTCGTAAAAAAATTGGAAATTTAAAAACATAAATTAGACAGGGATTAATTATATCAATACAATATTAATATAAATTTTCTATATTTATAACTATTATCTCATTAGATTAAACCTTGGTAAACAAGTTTTACCCTTAAATAAGGTAACAAACTATTCTTATGTTTACTATTCGTTATGATGAAAAATTAATTTATACTAATTTAATAATATTAATTATTATAAATAATAATATGGAATTATTTTAACAAAAAAATAATTATCATATGTTATATAATATAGTTTTAAGATAAATCTGCAAGTGTAATGAAAATGTTAGTTCCCAATGAAAATTTTTTATCTAGGGTAAGAAGCTATAATATAACAATTATGCTTAAAATTTATTTCAATATTGAAAATTGGATTAATGATATTAAAATATTAATAAAATTTATTAAATATAAATTTAAAATAATATTTAAAGTTCAAAAATTATTAAATGAAAATATTTTTTTAAATATCAGGTTTTCCCCCTTTGTAAAAGACTATGAATTTCCAGGAATTCTCATCAAACTACCCCTACGATAATAAAATTTTGGTGGAATAAAAAGGGAATTTCATTTTCTCAGATTAATATCCTAAAAGTAGATTAAAAATATTTATATTATTTAATCAGAAGCGAAATAAAATATCATTTTATTGAAAATGTGTTTTATTTTAAAATTTTCATTAGAAAAATATTATTGATTTTTTAAAGAATTTATTTATAAAATTATATTTATAATAAAAATATTATACATATCATAAATAAAATAATCATATTCATACCCACAAATTTAAAGTGTAGTTTATAATGATCATGTTTAAATAATAATATATAAAGAGTCGTTTTTGCTTGGTGTTGCATGTGGAATATGATATCAGACATAATTTTAATCAATTCAAATTTTGGGGTGTTAAAATTAAACAATAACATTTATTATAATGTGAATATAAATATAAATATAAATATTAATTAATTATAAATACTTGTTTTTTTAAAGGTTATATTAAGTTATTAATATATTTATAAAATATCATCTTTGAATATAAAAATGTAATAAAAAGGATTACATTTATTACATTGTCACAACAAAATATGAAAAAACTAAAGGAATGAGATATGTGGATCATAATATATAATAATATATTTATCTCATTAACATTATAGATCAGTGATTCAAAGTAAATTGGGTGAATAATAATGAACAACACAATTTTTATGAGACTAGTTCAAAATGATCATGATAATTCAAACACTATGTTGAAATTATGTAGAAACGAACACATATAATTATAAATAAGAATATAAAAAGATGTTTATATCATTTTATAGAAATGAAAAATGGTAAAGATTATTTTATTATGATATATATATATATATATATTTCATATGATTTATATAATGTCCTGAATTATGAGAAGGGTTTCATATACAATTTTTACTTTCTAAAGACATATCTTATATAATACAACAATTTATATATTTTCAATGGTTTCTCTAATTCCCGTTAAAAAATTTCATCATGATCTTAATGTTATTAATTTAATTAATGTTTTCATTTTAAATAATATATTTTACATTTTTTTGATTCGATGGATGTATAGTTGTAAGGATTGTTTCTAACTCAAGTTTATTCTATTAAGTTATAATCATTATTACTAAAATCAATTGTTCCAAGATCAATTTATTCTTCAAAATTAGAAATTCCCAATGTATTTTCTCCATAATTTAATGGATTATATTTTTTTTAATAACCTCATTAGAAAAATATTCCAACATTAATGATTAACTAATTTAAAAAGTGATTGATGGGTCAAATTTTAATCCCATGAAAAAGTGTTCTTATTATGAACCATTTTTTTATTGAAATTTGGTATCTTAATGTACTATAAAATAGTTTATCAATATCCTCTTAGTTTTAGGATATTATATAATCTATTTAAATTCTATCTTTTAAAGCCGTATGATTCAATTTTTTTTAAATTCACAAATTCCCTATTGATATTCAATTCGACGAGACATGATTATTATCACACAGTCTTTTTAATTTATATAAAATATTAATTTCTATTTAATATCCGTAAAATTATTATATTTTATTTTCATGGTATCATTCTCATTTTCATGGGATTCTTTTTTTATAATTTCTACAACAATGTGTACGTATAATTTTTTTGATGAGATGATCCTTTTTTTCAACACTTGATTCCATTTTTTAGAGTATAAATTTTTTATATAATTAATTATAAATCATATTGTTCCATTACACTATAGGGTGTTAAACTATTTACATTATTTAACGTCATTCTTTATTCCAAATGATACTTTCTTAAATTTATTATTTTCATTTTAATAAATTTTTTATATTAATACCCAACATTTATATATTGTTTAACAAATATCCACATATATATCTATATATTTTTTTAATGGATGAAAATAAAAAAATTAACCATCTACAGTCACTACATATGTGGTTAGTTTGAGTTATTATTATATATAATTATTTTTTCTTTATTGATTATGTAAAAACATAAATCTATATTCAAATGCCTTCTCTATTAAATGAGAACATTACTTTTAGTGGATGGATTTTGAAAACACATTTCCCTTCCCATGAGTATATATTATCTCAGTTTAACAATTATTACAGATATCTAAAAACAAAATCCATATCATGTTCATATCTCTCTGTATGAAGATATACATAAGACTCTGATGGTACAATTAAATGAAAGTGTTTCCTAAATTAATATAGTTCCACAACATCATTAAATAGAATTCTACATGTTCTATCAATACGTCCTAACTCACAAAGCATAACTCATGTGATCATAACAACGTTACCCATAAAATTCCAATTTCCATCTATCCACCCTCACACTTCCATTCATATCTATAATGGCATTATTATAAAATACATTCTACAAGCTAATCTATAGTGGTCTCAAAATAGGAGCACTAGTCCACCTCTCCATCAATGCCTCAATCTATCTCTAGCACTACTCATTCAAGGTAAAATGTTTCACTTTCCACAACTAGTTTGTCAAAGGGGATAAAATCCTAGAATATTCATTCATGATTCTCATATATTAATCTAATATTCTATAGAATCTAAACATCCATGTCACACTCTTAGGTGGATCCTATGAAATTAATGAATTTCTCATCACTGGTTACACATCATTTCCATTACCATAATTGAAAATTTTGAGTTACACATCATTTCTGTTACCATAATTGAATAACTGGTTACACATCATTTCCATTAACTCTTACTTGACATGGTTACTCTAAATATATTCTTAAAGCAATAAAGTTTTTATTTGAAGATGAGCAGAACCACTAGAAAGAATATTAGGATGTTTATAAGGAAAAAAGATAAGGGGACGGCTGATCTTGAATGCTCAAAATGATGTGGAAATGTGAGGTTGGAGGTTCCATTTTATAATTGAGGTGAAATTCAATTTTCAAAACTCCATAAATAATAATTTACAATAAAATAAATCCCAAACCTAAAAACTCCTAAATTACCCAATTTAGATGATTAGATGAGATACGGTTATAATATTATCAACCAATAAATTTTTACAGTATATTTGTTCAATTTATACCATATATTTTTAATTGTAACCTATATTTTGAATTTATTTTAATTTTTATAATTTTATTTTAAATATTTAATATTTATAAATATTAAATTATATCCTATTAATTGACCAAAAATAAATATTTTCTATAAATTTATACTTTATAATAATTAATTTTTCATTTTTAAATATTATTATGTTTTTTAAATAATTTTAAATAATTTAATTTTTATAAAATATCATTAGTGACTATTTTGACACTGTTAATTTATTTGGAATTAAATAAAAACCACACCGAAAAATAATTTCGATCAAAATTTAATACAATCTTAACATGTCATAATCACCAATATAATTAGTGAATCATATTAACTAGTTTATATGAAATTTATTTTAATTGTTTTAATGTAATTTTTTATATTTCTATAAGTAATATAATATCAACATCACCATTGTGTCATCATTATTAGTAATTATTTATTCTCTGAATTTAATAAATTAATTTCTATTATGTATTTAATTATATAATTTTTTTAAATACTATCAATATTCCAAATTATCTTCATTTTATACATTAATTAAAATTAATATAATTATATTAAATGATATTTGGACCCTTTTTCACATTTATTATTTTTTATTATATTCATGTCATATTCAAAGGTAAGTGGCCATAAAGTGATTATATTTCAAATCATTGAGGAAGAATGTCATATTTAGTCATCTAATAGGTTTTTATAGGGGTTAATATAATTTTATATTATTATTTTAACCTTTAAATACCTGATTTTCATTTAACCATAGTAATAAGTACAATTACTAAATATACTATTCATATTTCCCAAAAGTAAATATAGCCTATTAAAATAATTTGGACGTACTAATTTAAAATATTAAATCCATTTTTTAAAATTCCAAACCCATAAGTTGATGTAATTAATTTAAGATCAATCTCGTCGTCGAAATGAGACAACATGTTTTAAATGTTTAAACATTGCAAAAGATTGAAATTTTTATTAAAAAAGTTTAATGTAAAATTAATTCCAATGAACAAAATAATATTTAATGGAAAAAATAAATTATATTTATTCCTTTAAACAATTCAATTATATAATTTTACCATACAAAAATTTTCAATGAAAAATGTAATTTCTATCAAAATGTAGTTTATTTTTGCAATTCATAATAACATGAAATTTATCAAAATTGAGATAACTAATTTATATAGGTTTTATACATTAAATATGTTTTTATCCATACCTTATGTTTGAAATATATATTTGATGAATATAAACATAATTTATTATGTATATAAAATCTATATATCACATTAATTTCATTACCCAATGTAATTCACTCTTAAATTAAAATAACTACTTTATTAATATATTTCATAAATAATTAATATCTAATGAATTCTCACTGAATTATCAAAATATAGTTATAATAATACCCACTAACCTAATAGCTACGATATAATGGTGTATCTGGTTTTATTTAAAATAATGATTTCATTTAATGAATGCTAATGAAGAATAAAAATAGTTTAAAGAAAAAATTTCATAAAAAACATATGGGTGTTAAACATTGGAAAAAAGAATTTTTTTGGATTAAAATATGGTCTGTTAGTTATGATATGGGACACCATTAAAAAATATTAAAATATTTCTAAAAAAATTCAATAATGTAAAAATATATATTTAACATATTTAAAAATCAAATTTTTGACTCACAAAGGCCATATAATCGTGTGTCATGTCAACAAATGGCTTAGAAAATATTCAAAATAGATTTCAAAATCATAGATGGGACAAAGAGAGACTCTATAACCATATTAGGACTTTTTATTTTCCCTATGAACATACAAAAAATCTCCCTCTGGGATATATTGTGTTTTTATATCCCCACTGAGGTTATAAATACATATTCCTTCTTATGTATTTAACTCCATGGTTATACCATGTGAACATGGACACACATATAATGTTAAACCAGTGATGATTCAATATTTATGATTCATTTTTTGACAAGTCTACTCAGTAGTTCATTGTTTTGTGGGAAACACATAAATCTAGGGTAACAATGCGGGATCCTAAGTATATTAATAGGTATAAGTATCCTTATCTTTTTATATTATAGTGATTCAATTTTGAGGATCATATTTATATATGGGGGTAGAGTTATGAACTCCAATATTTTACTATATATTTTTATTTATGTAATTTTATGACTTTGATTGAATGCATCAATCACATCATAAAATATAACAAATACGAGATAAACTATTTGAATGATTTAAATTAATGTAAAATATATGAAATTGTATTTGGATTTGTGGGTATGAATTTGAATGAATAAATTAGAAAATATTATTTTATACAGCTATCTGGAATGAAATAATTTAATATCAATTTTTTTATAAATTAATATAAATCAATTTTAAAATTAAATTAGAAGTTTTTTTAGAAAATTGCTTCTATGAAAGAAATGTATCATAATATTAATTAATTATAACATTCTATATTAATGAATGATTTTAATTATATTTTTTGATTATATATAAAATAAATTATTTCATATTTTTTATAATGTGTTTTATTATTATTTGAATTTGGATATATTCAATTCTTTTAATTTTATTTTTTATAAATTTTTTTATTGGAAACATATATTAAAATAAATTTCTACCAATTATAGAAACTATATCATTTTTAAAAAATATTTTTAATCATCCTAACTAAAAAATACATAAGTTCAACATAATATTTATCTATAATGAATATTTTCATTAGTCAAAATTTTGTATCTAGGAAAATGGTTAATATATTTAAAATATCAGTGAACATATGATATATATTTAAAATTAAAAAAATTGATCCATTTGTTTTATTGGTTAAAAATATTCTCCTATATACATATTATCTTTGATGATTCATAATTTTTTATCCATGAATCATGGGTAAGATTTATATTATATAAATTTTTTTATTTTTTTTCACATGTTTTCCACCTACATCACATATAAATTGTAACATATTACCCTCTATAATTGACACCAATTATAGAATTTATATCAATTAATATTTTTAAAAATGATCATATGTACTTATAATATAATTTTAAACAAATTAACACAATCTTTAATGATTTTTATGATTAATTAGGGATATCATAATAGGATACCATTAAAACTAATTATACTTATGGTTTATGATGGTGTTGATTTTATAATAATTCTATAATAATGTTTTCATTCAATATGTTTATTATGATATTATATAGTCCATGGAATCACTATTTTATTTTGGTGAGATATGATCTAACAAAATGTTGAATTATTATATTTTATTATAGAAGTCATATGAATTTGGTTCATTATTTTATGGAAAAAATATATTTCTATATCCCTCCAATGATTTTTGTGAATATTAATATATCATTGGATAATAATGATTGTAAGGGGGAGAGAACCAAATTCATTCAAGGAAGCTATAAAAATGACACTCTTGGGATTACTCAACAACTAAGTAAATAATATAACATGAAATGAATAAAAATACTATGATATTCAATGATTTAATCCTTGAATAAGGAAATTATCTACAATTAATTTGTTTATTTCACAATTCTATGACTAATTCAAATGATATTTTCATATATATAATGACTTATTACTGATGTATACTAATTTTAATGAGATATGTATTTTTCATAACATAGTCTTATACTATGAATAATGATTAAATTTATTTGAATTATTTGGTATGGATTATTTATTTTAAGATCATTATATCATTATAAAATGATTATATTATAGTCATGTATGGTCATTGAATGATATAACTATAAATACCTATACAAATTATCTCATCGTATCCTTATTATGTTATCATTCCTAGTATAATGAACAATTTTTTATATAGGTTACTTTTATAATGATTCATATGTGTTAATAATAAGATATTTTTATCATATATCATTAAATAAGATTATTATTATTTTAGTCAACAAATATATAAAACCATTACGGTTCTTGCGAAATAATTTTTATAATATTTATAGAATATTTAAATAAATTGTTGTAATATTTATTTATGGTGCACTTATGATTCCTTATTCTGATCCTGTCAAATCCAATGTTTTGCACTATGAAAAAAATTCAAGATCGATATGTCATAATGCAATCAATGGGTAGTTATTTTTTTAGTTTCCAGGTATATGAGTATCTCAAATACAATAGGTGATTGGTTATTCCTTGAATAACTATTCAATGCATAATTTTCATTTAGTGTGTCATAATTCTCTTTCATATGATTTTTGTTAAAAACTATCACATTGAATCACACTAAAATGAAAGGTTAGATATGTGGAAGTGTTTTCCAATCGAAAAAATATTAATATATACAAGATGTGTTTGGGATGTTTTTCTTCAAATATATAACCATCAAAAGATGCGTACTAAAAAATATATTGTGTCTTTAAACATTGTTTTTAATAAAAATGTATGGTCCATGATCCATTATTTAACCACAACATTGGTACATGACCCCTATGTTCACTCCAAACTTAAGGAATATGAGTATATTTCTTTACAAATATATATGTTCAATAAAATATTAACTACACCCAATAATTGGGTATAGACAATTTATTCACACTATAAAAAAATAAACTATACTTTAGAAAATCATAATCCCAAAAATTATTATAATTTTATTAAATTTATCAATAAATAAAAACCTAAAAAACAATGTAGTTTCATTATTAATCCATAAAAGGATATTATTTATAATCAATATCAACTAAATATGTTGAATATTTTTAAAACAACTCATTATGAATAATATCCCCCTTTTATGATAAAATTCCCATATAACAAAAAATATATAAAATATAATAAATGTACAAATAATTAAAAAACATTTGTAAATATATATATATTTATATATATATTTGTTATTATAATTATAATTTAATGTATTATAAATTATATATAATGAATAATGTTATAGATTACTTTTCAATATATACGAGTTTCTTCCATAATTTTATACTATTAAAATACGTTAATTTATCGCATTCCACCTTTTAATATACTATAGTCATATAAATTTTGTGGTTACCCAATTTTCTTCCCCTTTTTTGACATTAAGAAGAAAATAATTTTAAATTATATAAAATATACAAAAGGATTCAAAATAATTATAATTATTTTTTTTCAATCTTTGATAAAACAATTCATTCATTTTAAATATATTGGGATAGAAAACATGATATAAGGGGAAAACAATAATAAATTGTAAAATTTCATTAAAATTAAAATTTGAAAACAAGATATATTTTTCTGTACAAAATTTAGTAAATATATTTCTATGAGGGATAATACAATGGTTTATGTGAGGTTTCTAATGTATGTTAATAATTTAAAAACTTATTATGGTCTTTATGGTGTCCCCCAATTACATAAATATTATGTGTAAAAATATATTCCCCATGATTCAGAAAAATCATTTACTCATGTCCCATATCAGATAATAAAATAAATTCAAATTTAAAAACTCATAGAATGTCTCTAAATAATATTTCCACTTCAAAATTATCTTATATTACTTATTGACAAGGTTTCTAATAGTTTTTTACCAGATGTCAATCATTCAAAAAAGCACATCAATTTCAAATTTACAGCGGGAAGTGGAATACTATCACCCTGTAGGTTCTAAATATGATCAGATATTAAATATAATATATTTCTTATTGAATTAGGAATGATTATTAGATCTATAGATGTTAGATAACTAACTGTATAATCCCATTCTTTTCATGAAGTACCTCTTATTGATCTATTTTTTTACAAATTTCATTCATTTATTAAATAAAATATGACATTGAAATTGAATTTTCTCTATGATTCACAGGATGGTCCCCTATATCTCTTAAAATGTTATTAGTATAAATTCTATAATTAGAAATTACTCATAATATTTATAGAATATCATTATCATATATAATCAATTGCATTATAATAGTTGACCTTATTCAAATCATCAAATTATTTTCCCGAAATATAAAAAATAAAATTCAAAATGATATATTATTAATTCATATGATTATGTTTTGAGACCATAACACAGATTATAGCACTATTAAAATCATAAAATTAAACTAATTGATTTTTTGGGGATGTACTACATCAACCATTTTTATATTCTATCCTCTAATATTATTAATGGATAAATATTATATAGTAAGGTGAATTTTTTTACTCAATAGATACACTTGAATCCATATCCATGTATTATAAAATAGTTAATTCTATCAAGATTTTAATTAATTTAGTAGATTATGCCATAGATGACTTCTTTGACTCACATTTTAGAGCATTCATCAAAACCATATCATCTATATGAGCCAATTTTTCATCTCAATTTTTTAGTTTTTATATCTGCAGAAGTAATTATATAAAACAACATAACTAGTTTTTAAATACTACTTCATTATTCCCTTATTCCAAAACTGTACCTTGATATCTTAAAAAAGACAATATAATAGAATCCTCACCGTTATATTCTCCAGATGATTCTTCATAATATTTATAGAGACCACCTAAATCCGTTGGTCCATATACATTAACTCAGTGATGAAGTCCAGTTACCTTAGGGCTATAATCTATTCGGGGTTCACCAATTACATCTACAAAAACCATATAGATACTGATGAATTATTGAATAATTTATCATCCAAATCATGATAAATAGATAATTGATGATCATCATCAACAATATTCATCATACATTGTTTCATTGTGCTCCAAAATAAAGATGTTTTGTTAAGTAACCATCAAAATGATTATTGTTGTGATGAAATATACTAGCTATATGAATATTATGAATCATATTAGTTCTATAAAATTAATGAGAAATAATCCACCAATGTAGTTAAATTAAATGTCTATCCTCTAATACATAGTAATGATTAATATACACAATTTTATATCCATGGATATTAAAATTAATTACACGTCATATAAAAAATCATGTTATACATGTAAGGATAATATATTTGCATCATATAAATAATCCTAGTAACTATTTCATAAAAAATATATGTAATAAGAACATATTGTTAGCTTCAATAAATTTTAATATAATCTTTCTTATTTGGATAGAAATAAATAAATAATAGCCTATGATTTATTCTGTTTAACTGATGTTGATAGAATATTAAATGTAAAACCCCCTATATGGGGAAACATGAATTCAAGTATATTCATACTAAATGACCACAAGATCCAAATTATTTACCTTATATGAGACTACATAATTTCTATATCAAATACGTGATGGTAATGTTAATAAAAATCATTTTCTTCATTGAAAAAACATTAACAGTTTTTTCTCAATTGAAAATAAATTATAGTCCTTGAATTGAAATGGATTTGTTTCTCTATAGTTTCATATGATGTAGAAACTCAATGTCATCGATATTCCATTGATGGAGTTTTCTATCAGATCATTATGATTTATAGTTTATTGATTTAGATGTCCAATCTTATTTTATATTTGATGTATCTATTACAAAAAATTTGAAGGACTGATGTTTGGTTTATAGAATTATGATAAGAATTGAGAGCCCCAAATATAGAAAGTGATTGAGATCAGGGATACTAGAGCGATATATACATAGAGGGTAATATTTTATATTTTTGAGGACATCAGTTTGGCTCCCCAATCTATCATATTTATAATAATAACTGTGATAATTAAATTTGCGAATACACTTTCAAATTTAGTGATAAATAAAAATTTTATTGATCAACTAGTAATAAATTAATTATTAAGCAATAGGTAATACAAAAAAATATATTAAATAACACTACTTAAAAATTTAAGTAAATAAATAATTTTTATTTTAATTGAATGGATTTATTAATGGAATTATATTTTTTATTTGATATTATATATGAGAACATATCCATCAATGAATTTAAAATTATAAATTAGAAGTGGTTTATGGATATTTTCTGTATGATGATATTCATTTTTGATAAAATATAATAATATATTATTTTTACTTACAAGATAACTAAGAAAATGATTTTGTGAACCAATATTATTAGTCCATGAGTTATTCATAATATATTTTAAAATATTAGTTGAAATTTTATTCTCTCATACAATAGTATTAATAATAATATATTCTCCAAATTATTTATGTGTTTGTTTTATCCACCCTAGTTGCACACAACTAATTCAAATAGAAATATTTTCTTCTTTATAAATCAAAAAAGAAATTAAATGTCCATTATTACATGAAAATAAATCTAAAGACATACATAATAACATATAAGATCTATATGAACTCTGTCAGTATAATATATTGAAAAAATTATCAGTATTTTATTGTCAACATAAATTAAAATAATAGATTTTTGGGTAATGTAATGATTGGAGAATATTTCTTTTTGAAGATCTAAAAATTATTTTAACAGAAGTAAGGTGGGGTTATTTTTTGTTTGATTGATTTCTAGTAAAAAGGTAGTGAGATAACATAATCATTAGTTTAGTTACATTATGATATATCAAAACACTAATCATATACCTATATAAATTTCAGTCATCTCATTTTTTAAATTATTCCAAATCATATTTCATATTTGTACTCATGGGTGTTTTATTCCTCTCATTGTTTCCATGTCCAATAATATTCTAATTTATAAATTATATATTTTATTTTATTTTTAAATTTTAATTTTGTTTGAATGTTTGTAAAAAAGGAATCAAATTATGATCTCCCATTATACTCATTTTAATTAATTTTTTCATTAACATTGAAATGTTATTTCAAGTATCTATATTTGTAGGACAAAAAATAATCTCATATATATATAATTGAACTAAGCTAATATCATAAAAAAATTTATGTAATGTAAATTTAATATTTCCTTCCTACAGATAATCTAATTATCAGTATAAATGATCTTAATTTATGTTACCAAGATACTAGTGTGTTTATAAGGATATAATGTTCTTTAGTTGGTTTTCAAGAAAAATTTGGTATTTGTTCATTTTTAACACATGTTGGTTATTCAATATTCACTTCATTTTAGTTGGAGTTTCGGTTAGTGGTTAGCAACCCATAATCATAAATGAAAAATGGGGGTTCGAAACCCATTGGGCGCATGTACTGTAGGAGAACTGTAGTAGTAATGTAACAGTGGTGGTACTATTGATCAGTGGGTACTGTAGAGGTGGAAGGGCACTGTAGCGGCGGCAGCGCAATGTAGCAGCAGCATGTATTGTAGCAGTAAGTGTTACTATTCATAGAATGGGCGTTGGGCCAAAAATTTGGGCACGCGGGCTATGTAATGCGCTATATGTCCCCTGGGCCTTCGGGCTATGTAATGGGTCTCCCTCTACCTAGATAAAAGAGGTATTTTCTTTTATTTAAAAATAAAGTGAGGCTTTGTCCCCAACCTTTTAAAAAATATACACTTCATCCTATAAAACAACCAAAAAAATCAAAATTTAAATCATTATTATAATACCTAAATTTCATATGTGATGAATAATATTAATATATTCTAATTGATTCTAATATAAAATTAGGGGAAATCATTTCTTCTTAATCTATCATGTTTTCGTGATATTATCATTTTTCTCCTAATATAATTTTCTACCATGTAAATAACACATGGGTTTTTAAATTATTTGTAAATTTTATTCATTTACTATATGATTTAATAGAATGTGATCTAATTCCATGGAATTATTTATTATATGCATTTTATATTCATAATGAATACCTATTTGACATCAATTATCGAATAATACCACATATATGGTTTAATTATTTAATTGAGATATAATGTTAGAGAATTTATATGGGTTTCATACAATCCTTATATTCATAACTCATGTATCTATATATCTTATAATTGATTATAAATGATTATCCATTAAAGATCAAGGTCGTCTATTTAATACACATTCAGTTTCTAAAGATTCATGTTTTTCATAGATGAATTGAATTTCATCATAATATAGTTCATTTTCAACTTAATATTTAATATATTAATATCTCATGTTGGCTGAAGAATTAGTAACATTATTGATTGGATTTATTTTCTATGCAAATGATTATATTCATCAAACATCACATGAACTATTTCATTAACTATCAATGAAAATATATTTTACACTCTCTAATCTATATAATTTGACAAATATCTTAAAACATTAGTTCATCATATTTTGGATCAAATTTTCCACGATTTTCATAATTATTGAATTTTTACACCCTGAATTCAAAAACATTAATGTATAGTACACTGGGATTTCTATTATTCAATAATTAATAAGGTGTTTTAATGAATGTTTTTATTATTACTATATTCATTATAATATTTTTTTTTTGAAATAATCTTCCAAAAATTTGTAGTGATAATATACTCATTTAATATAGTTCATTTTATTTAATGAGTAGTCATAGTTCATGTCACTATAATTCCATAATTTTAAGTATTATTTAGGAAGAGACGGTATGTTTAATACCTAACTCTATGGAAAAATAATTAAATTATATATCATAAAACATTACTCCATGATAACTTATCAATAAGTTTATTTTATAATCCTTTTTTTGAAAATTTATATATAATATATTATGTAACAGTAAAATATAATATTTATTTTTTTAGAACATTATCCCAAATAAATCACTAGAAGATATCCAAAAAATAGAAATATATGATATTTTATCCTGTATTTTTACTCATAATATTCCATTATATTCCATGAGGATAGGTTCTAGAGGTTTATATGTAGTGAACATGGTAATAGATTTGAGGGATGACCTATAATGCATCCCGATTTGGTATATATCACAAAAATCTGTCATTATCAAAAATAATACATCGAAAAGTAGAACCTTAGTGTATCATAGAACGTTTTTATAAATTAATCAAATTATAGTTTCCATGTATCCTTTACCAAATATTAGATTAATCATTTAACAGTTAAAAAAATAATTCCTTTTTAGAAAAACCAATTAAAATCCAATGTGTAAACATTATATTTTATGGTTTGATAATTATAAAAAAATTCTCTTTACATAGATACTTGTAATTAGTAGAATAATCAATATAATAACCTTCATCACAATGTTTTTTTGTACATATCATATTTTTCTATAAACCAAGAACATATATTTAGAAAACAAGCCTATACCGAAGTGGTAAATGCACATGATTTTCATCCAAAAGACATAGGATCCATTCCAGACAGGGATGAATTTTTCAGAAACTACAGTAATATTGTAGGTGGAAGATTTGTAATAATAGTGGCACTATAGCGGTGTGGCACTATAGCATGAACTATAGCGGCGGTATTATTATAGCAGCTACCGTAGCATCCTCATTACAATAGTAGACCTATTCATCAAAGTGCCATTTGAGAAACAAATTGGGCTTTAAAGCATTGTATTCAGACCACCTGGTCATGAGCCTCAGGGATGTATATGTGGGTCTCCAAATAAATAGTTTTAATTTTGTATATTTTTAACAATAAATGATGCTTTGGCCCCAACATTATTGTCAAAATGAACATATAATAATTTTTCAATCCAAATTATTTTTTGATCTTCAACTGGCCCAACTCGAACTAATTTTCAATTAATCATTACAAATGATGTTAATTGGGCCTCCATATAATTAGTATAATTTTGGAAAATTTTGGTAGTCTATATGCATGTGTCATGAGTATTTATAAATCATATACCATACTATATTTTATTCCAATGAACATTTAACCCTTATTTTTTTAGACATAAAAACATATTTTCTTTCATATTGGTGGGATATTTTTATATTTGATTTTTAGAATATATAATAGAGTACTAGAAACACTATAATTCTCCCCCGTAACATTTATACCATTTCAATAAAAATTAGATCTCATATGATACTTCTATTCATTCAGTTAAATATTTTGATGTCTTCATTTATTAGTTGAAGATAGTTCAAATATAACTCATTGTATTTCATTCAAATAATATTAACTATTTAGTTACATGAAAATATTTCATGATATTTTTAAATTAATTTTTCAATCCATTATCATTGATATGAAATTTATTAAATAATTATAATAGATTATCTGGTTCCATTCTACAATATGAAATTTGTTAATCATTTAAATATATAATTTCATTTATATTTTTTTATTTTTTTGTATTGTAATTATGTTAATTTTTTTCCTTCTATCATTATATTTCAATTTTTTGTTCATTATTCAAAAATTCATTAATGATTCATAGATCATTACATTTCTAGTTTAACAATTCATTCTCTATTTTTTTTAAATAATTGGAATGTTATATTGAAGTACACATCCCATTTACTGATGATGGGATGATTATTAATTATTTTAATGATTGATCTGGGTGAGTAATTTTTTATTCCAATGTGAAACAAATTATAATATCTAGATGCCTTCTATTCATCTATTTTATACTTCAATCGTTATACAAACAGAAATTAAAAAAATTTAGTTTTGCCGTTTCATTTATTAATTTTTTTAACATTTTCAGTTCCTTCAAAAGAAACAATGATATTTTTTCACATACTATAGGTTGTAGCATATTAAAATACGTTATTAAATTAATATGCTATATATACATGTATAATATAATTCATGGATCTCAAATGGACATGAAACTCAACTTCCTTCGTAGAATTCTACATTTCATGATCTCATGGGAATTCATATGTTTTGAAAACATTCATATAGAATTTAAAAAAAATTATTATTGAAATATATAATCCTCATTTCTATCCAAAATCCATAATTTTTTCTATTTAAGTATAGTGATTATATATTTTATGATCATGAATTTATATTACCTTTTTAAATATATCTCCATATATAACTTTTACTCATGATTTCTATATCTTATCATAATTCATCAAAAATAACACATTTGATACCCACTATTGTGTGGGAATAATATTAATATACAAAATATGGATATATGGTTATATTTATTCCATTTATATACAATAAAATTTAAAAAATTTATCCATGCACATATATTATAGTTATATGTAGAATTCAATTCTTTATGAAAATATTTAATTCAGAAAAAATTGAGAAGAATAAAACATTTGTATTTTTAGTGGTTTGGGGAACAAAGATAACCTGGTCCACTCTTCTAATACCCTCCAAATTAGCATGATTATTTTCCTTACATATGTCGTATTAGCATATTTCTTCTATGAATGAGTATAGGGAGTTTATAACCTAAAATAGCATAGGTTTTTTTACTAGAAACCATTGAATCTATAATATAGTGAAATAAGATTGTATTCTGCCAGGGAAGAGTATGAAATGCAAATAATATAATAAATCAAGAATGATATATTTTATTTGTAATAAATATAACCAATTGTTTTTATAAAAACTGATTGATAATCAATCTTCTAATTCATAGATATGTCTTATTTTGAAAAAATATATTCAATGATATCATGTTAGTTGTTGATCTTAATGAAATATAAAAAGAATGATTATAGAATAAATTATTGAACATCAAAGAAATAGAATAAAATGGAAAATTATTTATATCCAAATTATTGATATTCAATATAGCATGGGTTTCATTACGAATAAAAAGAACTACACATTTTCAAACATTAAAAATCATTGTATTTAATAAGAACAAATAAAATTGATTTTAGATAAAAATATCTAAATATTTCACCTAATAAATTGATGTTATTTAAAGGTAGAATATAAAAAAATGTATACCATTCCATAGTAATATGATCATTTTAATATATGGAACATGAGCCTTCAAAAATGTATATAAACATATATAAAAGAGGAATTTATTCTGGGTGATATGGTTGTAGAATTAACTAAAATTATAATGATTTTAAATTCCATTTTTGACATAGTATAATAGATCATTACATTACAAACTAATAAATACACAAATTAGTGCTGAAGTGTAATTTTTCATCTCATAAAATTTATGGATATTTCTAATTTTATTGTTCCTGATCCATATTTTTACACCATGAAGTGCATTGTGTTGCATTTGTTGTCAATGAGGCATGAAGTTGTCTTGGAATGAATGGAAGTCAAGGAATGTCATGATGTGAATGACAAAGGTTGTGATGGTGTTGGTAAAGAATGGAGAATGGCCATGGAACTTAGAGGAATGTCACTTAGGAGATTCACTAAGTGGCATTGGATAATATGGTTGAAACATTCTCCATGGACATCAGACGATTGTGGAGCTGATCTTTAAGTTCAAAGAACTTGTATCAACTGGATACAATGTCACATCATGATTAGAAGACCATGCATTGTTGTGACAATGCATGAGGAGTTGAAGAAGCAAGATGATCCATTCACTACTTCTAAGTGGATGAAGTGGTTTAATGCATGAGGAGATGAAAGGAGATCCATCCACAATCACTGAGTGGATGAAGTGAGCTGAAGAAGACAATGTACTAATTCTTAGTGCATGACAATGTGAATGTGATCCAACTTGACCGCTAATTGGATCATTGAAGAACATTGAAGAATTATTTGATTTAGGAGCTTCGGTTGATGGTGAACCTTTTGAATTCCATATCCTAAGTGAAGATCATGTGAGGAGAAGAAATGGAGGAATTCTTAAGAAGAATAAAAAGAAATGGAAATAATGGCTTAGAAGAAGGAATGGAATTTGAACTTGGTTACTTTGTTTTTAACAAAGTACTTGTTCTATTTACTTGCAAAAAATTAGCCATCTCAAGCCAGCCTTAAGGGTTCAACCCCCAAGGCACATGTGGGCCTAAGGCGCCACGCCCAAGGGGGGATCCCATGTGGCCATCCCGAAAGGCAGGGGGGCCGTGTGTAAGCCCCCGAGGACACGCGGTGGTGAAACCCGCGCGCCCGAGGTGCATGGTGGGCGCTAGAGCGCGCCCGCAGGAGCAGAGAGTGGGCGCAGAGCACGCCCGCAGGGAGAACACGGTGCGGGGCGGCACCATGGAGGAGGAAGTTCAATTGAGCATATGGCCGCAGCGCTTATTTGATATACCGCGGAAATTCCGCGAGAGACATCGATGTGGGACGCGCAAAATTCACCCGGAGTGATTCCAGGCCGTCCGAGCGATCTCACGCTTGATCTGCGCCGCACGATCCATCTGCGGCGCCGCGATCTAATCCAGGCCGTTGAAGATCTGATCCGACGGCCCCGGCATCGTCTCCCACCTTCGGCCATGCAGAGCCTTCCCGCGAGCCGCCGCTGAACCAGAGGCATCCCGACGACGGCATTCGATCTCCCGGCCACCTCCGATCAAGCTAAAGCCACCCTCGTGCTCGTCTGGCCATAATGAACAGTACCATGCTCAAAAAGAGTCGTGCATGCATTCAATGAGAGAATTCGGTCGAGGACGAAGCAACTGAAGGTGCGAGGCCATGATTGATTGATGCTTTGCATGGATAAAGTCCATGCATGTGTTTTCATGCACAAGAACGTGAAGAAAGGGCATAAATGGAACCCGCGTGAACAGAGAGAAGAAAACAAGATTTAAGGAAATCTTGAAATCCCGAAATATTCGGGAGATTAAAAGATATCCCACGAGGAAGTCTTGAGGATTCTCTTCCTATAAAAGGAGAGCCCATGCTCTCGGTATTGCTTGCTGATGCGCTGATTCTTTGTTGAAGATCCGAAGAACCGTGAGTGCACCTTGTGCCTTGCGAAGCCGAAGCCTCGTGCAACACCCTTGCGCGGCTGAAGTTCCGGAGCCACCCGAGGCTCTGAAGGAAGTCCCTGCCCGCGTACTCGCGCGGCAGAAGGAGCCCTCACTGCCCGCAAACTTGCGCGACAGGAGGAGCTTGAGTGGCTGAGGTGCTTGACACCCTGCGCGCCCGAAGGCTTGCACACCCGCGGCTTGTGCCTTGCACTTGCGTGCCATGTGGCTTGTGCGACCCACGGCCAGTGGAATTAGCGCGGCTGTGAAGAGAAGGAGGGCCGCACCCCTTGCGCGCCTCACTTGAGTACGAGTTCGGGTTGAACACACCTTGGTCGAGACATACACTTTGTGTGTGCATAAAGAAGAAGGCCCTACGGGCAGTAGGTGTGCAAATAAAGGAGAACCGAAGTGTGTGCACAAGTGCCAGGTGAAGAACCTACGAGTTGAGTGTGTGTAAAAGAGTTGAGGCGAAGTATACCACACTTTGTGTGTGTGCCAAAGAAGGCCGAGGCCTTGCCTCGTGTGTGTGCCAAGTGGAGAAGAGAACCCGAGACTTGCATACCTTGGTTGTGCACATTTGAAGAACAAAGAATATTTTGTGTGTGTGCAAAGGAAGTGAAAGGTTGTAGCCTTGTGTGGGTGAAGTGAAGACCACACCTCATTTGAGTGTGTGTGTGTGAAAATTGAAGAGGAACACCCTACAGCCATTTAAGGGTGTGCAACAAGTAGTGTGAAGGCCAAGCTCAAGTGTGTGCCAAAGTGAAGAAGTTTTGTGTGCAAAGAGACAAGAAAGCCGAACCTAGTGTGTGCACTAAAAGTGTATACACATTAGAAGAAGAAGAAGAAGAAGTTCCATACTAAAGTAAAACACACTTCTAAGTGTGTGAGCAATTTGAATATAGTGTGTGAAGATTGTGGAGAAGGTGTGTGCTTAAAGTGACTACACCCTTTGTGTTTGTTGAACCAAGAGTAGAAGAAGGGGAGTGCATGCATACATGCATGCACGTGCACACGTGAACAAAGCTAAATCAGGCTGTGTGCATCTGTGTTGTCCAAGACAGAAGATCTTGAAGAATTTGAGAAGGCCATGCACTCAGTGCATGAAGTTGAAGTGAACTGAGACTGAGCCAGACTGAAGTTAAAGAGATTGGTTGTCTGAGTTTTCAGTAGATTGAGAAGACCCTGATCACCACAAGTGATCAGAAGAAGAGCAAGGCCAGCAGCCTTTATCCCAGGCTGCTGAAGTTACTTGAAGAACTTAAAGTGAAGAAGAGCTACTCGTGTGACTCGAGGAGCCAGGAGAAGACCCTGTGGGACTCAGGGAGAAGAAGTCTTCAGTGGGATTCTGGAGCAGGCCAGTGGGACTCTGGTAACACTGTGGGACGCAGTATAAAGACCCTCCTATGGGACTCAGGAGAGATACATTGGGACTCTGTATCAACCATTGTAATTTTAACAGGTTATAATGGAGAATCCATGCTGGGAGAGCATGGCAAGGATGTAGGCCTTTGGTGCCGAACCTTGTAAATCCTTGTGTCCTGTGCCATTTCATTACTGCATTATCCGGGAAAGGTTGAGAGATACAAGAAGAGTGGATCGAGGCTTTAACCAGCCATAGAGGTTTAATTGATTAAGAATCAATTAGTAAAAAGTTTTTAAGGGATCACTGATTCACCCCCTCCCCCTCTCAGTGATTCACACTGATCTGGGCACTTCAATTGGTATCAGAGGGAGGTTGCCTCTAAAAGATCCAAGGGAGTCTATATGGAGTGCAGATTTGAGGAAATGAGTGACCAGCCTCAAACGGAGATATCTGCCAAGACTCTGAAAAATAGAATGAAGAAACAGGCCAAGAAGATGAAGAAAGCCTGTCCTAGTTGTGATGCTGATGGAACAATTCATGATATTCAGAATGCACTCAAATATCTTCAGAAGACTGTCCCCATGGAAGTGGCAAAGTTTATAGTTACAGGCATCCATGATCTTCGAGAAGAAAAATCACAGCTAGAAGAAGAAGACAATGCAATGGAAGATCAATTCGCAAAAAGGGTTGGCATAACCAACACTCTCAGAAAGCTGGTGAAGGCTAAAGATGAAACCGTTTCTCTTTGCAATGAAAGATATGAAGACACTGCTGAAGAATTGCAGAGAAGCCTTTCTGAGAAACAATTCTTTAAAGTAATGGTCAAAGAAGTTTTCCATGCACTGGAAAAGAGGCACAAAGTGTCAATGGTTGTCAGAGATGCTCAACTAGAAGACAAAGTCAAAAGGGTGAAGGAGCTTGACAACTCATTGCTTGAAATGAAGCAGGTGCATGATGAACAGATAAAACAGCTGGAAGAGAAATGGGAAGGAAGGCTAAGAACGGTTGAGGATGAGAAGAACTCCCTCAACATGAAGTGTTTAGAACTAGAGGTGATATTGAAAAATCTGCAATCACCCAAAGTTGAAGCCTCCCAGTCAGCTGAAAGGAAAAATGTTTCTACTCAAGTATGCATTGAGCAGGATGATTCTAAAAGAAATACATCCTCTAATAAAAATCCAACAACTTCTAAAAAGAAGGTACCATCCATACCATCTTGTACTCATGCTTCTAAAAGTGTTTCTACTAAAAGTGCAGGATGGAAGAATAATTCCAAAAAAGTATGGATGAAGACAATGAAGAAAGAGAGCTCTCCTAAAACAACACAGCAAGTCAAGAAATGTACCCAACAATCAGAAGGAATGAAGAGATCAAGATTTGTGGGGAAGTGTTGGTGTTGTAATAAGTATGGGCACTGTGCAAAGGATTGTTGGTACAATCCACTGAATGTCAAAGCACAAAGGAAGCCCATGCCAAGGGGGAGCATGCCAGAAGAAAAGAAGCAGCATCCACAGGTCCAGAGACATCTGTTTACTGCTAACAGATTTGGATTACTTGACAACATCTGGCATGGTTGCAAAAGTGGTCAAAAGAATGATACATGTCAATCTCCAACTGTATCCAAAGTTGTAAAGAAGAGAAGATCACTGAACCTGGCTAAAAAGGAATCCTTGGGAAGCAAGCATAAGAAAGTGGAAAATGCTCCCAAGAAGAGTTTGAAGAATGAAGTGAAGAATTTGGACTCTATGTCCAAGAAGGGTGAGTCATCCAGTAGGACCACCAAGAAAATATGCTTCTACTGTGGGAAGAAAGGACACATCATGGACCTTTGTAAAGAAGCCATGAAACTAAATAGAAGCAGACTGAACTCCAAAAGAGAATCAATCCAGAAGAAGAAGGGATTGATTGAAAACAAGTTGCCTAAAAGAGGTAGCTTGACAGCATCAAAGGAACCATGTGGAATTTCCAGAACTGAGGCCACACATCCAAGTGACTTACTAGTCATATGGCCAAATCAGTTGCAACTTGCCAAAGATCTACAAAGAGCTGAAGATGAAGTTCTGGCAATTGCTAAGGCAAAAGGGAAGAAGAAGATTTCACATGAAGATATGTTGAGATCCACACCAGCACAAACATCAAAGAAGATCAAATGTGCAAGTGTGAAGACTGGTGAAAATGGGACATCTCGGTTGAGAGAATCTTCTCAACCTTGTTGTTCACATTGATGAACCAAGGAGGTTCCATCTTATTCCCTTATACTATTAGTATTTACATGTGCTGACATTGCAGGGAATTGAAGATGATGATCATTCTCAGCTGGAGGATAGTTTGGATTGAATGGAGTGCACCCCTTGAGGGGGAGCCAATCTGGAGAAGATAATGTTCTGAAATTAATATCATCTTGAGAAAGTAGATGAAAGGGGGAGCTTTATCTTTGCACTGAACATTCTAATGTGTTTTGTGAAGTATGTGCATGATTCAGTAATTCATTGAATATCTGAAAAAATTTCAATCCCCCAAGCATGATCTCACATGTGTAGTGAATTATGGACAGCTTTGAATTCCTTGGTCATATCACTCTTGTTTTCTACACCGGGTTAGCCCAAGTAGACTTAGAGATGATTTACTAAAGGTTCTTTGCTAAAGAAGAACATGTGACATCATCCCTCTCTTAGTGATTTTCCAGAAAATACTATTCAAAGGGAGGAAGATTTTTTTTTGAAAGTGAACCACACCACACCTTTGCATTTGATTGCCAATAAGGGGGAGAAAATATTGGCACACATATTGACCCATTCATATGTGCTGAAGGAGTGTATTGACAACAAATACAAAGGGGGAGATTGAAGTGCATTGTGTTGCATTTGTTGTCAATGAGGCATGAAGTTGTCTTGGAATGAATGGAAGTTAAGGAATGTCAAGATGTGAATGAAAAAGGTTGTGATGGTGTTGGTAAAGAATGGAGAATGGCCATGGAACTTAGAGGAATGTGACTTAGGAGATTCACTAAGTGGCATTGGAGAATATGGTTGAAACATTCTCCATGGACATCAGACGATTGTGGAGCTGATCTTTAAGTTCAAAGAACTTGTATCAACTGGATACAATGTCACAACATGATTAGAAGACCATGCATTGTTGTGACAATGCATGAGGAGTTGAAGAAGCAAGATGATCCATTCACTAATTCTAAGTGGATGAAGTGGTTTAATGCATGAGGAGATGAAAGGAGATCCATCCACAATCACTGAGTGGATGAAGTGAGCTGAAGAAGACAATGTACTAATTCTTAGTGCATGAAAATGTGAATGTGATCCAACTTGACCTCTAATTGGATCATTGAAGAACATTGAAGAATTATTTGATTCAGGAGCTTCGGTTGATGGTGAACCTTTTGAATTCCATGTCCTAAGTGAAGATCATGTGAGGAGAAGAAATGGAGGAATTCTTAAGAAGAATAAGAAGAAATGGAAAGAATGGCATAGAAGAAGGAATGGAATTTGAACTTGGTTACTTTGTTTTTAACAAAGTACTTGTTCTATTTACTTGCAAAAAATTAGCCATCTCAAGCCAGCCTTAAGGGTTCAACCCCCAAGGCACATGTGGGCCTAAGGCGCCACGCCCAAGGGGGGATCCCATGTGGCCAGCCCGAGAGGCAGGGGGGGCGTGTGTAAGCCCCCGAGGACACGCGGTGGTGAAACCCGCGCGCCCGAGGTGCATGGTGGGCGCTAGAGCGCGCCCGCAGGAGCAGAGAGTGGGTGCAGAGCGCGCCCGCAGGGAGAACACGGTGCGGGGCGGCACCGTGGAGGAGGAAGTTCAATTGAGTATATGGCCGCAGCGCTTATTTGATATACCGCGGAAATTCCGCGAGAGACTTCGATATGGGACGCGCAAAATTCACCCGGAGTGAATCCAGGCCGTCCGAGCGATCTCGCGCTTGATCTGCGCCGCACGATCCATCCGCGGCGCCGTGATCTAATCCAGGCCGTTGGAGATCTGATCCGACGGCCCCGGCATCGTCTCCCACCTTCGGCCATGCAGAGCCTTCCCGCGAGCCGCCGCTGAACCAGAGGAATCCCGACGACGGCATTCGAGCTCCCGGCCACCTCCGATCAAGCTAAAGCCACCCTCGTGCTCGTCTGGCCATAATGAACAGTACCATGCACAAAAAGAGTTGTGCATGCATTCAATGAGAGAATTCGGTCGAGGCCGAAGCAACCGAAGGTGCGAGGCCATGATTGATTGATGCTTTGCATGGATAAAGCCCATGCATGTGTTTTCATGCACAAGAACGTGAAGAAAGGGCATAAATGGAACCCGCGTGAACAGAGAGAAGAAAACAAGATTTAAGGAAATCATGAAATCCCGAAATCTTCGGGAGATTAAAAGATATCCCACGCGGAAGTCTTGAGGATTCTATGCCTATAAAAGGAGAGCCCATGCTCTTGGTATTGCTTGCTGATGCGCTGATTCTTTGTTGAAGATCCGGAGAACCGTGAGTGCACCTTGTGCCTTGCGAAGCCGAAGCCCCGCGCAACACCCTTGCGCGGCTGAAGTTCCGGAGCCACCCGAGGCTCTGAAGGAAGTCCCTGCCCGCGTACTCGCGCGGCAGAAGGAGCCCTCACTGCCCGCAAACTTGCGCGGCAGGAGGAGCTTGAGTGGATGAGGTGCTTGACACCCTGTGCGCCCGAAGGCTTGCACACCCGCGGCTTGTGCCTTGCACTTGCGTGCCTTGTGGCTTGCGCGACCCACGGCCAGTGGAATTAGCGCGGCTGTGAAGAGAAGGAGGGCCGCACCCCTTGCGCGCCTCACTTGAGTAGGAGTTCGGGTTGAACACACCTTGGCCGAGACATACACTTTGTGTGTGCATAAAGAAGAAGGCCCTACGGGCAGTAGGTGTTCAAATAAAGGAGAACCGAAGTGTGTGCACAAGTGCCAAGTGAAGAACCTACGGGTTGAGTGTGTGCAAAAGAGTTGAGGCCAAGTATACCACACTTTGTGTGTGTGCCAAAGAAGGCCGAGGCCTTGCCTCGTGTGTGTGCCAAGTGGAGAAGAGAACCCGAGACTTGCATACCTTGGTTGTGCACATTTGAAGAACAAAGAATATTTTGTGTGTGTGCAAAGGAAGTGAAAGGCCGTAGCCTTGTGTGGGTGAAGTGAAGACCACACCTCATTTGAGTGTGTGTGTGTGAAAATTGAAGAGGAACACCCTACGGCCATTTAAGGGTGTGCAACAAGTAGTGTGAAGGCCAAGCTCAAGTGTGTGCCAAAGTGAAGAATTTTTGTGTGCAAAGAGACAAGAAAGCCGAACCTAGTCTGTGCACTAAAAGTGTATACACATTAGAAGAAGAAGAAGAAGTTCCAAACTAAAGTAAAACACACTTCTAAGTGTGTGAGCAATTTTAATATAGTGTGTGAAGATTGTGGAGAAGGTGTGTGCTTAAAGTGACTACACCCTTTGTGTTTGTTGCACCAAGAGTAGAAGAAGGGGAGTGCATGCATACATGCATGCACGTGCACATGTGAACAAAGCTAAATCAGGCTGTGTGCATCTGTGTTGTCCAAGACAGAAGATCTTTAAGAATTTGAGAAGGCCATGCACTCAGTGCATGAAGTTGAAGTGAACTGAGACTGGGCCAGACTGAAGTTAAAGAGATTGGTTGTCTGAGTTTTCAGTAGATTGAGAAGACCCTGATCACCACAAGTGATCAGAAGAAGAGCAAGGCCAGCAGCCTTTATCCCAGGCTGCTGAAGTTACATGAAGAACTTAAAGTGAAGAAGAGCTACTCGTGTGACTCGAGGAGCCAGGAGAAGACCCTGTGGGACTCAGGGAGAAGAAGTCTTCAGTGGGATTCTGGAGCAGGCCAGTGGGACTCTGGTAACACTATGGGACGCAGTATAAAGAACCTCCTGTGGGACTCAGGAGAGATACAGTGGGACTCTGTATCGACCATTGTAATTTTAACAGGTTATAATGGAGAATCCATGCTGGGAGAGCATGGAAAGGATGTAGGCCTTTGGTGCCGAACCTTGTAAATCCTTGTGTCCTGTGCCTTTTCATTACTGCATTATCCGGGAAAGGTTGAGAGATACAAGAAGAGTGGATCGAGGCTTTAACCAGTCATAGAGGTTTAATTGATTAAGAATCAATTAGTAAAAAGTTTTTAAGGGATCACTGATTCATCCCCTCCCCCTCTCAGTGATTCACACTGATCTGGGCACTTCACACCAGAATAAGAAAGTTCATAGATATGTTCACTCCAAACATATTGTATAAAATTATTTATCTATAGAGAAATTATGGTTCAAAATAAAACTTCTACTAAACATAGCGTAGAAATATAGTTTCTATATAACAAAGAATACATTTCAGTAATACTTTAAAAAAATATTTAACATTGAAATAAAATTATAACAAGTTAAAATTCTCAAGAAACATAATATTAAAAACACATAATTTTGTTCTATTATTTCAATAAATAAGTGTATTTGTGATTATCCAAATCTATAAAAATGAAATGAATATTTTTGAATCAAACCATGCCAAACAAATGATTCATGATCCATTTTTTCTATACAAAAATAGGTAATTATTTTCATAAAATATGTTTTTTTTTCTTCTAGTCATCATTCATGAAGTCATTTAATTGCGTGAGAGATTAATTTGGACATCCATCCAAAATTATTTTCACCATTTATACCCCCTTGTTCCTTTTCATGTGTGCATTTATTCAGAAATATTTTACTATTACAGTGCTAGTTAACTTCCCCACATATCCTCATTTTCGATTAATAGTTCATCCTTGGGTATTGATTGGTTGTACTGATGGCTTGAAATTTTATTCCCTTGATGATTTGTGTAATTATATTTGATTTAATTACATCCAGGGTTCGACCACCTGATGAAAAAAATGATGATGAATACTATGTATTTCATGATTAATAAATCTAGTTATATATCTTGGGTAAATTTTCTCTCATTTTTTTTAATTTACCTTGAAATTAGAAATCGAATTGACATTCCATCATGAATATTGGGGTTGTTTCTGTGATTTTGGGATTGAGTATGACATTTGTATACTAGTGTTCATATAGTTTCTGATGAGATTCTGGTGAATGAGTTTCTAGAAAATATGCATTATTCGTTCGGGATGGTAAATTAATAATCAACATTTATATCTAATTATTAGTGTCATGTGATTAAGGAAATGACACAGATATTTGTATTATTTAATATCGATTTGGATGATGATTATTCTAGAACAACATAATTATGATAAAAAATTAATTATATATTGAAACATTTAATACATAAACACATGTGAAAAAGAATGTGAGTTGGTGTGTAAGCTAGGTTTTGTTCCATTGAAAATCATTAAGGAATAATTTGGATCATATTTTCTATAGGTGGTTTGCTAGATCCTTATGTAAGTGATTTAAATATTAGGTTAGTGATATATGAATTTTAGAGTACATAATGTATACTCTTCCAAGAGGAGTGGATTCATATATCTCATGATGGATCCATGTGTATTCATTACTCATAATAGGAGTTGAGATTCAAAGATGGTGAGGTATATAGAACTAATTATTGGTATTCCAAATGATTATCCTACGAGTAATAGATTCCTTAATATTGAGACTTGGGATTTTATTATCAATTTTAATTTGGGAAACTATTAAATCTGTAAAATCATTTAACTATATGAATAAGATATAGGGTTATTTAGTCATTATCTATCGTAAACCATTACTTTAGGAATACCCATGTTATTTTATATGGGAGGTCATAATTGTTATTTGAATCTTACAAAGAGGAAGTTAGTTATATGTTATTTTAAGGATTTTGATTCATTTAGTTTGGGAATCTTGAGGGAGTCCGATGTGAAATTAAGATTGGTATGTGTACCTAGAGGGAACCCATTGGGGAATAGGTAATGCTGATACAGATTTCCTATGAGTCGACCCATGTGGGTTTTCTTTAGAGGTATCAATATTGAACCTTTTTATCTTTTTATACATCTTAGGTTATTATTGGGTCATAGTGGTTTCCTAGTATTGATGGTCTATAATATCATTATTTTATATAATACCCTGTGTGGTAGTGAAAATAATGGCATATTCATATTGTACATTGTAATATTATATAACCTATTTTTGGGGCTCGTTAGTTGGTTATGGACTATTGGAATGTGAACATAAATAGATATTTTATGTTCCATGATAATGACTCTAAAAGTTGTATATGATAAGGTATGTCTGGGTGGGAAATAGTGAGTTTATGTTAAATATTATAGCATATAGATAAATGATTTTGTGGATATGGGTAGGGTATGTTTCATTGGAATTACAACATTTTATTATTTACATTACGAATTTTAATTTTTTTTATTTCTATGATTAGACTACCCCATAAGAAATAGGGTGTTGATTCATATGTTAAGGGGAATCACTAAAAGGGGGGTTCAAGATGATATTTTCTTAGGGGTGACTGGGAGGGAATCCTTTAATTATATATTCCCATAGATTATAAAACAAATTTATGAAGATGATACATTCGTATGGGTCCCCAATATAGGGTCCCAAAATTATATTTTCTAAGGGGTAATCTAGTTATATTATAGAGGTGATATGTCCTAATAAATAACTTATAGAGGGTACCTGAATGTTTTTAAAGGAATATTAAAAGGGGCCCCATGATTTTTTCCCAATGGATCACTGTGATGGGTGCCGCATAAAAACAATGCATGGATGTGTCTTAGTATAATCCTTTACCTATTTGGAGTATAATAATATATCATTAAAAAAATTGTATAAAAATAAATGAAAAAATAATGTTCTGTTTCATATAATGTTGTTATAGTTAAAATATTTTTACATTATGTGTTTTTTTATTTTTAATATGTTTCTTGATTTGTTTTAGGACTAAAAAATTCCTTATATATTATTTTACAATAAGAAATTAATTTATGGATCCCTATTGAGTTTTCTAAATACACCCTAAAAATGAAATATTTTTTTCTTTCATAATAAATCTTTGGATTTCTAATGAAATGATCTATATGGTATTTATCTATTGTAGCTAGTTTGAGTTTTTTTGAGATCAATCTATGTCTAGAAATAGGGTTTATAGTTATGTTAGTTATCTTTTTTATATTATGAATATTTTATAATTTATCATACACTCGGTCAATCCCTGTATATGTTGTATGATCAGTATATGTGTATATTGATTAAGTATGTACTATGAATTTTTTGGTTTTTCCAGTCCTTTGATATAAATAATTTTTTTATACTATGATATTTTTCATGAAGATTCTATTATTAATTTTTTATTGTCTCTCATGATATTAGAGGCATAATAACCCCACATCATGTTATAAACCATAACATATTAAAAATTACAAATTCATACATGTTCATCCACATAAGGTCTGGTAGTAACCCATGTTTGAGTCAATAGATGCTTTATAATTTAACATAATTACAATATACTAAGGGATAATCTCATTACATTACATGAGGGCTGAATATTTTTTTTCCAAAAAATGACTATCCATTTTTTTAAAAGAGAAGGAAAACTAATTTGGATTCATACATATGTTTGAGAATGAAAATTATATTCTTTTAATTTTCATATTGTTTATTTATTACAAATCCAATTATTTAATGAGTTTATTTAAAATATTTATGATGAAATAACTGAAACACCTTTAAATAAAAAGAATAAAAAGATGATTTTTTCAAATAGTGAATACATGGGTTGGGATATAAAACCATGAAGTTGTATTGAGTTAATTGATATAAATCCGAAGAATATATATTGGTATGTTTTTTAACAATACTGTTTTTTAGAGGAAAATATATTATCATTAGATGTATCATAATTAATTAATGATATCAATAATGGAATAATATTCCTTGTGTAAGAATCATCACATATGATCTTTTGTGAAATGTTATTTTTGAAATCAATGATTCGAATATTATTATGTTTACATGTTCAATTATAATAAAATATATATTTATCTATATATATATATATTCAATGAATTCAATAATAATAGTGATATTTTTTAATGAACCTATAAATATTATCTTAAATGATGCTTAAAATGTTAGAGATAATTAATTTTTTTGAATTGATGGTCATATAAAATTTATAATGGAAAATATAAAAAAAGTAATACAATATGAAGTATTTCATTTATTTTTTCATTAATAATACATACTGTATTTTGAAATATTTATTATAAATGTTTATTTTAGAAAAAAAATTAAATTAACTACTCTAAAGACATATGTCATCCAATTATTTTTATATATATTTTTGAAACATTATTTTTTATTTCACATCAATAATTGAATTCAATTTTATCACAAATAAGACAAATTATATTAGTATTAATTTTTTTCTCTACATAATCAATATATCCATGATTATAAAAAATATTAATATTTTCTTGAATTGAATATATTTTTAGGAAATTTAATTAAGGATAATTATTAGTTTTTATAAGGATATAATAGATACTTAGTAGTGTATGATAATAACAGAAACATTTTCTATGCCTTGAAGTACTAATACTTTTAAAATTAATTATAATAAATTCATGATATAGTCAATATGATGACATCCACTTGTGATGCCATAATATTTTATGTGTTTTGTGATGAGTTATCCATTTTCAAATCCTTTTTCAACAATGACCATGAAATTTGGGATTCCTTATCATCTAATCCCTCATTTTTATTCACGTACATCATAAATTATTTATTGTACTACTCTTATATGAATTACACAATCATATCCATATTCAAAATCATTTATTTTCAAATTTACATTAATTTTCCTCCATACATTTGTTTTCAATAATTTTTTGATAATTTTAGGAAAATAATTATGATATAAAAATAAAATCTATTATAAAAAGTTTTTCTAAGAGATTATACTATATCCATTGATAATATATCTAATTCAGTATATCCTTTAATAGTTTTTATAATTTTTTTTATAAAACACACCCAATTTTAGTGGAAAAATATATTTAAATACTATAAATGCATTTTTTATTATTATTACACTTTAAAATAAATACCATATCTAATAAGAATTTGAAATCATCTATATATACACTAATGTAATAATAAAATTCTATTTCTCCATGTATATATTCTATAGATAATTTATTTTTCAATAATTTTTTTATCATTCATGAAATTTACATTTTTTACACTATAATAATCATTATCATTGAATGAATTTTATATATGTTACTCTAGTTTTACCAAAATATATTTTTGAAAAAAATTTCAAATAATCTGACCCCTAAGTCACAATCCAAAAAGGTATATGGTGCTTCACAATTTACCCATTGATATTAGGATAGATGTAAAATGATTGAAATGGTTGTCAGTGTATAGTCTTTGAAACATTATATAATGCTACAAATATTCCAAAATATCCTTCATTACTATATAGATCTTCAACATATTGATATCCCACTATACATTGAATTCTATATTTTTTCTATTTCAATATATTAGACATAGTCTTATTGTAATATCCCAGGTAAATAAAGAACATGAAAATTTTCTTATTTATTAATATTAGTGAATTAAATATTAATTTTACATTAAAGGGGATGCTATATTTGATGGCGTACCCGGTACGCAGCGGTGGTTTTCTTTGAAATCTTACATTGCACACTAATAATATAATATTATTATTTAAAATGGTAGTTAACACATATTCGTTATATTGGTGGGAATGAATATAACGAACTAAAATATTATTATACATGTTTCTTGAGTATTTTTACATTTATCCAATAAATGAAAGAGGCTTAAAATATGTAAAGAATTCTGTTTTAATCATAAATACTCTAATATTCACTAAAAGCTCAATTTACTGCCTTTTAATGGTGAACCCTCTTTCAATTTAGTTTCAAAACATTTATATTTTCTAGTTCAAAAAATAAAATTCTTCATTATATTCGGGACATCAAAATTTACTTTGGGTATATTTCTAGTATTTTTCTGATAATGTACATTTTTTAATTAATAGTGAAAAATACTGTATTTTAGTTCAAAAGTGAATTTTAATCTAATTTATTTATCATGTTCTATTGTATATTTAATTGGGTTTAAAGTGTAATTAGAATATATTTTTACCATTTAATCTAATTTTGGTCTTTGGATGTAATTTCATTTGGAAAATGAACATAAATAAGTGTCAATATTGTGATAGTTATTATTTCTTAAAAACACACTATTTATTTTAACGGCAAGAATTAATTTTAAATTAACTTCTTCAACTTTTATGTTTCGAATATGGGTAAATGGATTCCACATTTGTAATCAGTTGGTCCAAATTGTGTAAATAGGTTACTTTTATTTTTATTCATTTTAAATATTTACTTTAGTAAATATTTTATTTACTATGATTAAAAGGTAAAAAAAATAAGTGTAAAATATAATATTATAATAATATTAAATTACCTTAACATGTGTCCTAATCCTATTGGATAACACATAGCCGACCATGGGAATCTTTGTGTTAAATTTTGGACCCCATGGATCCAAATGGGAGTAATAATGACATTTTATATTAAATTAATTTAATGTAAATAAAAAAATGACCTAAACAAATACCTTTTAGTAAATAAATTTTTACATTGGGTTATATAAGTAATATTTTGGACTATACATATTATTTGGAAATCTAAGATAATTTTCTACATCATGGTATTTTCTTTATAATTTTTGGACATAAAATAAATTAAATTACTTATCACACAATAATAATGTGATGTTTACCTCATTAATAAATGACATAAATAAATAAGATTATAAATATTAAAACAATATCCAAAACAAGTCCAATTTTTATTTTATTATTTTATTTCTTCTACTAGTCATCTTAAAATTTAAATTAATGAATATTTAACCTTTGGAAGCTGAATATGAGGTTTAATAAAATAATTGTTTCAATACTTCCTAAAAAGCCCCTCTTCAACCGTATAAAAATCCCTCACTTCTAACCCATTTATCACACTTCTCAATCATTTTTCTAGTACCAAATCTACTCAAATTATCTCCCAATACCTCTCTCTTCATCCTAGAGTCCTTACCTTTGGTCAAAAACCATTCAAGATACCCTTTTGATTCAATCCAAAGTGAGTTACCTAATTTAATGGTAATGTCTTCTCTTAAGTTAATTTATTTTATTTTACATTTCCAACCCCATAAACTCTTTTTATTCATTTCTTTTGTAATAACAAAATTATTCTAAAAATATTAGGATTTTTTTAAGAGAATGATTTGAACTACAATTACACAAAACTCCATCAAATGGGTAATGGAGTTTTTGTTTCTGCGGATGGAAAACTAACGCCTCACGAAACAATGATTGTTCAATTAACTCTTACAGCCTCTCATGGTGTCTATTATGATGGAACTATATTTATATATGACATATTTTATATTTATGTTTTCATTATAATTTTCTATTTTTCATATTTATAATACCGTTTTGGTTTCCATAATGGGTAAATTCTATAATTTCATTTTAGGAAGTGCGGACTACCACCCCCTTAAAGGGATATGACTCGTTAATGCCTTATGTGGGATGTATAAAGGATGTAGTTATTGATATTATATATGATATAATATTTTAATTATAATATACCTATGTATAATTATGTTTTAAATCCATTTATGTAAGAAATACAAATAGAAGTAGCGTTCATGCGTACGTAGGACTTACCATCTCTATGAACGGTGCAATTCATTGTTTTCTCCAAATGTCATGTTCAATTATAAATACTTATATCTACTAGATATATAATATTTATATGATATATAAACAATTAATATCATTATTTAGATAATGTATTATTGAACACATGGCATATGTAATTCTATCTAGTTTATTTTTAACTCAAATTCTGAAAATCGACAAAATGTCTGATATGAGTTCATATAATTAACTAACAGTTATTTCAAGGTAATATGTGATATTAAAGTAATAATAAAAATTAAAAATTTTATGAATAAAGTATAAATTAATATATGTATATTATTCATGATGAATAATGAACATACGAGTCAAGTTGGACAAGAGGTAAGAGATTTCTTATCTCACTTTTAATTCCGTGAGATTTCCATTGTTCACCACTTATTTATTTCATGTGGTGTACTATGTAATTCCATTTAATACATATTATAATTTTTATATTTATATTCATGGTTATATTTGATTCATTTTGTGGTTATTAACTTTTCTCATATGGCTCAATTGATTAAAACGTGGTGAGAGTTTTTCATCTCACTTTTTATTCCCATGAGATTCAAGCTATATTAGCCACTATATCCTTTTGTGTGGTGGATGTACTTCCCATTATTGTATTATTTATATAGTATAATTTAATTTATTTTTATATAAATATTCATTGTGTGATATTTCATTCATGGGTTTTATGTTTCGTAAGTTACCAAATCGGTAAGGGAACCATTCACCCTCCACTTTTAAAAAGACATCTATTTGTAATGTCCTTTAATATAAATATTATTAAGTTAGTTTATGTTCTTATATATCCTTATTGATGTAAACAGTAGGTACAATTAATGAGATATCCTTTTCTCTCTCATAAACTTAATTTTTTGATTTTTAATGTAACGTCGTTTGGTTGTCGAATTTCTATTAGAATGCTTCTTATCCCAATTTTAATTTATGGGTTAAACATTTAGTTCTTGATTTATACCATGCTATGAATATGTATGAATAACCTATGATTGTTTTACACATAATATCCACTCATATTGGGTGTATTTATATTTTTCACACATAATTATGTAATTGATTTATCCTTAACCTAACGATACTGTTTTTATAAGGGATTTCGTCTCAATTTACATTTCTATTGAGACTTCATTGTTGATATACACCTATCCATTCTCATACAATTTATATAATGTCCTTCGGAATATTATATCATGAATACCATTATTATCAAGATATTATTATGTTCTGAATAAATATTATTCCTCAATTATCTATATTCTAGGGTCTCTCATTTTCATAAAAACTCTTTAACTAAAATATTGTTTTTTATGTTTTTAATGTTTATTATTCTAAATCATTCACATTAATGTCCATGTTTTAAAAATGGTTTTAAGGATTTATTCATATGGACATGAATGTTCTTAAATTTTAATTTCTCTGAATAGCTTCAAAGTGGAATGAGACACTTTGATTCAAAAATATATTTATTTAAAATTTTAAATGGTTATGAAAATGTTTTGATAAAATCATTGATTTTGTCAATATTTTGAAATGATATATTGTGATTTCAATGTGAAAATGTTTTCATTCCATTATGTTTGTTTTATGGGTTATGAATATGTTATGGATATTGGGCATTATTTACATATATTGGTGGTTCCGAGATAAACCTAGGGTGGGTGTGCCCAAGATATCTCTCCAATGCATTGGGTAATGTGAAGAAAGTAACCGTTAATGTTTCTCCTATGAGATTTTGAGAATATACTGTGATGGGTATTTCAAATGTGAATCCCTATATAGATGTAATAGATATAATGTAAGTATGTTATTTATTCTGTAAGTTACAATTATGATTTATGAATTCTATGTGTTGTTCATAAATATTATGATTTCATGAGGTATGTTATTATTGAAAAGTATGGTTTCTTTTATTGAATTTATTGGTGGGATAATGTTTTCATTCCTAATTTTATAGCCCTTACTGAGATTTTTATGCTCATCCCATTTTTTTGAATTGTTTTCCACTAGATATAAAGTTGAATAAGGGCCAGGGATGTGATTAACGAAATTTCATGTTGTCTAAAACATGGAAAAAGACATGACTCTTTTTTTGGAGTTTTTATTTTATGAAAAAATGGATACTAAGTAGAATTGTCTCCATGTAATATTCATGTTGTTATGTTATGACTTACTTATCTAAAACTCTAAACCATAAAAGATCCTCAATTTTAATTATCCATTTAATTAAATAGTATGTAATGTTTATGGCAGTGTCCTTATAGTTTGTATAAAATGATGGTTTAGACAAATTTAGGGATTAGGAGTTTATAATAAAAACATGGTTAGTACATATGTCTATTATTTATGTTAAATACATGTTTTAGTGATTTTTTTAGATCATGGAATGTATGTTACAAATAGAAGGAGGAAGATATCAAATGATATTCTGATATCTTCTTGATGAATTTCTTGCAATAATTATTGCAAAGTCATTTTCAGATGACTGTGTAACTTTTTATAATATATAACTCACTTGAATGAAATTGTTTGAGATATCAAACACCTCCACTATACCCTGATATCATCGTGGATCATGGGGTGAATTTAATTAAATCCAATTTTTACAATATTCTCATATTTTCAGGAAAGGTAAATATTTACAATGAATTATAAAGTATTTTACCTTATCACAAGATTGTGATGAATATTATGATTTTTACAAAGTTTCTAAAGAAGAAGACCCTTACACATGCTATTTATATTTGATTTTAAAATATTATCTCTCAGAAAAAACTTATTTTATTTTTAAAGGACAACTGATTGAATGTTCAACTCAATCTCAGTCTGACTGTTTTATAAAAATCATGTTTTATCAGTTGTTTTGAAATTATATGTCATGCATGATTTTTTTCCAAAACGTTTTTTCTGGGAACACCCATATGAACCAAGTTGTACAAGGTCTATTTGAATGAAAGAAGAAAATTATTTTGAAGGTTCTCTAAATCATTGTTGCTATGCATGGACCTTCTTCCAACGTGAACGTGATAACGATAAAACATAGTGGATACCATGTGAAAGGTATGATGTTCTATATTTTTGGGATCATCTTATTTTATCATATGGTGGTGAAATAAAAAAAAATTACAATATATATAAGACATCAAGTATTAAGATTTTGAGGTAATAATGAATTGGGTTGAAAATGAGAGGTATAAGGAAACCATTGAGGTTTAAACATGTTATGGTTATTTTTGAGTTTTATTAAATGGATAACACATTGGATGGGTGATAACCCATCGCGTCCGACAAGGACGCAAGAATCGATCCCAGAACTGAAGGGTGACAAGGGCGCATCGCCTACCACTGGCTTACGTGAAGTCCCTGGCTAGTATGACTTATTCATTGAAGTAAAATGGATTTATCGATCAAGAATAAGTTGATTTTGGGATTTTGTGTTTTATCAATTGGATATCCTTTGTATAATAAAATGATTCGGTGATTAAGTGATATAAGTTATTTTGGAAGATGTTCTCTCTTTTGGGGAACAATATATACCTACAGAAAATGGAATACTATGGGATTTAAATTTCGGGGTAATGGTTGTAATATTATTTTGTGAGAATCTAAGTTTTATTTTGGAAATATGGTTATCTATGTTATTTATGGAAATGAATAACCTATCATAGAAAATATGTGATTAGATTTATTACACTTCAGTATGAGTATTTAAGATTAATCGATGATATTTGGATATAAATGTTAATATTTACTGTGGAAGACTATGGGATTAAATCGTTCTGTGTTTTGGGTTTCAATATTAGTTTGGATTATTTTTCATAATTTTAAGGACAATTATGTATTGAATAGACTTTCATAAACTTTAGGTAATTTTGTATAATTTTGGAGATTAAGAGTAGTAATTTTTTAATAGGATATCCTTTTTGTTGGATAATATGATCTCTTACAAACCATTTTGGTTTTAGATGATGTATAAAGGCAAGGGAAATATATAGTTCCTATTTTTTGGATTATTTCATTCTCTAGAATATAATTCTTGGGCACTTTATATGACCAAGTCTTTCTAAATTCTCAATGTTTGGAGAAAATATTAGTTTTTGGTAGAAACTTATTAAAGGATGAAACTCTACTTGAAGGTAAGTATATTTCCATACATTATTAGTCTATGTAGTAAATGGATTCCTCAAAATTGTGAAAATGAACGTAAAACAAAAATGTTGTTGGTTTCCATTTACTAATAGGCAATCAATGACCATTTAACACATCATAAGTTTGTGATTTTATGGTGGTTAACTTTCTCCTAATCATATTTTCTATCACTCTCCATCAGAACATGACCATTTGTTCATTCTTCAATATACATGTTTTCTTACATGGAATCTAAGTATGGGTTATGTTGGGTGACCTTTTTACATCACATTCATTATTTTAATGTGATATTTTTACTGAATCGTTTTCTGATGTGGGACTTTTAATGAAGCTTCCAAGCAGAGTTTTAAAATTGTAATGATGCAATTCCCAATAGGGGAGAAGGATGTAACATCCCAGGTAAACAAACAACATGAAAAACTTCATATTTATTAATATTTGTGAAATAATTATTAATTATACATTAATGGGGATGCTATGTTTGATGGTGTACCTGATACGCAACAATGGGTTTCTCTGAAATCTTACGTTGCACAATAATAATATAATATTATTATTTTAAATTTTAGTTAGCACATAGTCGTTGTATTGGTGATAATGAATAGAACTAACTAAAATATTATTATACATGTTTTTTGATTATTTTTTCATTTATCCAATAAATTTTAGAGGCTTAAAAGAAGTAAAAAATTCATGTTTAAGCATAAATACCCTAATATTCCCTGAAAGGTCGATTTTCTTCCTTTTAATGCAAAACACTGTTTAAATCTAGTTTTCGCCAATTTTATATGTTCTATATGAATAAATAATATTCTAATTTAGATTAAGGACATCAAAATTTAATTTGGTTAAATTTTTGGTATTTTTCTAATAATGTTCATTTTTTAATTAATAGTGAAAAATAGTGTATTTTAATTCAAACGTGCCTTTTAATCTAATTTATTTATATGGTTAAATTATATTTTTAATGGGTTTTAAACATTAATTAGAATATATTTTTACCATTTAATCTAATTTTGGTATTTGTAAGTAATTTCATTTTGAATTTTGTCATAAAGTAGTGTTAATCTTTTTATAGTTATTATTTCATAAAAACATGCTATTTGTTTTAACTATGGGAATTAATTTTAAATAAATTTCTTCCACTTCTTTTTTTTTTGAATTTGGAAAAAAGGGTTTCATATTTGGAATTATTAGGTCCACGTTTTTAAAATATGTATCTTTTATTTTTTGACATTTTAAATATTTTCTTAAGTAAATATTTTATTTAACATTATTAAATGAAATAAAATAATAAATAATTGTAAAATATAATATTTTAATAATATAAAATTACCGTAACATGGGTCCTAATCCTATTGGATGATACATAGCTATCCTTGTGCATCTTTTGGATGAATTTAGGACCCCATGGAGCAACATGGGAGTAATACTGACATTTTATATTAATTAATTTCAATTAAAGACAAAAATGACACCAAAAATATATTTTAGTAAATAAATTTTTACATGGGGTTATGTAAGTTATCTTTTAGACTATAAATATAATTTGGAAATATAATAATATTTTCTACATCATGTTTTTTTCTTTATAATTTTTGGACATCATAAATAATAAATTATTTATGACACTATAATGACACAATATTTACCTCGTTAGTAAATGACATAAATAAATAAGATTATAAATATTTAATCATTATCCAACACTTTTCCAATTATTATTGGATTTTTTTAGACATGAGTCATCATAAACATGATGTTAACTAATAATTGAACATTTGAAATTGAATATGAGGTTATAATAACATAATTGTTTCAAAGATTCATAAGATCCCCTCCTCTCCCTTATAAAAATCCCTCACTTCTAACCCATTTATCACACATCTAAACCCATTGGGTACTGAAACTCTACTCCAATAATCTCCCAATATTACTCTCTTCAATCTAGAAGCCTTAAATTTCTAGAAAACATTTCAAGAAACCCTTTTGATTCAATTCAAAGGGAGTTACTCAATTGAAAGGTGACGTCTTCTCTTAAGTTATTTAGTATTATTCCACTTCTCCAACCCCCTAAACTCTTTTTATTCATTTCTTTTGTAATAAAATAAGTTTCATAAATATACTAGGATGTTTTTATGAGATGTATTTTAAATACACTAACACACACCTTTATAAAAGGGGTAAAGAACATAATGTTTCTATGGATGGAAAACTAACACCTCATGAATCAATGATTGTTCAATTTACTCCTACCTCCTCTCATAGTGGCCATTATGATTGAACTGTATTTATATAAGATATATATTATGTTTATTTTTTTCTTTATTCTTATGTATTTTTTATTTATATCACATCTTAAATGTTTCAATAATGGGTAAACGTGATAATTACAATTTAGGAAGTGTGGACTACCGCCCCTTCCAAAGTGATATGACTCATTAGTGCCTTATGTGGGATGTATAAAGGATGGAGTTACTAATATTATATATGAAAATTTACTGTAATTATAATATACCTATGTATCATTATGTTCTAAATACATTAATGTATGAAATAGAAATGAATGTAGCATTAATGCATATGTAAGCCTTACTGTCTCCATGAACAGTGCATTTCATTTCTTTTATCCAAATGTCATCTACTGTTATAAATACATATATATATACTAGATATATATATGATTTATTTGATATATAAATCATTAATATTATTCAGGATATACTGAAGTATATACCACATGGATGAATTTTAATTATAACATGTCCATTTCGAACTCAAATTCTGAACATCAACAAAATGTCCGATATGAACTCAAATAATTAACTAAATATTATTGCAAGGTAATAAGTGATATAAAAGTAATAATAAACATTAAAAAGGTTAAAAATCATGTAGAAATTTACTTATATTTATTATTCAAGAAAAACAAGGAACACACGAGTCAAGTTGGACACGAGGTAAGAGATTTCTTATCCCACTTTTAATTCAGTGATATTTCCATTGTTCACCACATATTTATTGCATGTGGTTTATTATGTACTTCCATTGATATATATTATCATGATTCAATTTATATTCCTTTTTTTCTGTGATTTATTTTGTGTTTATTAACTTTTCTCATATTACACGATTGATTACAATGTGGTAAGGGTTTTTCATCTACCTTTTTATTCCTGTGAGATTCATGCAATATTAGCCCATATTTATTTTTTTGTGGTGTATGTACTTCCCACGATTTTATTATTTGTATAATATACTTTAATTTATGTCTATTTACATATTCATTGTGTGATATTTCATTCATGGGGTGTAAGTTTTGTAAGATACCAAATCGGTATGGGAACCTCTCACCCTCCCCTTATTAAAAGACTTCTATTTGTTATGTCTTATAATTTACATATTATTAAGTTGGGATATGTCCTTCAATATCCTTAATGACTTAAATTTTATGTCCAAGTGATTAGATATCCTTTCCTCTCTCATCAACTTATCTTTTGAAATTTAATGTGACGTCGTTAGGCTATCGAATTTATGTAAGAAAACGTGTTAACCCAATTTCAATTTTTGGGTTAAACATTTAGTTCCTGATTTATGTCATGATATGAATATCTATGAATAACATATGATTTTTTTTACAATTAATATGAAAATAAATTTTGTGTATTTATTTTTTTTCACACATAATTATGTAGCTGATATATCCTTAATCTAAGGATACCATTTTTATAAGGGATTTCATCTCAATTTACATTTCCATTGAGACTTCATCGTTGATATGAACCAATCCACTCTTATACGGTGAACATTCTGTCCTTTGGAATATTATATCCTGAATACCTTTATTCTCGAGATATTACTATGTTCTGATAAAAGGTTATTCCTAAATTATTTTTATTCTATAGTCTCCCATTTTGTTAAAAACTCTTTAAATAAAATAACATTTTAAATGTTTTAATGTATTATTCTTTCAAATAATTCACATTAATGTAGTTTTTTTAAAAATGCATCTAATTATTTATTCATATGGAAGTTAATGTTTTGAAATATAATTTTTCATAAAAATATTCAATGTGGTACAGGACACTTTGAGTCAAAAGTCTATTTATTTAATATTTTAAATGGCGATGAAAATGGTTTTATAAAATCATTGATTTTGTCAATATTTTGAAATGATATATTCTGATCACAAAGGGGAAATGTTTTCTTTCCATTATGTTTGTTTTATGGGATATGAATATGTTATGGATATTAGGAATTGTTTACATATATGGTTGGTTCCATGATAGACCTACAGAGGGTGATCCCGAGTTATCTCCCCAATGTATTGTTTAATGTGATAGAGGTAAACATTAATGTTTCTCCTATGAGATTTAGGTAATATACTGTGATGGGTATTCCAAATGTGACACCCTCTATAGCTATGATAGATACAATGTAAGTATGTTATTTATAACATATGTTACCTTTATGATTTTTGATTTCTATGTGTTGTTCATAAATATTATGATTTCATTAAGAATGTTATAATTGAATAGTATGGTTTAATTATTTTGTATTTATTGATGGGCTAATGTTTTCATTCCTTATTTTACATCCCTTATTGAGTTTGTTATGCTCATCCCATGTTTGTGAAATGTTTTCCAGGTGACATAATGATTAATAAGGGTTGAGGATGTGATCAAAGAAAAGTCATGTTGTCTAAAACATGGAAGTAGACATGACTCTTTTTAAGAGTTATTATTTCATGAAAAAATTGATACTGAGTAGAATTGTCTACATATAATATTCATGTTATTAGTGTATGACCTAATTCATAAAAACTATAAACCTAAAAAGATCCTCAATGTGAATTATCCATTTAATTCAGGATTATGTAATATTTAAGGTCAGGTCATTATACTTATGGGAAATCATTTCACAATATCAATTATACATACATCTATTACATTGAATAAAATTTATGTTGTACCTATCTATTAATAGTTTTTTTATTTTTTTATGTCATCTAATGGATTAGTAGGCCAAATGAAGATGTTTAAATATTAGAATATTCAAATCACTATTATCATTTATTAAAATGAGTTAATTGATATTAGTAAAAATAAACAGATGGAATAATTGATTTTTTTGGGAAAACATTCCATATACATTAAAATAAATCCATTTCATTAAATTACTGAAGATAAAATGACTAGTTAATTTTATTAATGATATGGATATAATATGAGTGAATAAAAAATAATGAAAATATATGATTGGGACATATTCAGAATTACTTTTCAAAGTTCCCATTTATGGAATATAAAATTTGGAAACACGAAATGAAATAAATTAATATTCATTGGTTGAGTTATAGATGAAAAATAATGATAATGTTTTTTATATATTTATTTAAAACATGATATTTAAAAATATTTTTTCATCACAATAATAGAATTTATTCTATAATAGTAATAATTGCAATAAAATTATTTTGTTGCATTTGGGAAATGTAGTAAAAAATTAATTATGACTTTGTTAAATGTTGGTAATGTATAATTTGTACTGATTTAGAGGGTACACCTGTACCCCAATGGATTTCAATATTTTTAATACAGGTATATGATCATTCGTTATAACGATCATTGATTTAATTAATTAATTGATTAATTAAATTTTTTGATTTATTTATTTGGGAATTTTTTCTAATAGTTAATATTATATGTTTCCAATATTATGTGTAATTAAAAATTATATAATTTATTTATTAAACAAAAATGATTAAATTAAAATAAATACATATATATGTTCCTGAACATAAATAGAAAATATAATTTTTTCATTAGAAATTAAATAATTTTAATAAATTATTAATGATATTATTGGATATGAACATTAAAGAATTAAGAGATCACCTATAAACAAATATATATACATCATGACATGGACACTTCCACATAGTATAACATTATCTAATAATAAAAATTATTTAACATAAAGTAAGATTTGTTTTCATAAAATACATATGGAAATTAAAATGTAATCCTAACTATCCCATAAAAATCTATAAACCGTGTGAATATTATTAAAACATTCTATTAACACATAAATCATTATTAGATGAAGAAAAAAGAATAATGAAATGTATTATTCCATTTTAAAAACAAGAAAACATAAAAAAATTCATCTATTGAGCTAAATGAAATAATATTTAATGACCTATGATTTTTAAAAATAAAATTATATGAAAACACGAGTTAAAATTCATTATCATGATGGTTTATTAAAATACCTAAAAACTATTAAAAAAATTTCATCAAAATTAGATTTTTACCCAAAATTTAATTTTTTTTATTAAAAACTAATGATTCCTAGAATAAAATTTAAATTAAACAATTCTCTTGAAAACACATACACAATTAAAGAAATTTTGTTTCGATTCCTTGATAAATCATCTTCATTGATCCCTTCGAATAGGAATAAACATAAATTTCTATTTGAAAAAAAAATCTAGATAATACATACTACTTAAGAAATGTGTTAGGTCTCCCTGATGGAGCTCATCCATCATATAATTAGCTATAATGTGCCTCAACATGTAATATCATGATCAATAATTGTTCTCAATATGAAATATTTGATATAACACATTTATCCATTTTTATAATATATTTAATATAACAATATCATGAATAAAAAATTATAATCCTGAAACATTTCAACTTCATACCAAAGAAAAAATATTTTATATCCATTTTAAAAAACACCGTGATATTTTAAAAAAATTCCACTTATAAACCCATTTGTTAAATTGATATATAGAAAAATAATTTAGAGATGTTTTTTCTTTGAATAAATCATAAATAATTTAAAAGGAATCTGAAAACAAAATAATATTTATTGTAGTGGGAAATCTTGTATTGATGGTTTATATTAAAATATTACACAACTTTTTTAATTTATAATTAATTTTTAAACATTATATAAAGCCAATACTTTTGAGATCCTCTGAATGAGTGTCAAAGGAGAAAAATATTTCTTTTCAATTCATTTTTTTCTCTATAAATGAGTAAATAAGATTATTTTAAAAATATTTAAATGAAATATGGATAGTTTAAATTGACCATAAAATGAATATTTATTTAAAGTAATTTTATTATACAAGAGGTTAATATGACATTTAGGTAATTTCTATCTTCAGTAATGGTATTTCAAAACTAGATTAACGTTCTTGGGGTTATATTTCATATTAATTGACTATACATTTCCATAATTACTTTTGTAATATCCATTTATTATTTTTTAATTTATTCTAATAAAATTTATGTATATCTAATTTTTTTACACTTAGTTGCATAATTAATTATTTTTAACATAAATGTTATAATCTTTTATTGTTTCTAAATTTTCACTTTGTTGTGAAATGATTTTGTCTTATTCTACAATTTAAATTTATGTTTTGAACATAGTCATCCTAATACATATTTCACATGAAGGAATATTTTTTAATTGTTATGAATAATAAAGATCATGTTACTCATCCAAGGGGTCACAATTTTTAAAGTTACCACAGATAATTGAATTTATTTTAAAATGTCAATAAATTGTTATCACACTTATTTTTAAAAATGAATCATATTAATTCTCCATAAGGGAATGAAAATATTTTTATCCTATATATATAGTATGAGTTCCAAGGTTTTTAGACATCATTTTCAATTATTTTTAAATTTAATAACAATATAAATTTCTAAATAAAAATATGATCATATTTATAATATTGATTAGTTATATCATTCTGCCATTTCACAGTTATTAAAATAGTTTTACAAATAAACCTACTTATTTACTAAAATTAATTATCGAGGATATATAATGTTGTCCATAAATTTTTTAATTCATAAAAATGTGTCATTTCAATGATTCTCCAATTGTAAATTTTATAAATTAATTAAAAATGTCAAATAGAATATTTATTTTTAATAAATACATTGTTAATGTATTTTCTAACTTCCATAATCTTTTTGAACAATTAAAATTCATCTATAATATTTAAATTATTAATTAATTAAAAATTATTATTAAAAATTATATTAAATGTTTCCCTTCTAATTTCGTATATTCTTTATAGGACATGATTTTACTTCAAAATATTTTTTACAAATTAATTGATGGTCACATATATAATCTTTATTAAATTTGTGTCAATATATTTCTCCTCATATATTTTCTTTCTTATATGAATCATGAATTGGAAATAAAATTTACTTTTAATATTAATATTATTGGTATATTGGATATAAAAAATTTCAAAATCCAAATAAAATTTCTCTATGTAATTAATTTCTATTAATTTTTTCACACTAATGTTGGAAATGATGATATTCCACATTATTTACAAAATATAGATATTTTTTGTTTTTATTTATAGACAATGAATTAAATTGATCATACAATATATGAGGATATAAAGGTTAATTTTTATGGATTTAATGGGTAGGTCCTTGAATTAAGTTGCTCATTGATGCCTCCATAGTTCTTATTAGAGAAACATGATTTCCAAATTTATTATGTGGTTTTATGTGGTGTAACACAAAATAAATTATAATATAATGGAATAAGGTATTGATGATATAGATATAGGGATTTATAAGGTCATTAAATCCAACCTTAATCATTTCCTTTAATTGATTATACAATGTATATTATTAATGTTATTATTAAATTGATTTTATAGATTTAAAATTTTTTTTATCATATTTTTCATTAAATACAATGTAATATCATTTCCCTAACATTAAATATTCATAATTCCTTATTTTTTGAACATAAAATCTTCTATGTGTGTCAAATATTTTGAATATTATATCACCCATTATATATTTTTATTTCCATTGGAAATGAATAGGGAAATATTAAATGAGTTCTATGTTGAATAATATTTACATTCACTATGTTTTTATATTTTACATCTATTATAAAAAGTGAATATTGTTTCTATCTGGTTCCAATAAATACTAAATTGACCGATCATTACAGATGATATCGCTTGTATCATATGCTAATGCTTGAGAAAAGAATCCAACACTGGGTTACATTATTCAGGGCAATTATAGCTAATATTAATCGATTTCTTGTGGAATCCTTTGTAAATGCATATCGAAAATAAAATATTTTTGGAAAATAACAACATAAATAATCTTCAATATAATATTAAATATTTGATAATATCATAAAAAAATTTATTCCATAATTATTTGGTTTTCTTAGTGATACATGAATATCTAGAAACTATATGAGGTTGCGGTTTTGGTATAGATTAGTCTTGGGTAAAAATATTTAAAAAGTTGTTTGACAATTTTTTTATCATCATTACAGTGTGTGGTGAATTTACCCTTAATCCCGACATGTTTTTCCCTTCTATGAATATGATTGGTGAACTAAAATTTACATTAGTAACTGTTATGAATAATTTAAATACATGATGACCATGAATATATTAGGTTAAACCAATGGTCTATTTTATTGAAATGAATGAGTCATGTTGTAGAAATATTTTTATTGATTTCATGATAATTTGGTAACCCACTGTGATTATTTTTACATATTCAACTATTTATTATTTTAATCAATCCTTATAACAAAACAAATCTTGTAATCATCGAATGTAGTGGAAAAAGTATTGATAATGTGAAACAATATATGATTAGGAATTGAGTGAAATATATTGTGATTCCTTATAATAATTTATCATTATATATGAGTGACAATATCAATCAAAACTGACACTTATACTCACCCATTAATAGTATGATACAAATCATATATACTCTTAGTGGATGGTACTATTGTGGGAAGGATAATTTATTTCTCAATTTTCAATTATATAAAAGGAAAAATTCTAAAAATCTCTTAAAGAAAGGAGAATATATTTTATGTTTAGAAAATAAGGTCACATAGATTGTAATTTATAAGGAAATGTAAAGAGATTATTGTAGTAAAATAAATTTCACCAAAGGGTTGAATTTAATGTTAATATATTATATATAGGTAACTTTGGAAAAATGTTATCCAATTATTTATTTTTTGGTTTTTTAATTAGATCTATGGATAAAATATTCTATGTTAATATTTAATGTGGAAGTAATGATTTTTTATGTATTGGGATATGATATTTAGGTTGCAAATATACCAATTGAATGATATTCTAGTTATATGAATAATGAAACATCGATATATTTCTCTATAGTAGATCTTCATTAATTATTTCTTATTATATATGGAATTTTATGGAAAACCATAAACAATGATTTTGTTATTGGGTGATATTTTTCAAAAAAAGAATTATTATGGTAAATATAACCTTTAATATGTGAACAGTTTGGAGCTATTAGTGATAATTGTTATAATGAGATTACTAATAATGGTGATGTAAATGGGGTAGTGTTTGTGACATTCCAATTAATTAGTTGTTTAATGAGAAAAATATCTTATCTTTGTTGGAGTTTACTGATTTTTTTTGTATTTATGGAATTTATTTGATAATATGTGATTTTGCACAAAATCTGTATTATGTAATTTTATATCAATATATCATTTCATTGTTTTTTATGGTAATTCATATTATTATTTAATATATGATAATGATAATAAAAAAATTTATAATTATATATTAAGAGATATTGTATACTTTAGGAGGATCAGGGCTATTCTGGTATTTGGAAATTTAGTGACCTAAAAAACTGGATTTTAAATTTGGTTATATATATTATAAAGTATTCTTAATATTAATGATGTGTGTAATCTATAAATTTTATCATTATTATTCATTATTGGGGTTTTAGATATTATAATTTTCTTTTAACCATTATTGGATAAATTATGTTAACAATTATAGTTCTCATAAATATTTATATAACTAAATAATTTTTTTTCATTCATTTATGGATCATATGATTTTTAAATGTTAATTTTCTGGTGTTATGCACTTTAATTTAATATTTAATTATTTTTTATTATAATAATTTATGATGTGAAATATTTATTGAAGCACAACAAAATGAGGAAATTGTGAATATGAAAGTGAAAAAAATCATATAATTCATTTTTCACAAGTTCTGTATCAGTATTATGAATTAATATCTGAACATTAATAATTGGGTCACAAAAAATAAATAATATTACCATAATTTTTTAATAATAAATTGTATTTTAACAGATCACTTTTTTTTTCGATTTCTCATAATTGTGCCCTATATCAACCTCTATTAGTGAATGGATGTTTTTTGTCTCCTCTATGTGTATATTTTATGTTCACTCCCATGTTAGGCTTATCTAGAACATGAATATATGGATTTTTATTAAAATATTATGTATCCCACAATACCTTTTAAATGAATGTTTTATTAACCCTTTGTGTTATGTTGCTCTGTGAAAACATTATTTTCAAATATTGTACCACCGATGATAGAGATAAAATGTTTAGGGTCAAATTTTTTTAAGGGGTATAGAAGGTATCATCAAGGATATATATATATATATATATATACATTCTAGATTTATTAACATGAAACGAGGGGCATTAAGAGAACCATGATATACTATTAATAGATTATTAAATAATTAAAGGATCATTACACAACTGTTGGATTTATCGAAAGTAAAAAAGGTACACAATTTTTGAAAAAAATTTATTATGTTTTTGTGTAATGTTTTTATTATTAATAAGTATGTATTAATTCTAAAAAAATTTATACTCGATATATTCATTAGTTTCCAAACATTTTTTATTAATTTTTTTTGAGGGAATGATAATTCATCCTTTAAATATTAATTTTCTAAATTTTAAATTGAACAACTTTTCCATCATCAAAATAATAAACATAACATATGAATAAATTTTCCTACTTTTTTGAAATTATTATATTTCCAAGAATATAAAAAATAGACTATTTTCAAAAAATCTCTTTTATTCATATCAAATAATATCACATGAATGTAAAAAAATATTATGTATTTGTATTTATAGTGAAATAAAGTCCACTATATTTATAATATTAAATGTAATTCAGTTTGAATAAAAAACATTCACAATTATATATAAAATATTTTTAATTCTTAAAACAATATTTTCAAAAAAACTGTACTTTATTACACACTTATACTATAATAAATATCATCCACTATTATAGATTTAATATTTATGACTATATATAATATTTATGAAAATGAGGATAATTTTATTTTGATTATTTTCATTTATTTCTGATTAATATGAATATTAACTATATAAAATATATTTCTCTTCGGTATGGGTATATTTTGTGATCGATCATAAAAATAACATTATAATTGAAATAACCAATCACTATCATTTATTATATTAAAATATTTAAATTGAACCATAATTATACACGATTCAAATGTATATGAATTGTGTGCTAATTGTCATTGAAAATTACTTCTTTATTAATTTATGTATAGATAATGTTATTATGGTTACATTATTTATTTAAAATCCATTGATATTTTGGAGGAATAAATAATAATAACTCCATTTTAATAGTAAAAATTTATTTGCAATACGAATCAATCTTTATATTTAATTGTAATTTATTTTTATAATTTTATTGATCAAATAATTACCTTACATGCTTGTGATACAACAACAAATCGCTTGTTCAAGTAGTAAATACATTTATAAACATAGATTATATACAATAATAATATTTTTAATAGGTAGATTTTATGCAATCTTAAAATTTCATATATAGAAACAACATATTTGGAAGATATTAATTGATGATACTCATAATAATTTATGGTCAGGTTTCTCTCACAATAAAATTAAATAATGATTTACAAATATATCATTAATTAAATTTCGTGATAATTCATTATTTTTAAAATTATTTATGATTCATATAAATAATTTAAATATCTAAAAACATTTTATATGGTCAAAAAACATTATTATTTCCTTTTATAGTTCATATATCATTTTATGCTAACATTATTAATCATTTAGGGGAATAAATATATACTATTGTTGTAATTATCAAAAGGATAGCGCAGATTACAAGAAAAATATAACGATAAAATAACACCTAAGACATGCCAAAAATTTAATTTTAATAGATAATTGTAACATATATTAAGATTATATATGTTTTATGAAATATTTGACCTATTTGGAGATGAATCATAAGTTATATTAATTTATTACATTATGAAGTTCCCCAAATTCCATTCCAAAAACTTATTAATGGAAGCACATGATGTTATTTAATTAACCATCTATATAAAAACATATATTATACAATTTCAACATAGACTCCATTTTAACATACCTTTAAACTAATTGGTGTTTGGTTTTTCCTTTAAATACAATTTTATATTCCTTGAGATTAAATATAATGGAATTATACCAATGAATATTTAATATTCTTTATCAAAAATATAATTTTTTTTCTTTTTTATAATTCAACTAAATTAGGTGTAAGCATTATAAAATAAAAAATATTTTATTATACATATAATTTTACATTATTATCACTATGGAAAAACTATAGTCGATCTCTTTTTTATCCTGTGAAATGTGAAAATATCACTTGTGGGTACCTATAACAAACCATATCTACATAGTAGTGAAATTTTTTATCCCCATATTACATTAAATTATATTAATATGGAGATAAAATATATATTATATAATTTTTATATAATTATGATTCAGAAATTATAATATCATTTAATCTTTATTATCGTACAATCTTCATAAGAAAAAAAGAATATCTCTCTTGTGTATGTGTGGATAAACACCTCGACGGAGTATTGTGATATTATTTTTCATTTCTTTGTCACATGGATCATAATTATGATTTATTGAAAGAATATATATGAAATATATGATACAAAAAAAATATTATAAATTTAAATTATTATTTATCATTATTGTGATTCATTTTTGAAAAGTGAAAACATAATTCATGGTTATGTACGACCATCCATCTCCATGATCAATGTAATTTTTTCCAACATATTGGTTTTATGATTGACAATATATATATATATATATGATGAATTTATAAGATATTTATATCATTATTTACATTCCCCATATGATGGATCCCTGATTAAGAATAAATGAATGACTTTACTAAATTAAAACATATATGAAACCATCAAAATTATGAAATCATGTCTACGTAACTAGATTAAGGACTGCTCCATTATAATAATGACTATAAGATCCATAAAAATATTCTATCCATGATAATAACTGATTATATGTGATGGGGTCAAAATGAATTGACTTGAACATCATTTTTTTCAATATTACAAGAAATATTTTAAGTACTTAAAATTTTTGTAATGTTCTAGTGAATATTCATGTATATGATAATGTTAATAATGATTTGGGAATTATATAACTTATATTATACAATTATATATGATCATTATAATTTTTGGTAAGTGATTGTTTTTTTGGATAGTCTGTTGCAATCAAATTTCAATTCACAGTTAGATTGATGATCATTGATGTTGTCCTATGATTTCATTTTTCTTATTCCCTTCAAAATAAATTCTTAGGAAAATTATTGTCATGTGTTATATATTTGGTGTGAGAATGTACATGAAATTATATTTTTATTTATTATTTATATATTGGAAATATATGTACTAAGGGTGATTTTAGTCTCCATGAAATTCTATATTTAAAATAAAATATTCAACTATCCTATTTAGATATTATAAATAATTTAATATTTCTTAATTAAAATTACATGGACAACATATATGTTTCATGGACAAAGTGATATGTTAATTGTCATGGGGTATATGGGTATTAGGTTTTATTATTATTTTTTGTATTCTTGTTTGGTGAATAAAAAAAGTATAAAATTTTATATTTGTGATATTTTCTTTTCTGTATAAAATTTTAGTATATATAACCATTGAGGTACACTCTGACCTTTTCGTGAGAACATAGTAATTATAAAAACAAAATTTATTATATATTTCTTCTTTTATTATATAGTGATCAATTTTCTAAGTGAAAATATAATTTATGTATCTTGAGTAAGGTATTAGTGAATAAGGTAAAATGTATAGGCATTGGAGGGGAGCTAATTCGTATATTATTCAATATATTATTAAGTTTAAAATTATGAAATGTCTATTAAATTATTTTTGATTTATATTTGTATTGAGAAATTTTTAAATTAGTATATTAATGATGTAAACATTTTAATAAAGAAATCCATTTTAAATATGATATAATTTTTTACATTTCATAACATGTATGTATGTGATTTATTTTTATAAAAATAATTTATTTATAAAATTATAATTAAAAATGTTTTATAATTTTAAGTCTATATTATTATATTTCTTAAACATATTATTTGTTTTCTCGAAAAAATATGAATTCAATATCTATAGGTATGTCTTATATAATAACCATTACAAAATCATCATTATCTCTTATGATCATCCTTCTTGGTCTCCATGAATACAATATTTTCACTTATATTACAACCAAAACATACTATAACAATACAGATATCAATATTCCCTAACAGAAATCTGTAATATATAATATATTATCAATTGATGAAGGGTTTTAAATTTTGGATTTTTGGAAACATAAATTGTGAATTTAATATAAAAATTCCTTTCATTAATAATAAAAAAAATATTTTTCATAAAATGGAATTTCGATAATGATAATAAAATGAAATTTTTTTAATAAATTTGAATGTCCTAAATTTTTTTTCCTAATATATTTATCTGGACTAATTTAAATGAAATGGTAGATTTTTTTTTGGTTAAAAAATATTTATCTTATTGATGGGATTTTATAAAATGAAATATTAACAAGTATTATTATAATTATATAATTATATGTATTTTATAATGATATAGAGTTACTAAAATACCACTGATTTGTATGTATTTTATTTTATTAGTACTATATAAGAATATTTTTATATACTATGTATTATATTTCAAAAATATTTGGATGTTAGTTTAAGATTAATAGTTTAAGATAATTTTAGAAAATTGTATTTTTATTATTTTTGTGTGTGAAATGTGATAGAGATTTGAGTTTTTGGTGACCAATAATATGGTAGGATAATAAAATAATTTATTGGGAATTAAAATATTGGAAATATATTGTTGGATCATTTGATTATATATATTTATTTAATTCTAATTAGAGACTAATAATTTTTAGTTGTTGTGAAATTGATAATGTATATTTTTATATTTTCATATGAGTATTGAGGATTATATTTTTTGTAAACTATATATTACAATTTATGGTATTTGTTATGTTTTCAAAAGTGTAAACCAGTTTATTTATAGTCTTACAGTGATTACATTGTAATTATTTAAGGGTGATAATGAAAAATATAGTTACACCATATTAACGGGGCCATTCCACTACGTACCCTCTGCTTCAATATAAAATGTTTAGTTTTTTGGGACCTTTAATTTTTTTTCATTTTATATTAGTGTAACAACAAAATATGATCTACTTATTGACATAAATTTGAACGCCATATGAGTTTTATGGATTCACCAATTGTAATCCTCTTTATTTCTCTTTAAATATCTAAAGATACAACAGTTATAAGGTGGATTTATTTCATCAAAACGTGTTTAAACATCATCTCATGTCTTCCTCATCCCACTTAAAAATATAAATTATTGTTTTGGTTCATAATGATTTTATTTCTTTTTTGAACTAACTAAATGATGCTATAAAATGTATTAGTATTTAGGGAAAATAAAAATCTAGGCTATTGAAACAAAAAAGGATCATCAATAATCCAGCAATCATTGCCTTCTTAGTTGTTGGATAATTTCATTAATATTATTAGAAAATCATGCTTGGTAATATAGTGATTAATTTTTTATAGGATCAATTAATTAATAATTATTATTATTTAGATGTAATTGGTTCTAATGATTTATGTTTCATGCTTTTTATAGGGGAATCAAATGGAAAATAATTATGCAAGTCGATTATTGTGTTTCACTTGTCATGCACTTATATTTATAATTTCCTTGAGAATAAATCATTGTTTATCACACTACAATGATCCCGGCCATGATTGTATTTTTCGGATTTATCAACCAAAAATTGGTTTAGTCTGGTTATTCTTGTTATATAATGTGATCTAATTTTAATAAAAAATAATTTTTTTTCAAATATGTATAGGAAGTATTAAAAATCAATTTAAAGTGTTATTGAAATAATATTAACAATAATTATATATGATGATGAAATATATATATATATATATATATTCTCCTCTAAGTTTTCATTAAATCATGATTTATAATACTGTGGACTCTTCATCAAGATAAATTATGTTTCTTCTTTTTAATAAAATAATGGCATCACGAAGCATGTTATGATTTATTACAGTACTATTAAAAAATACTATGAAGTATTTTTATGGTTTCTTTGTTTAAATTTCATTTTGTTTCCAATTAAATTATTATAATAATTCTTTGTGTTATTATATTATTTGATTACCATTGGTATTTTTTATATTGGGTTTTTATAGTATATTTCTTCTACATTAATTTTTAAGAATGATTTATAGTTTTAATTTAAATAATTTAAGAGCATGATTTTTTAGTATTATTTAGTAAATTAAAAGATTTCATGTATAGAAGATCATTTATACTATTGTTACAATGTAAAAAATGATATTAAATTTCATTAAAGTTTACTTTTTCCGATCCATTTTTAATGTGACATAAAATTATTTGGATAATTTATCAAGAATACTATTTTATAGCATATTTTGGAAATTAAATTATTTTATTATTTTATTTGAAATCGTGTTATACTATATTTAGTATATTGGGAAAACTTTAATTATATATTAAAGACTATACATTGAATGTTATGAATATATAATAATGAGACATAATTATATAAGTTATTTATTCATGTTTTTTAGGGTATGTAATTTGTCTATACACTAAAATGAATGATATAAAAATCATTTAAAACTAAAAATGTATTTAATAACTTAAATTAACACAAATTAAATTCTTTACATTTATTTAGTGGAAAAAAATTATTTCATTAATTAATATGATTAGTTATTAACTTGAACAATGAAATATAAAATTCATAGTTTTTTATATGTAACTAGAGTAGTATTATTATTATTTTCATACATTAACATAATAATAGTTTATAATGGATACCATAACAACATATAATATAATTATTATTATTTTTTAAGGAAATTCACTTATGCATATAATTTAAAAATAATTTGATTTAATGTGATGCAGTATTGAAGTGTAAATTGATTTTTATTGGATATAAACTCGTGAAAAAATAAAATTGAATGTAATCATTTACTTAGTAGATGAATATATTTATTATTTTATTAAAACATTTAAACTATTAAAATAATATATATATATCATATATTGTTAGCATGGATTAGTTTTTTTTTAGATCTCATAAATCAAAAAGGTTTTCAATCGAAAAATTGGATTCCATTATAATTGTAAAATTTATATTGATTATATTAATGTATTTACCTTTTCATTGGACACTTATGAATGTTATAGAAAGGATTACATAGTGGCATCCTATTTTTATAATTATTTTTTAAAACAGATATATTTTTTAACATTAAAGTTGATTGAATTGTAGGATGACATTACCAGGTATTATGCGTTTTTTATGCAAATACTCGATGTATTTAGTAATTACTATTGAAATATTTTATCCTCATAGGGTTCTAAAAGTATTCATATGTTTACTAACTATATCATTTCTTGTACCTCATGAAATTTTGTCACTGCATCCTCCCAAATGTAACCCTCCATTGATGAAAATTCATAAAGGAGATAATTACTCTATAATCCCACATTTTATGGGCCATTGGATGGACATATAATCCAATATCATACAATAAAACACATGGGAGACAAGCCCAACAAGAAAAATAATTATGTAGTATATGTTATAAGAAAAACAAAAAAAAATACTAGAAATAATAAATAAAATAATCAAATTACATGATATGATGTCTTATATAACTATATAGAGAAAAAATGAAAATAAAATTTAGATAAATAATCATTACTTACCAGGAATCCCATATTCCTCTAAAATAACACATATATATTCTATTGGTGATACCTATCACCAACACACTTTGAAAAACCTTAATATAATTGCAACATTCCTATGGTGAATATAGCATATATATTGGATTGGATCCTCTCAAAATCCACACCTAAAAATGATAATAATCCATATTGAAGACCAATGTGTATAAAACAAAACAAAATAATCAAATTAACATGTAAATTATTCTGTACTATGAATCAACAAAATTCACTCCCTAGATAAAAAATATATGTATGAAAAAAATTCAGAACACACACACACATGTGTCTGTGTGTGGCCCACAATTCATCCCTAGTGATTTTATTCTATCACATCCCAACGACCCACGTCTTGGGCCATTATATCTCCAATAAATACCTAAACACACTTATGATACAATAAAAAACCATTCACATTGTGCAGTACATAATAATTTCCATGTTCTCCATATAGAAACCATGATATTTATATATTCCACTATAACCTATTTATTATTTACTATAATTCAATCCACAGTAACACATTTATAACACACTAATAACAATCAATGTGATATAACATCAGGATTAATTCCATTAAAAATCACATCAATACATCATAGCAGACAATATATAGGTATTGTAAAATCACTCATTTTTATTCCATCAAATAATACTACACCTGAATATATAGTGGGGGTTTAAGGGGACGTATTTAATCCATATACAAACCAAAGTATATATTTTGGAAAACACCAATAGATTATTTGGTTAATAATTTTCCACATAACATGTATGGGGTGTAAATAAATATAAAAACATGAACAACTGATATTGATATAAGTAACATAATGGGAATCTTCCTAAACATATCCTTATATTCCAATAATTTTTCACAACACACTATTGTTCCTGTACTAGTGTTTAGATATCCAAAAATAATACATTAATGATTTGTATTATGAGATAATTAATTATACATTATTTATCTTAAAAATTTTTACATTTTCAAAGATAAAATTTTAATATTACAATACATATTTCAAAATCACTTTTAGATCTATCAACATAATCAACAGTATTTTCTCAGCATATGTATGTTTTATGAACCAGTTGTGTTCTTTAATTATTTGAGTATTGTTACTTGATAATATGAATAATCTAGTACTCATATTATTATACCACATATAAAAATGGACTCATAGTGAATAACATCGAACTGATTCCCATTATTAGAAACTAGACATATAAATAAAAATCATCCATATTCAATCATGTATGAATTATGTTATTTGTAATCACCAATAAGAAATCCCAACTCTAAACATCTCCCAACAACATTGGTTTCCCACACCATTGATTGTTATATCACATATCGAAACTCATAACACTATCATCACCATACCCAAGACAACATGTTAACATCATTATAATATGTGGCACATCATTCCACAAACATCATTGTTAGTAATATGTTATGCCAAACAATGATCACAATCAGAACCTTGTTTCACCATCATCATCATAACCAAATCCTATAAAATTATATGAAAAATAAAATCATGGATCTATATCCATATAGGATAAATAAATATTAAATATATGTTTGTACCTAAAATTTTATGGTATCAATATCCCTAACATCAATGCATTCAGGGCACTCGTAACCATGAATGGGCTCCCTCTATCCCAAAAAAATCAGTATTAATAAAAAAATATTTTAATTATATATTGACATCATCTATTCATTATTCAGAAGACTTAATATTTTAATAAACTATATTTGTAGTTGGATTTATCTATAATACTGAAAAAAATATTCATTACTAAATTTTTTGAATAAATAATTCTAAAATGAGTTGTAATTATTCTACACATTACCCTATGATTTATTTAGTTATAACATTACAATTTATGTTTTTTATCTATTTTGATCATCCTAAAATTATAAACAAATTTTAATAATGCCTCTATGTATATCAGAAACTATAAAATAAATACGGTGATGCAACAAAAAATACATTTATTCACAATGTAAAAAATTAAAAATAAGTTACCAGAATATAAAATTTTAATTATAATTAACATTTGATAATCCATCATTGAATTATATTATATAAAGAAGGTAATATTAATTTATATGAATAACTATTTATGAATATTAACACCATGGGGTTCTGTAAGTTTAATATTTTCTTATAATATTTAAAATTACATAATGCAATTATTTATATGTCACTGTTGGAAAACATACAAAAAATTGAAAAATATTCAATAAAATGAAATTATTTAATTACCTTTTCATTTGATATTCAGATAAATTATGAAATAATCATATTCGATATTTGATAAATTTTTAAACATAATTTCTAAAAATATTATCAATAATACTAAGTATTTATATTTTTTCTAGTGATATCTAGATTTGAAGATGTCCATTATTATACATTAAAAAATTGTATCTATAAATCGGTATTATTAATAATAACAATGATAAGATAATAGTTATATATATATATATCATAACATATATTTAATTTCATTGAATAATAATAATACATTGAGAACACATTTAACGTAATTTCATGATTATTATTTAACGACATTAGTCTGTTTATTATTAGATTATTAAATAAAATTATATTATAAATTTATTTAGTAATAATTATTCATTATAATTGTTGTGATATATCAATTTTTAGGTATAATGATTTTAAAATGTGATAAAAAAAGTTGAATTCAGGATCATGAAAAAAATGATACATGATGAATAGTTTCCATATAAGAACGCTATATTAATACTCTCTATAAAATATTATTTTTTTATCATTTATTATAACGTGTTTAACCTTGTTGAAATTATGGTATTATTTTTTGTGGCTTTTATTATGTCTTTCTATTGTTTATTATGATCTTTCTAGGGAGTCGAAATGTTTTATCTCTATAATAAAATTCTTGAGTGTAGGATTCAATGATTTATTATTTACTAAGATGGGTTATTTGAGGATACAGTAGATGTTTCCAATTGATTATTGTTTTCTTAGGATTCTTTAATGATGACAGAAAATTGGATACATATCAATATTTCAACCTATATGGAGATTTCATTTGTATGCTCTTAAATGGTATAGGTAGTTGACTCTTATGATGTGGATGATGTTATCCTTGTAACTATCTTTATGTGGTTTAGATAGGATGGAACAATATTTTTAGCATACAAACAATGATGTCTTAGTGTTTCTCATATGTTATATGGAAGTATGGGGATTTAATAAGATCCTGATGAATTAATTGGATATATTTTGTGACTGTTATTTAACTATATAATCTATGTATTAGGATCTCTTTCCTTAGGTTGACATGAGTATTTCCTTCATTTTTCAATTTGGTGGAATGATTTACATATAGGACTCACAGGATGATGATTGACATCATGTAACTATTTATAGGATTTTTAAGATGAGTTTTTATTACAAAAGGAACCCACTAATATAATAAGGAAACTATAATTATGTTTTATAAGGTGAATAATTTATCAACCTTGAAACATACTACAAAATCAAAGGTGTGTTTTGATTTAATGTCATTTTATTTTATTATGTATTATTTAATATAGTTCTAAATTAGATGGTCTAAAATGTTATATCTAAAATATTCTTATAGTATTTCATGTACATTATTATATTGAATTGTTTTTATTGAAATGTAATTGAACCTAATGTAATCATTCTAACTCTATTATTTAATAAATTTTTTTGGAGAATTTTTTTGAATTCCTCTCATGATATAATCCATTACATGCATTTAAATAAAAAAGTTAATTTTATACTTGAAGTTTGCAACTATTTATTCTTAATATATTAATTTATTGATCCTTTTATAACTAGTAGTCATGGAACATGAAAAAAATTATGTTTTATTTGGCCATAAATATTTTTAGAAAATGATTATAAATCACGAGTGATTCAACATCTGATAATAATATGGTGAAGTCAAAAATACATTACATGGGAAAGAATAATCAATTACTAGCCACTCAAAATAGATGAGAAATATATAGTGATGAAAATTTAAACAGGTTGGGAAACATGATAAAAAGAATATTATTGACCAAAGATGGAATTATATTTTAAAATAAATGTATTTACTTTTCATAGACTTACTATAAAAAATTAATGACTCTACTCTGTAAATTTGGATTTTGAAACTACAGAGTCACTGGTTCCACGTGGATATTTAATTAAAATTAAATTAAAATACCATTTAATTAAAATCTAAATACAAGATTAAAAACATAAATGACTAGAGGGGTTACACTATTTTTCTTATAAACACAAAATAATTAAAAACCATATAACTCAACAATTACATTCGATTATTATTTTTTTAAATGAGATTCTGAAGTGTCTAGGAACCATAAATTGGAATTTTTAGAAAAAAATACAATGAAAATACTTTAGAATCACTATTTAGAGGTAACCCTGTATTATCATTATGAAATTTATTTCACTTATGTAATGTTTAGAAAATCATTTTCTCCGTTTTTCATGATTTAGTTTTTAGTGGATACCCAAAGATGAGACTCGGATTACCTAGACATGACTATAAGTATTATTTGAGTACCCACATGAGAAAACAAGAAGACTGACATATCTTCACATATATCACGGATTTAAAAAGTAAATTAGGGAAACTATATAGGCACTTCTACAATGTACATATATTTATCGGTTGACCCATATTCTTGATATGAAAAATAATTCATATACTCGAGAATCAATTATAAAAAATTGTTTACCGATACATAACACATAGAATTCATAACATAACATTAAATATCATATTAAAACCATTATACACTATTACATGTACTCAAATTAGAACAATTTATTATAGGTATGAATATTTACGTTTACATAATGTGGGTTTCCTTGTCAAAGTTAATTTAAATATTGAAAACATTATATATTATTATATAATTATGTAAAAGTATATTTATTGATTCAAATAAAACATCTAAATCTATGTAAAGATATTGTGTTAAAATTAATTCATGGAATACGAGAAACAACATGTTAAATTGTAGATGGCATTAATAATTTATAAAACTTTAATGGAAAACATCATTCAAAATATAAGAAAAATACACAACCCTATATCTAGAAGGTATACACCATAATAAAAAAATTAAGGGATGAGAATATTAGATAACATTAAATTAAATACCCCTCAAGAAATTCACACCCTTAAAAATAAAACAAAAAAGGGAGGGAGAGGAAAATGATTTGGGAATTTTTCAACCATACCATGTTATACAACATAAGGACCATGTATATTTAATATATAAGCAATATTATATATGAATCATTTATATTTACACATAGTAAATCTAAAATACTCTCATAATAATATATAAGGGGAGAAAAATATAAAATAACAATAAGTAGATTATTGAAGTATTTCAAAGAGGGAGAGAGTAAATAATATATATCAGAATGGGATTAGATGCCTTATCAAAACAAACTCATGTATTTAACATAAAATTATCATTACACGTATGTGAATAAAATTCACATTTTTTGATATATAATGATCAAAACAAAATGATAAATTTAATTCATATACATTAGAAAACATTACCAAAAAACACAATAAAAGGAAATACTCATCTAAAAACCAACAATACACAATCATTTAAAAAAAATACAAAAAATAATTTTGGAGAAAATAATCTAATGTCCATCACTTCAGAAACACGACATTAGAGTTCTATAAGATGAAAATATAAGCATTACATATATCCATTAATGATGTTATAACTTATTATTCAAAATATTTAGGACATACCTTTTCTAATATATCAGGAAGAATTTATAATAAATTTTCTAATCAATAATTTGTTAGAAATGAATGAAATAATACAAATACATTATTATGTTATTAGAAGTCATGTATACTAAGTAGAACATGATATACTAATAATTACTACATATTGAACATGTTTTATGACATATAATATTAATATGAAAAATTTATATGAATTTCCATTTCAACAATTTATTAATTTTATTAATTAAAATCTGGATATTTTGAAATTTTTTTAATGAAAAAATGTAGTCCTCCTTTATGTTAAGATAATTATGAAAACTACACATCTCCAAAATACTCCAACCAATTTCAATTTTCTGTTATTATATTAAATTAACACATATATAAATATTTATAATTAATTTTTAATGAATACATATTATAAAAAATTTAAAAAATATTTTCAAAAAATATTTTATTCAATATAAAAAAATATAAATGAGAATTAATTAAACCATTTAACTAATTTAACATCAAAAATTTTAAATATACCCCAAAATAATTTAATTTTAAACTCAAACAACTTTCATGTAAAATTGATTGATATTTTTTGGATTGCTAAAACATTTTTTTTCACGATGTTGTCCCAAAAATATCTTTCATGTTTTCTTTTCAAAAGTAAAAAAAGAATAAAAATTAACATTCCATCGTCATATTCGATTAATTCAACTATAACATCTAAAAATAATTTTAAAATTTTATTATTAATCAACTTTGTAATAGAGAATCTAATTCAACGTTTTATATGTTGCATAAGTGAAATGTTTTGATAGAAACAAATATTGTATCCACCGGTAAAAAATAATATAAGCTTATAAGAAGACCATTGCAAACCAGGACCACACATATGATGATACTATAAAAATTAATAATTTCAATTCATCATTTACTAAATTTTAATTTTACTACAAATAATAGTACTAAATTAAAAATATATTACATTTATTAACAAAAATATGAAATTACATGAACATATTAAAATGTAGTGGAATAATCTTAATCAATCTAACCCTTCTATAGAACCTTGATATTGTTTAATATATGGATCACCAACTCACTCTTATTCATATAAAACAAGTAATGAAAAATAATTTATTATTATTGATTAATTGTCTCATACCTTTATTTGATAATGTATATAAGAAACATGACATGTTTGAGAGAAATCATTCCTAAGGATGTAATTACCTAATGCCATGCCGAAATCATGATAAAATCATAATTGACAGCTAATAATTAATAATAATCAAAAAACATTGATAAAAAGTAATATAATTTTGGGATAAAATTATGTAAAATTTAAATAAAAAAATATTCTTATTCCTCATATATGAGCCTATATAAATAAAACCGAGTAAAGAGTATTCCGGAAAAAAATATTAATCAGAAAATCTTATTCCCTTAGATAAAATATCATACACAATTGTACTGAAATTACTTCATTGGAAGAGTATGATGACATAAAAATCTCCATATATTTTATATTTAGATTATAATATTGGAGATAGAGTTATAGAATTATATGAATAAAAAAATAGAAGTAAATTTCTCTATATCATATATTATCCTCAAAACTCTTATAAGATAAGAGATATAATTACTATCTATAGTGAATTTTTTTTGTGGGTTGGAAAATAAATCATGGGGTGGTATAAATAATAATGTATCACTTATTAAATTTGTGTATTCAACCATGAAAATGAGGATAATTATATATACTCATGTAGAAGGTCAAATATCAATAATATAGATAATTATGTCCAGTAACTTAATGGGGAAATATTCAAGAGATATTATGCTCAATGATGAAATTCAAATGACTCACAAAATATTAGGAGTAAATCATAGAAAACCATGACAAATTAAAAGACCTCTAGATGGGAATCTTTATATAGGTGATATATAAGATTATATATAATAAATAATTATCTTTGAACATCCAACTAACATAATTAAACCTATCAAAACCCTATGGTATAATGATCCTCCACATTTTACATTTCATATGCATATTTTTCAAAATTAATTAACCTAGAGTTTTAATGGTCCAGATATTTATAAATTTACATAAATTTTTAATTTATTAAATGAATTATCAAATAATTTAGTTGCTGCGAAAAGGCAGTATACATTTTTTTAGATAGTTATATAATTTGTATTTAGAAAACCATTCTACATCATAACCATTGATAATATAGTTATTTTATATTAAACACTAAGAATATTATATTTAAAGTTATGAAAATGTATGATTGAGACAAAAAAGTGGTGTGATGGACTCTTCCTGTAGTGTCATATCATATAAAGCCAATTTACCAAATAATTCTAGGGAGGAAACATTAAAAGGATATCATGTTATCCAATTTCAATATGATTTCCAATAACAATATCACGGTGAAATTAATTTTTCTTGGAAATGGTAATGCTTTTGAGATCATGTCTCAAATAATGTTTTTCCTTCCAACCAATGATAATTTCATCATCGAACACCTAACTCACATGGAATATGTTGGTGTGATAAGGTGTTATTCATTTAGACAATAATTTTATGAATTTGTATATTATCTATTTTTTAAAATATTATTATTATATTTATACCTTTATTTTATTACTCTATAAATTAATAAATATAGTGTTTGATAAAAATTATATTGAAATTTGAATAAATGAGAATTTTATTTTCATCAAATATATAGTTTCAATAAAAGAAACTCATTTTCATGAATTCGTTCATTTATAGAAAAATTTATATTTTATGAAATAATTATTTTTGAAAAATAATTACTCAATATAGTTGATATTTTAATATATGATGAACAATATAATAATATGCAGGTCATAAAATAGTTATCTTACGGAAGAAAAATTTATTAATAAATAATGATTTTTTATTTTAATGTATAAATTTACACATATTTGGAGAATTTTTTTTGAAAAAATAAATATTTATTTTTATGTAAACACATATAATTATTATGTTGTGATTTTTATTAATAATTTTCTAAGAAAATAATTTTTTTCTATAAAAATTAATTTCTGTATATGTATAGGGTTTTTATTATGTCATCATTAAATATTGAATGTGATATAATAAAAATAATAAATAGTTCTTAGGGACTAAATTGGGACTCCTACTTAAAATGATGCGTTTTTAATTTAATTTAAATTATTGTATTAACCCTTAATAAATCCTTCACAAGAAATATAAAATTTTAATGATATAAAATAAATTCATTATAAACATGAAATTCAATAATCCTCATTAAAAACTATATGAATAGATAGTATAGTTTATGTATCTGTTTACATTTCCATATAGTTTGGTAATCCAATATATGTAATTTATTAAATAATTATCTTTTTTTTCTATATTAACTAACACAGACAATCATTCCCGTTCTATAAAAAAATGAAGCATGAATATATTATTCATTCCCATTCTACATTCCTCTTAAGGTCCCCCTATTCTCTTTATAAATCCTCATAATATTTTTGAGGTTCCCTCTCATTATAATAGTTCTACTAATTCTCATATATATTCAAGAACCTTCTTTAGTCATTAATTTTAATTTTTTTTCAAGTTATCATATGTTCTTACACATCCGTTATATTATCCTCATTATTTCCATGTAATGATGGAAAAAAATTTCTCCTCTATCGACATTCAACAATCCAATATATACACACATTCTACAACAAAAATTATATTTTTATTTTTCATGATAAAAATATGTGTAGAAAATACCCATATCCATTATCCCTCAAGGGAATTCAGAAATAATCAACTATTATTCATTGATTGGGAATTAATCTATATTTATATAACACTCTGTAATAATGGGGTTTAATTTTTTATGATAAATCATTCTATTCTTTGATCAATGTGTCACACATATCTATGAACATTATAAAGGGTTGTACTAACTATGTAATTCTATATCCCCAATATGAAATGGGTAATTTTTTTTATCTCAAAATATTTTGAGTTTAGTGAATTTTCTAGTATACTAAGGACACCATGTGGTGTTGTCCTTATAGTTATAAATGACTTGTGTGTATGATATCATGATTTATGTGGTTTCCATAGTCACATATTCCATGTTTGTTATCATATTATATTATGCCACACTGTTCAATATTATTATTCTAATGTCACTTATGATACCATAATATAACTCAAGGATCTCATGTCTTTGTTTACCATATGTTATGATTTCTTTATTTACATATAGAGAATTATATATCACCCAATAATAATTTATATCACAGTGCTGACCAATATAGTTTGAAATTAACAATGGATTTTTAATAGAAGGTTAAAATGATTAAAAATAATGTTGTTGTAATATTTTCCAAAATTAATATTCAATTTACCTAATAATCCAAAGAGTCATGGAATAATGATATTAAGTGGTTGTATTGTGTGTATCTTTATCTAATTAATTACAATTTATTGTGTAATGAAATGTGAGTTTTCATTGATTGTATAATTGATAAATCATTGGGGGGGAATTATTATTAGAGAACTGTAGCATAAATATTCAGTATAATAAAAAATATATTTGGAAAACAACCCTATAATTTTTTACAAATATTGAGTAATTGTTTCTCACCAAAATAAATCCATTTCTAGATACTATAAGTGGATGTGGGTTTGGTGAAGTATCACATAGTGTAAATAACATTGACATGATCTCAATGTGTGGAGTCAATCATCACTTTGTTGAATGAAAATAGGGCATGATACAAACTAGTTTTGACCTAGAAGTGGTATATGCTTTGATAAATTCAATGTATCCTTATGAGACATTAAAAATGGATTAAAAATACCCCTTAACATTTTTATTACAAAATATTCAAGTTTAATATTGATCAAATCCCACAAACTCATTTGTTAAGAATCATATGTCATTTAGGGTTATTACATTAAATGTTCATGTTTTTATTGATATTTCATTAATAGTGAACAGATTTTCAACCTAAATTTTCAATATATTTATATTTAGGGGAAATAAAAATAAAGAAACAAATTAACAACCAATGTGAGGGACATTTAATGATGATAGAATGATATTTTCTTTCAAATAGGATCTGTAAATGAAAACATCATTACAAAACATTATAATCTTTATCATGTTTTGAACATAAAATTAAATAATCATAAATAAAATTATACCACTATGAAATAGAAAATTGAAATAGAGTCTATTATGAGAAAAATGACATTAAATTCAAGGAATCATTCATCCTATTAATATTGTTTCACTTAATTGAATCCAAATAAAATATCATCTACATCTTTTTGTTCTCTTATAAATTTATGTCAATGTTTTATTTTTATCTAATGGAGGAAAAATAAAATCTATAGATTAAATTGAACATAAATACAAAGAAAGAAGTAGAGATCAATGAAATGTAGTGAATGGATATTTATAAAAAGTTTAGTGAAAATTATTTTCCATGAACACTTCAACTAATAATGGAGGAGGAAATACTTAACATGAATCAAATGAATGAAAAATAAATCAGATTTTTTCATAAAAATATCAAAATAATCAAATGATACAAGATTAGATTCATTAAACCAAAAAAATATTTGACCACTTATTTGGTGTGATAATTCCATATCTAAAAAAATCCAAAGAATTTAGATAATTTGTGTGTTATTAATAAATTTTACAATGTTCCCTTGATGAATAATGTTAGATCAGAGAGTCTCAATTTATTCTAAGGACTAGAGTCAAGATGTTGGGAATTAATATTAATTTTTTATTGTGATATAAAAATAACTTATGTGAATGAAACTATATAATACATATTGTGAAATGAATTGAAGAACAATCTAAAACTTTATCTAAAGAAGTAAATTAAAAGATATATTTTCTAGAAGAAATGAAACCCCACTACCGATTGCTAATAGAAAAATACCATCAATGTGTTGTAAGAAATTATTTATTCTATAAACCATAATCCTATGATATAATTTATATATATTTAAATAACCAAATTAATATGAGAAAAAATTCACTAAGGAAGGGTTGTCAATGATTAACAATGTTAATAGCCCCCCTTGTATTATAGAAAAATGGAGATCATAAGAGAACATAACTACTAATGGGGATCCTGATTAAAATGAGGTGACATGTATTATATTTATTCATTCATGGAAATAAAATTTAATATTTTATTATTAAATAATTAACTCATTAATATCATTCATTTGTTTTAGATATATACATAAAACACATCAAAACATGGATGTGGAGTTATCATGAAATACCATAAAGGGGTCAAATGTATATTCCAATGTATATGAATCATCCCTTATACATTTATTTTTTTTGAAATTAAAAAAAAATTATGATACTCCCCGTATAAGAGTTTTGTTATTTTAGTTGAATAGATTCAATATATTGGTATAATAGAAAAATAAATTTTCAAGACATAGAAATATATCACTATATCAAAATAAATCACTCATTCTATAAAAAATCATGATGGATGGTAATTGATCAAGGGTAAAATAATCTCAAGAATGAAGATTATCTAATTTTGAGATATGATGACAAGATCATATGATTAGGACGAAGAAAAATATCATCATGGATGAAAGTCCCATTTTAATGCAATTTATGGATGTGGTTCTTCAATAATTTCACACTCTTCCTCTTATAACTGAGGATAGTATTTCCATCAAGTTCATAATAGAAGATTTTTAAATATCATGGAATCTATATAGAGTGAAATTTTTTTAACCTAGTGAACTAAACATTCAATTACATAAGAATAAGGATAATGATTTTATATAACCAATAATCTCACAATGAGGTCGATCGATCCTCTTCTTCATGAAGAAGGATGTGGCAATCTTCCAGTTCACTGATTATCATGATATCAAAAATAATGTCATGTTACCGAACAATGTTATCACCAACACTAGGATATACAGATATATAACCCAGACTATGGAATTCAAATGATGTCTATGAATATAATTGGTAATTGGAATCCATGGTATCCTTATATTATCTGGGAGTTGTTATTGGTCTGTGAACATAATCTCATGATTTACAATCCCACAATACAAGAATTTATAGTGGGGAGTTAGTTATTCATGGAATTATAAATTTGAATATATATTTTAACATTAATATAATATTATAATCACTGTAATAGTGATCACATTACCTTCAAGTTGGATTTTCTGTAACACCAAATGCGTCCACAATACATTTCTCTTTGAATTATACAATAGCTTGTGATTTACGCAGCATCGAGTTCTACCACACCGTGACCAATCAAAAAAGACGTTTAAACCATAGTTATAAATTGTAATACACAATTTTTAAAATAATTGAAATTTTATTTTTTTAAATGGACTTTGTTTTTGGATTCAGGTAATTAATTTTAGCTTAGGGTTAATTGTCAGTATTTTTCTGAAAATTTTCATTTTTTGATCAATAGTTCAAAGTGATGTGTTATTATATTAATCAAAAAGATTATTTAAATTAATAATTTTAAATTAAGAATATCTTAAATTAAAATTATATAAATAATACTTATATTATTACAATGTAATTTATTAGAGTAATTTTATAATAATTTTAGATATGAAAAATTTTATTTAAGTTTTTAACGTCATTTACCCACCTTCTGGGAAAATTTGCAAATCAGCTTAAAACATAATATGACCACATCAGTAATTTGAATTTCAATAGTCTGACAGATTTGGTTTTTTTCAGTAAGTAAAATTTTTCTCAATAGGATGAAAATAATATTTTTTGAATAGTGATTTCGATTTTTATTTACCACAGTAAAAAGTAAATAATGAAATTAAAGGGAAAAAAATTTAATAGTGTAAAATTACCCTGAATCAGGTAATAATTCTATTGGATAAGTGTTAATGGACCAAAATAATCCTTAGTACAAAAATAATATCCTTTTTATCCATTTTGGTTATATTAGGACTTTTATTTTATTTTATTGTATCAAGAGTTAAAAGTGTTGAATTCAAAGTTTAATAACTAATACATTATTTATATAGGGTTATAAATAATATAAATTCGACTATAAATATTTATAATAAACCTAAAAATATTTACTACATCATAGAATATTATTTTTAACTTTTATACATTATATATTTATATTTATTTATGAATCATCAATGATGGAATAATTATCTTATTAATGTATGATTAAAATAATAAATATTATAAATCTAAATAAAAAGATAAATTAAATATTTTGATGCCATCCACGAAATATCAAGTTGAATATGTCATTTTACGTTTGATTCAATGTATTTTTTTTAAAAGTAATCAATTTGTAATGACTTTCACAAAAACCAAAATACTAAATATTTTAAAAATTGACATAAATTAGTGTCTAAAAAATATACTATTTTATTAAATGGAATAAATTTCCTAAAAATCTAATATTCGTCCAAAGGACTAATATACTATTATATATGAGATTAATTAACCACATTAGGTTCTCATGAAATTTTATTGTTACCATATTATCCATGAAGTATATAAATAAAAGAAGACATGGTAAAAGATATACTATTAAACTAAAAGATATATCTAAAAGATATGATAAATTTGGAGACCAAAAAGTGTATACAACCTATTGGTTGAGGGGATATAGAACCATATCCTACTTATCCACTAAATAAATCAATTATTTTCTCGTATAAAATGAAAATTATTTTATAATAAATGAATATTTCATGTTTTTCTCAAAGTACCACGCACCTCTTTAATAAAAGCGGTATTCCTTTATCATAATTTCACACCTCCAAGGACATTTGACTCAACCAAAACCTACAAAAATAACCTCCCAAATACCCTCAAAATAACATATAGGCCTTACTTTTATCATATATACCACTTATGGGGCACTTTCCTTCAAATCAAAAGGAAGAACCCGAAGAAGTGGTATTTATTATATCACCTCTTTCAATGTTCATTTCTTCTCACTCAACTTATTTCATAGTAGTTTACATAAATAATAAAAAATATCGTAACATTTACATAGAGTTTTTTTATTAAAAATATGGTTCAACCCCATTTGTTATTCTACTAATCCTATTAATGAAAAAGTCACTATACGTGTGTATGTACGGCTTACCATCTCCAAATAATGGGGTAGTTTTTTATTCCACATTTCAATATTCAAATAGGTATAATACTGAGTTTAATTTATGTAAATAAATATTATAACATGTCAATTATTTTTTATATATAATATTCCATCAAATTATGTAACATTTCATCATCAATAGAATAATTTTGTCACACGTGTGTACGTATGGATTACTGTCTCAACAACGCGATGAGATTTTATTCCCCAATGTAACCATTCATAAATAATTATCATTTGATGATTACAAAAAAATTATGCACATAATATCATTCTGGATATGAATTAAATAAATCGTATCTATAACAAACATGACTTATGTAACAATACATATAAAGGAAAACAAATTAGTTTAAACATGAAATAATAATACTAATGTATTATTAACAATGTAATATTAGAGGATCATATATGAAATCATATTAATGTATTTGGTTCTTGTATAATTTTATGAAAATAATTTAACCATTATATAAGAGTTTATCATCCCCTTGAATAAGGAATAGTATATTGTAAGGGTTAATTTTCCAATCACTTTATTATTAGAGTTTGTTTAAACTTATATATCTATTAATACTTCTTTATCATCCACATTTTTGTTTATTAAAATATATATTTGAAAACATTTTTTCAATTTCCTAGACTATAGGATAAATTAATTTATAGCCTTTATTTTCATCATATAAATTTTTTTCAGTGAAATATTTCCTTTAATTTTCGAACAATGAACTTTATAACCTTTTTGACAAATTAAAGAAAGCATATTTGTTTATCTTATGTGGTGGGTGCTACTATTTTTGGCTGTTATAACACAATAGAAGCTTCCATGAAATAGTATATAAATATTTATCATATAAATGTTTTCTTTTATAATAATGAGTCCATTAAATTATTTCAATGTTGAATGATATATTTCTCTAAATTACTTTTTTGTATTGATTTCATCAATTTCAACATCTATTGTAGAATTTTATTTTTAAATGATGATAATTTATTATAATAAAATCTTATATATTTTATTTAATGAGTTATGATATTTTTGACTGTTTATGTAATGACCCTCTAATTATCATTGTCTTTAGAGTACAACGATTCATTACTAGGCCTTAAGCGACATTCCCAAGACGCTCATGGCTGGCAATAAATACTGAAGGGTTTCAAATAGAAGTTGAGGACGATTTACCCTTTATAAAATAATCCAATAAACCTACCAACCATAACCAAACATTCAAAATATGATGCTTGAACAAATGGAATTTAACTCAACAAAAACATTTATCTCACAACCACATCAAAGTAAGGAACGAAAGAATAATAACCGCGAATCAATGTACACAGCCGATAAACCACACATGACTCTCCAAAGACCACATGAACCCATGCTCCATAATCTCAAAGCACCAAAATCTATGAACTGCCCATACATCAGAAGGTAGTTCTAAACATGTGTGAAACAGTAACTTTTCCTTTTTCCATGATGATAGCATATGGAGAAACACCCAAGTGCCAATGCAGGGGAGAGTATAAATCAATGTATGTTTTCCCCATTGAATTCGGTAATCCTGCCACTAGGATAGAATATTTAGCAACAAAAAATAAACATTTTATATAATAAAAAAATCTCAAAAATAGTTAATCACTAAATATAATTTTTTTTCAAAACCATTCATTACTAAAATTTTACAAGTGTGATTAAAACAAATTTTCCCAGTAAGTTAATTTTCACGGAAAATACCTAAACACTCTTTACAACGATTTCACAATATATCGTTATCAGCATACCCAACCATTACTCATACCCTTTCAACCAACCATTCATGCTACGTTATGATATATCCATACTCATGAGAGGTTTCTTGTCAATCTACCTTGTCATCACATGGTAACTGTTTCCCATTTTCCATTAACCCTTTGGCACCGAGCACAATGTCATATTTCAAGCAAGCCCTGTATATGAAATTCACATGTCCCATAAACTCTTTGGCATCATGAACAAACAAATATTTCAACAAATACACAAATATGAAACATGAACACACACCACATATTCCCAACCATCATGCCAAAACAAACCTCATAATAAAAACACCTTTTTATTGAAAAACATTTATGTCAAAACTATTACATTTCCAATCCATTTCAATTCCAAACCATTTCAATAAAACCCAATACTTATTGAAATGAATTTATATTTACAATGCCTATTTCATCAACCATTTATCAATTACTTAAAATCTTTAATTTAAATAATCATTTTCAATTGATGAAAATAAACCCCCCATGACACAAATATTCACCAAGATCAGGAATTTTACAAAAACCATAAATCATACCAAAAAGAAGATTTTTACATGATTTTCACAATTAATTTATTTAATATAAACCATAATTAATATATTCCAATGCATTCTAGAAAGAGGAAATAAGAGAGAATCCTCCTACCTTGGCGGTGTTGATGAATCATTGACAACAAACGATGAACGCAAAAGAAAGCCGGTCAATTCTACAAGAACAGACCATAGTTTTATTATCCTAGCTAGATCACGAACAAAATTATATTATTTGGAATCCAAAACGTAGATATAACCAATATAGGTTCATATCTGAGAAATAATTTAGATTGAAGAAGTAGATCTATGCAGATCTAAGAAAACATGATAAATTTGGAAGGAATGTCGACATACCTAATAAATCAGACTCGAAGTCACCAAGGGAAGGCTCTGGGATGGTAAAAAATCTTATGGGGAGGGTTATATAGCCTTATATGGGCATTAATATATAAATATGGTCATTTGTAAGCCAAACAAAAATATATTTCACATAAACTAGTAAGCTCCCAAAAAATAGGATCTAGATTTTACCTCTGCGCAAGGTTTGACCACAAGGTTTGAGTCAACCGAGTATGGATAATGTGATTGTCCTTCTTTTCCCAACAGTCCTTATAAAACCCCCACACTCTCCCATCTTTAAACATTACCCATTTTCAGAAACACATTTTTTATGGAAACATCCATCTTTATGGAAACACCCCACTTAATTGAAACAACCCTGTTTTTGGAATCGCACCACAATCTGGAAAGAACCCACTTTTTGGAAACACCCCACCTTACGGAAAGAACCCACATTTTCGAAGCAACCAACATTATGGAAACACCCAACATTATGTAAACTCTCTATTTTAGGGAAACACTATATTTAAGACACATAAAATAAAAAACGTGAGGAAATGGGTTATTTACCCAAAACCATGGGTACTACATTCTCCCCAAAATTGGTCTTTCAGTCCTCATAAATTAGAACACCCTTATCGGCCAAAAAGAGTTTTGTCCACAGCTCGTTCATTTCCTTATCATGTTCCCTAGTCTCTTCTTTAATTTGACCATGTTTCCATAAAACCATCTCTAGGATGATGATTTTCAAATTCAAGACTCTCTCTTTCCTATCCATGATCCACAGTAGGATATAAATTAGTGAGGCATCGGGTTATAGTCAATGTGATCCCATCTGATCTCATGGTTAGGATAAAGGTGATACTTTATCAACTAGGATACAAGGAACACATTATGCACCGAACTAATTCATGGTGGTACAACAACCTATATTCCACCTCTCCAACCCATTCTACTATCTCAATGGGGCCATTATATCTAGGAGATAGCATTCCATTGTTTTCGATGAAATGATGTCCAACCCTTGGAGAGATCCATTCGAAGATATTCTCACCCACATCGAATGACAATTGTCTTCGACGATGAACTGCATAAGATTTTTGAAGACTTTGAGTCATCTCCATCTTATTTATAATAAACTAGATGTTCTCCATTGTTTCTTGGACATGTCTTTGCCTGAATTGTGACATTTCGCCCATTTCCACCAAGCATAATGGATTACGACAAGGACACCCATCCAATTCTTCAAACGGAGTCATCTGTATCAATGCTTGATAGCTGTTATTTTATGAGAACTTCAATAAGAGTATATGCTCCTCCAATAAGCCACATAAATCAATTAAAAATCCTTGGAACATGTCTTCCAACATTTGAATCAACTACTCAGATTCCCCATTAGTTTGAGAATGATACGCTATTTTCATATTCAACCGAGTCCCCAAGGATTTATATAAGGATTTACTAAAACGAGATGTGAACCTCATATCTCTATCTAAAACTATGGACACTAGTACACCATTCCTCTTTACCAGTTCCCGGATGTAGGTTTTTAAATTATCTTCCACCATATGAGGTTCACAAATAGGGATGGAATGGTCTGACTTGGTTAGATTATCTACGAACACCCAAATGTCATCATGTTTATAGGAAATTATTGGAAGACAAGTAACAAAATCCATTGCTATCTGATCTGATTTCCACACTGGGATGGGAAAATATTGTAACATACAAGCTAGCCTCTAATGTTATGCTTTAACCAACTGACATGTTAATCACTGCAAGACAAATTCAGCCACCATCCTTTCCATGCCACTCCACCAAAACTGTGCCTTCAATGCCTTATACATATTCTATGTACCTAGATGTACAACCCATCATGAATAGTTGTAAAATTAAAGGAGTTTTTCTGGAAAAATCATATTTACAACCAACCAATCTTTTAAAGAAAAAACAAAACCCCCATCAAGTTTCCAGCCCATAATGGTCTCCCCACCATTGAGTATTGAACATATTTCCAATCATTCAACATCATATTTTTGTGCCTATTTGATTATTTTAAATAAATATAGAACAAGCGTAGCTGAAAATAAAACTCCAACATCACCTCAGTCCTCACATTCCACATGCTTGTCGACTAAGAACGACATCAATTACAATTCATCTGAAGCTTCATTCGCCAAATGAGCCTATGGCATTCAACTAAATGCATATGAAACCAAATTTCCTTTCCCTAGGGAGTACATCAAATAAATGTCAATCCTTTTTAGATACTTGATCCATCACCTTTGCCTCATATTTAAATATTATTGTGAGAAATTTTGTTTCAAGCATTTGTGATCTGTAAACACAGTCAATTTCTCACCAAAGGGATAATGTCTCCATGTTTTCAATACACTGATGACTGAAGCTAAACCCAAATCATGTGTTGGGTAATTATTCTCATGCACCCTCATCTTCCTTGAACCATAACAATCCACATGATCTCCTTTCAGGAAAACACATCCCATACTAGATTTAGAAGCAACACCACACACCACATATCCATATTCTAATTATGGAAATATCATGATAGGTGCTAATTTAAGCCAATCGTTCAGTTCCTTGAAATGCATATGAGATTGCTCCATCCATTGTAATAGATCATTATTATTTGTCAGGTTTGTCATTGGTGAAGCTAGTCTTGAGAAATCACACACAAAGCATTGGTAGTCACCAGCTAGACCAATAAAACATCATATCTCGAAAACAGTTATCCGTGGTTGCCAATATATAACGAATTAAATTATTTCATGATCAAATAAAATGACTTTCTCGGAAATGAAATGGCCCAGAATATGTACTTCTTATATCCAAAAACCACACATTGATAATTTGGCCTACAAAAGATGATCTCTCAAGAATTTTAACAATGTTCCCAGGTGCACCTCATGATCATCCCTTGTCTTTGAATAAACCAAAATTTCATCCACAAACACCACAAAAAAAGAATCCAAATAATGTTTAAATATCTGATTCATCAATCCCATGAATATTTTTGGTACATTTATTAGTCCGAAAGGTATTAATATATATATTCATAGTGTCCATTCACTAATTTTGAAATCTATCTTTGGAATATCCGCTTTCAGAACTATCAATTGGTGACATCCTGATCACAAGTCAATCTTGTAGATACACTGAACTCCCATTAATTGATCAACCATATCATAAATGTGTTGAAGTGGATATTTGATCTTTATCATAACTTGGTTAAGATTATTAAAATCAACACACAACCGAAGAGTTTCATCTACCTTCTTCACATACTAAACTAGTGATGCCCATGGAGACGTACTTGGTCGAATAAAAAAATTACTTTGTAGCTCCTCTACACTTTAATTTCCGATAATTCTAATGGTGCCATCGTAAAGATGGAAGGGAAATAGGATTGGTCTCTATAAGGAGATCAATCATAAACTCCACTCCCCTTAGAGGAGGTAACCTTGAGAAGTTCATTGGGAAGATATCTGGAAATTGATCCACAATGGCTATAAATTTATTTTCCTCGATCTATTCCATTGATTCCAAAATAAACTCTTCCAATTGATAAGAGATATTTTACACCATTAGTGCCAAAAGTATCTTTGCGACCTTCTTTATAAACCTCTATCCATTAAAGAGATGCTTGATTCCGTTATCAGTTATGAAACTAATTGTTCTCCTATAATAGTCGATTTGTGGATTGAACATTGTTATCCAATCCATACCTAGGTTTACATCATAGACATCCATATCAAAAAACGAGAAGTCCCATTTTAGATCAACTCCATCAAAAATTATATCACATTCTTTACACCCAAACGCTTGACATTCTCTTTCACAAATAGGATTTTTCAGTTCTTAAATATAAGGAATAATTTCCAGTTTTAAACATTGCAAGTCAATATCACGAGAAGCAATGAAGGAATGTCATGCATCAATACCAAATAACAGTTGAACAAAGGTATAAATAAAATGAACCATACCTCCCATTGTAGATGGTCCAGCCTGATGATCAACAATCATATTCTCATCTCCATACAATTTATTATTCAAAAAACATTTCTCATTTTTCCCATATGGATGTTTCCCTAGTTGAGGAGTCATGGTATTTCTAGAATCTGCATGACTTGATCTACTCTCGTAAAGAGACTGATTCTGTTGTTCTTATCCAGTTGAAGCATACAATTCTTGTGACACCAATGAAGTGTCTAGATCACGTGACCTTGGAGAACTTTGAAAATAGCGTTGAAGTTGTCCCATCTTGTTGCAATATTGACATGCTCCAGGTTGTCCCATACAATCTCAATTTATGTGTTCAAGAAGACCACATTGAAAATAACCTTCTTTACTATGGGTTCATTGAAGATGGTTTACTAATCTAGCCATTTGGTTATGATTTCCACTTACACCTTGGAAATAGATGTCCCTTTGTCCTTGTTCCTTGTTGTTGAGTTCTCACTGTTTCTGGTAGGTATCATCATGCCACGTCCGATAGATCTCGAGATATCACATTCATCCATAGTCGCTCTATTCACCATCTCTGTATAATCTGCAATATAATATACTTTAATCATTGATCGAATCTCCCTTCCTTTCCCGGATTCAAAGATTTCTTCCTTCAATGAGGCAATTTCCGCATCTTTTGGTGCAAATCATACTATATTCATGAACATAGCTGCATACTATGTGATAGAGAGACTCTCTTCTTTCATGATGAAGAAATATGTCGTTTTCTATATATTGATCATGGGTGGATAGAATTTCTCATTGAAAAATTCCTCAAAATCCTCCCATTTAATTCCTTCATCCAATTTATCGTACTCCTCTAAATCCCACCACTAATGTGAAGGATCCTCAAGCATATATGTCGCCAGTTTTACCATTACCTCTACCGGTGTGATGATGGAGTAAAATATACGATTCATCCTACACATCCACACATCTGCCTTCTCATGTTCAGAATTACCACAAAAATTTGGTAGATTTTTCTTCAAGAACCAGATGGAACAATTCACATGCCATGGATCATTCCTTCAGTTCCCTATTTCCATAGATTGAAAAGCATGGATAGTATACTAAACCATCTCTTGGTTCAAACGTGGTTTAGGTGCAAACAAATTTTCCACAGATTCATCATGTTGGTTTTCGATGACGCCTACCTGGTTCCATTTTCTAAACAAACAAAAAACACTTTTAATATCAATATCTAGAAACCGTTGTCTTATAATTTCAAATTCTATCACATCAAGTATCCCAACAGTGTTTTTCGAAAAAACCATTTTCCCATTCTCAAACATCATTTATAACACTTCACACGCTTTTGAAAATTAATCCACTTTCAAAATATGATAAGAATTCTCTTTTTCAAAATCATTCATTTTAAAACAAATTATATTATTTTTCAAAAATTAGCACCTTTTTTTCACAACATGAACCATTCCTCGATATGATGTATGCACTAATAGTGGGATTTCATTCCCCTAAAATCCATGTCATGCTCATCTCATTGGATAAATCGATGACAATGTGATTTGAAAATTCCAGATGTGTCACCTAAAACTTATTTTCCAACTCCCTGATAACATGATGTTTATAAAAAAGGGTTAGATACATATTTTTATTCTACAAATTTCATGTTCTGACAATCCTACCTCATTCTATGATTCCCAATAAAGGAATAAACAAGAAGGTATTTCATCTCCAAAAAATAGGAACATCATTTACTACATGTTAGGAAAGGACCGAAGAAGATGATACCATTATTAATGACCCACAAGGTCTCATTAGCTTGAGAGTACAACGAGCCATTACTAGGCCTCAGGTGACATCACCAAGATGCCCAATGCTTGCAATAAATGATCAAGGGTTTCAAATACAAGTTGGGGATAATATACCCATTATGAAATAAACCAATAAACCTACCAACCATAACCAAAAATTCACAATATTATGTATGAACAAACATAAGACAACTCAATATCCTCAGGTATCTCACAATCACATCAATGTAAGAAAAATCAGATGAATAACATCAAATCAAAGAACAAAGTAGATAAACCACACATGACTCTCCAAAGACCTCAAGACTCTATGCTGCACAAGCTCCATGATACAATTTCTCTGAACATCAAATACATCACTAGGCCTCAAGACTCCATGCTCTAAAAGTTCCATGCTCCAAAATCAATGAACATCAAATACATCACGAGGTAGTTCTAATCATGTGTTGAACATTACCTTTTCCCTTGTCCATGAGGATAGAATATGTAAAAGAACCAAAGTGCCGAAGCAGGGGTGAGTATAAAACATAGTAGGGTTTCCACAATAAATTCCCTATTAATGACACTAGGATATAATAGTTAGAAAAAATTATAAAAATAATTTATATAGATAATCTTCTCAAAATTATTTTATAACTAAATATAAATCAGTTTCAAAAAACATTCATTAACAAAAACATACAAGTTCAATTGAAACTAATTTTCCCAGCAAGTTATTTTTCTGGAAAAATAAAAAAAAAATATTTAGAACAATTTCACAATATCCATTTATTGTCATACCCAACCATTCCTCACACCCCTACAACATACCATGCATGCTATGTTATGACAGTTCCATACTCATGAGCGGTTTCTTGTCGATATATAACATCGTCACTGGGTAAGTGTTTTCCATGTGCCATTATCACTTTGGCATTGAGAACAATGTCATATTTCAAAGAAGCACCTCATATGAATCATGAACACACAACACATATACCCAACGATCATGCCAGAACATCCTTATCAATAAAAAAACCTTTTTATTGAAAACTGTTTCAGTCAAAACCATTTCCTTGCCAAAACATTTAAATTCAAAACCATATCAATAAAACATTATTTTTATTTGAAAACATTTCTACTGAAAACCCCTTTTTCATAAACCATTCACCAATTTCAAAAAATCAATAATTTAAAATCATTATTTTGAATTCATGAATCTAAACCCCCATGGCACAACAATTCACTGTGATCAGGCAATTTCACATAAACCATAAATCAGCAATAAAAAAGATTTTGTTCAATGATTTTAAAAATGTATTTCATTTACATTAACAAATTTGAATATATTTAAATCAATTATAGAAAGATGATATGAGAGATAATCCTCCTACATTGATAGTTTTGATGAAACGTTGACAATAGGCGATGAACACATAAGAAATCAGGTCAATTCTACTAGAATGGCCTCAGTTCTCTTATCTTAGAAAAATAATTACTCAAATTTGATTTAATTGGCATCAAAGAAACGTTGATATACCCACTATAGGATCAGATATGAGAAATAATGGATATTGGAGAAGTAGATCGAAGCAGATCTAATAAAACATGACAAATTCCGAAAGAATGGTGAAATACCTCAAGAATCAGACTCGAAATCAAAAAGGGAAGGCTCTGGGATGGCACACAGTCTTTTTGGAAGGATTATCCCACCTGTTAGGGAGATAATTATCGATATAGGGGATTTTTTTAGCCAAACCAAATTATATACCGCAAAACAATGTTAGCTCCTAGAAAATAGGATATCGATTTGACCTCTGTGTAAGTTTTGACCACAAGGTTTGGGCGAACCGTGTATTGATTGTGCGACCTTACATATTGTCCAAACACTCCTTATTAATCCCCCAATAAATCCCATATTCCACCATTATCCTTATTATGTAAAAACCTTTTTATGGAAATATCCAACTTTATGGAAACACACCACTTTATTGAAACAGCCTGGTTTATGGAGAGACCCTACTTTAAGGAAACAACCCACCTTACGGAGACACCCAAAATTATGAAAAAAAATCCACTCTATAGAATCATTCAAAATTATAAAAACACCAAACTTTATGGAAACTCTCTATTTTATGTAATCTCTATATTTTTAAACACACTAATTAAAAAACAAGAGGAAAGGGGTTATGTACCTAAAACTGGGGGGTATAACATTTGATGTAATATTTCTGTACCATTCATGATTTATGGTTAAAGTGTTGAAATTTCATATTCTAGTTTTAATACAATTTATTTTATTTATTTTCACCCTTTTTATATGACGAATGCATTTGACATAGTAAGTTATGGGTGAGGCCTGCTATAGCCCCTCGATTCATTAGTAGATCTCATTAGAAAAACTAGTGTCTTAGAACGAGGCTTTGACAAACATTTTTTTTATATTATTGGCATGAGGACTTGAAAATGTGGTTATGATGTCTAAAATTACGCAGTCCATCATTATTATATTAGTTATTGGCATTAAATGTGATTATCCAATTAGTAGAATATCCATGTGAATATATAAATGGGAATTTTGATTTATCATTTCTATATATTGAAAAGGATAACATTTAAAAGGATTTTTTCTGTCTAATACATTTCCTTAAATGTTTGGGCTTATTTATGAATGTTTCCTCTATATTTGTATCCTTACTAAGCTTTTGAGATCTCCCCTTTCATATATTTAATTTTTCCTAGGATTCTAAATGTATATTATGATTGACCTTTAAGGACATGCTAAGGTATATGACTATGTTCAAAGGATACACAATGATTATTTATCATTTTATAATGTAATTTTAAATTTATGAAGGTATATAGTAATTACATGTCTATTAAACATATCGGCCTTTCTGAGAATGATCTCTTAGATAATGAATATGTTATTTAATAATGTACCAACTCTATATAACATAGGTCAGGGCGTTATTGTTGGTATCATAGGATTTTTAGTACTTATATGGGAAACTATATTTAGAAAACCATTGATTATTGATCATTAATAGAAGATTAACATTAACTATAGGTATTTAATAACATTCAAAATAATTTGGTAATGTAGATATTATGTGGGTTTTCAAAGAAATAGATCCATGTTTGCATACTACAAGTGGACGTGGATCTAGAATAGATGTACCTAGGAGTGAAAACCCCAACAAAGAGGTTCGTTCTTGATCTGGGGTATCCATGTACACGACAACGTGCCTTACTACCAACCTGGTTTGACATGCCCGAAGGATATGCTTTGGATAATTTACATTTTGAGTAAAAACATTATGAATAATTTGTGTGTAAATACTTCAAAAATGAATATAATATTATTTTTAAGGATTATATGGATAAACATATTAATTTATGATACATATTTTACTAGTATGGAATTATGGACTGTGATTCATAAACTAATCAATTGTATGCCATTATTATGAAATGGATTATAGTGGAAGGAATGAAAACTATATCAACAAACATAATCTATATAGATATTTCCCTCCTATTCATTAAAATTATAGTAGTGCCTGTGATTATAATGGTTATAAAATCTTATAACTATACTGGGACAACTCTCTGCAATTATGAATGCAAAATATACCCTTATGAAGCACCCTAATCGAAAATGTGGGGGATCACTGTAAGACTGTTTCATGAGATAACAACCACATTCATTTAATGGGAATGTGAATCAATTTTTAACTAAGAGATGGGAAATTTCCAAAGATAAAATATTTCATTCATTGGGGATTAGAGAAAGGGAAAAAGTTTTCTTTCCAGTTTATCCCTTCTTAGAAGATGTAGATAAATAGTGCTCGTTAATTCAAAACACAAATGTTGATGAACAAGTATAAAATATGGAATGAAGGGAGTTTAATGATATTTTCTTATAAAAATCATTTCTTTGTGATCATCAAGCTGATATGGGAAGGCTATATCTGAGTCTGATTCAAAAGGAGGATGAAAATGTTGAAAATTATTAGGTTAACATTTCAAGGATAGCAAGCCATGCTACAAATTTTATATGTAACCCAATAATTAATACTGATAAGTTCATGGATGGGTTAAATCCATTTCTTCATCGAGCATTAGTCTCTCAATCCTTATCATCGTAAGAATATATATTCTCATGTTTTATCAAGAAAGAAAAATAATTCCCCAAGTCTTACGATGTTAACGAGAAGCAAGGGTAGAGGATATATGTTAAACACTATAGAAATGAAAATAAGGAGAAGAAGGTAAAAGTTGACTTTCAATCCTTCAATAATTGTTGGATGGTACACCAAGGTACAATCCTATAGGGTATGGATATTTGTTACATGTCTAAAGAAAAAGACCACCATGTTTGTGATTTCATGGGGATGAAAGTTGCTTACAATTATCAATGATACAATTGTTAATAGAGGGAGAATTATTCAAATGAATGTCCTTAGTGTCAAGAAAACATACCTTAGAAAAGGTCAATTGAGAAAGGCCAAGTTTATCCAATCAGTATTTTAGAGATTAATGTTTTTAATGACGTGGTGGAAGGTACTTTAATAGTTACCTCAAAATTAGACAATGTAATATTTTGTTCTTGATCATCACATTCATTCATATCATCCCACTTTTTAATTTGAAATATAAATTAACAATTTTTCTTATTAAGGGTGTTTTTAGTCAATACACCTAAGGGATGTATCATTACAAAAGTGTTTTGTCAATCATTTTCCATTATAGTATATAAACCATATTTTTTTCAGATCTTATTATCATACCCATCATTGAATTCTATTTATTCCTTAGTATATATCATCTTTCAGACCATGATGCGAAATTTGTTTGTACGATGTAGGAGGTTACAAGTTTAGATGATGATAAATAATCCCTAATATTTATTGTAGAAACATTTTCATCTGATTCTTATCTAATACATCCCTATATTGCTCTACTAAATTTAATTATTGGGGATGAAGGGTGTAAAATAACTATGGGTGAGGAAAATAATGTTCATATTGGAGATTTACATGCTATGTGAGAATATGTTGGTCTTTTTCTAGAGGATTTACATGGACATCCTCTATAACATGATTGTTAGATTTCCATTGATTGAATTCTAGGTTCAAGCCAAATACCTAAGACCCCTTATTGAATGGCCATTGGTTAAATAGTGTAACTTAAAAAAAAATTGGAATTGAGTAATAAATGATTTATTTTACCTATTTTTTATCCATGGGGAGCCCTTGTTCTTTTTTTAAGAAGAATGATGCATCTATGTGGTTTTGAATTGACTATAGAGAGATCAATGCTATAACAATAAATAACAGGTATCCCCTATCTCATATTGATGATTTATTTGATCAATGTCACGGACCTCAATATTTTTCAATGATTGAACAATGATCTGGATACTATCAGTTGTCTGCAATGAATAAAGACATTCCAAAGACATAAATCGAAGTAGGTATAAGCATTATGAGTATACAACTATTCCTTTTGTATTGAAAAATGCACCCTCTATTTTCAAGGAACTAATTAATAGAGTTTTCAAGAAAAAAACTTGGTGACTTTGTAGTTGTATTTTTTGATGATATCGTATTATACTCCATAATTGATGAAGATCATGAAAATCACTAGTGCATTATTCTGATGAATCATTGAAGAAATGAATTATATGGGGTGTTTAGAAAGTTTGAATTTAGGCTTCCAAAGATTTATTTTCTTGGCCATATTATCTCATAAGATGGAATCCCGGATGAAGTTTTAATGAAAAGGGAAATCCAAAATGGCCATCACCGATGCATATAATTGATGTACATAGTTTTATTTGTTTAGTAGGATACTATTGGAATTTAATCATTAATTTTTCTCGATTGGATAACCCATTAACCAATCACAAAAAATTGATTTAATTCTTTTTCTATAGAAGAGTGTGAATTCTTTTTTATAATTGAATAGAATATTAGATTATACTCTTATCTTGATTCTACTATCGGGGAATAATAAGTTTGTTATTTATAGTGATGAATCAATGAAATGACATGGTATTGTCCTTATGTAGAATGTTATCATTATTTTTATCCATCATGACATCTAAAAATTAATGAACAAAACAATATTACTCCTGATCATTAGTTAGAAACTGTACCATTTTCTCTGAAGATTTGGAGACCGTATCACTATGGTAAAAATGTGAGATATATACAAATCACCATAGTTTAAAGAATATTTCCTCACAGAATGAACTCTACATATAGAAAAGGAAATTTCTTGAACTACTCATATATTGTGATCACACAATACACTAGCACCCATGGAAGGAAAATAAGGTGGAAGATGCATGAAGAATAAAATATCATGGTGTTCTAAAAAATGATATATTAAAGGGATAATATGTTTATAGATGTAGTAAATATATATATATAAATTATCATGGAAGGTTAAACATCAATACTTTTTCAAATTGATGCCAATCCAACATTATTAAAAATGATAAGATGTTCTCAGACAGATAATGAGGAGTTACAAAAAAAATGATATGAATGATGGGAGATTGATTGACTTCGTATATGAAGATGGAATTTAGTAATTTGGTATGAGGCTCTGTGTACTAGATATACTTTATCTAAATCATGAATTGTTGGATGATTCTCATCGCTCCAATTTCTCGATACACAAAGGTTTCACTAAGATGTAGAGAGATTTAAAGGAACCTTTTGTAGGAAATCATGTTGAGGTAGATTTATGATTATGTGTAAAGATGTTTGGTATTTCAACTTGTGAAGGCTGGGAGACAACATCCTAGAAGAGTCATGGATCCTCTTCCCATATCTGAGTGGAAATGGAATGCATTACGATGGACTACGACATGGGGTTGCCTAATACTCTAAGAATATATGAGGAAATAAGATTCATTTTCTATTGTCTTACCTAGTAAGAATATTTTCCTAGTATAAGAGAATATATAACTCATGAAATATAAGAAAAAAAATTATTTTAATCATGTTTAATGACTTCATAGTTTAACCCTTTCAATTGTTTCTGATCGTGATCCCCATTTTACAACAATTTTCTCAAAAAAAGTATTAAAAAATACATAGATACTGAATGTCGTTTGAGGACTGCCTTCCACCCTCAAACTAATGGAAAATTAGAATAGACTATTCAAACAATAGAAGACATGTTGAGATCGTACTCACATGACATTAAATTTATTTGTGATCAGTATTTACCTCTGGTAGAATTTTCATATAACATTATCTTTCATTCAAGAATTCAGATGGCACCATATGAAGCGTTATATGGAATGCACTGTCGCACACCAACATGTTGTGATGATGTTGTTTAATGAAATCTAGTAGGCCCGGAACATGTTGAGGAAACAATGGAAAAAGTGAAGATTATCCATACCCATATGAATGTTTCTCAATGTTGGAAAATTATCTATATAGATAGGAGAAGTAAGGATTGGTAATATCAAAAAATATATCATGTTTTTCTAAATGTATCCCCATTGAAGGTTGTTATACAGTTTGGTTAGAAGTGTAAGAGAAGTCATAGGTACATCGGACTTTTCGAAATTCATGAAAGAATTGTAGTTGTAGCATATCATTAGAAAATGCTACATTGTCTCTCTAAAGATCAAGATGGGTTCAACGTATTACTATTGATAAAACTAAAGTTCACCCCAATAAATATACTATCTAATGATGAAATAGAACATGAAGAAAATCAATCTTATTGTGATGACCCTAAAAGAATTCATGAAACCAATGAACAAGTATTGTGAAACTATAAAACTCATCAGGTAAAAGTTATATGGGGAAAACAAAAAATTGAAGAGTCAACATTGGAACTTGAGGAACATATAATGAACAACCACCCAAATATTTTTATTCAATAATATTAAAGAAATTCCTTTAATGATATTATTTGAAGTAGGGATTACTGTAACACCAAATCATCCATAGTACGTTTCTATTTGAAAAATACAATATCTTCTGTTGTACATTGCTCCCAATTCTAGCACACCCAGACAAATTAGTCTAGAAATTTAAAAAGTAGTTATAAATAGTAATACACGCTTTTAAAATTTTATAAATTTTATTCATCAAAATAGAATTCGTTTTTGGATTTGGAATATCAAAAATATATTATGGATATTTTTTGGTATTTTTCTAAAAAAACATTCAATTTTTATGAATGCTGTAAAACATAGTGTTATTGTTGAAAACTGAATTTTTATTTAAATAATTATTTTAATATAAAGTTATCTTAATGTTAAAATAGTTACATAACACACATATTAGTCCAACTTATTTCATTGGAGTTTTTTAATAATAATATTAGATATAAAAAAATTAATTGATCATTTTAACATTTTTACCCACCTTCTTCTCACATTTTTAAGTCTACATAAAAAACAATTCTACCGCTTCTATGATTTGAAATTCAAAAATCTAACAGACATGGTTTTCATCAGTATATAAAATGTGGATCAATATGATGAATTCTTTTTTGGTGACCAGTAACTTGTAAATATTATTTAACACGGTTGAATATAAATTAGGTAATTATGGGTAAGAATAATACTATAATAATAAAAAAACCCCAAACATGTCCAAATTCTATTGGATATGTTTTTTTAACAAAATTAAACTTATTATAAAAATAAGATCATTTTTTATCAATTGGGATTATATTATGATATTTTTATTCTTTATTTAAATAAGTGTTAAAATTGTTAAATTCATATTTAAATAACTAAACAAATTTTAATATATGGTAATACAAAAGATAAATTAAACTATAAATATTTCTTAGAAATATAATAATATTAGATACATCATAGTATTTTATTTGTAATTTTTATTAATTAAATAATTTAATTTATTAATGAAAAAATGATGGTGTAGTAATTACCTTATTAATGAAAGACTAAAATAATTCATATTATAAATATATAAATTAAATTAAATTGAAAATTTGGATTCCATACATGAATTTTATAGGTTAATATTAATTTTTATGATATATTAAATACATTTTTTTAAATTAGTCTTGTTTTTCTGACTTTCAAAAAAAACTAAATTGTGTCAAAATTGACAAAAATGAGTATCTAAAATTAATTTTTTTAATGATAATATATTCATAAAAAACATAAATTAATAACAATGAACATAAATAGTTTTATATATGTCATTAATGATCCTCTTGCGGTTTTTTGGAATTTTATAGTAACTATATTTACCATGTAGAATAAATATACATGAAGACATGGTAATAGTAAAAAAAATTAACTAAGAGTTAATTCTAAAAGATAAGGATAATATGGTGACCTAAACTTGTCTAAAACCTATTTATTGATTAGATTTCTACCAATAACAACCTTATCCTTGAATTAAATCCATTTTGATCTGTTAGAAACCGAAAATAATTTTAAATTAAAATAATATCTCATGTGTTTTCTTAAAGAGCCCCTCACCTCTCTTATATAACGATACATCCCCTTATCTTATATTCACTCCTAAAAAGCCATTTGGATATGCAAACCCCTTCTCAAATATCCTCCCATATACCATCACATTATCCTAAATGCCGTAAATTTATTAGAATTCTATCATTGTGAGACTGTTTGTTCAAATCTAAAGGAAGCACTCAAAAAAGAGGTAATTATTTTCTCACCTCTTTCAAAGTTATTTTCTTATTCTATTTCCTCTTTCATTTTTGATTACATACTAAAATAAATACTCCAATACACTCTCCATACTGAGATGTTATAATAACTATGGTACAGAAATATTCTTTATTCTATCCATCCTATGAATGACAATGTCACAATATATGTGTACATATGGCTTACCATCTCCATGTTGTGGTGTTATTTGTTATTAAAAACATCATTATTTGGATGGGTATAATAATGTGTATAATTGATTTAAATAATAAATATTTAATATTAATGATTATGTATGTAACATCCCAAGAAAATAAAGAAATAATACATTATATTAAATATTAATAGTTGTGAATTAGATACCAAGTTTACTTTAAATGGTTTTCTATGTTCGATAGCGTACCTCATACGCAACAATGGGTTTTTTGGAAACTTACGTGGCACACTAATAATATAATATTATTATTTTAAATGGTTGTTAACTCTTAGCCATTGTATTATCTGAAATGAACAAAACTAACTACAATATGATTATACATTATTGATAAATGTATTTACATTATCCAATAAAAAGTTAGAGGCTTAAAATTTGAATGAATCTAACTTTAAGCATAATTTACATTAAAAGGTCATTTTACCGCCTTTTGATAGAGAACCCTCTTTAAATGTAGTTTTTGTCACTTTTATATGTTCCATTTGAAAAAGTAATTTTATTCTTTATAATTGGTACATAAAAATTTACTTTCTGTAATTTTTTGGTATTATTATGAAAAAATTCATTTTTTATGAATAGTGATAAATACTGTATTTTAATTCAATACTGCTTTTTAATCTAATTTATTTATATGAAAATATTATCTTTTTAATTTGTTTTAAAATTTAAATAGATTATATTTTTACCATTTAATCTAATTTTGGTCATTAGAAGAAATTTCACATTGAAATTTTATATAATCAGTTGTCAATCTTTTGATTGTTAATATTTCATAAAAACACGCCTTCTGTTTTAACAGTGGGATTTAATTTTAAATTAATTTCATCCAATTCGGTGTTTTGAATTTGGAGAAATTTATTCCATATTTTTAATCACGAGGTTAATATTTTTTGAATAGTTAACTTTTATTTTTAAACAATTTAAATATTTACCTCAGTAAATATTTTATTTACCGTGGTTAAAGGGTAAATCAGGTAAATAGGGGTAAAATAAATAATATTTAATTACCCTAACAGGTGTCATAATCCTATTGTTTGAGTCATGGCCGACCATGGGCATCATTGGGTCGATTTTGGGACCCCATGGATCCACTTAAAAGTAAGTATGACACTTTATTTTAATTAACTTAATGTAAAGGCAAAAATGACAAAAGAAATTATCTTTTAGTATATTAATTTTTACATGGGGTTATACAAGTTATCATTTCGAATATAAATATTAATTGGAAATCTAAAAATATTTCCTACATCATGGTAATTTTTTTTATAATTTTTAGACATCAAATAAATTAAAATTTTTATGACACAATAATGATGTAGTGTTTTCCTCATTAATAAATGATTTAAATAAATAAGATTATAATGATTAAAATAATATCCAAACATTTCCAATTATGATTTGATCATTTTATTTCGGATATGAGTCATATTATATTTGACTTTAATCATTTTTTTACCTTTTGAAACCGAAGATATGTTTATAATAAATTAATGTTTTCACACATTCCTAAAGTGCCCCTCTTCTCCCTTATAAAAGGAGACAACTTCTAACCAATTCCACACACCTCTCAATACATTTGGTTTGTCCAAACTCTTCCCAATTAATCTCACTACATCCATCCCCTCCTCCTAGAATCCTTAACTTAGGAAAAAGGTACTTCAAGAAGTCCTTTGGTTCAATCCAAATTGAGTTACCAAAATTAGATGTAGAAGTTTCGTTTAAATTGTTTTCTTTTATTTTACTTCTCCAACCCCTAAACCCTTTATATTACATTATTTTGTAAAAACACCAGTATCCTCAATATACTATGATGTTTTTATGAGAAGTATTCGAACTACACTTACACACACCTCCATTTAATGGATGAAGAACATAATGTTTCTGTGGATAGAAAACTAAAGCCTCACGAAACAATGATTGTTCTATTACATCTTACCGCCTCTCATGGTGGCCATTATAATGGAACTATATTTGTATATGATATATATTATTTTTATGTTTTCATTATTCTTTTGTATTTTCCATTTATATCAATCCTTTATGGTTTCCATAGTGGGTAAATACGATAATCTCATTTGAGGAAGTGCGGACTACCACCCCCTCAAAGTGACTTGATTCATTAATGCCTTATGTGGGATGTATAAAGGATAAATTTAATGATATTATATATTATATTATACTGGATATATAATATACATATGTATCCTTATGTTTTAATTCCATTAAAATATGAAATAGAAATGAAAGTAGCATTCATGCGTACGTACGACTTGCCGTCACCCTGAATGGTGCATTTCATTTTTTACCTCAAAATGTTATGTAATATTATAATTACTTGTATATAATGGATATATATGATATATATGATATCTAAATAATTAATTTCATTCTGGGTATTATGAACTAATAACCACATGGACAATGTGTAAATATAATGTGTTCATTTTTTACTCAAGTACCAAATATCGACAAAATGGTCGTTATTAACTTAAATGATAACATAATATTAATAACATGGTATTAAGTTATATAAAAGGAATAATAAACCTGAAAAGGTTATTAAGAAAGTATATATGGACTTTAGTTTATTATTAAGGAGGGGAAAGAACGAACGGATCATGTTCGACACAAGGTAAGGGACTTCGTCTAAATCTCCTTTCATTGAAGCATTTTTAGTTTTATACACGACATTATTTTTTACAGTTTATACACCCCTTTGACTTTTCATTTTATTCAAAGTGAATATTTTTATATGAAGTGTTTTACTAAACAACAAAATGGAATGTTTTTTTAACGTAAGCGGTGACAATGACCTTTCCTCCACCGCAAGTATTATTTGATCTTTGGATTCCTTAACCAGCCAGAATGTTTTTAAAATGTAAAATAAATACCATATAATCTCTTTACGTATTTTGGTAATGAAAATGATTTTTAGAATGGGTTTATTATTTCAATATCTTGAAATTATATTTAATTATTACAATGTGGAAATGTTATATTTCTTTTATGCTTATTTTATGTGTTATGATCATGTTATGGTTCTTAGGCATTATTTACGTATACGGGTGGTTCCATGACAAACCTAGGGTGGGTGAACCTGAGATAGCTCTCCAATTCATTGGGTAACATGATGGAGGTAAACAATAATGTTTCTCCTAAAATATTTAGGGAATATAATGTGATGGGTATTCCAAAGTAACCCTATATGTAGATGAGATAGATACAATATATGTATGATATGGATTAAGAAAGTTACCTTTATGATTTATGATTTCTATGTGTCTTTCATGAATCTTATTATTTCATGAGGTAGGTAAAGGATTTCATGTTTTGTATGTATTTATGAACAGATGTTTTCATTTGTTTTATAACCCCTAATGATATTTTTATGATCATCCCATGTTTTGAAATGATTTCAGAGGACTTAACGATGAATAGGGTCAAGGATGGGATCATGTAAAAGTCATGTTGTCTAAAACAAGGTTCTAGAAATGACTCTTTTTTTCAAAGAGTTTTTTTTTTTAAATGTAATCTGAGAATAAGTTTATATTTTGTAATCATTGAGATGTAATGTAATAGTTATGGTCTATTTCTCTAAAACACTAAACCTGAAAAAATAATCAATGTGAATTATTCACTTAATTCAAGATTATGTAATATTATAAGGCTGGTTCTTTATTGTTGGTATCAGAGGTTGATTTAGGCAACTTTAGGAGATATAATATTGTTAAATTAATGCCCATAAATTAATTTATCTTACGATTGATGCGATATAGAATTTACAAATTTAAATTTTTCTTCGCCTAAGATATTTCTATGTTTAGATTGGTTTTCCATAGAGGAAACAGGGTAGCTATGTTGGGACGAAAAGAGGAGGAAGACAACATTCCAAACCAGCAACCTGAGGTGGTCAAAATCAGAACTGAACAGTTTGTTGTAGTGATGGAACAGTTGACTCAGGCGATAACCAGTGGTGGTATCCATGTACGAGATCATCCAAATCAACCACATAGGAACATGTCGGTTGTGGATCATTTCATTAGGTAGCATCCCCCATCATTCAAAGGATCATCTGACCCTATTCTAGCAGAAGGGTGGATTAAATCATTGAAGTATATTTTTGAGGTCATGGGATGTTCAGAAAATCAAAAGGTTAGTCTCTCTGTTTAGAGTTTTGAAGGTGAGATTGATCAGTGGTGGTCGATGGTGAAACATATCAGGGATAATTAGGGGATTTATTCTCTTGACTGGGATAATTTCAAAGGTATGTTTCTTGAGAAATATTTTCCTAAGGTGGTTCTTCTTAGGATGGAAAAACAATTCTTGGAATTAGGGCAGGGGGATGACTCAGTGGATTCTAGTGAAGAAAAATTAATTCGACCGGCAAAGTATGCCCCATATTTCTTACGAGATCTTGATAGTAATAACATCCATTTTTACTTAGGATTAAAGCCAATGTATCGAAGGGCTTTAGCTTCTCATGAGTTCAAAAGTAATGAAAAACATGTTCATTGTGCGGAGAAGGTGGAAATGGAGTTTGCTGATGATCATGTAATCTTTTGAAAAACAACAGAATAAGAGGACGAGGTTGTAGGCGAAAGGGAAGAAATCTTCAAAGAAGTATTATTGTAAGAAACTTAAGTATACATTTTGTGAAAATTGTGGTACAAATCATGCTGGGGAATGTCTTTTGAATTCTAGTAAGTGATAGAGATGTGGTAAAAAGGGGCATAAGGATCTTAATTTCACTAAAAAATATTATGGTAATGGTAGGGAAAAATCTGATTTACATTCAGTAAAATGTTTTACGTGCAATGAAATGGTTCATTATGCAAATGAGTGTCCAAAAAAGAACTCATCCTAAGGAACGAATCGAGACTACAAGTAGAAAGGGGTGGCGAAATCCTTTGCAACTACTTTAGTAGGTGTTGGGGAATCAAATGAAGATGTATATGGTACACTGTTTGTTTGTTCAGATCAGGCCAATGTGTTGTTTGATTCAGGGTCTGCACACTCACCCATTTATGAGAAGTTTTCTAGTAAATTGGGAATTCCATCTCATGATATGGATACAAGACTTATGGTAAAAACTCCTTGAGGAAATTTTGAGACCAAAAGAAACTATAATAACCTTCTTTCCCTTGTGTGTGGAATGAATATACTTGCAAACCTTATTCTTTTGCCTCTAATAGAGTTTGATGTTCTTTTGGGCATGAATTGGCTTTCAGTTTTTCATGCTAAGATTTATTGTAGAGCTAAAGAGGTTTTGTTTTAGAAATATTTTCAGTTTATGTACAAGAATTAACCATTTATTTTGATAACATATCAGAAAGCTGAGAAACTATTAAATGATGGAAATTAATGTTACCTTTCACATATTGTTGAAATAAAAGGAACTGTTTATAATACTAATTTTCCAGTGGTAAATGAGTATCTTGATGTTTTTCCTGATGAGTTTCCTGGTATTATACCTGAATGGGATGTTGAATTTAATATTGACTTAGTTTCTGATGTTAATCCAATTCTAAAACCCCCTTATTGAAAGGATCAAATTGAACTTTTAGTTTTAAAGAAGCAATTGCGGGATTTATTAGATAAAGGTTTCATTCGACCTAGAAAATCACCAAGGGGTGGTCCTGTCTTGTTTGTAAAAAATAAAGATGGTTCAATGAGACTGTGAATTGATTATAGACCATTGAATAACATAACTGTTAAGAATATGTATCCTTTGCTTCATATCAATGATTTTTTTGATCAGCTTTAGGGAGCTCATTATTTTGTTAAGATTGAAATGAGGTCAGAGTACCATCAGTTGAGCGTAATGGAAGTAGAAGATTCAAATACCGGGTTTCTTACTAGATATGGCCATTATGAATTTGTAGTTATGCATTTGGGTTTAACAAATTCACCTGTTGTATTCATGAATCTTATGAATAGAATTTTCTGTGAGTTCACAGATAAGTTTGTGTTTGTGTTCATTGATGATATTTTGGTTTCTTCCAAAAGTAAATAAGAACATGAAATTTATATAAGGGTTGACTTACAAAGCTTAAAAGAAAAGAAACATTATGGGAAATTCAGCAAGTGTGAGTTTTGGTTACAACAAATTTCTTTCCTTGGTCACATTGTTTCAAAAAATGGCATAACTGTTGATCCTGCTAAAACAAAAGTTGTTGAAGAATGGCCATGTCCGACAAATCTAACCGACATTCATAGTTTTCTTGTTTTGACAGGTTATTACTGGAGGTTTGTTGAAAATTTTGCATAGTTATATATTCCAATGACTAAGATAACATGAAAAGGTGTTAACTTCATCTGGAAAAAAGAATGTGATGATTGTTTTCTGGAATTGAAAATCAGATTGGTGAATGCCCTTGTTTTGTCACTTCCTTTCAGATATGGTGAGTGTGTTATCTAGAGTGATGCTTCGTTGAAAGTACTGGGTTGTGTCCTAATACAGAATGATCAGGAAATTTCTTATGCTTCATGTCAGTTGAAACCACATGAGTTAAATTACCTTACACATGATTTGGAATTAGCTGATCTTGTTCATGATTTCAAAATTCGGAGGCATCATTTGTAAGGAGTGAAGTGTGAAATATATACTGATCACAAATGTTTGAAGTATATATTCACTCTGAAATAATTTTACATGAGACAGAGGAGATGGTTGGAATTAATCAGAATAATTGCACAATCCATTACCTTCCGGGAAAAGCAAATAAAGTGGCTAATGCATTGAGTCGAAAAAGTAATGCTTCATTAACTATGCTACATTTTGAACAAGACCCTTTGGTTTTTGATTTGATGAATTATGGAATAGAAGTTATTGGTGCAGGAAATTATTCTATTTTGTTTTAGGTGTCACTAAGATCATCTCTATCAGAAAGAATAATTAAAGCGTAGAAAGAAGACAGTGAGTTGTAGAAAAAGGTAGAATTGGTTCAAGAGGGTAATATTCCTGATTTTAACATTGATAATGATTGTGTTTTGATATTTGGAAAGAGATTATGTGTGCCTTGTGATTCACAGTTGAAGAATGAGTTGTAATGTGAAGCTCATAGTTCTCAGTATTCAGTTCATCCTGATTGTACTCTGATGTACAGAGATCATTGGGAGTGTTACTAGTGGGATGGAATGAAAAGAGATATTTCTGATTTTACTGTGAAGTGTTTGAATTGTCAGTACGTTAAAGCAGAGCGACAGTTACCGAAAGAAATACTTCAGCCTCTATCGGTTCCAGAGTGGAAATGATAAAATGTATCTGTGGAGTTTGTTGTGAGATTACCAAAGACATCTCGAGGTAATAATGCAATCTGGGTTATCGTTGACCGATTGACTAAATCTTCTCATTTCCATCCAATTAGAGATACATTGCCTCAAGATCGACTTGCTCGGTTGTATATTAAAGAGATAGTCCGGTTTCATGGAGTTCCCCTCTCCATTGTATCTGATTGTGATCCTAGGATTACTTCTCAATTTTGGAAAGGCCTTCAAAAGTCATTGGGTACAGAATTAAATTTTAGTACAGCATTTCATCCTCAATCAGAGGGGTAGTCAGAACGAAAAATTCATACATTGGAAGATATGTTACATTCTTGTTCGATAGAATACCAGGGAAGTTGGGACCAACACCTTTATTTGGTTGAATTTTCATATAAAGATAGTTTTCATTCTAGTATACAGATGGTTCAATTTGAGGAATTATATGGAAAGCGTTGTGGAACATCAGCTTTTGGGGATGAAGTAGGTGAAAGGGAGTTGATGGGACAAGAATTAGTAGAAGAGATGGAAGAGAAAGTTCAGTTGATTCAGAAGCACATGAGAACAGCTTAGAGCATACTGAAAAGTTATGCAGATAACCAGAGGAAGGATCTTTCTTTTGAGGTAGGTGATCAAGTCTTACTCAAAGTTTCTCCTTGGAAAAGTCTGATGCGTTTTGGGAAGAAGGGAAAGTGGAGTCCGAGGTTCATTGGACCTTATGAAATTTTGGATAAAGTTGGATCAATTACGTGCAGAGTGGCATTACCTCCAAGTTTATCGTAGGTACACAATGTTTTTCATGTTTCGATGTAGAGAAAGTATATACCAGATCCATCTCATGTTTTGGTCCCAAATGTAGTACAGTTGGAAGAGAATATCTCTTATAAAGAACAACCAGTCCATATTCTTGACCGTAGATAGAAAGTGTTATGAAATAAGGTAATTCACCAGGTAAATCTTTTGTGGTAAAACGATATGGTTGAAGAGGAAACGTGGGAATCTGAAAATGCTATGAGGGATAAATACCCCCACTTATTTTGATAAGTGAATAAAAATTGTGAGGACGCAATTCCAAAAAGGTGGGATGGGTGTAACATCCCAGGAAAATAAAGAAATAATACATTATCTTAATTATTAATATTTGTGAATTAAATATTAATTTTACTTTAAAGTGGTTGCTATGTTCGATAGCCTACCCGATAAGCAACAACATGTTTCTTTGGAAACGTACGTGGAACACAAATAATATAATATTATTATTTTATATACCAGTTAACTTCCATTCATTGTGTTAGCAGGAATGAACAACACTATCTATAGTATTATTATACATTATTGATAAATGTATTTTCATTATCCAATAAAATTTTAGTTTCTTAAAGTGTGAATGAATATAAATTTAAGCTTAATTTACTTTAAAAGGTTGATTTAACACCTTTTGATGGTGAACCCTCATTAAATCTAGTTTTTGTAACTTTAAAATGTTCCAATTGAAAAAATTATTTTAGTCTTTATAATTGGGACATCAAATTTTACTTTGGGTAACTTTTTTCATTTTTCTGATAAAATTCATTTTTTTAATTAATAGGGAAAGTACATTTTTTTTTAATTCAAAACTGCTTTTTAATCTAATTTATTTATATGGATATATTATCCTTTTAATTGGTTTTAAAGTATAAATGGATTATATTTTTATCATTAAATCTAATTTTGGTCATTATAAGCAATTTTCAAATTGAAATTGGATATAATCAACTAACAATCTTTTGATAGATAATATTTCTTAAAAACACACCTTCTGTTTTGACAGTGGGAATTAATTTTAAATTAATTTCTGCCACTTCTGTGTTTTGAATTTGGATAAATTGATTCCATATTTTTAATCAGGAGGTTCAAATTTTGTAAATAGGTATCTTTTATTTTTAGATATTTTAAATATTTACCTTAGTAAATATTTTATCTACCATGGTTAAAGGGTAAATCAGTTAAATAAGGGTAAAAAAATAATATTTGTTTACCATAACAGGTGTCCTAATCCTATTGTTTGAGTCATGGCCGACCATGGGAATCCTTGGGTCGATTTTGGGACCCCATAGATCCACTTAAATGTGATTATGATACGTTATTTTAATTAACATCATGTAATGGAAAAAATGAAAAAAGAAAATATCTTTTAGTATATTATTTTTTACATGTAGTTATACAAGTAATATTTTTGACTATAAATATTAATTGTAAATCTAAAAAAATTTCATACATCATGGTATTTGTTTTATAATTTTTAGAAATCAAATAAATTAAATTATTTATGACAAAATAATGATGCAGTGTTTACCTCTTTAATAAATGATTTAAATAAATAAGATTATAAAGACTAAATTAATATCCAGACATGTCCAATTATAATTGGATGATTTTTTTTATGATATGGATAATATTATTTTCTAATTTAATAATTTTTATAAATTTTTAAACCAAAGATAAGTTTATAAAAAAATAATTTTTTCAAACTTTCCTAAAGATCCCCTTTTCTACCTTATAAAAGGAGACCACTTCTAACCAATTCGTCACACCTCCTAAGCCATTTGGATCATCTATACTCCACCCAATTAAGCTCCCTACATCCTTATCTTCCTCTTATAATCATTAACTTAGGCAGAAGGCACCTCAATAAGTCCTTTGGTTGAAACCAAAGGGAGTTACCCAAATTAAAGTTAATGTTTCCTTTAAAAAATTCTTTTATTTTATTTTGCAACCCCTAAACTATTTTCATTCCTTCCTTTTTTTTGATACAACAAAAATATCCTCAATATACTAGGATGCTGTTATGAGAAGGATTCGAACTACACTTACACAAATCTCAATTTAATGGATGAAGACATAATTTTTTTTTGAATGGAAAACTAACGCCTCATTAAACGATGGTTGTTAAATTACATCTTACTACCTCTCATGGTGTCCATTATGATCTAACTGTATTTATATATGATATATATAATATTTATGTTTTATTTTTTATTTTTTCTTCATTATTTTCCATTTATGTCAATCCTTTATGGTTTACATAGTGGGTAAATATGAAAATCTCATTTGAGGAAGTGCAGACTACCACCCCCTCAATGTGATTTGATTCGTTAATGCCTTTTGTGTGATTTATGAAGGATAGAGTTAATGATATTATATATGATATTATACTGGAATTATAATATACCTATATATCATTATGTTTTAATTCCATTAAAATAAGAAATATAAATGAAAGTAGTGTTCTTGCGTACGTACGGCTTACCGTCTCCATGAACGGTGCATTTCATTTTTTACCTCCAAATGTTATGTAATATTATAATTACATGTATATACTGGATATATATGATATATATGATATCTAAATAATGAATTTCATTCTGTATATAATGAACTATTGACCACATGGACAAATAGTAAATATAATGTGTACATTTTTTACTAAAGTACCAAATATCGACAAAATGGACGTTATTAACATCAATGATTGAATAATATTAATAACATGGTAATAAGTGATATAAAAGAAATAATAATCATGAAAAATGTTCTTAAGAAATTATAAATTTACTTTAGTTTATTATTCATGAGATCAAAAAACAAATGGGTCATGTCGGACATGAGGTAAGGGACTTCGTCTCAATCTCCTTTCATTGAGGAATTTTTAGTTTTATACACGACTTTATTTTATACGGTGTATAAACCCCTTTGAAATTTCATTTTATTCGAAGGGTATATTTTTATACAAATCGTTTTACTAAATGACTAAAAGGAATGTTTTTTAACGTAAGTGGTGACAACGAACTTTCCGCTGTCGTGAGTATTATTTGATCTTCGGTTTCCTTAACAAGCCAAAATGATTTTAAAAGAAAAAATAAATACCATATACTCTTTTTACATATTTTGGTAATAAAAATGATTTTTAGAATAGATTTATTATTTCAGTATCTTGAAATTATATTTTATTATCACAATGTTGATATGTTATCTTTCCATTATGCTTATGATATGTGTTATGATCATGTTATGGTTCTTGGGAATTATTTATGTATACGGGTGGTTCCGTGATAAACCTAGGGCAGGTGAGCCCAAGATTTCTCTCCAATTAATTGGTTAACGTGACAGAGGTAAACATGAATGTTTTTCCTAAGAGATTTAGGGGATATACTATGATGGGTATTCCAATGTAACTCCCTATATAGCTGTGATAGCTACAATGTAAGTATGATATGGATACCACAAGTTACCTTTATGAAATATTATTTCTATGTGTCTTTCATGAATCATATGATTTCATGAGGTAAGTAAAGAATTTCATATTTTGTATGTATTTATGAAAAAAAATCATTTGTTTTATAACCTTTACTGAGCTTTTTTATGCTCATCTCATGTTTTGAAATGTTTTCACATGAATTAACGATGAATAGGGTCAAAGATGGGTTCAAGGAAAAGTAATGATGTCTAAAACATGGAACTAGACATGAATCATTTTTTCAAAGAGTTTTTATTTTATGAAAAAAATGGAATCTGAGAATAAGTGTATACATTGTAATCTTTGATATGAAATTTAATATTTATGGCTTAATTCTCTAAAACTCTATACCTGAAAAGATCCTCAATGTGAATTATTCTCTTAATTCAAGATTATGTAATGTTATAATGTCGGGTCTTTATAATATATATATATATATATATATATATATATTATACCATTCAATTACGTGTGCTTTCACCATCAACAAAATGATTTTGTCTCTCGAGCTGACGTATGGCTTAATGTCTCCACAACGTGATGAGATATCATTTCATAGCGTAACCATTAAAAAATATTTTTCATCTAATGATTAAAATATAATGTTTATTAACTTAATATGTTTCTGAATATGAATCAAACAACTCATGTCCAAAAAAAACATAACATATAGAACAAAACATATAAATGAAAAACAAATCATTTTACACCCGAAACATTGATACAAATATATTATTAATAATGAAATATTATAGGATCATATATGATATCATATTTATGTATATGGTTCTTCTATAATTTAACATCAATTATTTATCCCTTATATAAGAGGTTAAATTACCCACTAATATGGAAAACTAAATGTTAAGGGCTAATTTTACAATCCCTTTATTATCCATGGTTTTTTGTACATTGGTATCTACTTGGACTTCTATATCACACACATCTGTCATTGTGAAAATAGTATATCAAAACATGTTTATGAATTTTTACACTATAGGTTAATGTCATTTATTTCTTGGTATTACTTTTTATAAATTTTTTTGAAAGGAAGCTTTATGACATTTTCTGAAAAAGGAACTTTATAACCATTTCCTTAAATTATTGAATGAATGTTTTTTAACTTATATGGAAGGTGGGGTTAATTGTTTCTGTTATAACAGCTTTGATGATTCCCTTACAATATTATACAAATCATTTTAAAATAAATGTTTTCTTTTAGAAATTTTCTTCTTTTAAATGATTTCAATGTATAATGAGATATTTCTCTCAAACAGTTTTTTTATTTTCTTCATCAATGTCAACATCTATTGTTGGATTTTAGGATTAATTTGAGTTGATTTTTTATAATAAAATAATCCCTATTTAAATGAATGAGTTACAATATGTATGAATCTGGATGTGATATTTTTATACCATTAATGGTTTATGGTCAATTTTTTTATATTTCATATGATAGTTTTAATATGAATAATTATGTTTTATTTCACCATTTACATATAAGAAATGCATTGGACATAGTAACTGATGGGCGAGGCGCACTATAACCCCTTGATGCTGGATGGTCTAATGTGACAAACACGTGTCTTGGAACAAGGCCATGAAAATATATTTATTTATTGTCTTGGAACGAGGACATTACTATGTGGTTATGATGTCCACATTATGAATTCTATCATAATGATATTACGTATTGATATTTCAATTGATTATTTGACTAATAGAATATCCATGTGAATAAGTTAATGGAATTTGTTTATCATTTCTATATTATGCTAATGTTTATTTCTCAGAAGGTTCTATTTTATTATTATTGATTTCCTTAAATTTTTATTATTATTTATGATAGTTTTTTCTATATTGTTATCATTATTCAGTTTTTCAACACAATCCTTTATTATGTTTTATTTTTCCCTGTATTCGATGAAGTATATTATGACATACCATGAAGGATAATATAAGAGATATGAGTTTGTTAAAGGGAGAAAAATGTTATTTTTTTCAGTTCATAAGTAATTTAAAAACATATGAATGTTTCCAATAGTTTTATGTCTACTAAACTGATCAGTCTTCTAGGACATGATCTCTTGTTATCATGCCAAAGATTTGTACAAATGCATGAACTCTCGGTAATTGGTGTTAAGGAATTATGAGTCCATTTAGATCTATAGGGATATATCCAAAAAACTTTATGTGTACTAAAATAGTAAGATAATATTATAGCGTGTTCCCCCACCATTTAATAATACAAGATAATAACTACTTATCTTAGTATCTATAATTTTCTATAATTATCTTTACATTAATGGTATGTTGACATTACTTATATGGTGAAATGTGCGACATATATACTAATCATAAAATTCTTAAAATATATTTTCCCAAAAATTTATATTAATATATTAGTACAATGTTGGAAAGATTTAACCACAAAATATTATTATTCAATCCATTACCATCAATGTAAGGAAAACATCATGCTAGATTATCAATCTAGGAAGAGTCACACAACACTATCCCTAATGAGTATTTAAAAGGAACAAATATTCCTGGAAAGTCAATGTATGGATATGGGAACATCAAAAATATCACACTCTTACCATGGTCAAGTAATTACTCAAAAATTTATTTCTAAGAGAATCGTGGAGGCTAAGAAAGGTGATTTGATGATATAGAAGAATGTATAGAATATTTCAGAGTTCATATATACTAATGTTGTAGAAATTAGTCTTGGAACACATAAATTTTTCCCATAGAATCCAAAAACAAGGCGGGGGATTTGGATGATGTGAATAGATCATCCATATCTATTCATCTGGGCATAACTGTTATTTATAGATATTTTAATATAACATCAGGTTTGATAATAAAATGATGGATATTGAAGGGTTTATATCACAAATCATAGTATTCATACACGTAATGATTGAAAAAATGAAGGTTATATGGATGATACAATAATTTATTAAAAAATATTGTAATGTTAAATAAAAAATAATGATTTCTTCATATTTTTACATAGTACTACACAATGTAATAATGAAATTTGGGTGGTAACCGATCACCTTACAAATTCATCTCATTAAATTTTTTCCAGGGAATATTTCTCTCTCTTTCAAATTTCTATGTTATTCAAAAGGGATGTATTATGAATTTATAGAGAAGAATATCTATTGCTTATGATTGATATCTGAGTTTCACCTCATGGTTCTAGATAATAATTCATCAAGTATTCGATACTTAAATGATCTTTATCACTAATTTTGATACTCATATGTTTGTTTAGTATAGGAGAACCATTAAAACATTAGAAGATCTGATAATATGATATTCCAAAAAATCACTAGGATGTTTTTATCCACACATTCCACTAGTATTGTTCTCATAAATAAGTAGTTTCCATTCAAGATTTCAAATTCACCATTATGAGATATGTATATGAAGAGGCGTTAGACTAACATGTTGGGATAACACTGGAGAGAGGAATATGACAAGGACATAAATTATCAAATTGATAAAATTGGAAGTGGAATATATTTTTTTTAATAAATAAATATTATCAATATTATTGTTATTATAATATTAAAAATTACTATTTAATTTTATATAATGGTTTTAAAGTAGTTTTTATGTTAAAAATAAGTATTTTCACAAATATGGGAATATTTTATTTAAAAATTAAATTTCCCATATTTTACAAATTATTTTTATAGAATAATTATTAATTATAGAATAAAGGAATCAAAATTTTTTTAGTGGTGGGTTTTTTCAAACATCTCTAAAAAAATATAAATAATGTGAAAAAACTAAATATAGTATAATTATATGGTATTCATTATGGCTTCATTAAATCAAATAAGTGATTAAATAATTACCAAAAAAATTTTTAAAGAAAAAACTATATTTCATATTTTATATAATTTTTTAAATGATATTTAATTAAATTTTAAAACCATTATTGAATCATCTAAATCATATATTATATTTTATGGTTTTTAAGTCAATTCATGAAAACATAGATCGGATCCATGTCACCATATGATTTTTTATTTTTATATACTCGTAGCCTTATAAAATAAGTAAAACCCACCATCATTGTCATAACCCAAATCAGTTAGTTTTTCCTTTTGATTATAATGTCACATTTAGTCGAAAAACATTTTTTTTTTCAAGCTCCATAATGAACTGTATTCAATTTTTTGTATATAAACCCACCCAAAAATCCATTCCTATTCAGCAAATAATATATTTATTGTGTGCATAACATGTATATACAATTGGATTTTCCCAGAAAAATATCATGAGAATTGTGAATGAATTATTATAAAGACCATTTAGTAAAATAATGAATGAAACTAAATAACTAATAATGTATGATATTACTTTCCCATACTCTTAATGTATTAATATATATATAATTAACAGAGGTAAAACCAAAATATTGAGAATATGTATATATGGATATCCCACAACCACATACCCAATTGGATTCTTATCACAAAACCAAATGTTACCCATATTGATCAATTAAATATTCCATAAATAATCCTTCCTCAAAATAAATATGTAATCATATCTTACAAAGCTCCCCATGAATTACATAATCACATCCACACCAACTATATAGTAACTAGACTATTTCTAAAAGAAAACAATTAATTTTAATAATGTATTATCAATCATTACATCATTGATTTAATATTATACATTAATAATAATAATTGGATAAAAAATCTAATAAAGATTAATATATCATAACCTAAATGAGTCACATATTAAAACACCAATGTATTGAAAAATAATACCTTTGCAATATTACGGCTGAAGAGAGAATGTGGGAGATGGGGTGTTCAACCATCTATATCATCATCAAATGGTATGCTATGTATTACATCCAAAAAGACACTTGTATTCTGTTTCCATTCTAACATTGGTGCGATGAATTTGAGACAACCGTATAGAATTGATTTATATCACAATAAACCGAGGGAAACTACACACACATAAACACATATACCACTATTATATCAAATGAAACCTAGATTCTATCACAATGTTTTTGATATTGAATAAGCATTCATTTATTATGATTAATATCAATAAATTTATTTCTCATCAATTAATATTATTCTACTATTATTTCAGTATTGAAATTATAATATTCAATAGAAGGAAAAAGTGCTATTATTAATTTTCATATATTGTTTATCTTATCATCGTCATGAAGAACAATCTAGAATCATCCACTTTATTACATTAATCACATAACATTGTATATAAATTATGATACATAAATACTTAAACTAAGCTACCACATTAGAATGAACTCAAAGTGCATAACATCAAATTATATTAAACTATTTTCAAACAAGAAACATAAATAATAATACAGTATTTTACATCATGTATACATCAAGAATGATATATTAATCGATGTGATGGTGATTCTACAAACTCATCCTGGCCACACTAGTGTCTCAAACCATTTCACATAATATTATATAAAATATCATTGTCACCGCACATATCATTACAATAACGTCATGCCATTATCACGTTCTATACTTACTCCACATTAATCCATCACAATAATTACTAAATCGAATTATTTTATTAGATATATCAAATTAAGGATCTAAATACACAGCTCAAAATATATAATTTATCATTAAAAACTAGTACATATATTTAGTTATAATCATTATCATAAGTTTCACATGTTATTTAATTTTTAAATCACTTAAATGATGCATGGTAATTATTATTCTATTACTAAATTGATTTAATTCATAATAACATCTAGATTTACATTTCTTTTCCATTTCAAGAGTTAACCCTGTCTAGAAATGATAATAAAATATCCAAATAGATAACAAATTACCAAGTCATTATAAATTGGAATCACAACAGCCATATGATCACATTTCCCCAAATCATAATTTAATTCAGACCACATAATATATTAATTATCATTTGCATATGATAGTAACCATTTAAATTATCTAGTGTCAATAATTATGAAATAACTACCATTAATCATCATATATGAACATGAACACTGAAAAAAAATAATTTTTATATTATCAAATATTATATATGACAATGACATATGATTATAAATTTTTCCCTCTTAGATTATTTTATAAATAATGATAGTTTTTCTAAAACCTATACTTATTTATGATTACATTATTTTAGAAATATTACAGATTGGCAAGTGATATTATAATCTTAAAAGTATAAATAAATAAATTACATTTTGGTCAAAATAATATCAATAATAGTAATTACTTACATTTCATTATGTTATTTCTATATTCACGCATAATCATAATTTTCCATAGCTACATCATCATATCTTAATTAATAATAATAATAATAATAATAATTGTGAAAACATACAGTATTCTATATGAAATAATTATCATTTTTTAAATATTAATAACTCAATAATGAAATTCAATTACATAGAAATTTTATAATTCAATTCTAAAATATCACTCTTAAATATTTTAAATTCCATATTAAAATAAAATTATAAATTTCCACCATATATAAAAATATTTATTTATATTGTAAAAATTAATCATTATAAATCATGGGAAATTCAAATTTTATTTTAATGGATGATTTTACAACATGATAATAAATTATTATCCATTATAATGGAATATTTAAAATACACATGAAAATAAACTAAAAGTAATGACACTCCCTCAACTCTATGAATAAAAATTAATATTATCAATTATTTTAATGTTTCAAGAAATAAATAAATTCATTTTTTTTATGACTTAAATTTATTTATTTGGATTATATAATAATCTTTTTCTAAATTTATTTATAAAATAATTAAACGATTACATAATATTATAATGTTTCACATTTCAAGTATTTCCATATTTGAAAAATTATAAACAATTTTATGCAAGAGTTTTGCAACATTAATTCATCATATATAAATTTATGGGTTCTTTAACTATAATTATTCCTATAATATTCCAAATTATTATCTGATTTTGTAATGTGATATCTATTTAGATATAGAATATATTAAATGAATTAATATTAATATCAAAAAAACGTGGAGAATTCAGATATTAGCTACTTGTAGAAGAAGAATCATTCATTAAGAACATGAAATAGATGAAATAGAAATGAAAAATTGTGTTTGAAAATTACTTGAATAATGATATGTGAACTCAAATTGATCAATGGATATTTTTATGTCTTCAATAATGTAGTTTGGATCACCAACGCTTTTTTCATTGAATAATCAATTGAAATTTGACCTTTTTAATTTACCAATATGCAATTAGAGGTTCTATATTTATTATTAATATTCATTAAATTCGATTTCCATTAAATTTAATTTTTTAGAATCATTTTAAAAAACCAAAACATAATTGTGTTTCATAATTTTTTGTTAAAATATTAACATATTAAAGATAATCAATTTCATTATTAATTTTTATTTATTTATTACTAAAAATTGTTTTACAATGTGCTACAAAAAAATGGAACCATAATATGAATATGGTACATATTGTGGATTCCAAATAACCATGAAATGGAGAAATAGATTTATGTGTATTCACCAAATTACCCATATATAATCATATGGAAGAGAAGATATATATTTAATGATATTCAGATTCCTCATGGTTTTCTTGCACATGGTCCGTGTTAGTCTGATTTAACAATATGGTTTCTCAGAGTAATATTTCCAATGAAACAAGTGGAATATTGTACCAATTTTTTACTATATTTATTGTGAATTTTCCTTTAAAAAACTACATAGGTAACTATACATATTTCATATAATCCCTGGCTGAACATAGTTTACAATAGGAAAACTGAGGCTTAACATTGCATATATATTATAAAATAAAATTTATTTATCATTATCTAAACTATAAAATTTGTGAGTTTCATTAACGTAACCAATTATTAAATATATCTCACTTTATGTAGACTATAATAATATTACTTTCATAAAGGAAATAGAATATAAAAATTTTAAATTAGTGTTTCTTTTGTGAGTGTATAAAATTAATAAAAATATTATATTTTTTATTAGGAAAAATATAAAATTTTATTATAAATTATTCATTTAAAAAAAATTACAATTTACATCCCAATTAACTGATTCGTGTAAAATTTATTCTTATATTTTTTTAAACAAATTAAGCATTAATTTTTTTTATTAATTATCAAATCTATTTTAATACTATTTTAAAATCTGAATAACTACCCAAACCTCAAAACATCATTTTAGTGAACTTTAATTAAAATGCAAGCCTCGTGATTTTTAAATATAATACCTTGTGTATAGGTAATATTATAACTTTATTAGCCCATGTTATGGTTTATTTAATGACTATACTATTAATTACATCATTACCATGACTATCATATAATTATTTCATTCTATTTTCATTTTAAATGTCATAATCATTGATATAATCTAAATAGATTGATTTATGTATGAACCACGACCGAAATGCCATAGAATATGTTCCAAAAAAACCCTAGATGTTCACTTCAATTCCAACGGGATGATGATTAATTTTTTTTACTCGATGTGTTGTTGAGAACTATTTGTTTGCAATGTGTTGAGTCAAATTTTAGAGACCTATATTTCGGATAACCTATATAGTCTAGCCTATATCTATTACATTTTATAGGTACAGTCACTAAAAAACTAGATAATATATGAGTGGAAAATATTAATAACATAACATATCATTTTTAATGTATTAATTAAATGTAATCCATATATATTTATAAAAATATGATAAAAAAATTAATAATTTTACAGAAAAACAATTTATAAGATAAAAAATAATAAAATTGATGTAGGTAATAAGAAATAACTATTTTAAAACATATCAAAATAAGTATCCAATGGTATTTCTTTTCAAATAAATCTATAAGGTAACATACACCAATGAGACTGGATAAATATTATTTACCATGATATATTAAAATACCTAAAATATTGTGAATGATACAATATATACACTAATTTTTCCATATATGGGTTGAGAATAAATATTCAGTAGTGTACCTCCAATGGTGTTTCATCTCTCATAGTGATGTAATTTGTGCATGTATTAAAAGTTATACACATGATTATAAATACATATGAAAATATTTTTAATAAAAATACAAAATAATGGATTTGTTTATAATATAAGAATGTAAATTTTATTTTTTTTCTAATGATTTATATATTAATTTCTACAACATAATGAATTAAAAGTCATAATGAAACAAAAAATTTATTTTTAACTCTATTAGAGAAATCCTAATTAATCATTCAATTGAGATATACTATGTGTACATCTCCAATATAAGATTCATTTTCAACAATTATTTTTTTCATAACCCATACCCCCTTGGATGAAATGAACAAACCCACATAGACACACAAACACAATCATATATATATATATATAATTACCATGAAGTGGTTGTTATTATTCCCTTATGGAAAAACATTGCTTATATAACCACCACATATGAAAATTCTCATCTTATCATGAGAAGAAATTTGAACATATATATATATATATATATGTAGTGATATATATATAACAATATATACATATTTCCCATCCCCATATATTAGTCCCCTCTGATCATAGGTAGAGGAAATAAATAAATATATTCATATACCCATGTGTACCTTGTAGATAATATTTGGTTGGAACATGCAAGAGAAAGACTCTAGAACCTCCAGAAAAAATACCATGAAATAATAGGAATTTCAATTAAATCAATATATGACAATAATAGTTTTTTGTTTAAATTGAATTATTAAGTTGGGATTTCATCATAGAAAATAGTAATTATTTCTTATTAGAAAATATATTCAACATTTTTGTAATATACATTCCCAACAAAAATTAAATTTATATTTTTGACATTATTTAAAAAAATATGATCTATGAAATAGTATATATAAAATCACTAATGAATGAGAATAATTCTTATGAATAATATAAAATCCAAAATTATGGTATTTATTATGGATCATTATATTTCCAAAGTGATTAAATAATTATTAAAAAGTGTTTCGAAGGAAGAAACTCTATTTCATTTTTAAAATAATTTTCGGAATAATATTTAATTAAATTTAAAAACCCTTATTGAATCATATAAATTTTATATTATATTTTAGGGTTTTAAAGTCTTTTCATTAAAACATAAATCGCTTCCACGCCACGATTTGATTTTTTAATATTTTATATTTGTAGCCTTATAAAGTATGTAAAACCCATCATCTTTGTCATAACACATGGAAATTAACTATGAGTTTCTTTTTCCTTATGATTATAGTGTGAAATTTAGTCGAAAAACGTTTTTTTTCAAGTTTCATAATGAACTCTACTCATTTTTTCTATATAAACCCACCCAATAATCCATTCCTATTCCATAAATAATATATGTATTGTGAGCATAACATGTATATACAATTAGAATATCATAGAAAAGTATCATGAAAATTATGAATGAATTACTATAAAGACCATTCAGTAAAATAATTATTCAAACTCAATAACCAATAATGTATCATATTATTTTCTCGTACTCACCATGTCTGAATACATATATAATTAAAAAAGGTAAAACCAAAATATTGAGAATATATATGTGTACCCCATAACCACATACCCAGTTGGATTCTTCTCAAAAACCAAATGTTACACATATTGATCAATTATATCATCCACAAATAAACCTTCCTCAAAATAAATATGTAATAATATATTATAAATCACCCCATGAAGTACATCATCACATCAACACCCACTATATATTAACCAGTCTATTTCTAAGAGAAAAAACATACATTGTGTTATGTATTATAATTCATTCAATTATTTATTTAACATAATACTGTAATAATAATAATTGTATAAAACATCTAAAAAACATTAATATATAATATTCTAAATGGTCCACATCTGAAAACACCCGTATAAAAAAAAATAAATCCTATGCAATATTAAAACTGAAGAGAGAATGGGGGACATGGGTATTCGGCCATCTATATCCTCATCAAACTGTATACTATGTATTAAACCCAAAAAGAATATTTTATTATCTTTAACTTCTAACATGGGTGCTCTGAATTTGAGAAAAACTTATAGAATAGATTTATATCCAAAAAACCCGAGGGAATTAACATACCCAAAAACACATCTATCACTATTATCTCAAATGACACCTAGTTTCTGTCATAATGTTTTCTATATTTAATTTGAATTCATTTCTTATGATTAATATCAAAAAATTTATTTCTCATCAATTAATATTATTCTACTATTATTTCACTAATGAAATTATAATATTCAATAAAAGTCAAAAATTGTTATTATTAATTTTCATATATTCTTAATCTTATCATTGTCATGAATAACAGTCTAGAATCATCCTCTTTATTACATTAATCACATAAACTTTTATATAAATTATGATACACATAGACTCCATCTAAGCTACCACATTAAAATGAACTCAAAGGGCATAACATCAAAATATATTCCACTATTTTCAAACAGGCAACATAAATAATAATACACTATTTTAAATAATGTATACATAAAGAGAGATAAATTAATCGACAGGAAGGTGATGCTCTAAAATAATTAAGACCACACTAGTGTCTCAACCCATTTCACATAATATTACATAAAATATCATTGTCACCGCCTATATCATTATAATAATGGCATTCCATCATCACGTTCCAAACTAAAATATCATAAATCAACCACAATAATTACTAAATATAATTATTTTATTGGATAAATAAAATTAAGGATCTAAATACATAGAAAAAATAGATAATTTATCATTAAAAACTATTAGACATATTTAGTTATAATCGTTATTATATGATTCACATGTTACTTAATTTTTAAATCAATTAACCGATTCATGGTAATTATTTTTTTATTTATACCTTGATTTAATTCATAATAACATCTAGCTTTACATTTATTTTCCATTTCTCATGTTATCCCTATCAAGAAATGATAATATAATTTCTAAATAAATAACACATTACCATGTAATTATCAATTGGAATCACAACACCCATATGATCTCATTTCCCCAAATCATAATTTAATTTTAAAGACATAATATATTAATTTTCATTTACATAGGATAGAAACCCTTTAAATTTTCTAGTTTCCATAATTATTAAATAACTATAATTATTCATCATAAATGTATATGAACACCAAAAAATTATCATTTTTCTAATTTCAAACAATATATATGATAATTACTTATGATAAAAAAATTTATTTCTTTGATTATTTCTTGAATAATGATAGTTTTTCTACAACCCAAACTTATTTATGTTAAAATTAATTTGAAAATATAACATATTGATAGGTGATATTATCATCTTAATTGTATAAATAAATAAATTAAATTGTTTTCAAAATAATATCAACAATACTAATTACTTACATTTTATTATATTACTTCTATATTCACGCATAATCATAATTCTCCAAATCTGGATCACTATATTTAATATAATGTTAATAAATATAATAGTGAAAACATACAATATTATATATAAAATAATCTTCAAGTTTATTTTTTCAAATATTAATAACTCAATAATTAAATTCAACAACATAGAAATTTTATTATTCAATTAAAAAAATTACAGTAAAACATTTTAAATTACATATTAAAATAAAACTATAAATTCCCTGCATATATAAATTTATTTTGTATATTGTAAAAATTAATCATTATAAATCATGGGAAAGACACATTTTATTTTTATAGATTATTTTACAACATAATAATAAATAATTATCCATTGTAATGGAGTAATTCAAATAAATATCAAAAATAAACTACATGTAATGACACTCCATCTACTCTCTAAAAAAATTAATATTTTAAATTATTTAAATGTTTCATGAAATAAATATATTGATTTTTAATATGACTTAAATTTATTAATTTATATTATATAATAATATTTTTTAAAAAATTGTAAATTTTTTTAAACAATTACATAGTATTATTATATATCATAATTCAAGTATTTCTATATTTCAAGAATTATAAATATTTTCATGTATGACATTTGAAACATTAATTCATTATATATTAATTAATGGTTTCTTTAACTACAATTATTTCAATAATATTCCAAATTATAATATTTTTTTGGAATGTAATATCAGTTTAGATATACAATATAATAAATAAATAAATAAATAAGAATTTTCTTAACAAACACGGAGAAGTCTAATATTAGTAACTTAGAGAAGAAGAATCATTCACTATGAACATAAAATAGAGGAAGTAGAAATGAAATTTTCTATTTGAACATTTCTTGAATATTTATTTGTGAACTAAAATTGATAAATGATAAATTTTATGTCTTGAGTAATGTATTTTTGATCACCAACCTTCTTGTCAGTGAATAAATAATTAAAAATTGACATTTTTAATTTAAAATTATGCAATTAGAGGTTCCATATTGATTATTAATATTCATTAAATTCTATTTCCAATAAATATAATTTTTATGAATGATTTTAAGAAACAAAAAATCATTGAGTGTCATAAATTATAGTTAAAATTTTAACATATTCAAGACAATCAATTTCATTGTTTATTTTTATTAATTTATTATAGAATTTTTTTTTACAATGTGCTTCAAAAAATGAATTGGAACCATAATCTGAATATGGTACATATTATTTATTCCCAAGTTCTATGTAATGGTAAAATACTTTTACAGATATTCAATGAACTGCCCTTTTGTAAACATATGGAAGAGAATATAAATATTTACTGAAATTTAGTTTCCTGATGATTCCCTTGCATAAGGTTCGTGTTATTCTGATTTAACAATATGGTTTCACAGAGTAATATTTCTAAAGAAACAAGTTGAATAATTTTCCATTTTCTAACTCTATATATTATGAATTTTCCTTTACCAAACTAGGTAGGTACCTATTCAAATATCATTGAATCCCCAACTGAACAATATTTACACTATGAAAACTAATTCTTAACATTGTATATATGTTAGAAAAAAAATTAATTTATCATTATCTAACCCATAGAAGTTTTGTGTATCATTAACATAAACCATTAAAAAATATATCTCACATTATGTACACTCTAATAATATCCCTTTCAAAAAAGAATTAGAATATACATTATTTATATTTATGTTTCTTATGTAAGTGTATATAATTATTAAAAAATTTATATTTTTTATTAAAAAAATAAAAACTTTTTATATAAAGTATTCATTTTAATAAAATTAAAATTTATGTACAAATTAACTAATTCATGTAATATTTATTCATATATTTTTTTAATCCAATTTAGCATTGAAAGTAACTTTTATAAATTATCAAATCAATTTTAATACTATTTTAAAATTTGAATAACCACCAAATCATCAAAACAACAATTCCTTGAACATGAAAGAAAATGGAATCCTCGTGATTTTTTTATATAATACCTTGTGTTTAGGTACTAGTATAACATTATTTTCCCATGTAATGGTTTATTTAATGACCATACTATTAATTACATCATCTTCATGACTATAATATAATTATTTCATTCTATTTTCATTTCTATGGTCATAATCATTGATATATTCTAAATTGTTTGATTTATATAAGAACTATGATCTAAAAGAATTAGAATGTATACCAAAAAATAGTATATGTTCACATCAATTCCAACGGGATGATGATTAATATTTCGGTACTCGATGTGTAGTCCAAGAACAGTTTGTTTTCAATGTTTTTAGTGATCTTTTAGAGACCTATATTAATGTAAACTAATAGAGTATACCCTATATGTGTTAATTTTTTTAGGTAAAGTCACTATAAAACTAGATAATATATAAGTGGAAAATATTAATAATATAACAATCATTTTAAATGTATTAATGAAAAATAATCCCTCTATATTTATAAAAATATGATTAAATAATAAATAATGTAAAGGAAATACATGTTATAAGATAAAAAGTTATAAATTTTAAGTATGTAATAAGAAATTACAATTTTATAACTTATTAAAACATGTATCCAACACTCTTTAATAAAAAATCAATCTACAATGTCAGAAATCAACAATGAGCCTAAATATCTATTATTTACCAATATATACTAAAATACCTACATTATTGTAAATGATACAATATATTCTATATTTTATACATATAAGGGTTGAGAATAAATATTTAGTAGTGCACCTCCAATGGCGTTTCAACTCTCATAGTGATGTATTTTTTGTATGTATTAAAAGTTATACACATACACATATATATATATGATAATATTTTTAATAAAAATACAAAAGAATGGAGGTGATTATGAAATAAGAATGTACAATTTAATTTTATTAATGATATATACATAATTTTCTATAAAATAATGTCTTCAAAATCATAATGAAAAAAAAATATTTCTAACTATATTAGAGAAATCCTCATTTATCAATCATTTGTGTTCTACTATATTTACTTCTCCACCTTAAAATTCCTTTTAAATAATGATCCATATCATAACCCATACCCCATTGGAGGAAATAAACACACCCCCATAGACACATAAACACAATCTTATATATATATATAATTACCATGAGGCGGATGTTATTCATCACTTATGTAAATACATTGCATATATAACCACTACATAAGTAACTTCTCATCTTATCATGAGAAAATTTTGAATATTTATATATATATAGTGATATAAATAACTATATATAATTATTATCCCTATATATTAGGCATCTTTTATCATTGGGATTGACAATAAATAAATATAATCATATACCCATGGGTACCTTGTTGAAAATATTTGGATGGAACATGCAAGAAAAATACTCTAGAACCTCTAGAAATAATACCATGATACAAATAGGGAACATATTTAAATCAATATATGACAGTAATAGTTTTCAGTTTAAATGGTATTATTAAGAAGTTATTTCATCATATCACATATTACTTTTTTCATATTTGAAAATATATTCAACACCATTTTCATATATATTCCCGACCACAATTAAAATTATATTATCTATGTTATTGTCAAAAATAATATCTATGAAAATAATATATAAAATCACTAAAGAATGAGAATAATTAATATGAATAATATTAAATCCAATATTATGAATCTATATTTATAATAATAAGAATGATTTATATCTATGGAATATATTGTATGGTTTTATATGTACAACAGAATAATGCAGAAATCAAGTATACTGGTTTCATCCCACTGTTTGTATTGTGTCCAACATGCTCAATTTTGGGCAGTACCTAAGAGAATTATAAACATTTAAATATTTTATAAACACAATATAATTTTCTACATTACATGTAGAATAGTAATGGGGCACTAAATAGAACACACTAGTTATAGTGAATAAAATAAGATGTGATGTGAATAAAAATTCATTTAATACAAAAGATACTGAAAGACTATCCATTGAAACTGGGCGGCTCTAGAATCGTAATTTGATATTAATGTCAATGTAAAATATTTAATACAATCAGATGATATAAAAAAATATTAGTTTTTTGAGAATATTTTCTTTTCAAATTATTTATATATGTATTAAATTTATTACCTCAGGGAAACCGATGGAAAACCATTCCTTGACTTACACATATTAATTCCCCATACTATTTATTTATTTACAATTACTTTTTGAAAAATAATTTTTTAAAATTAATAATAATTTTCCTTATTTATTTACTTCCATTGGACACAATTTTTTTGTAAATATCTAACATTATAATGATTTGTAACTAATATTTTTTTCAAAGGGTGTGATTTACGATACATGGTTCAAATAATAAAAATACCCTCACACATAGAATCAATGAACAATGAAGGAATCACGGTATATTACATTATCTGATATTATATACACAATATTAAATATATTAGTGGTATATTAGACCATCTATCTCAATGATGGATGTTTTGATATGAAATCCCTTACCTAAAGTTGAGAATTTTCATATATGATTTTTATATACCTTGTAATAAAAATGTATAAAATATTTTTATTCTAAAGAACCAATTACATGTTTGATCACATATAAATAAGAAATTTAATTCCATAAATTTAAAATAGATATTTAATTTTACAATATGTTTTATACATGTAATGTTTTTTGAGGGTGTTATATTCATAATCTCAAATCATTATCTATGTCTTGACCAATGTCAAAAGTTTATATGTTATGTAATATAAAAAATTATAATAAATAATCCATACAATATTTTATATGTTAATTATTATATTAAAACCAACCATGATAAATGATTATAAAAAATTAAACTGCATTATAATCTTGGAGGTGGTTGGTCAAACATATGCATAAGAAACATTTACTTGTTTCAGAGATCATGATTAAAATACAGAAAATGTTATTCTATATTTCTATAATTTTAATAATGAAATTATAATTATATTATTTAATTAACTAAACATACATAATCCAACCATGTGATGTGGTGATAATAAATGAAGGACATCAATTTGTGATGAAATAATCCTCTGAATATAATAAAGAAGTTATAAATTTTCAATAGACACAATGATCGTAATTTATTTCACATGTCATTATCCTATAATAACAAATATTTATGCAATATATTATAAAAATAATTTCAATAATTATGAAAATATTTATGATGAAATTATAGGTAATCAATTACAATCATTTTGATATTGGTATTGCACCAAACAAAGAATTATGTTTTCATTTACAAATTTATGGAAGAAAATATCCACAATATTATTAAATAAAAAATTTAAATTATCATTATATATCTAGTTTTTTAAATCATATAGAAAAACTCTACTATATCTCTTATTAGTGGCCCTTGGTTTGGTCTTATGGAGTAATACCACTCCCATATTTAATTACTTGAGGATAAGAAATATGATACTAGCATATTCATTCATCCATAATACACCAAGGATAGAAATAAAGTACATGGTATTAATTGATTAATTTTTTCTATTTTTTATAATAATAGTCCCAAACTATGAATAATGATACCCTATCCAAGACAAAATAACTGATGAATGAACAATAATTCACATAACCCCATAAAATCACAACATTGAATGAAAAATAAAAATAAAATAGATATGAAACAAGGGTTATTGGATACGTCTCCAAATTATAAGATATCGAAAAAAATGTTGAAGTATCCAAGACAGAGTTAAAAACGCATACGATGTCAAGCATCTACAACCTAACAATTATGGAAATGTTTTCCTCTAGAGATTAAAAAATACCTATACATATATCTAAAAATATGAAATACAAAATTTCATCAAATTTATCAAGGTTGTGTAGGATATCTCTATATATTATTTGCCCATATACTTATAAACATGTAATATATGTATGGTAATGGAAAGAATTTATATAAATTTGTGGAATATATTCTAAAAACTTATTATAAAAACCATAAAGTATATCTATGAATTTGTTTAATTTAATAATGAATTTATAATTATTTGGAATAATAAAACCAATTACACTTTCATAAATATACAAAATTCATGATAAAATGGGCCTCCATATACACAAAATTGAATAGTCATCCTATCACTATGCTACCAATTCATTCCCAAGATGATTATAGTAATTTCGATTAGGATATATCTCATGTATCTGATTAATTTGTTGTAGTAATTCTTATCATCTCCATCCCATATGAAAATTTAAACATCCCAACAAAATTATACCATATAGAAAATAAAATATTTATTTACTAAAAATATCATCTTTCAAAACCTACCCTTATGAAATGAAATCAAACAGTATACTTCTAAATAAATTTCTACATGAAATATCCAACTTTATTGGAATTTTTTATAAATGTTCAGTATAAAGAGAATAAAAATGGTATTGTTGGAGAATAAAATCCAACATAAAAAATATTGATCCTATGTAATTATATGGATTAAAAACTTCTTGTTGTTTTTCTTTTAAAAATTAGGATCATATCATTACCAGAAATCAACAATCAATGATATGTACCTACCCACTTGTCAGTTTTATAGGGGAAACAAGTGTGGGAGATCATTTTCGAGATTGAAAGATAATACCCTAAACAATAATTTAAAAAATAACCTAAGAAATGCATTCCCAATGGAGATGAGACATTTAAAATATCCATAAATATCTGAGGGATACCAATAGATTTTATAGGGATATGAAATTCTGAATTCAAAATATTACACCAATAGGAAGTGTAATAGATTTTGGGCCATATTGATTGATGATATAAATGTGTTTTACGACATTAATCCTTGAATAGAACCATTAAAATAATTTTTTATTTCATAGAATTTTTTTTATAGAAAAATCACCCAGAAGATATTAATGGTTTTTGCATAGTACATGGCTAAGGAGAAACCAATCTCTCTTTTACGTCTTTCATGAAATATTTCCCGAAAAAATTATGAAGTGAACCCCTTTCACTATATAAATTGTTTCTATAAAAATTTACATCTTCCATACCTCATGAAGTTCTCCTATAATACCAATTAAATCTTATTTCTAATCATTCCAATGAAATAAATCTTATAATAACAACAATAAAGTGGCAGTTTACTGAAAACATGTGATGTGAAATTCTCCCCACCATTGGGCATTCAACCCTTAAGATGGTGTAATAAATTAATTCATTACTCCTATATAAAATATTCCCTTTCTAATTATTCCTTATTTATATGAAATTGGTTCCATAATACTCACACTGTATAGATACATAGAGAACCCATATAGGGTTTTGTATAAAATCCACATCAATCCCATGGGTAATAAGATACCAACTGGTCCAATTGTGTGGATCGGAAAGATACATCATTAGTAGAAAAAAATATAATATAATGTGAAAAATTTAAATTACATACAGTAATTATAAAATATATGAAACAACTAAAATCTAATCAATAACTTTATAATGTCCAAGATATTGTGGTTCTGACTTCTCTTATTTAACCATGGGTCTATATCCATGTTTTCATTTAATTTTATAAAAAATTCAATAAAATATCATTGTATAAGAAAAACAGATTATCTACATATGAATTCTATATTCTTGGAGTCATGGAAATCCTCTATGGGGTCATATAACTTTCATTTATAATATCATGAATATTTCTATGACATATCAAGGATTTCAATCAATTTTACACCCAATAGAATGTATAATTGATATAAATCATTGATCTGTCATTGAAATATTCATGGGATCAAATATTCCCTATAATCTCCTAAATATTCTTATGAGAGATCAAATAATTCTATCCATTTTACACCCAAGAGATCAGAGAATGAGAATACTAAATCGAAAAAAAACCCCACGAGGTGGTATTTGTATAGTATCATGATAACTTATGCTATAGGATAAGTCACCCAAATGCATGTAATCATTTCATAAACTACCAAAATCATTGACACAAAATCTAAGTATATCGTTTAATGTATATATATTTCATTCTGACTATCATCCATTCAATGGATAATAATTAGTGCTCATGTTCAATTGAAATAAAAGAAATTTTTTTGTTTCCAACAAAATCTAGAAGTAATATATGAATCTATGTAACATATAATTGGGGGTGCAAAACCATCTATGTTTTTCCACATCATATATTTAATTATTTTTCGTGTCCTCCATTGTAATTGTGTCTATAATATGGAAAATTTTAGCCATCTTGGTATGTTGACCTACTCCTTCCTTTATAGCATAACATTTCTGCAATATTCACATATGGTCTATTTAAAAATCTAATATAATATTCTCCCAATTAAAAATAAATATAGGCCTATTAATTAACATACCATATAGCCTTTGATTATCAGAACTAACATGGGGGAATGTTTTTATTTTCAACACAATGTATAAAATCATGAATATTATACATTTCTACTAGAAAGGTTCCTTATTCACCTAATAAATTTCATTAATATCAAAATGAACCACACATTTTAAATTGTTGAATGAAAAAAGGAATTATTCTTCATAACACAGAGGATGCATATTTTTATTATCAATGACCTAAATATTGTTATATATTAAATCCATTCATTAGAAGTATCCCCATAATATAGGTCTATCATAATGGTGATACATTCTGAATTTTAAATATGATGTTATTCTGATCATATATCAATTTAAGTGAACAACATTTCTACCATTAACTGGTCGAATAGATTATATATATATAGATGATGATTCTTATTTTTATTCACAAGTTGATTTTTCTTATATTAATAAAAAACAAGAATATATATACATCTACTTTCATAGCAATAAAGATGATGCATACCATGATGGTGCACTATTTATATTTAATAATTTACTTTTTAACACATATTGGTTGTTTTTTAATTCATCCAGTTCAGTAATAGTAATTCTTTGGGATTGTAATGAAATAAATATCGTTCCCATTTTTAGGTAAAAAATAAATTGTATTTCCCTTCATGTGATCACATATTGAAAGCGTTCATAAAAATGTGTAATTGATACACCATTTAAGGAAGAGTCGCATTCCATATTTCTTCAATTATTCTCTAGTTTGTTGAAAGAATATAACAAGATGTATTTCTATAAACTATGACTAATTTTCATTCTCTTCATGTATGTATATGATAATTTCCCATGAAAGGGTGAAAGTTCCAATTTAGGGATGTAAATTTTACCAACTACATAAAGCCTTCTATATGGGATTTAAATCCAACCAGTCTATCCACACCAATGATTTAATAAATTACAACTATCATTAATAAAATTAACTCTAAGATAGACTTCACTAAATCCATTATTAAGAAACAAGATGAACATTTAAATAATCAAAATTACAAATTTTCGGGGACAATATTGATACTCATGATATGAAAAATTATTCGAATGTCAAATAACCACTAAATATACACGAATAATGAAATAAAAAAAATGTGACATAGTAGTATCCAAAAATAGATTCTTGAGTTCTGAGTTTAGAAGAGTTGTACATCACAAACTATAGAGAAATGGTTTCTCTCTTGAACATTCTTGTTATTTTGTATATTACCATGTCATAGGATCGATTTTCCTTCCCCTTGGAAGGTTATAATGATCAATTTATATGGTCTAGGAAAAAAAATTTATATTCTTTGTATATGGATTAAAAAAAGTTAAATTGGACTATTCTTTATGAGAATATAAAATTTAGTGCTGATTTGAAATTGTTACATCTATTTATCATTGAATTTTTATCAAATAAATTCTTACATTCCCTTTCATGTTATAATAATAGAAATTAAAATCTATTTCATTGAAAAATTTCATTGTGTGTATTAAATAATATAATGGAAAACAACATAGTTTTACATTATAGCATGGAAAATTAATCAATTCTATAGACTACTTTTTTTTGTGTGATACTTACTAGATAGTGGAAATCCATACATTATCTCTCTCTAACACATTAGATGAATCATGTATATATGGGAAAAAATATACTACCTCCCATAGGATTACTAATATGATCCTTTTCATTCACTATTCCATGGTTCTCTATCACAACATACTCCGTAATACTGAGAACCACTGTCCTGGATTTATTCTCTAATCACAATATTTAATCAAGAATTGATGTCTTCATATATTAACTCATATATACATATAGTGTTAAAGGATCCATGTTCATGAAATAAGTGGCATAATCAATTAAATATATGTTTTATTACATCATAATGTATAATTCAATTCTTATTTCTATTTAACAATTGTGGGGAAATAATTCTTCATTAAGAAATTACTCAAAAAAATTTCACACATGTAATCATTATTAATTATACTACATATCTAAATCCAACTATTATCATGAAATATAATCAATATATATTATCAATACAATATTCACTCTTTAGATGTACCCTGAAAATCTAGTATACTATTTATTTGGTTCGGCCACACATATGAATTATCAGGTTTAGAGTCCGACTGAAATATATTAGGAATCTTATTTTAGGGATATATATAAAAACCATTTTTTGGATAATAAATTCAATTTAACCCGCCAATATCTTTAAGATCTTTCTCAATACTCTGCAATGATTTTGGGACATATAATTATTAGATTAAACATCATGCTCGGTATATTTTTCCTCAAAATTTATATGGTACCTTCTTGGATCTAATTTTATCAATATAAAAATCATTATTTAAAACATTTTTCACTATGAAGTAATTGTTTAATTTTTTAAAAAACATTATAATAAATTATCATCACTATGTGAACCAACATATGGAATTATCATTCCAAGAAGAACTGATTATAAATTATTTCAAAAATTCAATTAACCATAAGATAAATAATGTTGTCCATGTTCAATGTCTCTATACATAATTTTGATATAAAACTATCACCCTCTCAAACTATTAATTTTTGAAAGAAGAATCAAATAAGTGTGACAAATTTTATAACTTGGAATACATGGTAAAATGATATTAAAAATGTTTTTAAACCATTTTAATCTACAAATTTCATTATTTGATAGTCCTTTTTCATGTATTTCAACATAACTCATGGAATAAACAAATTAATACCTGGTCACACACAATTTTGTTCTTTACATGTCTTGGTTTTGATCTGGTTCATTGAGAAAAATGAACATTTTCATTGGTGGTTAGTGATATTAATATTGATTTTTAACTACCATATATGTCTAATAATCCTAATTCAAGTACCCTATTTCTTGTTTGGTAGTTTTTGGAGAAATGGTGGTTACATCCTGATTTGGGCCAAATGCAAGCCCATTTCTAGAATTAAAAACAAAAATTGTTTTTTATAGCTCATTTGTTTTTAAAAATTATTTACCCATTAAACATCCTACATTTTCTACCCTGACATGTTAAAACCACCATATCCTTCTATACCCCATAAGAATTCATAATCGTGGTGATTTTGGGTAACATATTTAGGTATTGGGCCAGCCTATAGGTCCATTTGTAGTTTAAAAAAATTGTTTCTTTTATATAATATTCTTGTTTTAATTATTTTGGGTTATTCCACCTTCCAATCTAGCTCATGAAACCTAGGCACACCCCTATGTCTCATTTCCCCTCTTTGGAGCTCATGTTGGTTGCCGATCAGGGCAAGACATCTCAATGATTATCAAATCTTACTAATTTTCCAAAGGTAATTTGTCTCATTCATAAATTACTAAATTCATACTCCTTCCCCAAACCATCAACACATGGTTCTGAAAGACCATAGGATACTCTCCATGAAGTTTCTATAAATTCACTTTCTATTATGGGTGTATATCTAAGGGAATACAAATAGTTTTCTAGTTTCTAAGATGAGATTTCTTCTCCTTTCTGCTGCCTCTTCCTTCTCCTTCAATTATTTCATGGTTATTTAATATATCATTGCAATTAAATGCCTAGTTTTATGCATTGGAATGTTTTTTATAGGTTTTATATTCATTTGGGAGTTTTCTTCATAGTTTTAGGGTTTATAAACCCATGACCGGTGATTTCAGTAGTGCGTTTCCATTCTACAAATTATTTTATGTTAATTTCCCAAATAAGATGACATTTTTATTTAATATAAATATACTTTATACGGGTTTAGTCTTAATAATACTATGAAATATGTAATTTGGTCTTTTGATAATTTGTTTTGGTGAGCCAAGTAGCGGTTAAAACATTGTGTTTGATAAAGTGGTATATTTTTGTAAAATGGGGAACACCTCATGTTTCTAAAATTTATTTCTTTGCTTAATCACACATATTGTGGTATATTGAACATTTTTCATTAGATTGAATAGATTTCTGTCATTCAATTGATGTTTTATTCCTTTTTCGGTTTTTAAAATCAATTGTTTTGTAAAAAAATGCATGTCATGTTTTTGGTAAGTTTCCCAAAATGATTTTATGTGTTGAGTGTGGTTTAAAATGATTGGTTTGCATTTACTTTCATATTGGAAAGGGGGAAAGAATTTTTTTTGGTCCTTTATGTGGATTCCATGTAGGTTTTGGTATTTATAAAAAAAGTGTATTTGTTTTATTTAATATTGACATGTGTTACTAATAGAAGGCATGTTTGACACTTTTATAAAAAGAGTTGTGTAATAGATAAACAATATGAATATTTTCTATGTGGTTACCAATTTTTCGAAATTTAAAGGTTGGGTTCCCACATAATTATTTAATGATTTATTTGTGGCTTTGGAAAACGTCGGTTTAGTAAAAAATATTAAAGGCTCATTTGGAATTTTCTAAAAAAGTAGTATAATTGTATTACATCTATATACCACTGTCCGTCAATTGAGATTGTTTTACAGTACCTGAAATGATTTTATTAAATGGTTTCAGGACTACCAAATAAGGCGGGGTATGGTTTTGTAGTGCATTTATCCTTAAAATAGTGTCTTTGAAGGATTTTTATGCGCAAAGACTCATTACACTCTTTGAAATAGTTTAATAAAAACATTAAGTGGTTTAGTGACCCGTGGAAGAAATGTAATGCTTGTTTGAGGTATGTTTGTGTGTTTATCATTTGGGAAATTAATTTTACATTCGAATCGTATTTGATAATATGTGTAACTTGATTTATAACTAAAGGGGATCCCAGTTTTCTAGGTGGGTGGACCTGTACTAGTATGATAGTGATCTAGTTTGGAATGGCCCCTATTTAACATAGAAAGATGGACGATGAAAAAACTACCTGAAATTTGATGATGTTGTTGTTGGAGTACCACTAGGACTTGTTTATGATCCCTACTAGTATTTTATGTACCCCTAAACGGATATCTATTATGGTTAACATCACCGAGATACCTGGTTTCTGGGGGATCCAAACTAACTAGTGCTAAGGAGTGTTCCAATGACTTGTTCTCAATGGGTATTTTGAAATCCATATCGACATATGGTTTATATGTTTGGTAAATTTATATATTTTTATGATTTATTTTATTTAGTACATTATTTAAAATAACACTCTTGAAAACTATTTTAATTTTCATGTTCCCCCTCTTTGAATATTGTTACTGGAATTCTTGTTTATATGACATTCAGGTTTTTGTCTGGTTAATTTTTTATAACCTGGGATATCATTTGGAAATACACCTATATATCATGTATTAAAAAATGAAATTTATGTTTCTTTTATTTTAAAGGAATATATTTGGGAATAGAATATCATGCTATCTTACTGAGTTTTAGTACTCACACCTATAGTCTTCTTCTATTTTTATCCCTTTTTCATGTATTAGCTTGAGTCTGATCTCCTTGGGGGATGTGTGTTCATTGTGTTGGAGAGTGACCAGCAGGGTCACATAGAGTTATTTGGTAATCCGTTTCTTTTCTGTTGAGTTTTTCGATTAGTTGTACTTTCATTTTCTTTAAAAAAAATGTTCAATTCATTTAATATATATATATGAATTTTTGGTTTCCCATTTCATTCTTCTATTTGTTAGATTTTTTATATTTGGGTGAAATTTTTTCTCTGTGTACTCTATTGATTCCCTCTATTAATTTTCCCACACTAGGATGATTGGGAACACCTATTGGGACTTGTCGTGTTCTTTCCTGGGTGATCAGTTCGGGGTCGACTAGGGATGGTATGTAAAAAATGGTATCAGAGGAGGTCGGCTCTTAGTTGGCCATTCATTTTTATAGGGCCCTTGTTATTTAGGGATGTCAATGTAGATAGAGTATGATTTTTTGGACTTGATGGGTAAGTGAAGGAAGACGGTCATGAACACTTTCTCATTCTGATCCTTGGATTTCCGTGAGATGTCTCGTTTTATTAGTTTCGATTATTCTTGTTCTTTTTTTGATGTTGGAATATGAAAAGGGGAGTATGACTAATGGACTCTATGATCTTGTAGTTCTTGGAATGCAATGTGGAGCCAATGTATAATCCTAATAAGATACAATGTGTTTTTGGTGTGTTTGAAATATAGATGCCAACAATATTCTCAAGTCATCAACCTACACTTGTTCCCTTTTGTGTGTCTCTTAGAATTTTCATGTATTTAGATTTGTTTTATGAAAATCCATGTATGAGATTTGTAAAAATCGGTTTTAAAAGGAATGTTTTATTAGGAAAAATGGAACGGTGATTTTCAAGAAAATAAATATAAGAATGGATTTTCAAGATTATGTTTTATGTGAAAAAATGTTTATGGAGGATGTGGAAATGATTTAATGGGATTATATTTTCTCTTATCTAAACATGTGGTTTGTTGAAGTACAGTGTTATGAATTTTCGAATCATTTTTTGGGAATTTTGGATCATTGTACTAAATGGGTTGTTTTGGGATTTTGGAAAGCGTTTGAATATGTTGAATATGTTTTGCAATTTGGTTTTGGGAATTTGGTTTTTTCCTAGAAAGGGTATTGGTCTCAATGGCCATCAGTTTATGAAAAGATACCATGCAAAATTCTAAAAATTGAAAATGGGTTATTTGGAATCTCTTTGTTGTTTTAAATGTTGTTAAAAATTAAAAGAGCTAGGTTATTTAGAACATTGTTCATGATGAAGTTCATTTTTTTTAATCTGAAAAGATTTTTGACTGGGTGGATAGTGTTCCTTTAGAAGGTACCAGACTATTTGATTGGAGTTTTTTTGGTTTTATCATTTTTTTTTATGAGTTCTCCCATGAATGTTATTATAGATATCTCAAAGGGTGGAAAATATGGGGTAATGGTTGGGTGCCAACTGTGTCATAGAAATTTTCATGTGATTGAGACTTGATGGAAAGCCATTGGTAAATGTGGAAATAAACAATGTTAGTTGGTTATTCAAAAGTGTTTTGAGAACAAAATTTGTGGCATTAGTTTATATACCAAGGGTTATGTGGATAGTTTCTTCTATGTCTTAGAATATTGTTTATACATTATGCATCCTTGTGATCTGGATGTCATACTCTTTTTTTGTCTTGAGATTGGATATTGTTGGTGGCTCGGTTTTGGAGTAATTTTCAGTGGGTTTATATAGATGTGTTGGATATTTTTTTTGGTTACATGTAGTTATATATTTCCATGATTTCCAGTTTGTCAACCTATGGAATATCTATCACGTTTCACAAGATTGATCAACCTATTTAAATAATTGATCATCCTGTTTGTGGAAGTACTTATCTGATTTGGCTCGATCTATAGTTCCTTTATATTATGATGATTCTATCAGTTATAACATTTTTTTATTGATTCCTAGTGTGATTTTTCATGTTACTTGTTCATTTCACTCCACATTCAATGTAATATATAATGGTGGTGTGTATCCCTAATACTTTTTTGGGTATTAGGGTTTTTTTGAGTAATTGAATTTCATGATATAATGTTATTAGAACATTATAAGATCATAATAAAAGATGCATCAAACATCTGGGCTCCAACCATAGGCCTTAGAGTGAGGCTTTTCATGCCGTCAGGAAATTGATAGAGGTTTGGGGTGCTCTACTAGGATCTGACCTCCAACATTGTGGTATGTTTGATTTTATTTCTATCATGTGTTTCATCGTCACAGTGAATTTCCTCTGGTCTCAACGTTCATGGTGGACTTACCGCTCACACTGTGTTTATGGTTATACATTCATGTGTGTTTGTTTCTGATCAATGTCTCTATGTAGATAGCCTATATAAATTTTTTCTGGTCTTGGTGTTACTTGTTCTTAGGTGGATAATGCTGGGAAGATCCTTTGTTTATATAATTGTTTCATTGGACATATTATTGGGTCCCCTTCCCTATCCTCCTCAAGTGTATGGGGTCTACATCTGTGAAGAAAGGGTTGGACCAATTATTTTCCCCTCCGTTTGGGTGTGGGTGGTTTAGATGTTCATGTTATAACCCTCTTAACTTGGGATTGTAGGTTGTCCTGGAAGAGTTTTTTTGGACATGTGTGGGTGAGACCAGATTCTTGTTCATTTGGAAAATCTTTTGTTGTTCATTTCTATTTGGTCTCTAATGGTGGGGAGACCCATTATGGGTCTGGAAGATATTTCCTTTAAGGAATTCTCATATATTGGATTTGATTTAATGATGGGGAGCCCAATACAGTCTCCCCCAAAAGTCATTGTCTTTAATGAATGAAAATTGGATTGGGTGATCATTGGTTTAAAGCAGAGAAGGATCAATAGGCTGGTTCTTGGCTTGGTTGTTGATGGGGTGGCTTGACCTTTCTGTTGGTTTTTACAAAGTGGTTGTGAGTTAGTGTTTTATTTAGGAGGTGGATTAAGATACGTTTATGGTGAATGATATTTCCTTTGATTTATAAGATGAATCATGTTGATATATAATTATTAGGTTTTGTTCAAGTAATTGTAATGTTATATGACTTTCCAGGGGCAGGAAGCATTAATGTTGAGGAAAATTGTCACACCTGGGTTTTTTTCAGGTCTTAGTTTTGATTCGGTTGTATGAAAACCATGAACCTTTTCATTGGTGTTTGGTGAAATTAATTTTGAGCTTTTAAATTCCATATATGTCTAATCATATTACATTGTGTGTCGCATTTCATGTTTTGGAGATTTTAGAGAAAGGGTGGATACTTCAGGATTTGGACCAACCCTATGCCCATTAATAGATTTTAAAACCAAACACATTTTTATCACACCTTTGTTTTAAAACATTTATCACCCATTAAATATCATAAATTTTTTAACTTGACATATTAAAACAACAATAACCTTTTTGACCCTTTAATAATTAATAATCATGGTGACTTTGGGTTACTTATTTACATATTGGGCCAACCCTTGGGCCCATTTCTAGTTAACATATAATAATTTGTTTCATTTATATAATTTTCATGTATTCATTATTTTTAGTGATTCTACCTCTCAGTCGATACCATGAGACTTAGGTAAACCCCCATGTTCAATTTTCCTTCTTTGGAGATCATATTAGTGGCAGATTAGGGAAAACGTCTAAATGTATCTCCAAACGTCCAGATTTACCAAAGTTAATTTGTCTCATTTATAAGTTATTCAATTAGTACTATTTTTTCCCAAATAATCAATAAATGGATCGTCCTGATAATAAGATCCTCTCCAATAAGTTTCAGGTAATTCCGTTTTTCTATGGGTGCATATCTATGGGAATATGAAGAGTTTTCTTGTTTCCAAGAAGATATTTCTTCTTCTTTCTCCTCCCTCTTATGCATATATCCATTATTTCATTGTTATTTCTTATCGTATGGACATGAAAGAACTAGTATTTTGTTTTTTTGATGATATTTAAGGGGGGTTATATTACTCTAGGTACTTTCTTCATTGTTTTAGTGTTTATAAACCCATGACGGGTAATTTAAGATGTGTGTTTCAATTCTGCCATTTATTTGAGGTGGTTTTTCCAATAAAGGTATATTTTTTTATCTAATATCCTGATATTTTATGTTGTTTTCATCTTTATCATACTCTAAATGTGTAATTAATCTATTGTATAATTTGATTGGTGTGCCACGTGGCAGTTAAACCCATATTTTTGGTTCAGTGGTGTAGTATTTTTAAAACGGTTCCCATCACAAGTTTTTTAAATTTATTTCATAGATCTTAGACATGGTTTTTGGTATTTGGAACGTGTTTCAGTACCTAGAATAAATTTATGGAATCTTATTTTTGTTTTTTGCATTTTGAATGCTTAAAATGAATTGTTTTTTTATAAAAATGAATGTCATCTGTTCGGTATGTTTCCCAATTGGCTATATGTGTTAAGTGTTGTTTAAAATGATTGGTTTTACTTTATAATAATATTGTAAGTGGAAAACAATTGGGACCCATTTGTGGATCATAAGAAGGTTTTGGTTTTTACAAATATATTCTATTGGTTTTAAGGTATTTTGACATGTTTTGCTAATAAAAGGATCAGTTTTCACTTTTATAAAAAGTGTTTTCTAATGGATAAGTAATATGAATATTTTCAAGGTAGATACAAATGTTTTGAATCTCAAAATTGACCATTCTCAAATAATTATTAAATTTTGTTTTTTTGGCTTTGAGAAATGTCTGTTTGGTAAAAAAGGTTACAGGCTCGTATGGCGTTTCCTAAAAATAAAGAATGAGTGTTTTACACGTATATACCATATTGTATCAATTGGGATTTTATTGTGGTCCATGAAGTGAATTTATTAATTATTATTAGGGATTCAATATAATATTGGGTATGGTTTGGATGTTATTTTATTTTTAAAGTGTGTTTTCAATGATTTTTATGTGCATATTCTCATTACACTATTGGAAATTGTTTTATCAAAATTTTAATTGGATTATTGATGTATAGAAGAAATGATTGGCGTGTTTGTGGGATGTTTGTTTGTTTATGGTTTTGGAAATGAATTTTAATGTGGGATGTGTATTTAATAATTGATGTAGCGGGATTGAGAACTAAAAAGGATCCCGAGTATCTTGGTGGGTGGATGTGAACAAGTATGTTAGTAATCCTGTGGGGTTTGGCTCTTGATTCATGTAGGAAGTTTGACAATGGAACCACTAACTAAAATATAAAGATGATTTTCTTGGAGGACCAGTAGGATATGGTTATTCTCCCTACTAATGTATTTTGGTCATGAGAACAGATATTTTTAATGGTTACCATCACTGAGATACTAGTTACATAGGGCTCACAACAAACAAGTGCCTAAGCTGTTCTGGTGACTTGTGCTCATTGGATATTTTGGAATCACAATCATCATGTGGTGTGTTTGAATTGTAAATGATATATTTTGTGTTATTTATATAAATATGTTCCTTATTGAATGCCCCACTTTTCAAAACTAATATCATTTTGAACTTGTACATCTTTGAAAATTGTTACTGGAATTCTTTTTTATAAAATATTAATGTATTTATCTGGTAATTTTTTTATAGCATGGGATATAATTTGGAAAACATTACCTTATATCTTGTAATTAAAATATGAAATATTTTTATATTTTATTTTAAAGTATGTGCATTTAGAATATAATATCAAGCTACCCTAATGAATTTTAATAATCACACCTATTATCTTCTTATGGTTTTAGCCATTTTGCAGGTTTCATGATGAGTTCAATTTCCTTTGGTGACGTATGATCATTATGTTGTGGATTTAATAGTGGGTCACATAATGTTAGTTGGTTATTTGTTTTGGTCATTTGTGTTTTTAGTTTATTTGTACATTCAATTTCTGGTACAAATAATTATTAGTTCATTTTTTATGTAAAAGGATTTTGGGCTGTCCATTTCATTTCAATGTTTTCGTTAATATTTTTATTTGGGATAAATCATTCACTTGTGTAATCTATTGATTCTATCGGTGCTTATCTCCATCCTGGGAGGATCAGGAATGCCTCTCGGGACATATCGTAGGCTGGCCTGGGTGACCGGTTCAGGATCGACCTGGGCCGATTTGTGACATGCAATCTATAAAGCCCCATCCCTCAATAATGGATTGAGAAGAAGAAAATTTTTAATGTCCATAGGTGACATTTGTAAGACCCCAATGAATGGAAAATGATTTATGGTCTTAAGACAATTTTAAATGAATTTTTTCAATAATATCCCACTCAATCTATCTTGAATGACACCACATCATAGAAAAACTAACATAAGAATTAAAAAATAATCACACAACACAATAAAATAACAAAACATAAAAAATGTCATTAGTTGATTTGGAATAAATGTTTAAGGATACGAATCTAGAATAGAAATACATCAAAAAATATTTTCCACCATCCCAGACCAATATGCAAACACTTCCTAGCTTCAGAATTAGCAACCAGACCCTTATTTCATTGAACACTATTAGAGAAGTATGAAACATGTCCCTTCACAATTTATTATTGTAAAAAATCTTCAAATTCACAAAATTCATCAATTAGGGGGGATTATATCACTTCTAATAATATTAAAAATTTATTTTGAATACACGCATGTATGATTAGAATATGTTAGAACCAATTTTATAAAACATAAGAAAATAATATAACCAATTTAAATCAAATAAATAAAAAAATTTCATAGAAAATTTTGAATATTTAATTTTAACAAATATTATAGTATTTGGACTAATTATTTTCATTCCACACCCATGCACACACAAAATGAATAAAATCATACTTCTTTGTATACTTGTGTGTGGCCAGTCATTCTTTCAACAATCCATCACTCAAGAACGAAATTGGATAGTGGTACGTGTAACCATATCCTATAGATTATTTTCGTTTATTAATTATGGTACATATGACCATTATCCTTCACATATATTCATAAACAAACACTGAAAACTTTATTTTGTATTCTAAATAAAATAATTATTAAACAAAAATATCATTCATCAAAAAGAACCCTTTTTTGAATAGCATCAAACATGGGTTTTCTAATTAAATTCACACTAAAAATTTACAAATAAAATGATAATAATTTAGAAAATTTCAATCCAAATTTTTAAAAACGTTTATATTGGGATATAATCATCCAAACTCAATTTAGTTTTCACAACATATAAAAAATAATTCTATGGGTCACCCTATTCTTTGGGATCATATATCAAAACAAAAGATGATATCATTACCACAAATCCAACCATGCAGATCTGGTCCAACCCAATAATTTATAGTTCATCGATAAACAAATTAAGTAAATCACATAAGAGAAATAATAAATAGACCATAACATTTGACTACACAAAAAAATCCATTATTCATTTCAATTGGATTTAAAATGTTCAAAATAATTGTTTAATGTCAAATTTATCTCTCAATGTTAATAGGGATATGATAATGAAATATGGGAAATAATATAGCCATATGCATGGATAAATTGGACTGGGACAATATATTTATCATAAGAAAAAATTTAATAATGTTATTATTTCAAGAGGATAAATAAATTTTTTTTTCTGTTTTAATGTATTATTTTATAATAGAAATGTTTTAATGATTTTAATGGTTTTCACATCATTAATGGCCATGGAGAAACCATCAACACATAGAAATGTTTTGTGGAATATACAAATAAATATCCTGATGTTAATCGTTTCAGAATGGGAATTTTTCCAATAGAAACATACAATAATTTGCCATTGTTCTCGCCTACTCATATAACAACGAACACTTCTAGTTTCACATTACAAAAGAAACATACATAAATTAAAATATATAGAATACCTAGAACATGGTGTTCCATTTTTTGGAAGACCATATGATCTAAAAATTGGATAAATATTTTAGTAATACATTGTTTTAGGGTCTTTTAAAGCCAAATTTCGTGACAATGTCATGATATGTTGGTTGGGTGACATTTTATAGTGAGGAGGTGGTGAGATCTTATTAGACACCCAAATAAATTATATAAGGGTATGTGAAACTAATGAAATGTTCCTCAAAAATTGAAAAATAAATAGTATGATGAATTTAAATAATGAACAACACCTCTTAATCTACATTTTTTATACATATTATCCTCTTGAATCTATTGTAACTAACTTTTAGTAATTTAAATTTTTATAACATTATAATTATTCAATATTATAATTTTTATAAATTATAACAAAAAAATAATGTGAAATTAAAACATAGTTTATGATATTTTGATTCCACTTATAGAAAAAAAAAATTAAAATTTTATTCGTTGATGTAAACTAATTTAATTTAAAATTAATCTAGAAAATATTTCAAAAATTGGTTTTCCCTGAAATGTATTTTTATAATAAACTGTATGAAATGTAATAATAATTAAATGAAATAAAAACCATTTTTTATGTTATAAAATACAAACCTATCATTTAAATCCTTTTTCACTGGGGTTAATTATATTAAATTAAAATGAAAGAACATTATGAAAATTATACTTATTTTCAGAATAAAAATGTGTTTTATGAAAAGAATAAATCATATACCAAAATGTTTTATAAAATAAATATAAATTTTCATAATTGGATTAAATATTACTACTTAATATTTATGTCCCCAATTTATTACATGATTTATGTACGTAAAATAATAAATAATAATTTCAATTCTATATAATTATTCTCATTTTACATGATGTATTACACATGTATAAAAGATAGACAATCCTAAAAACCTATATAAGGAACACTCCCTAAATGACGAGATTGGACTCTTTAACACATCATTATTATGGAGGACCATATTTTTTAAAATAACAATTTCATTATTTTAAATTAAGAAAATTATTTACTGTTAAAACCCCAAGATCAAATGGTTCAGTCTCTTTGGATAATTAGGAATATTCATATATTTATATATTAAATCATAAATATTATTTTAATTCATTCTTTTATTGATTCTTGTTGGCTAACATTTTCTCTTCAGTACATATTGTCACCTAAAGATATACACCAATGAATGGGGTGATCTAAAAGATTAGAAATAGTATATTCAGGAACGTAAATCAATATAATATGGGTGAGCATAATCTCTATCATCATATCATAATTATGATATCATCATCCTAATAAATATGGGAATCATTAGATAATTTCATGTTTTATAGAAATGCATAAACCTGAAACATCATGTCATAGTTGTAAGAAACAACACATAGTTATTAACAAATATATCATCATGTTCATCAATAACAATTGTTCATAATCATAACAACATCATAGATAACTAATCTAGAATCGTGTTTATCCATATTCTATATTATCTCAATAGATACATCACATTAACCAATGCATTGGAGGGCTATATAATTCTAGATTCCCATGTCACGTCATAACACTTATATAATAATCCATAACACAAAGAATGCATATCAATCTTATAAATCAAATAACCCATAGAGAGTAATCAGTTAATTTAATAATGGATCAATTCATTACTAATCCATTTGTATCCCAAATTAAAATTGGAATAATTTAATTTTTATAATAATTATTAATCTTGATTGAAGTATAATCAACCTCTAAATAAGTAAAAACTGTGTTTTGTGAAAAGAATGTCTTTTGGAAATATGATTTAAGATGTCAAAAAAATCATATTTGATTAATTAATAACCTAAAAATGTAAAGGGATGTAATATTAAATATTATTTTATAGATATTAAATGATCATCAAGAAATAAATTTTTCATGAAATTGGAAAAATCGAACAAATATTAATTGAATACGATAATTCCATTAACGGATATCTGAATTCTTTCTTTACTCTAATATCATGGATAATCAAATTATATAAATATAGTACAAAATCAGGGACATATTATAAATATATATTTTTATTATAAATTTATTATGATTATGTATGTTCCATATTATTATTAATAGAGTTTAACTTCATCGTTCGGTATTGTTTTTTTGGATTTCGTGTTTATTTCAGTCGTATTCATGTATGGAAGATCATGTAAAATGGGGATAATTATCCCTAATTGAAATTAAATTTTATTAATAAAAATATAAAAATATAAATGGTATTATATATTATTTTCTTTTCTATATTATGATGATTAATTATATAACATTTTAAGGATAATCATTAAATTAATTTGTGTGGTTTACAATCACAACGAACTAGTTTTGATTTATTATTTAATATTTTGAATATATGTTAGATAAAAAACATAAGTGAATTGATAACTAAATTTTAAAATCATTTTCAACCATTATAATTGTTTTATGATCCCCATTTAAGGTTTTAAAAGATAATGAAAACTTATCTTCCTCAAATGCGATAAATCAACACCTCAGAGACAATGTTATCCTTTTTAGAATAATAGGTATATGATAAGTGGTTTGATGATGGATTAATTCTATATAAAAATAAAATTATATTATTAATGAGATAATATAGTTATAATGACACTTATATAAGGTTATATTAGTATAGAAAAATAAAATTAAGGGAATTAAAATAAAATTAACTGATAAAGACATAGTATTTTACCTCTTGCAATCATCTCCGTGAGAACCTCCATTGGGAAATTGGATTTGGTTTTTTTTGAGACCAATGTATCTTAACCATAGTGTAGTCTATTGGTATTAGGATTGGGAATAATTTAGTTAACCTTCATGTATTTGTATATGAGAGGGTAATATGTGGTGAGGGATCATATTTATAGGGGTTGAGAGGGTTGTATTTCATTATTTTATAATTTTAGCTCAAGACTATCAGTAGTATGGGCATTATAAAGAAACATATTAAATCAATTAAACAGAGTTCTACACTATTTTCTTACCTATTCCTTAAATCATCTATAAATAAATAATTATTTTATTTGTTAATTAATATAAATTACAATATTTCAGTACTCAACAAAAATTCATTTTTTCGGAAATGCCAACAAATTCACCCAAAACATTTTTCGATGTGTTGAATTAATAAATGAAAACCTTTTTATGGATTAAAAGTTTTATATATTAGAAATTTAACTTTCATTCAAACTCATTATTTGTTCAAAAAACGTAGATTTTAATCTTATAATAGCTTTTATATCACAATAATAAACAAATTAAGGTCTCATAATATTATATCATAATAAAAAGACAAAAATATAATAAAATTTTAATAAATCTTATTTACCTATGTATTCTTTAAAATTTAATCTTAATTATAAGATTGTATTTACATATTTATCGCATGTAAAAATATCAACACATATTTTTTTATTTCAATTTTCTTCTTATGAAATGAAGTAAATATATAATATTTTAATTTTATAAGATGCCAAAATTATATGTATATGCTCATAGGTTAGGATACAATTATATTTTCAAGATTAATGTTCCTAATGACCTAGTTATGATTCAAATGTTCAGGTTACTATTTTAATAGTATTGCTTCCTTAAATACATGAAATACATCTAATTTCAATCATTATTCATTTATAATGTTTCATTTGTGTTATAAATGTTATTTTATGTTATTTATACAATATAAAATAATTATACGAAGCTAATTTCCATTGATAGAATATTGGGTAGTTATAATCTTACCCCATAAAAAATTTCACCCGCAATGGTTTGTTTCACAAGCTATGGGGAAACAAGATATGGTAATTATCCTTCTTAACTTCTTATAGTTCCCATGATTCTTCATATTACTTATGGTTCCTCCATTTTACTTTTACCATATGAGTAGTCTTGATTTGTAGAAATTTATTTCTACGGTCTAGAATCATTATTAGCTGCTCATCATAATGGATTTCAATTTCAAAATATACAACATTGAGATTATGTACTTGTGAAGGATATGGTCTATAATTTCTCAAGGGGGATACATAGAATACATCATGTAATTCAGACATGGTAGGTGGATGTTCGAGTTGATAGGCAAAAAATATGACTTTATCAAGATTCATGATGTGAATTATGTATTGGGGACATGATATTAATTTCATCCAAAATATAATGATCATATTCCATAAAGTTATATATAGGACTACAATTTCATGAACCCTAAACTCTATATCATTTTTATTATGGTCTCCATAGCTCTTCTACTTACATTTGGTAACATAGATATCGTACTATATGTTTTTTTATCATTTCCACCATTTTATCAACAATTTTAGGTCCTATAAGAATATGTTCACAATATTAAACCCACCATTACATTATTATTTATATTTTTCCATATTGGAAAAAATATGGGGCCATTTCGAGGTTCGAGTAGAAACTATTATTATAAGATAACTCACCATAAAGAAGATATTGGTCTCACCTTCCATTGAAGTCTATAGAAACTGACCAAATCATTTCGTCCTGTGTAATAATAGTCCTATTATATTAGAAATAATTTTTAGGATGATAAATTTTACGGATGTTTAGTTCACGGTTTAATGATTTTTGTGAATTTTCCAGATGTTTAAAGTGAAACTTTGATCTCTATTAGATAGAAAATCACTGGTGGTACTCCATACCACTTTACCATTCAACCTATGTATATCCATGAATGATGATCTAGTGATATTTCTTCTATAATTATGATAATGTGGTCTATAATTGCTATACTAACCACAAAAACCCATATAGTGTTGTTTTATAAATATTTCCTTAGATTTCTGATAAAAAATTACTTTGTGATGTTTTCTCATTTGCATGCTGGTATGAGTAAATGATTCATCATCTTCATGGTATATTTTATTTTTAAATTAAATTGAATACATTATAGTAACATTAATGTATATTTAGTGATATCCTTCTTTATATTGTCTATCTAATATTTCTCATCTAAATATTAATATATCTATGTGCAATATTTTTGAATATTGAATGTTGATCTATCTTTGTCACATAGAATATCATTATTTATATATTTATTAGATAGAACACACTGTCTTAATCCAAATAATGAAACACATTCCTCTTCAATTTTGATCTCTGAATATTTACCCTTTCTCATGGTTTCCACCTTCTTCATAATTTCTACATCATTTCAGAGACAATTCAATATTTTATACATAACGAATGGTCTATCAATAATTTTAGAATTTATTGATGGTGTTCCATCCATAACGATTCCATTGCACAACATGTTTATAATTAATATGATTAGATGCTTCTCAATTCTAATAATTTGAAATTTTTTATTATCCTTCACAGATAACGAATTTTCCATCTTATTTTTTTTAGGATGGTAATAGATTGGGATGTCATATTTATTGATTATATCTAACCATATTCATTGGATAATATTGTTCTTGTTCTATATGAATATATATTTTAAGTTATTATCATAATTATATATCTCACACTTCCCCCAATATTGAAAACTTCTCATGATTTTCAAATAGATAATCATAGCTTCCAACTCTATATCATATGTGTGATAGTCTTCCTCTTGAATTATTAACAACATTATTCATAAGGGTATCATCTTATCATGTATCTTTGAAAATAACATAGAATATAATTTTATTATCATTGTATACATAATAGATTTCACCACATTTTTAATGTTTGAGTATTGGTGCGGTGATAAGAATCTTGTTTACTAATTTAATCAGTATTGACATTCACTGATCTTTTATTACTTGTCTCCCTTATTAATCATCTTGTATAGTGGGTTTTCAAATAATGATATGTTCTTCAAAAAATTATTTATAATACCCAAATAGAACATATAATCTAAGTAACAACCTAATATAGGTTTTCTAAGGATAGTATCCAATTTCTTTTGTCATGGAAGGGTCTATAAATAATAATTTGTTGGTTATAACATTCCCCAATAATGAAACATCCTACATCTAGAACTCACATATATTATACATTGTGTAATGTTTCTAATTTTTTAAATTCTTCATCACGATATTTAAATTAACCTCATGTTCCTCCGTGATCTAGAATTATTGCATATTATCATCATATAATACTATAGACATAGTTTTTGAGGTAATCTATAAAGAAATTATTCTGTATAGCCATAAAGATTTTCTGAGAATTAGTGGGTCTGAAGGGAATCACTATGAACATATATTTTCCATACCTTGGTCAAAAATTAGTCTTGTGAATATCTTCCTTCCTCGCCTTAAATTAATGATATCCTGGTAGAAGGTCCATATTTTAGAAAAAATTGTCCCAGGGTAACTGAATTAAAAATACATCTACCTATGGTATATAATACTAGTTATTTATCATGATTTTTTATCTCATGAGAACTAATGTTGTGGTGCAATGATCAACACTAATTATTCATGATGTGGACTGGAGGACCCCATGTAGAGGCACTAAGGTGCATAAAATCATTTTAATGATTCCCTTTGTACTTGTTCTTAAGTTATTCAAATAAAATAGATGATATTCTATAAGGTGTATTTAATAACTGAAGAGATCCAAGAAGAATCACAGTTTAGAACTGGACCATCTATATTAGTGGAAGACAAGATAATTATTTCAGGAACACATCAATATAGTCCTTCATGGGGGCAATGTCATAGAGAGTGATTTTATTCCTAGTCTCAATCATTTGATATAGATATTATTTCTCATAAAGAAATAATATCTGCACCTATGGAATTGAATTTGATGCTTCTTCATACTCCTCATTACACATTTAAGAAAATGTAGGACATGTTGGGTTGTGAAGAGTGATTAAACTTTTCCAAATATTGATGCTTTATAGGTATAAAGATCTCTAATCCATTCCAAATATATCATCACTATAAATGTGCAGATGAGAAACAATATTTATTGGGAGGTTCATTCAAAACAAATTAACGGGGAGGATTTATATTCATTGGATTCAATAATGTCCCCTTTTTTTATATTCATAGATATATATAAACTACCATATTTTGAGGATTTGTTTGAATAGTTTTACTAAAAAAATGTTAATAAGAAATGCGTAAAATAAGAATCAAATATTATATTCTATATTCATGAATTAATAACTAGTTTACATGTCTCTACATCATTATCAGGCTCCACCTCATCAGTATTTATGGAATAAAATTTCCCCTTATACACATTTATTTGTGGATACTAATGCTGATTAACCTTGAGGACTTGGGGTTGGCTGCATTGGCTTGTATAGTTCCATTTATCCCAACCCTTGAATAATTGATCCTTGTATAGACATCTCCTTTCCTCTACCAAATTGTCATACATCCTGATGAATCTTCAAAATTCCAATCCTTTGTGTCCTTCTCACCCATATTAAAATTATTTCGCTCTCTCATTGACGAAATTCCCATGATTCTAATTCCCAAATTTCGGACATGTGAGTAGTTGATTTTTTGGTCCACCATTTTTATTATATCATTCTTAATGAAACTCTAAATTTCATTTCAAATTATTGTATCCTTTGTACCATTATATAAACATTGTCTCCCCTTTGGGAGAAAATCAAAAAAACATCATCCTAACTCTTATTAACCCGAATTTATATAGCTTTTTTATTGTATTGTTTTGATCCACTAATGAGTCTGTCTATTTTATTATCATTATTTATAACTAAACCCGAGTCATATCTTTCAAGCATTCTAAAATTTTCTTTCTAATACATGACAGATTCACCATCCTATTGATTTATCTCATTGTATTCTCTCCCTATCTATATACAATAATATGAAGGAAATGGTTATTAAGAAATATTCTCCAAAAGTCTACCCACATTATCTCATCAATTTCATCCCGTAGATTTGTGTTCATAATTAACAACCAAAATTGATCAACCTCTCCATCTAAACAATAAACAACCAGAGTCACCTTATACCTCTCAGAACTATGATGAATAGAAAATTACTTCTCTATTGATCTAACCCACTATTCCACTAATGGTTGAATAGAAGATTCACTAAATGTTTGTTGTTGTTTCTTAATAAAAAACAGGATGGCCCCTTTCTCCATATTTTGTGAATGAGGACATTCATCATTATTTAGGATATTATTCGTATTATTGGATGGCTTGTTAAGAATCACAATGAAACTATGAACTACACCTCAAGGAAATATGGATGTCATATATGTATTTGTTAAAATGTCACATAGACATATTGTTAGCTTGGTTTTTTCTGATATAAAATTATTGATCAAACATTTGTATATCAGTCAAGAATAAATAATCCATTTTTTGTGAAATTTACTATAAACGCATATCATGGGGGGTCTATGTCATTAGAATTTTTCTAAGACAAATCATCTTGAGTACATACATATACAGTCTCACACTATGGGTTTTAACTAATGTTATATATTCTTAATTCCAAAATTAAAAAATTTATTATATAAACCCATCTATAGAGACCATAATTTTATTACAATATAATTACATCATTTTATTGATAAACTGTATAATTGTGTTACAAAACCAGGATTCGATGTTTTAAATTATTCTAATATTTTTGTCCATAACTAAATTTTATATAATAAAACATAAATATTAATTAAATTCAGTCATATATCGATTTTTAGTGGTCAACATTATAAAATTAGTAAATTTATTCACCCATGGAAATACATATATAGATGGGTGAGCTAAAATCCCCGAAACAGGATATATAAGAACATGAATCAATATAACATGGGTGAGAATAATAATAATCATCATAACATAAATATATAATCATTATCATAATAATGAGATGCATAATTAAATAAATTCATGGAATGTAGAATTTCATAAAAATGAAACATCATTTATTAGTTTTCAAATACCAAACATAGTTTCTAAAAAATTCAATCATCATTTTCTTGGATAAAAAGTGTGTGTAATAAAAATATAATCATTTTGAAAAAATTTGGGAAAATGTTAATGAATATTTTACATTTCCTCATTAGAAACATCAAATTATACAATGTATTGGATACAATAAAATTCTAGGTTCACCCGTCATTTCATATTTTTTATATAATAATTCATGAGGTATTTATTATATCATTCATTGACATAAAATTACCAAAGTATGTGGATGGGTTCATTTCGATAATAATAATATCATAAGTAATTCATTTTCTTTCCAAATGAAAAAGGTAATAACATACAATGAGTAATAATTGCCAGTGTTGTTTGTAGCATACATAATCTCAAGAGAAGTAAAACCTGTGTTTTTTAAAAGGATAGTTCCTCTAGAAAAATCATTTTGTTTCATACAATTATATTATTAAATGGTATATCATATAAATTAAAAGTAATGTACAATAAAATAATATTTTAATGATATTAAATGAATATACATATTGAAATTTGCATGAAATAATAATAACCAAAATAAAGATAATTTAGTTTTAGAATCACATTAACATTTGTCAGAAATATTTCTTCACAATAATATCCTTGATAATGAAATAATATTAAGGAATAATAAATCTTGAACCTCATACAAAGGTATTTAATTTATTATAACATTTTTTATATTTATTGATGGCCATTATGATGAGATATAGAGTTTAATTTCATTATTTGGTACTATTTGTTTTCTTGGTATTCATTATATTTTCACTTATATACAATATGAAAGATCGTGTAAAATGGGTATTAATCTCTATAATTGTAATTATATGTAATTAAAAAAAATTTCAAAACATTACTTTTACTTTTATAATATAATTTTCAGATATTATTATGATTCATTAGATAACATGTTAATGATAATTTTTTAATTAATTTTGGTGGTTTTCGATCACATCTAAATTTTTTTGATTTATTATTAAATATTACAAATATATGTAATATCCGTAACATAAAATAATTAAATATTAAATATTAAAAATTTTAAATCATTATATTGGGCTGATAATCAAATTTTAAGTCATTAATGGAAAATGAAATTTTTCATCTTTGAATGTGATAAATCAACACCTCATAAATGACATATTGATTTTTAGAATAAATTGAATAGGATAATAAGTTTAATGATGTATTATTCAAATAAAATAATAATTATTAGAATATATAGGATAATAAATTTATCATTACACTTTTATTGGGGTATTATAACATATAATAAGAAGAAAATAAAAAATAAAAAGAATGAGGATTTTACCTATTGGTTTATTCTATTTGAGAACATCCTTTGAAAAATTAATTTTCAGTTGTTTTATAAAAAAATGGCTTTTGGATGTTGTGGAGGGACTTCATAGGAATATTGGAATGAATTTTTAATAGGTTTTCATATTTGGAGTTGTGAGGGGAAGAGGTAGTGAGAGGTGGTATTTATATGCGAGGATAGGGGTGTTTTTTCATTATGTTATTCGCTATTTTTTTCTTTTGGATCAAAACAATAAATATTTTAAACCATATAACTAAATATATTAAAAATGAAGGAGATTTTTATCATTTGGGATTAAATTATCCACACATCATATATACTCAATAATTCACGTATTTTCCATTTACCTTAAATTAGCATATTTCAATATTCATAAAAATTAAATTATTTTAGATATATCCAAAACACTCACCCTATTAATTTCTCAAGGTATATAATTACAAAATAAAATTCATTTTAATAAATTAATTTTATAATTAGGTAAATTTTGTATGAATTAATATCATTATTCATTTGAAAAAATAATTATTTTAAGAATATAACTTGTTTTATGACACATTGAAAAGGTAATTAAGTTCTCAAAAAAATTTATTGTAATAGAAATTTTAAAAAAATAATAATTAATTAATACATTTTATGATAATATTTTTTTTAAATCATTATATTAGTTATTAAATTTTAATTAAATATTTATGGCTTAAAATTATCAATACTAAATTTTTCATTTCCAAAAAAATATTCTCATATCTTATGACATTAATATATCAAATTTGACTTTTTAAGATACCTAAATTTTGTTTATACATTAATTGGAAAGGATACTATTCTATTGGTCAGAATGATATTTGAAATGGTAATGTTACTATTCCAAGGTTAAAGTTATTATTTAATTAGTATTGGTTGCATAACATCTATAAATATGGAATATTTCATTCGTTAATCATTTATAATTTCATATTGTTGTCTCTATGTGATTTTATTTGAATTATACCATATGAAATAATTTTATGAATTGAATTTCTATTGATATAATTATTTTTTGTTATAATAATTTCTATAGGATAAATTAATAAAATTATAATAAGTCTAATACATGTCTATGAGCTTATACAATTATTAATTAATTAAAGATATTTTATTATCCACGATATTAAAGTGAACAAATTATTCAAAACAATGTAAGGGGATTCTCGAAACTAGTTTCATTTCTTTGTGTTACTCCACATTTAATGTAAATTTTAGTCAAGGTTTCTTTTATTTTTTATCAAATATAACATCATTATCCATCGATTTTATTCTTTTGGATATACATATTTCCAATTATATTTTATAAAAAATATAATGATATTCCAAAAGAATATTTCGTTCAAATTCACATCCTCACCCATCATGAAATTGTTTCAACTTCACTCAAGTTTGATTATTTTTTTAAAAAATTAATTAATTTTTTAATTTATAAACCCCAATTTTAATTTATGTATTATTTCTTTATGAATGGAAACTATAACTTTCCATGGGATATTTTATGTCTAAGACTGATATATGTCCATTATATCCTTTCTTATTATATAAATGTTATGATATGACAGGTGCACCATGAATTATATAGTGATACAATTCACTGGGTAATATGATGTTTCTCATCAGATAATGAGCAATATGCATGACCATGATTCTTGATTTGTTCATAATGATCATGTTATGATTATGAACATGTGTTACACAATTATAATATGCTATTGTTATTCACAACAATGTGAATTATTTGACCAATGATAAACGATGTTTCATTTTTATGCATTACCACAGTCCATGAACTTTCAAATGCTTCCTCTAATGATTATTATAACCCTTTGTTTTGGATATGATGATTTATTATTATGATCATCCCTTGTTATATTTTTTTTTCATAATTTATCCACTTATTGGGACATAATCTCACCAATTGTGTTTTATGTATATCTTTACGAAATTACTAGTAATAAAAAAAGGCAAGAAATATATTAGTGAAGAAGGATTTATATAATGTTATTGTTTAAATATTTAAATTTTATGTATTCTATTTTTTCCAAAAATAATAAAAATTGGTATCTTATTTTTCTATTAATAATGTGTTATTTATATTTTAAATGATTTATTTTTATGTAAGAAAATGTAGGGTCACCATAGTTGGTATCAAACAAAAATTCGTAAAATTTGTAATTATGATTAGGGAAAACTAGTGAAATACCTTGGTATTATACTATGTATATATATTCATCCATGACGATTTCATAAAATAAAATTCATAAGAAAGGGATCCTACAAGATATTTTTTAGCATTAATTTCACAATGGAGTAAACTATTTATTCATGACTTAGTAAATTTTGATTTTTTAAATCCTTTTCTATTTTATAAAATTCATGAAAAAATGAGAAACTAGGTGAACAACTCATTTGAGGGGAAATGCAGTGATTTCTTGAATGAAATTCAAAATGACATGTGAGGTGGAGTTAAAAATTTAATTTAGATGCTTACTCAGTCATCATAGGCTCAAAACAATACCCTGAGCAATGTATAATTACTTCCCTCACCTAGTAGGTAGAACCATGATATTGAATCTTTTTAATTGAAATTACCACATAAATTTATCTTCATTTTTGGTCTACTTGTTGTTGAAGAGGTGAAAAAATCAATAGATAAGATCTTATATGTTCTACACTTTTACGATATTGAGAAGGTGACTTTTACTGTATGTCATAAAGATAGAGAGGCCAAATCAATGTTGGACGATGATCTTGAACACACAGAATATAGATGCAATAGAAGAGATGGATTTATAAGACATCAATAATATCTGTTACTAAGTATTTCCACTAAACACATCATTCAATTATGTATATAAAATTCATTTAGCTGAAGAAAAATGAATTTAAATTTGATATGACTTATTATAAAAATTAAAAAAGTCATGCAAGATACTCATTTCGAATTTTTATCAATGATAATAATACAATTAATATATTCATATGGGGTTAAAAGTCGCACCTTCAAAAAGATATGTATATTAGAGACTTTTGGAGTTATGATGAAGTTATTTTATGTGATCTCAAATCGAATATTGAGTTCGGAGAATGGTCACATAGATTTTGAGATATTAAACAAGATATAGAGTTTTATGATGGTTGATATAATGACCACGATGGAACAAAATATCAACCACTTACATGTACAAAATATGGGATGAATCATTAGGGTAAATGAATTGAATGAATTGGGAAATGTTGCATGTATAAGAGAGATGTCCTCCAAGATCATGAATGATGAGGGGAAATAAAGAATCTGGCTATTGTCCTTGTCGAACATAGAGAACCACCAATGGTTCGACGCTTCGAATGTTTAGAGAAAAGGAATAATGAAAGATAATGCACTAAACCTTGAGTCATTGGTGTAATCCTCATTAGAATCTAGAAAATATAATGGATCAAGGGAAAGGTTATGTTGTCACTAATGTTGATGTGTTCGAAGAAAAGACAGGCATACATGGCCTACATAATATTCAATAAAAATTATAAAATGCCTTATTTTATTATTTATTTAAACATTATTTATATAACTAATATTTGATATAATTATTGAGTCGAATCCCGAAATCCTTGATGTAAAAAATCCATAAAAAATGAATGGTTAAATAATAGCAATTGAAGTATTAAAATATTCTCCTTTTGTATAATGTGTGATGAATCCTATAGATAATATTATGTTACATACTTTGGTAGAGTTCAATGTTGTACTTGGGATGGATTGGCTCTCATTATATAGATTACAAAGTAACTAATGATAAAAGGAGGTATCATTTAAAATTTCATTCCATCCCATGATCATGAGAAAATTCAAATAATTCCATGATTCACCTATATAAAATCATACAATGGTGAGGGTGTTGTTACCATGATAAGTAGAATACCTAATAAAAATGAATGTGTTAGTGGAATTCATTGAACGTGATGAAAAACAAATTTTTTGAATTACTCTATTATATTTCCTATAGAATAATCCAGACTTCCCTCAGACCGTGAGGTTGATATATCAATAGAACTCATACAAAGAGCTTCTCCTGTCTCATCATTACATATAGGATGACATAAATAAAACTGGTGGAGTTAAATAAGCCATTGTATCCTAATTTTGAAAAAGGGTTTATATACCTAAGTGGATTTCCATGGGGTGATCAATTTGTAATTGTAATGAAAATGACTGGATCAATGCAATTATGTATCAATTACTGGGAACTACACACGATAAATATAATGAAGAACTATCATATTCCTCGGATAAATGAATTTATTGATCATATATGATGATCTTAATACTTATCAATAGATGAAATTAGATTGGAATATCATTAACTCATGTTGAATATGGAATAGATTTAGAAGGCTATTTTCTATACATGTAATGGGGGCTATAAATTTCTACTGATTCCTATCAGAATTATAAATTCGCCTATAATCATAATGGATTTGATGAATCGAGAATTTAAACCATACCATGAATTTTTTTGGTAGTTTTTATCAAGGATGTTCCTACCTACATCAAGATACTAGAGTAACATAATTAAAATTCATGAATTTTGCTGCCGACCTTAAGGAAGGAAAAATATTACCCCAATTTCTGAAAGTATGATTTTTTATAATTGATGTAACATTATTGGGAAACATGAAAAAATGAAATGGAATTTATGTTGACCCACAAAAAGTTAATGTAATTGAGGTGTGCACTAGACCCACTAATGTCACGCAGAACTATAGTTATCTTAGATTAGTGAGGTACTACAGATTCTTTTTAATAAAATTTTCAAGATTTTATTTCATGGAAACTAGGTTAACAAGGAAAGGTTTATAATGTCTCTCGATGTATGTTTTTTAAAATCAATTAAAGGAGATAAAAATGATTTTATTCACTACAGATGTACTCAAATTACCAATAATTAGGGAAAATTTTAGGATATGCAATTACAATGTAATAAATGAATTAGAGTGGGTTATAATTTAAATAGATAATGTGATAGCCAATTGTTTAAGAATGTTGAGGATAATTTAGATGAAATATAAGATTCAAGACCTTGAATTATACGTTTGAATCATTTCCTTGGATAACTAGAATCACTATAATTATGGTTAGAAGTATGAAATATATATTGATCACAATAATTTAATTGATATATTCACACAAAGTTAGTTCAACATGAATCAATGAAGATGACTAGAGATAATCAATAACTATTACAACATTATTCAATACCATCAGGGAAAAGAGAAAAAGGTAGCACATTCTCCTAAAAAATTAACATAGTATTATCTTCATTATGTGGATTGAGAATGAACCAATCCTCATGGATACTCAAATGATTGATTTTAAAATCATAACTTCATGAAATATATCCTTCATTTTTCATATTATCTCATATACATCTCTCCACACAAAGAATTAAGATCCATAATGGGATGACCAAGAGTTACAAAATATGGAAAATGATGTAATGAAATGAAATATACATGAGTTCCATACCGATGATGATGGTTTGATTCAGTTTGCAATGAGTTTGTGTATATGGTTAACACCAATGATAAAAAAAGGATACATCTGATAATAAACAGTTGCACAAATTATTATATCCGTCCTTGAGGTACCATGATGTACTGTGTTCTTAGATAACCCATACGGTAAGAAAAAATATATTTGTATATTCCTTATTATATCTCGATGTTCATGATATGTCATCATGTTAAAGAAATGTGAATGATATCCAAATGGGTGATGCAACTTTTTCTTAATCCCATGTTAAAATCAAAGGATTTCACTACAGACATTTTCATTGGTCTCACAAGAATATAGAATGTATATAATTTGATATGGGTTATCATGGATAGACTCACCGAGACATCCCACTTAATTTCTATTTGGAATGGTCACCCAATTTAACAAAATTAAATTATATATTTGACTCTTATGGTGAGGATTCATGGGGTTACACATTTGATCGTCTCTGATTGTGATCCAAGGTTCACATATAAATTGCAGGGAAGTATTTATCATGTGTTGATTGCTGAATTGAAGATAATCGTGACCTATCACCCCCCAAATGATGGCCAATCTAAAAGGAGTATTCAAACACATTATTACATGCTAATAGCCATTTCAATTGAATTAAAAATGGAATAGGATCAGCATCATCAATTGGATGAGTTATTGTATAACATCGTCTTTCACGTAGGAATTATTATGACTATATATAAAGATATACATATAATGTCATGATTATCAAAAACCTATTGTGATGAAGATTAATAATGAAAACTACATGAACATGATCTTATGAAGATATTGAGAGAAAGCAGAAGACATCCACCTAAAACTAAATTCATTTCATAGTCCAAAAAATACAAATGATGACAACCATTGAGGGGACATGGATTTTGATGTCGGAGATAATTTCATTCATATAATATCACCATGTAAGAGACTCATATATTTTGTAAAAAAGGTAATATAATCCTATGATACATAGGCCATAATGAGATATTTTATTGAATTTGAGAAATATCTAGTCACCTTGTACTTATATAATACATAGATCATGTACAAAATGTGTTCCATGTGTATCTCACTTGGATGTACTTAATTAAACGCTAGTATGTGTTGAACCAGGATGTGGTACACCTGGGGAATGACCTCTCATATGAAGAGATGCTAGTAATGGTTTCTGACTAAAGATATGAAGTCATACTCAATAATAAAACTCACCCTGTTAATGTGTTTTAGAGGAATCATATGTATAAAGATGGAACATTGGAAATGGTGGATGAAATGCAGAAAAAACACCCTCACATATTTATTTTAAAAGAAATTTATATTGATAAATTTCTAAAGGGGGAAGAATGAAACATCCCAATCTTTTATAAATGGAACTTATACCTTATTAAAAATATTTTATGTACTACAAAACATAATCATAGCATAAATATTAAAATAAAAACGTTATTATCATAAATAATTAATTAAATAAGTAATATTCATGTTAATTAAGTAATTTATGTAAATCTAATTATAACGTCACCCATGGAGTAGTAACACTACCATTAAGAAAATAAGTATAGCCGAAATAATTGTAACATATCCCAAAAAATTAAAATGAAAATAGTTATTTTATAAATGAAAATATAATATAATAATATCATTGTATAATTAAATAAATGTTTTAGAAAATATAAAGTATGTGACTCTGTTTTTGTAAAACATAACCATTTATTTGAAATTTTAATATTTATAAATTAGTTTAAAATAAAAGTTACATTATATTAATAGATTCATAAATTAGTATTATTATTTATTATTATTGTTATATAATATTATTTTAAATTAATTAACTTCTTCTTGTGTCATAAATTCGGTTAAAATCAAAATATTATAATTTATCAAAATATGGTAATTTATTTAAAATTAAAATTACTAATATTTATAAAATTAGTTTAGTAAAATTTATTCCATTTTTGAATTATACAAGTCAATAAATTGTTAGGGTTAATTTTTTTGGGTTTCTCATGAATATTTTATTTTTTTGTGAATAATGAAATATGGTAATTTGTGATATTTTTCATTTTAATTCAAATATATGAATTTTTTACTAATTTATATTATTTAAACTATAATATAAAAATCCCATTATATATTAACATAATTTATTCATGAGGATCAACAATATTGAGAGTCTTGATCCCATGTCAAATAATATTGAACATAATAATAAATATTACATCCCTCGTTCGCCTATAAATACAACCCCTCACCACCACTTCTCCCCACACCTTCTATTCCTTTCAGATTGTCCAAATAAATCCCAGAGATCTTCCAAAGTCAATCCCTGATGTCTAGGATATTCTGGTATCTCCATAATGTGTAAACCATTTTTCATGTGGTGGTTATCAAGGAGAATAAATTCAATAGGTACAATCCACTTTTGTTTTATTTTAATTTCCTTTTATTGTTGTTTCAATTATTATCATATCTTCACCTTATGAATCCAATGTTTCATGGTAACTATAATTTCTATTTCAGTTAATAATTGTTTCTATTTTTTAAAAAAAATTATTGATCAAATCTATTCTGTCTTCCTTTAATTCTAAAAATGAAAACATCATCTATGATGTGTTAATTTTCAACAATAGTGGATGTTTTGTTTTTATTTTACATTACATCCATTAAGGATAGTTATAAAACCATTATTATGGATCAATAAGATAATATTATTCATATTATTATTTATATAATATTTCTGAACCAATGTATAAACATGATATTAAACAAAATCATATAATTTCATGATGGTCATGAAAACCAAAAAAAATAAATTAAACCATTTTCAATGCCATTATATCTAATAATTCAATAAAATATATTATAAAAATAATATATAAGACAATTTTATCATTAATAGTTTAATTAATTTCAAATAATTTCAATTCTGAATAATTATTCTCCTTTTAAATATTATTCCATATTTGTATAAAACTGAACCAATCATGAAAACCAACAATTTGAACAGTCGTGCAATGATGAAATTGAACTCTATTAAACTTCATTATGTATATAAGAAATTAAAATGAAATTATAAAATATTTAAGAAATTTATAATATTAATTGTATATATTCATTAATTAATATTATTTGAATATATTTAATATTAACATGAATAATGCATTCAAAAATATGATATGGGGATTTTCAATCCCAATTTCATTCTTATATGTTATTACCCATTCATGAAAATTTTCAATTTGGATGTTTTTTCACCAAATATAATTTCATAATATATATAATTTATTTATTCAAATGTAAATTTGTCCAATAAGTTTTTATAAAAAATATAATGAATTTCCCAAATAAAACTTATTTATAATTCACATTATGAGACATATTGATATTTTTTCTTCTTCAGAAATGTGTACATATTAATATAACATATTTTTTCCATTTTCATTTTTGGTTCTGAAATGTTTATTCATGGATTTATACTTTATGAAATGAAACACATTCCTTTAAATCTTTTTTTTATATTTATGATCGATATATGTTCAATGTTGCATGTAATGAAACAAATCTAGAGCCACTCAACTGGTGCCCCATACCCGGATCGCCACATGACCTCAGCTGCATTTCCGCAAACACCCCAGGCTACCAACTAGCATAGGGGGCCTTGATGAGTCATTGGGTAAACTATTCCCTCATTTGGTAAAGTATACAAGGATAAGAAATAATAGTCAATAGCGGAAGTAGTAAACGACAGATAATAACTGAAACTAAACATCATAAAAAATAAATATATAGTAATGATGATAATGATGAATCAAGTACAAGTATCTAAGGAAAGAAACAAACACAACAAGGTGTTGAGATACAACTGGGAAATAAAGTAATAAATGTAAATAGCAACTCCAGCTGCATCGCAAGCCTACGCTCGGTCCTATGCCCTCCGGCTTGAACCAGCAATCATGTACCTGAAGTAGAAGGTCCACAATCCCTGTCCACATCTACAACCATATAACCTATTTGGGATGAAATGCAGGAGCCAAACAGGGTGTGAGACTAATCCCTGTAGGAAACCACCACATGATCTGTGCCCTACTGTCAGTGAAAAATATAGAAAAATTAATTGAAAAAATACAGCAGGGAAACATGAGTACACTAAAGAAAAAAATCCTACAAATCACTATTCACATTTATTTATTAATTTATTTCAATCATTTAATTGTCAATCCAGGAATCTAGAAAATAGCACTATATTCTGAAGGCATAGCAGGTAATACAATAGGTATATCAGAAGACTACCTATACAATAAGAAGTACAAAACCCAAGCTTGTTATTTGTCTTGGTGGAATCTTCACAACCAACCAAACAAAATTCACACTTACTCTCTGGGTGGGTAATACTTGAAGACACCTCTATTAAAGTAATTAAACAAAGGAACAGATAGTCTGGTAAGCTCTCACTGTCAATTCCCCTGCGATCTAGCAATGATAGATATATACTCTCTGAGGAAGCACTTTTGTCTAATTCCCCCTGTAGTATCGATACGTAACTAAGGACACTCTTTGGATGCACAAAGTCCCATTCCCGTAGGTCCTACGAAAGATACTAATTTATAACAGACTCTCTAGGGAATCCCTTAATCATCAATTCCCTCATTAGTCTACCGGACCATGTTCACACCGCCCAGAGCTATCCATTCATGCGTAATCGACTGTCAGTAGCCCTAAGTAAGTTCAAAAACTACTTGGATAATAGCTATAATGCATCAAAATCATATAAATAGTAGAAAATACATGCAATCAATTATATCAAGGTAGGAACTCTATGCCATAATGTATGCGTCATAGGAAACCTATGCCAAATAGCGATAAAAAGCCAAAACAACGGAAAACACCCATTGGGTGATCCTCAAACATGAAAAAAAGCAATATATAATCATCTAATAGCCTTAATAACATAAGAAATCTTGGGTAGATAAGAAAACAGGATCAAACCCCTAACCTGAGATACCTGAAACATGGGTATCCGAAACTTTTTTCACATAAACTCAAATACATTCAACGTAAGGCAACAAACCACATACCTCGATCCATGGAGATCGATATACATGATCCTCAGCCATTGATTAATCCTATCACGGAGTAGATCTTCAAAAACATTTAAAACGTTCAACCTCTGATAACTCTCATAAGAGAATGAATCATGAAACGTTTGCAAAAAAGAACCAAGAACTCACTGTTGTGGCCTCCACATTACCCCTATATGTCCATGTGTGTGTGGCTATGACACGGCCAATACACAGCCTCGAGCATCAACAAAGTACGCGGTGTGTACTTATAATGTACACGGTGGGTACTTAGAAACTTTCCTGATTCTCCTCTTTTTCCAAAAAAACGACCAGAAAAGGAAAAACATACCTGAAAAGATGATCTGGGTTCTTAAAACTTCCCCTATAAAGATATTCATCCCCGAATTTCCCTAGCAAGGTGGCGAAGATGAAACCTCAAACAACTCTGGATACTGTGAACGCATATCGGCCTCTCTCTCCCACATCTTATCATGTACACGGTCATGCTGCCATAGCACCCATACCAGAGGAACAGACTGGACACTAAGTACCTTTTCATTATGATCAAAAATCGTAATAGGATGCTCCTTGAATGATGCACCATGCTCTAGATCAACCTCCTCAGTTTGAATGACATGAGATGGGTCTGATAAATGGCGTTGAAGTTGAGAGATGTGGAAGACGTCATGCGTAGCCTGGTACCTCTGAGGCAACTTCAACCTATAAGCAACCAACCCGACTCTCTTAAGAATATCAAATGGCACAACATATCTCGGTGAAAGCATTTCCTATCACCTGATCCTCTTGTGTCCCAACCTCGGGGCATCACACAAGAAAACCTGATCCCCGACTTCAAACTCTTGAGGATGTCTCCACTGATCTACATAAGATTTATGTCAAGACTATTCAGTAGCCATCCTCTTCCAAATCTACTCCACTTGTTTTGTGGTCTCTTGAATGAGACGAGGTCCCATCATAGCTAACTCCCCTACCTCCTGCCAAATCATGGGTGATCGGTATGACCTACCATAAAAAACCTTGTATGGTCCCATCTGAATAGTTTCTTGAAAACTATTATTTAAGGAAAACTCCACTATAGTTATATGTCTTTCCTAGGAACCTCCGAAATCAAATATGCATGCTCGTAGCATGTCCTCAAGTACCCAAATCATGCGCTCTGACTTTTCATCTGTTTGGGAATGGTATGATTTACTCTGAAGTACCTGTGAACCCAAATCCCTCGGTATCCCATTCCAGAAATGTGACATGAAGTGGGCATCCCTATCAGAAATGATAGTACTCAAAACCCCATGCAAGAGTACAATATCACAGATGCAAAACCATCCAAACTCATCAACACCGAAGGTCTCCTTAATTGAAAAGAAGAGAGCAACCTTCGTGATCCTGTCAATGACAACCCATACCACGTCATTCCCTCGAGGTGATCTCATTAAACCTGTCACGAAGTCCATTGCGACATCATTCCACTTCCACTCGAGAATGGGTAGCTGATGTAAAAGCCCTGCTGGTCGATGGTGCTCCGTCTTCACCTACTGACAGGTGGAACACCTCAGGACAAAACGAGCAACATCTCTCTTCATATTTGGCAACCAATACTGGCGGATTAGATCACAATACATCATGGTGACGCCGTGATGAACTACCCAACCTGAGGAATAAAAGTCTTGCATCAGCTCATCGTGTATATCTGCTGGAACACGTACGCGTCCTTGGAAAACAAAGATCTCATCATCGCTTACAGTTCATCTGAGAAGAGGGTCCTCTTTTGAAAAGCATTCATGTAAGACTAGGCCTTTAGAATATGATATCTACATCATTCAAACTCGTTCAAGAATGGTAGAGGTAATAGCTACAGAAGAAAGAAATTTCTAACCCTGTCTGTCATGCACCTCCAAATGAATTTTAGAGAATAGTGTCGTAAGATGCCACTCATTTCTGGCCTCTTGAACTACCTGTATCTGTGTCCTCCTACTCAATGCGTCTGCCAAAGCGTTGCCTTTCTCAGGCGTATAAGCATGCCTTAAATCAAAGGACTATAGGTACTAAAATAACCTCCTCTATCTCAGATTCAAGTCACGCTGCGTTAAGATATACTTGAGGCTCTTGTGGTCAGTATATACCACAAAATTCTCTCCCATAAGATAATGTCTCCAACCAAGCTAGGCATGAACAACTGCAGCCAACTCCAGGGCATGCTTAAGATAGTTCCTCTCATGTGGCCTCAACTGTCAAGATCCATATGCAATATCATGATCCTCCTGCATAAGAACTGGTCCAAGATCGATGCCAGATGCATCAGAGAAAAATGTATAACTCTTTCCCGGATCCAGAAAAACTAGAATCATTGCTGAAGTCAATCTCCCATTCATCACCTGAATGGCTAAATCGTAGGCTTCTAAAAAAACACAATTCACCACCTTATTATACATGCATGTCAATGGCACTGCTAAGTAAGAGAATTCCTTTATAAACTGCATGTATTAACTAGTCATCCATATGAAAATTGTCACCTCGAAGACATTCTTGAGCTACTCCTAGGAAACTACTTCTCCCACCATATTTGGGACTACTATTACTCATGTCTTTGGGATGAAATGTTCCAGGAAGTTAATCTCATCCATCCAAAAGGGGCACTTTGAGAGCATAGCATATAACCGAATCTCTCTTAGTGTACTCAAAACAATCTCAATATAGGCAGCTTGGTCATGTCGAGTGTGAGAGAACACCAAGATATTGTCCACGAAAACTACCAAAAAAATAGAGGTAATGATGGAAAATGATTTTCATCAGTGCCATGAAAACTGTTAGCGTGTTCGTGATACCGAACAACATAACCAAATACTCATACAGACTACACCTACTCTGGAAGCCTGTAAGAGGTATATCATATGGTCTGACACCTAACCGATGATATACAGATCTCAAGTTGATCCTCGAGAACACTCTGGATCCATGAAGATGATCAATGAAATCATATATCAGTGTAAATGGATATTAGTTCTTGACCATCAACAGGTTTATCTTCTGATAGTCCACACAATGCCTTACGGTGCCCTCTGCCATCTTCACAAACAGTATAAGCGAACCCTAAGGAGATGTACTGTGTCGGATAAAACCTTTTGCCTGCAACTCCTCCAACTACTTATTGAGATCTTGAAACTCAGGTGTAGCCATCCTATAAGGAGTAATGGACACCGGTTCCACTCCTGGAACAAGCACAATAGAGAAGTCTACCTCTCACTTTGGATGCAAACCTGAAAAGACTTACAGAAATACATCTGGAAAGCAATTAAAGACTGGAGTAAAATCTATCTGGGAAGTCCACTGGTCATCCAGATATAATCTAGAAATCTGGGTAGTAACACCACCCACCCCATGATGCTTTGGTCTAGCTCTTCTCACCTAGACATCCCATTCGCCCTTGTGAAGAAAATATTTTCCCTCTAGTGACGCGAAACACACCCTACTGCGATAGCAATCGACAACAGCCTAGAAGAGAACTAACCAGTCCATCCCATGAATGACATCATAGCCTTTCATCTCCAAGAAATAGAGATTCCTTGAAAAAAGACACCCACCAACCTCAAGGGGGAAGTCTATGCACTGACGCATGATAGCCGTTCTAATTCCCAAGGGAGTGTCTAGCGTCATCATATCCTCATAAGTATAAATAGTAAGTCTATGTCTTTCCACAGTGCGCACAAAAAATAAATCTATGAGAAGATCATTTATCGAAAAGTGCAGATTATAAAACTGATGCTACTAAAATTGTACATCAAACTGTAGATGGTCCAGGATCTTACTCTTGATGAATATTCTCTACAACAAAAGTCGGCCATGCACCGCGGCATTGTGTAGCATCCTGATATCCCTGAGCTGACCCTCCCTGAGCCTGACCAGTGCGTATGCGGCCTCTACCCTGGCTTGAACGACCTAAAGAAATCCATCCTACAGTCTACTGTGGAACTAGTAATCCTGCTCCTGTACGCGGAGTCGAAACTGATCCTCCATCACTAGCCGCTGGAAGTAGAACCTTTGTAGAAAAGCAGCAGATGACCCTTTTTTCCTCAATATCGGCACTCCAATGGGTCTCTCGAGCATTGAGGATTTTTATGCATGTTTCTTCTATACTGATATCACACCACTTGGTTTCCATAGGGAAGATCCATTCTACCAGAAGGAATACCCCACATCCTCGGGTCACCTCGTGTAGACTCTCAGTGGCGCTTCCTAGATGTCTATCTAAAACGAATCAGCCATGGATGCTAAACCACCCTAGTCCAAAACATCAGTATCTGTCAGATTTCTCTCCATGATAAGTTCCTCGATGACTATCAGAGTAATATAAGTAATCTAAAAGATGCTCACCTGTGATTTGATGTCCGGTCGGAGGCTTTCCTAAAACTTTCTATCTAAAAACAGATCTCCATTCCCCAGAACATGTATGAAATGTCGTAAATATGTGATGTGATAGAAATACAACATAACTGTGAGAGTACACTAATGTAGATTCAATAACTCTTTGGCTCTGTTAGCCCTCAGCATCACCAGGTAGAAGTAGTCGTAGAACATATGCTGAAACTCGTCCCAAGCCATAGACTATTCACGCCCTGCCTGCGAAACCACATCCCACAATCTCTTTGCCGAATCTCACAGAATATAAGTCGCAAGCTTCACTCTCCTCTCCGGAGGTATCTCCAGGTGATCAAAGATGGATAACATGGCTTCCATCAATGACTCCGCAGCATGTGGTCCTCCATCCCCTATGAACGTGGGAGGATGCTGCTTCTGAAAACTCGTGTCAGCTCTCCCATAGACGGGGTAGGATGCTGAGCGCCCTAGAAGGTCTTCTTGAATATCATGAATCCCTCTCTAAAATGAGCGTTGGAACCAGTGTATGGAATCACTGTAGGTCCCATGATCAGAATGATAGGTGGAACTACTTATAGTCCCTGGTCTGCCGTATTAGGCGTACAGTCACTACCTGGTTCCTGATGTGCAACGAGAGGACGTCATGGTTCTATAGCTCTGAAAGGTCAAAAACACACCTTCATTAAAGACAATCACAGTTGCAACTTAAGAGGGTAAAATAGAACAGGAGATAAAAACTCTAAAATTTGGGGAAAACATGACCACAGGGCGTGTAGTACCACTACACGATGTGTTTCTTAAAATTTTACTTTGGGCGTGTACCTTGGCCATACATTTCTATGTAAACCACCCGGCTATTTAGCATGTTCTCAAAAAACAAGGCATGTATAAACCCTTTTTCTTCCTTCTCGGTTACTCCAACACTGCTCAGAAGATAGACTTTCCCAACAGGAAACTACACGGTGTTTTTGTACACTACACGGTGTGTCCTTGAAATTTTCCCTTGTCCGTGTCATTAGTCACACAGACTGGTACATGGACCACTACTATATGTTGTGTCAACATGATACATGGTGTGTTTCCTTGCAGATTTCCCAACCCATGTATTCAGCTACATGGCTTGGTCACACAACCCCTCTAATAAAAAGCTACAGGGCGTGTTCAAGGAAGATACGACATGTAATTGGCATGCCTTACCTGGAAAATGTTGTTAACTACATGGCCCAACACACGGCCGACCCAAGAAGGTGTGTTCCAGACAGACACACTGTGTACTTGAATGAAATCCCCGACCTCTGTTTTTCATGACAAAACCGTATACCTAAGTCATACTACACATCGTGTAAACTTGTACATGGTGTGTTCCAAAAATAATGTTCACAACCCCGTGTCCATGCCCACACAGTCAGCGACATGAATAAAAACTACATTGTGTGTATTCATAATGTACACGCCCTGTATTCTGTGTTTTTCTAGACTGTAGCCTCAGAACTGCATCGGAGCGTAGAAAACATAGAAAAACAAGCATTAAGGTGCCAAATTCTGATCTATTGGGGCCCATACACCCTGTGAATCAATGCATGGCAACATAAAAATTCATATAACAAGTAAAAATTATAAAAAACTCACGATCCACCAATTTCCGATCCCCAAGTGCCCATAACACCTCTAAGACCAATGTTTGGCGTCCATGATAATGAAGCTCCTAATAAATGATACCCTATCAAAATTGTAGGTATTCTATCAAAGCAGTTTATCACAATAGAATGCATATTCTATCACAAATTCTATCACAACAAATGAGATTTATAATGAAATCTAGATGGCATGGAAAAATTCATGACATGTGATTTTATAACAGGTGTATATATGATGTTTGAGATGGAATACCCTAATCTCATTCAGTTAAAATAAAATAGAACCACAATCATATAAACAGTAACAACACAAAACAAGTGCACCACCCATGGTGAAATCAAGTAAACTGTAACAATTGAAAAACATGAAAATTTCAATATTTGAGGTAACCTGGATTTTTCCTTATACTAGTGTTCTAGAACTCCCAGGCACAAATATTTACCATTTACCTATTCTATCTTATCCCTATTTAATGTCTCTAAATAGTAAGTCAATAGAAAACAAAAGAACCTCCTCTGATACCACTTTGTAACGACCCGGATCTGGAGCCACTCAACTAGTGCCCCGTACCTGGTTCACCACATGACCTCAAGAACATTTCTCCACACTCCAGAGGCTGCCGACTAGTAGTGAGGGAAATGATGAGTCATTGGGGAAACTATTCCATCATTTAGTAATGTATACATGGAGATGAAATTACAGTGAATATAGGAAGAAGTAAATAACATATATTAACTAAAACGAAACAGCACAAGAAATGTATATATAGTAATGATGATAATGATGCAGCAGGTACATGTATATAAGAAAGCAACAAACACAACAACGTGCAAAGACACAACTTGGAAACAATGTACTAAAAGTAAACAGAAACTCCAGCAGCATCGCAAGCCTACGCTCGGTCCTATGATCTCTAGCCCCAACCAGCAATAATGTACCTAAAATAGAAGGTACAAATTCCCTATCCACACCTAAAACCATATAACTTGTTTGGGCCGAAAAGGAGCACCCAAACAGGGTGTGAGACTAATGCCAGTAGGCAAACACCACACGATCGGTGCCCTACTATTAGTGAGCAATATAGAAAAAGTAATGGAAATAAATGTAGTAGAAAAACATGAGCACACTAACGTAAATAATCCTACAAATATCCATTCACATTTATTAATTAATTTAATGAAATCATTTAACTAGAAGTTATGAAATCATGCAAACAACTCTATATTCCCAAGGCATATCATGTATCACAACAGGTATCTCGGAAGACTACCTAAACAACAAGTAGTAAAAAACCCAAGGTAGTTCTTTTTCATGTTGAAATCATCACAACCAACCAAACAATATTCACACTAACTCACTCGGTGGCTCATACTGGAAGACCACACTAGTCAAGTAATCAAACAAAAGAACAGACACTCTGGGAAGCTCTCAACCTCAATTACCCTCCGGTCTTGCAATGATAGCTATAGACTCTTTGTGGAAGCACTTACATCTAATTCCCCCTTTATTATCGATAATTAACTATGTAAACTCTGAGGAAGTAGAATGTCCCATTCCCGTTGGTCCTACGAACGATACTAATTTATAACAAACTCTTTAGGGAAGCCCTTAATCGTCAATTCCCTTTCTAGTCTACCGCACCAGGTTCACACATCCCTGAGCAGTCCAGTCATGCATAATCGACTGTCAACATCCCTAGGTAAGTTCAAAAACTACTTGGATAATAGCTACAATACATTAAAAGCATATAAATAGTAGGAAATATATGAAATCATTTATATCAAGGTAGATAATTGATGCAACAAGGCCTTCCCCATAGGCAACCTAATCCAAACAGCTATAAACAGTCAAAATAAGGGAAAACACCCATGGGGTGATCCTCAAACATGCATACAAGCCATCATTATTCATAGAACAACCTTGAACACACAAGAAATCTTGGGAAGATATTTAAACAGGATCAAAACCCTAACTGGAGATACCCGAAAAATGGAAATCTGACAATTTTTGCACAAAAACTCAATGACATTCAATGTAAGGCAACAATCCACCTACCTTGAACCTATGAGATCGATATACTTGAACCTTGGCCCATTAATTGACTTAGAACATGGTAGATCTGAAAAAACATCTAAAACGTTCAACCATAGATAACTCTCATAAGATAATGAATCATGAAACGTGGCCAATGAAGAAACAAGAATTCACCGTTGTGATTCTATTGCACCCGACAGTGTTTGATTCTCATAACTGGTGACGAGTCGGTGGCTCAGATAAGATCTGTGGTCGTACCCTTGCTCTAAGTCAAAGAAGCTTGAGAAGAAGTCATTTTTGGGATTAAGACCTGACCCCAGTCTGTTTAACAAAAAAAGGAAATTACACGGTGTGTATTTTTGGAGTACACGGTGTGTACCAGGCTTTTTCGTACTCCGCAAGAAGTGGACTCCACATCACCCCTACATGGTCGTGTGTGTGTCCATGACCAGGCCAACCCATGACCTCGAGCGCCAACAATGTACATGGTGTGTACTTATAAAGTACACGATGTGTACTTAGAAAATTTCTAGATTCCCCTATTTTCCCAAAAACGACCAGAAAATGAAAAACATACCTGAAAAGAAAGTCTAGGTTCTTACATTTCATCAATGATTATGTATAAGCACTAAATTACCAATGCAGGGGTGAGTATAATACTCCGTATGTTTTCCCCCAAGAATTCCATACTCACTTCACTTGGATAGATGAGTTAGAAACAATATATAAATAGTTTATATAGAAAACATCACAAAAATAGTTTATAACTAAATATAAACATGTTTCCAAAACCATTCATTTCCAAAAGCATACAACTGAAATTGAAACTGGTTTTACCATTATGTTATTTTTCAAAAAAAATAACTAAACAAAATTTACAACCATTTCACAATATACTGTTATCAGCGTACCCAACCATTCCTCAAACCCATGCAACCAACCATGCATGCTTCATTATGAGAGACCCATACTCATGAGTGGTTTCTCACCGATCTACCAAGTTGTCACAAGGAAATTGTTTCCCATGTGCTATGAACCCTTTGGAACTGAGCACAATGACATATTTCAATCTCATCCCTATATATAAAACTACCATGTTCCATTAACCCTTCGTCATCAAGAACACGGTAATATTTTAAACAAGCCCCGTATATGAAACATGAACACACACCACATATTCCCAACAATCATTCCAAAACATCCCTCTCCATAAAAAAAAGTTTTTATTGAAAATCGTTTCTGTAAAAACAATTTCAATGCCAAACCATTTCAATTCCAAACCATTTCCATAAAACTCCATTTTTATTGAAACCCATTTATATTTAAAACCCATTTTTTCATCAACCATTTAGAAATTCATGAGAATCTATTATTTAAAATAATCATTTTACATTCATTAATTTATACCCCCTTATGCACAAATATTCACCAATATGAGGAATTTTCAAGAAAACCATAAATAAGCCCTAAAGAAGATTTTTCCATGATTTTCAAAATTATTTTATTTTAAATAAACCAACTTTAACATATACCAATCCATTCTAGAAAGGGGAGTCGAGAGAGAAGCCTCTTACCTCGACGGTTTTGATGAAACATTGACAACATACAAAGAACCCAAAAGAAATAGGGTCAACTCTCCGTGAACGGCCTTAGTTCTCTTATCCTAGCTTGATCAAGACTCAAAATTGAATTATTTGCCATCCAAAAACCTAGATATACCCACTATAGTTTCATATCTGAGAAATAATTGAGATTTGAGAAGTAAATCATTGTAAATCTATGAAAAGATGACAAATTTGGAAAGAATGTTGACATAGCTCTTGAATCAGACTCGAAATCGCCAATGGAAGGCTCTAGGATAGAACAAAAACATTTGGGGTGGGTTCTACAACCATCTAGGGGATGTTATAATGAAATAAAGACGTTTTGAAGCAAAAACAAAATATATTTTGCAAAAATGAGTAAGCTCTTTGAAAATTGGATCTAGATTTCACCTCTGTGCAAGGTTTGACCACAAGGTTAGATACAATAGTGTATGGATCGTGTGTCCTTCTTTATTTCCCCGACAATCCTTATGGACAACCCAAAAACTCCCATCCTTCACCTTTCCCTTTTTCTGGAAACACATTTTTATGGAAACATCCCACTTTATGGAAACACCCCACATCATGTAAAGAACCTATTTTATAGTAACACCCCACAATATGGAAACAACACACTTTATGGAAACACCCCACATTATAGAAAAAACACATTTTATGGAAACAACCAACATTATGGAAACACCCAACTCTATGGATACTCTCTATTTTATGGAACCTCCCTATGTAAGACACATAAATTAAAAAATGTGAGGAAATGGGGTTTTCCCCAAAACAGGGGGTATTAAATTCTCCCCACAATTGTTTTTTTAGTAATCAGAAAGTAGAAAACCCTCACTGGCCAAAAAATGTTCTGGCCACTGCTCTTTTATTTCCCTATCATGTTCCCATGTCTCTTCTTGAATCTGACCATGTTTCTATAAAACTTTAACTAGGTCGATGATTTTCCCACACAAGACTTTCTATTGTATATCAATGATCTGCACTGGGATATGTATCAGTGATGCATCTGGTTCTCGCTCAACATGATCCCATATTGTCACATGGTTATGATTAGTGTGATAAATTTTTAACTTGGATACAAGGAATACATTATTCCCTAATATAAACCATATTGGTAAAGCCAACCGATATTCCACCTCTCCAACCCGTTCTAGTATCTCAAAGGGGAAAATGTATCTAGGAGATAATATTTCTTGTTTCCTGATGCTATGATGTCCAAGCCATGGAGATATCCATAAGAAGTCATGATCACCCACACCGAATGACAATGCTCATCGATGGTGATCTGCATAAGATTTCTGACAACATTCAGTCGTCCCCATCCTCTTTCTAATCAATATGATCTTCTCCATTGTTTCATGGACAAGGCTTGGGCCATCTAATGATGTTTCGCCTATTTCCACCATTCATAGTGGCATATGTCAAGGACGCCCATACAATGCTTCAAACAGAGCCACGTGTATCGAGTCTTGATAGTTGTTATTGTATGAGAACTCCACTAAGGGTATATTCCCCTCCCATGAGACACCAAAATACATTACAAATGCTCGAGACATTTATTTCAACATTTGTATCATCTGCATATATTTCCCATATGTCTGAAAATGATACACCATGCTCGTAGTCAACTGAGTCCCCAATGTTTTCTATAAGGATTTTTAGAAATGAGAAGTGAACCTCAAATATCTATCTAAGACTAATGACACAGGTACACCATGCCGCTTTACCACTTCTCCGATATTGATTTTTGAATGATATTCCACCATATGAGTTTCACGGATAAGGATTAAATGGGATGAAATGGTTAGATTATCCACTATCACCCAAATGGCAATGTGTTTCTGGACCATTCTTGGAATACATATAACAAAATCAATTGCCATCTGATCCCATTTCCACACTAGGATGGGAAAAGATTGTAATATTCTAGCTGGTCTCTAATTCTCTTCTTAAACTTGCTAACATGTTAATCACCCCAAGAATAATTCGGCCAACTTAGTTTTCATGCCTCTCCCCAAAAATTGCACCTTCAATGCCTTATACATCTTCTATGTACCTCGATGTACAACCCATCATGAATAGTTGTAAAAATTAAAGAGATGTTCCTAACAAACCATATGTACCACCATTGGATCTCTAAAACACAAAACTGAACCCCAATCATGTTTCCTTTCCTTATTGGTCTCCCCACCACTAAGATTTAAAATTATAACCATACATTCTACATCAAATGTTGGTGCCCCTTTGATCATTTTAACTAAATATAGAACAAGCATAGCTAAAAAGAATAATCCAACATCACCTCGGCCTTCAAATTCCACATACATTTCGGATAAGACCGACATCAACATCCATTCATCTAATGCTTCAATCTCCAACTAATAATATGACCTTAAACATCATGCATCTACAACCAAATTTCCATTCCCTGAAGTGAACATCAATTCAACATCAATCATTTGTTAATTCTCCATCAATATCCATTGACTCAAATATAAATATCACTATTAGAAAATGTATTTCAAGAATTTTTGATCCATTAACATATTAAATTTCCCACCAAATAGATAATGTCAAGATGTTTTCAATGCATGGACGACTTCAAATAACCCCAAATAATGTGTTGGATAATTATTCTCTTACACCCTCAACTGATATAAATGATATAAAACAAGAATTGTTGTATGATTCTCATAGCTCCCATTTCATGATAACCCATGGTTGCACTAAGATGTATAGAGATTTGATGGAACATTTTTGTATAAAATCATGAAGAGCGATATTTCTGATTATGTGTCAAGATGTATGGTTTTTCAATATGTGAAGACTTGGAGACAACATCATCAAATATTCATGCAACCTCTTCCTATAAGTGAGTGGAAATAGGATGCATTTTGATTGACTATGTCATGGTGCTGACAAATACTCCTAGAATGATTGATGTAATATGGTTCATTGTTGACTGTCTTAACTATTCATAATATTTTCCTTCTATAATAGAATATTTACCAATTTTACTCTTAGAAATAATATATTTTAATTAAGTTGTATGACTCATAGTATAACCCTTTCAATTGTTTCTGATCATGATCTCCATTTGACATCAATATTCTCAAAAAAGAATTAAAAATTCTTTTGGTACTGAACATAGTTTGAGCACTGCCTACCACCATCAAACTGATGGACAATTAGAATAAAATATTCAAACCATAGAAGACATCTTGAGATCATACTCTCTTGACATTTAAGGTGTTTAGGATCATTATTTACCTCTGGTGGAATTTTCTTATAATAATATATTTCAATCAAGTAGTCAGAAGGCAGCATATGATGTGTTATATGGAATGTGATGTTTCACACTAACTTGTTGTGATGATGTTTGTTAAATAAAACTAATAGTCCTAGAACATGATGAGGAAACTATGGATAAAGTGATGATTATCCAGACCCACATCAAAGTTGCACAATGTACAAAAAATATCTATGTTGATAGCTGAAGAAAGGATTTGGCGTTTCAAGTAAGAAATAATGTTTTCAGGAAGGTATCTCCATTGAAGGGTGTTATATGGTTTGGTAAGAAGGGTAAATTTAGTCCCAGGTACATCCAACCTTTTGAAATTCTAGAAAGAATTAGAGTTGTAGCATATCGTTTGGTAATTCCACAATATCTCTTTGAAGAACAAGATGTGTTCAATGTATCACTATTGAGAAAATACAAGCACATAACAATTAATGTACTCTTCTATGATGAAATAGAATAGGAACCATATCTATATTATTTTGAAGAGCCTATCATAATTCTTGAAAACAAAGAACATGTGTTGTGAAACAAGAAGACTCATCTGGAAAAAGTAATATGGTGAAACCAAATAATGGAAGAGTCGACATGGGAACTTGAGGAACATATAATGAAGAACCACCCAAATATTTTTATTTAATAATATTATATAAATTTCAAGGACGATATTATTTTAATGATGGATTAATTTAACACCAATGCATCCATAGTACGTTTTGCTATGAAAAATACAACAACATCCGTTGTCTCAATCGCTGAGTTCTAGCACCCCATGACCAATAAAATTAGCAATTTAAAAAGTAGTTATAAATATTAATACAAACATTTGGAAATTTTATATATTTTATTCCTCAAAATTTTATTCGTATTTGGATTCTGAATTTCAAAATTATCTTATGGAGAATTTTTTGTATATTTCTAAAGAAACATTCAATTTTTTATGAATAGTGTAAAACAATATGTTATAGTTGAAAACCAAATTTTTATTTACATAATTATATTGAATTTAATTTTATCATAATGTTAATATAGTTACATAATACCAATATTAGTCCAATGTATTTCATGGGAGTATTATTATAATAAGATTACATATAAAATTTTGTATTGAATATTTTAATGTCTTTACCCACCTTCATGGAATATTTTTAAATATGCATAAAACGTACTTTTACCTCTTTTTTTATTTGAAAATCATAAATCCAATAGACATGGTTTTCATTAGTATATATAATGTTGTTCAATATAATAAAAATATTTTTTTATGAACAATAACTTTTAAATTTTATTTACCATTGTTGAATGTAAATTAGGTATTTATAGGTAAAGATAATATTATAATAATATAAAATTATCCCAACACCTGTGTAAATTCTAATGGATAATGTTTTTTCTACCAAAATCAATCTTACTACAAAAATATGATCTTTCATTATCCATTTGGGATAGATTAAGAAATTTTTTATTTATTTAAAAAATTGTTAAAAGTGTTAACTTCCAATTTAAATAACTAATCCAATTTAAATATAGGGTTATAAATAAGATAAATTCGACTATAAATATTAATTATATATACAAAAATATTTCAGACATCATAGTATTTTATTTTAATTTTTTTTTCATTAAAGAATAATTTGTTTATGAAATAATGATGGTGTCGTAATTACCATATTAAAGAACGATTAAAATAATTGATATTATAAATATTAAAATAAACGTAGATTGAAAATTTTGATGCCATACTTTAATTTTATTGGTTAATAAAATATTTAAGGGTTGATTCAATGTATTTTTTCAAATTAATCATGTTTTTAAGACTTTAAAAAAACAAAATACTAAATATTGTCATAATTGACAAAAATGACTATCTAAAATTATTATTTTATTAAATGATATAATATTGATAAATTACATATATTCAGAAAGAGAACATGAAAATATTTTATATGTCATTAATGAACCTCTTGAGGTTCTTTTGTAATTTTATATTAACAATAATAACCATGTTGTATAAAAATACATAAAGACATGGTAAAAGATAAACAATTAAACTAAGAGTTAAATCTAAAAGATAAGGTTACTATGGTGACATGAACTTGTCGAAAACCTGTCTATTGAGAGGATTTCTAATAATACCCACCTTATCATTGATATAAATAAATTTTGATAAATTTGAAACATAAAATAATTTTATATAATATTAATATATCATGTGTTTTCTTTATGTTCCTCTCACCTCTATTACAAAAGGGTACATCACTTAATCATATATTCACAATGAAAAAGCCATATTTCTAGGTAAACCTATTCTCAAATATCCTCCCAACTACCCTCAATTCATCCTAGATGCCTTAAATTTATCATAAATCCATCATAATGAGCGTTTTGGTTCAAATCTAACGAAAGAACTCAAAAAGGAGGTAATTATTTTCTCACCTCTTCAATGTTCTTTTCTACTTCCATTACCTCTTTAGTTTTTTTACATAAAAAAATAATAAATCCAGTACCTTCTACATACTAAGAAGTTATAATAAATATTTTACACACATATTCTTTATTCTATCTATCATATTAATGACAATGTCACTATATATCCATATATATGACTTACCGTCTCCAAGCTGTGGTGTAGTTTTCTATTAAAAACATAATTATTTGGATGGGTATAATAATGATTATAATTTATTTAAATAATAAAAATTACATATTAATGTTCATGTATATATAATATACCATCCAATTATACTGGCTTTCAATATCAATAGAATGATATTGTCGCTTGAGTATACGTACTGCTCAACGTCTCCACAACGCGATGATATATCATTCCCCATAGTAACAATTAAAAAATAGTATTCATTTAATGTTTTAAAAATAATATTTATGAACGTAATATCATTTTGAATATGAATCAGATAACTCTTTTGCATAAAAAACATGACTTTTGGAACTAAACATATAAAGAAAAACAAATCAGGTTACACCCGAAACTATGATACTAATATATTATTAACAATGAAATATTATAAGATCATATATGATATCATATTTATGTATTTGGTTCTTTTAGAATTTAATATCAATGATTTTACCATTATATAAGAGGTTAAATTACCCTCTACTAAGTAAAAGAACATGTTTTGGGTTAATTTTAAAATCTCTTTATTATCCATGGTTGTTTGTACATTATTATCTACTTGGACTTCTTTATCATCCACATCCGTCATTCCATAAATGGTATATGAAAACATTTTTACTAATTTTTAGACTATAGGTTAAAGTAATTTATATCCTTGTTTTACTTTTTTTTAAAAAATTGAAAGGAATCTTTCCGTCATTTTTTGGAAAATGTACTTTATAACCTTTTTGTAAAAATATATAAAGAATGTTTTTTAACTTATGCGGCAGGTATGGTTAATTTCCGATGTTATATCACATTTTAAGATTCCCTTAAAATATTATATGAATAATTTTCATATAATTTTTTTCATTTATGATGTCCACATTATGCATTCCTTCATAATAATATTAGGTATTGATATTACAAGAGATTATTCGACCAATAGAATATCAATGTGAATAAGCAAATGAAATTTTTTTATCATTTATATATTATGATAATGTTTATTTTTTAAAATATTGTGTTTCATTTTTATTCATTACATTAATTGTTTATGATTATTTATGATAGTTTTCACTATATTGTTATTCTTACTGTGTTCTTAACTCACCCATTTCTTAAGTTTAAATTTTCCTTATATGCGAAGACGTATATTATGACAGATTTAAGGGGATAAACTAAGGGATTTGAGTGTGTTAGAAGGAGAAAAAATGTTCTTTTCTCATTTCATAAGTTATTTTAAAACATATGAATGTTTACAGTACTTTCAAGGATACTCAACCGATCGGTCTTCTGGGACTTGATCTCTTGTTATTATGCCAATGTTATGTAATAATGCACGAACTCATGGTAGTTGGGTTAAAGGAATTACAACTATATTTAGATCTACCAGGATATATCTAAAAAATTGGACGTGTAATCAAATTGTAATATATTATTATAGCTTGTTCCCCCCACCATCTAATGAGATAAGAGCATAAATTCTAATCTCAGAATCTATAATGTTCTATAATGATATTTAAATTAATAGTCTGTTGACATTACCTATATGGAGATATGTGTGACATATATATTGATCATAAAATGATAAAAAATATATTCCAAAAAATTAAGGTTAACATATTATTACAATGTTGGTGATATTTAACCACAAAATATGATTATTCAATCTATTACCATCCTAGTAAGGGATACACCATGCCAGATTCTCAATGTGGGAAGAGACACACAACTATATCCCTAATGAGTATTTAAAAGGAACAAATATTCATTAACATTCAACGTATGGATATGGGAACATTAAAAAGATCACAGTCTTACAATGTTCATGTAATTACTCAAACATCTATTTCTAAGAGAATCATGGAGGCTGAGAAAGAATATTAAATGATATAGAAGAATGTATATAATATTTTGGATTTCATATGTGCTAATGTTGTAGATATTAGTCTTGGAACATAGATATGTGTCCCATAGAATCCAAAAACCAAGGGGGGGGGGGTTGGATTTGGGTGATCTGAATAGATCATACATTTCTATTAATCTAGGAATAACAATGATTTATAGATATTTTATGATAAAAGTAATCCAGATAATGATATGATGGATATTGAAGAGTTTCATTATAAACTCTTACTATTCATACATGTACGTATTTAATGAATAAATTGTAGATGGATGATAAAATAATTTTTTAAAAAATATTGAAGTGTTAAATCACAAATATTGATTTCATCATTGGAATACATAGGACTAAAAAATGAAATAATTCTATTTGGGTGGCAGTCGATCACCTTACAAAGTCAGCTCATTACATTCTTGTAAGGGAAGTTTTCTCACTCATTCAAATATCTATGTTATTTCAAAGGGATGAATTATGGACTTATAACGATTAATATCAATTATTTATGATTGAGATATAAATTTTACCTCATGGTTCTGGAAAATCATTCATCAACTATTTGATTCAAAACATAGTTTTATCACTGATTGTCACACGCAGATGGCTGTTTATTATAGAAGAACCATTAAAACATTAGAGGATCTAATAATATGATGTCCCACATATTCACATGGATATTTTGATCATCGCATTAGACTAGTATTGTTCTCATAAAACAATAGTTTCCATTCATGATTTCAAATTCAGCCTTATGAGATATGTATAGGAAGATGTGTTAGACTTACATGTTGGGATAACACTAGAGGGAGGAATATTACAAGGACATAAAAAATAAAATAGATAACATCAAAATTGGAAAAAAAATTAAATAAATATTATAAATACTATTGAGATTATAATATTACAAATTCATATGTAATTTTTATAATGGGTTTAAATTAGTTTTTTTGGTAAAGATGATGTATTTTCACAAATATGGGAAAATTTGATTTAAAATTTAAATTTCGCATATTTTGAAAAAAAAACATATAAAATAATTGTTAATTTTAGAATCAACGAATCAAATTTTGTTGGTGGTGTGTTTTTTCAATCATATCTGAAACACTATAATTATGGTGTAAATACTAAATATAGTATAATTATATGGTATTTCTTATGGAATTATTAAATCACTATAGTGATTTAATAATTACCAAAACGTGTTTAGAATGAAAAAAATCTATTCAAAATTAAATATAAATTTTTGGATGATATAAAATTTAATTTAAAAACTCTTATTGAATCATCAAAACAAGATATTATGTTTTATGGTTTTATAGTCAATTCATGAATACATAGATCTCTTCCACATAACCAGGTGATTTTTTTGGATTTTATATAATTGTTTCCATATAAAATAGGTAAAACCCACCATCATTTTTATAACCCATGGTAATTAACAATCAGTTTGTTTTTCCTTACGATTATAATGTCAAATTTAGTCCAAACACGTTTTCATTCAAGTTTCATAATGAACACAACTAAAATTTTTATATATAAACTCACCCAAAAATCTATTCTTATTCAGTAAATAATATATGTTTTGTGATTATAACATGTATATAAAATTTGATTATCCACGAAAAATATAATGAAAATTATGAATGAGTTACTATAAAGAGAATTCATCAATATAATGAATGAAACTCATTAACTAATAATGTATCATATTATTTTCCAAAAATTACAATGTCTGAATACATATATAATTAACAAATGTAAAACCAAAATATTGAAAATAAATATATGGGTAACCCCCAACCATATCCCGGAATTGGTTTCTTCTCAAAAAACTAAATGTTACAGATATTAATCCATTATATCATCCATAAATTATCCGTCCAAAAAAATATTTAATCATATCAAAAAAGTGCCACATGAAGTACATAATCACATTTACATCCACTATATAGTAAGCAGTCTATTTGTTGGAGAAAACAAATACTTTGAATTATTTATTTTCAATCATTCCATCATTGATTTAACATAATACATTAATAATAATCATTTGAGAAAACATATAAAAATAGTAATATATAATATCCTAAATGAGTCACATCTAAAAACACACATGCATAGAAAAATAACACCTATGAAATATTACTACTGAAGATAGAATAGGGGAGATGGTGTATTCAACCATCTGTATCCTCTTCAAACTTCTTGCTAGGTATTACACCCAAAAAGACTCTTGTATTCAATTTCCCATCTAAAATGGGAGTAGTGAATTTGAGAAAAACTTATATAATAGATGTATATCCCAAAAAACTAAGGGAAACTACATACAGATAAACACATCTATCACTATTATATGAAATGACACATAGATTCTATCATATTTTTTTTGATATTGAATAATAATTCATTTATTATGATTAATATCTATATATTTATTTTTCATCAATTAATATTATTTACTATTATTTCAGTAATGTAATTATAATATTCAATAAAATCCAAAAAGTGATATTACTAATTTTCATATATTCTTAATCTTATCATAATCATGAATAACAATATATAACCATCCACTTTTTTACATTAATATAATAACATTTTATATAAATTATGTTACAGAGATACTCAATCTAAGATACCACATTAAAATTTTCCCATAGTGCATAACATCAATATATATTTCTTTGTTTTCAAATTGGAAAAAATAATAATAATACTCTAATTTACATAGTGTATATATAAAGAATGATATATTAATCGATGGGAAGGTGATTCTCTAAACACATCCTGACCACACCAGTGTCACATACCATTGTACATAATATTACATAAAATATCTTTTTCAACATCCAAATCATTACAATAACGACATTACATCATAACATTCCTAACTAACACCTCATTCATCCACCACAACAAATACTAAATCAAATTATTTTATTGGATAAATGAAATTAAGGATCTAAATACATAGCTCAAAATACATAATTTATCATTAAAAACTAGTAGATATATTTATTTGTAATAATTAATATAAGTTTCACATGTTATTATATTTTTAAATCAATTAATTGATTCATGGTAATTATTCCCCTACTGATACATTGATTTAATTCATAATGACATCTAGCTTTACATTGCTTTTCCATTTCTGGAGTTAACCCTCTCATGAATTTAATATAAAATATTCAAAGAGATAACACATTACAAAGTAATTATCAATTGGAATCACCACACCCATATTATCACATTTCCCCAAATAATAATTTAATTCCAAAAACATAAAATATTAATTATCATTTAAATATGATAGAAACAATTTATATTATCTAGAGTCCTAAATTATGAAATAACTACCATCAATCATAATCTATGAATATGAACACCAAAAAATATCATCTTTATATTATAAAATAATATATGTGTAACATCCCAGATAAATAAAGAATATAAAATTTTGATATTTATTAATATTTTTTAATAAAATATTATTATTAATTTAAGGGGTATTCTATGTTCGATGGCATACCCAATACTCAACAACATGTTTTTTTTTTGAAATTCTACGTTGCACACTAATAATATAATAATATTATTTTAAATTGTAGTAAACACCTAGATATAGAAATGGCGAGAATGAATAGAACTAACTATAAAATGATTATATATGTTTGTTAATTATTTTAACAATTACCTAATAAATTATAGAGGCTTAAAATGAAAATGAATCGAATTTGAGCATAAATATTTTAATATTCCTTAAATGGATGATTAACTGCCTTTTGATGAAAATCCCATTTTAAATCTAATTTTTGTCACATTTATATGTTATATTTCAAAAAATTAAAATCTTTCTTTAGAATCAAGTCATCAAAAATTACTTTGTGTAAATTTTTTGTATATTTTTAATAATGTTCATTTTTAATGAGTAGTTAAAAGGATGTATTTTAATTAAAGATGCCCTTTTAATCTAATTTATATCTATGGTTATATTATTATTGTTATTGAGTCTAAAGTGTAATTATAATAAAATTATACCATTTAATCTAATGGTGGTCATTAGAATTAATTTCAATTTGAAAATGGACATAAACAAGTGTCAATGTTTTGATGGATATTGTTTCTTAAAAAATCTTTATTTGTTTTGACAGAGGGAATTAACTATATAATTTGTAAATGAAACATCTATGTTTTTAATTTGGTAAAATGGAAATCGTTTTCTTATTTGGAATATCAAATATAGATTAGGGGGAATTTTTGGTATTTTTTGATAATGTTATTTTTTAATGAATAGGGAATAATACATCATTTTAATTAAAAACTTTATTTTCATCTAATTTATTTATATAGTTAGATTGTTATTTTAATTTGTTTTAATGTGTAGTTTAATTATGTTTTTAAAATTTAATACAATTTTGGTCATTGGATGTGATTTCACTTTTAAATTGGATATAAAAACAAATCAATCTTTTAGTAGAGTTTACATCTTAAAAATCCATATTTTATTTTGACAACAGGAATTATATTTAAATTAATTACTGAAACTTCTGTGTTTTTAATTTCGTAAAATGGATTCCATATTTTGAATCATAAGGTCCAAATTATTTAATTAAGACTCTTTTTTTATGACATTATGAATAGTAATGGTGACAATTATCTTTAATTATCATGATTAATTAGTAATCTGGTAGTTAATGGTAACAAAGTAATATCATAATAATATAAAATGACCCCAACATCTGTCCAAATCCATGTTTTTGAGTCATTTCCAACCATGGGAAGCTTTATACCAAACTTGAGGTCCCATGGAGTCACATGGGTGTGATAGTGGCATTTATGACATTATTTTTAAAAAAGAAGAGAAATATAACGAAGGTTTGTATATCCAAAGTTTAAAAAAAATTAATTTTGTTTACATATATGATCTTTTAGACTATAAAAATTAATTGGAAGGATAAAATTTTTTCCTACATCATTGTATTTTTTTAATATTTTTAGACATCAAATAAATAAATTTATTTAGTAACTCATGATGATGTAGTGATTACCTCATTAATGAACGATTTAAATATAATGAAAAGATAAGGTAAAAAATAAGACTTACAATTGTCAAAAACCTATTGTATTGGTGGATTTATAACCCTTATAACCTTATCTGCATAATATATCATTGTGGGACCTTTAAAATCTGAAAATCATTTTATAATAAAGGAACATCTTAAGACTCTCCAAAAGTGACCCTCCTCCCTCTTATAAAATGCCCCCAACTCTACACACATACCCACAAATCTCAGGAACTTGGATCGCCTAAAATCTACTCATATTATATCTTCACATCCCTATATTATAGCTAGAAGCCTCACAATGGGCATAAGTTTTTCTAAGGAAGCCTTTGGCTCAAATAAAAAAGAGTTACCTGATTTAGAGGTAATGTTTTCTCTCAAGTTTCTTTGTTTTATTTTCCTTATTCACTCACCACTATCTTCTTATTATTTTATCACATAGTAAAACCAATATCCTTAATATACTAGGATTCTGTTATGATAAGGATTCTACCAACACTTATAGACACCTTCGTTTAATGGTTAAAGAACATACTGTTTTTGTGGGTGGTGAATTACTGCCTCAAGAAAGGATGATTGTTCAGTCTTTTTTTAAAAGCATTCATGGTGGACACTATGATGGTAATATATATATATATATAATACATATTATGTTAATTACCTCTCTATAATTCTTTATTTTATATTTATAACATACCTTTATGCATTCCATGATGTGAAAATGTGATAATTTCATATATGGAAGTGCGGAAACTGCCCCCTCAAGTGATGTGACTCATTCATGCCAAACATGGAGTTTATAAATAATGTAATTAATAAAATTAGGTTACCAATAAAACATATATATTATAATGGAATTATAATATAACAATGTTTTCTTTAGTTTAAAAGTCCATTAATATGACAAATAATGAAAGTAGTGTTCATGCGTACGTACGACCTACTGTCTCCATGAACGGTACATTTAATTTATTTTCTCCAAACATTATGGAATATTATTAATTACATATATAATGGATATATATGATATTTAAATCATGAAAACCACTCCAATGATGATGTATTACAACTACATAGACAATTCTCTTCAAAAAAGTTCATTGTTGACTCATGTACCGAACATTGACAAAACGCATGATATGAACTCACATAATTAACTAATTATTATAACATGATAATAATTGATATGAATTGAATAATAAAATTTAAAGTAGTTCCTAATGAAATTATAAATTGACCAAGGATTATTATTTAGGAATGTAAAGAAATGAACAAGACAAGTCATATTTGAGGTAAGGGAGTTCTTATCTCGGTTTTAATTCTATGAGATTTTTATTGTTTGCCACTTATTTATTTTATGTGGTGTATTTTGTACTGATATTAGAAATATATTATCATTATAATATTTATATTCATGGTATTCGGTGATTTATTTGGTTCTTATTATCTTGTGGTCATACGACTCGATTTATTAAAAAGAGGTAAGGGGTTTTTATCTCACTTTTTATTCCCGTGAGATGCATGCTATATTTACCACTATATCCATTGACTGGTGTATGTACTTACCATTATTCTACTCTTTGAGTAATATACATCCATTTATGGGTATTTAAATCAACATTTTATAGTCCTTCATTCATGGGTTGTATGATTTGTAGGTTACCAAATTTGTAAGGGAACTGTTCACCCTCCTCTTTTTAAAAGACTTATTTTTGTTAGGGCATATAATATACATCTTCATATGTTGGGAAATGTTCTTATATATCCTTATAGAAGTAAATTTTATGTCCATGTGATGTGATACCCTTTTTATCTCTCATCAACTAATTTTATGAATTTTAAGGTGACGTCGTTTGTCTGTCAAATTTCTCTAAGGGAACTTCATTACCCTATTTCAATTATTCGGGTTAAACATATACTTCTTGATTATGTCATGCTATGATTCTGTGTGAATGACCTATGTCTGTTTTACACTTGATATCCACTTATATTGGGTATATTGATATTTTTCACACATAATTATGCCATTGATTTATCCTTAATCAAATGATACCGTCTTTATAAGGGACTTCGTCTCAATATACTTTTGTTGCGGCATACATCAACTTATATAAGACCTTATTTTATTAGTTGTATAGTAAACCCATTTGACTTTTAATTTCATTCGAAATGAATATTTATAGACAAATAATTTTACGAAATGACAAAAGGAATTTTTTTGTCTTACGTATTTAGTGACTTGACTTCTCCGCTGCCGTCTGCATTATTTGACTTTCGGCATCCTCTATAAGCCATAAAATTTTAAATGAAAAATAAATACCATGATTTAATTTTATTTTATTTTGGTATTGAAAAGTGTTTTATAATGTTTTGATTATGTCAATGTGTTGTATTAATATCTTGTTATTGAAATGTGGAAATGTTATGGTTTCTTTATGCATTTTTATGTGATACGATTATGTTATGGTTCTTGGGTATTTTTTATAAAGTCAGTGGTTCCATGATAAACTATGGGCGAGTGAGCTCAAGATACCTCTCCAATTCATTGTGTAATGAAAAGGAGTTAAACTCTATGGTTTCTATGAAATTATTTAGGGAATATATTGTGATGGGTATTCCAAATATAACCATGAGGGTTACTCCCTACGTAAGAATTTTATGAATGCCTCAAGTAAACTTTATGTATTATGACTTCTATGAGTTATTCATAAATCTTATGATTTAATGAGGTAGTTTATGTGATTATGTTTTATAATTAAAGTATGTTTTTAGTGATTCATATGTATACATGGACTAATGTTTTATTTATGTATTTTCATATATCCCTTACTGAGTTTTTTTGTGGATCCCATGTTTTTGAAATGTTTCCCATAGTACGTAAAGATGAATAGGGTCAAGGATGGGATCATGGAAAGGCATGCTATCTAAAACATGGAACTAGACATCTTTCTTTTTACGATTTTATATTTTATGAGAAAAATGGAAAATTTGGAGATGTGTCTACTTTGTAGTATTTTGAGATGTAATAGTTATGTCTTAGTTCTCTAAAACTCCTTACCTGAAACGATCCTCAATGAGAATTATTCATTTAATTCAAGACTATGTAATGTTTTATGGACGGGTCCTTGTAGTTGGTATAAGAGGTTGGTATAGATAAATTTAGAGGTTATGGTATTCTTTAAGCACAAGTGACATTACCATAATGGTTACGATTTTAGAAAGAGTAATAATAATTTTTATAAATTGAATGATTTTATGATAACATAAATAAATATATCATAGTATTATATGATGATTTTACTGATATACTAACACTGACATTTTTGGTTTTAATAAATAGCTTGATCTAGGAGGCACCAATGTAACACTGGATGTGAAGAAAACTATGATGGTTTTCTGAATGAGAAACTGAATGATATGGGATCTACAATGAGAACACTTATGGTTATTCTCAACCAACTATCTGGAGTCATGATTGACCACCTAAACCTTATTGATTTTTAAAAGACATCATATATGTGAGAAACAAATACCTACAAAAGATCAGGTAATAATCATGAAGGTAAGAATGTTCAAAAACCTATGAGTCAATGATGTGGAAAGAAACACATTGGAAAATGTATCAAAGGGACTTAATTATTTTATAAACATAGAAATGAAGGTCATAAATCATGAAACAATCATGGAAAAAGGAAGAATCTACTTGACTCTATGAAAGGTAAAGATATTTTTTTAATGATTAATTTAATGTTTTAAATGTAGTTTGCATGGTCATTATGAAAAAACATGTCCTACAAAGAAGTTTCAGGAATGGGATCACCAGGATTGTATAGATATTCATTTACCAATACCAAATTCTATTCTGATTGAGGATGAAGAAACTGACAATGACCAATGAAAGGTTTGGATTATTTCTTAACATATTTTTTCCTATTATTGAATATTATGATATGATTCATGATTTTTATTTTATTAAAGTAGTATTTCAGAATATATGGTAAAGGAATGGTTAATGGATCATGAAGAATGCTGAATGAGTAAAAATTCAACATATAAGGGATTCAATAGTTATGGTAGATTTTAGGACGGTGATATTATTAAAAGTATTAAGGCTATATTGATTATGATATTACATTAGATACTTTTTATAGTATGTGTAACCAAGATGTTTGATATTTGAATATTTTATTCAAGGAATATTCATCTTTTCTATTGTGGATAAATTCATAAATAACCATTTTGGTTTATATGATCCTTGGATTTGAGGCAATTACCGGTTAATAGTTTTTTGGATGAAAAATTAAAGCTATTAGATAACATTTGTGGTTAAAATATGTAATGTTTATTTTTTATGAATTTATCTCTTTTGGGAATGTTATAAAATTATATAGTTTTTTAAAATGGACAACACGCAGACCATGTGACAACCAGTAGTATCAGATGAAGCTATGGGAATCTCACCAACTACCAAAGTGAAACTGTAATTTATCTCCTACCAATGGACTACGTGATGTCCCAGGTAAGAATGAAAAATTCTTTTTAGTTAGATGATTTTATGAATCAATAATAAGTTGATTTTGAGTTATTTATGGAAATGATTGACCTATCATGGAGGATATGTGATTAAGTAAAAAAAATTTCACTATGAGACTTTAAGAGTAACAGATGTTATTTGGATATAAAATTTATGATTTATCATGGAATAATGTGTGATTAAATCCTTTAGAGATTTGGGTTTTAATTTTAGTTTGGATTACATTGAAAATTTTTATGGATACCTTTTTGTTTAATGGTTTTTCGTGAACTGTGGGTTATTTTTATTGAATTTTGGAGATTAATAGTAGAATTTATTTTTATAAAGGATTATCCTTTTGGGGATTATATAAATTTTTACTAAAAATTTTCGATTTGGTTAAGGTATAAAGATATGGGAAATATGTAGTTCTTATTCTGTAGATTAGATTATTCTAAAGAAGTTTATTATAAAACTCTTAATGCGAACAGGTCATCCATATTAATCATCTTTTGGAGAAAATATGAGTTTGTATAAGAAATCTAGTAAGAGATTAAAGTATACATGACAAGCAATTATTTTTCCTTATGTTTTAGTTAAACTCATTAAAAAAATTCCTAAATGAAAAGTAACATAAAACAGAAATGTTTCTGGATAACGTTTTCTACCGGGGAATCAAATACATTTTAACCCATCACAAGTTTGTGACTTTCTAGTGGTTAACTTTCTTTTAGACATATTTTCTATCAATATACATCAGAACATGACTCGTTTTTTCTCTTCCAGGTCCATGTTTTCCTACATGGAATCCTAGTTTGGGTTAACTCGGGTGACCATTGTACTTCTCTTCCTTTATTTTAAAGTTATAGTTTTATTAACTATTTTTCTGATGTGAGATTATTAATGATGTTTCTGACACCAATTTTCAAATTTCAAGGACGTAATTCCCAAAAGGGGGGAAGTATGTAACATCCTAAGTTAATAAAGAATATGACATTTTCATATTTATTAATATTTTTGAATAAAATATTAATATTATTTTAAGGTGGATTCTAGGTTCGATGACGTACACAATATGCAATAACAAGTTTCTTTTAAATTTTATGTTGCACACTAATAATAAAATAATATTATTTTAAATGGTTGTAAACGCCTAGCTATTGTAATGGAGGGAATGAATAGAAATAACTAAAATTTATTATATACGTTTCTTAAATATTTTATCAATTACCCAATAAATTATAGAGACATAAAATGTGAATGAATCCAATTTTAAGCATAAATATTCTAATATTATTTAAAAGGTCGATTAAATGCCTTTTGAGGGAAACCCCTTATTAAATAAAAGATTTGTATCTTTTATATGTTATATTTGACCAAATATAATCCTTCTTTTTAATGAAGACATCAAAATTTACTTTTTGTAATTTGTTGGTATTTTTCCGAAAAAGTTCATTTTTTAATGAACAGTTAAAAATTATGTATTTTAATTAAACCCACCCCCCCTTAATATAATTTATTTCTATTGATAGAGTATCTTTTTAATTGGTTTTAATGATCCATTACCATATATTCTTACCATTTAATCCAATTTTGGTCATTATAATTAATTTCACTTTGAAAATTGACATAAACAAGTATCAATCTTTTGATAGATATTGTTTCCTAAAAACAACAAATATGTTTTGACAACTGTAATTTACTATATAATTTATTAATGAAACTTCTATTTTTTTAATTTTGTAAAATGGAAATCATTTTTGAATTTGTAATATCAAATATATCTTAGGGTGAATGTTTGGTATTTTTATGATAAAGTTCATTTTTTAATGAATTGTAAAAAATACAACATTTTAATTCATAACTGCATTTTCATCTAATTTATTTATATAGTAATATTGTCATTTTAATTGGTTTTAAAGTTTAATATAATTGTATTTTTATCATTTAGTACAATTTTGGTCATTGGATGTAATTTCACTTTTAAATTGGATATAAATACAAATCAATCTTTTGATAGATTTTTCATATTAAAAACCAGTCTTTGGTTATGACAACGGGAATTACTTTTAAATTAATTACGGCAATTTATGTGTTTTTAATTTGTTAAAATGGATTCCATATTTTGAATCCAAAGTTCCAAACTATTTAATTATGAATATTTTGTTTTTGGACATTATGAATAGTAACGACGACAATTATCTTTAATTATCGTGATTAATTAGTAATCGGGTAGATAAGGGTAATAAAATAATATCAAAATAATATAAAATGACCTCAAAATGTATCCAAATACTCTTGTTTGAGACATGTCCGACACTGGGAAGCATTATTCCAAACTTCAGGTCTCATGGAGTCACATGGGGGTGATAGTGACATTTATGACATTTTTTTGTAAAAAAGAATAGAAATATAACAACGGTTTGTATATCCTAAGTAAAACAATTTTAGTTTTGTTTAATTAAATTATCTCTTAGAATATAAATATTCATTGGAAATATAAAATTATTTCCTATATCATGATATTTTTTTATTATTTTGTGACATTGAATAAATAAATTTATTTATGACATCATGAGGATGTAGTGATTACCTCATTAATGAACGATTTAAATAAAATTAAAATATAAGATAAAATCTAAGTCTTACACTTGTAAAAATCATATTGGATGGGTAGACTTGGAACCATTATAAACGTATCCTCAAAATATATGATTCTGGTCACTTTAAAATCCGATAATTATTTTATAATAAAGTAACATTTCAAGACAGTCCAAAAGTGACTCTCCTCCCTCTTATAAAAGGCCCCCACCTCTACCCCTTACCCATAACTCTTAAGGCCTTTTATCTTCTAAAATCTCGTCATATTATCTCTCCAAATACATATCTTACACCTAGAAGCCTCACTTTGAGCAGAAGTCTTTCCAAGGAAGCCTTTGGCTCAAATCAAGAAGAGTTACCTGATTTAGAGGTAATGTCTTCCCTAGAGTTTATTTATTTTATATTCCTTATCCACTCACCACTATATTATTTATTATATTATCCCATAATAAAAATAGTATTCTAAATATACCAGGATGTTGTTATCAAAATTATTATACCTACTCATACACACACCTCCATCTAATGGTTAAAGAACATACTGTTTCTGTGGGGGGGGGGGGATTACTGGCTCACGAAATGATGATTGTTATATATTTTTTTAACACCTTTAATGGTTTTCATAATTATGTAACTATATTTATATATTATATTTATTATATTTATGTCCTCTATATGCTTCTTTATTTTATATTTAAAACATGCCTTTATGCCTTTCATGTTGTGCAAATGTGATAATTTCATATCAGGAAGTGTGGACAACCGCCCCCTCAAGTGATGTGACTCATTCATGCCAACCATGGAATTTATAAAGAATGAAGTTAATGATCTTATGTTTCCTATATAATATATATATTATGGTGGAATTATAATATATCTATTTCTCATTTAGTTTTAAAGTCCATTAATATGACATAAAATTTAAGTAGCGTTCATGCGTACATACGGCCTACCGTATCCATGAACGGTACATTCCATTTCTTATATCCAAACATTATGGAATATATTAAATACATATATACTAGATATATATGATATTTAAATCATGAACACCATTCTAGAGATTTTTACGTATAACTACATGGACAATTCTATTTAAACAAGTTCAGTGTTGACTCATGTATCAAACATTGACAAAACATATGATATGAACTCACATAATTAACTAATTATTATAACCGGAAAATATTTTATATTAATTGAAAATAAAATTTAAAGGATGTCCTTAAGAAATTATAAATTTACCATGCTTTATTCTTCAGTAACATAATGAAACGAATAAGACAAGTCGTACTTGAGGTAAGGGATTTCTTATCTAGCTTTTAATTCCATGAGATTTCCATTGTTCGCCATTATTTATTTCATGTGGTGTATTGTGTACTGATATTGGATATATATTATCATTATTTGATTTATATTCATGGTATTCATTGATTTATTTGTTTTTTATTATCTTTTGGTCATAAGAATCGATTTATTACAACGAGGCAATAGGTTTTAATCTCACATTTTATTCCCGTGAGATTCATTCTATATTTACCACTATCTCCTTTGAGTGGTATATTTACTACCAATTATTCCAATATTTGAGTAATATAGATCCATTTATGGGTATTTACATCAACATTGTATGGTCCATCTTTCATGGGGTGTATGTTTCACAGGTTACCAAATCAGTAAGGGAACCTTTCACCCTCCTCTTTTTAAAATACTTCTTTTTGTTAGGTCTTTTAATTTACATCTTCATATGTTGGGATATGTTCTTATATATCCTTATTACTATATATTTTATGTCCAAGTGATGAGATACCCTTTTTATCTCTCATCAACTCATTTTATGAATTTTAAAGTGAAGTCGTTAAGCTATCAAATTTTTCTAAGGGAACTTCTTTACCAAATTTCAATTCTTTTGGTTAATCCTCTACTTCTTGATTATGTCATGATATGAATATGTGTGAATGACCTTTGTTTGTTTTATACTTAATATCCACTTATATTTTGTGTATTTATATTTTTCACACATTATTATGTCATTGATTTATCCTTAATTAAAGGATATTGTCTTTGTAAGGGACTTCGTCTCAATCTACTTCTATTGAGGAATACTTCAATTTATATATGACCTTATTTTATTAGTTGTATAATAAATCTTTTTGACTTTTAATTTCATTAAAAAGGAATATTTTTGCATGAATTGTTTTACTAAACGGCAAAAGGAATGCTTTTGTATTACGTATGTGGTGATAACGACTTCTTCGCCATCGTGACCATTATTGGAGTCTCGGATTCCTTACAAGCCAAAATGTTTTTAAATGAACAATAAATACAGTGTTTTAATTTAAATTTATTTTGGTATTGAAATTTTTTTTGACAATATTTTTATTTTATCAATGTGTTGTATTGATATCTTGTGATTGGAATGTGGAAATATTATTTTTCCTTTATGCATGTTTTATGTGATACAATTATGTTATGGTTCTTGAGCATTGTTTATGATGTAAGGTCGTTCCGTGATAAACTAAGGGTGGGTGAGCACGAGATAACTCTCCAATGCATTGGGTAACATGACAGAGTTGAACGCTAGAGTTTCTCTAAAGAGATTTATGGAATATATTGTGATGTGTATTCCAAATGTAACCATTACGATTTCTCCCTTTGTAATAATGTTATGAATTCCTAAGGTTACCATTATGTCTTATGATTTCTATGAGTTATTAATAAATCTTATGATTTCATGAGGTATGTTAGCTGCTTATGTTTTATGAGTAAAGTATGTTTTCATTGAATCTTATGTATACATGGACTAATGTTTTCTTTCCATATTTATATATATCCTTTACTGAGATTTTTATGCTAATCCCATGTTTTTGAAATGATTCCCTCATGACTTAAATATGAATACGGTCATGTATGGGATCAAGGGAAGAAATGATGTCTAAAACATTGAAATAGAAATCATTCTTTTTAAGCATTTTTTTTATGAAAAAAAGGAAACTGAGTAGAAGTGTCTACTTTGTAATCTTTAGAGATGTAATAGTTATTTCCTAATTCTCTAAAACTCTAAACCTGAAAAAAATCCTCAATGATAATTATTCATTTAATTCAATACTATGTAAATTTTTTAGGATGTGACCTTATAATATGTGACAATGACTATGATTATAAATTTTTCCATCTTAGATAATTTCATGAATAAAGATAGTTTTTCAACAACCCAAACTTCATTATGTTTACTTTATTTTGAAAATATTACATATTGAAAAGTGATATTATCATCTTAAGTGTTTAAATAAATAAATTTCATTGTTTTCAAAATATTATCAATAATACTATTTACTTAAATTTCCTTATGTTATTTTTATATTCACACATAATCATAATTTTACATAGCTACATCATTATATCTAAATTAATAATAATAATAATAATAATAATATTAAAGACATCTAATATTATATAAGAAATAAACTTCAATTTTATCTTTTCAAATATTAATATCACAATAATTAAATTAAACGACATGGAAATTTTATAATTAAATCCAAAAAATCACTCTAAAATATTTTAAATTCCATATTAAAATATAAATATGAATTTCCATAATATAAAAATATATTTATTTATATTGTAAAAAATTTATCATTATAAATCCTGGGATATACACATTTTATTTTAATAGACTATTTTACAACATTATAATAAATTATTATCCAATAGAATGGAATATTTCAAATAAAGATAAAAATAAACAACAAGTAATGACACACCCTCTACTCTCTCAATAAAAATTAAAATTATAGATTATTTAAAAGTTTCAATAAATTTATCTATTCATTTTTTATGACTTAAATTTATTTAGTTATATTATATAATAATTTTTTTTCTAAATTTATGTATAAAGTTATTAAACCATTACATAATATTATAATATATCACAATTCAATTATTTTCATTTTTAAAAAATTATAAATAATTTCATGCATGAGGTTTATAAAATTAAATCATCATATATGAATTTATGGGTTCTTTAACTATAATTATTTCTATAAGATTCCAAATTATTATCTTTTTTTGTAAGTCATCATATATTTATATATACAATATAAAAAATGAATAAATAGGACTTTCGAAAAAAACATGGGGAAGTCAAATATTATCTACTTGGAGAAGAAGAATCTTTCACTAAGAACAAAAAAGAGGGGAAATCGAAATTTAAATTTGTGTTTGAACATTCCTTGAATATTTATATGTGAACTCAAATTGATCAGTGAAAATTTTTATGTCTTCAATAATGTATTTTGGTTCACCAATATTCATTTTAGTGAATAAATAGTTGAAAATTGACATTTGTAATTTTCAAATATGCAATTAGAGGTTCTATATTGATGATTAATATTCATTAAATTTTATTTCCATTAAATTTTATATTTATGACTCGTTTTAAAAAACAATAAATAATCACGTGTCATAAATTGTAGCTAAAATTTTATCATATTCAAGATAATCAATTTCATTATTTATTTTTATTTCATTATTATAGAAAATTGTTTTACAAAATTTTTCCAAAAAATAAATGGAACCATAATCTGAATATGGTACATATTTTGGATTCCCTAGAACAAATTAATAGAGAAATAATTTTACACGTATTCACTGAATTAACCTTATATAAACATATGGAAGACAAGATAAAGATTTACTGAAATTTATTTTCCGGATGGTTCCCTTGCACAAGCTTCATGTTATTCTGATTTAACAATATGGTTTCTCAGAGTGATATTCCCAAAGAAAAAAGTGAAATAATATACCATTTTGCGAATCTATGTATTATGAATATTCCTTTAAAAAACTAGGTAGGTACCTATAAAAATTTCATAAAATCCCCAGCTGTACATTTTTTACACTAGAAAAACTGAGGCTTAACATTGTATATATGTTTGAAAACAATTAATTAATAATTATCAAACCTATAAAATTTTTGATTTTCATTAAAATAACTTATTATTAAATATATCTCACTTTATGTAGAATTTAATAATATCCTTTTCATAAAGTTAATAGAATATAAATTTTTGAAATTTTTTTTTTCTAATGTTAGTTTATATAATTATTAAAAAAATTATTTTTTTATTAAAAAAATTAAACATTTATTATAAATTATTCATATTAAAAAAATTACATCTTACATCCCAATTAAATGATTCATGTAAAATGTATTCTAATAATTATTTTAAACCAACTGAGCTTTGAAAATAAATTTTATAAATTATCAAATAAATGTTAATACTATTTTAAAATCTAAATGTCCACCCAATCCTCAATACATAAATTCAGTGAACATGAATGAAAATGGAAGCCCCGTGATTTTTTAATGTAATACCTTGTGTTCAGGTACTAGTATAACTTTAGTATCCCGTGTTATGGTTTATTTAATGACCATACAACAAATTACATCATCATCATGACTATTATATAATTATTTCATTCTAATTTTATTTCAAATGTCATAATCATTGATATATTCTAAATAGTTTGATTTATTTAAGAACCATGACCTAAAATCCTTAGAATATGTTCCAAAAAACAGTATACGTTCACATCAATTCCAACGAGATAATGATTAATATTTGGGTACTCAATGTGTAGTCGAGAACTATTTGTTTGCAATGTGTTTTGTCAAATTTTAGAGACATATATTATTGTAAACCTATATAGTCTTGCCTGTATTTAATACAATTTATAGGTACAGTCACTAAAAACTAGATAATATATGAGTGGAAAATATTAATAACATAAGATATCATTTTTAATGTATTAATGAATAAAAATCCATATAGATTTATAAAGATATGATCGAACAATAAATAATGTTATAGAAAAACATGTTATAAGTTAAACATTAATAAAATGGAAGTAGGTAATAAGAATTTACTATTTTAAAACTTATCAAAAGAAGTATCCAATAGTCTTTAATAACAAATCAATCTATATTGGAACATATCACCAATGATCCTGAATATCTATTATTTACCACGATATACTAAAATACCTAAAATATTGTGAATGTATAATATATTCACTAATTTATTCATATAATGGATGAGAATAAATATTTAGTATTGCACCTCCAATGGTGTTTCAACTCCCATAGTGATGTAATTTGATCGGGTATTAAAAGTTACACATATGAATATAAATATATATGAAAAAAATTTTAATAAAAATAAAAAAATGTATGTGATTATTAGATAAGAATTTATATTTTAATTTTTTCTATTGATTTATACATTACTTTCTAAAAAATATTTATTTCAAAATCATCTTGAAATGTTAAATTTATTTTTAACTATATTATAGAAATCCTAATTAGTCCATCATTTGAGATCTACTATGTGGACTTCTCCACCATAAGATTCCTTTTCAACAAAGATGCAATTAGTAACCCATACACCATTGGAGGAAATGAACACACCCACATAGACATACAAAAACAATAATATATATATATATATATATATAATTACCATGAAGTGGATGTTATTCTTCCCATATGGAAATACATTGCATAAATAACCACCATATATGCAACTTATCATCTTATCATGAGAAGAAATTTGAATATATATATAGTGTTATATATAACTATATATACATATTTACTATCCCTTTAAATTAGGCTCCTCTAATCATATGGATTAGAACTAAATAAATAAAATCATATACCAATGTGTACCTTGTAGATAATATTTGTTTGGAACAGGCAAGAGAAAGACTATGGAACATCTAGACAAAATACCATAAAACAATAGGGAAAAAATTAAATAAATATATGACAATAATATTTTTTGGTTTAAATTGTATTAATATGTAGTGATTTCATCACAGTACATATTACTTATTTCATATTAAAAAATATATTCAACAGTTTTGTCATATACATTCCCAACCACAATTAAAATTATATTCTCGACATTATTGAAAATAATATTATCTATGAAAAATTATATATAAAATCACTAAATAATGACAATAATTATTATGAATAATATATAATATAATTTTATTATTCTATAATGATAATAATAAGAATGAGTTATATCCATGGAAAATGTATGGTTTCTATATGTATAACAGAATAATGTAGAAATCAAGAATATTGGTCTCATCCCACTATATGTATTGTGTCCAACATGCTAAATTATGTGGTGAACCTAAGAGATTGATAAACATGAAAATATTTTATAAACACAATTTAATTTTATAAATGACATGTAGAAAAATATTGAGGCTCTTAATAGAACTGACTGGTTATAGTGTAAAAAATATGATGTGAAGTGAATAAAAAATCATCTAAGACACAAGATACTGAAAGACCATCCAATAAAACAAGGAAGATCTATAATTGTAATTTTATTTTAATGACACAGAAAAATATATAATACTATATGTTGATATAAAAAATTATTAATTTCTTTGAGAATATTTTCCTTTCAAATTATTTATATATGTATTAAATTTATTACCTCATGGAAATCCATGGAAAATTTTTATATGATGTACACATATTAAGTCTTCATAATATTTATTTATTTTTAAAATACAATTTATAAAACAATTATTTTAAATGAATAATAATTATCCAAATTTAATGTCTTCCTTTGGACAAATTTTTTTGTAAATATCTAAAAAGATAAATATTTTCAACTAAAAATACTTTTTCAAAGGGTGTGATTTTCAATACATGGTTCAAATAGAAAATTGCATTCACCCATAGAATCAACAAATTATGAAGGTATCATGGTATATTATGTAATGTTATATTATATACGCAATATTAAAAATATTATTGGTATAATAGAATATCTCTCCCAATGATGGATGTTTTGTGATGTAAACCCTTACAATGAGTAGGTAATTTTCATATATAATTTTTATATCCCATATAATTAACATGTATCGATTATTTTTCTTCTAAATAACCAATTACAAGTTTAACCACTTATAAATATGACATTTAATTCCATAAATTTAAAATAGATATTTAATTATACAATATGTCTTATCTGTGTAATGTTTTTTAAGGGAGTTATATTTATAATCTCACACCATTATCAGTGAGTTGACCAATGTCAAAAGTTTCTTTGTTCCATAATATATAAAATTAAATTTAATAAATAATAAAATATTTTTTAAGTTAATTATTCTATTAAAACAAATCAAGTTAAATTATTATAAAAAATTAAACTCTATAATAATCAAGGAGGTGGTTAGTCGGAAATACGCACACGTAACATTTACTTGTCTCAAAGATCATGATTAAAATACAGAAAATGTTATTTTATATTTATATAATAGAAATTAAGAAATTAGAATTATTTTATTTCATTAACTAATGTTACATAATCCAACCATGTTATGTGGTAATAATAAACGAAGGACATGTCTTCGTGAGGAGATAGTTCTCAGAACATAATAATGATGCTATAAAATTTCAATAGACATTATGGTAGGAATGTATATCGTATTTTATTATCCCATAATGATAAAAATTTATGCAATATATTATAAAAAAACATTTCCACTATTTTGGAAAAATTTATGATGAAATGATTGATAATTCATTACAATCATTTTCTTGCTGGTAGTGCACCACAAATAAAACAATGGTTTCACTTTCATTTTTATGGAATTGGATGTCAAAAATATTATTCAAAAAAATTTAAATTATCAATTTATATATATGGTTATTTACATCATATAGAAAAAACACCACTATATATCTTATTAGCGACCCTTTGTTTGGTCTTATGGAGTAGTACCACTCCCATATTTAATAACTTTAGGAGAAGAGAAATGATACCAGAATTTTCGTACATCCCAAATACACCAATGATATAAATTAATTATAGAGAATTAATTGATTAATTTGAGGTCATTTTTCATAATAACAATCCCAAAAAATGAATAATGATACGATATTCAAGACAAAATAAATGATGCATGGACAATAATTCACATACCCTATATAATCAAAACAATGAATGAAAAATAATAATTAAATAGATATGTATCAAGAGTTATTAGCTATGTATACATATTAAAAGATATGAAAAACAATGTTGAACTATCCAAGTAAAATATACAGACACATACTATGTCATGCTTCCACAACCAAACAGTTGTGGAAAGGTTTTCCACTAGAGATTTAAAAAACCCTATACACATATCTTAAAATATGAAATATACAATTTAAAAAAAATCTCATGTATTTTTAATTTATCTCTACATATTATTTACCCACATACTTATAAACATGTATCACTTTTATGATAATGGAAAAAAATTATATAAAATAGTTGAATTTATGCAAAAAATTTATAATAAAAACCATAAAGTCAATTTATGAATTTTTTTATTAATTTAATTACTAGATGTATTATTATTTGGAATAATCAATCTAAGTACATAATCATAAACATAAACTATTCATGATAAAATGGGCCTCCTAATACACAAAATTGATTATTCATCTTATCACTAATCTACCAAATTTTTCCCAAGTTGATAATGGTACATCTGACTGTGATCTGTCTCAAGAATATGATTAATTTGTTGTAGTCATTCCAATCGTCACCCATACCATATGAATATTTAAACATTCAATCAAAATTATACCCAATAGACAGAAAAAATTATTTAATAAAAATATCTTCGTTCAGAACATACCCTTATGAAGTCACATCAAACAATAGTTTTCCAAATTAAATTCCACACTAAATATCCAACTATGTTGACATTTTTTATAAAAGATCAATCCAAATATATTAAAAATGGTATTGTGGGAGAGAAGAAACAAACATAAAAAATTGATCTTATGTAATTATCTGGATCAAAAATTTCATGTTGTTTCTCTATTAAAAATTATGATCAAATAATTACCAGAAATCTAAACCCAATGATATTTATCAACCCACTCATTTACTTTTCTCGGGGAAACAACTTAAGGAGATATTTTATGAGAATAAAAGAAGAAACCCTAAACAATATTTTAAAAAATAACCTAAAAATTCATTCTCAATGGAGTTAGGTCATTTTAAATATATATAAATATCCTAGAGATACCCTGGGATTTCATAGGGAGACAAAATTTCTGAATGCGAAATATTAATCCCATTGGAAGAGTAATTGATGTTGGGAATGATTGATTGAGGATATATATATATATATATATATTTGTGTGTGTGTGTGTGTGTGTGTGTTTTATAACATTAATCCATGAAGTGAACCCTTACAATAATGTTTTATCGCATTGAATTTTTTTTGTAGAAAAATCAACCACATGATATTAATGGTTTTTTCATACTACATGGACAAGGAGAAACCAATCTTTCTTTTATGTGTTTGATGAAATATTTGCAAAAAATTTATGATGTGAACCCACTTCAATATCTGAATAGTTAATGTGTAAATTTACATCATCCATACCACATGATTTCCTCCTATAATACCTATTAAATAATATATCTAATCATTCCAATGAAATCAATCATATAGTAACAACCATAAAGAGGCAGTTTACATAAAAAATGGGATGTGAAATTATCCCCACCACTGTACAATAAATCCTTAGAAAGGTATAACATTAGTTCATTACTCCTGTATAAAATATTATCATTCTAATGATTCCAAGTTGATATGAAATTGCTTCTATAATACTCACACTTTATAGATATATATAAAAACCATACAGGGTTTTGTATAAAATCCACGTCATTCCCATGGGTAACAAGATACCAATAGTTTAGATGGTGTGGATTGGAATGAGACATCATTAGTATAGAAAAATGTAAGATAATGTGAACAATTTACATTATAGATAGTAATGATAAAAGATATGAAATAACCAATATCTATTCTATAACTTCATAATGTCCCAGATATTGTGGTTCTAAATTCTCTTATTTACCCATGTGTCTATATCCATGTTTTAATTGTATATTAAAAAAAATTCAATAAAATTGTATATTATAGGAAATAAAAATTATCTACATTCGAATTCTATATTTTTTGAGTCATGGAAATCCTAAATTGGATCATATAAATGCCATCTATGATATCTTGATTATTTGTTTGAAAAATAAAAGATTATATCAATTTCATGCCCAATATAATGGATAATGGATATAAATCATTTATCACTCAAAAAAATATTTATGGGATAAGATATTATTTATAATTTTGTGGATATTTCTATGTGAGATCAATTAATTATATCCTTTTTACACCCAAGATATGGATAATTAAAATAATAAACCTTCAAAACCCCATGTGGTTGAATTTATATAGTATCATGATAACTTATGTGATAGGAGAAGTCACCCAAACGCATGTAATCATCTCATAATATGAAAAATGGTTGCCATCTTGGTATGTTGACCTACTACTTCCCTTATAGAATAATTTTTCTGCAACATTCACATATGGCCTATTAAAAAATAAAATGTTATTTCTCCCAATTACATATAATTATAGGTTTATTAATTAGAAAACCATATAGCCTTTAATTATCCAAAAGAACATGGGGGAATTATTGGATTTTAATCACATAGACTAAAATCATGAATATTATACATTTCTACTAGAAATGATCCATCTTAACATCATACATTTTATGAATAGATAAATGAATGACACCTTTTAAATTGTGGAATGAAAAAAGGAATTATTCATCATAACACTATGGATGCATATTGTGATTATGAATTCCTCAAATGTTGTTGTATATTGTATCCATTGATTAGACTTATCCCCGTTATTTAGGTTATTCATAATAGGGATACATTTTGAATTTGTAATATGATGTTATTCTAAACATATATCACTTTTAAAGAACAAATTGTCTACCATTAACTGATCGAATAGATTTTATATATTTAGAAGATGATTCTTATTTTTATTCACATGTTGATTTATCTAATGATAATAAACAAACAAGATTATATATACATATAGGTTTTTGCAATATATATTATTCATACAAAGATGATTCACTATGTATAATTAATAATTTACATTTTAACTCATATTCATTGTTTTTTAATTCATCATGTTCAGTAATAGTAATTCATTAGGAATGTAATGAAATAAATATAGTTCTCATTTTTAGGTAAAAAATAAATTGGATTTCCCTTCATGTGATATCCTATTGAAGTCGTTCATAAAAATGTTTAATTGATTCACCATTTAAGGAATATCCGCATTCCATATATCTTCAATTATGCTCAGGATTATTGAAAATATAAAACGAGATGTGGTTCTGTAAACATAGACTAATTTTAATTCTCCTCATGTATTTATATCATAATTCCCCAAGAAATGATGACAGATCCAAATTGGGGATGTAAATGTTACCGACTACATAAAGCCTTCTATTAGTGATTTAATTTCAACCATTCTATCCACAACATTTGTTTAATAAATTACATATATCTTTAAGATTGTTATGTCCTAGATAAACTGCACTAAATCAATTATAATGAAACAATATGAAAAATAAAATTTTATAAATTCAAATTTTTTGAGGAAAATTTCGATACTCATGTTATGATTAATTATTTCAATGTCAAATACCAACTAAATATTCACAAATAATTAAAAAATTGTGACATAGATGTATCAAACAATACATGCATGAGTGTTGAGTTTATAATATTTATACCTCAAAATTTATACAGAAATGGTTTCTCTCTTAAAATTTATTGTTATTATATCTATTACCTTGTCATAGGATATATTTTACTTCTATTTGGAGGTTTACAATGATCAATTGATGTGTTCCAAGATTTATCTTTGATATTATATATATATATGGTTTCAAACAAGTATAATGGGACTATTCTTTACGATCATATAAAATTATGGACTATTTTGAGATCTTCACATCTATTTTTCATTTAATTTCTTCCAAATAAATTATTACATTCACATTCAAGTAATAATAATAGAAATGTAATTCTGTTTCATTGCTGTATTTCATTTTGTGTATTAAATAAAATCATTGAAACCAACTTATTTTTACATCAAAGAATGGGGAAATTAACCGATTCTCTAGACTACTTTTTTTGTGCAACATACCAGAGAGTATATATCCATCATTTTTATATCTCTATCACATTAGATGAATCAATTCTATATGGTAAAAATAGAATATCTCCCATAGGATTACTAATATGATTCCATTCATTCAATATTTTCTTGTTCTCCCCCCACATCCTCCTCCTTCCATTATTTCATGGTTATTTAGTATTACATTGCACTAAAAGACCTAATTTTATAAATTTTAATGATTTTATGGGGGTTATATTTATTTATTAGTTTTCTTCATAGTTTTAGGGTTTATAAACCCATGACGGCTGATTTTAGTTTTGTGTTTCCATTATACAAATGTTTTTAGGAAGGTTTCCCATTGAATTTGAACTATTTATTTAATCTAAATCTACTTTATGATTTTTTTCATATTCGTAATACTATAAAATTTTAATTTATTCTTTTGATAATTTTTTTGGTGAGCAATGTAGCGGTTAAAACAATGATTTTGGTAAAGTGGAGTATTTTTTAAAAATGGTGCACACCTCATGTTTATTACATTGAATTCATATCTTACTCACATATATGATTGTTTATTTTACATGTTTCAGAAGCTCTAATAGATTTATAGAATTAAATTGATGTTTTATTCATTTTTTAGTGATTAAAATGAATTATTTAGTAAAAAATGCTTTCCATGTGTTCGGTAAATTTCCCAAAAGGATTTTATGTGTTGAGTGTGGTTTAAAATGATTGGTTGGAGTTTACATTCATATAGGAATTGGGGAAATAAATTTTTTTGGGTTCTTTATGTGGATTACAATTAGGATTTTGTATTTAGAATGAAAGTGTATTGCTTTTATGTAATTTTGACATGTGTTACTAATGGAAGAAATGTTTGACATGTTTATAAATATGGTTGTGTAATGGATAAGAAACCTGAATATTTTGAATTGTGTTACCATTATTTGGAATCATAAAAGGTTGGGTTCTCACATACTTATTAAATTATTAATTTGTTTCTTCAGAAAATATCAGTTTGGAAAAAATATTTAAGTCTTTTAGGAATTTTCTAAAAATGAATAATGGTTATTTCAAATGAATATATCATATTCTGTCAATTTATATTGTTTTATAGTACCTGAATGTATATTATTAAATGATTTTAGGACTACCAAATTATGCTGGTTGTGGTTTTTTTGTGCATTTAACATTAAAATAGTGTTTTTGAATGAGTTTTATTTTGTAATGCCTCATTACACTCTTTGAAATAGTTTTATGAAAACATTAAGTGGGTTATTTATCAGTGAAATAAATATAATGCTTTTTTGTGGTATTTTTGTAAGTATATTCTTTTATAATATAATTTTCCACTGTAATTGTACTTTATAATATGTGTAACTTGATTTATAACTAATGGGAATCCATGTTAGCTGGGAGGGTGGACGTGTACTAGTATGCTAGTTATCTAGTGTGGTTTGGCCCCTATTTCACATAGAAAGTTTGACGATGAAAAAACTAACTAAAATATGGTGATTATGTAGTTAGAGTACCACTAGGTTATGTTTAGGCTCCATACTAGTGGCTTGTGTTCCCATGAATGAATATTTATTATGGTTACCTTCACCGAGATAAGAATTTCTTGAGGATCCAAACTAACCAGTGCCTAGGAGTGTTCCCATTACTTATGCTCATTGGATATTTTGAAATCACCATCGGCATATGGTGTGTATGTCTGGTAAATTTATATATGTGTGTGGTTTTTTAAAAATATTACATTCTTTAAAACAACACTCTTGAAAACTATTTTCATTTTGAAGTTACACATCTTTGAAAATTGTTACCAGAATTATTGTTTTTAGAATGTTCATATTTTTTCTAGTAACTTTTTATAGCATGGGATCTAATTTGAAAAATAACAATATATCTTGTATTACAACATTTAATTAAGGATTATTTTATTTTAAAGGAATAGAATTGGGAATAGAATATCATGCTAACATTATGAGTTTTAATACTCACACCTATAGTCTTCTTCTATTTTATACCTTATGTAGGTTTTAACTTGAGTTCAACCTCCTTGGGAGATGTGTGTTCATTTTTTTGGATATTGACCAGAAGGGTCACATAGAGTTATTAGGTAATCAGTTTTCGTCACTTCATTTTTTGGTTTAGTTGTACTTTCATTTTCTTTTATAAATAATGTAAAATTAATTTTTTTATAATGAATTTTTGGCATCCCATTTCAATATTCTGTTTGTTATATTGTTTATATTTGGGTGAAATTTTTCCCTTGTGTACTATTTTGATGCCCTCGGTGCATTTTTCCATACAAGGATTATTGGGAATGCCTCTTGGGACTTGTTACATGCTGGACTAAGGGACTAGATCAGGGTTGACAAGGGATGCTATGTGAAAAATAGTATCAGAGGAGGATTAATCTTAGTTGACTAATCATATTTTTAGGGCCCATGTTATTTGGGGTATTCCCAGGTAGATGGAGTAGGATATTTGGTACATGAGGTGTAACTGAGTGAGGAGCATCGTGAACCCTTTCTCATTCTAATCCTCTGGTTTCCGTGAGATGGACAGTTTTATTAGTGTCATTTGTTATGGATTATTGTTTGGTGTTGAAATATGAAAAGGGGAGTCTACTAATGGCCTCTATGAGCTCATAGGTCATGGAAATAAATATGAATATGAGGCATAATCCTAAAAACACATTCTGTGTTCGTGGGGTGTTTGAAATATAGTTGCCAACCATATGCTCAATTCCTCCACCTACACTTGTTCACTTTTGTGGGTCTCTTGAAATTTTCATGAATTTAGATCTTTATTCTGAAAATCCTTGTTTGAAAATTGTAATAATGGGTTTTAAAGGATTTGTTTGTATTTGAAAATTTTAAAGGGGGTTTTAAATAAATCAAATATAATAATGGTTTGGGATGTTTATGCTTTATGTGAAACAATGTTTAAGGAGGAAGTGGAAATGATTTAACGAGATTATATTTTCCATAATCTAAAAATGTGGTTTGTTAAAATAATATGATATGAATGTGTGTATCATTTTACGGGGATTTTGAATAATTATTTTAAATAGGGTGTTTTGGGATGTTGAGAAGTCCTGGAATATGATGAATTTGTTTTGGAATTTGGTTTTGAGTGGTTGGGGTTTTCCTAGAAATAGTACTGGTCCCAATGGCCATAAGATTATGAAAAGTAACATGATAAATTTTAGAAATTAGAAATGGGTTATTTTGAGTATCTTGGTTGTTATAAAAGTTGTTAAAAATAAAAATACGTTGTTTTGTAAGAAGATTTTTCATGATGAATTCCATTTTTTTGGTGGAATCTGAAAATGGATTTGATTTGGTGGTTAGTGTTCCATTGGAAGGTACAAGAATATTTGAATTGTGTTTTTTGATTTATCATTTTCTGTTTTCATGAGTGCTCATATGAATTATTTTATAGATACATGGAATGGTGGACTATATGGCATTGTGGTTGGGTTCCAAGGGTGTCATAGAAATGTGCGTGTGAGTGAGACATGATGAAAAAACATTAGTGAATGTGGAAATCAACAATGTTAGTAGGTTTTTACAAAGTTTTTTGTGCTTAAAAATTATGTAATTAGTTTATAGACCAATGGTTATGTGGCTAGTTTTTTTGTCTTAGATGAGTTTCTTATTCAGTATGCTTCCATGTGATCTGGAAGTCATCATCTTGTTGTGTCTTGAGATAGGATGTTGTTGGTGTCTTGGTTTTGGCGTAATTTTCAGTGGGTTCATGAAGATGTGTTGGATGTTGTTATGTAATTACAAATAGTTATCTATTTGCATGATTACCTTTTGGTCAACCTAAGGAATATTTCTCATGTTTCTGAAGATATATCTACATGTTTAAATTATTCCTCTTCTCTTTTTTGGAAATACAGATCTGTTTTGGCTCGATTTATAGTGCCTTCATATTATGATGATTCTCTCAGTTATAACAGTTTTTTTAATGATGCCTAGTGTGTTTTTCTATGTTACATGTTCAGTTCACTCCTCATTCGATGTAAGATATAATGGTCATGTGTATCCCTCATTCATTGTTGGGTATTTGAGTTTTGTTTGAGTAAGTTCATTTCACGAGATAATGATATTCGAAGCTCTTATGAGAATCATAATAGATGCTTCAAACTTCAAGGATCTAACCATTGGCCCTATAGTAGATCTTTTCATGCATTCAGAAAATAAATAGAGGTCTTGTGAGCTCTACTAGGCTCCTACATCAAACGTTCTATTATGTTAGATTTTAGGTCTATATTTTGGTTCCTCATAACTGTGAATTTCATCTTCTCTCAACAATCATGGTAGAAATCCCCCTCACACTGTATCTATGGTTATGCATTCATGTGTGTTGGTTTCCAATCAATGTCCCTATATAGACCACCTATATAAATTGGTTTTTTACTTGGTGTTAATTGTTCGTAGGTTGATAATGTTGGGAACCTCCATTATTTCTATTGTCGTTCCATTGGAAAAATTATTGGGTCCCCTTCCCTTTCCTCTTTGAGTGGTTGGGGTCTAGATATGTGCAGAAATTGATGGCCTAATTCTTGTCCCCTCTATTCGAGTGTTGGTGATTTAGATGTTCATGTCATAAACCACATAAAATGGGTGTGTAGGTTGTTGTGGGAGAGTTTTTTGGGCATGTTTGCGTGAGGCCCGATTCTTGTTCTTGTGGAATTCTATTTTTTTGTTCATTTCTAGTTAGTCTTAAATGGTGGGCAGACCCACTGTGGGTCTAGACGATCATTCCTTTAATGATTTCTCGGATGGTAGTTTTGAGTTAATAATGTGGAGCCCAATATGTTCTCCCAAAGAAGTTATTGTCTTTCAAGAGTGAAAATTGGTTTCGGTGATCATTGGGTTCAATGGGAGAATAATCAACAATCTGGTTCATGGCATGGTTGTGGAGGTGGTGGCTTGACAATTCTGTTGATTTTCACAATGTGGTTGTGAGTTAGTGTTTTTTTTTGGGAAATAGGATTAATATATGTTTATGGATAATGATATTTACATTGATTTATAAGATAAATAAAGATTATATAGAATTATTAGGTTTTGTTCAAGTAGTTGTAATGTTTTATGGATTTCATGGGGAAGAAAGCAATAATGGTGGGGAGAATTCTCACACCCTATTTTTTTCTTTTTTTGGTCATAGTTTTTATCCAGTTTATTGAAAAACATGAACCTTTTAATTGGTGTTGGGTGAAAGGAATTTTTTGTTTTAAACTTCTATATATGTCTAATTAGCTTACATTGTGTGCCCCATTTCTTATTTGGGTGTTTTCGGAGAAAGGGTGGTCACTTCATGATTTGGGCCAACACTATTCCCATTTACAGATTTAAAAACCAAATTTGTTTTTTATCACCACATTGTTTTAAAAATTTATCACCCATTAAATATCATAAAATTCATAACCTGATATATTAAAACCACCACAACATTTTTTACCCCTTAATAATTCATAATCATGGTGAATTTGGTTACATATTTTGGTATTGGGCCCACGCATGGGCCCATTTCAAGTTTAAAATAAATAAGTTTATTCATTTATATAATTTTCATGCTTTCATAATTTTTTGTGATTCCACCTATCACTCGAGACCATGATACCTAGGCAAAACCCCATGTTCTATTTTCCCTCTTTGGAGCTAAAATTAGTCGCAGATTAGGGATAAATGTCACATTGTTTTTCTAATCATCCAGATTTACCAAAGTTAATTTGTCTCATTTATAAATTATTCAATAAGTACTATTGTGTTCCCAAATCATTAATAAATGGTTCTTAATGAAATTTTGAGCCTCTTCAAGATGTTTCAAGTAATTCCCTTTCTTCTATGGGTGTATATCTAAGGGAATTTGAAGAGTTCTCTTGTTTCCAAGATGATATTTCTACTTCATTCCCCTCCCTCTTCCTACCTACATCCATTATTTCATGTTTATTTCTTCTTGTATGGACATGAAAGAACTAGGAATTTTTTAAATGATTTTTTAGGGGCTCTATATTAATTTATGGACTTTCATCATAGTTTTGGGGTTTATAAACCCACGACGGGTGATTTTAGTTGAGTGTTTCTATTCTGCCAAGGATTTGAGGTGGGATTCCCAAGAAAATTATACTTTTTATATAAGATCTTCATATTTTATGTTTTTTTCATCATTTTATTAATCTAAAAAGTGTAATTAATTCATTGGACAATTTGTTAGTTGTGTTATGTGGCAGTTGAACCCATTATTTTGGTAATGTGGTGTAGTTTTGTTAAAATAGTTCCTGCCACGTGTTTGTTCAATTGATTTCATGGCATATACCCATGTTTTGTGGTATTTTTAACATTTTTCAGTACCTTCAATAAATTTATGGCATTGAATTTATGTTTTTTTCCATTTTGAGTGCATAAAATGTATTGTTTTGTTATAAAAATGAATTTCATGTGTTCAGTATGTTTCATAATTAGATTATATGTGTTATGTGTGCTTTAAAATGATTGGTTTTACTTTATAATAATATTTTAAGTGGGAAAAATTTGGATCATTTAGTGTATTCCAAGAAGGTTTTGTTTTTTATAAAGATGTTGTATAGTTTTTAAGGTATTTTGACATGTGTGGCTAATGGAAGGATCATTTTTCACTTTCGTAAAAAGGGTTGTGTAATGGATAATAAATATGAATATTTTCAAGGTGGTTACCAATGTTTTGAATCTTAAAATGGTGAATTATCACATATTTATTAAATTTGGTATTTGTGGCTTAGAGAAATGTCAGTTTGGGTAAAATGATTATAAACTAGTATGGTGTTTCCTAAAAATGAAGAATGAGCATCTTACTTGTATATACCATATTTCATCAATTGGGATTGTTTTATGGAAAATGAAATGAATTTATTAAATGTTTTCTGGGATTCAAGATAAGATTGGGTATGGTTTAATTTGTGATTTTATCCTTAAAATGGTGCATAATGATATATATGTGCATATCCTCATAACAATCATTGTAACTATTTTATTAATATTTTAAGTGGTTTATTGTTCCATGAAAGAAATTAGAGGCATGTTTGTGGGATGTTTGTGAGTTTATGGAATGGGAATTTAATTTTAATTTTGATGGTGTATTTAATTATTGTTGTAGTAGGATTGATAACTAAATGTATCCCAAGTATCTAGGTGGGTGGACGTGAACTAGTATGGTAGTGATCCCGTGGGGTTTGGCCCTTGTTTCACATAATATGTTTGACGATAACAACACTAACTAAAATATGTTAATGATGTAGTTGGAGGACCAATAAGATATGGTTATTCTCCATACTAGTGTATTGTGTGAAGGAGAATAGATATTTGTAATGGTTACCCTCACCGAGATATGAATTATATAGGACTCACAACTAACAAGTCCCTAGGATGCTCCCATGACTTGTTCTCATTAGATATTTTGTAATCACCATAGGCATGCATTGTGTTTGGTTTTTGAATTATATTGCATTTGTTATTTATATAAATATGTACATTATCTAAATCCTCTATCTTCAAAACTATTTTCATTTGGAAGTTGTAGTTCTTTGAAAATTGTTACTAGAATTTTTTTTATAAATCATGCATGTTTTTTTCTGGTAAATTTTTTATAGCATGGGGAATCATTTGGAAAACATTTCGTTATATCTTGTATTTAAAATATGATATTTTTGGTTATTTTATTTTAAAGGATTACCATTTGGAATTGAATATTGAGCTAACCTACTAGGTTTTAATACACACCCCAATAGTCTTTTTCTATTTTTAACCCTTGTGTAGGTTTCATCTTGAGTTCAACTGCCTTGGGCTATGTATGATCATTATGTTGTAGAGTGTTTTTTTGGGTTACATAATGTTATTTGGTTATTAAGTTTGGTCAGTTAAGTTTTTTGTTTAGTTGTACATTCAATTTCTGGTAAAATTAATTTTCATTTCATTTTTTATGTAAAAGTATTTTGGACTTACCATTTCATTCCACTGCTTTTTGGATTTTTCTTTTGGGATAAATCGTTCACTTCTATAATCTATTGATTCCCTCAGTTCTTATCTTCATCTTGGGAGGATCGGGAACACCTCTCGGGACTTGTCACGAGCTGGTTTGGGTGATCGGTTTAGGGTTGACCCGAGCCGATTCGTGGCATTCCATCTACAAACCCACACCATTATATTATGTATTGAAAAGAAGAAAATTTTTAATTTCATTAGAAGACATCTGTAAGACCCCAAAGATAGGAAAAAAGTATGGTCTTAAGAGAATTTTGAACTAGTTTTTTCCATAATGGCCCACCCAATCTATCTTGAATGACACCACATCATAGAAACACTAAAATATGAATGAAAATTTAATCACACAACAAAATAAAATACCAAAACATAAAAATATGACTATATTGGATTTGGAATAAATGATTATGGCTACAAATCCAAAATAGAAATAAATCGACACAAATTTTCCCCCATCCCAGACCATTACGAAGACACTTCCTAGCTCTAGCATTTGCAACTAAACCCTGATTTCATTGAACACTACTAGAGAAGTATGAAACATGTCCCTTCACTATTTATTGTTATAAAACATCTTAAAATTCTCTAAATTCATCAATTTGGGCAGAGTATATCACTCCGAATAATATTGAAAATTCCACTTGAATACACACATGTATGATTAGAATATGTTTGAAAATTTTATATAAAACATAATAAAATAATATAAATAGTTTAAACCAAACAAATAATCAATATTCGTAGACAAATTTGTAAATTTCATTTCAATAGATTCTATAGTTTTCAGAAAAATTATTTTCATTCCACAATCATTCACACAAAAACTGAATAATATAATACTTCTCTGTATACTAATGTGTGGACAGTCATCCAATAAACAATCCATCACTCAAGAACCAAATTGGATAGTGATACATTTTACTGTATCCGATATAATTTTTATCAGTAATTGATGATGGTACATCTGACTGTTACCCTTCCCACTTATTTATGAATACACACTAAAAAAATTAGTTTGTATTCAAAATAAAATAATCATTAAATAGAAATCTCGTTCATTAAAAACCCCCTTTTTTGAATAACATCAAACATGGGTTCTATAAATAAATTTTCAATATAAATTTAAAAATATAATGTTAATATTTTAGAAAATTTCAATCCAAAAAGTTAAAAAAAATTGTATATTTGGATAGAATTAACCAAACTCAATTATGTTTTCACAAAATATCTTAAATAATTCTATGGATCATCCAATTATTTAGGTTCATATAAAAAAACCAAAGATGATATCATTACCAAAAATATATACCCATAGATCTGGTCCATCCCACTACTTTATAGTATATGGATAAAAAAATTAAGGAAACCAAATATTAGAATGAATAAAGAGACCCTAACATTTGAATCCACAAAAAACTCCAATATTCTGTTCAAATAGAGCTAAAATATTGAAAATCATTGTTTAATTTCTAGTTAATCTCTCAATGTTAATATGGATATGAGAAAGAAATATGTAAAATAATACAGCTGAATGCTGGGATAAATTGGATAGGGACAATTGATTTATAACATGACAAAATTTTACAATGTTAAATTCTCAAGAGTATAAATAATATTATATTTCTATTTCAGTGTCTTATTTTAAAATAGAAATTGTTTAAGGATGTGAATGTTTGTCACATACATTATAGACATGGAGAAAACATTAAAACATAGAATTGTTTTGTGGGATATACAAAAAAATAACATGATGTGAATCATTTCATAATAGAATGTTTTCAAATAGAATCATATAGTAATTAGACATTATTCTATCCTACTCATATAACAATGAACACTTCTAGTTTTACATTCCAATAAAAACATACCTAAATTAAAATATATGAAATACGTATAACATAGTGTTCTTCATTTTGGAAGACCATATGATTTAAAAAATTGGATAAGGATTTCATTAATATATTTTTTAGGGATTGGTCAAGCCAAATTCCCTGAGAATGTCAAGATGTGTTGGTAGGGGTGACATTTTATAGTGGGGAGGGGGTGAGAGAATTTTAAACATGCAATGAATTATATATGTTTAGATAACTCTAATCAAATGTTCATAAAAAATTAAAAAATAATGTGTCATGACCCCATCCCCACGAAGTGTACCCCTCCTGGGCTGGCAATGTGAGAAGGGAGATAATGACCCCCGAGTCCCACCTATAGTAGGCTCCAGGTTGGCAACTAGCACCAAGGGTATAATAAACACAAAAATGGGAGGCATTACCCACTTAGAGAACACATGCATAAGAGAGAGATATTATGGAAACTAATCAAATCCAACTCAGACTGAAATATAAAAAAATCCCAAGTACATATATGAAATTCCTTGAAAAAGTACTACAACTAAAAGGGAAAAAATACATGTACCCAAAATAAAGTAAAAAGAGAAGCAACTAAAAGCCTGAATGCTCCTGCAACCCCATGTTAGAAGAAACCAGCTTGATCTCAATCCTTCTCTAAGTGATCTAAAAAAGAGTTTATATAAACATAGGGTGAGTATAACAGTATACTCAATCGGATCCACTCTGATGCCTCTCATGCCAATGTAATGAGATCATGCTAAAGCACAATGAACAACAATTGAAACTAACTCATCATTTAAACAGTTATGTTATATTCCCAACCTCGCCATGGCTACTCTCACCATGTAACGCATATAGAATATCAAGGGTGCCCCATTACTAATTCCCCACTAGTTTTCCGCTTTTCCCCAACATCGCAAATCCTAAGAATCTCTCTCCAAAAATGCTTCCCCGAAGACACCTGGGTGATGCACCACAATGGGCACCTCGTGCAACAAAAAGGCTTTCCCGCAGATACCTGGGTGAATCACCACACCATCTCCAAAAACATATGTAACCAGGTTGTTTCTGGGATCCACCACAGCTCGCAATACGTGTATCATACATCGGGTATTATACCTCAAGCCATTAAAACCCATACATAGAGTAACGATTCTCAAGCCATCACAGACTATACATGTTACACCTATAGTATTCCATATGATACTATATCCAGAATACAAGTGAATGAATAACCACTAGCCATTATTCCCTCTACACACATATATGTGTAAAACTAACTATTGTTCCTAACAACACACGTATCTAATCAGAGAAAAGAGCAGGGCCAAAGGGGGTTGTAATCCATTCATCCTCCCACCAAAATGATTGGAAAAACACCCCTCCAGAGTTCAGAATCCCTATGGTGTAACATTCCCTTACTGACATGGTGGTGTAGCGTGTAGAAACACAAAAAGTACAGAATATACTATAACTCACAACCACACTATGGGAATAACCTAGCCTTAGAAAAAGTGGAGCTAAAGTCTATCAGACTCCGGGATACTACTTCTAAGTCTAAGTATACTATAATAACACAACCATTTAAATAGCTTTATTAGATTACTTTCTTCCCTTTTAATCTATTCCATTGTATGTTAATTAATTAATTAAACATTAATTAATAATGAACGACTTCCACATTAATGTTCCATTGGCATCACACCCAATTTCCACTATGCCTTCAAAATTATAGCACAATCATTCAGTTCCGGAAAACTCTAACCCCACGGGTTAACACAATTTTTTCAAACATTCATTACAGAGTTACTTTCACATATTTCCAGGCATTCTAGAAAGCATTCTATGTTACTAAACAAAATGGGCTCAACACTGTGAGTAGATGTACTACCCGTTGAGTCATTGCCGCCTATAGAAATAGTGTAGACCCTTCCCCCCTTGAGAAGCTAAACACGGAAAGCACATGGAATACCCCACGTGTCTTTTCCACTTTCCGGAGAATGGAATGAAAGACAAACTACCTTGAGATATGGGGAAAAGTAATGCAGGAAAACAACCAAGGAACCAATAAGCAACCAACAATTGCATCCAACCCATTCCACCATCCCTGGTGTCCTCCCTGAAACCCACATGTATAAAAAGATGCATCTCGCCACTCTAAGTGTCATCTACTGCCACAACCAAAAGGCCTCTATGCCCCCCTACATATCACAACATCCATCCAAGATCACTTCAAATCACAAGTAGTAGGAATGAAAACATCACATCAACTGGGCTCTAGGCCCTTTAAAAATCAAAAGGTTAACTCATAACCCATCAAGGAATTATCAAACAATCAAATATTTAAACCATCTAGAATTAACAGATTTATAATCGGTTGGTTCCAAACTCAGGAAACTAACCAGTAAGCTATCACAAATTATTATGCATGCTTACTATACAAATTTGATTAACATAAAATTAAAACACGAACCAGATTCATTTTCATGCCTCTTTATCTTTATCAAAACAAATATCAATTAATCCTAGTTTACGTTCTTTACCAATTTCTATGAAGAACAACAGCTAAGTAAATCAAGCATAGATATCACACTCTCTATAAAAACAAGAGTAAATATCATACGGTCGATACAATTTCTTTATCCGGTTCAAAATATTAATTGTGTCAATTCCATTTTCATCTAGTGGGATTCAACCAGCTAACAATATAGTTTTACGTAAAAGAAATAGAAGCAACGAATCCCCTACCTCAAGGGTTTTTGACAAAAACTCCAACAAATGAAGAACACACAAGAAAGTCAGGTTGATTCTCTAGAATCCTCATTATATCTATTCTCTAAGAATGACCAAGACCAAACTCATCATATTTGGTATCCAGACACTTATATCTACCCATAACAAGCGTAGATCTATGAAACCGAGAGAAGAGGAGAAGTAGATCTACGTAGATATATGAAAAAAACCAATATTGATCACATACCTCAAGAAACCGGCTTTGATTCTCCTTGAGAAGCCTTCAGATCACATCTAAAATGCTTGGTAAAGGTTATTCTACCTATAAGGATGGGTAATCCCGAGTTATGGACGCTTAGGAGCGTAAATGCGAAATTTATTGGCGAAAAAGTTGAGATTTACAATTTCGTGATCTAATTTAAGTGCCCGCACGGTTTTCTTGCACGGTTAGAAAAATTGGGTGCCAACCATGCATTTTATACTACGTTGTCAAACACTCCTTTCATGGTTATGCCACACGGTTAGACAAACCATGCACTAACATTGCATTAGGCACTACCTCCAACACCAACCTCACTCGGTTTGGCTGCACATTTTAGAAAAACCGTGTGCCTCTTGTGCGAAAGCTATTGCCCTTTATCTTTCCTAAAAAGCCCACTCAAACGCACCCAAAGTCACCTTTACCTCCGAGAACACCTATAACACCACATTTTTACAGAGTAATGTACTAGAGCGGTCATGGCCATTACAACAGATACCTCTCAAAACATTCTCGTCCTCAAGAATCCAAAACCCACCTAAAGTGAAAATGAAACAGGGTATGAACAACCACCCCATGAGAAACCTCTCAAAAGTGAACAAGACCCAAAAACAAAAAAGGAAGCCATCTCATAAACATGAATATTTCATTACCACAAATGTTAAAACGATACATGAAAAGAGTTAAACATCAAACCACTCTGGGTACTGAGCACGTATATGTGACTCACTTTACCAAGTACTCTCCTCCAAGCCACCGTGTCACCACAAGTCATGAAATAAAGGAATAGAACACCCTCACACCACCTTCTCCTTGAGGTCTTGGTTCTCCACAGGTCAATCCTCAATGGTTTCATTATCATCAACATCAATATCTCCCCAATCGATGATGTGAGAGTCATCATGAAGATAAAGACGGAGTTGTGATTCATGGAAAACATCATGTATCTAACTCATCTATGGGGGATTTGCTACTCGATACACCACAACTCTAACACGAGCTAACACCTCGAATGGCCCAACAAACCGGGGAGAAATCTTACTTCCATGACCAAACCATTGCTGCCCACAGTGGGGAGTCACCTTCAGAAACAAATGATCCCCAAAATTAAACTCTAAGGGTCTCCTTATTTGATCGGAATATGCTTTCTGACGATCTGGTGATGTCTTCATCCTCTCACGAATCACTTGATCCATCTCTGTTGTATTCTTCACTGGTTCCGATCTGAGAATTGTGGACTCATCGTCCCCAGTCCAGCACAACAGAGAACTGAAAGGCTGGCCACACAAGGCTTCAAACGGCACCATACCATTGGTGGAGTGAAAACTATTATTTTAAGTGATCTCCACTAAGGGTAAGTGCCTCCTTCATGATCCTCCAAAATCATGAAAACAATAGCATAACATGAAATCCAGAGTCTGGATAGTTAGCACTGTCTGACCATCTGTTTGAGGATGAAAACTATTTTTAGGTCATAGTTGAGAACCGAATTCATGTTGGAGACCTCTCCACGCCCTGGAGGTAAAATGAGGATCTCGATCAAAAATTATCGTCCTAGGGACTCCATGAAGTCTCACCACCTCCTCTAGATGCTAGCTCAAAAAAAACATCCATTGATCTTGACTCTTTGATTGCTATAAAGTGGGCCGATTTTGATAAACCATCCACTACCACCCAAATTGCATCATGTCCTCCCAGAGCACGAGGAAAACTAGTAACAAATTCCATTAATATGTCCTCCCACTTCCACCAAGGAATCTATAATGGTAGGAGAAGACCACCACGAACACATTGTTCGGCCTTAAACTTCTGGAAGACTAAACATCGAGACACAAAATCTGCAACCGCACGTTTCAGCCCCGACCACCAAAACTGGTTCCTCAAGGATCGGTATATCATTCTCATGCCAGGATGTACCGCTAAAGGTGAACTATGGGACTCTTTGAGGACCGTATCGTCCATCATCAAGGGAACAAAAATCCTTACATGATACAACACTCATTGTTCTTCATCCTCAGACCAACCATTAGGGGCTTCGCCACAAACAACTTGGTCTCTCCAAACCCCCACCTTAAGATCCCCCAACTAGGAATCTTACACCTTATTTACTAGGGATGACTATACCGTCATCTGAAAAAGATATCCTCTACCCCCAACTTCTCCCATATCAAGATGTAATGCTGACAGATATTCCATTACTCTCCAAGAATCACCATATTCACGCACGACATCACTACATGACATTCGATTCAGTGCATCAGCTACAACATTCCCCTTTCCAAGTGTATAAGATATTTCGATGTCGTATACCTATAATAACTCCATCCACTGATGTTGTCATAATTTAAAATCACACTGGGAGAAAACATATCTCAAACACTTATGATCATTCAAAACCAAAAAGCGCTCACCAATGAGGTAATGTATCCACAACATCAGAGAAAAAACCACGGCTGCCAACTCATGATCATAGGTGGCATAGTTGCGTTCATAGGGATGCAACTGCCGAGACCCATAAGAAACCATTGACCTCTGCTGCATGAGGACACAACCTAAACCCATATGTGATGAATAGCAGAAAACATCAAACTTAACTCCCTCTGCCAGAAGATAAAGGAATAGAGAACTTACTAACTTCTGCTTTAGATACTTGGAAGCTGCCTGACACTGATCAGTCCATATGAAAGACTGATCATTCCTGGTCAAAGCTATCACAGGATTTGAAAATCATGAGAAATTGGCTACGAACGTCCCGTAGTAGCCTACATGATCAAGGAAACTTCGCAGCTCTGACACTGTCTTGGGGGCTTCCCAAGACACAACTTCTTCTATCTTCGATTGGTCCACATCTACTCCCTGTTGGGACACAATATGCCCCATGAAACGGACATCTTGTGCCCAAAACTCACACTTCGACAACTTACCAAACATATGATGTCAACTAAGAACACCCAAAACATCTTGTTGATGGTTCTCATGCTCCTCTTCAGATGTGGAGTACACAAGGATTTCATCGATCAAAACTACCACGAACTTATCCAGGAACTCATGGAACATGACATTCATCAATCCCATGAATATAGCTAGAGCATTCATCATGACAAACAGCATTACAATGAATTCATAATGCCCATTACGATAACGGAAAGCAGTGTTCGGAATATCCTCATCCTTCACCCGCATCTGATGATATCTTAACCGCAAGTCGGTCTTTGAGAACCAAATTGCACCATTTATTTGATTGAATTAGTCATCAATCTATGGAATTGGATAGCGATTCTTTATTTTCACTTTTTTTAAGTGACGATAATCGGCACACAATTGCAAACAGTCATCGACCTTCTTCAAGAACAAAATGGGCGAACCCCATGGTGAAAGACTTGGCCGAACAAAACCACACTGTAACAAACCATCAAGGTGCATATGTAGCTCTCACAACTCAGAAGGGGTCATCCTATACGACGACATAGAGATAGGAGATGCTCCTGGTTGTAGCTCGATCCCAACCTTGAAACCTTGTCGAAGGGGTAATGCTACAACATATTCTAGAAAGATATCAGTGTACTCCCCTATGACCCATGGAAATGCCAACTGCCGAACCTCTAAAGAACTCGACATCATCTCTGACATCATGGATGATAAGGATGGAATGCGCTTATGACCCATCCGAGGATCTTGCTCACCAACAAACAACACTTGCTATCCGTCCTCACCAAAGAAAATGACCTTCTTCCTAAATAAATCCACAATAGCTTGCACCGAATACAAAAAACTCATGTCTTGGATGACATCATATGGTTTTATTCTTAAACATAGAAAATCTCCCCAAGAGCGATGTTTCCCCAACACTAGCTCACAGTCTCTACATATTTCAAAGAAGTCAGCTCGACCTCCAACTAGCATAGTCAACACTAAGGGCACTAGAATCTCCTCTACCACATGTCCCAAAGTAAGGACAAGGGCAGGTGATATGTAGTATTTTGTCGCTCCTAAGTCAAAACTGGAATACACCAAGGTAGAAAATAAGAAAAGGGTACCTCGAATGACATCTGGCTCACCTGGTGCTAGCAACGCTAGAGAACGAAGCTGACCATGACCTCATCTACGGCCTCCCTGACACTGATGAAGACCACCACAATGGCCGCGCTCTGCTCTCTAATGACGGAGAGTGTCATGGGGTTGTACTCTGCTTGCCACATCTACCCTATGCTTATCAGAAGCTACTGCAACTGGCTACAGCTACCTCGGCTGGAACTTCCTCAACAGAGGATCCTAAAGAGTAACACCAAGTGCACAATGACTTCTCTGAAAGGTCGGTCACTCCCGCTGCTGATGTCCACGACCACCACAAGAAAAACAAGAACCTTATTCATTGGAATAGGCCCGAGAGTTGCTGCCTCTAGAGAAACAAGATGTGAAGGGCTGGAACCTACCGCCGGCTAAACGGAAAATCTTCTACCATAAAAACGGTTACCCCAGACCACAACTCTACTTCGTGAGGAATCATGCATATTCCCCTATCGTGATGATCTGGACCTGGTCAATGTCCTCTCGACAACCTATTACCTTGCTAGCACCTCAAGATAGGTTTTCAGCATAAATTGGGTGACTTGATGTTGTATCTCTAGATACAAACCCTCCTCGGAATTCTGCGCCCTAGCCTCCTTATCTGGTAATAGGTCCAAAGCATATCGTAAAAGGATCCTGAAACGGATTCCAAAATCTCGAACACTGGATCTCCCCTGTCGAAGGTTAGGAATATTCTGGTGACTTGATACCGTCACATTCATAGAAAGAAACTCGACTATAACCTTTTCATAGAACTCCTCCCATGAGATCACTGACTCCTCACAGTCCTCGAGAAACAAAAACCACCACTTCCTCACTTCTCTACACATCATCGTTACAGCTAAGAACACCCAGTTCTCCTTTCGATCACGGATCAAACTGAAGCCTATATCGACCTCCTGAAACAAGTCTTTCGTGACTGCATCTGAAACAGAGACCTCAAACATCTAAAAATAATGGCGCTGAAACTATAAGAGTGACTTCCTCCATGTTTCATCATCGTCAACCTCTACCCTGCGACGATCTGTTAGAATAGGCTGCTAGACATTTTTTTTGCAAACCTGACGAGGATGTCGAGCTGGAGCCATACCTATAAAAAAAGAAACCATTAAATCACCTAAACCTAGAATATGGAAGAGTCATCATTAATTAATTAATGGTTTTATTTGATTCATTTTAGGTTAACCTATCCTAAGGTCTACCCATTCAAAAATTTGCCAAAGAATAATGATGCATGATCCTTTCCTAGGTCTCTACCCTGTAACTAGTATCACCTTGTTTAGTAGCCATTGTAAACATAATGTTTCGTACATCAGATCATATGGGGCCCTAAACGCCTATGTCTCAGCCGGTCTCTAGTGTTTACCTCACTAGCTACACATGAATGACATAGTTTCCTTACCAACCCATGCAACCTCACCCGACCAAACACCAAACTCTATCTTATCTCTCAACCAGACCTCTGATACCACTCTATCATGACCCCCTCCCCACAAAGTGTACCCCAAATAGGCCGGCAATGTGAGAATGGAGATAATGACCCCTGAGTCCCACCTCCATTAGGCCCCGAGTTGGAGACTAGCACTGAGGGTATAATAAACACACAAATGAGAGGCATTAACCTCTAAGAGAACACATGCCCAAGAGAGAGATAATATGGACATCAATAATCTCTAACTAAAACTGAAATATAAACAAAAACCCAAGTACACATATGAAATTCCATCAAAAAGTACTTCAATTGAAAGGGAAAATCTATAAGTCCCGAAAAGAATGTAAAAACAGCAGCAAACACAAGCCCGAACAGCTCCTACAACCCCAAACTAATAGAAACCAGCTTGATCTCCACCTTTCTCCATGTATCATGATAAATAGTTTATATAAACATAGGGTGAGTATAACAATAAACTCCGTAGGATCCTCCCTGAAACCTCTCTTGAAAAAGTAAAGAGAGCATGCTAAAGCATAGTGAAAAACAACTAAAACTAACTCATCATTTAAACATGTATACTAAGTCCACAACATCACCATGGCTACTCTCACCATGTAACACATACAAGAATATAGAATATAATAAAGAATATCTTGGGTACCCCTTGACTACTTCCCCACTGGTTTTCCACTTTTCCCCAATGTCGCACGTCCTAAGCATCTCTCTCTACAAAGGCTTGCCCGCAGAAACCTGGGCGAAACTCCACACCATCCTCAAAACCAAAAGTAACCAGGTAGTTTCTAGGAGCCACCACAGCTCGCATAATGTGTATCATACGTCAGGTATTATACCTCAAGCCATTACAGCCCATACACCGATAAAGGATCCTCAAGCCATCACAGCCTATACACGTTACACCTATAGTAGTTCATATGATACTATATCCAGAATATATGTGAGTGAATAACCACAATCCATTACAGCCATCTACACACATATATGGGGAAAACTAACTGTTGTGCCTAACATCACAATTATCTACCAAGAGAAGAGAGTGGGGAAAATGTGTGTATCAACCATTCATCCTCCCACCGGAATGTGGGGGAAAACACCCCCCATGGCTCAAAATCCCTGGGGTGTCAGTTTCCCTTACTGACAGGGTGGAGTGGCATTTTGAAACACAAAAAGTCCTAAAAATACTATAACTAAAAACCATAATATGTGAATAACCTAGTCTTAGAGACACTGCATCTAATGTCTCCAAGACTCGAGGATGCTACTTCTAAGACTAAGTATCCTATATAAACCCAACTATTTTAAGAGATTTATTAGATTACTTCATTCCTTTTTATCAGTTCCACTATATGTTAATTAATTATGTAAACATTAATTAACCATTAACAAGATCCCCATTAGAGTTCCATTGGAATCAAACACAAATTCCACCACCCCTTTAAAATTATAGCATCAACATTATGTTCCGGTGAACTCCAACCCCATGGGTTAACACCATTTATTCAAACATTCATTATAGTATTGCTTTCCCATATTCCCAAGCATTATAGAAATAATTATATTCTACCAAACACAAGGGGATCAATAATGTGAGTAGATGTACTACTCATCGAGTCTTTCCCGCCTATAGAAAGAACGTAGACCCTTAACCCCTTGAGAAGCTAAACACAGAAAGCATGTGCATACCCTACGTGTATTCACCTCTTTCTGGTGAAGGGTAAGCAAGACCACCTACCTTGAGAAGTGGGGAAACGTAATGCATACAAAAAACCAAGGAACCAGAAAGCAACCAACAATCGCATCCAACCCATTCCATCATCCCCAGTGTCCTCCCTGATATCAACATGCATAAACCGATGCATCTCGCCACTCTATGCGTCATCCGCTGCCACAACCGAAAAGCCTCTATGCCCCCACATATCACAACATCCATCCATAATCACATCACATCACAAGAAGTAGGAAAGAAAACATCACATCAACTGTGATCTTGGACCATTAACAATCAAATGGTTAACTCAGAACCCTTCATGAAATTATCAAACAATCAAATTTTTAAACCATCTTGAATTAAAAGATTTATAATCCAATGGTTCCCAAATCAGGAACCTAACCTGTAAGCTACCACAAATGATTATGCATGCTTACTATGTCAATTTTATTAACATTAAATTACAAAAAGAAACATATTCATTTTCATGCCTCATCATCTTTATCAAAAAAATTATCAATTTATCCTAGTTTATGTTCTTTAACGATTTCCATCAATAACAACAGCTAAGAAAAGAAAGCATAGATATCACGCTATCTATCAAACCAAGAGGAAATATCATACGGTTGATACAATTTCACTATCTGGTTCAAAATATTTATTATGTCCAGTCCATTATCATCCAGTGGGATTAAACAAGCTAAAAATGTTGTTGTACGTAAAATAATGAGAAGCAACAAATCCCCTACCTCAAGGATTTTTGACAAAAACTCAAACAAAGGATGAATGCACAACAAAGCCGAGTTGATTCTCTAGAATATTCCTTAGATCTCTCCACCTAGAAAGATCAAGACCAAACTCATCATATTTGGTATCCACACAATTAGATCTACCCATAACGGGTGTAGATCTATGAAATTGAGAGAATATGAGAAAGCTATCTAAGTAGATCTATGAAACCAACCAAGAACGATCACATACCTAAGAAACCTGCTTCGATTCACCAAGGGAAGACTTCAGATCGCCTCCAAAATGATTGGGAGAGTTCTTTCACCTTTAATGAAGTGTAAGCCTGACTTATGGTCGCATAGAAGCTTAAACGGCCACGTTAGAGGTGAAACAGTTGAGATCCACAATTTTAGGTTCTAATTTAAGTGCCCGCATGGTTTGCTCGCACGGTTTGACAAACCGTGCGCTAACTGTGCGGTCTCTACTGCCTCGTCAAACACTCCTCACATAGTTAGGCTGCACTGTTAGACAAACCCTAGGCTAATTGTGTGTTACCCACACCATCCAACACCAACCTCACAAGGTTTGACCACATGGTTTAGATTGACCGTGCGCCTCCCGTGCGAATGCTATTTCCCTTTAGCATTGCTAAAATGTCCACCCAAATGCACCCCGAGTCACCTTAACCTCCCAAAACACCTCTAACAACGCATTTTCCCAGTGTAATGGATTGGAGATGTCCGAGCGATTACATAAAGGGTTGGAGTAATTAAAAGGATGAAAAACACATCTTAAACTGAATACATTATACATATTATCCTCTTGAACCTATTGTGAAAAACTTTTAATAATTGAATTTTTTATACAACTATCACCATTTTTTATTATATTTTTTATAAATTATAACCAAAAATTAATGTGAAATTAATAAATTATCTATGTGATTTTGATTCCACTAATAGAATTTTATTTAAATTCAATTCCTATAAGTAAAATAATTTAATTTAAAATTAATCGAGACAATATGTCCAGAAATGGGATTTCATGAAATACATTTTTATAATAATCTGTATGACAAATAATAATAATTAAAAGAAATAAAATTAAATTTTTATGTTATATAGTATAAACCTATCATTTAAATATATCCTCATCGAGGGTAATTATTTTAAATGAAAACGAAAGAACATTATGAAAATTAAACTTATTTTCAGAAGAAAAAATCTGTTTTATGATAACATAAAATCATATACTAATATATTTTATAAAATTAATTTAAATTTTATTTATTGGATTATATATTTTTAATTAATATTTATTTTATATATAAATCACAATAAAAAATGGGAATATTACAATATATATTCTTATTCGAAATAAATTTTTTAAAAAAATCATAATTGTTTATCATTTATTGAAAAATGGATATTTTCTAAAAAAATACAGACATTTATCCACACATTAATATTGAAATGATGATTTAAAAATAAATTTAATATATTAAAATTAATTTTCTATATGTTAAAATATTTGAATATATTTTTCCTCAAAAAATAATTAATACATATATTAGATGAAAAGTGATTTTTGAATCATATAATGAGTTTTCATGAATTTTAGTAAATATTTATTATAATTTAGTAAATTAAAAATTTTCATATAAAATATTGATTAATAGATTTAATTATATTTTTAACATTTAATTCCACCAATTATAACATCATTGTTATAATTTTAGGTATAAATTAAAATATATTAATACTATTTGTGTTTTGATTATTAATATTATTTTATATTGTACTTTCTATCAAAAATAATGTCCTATTAAAATAATGGAGTTGATAATTATACCCCTTAAATATACTTCTCCTTATAATGTTGATTATTTTGTAATAATAAAATGTTTAACATTTGAAAATGCCATTCATAGAAAACTCTCCTCGTAAAGAATGTTAATAAAAAATTCTCTTAAAAGAGGTAATTTTAAATAAGATGATCATTTTATATATCACAAAAATAAGCCACAATTTATGCGAACATTGTGGTATGTGAAAATATGGACATGAATGAAAAATATAATTAATTTTTATGAGATATAATAATCAAACAGTACAAGAATATGAATGTCCATGATAAAGATAAAACCCAAAAATCCATAAATATGTCAAAAATTAAAAAGGCCATTTATTCATTAGATATAATGGAAAAAAATTTATGATTATTTTCCTAGAGTTATTTGAATATTCTACAAACAAAAAAACATCAAAAAATAAACTTACATAATATCTAATCATTTTATAAACAAAATTTCGTAATTTATTGGTCTTAAATCAATTTACACCTCACCACATATTTTGTTGAGTCAATATACAATGTATAATTTTTTTATACCAGAACCACTACACATGACTATTGATAGACCATAATATCTGTAAAAGAGTGTTAAAAGATTACTCTTAGAGAAATTAATTTTTTTTTTTGAAAATTGTAACAAAAAAAACTAAATTTAATAAATTATTACCCAAAATTCAATATTTTAATAAAAAATTAACATAGATCATTTCAAAAATAACTAAACCTGTATCCAGAATAACCTTAATAACATCAACATGAAGGAAGGTTTTAACCTTAGTGGTTGTCTCATACCCATTATGTTACATTTCAAAAACCTCATATTATTCTTCCCAAATATAAAATTATTTTAATCCTAAGGGTTTCTGATATATATATATATATATATATATATCATAACCTGAATTTAGTACTCCTAATATATCAATAACCACATAAAAATACAAAAAAAATAGTTTTAACATGTTTAAAATTCTACAAATTCCATCAAAACATTTATGCACAAACTTTTTTACATATAAATAATTTTATTCTAACTAGAAAATTATGAATTTCAGTGGTAGGAACTACACCCTTATCAACAGTAATCCATTTGGTGATTCCCCCACACAATTCTATAATGAGATATGTTTTAAACATGATTTCTAAATAATTTTTCTACTCTAACATAATGAAAAAGTGAAAATTATTTTCACAATTCAACATATTTTTATAAAAATAAAATTAATATGAGGAATATAATAAAAAATAATATTAGTAATTAAATAAACTATTATTAACCACTAAGGGTTTTTTACATATCTTTGTTTCCTTTAAAATAATAAACTTATAAAATATTATCTATTCCAAAATCATATGTTATTCCTTAATGTATCAATATTTTATTAAGTCACATTTAATGATAGTTATTAACATTCATCATATCTCTTGAATAAATACTGAATTTCAACTAAAAAAGATTCTGTAGAGGAATCATTATTCTTATTGATGAAAATATGTTATAAAAATTATTCTCATGTGTCATCACATAAACACTTATTCCCTTCCACGTCAATGATTAAAATAATATAAGACCTTAATAATTGATCACTATATTAGAGTATTGAATTATATAATGAAGATGTTCCATTCAACTACAAAATAAAACTTTTATTAGTGCCATATGTTTATATTTAATTCCTTGTGTCTTTTTAGCCACAATATTCAATTTACATTTGAAATTATTTGCTTCATACACCCTTTTCCACACATAAAGAATATTCCAATTGATTAATAAAATTTATATGGTTCATATTACCAAATATTAAACATGTATTCAATCAAATATTCTATTATTTATAATCTTGATCACATGAAATTCCTTGTGATATCATCATTATCATCATTGATGTGATTGGATATTCAGTTATGTTCTAGTTTATAATTGTAACTAAACATAGATCAGAAATAACATTCATAAGATTTCTAAGATATAGGGACATTCGGTTTGGATTATAATTATAGAAATCATTAAATTTCCCAACACATTGATTGGATTTCATTGAATTTATTATTTCACACCATTAACTAAATAAATTAATGAAACAAAATTCCAATTCTATAAAATAGAAAATGGAAACCTCATATTCAAGATTAATAAACATATAAATAATATCAATATCCTAGATTATGAGTTAAAAATATTAAATATATGTTATACATACTTAATATTTATTTTTTGAGAATAAAAAAATCCTATTGTTCAATATTTTTAATGAAAAGTTATTTATTATTGAAAACCAATCCCTTTGGAGTGCCAGAATAGGTGTCCAACAAGGTCGATTTTCATGCACCAGGTGATGGTTTAGTCTAATCCCAATAGGCCTTATTAATATTTTTTAAAACTAGATAAAAGTTTTCTAGGGACACATCTAGTTATAATACCCATACATGGATGTAAATGATATCAAACCACTCACTATAAACATTTAAAAAATTTCAATATATTTTTATAAAAATTGAATTATCCAGTTATATATCCCTATAGATCTCACAAAATTATTCTAATCCTAAAACATACAAATTTACATAGTTTACAATTATGTAAACTATAGTGATCGATTAATTTTATTCATATTAATGCATGAATTTAAAAATAAAACATCACTATTATAAATCTAATGATACTGAGATAAATATTCTTTTGATATTAAGGTTCATTGAATATCATAATGAGTAAAAAATACTACTTCAATATATTTTTCTAGATTATGTGATCTTAAATCCTTTCTAACCTCTAATACATAATATAATAACCTTAGGAATACATAAATAATATTTTCTCGATAATAATCCAAGTGAAGAAATATACATGACTAGGAAACATAACATTTTAGCTAATGTCATATCACGATATCATAATGGAGATGGATCATGATTAATCTCATGAGAAAATAATGTTTGCAAAATTGTATGACAATATCATAGATTTATATGAAAGATGGAAGTTACATAAATCATTAAATGTAAATAAGTCTAATATAACATCTAAGACAACCTCACATTGTGGATACAACCTATAATGAATTATGATTAATATTTAATACCATACTTTACATATCATGAACCAAAAACAATGCCTAATGAATTGGGGTGATGTAAATTATAGGTCATACCCATGAATTTAAATTTATATATATGAATATATATAAAAATATAAGAAATAATTCATAATTCATGAACATATTATTTACCCATGTAATGAGAATTAGTTACATAATAATTCCTCATATAACAATCAAAAGATATTTATCAACCTTTGAATTTTAAAAATGATCAAATAAAATAAATTACACTATAAAATGGAGGTGAATTTATCTATCAATATTTTTTTGATATATAAATTCCTATTTTATAATCATTTTAAAATATTTATATATTTTATTTATTTTAATAGAAAAAAATTAAAAAAAATTTAAAAACAATCGAGAGGATAATAATCATTCCACACTGAAAATAATATTCGATAAAATATGAATTTACAAAATATTGTAGATATATATTTCATAAATCATTCACTAAAATCGTATAATGTGAACTTCATTGGAAATAATGATAAGGTCCATCGGTATTTCCATACATATTTTATACATTGACAAATACATTCCTTTCATAGCAAGTTAAAATTAAAAAATGTATCTAGTTAAAACTTCAAAAGATATTCCAATTAATACATCTGGTATAATAAATAATCATGATAAAATGACAATATTAAACCATATAATAAACATAAAAATTTTCAATAGACATTATATAAATCATATAAAAAGTAAAAGGGTTTTCAAAGAAGATAAAAATATAGTTGGTTTTTATTAATAGAATTTTATTAATAATATTATGTAATAAAGGGAAGAATATGGTTATATTATATGAAAATGTAATTTAAAAAAAATCAAAATAAAATTATTTTGTGGTAACTGGAAATGATAAAATAACTTCCTTCCAAATAAATTACTTCTTAAACAATACTAGTTAAAATGATATTGATACACAAACCCTTACCTCCATAGAAATATTTGATTCAAATTACTGATGAATGACTTATGTGACATGTAAACATCAAAAAAACGTTTTTGGAAGGATTCATGATACACTATATAATTTGAATTTATATACAACTTATAAATGGAATTTGATATATAAAAGAACATTTCTCTCAAAGAGGAATCTTTTTGAATGAAAACCTTACATTGGTTTTATACATGTCGTTTATTTCAATTATCTCCATCATAATAAACATATATCAATAATTTTATTTTTAAGAACCTCTTCTTGTTTAATAACTTATACATAAAATCTTTAAATCCTTAAATTGTAAGGGTATGATTAATAACATTATCATTTTTGTCTTTATCAAGTTTTTTGAGGTCGTTCAACTCATTTATTCATTAATTTTTCTGTGTATTTATTTTTATCATTGGGTTTATTTTTCAATAAGATCTATAATAATGATCATTAAATAATCAATATTGTTTATAAATAAATTATTCTATTAATTGAACTATATATTATTGTTATCAAAAAAATAAACTTTGTTATAATCATGGATACTGGAAGTCATATGTACGAAAGAGTAACATTTCAATTTTTACTAGATCATTAATAAAAGAGGGTAGAAATTTAATTAAAATTAATAAATATTTCATAAATATCATTTTAGTTCATTAAATAACATTATATATAAAATCAATTTTATTCTCTAATAAAAAATGAATCACATCCCTTAAATAGATTGTAGCCTTCCATACAAATGAATGGTGACCTCATTTTCTAATGGGTTATAGGGTATTATGATAAATGATATTTTAATTTTCCATAATTAATAAATTTTAATTAATATCATATTTAATCATTAAATACGTCATCATGAAGTAATTTGGTAGTCAATGATAGTAAAGTAATTACATTGGTTTGCAAGGTTGTTGTCTTCCATACCCACCAATGTAATTTTTTTTTCAATTTGATGGAAGGGGATATTGATAAATTGTTTTCCTTAAAATAGTATAATATTAGTAAAAATTAGATATTAGTGGTATTATCCAATGATTTTCGGACTTATTTTACGATGGAAAATTATGGACCAAAATGATGATATCATGGAAAGATCAAAATCAATATAATGAGGATAATGATTTTTGATAGTTTTCTTTTCCCTTGTATCATCGATCCAAGATGATTGACAATTTTTATGAAGTTAGGGGTGCCCATTTATAATTGAGGAGGGTTAAAAATTTTTAAATACCTTAATATATTTAATAATCACAATTAAGTATTAAAACAAGTTCCTAAAAAATATAAAAATAATGTATATGAGAATATAAAGTTTCATTAAACACACCTATTTCTAAAAATATTAATTTTAGACATGTTATTCCATTTACATATATTAGTACTGACTTTTACCATTTTTTTACCAAAATAGCTATTTTTTGTTGTTTTTATATTATTTATGACAAAATATATGTTTAAAATATTATATATTATAAATTTCAATGATTAATAATATGTAACTTATTTTATAATAATCATTTCAATTATTTAGATTATATTATTTTATTATTTCACCCGAAAACAAGTAAAAAAATAAAATTTTTCTGAATATTAGTTTTCAAAAATTATATGATCATACATAAGAAAATATGATATGTAATAATAATTAAATTAATTCCAATTAATTTATATATTTTAAAATTTTAAAAAAATCTATTCGACATTTGAGGTTATGTTAATTATTTATAATGAAGGATAAATATAAATTTATTATGTTTTTCATAATACTAATTTTTTTTGCATAAATATAATATTATTATAAAATATATTAAATATGATATTATAGTGTACATAATAGTCTTATGGAAAATAAAGTAATACTTATGAAACATTTAAATTAAATAATATTAATAGTGTGTCATTTAAATATCATAGTTTATTAAAAATAAATTGAAATTTTACAAAAACGATATTTTCAAAATATATTGAGAAATTACTCATTTTATAAAAATCATAAGATATCAAAAAATGATAATATTGATATGATTATTTAAAAATTTATTTTCATTTTATATAATAACCTCTCAAAATGATCAAAAAATATTTATATTACATTCACATAAATTATATAAACATCATTTTCAGAAAAATGTACTTTTACTACATCAAATGACTCTAAGGGATATTGAGTACTTATTTATTATTAAATAATAAAAACAATTATATTATATTACTCTTTAGAGGTAAATTTATTAATTTATTTATTCAAATCCAGACCACAAATTTCAGTTGTAGGTTATTTTATTCATGTTTAAATATTTATATTTTAATAATATATATCAATTTATTTAATCATTGTGGTTTGTGTTTTATACAACATCGATCTTAGTTTTCATTTCAAATATCTTGGTGTAACAAAAAATGTTATTTTATAGTAACTAATTCATTTATGATATACTATTTGGTAATTAGTTTCACTACAATAGTAAGTCTTTTTTTCACATAAAATGACTTAATATAAGTTCATTAAGGCCAACGAGCTTGTACCCTAGTGGTACAAGCTTCTGCTTGGCATCCAAAAGACCCGAGATCAAATCCGGGCAGGGGTGAATTTCCAGGTACTGTAGCAGGGTACTGTAGCAGTACTGGAGAATCCGTTGAACTGTAGCAGTGGTGACACTATAGCGGCGGAGGGACTGTTGCAGGTACTGTAGCGGTGGTGGTACTGTAGCAGGTACTGTAGCAGCATGGGTATTGTAGCAGTACTGTTCATCGAGGGGTCCTTTGGGCCAAAAAATGGGCTTTCAAGCCTTGTATTCAGGACACTTGGCCTTGGGCCTTCGGGCTATGTAATGGGTCATCCTCTACCCAGTCTAAAGAGGTCTTTTCTTTAAATAATAAATTGAGGCTTCGGCCCCTACCTTAAAAAAAGGTTCATTAAGCCATGGAATAACCTGATGCTCCAAATGTGAAAGGTTATTAGTTATAAACTATGTCATATTATCTAATGTATCCAGCATTTTATTATCTCTATAACAAATTTTAATAGATATGTCAATAGGGAAATCCATATATTTACTATGATTGTTGATTCAATTTCTTCCATTAGGATCCATCACCCTATAAAGACACAAACTGTGATATCTCATAGTAATAAAAACATTTATTCCATAAAATAAATAATTGTATTAGTTTATATGTTATATGATACTAAATTGATTATAATAAATATAATCATATCTATATTCATTTATAATATACTTTTCATGGGTTCTATTATGTTCCTCTGATAAAAACTATAACAAACCACACACCAGTAACCTAGAGGCAGTCTCAACATCAACATATTAGAATAATCTATAAAGGATCACCCACCAAAGGGATGATCGATATTTATATCTTGATTAACATGATATAATCAATCATGCCATTGTACATTTAAAATAATATGTGAAATAGAACTAAATAAAATGTTTAAAATATGTGATACTCATTAAAAAAATTTATATTCATTAGCATAGAAAAGGAGGGAAAATATTATTGAATTCAAATTCATAGAAATAGTTATGGTTATTATAAAATATATAGAATAAATAATACATTATATATATATTTCAACATAAGTCATTGAAAACACGCGAAATTTAAAAAAAAAATTGAGCATGGGATTTAACCATTGATAATATCAAATGAAATAATCTTAGTTCAATAATAACTGAATTCAAAATTATAGAAAAATATAATGTCATACATAAATAACATAGAAATCATGATATCTTATCCTTGACAGAATTTATCCATCCTAGTTTAATCAATGGGTAAAAATATATAAAAAAACCAATTAGTACGACTTCCCAACAAGTTTTTCTCACGCGATCTATTGACGAACTACGAGACTATATAATTCTGATCACCAAACATCAAGGAATTTCAAATGCATTACACATATATTGACTGATCAATTACATTGTTTAAATATATTATTTTTCAATAAATACATATATTTGATAAGGGATATTAAATACCAATAATCTCTAATATAATAAATAACTATTAATGTAAAACACCATATATATAAATCATATAATGTTTAGGAAATATGAATATCTAATGTATGAACAATAATGTTACATATGAAAATTGAAATATCTAATCAAATATGATCACAATAAGGTTTTTCTAATATAATGTATTTTATTACATAGTTATTAATATATAAAATATGACTATTAATTAATCAAAAATATAGGATTTATAGTTAAATTATTTTTTTAGAAAATGACTAAAAAATATTACAAAAATATTTAATTAAATATTTTCATTGTATAACAATTGGAATAATATATAACAAAATTATGAGATTTAAATTATTATGGGTGTGTGAAATGACATTAAAGTTGTATGTGTTAAAAAAATATCGTTTATGCTTCTTGAAATGATATACTAAAATAACCATTTCAGATTAAATATAAATATACCTATTTTTCCTTCAATTAAATTTAATTGATTTTAGGAATAATGTACAATAATAATCGTTCAACAAAAATTGAAAATTTTATAAAATGTTATATTATAAAATTAATTATTACTTCTTTGGTATCATTAAAACTAGTAATCATTAAAATAAAAAACATGACCTAAAATAACAATAATCATGAAAAATTATATATTTATTTAAATACATCAAATAGAAAATATGGACACCTTGTGAATGTAAATAGATCCTTAATACTAAATATTTATTTGATTAGTGCCTATTGATACCAAATCACATAAGATAATCTACTATTTATTGGAACACGTTTTAACCTCATGTATAATGTCATTCAAAAACTATTATTTTTTTAGAGAAATATTTATATTAATAACTTTTGATTTGTTCTTATTTTAATATATTATCTGCAAATCAATAAAAATACTAAATTATTATAATTTTTTGATATCAAATTGTTTCTTTATCCAACATGGATTTCATAGATATTTTTGTCAATGTTCGTAATTTATTATTTTTTCATCTGCCAATATTTAATCCCCATTTATATTTAATTGATATTAATTATGTATAATTAGTTTCATCTATACAAGAATATCACAGAAAAATGAATTATACATTTCTTATAGACTATAGGTCGTATGTTCCCTTGAATTATGACTTCACATTACGACTAATGGAATGGAAGACAACAAAATAGTAATTGATTGTTACGTAATATTTTTGAAATCATGTATTTCATAAAAAATTATTAAATATTTTATTATTGTCATCTATATCATGATGAAATGAAAAACATATCACATTCTTTATGGAGGTGGTAGTCCATATGTATACACGATTGACATTATTGTTTCCCAAATGATTCAAAGGTAAGAATGTACATTAGATTATATATATATATATATATTCTACATATGATATCGAAAATATAATATTAATAATTATAATTATAATTATACTTATTATTGAAAAATTGATAAGGAAAATGATTAACATTTATTAATGGAGAAATAAAGTCATACATAAGCATGAGATATACATTCACCTCTAAATTTATTGAAATGTTGGTGAGTAACTATAATTACAGAAACATTTATAAATTTAATGTATTCCCTTTTATAATTATTTTATTTATTATTAAATACATACATTGTATAAAGATAGCAATAAAACCATATTATTAATGATTTATAATCAAATAATTGTTGTTAACTAAATCAAGGAATCTACACGGATGAAATAGTAACATGACCAATAGGAATAATAATCTAGGTAATATAATTCTAACATATTCTATGGAAAAATTAATAAAATTTACTCTTCTTATAAATAAAAATATAATTTAATTATATAATAGTATATGTATATATATGTTGTAAAACTGGGCATTTAGGTGATGGTATTTTTGTAAAACATAAATGTTTATATGTAATTTTATAATTAATATAATAATTTAAGAGAAAATTAATTTTAATGAACTATATTAATATATTAATATTTTTTTCTTATTAACATAATAAAATTTTATGAGACCTTAATAAATTTTCCAAATTGTTAAAAAATAAGACATAATTTTATTGTAAATATTTTCCGCAGAAATGATTTATTTATTTAAAATTTTAATTTATAATATTGGAAAATTATTTTCATAAAACAGAGTTCATTTTCTAATAATACCCATTGTGAAAATTTTAAAGTGATTGTTTTGGGTTTTTTCAAAAAGAGATGATTTTATAGGGAATTGTGAAATACAATAATTTGTAGTGTTTATCATGTAATGCCGAAGACATGATTTGTTTAGAAATTTATTATGTTAGAAGAATAAATTTTAAATCTAATTCACTATTTTATATATTATTTTATTATAATAAACACCATTGAAAATAATAAACCTAAATAATAAAATAATGAATATATTAATAAAAAATAAACCTCACCCCCTACAAATTCCAACCATCACTACCTCTTCTCCTCACATGTTTATAATCCATAAATGGTTTATAAATTTTGATCAATATTCATAAAAATCCACTCTCCCACGTCCATGCTCTTCTGGCCTTAAAAAAATTCAAAACCCAATATACATAAGGCTGTTTTAAAATGAATAAATTCCCAATGTAAAATAAACTTTTATTTTATTTTATATTTTTTTCATTTTTTCTTCTCATATCCTATATTTCATATCCTTTTATAGAATGATTAATCTATTTTAATTTATATACTATATTGTTAATGGGTTAATGGAATAATTCAATATTTAATCTCTTGTTTCTTCCTTTTATTTTTAAAATGATAACATTGTTTGTGATTTGACAATTTACAACCATCGTGGTTGATGTGTTTTTATTTTCCATTAACACCTTACAAGATGTTCCAAAATAATTATTAAGATTAAATTAGATTATATGAGACATATTATGTTTTATAATATGTCATATAACCAACATACAAACATAAAATTAAATTACAATATATAATTTCATTATAGTCATAAAAACCGCCAAAGTAAATTAAAAAATATTCATTAACATTTTATCTAAATAATAATTCATATATATTTTAATGATATGATATATTATATAATTTAATATTATGTATGTTGAATAATAATAATTAATTTAAATTCTATATAATTGTTCTCAATTTAGAGGAAGTGTCATACATGTATACAAGTGAACCGATCCAACATACCAGTAAAATGAACACTCCCTGAATGATGATGTTGGACTCTTTAATGCATATTTAGTATGGAGGCCCCTATTTATTTAAATAAAAATTACATTATTTTAAAAAAAAATTATTTTATTGTTAAAACCACAAGATCAAATGGTTCATTGTCATTAGATAATTAGGACTATACATAAACGTTATATAATAAATCATAAATATAATTTTAATTCATTATTTGAAAGATTATAATTTTCTCAAATTTTATCTTTAGTATGTATAGTCACCTAAAGATATACATCAATGAAAGGGGTGATCTAAAAGATTAGAAATAGGATAATCAAGAACAGAAATCAATATAATATTGGTGTGCATAATCATTATCATCAGTAAAAAATTATGATATCATCATCATAATAATTATTTGAAGCATAATATGATGTCGTGGAATGTGGAAATGCAATAACCTGAAACATCATGTCTTGGTGGTCAAAAACAACACATAGTTATTGAAAAATATATCATTATGTTGATGAATAAAAAATGTTCATAATAATAACAGCATCATGGATAACTAATCTAGAATCATGTTCATTCATATTCCACAGTATCACAAGAGATACATCACGCTATCCGATGAATTGGAGATCTATATAATTTTAGATGCACATATCATGTCATAACACTGATATAATAATGAATGGCACAAATAATTCATATCAATCATATATATCAAATAACCTGTAGAGAGTAATCATTTAATTTAATAATGCATCAATTCATTACTAAAACTTTTGGATCCAAAATTAAAATTTTAATAATGTAATTATTATAATAATTATTAATCTTGAATGATCTTGAATCAATCTTCATATAAGTAAAACTTCGGTATTGAGTAAAAAGAATTTATTGGAAATATGATTTAAGTTGTCAAAATATCATATTTGATGAATTAATAACCCATAAATCTAAAGGGATGTAAAATTAAATTATTTTTTATGGATATTAAATGATCATATACACATAAATTTTTAATGAAGTTGTAAAAATAAAATAAAAGAGAATTGGGGAAGAGAATTTCCTTAACAAATATCTCAATTCTTTCATATCTCTAATATAATTGATTATCTAATTATATAAATAAATTAATAAATTGGGGACATATTATAGTTATATTTTATTTATTATAAATTTATGAAGTGTATTTATGTCCCCTAGTATTATTAATAGAGTTTAACTTCATCATTATTATGTTTTTTTTGTTTTTCATGGTTATTTTATTTGAATTCATGTATAGAAGGTCATGTAAAAACAGGATAATTATCCTTAATTGAAATTAAATGTTATCATGGAAATTTAAAAATTTTAAATGTTATTATATATTATTTTCTTCTATATATGAGTATGATTAATTAGATACCATGTTAATGATAATCATTTATATTAATTTTTGTGGTTTACAATCATAACGAAATAGTTTTGATTTATTATTTAATATTTTGTATACATGTTAGATCCAAAACATAATAACAATTGACAACTAAATTTTAAAATCTTTTTCCACCATTATAATAGTTTTATGACCCCCATTTAATGTTATAAAAGATAATGAAGACTTTTCATCCTTGAATACAATAAATTAACACCATAGAGTCAATGTTATCATTTATAGAATGATAGGTAGATGATAAGAGGATTGATGATGGATTAATTCTATAACAAAATAAAATTATATTATTAATGAGATAAAATTTTAATCATGACACTTATATTATGGTATATTATGTTAGAATAACAAAATTAAAGGAATTTAAATAAAAATAAAATATACTGATAGAGTAATCATTTCTGAGAGAACCCCCACTGGGAAATTGGATTTGGTTTTTTGGGAACAATGTATCTTAACAATAGTATAGGGTATTTGTATTAGGATTGCGAATAATTTTTTTGAGCTTCAAATATTTGTTGATGAGAGGGTAAGATGTGGCGAGGAGTCATATTTATAGGCGATGAGAGGGATGTTTTTTATTAATTTATTATTTTAGATCCTGACAATTAGTAGTTTTGACCTTATCAATAACATATTAAAACAATTAAACAGGGTTCTAGATTAGTTTATTTCCTCATCTATAGATCATCTATAAATTTATAATTCATGTATTTTATAATTAATATAAATTACCATATTTCGCTACTAATCCAAAATTCATTTTTTAGGAAAATCGGAAAAATTCACCGTAAACATTTTTCAATGTGTTGAATTAATAAACGAACAAAATTTTATAGAATAAAAATTCGTATATATTAGAATTTAAATTTTTATTTAATCTCATTATTTATTCAAAAGAATGTAGATTTTAATATTATAACGGATTCTACATCACAACATGAAATTAATAAAGGCCTCATAAAATTATATTATAACAATAAGAAAAAATATATTAATTTTTTATAACATTTTTTAGACGTAAATTTTCATTAAATCATTATATTAATTATATGATTTTAATTAAATGTTTATTTCCAGTAAAAATATCCTCAGTTATTTTTTCATTTCAATTTTTTTCTTATGCAATTAATTAATTATATAATATTTTCATTTTATAAGATGCCAAAATTTATTTATATGTTCATAGGTGATGATTCTGTTAATTTTTTTAGATTAATATTCCTAATGATCCCGTTATGATTCCGAATTTCAGGTTACTATTTAATTAGAATTTATTCTTTAAATTCTAGAAATATATTTAATTTCATTCATTAATCATTTATAATGTTTTAATTGTGTTCTCAGTGTTATTTTATGTAATTTATATAATATAAAATATTTATAAGAACCTAATTTCCATTGATAGAATAATGAGTAGTTATATTATTTCCCCTTAAGAAATTTCAACCTTAATGTTTTTTTACACGATACATGGAAACAAGTTAGGGTGATTATACTTCATAACTTCCTATAGTTCCCATGTTTCTTCATATTACATATGGTTCCTCCATTGTACCTTTACCATATGAGTAGTCTTGTTTAGTAGAAATTTATTTATACGGTCCAAAATCATTTCTATCTGCTCCTCATAAGGGATTTCAATTTCAAATTTACTACATTGAGATTAATTACATGTAAATGATATGTTATGTACTCCCTAAAGGGGGATACATATAATACATTATTATTTACATTTTTTCATATTGGAAAAAATATGGAGCCATTTGGATTATCAAGTAGAAACTATTATTAAAAGATTAATCACCACGAAGAAGATGTTATTCTCACCCTCTATTGATTTCTAAGGAAACAGAAATCAAAATTTCTTCCTATGTTTTAAAAGTACAATTATATTAGACAAACTTTTTATGATGATAAATTTTACTGATGTTTAGTTCTTTGTTTTGAGATTTTGAGGACTTTTCCAGATGTTTAAAGTGAATCATAGATCATAATCAGACAGAAAAACACTAGTGGTACTCCATATTGCCTTACCAATCAACCAATGTATATCCATGAATGATGATCTATTGATATGACATCTAGACTTATGATAAAGTGGTCTATCATTGTTATACTATCCACAAATACCCATATAGCATTGTTTTATAATGATTTCCTTAGATGTCCGATGAAAAATTACATTTTGATGTTTTCTCGTTTCCATGTTGGTATGAGTAATGGATTCATCACCGCCTTAGTATTTTTTATTTCAACATTAAATTTCATACTTTTCAGGAACATTGATGTATATTTAGTGATATCCTTCTCCATATTGTCTAACAAATATTTCACATCTTGATATTAATTTATCAATGCACGATATGGGTGAATATTGAATGTTGTGTATCTCTATCACTCAAAAGAACGTTCATTATATATTGATTGGAAATAACAAAATGTCTTAACCCAAATCATGAAACACATTCCACATCAATTTTGAACTCTTAATATTTACCCTTTCTTATCATTTCCACCTTCTTCTGAATTTCCACATCATTTGTGTGACAATTCAATATTTTTAGCACGAAGAGTGGTTGATCAATCATTTTAGAATGTATGGATGTTTTTCTGTCCATAACTATTCCATATCACATCATGTTTATAAGATAATATGAATTTGATACTTCTCAATTATAATCATTTGAAAAATTTTATGATCATTTATACAAAATGAATTTTCCATATTATTTTTTTTGTTGGATGGTAATGAATTATGACATCATAATCATTGATGATCTCTAACCCTATTCGTTGGATAATATTGTTCTAGTTCTTTGTGAATATATATTTTATGTTATTATGATAAGTATATATCTTAAAATTCCCCCAATAGATAAAATAACTCTTGATTTTAAACAAGATAATCATAGCCTCCAACTCTAAATCATGTGTGTCATAGTTTTCTACTTGAATTATTGACTACATTAATCCTGAGGGTATCACCTTATCATGTTTTATTAGTAAAAAAACAAATAACAAAATTGAATTATCATTGTATACATAATAGAGTTCCCCACATTTTTAATGTGTGAGTATTGGGGTGGTGATAAGAAACTTGTTTACTCATTTAATCCGTATTGACATTCACTAGCCTATAATTACTTATATCCCTTATTATTAAACTTCATTACTATGATTCAAAATCATGATATGTTCTTCACAAATCACCATTAATACACAAATAGACCATAGAAACTAAGGATATCCCTTAAATAGGTTATCATGGGCCACTATTCAATTTACTTTATCATGGAAGGGTCTATATATTATCATTTACTGGTTATAACATGCCCCAAAAATGATACATCCACCATCTTGAACTCATATATACTGTACATTTCATAAATTTATACATTATTAAATTATTCATCATGATATTTAAATTAACCTCATGTTCCCCCTTGCTCTCACATTATAGCATTGTATCATCAAATAATAATACAAACACAGTTGTCGAGGTAATCTATAAATATATTATTCTTTAAAGTCATAAATATTTTATGTGAATTAGTAGGTGTGAAGGGAATCACTATGAAATTATATTTTCCATACCATGGTCATAAGTTAATCTTGTTAGTATCCTACATCCACAACTTCAATTAATTATATCCTGGTCGATGGTCCATATTCTAGAAATAATTATCCCTAGATCATTGATTGAAAATTACATCTATCGATGGTATATGATACTAGTAATTTATTATGAATTGTTATCTCATGATAACTAATGTAACAGTGTAATGATCCATAATGATTATTGATGAGTTGGACTGGAGCACCCCATGGTGAGGTAATCGGGTGCATAAAATCATTTTAATGATTCTATTATTACTTGTTCATATGTTTTTAAAATTAAATAGAGGATATTATATAAGGTGTCATTAATATCAGAAAAGATCCATGAAGAGGTATAGTTTAGAAATAGACCATATATTTAGGTGGAATACCACATAATTGTATCAGGAACACATCAACATAGTCCCTCAAAGGGGAATGTCTTAGAGAGTGATTTTATTCCTTATCTCAATCATTTGTGATAGATATTATTTCTCATAATGAAATAATATCCACACCTATAGAAATGAATTTGATGCTAGGTCATCATCATCAGTACACATTTAAGAAAAAAGAGGATATGTTGGGTTGTGAAGAGTGATCTAACTTTTCCAAATTTTGATGCTTGATTGGTATAATGTTCTCTAATCCGTACCCAATATATCATCATTCATAATGAACATATTAGAGAAAATATTTATTTAGAGTTTCACTCAAACATAATTAAACAGGGAAGATTTATATTCATTGGATTCCATAATTTCCTCATTTTTTATATTCATATGTCTATCAAAAACCATATATTGAGGTTTTTTTTGAATAGTTTTACTAAAAAAGAATGTAATGAAAAAATTCGTAGAACAAAAATCGAATAGTATATTAAATATTCTTGAATTAATAACTAGTTTACATGCCTCTATATCATTATCAGGGTCCACCTCGTCAGTATTTACAGAATAAAATTTACCCTTATACAGTTTTATTGGTGGATACTAATGTTGATTAACCTCGAGGACTTGGGATTTTGTGCATTGGCTTGTATAGTTCCACTTATCCATATATATGAATAATTGTTCCTTGTGTGGACATCTCCTTTCCTCCACCCAATTGTTATACAACCTCATGACTCTTCATCATTCCTAGACTTTATGTACTTCTACCCCATATTAAAATCATTTCTCTCTCCCATAAGTAAATTACCATGATTCTAATTCGAAATTTTTTGACATGTGATTAGTTGATTTAAACAAATAATTAATTTATCTATTTTTTTATCATTATTGATAACTAAAACAGAGTCCTGTCATTTAAGAATTTTGAAAGTTTCATTCAAATACAAGACAGATTCACGTTCCTATTGATTCTCTCATTGTATTCTCTCTCAATCTATATAGAATTATTATGATGGAAATCATTATTAAGAAGTATTTTCATAAAGTTTTCCGAAATTATAGCATCAATTTCTCCCTTCAGATTTATGTTCATAATTAAGGACCATAATGGATCAACCTCACCATCTAAACAATAAATATCAAGTGTCACTTTATCCCCCAAAGAACAATGATGAATAGAAAATAAATTCCATATTGAGCTAACCCACTATCCACTACTGGTGGATCAGAAGATTCAAAAAATGTTGGTTGTTGTTTCTTAATAAAAAAACTCGATAGCCACTTTCTCCCTATTTTGTGAATGAGGTCATTCTTCATTATTTAGGATATTATATTTATCATGGGATACCATGTTATGAATTACAATGAAATTATGAACTACACCTCAAAAATAATTAGGGATGTCATACATGTATTCATTATATTTTCCCTTACACATATTATTATATTGGATTCTTCTGATAGAAAATTATTTATCAGAACATATGTATATCGGTCAAGAAAAAATAATTATTCCTTTTTGAAATTTATTATAAACACATATCATGAGGGTTCTGTGTGTTTATAATTTTTCTAAGACAAATCATCTTGTGTTCATTCATATACAGTCTCACACTATAAGGTTTTCACTAATTTTATATATATTCATAATTCTTAAATTACATAAACCATTATCTTAAATCATCTTTAGAGACCCTAATTTTTAAAAAATAACATTACATCATTTTAATGAAAAATTTAATAATTTTTTTTACAAAACCAGGATTCGATGTTTTACATTCTTGAAATAATTTGGTTCATATATAAATTTTATATAACAAAACATAAATATTTTTTAAATTCACTCATATATAGATTATTCTTTTTCCACATTATAAAATTTGTAAATGTAGTAACCCAAGGATATTCATAAATAGAGGGGTGAGTTAAAATCCTAGAAAGAGGATATATAAGAACATGAATGAAAATAACATTGGTGAGAATAATAATAATCGTCATAACCTAAATATAGAATCATTATCATAATAATGAGAAATATAATTAAATAAACTCAAGGAATGTATAAATTCATAAAAATGAAACATCATGTATTAGTTTTCAAATACCTCACGTTATTTTGAAAAATTCTATCATCATTTTCATGGATAACATTTGTGTATAATCAAAATAATATCATTGTGAAAAAATCTAGAATACTGTTTATAAATATTTCACATTACCTCATTAGATACATCTCATTACACAATGATTTTGAGAAAAATATAAGTCTAGGAACACCTGTCTTGTCATGAAATTTGTATAATCATTCATGTTGTATTGATTATATCAATAATTTACATAAAATGACCAAATCATGTTAATGGTTTCATTTTATTAATAATAAAATCCTAAAAAATTCATGTTCTTACTTAATGAAAAATGTAATCACATACATGGTATAATAATCTTTAGTTTTAAGTGTAGCATATGTATTCTAAAGAGAATTAAAACCTGTGTTTTTTAAAAGTATAGTTGTTTTAGAAAAAATATTTTAATTTTTATAAAATGATATTTTAAAAATGTATATCCTAGAAATGAATAGGAATTTACAATAAAATTATATTTTAATGATATTAAAAGAATATACATATTGAAATTTTGAATGAAATAAAAATAACCAAAATAAATAGAATTCAGTTTTAGAATCCCATTACCATTTGTCAAGATTATTTCTTCACATTAATATCCTTGATAATCTAATAATATTAATGAATTAATAAATCTAGAACCTCATACAAATGTATTTGATTTATTATAACTTTTTTATGTCCATTTATGGCCATTAAGATGACATATAGAGTTTAATTTCATTATTTGATACCGTTTGTTTTCGGGGATTGCGTTATTTTTTCACCTATATACAATATGAAAGATCGTGTAAAATGGGTATAAATATCTATAATTGTAATTAAATGTTATAGAGAGAATTAATAAATTTTACATTTCCTTTTATAGTATTATTTTCATATATTATGATGATTCATTAGATAACATGTTAATGATAATTTTATTAATTAATTTCTATTTTTTTGATAACGACTAAATCGTTTTGAATTATTGTTAAATATTACTCATATAGGTAATATCCATAACATAATAAATTTATAATATAAATTTTAAAATTTTCATTCATTAAATTGTGTTTATGACCAAAATTTAAGGAATTATTGGAAAATGAAACTTTTCATATTTGAATGTAAATAATCAACACCTCGTAGATGACATATTGATTGTTAGAATAAATTGAACAGAAGAATAATTTTGATGATGTATTATTAAATTAAAGTAAAACAAATATTAGTATATATAAGATAATATGGTTATAAATACTCATTTATTGGGCTATGAGAAGATTTAATAATAAGAAAAAATAAATTAAAAAGAAAAATAATGAAAAGGAATGAGGATTTTACCTCTTGATTTATTCTCTTTGAGAACCTCCTTAGAAAAATTAATATTGTTTGTTTTCCAAAAAAATTGCTCTTACATGTTGTGGAGGGACTTCTTAGGATTATTTTAATGAATGTGTAGGAGCTTCACATATTTGGAGGTGTGAGGGGAAGAGGTGGTGATAGGTGGTATTTATAGGGGAGGAGAGGGGAGTTTTATCATTATGTTATTCACTATTTCTTATTTTGGATCAAGACAATCAATAGTATAAACCATATAACTATATATATTAAAAAATATGGGGATTTGTATAATATGGTATTAAATGATCCACACATCATATATAATCAATAATTCACATATTTGTTATTTACCATAAATTAGCATATTTTAATATTCAGAAAAATTAAATTATTTTAGATATATCCAAAAAACACACCTTATTAATTTATAAATGTCTATAATTACAATATGAAATTCCTTTTATTAAATTAATTTTATAAATATAGTAAATTTTGTTTTAATTTAAATTATTAATCTTTAAAAAAATGATTTAATAATTATAACTTGTTTTTTGGCACATTGAAAAAGTATTTATGTTCTCATAATATTTTATTATAATAGAAATACAACAAAACAATAAATAATGAATACATTTTATGAATATAAATTTTTTAAATTCATTATATTAATTATTAAATTTTAATTAAATATTAATGGCTTAAAATTATCAATACTTAATTATTCATTCCAAAAACAATTATTTTCATATATTATGACTTAAATATATCATGTTTTACATTATAAGAAAACTAAATTTTGTTTATACATTAATTGGAGAGGATACTATTCAATTGGAAGGAATTTTATTTATAATGGTCATGTTACTATTCCAAGGGTCAAGTAATTATTTCATTAATGTTGGTTGATTAACTTCTTGAAATCCTGCATATTTCATTCGTTATTCATTTATAATTTCCAATTTTTGTCTCTATGTGATTTTATGTAAATTATACTACATGAAATTATTTTATGAATTGTATTTCTATTGATATAAATCCATGTTGATACAATAATTTCTATAAAATAACTTAATGAACTTATAATAAGCCAAATAAATGTATAAGAGGCACTAGAGTTATTAATTATTGAAGGAGATTTTATTATCCCTAATATTAATGTGAAGAAATCCTTCCTGCAAAAGGTAAGGGGATTCTCGAAACTAATTTCATTTCGTTGGGTTACTCCAATTTCAATCCAAATTTTAGTGTGGGGTTTCTTTTTGTTTTTATCAAATATAAGTTCATTATCCATCCATTTTATTTTTTTGGATATACATGCTTAAAATTTTATTTTAATAAAAATATAATGATATTCCTAAAGAACATTTCATTCCAATTAACATCCTCACTCATCCTGAGATTGTTTCTACTTCACTCATATTTGATGTTTTTTTACAAAATATCATTCTAATTTTAATTTAGAAACCAAGATGTTTATTCATGTATTTTTTCTTTATGAATGGAAAAATATTCATTTCCATGGGATACATTATATCTAGGACTAATATATTTCATTGTAGTTTTCTTTATTAAATAAATTCTATGAAATTATAGGATCACCATCTATTATATAGTGTTACAATTCAGTGGGTAATGTGATGTTTCTCAAGATATAATGTGCAATATGCATGACCCTGACTTTTCATTTGTTTATATTGATAATTTTATGATTATGAACATGTGTTACAAAATGACAAGATGCTATAATTTTTCTCAAATATGTGAATTATTTGACCAATGATAAATGATATTTCATTTTTATGCATTACCACAGTCCATGAATATATCAAATGCTTCACCTATTTATTATTATAACCCTTTGATTTTGTTATTCTAAATGATTATTATCATAACCCCACGTTATATTATTTTTCTCATTTATCCACTTATTGGACATTATGTCAACAATTTTGTATTCTGTATATCATTAAGAAAATACTTGTAATACAGAAAAAAGGGAAATAAATATTTTAGTGGAGAAGCATTTAAATAATTTTTTTGTTTTAATATTTAAAATTTATGTATTCCAGTTATTTTCCAAAAAAAAAAAATTATGATATCTTATTTTTTTAATGATACTATGTTATTTATCAATAAAATGATGTAATTGTTATGTATGAAAATGTAGGGTCACTATAATTGGTATCTGAATTTTTTTCATAATTTTTGGAATTAGGATTAGGGAACATTAGTTAAATACCTTGGTATTAGACTATGTATATACAATCATCCATGAAGATTTCATAAATTAAATTTCTATTCATAGGGATCCTACACGATATTCCATTAGAGTTAATTTCACAATAGAGTAAATTATTTATTCATGACTTGGTAAAGTTGAATTTTTTTAATCCTTTTCTATTTTATAAAATTGTTGAAAAAATGGGAAACTAGGTAAACAACTCATGGGAGGGGAAATGCTGTGATTCCACAAATGACATTCAAAAAGTCTTTGGAGGTTTATTTAAATATTTATTTGAGATACTTACTCAGACATCTTAGGCTCCAACCAATAACCTGAGCAATGTATAATGTCTTCCCAAACCTATGAGGTAAAACCATGATATTAAATCTTTTTTATTGGAAATGCCACATAAATTTAGCTGCACATTGGTTATACTTGTTGTGGAGGAGGTTGAAAAATCAATAGATAAGATCTTATATGTGCTCCAATATTATGAGATTGAGAAGGTGACTTTTATTTTATGTCATATATATAGAGAGGCCAATCAATGTTGGACCAAAGATCTTGAACACCCATAAGATGGATGCAATAGAAGAGATGTATTTTGAAGACGTCAATAATATTTCTTACTAAGTATTTCCCCCAAACACATCATTCAATTATGGAGATAAAATTCATTGAGTTGATGAAAAATGAAGGTGAATTATTCATGACTTATTATGAAAATTTCAGACGTCATGAAAGTTTCTCATCTGGAATTGTAATCAACGATAATAATAAAATTAATATATTTATATGTGGTTAAAAGCCACAACTTCATACAAATATGGAAATTAGAGACATTAAGAGTTTTGATGAAGTTTTTTGATGTGATATCAAATTGAATATAGAGTTTGTAGAATGGTCTCATGGATTTGGTGATATAAAAAAAATATTGAGTTTTAATATGGTGGATATAATGACCATAATGAATTAAAATATCAACCACTCACATGTAAAAAATGTGGGATGAAGCATCATGGGAACTGAATTGAAGGAATTGAAAAACGATACATGTATGGGAGATATTTCCTCCAAGATTATGAATTTTGAGGGGAAATGAAGAATCAGTCAATTGACCCTGTGGAATAGAGAGAACCACCAAAGGATCAATGCTCCAACTATTTCGAGATAGGTGACAATAAAAGATAATGCACTAATCCTCAAGCCATTGGGGTAATCCTCATTCGCTTCAAGAAAATATAATGGATCTTGGGAAAGGTTATGTTGTCACTAATGTTGATTTATTCGAAGAAAAAACAGTCATATGTGGCATATATACTATTCAATAAAAATTATAAAATGTCTTATTTTATTATGGTTTAAGAAATTATTTATATAACTCATGTTTGAAATAAATATTGAATCGAATCCCTTAATCCTTGATGTAACAAATCCGTATAATAATTAATGGTGAAATCATCACAATTGAAGTGTTAGACTCTCCTCTTTTTTGGATAATGTGGGTCGAATCATCTAGATATTCTCATGATATATTCTTTGTTACAGTTAAAATCTGTTCTTGGGATGAATTTTCTCTAATAATATAGTGTACACATCAACTTATGACAAAAGGAAGTATCAATTAAAATTTCAAACCATCCCATTATCCGGAAATAATTTAAATAATTCCATGATTCACCTTTAGAAAATCATTCAATGTCATGGGTGTTGTTTCCATGTTAAAAACAATACGTAATAAAAATTCGTGTGTTACTGGAATTCATTGAACGTGATGAAATACCCATTTTTTGATTACTCTAATATATTTCCTAACGAATTATCTAGACTTCCCTCAGACCGTGAGGAAGATTTATCAATAAAACTCATACTAGGAGATTCTCTTATCTCATAATTTCCCTATAGGATGAAATCAATCAAACTGGTGGTGTTAAATAAGAATATGTAACCGAATTCCAAAAAAGTGATTATATGCTAGAGTGTATTTCCATCGGGTGAGAAATTTCTATTTGTAATGAAAAAGGGTGTATTAATTCCATTATGTATCAATTATTGGGAACTAAACAAGATAAATATAAAGATTATGTATCATATTCCTAGGATAATTGAATTCATTGATCAAAAATGAGAGGCTAATAATTATATATGGATCAAATGGAATTTATGTAGACCCATGAAATATTAATGTAATTGAGGAGTGCACTAGACCCACTAATTTCACATAGTTCTACAATTATTTTCGATTATTGTTATACTACTGACATTTTATGAGAACAGCTTCATGATTTTATATGTTGGTAACTAGGTTAAAATGGAATGTTTTATAATGTCTCACAATGGATGTCTTTAAAAATCAATTCAAGGAGATAAAGAATATTTTAATCACTACACATGTACTCACATTACCAATAATTAGAGAAATTTTTAGGATATATAATGATTCTATAATGAAATAATTAAGGTGGGTACTCATTTAAATAGATATTGGGATAGCCTATTACTCATGAAAGCTGAGGACCATTGGGAAGAAATATAAGATTCAAGACCTTGAGTTATATGTTTCAATCATTTCCTTGGAGAATTGGAATCACTCTCCCTGTGGTGGGATGTACGAAATATATATTGATCTCAATAATTTAATGGATATATTCGCACAAAACTAGATCAACATGCATAAAAAATTGACTAGAGATAATCAATTACTATTACTTCTTTATTCATTACCTTTAGAGAAAGGAGAAAAATGTAGCATATTATTATAAAAAAATAATGTAGTTTTATCATCATTATGTGGATTTATAAAGAACCTATCCTCATGGGTAGAAAATTGATAGATTTTAAAATCATAACGTCATGAAATATATCATACATTTGTCAAATTATCACCCAAACATCTATCCACAAGAACATGTAGGATCCATAATGGGATGACCTAGAGTCAAAAAAATAAGGAAAATAAAGTAATAGAATGAAATTTACATGTGTTCCATAACTATGATGATGGTTTGATTCAGTTTTCAATAATATTATGTAAGAATTTAACACTAAAGTTAAAAAGGATATATCTGATAATAAACATTACACAAATTCTTATATCCATCCTTGATGTACCATGATGTATTTGGTTCTTACAGAACCCATATGGTAAGACAGAATATTTTGGATATTTCATATTATATCTCCAGGTTCATTATTTTTCATCATGTTAAGGAAATGTGAATGATTTCCAAATGGATGGTGCAACTCTTTCTTAAACCCATGTTGAAATGGGAGGATTTAACTAGTGACATTTTCATAGGTCTCACAAGAAAATTGAAAGGATACAATGTGATATGGGATGGGGTGGATAGACTCACCATGACTACCCACTTCATTACTATTTAGGTTGGTCTCTCAATTTAACAACATTCAAATATATATTTGATGCTTGTGTTGAGGATTCTGGGGTTACACTTTTGATCTTCTTTGATTGAGATCCAAGGTTCACATAAAAATTCTAGATAAGTATTTATCATGTTTTGATAAATGAATTTAAAATAATCATGACCTATAACCCCAAGAATGATGGCCAATCTAGGAGTATCCAAACACATTATTACATGCTATGAGCATATTCATTTGATTTAAAAAGGGAATATGATCAGAATCATCAATTGGATGAGTTATCATATAATATTATATTTCACTTGGGTATTATTATGACACCATATAAATCTCTATATATAATTTGATGTATATCTTAAATCTGTTGTGATGAAGATTAAGAATGAAAACTACTTGAACATTATCTTCTGAAAGAGATTAAGAGATAGTACAAGACATCTACCTATAACTAAATTCTTTTCATAGTCCCAAAAATATATATATATATGATGAAAAACATTGATAGGACATGGAGTTTAATCTTGGTGATAATTTCTTTCATCTAATATCACCATGTAAGAGACTCATTTATTTTGATACGAAAAGGAATCATATCCTGTGATACATAGGCCACAATGAGTTATTTAATTGAATTTGAGAAATATCTAGTCATCATGCACTTCTATAATATATGGATCATCTTCAAGACGTGTTCCTTAGTTATCTCACATGGATGTACTTAATTGAACCCTCACATGGGTTGATCCTGGAAGTGGTTCTCCTTGTAAACGGCCTCTCATATGAAGAGAAGCTAGTAATGGATTTTGACTGAAGATATTAAGTCATAAAAAATAATACAACTCACCTTGTTAATGTGTTAGAGATGAATCATATGTATGAAGAAACATATTTGGAAAAGGATGAAACAATGATGTAAAAACATCCTCAACTATTTATGTAAAAATTAATTTATAGTGATAAATTTCAAAAGGGTTGAAGAATGAAACTTCGCAAACTTTTATAAATAGAACTTATACATTATTATAAATATTTTATCTACTACAAAATATAATCATGGAATAAATATTAAAATAGACACTTTATTATCATAAATAATGAATTAAATAAGTAATTTTCATGGTAATTATGTAACTCATATCAATATAATTATAACGTGACCCTTAGAGTAGTAACAATACAATTACAAATAGAAGTATAGAATAAATAGTAGAAACATATCCAATAAAATTAAAAATTAAATTTAGTCATTTTATAAATTAATTTATAATATAATAATATCATAGAACAATTAAATCAATTTTTTAGAAAATAATAATTAAGTGTCTGTGTTTTTTGTAAAACCAAACGGTTTATTTGAAATTTTAATATTAATAAATTATTTTAAAAGAACATTTATTTTTAAGTAATAGATCCATAAATTAATAGTATTATTTATTTTGAATCTTATATAATATTAGTTTACCTTAATTAACATCTTATAGTGTCATCAAATGGGTTAAAATCAAAAAATTGATATTTATCCAAATACGGTGATTTGTTAAAACATTAAATTTCCAATACTTATAAAATAAGTTTAGTAAAATTTATTCAATTTTTAAATTATACTGGTCAATAAATTAATATGGTAAATATTTTTGGGTGTATCAAATATATTATAATTTTTTGTGAATAATGAAATATATTAATTTGTGATATTTATAATTTTAATCCAAATATTTGAATTTTTCATTAATTTATATTATTTAAACGATAATCTTTAAATATCATTCAATATTAACATAATTTATTCATTTGGATCAACAATATTGTGGGTCTTGATCCCATGTCATATAATAATGAATATAATAATAAAAATTACATCTCGCATCCCCCTATAAATACAACCTCTCACCACCACTTCTCCTCACACCTTCTAAGAAATGGAGACTTTACAAATACATTTCAATCCTATTCAAAAATCTATCCCCGATGTCTTGGATATTCTTGTCTCTCCATAAAGGCAATAACAGTTTTTTGGGGTGTTTTTCAAGGAGAATCACTTCAATATGTATAATACTATTTTGTTTTCTTTTAATTTCCTTTCAATTTATTTTAAATTATTATCATATCCTCAACATATGATTCTAATGATTCAGTGTAACTATATTATCAATTATATTTAATAATATTTTAATGTTTATTTAATAATTAATCATCAAATCTCTTCTATAATCCTGTAACTCTAATAATGAAAACATCATCTATGATGTGTTAATTTTAAACAATAGTGGATATTGTGTTTTCGTTTTACATCACTACCCTCAAGGCCGAAAATAAAACTATAATTATGTATCAATAATATAATATTATTAATATTATAATTTATATAATATTTCAGAACCAATATGTAAACATGATGTTAAAAAAACATATAATTTCATGATGGTCATGAAAACCACCAAAATAAATTAAACGATTTTCATTAACATTATATCTAATAAATAATACAAATATAATGTAAAAAATTATATATATATATATATATATTCTCATTTAATCATTAATATTTTCAATAATTACTTATAATTTTCAATAATAGAGAATTATTCTCATTTTTCATAAACATTTATACTTGTATACAATTGAACCAATCCAGAAAACCAACAATTTGAACACTAATGGGATGATGAAATTGAACACTATTAAACATCATAATGTATATAAGAAAACAAAATGAAAATATAATATATAAAATAAATTTCAAATATTTTTTGGATATATTCAATAATGAATATTATCTGAAAATCCAATATATTAAAGTGAATAATGCATTCAAAAATTTTATTTGGGAATTTTCAATCCAAATTTATTTACTATACATTATTACTAATTCATGAAAAATTTCAATGTGGATGTTATTTTCCTTGACTATAATTTCATTATATATATTGTTTAATTATTGAGAGTTAAATTTGTCTAATATTATTTTATAAAAAATATAATGAATTTCCCAAATAACATTTCATTCAAATTAACATTGTGAGACATAATGATATTATTTTATCTACAATAATATGTACATATTCATATAACATATTTTTTCAATAATCATTTTTGGAGCCGAAAAGTTTATTCATGGATTTATACTTTTTAAAATGAAACTCATGCCTTTACATGATTCTATTTATATTTATGATCGATATATGTTCTATATAGGATGCTTTATTATGTAAATTTTAATATATGAATGGTATGGTTGGAATTATATAGCACTCCAATGAATTAGGTAATGTGAGGTATCTCATTATATAATTTTCTATATTCCTGAACATTATTCTATCTTGTTTAATAATGATTATGCAAGAAATATGAAAATATGTTATTTAAGAACATGATTATATCATTTTTCACATATATATGTTTTATTTGACAAATATGAATTAATGTTTTATTTTTCTGCATTACCACAATCATTGCCTTTGTCATATTATCAATATAAAATTTATTATGACCCTAATATTGTTTTATGACGAATGATTATTTCACCCACATGATTTTAAATTGATCTTGGTTATTATATATCGTCTTAAAAAACGTCGAGATCACAATATTTCATTAGTTTATATCCTTTGGTGATTACATATATGATGAAAAAAACAACGGCCACTAAAAATATGGATAATGAATAATTAAATAATTTTTATGTTTTAATATTTAAAAGTTATGTATGGTCCTAATTTTAAAATTTTAATTGAAAATTTCATCTACATTTAGAAACTCATTTATGTTGATTATCATTAAATTTTTTTAATAATAATGTAATAAAATGTAGGGTCCCAATAAGAATGGTCATTCCGTATTCATAATTTGGTTTTTATATATTTAGCATCCTACGTATATCATTTTATGATGTTAAAAAAAATAGATGAGGGAAATTAATAATTAAAAATCTAATCAGTCAAAGAAATGACATGTTTATTGAATTAAATACTTTATATATCCTCTTAAGGACTAAATGGTTATTATTTTTGGACATGGAGTACCCTATAATGTAGATAATTATTTTGGGGAAATACTTATTTACGGTTTAGCTGAGGTAATTGATAAGAAGACTCAGAATTTTTGGGGATGATGTTTATTTTATTATAAATATTAGTGGACCACTAGTAACATTTCATACTTTTAATATATTATTACGTATAATTTATTGAAAAATGAATCATAATGGCCCATATGATATTTTTTAATGATTAAGGTGGAAGTAAAACAAACAAATAATGTTTAATATAGTGTTTATATAATTTTAACAATGATATTTTGGTTTGACCCCTTCATTTACTATGGGATATAATTAGTCATTGCAACGATTTATTCGTTTTCAGATTCATATAATTTTACAAACAAAGTGAAAATTTGAACAAAAATCTAAAAGGTTTAACATTTTAGAGAATATAACATCCACATATTCGTAGTTTATTTTTTATTACTTTTGAATAATTTAATAAAATATAATTTTAAAAAAAATATTTATTTTAATTTTTGAATTTATTTATTCAATTTGGCATTACATACATAAAAAATTTAGAATTCAATTATAATACATTAACAAATACAAAATATTTTATATTTACTTATACCATTTTATTAACAATTATTTTTGCAAAATTTAAATACTTTTGTAAATTCATAATCATTTATATTATATTTCAATTTTTTATGAAATATTTTATTATTATTGTCATGTATTTATGATATTTATTAACTAAATAAAAATTAAAAATAAATAACAATGAAATAATAATTATCCTTTTAAATAAATCTAAAAAATATAACATAACCACTTTTTATCCTTATGAAAAAATTTGAATTTTATTAAAGGCTAAATAGTGATGTTTTGTATTTATTATTTTCACAAATGAATATAAAGTCTTATATCCAATAGAAATGAAAAAAGGGACATATCACAATAATTAATATGATAATGGTCGATCTCTAAATATATAATAGGACAAAATAATTATTTATTTAAATTTTACTGAATTATATAAATCGTTTAACAGAGTTCTACACATTTTAACCATAATGAGGGAAATTTTTTTTACCAAGATTAATAGTCACAATGGAGAAATTGAAATCATTTCAAAAATTGGAATTGTTGATTCCATAATTTTAATCCATTTTATAAATTTTTGGATTATTCTTGAATAATTTAATTTAAAAATAAAAAACGAAAAATCTGATGAAAAATGTTATTTCATAAAATTTCATTTCTCCAGAATTAGATACTATTAATTTTATTATCTGACATGTTACGTCATATAATTATGCTCATTTATTCATAAAAACAATTTTAAAAATGGTATGGTTGTGTTTTGTTTTGTATTTTTTTTGGATAATTGTGTTTGAATTTTTTTTAAATTCTGGGCTATATTGTGGTTAGCACAAAGTAAGGGAAACCAGTGTCCCTTATCATTATAAACTACAAAAAAATTATAACGTGGGTTTTAGGGGATCTCATTCAATTTAAAAACTGTATAAGAAACTAACAGAAATCCCAAAAAAAAACTTTTAAAACATTGGCATGATTAGGCTGCAATGTATGCATAAACTGTATTGTTCTTCCCAACTAATCATGAATAGGATATTTTTTACATCAATTAGTAATTTTAAAATTCCATAAATCCTATTTTTGAACCCACAGTAGACCTGTATGACCCATATAAGAATTATTCTTCTATAGAAGCTATAAAGTGACTTTTTTATCCCCACTACACCATACCTAAAGTAGATTTAATATTGTAAATTTTGTTCAACCTTCCCTGGGTAAGTTTCATATTTCCATTATATTTATCCCACTCTATCTAATTTTCTCCCATGGGTATCATAGATCATTTCATTATTGTAGATTTAATAAACCATTATGGAACAGAAATATTGGTTTCATTATTACTTCGATTTGTAATTTCTCTTTTGTTGGAAAATCCATTTTAGGGATTGGTGTTATGAGATATGTTTATCCCATTTAAGGTGGTTTCATTTTTATTTCCCAACTAAATTAACCATAAAAGTATTTAATTGATTTAATTTAATTTAATTGATTATGTGGAATTTGATTATTCTGATATTGTATTATTGAAAACCCAATGCCATTGAATTGGGGATTTTGGTATTAGAAATTTGATTTTTGCATGAAATTTATAACCCCCCCCCCCAATTCTATTGAAGATGGGTGTAATTTTAGTTTTTTTAAGATGGCTGAATTTAAATTGTTGAATTTAAATTTTTGAAGTATTTAGAAATATTATAAAAATTAAAATTTTGAATTTAATTGTGGAAATTCAAATTTGAAATTTATTTGGTCAAATTGTTTTCAAATATGTGTTTTTAATAATTATTTCAAAATGTATTTTATACTCTCCTTTGGAGTTTATCTTAGAATAATGTAATGATTTTATTAAAAAATCATGTGTTTATTTTTAAATGGGAATATGATTATTTGCAATGGAAAATGGGATGAATAATAGTTTATTATTTCATAATGTAAATTTCTAATCATTGATTTTTTAGAACACATGTATACCTTAGGTATTTAATGAGTTATTTTTACGACACTATATGATTTAAAATGTTCCAAAAAATCATTTATAATTTCGCATCCTTGATGGGGTTGTGAGTAATTCCACTTGACTTGTGTCAAAGGGAAATGTGTATAAAAATATTTCTTTGACACCTTGAGTGTGTGGAGTCATGTATCATGGAACTACCATACATATTTAGGTATATGAAAATGTTTCTCATTTATTTTAATTTAAAATGAAAATATGAAAATGTTTAAACTATTTTCCTTGCATTCTGATTTATATAATCAATTTCATATGAATGTTTTTTGTGAAGACATTTTTATAAAGTGTTTCCATCCTTGGAAGTGTAATTAATGAATTAAAAAAATCATTTAAAATTTGAAAAATGTTTATTTAAAAATAAAAACACAATATTTGGATAGTTAAATATTGAAAAATTATTATGGAATAATTGGAGAGACTATTCTATTATTTTAGATCACACCCTACATGTTCCTTTTGGTGTTTTAGTTTTCCACTTTCTAAGCTTAAGTAGGAGGGAAAACCATTTAGAGGTGGTTCAAGATATTGACCATAGGTCATTGAGAATTGTCTCTGATGGGGATTCAATTATCTCTCATGTTTCCCTAGTACTATTAGATAGTACATTAGGTTTTTGTAGCATTCTGTATTTGGGTACACTTCACTCTATGGAGTTATCTTCTATTCATAATGAATATTTTGTCTTTACTTCCACAATGTGTGTGGAAAAAATAATTACCACTATAATTTTTTGGAATGCATGTTCTATTAACCAACTTGTAGTGATCTGGAATGTCATTCACCCAATGTCAGAGTTACCTCTGTCATCTGGTTACTGGGGTACCTTGGTTGGTTATTAAAAAGTTCTACTAGAGATCTTAGTTGAGATTTTTGTCTTTATGTCAGTATGAAATGTCAAATATTATAAGTACACAAGAAGTAGTTTCAATTTAGTGTTTTGATAGATCTAAATAAAAAATACCATAAGTAAGCTGAAGTGGTTTTAAGAAGACATCTAGAATATCATTTCATATATTTTACCTGATTTTTATTTGGATATCTTGATATCTAAATCTGGTTTTTCTATAAAATGGGATAATTCTCCCATATTGTTCATTTAGAGTGTTTCTATGAGGTCCTTTTATTTTTTTCTAATGTTGTGGAGAATAATTATAATAAAAATACATGAAAATCAGATCCATTAGGATGATGTTGGTGAACCTCATTGAGAAAATACTTTTATCAACCCATATTTTATTGAGGTGTTAGTGCACAGAATCCAGGATTTGGGATAGACACCTGGTCTATCACCAATTCAATATCCTTCTTTGGAACCTCAAAGGGATTTTTATAGAATCATTATCAAGAATTCCTTCCCCAGAAGTCAGTAGTTTTCAAAAGATCTAATGATGCTCATGTTTCTAAGGAATGGTTCTGCAGGATTGAGCGTATTACAACCTGAACTATTTTGAATTAAATTTCCATTATTATTTAATAAAATATATTATTATGGTAAATAAAACACATTAATTACTTCGGTTTTATTATTTCCTATAATATTTAAATTATTGTTAATAATATTTACCACTGATAATATAGAAGTTGAACAATCATCACATGATTAGTATAAATATTGGGCATTAACAAATGATATTGACATATGTCAAAGATGTTAAGGAATCAACCCATAGAATTATACAATTTGAACCCAAGTTATCAATGATTTAAAGGGATATTGAATCTGTATGATTTATTTTTTACCAATCCCATTATGATATCCCTTAATAGAATCATGTTTGAAAATATTTATGGGAGAAGATTAAGCTCATCGAGGTCACAGAAAAAAATGTACTATGAACCACCCCATGAATGTATCACCATCACTCAGCTAACTTTATTGGTATTTTCTACTATATTATGGTGATATGTTTCAATACCATATAAAAATGAGTATGGAAATTATTTTTACAATAATAATGAATATATTCAATCATATTATTGTAATAGTATCAATGTTCATTTTTTTGATAACATAAAACATGAATTGTATTTTTCAGAAATATTAAAATTCAATTAAATATTTTATTTTTAATAATTAATAGATTTTTAAAGTAAATTAATTTTAATAAAATATAGTAATTAAATAACTTCTTTTAAATATAAATGTTCATATAATTTATATCAAGTAAATGTAATTTTTCAAAGGTTTAAAAAATGTTATTATTAAAAACACAGAATTTCATAATATCTATTGAATTAATTTTTAAAAAGAAAAATCTTACAATTATAAAATTATTTATATAAAATTAGTAATATTTTTCGAATCAGAACATTAACATTATACAATAGTTAATTTTCCATAATTTTCAAAGAATATAGAATTTTCAATTAAAACATTAAATACCATATAAATACAATCTGTTTACTATGACATCATAATTACACAAGAGTGACGTAAAAAATATTATATATGGTATAGACAAATAAATATATATTTAATATTTAATATTATGAGATATTATGATTATTGGATTAAATTTATAACGATATTTAGGATCCCCCAAAACAAGTAACATATTTTTTTGTTTTAAAATAATTTCAATAAGACTATGACACACCTACACATATGAAGGGGATTGATTTTATTATGATCATCCCTTTACCTAAAAGAATATTGAAAACAAATAACAGTTCTAAAATTGCCTGTGAAAAACCATGGGATTTTGTTGGTTTTGGTTATTTTGTTTTTTAGATTTCAAAACCAAAATAGTAAATAAATCCCTCGCATTTCCAGTATAAATAAACCCAAGATCCATTTTATAATCACACAAACTATTTTAAAAACTTCAATAAAATTCACTAAAATCACTAGAGTCCTCCCTAGGTTCTCCTAGAACTCATGAATCCCTTCTAATGAATTTTTTATCACACACTCCTGTAAGGGTTTATTAATTTATATTCATTATTAATATATCTTTAATATTATATGCCTTCTACTTCCAATTCCTTATGATTATAAATTCATATTCGTTTTCCTAATATTATCCATTTCATGTCTAAATGATCATATACCAATTTACCTCTTGTTGACCAAATTTTTTAATTATAATATGATGTCGTTATGCTATAGAAATTTTATCATGCTTTTTCATGGTAATATAATTATGTTGTGAATACCATAAAAATTCTATATATAGGGTATTCACCTTTATAATTATATAGTTCTCTGATTTGGGAATAAAATTAATTTATTCCACACACATTGACTATGGAATAAAATATTATGATGAATTTATCCATGTAGTATTATAAATCTGGTGCATTTTTGCATGAAAATGAAATGAAATTGATAGGTGCACCCAGAATTATATAGTTCACCAATGAATTGGTTAATTATTTTTCACGACCAGCCTTCACCAAGATGAGGGATGGGACAACAGATTTCCATACCCTTCTCTCTTCAAGTTGATGGAGAGATGATGACCCCCGAGACCCGCCTTCAATAGGTCCCGGAGTGGTGACTATCACCAAGGGTATACAATCACACAAAAAATGGAATGCATTGCCCTTTTTCATTTAATAATATTAGGAGAAAAGATAGTAAATCCCACAACACCAAAACAAAAAGTGCAAGTATGACTGAATGTAAACCATTCCAATATGGATGCTCAAAGGTAAATGATACAGGCCAGAAAACTCCAAAAGTAAACAGATGCCAAGAAAGGGAAAACGACAACAGCAACTTCCCCCCAAGGTCCATGCTAGTACGGTCCCGCATGATCTCTAAAGTCCTCCAGGAAACCTGATTTCAGTTTTATATACATAGGGTGAGTACAACAGTATACTCAGTAGGGGAAACCAAAGACTCTCGTGGACAAGTGAGGATACATTCTAATGTCCCATGGAAAAAGAGATGACCAAACACCCAACAAGGAAAATCTTTCCACACAAACCTCAATAAGGATGCTTCCCAAATAACACAAGTCAAGTAACGTATTGTATTAGAACATAAATATTTGGGTACCCCGCTCCACTTTCCAACTATTTATTGAAGATATCCTATGCATCAAATCAATCCCACCATTCTTACTGTAGTCCCACTACCACACCCCACCCGCACACACCTTGGCCATATCCTCACCGCAGTCCCACTGCCAAAACCTACCCGCAGACATCTGGGCCACAACCTCACAGCAGTCCCACTGCCGACCCTGCCAGCTGACTGCTGGGACAAAACCATCATGCGTAACCACACCTGCAAACACCTGGGTCAGAACAACCCCTGCCACGCCCGAAGACACCTGATCCTCATCCCCAAGACACTTGGGAAACAACCTGCATGCAAACACTTAGGACAACCACCACAACTACCCTTTCTGAAGATTCTTGGGATAATAGTGGACATCAGGCCATCACAGCCTGCTTGAAGAGTCTTGGGATATTCAAGAATGGGAGCATAAAAGGATCCAATAACTAGAAACTCATAGGAATTTTGGAAAAAAACTCCCCATAAAATGGTGTGTTCGGCACTATGTGATCAACGTGGTTGCGGTGCAAATAAGAAACATAAAAGCTACAGATATATTTATAGGTAACAAGAACTCATCCCAACCTAGGGTTTCCAAAACATAAGAACACGCACCCTAGTTAAAATTCATTCAAGAAAGAAAAGCACAACACTAACGGACAAGCCCCAACTCATTCCCAAAACGACTTCCCCATTTAGCCATTCTTGTTTCCATGTTCAAGTGATTCTATTAAGTGAATTCTACACTACCAGGAAACTAACTGGCACAACAACCAGCCAGGGAAAGAGACAGCCAAAAAGCAATTAAGAATCCACACTCGGTTCTCTTGTAAAGTCACAACAAACAAGGGATATGTTAGATCCCTCAATATACTCGAACCAAAGAAACCCTGAGACACAGCCCCATGTCCCCAAAATCCAGGAGCCAACGGTTTATCAACAACAGAGGATTCCACCCCAATTCGAGATTTAAACAGAGTAACCACACAGCCTCTGATTCTCAACTAGCGAAAGTATAACAATAGGGGATCCCATACCCACCCATATCACCCCATCAATCTAAGACCCCGTCAAAGAAAACCAAATGGACACCTGCAAATGGCCCGTGAAAGAAAACAACCAAACCACTACCACCAACACAAGGAAGGCCCATGCAGGTATTTTCATATTTAAAATATTTAACACACTCCTTGGTTTCAATTACACTGTGCTTTAATCACGGTTATCATACAAATTGTTTTATCCTTGTGTTTTCAATTTATTTAATTGTGTATATGTGACTAACTAATTTCATGTTAGGGTTATTTAAACATCTAGGAGAACTGAGGATCATTAGTGCGCAGAGAAAGACCACCAACAGCCCTGATTTTCCATGAGCATAGGCCCGTACATTTCGCAACACATATCAACATAAAAGATTACATCATAACATCGATCACACCCCAACATTTCGTTCTTTAAAGGTCCCTTCATTATCATTATTATGTTCGGTTTCATCCATTTCCATAGAGACAAAAGCATGCCCATGCTGCATGATACATAGAAAGAAGAGACGAAGGAGAAAATCCCTAATTGATTGATCAAGGATCGACATTTTTCTCAATGAACCAAGAATAGGGGATGCGCGATTTTCAGGGGTGGGACGTTGGGAACTCCAAGGACGAGCAGACGACCCGAGAGCAAGTGCACCACAAGTCTTGGAAAGGGGGCAAAACTCCAGGCACTCTAGGGAGAAGGAGAGGGGTTGGCCAAATGGAATAAGAGAAATAAGAACTTCCTATGCAATATATAGACAAAATCCCATTTTTATAGGATATGGGGATTTTGAACACATTCAATGTTGGATCATGGTTCCCCACGAGGTTGGGTGGTTACACACGATGAGATTAATTGTTATTTATTGATCCCCAACAGAAAGGTGGTAACAGCTGTGATTTTAAAGAATTAGATAAAACTATGAGTGATTATACAAGAAAACATAGCTAGTTCGGTTGGGGAGGGTCCCTCCACCCTCATGATTTTTAAATTATTGATTGAGGGATTAAAAACATCCTTGAGACACTTCGAACTGTTAAAAGGGCCTAAAAGTGGGGTTACGGGGGAGGCTGTAGAAGAAAAACCTACCAAGGCTGGGTGACACCGATCGGTCGTGCAAATCGGTCGCTCTGATCGTTGAGCTGATCAGTCGCGTTGTTCAGTCACACCGATCGGTCGCGCCGATTGGTTGAACACCAATATATGGCAAAGGGAGGGGTCATGAGGGTCTGGGCCATTACATTATATACCTCTCAAACCATTCTCTCACCTGATAATCAAAAACCAGACCAAGGGAAAGAGGGGGGGTCGGAACAACCACCTCGGAAGATACCTCTCTAGAGTGAACCTCTTTGACACAGGAACACCTTATCCCATGACCAAACACAAACACCCAACCACTGCATTCTCGTGAAACCATGAAAAAAAGGGATAAACCGTCCGGTCCAGTGGGAGAGGGGTTTCCCCTTCCTTCAAGTTATGATAACATCCGATTTGGGTGGAACTAACTCGCCCTCATGGGTTTAGGCACATCCATTTTAATATGTCTTAACTAGGGATCAGGTTCCCCCATCCCCATTATTTAAGAATCTTCACACACATATCCAGAGAAAAGGAAACTACACATCCATAGCCAACAAGGTAATGCATTACATAGTAAAAAATTACTAAACAAATAGGATAAAACTCAAAACAGCTCGGGGTATTGGGCACACCTCTGTGCTTCCCTCTCCCAGGTACTCTCCTCAATCCCACCATGTCTCCATAACACACGAACCAGTGGAATGGTTCTCCCACGAAGAACCTTCTCCTCACGACCCTCGATCGTCACTCATCTCTCCACGAAGGTTGCATCATCTTCAATGTCTAGACCTCCCCAGTCGAGGACATGTGAATCGTCATGCAGTTATCATCGGAGCTGGGACACATGAAATAAATTGTGTATCCTCAGTAGTGGTGGTGGTAACACTAGCTGATAAGACACTTTTCTAACTCGCCGCAACACTTCGAAGGGTCCCATGAATCTGGGAGAGATCTTTCTCCTCCTACCGAAACTCCGCTGCCCACGCCGAGGGGAGATCATCAAGAACACGTGGTCCCCGACCACGAACTCTAAGGGTCACCTCCTATCATCCGTATATGACTTCTGCCGGTCCTAAGCCACCTTCATCCATTCTCGTATAAGATGAACCTTCTTTGTTGTGTTCTGTACCACCTCTGGGCCAAGAACACCGGATTCTATGACTTATGTCCAGCACATGGGTGAGTAACATGGCCTCCCGTACAGGGCTTTGAATTCATACATGCCAATAGTGGAGTGGTAGATATTTTTATAGGAAAATTACACGAGAGGCATGTGTCACACCCAGGATCCTCCAAGGTCCAGTATGCACACTCGGAGCATATCTTCCAAGGTCTGGATGGTGCACCCTGTCTGCCCATCTGTCTGGGGGTGGAAGGCAGTGCTATGGCGCACCTTAATGCCAAAAGCATGCTGCAAACCCCTCCAGACTTTTGAGGTAAATCGGGAATCCCTATCCGAGACTACGAACCCTAAATCTCTATGAAACTGCACCACCTCATCCACATAACTCCGTGCTAGAGTGTCCATAGAACTCGACTCTTTGATCGCCAGGAAGTGAGCCGATTTCGTCATCTGGTCCACTACTACCCAGATATAATCACATTTTCCTTTCACCTTGGGTAGCCCCATGACAAATTCCATTGAGATATCATCCAAATTCCACTCGGGGACTTCTAAGGGTTGCAACAACCCGCCTAGAACACGATGTTCAACCTTCACCTGCTGACATACTAGGCACATGGCCACAAACTCTGCTACTTCCCGCTTCACCTTCGGCCACCAGAGTTGACCTCTCAAGCACCGGTACATCTTGGAAACTCCGTGGTTCACTCCTAGGGGTGATTTTTGGAACTCAATAAGAAATCTATTGTGCATCGCCACTGGAACAAACAACTTTCTTCGAAAAAGCACTCAGTTCTGACCAACCTTCGTCCACCTGTCCAGAGTATCCCCTTGGTTAACCTGGTCACACAACACCTCACATTCCGAGTCTTCCTATTGGGACTCCTCTACCTGCCGCAATATGGAAGACTGTAATGTCATATAATATAGGCATCTTCTACCACTGTCCATCCTCGCATCTAGTTGCATGTTACCCAACTCTCCAAACGCCTTCCAAGCATCTGCCGACTCTCGGACTACATATTTTTGCAACCTCTTGCTCAAAGCATTGGCCACTACATTTCCTTTTCCTGAAGTGTACGAAATCTTGATTTTGTAATCCTGGAGGAACTCCATCCACCTTCACTGCCCTATGTTCGGGTCCCACTGGGAGAAGTCATATTTCAGGCTCTTATGGTCGGTGAAGACCATGATGCGCTCCCCGACGAGGTAGTGTCGCAACAACTTTAGGGTGAACACGACCGCCACAAGTTCCAGATCATGAGTGGCGTAGTTACGCTCATGGGGGAGCAACTACCTAGAACCAAAAGATATCAACCCTTGCAACTGCATTAACACACACCTGAGGCCTTTCTATGAAGCATCACAGAACACCTCATATACTACCCCTCCTTCTGCAAATATCATCACTGTGGCACTAACCAACCTCTGCTTCAGATAGTTGATGGAAACCTAACACTGCTTGTTCCACATGAAATCCTGGTACTTCGTGTTCAAGACTGTCAAAGGTTCCACAACTTGGGAGAAGTTGGGCACAAAAATCCGGTAGTAACCTCCCAGCTTGAGGAAACTATAAACCTCTACCACTTTCTTGGGTGCTTCCATGAATCAACCACCTTGACCTTCGATGGGACCACTACTACTCCCTGCTCGGACACCACGTGCCCAAGGAAGTTCACTTCTCGCTTCCAAAACCTACACTTTGACAACATCCCCTAGAGATGGTGCTGTCGGAGGACCTCCAAAACCCTCCTCAGGTACTCTGTATGATCCTCTTCTAATCTTAAATAGTTTAGGATGTCTTCGATGAACACAACTACGAACCAATCTAGAAACTCTTGGAAGACGGAGTTCATCGGCCCCATGAACACATCATGGGCGTTTATAAGGCCGAAAGGCATGACTAAATACTCGAAGTGCCCATATCTGTACCCGAAGGCCATCATCGAGATGTCTCCCTCCTTCACCCTCAACTGGTGATACCCAGACCACAGGTTGATCATAAAGAACCACCCTACCCCTTTCAACTGGTAGAAAATTTATTCTATCATTGGAAGATGGTAGATATTCTTGATCGTTACCAGATTCAACCTCCTACAGTATATGAACAACCCGAGACCAATATATGCCTTCTTTGTGAACACGACTGGAGCACCCCACTGTGACGCACTTGGTCGAACATAACCCCTCTTCATCAGATCGTCAATCTGAATCTGCAACTCTCGTAGCTCCAAAGGTGCCATCCATTAGGGAGCCATTGAAATCAGATGAGCACCAGGATGCAAGTCTATCCCAACCACGATATTATGTCGAGGGGGTAGAGTCGTCACCTCCTCTGGGATAACATCCATAAAGTCACTGACAATCCATGGTACCTCCACCATCTCTTCATATACTGACTGTACTGATAGCATGGCTAACAATGAGAGGAGGGGTTCCTCTCACCTACCTCACTTCTGACCACTCCGCTCGCCGATGAAGTAACACGTTGGAAACCTAGGTCTGACAACACGACCCTTATTTGGAAGTAGTCAATGACGGAATACACAGATAATTGCTAGTCAATTTCTAGGATGACATCATATGGCTGTATCTACAACAAAATTAGTTACCTAAAAGACTGATGTGGCCCTACCATCAGCCTACACCCTCAGAAATCATAAGATAAGTCGGTCTGACCTTCTCCTGGCGTGCTCAGCACCAGGGGCACTAGAATTCTTTCAGAGTCTAAACCCAAAGCACAGGCCAGACTGGGTGTAACAATGGAGTGGGAAGCTCTGGTATCAAATAGGGAATAAGATAGAGTACTGAACAAACTGATCCTACCTCGAACGACCTCTGGTCCTACTGGAACTACTGCCTCCGCGGCATGCAACTACTTGTGCCCAGCTCCTCTTCCTCTTGGCTATCGGCCACCGCCCCGATCACGCCCTGGTCGAGGTTCCTGAGAAGCTCCCTGGTGGCATCCTCCTCTTGCAACGTCTTCACTCGGAGGAGAGGGAGCTCGCTGCCCTCCCTGATGCTGAAAGGGACTAGATGGAATCTACTACTGCTGAGGTTGGTGATGGGCATTCCCACTACCACCGTACTGCACTCTATCCAGGCACTGGTTCTGAAGGTGCATGTGGCTCTCGTAGACGAAACATCTCGGCCCTTGGCCCGAAATAAAAGGGCAAGGGCTAAGGGATAAGAACTAGAACTGTTGAGGCATTCTCCCTATTGGTCAAAACCTAGAGTGTCCTCATGCTGGAGGTCTGGTAATGACGACCTTCCTTTTCGATGGGCCTAGCTAAATCCCCTCTCATGACACACCTCCCAGAATGTGCGTCCTCTCTACCAATTCATACTTCTTCTACATCTCTAAGAATGTTTGTAAGGAGAAGGGGACAACAACATACTGAAGCGGAGGTCAGAGTGCCTCCTCTATATGTCTCGCCCGAGACTCCTCATCTGGAAAGAGTTCTGGAGCAATGAGAAGGAGATCCTTGAACTTGATCCCAAAATCCCTCACTGACATACTCTCCTGAGAGAGGGAGAGTAGCTCCCGACTCTTATCTGCCTCCATCGTAGAAGAGATTAATTCCACCCTGAACTCCTTCTAAAAATCAGCCCATGCCACCTCAGCTTCTCTCCTCTCCCCCAGGTAGAGCGTCCACCACTGACGTGATGCTCCATGCATCTGGCTAACGAATTGAGTAACCCAGTACTCCATTGGGACCCGAATCAAGCTGAAAGATATCACTAGGTCCTCGAGACAGCTCTCTGTCTCCACGTCTGACATGCTGCCCTCGTACTTCCAAGGTTCTGCCGCTGAAAAGCTCAAAGCGTCTTCTTCCATTGGTCATCCTCGTCCTCTCGGTCGATTCACTGTCGATCGATTAAGTCAACCTCCTGGTCCTCGATCTTCTTTACCACTCGTGGTCACCTCCCAGGCGTTATAGCTGCAAGTTAAACAACGAATTCCTATGCCCAAGTAGTGTAGGGTATAGTTCTTAAATTTTTTTAGACTTCTTCATTTCATTTGAATCCCCAAGACACCCATGAAACACGAGAACAAAAGTCATTATGAGGCATGTACCTTCAATAGGGTCCTTACCATGCAATCAGTGTGGCCTCACTTGGTCGTTCGGTAGGTCCAGAGTCCTTGCATCGGATCACGGGGGGCCCAAAATCTCATGTCCTAACCGGTCTTCCCTGGCCTAAATCACGCACCAAGGTCACCCAACACTTTTTCCCTACCATCCCATGAAATCTTCACTATGCCTAACTCCAGACTCCATCCTATCTCTCAAAACATCCTCTAATACCATTCTTTCATGACCCTCCTTCACCAAGATGAGGGAAGAGAGAGCAGATTGGAAGACCCTTCCTTCTTCAAGTTGAAGGAGATATGATGACCCCCAAGACCCACCTTCAATAGGACCCGGAGTGGTGACTAGAACCAAGGGTATAAAATCACGCACTAAATGGAAGGCATTACCATTTTTATTTTAATAGGATTGGGAGATAAGATAGTAAATCCTACAACCCCAAAACTGAAAGTGCAAGTACGACTGAAAGTAAACCATTCCCATATTCATGTTCAAAGGTAAAAGATACAAGAAACAAAACTCCAAAAGTAAAAAGATACCAAGAAAGGGAAAATAAAAACAGCAACGACCCCAAGGTCCATGCTAGTACGGTCATGAACGATCCCTGAAGTCCTTCGGGAAACCTGAATGTAGTTTTATATATGTTGGGTGAGCACACAAGTATACTCAGTAGGGGAAACCAAAGACTCTCGTGCACAAGTGAGGGGACATTCTAATGTCCCGTGGAAAAAGAGTTGACCAAACACCCAACAAGGAAAATCTATCCACCCAAACCACACCAAGCACACTCCCTAAATAACTCAAGTAAAGTAACATATAGTATTAGCACATCAATATTTGGGTACCCCGCACCACTTTCCCTCTGGTTATAGAAGACATCCTACGCATAAACCAATCCTGCCATTCATACTGCAGTCTCACTGCCACACCCCGCCTACACACACCTAAGCCATATCCTCACCGTAGTCCCACTGCCAAAACCCACCCATAGGCATCTGGGCCACAACCTCACCGCAGTCCCACTGCCAACCATGCCCGCAGACACCTGGGCCACATCCATCACACGGAACCACACCCGAAAACCCCTCAGTCAGAACAATTACTACCATGCCCTAAGACACATGTGCCTCATCACGAAGACACTTGGGAAACAACCTACCGCCAAACACCGAGGCCAACCACAACAACTACCCTGCCCAAAGATTCTTGTGCTAATAATGGACTTCAGGCCATCACAACAAGCCCGAAGAGTCTTGGGCTATTTTGGAAAGGGAGAAGAAAAGGATCCAATAACCAGCCACTCATAGGAATGTTGGGAAAAACACCCTCCCCATAAAATGGGGTGTTCGGAACTAAGTGATCAACGTGGGTGGGGCGCGAATAAGAAACATAAAATCTACATATATTTGTATAGGTAACAAGCACTCATCCCAACCTAGGGGTTCCAAAACCTAAGCACAAGCACCCTCGTTACTATTCATTCAAGAAAGAATAGAAGGACACTAACGGCCAATCCAAAACTCATTCTCAAAACCGATTCCCCATTTATACATTCTTGTTTCCATGTTCAAGTGATTCTATTAATTGAGTTCTACACTACTGGGAAACTAACAGGCACAACCACAAGCTAGAGAAAGAGACACCCAAACAACAACTTAAACTTCACACCTGGTTCTCTTGTAAAGTCACAACAATAAAGGGATAAGCGATATCCCTCAATGTACTGAAACCAAAGAAACACTGAGACAGAACCCCATGTCCCCAAAATCCAGGAGACAGTGGTTTCTCAACAACAAAGGATTCCACCCCAATTTGTGATATAAATAGAGTAACCACACACCCTCCGATTCTGAACCCATGAAATTATAACAACAGGGGAACCCATCCCCACCCATATCACCCTAGAAATCTAAGCCCCCTTCCAAGAAAACCATAGGGTCACCCGCAAATGGACCGTGAAGGAAACCAACCAAACCACAACCGCCAACACAAGGCAGGCTCATGCACGTATTTTCTGATTTAAAAGATTTAAGAAACCCAATAGTTTCAATTCCACTGTTCTATAGCAAGGGTGATCATAGAGAATGGCTGATACTGGTGTTTTCAATTTATTTAACCGAGTATACGTGATTAACCAATTCCATGTTAGGGTTATTAAAAACATCTAGGTGCATCGAGGTTCATTAGTGCATAGATAAAGACCACCAACGACCCTGTTTTTTAGTGAGCATATGCCCGTACAATTCGATACACATATCAACATAAAAGAGTACAACATCACATTAATCACACCCCCTAGTTCTATAATGGTCTTTTTATTATCATCATTAAGTTCGGTTTTAGAAAATTCCACAGAGATAAAAGCATGCCCACCCTGCATGATACACATAAAGGAGAGATGAAGGAGAAATCCCTACTTGATTGATCAAGGATTGGAATTTTTCTCCACGCGCCAAGAACATGGGATGTGAGATTTGCATGGGATGGACATCAAGAACTCCATGGACGAGCAGACGACCCGAGAGCATGTGCACCACCAGTCTTGGAAGGGCGGGGGAAACTCTAGGTGCTCCATGGAAAAGGAGAGGGGTCAACCAAAAGGAATAAGAGAAATAAGAACATCCTCTGTGATATATAGATAAAATCCCGTTGTTATGGGATATAGGGATTTTGAACGCCTTCAATGTCAGATTGTGGATCCCCACACGGTTGGGTGGTTACACATAATGGGATTAATTGTTATTTAATGATCCCCATCAGAAAGGTGTTAACAGCTGTGATTTTAATGATTTTAATAAAATAGAGGGGCATTATACAAGAAAACACAGCTTGGTCGATTGGAGAAGGTTGTTCCACCCTCAATATTTTTAAATAATTTATTGAGAGCATAAAAACGGCCTTGAACCACTTCTAATGGTTAAAAAGGCCTAAAAGTGGGGTTTTAGGGGAGGCTGTAGAAGAAAAGCATGCCAATGCTGGGTGACACCGATCGGTCGTGCCGATCGGTCGCACCATTCGGTCGCACCGATCGGTCAAGCCGATTGATCGTACACCGAAATTTGGAAAAGGGAGGGGTCATGAGGGTCTGGTCCATTACATTAGATACCTCTCAATCCATTCTCTTCCCCATTAATCAAAAACTAGACCAAGGGAAAGAGGGTGGTCGGAACAACCACCCTGGAAGATACTTCTTTGGAGTGAACCTCTCTGACACAGCAACACCTTATCCACTGAACAAAAACAAATTCCCTACCACTCCTTTCCAGTGAAACCACCCAATACAAGTGCTAAACCATCTAGTCCAGTGGGAGAGGGGGTTCCCCTTCCTCCATGTTAAGATACTATCCTCTTTGGGCAGCTCTGACTCACCAGCATGGGTTTAGGCGCATCGACTTTAATGAAACATAACTAGGGATCAGGTCCCCCCCATCCCCATTCATTAGGAAACTTCACACACACATCCACAGAGAAGGAAAATGCACAGCTATAGTCAATAAGTTAAAGCATTACACCGTAAACAAGTATTGACCAAACAGGATAAAACTCAAAACAGCTCGAGGTATTGGGCACGCATTTGTGCATCCCTCTCCCAGGTACTCTTGTAAATCCCACCATATCTCCATAACACACGAACCAGGGGAATGGTTCACCCACGAATCACCTTCTCTGCACGACCCACGATCATCACTGGTCTCTCCATGAAGGTTGTATCGTCTTTGATGTCTAGACCACCCAAGTCGAGGTAATGTGAATTGTTGTGCAGATATCTTCAGAGCTGGGACACATGGAATACATCATGTATTTTCATGAGAGGTGGTGGTAACTCTTGCTGATAAGCCACTTTTCCGACTCTCCACAACACATTGAAGGGTCTGATGAATCTGGGAGAGAGCTTGCTCCCACTACCGAACCTCTATTGCCCACGCCATGGGGAGACCTTCCAGAACATGTGGTCCACGACCTCGAACTCCATGGGTCTCCTCCTACCATCCGCATATGAATTATCCTAGTCCTGAGCTGCCTTCATCCTTTCTCATATAATCTGTACATTCTCTATTGTGTTCTGGACCACCTCTGGGCCAAGAACACCTACTTCTCTGACTTCTTTCCAGCTCACGGGTGAGCGACATGGCCTCTCGTACAGGGATTTTAACGGAGCCATGACAATGGTGGAGTGGTATCTATTGTTATAGGAAAATGCATCCAGAGGCAAGTGTCACACACAGGATCCTCCAAGGTCCATGATGCATGCTCGCAGCATATCTTCCAATGACTGGATGGTGCGCTTGGTCTGCCCATCTGTCTGGGGGTGGAAGGCAGAGCTAAGGCGTAGCTAGGTGCCAAAATCATGCTGTAAACCCCTCCAGACTCGTGAGGTAAATCGTGCACCCCTATCCCAGACTATGGACCTTTTAACTCCATGTAACTGCACCACCGCATCCAAATACCTCCTTTCTAGAGTGTTCACAACACTCGACACTTTGATCGCCAGGAAGTGAGCCGATTTCGTCAACCAGTCCACTATTACCTAGATGGAGTCGCAGCCTCCTTGCACCATGGGTAGTCCCATGAGTAAATCCATCGAGATTTCATCCCACATCCACTCGGGGACTTATAAGGGTTTCAACAACCGGCATGGAACTCGGTGTTCAGCCTTCAACTGCTCAAATACTAGGCACTTGGCCACAAACTCTGCTACTGCCCGCTACACGCTGAGCCACTAGAGTTGACCTCTCAAGCCCCAGTACATCTTGGAAACTATCGGGTGCACTTATATGGGTGAGTTGTGGAACTCACTAAGAACTATCTCACGCATCACCCATGGAACAGACAGTTTTCCTCAAAAAATCACTTGGTTCTGACAATCCTCTGTCCAGCCTTCCAGAGTATCCCCTTGGTTAACCTGGTCATGCATCACCTCACTTTCCGAGTCACCCCATTTGGAATCATCTACCTGCCTCAACAGAGAAGACCTCACTGTCATCTAATATATGTATCTTCTTCCACTATCCATCATTGCCTCTAGGTGCAGGGCTTTCAACACTCCCATCGCCTTACAAGCGCCTTTCGACTCTCAAACCGCATCATTCTGCGACCTCCTGCTCAATGCATCGTCCACTACATTTCCTTTTCCAGAAGTGTAGGAAATCTCGAATTCGTAATCTTGGAAGAACTCCATCCACCTTCACTGCCGTATGTTCAGGTCCCTATGGGATAAGACATACTTCAAATTCTTGTGGTCAGTGAAGACCACGAAGCGCTCCCTGATGAGGTAGTTCTGCCACATATTTAGTGCGAACACGACCTCTGCAAGCTCCAGAATATGGGTGGCATAGTTACGCTCATGGGGGTACAACTTCCTAGACCCATTAGAGATCACCCCTTACTGCTACATCAACACAAACCCGAGGCCTTGCCCTAAAGCATCACAGAACACCTCATATGTTGCCCCTTCTTCTTGCAATCTCAGCACTGGGGCAATAACCAACCTCTCTTTAAAATAGCTAAACGCTGCCTCACACTGCTCGTTCCACACGAAATCCTGGTCCTTCATGGTCAAGGTCGTCAAAGGTGCCGCAACTTGGGAGAAGTTGGGCACAAACCTCCAGTAGTAACCTGCTAGCCCGAGGAAACTACGAACCTCTGCCACGTTCTTGGTTTCTTCACAAGAAACAACTACCTCAACCTTCGATGGGTCAGCCAATACTCCCTGCTCGGACACCACATTCTTAAGGAAGTTCACTTCTCACATCTAGAACCTACACTTCGACAACTTCCAACAGAGCTGGTGCTGTCGGAGGACCTCAAAACCCGTTTTCAGGTGCTCTGTGTGATCCTCCTATGATCTTGAAAAGATCAGGATGTCGTCGATGAACACGACTACGAACCGATCCAGACACACTTGGAAGACGAAGTTCATCATCCCCATGAACACAGCCGGAGCATTCGTAATGCCGAAAGGCATGACTAAAAACTTGAAGTTCCTATATCTACACCTAAAGGGCATCTTCAAGATGTCACCCTCCTTCACCCTTAACTGGTGATACCCAGACCGCATGTCGATCTTCTAGAATTACCATGCCCCTTTCAGATGGTCTAAAAGATTGTCTATCCGTAGAAGAGGGGAGCGATCCATGATTGTTACCAGATTCAGCTTCCTATAGTCTATGCACAACCTGAGACCACCATCTGCCCTTTTTGTGAAAAAGACTAGAGCACCCCACGATGACGCACTTGGTCGAACATAACCCATCTTCATCGGATCATCAATCTGAATCTGCTAATCTTGTAGCTCTGATGGTGCCATCCGGTAGGGAGGCATCAAAATCATATGAGCACCAGGCTGCAATTCTATCTCAAACTCGATATTACATCGAGGCGGTAGAGTCGTAAACTCCTCATGGAAGACGTCCATAAACTCACTGACAATCCCTGGAACCTCCACCCTATATTCATCTACTGACTCCACTTAAAGCTCGACTAACAAGGAGAAGAGGGGTTCCTCTCGCCTACCGTCCTTCTGGCCACTCCGCTCACCGGTGAAAGTAACACGTTGGCCACCTATGTCTGAGAACACAACCTTTCATTAGAAGTATTCGATGATGGAATACATAGATAACAACCAGTCAATGCCTATGATGACATCGTATGTCTATATCTACATCAAAAGTATATCCTTGATATAATGATGTGGCCCAACCATCAGCATACACCCAGGAAAAAATTAAGATAATTTGTTCTGACCTCTAACTGGCATGCTCAGCACCAGAGGCACTGGAAGTATCTCAGTATCTAAACCCAAATCACGGACTGGACTGGGTGTAACAAAGGAGTGAAAAGGTCCGTTATCAAACATGGCTTAAGCAAGAGTACTGAAAAAACTGATCATGCCTCAAATGACCTCTGGTTAAGTAGGAACTGCTGCCTCCGCGGCATGAAAGTACCCGCGCCCAGCTCCTCTTCCTCTCGTCTTTCGGCCACCTCCCCAACCACGCGCTGGTTGAGGTCCCTGAGGAGCACCCTGGGGGAGGCCTCCTCCTGCAACATCTGCCCTCAGAGGAGCCGGATATTGCTACACCTGCTGCTGCTGATAGGGAATAGCTGGAAGATGTTACTGCTGTGGTGGGTGATGAGCCTTCCCACTACCGCCGTACTGCACTCTATCTGGGTAATGGTTCCGAAGGTGCATGTTTCCCCTGAAAACAAAAAATATGATCCCTAGGCCGAAGGAAAAGGGTGAGGGCCAGGGGATCGGAACTGGAACTGCTGAGGCCTACTCCCTGCTGGTCGGAAACTAGAGGGTCCCGATGCTGGAGGTCTGGTGCTGACGTCCTTCCCCTTCGACGAGCCTAACTGAATCCCCTCTTGTGACACACCTCCCAACATATGCATCCTCTCCACCACATCAGCCTTCTTCTGCACCTCTATGTATGTCGGTATGGAAAAGGGGACAACAACATACTGAAGAGGTGGTCAGAGTGCCACTTCTAGACATCTCACCCGAGACTCCTTATCTAGAAATAAGTTCTGAGCAAAGCGAAGGAGGTCCTTGAACATGATCCCCAACTCCCTCACTGACATACACCCCTGCTGGAGGGAGAGTAGCTCCAGCCTCTTCTCCTCCTTCATCGTAGAAGAGAGGAATTCCGCCCGGAACTCCTCAAAAGCATCCCACACCACCTCATCCTCTCTCCTCTCCCCCAGGTAGAGCATCCACAACTGACGCGCTGATCCACACATCTGGCTGATGGCCAGCGGAACCCAGTACTCCATCATGTCCCAAATCAAGCCGAAAAATATCACTATCTCCTTGATCCAGCTCTCTGTCTACACATCTGAGATGCTTCCCTCGTACTTCTCTAGGGTCTATCACTGAAAACCTCAAAGCGTCTTCTGCCACTGGTAATCCTCCTCCTCTCGGTCGATCCTATGTCGATAGACCAAGTCAACCTCATGGGCCTCGATTGTCTGTACCACTCGTGGTTTCCTCCTAGGTTCCATAGATGCAATGTAAACAAGGAATTCCTAATCCTGAGTAGTGTAGGGTATTGTTCATAAAGAAAATTCGTAGAATTATTCATTTATTTTGAATCCCCAAGACACCCACAAAACACAAGAACACAAGACATTATGATGCATGTACCTTTCCTAGGGTCCCTTTCCTGCAATCAGTATGTCCTCACTTGGTCGTTCGATAGGTCCAGTGTCCTTGCATCGGATCACGGGGGGCCCTAAAATCTCATGTCCCAGCTGGTCTTTCCTGGCATAATTCACGCACCAAGGTCACCCAACATTGTTTCCCTACCATCCCATGCAATCCTCATTGTGCCTAACTCCATACTACATCCTATCTCTCAAAACCTCATTTGATACCATTCTCTCCTCACCCTCCTTCACTAACATGAGGGAAGAGAGAGAACATTTCAGACCCTTCCCTATTCAAGTTGAAGGAGAGATGATGACCCCCAAGACCCAACTTTAATAGGTCCCAGATTGGAGAATAGCACCAAGGGTATACAATCACACACTAAATGGAAGGCATTACACTTTTTCTTTTAATAGGATCGGAGGATAGGATAGTAAATCCCACAACACCCAAACTGAAAGTGAAAGTACGGATGAAAGTAAACCATTCCCATATGCATGTTCAATGGTGAAAGATACAAGCCACAAAACACCAAAAGTAATAAGATAGCAAGAAAGGGAAAACAAAAACAGCAACTGCCCCCAAGGTCCATGCTAGTACGGTCCTGCATGATCTCTGAAGTCCTCATGGAAACCTGAAAGCAGTTTGATATATGTAGGGTGAGAACACAATTTTACTCAGTAGGGGAAACCAAATACTCTCGTGCACAAGTGAGGAGACATTATAATGTCCCGTGGAAAAAGAGATGACCAAACACCCAACAAAGAAAAGCTATCCACCCAAACCACACCAAGCACGCTCCCCAGATAATGCAAGTCAAGTAACGTATAGTATTAGAAAATAAATATTTGGGTCCCCACACCACATTAAATCTTATTTTTGAAGACATCCTACACATCGAACCAATCCCACCATTCTTACCGCAGTCCCACTGACACAGCCCGCTCGCACACACCTTGGCCATATCCTCACCGTAGTCCCACTGCCAAAACCCGCTCGCAGACATCTGGGCCACAACCTCACCGCAGTCCCACTGCCAACCCTTCCCACAAACACCTGTGCCACAACCATCATGCGTAACCACACTTGCAAACACCTAGTTCAGAACAACCACTTCCACACCCAAAGACACCTGGGCCTCATCCCGAAGACCCTTGCGAAACAACCTTCCCACAAACACCTGGTCTAACCACCACAACTACCATGCTCGATGATTCTTGGGATAATAATGGACTTCATGCCATCATAGTCTAACTGAAGATTCTTGGGCTACTCGGGAAAGGGAGCAAAAAAGTATCCAATAACCAGCCACTCATAGGAATTTTGGGAAAAACACCCTCCCCGAAAAATGGGGGTGTTCGACACTATGTGACCAATGTGGGTGGGGTGATAATAAGAAACATAAAAGTTGCACATATATTTATAGGTAAAAAGCACTCATCCCAACCTAGGAGTTCCATAACCTAAGAACATACACCCTCATTACAATTCATTCAAGAAAGAATAGAAATGCACTAATGGACAAGACACAACTCATTCCCAACCCAGTTCCACATTTATCCATTCTTGTTTCCATGTTCAAGTGATTCTATTAAGTGAATTCTACACTACCGGGAAACAATTTGGCACAACCATAAGCCATAGAAAGAGACAGCCAAACATCAACATAAACATTCACACCCGGTTATCTTATAAAGTCACAACAACAAAGGGATAAGAGAGATCCCTCAAAGTACTGGAACCAAAGAAACCCCGAGACACATCACCATGTCCCCAAAATCCATAAGCCAACAGTTTCTCAACAACATAGGATTCCACACCAATTCGTGATATAAACAGAGTAACCAAACAGCCTCCGATTATCAACAAGAGAAAGTATGACAACATGGGATCCCATCCCCACCCATATCACCCCATCAATCTAAGCCCCTATCCAAGAAAATAATAAGGTCACCCGAAAATGGCATGTTAAAGAAAACAACCAAACCACCACTGCAAACCCAAGGCTGGACCATGAAGATATTTTCAGATTTAAAAGAATTAACACAATACATGGGTAAAATTCTACTGTGCTTTAACTGTGGTTATCACAGGAAAGGGTTGATCCTAGTGTTTTCAATTTATTTAACAGAGTATACGTGATTAACGAATTCCTTGTTAAGGTTATTTAAACATCCAAGAGCACCGAGGTTCATTAGTTCGCTGATAAATACCACCAACAGCCATGATTTTCATGAAGCATAGGCCCATACAATTCACAACACATATCAACATAAAAGAGTACATCATAACATTGATCACTCCCCCCTTTCGTTCTATAAAGGTCCGTTCATTATCTTCAATAAGTTCGTTTTCAGCAATTTCCACAGAGAAAAAAGCATGCCCACCCCGCATGATTCAGAGAAAGGAGAGAAAAAGGAGAAAATCCCTACTCGATTGATCAAGGATCTACATTTTTTCCACGCTCCAAGAACATGGGATGTGCAATTTTCAGGAGAGGGACGTTGGGAACTCCAATGATGAGCAGACGACTAAAGCGCAGGTGCACCATAAGTCTTAGAAAGGGGGGGTGGACACCATGCGCTCCAGGGAGAAGGATAGGGGTCGGCCAAAAGGAAGAATAGGAATAAGAACTTCCTCTATGATATATATATAAATTCACGTTGGTACGGGATATGGGGATTTGGACACCTTCAATGTCGAATCGTGGTTCCCCACGTGGTTGGGTGGTTACACACGACGAGATTAATTGTTATGTAATGATCCCCATAGATAAGGTGGTAAGAGATGTGATTTTAAGGAATTTAATACAACCTTGGAACATTATAAAAGAAAACACGACTAGGTCGGTTGGGGAGGGTCGCTCCACCCCCATGGTTTTTAAAGTATTGATTAAGGGATTAAAACATCCTTGAACCACTTCCAACGGTTAAATAGGACTAAAAGTGGGGTTACTGGGGAGGTAGTAGAAGAAAAGCCTACCAAGGCTGGGTGACACAGATCAGTCGCACTGATCAGTCGTGCCGATCAGTCGCGCTGATTGGTGATACACCGTAATTTGGAAAAGGGAGGGGTCATGAGGGTATGGGCCATTGCATTATTAGTATCATGATATGGATTTTTTTGGAATGGGAGTTAATGTGATTCCTTTATGAAACTTTTTCTATACCTATGTCATGTAGTTGGCCTCGACCTATGTTTACGGTGGAATGTTTTATGTTTTTTCAACATTTACCATGTGTCCTTTAGGAATGACATTTTATATCATTTTTTATTGTTCATATTTATTATTCCTAATATTTTTATGCCCCACAGATATTACTTGTGTAACTCCCCAACCTCAGAATCACAGAGTCAGTGCATTATTACGTTTCATTAGAATGATAAAAAAAGATCAAGTCTGTAAATCCCGATTAGTTTAGTAGATTTGGAAGAACTAGATACATTAATACGGTTTACATTAAATCATTAAATAGAAAACTACAACACCATTGTTTCCATAGACAACACTAAGATCCCATCGTCTATCATTGCAGGTAAGAGATAATATAATTATTCACATCCTAGGAAAAATAAAACATAGAATTTGGTGATCTCAGATGCTCAGTAGGGATACCAATATACCGGAAGAATTCATAAACAAGCATAAACATTTAAATTAATGTATAAGTCTAAAACAAAATCCTTTTAAACATAAACTTCATCAAAATATAGAAAAGATAAAAATAAAATAATTTCATTTACTTATTCACATGGATATTATACTAGTCGAATAATCACTTTCAATATCAATAGCCACATTCATAATTATGGAATGTATAATTCCAGACATTCAGAACCACATAGTCAAGGCCTTGAGCCAAGACTACAAATAATTTTTTAATAGAGCCTTGTGACAAGACACTAGTTTGTCTCATGAGACCTACTGATGCATCGAGGAGCTATATCAGGATGCATCTATCACTTACTAAGTCCAATGAATTTCTCGTATGAAAATCATGAAACATAACATAAACATTCTGATTAAAACAAGCATACGAAATGTCAATACTTTATCCACATACCATGAATGTTAAAAAAATATCACATCCACATTAAAAAATAAATCATTAAATACAATATGGAAGATTTTATTATAACAGATAACCTCAATCGAGAATAATGAAATATATGGACATAGATGAAAATAATCATCAAAACTATTTGAGATAAATTTCCCACTTTTTCATGAAATCATTTAAAAGTCGCACTATTTTTCAAGAAACTGTTTAAAAATAATTTTTTGAACCAAAGTGTCCAATAACACATTGAAAAATTATAATTGAATTTTAATTTTAAAACATTAATTTCCATATAAATAAATCCTTAAAACTATTTTTAAAACATGGACATTAATGAGCAGGATTTAGAAGAATAAAATTTTAAAATATTTAAAATTATATTTTAGTTAGAGTTCCTAACCAAATGAGAGAATCTTGAATACAAATAATTGATGAAATTAAAAATCAATAATATCTTTAGAATAAAGGATTTCATGATATACTATTTCAAAGGACAATATATACACCATATTAAAGTGAATTGGTGCATACCAACAAAGAAGTCTCAATGGAATATAAATTGATATGAAATACCTTATAACGACAGTATCCTTATATAAAGGATAAATCAATGAATTTATTATGTATGAAAAATATTAATATAGTCAATATGATAGGATATTCAGTGTAAATAAATACGAGTATATTAAAAAATATTCTTGTATAAACAACTCTGAAGACTTGGATGTTTAACTTAATGAATGGAAATTGAGTTATGATCAAGTTTATATCAATGAATTGAGAAATTATAAATGGAGTGATTATGTGAATCAAACTTATATCCACTAAAAGGGAAGTGGAAATTACTACACAAATAATAAATAATTAATCCACACATAATCACGGAGTAAAATAATCAATGAAGTATTTGTGAAGTCGAATGTGTGGAAATTGAAATTTGAAATTCCCTTACCAATTTGGTAACATACGAAACATACATCCCATGAAAGGTAGATCATAAAATGAATATTTAAATACTCTTAAATTAAACTATATTACACTAAGTATACAATCATGGACAATACAAATGCCACAAAAAAGGAAATAGTGGCCAATATAGCATGAATCTCACGGGAAGAAAAAGTGAGATGAAAAATCCTTACAAAATTGTAATCAATCGAGTCGTATGACCAGAAGTTAACAACCACAAAATTAATCATAGAATACAATGAATATAAATAGAATCATGATAATATATATCAAATGGAAGTACACAATACATCACGTCCAATAAATAAGTGGCGAACAACGGAAATCTCACAGAATTAAAAGTGAGATAAGAAACCCCTTACTTTTTACATTTCCTTGGTCGAGGGTAGGATAAAATGATTTATAATGGTTAAATTATTGTTATTAAATTATAAAATAATAATATATATTAATATGATATGATATATGATCTTTTAATATTGTTTTGTTAATATAATTTTAGTATTATCATTGTTCCGGTTGTTAACTGATTTGTTTTCCTTTATATGATTTGTTTCATAAGTAGTGATTTTTATGAATAGGATGTATCTTAATCATATTGATAATTATAATAAGTCTTTAGACATTATTTTTAATAATCTAATGAAAATTATTCTTGATTGTATTACGATGGAGAATGAATCTCATCGCATTCATAGAGACGACAATCCGTACGTACGCACGATCGCCAATTTGATTCTTTTAAAATTAAAATAATATATAATTTAAAGGTATATCATATATACAGAATCATTTTCATGTTATATATATTATTTACATAAATTACACTTCATTATTATACCCATCCAAATAATAATGTATTGAATAACTATTACAACACAACGTCGAGGCAATAAGTCATATTTATGCACCTAGAGTGACATGTAATTCAAAGGATGGATAGAATAATGAATATGGTTGTACCATTTTATAATAACATTAATGTATATAGAATATACTGGAGTTATTATTTTATAATGGAAACAACAAAGAAATAGGAAGTGGAAGAAGAAAAGAACTTGAATGAGGTGATGAAATATTTACCTCTTCTTCGGGTTCTTCCATTGTATTTGATAAAAAGAGAACCATAGGTTGGCGTTCTGACTAAAGGAAGGCCGATATGATGAAGGGATGATAGTTGAGAGGGTATTTGGGCTGATTTTGGCTGATCCAAATGGCTTTGTGGGTCTGAAATAGAGAGAAGGTGGAGATCCCTTTTATAATCAGGGTGAGGGGAACCTTAGGAAAGGCTAGAAATATTATTTTATTATAAAACAAATTTTCTGTTTATGATGGATTAAAAATAAATTATTCAAAGTCTAATGAATGGATGGGTCGAAAACAACTCAACCCATAAGTTTATATTGTTTTGTGTCACTACATTATCTTTATCATTTAGATGTAACAATTAGATTAATAGATACCCATTTATCATGTCTCTTTGTATTTTTATATTATATGGTTAGTAAACATACTATTTACTTGAAATAGAACTCCATGATGTTAATTAATGATACACCTATCATTACATTAGCCTTTTTTAAAAATACTAATATTTTTAGGAAAAGAATATCAATTAATAATATAATATTTGTTTTAAAACCCATTATGATAATTTTGACACTATTTGGTATTTTGTTTTTGCAAAATTTATAATAGCATTATTACTTAGAATAAAATTAATATAACCAAACCATAAATGTCATGTTGACCTATAAAATTAGTTTAATTCATTTAAATTCTCAAATAACTTTTATTTTGATATTTATAATATCAAATATTTTACTATATCATTAATTAGGTAATTACTGCATCATCATTGTGTCATAAATAAATAAAATTATTTAATTTCTAAAAAATATAAATAAACTACCATTATTTCGGAAATCTTTTATATTTATAATGAATATATATTATCTAATTTCTCTTATGTATAACACTATATTAAAAATTGTTTAGTTATTAAGCTTTAAATTTATCACTTTTAACTCTTATTTGAATTAAATAATCATAAATGTCCTAATCTGATCCATGTTGACCTAAAGGATCATACTTTATTCATATGTTTGTTTTTTGTTGAATAAAACTTATTCAATTGTATTAGGACATGTGTTATGGTAATAATAATATTATTTTTACCATTAATTACCCTATTTACTTTTAACCGTGGTAAATAAAAGAAAAAAGTTACTATTCACCAAAAATTATTTTTATCTTATTGAAACACATTTTACATACTCAAATCAACTGTGTGTCTTAGATTTTTGAAATTTATTTCACAGAAGTGGTAAAAATTAAGTTATATTCAAATTTGCAAATGCTCTTAGGAGGGTGGTAAAAGACGGTTCAATAGTTCAAATTTTTCTTTATATATATAAAAATATTATAAAATTACTCCAATGAATTACATTGAACTTATATAGGTATTATGAATCTATTTGACCAAAAATATATTTAAATAAAATAAATAATTATTAAAAAAAAATTTTGGTTATAAACTATAACTGAGTGTTCTTCACTATTCATCAAAAATTGAAAGTTTTCAGAAAATTACCAAAAATACACCGTAAGCTAATGTCGATATTCTGAATCTATAAAATGAAGTCCACTTTTAATGATAAAATTTATAAAATTTAATAAAGTGGGTATTACTATTCATAACTACTAGTTTGATTGGTTGTAGTGTGTAAGAATCTTGATGTTGCATACAGTGCAAGCTATTTTATTATTCAAAGGGAAACATACAATGGAATATTGGGGTGTAACAACTTGTCTAATATTTATAATTCACTTTTAATAATTCCATTTTTATTTTATTTTTGGTATTTATATCCCTCCCCGTTCTTTTATAAATCCCTACATTTTTCCGTGCATTTTTTAGAGAGAACATGTAAAACAAGTATTCAATAATGAACTTTTCATTCATGTTTTATGTCTTAATGTAATGTACATAATTCCAAAAGACACTAGACTTATCAATCATCAGGGTAGTGTAAAGTGTAATCTTATGTAATAAATCATGAGAATATGTGTAATAAAGTAAAGGGTTAATATAGTTTTTATCATATGAATGTCTAGTTGTTTGTTAGAATAGTATTATAAAAATCTAGATAGATACATAGTGATAGGCCAAATTTTATGAAAACATCCTAATCTTTTTATATTTATTGATTAGGTAGTTTTACATGGAAATAAATCCATGTTTGTATAATAAAAATGGATGTGGTTCTGGAATATATGTACCAGTGTGTATGAGCTCTAACAATGCGAGTTGGGAATGGATAAGTGTAAGATTATGCATGATAATAGACCTCTATCCACACCATGTTTTAAATGGGAAATGGATATTCATTGCAAAATTCATATGATTAATAAAAAAAATTATTAGTTGTATGAGCCCATACTTCATAAAGGTATTTTATTTTTTTATTCTTTAATTTTTTGTTATTTACTGTTTACTGGGAGTATGAGGATTACATGGTGTGTTATAGGGTTGCATGACAATAAATAATGGTAAATCAGGCCATCCTTTCCATGTTTCCTGGTTAGAAAATTATTAGAGTAAACAATGAAAGGGGGAGGTCAAAATCATTAAACATTGTATATGGGAAATTATCTTTATTAGGGCATAGTTTTTTAATCCGTGTGAGGATTTCTATGAAACTATTTGACATATCCCCTCTTGGGAAGAGGCATGTTAATGGATTTTTCATTGATTAAAAAACCATGTGGCCAAACCGTGTACCCCTTTAACAACAATAATTTATAGTTCCCCCATCGTATTTTAAGATTGAAAAATATTTTCTTCCCCAAAATCCCTATGATTCCCAACTGAAAAACCAAACCTCCAAAAACATCCCTTGGATTATTCTATTTTGGTTTTAGGATTTTCGAAGTGTATTCGATTCCAAATCAATGATCCTGGTAATTCTAATCAACCACATTCTTATCATTTCAGGTTTAGGCTTTGTTGATCCGATCTGTTTCTTCAAAATACCTAATAACCCAATTCTTTAGTGGATCATAGGTCGAGGCCTAAAAGGGTGATTGATTATAGATCTAAGGTAATAGTTAATAGTGATATTATCCTCAAATTATATATATGTGGGCCGCAGGTTATATCCCGTAGTTTTATTATCTATTTCTGAATTTATGGTTGTGAGGGTACTCTCCACTTTATGTACTTTTGATTTTTTTATGATTCATGTAATGGTTTCCTAGAAATTGATTTGAACCCATCATGATCCTGGTAGTATTAGTTGTTGATGATTTGAAAAAAAAAATTCCTTCCATTAAGTGCACCAATATTTCCGGTCATGGTAAATAGTAATGTCATGTACATTATTTCCTTTGGATAATTTATCTCCCAATATGAACATGTTGATTTTTTGGTGGAGTATAAATTAGAATATTTTTAGTGTGTATAGACATTGAAAATGAAATAACATATTGTATAGAATAATATGAAATGGGTTTGTTGTAATAATGTGTTCTATAAAGTGATTTATGAATTTTACATGATTTGATTAAGCGAATTAAATCGCGTGAAATGATAAATATGTTAAATAGGAAATTTATTATTATTTTCTATGTGATTTAAATTGGATAACAAATGAAATTTAATGAATATGTTAAATCGGGATAATTTATTATAATTGTGGAATACATATAAGTGGTTAAAGAATACAGAAGGAAAATGGGTTAAACAATCTATACAATGTAAATGGAAAATTCAAATTGCATTGTGTATTTATATTATGTTATATTGATGTAAATATGAAATGAAATTTTATGTGTTTTGGTTATAAATAGTAGTGATTTGTTATATGTGGTAAATGGATAAAAAATCATGTGCATGTGGATTGGTTGTTATAGGGTATTGTACATTAGGATCGGTGACCATTGGTTGTGCTAGACTATGGATCTATACCCCACCCCATAATGAAATGGTAAGATATGGGGAATGAGTATCTAGGCCCCTAACATATGTATATTAGGAGACTGTGTAGAGTAAGGCTTCTAGTAAGTGTGTTTTTATTTATTATAATTTGTTTATTAATAGTTAGATAGGGACCACGACTTACTTCCTTATGCAGGAAAATTGACTATCTTATACCACTGTGTAAATGATGTTAATGCATAAACAATGGGTCATGTGACGTAAATGAACTTGTAAGGAAGATAGAATATATCATGAAAATAGAAAAAATTATGGGAATGGTTTAACTGAATATTGTTACCTAAAGTCAAAAGAGATGCCTTTTTTTGTTTATAGGAAATTTATTTCACATTTGTGTCCACTGTCCATTTAGACAAGATTTATTGAAGATACCATTAGTGGGGGCCAATTGATTTATAATCACACCATGATCGGTCTCCTATTGGCTACTTGAGAAGACTTCATTGTTTTGGGTTAATATATGTGAAAAGGCCATGTTCTAGGGAGTGGGGTCATTCATGGAATGAAAATGAGTATGGATGGAAACATAGAGTCAGGAACCTTTTGGGATTCATCTATTGTCAAAATTATTTATCACTTTTGGGACTTTTAGATTTTACGTGTCATAGTTTTCATTCGGTTCTGACTGTATCTTTTTTGGGAAATGGATAGTAGTACATGATTATAGTTTATTAAGTATTATTTCATATATTGATTATGTTACCAATTATGGAGTACTCTGGTAAATAGGATATAATATTTTCTTGTTATGTTTTAGGCCCATATAGTTATTGAAAACCATTGGTTTGTGTGGGGGGAATGTTTGAGGTCATCTAGAGGTTTAGGCTGTGGCACCAGTTAGTGTCTCTCGGGTACGAGATGTTACATTATGTGAATAAAAAAAATTCCATAAGAGTATTTGATAATAATGATATCATGGATACCATAGATAAAATATAATAAATTCATATGTTAATGAAATACATATATCTTATAATTTATCTCACTAATTTTATGAGATATGAATTTATGTGTTTCATAGGTTTCAAAAATACTCATCAATAATTTTCCTTCTATTCTAAAAAATGGTTGTTAATAGTTTTAACCATAAAAGCAATCAATGTGATGAGAAATGGGATTACTACCGAAACTATATTCCCAATTTTATGGGAGTAAGAATATAAAACATCATGAAAATAATCTCTCAACCAAATTAGGGTCTAAATACCTTCCTATATTAGGAGGAGAATCCAAATACTCCTACTAGAGAACAAGAAGTGGTGACATCCTTTATTTGAAAAATCCTTCCTACATTGAAAGCATAATCTAATACATTAATCATATAACAATGTATCAAATCCATTTAACTAATCTTATCGATAATTCAATATTCTGAAAAATATATTGTTCTTCTTGATGTTTTATTATATGGATTGGGAAGCTAATCAGTGTTTCTCACTAAACAATAATATGAATCTTGAGGATGTGATAGAAGTGACTGGGAGGAATGTATTTCAGAATATATTTTTTAATAAATATTTTCCCCAAACACTCTATCCTAAAATGGAAAGCTATTTCATTTCCATCAAGAAAAAATAAATAAATATATATTGGTTCTTCTTTGATAAACGTCACAAGACATTCGTGATATTCCTATAGCATTGTCTTTACCCCAAAATTCAATGTTGAACACTAACATGGAAGGATTGAAACTAATATACCTGAATCCATAGTGACCTTTGACTTTGATAGATGTGGGTAAATTGTCGAATGTACACTCAAATTTAAGATGGTGATCAGGGAATATCTTGTGTAACATGGGGATTAGAAGTGGGAATTGGAGATTAATTTTGGTGGTCTATTGGATAAATATAATGGTGAAATTAAATTTCAACACCACATTTTTCAAAGGTGCATAATGAAGAACCCTAAAAATCTCATAAGTGGGACTAAGGATATTATTTATGTGCAGGAAAGAAGGGATACTAGCTAGAAATTTTAGGAAGGGTAAATTGGAAAATGTGATAGAGGAATGGGATGCTTCATTCAACCCTTAGTGAATTTTTTATTATTATAAATGAAAGGATGTAGCGAACATTTGAAATCAATGACCAAGGAGAATGGTTTTTTTGAAAAATTTCCAAAAACCTCCATGGTAGGATGAGTCATCATTTTTCCTCACAACAACTGAGTTACATCCCAAGAGATATCCATGTTAAGCACGAGAGATATTAATTCAATAATAGTTACCATACTATTTCAATACGTTTATATGCATTCTGTCATATCATTGTAATTAGATAATTAGATATGTTAGAGAAGAAAAAATAGGGTAATAATTGAAACCCAAGTATATAACTCCTCCCTATTCACAATTTTTGGGCTAAACATCACAATGTACCTTTTGATAATACATTTGGTAAAAATTCATTAAATTTTTGGTATGGATTTTCCTTTTGTATATAGTGTTAACATTTATACTCATGAGAATGAAATCACTCTCTGTATTGATAATTAATTCACATTTCTAAACAACCGAAATAAGGAAGAAACATTATCTTCATCTCCAAAATCTAAAGGATCAATACTATTTACCTTTGAGAATGTGTATATAGATTGAATACATTTTTATTTTCAAATTAATATCCTCAAATACATTCATATTGTGAGAAAATATTCTAATCTACTTCCTGAGGATTTTACAAATCATCCACCTAGATGAGTGGTTGAATTTTCAATCAAAAAGATAGATAGGGTGTTACCATTATCAAAGACTCCATATAGTTTGGATATTGAGGAACCTGAGGACATAATAATAAAAACTATAGAATAATGTGGATAAAGGTTTCTTTTTTGAATGTACTTCATCATTGGGTGCACTAATACTCATCTTCATAAAGAAGGATGGGTCAATGCACCTTTCATTTAATTCTTGTGAGTTCCACAAGACCATGATAAAGAATATTTATCCTCTAACTCATATTGATGACCTATTTGATCTTCTATTTGGGGGATAATACTTCTTCAATGTCAATCTATAGTTGTGATATTACCATTTTAGGGTCAAGAAGAATAATAAACCCAATAATGATTTATATACAAGTTACGAGAACACCAAGTTAATAGAAATATAATTTAGTATAAATATCCATAATTTATATACATTAATATTACTTAAAAATTGAATTATATTCAATACAACTTATAATAAATCCATGATAGGACCGTATATATGTAGTTTCTATAGATAAAATGAAATATAAACAACTTTTTTCATAAAAAATCTACATTGTCTCATACTTATTTCGTCATTACTAGACTCCTTTTTACATATCTTAGTTAATATACTTCTTTATGACCTGAGGGAATGAAACATAATAAAGGGGGAGTGTAAATGCTCAGTAATAGTAAACAAGGGAAATATCATTCATATAATAATCGAAATAAATACGAACATAACATTTGAAAGTAAAATCCTATATATAAATGATCTTGATATCATGTCATGGGAGAAATGTCTATAAGAATTAATAGACACAATCCAAAAAGTAATAAAATAATTCATCCAGTTTTTTTCATACACATATGTTAAAAAAATCATTTCACATTAGTCAAGTCTCATTGCCAAAATCATCATAGTTTTTGAAGTCTATTATTGAATTGTGTTTACATGTCATTCCATCCATGTATTACTGTATCAAAATTATTTTTTGTCAATCAAGTCATCTTATTCGGAAATTAATCACTACCCAATTCATTTTAGGGATATAGAGGTCCCACCCATCTCATAATTAAATGACTCTTAATTGTACGACAAAAACATAAATCAATCCTCATTGCATATCTCAAAGAATAAAATCATTTTCATAAACATAATTTAATCATAATAAATATAAATAATGATTTTATAAATATTATACCACATTAAAAATAAAAAAACCATATTAATAATAAGGATATAAACATAACACTATTAAATAATTTAATCTTATATGGAAAATAATTTCGATTAAACACATGTTATTAATTATTGAATAATATATCCATTCCTCTTCAAAATTGATTTCTTTCTCAAAATTTCACACAATTATAAAATAATAGATTTCATTTGAAAAAAATCCTGAATGATGTAGAGGAATCTTCATGGATATATGAAATTATAAAGACATAAAAATTCATTCATTCTCTATAAGATAAAAAACATTCTCCTCTTACTTTTTCTGAATAGTAAAAATGCACCTTGTACCAAATAATGATAAAATATTATTTTCATACCATTTAATAAAAATCAAAAATGGAAAAATTTTAATATAATAAATTATATAAAAATTTAAATAATCTTACATATTTAGGAAACATGGGTGTGCATGATAAATATACCTTAGCTAAAACTAGTGCTTAATGAATACATAATAAAATGGAAATTGATAAATTATCCCTTACCTTAGGTACGATATCTGTTCTATATATCAGAACAACCTCTATGATAAATTTAATATTGTTATTAAATAATTCCAAAATTATATCCATTTTTATTATATCATATATGATTATATTATCATTTGTTTCATAGTAACATTTCATTGTCACTCGTTATTCATATACTAACTACTTTATGTTCTTTTTCTTTCTTTGTTAGATAAGGTCCTGTTCCACTTCATAAGTAAGATTAATATCATTTAAAGAATTGTATTTTTATAATATTTATATTATTAATTCATTCCATTAATTTATATAATCATGGTTTAATAAAGGAAATGTAGAATGAATCTATACACAATGATGTGATGGTAGACTGTATGTATGCACGAATAAAGATATTATTCCAATAATTGTTGAATTCTATTGAATTGAATGGGTAATAATGATTAAGAATAAATATAATTTTATAATAATAATATATAGTAAAAATTTCCATCATTATACCCATCCAATAATGGTGTTGGTGAAAAACATATTACCCCCCAACAAGAAGATGAAATGTTGTACATACGCATTCTTGGTTGTCACGACCCGTCCTTTGGGCCTGTGCCGTAACTACCCCAAAAACGCCTCCCATAGGCCAGGGGCTGGTGACTAGCACTAAGGTGTAAATCCCGACAAACAAAAAGGAACAAATTTCCTTTATAATGTAAACATACACCACAGAGTAATCAATCAGAAGTAATCACTAAGTAAAACTAGATACAATAGTAAGTGTGGAAAGTAAATGGGCTAGAATACAAACTCAAACTGAATGTAAGGTACAACTGGAAAAAAGTACAGCAACTGAAAGTAAATCAGCAACGTCGATCCATCCACTAGAAGTCCCACCTGAAGGGTGGGTACAGATAGACTCCTCAGCTCCTTGGGTCCAGCCGTCCACTCCATGTACATCCTGCCCAGCGGTCCGCCTCCAGGTACCGACATGCTCCACAAACCTCAACCACGATCAGCGTTTTCCATCGTCTGCATCCAACACAACGTAGTGTGGGCATAGCCCGTGCAGGGGTGAGTATACACAACTCAGTAAGGACCCCTAGACCCCCAAAGGTCTCCCAAAATCCACAAAGGATAATCCAAAAAGGAAAGATAAAATCACTAAGTAACAACCAATACTACATAGGTATATGCCCATACATATACCTAAGTCAACAATTCCAGTTCGGCTCCATCATCCGAGCCCATGTTCTATCATGTCCACACAGGATAATGTAACCCAATCCACACAGGATAACATAACCCAACAAAAATAGGAAGGAAAGTCAATAATATCGATGATAATGATTGGAAGTCAAGACTCATCTCACACAGGTATACTTCTTCTTAAGGTGATAGAGATGATCAAATATAGCCACTAATTCATCTATGTTGGGACCCACGTAGGATACTAAACCAGCTAAGCTTTCGGACCCACATAGGATACAGACCAGCCACTCTGCCAGACCCACGTAGGATACATGAACAGGGTCAATACTGCCAGACCCACATTGTATAAAAGAACAGTAGTCATCGTCGTCGAACACATGGAGGATTTCAGTACGGTCTTCATCGCTGCCGAACCCACAGAGTTTTTCAGTGCAGTCTTCATCGCTATTGAACCCACAGAGGAATTCAGTACTGTCTTCATTGCTGCCAAACCCACGGAGAATTTTAGAGCAGTCTTCATCGTCGTCGAACCCACAAAGGATTTCAGTACGGTCTTCATCATTGCCGAACCCATGGAGGATTGTAGTGAATTCTTCATCGCTACTGAACCCACAGAGGATTTCAGTGTAGTTGTCGTCACTGCCGAAACCACAAAGGATTTATGTGCAGCCATCATCATCATCGTAGTCACAGTAACCTCTAGGGTTCCCGCACACATCATGCTTTTTTTAAGGAGGGTCCGCTCTACGAGCCAAAGGGGGGGGGGGGGGTCGATACATTTATCCCAAAGTTCCGTCTCAACAAAAGGAACTCAATGCGACAGATGGTGCGTCAATCAGACACTCGGTCTGAGAGTTATTGGCGTTTTCGTTCCAGGGGTTGGGTTGGTTTTTAAGTCAAAACCAACCCGACTGCACTCCAACTATGCCCAAACCTCGAGCGGAGTAAGCCAAAAGGTCCTTCTCAACAATATAAATCCAACAAAGTCGACGGCACCTCAATCAGACGTCTGAAGCTCATGTTATAATTGTTTCTGCTCTGAGGGCTCAGTTGGTTTTTTGTTTGAACCAACCCGACCATACCCACGGTTCTCAAAAACCTGAGTTTAATATAAATAAATGCCCGTGTCAATCCTAGGATCGCATCACAACTGACAGTGCGTTGATCAGAGGTACTTAGCCCAAGATATGGGAAAAAAGAACGAACTTGCCCAATTTTAGGGGGTTTTGGGCTCGGACCGACCCGGACCGAGACGACCTGGGTCGGCCCGAACCGGGTCCAGGTCCAGCACATTTGGACACGGCCCGGACCGGTGCGGCCGGCCTGGCCTGGGGCGGCCGGTTGGCCTGGCGCAGCGCGCCCCGCACGGCCAGCACGGTGCTGGCCGAGCCGTTGCGGGAAGGGGGGGGGGCTACCCCCCTTGATTGAAACTACGACCCCACATGGGGGCCACTGCCTTTGATAGCCGGGGGTTACGACCCCCGGTCTTCCCTCTGAAACATCTGTCCCGGTCTGGCCGACCGGTGCTGCCGATGCGGGACCCCGTGGTCCCGCCCCTCCGAGGTGCGGGCGGCCGGCGGTTCTGGCCGCCCCGCCTTGCACCGCCACGACTATGAGTCGTGGCCTTGTTCGACTGGCGTGGCACGATGGCTCGGCGCCCATCTGTTGGGGCCCCTCTTTGTTCGTGACCTCTTCGTGGTTCTCCGGCGTGGCACGATGGCGTTGCGGCTTTGTTCGGCCTCAACGGCGGGGCACGACGACACCACGCTTCTTCTTTGTTTCTGCATGGTTTCGTTGCACTGCGCTGCCTTTAATTGTGCTGAGACAATCACAACATCAAAAGGGGGAGGAGGGATGGCCGTGTTTGTGCGGTCCGACCCCCTCCCATTAATCCGGTATCAAAGAGATAAGAAATTGATGTTTGGATGGTCAAGAATATTCATAAACCAAAATCAAACCCCTACCTTGATAATGAGTTGATGATCGAAGAGTGTTGCGGAAACGGCGTCGTGAGGTAAATCTATGTATGCACTTGATGGAGATCATTCGAGGTGGTGTGGCATCTCACACCGGCTTCGGATAGGAGAAGAAAGGCACGCCGATCACTCCTTGTGGTGACGACGTTCTTCATTGGGGTCTTGACGTTCTTCGTGTTCTCCAACGAAGAAGATGAATATTTCTCTAGATTTTGAGTATTCTCTCCCAATCCTTAACACCACAAATCTAACCCAAAAATAAAATAAGCTCCACTTATTTTATTACATCATGCCAGGAGTTTAAAATTTAAAAACTCAATTCAATTAATTGAATTAAGGAGTTGGCTTAACTAAAACAGTGGAGAGGGAAAGTCACAACATTAATTAGAAGGATGATATTAAGAGGAGTTTCAAGGGGTTATGGGGAATGTGAAAAAGTGGGGGCTCGTGTGAGCCCCACCTCTCCTTTATTCTCCCAAGGGAATTTAGAAACCCAACTTCCACACAAAGGATAAAACTACTTAGAATAAAAATAAAATTGGAATACAATTTTATTGTATTCTTCACTTAAACCTCAAATTTTAAACAACTCCTACAGAGAAAACGCACCTTTGGAAATGGTCTTGTTCATCAATTATTGGTGTTGTGGTTCTATCATTGCCCTCAGATTTTTATTCCAAGCACCGGTTCAAAAGTTAGGAAAACCTGCTTGTTCGTTCACCGAACATACCTGAGTTAAACTTTAGAACATGATTCCGGGCACATCGGGCCTCGGAATTAGGTGCCGTCAGAAACTGCGTTCTTGTAAAATCTCAAAGAAAATTAAGATAAAATTTCCCTTGAATTTTAAGGGACTTTACATTACTCCCACCTAAGGGATATATGTCCCCTTAAAGATACATCATAAACTAGGGGAACAACTGTGGGTACTGTGCACACATCTGAGCATCCCGCTCCCAAGTTATCTCTTGGAGGTTTCCATGCTGCCATCTGATGCACACTAGAGGTATTATCCATCCACGTAGGACCCTCTCCTTTCGATCCTCAATCTCCACTGGGACCTCTGCAAAATTCGCCCCATCTTCAATGTCCAACTCCCCATGGTCGATGATATGCGTCGGGTCATGTGCGTATCTTCTCAGATGAGATACGTGGAAGACATCATGCACCCGGTGCAACTGACGTGGTAGAGCCAGGTAATAAGCCACCTCACCTTTCCTACTGAGGACCTAGAATGGTCTGATGAAGCACAGAGATAACTTGCTACCCCATCCAAATAACTGTAATCCACATCGAGGTTAGACCCTCAAGAAGACTTAGTCGCCATCCTCGAACACTAGTGGCCTCCGTCTCCTGTCAGCGTAAGACTTCTTGTTGGCTCTGAGCTATCCTCATCCGCTCCTGGATGAACTGGACCTTCTCTCTCGTAGCCTGGACCATCTCCGGTCCCACAAGTACTGACTCCCCAGGGTCTATCTAGCACAGAGGTGGTCTGCAAGGTCAGTCGTACAATGCCTCGTATGGTGCCATCCCGATGATGGAGTGGTAGATGTTGTTATACACGAACTCCAACAAGGGTAGGTGGTCCTCCCAGCTGCAACCAAAGTCTAGGACACATGCACGGAGTGTGTCCTCAAGATTCTGAATGGTCCTCTCCATCTGACCATCCATTTGAGGGTGAAAGGCGGTGCTCAGACATAGATGCGTCCTGAATGCCTCCTACAACCCCTTCCAAAGCTGGGAAGTAATGTGAGAATCTCGATAGGATATGATAGATGATGTCCAACAATGAAGCCATATGATCTCTTAAATGTATAGTCATCCCATGCTCTCCACTGAGCCCCTGCTCTCTGATGTGTAAGAAGTGGGCCGACATGGTGAGTCGGTTGACAATCACTCAAATTGAGTTGTGACCTCTGAAGTGTGTGGACGTCCAGTCACGAAATCCATAGATATCACGTCCCACTTCCACTCCGGGACCTCTAAGGGTTGTACCAAACCTACTGGTACCTGGTGCTCTACCTTCACCTGCTGGAAGGTGAGGCATTGAGAAATGAACTCGGCAACAACCTTCTTCATACCCGGCCACCTGTGCGGTCGTCTGAGATCCTGGTACATATTCACCACTCCTAGATGTACCGCTAAAGGGGATGTGTGAAACTCTCTCATCACCTCATCCTATAAAGCAACTGGTACCATGGTATGTCCTATGAAAAGGATGTCATCCTATCCTCCTATAGAGAATCCATCATGTGCCTATCCTGAGGATATCTGCGCACGCCGCGTCTCACATTCAGCAACCCCACGTTGTGCCTCTCTGACCCCCTACAGTAGATGAGGAGTGACTATGAGTGACTGAAGAAAGGATGCTTCATCTCTATCCATGAAGGATATCTACAAAGCGACTAGCTACTCTGTTTCCTCCACAAGTATCTGAATTCCCGTCCTCTTATTGAGAGTATTGACTACTACGTTCCCCATTCCAGGAGTATAGACTATCTCATAGTCATAGTCCTAGAGGAACTCGAGCCATCGCCGCTATCTCATATTCAAGTCCTTCTGCAAGGAGATGTACTTGAGACTCTGGTGGTAAGAGTAGACTGTAAAGTGCTCGCCCATTAGATAGTGTCAAAAAAAATCTTCAAATTGAAGACCACTTCTGCTAATTCCAGGTCATGGGTAGCGTAGTTCTTCTCATACTGCCTCAACTGACGTGATCCATAGGCGATCACATCCCACTCCTGAATCAGGAGAAATCCGAGTCTGTTACCTAATGCATCACAGTAGAATACGTACTCTACGCCCTCCTCTGGTAGCCTCATGATATGTGCACTGTTCAATCTATGTCTCAGCTCCGGGATGCTCTGCTGACATCTGTGTGACCACAGGACGGGTTTCCCCTTCTTTGTCAAAGCTGAGAGTGGTGCCACAACTCTGGAAAAGTTTGGCCCAAATCTCCAGTAGTACCCAGCTAGACCCAAGAAACTCTGCACTTCTATCTCGCTCCTATGTGGCTCCCAAGCTAGCACTGCCTCGATCTTTGCAAGATCCACCACAACTCTCACCTTAGAGATGAAGTTTCCTATGATGTGGAACTCATGTAACCAGAACTGACACTTCAAGAGCTTACCATAAATCTGGTGATCTCGGAGTGTGTCCATTACAACCCACAAGTGGTAGGTGTGCTCCTCCTTAGTGGTCGAGTATATCAATATGTCGTCATTGAAGACCACTACAAATCGATCGAGTTATGGCTGAAATATCCTATTCATGAAACTCATGAACACCGCTGGAGCATTGGTTACACCGAATGGCATAACCAAGAACTCATAGTGGCCATACTGACATTTGAAGGTCGTCTTCTGCACGTCCTCATCCCGAACTCTGAGTTGATGATAGCCTGACCTGAGGTCTATCTTTGAGAACCACCATGGTCCCATGAGATAATCGAAGAGGTCGTCAATTCTTGGAAGTTGATACTTGTTCTTCACAGTCACCTGATTTAGGAAACAGTAATCGATACACAGTCGCAAGCTCCCGTCCGCCTTCTTGGCAAACAAAATCGGGGAATCCTAGGTTGAAACACTTGGTCGGATAAATCCCTTGCCCTACTAGGCCTCATGTCGTACCCGTAGCTCTCGAAGATCTGTGGGAGCCATTAGATATGCTGGTGTGGATATTGGGGATATCATAGGGTATAGGTTAATATAAAAGTCTACCTCACTACGAGGAGGTAGTCCTGAAATGTCATCAGGGAAAACGTCCACATACTGATCCACCACTACATGAAAACTAGGACTCCGCACTTTAACTGCAACTAGGATGAGGCAAGACAACTGATGAGTGATGGGATGTCCTATCCTCTGCATGAGTCTATCCTGCGCTGCAAAGGCTCCCTTCTCGTTGGTGAAGGTGAAACTGCTCCCATCAGGGTGAACACACTACACCTTGCACCTAATACAGTCGATCTGAGCATGTACTGTAGATAACCAATTCATGCACAAGATGACATCGTAAGGCCTCGATACTGCTACAAGAAGATCCCATCTAAAGATCTCGCCTCCTAGAATAAGCTCACTCTGCTTGCACCAGTGCGTAATCATTGAGTCTGCTCCCGTAAGAGTCTCTAGCTGTAAGGATCGAGCCAACGGCTCTGTCGGAATCACCATGCTCCGAACAAGGGCAGCGAAAATAAACGAATGACTCTCTCATGTGTCATTAATAACTACAGCAAAGGTGGATTAGACACAGATAGTACCTCCAATCATCTCTGGCGCGCCCTGGTTATAGGCCTCTGCTGCCTGAAGCTGAGCCAGTCTCTGCCCGCCAGCTCCCAGTGGTCGGGGTGGACCTCCTGGTGGTGGTGGTGGTGTTAAAGCCTCAAAGAATCACCAACCACCTACTTCTCGACCATCTCCCCTTCCTCGTCCGCCAACTCTCTACGGACCTCCACGATCAACCATCTGCCTCTTCCTGGGTGGCCCCTCAACCGTCTGCTGCTCCTCTGCACGGTGGTTCGGGCAGTCATGAGCCATGTGGCCCTGCCCGCCGCATGCATGGCATTGTCTGCTCCTCGGAAGGCTGGATCTTCTCCGTGTGCCCCGCACCTCTGATCCAGTGTCTTGATGTCGTCTTCCTGATGGTCCGGTCCTCCTAGACCCATGTGACATTCGTCGACTGCCAGCTGCAGACCACTCCGCTACGTGCCGCCCTGTGGTAGGTCTCGCTGCTGGCGTAGGCTCAGCAAGAAATATCTCTATGAGAAGAGCTCTCTCTAGTACTCCTGCCTATATCGGACTGCTAAGGGAGATCATTAATGCCTTGATCTCATGCCTCAGTCCCTGCTCGAAGGTCTGAGCCTCGAAGAATGGGTCACGTACCATGTCTGTCAAATAGCGCGAGAGATCGGTAAATCTCACCGAGTACTAGGTGACCGTCATGCTGCCCTTCCGCAGCTGTAGAAGCTCCTAGATGCGCACTCCACGGAGGGTGGCTGGGATGAACTCTAAGTGGAAGAGGCTCCCAAAGTCTGTCCAATGGAGTGATGCCTCGTTGTGCACTTGGAGAATCAAACTCCACCAACTGCTTGATGCCGCCTGCAGGAGGCTCATTGTAAGGATCACCATGAGCTCAGTTGGTGTCCCCACTAATATGAAAAATTGAACTATAGCTTCTAGCCAATCTTTGGCTACCTGAGGGACCGTCTACCTGCGGAACCTGGGCTGTCTCTGATGCTGAAACTCATGCAGTGCACTAAGGCAGTGTCCACTATCAGCGGTTGGGGCTGGTAGCATCGGTGGCTCGGCGGGTAGAGGAACCGCCGGTGCCTCTGCTGAAAAAGGGCCATGCACCGAGGCCTCGTCGCTCGGTGGGTTGTCATTTCGCGTAAAGCTCGGAACCCTTACTAGCTGTCGTCATGGGGCCATCCTAAAAAGAAACAGGTGTGCCACGGTCAAACAGTATACCTGGTGAGATGACACAAAGTAATCACAATGAAATCGTTTGAAACACACAAGCAATCAATGTTTTCGTGCATTGAGTCAGAAACCAGAAGTCAGGGTACGTGTGTAAGGATATGTTGGCCCCCTCACCAACACTGGACTCCCTGGACTGATAACCACCCTCAATACCCTTAACACTATTACTTCACATAGATGAAAGATCAGAGACCTATGTTCTGTGGTAGAACCAAACTCCTCTGATACCAATTTGTCACGACCCGTCCTCAGGACCCGTGCCGTGACTACCCCAAGCCCGCCTCCCATAGGCCAGGGGCTGGCGACTAGCAGCAAGGCATAAATCCCAACAAAAAAGGAATTCATTGCCTTTATAATGTAAACATACACCATAGAGGTAGCAAGAAGAAGTAATCACTAAGTAAAACTGGGTACAACAGTAAGTGCGGAATGTAAATGGGCCAGAATACAAACCCAAACATAAAGTAAGGTACAACTGGAAAGAAGTACAACAACTGAATGTAAAGCATCAATGTCATGTCACCCACTGGAAGTCCCACCTGAAGGGTGGGTACAGATAGCCTTCTCACCTCCTCAGGTCCAGCCGTCTGCTCCGTGTACGTCCGGCCCAGTGGTCCACCTCCAGGTACCGACTTTCTCCACAAACCTCAACCACGATCAGCGATGTCCATCGTCTACATCCAACAAAATGTAGTGCGGGGATAACCCGCACAGGGGTGAGTATACGCTACTCATTAGGGACCCCGAGACTCCAGAAGGTCTCCCGAAATCCAAAAATGATAATCCAAAAAGGAAAGATACAATCACAAAGTAAAAACCCAACACTAATTAGGTATATTCCCATACATATACCTAAGTCATCAATTCTATTTCAGCTCCAACATCTGATCCCAAGTTCGATCACATCTACACAGGATAATACAACCCAATCCAGATAGAATAACACAACCCAATCCACATAGGAAAAAAAGTCAATCATATTGATGATAATAATTGAAAGTCAATACTCAGCTCACACAGGTATACTTCTTCGTAAGGTGATAGTGATGATCAGATATGGCAACTAATTCATCTAAGCTGGGACCCACGTAGGATACTAAACCAGCTAAGCTGTCGGACCCACATAGGATTCAAACCACCCACTCTGCTAGACCCATGTAGGACACAAGAACAAAGTAAATACTACCAGACCCACATAGGATACAAGAACAGTTGTCATTATCGTCGATCCCACGGAGGATTTCAGTACAGTCTTCGTCGCTGCCGAACCCACAGAGGATTTCAGTGCAGTCTTCATCGCTGTTGAACCCACATAGGATTTCAGTACAGTCTTCATCGATGTAGAACACATGGAGGATTTCATTGTAGTCTTCATAACTACTGAACCCACATAGTATTTTAGTGTAGTCATCGTCACTGCCGAACCCACGAAGGATTTCTGTGCAGTCATCATCGTCGTTGTAGTTGTTGCCACCTCTAGTGTTCCCACACACAACATGCTCGTTTCCGGGAGGGTCTGCTGCATGAGCCAAAGGGGGGTCGATACATCAACTGATATGTAGTCCAGATTTGATGTATAACAATGTTCCGTCTCAAAAAAAGAACTCAACGCGATAAATGGTGCGTCAATCGGATGCTCGGTCTGAGAGTTATTGGTTTTTTCGTCACAGGGCCCCGTTTAGTTTTCATGTCAAAACCAACCCGCATGCACTCCAACTGCACCCAAACCTCAAGAGGAGTATTCCAAAAGGACTGTCTCACTAAGATAAATCCAACAAATTCGACGGCACGTCAATCATACGTCCGGAGCTCAAGTTATAAGCGTTTCCGCTCCGAGGGCCCGGTTGGTTTCGTGTTCGAACCAAACTGACTGTACCCAATGTTTTCTGAAACCATGATTTTAATATACCAAAACGACTTTCTCAATCCAAGGATCACATCGCAATTTACGGTGCATCGATCGGAGGTCTGTAGCCCATGATATGGGGAAAAGAATGAACATGTCCTATTTTAGGGGGTTTTAGGTCCGTACCGACCCGGCCCGAGACCTATGGGTCAGCCCGAACCGGTTCGACCAGAACCGGGTCCGGTTCCGGCCCATTAGAATGTGGCCCAGCCTGGCCTGGGTGGCCTGGCAAGATGCGGTTGGTCTATCCTGGGCGGCCGGTTAGCCTGGAGCGGCGTGCCCCGCACGACCAGCTCGGTGCTGGTCGATCCATTGCGGGAAGGGGGGGCAACTGCCCCCCTTGATTTAAACCACGGCCCCATGTGGGGGCCGCTGCCTTTTCTAGCCGGGGGTTATGACCCCCGGTCTTCCCTCGAAAATGTTCGGCCCGGTCCGGCAGGCCGGTGCTGCCACCGCGGCTTTAAGCCGTGGTGCGACGGCACCGCGCCCCTCCGTCGCAGCCCCACTCCGGATGTGGCCTCATCGTGGTTCTCTGGCATGGCACGACGGTGTCGTGGCATTATTCAGCCTCAAAGGAGAGACGCGACGGCGCCACACTTATTCTTTGTTTCCGCATGGTGCAGTTGCGTCGCGCTGCCTTTAATCGTGCCGCGACAAACACAACATCAAAATGGGGAGGAGGGTCGACCGTATTTGTGTGGTCCGGCCCCCTCCCGTTAATCTGATATCAAGCATCTATGAAATTGATGTTTGTATTTTCAAGAATATTCATAAACCAAAATCAAACCCTTACCTCAATAATGAGTTCACGATCGAAGAGCATCGTAGAAATGGCGTCGCGAGGTAATGCTCCGTATGCGCTTGACGAAGATTGTCCGAGGTTGAGCGGCGTCTCACATCGGTTGCGGAGAGGAGAAGAAAGGAATGGCGATCACTCCTTGTGATGACAACATTCTCCGTTGGGTTCTTGACGTTATTCATGTTCTCTAATGAAGAAGATGAGGATTCCTCTAGATTTTGAGTATTCTCTCCCAATCCTTAACACCACAAATCAAACCCAAAAATAAAATAATCTCCACTTATTTTATTAATTCATTCCAAGTGTTTAAAATTTAAAAACTCAATTCAATTAATTTAATTAAGGATTTGGCTTAATTAAAAGAGAGGAGAGGGAAAGTAAAAAAATTAATTACAAGGAATATATTAAGAGGAGTATCAAGGGGTTATGGGGAATGTGAAAAGGTGGGGGCTCGTGTGATCCCCACCTCTCCTTTATTCTCCCAACATAAGTTAGCTACCCAAATTCCACACAAAGGATAAACCTACTTAGAAGAAAAATAAATTTGGAATACAATTTTATTTTATTCTTCACTTAAACCTAAAATTTTAAAAAACTCCTCCCGAGCAAATGCACCTTCTTAAAAAGGTCTTCTTAAGCAATTATTGGCGTTGCGGTTCCATCGGTGCCCTCAGATTTCGATTCCGGGCACCGGTTCAAAAGTTAGGAAAACCCGCTCATTCGTTCACTGAACGTACCCGAGCTAAATTTCAGAACATGATTCCGGGAACACCGGGCCTCAGAATCAGGTGCTGTCAGAAACTGAGTTATTATAAAATCCTAAAGAAAATTATGAAAAAATTTCCCTTGAATTTTATAGTTCTTTACATTGGTGATTCCATTTTTTGTATGATAGATTGAAGGAAGAATATGGTTGTATCATAATTATAATTATATATCTGTATATTACTGATACTTATGATATTAATTTATAAGGAATCAACAAATTAATAGTATTGTAAATAAAAATAAGTTTCAAAAAATCGTTAGAATATATTATCTCTTTTTTGATGTGATTCCTCTACATCACTTCTTATTTAACAAGAAGTTGTCTTGGAAGATTACAAGAACTACTAGAATGTAAATAGGAATGTTGATAAGGAAAAGGAATAGGGTATGGTCGAGAATGAATGATAAAAGTGAAGTGAAGATCCGAGGGAGGAGGTTCCCTATTATATTTGAGGTGATGGGAACTGTTGGAAACTCTAATAATAATAATTTATAATAAATACAAAGCCTACCAAAAAAACCGTAAAATTTTAATAACATAGAAGATGATATAATATAAGGTTTTAATCTCAAAAAACAATAAATTTTGGATAATAATTTCCTCCTATTTAATCATTACCTTTTTATTTGATACATAGTTATTCTATTTAATTTTTAACTAGGGTTAAAAATAAATCATTGTAAAAATTGAAAAATATATAATTATTTGATATTTAATAGAAATTAATTAAATATATTGTATCATTTTATACCATATAATTCTTTTTATATATTTTTTATATAATATATAAATATTTTTAAACAATTTAATAGATAATTATTTTGATAAACAATCAGTAGTATCAATGTTGACACTATTCAATTCACTGATTTATAAAAATATTAATATAAAAATTTAACTTAACAAAATGTTATTATATTTTTAATAGGTAAAGGTAATATTTAAAATTAATTATACAAATTTATTATTCCAAATTATATTTACATTAACACTTTTAATAAAAATATTCTAAATATTTCTCTTATTAGAATAATTACTACAAAATTGTTGTGTAATTATTTAATATTCTTATTTATTGAATAAAACATAAAAAATTTTATTATGATGATAAATCTAGTATATTTTATTATAATAATTATAGTACAATTTATATTTTAGAAATTTATATATTTAAAAAGTTATACATATTAAATTTTGAAGGTGACAACTTAACATCACTTTAAAAAATAATATAAGTGTAATAATCTTGTCTATAAATAACCAAATAGTCCATAACTCGACCCTTGGATGATTATAGCTGAGATATAGTAGACCAAATTATTTGGTCAAGTGTTTTTATTTTTTAATGATTTTTATTATATTAATAAAAACAATATAATTTAAATTTCAAAAATTCAATAATTTCTCGATCATTAATTTTAAGTTATAAAGGAAATTATTTGTTTCTTAAAAATAAAAAAAATCCATGATAAAGGAAAAAATATTATAATTAAAATTAATATTTTTAATAAAATTTATCATTTTTCTAAACTTATGTAAAACAATTAGTTATTATAATTTGAATGAGACAAATTTAACATTTCATTAAAAAATAAAAACAAATTATTTTTAATATCATAAAATTGGATTAAAATTAATACCATTTAGACCCATGGATGAATTTGTTTTAAATACACTCATCTAGTGATATTAATATAATTATTATGGTAATATTAAAATTGCATTCATACCCCTAATTACATGGTATAAATATTTACTGTATTAATAAAAATTATCTATGTTATTATTCATAATGCCAATAAAATAAAATATATATACTTAATTAATTTATACCAACTGATTTTAAATATGGATTCCATTTCTGTACATTAAATATATAATTTTTTTTAGTAATTACCTTAAATTTTTTCCCATTTTCGTAAAGAGGGGAATTCTTTTAAAAAATAAAACATTGCAAAAGATGTAAATATATTAAATTGAAATCATTGTAAAATTAATACAAATATTCTAAATTATATTGAATTATATATTATATTATTAAATTAAACCCATAAAATATTTATGTTTAACCAAATAAATTATTGTTTAGAAAATATTTTTCTTGATATAAAATTTAGTGTATATTATCTATTCATTAAAACATGATATAATTAGAAAAATTTCATAAATTCATCCAATGTAAATTTTTAGATCCCGCATAAAAAAATATGTTCTCATATAAAAATTAATAATGTTTTCAATTATTTATTTAAAATTGGTTCTCCGTTAAATGGATTAAAATTGCCCGTTAAAAATTTTAGATATTTATGCATCAAATAAGATATATTCATACACTATGATTAAAATATACGTTGGATTATTATAAAAAATATTTTATTATGTATATAACATATACATCTTATTAATTTAACATTAAGTAGTAATTATTTCAAAAATAAAAATATCTCATTGATTTATATTTTTCATCAATAATTTATAGCCAATGAATTCCCAATGAATTTTCATAACCTGGTTATACATATCCCCTTTAACATAATGGATTGGGTTTAATAGTAATTTTATACAAAGGGAGTGTCTCAGTTTTTTCAAACTCATGATTTCATTCAATGCAAGCTATTAATGAATTATATCTTTTTATTGAAAATATTTCATAAAAACATTTGGGTGTTACATTAAACCCCCTTAAACACAATTTCATCCTTGAAATTCATCACATGGAAATAAATAGATGAGGATATCTATCCCTCATCATATCCTCATGTTACTATTCAACTTCCTCAAATTGGTAGTTCCTCAATTAAAGATTATCCAAGTGAGTCGTCTTATTTCATATAACGTTTTCTCTATGATCAAATATATATATATATATCAGTTGTTATTCATAAAAATTTCCATTCTACTAAAGTAAAATTTAGGAGTCTATTAAATGTGAATGATAACACATATATATTATCAAGAGAGATACAAGGGACAAATCATGAACTTGATAGAGATTTGGTGGATGTTAAAATCAGTAAGCTACATTCCCAACACTATCAATATTTTCAAGTGAACCGATATTCCTAGGGATAAGCTTGACCTTCACAAAAAATATCAATCCAATATTCCAGTGAGATATTTGAAGAAGCACCTTATCCCACACTTCAAACTCATTGTGTTTTCTTTTGCAGTCATCATAACTTTTCTTGTCATCTCTAATATTATATTATGTGATGTTGAATAGAGATGACCTTTTCTTCAATTTCCTCACCAACATCATATACTATTGTGTTCTTTCCCCTTCCTCATCCCAACATATTGGAGTTCTACAGTTGTTTCCATTGTGTGCACCATAATGATCCAACTAAATATTTGAGAGTAAGCTATTGAGGTATGAAAATTCCACCAAAGGTAGGTTTTGATCCCAACCTCCTTTGAAATCCATAAAGAAAGCCATTAACATGTATTCTAGTGTTTGAATTGTCCTATCATTATAACCATCTATCTAAGTATGATAAGTAGTGCTGAAATTAAACTCTATATCCATATCATGCTAGAGACCTCTCTAGATCATTGAGGTAAACCTCAAATCCTGATTATATATAATGGTAACTAGTACTCAATGAAATCTTACCACTTCATTTACATATATCCCAAAATGTTGATCAAGATTTAAATCCTCTCTAATACAATTAATTTATACAAAATCATATCGATATCAACTATAACCGAGATAAAATTATTTCCTTATATGTTTGGGGAGGTTTGATTACAATGTCCATTGTGATTTTTCCCATTTCCATTCTATCATGGGTAATGTATGTATAATCCAATTAGACTTATGTCTCTTATCCTTAATAAACCAGAAAACCAAGCATTTTGAGAAATAACTGGAAACATATCAATCAATGTCATCCCACTAGAAATACTATTTTAGGTCCATTTATATATTTGTGTATCTGGGGTGAATATAGAATGAAAAAACATTATCCTCGTCAAATAGATCCTTTAATTCTTCTATAGGGGGAATATAAACACGATTCTTAGCCCTTTTTATTTAATCATAATAAATATTGAATTCATGAACATTTCCCGCATTCTTATGTAGCTCTACATATTTATTTTATGTCTCCTTAATCATCAAATGTATAGATGGTATAACATTCCTTTTAGAATGATAATATTTATCCCCTTCAATAAATATTTCAGGATCCATCCAATGCAAATCCATAAATATAGGATATTTTCAAATACTCATCACAGATAGGGTAGCATGTTCTTGTTGACTCAATGAATATTCCACATTGTTCACTTACCCAGAGTGGAAAAGTATTGAGAATTTGTAATGTTTAATCAACTCCAAATATCATTTTTTGCGTAAATTCATCTCTTTTTGTGTAGAAATATACATTAACCATTTATGATCATTATAAATGGCACACCTTTCAGCATAAAGATAATGACTCCTTACTTTGAATCCAAAGATTACTACAACTAACAAAAATCATGGGTTGGGTAATATTTCCCACGGAATTTCAATGGTTGTGAGGCATAATCCTTCACAATATCATTTTTCTTGAGAAAACATCCTAGAACCATACTGGATGCATCACTATAGACTAGAAACCATTATCAATTATAAGGTAGTGTGAGAACATTTACACTACATAACCTAGTTTTTATCTCTTTTAAATTCTCTTCACATTCCTTCATCAATACTAATTTATCACCTTTCTAAGTCAACATTGTGAGTGGTTTATATAATCATAAAAAATACACAAAATGGATAATAGAAAATAAAACCAAGAATCTTTTAGATATTAGTTACTATATTTTGTCTCTACTATCATTAAAAAAATTTTTTTTTGATAAATCCACAGATATCCCCTGTCTTGATATTATGTGTCCCAGAAATGAATCTTCCTGAAACAAAAATTCAATCATGGAAATTTTTTCATAAAGCTAATCCATTCTTAGGGTTTTCATTGGAATTTGTATGTGATCTTCATGTTATTCTTGCTTCTTCAAATAGTCATGAATATCAACAGTATAGGCTACCAAAAATTGATTATGATAGTCTCTAAAGACACATTTCATTAGATCTGTGATGATAGTGGTGGAAGTAGTATGACCAATATACATCATTATAACATCATATTCTTCATAACATTACGGAATTTCATCATTATAATATCCTCCTTCTTGAAACATAATTAATGATATCCTAAATGAAGATCTATCATGGAATGATATTGATCTCTACGTAGTTGGTAGAATATGTCATCAATTTCGGAAGTTTATATTTACTGTTAATAATGATCTTGTTAAACTATCCATAATAAATATAGACTCTCATTGATCCATCACTCTTCTAAATAAAAAAATCATATGAAACCTAATGTGATGCATAGTGGTGTATGAATCCTTTATCAAGATTACCTTTGTGTTGCATATTTAAATCTTCTAACTCAATTGGTTCTATTCTATAAGGGGTCTTATAAATATAAATAGAACACGATAGGGGTTCTATTGAAATATCAACATCATCGTATGGTGGAACACATGAGATTTCTAAAAGAAATACATTATCAATATCCATTACAATGGGTGTATTTGTAATCATTAGATTACCCCAAACCATTTTAGATCAATAACATTAATTTATATGAATAAAATCCCATAAGATGGAATAAATTTCTACTATATGATTTTATTCATCCTTACATAAATAGATGATCATTTATTGATCTGGAATATTAAATGTTACCTCATATCCTTGGAAATTCATATGATCTCAATATAGAAAACATCAATCCATGAAAGGAATCACATCAAATTCCACTATAAGAAATATCAAAATATTTTATGGAAGAACCATCCCACATACTTGAAAAAAAAGTATTATAAAATTTTGATGCAACTGTATTTCCATTAGGTGTTGTCACAACATACTCATCATTTAATTATTGAATTAATATGGTGTTACCATTCAAAATTCCTCAGAAATAGAAGAGTGGCTGGATCTAACATCATATAAAACATTTTCTATGTTAGAGCGGATGGAATGTGTACTTATCAACAATTAATTTTGGTACTCTACATCACTCATAGTGATTTCATGTGAATTTATATTGTCATTTTCTTTAAGAGTTGGTTGATGTTGATAATCATAAAAAACCAATGTATATGATAATTTATTGGTATAATACCCTATTTCCATGCACTTGTAGCATTTGAGTGTAGGATGTTCATTTTGTGTATCTTTTTCTATATTCACATCATTATAAATCTTTTTACCATCACATCTAAATTCTTCTACCCGATCACCTAAATTTCTACAATTAAAATAATTACTATTACCTCTAAGACAAATCCCTCCATTTTTTTAAACCATTAGCATAATGGAAAACACATCTTATTTTAAGTGTGGTGTTTAGATTTTCCTGGGAATTCAATTTTTCTATTCATATCAGACACATAGTACTGATGGATTACTCTAATATCCATCTCAAACATGAGATCATATATAATGTTTTTTTGATAGATATTAATGTCACATATAGATATTATTGTTCAGATACATTTTTTAAGCCACTAAAGAATTGATATAGTATAATATTAGTTTGGATAAAAATTCAAAAAATGTTACAAGCGTGTCTTGTAAAATTTTATTCATATGTACTATCTAATTCATCATTATTATTCATAATTTCTCGGAACACCTAATCCAAAATTCTTAGATGAATATGAGGAATGTACTTATTGAATTATATGTTTCTGAAATTTTCCAGTTCCATGGACTTAATTTCATCTATTTTTCATTTATTCTTGAAAATATTCAACAATTGATCTGCATCACCATCTATAAAATATACTTCTTTGATAACATTATCAATTTTGGAACATTATAGAATAAAAAATATCTTTTCAATGGTCCCGATCCATTCTTCAAACACTAATTGATTAGATGTCGCGCTGAAAGAAGGTGGACACTACCCAATGAAAAACTCAATATAATATTTTTCCTTACATTTCATTTTTTTAATTCCTACATGATTCGTAGCATTATAATTTTGTGTGAGTATATCTACAAGATTTTTCATTAGAGCTCCCATAAAATTTTGTTGTGCTATTGTATATGAATTTCATTTCCCATCACATTCAGTATTAATGTGATTCCTTCAGGATCTACCCATTCATTAAACCATAAATCATAGTATGAGAAATAATAATCATAAAGGTAAAACCACATAATACAGAATAAAATTTCAATTTTAGGAACATTAGGTTTTATACTAGGTTATTAATGTTCATTTCTAAAACACTAGGATTGTAACCAATACATATACATATCCTTTGGGTTCATACAAAGGATTTCACATCCATGTTTTTAAAGGTTGACTATACCTTTCCTCAGAAACAAACTATAATGAAACATACTTTAAATATATTTAAAATACAACAAATTTGATGTCTGTTAATTATTACATATGAAGAAGGTATGACATGACCATATAGGTATAGTGTCAATTAGAACTGGGAATCATAATCAACTGGTACATAAAACAACTACTTTGTCACCGACATATTTCATCATTACTATAATCCTTTTGTAATATTTAACTTAATACCCTTCGTTATTACATGGGGAAAAGAATCATATGAAAGGGTGAGATCCAATTAATAGTATGTCTAAATATGGGAAATATCTATCATATCCTAGTAATAAGACATATGACCATAACATCTGGAACTATTATTATGTATATGAAAGATCATGATTTTATTCCATTTCATAAATGTTTATAATAATTAATAGACATAATACCAAAATTCATAACATTATCTCAACGACTTGTGGTACACACATATTCATAGAAAATCTTTTCATAATATTCAAGGATCATTTCTAAGACCATCCTAGAAGACAAAGTCCATTAATGAACCATGTTTTTTTGGAAAATCAAACCCTATATTACTTAACAAAATTTAATTAAAATTCCATTCATGTCAGTCTCACGATATAAAAATCATTACCTAATTAATTTGAGGGAGATATTGGTCCCACACATCTCATAATGAAATCGTTCTTATATGTGCCACAAAAATATAAATCATTCATCATAGAAGAACCCATGAAATAGAATTGGTTCTGTAAACATCATTCAATCGTAATCTAAATAAAAATTATATTTCTATCATTACATAATGACCACAATGAATACATAGTACTAATATGTATAGATACATAAACCTATTACAATAAGTTCATCAAAAAATGGAAAATAATTTTTATGAAACACTTGATATTATTTCTTTTGGAAAATGTTATTTCTTTTTCAAAATATTTTTCATTTGTCAAAATGTCATACAATTATAAAATAGAATAATTTATTTGAAAATAAAATAAATATTGTATATAATGTATCACGAAACTTTGTTGATATAAATATTTATTAATCCCTTCATGCCATGTAAGTTAAAAACAACATTTTCCTCGTATTTTTTGCATAAAAATACCAAAAATAAATTGTATAGAATAACAATGTGTGATTGCTTTCATACGATTAAATTAAAATTGTAATGCCCACACCCTAGAATCCAAGAGTCGGTGCATTATTATGTATCATTTTCATGATCACAAAAGATCATGTCTCGAATGACCGATTATTTTTTAGCCTTAGAAGTACTAGATACATTCATAAGGTTTACATTACATAATAAAATGGAAAAGTACAACAACATTGCTTCCATAGAAAACACTGAGATACCATAAACTATTCCATAAATTCATTCATAATATTCTTCATTGCATCCATGGAAAAATAAAACATTTAAAGGGGTGAGTTCAGATTCTCAGTAAAGATAACAATATAGCAGAATCTTTAATAAATAATCATAAACGTTTAAAGAAATGTATAGAACTAAAACAAAAGCCTTTTAAACATAAAGTTCATCAAAATATGGAAAATATAAATTGATATAATTCAATTTACTTACTCACATGAATATTCTACTAGTCGAATAATCACATTCAATATCAATAGCCACTTTCAGAATGATGGAATGCATAATGACATACTTCATAACCACATAGTAAAGGACTTATGCTAGGACTACAAATAATATTTTGTCAAGGCCTTGTTTGAAGACACTAGTATGTCTCATAAGATCAACCAATGAATCTAGGAGCTATAGCGGGCTCCACCCATCATATACAAAGTCAAATGCATTCCTCATATGAAAAGGATTAAATATAAAATAATAATTCGTACTAAAACTAGCATTCAAATAGTCAATACTTTATCCATAAACCATGAAGGGTGTAAAAATAATATATACACCATCAGACATATCACGAAAACTTGAATACAATATGGATGTTTAGTATCATAATAAATCAAATTCAAATAAGCTTCAAATCCATCAAATGATGTAGATGTAGATGAAATCAAAACCTTTTTGGAGAAATATCTATTTTTATTTAGAAATCATTTAAATACCATATAATTATAAATGAAACCATTATTTTGAAAATATTATTATAAGATTCTAATGGAAGCTCTGAAGATGTTATAATGATGGAAAATAGCCGCACCCACTGTATAAGTTAAAAAATATTCTAACCATAATTTTGTCGAAAAGGTTACCAGGTACCTTGTTTGGAAAATGACGGAATAATTCCATTCAAAAAATTTTATAATAAATCAAAAAATGGTATAAATAACATTAAACCATAGTCTAGTAAATATTAAAAATGTTAGGAATACATTTTTGGGAAAACAAGGATGTGGATGATGAAGAGGTCCCGATAGATAATTATATATAAACAACCTTAAATAATGAAGAAGTTATAGAATTAACCCTTACCATGTACTTTTACTTGGTAAAGGGTAGGTTAACATCCTGTATAATTGTGAAATAATTGTTATTAAATTATACCAGAATAATATACATTAATATGATATCATATATTATCTTTCAATATTTCTTTGTTAATGAAATTTTAGTATTATCGTCGTTTTGGGTGTTAACTGATTTCTTTTACTTTATATGTTTTATTACGTAAGTAATGTTTGCTATGGGTAGGATGTATCTTATTCATATTCAGAATAATATTATGTCTTCATACATTATTTTTAATCATATAATTAAAAATTTTCTTGAATGGATAAAATGGGAAATGAATCTCATCGTGTTTGTGGAGACAATAATTCGTAAGTACGCAGGAGCGACAATATCATTCTTTAGATATTAAAATCATATATAATGGGATATTATATAAAATATATGGAATCCGTATCATGTTATATCTATTATTTAAATCATTTATACTCATTATTATACCCATCTAAATGATGAAGTGTTTTAATAACTAACTACCCCACGACATGGAGAGGGTAACCTGTACGTAGACAGGTATTGTGACATGTCATTCAAAGGATGGATAAAATAGTGAATATGGATGTAAAATATTTATAATAACATAAAAATATATATAGGATACTGGATTTTTTATTTTATAATGGAAACAAAAATGATAGAAGAAGTGGAAGAAGAACAAAAACATGAAAGAGGTGGTTAGATATTTACCACTTTTTCAGGTTCTCCCATTTGATTTGATCAAAATGCTTCTTTAGGATGGATTTATATCAAAAGTAATGCAATTAAGATGAAGGGAGGGTATTTTAGAGGGTATTTTGGAAGGTTTTGGCATGGCCAAATGGATTTGAAGGTATGAATTAGAGATAAGGGGAGGTTCCCTTTTATAAGTGGAGTGAGGGGGACCATACGAAAATCTGGAAATATTATTTTATAATAAAATCATTTTCGGTTTCTAATGGCTCCAAAATGATGTATGTAAAGTATAAGGTTGGTATGGGTCCATAAACACTCATACAATAGGATTTATATAGGTTCGGGTGACTATATTAACCTTAAATTATAGATTTAACTCTTAGTTAAATAGTTTGACATTTACCATGCCTGTTTGTATTTTTATATTATATGGTTAATAAACATAATATAAAATTCCAAGAGAACCCCAAGTGGTTAATTATTAATGTTTATAACCTTATCTAATTCATTCAGCCAAACCATATTTTTTAATTAGTATTATATCAATTAGTAATATAATATTTGATTTAAAAACTCTTTTATGTCAATTTTGACACTATTTGGTATTTTGTACTTTTCTAAATTCATAACAGCATTATTACCTCAAATAAATTTATTTAATCAACTATAACATGTCATCATAACCTAAGAATTAGTTTAAATCAAAAAAAGTCTCAAATTACATTAATTTGGGTATTTATAATATTAATTATATTAATATTTCATTTATAAGGTAATTACTACATCATCATTGTGTCATAAATGAATTAAATTATTTAATTTCTGAAAATTATAAATAAAATACCATTATGTAAGAAATATTTTTATCTTTCAAATGAATATTTATAGTCGAATTTATTATATGAATAACCCTATATTAAAAATTGTTTAGTTAATAAACTTTGATTTTAACACTTTTAACTCTTCTTTGAAATAAATTATAATAAATGTCCAAATCTAATCCAAGTGGATCTAAAGAATCATATTTTATTCCTATGGTTTTTTTGGTCAAATTAAACATATAAAATAGAATTATGACATGTTTTAGGGTAATAATAATGTCATTTATATGCTTAATTGCCATGTTTTCTTTTAACCATGGTAAATAAAAGTCAAAAGTTTCTATTCACCAAAAATAATTTTTATCTAATTGAACCACATTTTACATACTGATATCAACCATGTCTCTCTAATTATCAAAAATCAACTCATAGAAGTGGTAAAATTATGTTTTATGTAAATTTGAAAATGCTCCTAGGAGGTTGGAAAAAGACGGAAAAAAGTTCAATAAAATTTTCATATATCTAAAACTGTTATAAACTGACACCAATGGATTACATTGAACTTATATAATTATTTTGTATCTATTTTGACCTAAAATAAAATCAAATAAAATAAATAATTATTTAAATAAAAATTTACTTTTAAACAGAAACTATGTGTTCTTATTATTCATCAAAAATTGATCGTTTTCAGACAAATACAAAAAATTCACCATATGCTAATTATGATATCCTAAATACAAAAATGATGTCAATTTTTTACAAAAAGATTTATAAAATTTCAAAAAGTGGGTATTACTATACATAATTGTTGGTTTGATTGGTTGTGGTGTGTTAGAACTCGAAGTTGCGTACAACACACGCTGTTGTATTATTAAATATGAAGCATACTATGGAAGAATGGGGTGTTACATTCCCCCCTCCTTCAAATAATTTCGTCCTCAAAATTTGTAAAATATTACAGCATAAAAATACTCGGTTGGTTCTTCATCATATGTTCCTCAGGTTCCCACATTACCTCTTCCATCTTATGGTATCTATATAGAACTTTTACTGGACGAGTCGTCAGGTTTCACATCACTTATTCCCTGGTATCAAAAACCCTGACTGGTTCTTCGTAATAAGACATATCGGGTTCCAGTTCTAATTCCTCAGAGGTGAGTACATGCTCTCGGTGAGGCATGTATTTTCTAAAGAATGATACCTGGAACACATCGTGAACTTTGGAAGGATTTGGAGGCATTTCCAAACAGTAATCTATAGCCCCAGTTCATTCTATAATTTGGAATGGTCCGATGTACCTGGGACTTTATTTTACATTCTTACTGAAAGATATAACACCATTCCAAGGAGATACCATTAAGAAAACATGATCTCCTACCTGATATTCCAAATCCTTCGTTTAGTTATCGACATAGATCTTTTGCCAACTTTGATCTGCTTTGATCTGGGTTTGGATTACCATAATGTTTTCCATCGATTCCTCCACATGTTCCAGGCCTATGAGGTCTCTTTCACCAACATCATCCCAACAGGTTGGTGTGCAACATATAATTTTGTATAATGCTTCATATGGTTCCATATTAATACTTTAATGGAATCTATTATTATAGGAAAATTTTACCAGATGTAAATATTTATCCCACATACCTTGAAAGTCATGTGATCAAGATCACAACAAGTCTTTTAAGGTTTGAATATTCAGTTCTGATTGTCCATCAGTTTGGCTGTGGTTGGCAATGCTCAAACGAAGTTCAGTATCCAGGTATTTCTGTAGAGTTTTCCTAAATCATGATGTAAAATATGGATCACGATTAGAAGTAATTGATTGGGGTACCTCATGAAGAATTAAAACTTCGTTAATATATAATCTTGCTAGATGAATAGGTGGTAAATCATTCTTATAGAAAGAAAATGTGCCGACTTGGTTAGACAATCAACAATGACTCTTATTTAATTGTTCCTTCTTGGAGACTACGGTAGTCCCATGACAAAGTTCGTTGTAATATTATCTCATTTCCACTCAGATATGGGAAGAGGTTGCATGACTCCTCCATGTTTTTGCCTTCCAACTTTCAATTGTTTTCAAACCATACATCTTGACACAAAATCAACAATCACCCTCTTCATGTTGTCCCAATAAAAAATATTTCTTCAAATCTCTATACATCTTACTACTACCATGGTGTATATAGAAATTGGATCTATGAGAATCATACAAAAATTCCATTTTTAGATCAGGAATATCGGGAACACAAATCCTCTTCTGAAATTTCAAAATTCAATCTTCATACACAAAGTCAGTCAATCTCCCATAATTCACAACATTAATCTTCAATTCATTCCGTTCATCACTGGTCTGAGAACACTTTATCCTTTCTAGTAATTATTGATTGGAAACCATTTTAAAATGTTTTTGATGTTTCACCTTGCATGGTTATCCCCATGTCCAACATTACAATATCCTTTTATATCGAATCCTTTTCATCTCTCATCTGGTTCAGAACACTGCGATCCTTTATTCTCAAAGCATCATCCACCGGATTTTCCTTCCCTAAGAGGTAGTGTATAGTGATATCATAATCTTTAAGTAGTTCATGACATCGTGTTTGCCTCATTTTTAGTTCTTTTACGGAAAAAATATACTTCAAACTCTGGTGATCGGTATATATATCACATTTTTCACCATTTAAATAGTGTCTCCAAATCTTCAATGCAAAGTTTGCAGCTTCTAACTCAAGATCATTAGTGGGATTGTTTTGTTCATGAATTTTTATCTATCGTGATGCAATGAAATAACTTTATCATTCTTCATAAGGACACAACTAAGTCCTTTCTTTGATGCATCCCAATAAATAACAAACCCATCATTCCAAGATGGTAGAGACAATATAGAATATTTTCATAATCTTCTCTTCAGTTATTCAAAACATACTTCACACTCTTTTGTCCAAAAAAATTTAACCCCCTATCATGTGATCTTTGTTAATGGGTTAGCCAACTGGGGGAAATTCTTGATGAAGTGTCGATAATAACCAACTGTACAAATAAAACTGCGTACCTCAGTTATACTAATTGGTGCTGACCATTCTTCGATTGGCTTAGTCATAGAAGGATCAACAGAGATTCCATCCTTAGAGACAATATTTCCAAGAAAAGAAATATATGGATGCCAAAATTCACACATGCTAAACATCACATATAATTATGTCTCTTTAGAATAATACTCAAGTGATTTTCATGATCTTTGTAGATTTTTGAATATACAAAGATATCATTAATAAATACCACTACAATGTCCACAAGATATTCCTTGAAAAATCTATTCATTAGATCCATGAAGACATAGGGTTCATTAGTCAATCCAAATGCATTACTGTAAACTCATAATTCATGTACCTGGTTTGAAATGTTGTTTTAGGAATGTCTTCTTTCTTCACACACAACTGATGAAATCTAGATCGAAGTTAAATCTTTTAAAAGTATTGAGCTCCATGAAGTTGGTCGAATAAATCATCAATGCGAGGTAGGGGATAATTGTTCTTTATTGTTACAGTATTGATCTCCCTGTAGTCAATCCACAACCTCATAGAACCATCATTTTTCTTAACAAAAAGAATATGGGCTCCACATAGAGGAACACTAGGGTGAATAAATCCCTTATTACTCAATTCCTATAGCTGTTTATTTAGATACTCTAATTTCACTGTGGCCATTCTATAAGGGGTCTTTGATATGGGCATTGAACCAGGAATTAAATCTATGGAAAACTCGATTTCTCATTCTACAGGATGTCTTGTTAAATCCTCTGGAAAAACATCAACATATTTTTGCACAATAGGTACATCCTCTATTTGAATATTCCATTTCTCTTGCACAATTATTTATTTCTCTTCCTCCCCAATAATTGAATTTAGATGAGCTACTAGGGGTGGATCTAGATAGGAATTAGGTGGTGACGTTTTTTCTCTAAATATAAGGTACTAATTATCATCATAAAAAATTGAAAACTCCTTCTTCTTACAATAAATTTTCACATCATGGTCCAAAAGACAATCGATACCGAGGATTATATCAAATTCAATCATGGGTATGATGATGAGATCTACAATTAAAAAATGTATATATTACATAATGGGAACTAATTCACAATACATTGTTACAATGATATTCCCTTATGAGTTTTTAGTGACAACTCCCTTGTTAAATTAGATTGAAAATATCTAAATTTCTTAACAAACTAGGAAGATGTGAAATAATGTGATGATCCATAATTAATTAAATCATTGGAAAAACCTGAGGAAACCATAAAATTACATGCCACTATGTCTTTCAGAGCTTCAAACTCATCATTAGTGATAGAATAAGCTAGTCCTTGATGACTTATCCTTTTATGAGGTAAGATCCCCTGACGCTTAGGATATTAATTTTCATAATGTCCTTTTTCTTTATAATTTGACAATTCAACATTAACAATATCTTTCTTACCCTTGCAATCACGAGCTTAGTGTCCTTTTTCACAACACTAGTAGCAGACTCCCATTCCCTTCAGACAAGTACTAGGGTTTTTCTTCCCACATTTACTATAGAATGGATATTAAACACATCCCTTCTTCCCCTTATTTCCATTTCCAGAGTGTTTAGCAAATATCTTCTTCTCTTTCTTTGAATTAATGTTGTAAGACATAGAGAATTATTTTTCTGTATTGATAACACATGAGACAATATCTTCATATGATGAGAAGGATTGTGAAACTAATTCTTGATGTAGAAATGGTTTTAACCCATCAAAGAAACGATCAATCTTACTTATTGGGTTACATATATAATCTTCAACATTCCTCGATATCCTTGTAAAGATAGCTTCATACTTTGTGACATTCTCATCCTCCTTTTTCCTCAGACGCATAAATTGTCTTTCCATATCTTCTTCATGGTAATAAGGAAATTTTTTTTCTTAGAAAATTTATTTAAAATCCATCCATTCCATATTTTATACTTCATCATCTTTCTTTGTGTTTGGAATCAATGTCAATCATTGATCAGCATCTCCTGTGAAGCGGTAAACTACAATGACAACTTTTTCCCTTTTGACACTCCCCAAGGCGTGGAATATTTTCTCTGTGGAATTTATCTGTTGCTCAGCTACTAATATATTTTTACTTCCATTGAATTTTGGTCTATGTTTCCTTATGAAGAGATCTATCATTTACCCTCAATGCTGCAGAACAGGGTGCTCCATATGGGTATGGTTATTATTCATAACCTGAGTGAGTAGTCCCAGTATAGTGATAACCTAATCAGCACTAGTTATATCACTAGATCAACTATAATTATCATGATTAGGAGGGATATCCCATCATGGAGTTCATGCATTGATACCATTTCTATTCCTTCTACTAGGTGTAATTTCTAAACAATGGCATACACTATATTAGATTATGAATTAAAATGCGTATTTCCAAACTTATAACATACATATATGAAATTAAATAGTTCATAGATATAATCCATAATCATCAAAAAAATGTTTTATTTTAGGAGATATATACTCATAAATACTTCATAATGGTTTGTAGAGAAATCGTGGATTATCCTGAGCATATCCCTCGTGAGTGTAATAGCCAATAGTGAAGCAAGGCCTATTGTCATGCATCAGTTCCCTTTTTGGTCTACATCAAAGCGGTGTTTTTAGGTTTTACCCCTAGTTACGTCTGTGTTAGAGCTACATCTACTAGCTCGTATCCAGACAGGGATTTATTTCCTGGAAAACTCACAAAATATATACAGTAACAAAATTCTAGGAAATTATTCTATAAAAATCCTAAAAGTATATCATAGGATAATGTGCTCTAGTAAGAGTTTTTTATAATTTTTTTTTCTAATGTTTGTACTAAACATCCTCTGTTACCAACTATAATGCTCAGACCCTAGATTCCTAGAGTTGGTTCATTATTACGTATCATTGGCATGATCATTAAAGATCAAGTCATGAAAGACATATTAGTTTAGTAGCCTTGGATGGACTAGACACATTCATAATCATAACATTACATCATAAATTGTAAAACTACAACAACATTTTTTCCATAGACAACACTAAGATACCATAGAATATCCTAGAAGGTCATTCATTATACACTTCTACCCATCCTGGTAAAAATAAAACATAGAAAGGGGTGAGCTCAGATTCTCAGTAATGATTACAATATAGCATAAACATTCATAAATAAGCATACACATTTAAGGAAATGTATATAAATAAAACAAAAGCCTTTTCAACATAAACATCATCCTAATATGGAAAATATGATTCAAAATAATTCTTTTTACTTACTCACATGGATATTCTAATAGTCTAATAATCACATGAAATATCAATTTCCTCTTTCATAATAATGTAATGTATAAATCCAGACATCATAACCACATAGTCAAGTCTTTGTGTCATGACTAAAACTAATATTTTGTCACGTCCTTGGGCCATGAAACTATATTGTCTCATTAGACCTATCGATGCATTGATGAGCTATAGCGGGATCTACCCATCAATTACTAAGTCTAATTCTTTCCTCGCATGAAAAAGTCTAAATATAACATAAACATTCGTATTAAAAATAGAATATTAAATGTCTATGCTTTATCCATAAACCATGATTGGTGTAAAAATAATAGACCCATAGTCAAACATACCTCATAAACATCAATACAATATAGAAGATTCATATCATAATAAATAAACTTCTGATAAGCTTAAAATCCATCAAAAGATGTTGACACAAATGAAATCGAATTTTTTTAAGAGAAATATATCTTTATATTTTAGTCATTTAAAATTCATATAATTATAAAAGAAAACATTTATTTTCAAAATATTCTTATAAGTTTGTAAGGGAAGCTTTGATGATGTTATAACAGCGGAAAATATATGCACCCTCTGTATAAGTAAAAAAAAATTCTTACCTTATATTTGTCGAAAAGGTCATAAGGTACCTTAATTGAAAAATAATAGAAGGATTCATTTCAAACCATTTTATAAAACATTAAACAAGGGTATAAATGAAATTAACCCATAGTCTAGTAAATTGAAAAAAAAATTGCAATACATTTTTACGAAAACACAGATCTGGATAATAAATATGTCCCAGAAGATAATTACATATAAACAACCTCGAATAATGAAGATGTGGTTGAATTAACCCTTACCATGTAATTTTCCATGGTTGAATGTTGGTTAACATCATGTATAATGGTGAAATAATAGTTATTAAATTATACAAAAATCATCTACACTAATATGACATCACATATAATCTTTTAATATTTCATTGTTTATAATATTTTAGTATTATCATCGTTTCCGGTGTTAACTTTATCTTTTTCCTTTATAAGAATTGTAACATAAGTAATTTTTGTTATTTATAGAATGTTTCTTATTCATCATAAAAATGAAATTATTTCTTCAAAAAATAATTTTAATCATCTGATGAAAATATTTCATGAATGGATATGATGGGGAATGAATCTCTTCTTGTTTGTGGAGATGGTAATCCGTACGTACACACGAGTGACAATATCTTTATTTTGAAATTAAAATCATATATAATTGGATGTTATATCATATATAAATAATAATTATCATGTTATATTTATTATTTACATAATTTATACTCATTATTATATCCCTTCAAATGATTAAGTGTTTGATAACATACTACACCACGATGTGGAGACGGCAAGCCATACGTACGCACATATGGTGACATGTCATTAAAAGGATGGATTGAATAATGAATATGGTTTTAACATATTAATAATAACATCACATTATTTAGAATATACTGGAGTTATTATTTTATAATTAAAACAACAAGGAATGAAGAAGTGGAAGAAGAATAAAAACATGAAAGAGGCGGTGAGATATTTACCACTTCTTCAGGTTCTTCCTTTTGATTTGATCAAAATACATCTATAGGTGGATTTATGGATACATGAAGGCCTCTAGGATTAAAGTAGGACAATTTAGAGGGTATTTGGGAAAGGTTTGACCTAGCCAAATGGCTTTGGTGGTGTGTATTAGAGATACGGGTAAGTGCCCTTTTATAAGTGGAGTGAGGGGCACCTTAGGAAATCCTAAAAATATTATATTATAATAAAATCATTTTTAGTTTATAATGTCCCAAAAATGAATTATTTAAAGGAAAAGGTGGTTATGGTTTGAAAAACACTCAACCAATAGGTTTTAGATAGGTTTAGGTCACAATATTAACCTTATCTTATATATTTAACTCTAAGATAAATAGTTTTACATTTACCATGCCTCTTTGTATTTTTATATTATATGATTAATAATCCATGTATAAACATCAAATACAAGCCCAAGTGGTTCATTATTAATATATAAAACATCATCTAAATTATTTGGGCGAACCCTTCATTTTTAGGAATAATAAATGAATTAATAATAAAATATTTTTTTTAAAAACACTTTTATGTCAATTTTGACAATATTTGTTATTTTGTTTTTTTAATTCATAAATTTATTATTACGTAGAATTTTTTTAATAAACAATAACATGTTATATGAAACTAGATAATTAGTTTAATTGATAAAATGTCTCAAATTATATTTATTTGTGTATTTATAATAATAATTATATAAATATTTCATTAATAAGTTAATTACTGCATCATCACTGTTTTATAAGTAAATTAAATTATTTAATGTCTAAAAATTATAAATAAAAAACCATTATTTATGAAATATTTTTATATTTATAATTAATATTTATAGTCGAATTTATCTTTTGTATAACACTATATAAATAATGGTTTAGTTATTAAACATTGATTTTATCACTTTTAACTCTTCTTTAAATTAACTAATAATAAATGTCCTAATCTTTTCCAAGTGATCCTAAAGGATCATATTATATTCATAAGGTTGTTCTTGGTCGAATTACACTAATCCAATAGAATTAGGAAATGTGTTGTTGGGTAACAATAATATCATTTTTACCCTTAATTAACCTATTTAATTTTAACTGTGGTAAATAAAAGTCCACAGTTACTATTCACAAAAAAAATAGTTACATCTCATTGAACCACATTTTAATTACTGATATCAACCATTTCTCTTGGATTTTCGAAAACCAACTCACAAAATCAGTAAAATTATGGTTTCTGTAAATTTGAAAATGCTCTTAAGATGTTGGTAAAAGATGGTAAAAAGTTCAATAAAATTTTATTATTTATAAAATTATTATAAACCAAATCCAATGAATTCAATTGATATTATATAGGTATTATGTATCTATTTTGTCCTAAAATAAATTAAAATATAATAAATAATTATTAAAATAAAAATTTGGTTTTAAACTATAACTCTTTGTTTTTCAAAATTCATCAAAAATTTAATGTTTTCAGAAATATACAAAAAAATCACCCTTAGCTAATTTCAATATTCCGAATCAAAAAATGCATTCTAGTTTTACTGAAAAAATTTATAAAATTTACAAAAGTGTGTATTATTATTCATAATGGATATATTGATTGGTTGTGGTGTGTTAGAACATGATATTGCGTATATCGCAAACTATTATACTATTCAAAGAGAAGTGTATCGTGGAAGCTAGGTGTGTAACAAAAATAATCAACTGGAAAAATTGATATTAAAAAATTGTAGATAAATAAAAATAATATTACATATTTAAGAATAATCTATGTGGATAATAAGTATACTCTAATAAATATATACATATAATCAATCTCGAATACTAATGAGATTGTGAAATTATCCCTTGACATAGGTCTGATATTATTTGTCTGTATTTATCCTCATATATACTAATTTAAATAATTTTATTGACTTATTACACAATATTATTCATATTCCTGATATCATATATAATTATATTTTCATTCGTTTGTTCGTAACATATAATTGTCATTCATTATTTGAATAATTACAACATTATGTTCTTAAGAATGTTATATTAGATAAATTTATGTTCTACTTATTAGTATATAGATTTCTCTATTACAGAATGATACAGTTATATTATATATCATATTTATTCATTCCATTAATGTATATAATCATTTTATAGTGAAGATCATATAGAATGAATTATATTGTATCTTAGAGACCGTATTTCATATATACTGATTAGTGATTATATTGTTTCCACAATTGTTGAAAGGTATTGAAGTTAATGGTGAATAATATTTAAGAATTATTATATTATAATAATAATAATATAATTTTATTACATCCATTGTTATTCCCATCCATGTAAGGAGGTGGGTAAAATAGATTACACTATGGAGTGGAGATGGTAAGCTATATGTACGCACACATGGTGATTTCATTTTTTTCATAGGACATATAAAATGGGGAATATTTTAGATTCAAAGTTATAATAATATATCCGTATATTATTAATAATTATGTAATTAATTTATAATGAAACAAATAATGTTGATTAAGTAGAATAATAATGATTTATCATAGATTCTTTAGAAGAGGTTACCTCTTCCTCGATTAGTTTCCTCTAAATCTCTTCTTGAATAACTTGAGTTAGTATTTGAAGATGACCAGAACCTATAGAATATAAATTAATAATTTTAAAAGGAAAAAATTGAATGTAATGGCCGATTTGAATGCAAAATGTGATGTTAATAAGTGAGGGAGGAGGCTCCCTTTTTTAATTGAATTGAGGGGTATTTTTGGATACTATATAAATAATAATTAATAATAAAACCAATCCCTAACCAAAAACCACAAAAATTTACTTTTTTATGATGAAATATGATAGGATTTTAATCACATAATCCAATTAATTTTTTATTAGTGTTTCTATCAATTTAATCCTTATCAATTTAATTAACACTTTTTTATTCTATTTTTTTTAAACTTGAGTAACAAATAATTCAACTTTAAAAGGGTGAAATATTTAATTATTTGATGTATGGTAGACCATAAATAAATATATAATATCCTTTTCTAAAATATAGTAATTATTATATATTTTTTCGCAATTTTTAATAGTTTTAAAAAAATTTAATAAAACATTATTTTGATGAACAGTCAATATAATAAATTTTCACACTAGTCATTTCACTAATTTTTTAAAAAATTAATATAAAAATATATGAACAAAAAACAATTTTATTATATTTATAGGATATTTTGTAATCTATAAAAATCATTATATATGTTAATTAGTCAAAATTAGATTTACTTTAATATTTTTCAATATATTTTTTATATTTTTATCTTAATACAATAATTACTAGAACAATTTTTTGTAATAATTTATAACTATTATTTTTCTTATAAAAATTCAAAAAAAATCTATGTTGAAGAGAAGTATATTTAAATTCATAATAAAACTTATAGTATAATTTATCTTCTGGAAAATTAAATATATAAAATGTTATACTTATAAAATAATAGAGTCGACAGCATTGAAATCACTTTAAATATAATAATATCAGTATCAGAATACAATCTATATGGGTCCAAATGGTCCTTAACGTGAACTTTGGATTATTATGATTGATATATACTTGACTATAAAGATTTTTTCAGGTGTTCTTATCTTTTAATGGGTATTATTATTCTAATAAAATCAATATTACTGATTTGTCATCAATTAAATAATTTTTTCATCATTAATGTATAATTTATTAATGTGGTTATATATTTCTTAAAAATTCAAAATAAATTACAAAGATAAATGAAAAACATATATCTATCAAAATAATATTTATAATTTATTTTACCTTTTTTATGTCCTTATATAATAAATTATTTACTTGCTCAAATTTTATATGAGAAATATTTATCTTTTCTTAAAATAAAATAAATAGAATTACATAACCACATCAAAGTGGATTTGAATGGGTACCATTATGACCAAGAATGATTTAAGTCGAAACAAACTAATTAAATGATAGTAATACAAGTCTTTGTGTAATATTATAATAGTTTTCATACCCTTAATTACATGTTTTTCTAATTTTCTGTTTGAATAAAAATTACATAAAATACTATTCATAATGGCCAAAAATAAATTAAATATATTTACATAATTTGGACCTACTGATTCCAAATATGGAGTCCGTTTATAAAAATTATAATCATAGAAGTTACATTAATTAGTTCAAAATAAATCTCATTCTGGGAAAGAGAGAACATGTTTTAAGAGCGAAAACATTGCAAACTAATGTTATGTTTTTACATATGAATTAAATTGAAAATTATTGAAAATGAGATATATAATATAAAATTATATATTTTATTTATAATTTAAAATCTTAAAATTCTATCAATTAACTATATCATTATTATGATGAAAATGTTGTTTTCTAATAAATTGTAATGTTTTTTTCAATTTATCAAAACGTGAATGTTATTAGAAAAAATTAAGAAATTCATATAAAGAAAATTTTATATCCCTGATAAAAATAAAATGTTTATTTTTTCATATAAAGTTATTAAAACATCAATATATTATTTCAAAAAGGGTTTCTTCATTAACATGCAAAAAATTAACCATTTAGAAAAACAGGATATTATACATCAAATAGGGTTTATTCATACCATTTTATTAGAATATTGATTACATGAATATAAAAAATATTCTTTTAGGTATATAACATTTATATCTCATTACTTAAATTACCATTAGTAATTCATTAAAAAATAAAAAATTCTAATTGATTTATATTTCTCATAAATAATTCACCAACAATTATTTCACAAAAAAAAATTCATAAGATATTTATACTTATTCATACTATCCTAAAAGTTAGGCTATAACTTTAGTTTTTTTTCAATGGGTGTAACATTGTTCATTAAAACCCATGATTTTGTGTGATGTAAGATACTAAATAAATAAATTTATTTAATGAAAATATTTTACAAAAACATATGTTTTTTACATTCATACTCGCTTATTGAAATCGTAGATACCTCTATAGTCCATTACATTTTAAGAAATCATGTGTTTTATATTTCCTAGTAGGACTAGTTGACTCATTTCAATATATTAAAACATTTCATGTTTTCTAATAATTTATCAACCCAACAACATCTCATCCCTATAGTCTCTCTTTTAGTGGTGGCTTGATAATGATGTCTCACATTGGCAAAGGCATGTTGGTGCTTCCCCATTTGGTGGTTGTTCACTATAAGTTCCCCATATGGTGGTTCCTCAAGAGTAGTGAATCATCTGGGGGTTCCCTATATTTTGGTGCCTCATCTAGTGGTTTCTCACTTGTAGTTCCTTATGATATGTGTTTTTAGTTCATCCATTATTTCTATTTAGATTTCATTCATCAATGTAATGTGATATTCATCCGAAATTTAATAGGATATAAAAATTATTCAAAGAAGATAAATGTTATCCTTAATTCCATAACCGTTAGGTGGCTATTAAATGGTAAAAAATATGGGTTCCTATAAAGATCCAAATTTAATGGAAAATCAAATTCTATCTAATAACATGACTCATATCTGATGATCCAAAAATGAGGTATATTTACTATGGTTATTTCCTTATTTATTTCCCTTGATACAGGATTTACAAAATCCATCTTCTAATAATTGTTGTTTTTTGGCCTATAGTAGTTGGTTTTTGATTTCATGGAGAATTTTCTATTTCATGTGCACCCTTGTTTATGGTGGAACCAGGATGTTCCAATCATCATGTCTTCTAGGTAAGAGTTATTTCATATTTCGTAACTGTGAATAATGTCAGATGGATATAAGTATTTTTCCATTATGAATATAGTTGGATTCAGATTAATTATGATAAATTAATTTGTTTAAAAATCAATATACAATGGGTTAGGAATGATTCACATGATTTTTTGGGTTTGATTGTAATTGTTGATATTGTTAAATGTTTGGTTTAACTTCCAACTGATAATATTAGCTATTGGTCATCCTTGTTTTTACACACGATGGTTTGTGTAATACATGTTTTTTTGGTATAATTAGTTTACTTATATATATAAATGATTAACAACGTATTTTTTTCTAATAAATGGATGCACTAGGAATAAAATGTTTTTTATAAAACCCTAGATTGACAAGTGGAATTAAATACAAGATTCCTTATTATTTCTTAAATATGTTTTTCCTGGGTTAGTACACTGATGTTGTTGTTGGAATGGTTATGAATTTGGGGGGTTCCATTGATATAAAAATATGGATGGATGATATTGATGAAGGATAGAATTGTTTTTATGAGTAATTTCCCAGATTCTTTTTCATTGATAATATGTACAAAATAATAAAATCATATCTTGATGGTGCATTATGATGTGTCATTATTTTTATGTCTTGTCAATTTACTATATATATTCACATCCTAAATTATTCTCAATTTGATTTTGGATATTTTTCATGCATGATTGTTTCACGGGATGTGATGGATAAATAAATAAACGTTTAATAAATTTTGAAATGGAATGGGTTGATTTTGTTAATGGGATGGTTTGGTTAATGCACATTAAATTTGATAATGGAAAATTATGTGGTTGGTTATGTGATTAAATGTGGTTGATTATATTTAATTAAAATTATTAGTAGATTAAATGAATTGGTCAGAAATGTTAATTGGGATTTATAGCTTATTGTGTTCTATTGTGAATTTATAGGTAGCAACAATGGTGTCAAGTTTGTGAGTTAGTTGATTTTCAGTGAACCCATAGTTCAGGTTTGAGTTTTTTTAATATCTATATATAAATTTATTTACATTTAATGTCAATACTCACCCCAAACATGTTGGGAATTATGGGTTATCCAACAACATCCTCTTGAGGGTGTTACTTTACCATCATCCATATATGAGGATGGATGGTTGTCTAGCCACACATCCCTATTTTTTCCATCACGCATGGTAGGTATGGTAAAGGATGTTATAATCATTGGTATATTATTGCATTAGATGGTAAATATGATGTAGTATGCCAGATGAATTTAGGAAGAGTTTTGATGTGGTATCCCATGTTTTCTTAAGATGAGTGTTGATGTTATGTCAAATGTGTCTCCAATATTAGTGGTGATGTGATTTCTCTGGGGTCATTAGGATGAGTTTTGTTGGGTTTTGAGGTACCTGAGTGTGCGATTAGGATGTGTCATGTGGAAAAAAAATTTATTGTAATTATTTTATAAGGCCATAGTGTGTGTTGGATGGATTACTTTGGTGGATTAGGTGTGCTACTGGGATTTTCTGTGGGGCCTAGGTGTGTCTCGGTAGTATTTGATGTGGTATGTTTAGAAGAGGTGGGATAACATGGATGTTTTCCAATTGGACGATAGTTGAAAACAATTGTAGAGTGGTGAAACATACCCTATAATTTATGTTATTTAACATATATTATATTACCCAATGTGCGTTATTTTGGTGAATGTTTATTGGTGAGGTTGGGATGGTTTGTATATCTACATATGTGTCATCCGATTCATCAATATTTTTCATGAGATTATTATAATCCTTATTTCACTTGGGCATTAGATACATTGGTTTGCCTAATGAGTAAACTTGTATCCTCCTTCAAAATAAAAAAAAATCAAGTATGTAGGTAGATTTTACTGATTTTTTGCGAATTTACAATCCTTGATCCTAGATAGTTGATGAGTTTCTTCTTTAGCTATACATTAGAGTAATTTAATTGGATACATTATTTAATTTGTATCAGTTAAATTTATACATGCATATGCGATGGTTGGGTTTTCCAATTTATATATGTCTTGTAGTTTTTTTTGAATGATTCATATTTTCATTCAATCATGTTTCTTAGAAAAAGGGTAATGCACACATATTGTGAATTGTTTACCCCCTTTTGTTAGTTTTAATTATGATCTCTACTGGAGGTGGGAATCAAGTTTTACTATATCCCTTTCTTCACTTGTAGCCAATGAGGGGTCTCTTTGGAGGGAGGAGTATAATGAAATAGTGGTAGGAGAGTAGATGTATGACTAACATGATTGGGTTTGGAGATAGGAACATTTATGATTTTATGGGACGGTATAGAAAATGTCCAAGTTGACCTTGGTGTGTGAGAGAGTCCAGAGATACCGGCTAGAAAACAAGCTTTTAGGTCACCCTTATGATCCAGGGAATAGACTCAGAGATTATTTTACAAGCAAGTGTAATGGGATTTCATTCTGGATAGAGACCTAAAAAATCTACATGAATCAGAATGAATTCTGTACATATTTGAATTCGGTTATTTGGAAGGATAAAAATGAAGAAAAAGTAATATGAGTAAAATAAATGTTTTACAAATTCCATTCCTGTAGGCTTATGAAATAATTATTTTTAATTAATATATGGAATTTACACATCATCCATGTGTGGATTCAGATGTTGATGTTCAACAGGATGATCTGGTTTATTTCTATACAGTTGATCTAGTAAGGGAGGGTGATCATTGATATAGGATTTTGTGTGCTTTACCACATCATACATTGGGCAATTAGAGGATAGTGTTCCAGACATGGAGATATATAGAATGTTGTATAATAATTATATCAAATTATATTTGATATAGGCCTTAATGAGGTAATGGATGCCTTTCAAATTTATTCTTATGAGGGTAGTTGTACGTAAGTGGTGGAAAATGTTTCTCAGATAGTGGATGGAGGTATACATTTTCAGGGTTGACTACCATAAAGAGTTCCAGGAAAACTACATTTCGTCCAAAGATAATGCTGAGAATATGCAAGAGATATTTTATCTTTATCAAGGGAGCATGTTAGTGCATGATCGTTGGATCATGTTAGAGGACCTTCTATGTTGTTCCTTATATCTGTATATGGATGAGGATTATTCTGTGTGATGTATTGAGGAGGAACTATTCCCTACTATCTAGTTTGTAGTTTTTCTTTTTAGGTTTCTGATGTATAAGGAGGTTCAAAATAATTATTATTTAAACTAGAAGATGTATATTTGAGGAGTAATTCCATTATATGAGAACCAATATAGTTCTTAGGTAGGAATATTGGTCATTGGAAGATCCTAGGAACTCGGACCTACATGTTTTTGAATGGAAGGTAGTCGACCACCATAGCATCCTTTCTGACCTTCTTCGGTAATTTTTTTTCTTAATTCTTATGAGCATAAATCTAGTTTGTATGGGTTGTGGGGTTTTTTGATATCACTAGATCTAGTGGCCAGTAGATCCCCATTATTTTTTTGTTATAGGTGGATAAGATCAGTGCCACCCACAAAAATAGATTCTAGTGATACTTTTTCAACATTAGTGGATGTTTTTTTACCACTATGGGTAAATGATGAAATTAGAGGTTGAGATCATAATGTTACTCATGTTTAGAGACAATTTCCAAATACTGGATTGTGAGGTGGTCATCTTGAAGGATACTTATGAGAATTATATGGTTAGTTACACATACTGGGTGTAGTAGTACCAAAAGGTCCATAGATCACCATAGGTGAAATCAGTTTGTTTAATACACTTTCTTGATCATTAATCGATACATTAGATTTTCACTCGTTTTCAAAACACTCTCAATCACATGATCTTGGACTATAAGTATAGTGGCTTCTCATGCCCCTGTTGTTCACTACGCTAGTTGGAGTCCAAACTAGCTTGTTTGATGTGTGCTTTGGTTGTAGACTGCAGATGTGACCACATCAATCGTGTGCAGATCTCTTCCCATTACAAGTTCATCCATATGATGAAAACCATGGAATTGTATCTTTTTTTACATTATTTATATTATTTAATTCCTTGGTTTTAGAGTCGTGTAATTTTATATGAATTTTCTATGTCTGTTTTCGTTGGTGAGCAGGGTTGTGATGTGGGTAGTCGAAATTTGGAGCCCTGTATTTACTTGTTGGAAAAGATTTCAATGGAATCAATGGACTCCAAGATGGCAGATGTTAAAATTGTAATTTTTGTGTTACTACATGTATTCCACAAGGATTTCTTGATGCTACAATCTTAATGAAATGTTGAATTTAGATTAAACTTGCAACCTGTTTGTTCTATGATTTTGATGGATCATTTTTAGAGAGTTCCCACTAAGTAGTGGGAGATGAGGATTTAGATCGACGATCAAATAGAGACGTTTTTAATCTTTCTTACTATTTCAACATGGATTTCTCTACTTTGGTTATCAAATAAGTTAAGAAATTGATTATGGTTGTGTATAGACTAGAAAACAATGAATCAAGTGATAGTCAAAGAAGGATACCCTATTCTAATTATAGAATATATTTTTGAAAAGTTGAAAGGGGATAGATGGTTTTCTAAAATCTATCATGGGTTAGGATATCATCATTTAATGGTTATGGTTAGTGATATCCCAAAGACTTTTATCAGATGCAGGTTTGGGAACATGGATTATATAGTTATTGAATTCGGTGTTACTAATGAACAAAATAGGTTTATGGGTTTTATTAACACTATTTTCCATGTTTTTAGGACTAGTTAATCATTATATACATTTTTGTCATCTTAATCTTCTTGAATTCAAAGGAATTGAGCATCTAGAATCTATTAATTGTCTTTCAGGTTCATTGATGCCCCTAGTTATATAGAATTTTGTCCAAATGAAAATTATAGGCACAAGAGGTGAATTTAAATGGCCATGTGGAATATCATCAGGGTGTGGTAGTTGTCCCATCCTAGGTTGAATTATTTGTTTCTTGGGTGGCATCCTATAATGTGAAAAAGAAATAGTTTCCTGGTTTTCAAAAGCTATTATCAGAGTTTTGTAATCTATTTCTCATGAGGTGTTTCCCCAATGATATATTTTATAAGGAAATACCACAGTTTTTTGTGGTGTGATTATTTCTAGTAAGTCATCAGTACCCATTTTGAACTATACATTAGTTCTCCAACAGTTGATTTTCTAGATGAAGGGATGATGTTTGAGCTATTTTTTCTACTTCACTTTTGGGTTTAGGATTTGTGATAAATTATTAATGGGAATTGATCTCTTATAATTCATGGATGTTACATACCCATGAGCGTAACAATGTTACCCACGATCCAGAGCTAGCAGTAAATATGTTCTCACTGAATTTTTGGCAGTATTACATCATTAGGGAGCAATTTGTGGTGTACACAGATCATAAGATCTTTAATAATAAGTTTTAACAATGTGACATGGACCAACGATAGTGGAGGTGGATTGAGATTCTTTAGGAATATAATTTCTAGATATCTTGCACATCATGAAAGGGGAATGTTGTGAATGATGTCTTAAGTAGGATATCATGGAACAATGTATTTTTTGAAACCAATGATTCTTGGAGGTAAATAGAGGAGTCAGTATGCATTATCATATATTTAGGGGTATATGGAGGTAGAGGACATTTTTTATAGATTATGGTGAAATCTTCTTAGATTCAGTAGATGGAGGAGTCTCAGTGGGAAGACCCAAACACATAGGTTATTCATGAACGTGTTTTCCATGGGGATGTTTAAGAATAATTGTAAGATGATGGTTGAAACCAAATGTTGTTTCATGGGAAGTTGTTTGTTCTGATGGTAATGTATAATTTTTTCCTTCCAGAGTTTCTTAGCTCACCCTTGGTGGCATGCATAAATGTTTCAATTCTGTTTCATAGATTGATGATGTAGTTTGGGTGGACCAAGATGAAGTGGGATCCTGTTGAGTTTTCTGTGAAGTTCTTGGTTTTCTAATAGGTAATGTTTGTGCATCTTATACATTTTGGAATTTTGAAGCCTATGGATCTTCTTGAGTGGAAATGGGATGACATCTAAATGGATTTATTCATAGGGAAACCAATAGATAGTGGAAGATGTTTTGCTATCTGGGATATAGTAAAACATTTAACAATATCTTCCCACATATTAGAAATTAAGGAATTGTGAATTGTGGATTCTTTCAATAATAGGTACTTGGAAGAAGAGTTACAGTAGCATGTAATAGTCTTAGATACGGATGCATTGATTACCTCATAATTCTAGACATGATTTAAGAATTATTTTGTAACATAGTTATGCCTCCACATTGTCTATCAGCCTTAGATAAATGGGTAGAAAGAACATACTATCACGACATTACAGGATATGTTGAATAATTATGTCATGGAACACAGTGGATCATGTGTAAGACACCTACCCTCACAATTGTTTTCTTATAGTAATAGCTATCATTTTTCCATTGGCATGTCGCCATATGATTATTTTAATGGGATACCATGTAATTATTCGTTTTTAGGTATAGATGATGTTGATATAGTTATTATTTCTCCTAATGTGGTGCAGAACATGATAGAGATTGTTCATCTTGTTCGTGAGAGGATGAAAGAAGTTTAGGCCCAAAAGGATTTATCGGCCAATTTTAGGATGATGCCCTTAGAGTTCGAGGGTGGATTCCATGTGTTCTTGATGGATTCCCATCGATGTGGGTAGTTGAGATTCGATAGAGGGAAGAATATTTGACCCTGGTGTTTGGTCCATTTGAGGAGTTGGTCCATGTTTGTGAGGTGTCCTAATGGTTGGAGAACATAGATTATTTAAAGAGGATACATGACATCTTCCATGTATCTCACCTTCATCGAAAACTTCATGATGACTCCTAGGACATCGATTAGGGATATATGGATATCAAGGTTGAAAAAACAGTTATGAAGCATCTAATAGATATCCATAATCATTAGGATAAATCATTTCATGGGTGGAAAATTCCATTGGTTCTTGTTTTATGGAGGCATGATGGGAAATAGTGGAGTACTTGGGAGGGATATACACAAACGTGTTCCTAGTACTGATAGTTGTTTTGTGTTTTTCTTGATTTGTTTTTCCTTATAATGTGATGTTCAGATCCATTTTGTTTTATGAGATGATATTTTTTGCCATGGATTGGGATATGTGTGTTGTGATGTGGGAAAATTTCCCCACATGTGAAAATAGGGGGATCATATTTTTAGGGGATGCATATTAAATTTTATGTGATATATCATGTATGGGTGAGTTAGTGTGGCTTGGAAAGGATAATATCTTATTATAGAGAATAAAATTCTCTAATTAATGTGTTTGATACGGTTTGGTATGTTAGTTTTCATTTCTACGTGTTGTGCAATTGATATTTGGTATTGTGGATATGTGAGGGGATGTATAATGCTATTGTTTAGTGTGTTTTGTGGTTGGTTGGGTTAACATGTCAACAACCATGATGAAAAATATAGGGTTTCTAATGTCAGATTAGGTTTTGGTAGGTGTAGAAGATTCCACTCCATCCATTGAACAACAAAAGGTGTTATATCATTGAATTTTTATGTGTTTATTTGGTAGAAATTTTTCTATTGTAATGAGATCGTTGATAGGTATCTCTATGTATTGTTTTCTAGAGCAATTTACTATTTCCCTTTAGGTTGGTTTTGAATTCTTGAGGGAGATAATAGTATGATAAGTATCTGATGTAATTTCCAAGACCTCTATAGTTCATTAATTTAAAATAAATATAGAGCTTGAGGTTTCATAAGATATAATGGTGACAAATTTCACCTCTTTGAAATTTTATAATTTTTCCATGTTTTTCAATAGTGTCTCATCCCAATGGTTTATTGTCTATCGGTGGCTCATTGGGGATGTCTCAATCTATAGGTAGATCACTGGTTGAACCCTATCTGGTTGTTTCATGCAAGAGGTTCCCCATTTGACAGTGCCTTCCTAGTCGGGCCTCATCGTCCAGTGGACAATCTAGTGCTTCCTCACTAGAGGATACTTCATTGGTGGTCTCTTGCTGGTGGTGCATGGTGAGAACTATTTTTAGTTCATCCAATTTATCCCTTTTGGCATCACTCATTGAATAAAAATTAGTTTATGAATGTATATAATGGTATTGGGGACTAATTCAAAGACCATAATTTATATCATAAATTCCCTTACTGTATGACATCTCTAAATTGGTCAAAATGCATGGTGTCTTACAAATCTTCCTTTAACGGAAACAAATATTGTTTCTAATCTCATGACATAGATTTGATCTTATTAAATTCAAGATATATTTTCACTTGTTCTTTACAATGCGATATGTATTAATATGGTACTCCTCAATTAACTCTAACCATATGAGTCGTGTGTCCATGTTGCGGCATTTGGATCATTATTTTATGAAGAATTTCCTACGGCACCCAAACCCCGATTTATTTTGTAACCGTGAAGTGATAATAATATTTTCTTATAGGAATGAGTTACTTCATCTCTATTAATTTTACACCATGTGGTATTGGTATATAGATGATTTCCATTGTGGTGATAGCTAAATATCATTTAATAATGATACACAAATTGGTTTAAAAATCAATATACATGGGGCTAGGATAGAGACACGTGATCTTGTTATGTGGTGGTTATTATTGATTCTTTAACTTGTACAGGATAACTACCCTATAGAAATCCTGGCCATTTTGTTCATTGTTTTTTCACAAGTTGATTTGTGGATTTTATTTAGTTTGGTTTACATTGGACCTTTATAAATAAGAATAGGAAACATGTATATATATAGCTAATTAATGGATGACACCTGATCAAAAAATTTATATGAAAACACATTAAACTAACAAGTGGAATTAAATAAATTATTCATAATAAAATCAAAAATATTATATCAATTGGCCCATCAAGTGATGTTGTTGTGGGAATGGTTTTGCACAAGGGTTGAAATTGTAGATATGATAATCTTGGTGGTAGAGCTTGACAAACGATAATAGTGATTTGTATGGGTAATTTCCCATAGACTTTTACATTGATCACGTGTTGGATGTTTCAACCCATATATATAGGACATGGTATTCTGTGTTATTAATGTGAATTTTAATTAATTTACTTCATCTCACCTACTCTCAATTTATGGTTACTATGTTTCTAGATATATGTTTTGCTTGACAGTTTCTAGGTGGTAATAGAATAAAAAAATTTTCCTTTAATAATATTTGAAGTGGAATTAGATTTTTTGGTTAATGTAATGTAATTTTTTAGGATAATTATGTGATGGGACATGAGATTAAATGTGTTTGATGAAGAATACGTAAATGTTTGGTTTGATTAAATAAATTGGTTGGAAATTTGGAATGGGATTTTTTTCTTGTTGTGGTGTATTTTTCATTTAGAGGTAGTATAAAGGATACAATAGTGTATGATTGTTTTTGGATGAAAACATGATGGCTGGGATTTATTGTTTTCTATTATTTATATATACTTTTATTTTCATGGGACATCTATTCTCACCCGATCTGTGTTGATCAATATGTGTTAAACACCCTACACTGCTATGCAAAGGATTCTTTCCAAAAAACTCAATTTGTAGATGGATGGTTGGCCACACATTCCTCCATGTTCCCTCTTGTTGGATAGGTCTTTATGTCACATGCTATGATGGATGGTGATATCTTAGTGCATTACATTGTGGATGTAATGTGGTATCCCATATATCTTAAGGTTGTGTTGTGATGTGTTATCATTTGTTTCTTTCAGATGAGTTGTGATGTGATGTACCATGTGTCTTTGAGATGAGTTTTTATGTCATGTACTAGGTGTATTAATGATGAGTTCTGATGTTTTGTGAGGACCATGTGTGTGAAATATTGATATATTGTGGTTACCATGTGTGAGTAGTGGGATGTGATGTGGTGTATTCATAATACGTGGGATCACCGTCTAATTTTACCTTAGGGAGAGAGAAGGTAATCAATGGTAATGTATTTCATGGAACCTTATCACCGATTTGATATAAATTATATTATATTACAAGATATTTAATTATTTAGTGATAATTACTTGGTGTTTTGGGGATGGTTAGTATACCAGCTTTGGTGAAGTTTTGTTATGTTGTTTTTTTCATAAGCTCATTAAAATGCATCATTCACATGTTAATTAGAGAATTTGGTATTTCAACTAAGTGTACTTGTTTTCTCATTGTATATAATAAAATGGTTTTCATTTTTCTAGGATTATTTCAAAGACCATGCTATACCTTACTATCTCATATCCTTGTTATTCTATACTCCACTACTTTATCTTTACATGTGGGTATTTACATTTGAGACATTATTGTATTGTTATGAATTCTATTTATAAATTCATATTGGATGGTTTGGTTTTCTCTTCGATATATGTATTAATGTTAGGTCAGTTGATTCATCATATATTAAAATTTTATTTCTGAAAAATATGGAAATGCCTCTCATATTGTGAAATTTTACACCCTTGGTGCTTGTCTCCACCAAGGGGCCATCTGAAGGTCGGACTCTGAGGGTCATTATCTCGATTTCAGCACTACCAGCCTGGGAGGGGTATCTTTGGAGGGAGGTGGTTGTAAAACGAATGGTCCAGTTATCTTCAAGGGCTATATGAATATTGTTTTAGATATTACATAAAAAATTTGAGTATTATTTATAGATTATATTCTAATAATCTCCAAAAGAAAATAAGAGCACAAGGAGAAGATGAGTATTGTTATAAAAACATAAAAAAATGAAAAATTCCTATTCAAAGTATAACAATTTTTTGATTTGGTAGACGTATTCATGACTCTAGTGGTCACTTTCTCCATTTCTACATTTCCAGGCCAGAAGGGGAATCGTTGTAGGGAGATGGTTGTGACACTAATGCTCGATTAATCATCATGGACATGAGGAATAGAGTCATTATAGATTAACTTAACAAATTTGTGGAATTATTTATAGATTAATTTATAATATTCTCCCAAATAAAAGAGGATAATGTGAAGCAAATGGTAATTATGATAAAGACCCAAAAAAATGAAAATATATATTCCATGTATACCAAATGTCAGTTTTTAGTTGATGTAGGTCGCTTTAATATGGAATTTAATCATAAGAAATGTGCCATATAGCGACAATTAAATGATAGAATAAATTAATGTATTTCCTATGAAAACATATATGATACATATCCATAGTCTCCAGAGATATTCTGTGTAAAATCACTAATTTTGAGAAATTTCATGTGATTTTCAAGCCCAATAACAAAGATTACTAATAAAGGATTAATGATTTAATGGAATTATGAGTCTGACGAGAGTATGATTAAGATTAAATGTATTCTAATCACGTTAGTTGTTCTCACCCCACCCACATGTTGGGAATGTTTTTTATTAAATGGTGTTATGAAGAATGGAATATATTTTCAATTATTTCATAAAGGCAAATTCCTGGCTTATTTGTCAAGGTAATTGAAAATTGATGAATAGTTGTACCCAATTCATGATTTAGTGTTTGATGCAATGATCTTAATGTTGAAAATTTTATGGATTAGACTATTTGGGAATAATATAGAAATATATATATATCAAAAAAACACAATTATATATTCACAGAGAAAGAGTTTAATATCCACCAATGAAGATGGTTAGAGAATATCTAGGAATATGACTGCTCAGTCCACTACCATTAAAATAAAGTAAAAAATATGGAATATTCTTTATGTATATTGTATCTAGACATTCTATCATTATTGATAATTGTGATGTATTTTAGCTTCATTAACCCGAAGAGGATGAACATGGGATTCACAACAGAAGGAACATAATTAATATTTTATCAAATGATTTCACATCCATCCCTTCGAGAGTGGTTAAAGGATTCTCGAAAATATGTTGTGTGAATTCATAAGAATGTAGAAACAACAAAAAAATGGAAATACTTAGATGTTAGTGTTAATAAATAGAGAATTGTGAGATTTTTCTCATGACTATTTGTTATTTAAAATACAAATTTAAATATGAAATAGTAAGATGATGCATACATTAAATTAATATAATCAAATATAAATCACAAGAATATATCGAGATCACTGTGAGAACTTTTTTTGAATAATATGGAAAATAATAATGATTATTAAACATCATGGTTCCCAGAATATCATCATATAAAAGATAAAAATAATATTTCATAGGTAATGATGAAACTATTACCCATACCAACATGTTAATCTAATAACATCACCATGGAAGTTGTAAAAATACTTATGATGACATATTGGGAATGTAATAATATATGGTTTGTTTTTTATTGTCTTAAAAATACTACTAACATTATCAAAATTCGATTGGAGTTTTCATATGATCAACTTTTATAGGTACACATCATAGTTGTGGGGAGACTATAAGGACTACAACTGTTGATTGTATCACATCAAGATATGAGATTCACCCATAATTTTTGGAAATGGATCCATCATGCTCAAAACACTGACATAAACGTATGTATGGCATATATAATGACCCATACTTTACATACATTGTTAATACTTCAAAATTTAAGCACCCTTATTACAACATATGACAAAACCACAAAGGACCGTATAGGTATAGTGTCTTTAGAAACTGGGAATCATAAACAACTGGTTCATAAATCTTCTACAGTGTCTCCCATTTATTTCATCATATCTAGGGTCCCTTTTAGCATATTCTACTTAATATACATCTTCCTGACCTGGGGAAAATAAAACATAAAAGGGTGAGCTCAAATGCTCATCAAGGGAAAATAAAGGAAATAAAAATCATATCATATCTTTTTGAAAATCATAACCTGCAAAAGAGATCATAATATCTTAACATTGAATAAATCATAGAAGTGAAAATGAGATTCCCATAATCATAACATGAAACTTGAAACGTTGTGGCATGCACACATAATCATGGAACATCATTTCTTGTTAGTCATGACTCGTTTCCAAGACTATCTTAGTGGACAGAGTCCCTTTCTGAACCGAGTCACCCTCGTTCCTGTCCTGTTTCACTGAACCGGTATAACCTACCATTCCAGCAATGTCTATCTCATGAGATATAAAATATTTACCCAATTCATTGGAGGGAGATATAGGTCCCACCCATCTTATAATGAATCCTTTCTTATGTGTGCCACATAATCATAAATCATACATCATCACATAACACATGTAACAAAAATGGGATTCTTGAAACATCATGACATCATAAAAGAAATCATATAAGGTAAATGACTTCATAAAAATAATTCCCTCAAATCATACTCAAATCAATGTAATAATAGGGATAAAAACAGAACCCTTTATTATTTTAGATGGAAAATAATTTTGATAAAACACTTGAACTCCATTCTTGAGGAAAATATCCTTTCTTCTTCAAAAACATTTTTCCTTTCTTAACATGTCATAAGACTTTAAAATAAAAGAAGTTGATTAAAAATAAACTTGAAAACTTGTAAAGGAAGATTCTTGGAAATAATGTTTTAAAAAAATCCATTCATGCTATATATGTTAAAAAAAACATTCTTCGTACCTTTGTCGGAAAAGTCAAAAAGTACCTCGTACGAAAAAAACGACAAAAGATTCCTTTCATATTCTTTACTAAAAACTCACCGAAAGGGAAAATTGGATTTAAACTATTGAAAGTGGATGGAAACAATATTACATATTGAGGGAACATGTATGTGGATGATAAAATACACCCCAGTAAATACTTACGAATAAACAATCTCGGATAAAAATGAGATTGTGATATTTCCCTTACCTTTGGTCCGATTTTCTTTGTACGTGTCCGAAGCTCCTGTATAATGGTTTAAATATTGTTATTGACTTATTCCAGAATCATACATATTGATATGATATCATATATGGTCATATTCTTAGCTTCTTGTTAGTATTATTTCATTGTTACTTGTTACTCGGGTCCTTACTGCCTTTTGTTCCTATGCGTGTTTTGCCGAATAAATTCTTATTCTTCTTTTAAGGTTATAGATACCTTATATACAGAATGGTAATAGTGTAACAAATATCATATTTATTCATTAAATTCATTTATATAATTACTATGTAATGATGATCATGTAGAACGAGTCGCATCACATCGTGGAGACGGTATTCCGTATGTACGCACGAGTGATGATATCGTTCCTATGATTGTGGAACTGTATTGGAGTATATATATATTATTTCAGTATCAATATTACTTTATAATAATCAAAAATATTTACTCATTACACCACTATACCCATCCTTGTAAGGTGATTGTGGAAAATAGATTACACCACGGCGTGGAGACGGTTTTCCATACGTACGCACGCGCGGTGATTTAATTTTTCCGTAGGATGGATAGAAGGTGAATTAGGGTTGTTTCATATTTATAATAATATATCAGTATTTATGTAATACTGATGTTATTACTTTATCATGAAACAACTAAAGAAGAAGAAGTTGAAGAAGAAAGAAATTGAAAAGATCGGTAATGGATATTACCTCTTCTTTGGAACGCCTCTTTGAATCCTCCACTTAGGGAACTAAGATTGGTCTTTGAAGATGACCAGGACCTCTATGATTATTATAGGGAAGTATAGAGGAGAATATTTCAGGGGTTGTCCGAGCTTGAGTGCTCAAATTGGTGTGAGGAGGAGGGGGAGGAGGTTCCCTTTTATAAGGGAGGAGAGGGGCACCTTAGGAATATCTCAAAATATTATTTTATATTAAAGTCAAAATCGGTTTATAATGGTTCCAAAGGCTCTTATTTCGAAGCTAAAGTGTGGATGGGTCGAAATAATATCAACCAATAGGATTTATACAAATTTAGGGTATTATTTTAACCTTATCAATTAGATTTAACTCTAAGTTAAATAATTTAACTTTTACCGTGTATTTTTGTTTTCTTTCACTATATGGTTAATACACTTACTATAACATGCCAAACGAACCCCAAATTGTTTATTATTAATATATATATCCTTATCTAAGTCATTTTGCCAATACATAGATTTTTAGGAATAAAATAACAATTAGTAATGTAATATTTGTTTTAAAAACTATTTGTGTCAATTTTGACACTATTTGATATATGATTTTTGTGAAGGTCATAACAGAATTATATGTTCGAACCAAATTGATTAAATCAACAATAATATATCATAGTAACCTAGAAAATTAGTGGAATTCATAAAAAGTCTTAAATTACATTTATTTTGGTGTTTATAACATCAATTATGTCAATATTTCATTAATAAGATAATTACTGCATCATCGTTGTGTCATAAATAAATTAAATTATTTAATGTCTAAAATTTACAAATAAAATACCATTATGTAGGAAATCTTTTTAGATTTCTAATTAATATTTATAGTCGAATTTATCTTATGTATAACCCCATTGTAAAAATGATGTACTTATTAAACATTGATTTTAACTATTTTAACCCTTCTTTAAATAAATTAATAATAAATGTCCTAATCTAACCCAAGTGGGCCTAAATGGTCATATTTTATTCCTAAGTTTGTTTTTGGTCGAATTAAACATATCCAATAGAATTAGTACATGTGTTAGGGTAATAGTAATATCATTTTTACCCTTAGTTACCCTAATTACTATTAACCGCGGAAAAAAAAGTAAAAAGTTACTATTCACCAAAAAAATTATTTTTATCTCATTGAACCACATTTTGCTTACTGATATCAACCGTTTCTGTCGGATTTTCAAGATTCCATTCACAGAAGCGGTAAAATTATGTTTTATGCAAAAATTCAGTTTTTAACCTACCACTTAGTGGTTTTACTATTCATCAAAAATTGAAAGTTTTCAGAAAAATACCAAAATTTCACCCTAGGCTAATTTCGGTATTCCTAATCCAAAAATGAAGTCCATTTTGAAAAATAATATTTATAAAATTTCAAAAAGTGGTTATTACTATTCATAACAACTAGATTTAATAATATTTTAATAGCATATCGTTGTTTAGTGAAACTCTGTATTGTGTACGACGCAAGCTATCGAGGAAGGTCGTGATTGCGTGTAAAGTAAGCCAAGCATGTGTGTAGTGAAATATTTCTTTGATGATATATAAAAACAAAATATTACTCATAAAAATCTCGGGTGTTACATTCTACCCCCCTTAAAAAGAATTTCGCCCTCGAAATTCGTCACTTTGTAACAAACAGATGATGATACTTCTCCCTCATCATATCCTCAAGCTCCCATGTAGCTTCTTCAAGTTGGTGGTTCCTCCATAAAACTTTCACCAAGCGAGTGGTCTTGTTTTGTAGGACTTTTTCGCTACGATCCAGAATCTCTATCGGCTGTTCTTCATAAGAAAGATCTTTCTCCAACTGTACAACTTCTGAGATGAGTACATGTGAAGGATCTGGTATGTACTTTATCAGGAGAGATACATGGAACACATCGTGAACTTGAGAGAGATTCGGTGGAAGCGCCAATCGGTAAGCTACCTTCCCAACACGATCCAGTATTTCGAAAGGACCGATATATCTAGGGCTCAACTTCCCCTTCTATCCAAATCTCATAACCCTCTTCCATGGAGATATTTGTAAGAACACTTTATCACCCACTTCAAACTCTAGGTCTTTTCTTCGGTTGTCGGCATAACTTTTCGGTCGACTCTGAGATGCTCTTATGTGTTGTTGAATAGATCTGACCTTTTCTGCAATTTCATCAACGAGATCAGGTCCTAATAGCATTCTTTCCCCAACTTCATCCCAACAAGTTGGAGTCCTGCATTTCTTTCCATAGAGAGCTTCATAAGGAGCCATCTGAATACTGGAGTGAAAGCTATTATTATAAGAAAATTCCACCAAAGGTAGGTGTTTATCCCAACCTCCTTTGAAATCCATAGAGCAAGCTCTCAACATATCTTCTAGGGTTTGAATTGTTCTTTCAGACTGACCGTCTGTCTGGGGATGATAAGCAGTGCTGAAACTCAACTCTATATCCAGAGTATACTGATGACTACGCCAAAACTTCAAGGTAAATCTCGGATCCCGGTCAGATATAATAGAAAGTGGTACTCCATGCAATCTTACCATTTCCTTTACATATATCCTGGCAAGCTGATCTAGAGAGAAATCCACTCTAATAGCAATGAAGTGTGCAGACTTTGTTAGACGATCAACTATGACCCAAATAGCATTATTGCCTTTGGATGTTTTAGGAAGTCCTGTGACAAAGTCCATAGTGATGTTTTCCCATTTCCATTCGGGTATGGGTAACGGTTGTGACATCCCCGTAGACTTCTGTCTCTCAGCTTTAACTTGTTGACAAACCAAGCATCGAGAGACATATTCACCAACATCTCTTTTCATGCCATCCCACCATAAGTACTCCTTCAGGTCCATATACATCTTCGTGCTTCCAGGATGAATAGAGAATTATGATCTATGAGCCTCATCCAGAAGCTCCTTCTTTAATTCGGGGATGGGAGGAACACAGACCTGATTCCTGAACTTTATTATCCCATCACAATCAAGGTTTAATTCAGGAACATTTCTCACCTTCTTTTGTAACTCGACATCTTCTTTATGTGCCTCTTTAATCTTCACATGTATAGATGGTTGAACATTCATTTGAGAAAGATAATATTTTTCCCCTTCCAATATAATTCCAAGATCTATCCTTTGTAAATCCATAAATATTGGATCTTTTGTGATCCTCATCATGGATAAAGTAGCATGGTCTTGTCGACTTAATGCATCTGCCACCTTGTTTGCTTTCCTAGGGTGGTAATGGATTGAGCAGTCGTAATCCTTAATCAGCTCCAACCATCTTCTTTGACGCATATTCAAATCCTTTTGCGTGAAAATATACATTAAACTTTTATGATCAGTATAAATATCACACCTTTCACCATAAAGGTAATCCCTCCAAATCTTTAATGCAAAGATTACCGCAGCCAACTCCAAATCATGTGTTGGGTAATTTTGCTCATGGATTTTCAACTGTCGTGAGTCATAAGCTATCACCATATCATTTTGCATAAGAACACACCCCAATCCCTTCTTGGATGCATCACTATAGATCAAAAACCTTTCTCCACTACAAGGAAGTGTGAGCACAGGTGCACTGGATAACCTTCGTTTCAACTCCTTGAAATTCTCTTCACATTCCTCTGTCCAAACAAACTTAACTCCCTTCCGAGTCAACTTGGTGAGTGGATTAGATAATCGTGAAAAATCTTTTACAAAACGTCGATAATATCCAGCCAAACCAAGAAAACTTCGGATCTCAGTTACTGTTGTTGATCTTGACCATCGTTCGATAACCTCTGTTTTTTCTGGATCCACAGATATCCCCTCTTTTGAGATTATGTGACCCAAAAATGCAACTTTTTGAAGCCAAAATTCACACTTGGTAAATTTGGCATAAAGCTTCTCCTTTCTCAGGGTCTTCAATATTATTCTCAAGTGATCTTCATGCTCTTCCTTGCTCTTTGAATTGAAAATAATATCGTCTATAAAGACTACCAAAAATTGATCAAGATAGTCTCTAAAGACTCTATTCATTTGATCCATGAAGATAGCAGGGGCATTAGTAAGACCAAATGGAATCACTATAAATTCATAGTGTCCATACCTTGTACGGAAAGCCGTGTTTGGTATATCCTCCCTCTTGACCCTTAATTGATGATACCCTGAACGAAGATAAATCTTGGAAAAGTATTGAGCTCCGAGTAGTTGGTCAAATAAGTCATCAATGCGTGGGAGAGGATATTTGTTCTTGATAGTGATCTTGTTAAGTTCTCGATAATCAATGCAGAGTCTCATTGATCCATCTTTCTTCTTAACGAATAGAACAGGTGATCCCCAAGGTGACGCACTAGGGCGTATGAATCCCTTATCAATATTCCCTTGGAGTTGCTTCTTCAATTCCTGCAACTCAATTGGGGCCATTCTATAAGGTGTCTTTAAAATTGCAAAGCACCTGGTACGAGTTCTATTGAAAACTCAACTTCACGATTTGGTGGAAGACCCGGTAATTCCTCCGGAAAGACATCATCAAACTCTCGTAAAATGGGCATATTCTTAATCGTGAGCTTATCACCAACCATTTGAGATAAATAACCTTCATTTAGTGGAATCAATACCCATAAGATGGAAGAAATTTCCACTGGAAGGTTATGTTCATCCTTGCATTGATAGACGATCGTAGATTGATCTGGAATATGAAATGTGACTTCCCTTCTTTGGCAATTGATATGAGCTCCATGTAGAGAAAGCCAATCCATGCCAAGAATCACATCAAATTCCACTAAAGGAAGGATCACAATATTTTCAGGAAGCGTTTTCCCACAAACTTCGATCGGAGAAGAATTATAAACTTTTGATGCGACTGTTGTGCCATTAGGTGTTGTCACAGCTAACTCAACATCTAATTGTTGAGGTAATACGGTGATACCCTTAGAGAATTTTTCAGAAATAAAAGAGTGGGTGGATCTAGAATCAAATAAAACATTTTCTACTTTAGATTGGATGGTAAGTGTACCTTTCACCACTTCGTTATCATACTCCACATCGCTGATAGAAATTGCATGTGACTTTCCTTTGTCTTTAGCCTTAAGATTTTGTTGACGTCGACCATCATCATCAACCCTTGGATTTGGGCATTGATTGGTATAATGCCCCATCTCCTTGCACTTGAAACATTAGAGTGTAGTAGGTTCATTCTGTGTATCCCTTCCTTTGTTTGCATCATTAGACATCTTCTTCCCATTATCGCGGCATTCAAATGCCCGATGACCTTACTTTCTACATTTAAAACATTTACTTGTCCCTTTAAGACAACTCTCTCCATGTTTCTTTCCACACTGTGAGCATAAGAGAAATCTCGTCTTCTTTTCAGTGTGCTCCTTAGATTTTCCTTTGAATTCCATCTTCCTCTTCTTATAAAACCCATGTGACTGATGGGTTACTCCAATCTCCATCTCGACGTTGAGAGCACATCGAACGATTTCCTTGTAGCTATTGAAGTCCCTTATGGCTAACGCCCTTCGAAGACTTGGTTTTAAGCCACTAAAGAATCGATCGATCTTACTCTCAGGTTGGATAATAATACCAGAAGCGTACCTTGCAAGTCTTGTAAAATTTGCTTCATAGGTACCAACAGATTCATCATCCCTTTGCTTCAGTTCAAGAAACTCTTTCTCCATATTTGTTCGGAGAATACTAGGGAAGTACTTACTGAAAAATAAGTTCTTGAACTCGTCCCATTCCATAGACTCAATTTCATCCCTTTGCCTCGTATTCTTAATAATATTCCACCATTGATCAGCATCTCTTTCCAAACGATACACTACTAGGATGACTTTATCATGTATATAACATTGAAGAACTGAAAATATCTTTTCAGTAGTACTAATCCATTGTTCAGCAACTGATGGATCAGTAGACCCGCTGAAAGAAGGTGGACGTTGCCTCATGAAGGATTCAACAGAATGTTTCTCCTTCCTTTTCTCGTTTGGAAGTCCTGCATGATTCATAGCTTGAGAAAGTTGTGTGAGCATGGCTACAAGATTTTTCATTCCAGCTCCCATATCGTTTGGTTGCTCAGGGGGACAATCATTTCATTTCCCATCACATTCCGCATTAACACGGTTCCTTTGGGTTCCAGCCATTGACTAAAACGAAGAAGAATATTGTGAGCAACCCTAATTATAATAGGAAAACCACATAATTCAAGAATAAAATTTTCATTCTTAAGGTCTTATACTAGGTTATTCATGGCCATTTCTAAAACTCTAAGATTGTGTTCTATGCTTAGACTTATCCTTAGGGTTCTTACTAAGGCTTTCACATCATAGTTTCCAAAGTTTGACTATACCTTTCCTCTGATACCAACTATAACGACCCATACTTTACATACATTGTTAATACTTAAAAATTGAAGCACCCTTATTAAACATATGACAAAACCACAAAGGACCGTATAGGTATAGTGTCTTTAGAAACTGGGAAACATAAACAACTGGTTCATAAATCTTCTATAGTGTCTCCCATTTATTTCATCATTTATAGGGTCCCTTTTAGCATATTCTACATAATATCCATCTTCCTGACCTGGGGAAAGGAAAACATAAAAGGGTGAGCTCAAATGCTCAGCAAGGGCAAATAAAGGAAATAAAAATCATATCATATCTTTTTGAAAATCATAACATGCAAAAGAGATCATAATATCTTAACATGGACTAAATCATAGAAGTGAAAATATGATCCCCATAATCATAACATGAAACTTGAAACTTTGTGGCATGCACACATAATCATGGAACATCATTTCTTGTTAGTCATGACTCGTTACCAAGACTATCTTAGTGGACAGAGTCCCTTTCTGAACCGAGTCACCCTCGTTCCAGTCCTGATTCACTGAACCGGTATAACCTACCATTCCAGCCATGTCTATCTCATGAGATATAAAATCATTACCCAATGCATTGGAGGGAGATATAGGTCCCACCCATCTTATAATGAATCCTTTTTTATGTGTGCCACATAATCATAAATCATACATCATTGCATAACACATGTAACAAAAATGGGATTCTTGAAACATCATGACATCAAAAAACAAATCATATAAGGTAAATGACTTCATAAAAATAATTCCCTAAAAACATAATCAAATAAATGTAATAATAGGGATAAAAAAACAACCCATTATTATTTTAGATGGAAAATAATTTTGATAAAACACTTGAACTCCATTCTTGAGGAAAATATCCTTTCGTCTTCAAAATTTTTTTCCTTTCTGAACATGTCATACGACTTTAAACTAAAAGAAGTTGATTAAAAATTAACTTGAAAACTTTTAAAGGAATCTTATTGGAAATAATGTTTTAAAAAAATCCATTCATGCCATATAATTTTAAAAAAACATTCTTCGTACCTTTGTCGGAAAAGTCAAAAAGTACCTCGTACGAAAAAAACGACAAAAGATTCCTTTAATATTCTTTACTAAATCTCACCGAAGGGTAAAATTGGATTTAAACTATTTTAAGTGGATGGAAACAATATTAAATATTTAGGGAACATGGATGTGGATGATAAAATACACCCCAGTAAATAATTACGAATAAACAATCTCAGATAAAAATGAGATTGTGATATTTCCCTTACCTTAGGTCCGATTTGCTTTGTACATGTATGAGGCTCCTGTATAATGGTTTAAATAATGTTATTGACTTATTCCAGAATCATAAATATTTATATGATATCATATATGGTCATATTCTTAGCTTCTTGTTAGTAATATTTCATTGTTACTTGTTACTCGGGTCCTTATTGCCTTTTGTTCCTATGCGTGTTTTGCCAAATAAATTCTTATTCTTCTTTTAAGGTTATAGATACCTTATATACAGAATGTTATTAGTGTAACATATATCATATTTATTCATTCAATTCATTTATATAATTACTATGTAATGATGATCATGTAGAACGAGTCGCATCACATCGTGGAGACGGTATTTCGTACGTACGCACGAGTGATGATATCATTCCTATGATCGTGGAACTGTATTGGAGTATATATATATTATTTCAGTATCAATATTACTTTATAATAATCATAAATAGTTACTCATTACACCATTATACCCATCCTTGTAAGGTGATGGTGGAAAATAGATTACACCACGGCGTGGAGACGGTATTTCGTACGTACGCACGCGCGGTGATTTCATTTTTCTGTAGGATGGATAGAAGGTGAATTAGGGTTGTTTCATATTTATAATAACATATCAGTATATAAGTAATACTTATGTTATTACTTTATCATGAAACAACTAAAGAAGAAGAAGTTTAAGAAGAAAGAAATTGAAAAGATCGATAATGGATATTACCTCTTCTTTGGAACGCCTCTTTGAATCCTCCACATAGGGAACTAATATTGGTCTTTGAAGAATACCAGGACCTCTAGGATTATTATAGGGAAGTAGAGAGGAGAAAATGGCAGGGGTTGGCCGAGCTTGAGTGCTCAAATTGGTGTGAGGAGGTGGGGGAGGAGGTGCCCTTTTATAAGGGAGGAGAGGGGCACCTTAGGAATATCTCAAAATATTATTTTATATTAAAGTCAAAATCGGTTTATAATGGTTCCAAAGGGTCTTATTTCGAAGCTAACGTGGGTATGGGTAGAACTACTATCAACCAATAGTATTTAGACAAGTTTAGGGTATTATTTTAACCTTATAAATTAGATTTAACACTAAGTTAAATAATTTAACTTTTACCGTGTCTTTTTGTTTTCTTTCACTATATGGTTAATACACTTACTATAACATGCCAAAAGAACCCAAAATTGTTTATTATTAATATATATATCCTTATATAAGTAATATGGCAGAACCTTAGATTTTTAGAAATAAAATAACAATTAGTAATATAATATTTTATTTAAAAACTATTTTGTGTCAATTTTGAAACTATTTGATATATGATTTTTTTGAAAGTCATAACAGAATTATATGTTCGAACCAAATTGATTAAATCAACACTAATATATCATAGTAACCTATAAAATTAGTGTAATTCATAAAAAGTCTCAAATTACATTTATTTTGGTGTTTATAACATCAATTATGTCAATATTTCATTAATAAGATAATTACAGCATCATCATTGTGTCATAAATAAATTAAATTATTTAATGTCTAAAAATTATAAATAAAATACCATTATGTAGGAATTCGTTTTATATTTCTAATGAATATTTATAGTCGAATTTATCTTATGTATAACCCAATATTAAAAATGTTTTACTTATTAAACATTGATTTTAACTATTTTAACCCTTCTTTAAATAAATTAATAATAAATGTCCTAATCTAAACCAAGTGGGCCTAAATGGTCATATTTTAATCCTAATATTGTTTTTGGTCGAATTAAACTGATCCAATAGAATTAGTACATGTGTTAGGGTAATAGTAATATCATTTTTACCCTTAGTTACCCTATTTACTATTAACCGCGGTAAAAAAAGTAAAAAGTTACTATTCCCCAAAAAATTATTTTTATCTCATTGAACAACATTTTACTTACTGATATCAACCGTGTCTGTCGGATTTTCGAAATTCCATTCACAGAAGCGGTAAAATTATGTTTTATGCAAAAAATCAGTTTTTAACCTACCACTTAGTGGTTTCACTATTCATCAAAAATTGAAAGTTTTCAGAAAAATACCAAAATTTCACCCTAGGCTAATTTCGGTATTCCGAATCCAAAAATGAAGTCCATTTTGAAAAATAAAATTTATAAAATTTCAATAAGTGGTCATTACTATTCATAACGGCTAGTTTTAATAATATTTTAATATCATATCGTTGTTTAGTGAAACTCGGTATTGCGTACGATGCAAGCTATCGAGGAAGGTCATGATTGCGTGTAAAGTAAGCCAAGAAAGTGTGTAGTGAAATATTCCTTTGATGATATATAAAAACAAAAGATTACTCATAAAAATCTAGGGTGTTACAGGATATCATCCTAAAACTAAAGTAAAGTTAAAGAGAACTATTCAGACATTGGAATACAAGTTGTGCAAATTTTCTATGACTTAGAAGAAAGATGTGAGAGAAATATTCATCTAGTTGAGTCCAATTAATATAAATATTTACACTCAAGCATCTAAATTTCACCATTTTAAGACCATTATGGGACGAGGTTGCGGACACCTTCATGTCAGGATGATGTCGGGGTACAAAAACAACAATTTCATAATCTTTTTGGAGAAATGGTGGTAATTTTTAAAACCGTTCATTTTCAAATCATGGATTCTCATGGTTGATAGAATATCTATGATGATAATCATTGGTGATAAAAAGAGTTTGATATTATTTTCATGTTATTCCTATGCATATCTCTATGAAATAAATTGATGTGATTTTGGGAGGAAGGGAATTCCTAGTCCAAGATACAACATTCCCTTTGAGATATTTTCTCATATTAGAGTTATGGCCTACCCCCTATAATTTTAACCAAATTAATATTTAGTGAATTATTTATTCCATTTATCCCTCTTGATAATGTACATATGGGAAACCTCACATGTACTCAATATAGGTACAATAACATTAGCAAATGATGTTTTTACGAGGAGAAGATGGTGAATATCATAAATAAAAGAATCAATTATCTATTTAATATGGAAATGAAGTTGGTTGAAGTGATATAGAGACACCAATTGTTTGATAATGCTATGTGGGAATAAGAGGAAGTGATGAATCATAGTAACCCTCACATGATCATGTGTGGAAATAAAAATTTCAATTGTATAATTTCTAAATGGTGTAATATTGTAATGACATGAATTTTTATTATTAAAATTTGACATGAAAATAAATTTAATGAATATTTATTTAATATGATTATAATAAGGTCCTGAACCCATTGGATTTATTGTTTGTTATTATATTTAAATTATTTTTAATAATTTTTACAATTGATAATATAGTTTTTTAATTTTTATCACGTGCTTGATATACGTATATGGTTTCTAAAAAAACAATTAACATATACACAGGATGTAATATCATAGAAAATGTGATCTCTCCATAAAAATCAAATTTATTAAATCTTACAAATGAGATAGAATCTATGAGCTTGGCTTTTGACCATGCACAAGCTGAGATCCAAAAACATAAAACACAAGAAAAGCTTTTTAGTGGATAAGTTCAGGCTCCTCGAAATCATGGTGCAGACCATGTATGTCAAACCATGTAATGAAATTCTCACCATATTGCACCTTACCCTTCCGGATGTATCTAGTGTATTATATGGATATTTTCCAATATCCATGAAATATGAGTACATACATTATTATTTATATAATAATGAATATAGTTTCATTATATTATTGTTTTTTATAAATAATTTTTATTTTTATACTATAGAACAAGATTAATATATTAGTTTAAAATTCAAAATGAATTAATAAAGTCATTTCAGTTAATTAATGGATTAAAGAAAAAAATTATTTAATCATGTATTAATATTTACTGGTTTCAATTAAATTTAAATGATCATATAATTATTACGAATTCAAATACAATTTATATAATTGTTGGAAAACTGTTATTGTCAAAAAACCCAAAATTTCTTAATAAATTATTATTTTATAATAAAAATAATAATTAATATATTTAGAAAATTATTTATAAAATATGAATATTATATTTAAAATTTTAATTTCATAATTTTCCAATCATTATTTTTTCTTAATTTTCGCAGACAGTATAATTTTCATGTAAAAAATAAATACCTTGTAAATATTCAATATGTATTATTACATCACAATGACGCAAAAGTGATATAATAAATACAATAAATTGTATACATGAATTAATATGTAATTTCCCTTTAATATAAGGCGATTTTAGATATTTTTATAAATATTATAAAGTAATTATGAATCCTCCAAATCCATTAAAATATTTTATGGTGTAAAAATCATTTATTTGGGAGTATAAGTCACATACACAAATGAAAAATAAATATTTAAATAATCTATACCCATTAACATAGGAAATAATCAAAATCACTTCCATTTTCATTATCCTTTTGCTAAAATGGGAAGGATTGTGGTTTTTTTATTTTATTTTGTAGATTACAAAACCTAAATTATTAAGAAATCCCCCTCATTTACTATATAAATCCAAAATAGATACAATAAATCCTAACTAAAACTAATTAGATATTATAAATTCACATCCCTATCCACTCTATAGTACTTACAATGAACCCCCACCCTCATAAGAAATCCCTACAAAGCATTTGTTGATGCACACTCATGTAAGGTTTCATTTAATTATCTTTATTGTGAATGATTATTTAATATTTTCTTCCTAATACATCCAATTATGTTTGTCAGGACATGTATTCACATGTATCTATTACTTTATATTTCACATCTGTATGATCATATGACCCTTTCACTCTCCTCAACCCATTTAATAACTATTTATATGAAAATGTTTTGCTTCTGAAATTTCACCAAGATTTTCCATGCCATAATATTTTTTTAGTGAATATCGTAACCATTTTCTATTATGGGTATTCCCCTTAATAGACATATAATTATATTATTTTGTACTTACATGTATTCATTCCATACTCATGGATTAGTGAGTAACATATAATGATGATTGTATCCATGTTGTATGATTTATTAGGCTTATTTAAGCATGAAAATGAAATGAAAGTGATGAGTGCCCATAAAATTATATAGTCATCTAATTCATTGGGTAATGTTTTGTTTCAGGATTCATCATTTTTGGATAGATACTGACCCTAATTTCGTAATGGGAATTTTTCTATCATGATGGATTGGTAGTTATCATTTATAAGTGTTTATGATGTAGTGTTTTTTTTTCACATTTTCCATATTTCCTTTATTATTATCATTCTATGTCATTTATCGTTGTAAATGATTATGATTCCTACTTTTTTCCACACATATATTTCTTTTATAACATGTATTATTATCTTCATTTAATCCCATTTTTATTTCATTGCTAGGATTTATAGATCACCCTTTCTTTTTTATGTCCCCACGTAATCCTGTGTAGTTTTATATGCATGAATGATAATGATGTTATAAATAATGATTTTGTTTTTCAGGTTTTAAATTTTTATGTAATGTACCTAATTTCAATATAAACTAGACTGATTTTTCTTCTATGTTGTATTATATTTAATATTATGTAATCAATCATGAATTAAAATGTAATAAAGATAATTATTTTTATATATCGTTCGATAGATTTATTGATGAACATGATAAAATCATGATGATGTGTGGCACCTTTGTGCTGGAGGAACCAAGAATGACTTGGTTAGAAACTATGGAGATAATGAATAATAATGATGGAATGGAGTGGAAGGACATAAAACTTATTTTTAAAAACTTTTTCTATACGGAGTTGATGATGTTTTCTATAGCTACTTAGTTTTTCAAAATTTATAAGGCTGACATGAACATGACATTTTCTTAAAATCTCATCACTAATACTGAAGTTTTTCACCTGAAAAAAATGGAATTAGATTATGAGGGATCATTGGGTTTTGTTGGGACTGTGATCTTGATATTTTTATTTTGTTTTCATGATGAATCTAACTTCTTATGATTATGAAAAATATAGACTGATGATTTTCAATGTTGACATGGTTGATATTTTAGGGTACTTGGGAGTTTCGTTCTCTCAAAATTCCAGTGAAAAATCCTTCATGGGAAAGTTTATTCTTAATCATTCTTCTAATGGTTCATGACAATATCGTTTTTCTAAATGTCCTACAGTCCCATTAACAGTACCTTCAAATTGATTCCGGGGTGGAATGAAATGGAATTCACATAGGGTTCTTTTTTAGGTACCTATGATATGTGGCTTATTGCAGATTCTTATGTCACATTCATAAGTTCGTCACAATTAATTGTACACTGATCAGTTGAATAAAATTCATAAGTTCCATAGAAAACTACAGATAACATATATGATTCCATCAAAGGGTTTCTAACTATAGGAATTTAGATTGAATAATATTGACATAATATAATAGTCTCTAAAGGAATCAGTTATGGTTCCAACCACCGTGATAGGTACAATCACTATAGCTTCATCATTGGTGATTTTTTTTCCATTGTTAATCATATTTTTTTATTTCAAGAAATATGATTAATCTATTTAATGTTTCTGTGTAGATTTTATCAAATGTGAGGGATTCTAATACACACCTTAATACATGGATAGAAAAGGGTCTCTGTAGTCTTTCTTGTTTTTTCTTACTATCATATGTGAATATTTCATAGAGGTTTCTGGTTTTTTATATAAAATATCTACATATCATTTTTGGGAAGGATTGGATTATTTAAAATAAATCATAGATTTATTTTTATGTATAATGAGTTTCCTTAAAAACAATAGTAAGTGTGTTTTGTGTCTTCCATGTAGAATTAATCAAAAGGTATAGAAGTCACATAGCCTCTTATATAGAGTTAGGAAATGTGATTTATGTGTTTTCTAATGATATGTAATGTAAATATTTGACTACTGATCTTCCTCAAGTGTTCGTCGAGTTTCCCAACATTTTTATTCTTACATCTCTATTTTATCACTAGTAAGGGAGGTAGAGTTAACTATCAATTAGGTACCTATTAGTAAACCAATGACAATTACATAAAACTACATAGAAATAACTAAAATTTAAGAGTTGAATACTTGATTTGATGACCTAATAATGAATGGATTTATATTCCCATGTTTTTCTCCTTAGGAAAATACAATTAAATTTTTCATATAATGATAATCGGTCAACTCCACCTATGTATTTATTATACATAATAAAATATATTTATGGTAATTAAAATGTATCTGTTTCAATAGAATTATGGTATTTTAGATTAATTAAAGGGGAATATTGTGATCTCAATGGTTTATATTCATTTTGGTTACCATCAAATTATAATAAAAAGATTTAACATCCATAAAAATTTCTCTCATGGAAGTAAGGCCATTATGTGTAACTTTACATGCCTTTGGATCTAACTAATGATCATATAGTCTTCATATATTTAATTAATAGTATTTTCTATAAGTATCTTGATACCTTAATTACTATCATTGTGTATGTAATCATAGTTTACACTATACATAAGGAGGATATTGTTCATTAACTAAGAGTGGTTTTGTAAATGATAAAAAGAAATCTATATTTTTGAAATGTTTTTGAAATTTCTTTTCTACATCAGATAATTGAATATCATAGACATGTGGTTTTAGAACATAGTATATCAGCTTTTCTTTGGATGGCAAAGATTGTAATGTCTTGGAAGTTACCATGAAATGTTTTTGACATTCGTAGCATCCTATGTTTAGATATGTATTATCATCGGGTCATTAAGGAATTCTTAATGATAGATACTCTACTAAATTATTTAACTAAGAAGGGAATAATATTTTCTTGGGTTGAAATATGTCATAATTATTTTTTTTACCTAAAACATTGTTTGAAATCTATATAGACATTGACACATCTAGAGGCTGTGTACGGTTATGTGGTCTTATGTTATGCATCGTGTTCTTGTTTGGGATTTTTTCTTAATCATGGTGATCTTGAATCTCATCAATGGTGGTCACATGATAAGAATTACCCATCCCATGACCTTGAACAAGAAGAAGTAATGAATATTTATAGTTGTTGGAAGAAGTTCCATATGAATAAAGATTTACGTTATATTTAGACCATAAGATCTTGAAATATTTCTTCTCTCAAAACTAATTGGTTCCCTATTAAAGGCATTGAGTGGTATATAGTAAAACATTTTATTTTGAAATCAAATATACCATGGGGAAAGGTAAAGTTGTCGGGGATGTAGTAGATAACAAACTACCTATAATTTCAATATAGTAATATTTAGACGAGTGGAAATTAATGTTTCTCTTTGAACAGTAGTATATAGGTGTCCATGAACAAAGGGATGAGGCTAATTTTTCCAGTTATCAATTAACATAATCTCTCTTCATGGAAATTTATTAGGAACTTCAGATTGATGTTTAGTTCAATACTATTAGCGACTCTCATTATGGTGAAGAGACATGGGTTTTTGCTCATTATTGATTAGTGGAATTCAACTTTATCAGAACCACTTTGTTGTGATGTAATATGTAGAGAATTCTATGACGGTGGATTTCCATAATTCATAGTCGATAGTGAACTAATAAACCGTGATGATGTTATATGGCATGATATTATGGTTATGTAAGACATGAATGAGATGTGGGAGTGCAGAATTTGTCTTTTCTTGTTATACATGCCTACGGGTCAAGTTCGAGGGCCAGGAACCTTCAGGTTTTCTTATCACAGTTATAGATCAAAATTGGATGTTTTATGGGAACTCTAAGGACATTATGGAAGGATTTCTACATTTACATAGAAAAAAGAATATGATATGTTTTGTGACCGATAGACTATAAAAGTCATATCATATTATAACCATTTTTGATACAACCAATATTTTCGAGTTGGGAAACCTATATGTGAAAGATATTGTTGATTTTAAAGGAGTTAAATATTCTATTATCTCTGATAGGGATCCACATTGCACTTCTCAGTTTTTTAGGTGCCTTTGTGGGTATTGGGATCTCAAGTACATTGGGGTATGACATACAATCCTCAGACTGATGGCCGGTTAGAAAGAGATATACATATTTGTGAGGATACTCTTCATGCTTTTTTCACATTATTGGTGGGGAATGGGATGTTCATATGGCATTAGATGGGTTTTCATATAAGAATATTTAAACATTATGTATTAAAATGGATCCTTTTGAGGCCATGTAAGGTCTACCATATCTATTTATATTGTGTTGGTCAGAAAAGGGTGAATATTAATCACTAGGACCAAGCTTGGTTCAAGACCTGACATCAAAAACTCAGTTTATTTGATAGATAATGTTTTGTGGTCAAAGCTGATATTATTATTAGGTACATTATCATCGCAGACAACTGGAATTTTTAAATAGTGACTTAGTGTTCTTGAATGATTCACCCCAGTTTGGTCATTGATGACTTGGGAGGAATACGAAACATTATTCATGATGTATGGGAACTTTTGAGTTCACTGAGAAGGTGGGTAAATTTAATTACCATCATTAAATATCATCATATTTAATGATGATACATAACCGTTTCCATGTATCTCACCATTGAATGTATAGATATGATCCTTATCATGTTCTATGTTTGACTGATCATAATATCAGTCAAAATCAATGCATGACTAATGGTCCATTTACTAAAGATGATTTAGGAACATGGTAATTTTTTGGTGGAGGATACCTTTGGATCATGTTCTATAGAATCACAATTCTTAATATATTGTGACACAGGAGTGGAAGGCCCTTACGAGAGAGCAGTGGCCTCATATTTTTTTGTAGGTATGATTCCCAATATGATTAACGTGGATAGAATGTTTCTATAGATGGTAGGTGGTAACATTATGTTACAATTTTTATGTAATCATAATCCCCTGTTTTTAAACATGCTTTCAGGGGGCTTCAATTGGGGTTTCTTCAACATGATTTTAAGGACATTGAACTATTATTGCAAAGTGCATGGTTAGGGTACTGATTTCTGAAACAATACACCATTTCAATAGAAACCATGAAAACATAGACAATGATGTTTTCCAAGGCCTATGCGTTGTTTGAAAACCATGCACCCACATAACAGAAACCATTCATCCCATTTAAAATTGGTGCACTTGTAGGGCCCATGGATTGTATTAACCATGCTTCTATTTCCAACTAACCATCATTCTGAGATTTTCAACAATAAAAATAAATTTTAAAATTTTTGAAACCCCATTTTTTGACCACTGATAGAACTAAATGATATATATGTGGTTTCATCTCCAATAGGATCTAATAGGAGCATGTTTGGACCCTTTATACCCTCTTGGAATCAAGACGATGATTAGATAATGAAGTTCTCTCTTCTCATGGATAGTGTCCTCTCATCGTTCACTTTCTCCCACTCTATATATTTTCATCACTAGGACTTTGTTAATCTCTATGTTGGTGAAAAATCTAATGACCCATATTTTCTATGAGAAACATATTTTGGATTCTGGGACCCCATTTTCAACACGATTCATTGATGGATCTCATTTATAGTTTGGTGTTTTGAGATATGTTCATCTCATTGTAGGTTGTTCCATTTTGATTGGCCGTTAAAATTAACCCTCAATTTATTTATTTGATTAAACTGACTTCAATAGAATATATGGGGTACGATTATTATAAAATTAAATTATTGAAAACCTAGTTCACTTGAATGTGGAGATTTTTTTTGGAATTTTTATTTTTCTAAAAAATAGATAAAACCACCCAATTTCATTAAATTGGGGTGAAATTTGAAATTGAAGGAATTTGGAGGAATTTGAATTATCAAATTCAAATTTTTCAAATTGAATGAAATTTTAAAAAAATTAAAATTTTGAATTTAGTTGTGGAGAATGAATTTTGAAATTGATTGGGTGAAATTCATTTCAAAATGGTAGTTGTGGAAAAAGGATTCAAATGGTTTTGATATAATATTTTGGGTTTAATATTTGAGAAAATCATGTAACCATGAGAATTGGTTTTTAATATAAATAGGAGTATTTTTAAAAGAGATCGGGATGAATTGTATTTTATGAATTCAAAGTATAAATATTAATCATTGATTGGTTATTATAGAACAGGAAAGCCTTCAATAGTTAGTGAGATTTTTGGACCACACTCTATGATTTACAACTATCCCAAACATAAATGCATCACAACACATCCCCTGGCCAGGTGGTGATGAATTCTACTTAACCAATATCAAAGGGACCTATGTATTCTGATATTGTCTTGTAACCTTGTGTTATTGGAGTCTTATCTCCATGAACTATTTTACCTTTTGTGGAATATGACTACATTTTTCATTTGTTTTTATTTAAAATGTATACATTTTAATGGTATAATATATTTTACATTACATCATATTTTTTTATTCTATTTTTTATAAAAAAAAATTTAATCCATTTTTTGATGTATTTCCATAAATTTAATTGATAAAAAGTAATTTTTAAAAATTATAATGAAATTAAAAACACGTTTATATAAAATTGAATGCTCTTTTTTGGATAATATAATGTTGAAATATTATTACAGAATCCTAGGAGGTATCTAACTTGAATTTTTATCACACTATTCATATTCGACTAGGTGTTAATATATTTCCTCCATTGGGGTTAAAGCATAAGTGAAAAACCACTTGGAGTTGGATCAACCTTTTGAAATATTTACATGGATAGCTGGATTCATTGGGTCTTGGGTTATCTATCCTACTTTTCAGGTGTTTTTTGGTTGTTCTACGGGTTAGTTATACCAGATTGAATTCTCATACACCTCTCTATGCGGATATTTCTTATTTTCCTACAGATTCTTTTGTTTATTTCTTCCAAAATGAACAAGGGAAATATTGATCCGAAATTAAATTTTTTTTTCCAGTTTATAGTAGCCTACTGGTGGTGATCTAGAATCCACTTCGGGCCATATCCGGATAGACTCGGTTATCAATTTACTAGGGTACCTTGGATGGTTCATGAAATGATATGTAACCATTAATATATGGACATAATTTAATATATTGATATATATATCTCATTTGAATCATTAATTATTAAATATTTATTTAATTAATTAGAAATGAAAAAAATGTAACCGTAAAAATTGATTTCTAAAATATATCAATTTGACCCCCCAAATTATCTTTTATAAATTTATATAAAATATATTATCACCAAATATTTAAATTTTACTTAATTTGTTATATTTATATATATAAAATGATTGATATTGAAATAATATAATTTCAATTGGTACTAATGTAATGTTTTTATGGAATTATTTATTCCAAAATCATTATAGACCCATTTTCATCTAGTAAATTCAAAATTTCCAAAAATCATATGAAATTAGAATTTATGTTACATGTATATTGTATTAAAATAATATTTTTAGAGAATATAATAAAATCGTGAATGTTAAAATTATTTCTACTATTAAAACATAATGTGATATATTGTTATGTATGCATCTTGTTTCTTGGTATATCATATAGTCAATGATGAAGGAGAGAATTCAAATGGGACTTTGAAAAAAATATATGTAACTCTTAAAAATTCTGAAAAAAATATGATTTTATTCAATACTGCATGTGACTTGCACCATAAAGCTTATAGAACCCATAAAATATATTTCTTTTAACTTTAATCACATTTATATTTTTTAGATGATGCAACCTCAAATATAAATAATCAGTAATCTAGTATCCAATTTTAAAAAGTCATTAAAATTGAGGGTATGAATATTACAAACTAAGTATGAAAATTATTTATTATAAATAAAACATAAATACATTTTTTCTAAAAAAATATTGTTTTCCAAATGTGGGATTAGTCACACATTTCAAATATAATTTAAGTTATTTTTTACCAAATTTGGAAACATTATTTGTAAAACATTAATTATTTTTTATATCATATTATCAAATATTACTCCAAGATAATTGTTTTGATTTTATGAAAAAAAAAATTTCTTATAAATAATGATAAAATATTAATTTTAACAAAAAAATACTTTTCGTTTAAATTTTTTAAAAAATAATGATAAATTTTGAATTGGTTTTTATGTATAATTAGTTCAACAATATATATATATTATTCAAATTAAACTCCTTAGAATAATTTTTTGTTCTTATTTTTTATAAAAAACATTATAATCATTTCAATATTTTCTATTTTAAACACCACTTACTCATCACGTCTAGAGTTTTATTTTTTTATTATATATTCCCACTTCTATTAATGTAAATTGAAAATATAGGTTCTTTATTTGTAATGAAAGCAATTTATATTTTTTAATAATGAAAACTGTTTTTAGAAAAATGAATAGTCATAATAGTCAATTTTAATTACCACAAATAATTTGAAAAAGGTATTACTAGGGGGGTCAACTTGAATGTTAATAGATAAAATGAACTAAGAAATGGACTAAAATTAATTCTATGAAAATATTTACCCGTGTTCATCTATGTATTGATAATACAAATATGTTGTCCCAATTTTAATTTGAAAAACATAGATTAAAGTTTTTCATTTCAAAAATTACAAGAGTGGAACTCCCCATAATTATAAAACACCACCCACTCTACTTTGTTCTTCAAAAAATCAAACACATTATTATCATAAATTTCCTATAATAATTAACAACTGAAATCAAAAAAATATCCCTATATGAATTACATTTGGTATAAATCCTCCCTCGTTAATATTTTGGGGAAGTCGTCAGATGTTTATTGAAAGTATATGTAACATTGTTCAATGAGCCTTCTATGTCTATAGGGCAGAAGACGTGACAGAGGAGCTGGATGTTCAAAGTGAAGTGGGGTGGAAATTTGAGGTTCTACTATAACCACCTCCATGTGTTCCACCCCAACCTCATGTAGCAGGAAGACATGGACAATCATATAATCAGGCAGTTGAGGCATATGACCACATTTCTTCAAAGGAAATTCATGATACAATATGCGTCTACTCCTCCCTGGATGTAGTAATTATAGACACAAGTTCCAGTCAGTCTTTCATTTCCACGGCTCTTGTTTGGAGATCAGAGTTTCTGATAGAGCCATTGGATCAATCCATACAAATAGAGACTCTTATGGGAGAGGATTCAATAGTTACACACTGGGTCTAGATGTGTGTTCATACCATAGGAGTCGAGATATTTAGATGGGATCTCATAGTAGCAGCATTGATGCCTTATGATGTCATCTTGGGTATGGACTGGTTATCTATTCTCAATGCTAAAATGGATTGTTCTAGGAACAAAGTGTGGTGTATCCATGAAAATGGAATCATTTTTTCCTTCACTGGTGATGAGGAAATAGTTAAAGCTCATACTGGACTTTCTAGGAGGATGGTTCAACTAATCACTAATAAGTTTTCATGTATTACCCTTAGAGAAGTTAACATGAGGTGTCGGAGATATCCTGTAGTGGTGGAATAGTATGTTAATGTCATTCTTGATGATGTTCTAGGACTACCCCCTCCCAAATAAGTATACATATACATCGAACTATACTTAGGGACAACACCATTATCTACACCAGCATATTAGATGGATCCCGTGGAGATTCGTGAGTTGCAGTTACAGCTGGCGGACTTGTAGAATAAGGGGTTTATAAGGCCCAGTGTTTCGTCATGGGTATCCTTAATTTTTTTCCTAATAAAGAATATTGGTGTCTAAGGTTTTTAATGGAATATCAAAACCTAAACCAAGTAACCATCAAGGACAATTATTCACCCTCGAGGAATGATGATCATTTCGACCCGCTGAAGGGAGCATGATTGTTTTCGAAGATAAAACTCAGATCAGGATATCATTAGCTCCAGATACAATATGTGTACGTACCAATGATTTCCTTCAGATGCCATTATGGATACTATGAGTTTTTGGTGATTCATTTATGTGGGTCCAACACCCCAGTAGTGTTCATGGAACCCATGAATAGGATCTTCCAACATTACCTAGATCACTTTATGGTGGTCTTCAATGATGACATATTAATACATTCATCGTTCGAGGAGGAGCATTCGACACATTTATAGATAGTATTTGGCTAAAATCTAAGAGCACCAGCTTTATCACAAGTTCTAAAAGTGCCAATTATAGATACGGGAAGTCCACATCATTGGGAATGTTATCTCGGAGGATAGAGTTTTTGTGGATCTGTCAATGATAGAGGAAATTCATGCTTGTGATCAACCCATGAGTGTGACTGATTTGCGGAGTTTTATGGGATTGGCTGGGTAATACGGGAGATTCGTACATGAAATATACTATGATGTGAAACACTTGTTAGAATTCACATAGATGAGATTTCCCTTTGTGTGGATAGAGAGATGCCAACAGAGTTTTAAAGAGCTATGGAAGATACTGACGAGTGACCCCGTCTTGATGCTACCAGAAGAGTTAATTGTGTATGTAGTCTAGTAAAACACATCACTGACCAGACTAGGGTTTGTTCTGATTCTAGAGTGAGTGGTGATTGCCTATGGGTCAACTAAAATGAAACTGAATGAGTAGAACTATGATACCCATTATCTATAGTTAGGAGGAGGGGTCTAGGCATGAAGATGTGGTTACGATACATGATGGGCGAACATTTTACATTTTACAGTGATCACAATAGTCTCATTTATATCTTCTCACGAAAGGACTATAACCTGAAACAATGATGATGGATAGTGTTATTCTAGGACTATGACTTTTAAATAGTCTATACTTCTGGGAAGGATGACATGGTGAATGATGCACTCAGAAGGTGGTTTTGGTCAACATTTTCTAAGGGAGGTGTTAGAGTAACTAGGAAAATTGCATATATCATTTGTGGATATATATGGAGTATCTTACCTTCAGTCTAAGATAGTTACTACCCCACTGCTTTAGCGAGACTGGGAGAAACCACCAAGGGGTGTTGACTGCAATGCTCGACATGCTCATATGTCCTCAAGACAGGCTTCTAATGGATTTTTTTATGGTGGGCGCATGTCATCTTCCTTAGAGAATGCACCATAGTTCTTGTGACTCTATAAGAGGGGGTGTTGATGGTGTTCCACACTTACCCCTTAGAAGTACATTGTGGTTTTTTTAAGATATACATGGACTGCTGACGATAGTACTCGTGTATAGGTATGTAGAATGGATTGGTGGAGTTTGTTTCATGATTCCTCTCTAGACGGAAAATAATGGTCGAGTATCAGGTACCACCAGGCTTAGCTCAGCCACTTGAGGATCGAGAATGGAATTTGGATGGTATATCCATGGAAATAGTAACAGGGCTACAATGTATGTACAGGTTCTATGATTCCATATGTCTGATCGTTTAATGACTCACCCTGTTGTCTCATTTTCTACCCATTCGAGAGTAGGGATTAGTAGAGAACATATGAAACTTCTATATGTAAGAGATTTTTCGACATGACGGGGCTGCCATTTATGATCTTCTCAGATCGTGATGCCCATTTTACATTTTATTTTGGAATGGATTATAGGAGGCATTCCATAGTTAGCAACATTTGAGAACTACCTTTAATCGAAAAATAGGTTTTCAGATATAGTGGACCATACAGACACTCGAGGACATGCATCATGCATATGTCCTTGATTTTGGCCACAGTTGGGAGGAACACCTACCACTAGTGGAGTTCTCCTAGAAAAACAGCTATCAATCCACCATCGGCACAGCTCTGTTTGAGGCCCTATACGAGTGATGTTTTTGATCATAACTATGTCGTACAGACCCTGGGGAGTCTACACTTATTAGTCCAGATCTGGTGTAAGATACCACAAATAAGGTATAAATCATATAGAAGAGGATTATGTCTACACAGAGCCAAAAAAATTCTTATATCGACAGGAGGCGGAGACCCTTAAAGTTTGAGGAGGGGGACCATGGCTTTCTACGGGTCTCACCCTGATGAGTATTACAGAGGTTTGTCTATGGTGGAAAGTTATCTATGAAGGTCATCGAACCATTCCATATCCACAGGATAGTAGTAAAGCTGTTATACCATCTACCTCTTCCACGATAGATGCACCTGGTGCATAATGTTTTCCATATGTCACATATGAGAAGATACTAGCATGACCCATCGCACAACATCCATTAGGGGGAACATGACATCAATGATGGGGTGACGTTTGTAGAGTTCATGGTGGAGATATATGATGGAAAAGAGATATCCCATCGTGGTCGGCCTATTACTCTAGTATAACTTCGATGGCAGCACACGAACCTTGTGGAGAGCACATGGGATTGGGAGTCTCAAATGCGTCTTCATTATACCAATTTTTTCCCAAATTTTATTGTAGCATTCAGGGAAAAAATCCCAATGGTGGGAAGAATGTAATGACCTAGAATAGTCAATATAAATTTTTTAAGTATTTTGGTTTATTACGAGTCTCTGAAAATTGATGGCACTTGATTCAGAGGCACGGTGTGCCCAAAATGAAAAATAAAAAAATTTTACAGTATGTTCAGTAAACATGTGGGTGGTGTTTTCTATCTTTTGTACCAGTGATCAGATTAAAAATACGAGGGATGCATTGAATCTGCAGCACCATGATTCGCATAATGGAGGCATAACATTGAACATAGTTGGTCGAGAGTAAAACATATTTTTTCAGACTTTCTGAAAAAAAATGACATAAAAATGTTATTTTATTTTTCTACTATCTATTGAGAAGTAGTGGATAAACCATATGGTTTTCACAACATTAAATGGCTTCACTCTTCTGTTTTATAACCACACAATTGAGAGTTAATAGGTTCATCAATAAAAACACATTAATAAAACTCATTAAGAATATGTTTCATTTAACTCCTTTACCCTCGTATTAAAAGAATCTTGGTCTTGGGTTTTCTACATAGAAGAGTCGAAACTCTGGCGATGGGTCATGGTGTCTTCCACCTACGAATAATAGAGTCATGGATGGAAACATTGGTGGAATAAATATAGAAATGATGAATTCATATGGCTATATTATACGTGGATTCTTCTTCCACATCTGTGATGTCTCCTCCAAATCTGAGGTAGGGTTTGTTATTAAATTCATGTCATTTCTTGGTTCAATTGCTCATTCTTGAAAATCCTGACGAAAGCAGATCATCCAAAATGAGTTGATCTGTGATTCATATTAAATTTTTGGTAGTTTTTTCAGGTGTTTTGAATGGGAAAAAGTTTATCATTGTGATGAATTATTTAATTTCCTTCTTGATATGATGCTAATGCAGAGGGTGTGGGCCAATCAAACAAGGCCTAAACCCTCTTCAACATTTTGATCTTTGTCTTGTTCTTTGGGGATGGATTTTTATGTCTACATAATCATAAATCCGGGATCCACTCAGTGATGAATGCATCCCAGGTGGCTTGCAAGCACATTAGGAAGGGAAAACGGGCAATTGGAGCTCACTTGGTGTCTCACAGAAGCCTTCACAGCACAGGTGACAGGCACCGGCGGGCGATGGTGGCAGTCTCAGATGCTAGTTGGTTCCGGGAGGTGCCGTGGAATATGGAGGGGGGGGGCAATGTCTTCCAGATATGTTGGAATCTATTCAATATTCCATCACACGATGCTGATGGAGGTTGCGGCTTCGATGCCATGATGAAGGGGGACCCATGCCTCGTGGGACCTGATGAAAGGAGGCGACTCTATGTGGGGACGCCAGATGAATAACCTAAATGACATTGTTGTTTGGGATGGAGGGTGGCCATCTTGATGGCATACTATGCCATCCACAAGGCCGGGTAACCCGGTGGGCCATGCCTGGCCATGGAAAGTCGGGCCAATCCATAACCCAGCCCACTCCAGCGGAACCGTCAGTATGGGCAGAGCCGGGTCGGACCTGGACCAGGTCAGGTTGGCCCCTTTCACGGTGGGTTTGGCTAGTCCGACCAGTTTGGATGGGACACAGACTCAGTTTGGTCTAGATACACTTAAAAAGCAGCATCTAACAAACTAGGCGATAATTTGGAGAACTGTCTGCGCACTGGAATAATTGAAAAAAGACAATCCTTTTGAGATACTCCACCTATGCTTTGGTTAATGATGGAGTACATCTGGGTTTGTTCAATCATGATTCCAACCATTTCCTTGGTACCAAAATATTTATAAATAACAAATAGGGCTTCTAATTGACATGATGTCTTTCACATTGGATCCCTTACGACATGGACGTCATTTGGGTTACTCCTTGGAGGAATGTCATGGCAGTTGAGGCATGATCGATAACTTTAGGAGAAGATACTACGAAACTAATGTGTACAATGTGCATGGAATCAAGTGGTTGGCTTTAAATTGAAGATTGACCGTATGTGGATATGTATCCTAGAATCCATGTTTGGATCATCATCATAGCGAACCTATGTGGATTAGCATCAAATAAACTATTTGTGGATCATCCTCATAGTGGTAAGTTATGGATCAGAATCATATCGACCATGTATAAATCAGCATTGTAGTGATCCTTTTTGGTTCGACATCATAGTTACCTTGTATGGATAAGCATCATAGAGACCCTCTTTTGATCTAAATTATAGTTACACTGTGTGGATTAGTAGTGTGAGACCCGATGGGGACAACCTGTAGAGTGACTCGTCATGGATTAGTGTCATATGACCATAGGTTTATTGACAATGGAACAACTCCTTCGTGGATCAGTTGTGGTAACATCTGAATGGAATAAAATGATATATCTTAAGACTAAAAATCGTTATTCCTGAACTACTAGTTGTATACCACGTTTGATGTGAATCTTTTTCTTTGTGTTTTTTTGATAGAGATAATGAATTTTGGTTTTCCTTTGTGTAATTCTAAGAGACCACTAAGCGGGGTGTATAGGTCCCTATTGGATGTTATTATACTCACCTCTTAATGGGTTTCACATGCACCATGTTGCGTCTTGTGTACATTATTGGTAGCATGGATGATATTTTTAGGGATCCAGGACCAGGCGGTATGCGTAGGTGACTGGTTAACATGGAGTGTTGTGGAGACAAGTTGTACCTACCCTTTAAGTATTATCCTTGGTGGATGATCTCATGAGTTGTTTTATGTTGTAGTTGTTTCATTCCATCAGGATAGTATTTTAGACCTTTTTCATTCAGTACAAACATTTCTACTGCAGTTTTACTATGTGGTTTTCATCTTATCGTGTTATTAGTCAGTGTGTTTGCAGGATCAAAGGCAATGACATCCCATTTTAGGGAAATTCCTTTCTCGTGCATGTCGCCAACCCCATGGCATATGAAAGGAGGGCTTGGGTAGTCATGGCACGAGCCCCATGAGATGGTTCGTGACAGTTAGAAAGGCCCAAACTATATTAAAAAATAATAATAATAGTTCATGGAAATCAACCATCAGGCGAAGATATAGAGACAAATTTTCAATAAGGACATCATTGTAAAGAGTGTTTTGAAAACTAATTTGATGAGAGAAACCTAGAAAAACCTAAATTATTATTTTAATATGGGATGCTGAAAAATGAAATACGTTTATAAGAATAATTTTTTATTAATTTATTTTTATTTTTAATATGATAAGTGAAATTAAAATTTATGAATAACATGATTTTGCACACATACTGGAAGAATATTTCTTTGAATATCAAATTTGTTGAAAATAATATATAATGGGGGAGAACCCAATGTAGAATCCAAAATTTTTAGATAACATTGTTTCATGTACGATATGTCATTATAATATGTATCAATATATTTAAACATATTAATATGAAAAAAAGACTCTAAATTTTTTTATAATGAATGTCTCTTTGTACCAAATGTTCCAATTATAAATTTAATGATGATGGAGGTAGTGATGTATTGAGTTAGGGTATACGGATGAATATTATTTGAATGATACAAAACTAATGTAATGAAAATAATTATGCAAAATTTCTATAAGAATGTCCATCTGAATAAAAATGATGATGATAATGGATATGTTCATTTATAAATAGGATATTTATTAACAACATTAGTCATGGAAATGTTGGTGAATGGAAATTGGCCAAATATTATTAGATGAAACATGTTTTAGGATTACTAAATAATAATTAAATATTAATAAATGGAATTCAACAAAAGTGAAACCCACATTTAAATTTTATGGGAATTTATAAACAAAAAGGAATATAATTTAAATTTTATGAGGATAATGATTTTTGTTTTACGTTAGTTATCATTAAATGGTAAAGGAATTTTAATGATGTTCAATAGAATTTTTTATATGAAAATTATATGAATTTCAAGGATTCTAGAGATTTCGTTAATGATTCCTAAAAAAATTAATTTTTAGAATCTTCCCATGAATAAAAAATGAGAGAGATATATTTAATTCATGCTTTATATGATCTAGAAAATTATTTTGAGTTCCCTTAAATTCCACTTTGGGAACCCCTATATAAACAGGATAATGTAATGTTTAACTAATAACAGTTCACATAAGGAAAATCTATCACTATAATGATCTTATATAGATTGAGTTCCCAAAAAATCGTGCTGAATTTTTGAAAACTATATAGAAATATATCACATTATAGAACCTCAATAAATGTTCCATAAGATGTAGTTTCATTAAAAGTAGAATAATTTGGGTGTGCCTAATTGATTTTTTACTCAGTCGATGTATGAAGAGTACATGGCTATAAATTATTCATTAGATGTCATTTAATCCTACAATGTTATTGTAAAAATATAATTTCAAAAAAAATTGAATATTATACAAATATAAGTACAATTTACAGATTTGAATTCATATGGAGACACATGAATGAAAAAAAGAAATAATATCCATTAGATGAAAATTATTAGGAAATTTTATAATAAAACCCTAATATTTTAAAATAAGGAAATTATATTTGATGTCATAAAAGGAAATGAAATACTAATTTTCTCTATCACTACATGCAACACAAAATTTATCATCAATTTTACATAACATTTTTTTATGTTTGATTTTGTATTGAACCAGAAAATCGAACATAAATGATGCAAGATATATATTACCGTTCAAAGATATCCATAAAATTGGTCGGTATGAATATTATTAACATTCTTATGATATATATTTATTTATTTCATAATCAGTGTAACTAATTTATAAAAAAATATGAAATATTTAATCAATATGGATTAATTTGATTTAATTTTTTTATTAATTTTTTTCATTAAAAATGATTATTGTTTATATTATAAAAAAACATTATAACAAATTTCATAATGTTTTAGAAAAAAAAATTATAAATTTTATTTTTGGAATCATAATGTCCAAATTTAGTGTGGGTAAAAATTTAAGACTTTATGAAATATTGAATTTTTATATAAAAATTAAAGATACAGATTTTTGAAAAAAATATTACTTTTCAATAAATTATGATATTTAAAATTCCCGAATTGTTTTTAATATGTGGATGGAACTCACGAAACCCTCTGATTCTCTCCCTTATCAGATGATGACGACATTGGTTCTAGATCCTACCCCATTTTGTGGGGGAGAGGGAATCGTCATTCCCCGGGATAGTAAGGCCTTCATTCTAGCCCTTCTCCAATCTTGACTTTCTTCCTCCATTTCTAAAAGCATTCGTTTGTCTGTTCCAAATATTTTGGATTGCAACCCTAATATTCATATTTCGATAGCCAAGTCCACAGAATCTTCATCGCTATTGAATCTTACCCTGGTTTCTCGGTTCAGACAGAGTAGACCTTCCGTTGATAAGTTCTATAGGTTTGTTTTCATCTCTTGGGATCTTCAAGAAAGGATGACCTTCGGGTTGCTAGACAGGCATCATATTATTATTCGTTTTGAGTTGGAAGAGGACCTCTTCAAGGCTTGGTCAGGAGCTCCTCACAGTTGCAATGGTATTCGGTTCTTCCTTCATTGATGGAATTTTGACCTTATAATGAAATTTAATTCTCCTTCATCAGCGGTTTGGATCAGTTTCCATAATCTCCCATTACCTTTAAAAAATCCCTCTATTATAATAATGTTGGGTATCCTTATTGGAAGATTTATGTGTGAGGATAGCCGCACTGATTTAGTGTGCCATCCAATTAACTCTCATGTATATGTTGAGGTGGATGCTTCTAGGGTTCCATTTGAGTTTGTTTGGATTACAATTGGTGATGAATATAGGTGTAAACAGGAGGTTATTTATGAGAACTGGTATGCTTTTTTCTTGACTTGTAATCCTTTTGGACATCTTCCGGAGAGATGTTGAAGAGAATCATCAACACATGTGATGAAGCCTCGGCGTCTGGAGTACCAGTATTCGATTTGGAGGAATGATGCAGTGGGTAAAACCCTTGTCTCCCATCTAATGGTGGGTCTGGAGTTGAGGCTAACTGATGTTGAGGCGGAAAATGGGGGTCCCTGGTCATTGGGCCATTTGGTCCAGAAGCTGGAAGAAGGGGTTAGAAGGGATTCTGATATGAATGGTTTTAGCTCATCCTTGATGGATGTTATGAAGACACAACGCAATCCTAAGGTGCTCGATGCAGGCAAGAGACAATAACAGGAAAATTCTGACAATTGGAGCTCTTAGAAGAATAGTGACCCATCTGTTGAGGAGAATTTGGGGGATCAACATCTAATTGATGCTATGGAGATGGGGGAACATAGTGTTGAAAGTAAAAAAGGTTCCTTGATAGTGTAATTGGGATGAACTGAGAGATACTATGATAGTGGGGGACCAAGTATCTCTCTTAAGTATTTTCTTTCATTGAGTAACAGGTTTTAGGGACATGATGAGGAGGGTTTGAATTCTGTTCCAGTAGAGCAGGATGAATCTTTAGATATCATTATGAGGGATTTCTTGGTAGGATAAGTTGACCATGAGGATTCCTGTTCGGTTATAGAGAAACACACTGTGGTGAATACCGTTTATTAGCATTGCAAATCTGTCGACTTGGGAAATGTAGTTGAGGGGAAAAGAAAAAGGAGTTTTTAAAGATGATGGCGCTGTAGGCAAATATCTGTCTCGGACTGACTGCAACACAACTGATCAGAGGAGAGGAAGATATTAGGAGGAAAATTAATCAACCTCAGAGATCATCCTTAGGAGGAAGGGGAGACTTTCCAGGCACAATAAGGAGAATATAGGTGGTATGGTCAATCACCCATTCCGTGATATAGTGCAAGGTAGAGATATTACCAGGACTGAGGATGGAGGAGTGGCATCCGCTACTCCAAAAATAAGAGGCCGGAAGGATTACTACTATTTTCCATGACCGTTGTCCCCTAGATCCTCCTTTAAGCAAGATCATGAGGTGACCCTGGAATTTAAAAAAGGCAGCATGTCCAACTAAGATGGTGTTGGGCGAATCACTTTGGACGATGTGAGGCGGGACTATAATGGTTATTTCGTGAGCCGTTTCAAACCGGCTTCCGAATGGGGATCGACCACTATGGAGGAGGACTCCTATGTTTGTTACGGTGATGGGTATAGAGATTATGGTTTTTAGTTTCTGTTGGTTGATCTGGGTGTTTGTTTTCATGGTTGGTTTTGGATGTGTTTTGTGCTCTTGAAAGTGACATTGGGTTTCTCACTTTTCCTAAAAGTGTTTAGAAAATAACAAAAAAAATTACTACTACTAATACTTATCTATTTATTATTTATTTATATTTAATATAATAAATTTCTTTCAATAAATTTTATTGTATTTTTAGAATAATGTTATATTTCGATTTAAAATCATGGGTTACTAAACACACTTTTAAAATGCAAAATTTTTATCGATTTTAATTATTTAAAACAATAAAAAATTGGGAATGTATCAAATTAAATACATAAAAAATAACTCAAGAATATTTAATAGTGTTTAGTAAATTTTTTATTAATATTATACATAGGGATAAAATAGAATGAATTTTTTTTCAAAAAATACTCTTCTTAAATATATATTGTTACGCCACATACATGAGATTAATATTAAATTATATTTTATCGAATATGTTATTTTTTATAATATAATTACCCTATTTTACATATTTTATCTTACTATTACTTCTTTTCATTTACAATTGTGTTAGTAATTGGATTCTTGTGTCCGTAGATTTTTTTTGTAAAATTGATTAATTTTCGGTGATTTAGGTTTTTTTAAATTAAGGGATCTCTTGTATGAAGGCGTTAATGGCATTGAGGGTTTATCATTGTGTTATGAGTGTGAGTGAGGTAATTTTTGTTTTCATGTAATATTATGTTATTTTATCTATCTTCATTAATGTGACAGTCATTGTAATTGGAGTACACATTGACAAATGGTTCCTAGGATCGTGTCCTGAGTTCAGTGCATAATGTGAAAGAATGCACATAATTTTTCACATACATATAATGTAATGTCAATGTAAAGGTTTTTAATAAAAAAAAATTTATTTTTGGATTATATGATCCCAATCTATTAAACCATGTATAAAGGGAATAAACACCATGTATATGAAACAAATATGGATTTTAGGGTGTCATGTGACTAATGTGTTTGTTCATTCAACCTCTAGCTACCTCATTCATGACCTATGTCTCTTCATTAGAGATTTTGGAATCTTTAAGTAAATATATATTGTCTCTATATTTTATTACTCACTTTGGTAGTTCAGATTCATCTATTCAGGTGAAAAATCGTACCTCTTTCTTTATTGCAACTAATCACATTAGAATTCATGCATTTCATCATTAGTTTTCTGGATCCATTGTAATGTTTCCATTATTTCTCTTTGTGATTAGTTTTGTTATCTTGTTTTTTGATTTGTTAAAATGTTGTTTATTGTGTTCCACATGTGTGTACATAGTGTAATATGTAATATATCATCATCAATGACCCATAATGATGAATCTGATCAAATCTAAAATGTGTTGGTCGATTCTATGGCCTCTATTTTTCATTACTACATTCTTGATATTGGTGGATCCCATTGTGGGCCTCATAGAACATTAATTTTATGTACGTGATTAAATATCTTACATAATTTGGTAAACATCATTACTTTAATTTTTTATAATTTTTTTTATTATAATAAATATCATAATAGATGGATTTGATTTGTTTGTGTCGATGTGATTTTTTAAATAAATATCAGTTTTAATTCATTTTTCTAAATGATAAGGGGTCTAAAAATCATTGTGAAATTTTGTTAAATCACGTATTGAGTTTAATATCATCGACATCAGATCACATGGGAATAATTGGGATCTTAACTCGAAGGTTACTAAGGACCATCATTTGTTTATACGCACTAGGGGATTGCTAATAGGGAAATCATCTTCTACATAGGCTATTTATTCTTTATGGTTGATAGACATATTAAAAGGTCCAAATTATCGGGTTTTATTATGTTTATTTTATTTAATGAATATATATTGGGAATTAGTAAACATGATTTTCTATATTAGGGATTCTAATGTTTTGGATATATTAACCTTGGGTGATCCTTTTTATGAAGTTACCTAATTATTTGGAAGCTTTTGGCGGGTTTGTAATATTCTATCACATTTCTAATTTCATTTATTTGATATTATATAAGAAACACTTTTTTTTATGATTTATTATATTTTATATATGAATAAGAAATTATTTGAAACAGAACTACCTATTTTATTTTAAATTGTGGCATAAAGTGGAAATTAAAATTTATTTGTCAATATTTTTTATAAAAATTATAAGTTGTATAGCATGACATGTATTAATTATATTTTATAATAGTTGGATAATTTTTTTAGATACTATTTGTGGATTAGTAGGTAGAGAAACTTTTGGGCATGTTGGATCAAACCCTATGCACCCATTCAGTGGTGTGTAGACCCCTATATGTCATTTGATGAAGGGAAAGGAAAGGCAGCGTATTGAGGTGATGATGTTATCAATATGCTATGTTGGGTGGCCAGTGGTGAGTTGGTCATATTCTACCCAACAACTCTGAAATAATTTCCTCCTTGTATTTTTGGTTGATGCTCATCTACTAGCCAATTTCTTGAGGATTTTTAATGACATTTAGTTATACAGATATTTTTCTAGGTTCTAGTTAGATATGTTAATATAGTTCTGTTCATCATTTATGGATTTCTTGGAATGGATTCAATATTTTCAATCCATATAATTTATATTTTTTTAATATTTCCAACATTATTTTTTTCTGTAATGTTTTATGAAAATAGTTATAATTAACCATAATAATTAAGGAAAACAATGTGCTTATTGGGTAAAAATAGAATATAAGGTGTAATAATTAAAACAAACATTTCCAAAACCCAATATATGTCCATATATATATAATCTATAATTATATATATTTATGTTCATTGTGGTATCTATGTGGTATGTAACAACATCGATTAACCTAAATTTCTTCCAAATAATTTCAATTGTGCCACTCGCCTCACTTATAAAAGGCTATACCACACCTCCTCTAGTAATAACTAATAAAAAGGATCATCCAATACCTTCCAAAATAAATTCAAAAATACTCAACTCTAATTCAATAATATATAATGTGGGAAAACAATATACCATGGAAGGACATTGGTTTAATCCAAAATAAGTTACTCAATAAAGTGGTATCATTCTCCAATGAGATTCTTTATTTTATTTATTCCTGAAATCGGGTAAATTACACAAATAAAATGTTAATATAATAACCATAGTATAATAATTATAAATATTTACTATTATGTTAATTTTATGACATACAAACACACACACAACCATGAAATTTGTTAGCAAATCTCAATTCATGTGAAAGGAAGACTACCCCCTCACGAAACGATATCATTTGTTTTTCCATTAAAAAATCTCATGATTAGGTATGATTATGGATATAATTTTTTTTATTATTTTTATAATATAATTATACATAAATAAGACTTATATCATATGTACCTATTTAAAGTCCATAACATTGGGTGTACAATGTTGTTGCTCATGTGTGCGGTGGACTACTACCACGTAAAGAGATGTTATTTTTTCACAAACGTGTTACAAGGATAGTAATTGGTTATATATAATATATATGGGATAACAATGAAATATTTATAATATTAATAAAATATTCATCATATGATAACATAATATAACATTTTCATTATACCATTTGACACACTGAATAAAATGATAATTTCGATTGTGGATATATGGAATACAACTGTCTTAATGCGCTGTGATTCTTTTTTTATCACAACAAAAATAAATGTTATATATAATTATATATTATTAAATAATATGGATATATTGATTTAATAGTATTTATGAAAATATAAATTTAACATAACCTCTTTCCATAAAGAATATTGAAAATGGAAATGTTACAAATTTGTACATATGTCCTACTGTCTATATTACGATAACATTATATCATGTATCAAAACTATTATTTGTTATTTTATTTAAAACTATAATTTATTTATAAATATTTTAAATATTTTTTCATTATTACTATGTATATTTTTATATAAAAACCCATTTACCAAAGTGAACCTACCAAAGTTAATTTTGATAAAAAAATCCATATATGGTGAAAATATCACGTGTACACATAAATGATAAAGGACTTTAATACAATTTGAAATAGGGTTGATATTTATCTTAATTAAAAATAAAAATAAGGTAAATTATTAACATCAATATTTTATTTAGGAATAAAAATAATATGATTAATGAATCATACTCGAGGTCTGGGGTTTCTTATCTCACTATTTTCCATTGAGGAATATACCTTATCAAACACTAATTTTTCTTATATTGTGTATATAAATCCAATTAATTTATTTTATGTTTAAAATTAATAAATTTATAGTTACCGAAAAATAATTATTGTCAAATATCTTTACTGTGGTTTATAGTTTCAGTTTAAACAAAGTTGTGAGAGATTTTGGTCTCAATTTTTATTTATTGAGACGTATGTCATGTTATAGCCATTTCTAGTATTATTTGGTTTATAATCTATCCCATCTAAATGATAAAAAAATATTATAATTAATTTAATTATAATAAAATTATAATTTAATTATATTATATTCTTTTGATTTAGATTCAATTCTTCTATATTGGTAAGAGTCTTATGTTGCAATATCATCATTTATTAGCATTATTTATGATTATTCATGTAATGATGAGACTGTAAGATCCATATGATTAGAAAATAATTAAATATATTATCAAGTATATATTTACATATATGATATTCTATTGTAATTGTTAATTTTTTCATAAACTTACTACATAATATCACTGTAAAATTGATTTAGGTAAAATATGATTTTTTTTCTCTCTTCAGTCAGAAATATTTTTACCCAAAAAAATTGATTTCCTGAATTTTTTTATAATGATTTAAAAATAAATAATATATTTCTTTATGAATTGTTTGAAATTATTTTTAAATGACCCTATTATATTATTTCAATGTTATTTTCGATTTATATTATTTTTAAAAGGTCATATTTTATAAAAAAAGATGTCTAAAATTATAGGGGAATTTTTCAGAAAAATTATTAAATGTTATTTTAATAATATTCAAAAAAAATTAAATCAAAAAATAAAATTTTCTTTTACTTATTCATCTGTGAGATATTTTGTAGTTATGTTATCCTATTTCAGTCTTTGGATGGATTAATATCGTTTCAAAGGGATTACTATTGAACTCGTTTCTTTTCCATGGGATTATCATTTTTAAATGATATTTTATTGGAACCAATTACATTTCAATCGGTTAACCTTGGTATGATATGGATAATTATTTTTTATTAATATATAAAGGATTATGAGATCTTGGTTCGTTATTCATTCACTGGTTCTGGGATATTGCTTATATAATGGGGAGAATTTGATATTGTCCAGTGAGCCCATTAAACCAAATACATTGGGGAATCCCTGGTAGTTTCATGTGATCCAGTTAAAACTTATATGATGGGGATGCCTATATAATTTTTTTTGATCTTTATATATACTATACGATGGGGTTTACAAGCCTTCACTAGGTCATCCCTTTATAAATTATATGGTGGGGAGGGCAATATAGCACTAGGTGAGCCCATTATATCTTAAATGAAAGGTAATCCTAAAATGAATATTATTAAATCTATAATGGACCATGTTATGAGTGTAAATTAGTAGGGAGTTACCTACGAGTTTCCCATTTGGATTTAATTATTCTATAGTTATTTCTGTGATTGTTTTAACATAAGTTTTAGAGAAAAAAAATTCCAATACACCAACATGATTTTTTAATTCTTTTAATGGGTTTATAATTATTCTTATAATCACGATTTATATAAAAAGGATCATGATTATTTATTTCAATGAATCATTAACTTACCATGTCTTTCATATTGGGTGATCTAATAATTTATGGATATGATATCATTTATGATATAATCTTTCCTAGGTCACATCGTCATCACTTTATGAAATTCATATGATCATTGAAAACATTTGATAGTTAAAGATAATATTTACCCTTAATCATCATTTGAGATCACATATATTATGTTTCCAATTATCCGGGTTCTAACTAATGAATATGAATGAATAATATCTATATGTTATTACATATATATTATGATGATAAATTAATGTGAAATAAAAAATCGTCAATAAATCAGAGATGTACTCATTTAATTTCATGGGTATTGTTTATGTAGTAGTTTTTCTTAATTCATTAAAACTATAAACCTCATATATCCTTGTGAAAAAATCTGATTTTGTTTTTCATTTTGATGTTATAAGGTTTTTATGGGAATAAATTAAGTTTTAAATATATTTATCACTGAAAAATATGTGATTTTTATGATTTCAACTCCTAGTATAAGACATCGGTTTGTGGGATTTTATAATTTTAGTGATGTTTAGAATAGATCAAATTTATCATATCTTGGTCTACCAAAAGACATGATGATTTTTCAAAACCAAATGAATTTTAAGATGGGTTTCAATGATTGTATTGTTTTCACAAAAGTAAAATTGATCCATATTATTTACGAGTTAACTGAAGAACTTTTAAATGATAATTAAACATGACATATGAAATAATGTATTCAATAAGTGTTATAACCAATTACTTATAAGGATTATTGGATGGGGGTATAACAATATGTGACTCTAGGGGATACAAAAAGTGACGCAGGGTAAATAACTAATTTCGAAATAAGTGGAGATTTTTGTGGGTAAACCTATGGATTGGTGTAGGTTGAATAGTTGTGTGTATAACTAGATCTATGTAGATACATATACAACTGAAATAAAATCATTTAATGAAACCATGTATGGGGGAATATTATATTGGAAACAGAGTGTGTATTTGTACTAATCCTTTAAAATATAATTTTCTTCACTTAGTTTTTAATTTCTTGAATATGAAATATGATATTGTTTATTATATATGAGTAGATTTTAACTCAAACAAGTTTTCATAGGTAATCAATTTTATCACATAATTTTTAGAAAAAATATTTGAAAATTAAAATTTTTCCTAAATTCACTACATAACCATCTTATATATCTCATATATTGATCCTAATGGAACATCCAAATCCTTTATTACTTTTACTACTATTAATGTACCAATGTAAATTTGGGGTTATAAACTAATCTCCCTAAAAATTTCCAATCTGATGTAAACCATTATTGTAAATAGATAAAACATGATTGAAAATGAAATAAATTGAATAATGATAAGGTAATGAAAATTATGATTGTTTAAAATAATGTAGACAAAAAATCAATTTTATTACTCGTGAGTGTAAGTATATAACCAATAAGATTTTATAAATGTGATAAGTTAATTACTTTTAAAAAAGTGGTATAAATGTTTCCCATTCCATCAAAAATTATCCGATATTGTGGTTTATAAAAAGTAATCAGAAAATTCTATTTAGGCATAAATGTTAGGTAATTGTTGTATTTTACTATATTTTACATTATTTATAATTCTCAATTAAATAAAATATTTTCAATTTTTCCAGAGGGATAATTTTTTTTACTAAAATGAGAAATGAATTTTTATTAAGAATACACATTTATATTAACTTTAATTATCCACCATAATAGAAGTTATTATTTACCAATATTACTCTAAATGTTATCATAGTTTTTAATTTATATCATATTCATACACTTCAATGAATTTTTCAGTTATCATTGATTTCAATGAATGAAGATATTTCTGCTTACGATTATATGAAAATGGAATGTTCTTTTCTTATGGGATTTATGAACTTTGTTTTAGATGTATAATGAATATTTGATATCGTAAAAATGATTTGTTCATGTTATGTTACTTATGAATTATAAATTATGATATGTGACCCTGTTATATCATATCATTATGGGTGATCTATATATAGTATTATAATATAATGTGTATTGATAAAGTATTCGAAGGAGAAAATAATGGTGGTAACTTGCTCTAAAAATCCAATAAAATTAATTAGGAATAATATATTCTGACATTTATTGAAGCTTATTGGACATTATATTTTAATATGATATTCCAAGGTACATTTTTTATATAATAATGTTATTGAAGTTTTTTGATTCCATGACGTAATGAATGATTATGAAATTTTAATTGTGAATAGTTTAAAATATTTCAGGGGTTACCATGGAAAAATATATATCTATAATGTTTTCTTATGCCTATGAATTAGTTCTCAAATATTTTCATTGAAGAAACATTATTTTAAAAAATTGAATAGTTTTATTTATGTGACGAATGGTTTGTGGGAAAAATTAAACATCTTTATTGGTATTCATGATTCCCATGGATAAATGGTAATCCATTATTTTGATATCCTTAAATGATTTTTTTAACATTTAACATATTAAACAATTTTTCATGATATCAATGGTTTATATGTAACTATATTGGGTTTCTAAAGTTTGGTTTTGGATTCTCTTATATTAAATAATAGTTTTAATGAAATTTTGGCAAAAACCTAAATCAATTTATTGGAAATTAATATACAGTATATCGAGGGGTCCATATTTGGTTTTATTGATTTTGTTAATTAAACAAAACTCTAATCAAAATAGAACATTGGATTAAAATATATGAAATCCATTTTAATAAAATCATATTTATATATTGATAATATAATTGGTAATTATTTTTTGTATCAGAGAAATGGTTTAGATACATTTATTAGTGAGGTTACTATCAATATTTTATATTAAAATAATGATATTTCATTACATATTATCATCATAATTATTTTTATTATTTTCATGGTTCATCATATTTTGTAGGTCTAATTTGAATTTTATAAAAAGTGATAATTTTGTAGCTGATATAGGGAGACATAAAGATGATAATGATCATGGAAATAATAAAAAAAGAAAGGATAATAGCATGACATCATATGAAAATGTAAACATATTCGAATCGAGATAATATTTGTGTCACCCATATAATGTAACATATCAAATCACTATAGGGGAATGTGACTATAATGAATTACATCTTGAAACATAAAACTTATGAACTTGGTAGACCTTCAGACCTGGGAAAATCTAAAAGATAGTTAAATAAATTAAAGAAGGTATTTTATTTTTTTCATTGATGTAAAAATGAATGATAAATAGATCTATAAAACATTTTGAAGGTAAATTAAATTAATCGGGGTATTTATTTAGGTATTCTAAAAAATGATTGTATTGAATCTGAGTAGTGTATAGTCATTTATGATATATTTCATTAGAAATAATTTTAAAAAATATTATTAAATGATAATGGAAAGGAAATATCTATAGTTTTATAAAAATTACGAAGACAAAATAGATTTATTTGATTTTAAACTATTTTTTCATGTTATTAAATGAATTTGGTTCATTTCAATGAGATAAATATTCACATAATTTACATAAATATAAAAAAGTATGTTTTTTTCTTCTGTTGAATTTTAATATAATAATGAGGTATATGTTGTGATGATATTTATTATAATTATTTTGGTGATTCTTTTGGTAAATTGTGACATCAAGGGTAAGAATCTGCAAATGTGGAATGTAATGGATATTTACTCAACCAATTAATATTTTGAAAATCTACCCAAATAGTTGTAAATTTCTAAAATAAAATTTATATAATGATTCATATGATCAAGAATTCATTATATATTTTTTTAATCTAGGTTATTTGGTTACTGAATGAATGTAAAAGTGTTCTGATATGAAAATTAATTCGAATGAAGTTAGTAATCAATCGAAAACTTCTACAATTATAATGAATTCAGGCATTATAAATACTTTTTTCATTGATAGTTACTCAATGTAATAATCATTATTATTGGAAACATAAATGTATGTATAATTAATTCAATACTTTTTCACTATAATTGGGGATGTCAAATGAATAGTTGATATGTACATGTAATGATTTTAAATATTATGAAAATGTAGTTTTTTCCTTCCAAATCATCCAATTATTATTTATATAATGTGATTGAGAATTAAATGAAAATTCCATGCCATGAATAATGTCATGGAATTGGGTAAATACAACTATGGGGAATATAAATGTAAAACAATTATTTAAATGCTTATGTTTACATTTTTGAATGGGGTTTCTTAGAAAACATTATTATAATTCAAATTATAGAGTTTTATATTATTCATTACAATTAATAGATATTATATTTTCATGCTATATTATATTTAAGATCATATGAATTACTTTTTATGAATTTTTATAGGTATTTATATAAAAATGAATTCAAACCCTTCATATCAAATAATAAAACTCAGAAAATTATAATTGATTGATGTGATATTTATTTTACTCATATTTTTGAAAAGAAATGATCTACATAATTGACTGATGTGTATGTTTTCAATTAATATTTAAATGTGTTATGTAATGATTTTTTAGCTGTTATTCATGATTGGGAGGCTGGATTAACTATTAACATAATTTCATATTAAAATCCAATTTAAAACCCATATATCAATTGTCTCTGATATGACATTTGGAGTAAACAATATCATACAATAGTTTTTATAATGGTTTTATCTAGTCTGTTATTTTTATATTATGTCCTACAATACTTATTTTTTAATATGTTGAAGGATCCATGAGACTTAGTAATGAGTATAAAGAACATAAAATCATTACTATAAAGAATAATTATTTTTTTCCTTATATCAATGACATATTTTACAAAAACTAATGTGATCATCTTTTTTCAAAATTTTATATGAGGTTAGGGTATCACCAAATTATATTGAATGAGTGATAAATTATTTGAATAAATTTCAATACAATATATGGGAATTATTATATTATCGTTATTTATTTCATTATATTAAATTCACCCTTTTTATTTATCACTCTTGTGAGTAGAATTTTCAAATAGAATTTTGTTAATTTTTCAGACGTTTTCATTGATAAAGTTATTTTTACAATAACTTATATGATGATAATGAGAAAGAACAAAGTATTATTCAAACATTATATTAAAATTTTTATTGTGTTAAATTTTATAAATATGAATTTTGGTTATAATTGATTTAATTGTCTCAGATTATTTTATATAAAGAAAGCCTAAATATTGATCCTAATGAAAATAATTTCATGAATTAAAATCCAATAATGTCTATTGAAAATAAAATTAATTTTATTGATGGATTATAGAGTTATTAACAATGGTTTTTTGGAAACCAATGGTCAGTTGTCTAACCGAATAAAAAAATTAACAAAAAAAATATTTGTAATGGAATATAATGAATTATTTAATGAATTAAAATGAATATTTGTAAATGATGTTAATTATATCCTTGATATAAACAATTGTATAATTTTTTATTTATAGGTATACTATTTTCAGGGACTATAATCCTTTGTGATTCAAGATGATTATGTAATTTTATATTATTATTGTAAATTGAAAATCCATGAGAAGAATGAACCTAATAATAATATGAATCTCCTAGTGGTGATTTTTTTCACTAGAGGTATTTAGATATTATTACCAATATATTTCATACTTAAATACTAACTATTTTAAAAGAAAATTCATTTCATTTATAAAATACATTCTCTAGATCAATAATGTTTTTGGGTATTTTAAGGATAAATAAATAATCATATTATCTCATAAATTATATTAAATATCTTCTTTAGAGATATTCCAACACAATAAACTAAAGATAAAAATCCTACATATAAAATTATACATAACCTATAGAATGTGAACATAGGACTGTCTATGAAGAATTACTATGTAATGGTAATAGTGGGGGATATCAATTTTTTATCACATGAATCCATAAGATAAATATAATGGTATGATATTATTAATATACCATAAAAATTCATAATAAATATATCACAGATCAAATACATGTGTAATTGAATGAATATATATAAATTCAAAACACATAAACTATAATTTTGAGAGATAATCACAAATTAAGAATGAACTATGTGATAAAATCAAAATCATAAAATCATGTCAGTAAAATATTACACATTTATAAGTACATAAAAAATATATATGTCTATGAAAAATACAACGTCCATAAAATTATATTGGAGTATTAGAAAACATATATTCCCTATTTCATATTTGAATAGGTATCATAACGTTTTTTCTGATATTGTATCATGCTCATCAAATGGTTTCCCATAAAGGATCAATCACATTAACATGTTTTTGTATTATGAATCATGAATGTATAATTATATCTTATTATTATAACCATGAGAGAAAAAAAATTACCCACCTAATAAGAGGGATATATAATTATTTTACTAATCACAACATAATGGAAACCAACCATATTTGTTCCACAATATCAATAAACATTCATTTAAATTTCATATCAAAACCACTTAAAAGAAACTAATATCATAAACATATCAGCAATTTATCATTTTATAACCCTTGGTAAATAAAGAGTTTTCATAAACATCTTATTGTTGTAACTCTAAAACATGAATTGAATGAAATAGGATTGTATCATTTGATCATATCCTCATTAAATCACATTTAAAAAAATAGTTTAATTATATATGAGAATTTTTTATAATATCATATGAATATTTCATGTGTAAAATAGCCTTTCTGAATATTATTTTAATTTTTAAAAAATATTATAAATACTATGTAATGAATATTATTTTATCATAAACCTGAAAAAAATCTGATGGATGATTTAAATTATTTATTTGACATGAAATTTTGAAAAAAAAATCATATCTAGTACATTACAACAAATATTACTTTAACTTTTTCAACAAAAAGATAAATGTACCATGTTTTGAAAACAATAAGATTATATCATTTAAAATATTTTATAAAAATTTAATAGTGTATAAAATGAATTTAAACATTCATTGAAGAAATATAAATACATTTTTGAATTTTTTTATTTAAAAATGATTTCTTGGAGAAAATAATAGTTTGTGAACAAAATGAATTCGTTACCCCTTAAAATGTTATTTAGGTATCTTGAGAACCTACTGTGTTGAAAATGGAATGAAAACATGTATGGTAAATAAATAAACATATATGGAGAAAAATAAATGGATTTATTATGAATTTATCATATAATTTCCTTCAACTTATATTTAATAATAAACAATGTTGATATAAATGTGAATGAAAAAATAAATCTTGTACCTCAATATCAATTTAAATTAAAATGATATATCTTCTAGTATAATAAATATAAATATACTATCATTACAAAAAATATTTATTAATGTAAATATAATACCATAAAGTATGTAATTGTAACATGTTATCACCAATTTAATAATAATTCATTACTATATTTTTGTTTCTTTTTTTAACTATATTGTTTTTGTAGATAATTTTGGGTGAGTTAGTTTACATTTTTATACATTTTACACGATTTCAAACAATTCATAAATTTAGTCATGATATCAATATAAATTTTTTATTATAACCACATATATATATATATATATATCAAATATGGATAGATATATATAAATTAATTTCAACATATTTGGAGACAGTTGGTTGTGCGTGAACATGAACATTGTTTTCACTATTCAATAGTTATATACAAAGAATGGTAAAAAATAATTCAATTAATTGAATCATTATTATATCATATATAATTTATATATTCATTCAATCTGTTATTATTATCATCCATGTAAAGCGGAAATGATAAATAAAAGACATCATTTCATGGAGGTTGTACTCCACTAGTCCACATGAGTGATGTTATCATTTTTTTGAAGGACTACAATGTTAGAAGAAAAATTATAATATATTAATTCTATTTTAATAATATATATATAAATAAATATTTTTTATCTTCAATATAATTTGAATAATAATAATCCACGAATGATGGATATGATAAATGGATTGTATAACTATATAGAGATGGTAATCCACAATTACTCCAAAGTGATAATTTTACATAAAATTTAATGGAAAAGTTGTTAGATAACTTTAGTTATATATTAATAATAATTAATTATATTGAGTATAACAAATTTATTATTTTATTATGAATGAAAAATGTCTTCAAAATCAATAAAATGAAAATATCATAAAGTGATTGGATATGATGATTACTTATTCATCAGTAAGCCTACACTCGATCAATTCTAATACTATTTTGTAAATATAATTAAAGAATTAAATAAACTAAATTTTGTAGATAGGGATTCTTTTTCTAAGAATTGATTAGGGATATTTTGATCCAGGTGGCTCAAATTTTGGTAAAAAAATTAAAGAGGGGTGTCATTTTAACAGAGGGAAATGAAATACCAGTGAATTAGCTAAAATATTGAAATATAATTATGACATAATCCAGAAACATTATTCCAAATTTCCTTATTTTTTATAAAAAGGAGTTTATGCACACAATATCATCAAACATTGAAATTTAGATAGGTTTTGCTATTATTTTAATCCTAATCATTTGGATTAACACAATGGTTATCCCAATGCAATCATAACAGTGTTAAAGTCTCCTTTTTGTAAATGGAGTATAATTTTATATTTAGGTAAATATTAGTATTATAACTACAAAAAAGATGAAAATTGCAAACCTTTACCATCCTAATTGTTGTTTGTAATTGTTATAATTATTTTTGAACAACAATATAAAATATTTTTATAAAATATTTATATAAATTAAATTTTAATAAAATTTCACATTAATTGTATAACAAAATTTCTTGGTATGAAATATATTCAAAATTATAACTTTCACACATCCTTAACATGCCATATTATTCTATAAATGGTAGGTATAATAATTATTAAGACCAACATTATTACATTTAATAATTTGAAAATTATTTATTATATTTTCAAATTAAATGAATAAATACTGTAATGGTATTCCATATGAATTTAAGGTAATTATTTCCTCAAAAATAAATAAATATAATGTTTTATAATGTTTTTCATTCCATAAAACATTTATAAATGATAATTTTCTCTTTTTATTATAATTTTATTTTTTTGAGATGTTCAGTACAAGAGAGTTACATTTAATTTTTATTCTTTTATTAAATTAATATGCTTTTCAAATTCTCCTATTACAGAATGATGTGTAGATATATTAAATAATTTGGTATACATGGATGAACTCGAGTAATCTAATACGATTAAATATTTTGTTTTAATAATTTTAATTCCTTATCCCAAAAAATTAACTTTATTTTACATGTCTTAAAGTGGTCAAAAATATAGATATATGAATACTATTTATATTGGCCAAAAATAAAATAAACTTATTTTTCAAATTTGATAAACTTAAATCAGAATTTATGATCTATTATTGAAGATTCAATCTCTTTTTGTGGAAAATATTCAATTTCAAATAAGATAGGAAGATGTGATGAACATTTTTTTACAAAATTACATTTGTATATGTAAAACGGAATATACATTCTTCATTCGGGCATGAAAAATTATATTAAAGTTTAATAATTAGATTGAATATCTAATATTTAAACTTCATTAAAATCATTCATAAATACAGATAATTTAATTTAATTATACAGAAAAAAAATTATTGTATAAAAAAATCAGAAAAAATATCATTTACTTTCAACTGATTGTTATTAAAATTTATAATCAACTGTTAACTAATGAATACACTTTATACGTGTTAAGACCTTTATTGATCATCATCTAGTATGTTTTCTCATACCAATCATTCCAATATCTTGGAAATAATGACTATTATAAATTATAATATTTAATAGTATACCATGGTTTATTTAGACTTAGTGATCCATGTGATGAATGATATACAATAAATACATATCTTATATATGGTATTATATCAATAAAAACTTTTTTCACATTATAAACTGATTAAAATTAGTTTCTCCCTTGAATCTTCATCACTCAAAGACAATCAAATGATGATATTTTGGTTTCATCATATCATTTGGTCAAGAATAAGTTTCATATAATATATAATTAAGTTAGAGAACTACAAAAAACTTGGTTTCCTTATTTCATATCATTAACATATATGATCCTATATATGAGTTAGTTTTTATTTATATGAATGTTCATTTTTTGGTGATATGATCTCTTATATTTATACATGTGATGGATAAAATATTTACATTCTCCATAATGATACATGGAACACATCCTCAACTTCAGATATGTTTAATGGATTGTTTAAGAGAGAAGATATTATTAATACTTAATCAAAAATTTCAAATGTGATTTTATACCTATGGATCAAAGTAAAATTTTAAATGATTATAATGACCTTCACCCATTATTAAATTCATTTAAATAAAATTTCACCACATTAGGATTCCATTTTTTATTCTGTATTGTCAGCTTAAATTTTATATCGACAAATATCTACCTTTATATTTTAAGGAATGGATAAAAATTATTCTAGATTTCCCTTATAAATATAATCACCCAAAAAAATTACTTCAACAACATTACCCCAATATGTTGGAGTTGTACACTTATTCTCATATAAGACTTCACAAGGATCCTTATTAACTATTTAGTAAAAAATATCTATTATAATGATACTAAACTAGATGATGGTGTTTGTAAATATGACCATTGAAACATAGATAACAATATATCAACACATATTTTTTAGTTTTGATGATTATATTATACAAAACATATTTCAATGCATGATCAGTTATACTAAAAATAAAATATATATCAATAGAAATGTTATGGATTCTACATAACAACAATGTATAACTCATATCCCAATTCGATATAATATAATGTAGTATTTTATTTAGTTTTACATCTTCATTAATGTATAACCTAAATAACTACCCAAAAAGATAAGTAATTTCTAATGGAAATGAAGTGTTCTTACCTTGTAATGATCTAAATTACAAACCAAATAGAATTCATCCCCTCAGATTAATTGGGGAGATCAAATTTGAAATCCAAGTAATTTTTGGCCATTTCCATTCCTGAATGGTTAATTGATATATCATACCTATATACTCTTATCTCTCATCCTGGATTTTTTAACACAGAAGGAATCAAAATATATAGTATACAATATAACTTTTATTTGTATTCCACCTTAAATATTAATTCAAATATTTATACATCATTTTAATTCCATGAAATATAGATTATTATGTACTATAAGCTTTACCCAATAGCTCCATCAAATTTTGTATGAATTCAATGGATTCATGGTACCTAAACTATATCATTCCATTACAATAAAAGAGAAACTCAAGAACATTTTTGACATTCTATTAGATATATCAAACATCCCCTCAAGCCTTGTTTTCCTCACATAAATTTATTGTTAAACATCCATCTATGGAAGATATAAAGATTCTTCTTCCCTCACAATTCCATGTATCATTTCCTTGAAAGCCATATTTATTTGAACTCATGTAATCAAACTAATAGAAGATTTTATATGATCAATTCTACTAATAGAACCAACCAAATCATATTCATTTCAAAGGTGGTAGTTTATTGGGAGGGCATAATAATCTATGAAATCCAACAATGTTCTCATGAATATATTCATCTTCTTTCATGGTATGTGATAATTAAAAAATTAATGGCATGTATATAACTCACCATAAATAAAATTCATATATATAATAAATGAAAATTTTAACCCTATTACTTCCAAATCATGAGTCAGATACTTTTTGTAATGTATAATTGATTTCTAATGGGTATATTTTATAACAATATAATTCTATTAGAGGGAATATCTATCTCCCACTATTTATGCATCATTATAGTTCCTAAACCCTTCTTCTATATATGGTAGTGTGTTCAAATATGTATTAATGAATCTTCAATTAAATTCCATGGAATTATCATCACATATATATGTCCACATTAACATAACCGAATTAAAATTCATCATTATCAATGTATTATAAAATTATGAAAAATCTACCATAATGTATTAGAAAAATCAAATAAACCAAATAAATTTTTTGATTTTAGTTACCACGGTAGATCTTGGTCCATGCTTAAATACTTCTATATTTGAAGGATCTATGAATATACCCTGAAATCAGAATATATGAAATTGGAAAAAAATTCTAAATAATAAATTCAAATATGGTATATTGTTCATTCAGTTTCAGCACTATCATGGTCTTTTAAATAGTTCTAATAAAATCATCATGCTCTAAATTTCACGTCGAATAAATGAAAACATCATTTTTAAAGATTAAAAAATATTTCTAAACGTAATATTTAATGAATATATTCATTAAATTAATTATGATAACATATTAATTAGTAATTATAAAGGGAATCACAAAAAATTTACAATCCATATACATCATAGGATGGATGTATTTGAAATATCATTAATTTAACCCTATACTAATTAAATCTAAATTGGAGTTCATTTTAATCAAATGAAGGAAACAGATTAATTGGTCAATATAATAATTGATATGGGTAAGAAGTTATATATTATTGATATTGATCATTCTAAATTCCTTATAATGAACTAAATTATACAATTACCCATCTTTCATAAAAAAATTAATACATCCACCCCATGTCCACTCACTATGGAATATAAATCTTTTTTCATGGTTCACTTAGAGATTTGCATTCAAATACTACAACTAATTTTTTTTCATTTTTTAACACCCTACTATTAAATGAAATATGTTTTAATAATGAAGTGAATTTATTTAATATGATTCAATACATGAGGCGACATGATTTATGGAATTGTCACATACTATTAATATTGCCATTCAAAAACACAATTATAACATAGAAATTAACGGAGAGGTATGAATAAGAGTAACAAAACTGTGACCACTAACAACAATAATGTATTTTTATTGATATTATATATTCATAAATATGTTCATCATTTTTTTAATGTCCTTATATGTTGTGAGAATACATTTTCCTCAAACAAATTTAATTCCATTTCTGAATAAATAATAAATTTAAATTATCCAAATTATATAAAATTAAAATTACAAAATTAATTTCAATTTATTTATTCAAAATCATATAATTATATTAGAGTGAAAAAATCTTGGTTTTTAAAAAATATTTGTTTTTTAATGATTTATGAAAATGGTGGAATTTATTTAAAATATCCATTTTATTTAATGAATTTAAATGATCCATTTTCTAATATATATTGAAATGAATATTTTGTTAAATTATATCATATTAATTCCAATTTAGGTAATTAAGATCAGTTTTATCATTTATTTCATTTAAACCTTCTACGTTGATGAAAACATTTTAATTGGAAGACAATTTTTTCACCCCGTTTACTCCTATAATGCAAATTTAAAAATTTCACTATTCATGATTAAAATTTAAAAATATTGATTAAATATTTTAAATATAAATAATTAATATAATAAAATTATGAAAACATATTTTTTGGTTATATTTAACATTAAAAACATTAATAAATATTTACCACGATTAATGATAAAATGGGATTACTAGGTGGCGAAACTAAAATTTTTAGTCATTAAATAGCCTAACTAATTATCAAATTATATTTTATGGAAGTATTTCGATTCCATGTCATATGTTCTATTGGAATGATCATATTTTGTTCCTTAATCATGGTTCGAACAAGAATATACCTTTTTCATTTAATATATTCTATGTGTTTATGCTCCAAACTTATTAAAGGGAACCCAATCTCCTATCACATTTAGAATAAAAATCCATTTTGATAACAAAATAAATTCCCAATGCCTATAAAATTATCTATATCCACTTAATATAGGACTTATTTTTGTTCATAATCTCTTCTATAAAGGAAATATGTGTAAAAAATGGGTTTTCAAAGAATTGGTGATGTCCCTAAAAATGATTCTTCATTTTATTTCTAATTCTAATGCATTAGATTTGTATTAAAATATAATTTTAAAAAACGTTTATCTCTGAAAAAATGATATTTTATTATGTTTATTTTATATACAATAACCATATACTCTATCAAATGGGAAATGGAATCATCGATCACCAGTATGGCATGATATACCCTCGCGAACATATCTAATTAGTTTTCCAAAACTACCTCTAATATAAGGATATAAAGGGGGATTAAACAAGTGTATATGATATTTATGAAATAATCAAACTAAATTAATTCTAATTTAAAATTATCCTTCTTACCATTCAATCTATTAGAAAATTCTATCATCGTTTATGTATATGTGTGAGCTACCACCTCTACAAAGAGATATTATTTGTTTTGCCTTTTATATTTACATAGAATTTAATAATGATATATATAATTAATATATGTGATTTATATTATAAAATTATTATTATGGAAAGGTGTATTAATATTTTCATTTCTTTTTTTCAAACCATAATGATAATAGAAGAATCAATCATGCATAAATATAACATTCTGTATCTATAAATTATATGATTCATTTTCAATATAAACCATTAATGAATTACTCAAAATAAATATATAATGAGTTAATATGTTTTTTAAATTTATAAAATTATGGAGATGATAGAACACTGATCAATGTAAAAAGACATAAATTACAAAACTAAAACATACATGAAAAAGAAATGATATTTCCCTAATAGTCATTTTAACAATTAATTGTTAATAAATTGGTAAAGAAAAGTTCATTTGTAAAAAATATATGGTCTTATATATTTGATTTCAGTTCTGGAATATTTGTTTAATATGAAATTTATTATAAAATAATTATTAATTTTAATGATGATAGTGGATACTTTATATATGGTAGATAGTCTAAATTTATATTCAATTAGTTGTATTTTATATTCATACACCTTATATTTTTTATACTGTGAATATGATATCTATTTTATAGGATATATAAATATTTTACATATGTTAGTTATATTTGAAAATTCATTTATTATTATTCATACGTATATTTTGAATTCTTGTTTGTGCAGTGTAACATTTTTAAATATTTCTATATATATTTATGGAGCTATGTGTTGAGACAACATGAAATTCTGATTACCGGTGAGATTGAAATTAAATTTACCATACTATAAATTATATTTTATTCAATTCATGTGGAGAAAATTGGATAACTCATAAATATTATCACATATAATAAACATATGGGAGCATTTGATTCGGGAAAGTAACATTTACCCTACGAGGGACAAAACTATTCTTGGCATGGGACATCTAGGGAAAAATTCACTGAGGGTACAATAATAAGTAAAATAATTAAATTATATTATTTTATCTCAGAAATCTTATAAAATAACATATCATTGGGGTCAGTGATGGGAAATCCGGGACCACCATTGAGTTCGCAATACGGATGTTTGACATAAGAATGACATAATATTAGGGGGTGAAAGCTATTCTAATCTCACGACCCATGAAGGAGTCGTTAGGAATATACACATAACCTAAATCTGAGATTATAAATATGCATTTATGGATTTGTGATTTGGTATGGCCCTGAATCCTCTCTTGTACCTCCGCTAATCTCATTACTGTTTCAATAGATAATCCTTGACTAATCACTGCGTAAGAGAGAATAATGCATTGTTGAAAATGAATTGATCAAATCAAGGAAGTATCCATTCCATTTTAATTTTAAATTTTAATTAATGGTTGGTATTTTGTTTATTGTCACTTTTTTCTTCAATTATGAAAACCAGCGTCAACGACTAACCTATCATGGCCATCGATCTATGAATATAATCAGTTTTTATCAAGTTATTCTTAAATTCATAGAATATTTTCGTTGATAACATAATGGAACATTTAATATTAAAATAAACATGGAGAAGATACTAGGTCAGTGATGGTCTTAGTCCATGGATTCCATATCTTCTTGTGGTAGGTTCTTTAGGATGGTAGAAGAGGCTCAGTAGTCCACATAGGGTACCACCGATGAGGAACATCCGACGAAGCATGATGACAACCACGGTGTGGTGGGACGTAGGGTGGTAGGTTGCGAGAGCTATTATTAGAGGAGATTTTGTGTGGAAATTTACGATATGGTTGGACCAATGGGGTTATGGGGCACGACCGGAGGCGGCGATCATGGTTTGGGAAAGCCGCAAGCGTTCGACTACATCGATGTTGGGGACACCGTGTCTGTTGAAAAAGTACGAGCCTGGTCCAACCAAAAAGGGATGGAACACAAAAATGTCCATGACTTCTAAATGTATGTATGACCCAGCCTAGTGGCCCATGCCATTGTCATCAAGAGTAGACCGCGACCAACGATCGCGATATTAGGGCAACTAGATCTACATTAGTTCAGCATTCCAGATCGGGTTGAACTGTTGAACTTGGAAGTAGACCATGGATATTTGTTTCCCAAGCAAGAATACTGACTATATCCTCCAAACTAGGGTGGGTCAAACATGGTGGTCAATCGACTATGGTGGTTGGTTCACGACCGGTCAAGAGCATGCCTGAACTAGTCTTCATGCACTATCTTCAAATGACCATATTTTCTAAACATAAGGTCATTTTGATGATTTCTTACGGAAGGATGATACTCTCTTTGAGACGGACCTCACAATGTTATAATGGGAATTAAAATTACAGAGTCTATATGTGGGCCACACAAGGACATGTTTGGATTAATTTCATTCCGAATGCACCCTTTTATAGGTTTACCAAATCAGGACATTAAATATCTTTTCCAACATGATTTTCCATGTAGAGTGTAATGGTGACCTATTATATGTATTCTTATGCATGAATCATGTTGTTTTATGAATTATAATGTTTAGGCGGTGTTCGATGATAGTCATGATCTGGATGTCATATAATAGATATCTGAGTGGCACCATCAAGCCTAATTGGGGATGGGACCTCGATGGCCATAGAGTGTCACTATATAGTTGATCTCAGAAAGGGTTCTATACCTATTTAGAGTGGTACCTTGTATTTATGCATTTCATGGTTCCTCCCGAACACATGAATTAAACCCTCTATAATCATGGGCCTTTATCCTCAACCAATTCCATGTTTCACCCTTTGGTGGGGGTTTCCATTCATCCTCGATGATAGTATAGTTTCTCCCTCCTGTCGGGCTAGGCATGGATCCCCAACCTCTATAGATGACCTATTAACACTATGGGTCATTGGTGAAATTAGTTTAGTAGTAATTTTGGATTCACAGGAATGGTGGATAGTTTACCCACGAAGACATGTCCTTATGATTCAACCCAAAACCATTAGGGATTGTCAGTCCCACCCAAAGTAGTTAGTATCATGTGGTTGGGATTGAGACCCTCTTTACATGGTTATTCAAGGGGTATCTGTGGGTTTATGGAAATCATGGGTGGTTACTTATGTAACTATTGGAAACACTCCTTATTGGGATGAGGTATGAGATTGTGATCCCCTTACTCTAATATTTGGGGTTCTTTTAATTAGTATATATATATATATATATATATATATATATATATATCCTACTCCAGTAAACATTCATTGGGTATTGGTTACTCTTCTTCCAAGAGAGGACAAGATTCAAAGGGTATGGAATGTGATTTCTGGGTCTAGCTTAATTTTCTTGTATAGGTATTATAGAATCCCACCTTTTTATCACATAAACATTCATTACATTTTACAAAACTGAGGATCTTTAAGGTTTAGTGTATTGGAAACCAGGAACATAAAACATGAAAACATAAAACATTCTTCTTAAACACTTGAAAGGATTCTCCTTATGTTCATCCTAGGTTCATTACTTCATCTCATAACCTGGGGACATACATCAAAAGAAAGGGTGAGCAGAAGGCCCAATAAAGGAAATAAGGGGAAACATTTACATGTGAACTTGAGATACATCAACAATGTTATGAAAAAGAACATTAAGGCATGATAAAGAAATCATAAGGCATATCATAATAAAAATAACTTTTTTCATAACATGAAGATGGGGATAAAACATTTAATATTGACAATAATTTCTGTTTCACCAAATTCCATCCCCAAGGTGTCATAAAAAATTACCTAGGTTATTCACCAAGGCGTCCTTAAAAATATTCATCTATAGAGACTAAGCCTTTACCCAATGCATTGGAGTGCTATCAGGGCAAACCGTTGATATGTATTTATTATCATGTTGTCCACATATATCATCATCAATAATTTCATAAACAACCCATATAGAATAAATTTAATGGGTTTTATTTCATAATCATAACGTTATAAAAACTGCTTTAAAGACATGATCTTTACGTCACTTTAAACCCACGGAAAGTAAAAGCGGGTCTCATTTATGTAAATCCCAGAATTTAAAATTGATAAAATTGGTATATATGTGAATACCCCTCTAGAAGAGATATATTTGATTATTCAATTAATAAAATAAAATAACTTTATAAAAAGAGAGAGACATTTGAGACGGAAATTCTACAGCATAACGGCTATGTTTCAGGATTTTAGAAAACATTGAAAAGAGAGGGGACATGAGTCAAAAAATCATAAATGACCCATAAAACAGTACATGGACCGAATATGAATTATATATAAACATGTTCATGAAATTTGAAGGTTATACCATTTGAAATGAAAAACATGGAATGAAGACAAAAATTAGATTTCTCTTATGAAAATATGGCAGCCTAACAGCATCACTTAAACTTCAACCAAAAATGAATTGACAAGATCAAATAGTGTCTCTCATAATATTAACATAAGAGTTAAGTATGATAAAAATATATATCATAACCCAACATAATAAAAAGGAACATGAAATACTTGACATGAAAATAGATCTTGAAAACGAGAAGGGTGAAAGAATCCCTAAAAAATTCGGCATCCTAACGGCGCCACTTAAAAAATCAAAATACTGAATTGAAGAGATCAAATAGGTTCTCTAATAATATGAACATAATATATCAGTATGATATATATAGATATAATACCCCAATATAAAAAGGAACTTGAATGACTTGACATGAAATAGATCTTTGAAAAATGAGAAAGGTGAACGAGTCCCTTAAAAATTCGGCATCCTAACGGCACCACTTAAAACATCAAAATACTGAATTGAATAGATCAAATAGGGTCTCTCATAATATGAAAATAAGAGTTCAGTATCATATATATATAGATCATACCCCAACATAATAAAAAGTAAATTGAAAAAATTGATATGAATGTAGAACATTGAAAAATGAGAAAGGTGAACAAATCCCTGAAAAATTCGGCAGCCTAACGGCGCCACTTAAACATTATTAAAACGAATTGATGAGAGAAAGAGGGGGTCTCTCATCATATTAACATGAAAAGGGATGTAATATGAATATAAAATAACATCCTCCAACATAAGAACATGTAGCATAAATGAAATGACATAAAACAGATTACTTGAAAAGAAAGAGAGAGGTCGGATCCCTTACCTTAAAACAGAACTCTTAAAACTCAAAGTTTTGGACCTTGAAGGCTTGTATGCACCTTGGAAGGACTCATTGGAAGGTAGGGAGACTAGAGCTTCGTTGGGGGATAGTTGGGAGTCGAATGGATGAGAGGATGGCTTGGTATTTATTGGGAAAGTGAGGGGACAAGGCATTAATGGCCAAGGGACATCTCATTAGTGGTTTTGGAAAAACCATGGGCTTGCCCATGGTATTTTCCCATGGTATTGGCCACTTGGGACACCTCATACCTTATATTACTATTCATAAGTCGACCATATTGATTAAAACCTTAATACATCATTTAATGATGTCATTAAACACATGTAACTTAAAAACTGTATTTTCACTATTCATCAAAAATTCAACTTCCTCAGAAAAATCCCAAAATTTATCCTTAACAAAATATCGATGCTCTGATTTCAAAAATGGAATCCATTTTGTAAAAATAATTTTCTAAATATTTTTAATTAAATTTTTAAATAAATAAACTATTCAACGAAAATTCATTTTTTCAGAAAAAACACAAAAATTTACCTTAACATAATATCGTTTCTCTGAGTTCAAAAATGAAATCAATTTTATAAAAATATTTTTCTAAATATTTTTAATTAAATTTTTAATTAAAAAACATTATTTGCCCGAAAAAACTAATACTTGATAAATAATTTATGAAACCATTATTTAACCATTTTATTGAATCACATTACTTAATCAAGGTGACTAGATTATATTAATGATATATTTAAGTGAGATTACTAATACATTTGGTAACATTACAATTCCAAAGCATAAAATCACTATTCATAATTTACTATTCATCATCAATTATGTTGACCTTATAAGACTCAAAATATCATACTGAGCATAATTGTAGAAGACCGTTTTTTGAAAATGATTTCAAATTTTTATTTATTTAAGGTTTACATAAACATTTCTTTAAAAATCTTATTTCTCTAAAATTCACCAAAAATATGCATACTATATTTATCCAGACATTTGAAAATTCATAAACTTCATTATAAGAAGAAATAAAAAAATTTATTTAAAACAAAGGATTACACAAGGTAGTTACAGTCTCCTTATATAGCCCCTTATAACACCAACATAGGACCTATGTTTATGGTGTGTTAAGGTGAGAGAATCCGAGGGAGGCTCGGCCAACATCGCACGAGTAGTAATTTCTATCAGTTTGAACTTCTCGCAAAGGAGATTCCGTTTTAGATTCACATGATGAAGTTCGGCTTGGATTTGGTCCAGAGCAAAGCCCAGTGGTGCTACCTCTTTCCCAAGTTTTGTTAGATGGGATTCGATCAGTCCAATACTACTGGGTGAGGCCATCAAATTTTCGTTCAATACTAATTAACCAAGATCACTTGTATTTAGTGAAAAATATCGAAATGTATATCTTCCAGTGGTCATATTGACCAATTTCATAGAACAATCAAAACCCAACAGTCTCATTTTAATTATACTCATGTTATCCAATGAAACAGTTTTGTTGAGTATAAAAAAATAACACACAAAAATAGGAAACAAGATTTATTCAAAAATTTTGGTCGTTACAATCTTCCCCCCTTATGATATTGCGTCCTTGGAATTTTTAAAACTGGGTTTTGAAATTTCATTGAATGTCCCACACTGGAAAAGGAGTCAGTAAAACTATTACTTTAAATGAAAGAAAGGGAAGTAAAAAAGGCCACTCGAGTTAACCCATACTAGGATTCCATGTAGAAAAACATGGACATGGATTAAAAAAAGGGTTACATTCTAAGGGAGAGTGATAGAAAACATTAATAGGATAATTTTAACAACAATAAAATCACAAACTTTTGATGGGTCAAACGGTATTTGATTTCCTAGTTGGAAACGTTAACAGAAAACATTTTTTGTTTTATGATCCTTTTCATTGTTTTGGGGAATTAATTTACTAAATAGAATAAAAACATAAGGAAATATACCTACCTTACTGTATAGTTTAATCCTTTAATAAGTTTCTACCAAAACTAATCTTTTCTCCAAATGATGAGCATTCAAAAACACTTGGTCTCATCAAAATCACAAGAATAATCATCTAGAGAATCACGTATACCACAAAATAAAAACTATCTATCTTTAAAAATTTATCCCAAAAACAGAAAGGGTAAGATAAAACAATTCTTCAAAAAGAAATAATCCCATAGGAATGGAAACTACTTTTAAATCATCAAAGTTCCACGGTACTACCCAGAGTTCATCATAGACCATTCCATAAATAACTGCCATTAAAATTCATCAAAATAACCCAAACTAATATTGAAACCCAAATATAAGAAGGATTTGATAACATATTCTTCCTAGATAAACATTATCGTTCAATTAGAAACAACATCAACCACTCTACCATCTTATAACAAAATTAACTGACAAAAACATATTTTCCCCAATATAGGTCAATCATTTCCATAAGTAACCTATAATACCATAAGTTCACCTTAAATTCATCGGCTCTTCCAAATATAATTCAACCTTTACTCCTCAAAGAAAATACAGTAGTAATATATTTACCTCGATCAAATATGGTCACCAAAATAGTGAACTTCTTCCAAAATAATAATCATCTTTTAATCCCCTAATCATCTAAGTCATATTATTACGGAAATCGTCACATTTCCTATCACATTGGTTTTTGGGACATGTTCTTCCATTTCCCTCCATTAACTAAGGAAAGAAAGTACAATTAGGGGCGTAAATACTTATCCAATAATCATGAAAAGGAAACTTTAATCATTGAAGGATAAACTTGTAGAAGAAAATTTTATCCTAACTTGTGTTCCCATAGGTTCCAATCTAGGTTATCCATGATCATATAATTTTTTGTGAGTCATTATTTTATTTTATCTTTGTTCCTTTAATAATGGTTCATACTAAGCTTATGAATTTACCAAAGAATATCCCCTGGGAGTGCTGTAACCAAGAGTGAAGCAAGGCCTGTTTTCATGTACCAGTTCCTGTTCGAGTCTAGCTCAATGTAACAGCCAAAGATTTTATGAAAAATATTTTCTTTAATTTCACTAATGTCTTGTGTTGTATGCTACACAAAAAGGATCTTGCACAACATGCATCCTTGACTTGCCTTTCATTACACGCAATCGCGACCTTCCTCGATAGCGTGTGTAGTACGCAATAACGAGTTTCATTAAACAAAAATATCCTATTAAAATATTATTAAAACTAGCCGTTATGAATAGTAGTAACCACTTTTTGAAATTTTGTAAATTTTATTTTTTAAAATGGAATTCATTTTTGGATTCGTAATATCGAAATTAGCTTTGGGTGAAATTTTGGTACTTTTCGGATAACCTTCATTTTCTAATGAATAGTGAAAATTACTAAATTTTAATTAAAAACAACTTTTTTAATTGAAATAATTAATAGTGAAAAATTATTATTTTTAGTGGTTTTAAAGTATATCTACAATATATTTTTACAATTCAATACAATGTTGGTCATTGGATGTAATTTCACATTTACACCAGACATAAACAAATGTTAATCTTTTGATAGTTATTATCTCTCAAAAACACGCTATTTGTTGTGACAGCAGAAATTAATTATAAAATTAATTAATGCAACTTATATGTTGGGAATTTTTTAAAATAGAAATCATTTTTGAACTTGGAATATCAATTATAAATTAGGGTGAAATTTTGGCATTTTTCTGAAAAACTTCAATTTTTGATGAATAGTGAAACTACTAAGTGGTAGTTAAAAAAATTAATTTCTTCGTAAATATTAATTTTATCGCTTATGTGAATGAAATTTCAAAAATTCTAGAGACACGGTTGATGGCAGTAAGTAAAATGTGGATCAATGAGATAATAATAATTTTTGGTGAATAGTAACTTTTTACTTTTATTTTCCACGGTTAAAAGTAAATAGGGCAATTAAGGGTAAAAATGATATTAATATTACCCAGAAACATGTAATAATCCTATTGTACAAGATTATGTAGACCAAAAACAACCTTAAGTGTAAAATATTATCATTTAGGCCCACTTGTATTAGATTAGGACATTTATTATTATTTAATTCAAAGAAGAGTTAAAAGAGTTAAAATCAAAGTTTATTTACTAAAACATTTTTAATATAGGGTTATACATAATATAATTTCTACTATAAATATTAATTAGAAATCTAAAAAGATTTAATACATAATTGTATTTTATTTTTAATTTTTATACTTTAAATAATTTAATTTATTTATGACACAACGATGATGCAGTGATTACCTTTTTAAGAAAATATTAACATAATTGATGTTATAAATGCCCAAATAAATGTAATTTGAGACTTTTTATGAATTAAACTAATTTTATAGGTTAATATGACATGTTATTGTTGATTTATGTAACTTGGTTCGAACTTATCATTCTGTTAGAAATTTCATAAAAATCATGTACCAAATAGTGTCAAAAATGACATAAATTAGTTTTTAAAACAAATATTATATTATTAATTATTATTTAATTACTAAAAATCTACGGTTCGGCCAAAGGACTTAGATAAGGATATATATATTAATAATAAACATCTTGGGGTTCGTTTGGCTTGATATAGTATGTTTATTAACCATATAGTGTAAGAAAACAAAAAGACACGGTAAAAGTTAAATTATTTAACTTAGAGTTAAATCTAATTGATAAGGTTAAAATAATAACCTAAACTTGTCTAAATCCTATTGGATGAGAGGTTTTAGACCCATACCCACTTTAGCTTCTAAATAAGACCATTTGGAACCATTATATACCGAATTTGACCTTAATATAAAATAATATTTTGACATTTTTTTAAGATGCCCCTCTCCTCCCTTATAAAAGGGCACCTCCTACCTCTCCTCCTCACACCAATTTGAGCATTAAATCTCGGCCAAACCCTGAAAAAATAACTTCTCCACTTCCCTAGTATCATCCTAGAGGTCCTGGTCTTCTTAAAATACCAATTTTAGTACCCTAAAAGGAGGTCTCAAAGAAGCACTTCAAAGAAGAGGTAATATCCATTACCGATCCTTTCCAATTTCTTTCTTCTACAACTTCTTCTTATTTAGTTGTTTCATTATGAAGTAATAAAATCAGTATCATTCATATACTTATATGTTATTATAAGTATGAAACAACCCTATTTAACCATCTATCCATCCTACGGAAAATGAAATCACCGCGCGTGCGTACGTACGGAATACCGTCTCCACGCCGTGGTGTAAGCTATTTTCCTCCACCACCTTAATAGGATGGGTATAATGGTGTAATGAGTAACTATATATGATTATTATAATGTGATATTGATACTGAAATAGTATACATACACTTTAACACAATTCCATGACCATGGGAATGATATCATCGCTCGTGCGTACGTACGGACTACCGCCTCCACGACGCGATGAGATTCATTCTCAATGATTAACCATTCATGAATGATTATAAAGTATATATAGTAAGTACTAATAAAATATATGACGTAATAATGATACTGTATTTATTTATATTTATGTCATCTACTTAATTCCATTCAATTCAATAAGGAAACGAAAAGAGTGTTCATGCGTACGTACGGACTACCGTCTCCATGAACGTTGTATTTCATTCCATTTATCGATATTATATATATATATATATATATATATATATTCTGAATAGATATTATATATAAATCATGTTTTACATTCTGGATATAAGTAATCATTATCCAAGTAATCATATTAATAATTACAAGTTAAAAACACGAACGACAAATGAGATGTTTTTACCCAAAACGTTACTTTAACATGAATTTACAAAAGAACGGGTAATATAAAGTCATAAGTGGACCATATATGATATAATAAGAATGAATATGATTCTGGAATAAGTCAATAACATGATTTAAATCATTATACATGAGGTTCGGACACTTACAAAGCAATTCGGACCTAAGGTAAGGGAAAATATCACAATCTCATTTTTATCCGAGATTGTTTTTACTTTGGCATTTAATGGGGTGTATTTTATCAACCATATCCATGTTCCATAAATATGTAATATTGTTTCCATCCACTTACAATAGTTTAAATCCAATTTTACCCTTCGGTGAGTTTTTAGTAAAGAATAAGAAAGGAATCTTTTGTCGTTTTTCGTACGAGGTACTTTTTGACTTTTCCGACAAAAGTACGAGAATAATGTTTTTTTAACTTATACGACATGAATGGATTTTTAAAACATTATTTCCAAGAAGCTTCCTTTAAAAGTTTTCAAGTTTATTTTTAATCAACTTCTTTTAGTTTAAAATTGTATGACATGTTAAGAAAAGAAATTGTTTTTGAAGTATAAAGGATATTTTCCTCAAGAATGGAGTTCAAGTGTTTTATCAAAATTATTTTCCATCTAAGATAATATAGGGTTCTGTTTATTTCCCTATTATTAAATTTATTTGATTATGTTTCGACGGAATTATTTTTATGAATTCCTTTATCTTATATGAATTGTTTTATGATGTCATGTTGTTTAAGAATCCCATTTTTATTACATTGGTTACGCAATGATGTATGATTTATGATTTTGTGGCACACATAAGAATGGTATCATTATGAGATGGGTGGGACCTATATCTCCATCCAAAGCATTGGGTAAATATTTTATATCTCATGAGATCGACATGGCTGGAATGGTAGGTTATACCGGTTCAGTGAAACAGGACTGAAACGAGGGTGACTCGGTTCAGAAAGGGACTTTGTCCACTAAGATAATCTTGGAAATAAGTCTTGGATAACAAGAAATGATTCCCTATGATTATGTGTGTATGCCACAAAGTTTCATGTTTTATGTTATGATTATTGGGATTTCATTTTACTGCTATGATTTATCCCATGTTATGAAATTACGCTCTCTTTTGCAGGTTAAGATTTCCAAAAGTTATGTTCTTATGAATATGATGTGATTGATTTTTCTTTTGTTTACCCTTACTGAGCATTTGAGCTCACCATTTTATGTTTTCTTTACCCTAGGATATAAAGAAAGGTTTTTGGTAAAAAAAGGGAAGATCATTATGGGAGATATTGGAGATCTTTCACCACGATTAGAAGATTACGTTCCGAGTTTCCAAAGACACTAAACTATTACGATCCTTGTGTGTGTGTTTTTTGTTATGTACTACGTATTCTGAAAATGTAATGTAATGTTCATTTATGTCTAGTTTATGGTCTCTACACTCAAAGCCATGTTTTTGGGTTTTACCCCTATGTACAACTGTGCTAAAGCCACCTCTACCTACTCGTATCCAGATAGGGATGTATTTGCTTGATAAACCACTTACTCAATATTCACTAAAATACTAGGAAGGTTTACAATATTTAAACATTTTTAGAGGGTTCTTCCTAAAGTTTTCATATCCCAATTTACACAAATAACTAAACCATCCTTTGATACCAACTATAGTATCCCGCTTTTTTATCACATAAACATTCTTTACATTTTACAAAACTGAGGATCTTTATGGATTAGTGTCTTGGAAACCAGGAACATAAAACATGAAATCATAAAACATTGTTTTTAAACACTTGAAAGGCTTCTCTTTATGTTCATTTTAGGTTCATTATGGAATCTCATAACTTGGGGACATACATAAAAAGAAAGGGTGAGCAGAAGGCCCAGTAAAGGAAACAAGGGGAAACATTTACATGTGAACATGAGATACATCAACAATGTCATGAAAAATAACATTAAGGAATGATAATGAAATCTTAAGACATATCATAATAAATATAATATTTTTCATAACTTGAAGATGTGGATAAAACATTTAATATTGACAATCATTTCTATTTTACCAAGGTCCATCACCAAGGTGTCATTAAAAATTACCAAGGTTATTCACCAAGGCATCGTTAAAAATAGTAATCTCTAGAGATTAAGTCTTTACCTAATGAATTGGAGTGCTATTAGGGAACACCCTTGAAATGTCTTTATTATCATGTGATACACATATATCATCATAAATCATTTCATAAACAACACATATATCATAAAAGGAATGGGTTTCATTTCATAATCATAACGTTTTAAAAACTGCTTTAAAGACCTGATCTTTACGTTACTTTAAACCCACAGAACGGGAAAGTGGGTCTCATGTATGTAAATCCCAGAATTTAAAATAGAAAAAAATTTTATATATGTGAATACCCCTATATAATAGAGATCTTTGAGTATTCACCTAATAAAATAAAATAACTTTATAAAATGAGAGAGACATTTGAGACGGAAATTCTGCAGTATAACGGCTATGTTTCGGGGTATTAGAAAACATTAAAAAGAGATGGGAAATAGGTAAAAAAATCATAAATAACCCATAAAACAGTAAAGGGACCAAATTTGGAGGATATATGAACATGGTAATGAAATTTTAAGGACATAACATTTGAAATGAAAAAAATGGAAGGAAGACAAAAATTAGATTTCTCTTATGAAAATCTGGCAGCCTAACAGCGTCACATAAACATCAACCAAAAATGAATTGACAAGATAAAATAGGGTCTATCATCATATGAAAATAAGAGTTCAGTATGATATATATAGGGATCATACCACAACATAATAAAAAGGAACATGAAATACTTGACATGAAAATAGATCTTGAAAATGAGAAGGGTGAAAGAATCCCTTAAAAATTCTGCAGCCTAACGGCGCCACTTAAAACATAAAAATACGGAATTGGAGAGATCAAATAGGGTCTATCATCATATGAACATAAAATATCAGTATGATAGATACATAGATCATACCCCATCATAAAAATGAACTTGAAAAACTTGACATGAAAATAAATCTTTGAAAAATGAGAATGGTGAATGAGTCCCTTAAAAATCTGGTAGCCTAAAGGTGCCACTTAAAACATCAAAATACTGAATTGAAAAGATCAAATAGGGTCTCTAATCATATGAAAATAAGAGTTAAGTATGATATATATAGTTAGAATACCCCAAAATAATAAAAATGAACTTGAATGTCTTGATATGAATGTAGAACTTTGAAAAATGAAAAGGTGAATGAATCCCTTAAAGATTCTGCAGCCTAACGGCGCCACTTAAACATTCTTAAAACGAATTGATGAGAGCAATAGGGGGTATATCATAATATGAACATGAAAATGTAAGTAATATGAATATAAAAGAACATCCTCCAACATAAGAACACGGTGAATAAAAGATATGACATAAAAGAGATTACTTGAAAAGAAAGAGAGAGGTCGGATCCCTTACCTTAAAATGAAACTCTTTAAACAAAAAAGGTTGGGAGCTTTAGGGATTGAGGGAACCTTGTAAGGACTATTTGGGAGGTAATGAGGGCAGAGATACGTTGGGGGAGAGTTGGGAGTCGAATGTAGGAGAGGATGTCTTGGTATTTATAGTGAAAGTGAGGGGACAAGGAATTAATGGCCAAGGGACATCTCATTAGTGGTTTTGGAAAAACCATGGGCTTGAACATGGTATTTGGCCATGGTATTGGTCACTTAGGACACCTCATACCTTATATTACTATTCATAAGTCGACCATATTGATTACATACTTAATTCATCATTTAATGATATCATTAAACATCCATAACTTAAAAACTGTATTTTCATTATTCATCAAAAATTCAACTTCTCAGAAAAATCCCAAAATTTCACCTTAACCAAATATCAATGCTCTGATTTCGAAAATGAACTCCATTTTATAAAAAAAATTTCTAAATAATATTTATTTAATTTTTAAATAAATACCCTGTTCACCTAAAATTCATTTTTTCAGAAAAAACCCCAAAATTTACCTTTACATAATATCAATGCTCTGAGTTCAAAAATGATATCCAATTTAAAAAAATAATTTTCTATGTATTTTTAATTTAATTTGTAATTAAAAAACACTATTCACCTTAAAAAACTAATACTTTAATAATAATTTATGATACCATTATTTAACCATATTATGGAATCACATTACTTAATCAATGTTCCTAGATTATATTAATGCTTTATTTAAGTGAGATTACTAATCCATTTGGTCACATTACTAATCCTAAGCATAAAATCACTATTCATAATTTTCTATTCATCAAAAATTATGTTGATCTTATTAGACTCTAAATTTTGTATTGAACATAATTGTAGAAGACCATTTTTTTTAAATCATTACACATTTTTAATTATTTAAGGTTTACACAAACATTTTTTTTTAAAATATCATTTCCATAAAATTCACCAAAAATATGCATACTATATTTATCCGGACATTTGAAAATTCATAAACTTCATCATAAGAAGAAATCAAATATTTTTTTTAAAACAAAGGATTACAGAAGGCAGTCACGGTCTTCATATATAGCCCCTTATCACACCAACATAGGACATAAGTGTATGGTCTGCTAAGGTGAGAGAATTCAAGGGAGGCTCGTCCAACATCGCACGAGTAGTAATTTCTATCAGTTTGAACTACTCGCGAAAGAGATTTCGTTCTACCTTCACACGATGATGTATGGAATGGGTTTGGTCTAGAGAAAAGAACAGTGGTGCTACCTCCATCCCAAGTTCTGTTAGTTGGGCTTCGATCGGTCCAAGACTACTGGGTGAGGCCATCAAATCTTCTTTCTATACTAATTAACCAAGATCACTTGTATTTATAGAAAAATATCTAAATGTTCTGTTTCCCACGGTCATATTGACCAATGGTCATATAACAGTCAAAACAAAATAGTCTCATTTTAATTATACTCATGTTATCCAATGAAACACTTTTGTTGAGTATAAAAAAATAAAATAACACACAAAATAAGAAAACAAGATTTATTCAAAATTTTGGGTCGTTACAAGTATACTCTCCCACTATAGGTAGAAATTACAAAACATGATGTTAATATTTTAAACATCTCTATATTATTTTGTTTAGATGAGCTTTGTTTACTCTCTTGTTGGAATGATATCCACACTTTTATTATAATTGGTTCTTTCTACTCCTTTCATCATTAGTGTATCTCTTACATATCCCCCTTATTCTTTCGGTGCCTCAACCAAGGTATGATTATAACCATGCATGCATCAGATTTTCCCACATGAATCATGCCTCATGAAAATGACTCAAATGTTTGATTTTAACATCATAGGATCATTTTCATATGGGTAAATGGATCATGTATGTGGTCATATCAAGGGATCTATGAGTGTATATATCTTTTCTAATTAACTTTTTTTATTTCTATTAGGCAGAAACACATTTCTGGTTGGGGATGTATTTTTTATTATTGTACCATTTAGTTTATATTACTATATTTCTATTATTTAATGATTCATAAATTTTTTGTATATTTATAAAAATATAAAATCATTTAATTATTTCCCTTTGAACATGTTCTTAGATTTCGTTGTGTTCAGGTGTAAATGTATGTAGGAAACATCCTCTCCATGTTTTTTGTTATTTCGACAATTATTACGACCCATGGCCAATTGAGGTAGGTTTGTCGTAGTTGCGGCTCAAACCCAACTATGGGTCGGGTCAATAAAATTTTTATTAGAGCTGGTTTGAACCTTGGTACCTTGTTTGGATATTTCCTTAAAAACAACTTGGTTTGTTTTATGGAAATTTTTTTGAATTGTATCGAGAGCTTGTATCCATCCATGTATTTTACTAATGGTACAAACGGACAATGTATTCATTCACAAGGACACTTATTATCACTTGTTAACTACGAACCCTAAGACCCAAGATATAGGGAACATTGGTAAATGCATCATATAGGATTGATTATATGAATATCCATTTTAGTTATCCCTACATATATATATATATATATATATGTATATATATATTCTTGTCTTACCATGGTACTCCTTGATATCTTCCATGATGCCTCTGTGATGAGAGCCATACAAGATAGTATATCTATTTCATGACGAAGACCTTGTGAGTGATAAGGCCTCATTTCAGGGTCCATCATTTGATCCCCTTCCTCCAGGTGGTAAAATAGATGAAAATAAAGATATTGGGTACTATACCCCCATGTAAAGAAGGGTGAATGTGATCATAGACTGAGCACACATTGTGGGTTCTAGTGTCAAATACCCATGAGGTTCTATTGTGAGCTAGATCCTCATGTTGTAGAGGAATGGATAGAGTCAGTGGTCTTCCTATTCATTTTGTACGGGTATGACTGATCAGATGGATCGTTTTTATGATAGTATTTTTCACGGAATGAAAGGACATTGGTGTAGTTTTTTTTTACCCAGATGCATGATGAGTCAACAATAACAAGGGATGGCATCTATCATATGTTCTACGAGGACTACTACCCCCTCTTTCTAACACTCCATTCAGATTCCTGAGCTTCTGGAACACCATTAGGGAGGGATGATAGTAGCATGGTATTGTTCTAGGTTTACATACCTAAATATGTACACTATGTACATGTTCAATGAACAATATTTCTAGGAAAAAATTTCTTAAGCATGGACTCCACCGAGAGATCAGTGTCAACATTGTACCACTGTGTTACCCAACTTTTCCAGGATGATTAAGCAGGGTCCAGTGACATAGATATTTCTATTAGAGTGGAGACTATTATCTTGGACTGGTAGTGTACAGTATAGTGTTGTGATGTAAAGATCAGCTAGAAGGTATCAGTTTGTTGAGATGCGATGCAAGATATCTTTTTTGGATTAGACTCGGGCACATGGTAAGGAATAAATAGGGCATCAAAGAGCTCTGGATCATCTTAGAGAGGTACAATGCTATGATTGTGACGGGAGAGCCCAATTGGCATGATATTTCTCTACAAGACATGGTGATCATCTAAGGAAGATTGATGGTGGACCACCATGACTGTGATAGTCTAGTGAATTTGGATCCCCCAATTAAGGATACGGTGGGCCTAGAGGGGAGGATATAGTATAAGAGTTGTAGGACCTGTAGTTAGGGGATGAAGAAATGGGGTTCTTTCGCCACCATTATCGGGATTCCCATGTTAGGCTCATGGAGCTACCGGCTTGGGCCACACAAGATAGCAGGATCTGAATATTTGGGATCATGTAGCACGTGAGATGATCTGAGGTATTTTCTATGATCATTCTACTCATTCTTTAGTATTAGTAGAAAAACTATATAATAACTCTTTTATCACATTATACCAAGTACTAATGTTTTATTTCATAGTTGAGGAGAAACCACGACTCCTTTGTCATTAGGTTTTACAAGGATCATTATCTCTGTTGGTTTTAGCTGTAGGCAGTGTGAGGTATCAATAGGATGAGATAGGTTTACATGGGACCTAATGGTCATCACAATAGAACCATACAATGTCATATTTGGCATGTAATAACATTCCATGGTTTATGACTAATTGAGTTTTACCATAGGATAGTCATATGCATTCACACGAATGGGATGATGTTTTCCGCAGACAAGGAAAGACAACCTCATTACATGTAAAACATGTGTTGTAAGTATGAGGCTACATCATTTCACCCATCAATTAGAATGTGTAACCCTTGGTTCATATGACACTTTAGACATCTAGGTCTTTGTAGATGTGTTGAATTATATGTATGTCTTCCTAGAAGACATTTCAGGAACTACCTCAGATGAGGGAGTAAGATTTTTTCAATGTCTTGCAATAAGAGACTCCTCTAATATAATCTTCAGTTTATCAGATGGAACCTACTGTGCTTCATGAGCCAAAAAAAACTATTAGGGGACCTTCTCAAGAAATGTTTCATCTGACCGTGTGTGTCCCCTTGGGTTTTCTAGTTCAATTCTTGATGAAGACTTATAGAAGATAACAAAGATGTGTAAATTATCGTCACCTAATCCAGGCCATGATACGGAAAAAGTATCCCTTCATAAAAATCGATGTCCTCTATGACCAGTTGTGTTGTGTGAGGTGGTTATCAATAACTAACCTATGGTCAGGCTACAAACAACTACATGTTCTTGACGCTGATATTATGAATAAATCTTTTTGATGTCTCCTTGTGAACAACAAGTTCACATCGATTCCCATTGGTGTGTTGAATCTTGCCACAATTTTTATATCAATGATTAAACAAATATTATTTCCAAATGTGGACCAGTTTTTTTACATCGTCGACAAAATAATTATATTCTAAACTTAATAGGAGGATCATGCATAACATATATAGATGGTTCTTGAATTACTTCATGAGAACCTTCATTAAAGAATGCACTGGAAGTGACATTTCTAGATATATAAGGTCCACATTTTGGGGAATAAAATATCTAAAAAAATAGATCCATGGATCCATCAATGATTGTTGAAGCACGTTATTTTTAGAAACTTTAGAATTTGTTATAGGTGTGTTGCATTCTTGGTTTGACAAGGTAATACATGATATTTGTGGAAGAATTATCCAAGATCGCCGATCTTGGACTAGTCAAACATAAAAGGGAATACTATTTATTTATTATGAGTAGTGCTAGTGGTCCTTCATGGTGTTGAGGTAGAGGCTGATGAGAACTCTTGTTTTTAGACTACACAAGGATGGTGTTATTTTCATAGTGTATTTTGATTCCTTTCGAGATTCTATCAGTTTTATATTGATAAAATTATTGGAATTCGTGTAGGACTACGACATAGAGATAGTCTATAATATAGGGAAGGGAAAATTGTTGCAGATTACCTATGTAGTAATTAACAGGCTCACCTAGTGCAGGGTGCTTTAGAGTTGTTAACATCCATAAAACTAACCCATGTGGAACAAGATGGTAAAAATTTTCTATAGTCTATTAGGATGAATATTTAGCTCCTAGAGCATATTACAGAGTCTCAATTGAGAGAAATATACTATGATGTTCTACATGATCATATATCAATATACAATGCACCATATGGATATTATAAAGGAGGGAATTATTATATTCTGTTTTAGGGGAAGACAACAGACCAATTCTGATGCAGTAGGAGGTGATTCAAGAATTTTAATCTTCTCCCTTGGCTTTATATCCTATTGTTGGTAAGATATATATGGATATTCAAAGGTAGTTTTGGCTCTCTTTCATGAGATAAAGCATAGATAATTTAATCTCATCTAGCCTCAACAATCAGCTGGTGAAGGCTGAAAACAAGGTTTTGGCAGGTTAATTTGAGTGACATGAGATCTTATATTGAAAATGATATGACATATCCATGCACTTATCCATAGGTATTCCTCTCACAGTGAAGGGACTTGGCACTATCTAGGTAATAGTGGAATGACTCCAGATGTTATTATTATTCTCTGCTATGAGGGTGTAATTTTTTCGGAGTGATCAGGGAAATTGAACATATGAGATGTCATATGACTTCACTTGGTAATTTCAATTATTGTCTTTGATCATGACACATTGTTTACATCATGATTTTAGATGGGTTTTCATGATTCTTTCATGAATCAATTGAAGAAGTGTACTACCATTCACCCTAATTTTGATTGGTAGACTGAGAACACTATCTAGGTGCCAGATAATAGGTTTAATGATTTCATGTAAGATTTTATCTAGAGATTGGAGGATCACCATCCCTTTGACGAGTTTGGGTACAACTAGAAATAACACTATTTAATCAAAAAGGCATTATTTGATATCCTATACGGGAGACCATGCATGTCACATTTTTACTAGATGGAGTTTGGTGAGCCATCCTTTGTGGGACCAGTGTTTGTGTAAGGGATGATGATGAAAGTGCAGGTAATCAATGACCAGATGAAGGCACCCCAAAGTAGACAAAAATTGTTTGTATATTTCCATCACATTCACTTGAGTTTGATTATGGAGACCATGTATACTTGAGTCAATCTTCATGAAATGGAATCTTGATGTTCATTTAGAGAGGATATATATCACCAATGTTCACTAGGAAATTATTGAACATGAATATGTTTTTAAGGTTTCCTACTTCCTTTCACTACACCCAATGCTAGATTTGGTGCACGATGAATTCCACATGTCACAGTTGTTGAGATTCGTTCATGATCCTAAATAATTCTTCGATTGGGGTGATAGGTACATTGAAGAAGGAAAACCCATTAAAAATCAACCAATTGAAATCTAGGACTGACCTGAGTATAACTTATGGGGATGGACCATCCCATTAGGATTCATACTATTGTAGCATAGAATTTTGTAAGATATTTCCTGGGATCAAGAGAAAAAAATGAGCTCAGGGTCTTATGTTTGATTTATATTTTTTTATTATCAAGGATGAAAATCATGAAGGGGGAAATGTTGTAGAAAACCGGTTGTTTTTTGGGATGAAATTCAAATATTTATATATACATTTCCAGATCAATCCCATCAGACATTATGTAATTCCGAGGCCCAGTGTGCCCATAATTAATATATTAAAAATATAAAATATATTTTATATTATATATTTGAAAAAAATGTTTATCCCCGAATCAATATCTCATATTATAATTCTATGTGATAGGTTGAGTCCAAAATGATGCATTTACTCTAGGAGAGACATAAATTATGTCAGTGTTGGAATTCTAGGGTAATAGTCACCAAGGGAAAAATAGTAAATGAAATAATTAAATTATTAAATGTTATCTGGTTTTTCAAATCAAATATATTTTGGAAGGGGTATCTATTTAGATATTTATGACCACCATTAAATTCGTAATGGGGATTTTACCTATGCATGACTTAATGTGATAAGTAATTATATGTTTAGATCCCATGACCTTCGGTGGAGTGGTTAATATAATACCCATAACCAAACTCTCAGATTATAAATATGAGATTACAATTTATTGATTAGGGTTAGACCCCAATCATCTGATGCTTCCTCCTCTACTCCCTTTAGCATTTAAATGATGAAACATTGGATGATCGCAATAGAATTGAGGAAAGAAGATTCTCGATGATGAACAGATCAAATAGTGATAATATCCTTTACATTTAAAATTTATATTGAAATTATAGAGTGAGAATTCAATAATTTTCACTTGATTCCACATTTTATAGCAACATTATTGATTTTTATCCTAACATTTCCATTGATCTACGCATAAAATTAGTTTTTCTATAGTGTAATTTGTTGTTTTCTCAAGTATTTTTGTCTGTAACTTTCCATCACACTAAATCATCAATGGATCGTCGGGTGAATCTTTGGTCTGTGAAGGTCTCGGTCTAAGGATTTGAGATCTACATGCATCATGTCTTTCCTGAAAATAGTGGAGGCTCAGTGGTCCACAAAATAGAACACAGGTGATGCACTGCCAGTGGTGGTGCCATGGGGACAGGTGAATGTTGGTAAGCCTAGCAGGGTCATAGGGTGAGACCCATGGTGGAGACCACACCACTTAAATTTTGTGGGAATTAGGGTACGTTGATGCTAATAGAACCACGTCGGTTAACATGGTGCGAGATGGGATGAAGTGGTACTTGCCCTGTGAAATTGATTGGCCCACTCCAATATGGGTTGGGCCCAACCCCATGGGCCAATACCAGGTCTAACTAGGGTCATCCAGAGCATACCGAAGTTGTGGTTGATCACAAATCCATGAGAACTATAGCTATCGCAGATCTAGCCGTTGTGACTGGTCTGAATGGTCGACAACTACATTTGACCATAGAAACCATCTGTTGCAATAGGTGGACCAACCATGGTCAGTCGACAAATGTGGTCAACATCTGATGTAGTTCGACCATCCAAGGAAATTGGGCCATGACCGGTTTGTTGTTGGACCCATCTAGTCTTTATGTAGCTTCATCAAACCACTATATCTTCTAAATCGACAATAATTTTGATGAGTCGTCAATGTTATTGTGATCCTCTTTTAATGACTTATTTATTGAGGTCATTTTGATAATTTAATGTTTGGGGTCGATATGTGGTCCCCATGTTGTTCTTCTCAGTATTATTGTACTGAAAACACCATTATTACCGATTAAATGATTAGGCCATGTAAATATCATCTACTACATTCTTTTCAATTTTGATCATTATAGTAACCTATGATGAGTTTTTTGAGATACAACGTTAGGTGTTTTGACCATGACATTTTGTTTGCTGTTGTTCGATGATAATTTTTATCTAAAGTTCATATCATAAATTTTTTCGCTCCACCATAATGCTAGTTAGGTCAAGGGTCCTCAATGAAACCAATGTGGCACTATCTAGGAAGGCGGGGAAATGGTCCTCATCCTTTTTTGAGTGGCCCCCTACAATAGAGAATGGAGTGGGTCCAAAATTACAATAGAGTGGTACCCAACTACTGGGTCGGCCATGAGTCTTCAACCTATTTCCAGTGGCACCCTCCAGCTAGTATGGTTTTGGGTCCTTGATGAAAATAAAGTGGCACCTTCATGCTTCCCTAGGCATTGGTCCCCATTATTGATAGATGTCCTATTGACTAGGGGGATTAGTTTAGAGATTATGTTTTACATATATTTTTACTCATGAGAAATAGAGATGATTTACCCACATAGATGGGTCCTAGTGAAGTGGCCTAAAATTGTCACTGTGATTTAGATACATCCAATGAATATAGACAAAATATGTGGTGGTTGAGACCATATTTACCATTATGTATAAGGGAGATGTATGGGATGAAATTCATCGATTTTGGTTACTTCTAGAATTGGTGGTGCCTCATCTTCTTGGGATGATATATGAGTTGGAGAAAGCAATACTCTGTTGTTTGGGTTTATTTGACTTAGATTGTAGATATATATCCTACATCAGAACCAACTTCTTGGGTTTTTTTTCTCACCTTCTAGGTCTGGATAATATAAACGGGGTATCCCACATGCTTTCATTTTCTACATTCTCATAGATGGATGAGTCTACTCCCTAACTATATTTAGTGAGTAATTGATGAGAAGTTCAACTTATCACCATCTCTATATCGTTGTATTTGGATGAGTTTACATCACTCTATTTTTTTTGAGAAACACTCATTTATTGTAAATTGTTATATCTTATCTATTCATATACAATGAATATCTTACAACTTCTCCTTCTTCAATTATTTTTTCCTACTGGGTATGTTTACACTCAACTAGGTGTGGTATTTTCATGCATTGGTCGTGCCTTAGACAAATGACGCAAATGTTTGATCATGAATTTATTGGAATGTAGCAATAAGGTTACTTGGACCACGTAATGTGGTCATAGCTTGGGATCTAACAATGGGGATCTTTCTAATATTTTTATTTTGATGTTTCTGTATGGTTAAGACACTTTTATATTTGGGCATGTATTTTTTCCCTATTTCCCATTCAGTTTATGATATTGTATTTCTTCTGTTTACTGGTACTTGCATGTTTAGATTATTTATAGTAGTGAAACATATTTAAATTACATCTCTCCACACTTTTTCATTTATTTGATAGTTTTTTTGTGTACTCATACATAAGAAATGGCCTCCCTATGTTTGTTGTGCCTTTGATCATTGTCACCACTCCTTATCTTATTGAGGCTATATTGTGGTAGTTTTTGCTTGATCCCCTACTAAGGATGGTTCATGACAATAGGTCTTGTGATTCAAATGTTACAAACACATTATGGTATCCCAAGTATCTATTGTATTTTTTTGTATACTTATAATATGTTAACATATTTTTTTTTGTAGTAAATATACATCTAAATTAAAACATTTTATCTAACACCTAATTATTTATATTATATTTATTGTTTCATTTGATTTTATTATTTAATAATTCTTATGATTTTATATGTGAATTTTCATCTATGTTACATTTTTCATTGGGATATATGATTTAATCATTTTAATGTCATATATTTTTAATGACACAAACTCATTGTTTTCAAGATGGTTTATGAAAATGATTCAAATAATTAATTCATATGATGTATCTCTCAAGATACTATTGATTTATAATATAAATTTTTAAATAAATAATTTTATTTACCTTGTTTGTTTGACCAATATATTGTAATAATTTTTTTATAAAAATCATATTTTATACTTTCTTTGGTCGAAAATAACTTTTTGTCCATGTCCATGTTATCTCAATAATATTTTAATTAATTATTTTAATGTTGTCCAATGAATTTTTTCAATTCATTTTTAACCATTCATAAAATATTATATAAATTTTTAGAAGGAAAATTTATATCATTTTGTGAACCATTATCTTTTGAATTCTTATTGAAAAAATGAATTGAATCATTATTTTACAAAAATACACCTCTAATTGTATTTTATACTATTATACTCACTCAATTATATAAATATTCATTGTTTTGAAAATTATTCTCAATTTAAATATTTTTATTAGTATTTGATAAATTATTTTATGGGTTTTCAATGTTTATAGTTTATTTTCATCATAAAAACATCGATGTGATTTTAAAAAATAATTTTTGCATCTAACATGAAATCATTGAAGTAACTTTAAAAATATAGGATATGATCGCCCAATACAACATTTTTTTTAAAGAGGTCTACTCAGAAGAAATGCTTCTGACCATTTATTAAGAGTGAAATAAAGTACATAGAAACAGTGAATTGGGTCAAACAACCATAATTTCCCTCATTCGTCAAAGCTAGAAATCATAATATGAAATTTCATTCCGATAATCAGAGTCTCCAACTTCCCACTCAGACTAAGACTTTTCTGAAATAAAGGCCTTCAGGTGTTTTGTTTCAACCTTTCCTGACATCTTTGAAGATGATCTAGTAGACACGTTCCTAGGGGTCTGAGAGTAGTCCTTGAGGGGTATTCTCTTTGAAGAAACAGAGGATAAGTCTTCGCCATCAGTCATTCTTGCCTCGCCACTTAAGACAACATCCTTGATAGAGATAGATCCACCACTTCCTGGACCAATGAGTCCAGCCTTTCCCCATTCATCATCAGAAACATTTACCCATTTACCAGGAATAGGGGGTGAATGTAAAAGCTTTTGGACTTCCTGTGGATAATCAAAATTTTGTTAACCATAATTGTGTTTAGTGTCCACAACCAAGGCAGGCACTGGATTCGGTGCTTAAGGTTCAATCTCTTTGCCTTTAAGAGATACTTGAGATACAAAATTATACAAAGTCAAAGCATCAGTAACAATATGAATTGGCTCTTTAGAAGGACCAATGTCCTTATCAGCAGACTTGGACAAAGATTGGTCTTTCTCAGTTTTCTTTCGTCGACAAAGGTTGGAGGGGTGGACTATCATCCCACAAAACCTACAAGTAGTGTTCTTTCGACACATCTCCAAAGAGTGTCCAACATTCATACATTCAGAGCAGTAGAGAGGATTTTTATCATATTCAACATCAATTAAAATATTATATGAGGGGGTGGAGAGTGTTACCTATTCAATAAGAGTGGAGCTGAGATCAACTTCCACCAATATCTTGAAAAAATGTCCATATATGACATCTTCAATTTCCTTATCAAGCCGGATGGGGGACCCTATTGTCATGCCAATGTCATGCAAAATCCTCAGATTCCAAAGGACCCATTTGAGCCCATGTAGACGAACCCAGACTTGAGAAAAACCATTTTTGTCTTATGAGATATTAAAATCCAAAGACCACTCATGTACATGAAGCCATCCGGGTTTTAGAAATAGAGAACCAATTCTCCAAGCACGAATCTTCAAGTCATCCGATGGAAATAAGAAATGAAAAAATCCTCGACCAAGTGAGATACATTTCTAGCTATCAAAACCCCATAGCATCAAAATTCTGCTGAAAAAGTCCTCAAGTTTCCAAGGCCGCACACCTTTGGGTAAAATAATGCAAGCAATTAAATAATTTTTTCCCATCGACAATATTTCAGTGAGCGTTGCGGTGTTGGCCTCTACATGAGTAGATGTTCCCTTGCGAAGAATTATTCCAAGATGAGATTCATTGGAGGAAGGCAGCGAACGAGCCTCATTCTTTTTCTTCCTTGAAATTGAATCCTTCATCACATCAGCAAATGAACGTGAACCAAATGGAACATCACCATGAAGCCCCTTCAGTGATGCCCACCGCGAACCCTCAGCACCAGACTCAAAAAATGAATTTTTCAAAGTCTTATTCGCTTTGCACGCATCAGAGTACAAAAATAAATCCACACACATGTTTTGTGATATGATTAAATTATTAAATTATTATTGAAACCATTTATTTTCCCCAGGATATTTTAGGATTAAAATTTAATGGGACACATTTCTATTCATTTTATCAGATATGATAACTCTTTTATGATCTTCTGGAAAACATATTTATAATTTATTACATGATAGGTGGTTTCATTATACAATTATGGCTAATGATTCAATTAGAAACCATGTATGGGAGAGAATGTTATAGATCTCTTATGAATTGTTTATTGATTTACATTTAAAGATATGAATAGGAATAAAATGGGGAGTGAACCATGTTAAGTAAGGGAATATTTAGATATGATTGTATTGGGAGTGAACATTTACTACTATGATGGAATAGGGAATAAACCCATTCTTTAGGAACGTTTTGTGAATGATCCATGACTAAAATGAAAATTATATTCGATGCATATGTGCACTCATAAAATATATTACTTAAGTTATTGGTATGACTCCATGGGACATCTTATTTGATTCCATTATGATTTGTTTTTTTTGTGAACTACCATGATTTTTTCCATGTATCAATTTTATGATCTATTATATGTAGTTTTTTGTATTATAATTTTATTACCATTTTATCAAACCCTTATGGTCTTGTCATGTTGTTATCTCCCTTGTTTACCCTTACTTAGAATATAAGATCACTCATTATTATGTTTCCCTTATATTTCTAATAAAAGACCTTATATTATAGGATATGTCTTGGAAAATAGTAATTTATGAATAAATTATTGGGATCCAATATACTCTACATACTATAATTTTAATATCTCATATAGCTTATTAACATTTTATACATTAAAAAATGATCATGTGGCTCTTGATTACGGGTAGATGACCACCTCCAAGAAGCGATGTGTTTTTTTCATTTATATATTACATGAATGATAATTTGGAATAATTTTATTAATATATGTTATATAGAAGATATAATTATGATACATTAATTTTTAATTCTTAATTATTATTGTTTGATTATATTCATCTTGAAATGAAAATTGTGTTCATTCATGCATATGACCTACCATCTCCATAAATTATGGACAACATTTTTCATTTTGTAACATCTACTGATAATCATAAATAAGTAAATATTTAATATAAATATATATATGATATTTATATCGTTATTAATAATATTGATATGATAGATTATTGTTAAATATTATTTTACTGTAACTACTAAGATGAAATATCATGATAAGGAACCAATTGACACCCATAAATGAAGACTTTAATACTAAAATTATTAAAATTGGGTAAAAATATAATAAATGGGAGAGATAAGATATTATAATTTTTAAATGATTATATTATATAATTAAAATAAATTTAATATTATTATAAATTATGTTTGAGTTCATTAGATGAAATTTGAACTCCATGTAAGGGGTTCTATATAGAAATCTCATTGTTTATTGGGATTGATTATGATTAGGTTTACAATAATAAAATATTATGGGCTTAATCTATAAAAAATAAGGAATATATTATTAAATAGATATTTCGTAAACAAATTATCATTGATTTTTTCAACATATATATTCAGGAGACCAAAAATATGCTTTCTAGAAAATAGACTTTATTTTTCTACTCGATAGGTAATGCATTTTAATCAATAACCATGTTCTCTATAAATGGTTTATATAATATTTTTAGTATTATACAATGATTTCTTAAATCTATATTTAATAATTTTTTTAATTCAAAAAAATTGTACAAATGGAAATTTATTTCACTTTTTTGAATAATTTATTGAAGGAATTTTTTAAAAATATACTTCATGAATATATTTTTCCAAAGTCAGGAAAAAAATTAATTTGAATATTCCATGGGTTTCTTTTTTAAAATGATAATTAAAAAGGGAAATATTATTTTCCAAAAATATTTTTAATGATATTCTAATCGTATTTAAATTCAACAATTTCAACAACCCCTGATTTCACTTCGACTTTAAAAATGATATGTTCCAATGATACCATTACTATTATTTCCTCGTATGGTTTTTTATTATAGAGAGATGAAGTTTAGGAAACCAATATCGTTTCTACTGATTATTCTTAGGTGAAATTATAAAATATTTATGAATTTTTATCCTTTTACATGGGTTATGTTTTTGAAGCACATTTATTTTCATGGCTTCTAAAATTATGAATAGGTTTTGATCTTGATGAAAAAATATACATTGTTTTCATTATGATAAATGTTTTACCTATATCTCCCTCCAAATGAATGGGTATGGAATGATTTCACATGAGATATATGAGAATGGAATGGGGAGTGAAACCATCTCAGTATGTCATATTTTCCACCATGATATTCATTGGAGTGAACTTTGACTACTACAATGCTATAGGGTGTAAAACCATTCCTCTATAGAATATTTAGAAAATATCATTGAATACTGATTAAATGAATTTCAATTCACACATGTATTCCACAATTCCATGTGCTATGATTATATTTTTCTCTTATGGCTCATTTTATTATATTTCATTATGATTCATATCTAATTCACTTCCATGATTTTTCCCATCACTCAAGATTATTATCATTAATATCTATGGTATGGGTTTTAAATGATTTTCTCACGATCTCATATAAATTTTCACTTACTCTACAGATATGATAATTGATATATCCTAGGTTTTCCATTAATAAGAATCATATCTCACCTTTATTATGTTTCCTTTCTGAGGTACTGAAGAAGGATTTTCGTATGATATGTATAAGAATGTTTAAATTTTTGACGATCTAAGTGTGAGATGATTTATAACTATTATGAACCAATTGAATATGTTTCATTTTATTAAAATGTTTTATAACCATAGGGTTCTGACATAGATCATTATTTTATTTAAATAATATATATCTACATAGATGTAATAAAATTTTATGAATTATATATATCTCTATAATTGGTATTAGAGTAAGGATTAGTTAACCATTGGAAAATATAATTGGAAAACATTAATAAAAAACCTAGTTTTTAGCTTTAGTATAGGATAAAATAAATAAATTTTTGTAATGATAAATAAAAACCTATGTTTATCATATGGTGGCATTGAATAAGGTATCACTATTTAGACATGTTGTAAATTATTTTTTATGATTATATGGTATCCAACACTGATTATTGTCTATCATCCTATTTTTTTCATTAGGTAATATATACAATATAATGTAATGATTTTTATATTGAATGTGATGGAAATTATAATGATTATCCTCTTGTGATGCTAAATGTTATGGGATCAGGAATGACAATACATGTTCCGATTCTATAACATATTTTCCCATCCTTGAATTATTTTGAGATTCTAAATTACCAAAGGAGATAAAAATCATTTTAATCTTTATTGACACAACTTACACATTTATTAGTTTGTTAAAATAACCACTTATCATTATAAAATTGATTATTACCACTGAAAAGATATTTCACACTATCTAATATTTATAAAAAGATAAAATTATTCTAGTTGGTTATCAGTTTTTTCAGATAAGCGTATCAATAGTGGAATATTATGATATACATTTGTGAATATGATGAAAATTAATATATTCTGTGAGATGAATTTGAATGACTATATTTCATTATGTGAATTCATGGAATTATTTACAATAAAATAAATATTAAATTCCTTGTGTAAACAAGAATAATATTGAATATGTTGGTACTTTTTATTAGAATTTAACAAAACTCTTGAATTGGAATATGATATAAACATCCCTCTTAAATATAAGGTTGATTGATTATTCTATTATTTATAACCATGTCCTCAACGTCAGTTTACCGTAATGGACATAAGTATCATTGATGAGACTATTAGATGTCATCTCATCTGGATTTTCATATTTTACATTCCCATCCATCTCATGGTTTTGATAAAAATAATATAATTCATAGGAAATACTATAAGCTTACGGAAACAAATGTGAGAATTATTTATTCTTAAACTGTGGAACAAATCATTGTGATGGATTTCTTAAGGGAACTAGAAAATTATTAATTTTTTTAAAGGATGATCATTTAGAAATTGATAACTTATTAGATCAGGATTAGTAATATAGTGACGCAAATAGGTATAAATCTCTATATAATTTACCTACAACCTACTATTTTAAATTTAAATAGTATTGGATTAAAGGTATTGAGTGTCCAAATATAATGGCTAATGATGATTTTTGACATCAACAACCCCTTATGTCAAGAGGGAATGTGAAATAATAGGTGATAACTATTTATAATGTGAGCTACAATAACAAATTTCTAATAGGTTAACTTACCATCGACTCTAAATATTATAATGTCTTGTTTGATTCATTATCTAAAAACTCTTTTAAATCTAAATTTTTTTAAATTTGTATCATAGTTCCACCAAAATAAATAAATTTTTTAGTCAAATTAAATAATTCTGCACTATGATGATCACATAACATGTATATGATTCTTTTTATTTGACTTTTGTGGTAATGTTTTGCGAATAATGTTTTATATTTTCATTTAGATTAATTGGATTTTTTATGCGTTAATTTTTTTCATAAATCCCACATAAATATTTCTAATAAATATGTGATGTTTAATATTACAAAATAACTGATGATCAACAATTAGTGTGATTTATAAAATAAAATTCCAAGGAAAACTACATACATGTTATGTGTCATCATTCCAATAAATATTTGGTTTTTATCTTCGATGGTTCAAAATAAAATAAACATCAAAGATGGATATATTTTCATGGAGTTTATTCATATATTTATAAATACGTATTTTGTTCTTCCATTGAATTGTGGAGGTGAGTTTCCAATATATCCCTAACCTGGAACTGCACAAATTTCAAAGACTCTATATAGAATGGATCTGCCTGAATTTAAGTAATTGGAGAAGTAAATTACTTAGAATCATGATAATGGATGTATTCTTCATATTAATGCCACTATGGGAATACTTATTCACTTTAACGAATATAACGATCTATTAATGAAACTGGAAATTGACTTTCAATAACATAAAAAATTCACATCCAATAAAAAGGATCATATGATAGTTATTGATGACATATTTGATGAACTACATATATCTCAATAATATTTTTTAAAATATATCTCTTTTTTGGATATCATCATATGAGGGTAACAAATTAGTATGTACAAATTATAATATTCCATATAATGTGATGACAAAATATATTTATAATTATTCTTCTTGGTCTTACTAATTACCCCAATCTTTAAGAGGATTTATTGAGTAAGGAATATTCAGAATACAATGATTAGTTTATGGATTCCTTTATAGAATATATTATTATATATTCAAATTGGAAGGAGGAGCATGAACATTATTTGAAAATTTTGTATAAATACCCCAATGTAGGTGAATATTTATGAATAATTTCCCATTGTGAATTTTAAAAACAGAAAAACTAATTAATGTGTCAAATAATCCCATGTGAAGGTATATCAATAGACCCTTCAAATATATATGTTTTTAAACATTGGCATAGAACAACATATATAACTAATTTCCATATTTTTTAGTTTCATTGTATATTATCAATGCTTTGTGGATATTTTTAAGGATTATCAAATAATCTAACAAATTTTAGACAAATGGGATCCATTGTCTTTTTAATAGATAGGTGTGAGGAATGTTTTATGGAATTGAAGTGAATTATATTCTTCAATCCTTTTCATATAATAACCAATAGTATTATTTATATTTAATATTTCCTGATACATCACCGAAGGTATTGAAATGTGTCATGATTACATATAATATATTTATTGCTTATGCCTCTTGAAAATTGAATGCTCAAGGAAAAATTACAAATTTAATTATTATGATATAGTAGTGTTAATTAATAAATTAATGATTTCAATGGATTTTATATATGAAGAAATGTGTGATATATATTACTTAAAAATATAATAGACAATGTATTCACACATAATGAGATAAAAATGTGACAATGTTGTTTTTTGGTTATGATTAATGATTATGACTTCTCAAAGAATTACCACTTGGGAAATTTCAACAATATGGGAGATGATTGGACTCAAAATAACCATTGAAGATCATGTATGATGATGATCAAAATTTGTCAAAAATTTATTGAATTTAATGGATGGATATATAAATATTGTTGGAATGATATACAAATTACCTTTCTGAAATAATTATTCTACTATCTATTCATGTGAATATGAAAAGGTGATTAAGGAATATGTAGAGCAATAAAAGAAGGAGAGAAATAGTAATGTATTTAAAAATGATTATGATGTATTGATAAAATTAATAATACATTTATTTTGTACATTTATACTAGATTTGAGGAAGGATCTAATATAGTATTCTCACGATTCTTCATTATCCATTAATCAGGGAAGTAAAATTATTTATAATGATTTGAATGAGTGTTTTTTGGTAGGATTTCATGAAGAAATGTATTACAGAGTATGTTTCTCAATACTTTCTTTATAAAAATGTAATGGATGAGAGGGATAAGATTAATTGGATTTTAAAATTGTTACCCACACCATAATGGAAATTGGAAAACAACACACTTGGTATTCTCATTGGAATAACTAACACAACTAATGGGAAAAATGTTCTCTTTGTTGTAGTTAATTGCATTACAAATTATTCAAAATTTATCACTATCATAGAATATTTCCATTTTTGTCAACATAGTTCTTTATATATTATGAATGTGGTAACATTATATGTTGCACCTCTATCAAATATATTTGATTAGGATTGAAGGGTTACCTTGTAGATTTATATAAGTCTTTAGTACACTCTGTATACACATTTAATATCCAACATTGGCTATCATTATAAATATATATTCAGACTGAACGGACCATTAAACGTATAAAATTCTTGTTTTGAGATTCCTCTATGAATTTAAATGGATTTTCGGATTAAAACGCAACATTGGTGTAATTTTTTTACAATAATAGCACTTAATCCAGTATTTATAGGACTCATTAAAATGACATATATGGTATATAGTTATGAACTTTGACATGGATAAATAAATATATTACATAATTATATTGTCACCTAATAAATATGATGAAATGGTATATATGTTTAGAACTATAATGAAGCACCTACTAGCATCTCATATTCAATAAAATACATATATTTAAAAAATTCATAAGGGTCTAGAGTTTGATGTTGGTGAGAATGAATTCCTTTGTATATCACCCTATAAGAGGGTGATGAGATTTTTAATGATGAGTAAGCTGATCCCATGGTATATTGGTCCTATTTAAATTCATTATTATATTATGAGACTTACTTATTAATTTTAAAATCCACCATGTCTCTCCCATGTTCATGTTGTGTTCCTTGTATAAATATTGATAAAGTACAAAAATTATCATTCACATGTAATAAACTAAGTCATCAAACCAATAGAGAAAGATTATTCATAAGAATAAAAACCAATAAAGATTCAGGATCATAGAGAGAACATTCAATAAATACAAGACCACTCACACTGTAAATGTTTTGTGTTGAAATATCCACATCAATAGAGTTATATAGGAACTTGAGGATTTGATGATACTAGAATATCCTCAATTGTTTGTACCAGATATATGTATTTTGATGATGAAATCACTACTAAAACATTGGATTTTATCAGCGCTAAAAACTGACATTAACATCACTTTCTTAGTACTGATAAAGGGGTTCCTTTATCAACGCTATCTTTAGCGTTGATAAAGGCACCTTCCGCTGCACCTACAGAACTAGCACCTGCACAAAATAGCACCTTTACACCTGTACAGAACATCAGCCACACACAATATTTTGACAGAAAATTCTATATACATTTTCTTAACATCATGAATACAATAAAACACACTTCTTTATAAATTTTTAAAAATGTTTTACATGGTTACAATTACAATTATCCAACAACAATTATACTCATTAATGATTCATCCTTTGATATTTGTGATCCACTAACAAAAATTGTCGTCCACGGTATTTGTTGTCGAAAAAAGCATCCAAACTCAATGAAAAAAATTTCACCTATATAAAAAACAAATATTATGTCAGTAATACAGTAATGAAATAAATTAAAACATTAATATGAAAGAATACATTAATATGAAAATGTGAAACTAAAATATTGAAATGATAAACTCAAATGTTTTCATTATGATAACAATTAAATAGAATAATGTAAAATCAATATGTTTTTGGATAATTTATCTATTTTAATAAATACTTATTATTTATCAGATGAAAAGATTTTCTGGTCACACAATATGTTAAATTGAGGTGCGATTGATTCGTACACGTCACGAATGACTCATGGATCATTTCCCTAATGTATCAAAACAATCTGAATGTGTTTTATTGGTTTTTTGTATGTCACCTGTGGTGTTTTCTAAATTTAATGTCATTTTGAAATTTATATAAGACACTATTAGCCATACCGGTCATATCGTGCATCAGATTGAGGTGAAGTTGATTCTTACACATCAAAAATGAATCATGGATCCTAATTTTATTGTATCAAAACAATCCGAACGCGTTTTCTCGGTATTCTTTATGTTAGTAGTTCTGTTTTCTAATGTTAATGTCAATTTCAAACTGATATTAGACACTTTTAGCCATAACTGCCACACCGTACGTCAGATTGAGGTGCAATGAATTCGTAAACGTCAAAAATCACTCACAAATCATTTTCCTAAAGTGTCAAAACAATCTGAATGTGTTTTCTTGGTTTTCCATAGGTCACATTTGTTGTTTTATAAAGTTTATGTCAATTTCAAACTGATATCAGACACTTTTATCCATACCGGTCACACCGTGCATCATATTGAGATACGGTTGATTAGTAAACGTCCCAAATGACTCATAGATCATTGTACTAAATTATCAAAACAATCTGAATTTGTTTTCTCAGTTTTCTGTATGACACTTGAGTTGTTTTCTAATGTTAATGTCAATTTGATACTGGTATCAGACACTTTTAGCCATACTAGTCACATCTTGCATCGGATTGAGGTACGGTCTATTCGTACATGTCACAAATGACTCATGGATCATTTCCCTAAAGTATAAAAACAATCTGAATGCATTTTTGTGGTATTCTATATGTTATTAGTATCATTTTCTAAAGTAAATGTTAATTTGAAACTGATTTAAGACACTTTTAGCCATATCGGTCACACCGTGCGTCGGATTGAGGTGTTGTCAATTCATACAACAAATGACACATGGATCGTTGTCCAAAAGTTTCAAAATAATATGAACATGTTTGCTCGGTTTTTCCATATGTCACTTGTGTTGTTTTCTAAAGTTAATGTCAATTTCAAACTAATATTAAACACTTTTAGCTATATCGGTCACACCGTGCGTCCGATTGTGGTGTGGTCGATTTGTACACCTCAAAAATGACTCATGGATTGTTTTCCTAAAATATCAAAACAATCCGAACGTGTCTGATCAGTTTTATGTATGTCAGTAGTGTAGTTTTCTAAAGTTAATGTCAATTTGAAACTGATATCAAAAACTTTTAGCCATACCGGTCACACTGTGTGTCATATTGAGGTTCGGTTGATTCTTACACGTCACAAATTACTCATGGATAGTTGTACTAATGTAACAAAACTATCTAAATTCGTTTTCTTTGTATTCCATATGTCAGTTGTATTGTTTTCTAACGTTAATGTAAACTTTAAATGGATATAAGACACTTTAAGCCATAACGGTCACATCGTGTGTCGGATTGTGGTGCAGTTGATTTATACACATCACAAGTGACTCATGTATTGTTTTACTAATGTATCAAAACAATCCGAAAGCATTTTATAGGTATTCCGTATGTCAGTAGTGTTGTTTTCTAAAAGTAATGTCAATTTCAAACTGATATCATACACTTTTAAGCAGACTGATCACACTATGAATCAGATTGAGGAGCTCTCAATTCGTACACGTCACTAATGACTCATGGATCATTTTCCTAACGTTTCAAAACAATCCGAATGCGTTTACTCAGTTTTCTATATGTTAGTAGTTTTGTTTTCTAAATTTTAGGTCATTTTGAAATTGATATCATACATTTTTAGTCATACCAGTCACACTGTGAGTCAGATTGAGGTTTTTATTGGTTCATACAGGTCAAAAATGACTCATGGATCGTTTTACTAAGGTATCAAAACAATCCAACCACATTTCCTTGGTTTTATGTATGTCACTTGTGTTGTTTTATAAAGGTAATGACAATTTGGAAATAATATTAGACACTTTTAGCCATTCCAGTCACACCGTGGGTCGGAACGAGGTTCGGCCAATTTGTAAATCTCACAAATGACTCATGGATCATTGTCCTAATGTATCAAAACAATATGAATGGGTTTTCTTAGTTTTTCGTATGTTAGTAGTGTTGTTTTCTAATGTTTATGTCAATTTGAAACTGATATCAGACACTTTTAGTCATATCGGTCACACCGTGCATCATATTGAGGTGTGGTTGATTCGTACCCATCACAAATGACTCATGGATAGTTTTCCTAAAGTATCAAAACATTATGATTGTTTTTTCACGGTTTTCCATATGTCACTTGTGTTGTTTTCTAATGTTTATGTCAATTTGAAACTGATATCAGACACTTTTAGCCATAACGGTCACACCGTGCATTGGATTGAAGTGCATTTGATTCGTACACATTAAAAATGACTCATGGATCGTTGTCCTAAAGTATCGAAACAGTCCGAATGTGTTTGATCAGTATTCCTTATGTCACATGTGTTGTTTTCTAATGATAATGTTAATTTGAAACTGGTATCAGATACTTCTTTCCATACCAGTAACATCGTGTGTCAGATTGAGGTGCGGTCGATTAGTACTCATCAAAAATAATTCTTGTATCATTTTTATAATGTATCGAAACAATCCGAACGTGTTTGGTCAGTATTATGTATGTTAGTATTGTTGTTTTCTGAGGTTAATGTCAATTTCAAACTGATATCAGACACTATTAGCCATACCGGTCACCCCGTGCATCGGATTGAGGTGTGGTCAATTCTTACACGTCAAAAATGACCCATAGATCATTGTCCTAAAGTATCAAAACAATTTGAATGAATATTATTGGTTTTTCGTATGTCACTTATGTTGTTTTCTAAAGTTAATGTCAATGTAAAACTGATATCAAACACTTTTAGCAATAACAGTCACACCCTATTTCAAATTGAGGATTGTAAAATATTTACACCAAAAAAATTACTCATGGATTGTTTTCCTAATGTATCAAAACAATCTGAACACCTTTGATCAGTTTTCTGTATGACACTAGTGTTGTTTTCTAGTGTTTATGTCAGTTTGAAAATGATATCAGACACTTATAGCCATACCGGTCACACCGTGCGTCGGATTTAGGTGAGGTTGATTTTTACATGTCACAATTGACTCATTGATAATTGTTCTGAATTATTAAAACAATCCAAATGGGTTTGCTCAGTATTTTGTATGTCAGTAGTGTCATTTTCTAAAGTTAATGTCAATTTGAAAGTGATATCAGAAAATATTAGCCATACCATTCACACCGTGCATTAGATTGAGGTTCATTTGATTCTTACATGTCAAAAATGACTTCTGGATCGTTGTCCTAATGTATCAAAACAATCCTAATGAATTTGTTTGGTTTTATGTATGTCACTTTTGTTGTTTTCTGAAGTTAATGTCAATTTGAAATTGGTATCAGAAATTTTAGCCATAACGGTCACACCTTGCATCGAATTGAGGTGTGATCGATTCATACACGTCACAAATGACTCATGGATCATTTTCCTAATGTATAAAAATGATCCAAATGCGTTTTCTTCGTTTTCTTTATGTCACTTATGTTGTTTTCGAATGTTTATGTCAATTTGAAACTGATATCAGACACTTTTATCCATACCGGTCACACCTTACGTCGGATTGAGGTGCGGTCAATTCTTACACCTCAAAAATTACAAATGGATCGTTTTCCTAAAGTATAAAAACAATCCGATCATGTTTTCTCGGTTTTCCATATGTCACTTGTGTTTTTTTCTAAAGTTTATGTGAATTTGAAAGTGATATCAGACACTTTTAGCCATACCAATCACATCGTGCATCGGATTGAGGTGAGGTCAATTTGTACAGCTCAAAAATGACTCATGGCTTGTTTTCCTAGTGTATCAAAACAATCAGAATGCATTTTCATGATTTTCCATATGTGACTTGTGTTGTTTTCTAATGTTAATGTCAATTTAAAACTAATATCAGACACTTTTAGACATACCAGTCACACCGTCCATTAGATTGAGGTGCAGTTTATTCTTGCACGTCAGAAATGACTCATGTATCGTTGAACTAAAGTATCAAAACAATACTAATGAATTTTATCAGTATTTCGTATGTCAATAGTGTTGTTTTCTAAAGTTAATGTCAATTTGAAACTGTTATCAGACACATTTAGCCATACCGGTCTCACCGTGTGTTGGATTGAGGTGCGGTTGATTCGTACACATCATAAATGACTCATGAATCATTTTCCAAAAGTATCAAAACAATCCGAACACATTTTCCAAGAATTCTATAAGTCAGTATTGTTGTTTTCTAATGTTAATGTAAATTTCAAACTGATATCAGACATTTTTAGCCATACCGGTCACACAGTGCATCAGATTGCGGAGAGGTTAATTCTTAAATATAAAAAAATGACTAATGGATTATTTTCTAAAATATCAAAACAATCAAAATGCATTTTTTCGGTTTACCATATGTTAGTATTGTTGTTTTCTAAATTTTATGTCAATTTGAAACTGATATCAGACACTTTTAGCCATATCGGTCACATCGTGCATCATATTGAGGTGAATTTGATTTTTACACATCAAAAATGAATCATCGATCATTTTCCTAAAGTATAAAAACAATCTGAACACATTTTCTTAGTTTTCCTTATGTCACTTGTGTGGTTATATAAAGTTAATGTCAATTTGAAACTGATATCAAACACTTTTAGCCATACTAGTCACACCGTGCATCTTATTGAGGTTTTGTCAATTTTTATATGTCAAAAATGACTCATGGATCTTTTTCATAAAGTATCAAAACAATCCAAACGCATTTGCTCAGTTTTCCATTTGTCACTTGTGTGGTTTTCTAAATTTTATGTCAATTTGAAACTAATATCAGACACATTTATCCATAACGGTCAAAATGTGCCTTGTATTTCTGTGTGGTCTATTCATAGACATTTAAAATCACTCATGAATCGTTTTCCTAAAGTATCAAAACAATCCGGACTTGTTAGGTCAGTATTCTGTATGTAACTTGTGTTGTTTTCAAAATTTTATGTGAATTTGAAATTGATATCAGACACTTTTAGCCATACCGGTCACACTGTGCATCAGATTGAGGTGTGGTCGATTCATACACCTCGAAAATGACTCTTGGATCGTTGTTTCATGCATGAGTATATGTGTTACAAAGAAAGGGATAGAAATCAAGATAAATCTAGGTAAATAAATAGGATGTTTTTGATCCACCAAGATATAGAATGAGGGTTCTACTGAATGTTTGTGAATTTATGATCTTCCGGAGATTATGTCTCCATGGAGGTGAGGTTTCTAGTTGTGTTTATGAGAGGATTGGGTTGGTATGATATTTTTATAGCCTAGTAAGGTTTTCTAAGGCTATTTGAGTAGGTATTATAGTCTTAGGCATAATGAAGATGGATAATATAGTTTTATATATCACTTATTATAAGGAACACCCTCTTAAGGATATATAAGAGTCATGGTGTGTTTGATTATTATGATATTCTATATATGGATTGGTGAAGTGTGACATAGTGGATTTTCTCATTATAATTTTATTAAGAGATCTCCCTCCCCTCCTGGACACCCCACTCATGGACACCCCCATTGTCACAACCCTTCCCTCCCCTCATGGACACCCTCACACCTGGACACCCCATCCCTATTGGACACACCCCCTCCTGGACACCCCACCCCCCACTCCTGGACACCACCTCCCACCTGGACACCCCCACCCACATATAAGGGAAAATAAAATTTGAAAATTGAAAATCCAAGATATTGGTTCCCATCAATATTTTAAGATGCTCATGAGTGGACTGAATGACTATGCATCGGTCGACTTCCACACTATCGACCAGTGTAGTCCTTTGAGTTATCCATTACTATAATGAAAAATCATATCTAAAACCATTCTTCATAACCTATGGATATAAAATATAGTAAGGGGTGATCATATATGCTCAATAAGTGTAAACAAGGAAGATATCAATGATCATATATGGATAACATTAGTACGAATTCACCTTCAACCTATTTGTGTATAATCTTTCATCAAGTATGATTCCCATTAATTTCTAAACACATAAATATCATCTTCTGGATATGATTTTTTCCGACAGGCATGGTAGTATTGAAAAAATATTAATACACAAAGGATTAATACATATTTAAAATGAACTTGTAATTATTTTATAAAATACCTTGTTAGGGATGTAATTTTGTTGATGAAATTTGATATCTTTCATAAATTTACAAAAATAATAACCATAGTCCTTTTCGTTTGTTAGTTTTGGACACTGCAGAAAGATCAACAACAATAATTTATTTGCTTTTATATGTGTTTGGATAGTGCAATGATATTATATATACCCGAATACTTTTCCAGTTGTAGATCTTGTACTCTTTCTCATCCTTATGCCCTGGATTCATTCCTTGTATTAGATGATATTGATGCATCGCCCTATCATAACAGAATTCTCATTAAAATATAACATAAATTATATAAATATATTTTTAGTTTGAAAATTTTGGATCTAGTGTATTAGGAAATAACAAACGCCATCATGTGTGGTCGTTTTGTTGGATAAGCATGCATTGAATCTAGAAAATAAATATTTGGAGTATCCAAATTGACTACAATTAGCATCCAGTGCTCCCTAAAAAAGGAATAAGTAATGAAAGAAATGAAAATATAGTTGATGTGATTAAATTGTAGAGTTTTAACCCTGCATCATTGGTATTAAAAGTAGTCTTTCATATTTAATTTTGTTTTCAAATGATTTGAGCAGGGATGACATTATTGCAGCCTATTTATCAGAATCTATTTCTTCTTTTGAAGAGGTGGTGTGAGGAATAATGAGTCAAATTTTTTATTCATGGGGAAATCCATTCAATTTTTTTTCATATATACGACTTCCAAAAATATATATTGTATTTATTCATAATTATTAGATTATATTAACTTCTGTAAAATCAAATCGTGAAAACATACCTCACGTATACATTTACAACTGAGGCGCTTATCCATTCATAGTTGAGGATTTCATTTACATTTTAAGCACTAATGAAATATGATGTTTCCTCTCCGTACATATTTTTTTCAAAATCAACTGTGTGAGAATTGTTTTCTATCGAATTTGTATCGACATGAGCCCACAATGATATTTACTATGGATATAGAACGGACAGGGTGAAGGTGCTCTAAGTAGATCGTTTCAATATATTTGTTGATCCTTGATATATTTTTGAGCTGATATTTCGTTTTACCCACTTCTATTTGTCGTTCTGTAATAACAATCATTTGTTCAGAACTTTTTTCATTAAATGTTAAAGGTCGAGCTTGAAAAATAACATAGAAATGGAGACCGCCTTGTTGACATGTTTTTTACAAGAACTGACAGCCATGCGATGAATCTTCCAATAGCTCGTTCAAGAGTATGAATTTCATCATCATCATTTGTAACAGATAACTCGGCACTCGGCTCATTAGATATGTTAATTGACACTCTGAAATGATATGTTGGAAGTTATCTATTGTGTAGCATGTCGTTTTGTGTATTAAACACCATATCCCTCGCTACAAGGTGATAGGTGGGAGTTGATAGATATAAATCACATCCATTTTCACCCGGTAGAATATTTAAAAAGGAAAGGTATCAGTATCTATGTGAATCAAATTTCACCAAAAAAATTATTAAAACATTGATTGCCTCAGATAATTCAGGTTTTTAGGGGAATGTCTTACCATAAAGCTCATGGGGGTGGGGTGGGATCGTCACATAGAGGTTGTTTAGTTTTTCCTCTCTTTTCCTCTCCCCCATCAATGTTTCTATCATATCTTTCTGGTATTTTATTTATTCTTGAAAAATATCTAATTTTTCTTGCAGATTTTCCATTTATTCATTTTCATCCTCCGCTTGTTTTTGTTTTTGAAAATATGTTCGGGGTGTCACCCCAAAACCCGCACCTCTGACGCGGCCATACTGGTCTGGCTGCTTCAAGGCTGCTGAAATTATGTCTGCATTTTCTGTGGGTGTTGTTGATTCATGTGACTATGTCAGATAGAAAATATAGAAAAATAAGTATTCATTTTAATGTAATAGAGATTTAAAACAAATCAAATTTATATTATGTCATACTTACTCATGTTTCCCACACTTTCTTGTGTTTTCATCTATCAGCATCCCATCATTATTTACATGAGCCTCTTTCCATAGAACATGGTGTGGGATGGATTTGGCTTTCGATTTTGATTTATCAATCTACATATAAACAGAGAAACATGGTTATGGTGTTGTTTTTTGTCACATATAAGTAGTACGGTAGATTTAAAATACATACCAATTTTTTTTCAAGTGAAGCGTACCACATCCATGCTTTATGGTAAGGGAACGCTTCTTCTATTGCATGTTTTTTATTTTCAACACTCGGTTGTTGTTTCATAAATAAAAACTATCAATCATAGTGATGAAAATAAGAAAATTCAAACAATGTATTACACAAAACAATGTACCTGAAAAGTCTTCCCCCCACTAATGTTGATAAACACGTCCCACGCTTGTTGGGATATAAAGTGTTCATAAAGAGGAGGTGGGTGCGGCTTGTTTTTTCCTTTAGCATATTTAAGAGGATATTTCGTTAAAATTGTGTGGAAAAATCTATGAGTCCTTCCTAAAATTCTTAATATATAATCTTTGTGCGAGTGATCTACTATAAATGCACTCTGCAAAGGATAATGAAGAGTAATTCAATGTTTTGGTATTTTATTTTAATTTATTAAAAAAATGATATCATAATGTTATCGTAATCTCTTCCCACATTAGTGTCTTATGACCCATGACAATATGGTGCCACGACTATACATCAATTGGCATGTGTTTCCGAGTGATGATTCAAATTTAGTTACTAAAGATGGCTTTGTTGGGGTTTACATGTTGGCCTCGCTTATTCCATAAAACCTCAAATTTGATGCTTTTTTCTTTTTCCTTACGTATTTTGGCTAACATTTTCAAACAACAACACTCTTGTATTTTTGCACTTTCAGGGTTTCATTTCCTACAATTTCTTATAAAGTATCATAAATATCTTTCTCCTTAGCACTAGAATCAGTATTGGGACCAGCAGCAATAGGTTGAGAAACCTGTTGTTGCTCTGCTCAGGGGCCAGCAACAACAGGTTGATAAACCTGTTGTTGCTCTAGACTGAGACCAACAGCATATGGTTGAGAAACCTGTTGTTTCTCTGTACTAGGACCACCAGTTGGTGGTTTAGAGACCTTTTGTGCCTCAGTATTGGACACATCAACATGTTTAGAAGATAATATCTGCAGAATTGTTTTAAAAATTAATTAATTTTACATAAAACCAGCAACAGACAGATAATAACAGAACATAACGCAATGTATATTACAATAAACAAATAACCTGATTATTGTACTCTCACTTTTTTCTTTAATGGATGATGAGATTTGAATCCTCTAATGACTATGTAAATCCCTTCATTGTGGTCTCCTCTGACATACAAAACGCCTTCTACATTCTGACCACTGTGAAATGATTTTTAAGTCCCTATAAAAGGGTCATCCTTCATTGAACATTCATCCTACCCTTCAGTTGTTTTGTTCAATAACAGAACAATTGACGAATTTTAGTTTTCGGGGTCTGGAATATAAAATACTTGCACTACCTTTGATGCCATTATAAATGGTCTGTCTTTCAACCCTTCCATACAGAAGTCAACTTTCATGAATCCTAATTCATCTATTTTAATAGCACTCCAATTATCAACCCACTTTCATTGAAGAACTGAAACTTTGAATTTTTTGTAATTCAACTCCCATATTCATTTGATGTTGCCAAAGTATGAAATATTATCATAAATTGGTTTTTTTTCCTCAGCACCGAAAACATGCGTCAGCTCAGCCACAAGAGTAACCCCATTATTCTGGATGGCACTATCTTCATCTTGTTCATTAAATAGAATTTATAACTATTAAATTCATAATCATTGAAACATAACACATACACACATTCTCCTTCGACTAGCCATCGAATTCGTTTGAAAATTCAATCCGGATTTTCATCTAACTACTTCAAAATATGGTCTTGAAACCATCCTATAAACTGTCGATTATGTGTATCTGATATCCGTTTTTCATCCCTAGATGGATTCAAATCACTAAGAATTTCAATGTGGGTTTGAACATATTGGTCAATGTCGAAACTATTATTAAAAATGTAAAGGTGAGCCTGCTCCCGATCTGTAATATTGATTATGACAACCTATCTTCCAAGAATTCCTTCTCCCTCTAGCCACTCAGTGTGATGAGATTTCGACAGTCCAACATTTTCGACACCAGACAGGTATTCGGTAAAATATATCACGAATTCCTCAACAATATATTATTCTGTAATAGAACCCTCTAGATGACTTCGATTTTTGACATACCCTTTCAAAACCATCATATACCATTCAATGGGGTACATCCATCTATAATGTAAATGACCACATAGTAGAATCTCTCTTACCAAATGAACCCTCAAATGAACCCTCAAATCAAAAAATGTCGGCAGGAAAAACATTTCCAATTCACATAATATGAAGGGAATTTCTCTCCCTATAGTTGTCAATTTCACCGGGTCTATAACTTTGCTGCATATAGATTTGAAGAAGAAGCATAACTTCGTTATTATTTGGAAGACATTCTTGGGCAAAATGAAACGTAATTCTATAGGAATTAGATCTTACATCAAAACATGGCGGTCATGTGATTTCAGACCCTTTAATTTTAAATCTCTAATTGCCATGATGTTCTTGATATTTGATGAATACACCTTTGGAACCTTTATGTCATTAATGAAGTTGAAAACTGATATCTCTCCTACCTGGAATGATTCTACGCAGCAAGAGAAAGAAATGTTCATTTTTCACCATTCACTGGTGCCAACTCTTCTCATATTCCCATATCAACCATGTCCAATCTAGCCTTAATTCCATCCTTCATTTTTCCAGGTGCATTTAGAAACATGTCAATGACACTATCAAATACACTTTTTTAATATGCATAACATCAAGAAAATTTCTGACATACAGACAATTATAGTATGGTAATTCAATAAAAACTGATCTCCTTTTCCAACCACCTTTTGTAAGGTTTTTCGAAAATGGTTTACCAAAAGTAGTGCTCAAATAATTTACCTTCTCAAACAATTGATCACCTGTTAGTGGAGACGGTGTTGTATGTTCTTCTGAACTTCTGTCGAATGATGTCATCCAAGATCGGTACTTATGCCGTCGGGGTAGAAATGTGTGATGTCCTAAAAACATGGTTTTCGATGTATGTTTCAACCTAATTGATTGTGTACCTTGTTCACAAACATGACAAACATGATTTCCTTTAATGTTATATCCTGTAAAATTTCAATAAGCAGGAAAGTCATTTATCATCTCGTACAACATGGCTTTCAAAGTGAAATCTTATTTTTTGTAAGAATCATACAACGTAACACCTCAATCCCACAATATTTTAAAATCCTCGATCAATGGAGCCCAATAAACCTCAATATCATTAACCGGTTGTTTTGGTCCTGATATAAACGTAGATAACATGATGTATTTTCGTTTCATGCATAACCATGGAGGTATGTTATAATTTACCAACATAACCGGCCATGTACTGTGACTTTTGCTTTGAAAACCAAAAAGATTCACCCCATTTGTATATAATGCCAGATGAAGGTTTCTAGGATCGTTTCCAAATTCAGGATACTTGTGATCAATTCTCTTCAACTGAGGAGAGTCTGCCGGGTGATATAGTTTCCCATCTTTAATTCTTTTATCTGCATTCCATGTCAATTGTCCTACAGTCTCCTCACTTCCATATAGGTGCCTAAACCTTGAAATGATTGGAATGTACCATACAACTTTCTTAGGACTATAATCATCTTTCTTATATCGAGAAACACCACACTTTGGGCATTATTTAACTGATTTGTGGTCCTTGGAAAACAATATATAGTCATTTAGGCAGGTGTGTATTCTTTCAAAATAAGTAGTTCTATAAATCTGGCGTCACTCCACCTGTTTCCTAATTTCAAATTATATAGATTCAGTACGTCTGACAATGCTGTATATTTACTGCAACATGCACAAAATGGAGTTTTTTCAAAACTCTTTAACTTCTCAAACAATTTTGGGAAATCATGAAGTTCATCTTCAACTATCCTTTTCATTTTCTCAATATGATCTTCATCATCATTTACATCTGTAATCACACCCTCCATACGATCTTCTTCACTTTTCACGCTTGTAATCATATCAGATCTTGCATAAAATGTTGTGTTATTCGAGCCACTACCTACATTCATTTTTTCCTATTGTTTATTTGAACATGTATAACTTCAACCTATTCTGTGATAGATCAGTTGTTATTCCAACTCATATGGACTAATTTGTCTTGCATAACAATAGCGTAAACACAGAAAAAGGATTTAACAGCGGTCACATGCATGATCTCTGGAAAACATGATAAACAACCTCACACTATATTCATACTCTTTTTTCAACCCATTGGAATTCATCCATTCTTTATTCATGTTCATCTTCTTTATGGGTTAGATATTGAATGTGCCTAATACTATGTTTTAATTAATCAAGTATCATTGTTTGGGTTTTATAAAAAAATCATCGTACAAATGCCTCTATAATGAAATAGAGGAACCTACCCCAAAACATATGAATGTACATGAACTCTATATATATACGGGGGACGCTGCCCTGTCTATTGTATATCTCCATGGAGTACCTAAAACCTATACATGGAGGACTCTTAACCAAATTGTGGGGGAGTACCATACTCCATATTTTCTACAAACATCCCACTTGTCACTTGTAAACTCTCAAGCACAGTGAAGATAATTAAAATATCCAAACGGCATCCTGTGCAATTTACAATGATTTAGGGAATCATAATATTATTATCTACATGTGAATATATTTATAATGGGATACTCATACATGAAATATTATCATCTAAATGAAAAATAAATAATAATAATGAAATTAACATAGCACACAATTTGTTCAATGGATACAAAATGTGTAGGTTTCTCAGTCAAGGTAGGTTGTATACTACCATTTCTAAAATCATGTGAAATACTTATACATGGTCTTTCCAGTAGGGTGATCATTTTATATAGATATGATACCTAATTTAATCTGAAATATATCAAATTAATTCCAATGTAGTCCTACAAAGACTGCATAATGCTTTTGACAATACATGACATATAGTATATGGACCCGGCCTTAAACCTTACTTAATATTGAATTAAATGAATAATTTACATTGAGGATGTTTTCAGGTTTAGAGTTTTAGAGAATTAGGACATAACTATTACATGTCAAAAGATTACAAAGTAGACACTTCTACACAGTTTCCATTTTTTTACAAAACATGAACTCTTGAAAAAAAGAATACTGTCTAATTTCTTGTTTAAGACAACATGACTTTTCCGTGATCCCATCATTAACCCTATTCCACATTATTTCCTCTGGAAAAAATTTCTAAAACATTGGATGAGCATAAAAAAGCTCAGTAAGGGATACACAAGAAATGAAAACTGTTAGTTTTTCAAAACAATAAGTAAACCGTGAATACATTAACATATGTAATACTTTTCACATTTATGAAGTAGTAAATACTCTTAGCAGAATAAAAGATCATTACCTACCATTTTGTAACCAAAATATTACCATAAAACCCATATAAAGAACACATAACATATAAAGGTATCTTGGGACATAAACATACTTAAATGGAATAACAATACGGTCGACTACCACACATATCACTAAATGGAATAGCCATACGGCCAACTGCAATACTCAATGCATTGGAGGTTATAACGTAACCACCTATCCTAGTATTCATGGCACCACCAGTCATATGGTTTATCACATAACCACCTGTCAAATGACCAAATACCATTATAATATCATAAGACAAAAAACAAATATAATGGAAAGAAAACATTTCCTCATTTCAATAACAATATATTACTTAAATATATTGATATAGCAAATCCACTATCAAACCCACTTTCAATACCAAAATACATAAAAAAGTATATGGTAATTATTTTCCTTTAAAAACATCACGGCATGTTAAGGAATCCAAAGATCAAATAATACTCGCGGTAGCAGAAAGGTCATTGTCACCACGTACGTTAAAATGAAACAAACTTTTTTGTCATTTTTAAAAAGCTTCGTAGAAAAAAGATTCCCTTTGAAAAAAAAAGTCAAAAGGGGTTTATACACCGTATAAAAGTAAGTTGTGTATAAAACAAAATATGTCTCAATGAAAGGGGATTGAGACGATGTCTCTTATCTCGTGTCCGACATGACTTGATCGCTCTTTAATCCCTTGAATAATAAATTAATGTTAATTTATACTTGATTAAGAACCTTTTTCAAGGTTAATATTCATTTTATATCACTTAATTACATTTTATAAACATTATGTAATCATTTGAGTTAATATCGGTCGTTTTGTCGATATTTGGTACTTGAGTCAAAAATGGACTTCTTGTAATTACATGTTGTTCATGTGGTCAAAGTTTCATTATATCCAGAATTATATTCATGATTTGGATATCATATATATCATTTATATAGAGCATATACATGTATTTATAATAGTACATAACATTTAGAGGTAAGAAGTGAAATGCCCCGTTCATGGAGATGGTAAGTCGTACGTACGCATGAACGATACTTTCATTTCAATTTCGTATTTACTGGAATGAAATCCTAATGATATAAAGGTAAATTATAATTCCAGGATAATATCATATATAATATTATTAACTCCATCCTTTATACATCCCACATATGGGATTAACTGTAACACCCCAGGTAAATAAAGAGTATGACAATTTCACATATATCCATATTTGTGAATAAAATATTAACATGAATTTAATGGGGACGCTATGCTCGATGGCTTACCCAACACGCAACAATGAGTTTCTTGGGAATCATACGTTGCACTCTAATAACAAAATAATATTATATTAAATAGTAGTTAACGCATAGCCGTTGTAATGGCGGGAATGAATAGAACTAACTAAAAAATGATTATATATGTTTGTCAAATATTTTTACTCTTTACAATAAATGTTAGAAGATTAATAATGCAAATAAATCCAGTTTTTATGCGTAAACATTCTAATATTGTTTAAAAGGTCGATTAACCGCCTTTTGATGGAGAACCCCTTTTAAATCCACTTTTTGACAATTTTAAAAGCTATATTTTTCAAAATAAACATATTATTTATGATTGAGACATTGAAATTTACCTTGGGTTAATTTTTGGTATTTTTCCAAAAAAGTTCAATTTTTAACGAATAGTGAAAAATGTTGTATTTTAATTCAAAACCAGTTTTTAATATAATTTATTTATATGATTAGATTATCTTTTTAATTGGTTTTAAAGTGAAATTAGAATATATTTTTACCATTTAATACAATAGTGGTCGTTGGAATTAATTTCACTTTCAAATTGGACTTAAACTACTGTCAATCTTTTGATACTTATTGTTTCATAAAAACACGCTATTTGCTCTAACAGCGGGAATTAATTATTAAATTAATTAATTCAACTAATATGTTATGAATTTTGTAAAATAGACATCATTTTTGAATTCTGAATATCAAATATATCTTAGGGTGAAGTTTTGGTATTTTTCTGAAAAACATCAATTTTTGATGAATAGTGAAACCACTAAGTGGTACTTATAAAAATTGATTTTCCCTTTAAATGAAAATTTTCCATCTTTGTGTTTTGAATTTCAAAAATCCGGCATACATGGTTGTCATTAAGAAGTAAAATGTGGTTCAATGGGATGAAAATAATTTTTTGGTGAATAGTAACTTATTAAGTTTATAATCGCGATTAGAGGTAATTAGTGTAGTTTAAGGTAAAAATAATGTTTTAATAATATGAGATGAGCTTGACACATGTCATAACCTCATTGGATGTGTCATGGTCGACCAAGACAATCCATGGGTCAACTTGGGAACCCCATGGAGCCACTTTGGTTGGGAAATGACATAAATAAATTTTTATTTAATGTTAAAGTAAAAATGACACAAACATGAGATGTTTTACTAGAACAATTTTTACATGGGGTTATACAAGTCAGATTTTTGACTATAAATAATCAATGGTAATATAATAAGATCTCCTACATAATAGTATTTTTTTAAAATTTTTAGACATTAAATAAACTAAATTATTTATGACATCATGATGATGTAGTGATGACCTCATTATTTAACGATTTAAATAAAATGGAAAGATAATGTAAAATATAATACCTAAACATGTCCAAAACCTATTTGATGGGTGGATTTAGAACCCTTACCACCTTACCCTCGAATTATTTCAATGTGGGAACTTTTGAATCCGAAACACATTTTAAAATAAAGTAACATTTCTTTACTTTCCAAGAGTGCCCCTCCTCTCCTCCTATAAAAGGCCCCCACCTCTACCTCCTTACCCAAACTTCAAAAGCCTTTGGCTCGGACAACCCCTGCCCATTTTTCCTCTCCACTTACCTATCTTACTCCTTTAAGCCTCACATTGGGAAGAAGTCTTCCAAAGGAATCCTTTTAGCTCAAACTAAACGGAGTTACCCGATTTTAAGGTAATATCTTCACTTGAGTCCTTTTGTTTTATTTTGCTTCTCCAGCCCCCTAAAAACTCTTTATTCATTTTTTTGTAACAACTCCAGTATCTTAAATATACTAGTATGTTGTTATAAGAATATTTCTAGCTACACTTACACACATCTACATCAAATGGTTAAATAACATACTATTTCTGTGGATGGCGAATTTCTGCCTCCCGAAAATATGATTGTTCAACATTCGTCTAACACCATAAAAGATGTCCAATAATATGACACTATATTTATATATGATATATAATATGTTTATCTTTTACTTAAGCTTATGAATTTTTCATTTATGGCATACCTTTATGGATTCCATTATGGGTAAACGCGATATCTTCATTTAAGGAAGTGCGGACTACCGCCCCCTCAAAGTGATTTGATACGTTAATACCATATGTGGTACGTATAAAGGATATATATAATAATATTATATATGATACAATACTGTAATTAAAATACTATTATGTATCATTATGTTTTAATTCCATTAAATATGAAATAGAAATGGAAGTAGGGTTCATGCGTACGTACAGCTTACCGTCTCCATGAACGGTGCATTTTATTTCTTAACTCTAAATGTTATGTAATATTATAAATTCAAGAATATAATGGATATATATGATATATATGATATATACATCATGAATACAATTCCGCATATAATGAACCTTTGATCACATGAATAACATGTAATTGTAAGAAGTCCACTTTCGACTTAAGAACCAAGTATCGACAAAACAAACATTATTGACATAAATGATTAAATAATGTTTATGACATGGTAATAAGTGATATAAAAGGAATAAAAAACATGAAAAAGGTTCTTAAGGAAGTATAAATTAACTCAAGTTTATTATTCAGGAGATTAAAGAACGATCGAGTCAAGTCAGACCCAAGGTAAGAGATCCTACTCCTCTCCTTCTTTTTAAGTACACTCTTTTATGTAATTCCTTTTAAGCTCATATTTTTTCTGATTGGGGTGTTCTTTTATATTACTCTTACATTAATTTTTATTTTCATATAATTAGAGACCCAATTCTCTCTCATCAATCCATTTTGGATGTTTTGAGTGGCGCCGTAAGGCTGCCGAATTTTCGTAAGAGATCTAACCTCTCTCTTTCTTTTTAAGTACTCTCCTTTATGTCACTTCTTTTAAGCTCCTATTTGTTATGTTGGGGGATGTTATTTTATATTCCTCTTTCTGTAAACTTTATGTTAATATGATGAGAGACCCTATTTGATCTCATCAATCCATTTTTGTGGCGCCGTTAGGCTGCCGAGTTTTCGTAAGGGATTTTTCATCTCACTCTTATTCCCGTGAGATTTATGCTACATTTTCCACAATTTCCTTTTAGTGGTGTATGTAATGCCCATTACTTTACTCATTGTGTATAATACTTTCATTTATGAGTATTTACATCAATTTTTTATTGTCCTTCTTTCACGGGGTGTATGTCTCGAAAGATACCCATGTCGGTAAGGGAACCTTTCACCCTCCTCTTTTTAAAAGACTTCTTTTGTTGGGTCTTTTAATTTACATATTTTTATGTTGGGATACGTTCTCATATAACCTTATTGATGTCAATTATATGTCCAAGTGATGATAGACACTTTTTATCTCTCATCAACTCATTTTCTAAATTTTGTAGTGATGTCTTTAGGCTGTCATATTTTTGCAAGGGAACTTCTTAACCCAAATTTTATTCTTTGGGATAATCTTGTACTCCTTGAATATGTCATTATATGAATATGTGTGAATAACATCTGATTGTTTTACACTTAATGTCCAAATATATTGGGTGTATTCGTTTGTCACACATAATTATGTAATTGATTTATCCTTAAACCAAGGATACCGTCTTTGTAAGGGAGTTCGTCTAAATCTCCTTTCATCGAGGCATATTTCGTTTTATACACAACTATATTTTATATGGTGTATAAACCCCTTTTAATATTACTTTTATACAAAAGGAATCTTTTTCTATGAAGCATTTTACTAAACGACAAAAAGGAATGTTTCTTTTAACGTACGCGGTGACAACGACCTTTTCCACTGCCGCGAGTATTATTTGATCTTTCGCTTCCTCAACAAGCTGTAATGTTTTTAAAATAAAATAAATAACATATACTCTTTTATATATTTCGGTATTGAAAATGGTTTTGATAAATTATTATATTATGAAAATATATTTAAATGATATATTGTGATTGAAATGTGGAAATGTTATCATTCCCTTTTATTGGTTTTATGTGTTATAATTTTATAATGGTACTTCGACATATTGTGGGTGGTTACATGATAAACCATATGACGGGTGGTGTCATGAATACCAGGACAGGTGGTTACGTTATAACCTCCAATGCATTGGGTATGGAAGTCGTCCATATGTCTATTCCATTAAGTATGTGTGGAAGTCGGCCGTATGGATATTCCATTAAGTAAGTGTGGAAGTCGACCGTATGGTTATTCCACTTAAGTATGTTTATGTCCCAAGTTACCATTATATGTAATGCGATCTTTATATGGGTTTTATGGTAATCTTTTGGTTATATAAGGGTATGTAATGAACTTTTATTCAGTGAAGAGTTTTTACTACTTTGAAAAGGTGAAAAGTATTACTTTGATAAAGTATACATGGTTTACTTGTTGTTTTGAAAAACTAACAGTTTTCATTCTTTGTGTATCCCTTACTGAGATTTTTATGCTAATCCCAAGTTTTTGAATTTTTTTTCACAGGACTTAACATGGAATAGTGTCAAGCATGGGATCAAGGGAAAGTCATTCTACCTAAAACATGGAACTAGACATGTTTCTTCGTATGTGATTTTATTTTATGGAAACTTAGTAGAAGTTTCTACTTTGTAATCTTTTGAAATATAATAGTTATTTCCTAATTCTCTAAAACTCTAAACCTGAAAAGATCCTCGATGTGAATTATTCATTTAATTAAACATTAAGTAAGGTTTAATTCTGGGGCCTTATAGTTGGAATCAGAGGTCGGTTTACATAACTTTAGAGGTTAGGGTATTCTCTAAGCACTAGTGACATTACCAAAATGGTTAGTATTTTAGAAAGAGTCCTAGTTTTATATAATGTGAATTAGTATGTATATCTTTGTTTTTACCTTCCTCATTAGTAATGATGGTTTTGTTGATATACTCACACTGACATTTCTGTTTTCAGTGAATGGATGGATCTAGTAGGCACCAAAGGGACAACAGGTTTGAAGGAAACTGTGGTGGTTCTCTGATTAAGATACTAGATAAAATGGGGGATTCAATGAGGAAACTCATGGTTGTTCTAAACCAACTATCATGGAGTCATGATCAACCACTTGAACTTTGGTATGATTTGTAATGCATCTTGTATGAGATGACCAATCGATATAGAAGTTCTGGTATTAATTATAAAGGTAACCATTAGAGTTTATATGATCATTACTTTTGAGGTAATTATGGGTTACTATAAGTTATGATGGAAGTGAAAGGCATGAGATAAAATTGAGGTTAAATTATGTTATGGTTATTTTTGATGATTTTACCTCTTTTAGGGGAATTATTTGAGAATTATATAGTTTTGGAAAAAGGTCAACACGGAGACCGTGTGACAACCCGTCGCGTCGGACAAAGATGCAGGAATAGAACCCACAACCAAAGTGCAACTGGTATTTGTCGCCTACCACTGGGCTACGTGAAGTCCCTGGTTAGTATCACTGATTCTTTTCAGTTAGATGATTTCTTGAATTAAGAGTAAGTTGGTTTTGGGTTATATATGGAAATTTGATAACCTATAATGGAGGATATGTGATTAGGTTAATTACTTTTCAATACGAGACATTAAGAGTAACTGATGTTGTTTGGAGATAAATGTTATGATTTAACTTGGAAGACTATGTGTCTAAATCCTTCAAATATTTGGGTTTCAATCTTATTTTGGTTTACTTTAAAGAATTTTATGGACAAATTGATTATCGAATGGTCCACTTTGAACTTTGGGTTTTGTTGGACAAATTTTAGAGATTAAGAATAGATTTTCTTTTTATAAAGGGTTATCCTTTTCTGGATTATCTGATCTTTTAATAACCTTTTTGTTTTTGGTTTTGGTTAAAGTCTAAATACATGGGAAGTATATAGTTCTCTTTTGTGTATTAGGTGATTCTCTAGAAGTTTTTTATAGTACTCTTAATGTGAACAAGTCTTCATAAATACCCATCTTTTGGAGAAAATATGAGTTTGTGTAAGGAATCTAATAAATATTGAAAGTCAACATGATAAGTGATTATGTTTCCTTATGAATATATTCCTCGATAAAAAGTAACTTAAAACAAAAAAGCTGTCTATTAACTTTTCCTACTGGGGAATCGAATACCTTTTAACCCATCACAAGTTTGTGATTTTCTTATGGTTAACTTTCTCCTAAACATGTTTTCTATCACTCTCCATCAGATCATGACCCTATGTTTTCTCCTCCATGTCCATGTTTTCCTACATGTAATCCTAGTATGGGTTAACTCGGGTGATCTCTGTACTTATCTTCCTTTATTTTAAAGTGATTGTTTTACCGACTCTTGTTCTGATGTGGGACATTCAAGGATGTTTCCAAGACTAATTTTAAAATTGCGAGGAAGCAATTCCCAAAAGGGGGGAAGGATGTAACACCCCAGGTAAATAAAGAGTATGACATTTTCACATTTATCCATATTTGTGAATAAAATATTAATATTACTTTAAAGGGGACGCTATGCTCGATGGCATACCCAACACGCAACAACGAGTTTCTTGGGAATCTTATGTTGCACTCTAATAAGAAAATAATATGATTTTAAATGGTAGTTAATGCATAGTCGTTGTAGTGGCGGGAATGAACAGAACTAACTACAAAATGATTATATATGTTTGTCAAATATTTTTACTCTTTACAATAAATGTTATAGGATTAAAAATGCAAATGAATCCAGTTTTTAAGCGTAAACATTCTAATATTATTTAAAAGCTCGATTAACCGCCTTTTGATAGAGAACCCATTTTAAATCCACTTTTTGAAACTTTTATAAGCTATATTTTTCAATATAAACATATTATTTATGATTGGGACATTGAAATTTAACTTGGGTTAATTTTTGGTATTTTTCCAAAAAAGTTCAATTTTTAATGAATAGTGAAAAATGTTGTATTTTAATTCAAAACTTCTATTTAATCTAATTTATTTATATGATTAGATTATCTATTGAATTGGTTTTAAAGTGAAATTAGAATATATTTATACCATTTAATACAATAGTGGTCATTGGAATTAATTTCACTTTGAAATTGGACTTAAACTAGTGTCAATCTTTTGATACTTATTGTTTCATAAAAACACGCTATTTGCTCTGACAGCGGAAATTAATTATTAAATTAATTAATGAAACTAATATGTTTTTAATTTTGTAAAATAGACATCATTTTAGAATTCGGAATATCAAATATATCTTAGGGTGAAGTTTTGGTATTTTTCTGAAAACATCAATTTTTGATGAATAGTGAAACCACTAAGTGGTACTTATAAAAACTGATTTTCCTTTTAAATGAAATTTTTCCATCATTGTGTTCTGAATTTCAAAAATCCAACATACATGGTTGTCATTAAGAAGTAAAATTTGGTTCAATGGGATGAAAATAATTTTTTGGTGAATAGTAACTTATTATGTTTTTAATCACGATTAGAGGTAATTAGTGTAGTTTAAGGTAAAAATAATGTTTTAATAATATGAGATGAGCTTGACACCTGTCCTAACCTCATTGGATGTGTCATGGCCGGCCGAGAAAATCCATGGGTCAACTTGGGGACCCCATTGAGCCACTTTGGTTGGGAAATGACATAAATAACTTTTTATTTAATGTTAAAGTAAAAATGACACAAACATGAGATGTTTTACTAAAACAATTTTTACATGGAGTTATACAAGTCAAATTTTTGACTATAAATAATCAATGGAAATCTAAAAATATTTCCAACATCATAGTATTTTCTTATAATTTTTAGAAATTAAATAAACTAAATTATTTATGACATCATAATGATGCAGCGATTACCACATTATTTAACGATTTAAATAAAATGGAATGATAATGTAAAATCTAAGACCTACACATGTCCAAAACCTATTGGATGGGTGGATTTAGAACCCTTATTACCTTACCCTTGAATTATATAAATGTGGGTCCTTTTGAATCCGAGACTCATTTTAAAATAAAGTAACATTTTTTTACTTTCCAAGAGTACCCCTCCTCTCCTCTTATAAAAGGCCCCCACCTCTACCTCCTTACCCACACTTCCAAAACCTTTGGATCGGCCCACCCATGCCCATTTTGTCTCTCCACTTGTCTCTCTTACTCCATGAAGCCTCACATTGGGCATAAGTCTTCCCAAGGAAGCCTTTGAGCTCAAACTAAACGAAGTTACCCGATTTTAAGGTAATATCATCACTTGAGTCCTTTTGTTTTATTTTTCTTCTCCAACACCCTAAACTCTCTTTATTCATTTATTTTGTAACAAATACAGTATATTCAATATACTAGGATGTTGTTATAAGAATATTTAGATCTACACTTACACACATCTACATCAAATGGTTAAATAACATATTGTTTCCGTGGATGGCGAATTTCTGCCTCCCGAAACGATGATTGTTCAACATTCTTCTAACACCTTCAAAGGTGGCCATTAAGATGACACTATATTTATATATGATATCTAATATGTTTATGGTTTACATAAGATTCTGTATTTTTCATTTATGTCATACCTTTATGCTTTCCATTATGGGTAAATGTGATATCTTCATTTAAGGAAGTGCGGACTACCGCCCCCTCAAAGTGATTTGATTCGTTAATACCATATGTGGTACGTATAAAGGATATAATTAATGATATTATATATGATACCATACTGGAATTAAAATACTATTATGTATCATTATGTTTTAATTCCATTCAATATGAAATTGAAATGGAAGTAGCGTTCATGCGTACATACGGCTTACCGTCTCCATGAATGGTGCATTTCATTTCTTAACTCTAAATGTTATGTAATATTATAAATGCATGAATATACTAGATATATATGATATATATGATATATACATCATGAATAGAATTCCGGATATAATGAAACTTTGACCACACGAACAACATGTAATTGAAGAAGTCCTCATTCGACTTAAGAACCAAGTATCGACAAAACAAACATTATTAACTTAAATGATTAAATAATGTTCATGACATGGTAATAACTGATATAAAAGGAATAATGAAAATGAAAAAGGATCTTAAGGAAGTATAAATTAACTCAAGGTTATTATTCAGGAGATTAAAGAATGATCGAGTCAAGTCGGACCCAAGGTAAGGGATCCCACTCCTCTCTTTCTTTTTAAGTACACTCTTTTATGTCATTCCTTTTAAGCTCATCTTCCTTGTGATTGTGATGTTATTTTATATTACTCTTACTGTAATTTTTATGTTCATGTGATGACAGACCCCATTCTCTATCATCAATCCATTTTGGACGTTTTGAGTGGCACCGTTAGGATGCCGAATTTTCATAAGAGATCTATCCTCTCTCTTTCTTTTTAAGTACTCTCTTTTATGTCACTTCATTTAAGCTCCTCTTTGTTATGTTGGTGGATGTTATTTTATATTCCTATTTCTATAAACATTATGTTAATATTATTAGAGATCCTATTTGATCTCATCAGTCCTTTTTTGTGGCGCCATTAGGCTGCCGAGTTTTCGTAAGGGATTTTTCATCTCACTCTTATTCTCGTAATATCTATGCTACATTTGCCACAATTTCCTTTGAGTGGTGTATGTACTGCCCATTACATAACTCATTTTTTATAATAATTTCATTTATGAGTATTTACATCAATGTTGTATTGTCCTTCTTTCACGGGGTGCGTGTCTCGAAAGATACCCATGTCGGTAAGGGAACCTTTCACCCTCCTCTTTTTAAAAGACTTCTTTTGTTGGGTCTTTAAATTTACATATTGTTATGTTGGGATACGTTCTCATGTAACCTTATTGATGTAAATTTTATGTCCAAGTGATGAGATACCCTTTTTATCTTTCATCAACTCATTTTCTAAATTTTGAAGTGATGCCATTAGGCTGTCATATTTTTGCAAGGGAACTTCTTAACCCAAATTTGATTCTTTGGGATAATCTTGTACTCCTTGAATATGTCATTATATGAATATGTGTGAATAAACTCTGATTTTTTGACACTTTATATCCACTTATATTGGGTTTATTCATTTGTCACAGATAATTATGTAATTGACTTATCCTTAAACCAAGGATACCGTCTTTGTGACGGACTTCGTCTCAATCTCCTTTCATTAAGGCATGTTTCATTTTATACACAACTATATTTTATACGGTGTATAAACCCCGTTGACTTATACTTTTATAAAAAAGGAATCTTTTTCTATGAAGCGTTTTACTAAACAACAAAAATGAATGTTTCTTTTAACGTTCGCAGTGACAACGACCTTTTCCGCCACCACGAGTATTATTTGATCTTTTGCTTTCTCAACAAGCAGTAATGTTTTTAAAATAAAATAAATACCATATAATCTTTTATGTATTTTGGTTTTGAAAATGATTTTGATAAATGAATCTATTATGTCAATATATTTAAATGATATATTGTGATTGAAATGTGGAAATGTTATCATTCCATTATATTGGATTTATGTGTTATAATTTTATAGTGGTACTTGGACAAATTACGGGTGGTTACGTGATAAACCATATGATGGGTGGTGTCGTGAATACCAGGATGGGTGGTTACGTTATTACCTCCAATGCATTGGTTATGGAAGTCGTCCGTATGGATATTCCATTAAGTATGTGTGGATGTCGGCCATATGGCTATTCCATTAAGTATGTGTGGAATTCGACCGTATGGTTATTGAACTTAAGTATGTTTATGTCCCAAGTTACCTTTATATGTTATGTGATCTTTATATGGGTTTTATGGTAATCTTTTGGATACATAAGGGTAAGTAATGAACTTTTATTTAGTGAAGTGTTTTTACTACTTCGAAAAGGTGAAAAGTATTACTTTGATAACGTATATATGGTTTACTTGTTGTTTTGAAAAACTAACAGTTTTCATTCTTTATGTATCCCTTACTGAACTTTTTATGCTCATCCCAAGTTTTTTAAAAAAAATTCACAGGACTTAACGTAGAATAGTTGTCAATGATGGGATCAACGGAAATTCATGCTACCTAAAACATGGTACTAGACATGTTTCTTTATATGAGATTTTATTTTATGAAAACTTAGTAGAAGTTTCTACTTTGTAATCTTTTGAGATGTAATAGTTATTTCCTAATTCTCTAAAACTCTAAACCTGAAAAGATCCTCGATGTGAATTATTCATTTAATTCAATATTAAGTAAGGTTTTAGGCTGGGGCCTTATATTAACGATTCAAATAACTTTCAGGGGGCGGTAGTCCGCACATCCTAAAATGAAATTATCGCGTTTATCCATTATGGAAACCATAAAGGTATTACATAAATGAAAAATAAATAGGCATAAGGAAAAAATAAAAATAATATATATCATATATAAATACAATGACATCTTAATGGCCACCATGAAATGTGTTAAGAGAAGATTGAACAATCATCATTTCATGAGGCAGTAATTCGACATCCACATAAATAGTATGTTATTTAACCATTATACGGAGGTTTGTGTAAGTGTAGCTCAAATAATTCTCCTAAAAACATCCTATTATATTGAATATAGTGGTGTTGTTAAAAATAAATGAATAAAAGTATTTTACGCGGTTTGGAGAAGCAAAATAAAACAAAAGAACATAAGAGAATACATTACCTTTAAATCAGGTAACTCCCTTTGGTTTGAACCAAAAGTGTTTCTTGAAGAGGTTTCTGCCTAAAGTAAGGCTCATAGTATGAAGAGAGGGATATTAGGAGCTTATTTGAGTAGAGGTTTGAGGAGCCAAAGGGCTTGAGAAGGGTGTGAAAAGGGTAGGAAGTGGGGTCTTTTTATAAGGGAGAGGATGGGCTATTTTGGAAAACATGAAAATATTATTTTATTATATAATGACATTCATTTTCTAAATGTCCAAAAATTATTAAAGTCGATGATAAGGTTGACCATGTTAGAAATAAAATCATCCAATAATAATTGGACAAGTTTTGGATATTATTTTGAACATTATCTTCTTTTTTCTTTAAATCATTCATTAATGACGTAAACACTGCATCATCATTGTGTCATAAATAATTTTATTTATTTGATGTCTAAAAATTATAAAAAAATTACCATGATGTAGGAAATATTTTTGGCTTTATAATTAATATTTATAGTCAAAAATATCAATTATATAACCACATGTTAAAATTGTTTTAGTAAAACAATATATGTTTGTGATATTTTTATTTTTACATTAAATATAAGGTATTGATGTCATTATCTTACCCAAGAGGCTCCATGGGGTCCCATAAATTCTCCCATGGATTTTCTTTGTCATAAATGACTCATTAAATATGTTTAGGACACGTTTCAAGGTGATTTCATATTATTATACCATTATTTTTACCTTAAATTACAGTAATTTCCTTTAATCGCGATTAATAAAACATATAAGTTACTATTCACCAAAAAATAATTTTCATCCCATTGAACCACATTTTACATAATAATGACAACCATGTCTGCCTAATTTTTAAAATTAAATTCAAAAATATGGTAAAGTTTCATTTAAAACGAAAAATTCAGTTTTTTAACTACCACTTAGTGGTTTCACTATTCATAAAAAATTGATATTTTTCATAAAAATACCAAAAGTTCACCCTAATCTATATTTGATATTATGAATTAAAAAATGATGTCTAATTTAAAAAATTCAATACATATATGTTTTATTAATTAATTTAATAATTAATTCCCATGTTCAAAACAAATAGCGTGTTTTTAAGAAATAATATCTATCAAAAGATTGACACTTGTTTTAGTCTAATTTTAAAGTGAAATTAATTACAAAGTCCAGAATTGGATCAAATAGTAACAATATATATTCTAATTTCACATTAAAAACAATTTAAAATATAATCTTTTCATATAAAAAAGTTAGATTAAAAAGTGGTTTTGAATTAAAATACAACATTTTTCACTAAATTCATTAAAAATGAACTTTATCAGAAAAATAACAACAACATACACAAAGTTAATTTTGGTGTCCTGATTCTAAAGAAAAATTTAATTTGGTCTAATATAATTTATAAGAGTGACAAAAACAATTTATAAAGAGGGTTCTCCATCAAAAGGCGATAAATCATCCTTTTAGTGAATAATTGAGTATTTTTTCTTAAAATTGAGTTCTTCTTTATTTTATGCTTTATATTTTATTGGATAAATGTAAAAACATTTATGAAACATATATAATAATATTTTAGTTATTTCCATTCATTCCCGCCAGTACAACATCTAGGTGTTAACTACCATATAAAATAATATTATTATATTATTAGTGTGAAACGTAAGATTTCAAAGAATCTCGTTGTTGTGCATCAGGTGCGCTATCGAACATAGAATCCCCTTTCATGTAAAATTAATATTTAATTCATATATATTAATAAATATGATAACTTATTATTCTTTATTAACCTGGTATGTTACATCCTTCCCCCCTTTGGGCAATTGTCTCCTCGCAATTTTATTCACTTATCAAAATAAGTGGGGGTATTTATCCCTCATATGATTTTAAGATTCCTTTGTTTCCTCTTAAACAATATCGTTTTTCCATAAAACCTGCATCTAATAAATTATCTTATTTCGCAACACTTTCTCTCTTTGGTCAATAATATTTACTGCTCATTCATCATAAGAGAGATTCTCTCCCAACTAAACTACCTCTAGGCTCAAAACATGAGATGGATCTCTCATATACTTTATCAACATCGAAACATGAAAAAAATTGTGTACTTGGGACAAAAATGGAGGTAATTCCACTCTGTATAAAACTAATACAACTTTCTCTAGGATTTCATAAGGTCCAATGAACCTCGGACTCAACATTCCCTTGTTGCCAAAATGCATCACACTTTTCCATTGAGAAACTTTGAGAAAAACATGATCACCTACCTCGAAAGATAGATCCTTCCTCTGGTTATCCGCATAAATTTTCTACCTGCTCTGAGCTGTTCTCATGTGCTTCTGAATCAACTGAACTTTATCATCCATCTCTTCTACAAATTCTGGTCCCATCAGCTTCCATTCCCCGAATTCATCCCAAAAAGTTAGAGTTCGACACCATTTACCATATAATACCTCAAACAGGGCCATCTGTATACTGAAATGAAAAATGTTGTTATAAGAAAATTAAACCAAAGAATGTTGTTGGTCCAAATATTCCATTGAATCCATCGTGAAAGCAAGTAACATATTCTACAAGGTCTGAATTGTTTGTTCTAACATCCCATCTGATTACAGATGAAAATATATACTAAAATTTAATTCCGTACCCAATGACTTCTGAAGGCCTTTCTAAATGTTAGAATTAAACCTAAGATCACGATTAGATACAATGGAGTGGGGAACTCCATGAAACCTGACTATCTCTTTAACATACAACCGAGAAATTTTATCTAATGACAAAGTATCTTGAATAGGATGTAAATGAGAAGATTTAGTCGATCAATCAACTATATTCCATATTGCATTATTACCTCAAGATATCTTTGGTAATCCCACAATAAAGTCCATGGATATATTTTACCATTTCCACACTGGCACTGGTAATGACTGAAGCATCCCATTCGGTAACTTCCACTCTGTTTTAACCTATTGACAAGTCAAACACTTCACAGTAAAATCAGCAATATCTCTTTTCATTCCATCCCAATAGTAATACTCTAGAAGATCTCTATACATCTTAGTACTGACATAATAAACTAAAAACGATGATCTATGAGCCTCACATAACTACTCATTCTTCAATTTTGAATCACAAGGCACATATAATCTCTTCCCAAACCACAAAACAAAATCATTATCAATGTTAAATTCAGGCAACATTCCCTTCTGAACCAGCTCTACCTTTTTTTGCAACCCACTGTCTTTCTTCTACGCTTGATTAATTCTTTCTGATAGAGATGATCTCACTGACCCCTGAAACAAAACAGAAGAACTTTCTACACCAACAACTTTTATGAAAAAGTTCATCAAATCAAAAACCAAAGGATCTCGTTCCAAACATAGCATGGTAAATAAAGCATTACTTTTTCGACTCAAAGCATTATCCAATTTATTTGTTTTCCCCAGAGGGTAATTAATTGTACAATGAAAATCTTTGATTAATTCTAGACATCTCCTATGTCTCATGTTCAATTCTTTCTGAGTGAATATATACTCTAAACTTTTGTGATCAGTATATATTTCACACTTTACTCCATACAAATGATTCCTCCTAATTTTTAGAGCAAAAAAAAAACAGCAGCTATTTCCAAATCATGTGTAGGGTAATTTAACTCATGAGTTTTCAAATGACATTAAGCATAAGAAATAACCTGATCATTCCGCATAAGGACACAACCAAGTCCCTTCAACAAGGAATCACTATAGATAACAAACTCACCATTTTTGGAAGGATGTTCCAAAACCTAAGCATTCACCATTCTTCTTTTCAATTCCAGAAAACAATCATCACATTTTTTTGTCCAGATGAACATAACACCTTTTCAAGTTAACTTAGTCATTGGACTAGATAACCGTGAAAAATTTTAAACAAACCATGAGTAATAACCTGCCAAACAAAGAAAACTATGGATCTCATTTATATTTGTGGGTCTTGGACATTCTTCAACAACTTTTTTTAGCAGAATCAATAGTTATGCCATTTTTGGAAACAATGTGACCACGGAATGAAATTTGTTGTAACAAAAACTCACACTTGATGAATTTTACATACTGTTTATTTTATTTTTATGGTTTGCAAGATAACCCATAAATGAATTTCTTGATCCTCTTTACGTTTAGAAAACACCAAAATATGATCAATGGAAGCAACCACAAACTTATCCACAAACTCATAGAAAAATTAATTCATAAGGTCCATGAATACAGAAGGTGCATTGGATAAACCAAATGGCATAACTAAAAATTCATAATGGCTATATCTAGTATGAAATGCAGTCTTCAGAACATCTGCTTCTTTTGGATTCAACTGATGGTACCCCGACCTCAAGTCAATCTTCATAAAATACTATGCTCCCTAGAGCCGATCAAACAAATCGTCTATATGTGGTAAATAATAATTGTTCTTAACAGTGATGTTATTCAATTCTCTATAATCAATGCAATGTCTCATTGAACCATCTTTCTTTTTTAACAAACAAGATAGAAGCACCCCATGTTAGTGTGCTAGGTCGAATGAAACCTTTATCTAATAACTCCAGAAATTTCTTCATTAACTCGAAAAGTTCTTCGTAATCCATTTGATACGGTGGTTCTAAAATTGGATTAGAATCAAGAACTAAGTAAACATTAAATTCAACTTCCTGATCATGTATAATACCGGGAAACTCATTAGGAAAAACATCAAGATACTCATTTACCATGGGTACATAATTAATCTGAATGGTTTTTTTATTTTCAAAAATATGTGCAAGGTAACATTCATTTCCATCCTTTATAAGTTTCTCAACTTCTTCATATGTTTTCAAAATCAAGGGTTCATTCTTGTATACAAACTGAAAATAATTCTGAAAGGAAACCTCTTTAGCTCTGTAGTCAATCTTAGCATGATAAAGAGAATGCCAATCCATGCCCAAAATAACATCAAACTCTAATAGATGCAAAACAATGAGGTTTTTAGGTAGAATCTTTCCGCACACAAGGATGGGAAGGTTGTTATAATTTCTGTTGGTCTCAATGTTTCCTCCGGGTGTTTTTACCATAAGTTAAGGATTCATATCTTGAGATGGAATTCCCAATTTACTAGACAACTTCTTAAAAATGAAAGAATTTGTAGACGAAGAATCAATAAACACATTGGAAAAATTTGAACAAACAAACAGTGTACATGATACTACTTAATTAGATGGCCCAACATCTACTGAAGTAGTTGCAAAGGATTTCACCACCACTTTATGCTTGTATTCTGGATTCTTTCCCTCACTTGAGTTCTTCTTTAGAGACTCATTTGCATAATGACCCATTTCATTACACTTAAAACATCTTACCGCTGGAATTTCATTGCCTACATGATAATCTACCTTACAGTTACGAGTAATATGACTATACTTACCACAACAAAATTACATTCCAGGCATGTATAAACATTCTCCAGGATTCATTTTACCACACTTCAAACATGATGGATATTTGGTTTTCTTACCTCCTAGATTATTTGACGAATTCTTTCCCTTTTCCTGCCAACTGGACCTCTTATTATGTTGTTTTTCAAAGATCAACGGATCATCAGCAAACTCCATTTATTTCTTCTTCGCACATAAATCAAGTTTTTCATAACATTTGAATTCACGAAAATCTAAATCCCTTCAATACGTTGGCTTTAACCATGAGTAAAAATTGTAGATTTTATTATCCTGATATCATATGAAATGTGTAGAATTCCTTGACATTCGAGTGAACATTGCTTCATAAGCAGCCATTATTTCATCTGCTTTCCTCAATTCTAGGAATTTTTTTTCCATCCTAAGACGAACCACCATAGGAAAATATTTTTCCAGAAACATACCTTTGAATTCATCCGAGTGAAGATCATCAATATCATCACTATCCCTGATATTTTTCATCATCGACTACCACTGATCAGCTTCACCTTCAAAACGACAAACAACAAGACTTACCTTTTGATTTTCTGAACACCCCAAGAAATCAATAATTGTCTCCATTGCTTTAATCCACCCTTCTGCTAGAACAGGGTCAGATGATCCTCTAAATAATGGGGGATGTTGCCTCATGAAATGTTCCACCGCTGACATGTTCCTCTGTGGTTTTTCTGGATGATATCATTCATGGGTACCACCAACATTTATATCTTGATCCAACTGTGCCACCACTACAACAAATTGTTCAGTTCCGATCCCAACCATCTCGGGTTGCTAATTTGGAAGGTTGTCATCCTCCTGATGTCATCCCAATATAGCTTCCCTATTTCCTCTACGGAAAACCACTCTGAACACATAAATATTTTACGTGAAGCAACATGGTAATCATTAAATGCTATATCATTTCAACCATACCATAAATTAATTTATGGACATAAATTTAACAATTTTTCTAACTCTTAAAGTTTCCTAAACCGACCTTTGATACCAACTATAAGGAATCGGCCTTAAACATTACTTAATATTGAATTAAATGAATAATTCACACTGATGATATTTTCAAGTTTGGAGTTTTAGAGAATTAGGACATAACTATTACATCTCAAAATATTACAAAGTATACACTTCTACTCAGTTTCCATTTTTTTTACAAAACATGAACTCTTGAAAAAAAAAGTGTCATTTCTAGTTCCATGTTTAAGAAAACATGTATTTTCCTTGATCCCATCCATAACCTTATTCCCCAATATGTCTTGTGAAAAACATTTCAAAAACTTGGGATGAAAAGAAAAATCTCAGTAAGGGATACACGAGGAATGAAAACTATTAGTTTTTCAAAACAACAAGTAAACCATGAATACACTAACATATGTAATACTTTTCACCTTTATGAAGTAGTAAATAATCTTCACTAAATAAATGATTATTAAATACTGTTTTGTAACCAAAATATTACCATAAAATCCATATATATAACACATAACATATAATGGTATCTTGGAACATCAACATACGTAAATGGAATAACCATACGGTCGACTTCCTCACATATCACTAAATGGAATAGCAATATGGCCAACTTCAATACCCAATGCATTGGAGGTTATAACATAACCCCTCATCCTGTTATTCACGGCACCACCCGTCGTTTGGTATATCACGTAACCAATCGTCAAATATCCAAGTACCATTATAAAATCGTAAGACATAATACAAATATAATGGAAAAAAACATTTCCACATTTAAATCACAGTATATTACTTAAATATATTGACATAAAAAATCCATTATCTCAACCATTTTCAATACCAAAATAAATAAAAGAGTATATGGTATATATTTTCTTTTAAAAACCTCACCGCTTGTTAAGGAAGCCAATGATCAAATAATACTCACGGTGGTGGAAAGGTCGATGTCACTGCGTTCGTTAAAAAGAAACATATTTTTTGTCGTTTAATAAAACGCTTCGTAGAGAAATGAATCCCTTTAAATAAAATAAAAGTCAATGGGGTTTATACACCATATAAAATAATGTTCTGTATAAAACAAAATATTACTCAATGAAATGAGATTGAGATGAAGTCCCTTACCTACTGTCTGACTTGACTCGATCACTCTTTAATCTCCGGAATAATAAACTAAAGTTAATTTCTACTTGATTAAAAACAATTTTTATATTTATTATTCATTTTATATCACATATTTCCATGTTATAAACATTATGTAATCATTTCAGTTAATATCGATCGTTTTGTTGATATTTTGGTACTTGATTCTAAAATGGACTTCTTATAATTACATGTTGTTCATGTGGTAAAAGGTTCATTATATCCAGAATTATATTCATGATTTTTATATCATATATATCATATATATCAAGCATATACATGTATTTATTATAGTACATAAAATTTAGAGGTAAGAAATGGAATTCAACGTTCATGGAGATGGTAAGTTGTACGTATACATGAACTCTACATTCATTTCTATTTCGTATTTAATTGAATGAAATAATAATGATATAAAGGTTCATTATAATTCCAGTATAACATCATATATAATATTATTATCTCCATTCTTTATAAGTCCCACATATGTCATTAATGATTCAATTCACTCTGAGGGGGCGATAATCCACACTTCCTAATAGGAAATTATCGCGTTTATCCATTATGGAAACCATAAAGGTATTCCATAATTGAAAAATACAGAGGAATAAGGAAAAAATAAAAATATTATATGTCTTATATAAACACAGTGACATCTTAAAGGCCACCATGAATGTTGTCAAGAGAAGATGAAACAATCATTGTTTCATGAGGCAGTTATTCGCCATCAATAGAAACAATATGTTCTTTAACCATTAGACGGAGGTGTGTGTAAGTGTAGCTCGAATCCTTCGCATACCAAAATCCTAGTATACTGAAGATACTGTTGTTGTTACAAATGTAAGGAATAAAAATATTTTAGTGGGTTGGAGAAGCAAAATAAAACAAAATAACATAAAAGAATACATTACCTTTAAATCGGGTAACTCCCTTTGGTTTGAACCAAAAGGGTTTCTTAAAGAGCTGTCTACCTAAGGTAAGGCATCTAGGATAAAGATAGGGATAATGGGAGCTTATTTGAGTAGAGTTTGGATGATCCAAAGGGCCTAAGAAGTGTGTGAAAAAGGTAGGAAATGGGGACTTTTTATAAGGGAGAGGAGGGGCTCTTTTGGAAAGCATGAAACTATTATTTTATTATATAATAATTCTCAGTTTCGAAAGGTTCAAAAATTATCAATGCCAAATATAAGGTGTCCCATGTTCAAAATAAAATTATTCAATAAAAATTGGACATGTTTTAGATATTATTTTAAACATTATCTTCTCATTTATTTAAATCATTCATTAATGATGTAAACACTGCATCATCATTGTGTCATTAATACTTTTTTTATTTGATGTCTAAAAATTATAAAAAAATTACCATGTTTTATGAAATATTTTTATCTTTATAATTAATATTTATAGTCAAAAATATCAATTTTATAAACCCATTTAAAAATTGTTTTAGTAAAATAATACATGTTTGTGAGATTTTTATTTTTTACTTTAAATAAAAGGTATTAATGTCATTATCTTACCCAAGTGGCTCCATGGGGTCCCATAAATTGACCCATGGATTTTATTGGTCGGCCATGACTCATCAAATATTTCTAAGAAACTTTTCAAGGTGATTTCATATAATTATATCATTATTTTTACCTTAAATTACACTAATTACCTATAATCGCGATTAATAAAACATAAAACATACTATTCACCAAAAAAATATTTTCATCCCACTGAACCAAATTTTACTTACTAATGACAACCATGTATGTCTGATTTTTGAAATTGCTTCAGTATTAAATGTTCATAAACCTCATCTCTCTTCAACCATGTTCTAAATTTACATTTAGGACATGGACATTTTATTCTCCCTTCAACGGATCGATTAGAAATTGCAAAATTTAAAAACTCATTCAAACCCTTAACATACTGAGTTGTGTTCCTCGGTAATGTGATACAACTTTTATCTATGTATATCACAATGTACCTACACAATAATAAGAAAAATTAAAACACATAGTTACTACTAAATAGAGAAAGAGATTCATATATACGATAGAATAAGATTACTGAAACATAATATAATAAAGATGATCCCCTGAGTTAGATATGAACCCTTAGTGTTTGGGATAGGGGGTGTTTCTTTGGTAAAGAGAAACAGTGTGCTAACAACGTGGTAGCTACTTTACCATGAATAACAAAACACATTGTTAATTCGGAATAACCCCAACATAAGTTCTCTATAGAGTCTTCATATAAAACTCTCATATCGAATAGATCTATTATAAATAATTTGTACTTTATATTTTCATTATTTATTTGTGAAATAATTAAATCTAATCCAATAGAATCTCATTTAAATGATGCTAAAAATATTTTGAGATATTTAAAATGAACTATTTTCTTTTATCTAATTTTTTCAAAACCCTCTAATTTTAATTAAAATTTATAGTGTAAACTGAATAGAAAGATAATGTCAGGAACCGGTAAAATTCTTGCTAAATCCTTAGTATCATGATATAGTAATGGAAAAAACATTATATAACTATCTAACATACCTAAACAAGAACGTAACATAATTAATGAAGTATTATGATTATCAAAATGGTTTCTTTTAGAATGATATCAAAATTAAATATGCATAATAGTATTATTTAGATAATTTAATTTTTTCGAATTAGATTTTATGACTGTAACATCCCATACTGGGTGACACTAAATTGGTCCCTCGAGTCAATTATCCATAAGGCAATATGTGTGCTTCCATGTACTCCATACGTTGATGACTAGATGCGAGGGTGTAAATGTGATACATTGGGGATATTATACCCATATATAAGAGTGTCTAATGATGAAATGAAAGGAGATTTTCCATAGATGTAATAAACCGATTACAGAAGTAGTAAAAATTGAAATAGAACATGATACAATAACAAATGAAAATATTTAAAAGCATAAACAACCATGTGATTCATATAACACCAGTCATCCACATGGACGAACATATAAGTTGGATTACATAAAGGAAAATGAAATGAAATACAAATCTACACTAATATATCTATAGAATATAACCTATACGGTCTCCACATACATATCTGAGCCAACCGTTCAATTACTCTAGGTCATCACCTTATCTTGGTCTTTCAATCATGAAAACTTCTTCTCGAGTAACATAGTGAAATCGATTCCCAAACAGGTTGTGATTACACTACTTAGTAGGGAACCGCCAATACAGTCGAACACATATCCATTAATATATAGATTATGTATATATGAAAAACTCATTAGAATTTCAGTAATACTAGTAATAAATTCTAGAATTAAGATAAAATAAAAACTCATATAATGTATGGTCAAGGAATGTGATCAGTCTTTCTGAGACAAAACTAGAAATGAATAAATAAAATAAATAAAGTGAAACCACAATAAACCCTTGGCTCCGTGATCCTATTCAGTGAGCTACTGAGGAATTATAAACATATATTTATATTTATATGTGGGAAAATATATATATTCTGATAAATGTATATGTATACACATAAACATGTACATATATTATTTAGGTGAAAAATGTCATGAAACAATAGGAGCTTATTATTGGGTCTGTAATCATTATTAGGTGGATGTCCTTAGAAAAGGGTGTTGAGCTACATGTCATACTAATCGAACCATTCATAATTAGTGAATTCTTCAAGTCTATAATCCTTATTGACAAAACCATCTCCATTCAGGGCCATAAATATGTTTGAGCAAGCGATATCACTATAGGGGAATACACATCGTAGAACTATCTTCTCCTATACTCTCCCCCAATAACTATAATTTTGGATGATGTATATTAATGGAAAATCCTATTAAGCAAATATTGTCTGAGGTCTAAGACCTAGGCCATGATCCATAGCCTATCCTTATATTGGAACATATATGAACACTAATGGGCTATCCCTATTGTGATATATAAAAGGAATTCTATTCAAACACAAGTAGATGCTCAGAATCTATTCATAATAACAATCAATATACACATCATCAAGAAGTACATCTAGGATATATAGTAATGTTTCATCCACCTAACACTAAAGAGTATCCTCAGAATCACTCAAGTAGAGCATAATTATCTATTGAGTATATGTCACATAAATGGTGATGTTCACCATGTCTACCACCTCAATCATGCAATTGATCAAGGAGAGGGTAATTGACCACTTCCCTTAGGAGAGAGTAATCAACCATGATTTCCAATCAATGATGTGGATTGCCATGTCCAACACTATGTCCATGAGATGGATCATGGATATCATAATAATCCCAATCACTCAAGAGAGAATAATCATCCATGAGCATCCAATCACATGGTATGTTATACCAAATCGTCATAATCAATTATCTCAAGATCCAGATTCGAAGATGTATGATTGGGTATCCCAATATTATAAAAATCAAATAAAATGTCTTAGAAGCCAGACCCTAGAATGTACATATGGGATTCCAAAATATATGAGTAAAAGGGAATATAAATCGGTTCTTATGAAGCACATCGGGGAAAATGAAAGTGGGTCTTATCAAGCCATGTTCATATTCCATAATCTAGGAAGTGACTCTTGTAATCATCAATACATCTTTGGTAAAAGGTGAAAGCATAAACAAAATCATGACAGTGGTAAGACATCTAAACCCACCACTACATGCAACACTTTGTCCAATACTTTACATCTATAAAAATGGTACAATTCCTAATCATTAAATAAGGAAGTTGAGTATAATTGTTAAATTATTAACCCACATAGATGATCCCCATACATCCTAATTCACCATACTTTTCATCACCATCGGCTAATCATTAATTTTAAAGGATTATGAAGATGGAACAGTAAATACACATTGGTATGATTAATCTGTAATCTCAATGAGATCAAAAATCACATGTTGAGGGAAGTCTAGCACAGCATGTCACTTCAAGAAACAATAATATAAAAAAACTAATATCAAAACAAGTAAAAAAATTAGAAATCAAACCCTAGGATTTGGATAGGTCACTGGGGAAGCAGGGTCACCGGGGTCGCGGGGTCGCGAGGTCGCCGGGGTCGCCGGGGGCCAGGGTCGTGGAGGTCACGGGGTCGCCGGGAAAGCAGGGTCGCCGGGGTTGCGGGGTCACCGGTGTCGCGGGGGGCCGGGGTCGCAGGGAAAGCGAGGGGCCGGGGGAGCGCGGGTGAGAATGAGAGTCGGGGTGGGGGAAGGGTTGGGGTCGTTTCAGAAAAAAAATTGTTTGGCGGCGGTTTGTTATAAACCGCCGCGAAACCTTTTGAAAAAAATGTTTGGCAGTGGTTCTTGGAACCGCCGCTACAAATCCGCCGCTAAACGGCGGTTTTGTTGTAGTGAAAGACCACTATACAATCTCTTTCCCATCAAATGATAATTCGATGTATCACTCAAGCATATATATTGAATTCCAACTACACATAATGATTCAATTTACGATCCATCATCATATATTATGGATGTGTATTTTGATTGGTTTGATATTTATAAATATTATATTTATGAAACCATAATATTAATTTAATGATAATATCATATCTACCTTCTTACAATCCAATCCATTGGGAAATGATAATGTTGTTCATGTGAATATCTGGACTACCACATCCAAAATGCGACATGAATAATTTTTCAAATATATATAACATTGATGGAAATGAGGATTTATTTTGGGATTATATATGATATATATGATTTAATAAATAAAATATAAATTTTATTTAATATTTACTATTATATTGATTCATCCATCAAAAAAATGAAGACAACATTCATTATACATATAACATACAATCTTGTCACACTCCAAGATTTCATAGTATGTTATTTTCATTAATGTAATTCAATTTCTTTTTCTACATGCAACATCGAGTTCAAGCGCACCACAACGTACCATACCAGCTGTTCAAAAGAGGTTATCAACACTATTATCATAATTTTATATTTTATATACTCCATATAATTTTATAATCCATATTATGTATTTATTAGACATATTATAAAAGAAAATTCTGTTTTTTTAGATAAAATAAGTATTTTACAAAAAATTATAGTTTACCATGTTATAATGGTAAAACATTTTTAAAACCAATATTTTACACTTTTAAATATTAAATTTGATGAAATTAAATTCTTCTATAGAATCAAGTCATAAAAATTTATCTTGGATATATTTTTCGTACTTTTCATATATATTTCATATTTTGATGAATACTGAAAAATACTAAATTTTAATTGAAAAAAAAATCTATTCGAAATTAATTATAGTGTAAAATAATGAATTATAATGGTTTTGAAGTATAATAATATTATATTTTTATCATTTAATACAGTTTAGGTCTTTATAAGTAATTTCACATTTAATTTGACATAAAAACGTGCTAATCTTTTGAAAGTATTAACTTTTTAAAACCAATCATTTTGGTTTTGAAAACAAGAATTAATTAGAAATTAATTAATTAAAATTCTATGATTTTAATTTGGTATAATATAATCCATTTTTGAATTCATAATATCAAAATTATATTAGGGGTGTTTTTTTATTTTTCTGAAAATATTCATTTTGTTATGAATAATGAAAAACAATACATCTTAATTTAAAACCAAATTTTTATTTAAATAATTATTTATATTATTTAAATTTATTATAATTCAAAATTGATATATAATACATATATAATTTAAATTTAATTCATTGGATTCGTTTTATAATAAAATAAGATGTATAATATTTTATTGATCTTTTTACCGTCTTTTGTCCACCTTCTAGGAGCATTTACAAATTTGCATAAAACTTCATTTTTCTACTTATGTGAGTTGAATTAAAAAAAACAGAAAGACACAGTTAATATCAGTTCAAAAAAATGTGGTTCAATAAGATGAAAATAATTTTTTTAATAGTAACTTTTGAATTTTATTTACCACGGTTAAAATTAAATAGGGTAAATAATGATAAAAATGACATCATAATTACAGTAAAACATAATTTAAATATATTGGATATGTATAATTAGATAATAAAAAACCTCAAGAATAAAATATGAACCTCTTTTTTCCACATGGATTTTATTACGACATTTATTATTATTTTATTAGAAGTGTTAAAAGAGTTAAATTAAATGTTTAATGACAAATCCATTATTAATATAGGGTTACACACAATATAAATTGGCTATAAATATTTATTAGAAAGGTAAAAATATTTCATACATAATGGTATTAAATTTATAATTTTTATATATTAAATATTTAAATTTATTTATGACACAATGATGATGCTGTTAATACCTTATAAATGTAATATTAAAAAAATTGATATTATAAATATCCAAATAAATTCTAAATTGAGAAATTTGATGAATTCCACTAAATTTCTAGGTAAATGTGAAATTTTAGGGTCCATTGAATAAATTTTATTCTAATTTATAATTTTTTTATTGCTTTCAAAAAAACAAACACTAAATAGTGTCAAAAATTGACATAATTGAGTATTTAAAACATATATTATATTATTATTTGATATAATATTCCTAAAAATATAAGGATATGAAAAAAGACATATATAAAGTAATATATATTAATAATGAACCTCATGGGGTTCGTTTTTCTTGTTGTAGTTTGTTTATTAACCATGTAATATAAAAATACAAAGAGACATGGTAAATGTAAAACTGTATAACTAGAGTTAAATCAAAACTAAAACGTTAATATGATGCCCTAAATCATTCTAAAAACTATTGGTTGAGAGTTTTCGACCCATCCCCACCATAGAATTTAAATATTTCATTTTGGATCCATTAGAAACCGAAATTATTTTGTTATAAAATAATATTTCAAGCTTTTCCGAAAGTGACCCTCACCACTCTTATAAAAGGGAACATCCCCTTCTATTAATGTCACACCTCCAATGCCTTTTGGCTCGGAAACCCCATGAAACAATATACTCCCAACTCTCCTCATTTCATCTAAGAGTCCTTCCTTTGTTCTAAATCCAACATAAATATCCCTTTTGATCAAATCAGAATGATGAACCCGAAGAAGAGGTAAATATTTCATCACCTCTTTCAAGTTCATTTCTTCATCCACTTCCTCTTTATTTGTTTTTTTAATAATAAAATAATAAATCCATAATATTCTATAAATTATGATTTTATTATAAAATTTTTACAAACATATTCATTATTCTATCTATCCTATAAATGACAAAGTCACCATACATGCGTATGTACGGATTACAGTCTCCACGTCATTGTGTAGTTTGTTATTCAAACACTTCATTATTTGCATGGGTATAATAAAGAGTATAACTGATTTAAATAATAAATAAAACATGTTAATGATTATGTATATGTGATATACCATCAGATTACATACAATGTCTCCAACAATATAATGTTATTTTAGCTCGTGCGTACGTACAGATTACCATCTCCACAAATGTGATGAGATTCATTCCCCATCATAATCATTCAAGAATATTTTTAATTTTATGATTAAAAATAATTTTTCTGAACTTAATATTATTCTATATATTAATAAAATACATGTTATATATAAAAAACATGGTTATGTAACCGAGTATATAAAGGAAAACATATCAGTTAACACCTGAAATGATGATACTACTGAAATATTATTAACAATGCAATATTAGAAGATCATATATGATATCATATTTATGTATATTTTTATTTTATAATTTAATGACAATGATTTAAATATTATAAAGGACATTAAATTACCCCTACCATGGAAAATCCCAAGTTAAGGGGTTTTCATCTCACTTTTTTTTCTCATGAGATTAATGCTACATTGTCTATTATTCCCTTTTGTGTGGTGTATGTACTGCCATGATTGTATTCATATTCTAACATTAATTAATTTATGGGTATTTTAATCATCGTTTTATGATCCTTCATTAATGCGGTGTATTTTTCGTATGTTACCAAATCAGTTAGGGAATTTTTAATTTTAGTTTCCACTCATTGGGCTTTACGCATACTTCATTGATTACATTACTCCCGGATTCTGAGTGAAATCCCTATTTATTTAATTATGTAATAATTTCCACTCCCCTTTGAGTTCTTAAAATATTTATAAACATATTCATTAAATTGAAAAAATCTCAAGTCCCCAATATAAGCTTGATAAGAGTAACTTTAATTCAATTTATATTCATTGAGATAAACATCCAAGTCATTGGAGTGGTTTTTAAAAGAATATGTGTGAATGTCGGATAATTTATTTACACAGAATATCCAATCATATTGAGTGTATTTATATTATTGGCACATAATTATGTCATTGATTTATCCTTAACCTAAGGATGCATCCTTTATAAGGGAATTCATCTCAACATACATTTTATTAATACTTATTTGTTGTTATGCGCAAATTCCCATTTATTTTGTGTATATACTATACATTGACATAGTATATCATGAATCCATTTATTATCATTATATTATAATATTTTTATTACCTAAATTATTTTTATTCATGTGTCTCTCATTTTGTTAGGAACTCAATCAAAAATATAATTTTAAACATTTTATAAAATTTATTCTTCTAAATCATTCTCATTAATGTCCATGTTTTAAAAGTGGTTTTATGGTTTTCATTATATGGATATTGATGTTTTAAAATTTAAATTCTTTTTTAATGATTCAATGTGGAATGGGACACATTTATTCAAAATATAGTTTAAACAAATTCTGGAAAAATAGTGATACATTTAAATGATTTTAGGAAAAAGTGTTATTTCTATCAATGATTTTTACTGGTCATTTTCAACTATGTCAACATCCTTTATTGGATATTTTTCCTGATCGAGGTTGATTTATTAACAAAAAATTCATCCATATTATATTTATGGTTTTGTTATATGTTTCAACCATTTCATATGATGAATGTGTTGGACTTATATAGTGACGGGTTGAGCCCACTATAGCTCCTCAATGCATATGTAGGTCACATGAGACAATTAGATGTGGAATTAAAAGAAGGCTTTACAAATTTGATATATAGTTTTTTTGAGGCCTAAATCATTTTTAGATGTCTTGGACAAGTCCTTGACAAGATTCTTTTGAATGTATGGCATTATACATTCCCTCCTTATGAAAATATTATTGATGGTTCATGTGGTTATTCGACTTGTATAATACCCATGACTATGTTTTGTTATGTCATTATTTACATTGCTCATATTCCTATCATAATGTGTTGAAGTTTATTTTTGTAAAGGCATGTGTTTAAAAGTATTCACCATGCCTAATGTTTATGTTATATTCCTATGTATTTCTTACCCTAACTGAGCTTTTGATCTCACCCCTTTCATATGTTTCATTTTCCCAGGATATGAATAAGTTAGTGATGACTGACTTGCCTGCATAATCTAGGAGTCATGGATGTTTATAATGAAATTAATTAGTGTTGTTTTTCCTTTCCAGTTGTATTGTAGAATGTATGTATGTATCTTGTTTCCAAGGCTACTAAACTGATAGGTCCTTTCGGACATGATTCCTTGTATCATGGCAATGTTATATAATAATGCAATGACTCCACGTAACTAGAGATTGGGTGTTACTATTGGTATCAGAGTATGTTTAGCACAATCCATTAAAACTATATTTGGATAATCTATGATTAGAGAACACTACCCTAAGATCTACTTTGAGGATTATTATTGAATAACATTGAAGAATATTGGTAATATAGAGATTTTGTGAGTTTTCCATGAAACACATCTTTTTCTGAAAATGAGTAGGTAGAAGTGGCTCTAGCACAGATATACCTATGGGTATAAACCCAATACACCGCTTTGAAATAGACTCATAAGGGAACTAGTGCATGATAACGGGCCTTGCTGTAACTCTTCGTTACGACACTCACGAGGGATATTATTAGGATAATCCACATATTCTTTACAATCTGATTTGATGTATTTTAATATAAGATGGAAATGATTAACCTTGGTTTATCCTAAGGTGTTTTTGATTAAAAATAATGTTTTATGATATTATCTAAATGATTTTATGATTGACACTATGAGTTATTGTATTAGTCAATTGATTGATTCAAGGGAAGTCATAATAACATTGAACAATACGTAAAAGGTGGGTACAGTGGTGGAAATGAGCAACAAAATAGAATGTTGATAGGTGTAATAGATATCGTGTTCATGCCTAATTGATTTTCCAAAAATATGATTAACAACATACATTTTAACCAACTCCCAGACTCAAAAAATAAGAGAAATTCGGTGAATGATAAGAGCTATAGTAGTGGAGACCATGGAGAAAATAAATCCCAATTTCCATCATGTAGGAAATGTGGAAGGAATCACCTAGGTAAGTGTCTCAATGTAACAATGAAATGATTTCTAGGGGGAAGAAGTACATAAAGTAAATAATTGCCGAGGAAAAAGGAAGAGTACTATGGAAGAAAATAAAAATTATCCCAAGAATCCATTCATAGTCATTTGCTGTAAATGTAGGGGACCTGGGCATTACCCGATGGAATTCCCTATTCTAGATGAAAACCTATTGGTCATAGAAGAACCTATATGGATGTAAATGGATTGTAAAATGTCTATGAGTATTAGTGCCCTTTGTCGATGGGATTACATTAGAAGACATTTCTCTTGTATGTGTAACACTGCAGTTTTTTATGTGAAAATGCTATTTAAGGAATAATTGTATTTCCTATTTTATATATAGTTATAAATAACCATTAGGGTTTATATGATCATTGAATTTGAGGAAATTACAAGTTATTAAAATTTGAAATTAAAATGTGTGGTATGAGATAACATTTTTGGTGAAATTATGTTATAGTTATTATGAGGAATTTATCCCATTTTGGGAATGTTATAAAATATAGTTTCTGAAAAAGGGAAACACGTAGACCATGTGACCACCCATTATGTCGGAAAAATCTATAGGAATCGAACCCATAACCATAGTGCGATTGGGATTTATCACCTACCACTGCACTATGTGAAGTCCCTAGTTAGTGTGAGTAATTATTTTTAGTTAAATGATTCTATTGATCAATAATAAGTTGATTTGGGATCTTCTGTCTTATCATATGGATATCCTTAGTGTATGAAAATTATTTGGTGATTATGTGATAATTGTTATTTTGGAAGACATTTTCATTGTTGGGAATACTATATTCCTAAAGAAAATATATTACTATGGAATTCCATTTGAGGAGTAATAATAGATTCCTATCTGTGATTTTATTTTTTTATAGTGATTCGGGTTATTTATGGAAATGATAAACCTATCATAGTGAATATGTAATTCCGTTAATTACTTTTAATTAAGTGACATTAAGTGTAGTCAATATTATATGGACATAAAATTTATCGTGGAATATTGAGTAATAAAATTATTCATTGTTTTGGGTTTTAATATTAGTTTGGATATATTGAATGATTTTAATGACAATTTTTTAAAGAATGGTATTCATTGAACATTGTTTATTATTGGTTTAATTTTTAAAATTAAGATTATTATTTCTTTCTCTAATGGATTATCCTTTTGTAGGATCATCTGATCTATTACTAACTATTTTTTTTGGTTAATCTATAATTAAAGGTTAAATATATATAGATTATCCTTTGTGAACTATCTGATTCTCTATATGTGGATTCTATAACATTAGGTGTGGCCAAGTTATCTTAATTACTAATCTTTTAAAAAAAGGTGAGTTAGTGGCAGAAATTTATTAAAGGATGAAACTCTACATAAAAAGTATGTATATCTCTTTATATTCTTATTCAATGTCATAAAAAAATTCCTCAACTTTATGAAATGGAATATAACACAAAATATGTTTTCCATTTACATTTCTTACTAGCAATCAAGTGACCATTTATCCCATTACAAGTTTATGGTTTTATTATTTTTAACATTCTCTTGATCCTGTTTTTACCACCCTCCACTGGAACAAGACACTAATTTTATCTTCCATATCCATGTTTTACTATATGGAATACTAGTATGGGTTATCTCGAGTGACTTTTGTACTTCCCTTTCTTTCTTTTAATGTAATAGTTTTTTTGACTCTTATCTGATGTGGGACATTCAATGATGTTCCCATGCCCAATTTTAAATGTGTAAGGATACAATTTCAAAAATGGGGGAAGAATGTAACACCCTAAGATTTCATAGTAAGTTATTTTCTTTAATGTAATTCAATAGCTTGCACTACACACAACTCCGAGTTCGAGCACACCATGATGTACAAAACTAGCCGCTCAAAAGCAGTTATGAATTGTATTAACTTAATTTTGAATTTAATATACTCCATATAATTTTATAGTCCATATTATTTTTTTTATAGACATAATATAAAAACAAATTCATTTTTCAAATAAAAGATTATTTTTCAAAAAATGATATTTTACAACCATTCAATGGAAAACTCTTTTTAGAACCAATATTTGAAACTTCTTATATATTACATTTAAATAAATTAATTTATTATTTAGAATCAGAGCATGAAAGTTTATTTTTGATATTTTTTTTGTACTTTTCTGATATCTTTCATATTTTGATGAATACTGTAAAATACAAAATTTTAATCGAAAAAAAACTTCTTTAATAGACATAATTTATTCTGTTAAATTATGAATTTTAATGGTTTGGTGGTATATAATTTAATTATATTTTTATCATTTAATACAATTTAGTTCATAATAAGTAATTTCACATTTAAATTTTACATAAAAACATGTCAATCATTTGATAGTTTTTAATTTTTAAAAACCCACTTTTCGGTTTTGATGATAGGAATTAATTTTAAATTAATTAATGAAGATTCTATGTTTTTAATTTGTAAAAATGGAATTCATTTTTTAATTTGGAATATCAAAATTAACTTAGGGTAATGTTTTGGTATTTTTCTGAAAACATTCAATTTTTTATGAATAGTGAAAAACACTACATTATAGTTTAAAATCGAATTTTTATTTAAATAATTATTTATATTATTTAAATTTATTTTAAGTCCAAATATAAATATAATACCTATAAAATTTCAATTTAATTCATCAGAGTCATTTTATAATAAAAATTATATGTATAAAATTTTATTGAACATTTTACCGTCTATTACCCACCTTCTAGGTGCATTTAAAAATTTTCATAAAACATAATAATAAAACTTATGTTAGTTGAATTTCCAAAATCCTAGTGACACGGTTAATATCAGTATATGAAATGCGGTTCAATAAGTTGAAAATATTTTTTGGTGAATAGTTCCTTTTTACTTTTATTTACCACAGCTAAAAGTAAATATGGTAATTAAATGTAAAAATGATATCATAATTACACTAACACATGTCCTAATTCTACTGGATAAGTTTAATTCGACCAAAAACAACCTTAAGAATAAATTATGAACTTATTTGGTCCAGTTGGATTAGATTAAGACATTTATTATTATTTTATTTAAAGAAGAGTAAAACGATTTAAATTCTACGTTTAGAAACTAAACCATTTTTAATATAGGGTTACACATAATAAAAATTAAACTATAAATATTCATTATAAAGATAACAGGATTTCCCACCTATTGGTATTTTATTTATAATTTTTAGACATTATATTATTTAATTTATATATCACAAAATGATGATGTTGTAATTACCTGGTTAATGATATATTAAAATAATTGATATTATAAATATCGATATAAATATAAATTGAGACTTATAATGAATTCAAGTAATTTTACACATTAATATGACATTTTAAGGATTTTTTTGTAAATTTTATTCGAAGTGAAAAATTATTTATGGGAATAAGAAAAATCAAATACTAAATTGTGTGAAAATTGACCTAATTGAGTTTTTAAAACAAATATTATATTATTAATTTATATAATATTCATAAAAATATATGGCTAGGCCAAATGACTTAGATATGGTTATATATATTAATAATGAAACACATGTGGTTTTCTTGTCTTTTTATCGTATGTTTATTAAACAAATGATATAAAAAAACAAAGATACATGGTAAATGTCAAACTATTTAACTAAGAGTTGAATCTAAAAGATATGATAAATATTATGACCTAAACCTGTCTAAACCCTATTGGTTGGGAGGTTTTTGACACCTCCACACCTTTTATTTTAAATAATTCATTTTTGAGAAATTAGAAACGGAAAATGATTTTATTATAAAATAATATTTCCACCTTTTCCTAGGGTGACCATCACCTCTGTTATAAAAGGGCACTTCCCCTTCTCTTAATTTCACATCTCCAAATCCTTTTTTGCATCGAAAAACACCACCCAAAAATCCTCCATAATTTCATAAATACATCTTATAGGCTTTAATTTGGTCAAAAATCCACCCTAAGGATCCCTTTTGATCAAATAAAAAGGAAGAACATGAAGAAAAGGTAAATATTTCATCACCTCTTTCAAATTTTTTTCTTCTTCAACTTATTCATTATTTTTTGTTTCCATTCAAAAATAATAACTCCCATATATTCTATATAGTATTATTTTATTATAAAAATGGTAAAACCATATTAATTATTCTATCCATCCTAAAAATGACAAGGTCACCATACATGCGTACATATGGATTACCATCTCCACGTAGTGGTGTAGTTTGTTTTTCAAACACTTCATTATTTGGATGGGTATAATAATGAGTATAACTGATTTAAAAAATAAATAAATCATGTGAATTATTCTCTATATGTAATATACTATCCAATTACATACAATTTCACCATCAATAGAATGACATTGTCGCTCGTGCGTACGTACGGATTACCGTCTCCACGAACGCGATGAGATTCATACCCCCATCATAATCATTCAAGAATAAATTTCATTTTATTATTAAAAATAATTTTTATGAAAAGAATATATTTCTGTATATTAATAAAATACATCCTATTCGTAACATACATGGCTTATGTAACTTTTTATATAAAGGAAAATGGATCAGTTAACACCTGAAATGATGATACTTCTAAAATATTATTAACAATGCAATATTAAATGATAATATATGAAATCATATTTATGTATATAGTTGTTTTATAATTTATTAGAAATTATTTAACAGTTATATATGTGGTTAATGTACCCTCGAAAAGGAAAAGTACAAGGGAATGGGTTTTCATCTCACTTTTTTGTTCTCGTGAGATTAATGCTATATTGGCCATTAATCCCATTAGTGTGGTGTACGTACATACCATAATTGTATTCATGGTGTAATATACATCAGTTTATATGTATTAAAATCTTGTTTGTCTGATCCTTCTTTCATGGAGTGTATGTTTCATAATTTACCAAATTGTTATGGGAATTTCAAATTTCAGTTTCCACTCCTTGGGAAATACACATTCTACATTGATTAATTTAATCCATGATTATGTGTGAAATCACTATTTACTTATGTAGTAATTTACACTCCCCTTTTTTTGGATATACTTTTGATTCACATAATCACTTTAGTGGTAAATTCTCAATTCATTGATATAAACTCGTTAAGAGTAATTTTAACTCAATTTGTATTCATTGAGTTAAACATCCAAGTCATTGGTGTTGTTTTTACAAGAGTATATGTGAATTTACTATGATTGATTTACAGTTAATATTCAATAATATTGATTGTATTTATACTTTTCACACATAATAATGTCAGTTATTTATCCTTAACATAATACGAAAACATTTATAAATGAATTCATCTCAACTTACATTCCATTGAGACTTCTTTGTAGTTATGCACCAATTCACATTTATATAGTGTGTATATTGTCCTTTGAAATTGTATATCTTGAATCCCTTTATTATCAGGATATTATAATGTTTTTATTACCTCAATTATTTGTATTCATGCATCTCTCAATTGGTTAGTAACTCTAACTAAAATTTTATTTTAAATTATTTATAAATTTATTCTTCTAAAACATTCTCATTAATGTCCATGTTTTGAAAATGGTGTAAAGGTTCTATTTATATGGATATTAATGATTTCAAATTGAAATTCCTTTTAAATGTTTCAATGTTATCTAGGACTCTTTGATTCAAAAATATATTTTAAACAACTTCTTGATAAATAGTGAGACTTTTAAAAATTTTCATGAAACACTGATATTTCCCTCAAAGAAATTTACATGTCATTTTCAACTATGTCAATATCCTTTATGAGATATTATTCTTGATCAAGGTTGAATTATTTTGATAAAAATCATCCTTACTTTATTGTAGGTTTTGTGATATGTTAGATTTTAGAAGGGTTATTTTTATACCATTCATGGGTTATTGATAATGTATTGAAATTATGTATGTCAGTTTTAATACAAATTTTTATGTTATGTTTCAACCTTTTCATGTGAGGAATATATTGGACATAGTAAGTAATGGGTGGAGCCCGCTATTACTCATTGATTCATCGTTAGGTCTCCATGAGACAATTAGATGTGGAATTGTCTAAGGCCTTTCCAAATTTGATATATGGTTTGGGATGAGGCCTAAATCATGTTTAAACATCTTGGTCGAAGATATGAAAAGTTGTTTTAGAATATATGGCATTATACATTCCTTCGTTATGAAAATTTTATTGATGGTTCATGTGGTTATTTGACTATTATATTACCCAAGATTGTGTTTGTTATGACATTATTTACTCAGCTCATATTCATTCCATAAAGTGTTAATGATTATTAATTTTAATGGAATGTGTTTTCAAGTATTCAACATTCCTAATGTTTATTTTATCTTATACTATAATTCCTACCCTAACTTAGCTTTTGAGATCACCATTTTCCTATGATTTATTTTCCCAGGATATGAAGAAGTTAGTTATTAGTGACTTGTAGGCATAATCTATGAGGCATGGATGTTTCTAATGTAATTATTTAGATTTGTATTTATTTACAAGTTGTAATGTTGATCTGAGGTATGTATATTGTTTCTAAGGCTACTAAACTGATCGGTCTTTCGGGACATGATTCCCTGTATCATTCCAATGTTATGTAATAATGCACCGACTATGGATATGTCAAGAACAGAATCTGGTCACCATTAAAACCGGCACCCGAACTAGACCAAGGCAAGGTACAAAGGGTTTTCATGATCCCCACTAGCTAGAACATGTTCCTGGGTATTATAAAATAATGTTTTGGAACAATTTACCCGAGTTTATAAACATTAAACAATAAACATAGTCAATAAAACAAATATGGATTTTTCAACTAAAAATGTATTCTGCAAAATTTCAGAACTGAATTACATAAGTTAAAACTATGTTTAAAGACCATTAAATAGGTTAAAAACAAAATAAGGACAGAAGAAGAACCTCTACATGGAAAGATGCACTACATGTAAGCTGTCTCCACAACACCGCATCATGAACGACCGGTAAAAACCCAAACTGTTGGCACAAAAGGTGTACCCTAACATGAAACAACAAAATAACCATGTCTACTTATACCCAAAGGTGTAAGTAGGTTGTGATACAATGACTAGTACGATACCACCACTAAGAGATTAAATACGATAAAAATTAAAAGACCAAAAAGAATTAAGGTCTTCATGAAACATGTAATTTGTAGTGACAATTTTTACAATATGCCACTTAAAAAATCAGTTTTCATGTGGGATAAATTAAATAATCAACTTGTTTCAATTAAATTACATAGATAATGAATTTCCCATTCAAATATAGCATATGACTATGGTAATTATAAAGGATCTAATGAGCACAAGTAGTAGGAAATAACCCCTAGGCACTAGCTCATTGTGGGTCTGTGGTACCTCGTATCTCAGTGTGAGTAACCATCACAAATATCTGTTCTCATGAACGAGCCACTAGTAGGGAAAATACCAAGAACCAAGAGGTCCCCAATCAACATAATCATAGTTTAGTTAGAGTTGTAATCATCAATCTTGATATTTGAAACTGAGGCCAAACCCCACGGATTCACTAGCCTACTTGTACATGTCCGCCCACCAAGATTCTCGTGTATTTACTTTGTGCTCAAACATGTTCAAAAAGTCAAGAAATATTATTTTCAAATTAATATATCATTTCTTCATAAACACTATGTTGAACTACCCACATGTTTACCACACAAGTCACTAATTCCATTTTACATACAAAATGATATGAAATCCGACTCACACCAAAATAGCCCACAACACTTTTCACATCTCTTTAACACTTCCAAAAATCCTTTATAAAATTTTATAATACCATTCCAATATATTAAAACATACATAATAACCCACTCACTTGTTACAAAATACTCTTTTTCATAACCAAAATCCATTTTGCACATCACACTCACACAAAACATCACACATCACTTTCACATCTCTTACACACATTAGTAAATACTTCAAATATTTTTGAAAAAAATTTCATAGATGGAACAAATAACAAAATAGCACCTATAACATTTAAAATGTACCATTTCAGAATATACACACTACAAAACATTTTGTTAATATGGTTTCACCCCTTACATAAATCATTAAATCATTCAAATCTTTCATAAAACAATTCCAAAGAGTATACCCAATCTTTACTCAGAAAACATATTTCAAAACCATATTTCAAAGACCTATACACACCAAATTATTAAAAAACAATATTTTTTTAGCCATATAGACATTTATAAAAACACTTTCAAGTGTTATAAAATCACCTTGTATAATACAACAAAAGATAAAAATAAAGACACACATTTTCATAAAAAGATCTGAAGAAGTATAACAAACTTTTACCCAAAATCCATTTTCAAAAACCCCCTTAAAAGGCCTACATGACCCTAAGGAATTAAAAAACATAACATTAATCCCTATTGAAAAACTAATAAATCAATTTTATATTTTATAAAACTACCACAAAGATACCACAGGTGTTACAACCGAAAAGTTAATTACTTCAACAAATATGCAATTATAAAATTAAATGCTTAATTAAATCCCTCAATTAAAGTTTTCACACCACATAAAGCATACGGGGAACATGAAAAACCAGTAAAACAAGAAAAATAACTCATCATGGAATTGTTAACCCTGGAATCACCTACTGAAAGCGTCGGATCCCTCAAAACATTGTGCAAAACATCAACTGCACCACCACCGCACCACAAAAAGATATATCCAGCCCTATACAACAATTTTGACCAAAAAGACACCAAATAAAACCCTACCATATAACCCTAACTTATTGAAATTTTATAACATAATGAAAGTGGGAGGAAACCCAAAGGGAAGTGGAAGAAAAAAAGAAGGAACCACTTTCCTTGAAAAATATTGAAGAAATCACCCCAAATACACCAGTATCTTAATTTCAAAACATCCAACCATACAAGGGAGATTTGAACAAGGTTCAAATTATCATTTAGGAACTAAAATGGGGTAAATGAGTGAGAAATGAAGGAGTTATGAAATAATCCATTTACCGCTTTAAATCTGGGAGATTTGAGAAATTCAAATAAGTTTCATCCATATTTGTGATTAAACCAAGATCCAAATGGGGTAGGATATTATGGGGGCGCGCCATGGGTTTGTGGGATTGGGGGAGAGTTGGAATCAATGAAAACACGTAAATATTGAATGAGATATTAAAGCATTAATAATATTTTTAATGCAGGAAATGTGCTTTTGGGCAGGCGCAATCCCTTAAATAAAAACACATATCCACAATGATTATGGATTCATAAATGGTCCAAATTAATATGGTGGTGTTAATAGGTCATGGTATGACAAGTAGGAATTCTAATTGATGAAATATGTAGAAAAATGAAGGACATATAAAGGAACAACAATTTATTTTTAAATATGGAATTGGGATCACAGTTTGGCACAATTCATGAAAACTCACACATTCCTCCGTAAATGCATGGGAAACCCCCAAAAAAAGAATGAATGGAAATTAAATGAAATTTAACATTAAAATAAGTTATGTATATGTCAATTATCCACACCATAAAAATAATATATCTCCATAAATATACAGTAATTCCATATACAAAAACCAAACCCAACCGATAAATGAATATGTACTTCATTTCCAAGCTTCTCCCCCAAGGGATCAAACACCTTTAATGATCAATTAATGAATGATTACTCTCACAACTAGTACTTACACCACATTACTAAAATGATCAATCACATTTATACATTATCCCAAAAGAAAACTCCTCAAACACTATTCGAACAAGACTCAAGCTATTCTCCCAAATGAAAAACAACTTCCAATAGGGTTACACATACTTTACACTAACTAAACCATTGGGTGCTCTCCAATCCCCACATTTAATCAGGAAATATATTAGTATCTAGATAGTTTCAAATGTGACTACCTACATCCAAACAAATACCATGGATATATCTAAGTTATTGGTTTGGGGGGACATAAATAGGCTCCCAACTATAATAGACAACCTATATATTTTTTCCGAGACTGAATCAAGACACTAACAGGGGGAGGAATGAACGGAATCCCTAGTACAAAGGGTAGAATTCCATTAAAAACTTATGATGTAACATACATGTGAATCATAGTGGGTCTCCCCACCATAATAAACAACCATCTTAACCAAACAATATGGACCGATAGAAAAAGACCCAAAAAAGTTTAATGATTTGGAAATGGTTCACAATTAGTCCACACAGTTTGGGAAACTGTGCAGTAACTGCACAGATCATTCTTTTTTCATGGCTTCCTGGCACATGGTCACAACTAAAAGTGCAAAAAATATGTGATCATCTTGTGTAGACCAATTTCCAACTATTCTACAACGACTGAATGGAAAAAAGGGCGAGAGAATGACATAAGGTGATAACATGGGTACATGGCCCTTAACCTATTTACACCAAATGAGAACAATGGAAGAAAGATGATGACACCAGAGGTTTAAACTCTTCATATATTTCATACGGAGGATAAGACATTGTACAAGGGTTTAAAAAACCAAGGTATTTTCCATGACTACGAGCCAACTTCTCTCTGAGACTAATAGTTGGATCTCAAATGATTGAATCATCTTCGAACTCACAGTTAGGCATTGGAAAGCCCCTAAACGAGAATTATTCTTTTGGTGCCAACAACAACTACAATTAAATTCCCAATAATATTACCAAGACAAAACACATCCAAACACACTTTACTGCCACTCAATATATGACGGAAGCAAGGTCTTAGAAGATACACACATGTCACACCTTGTTTATTCGAGTGATAAACAATAGAAGTAAAGAAAAACTATACACACCTACCTCTAAAATGGATAATTTGGATGTTTGTACATGGGTTACATTCTCCCAAAATAATAAGGACTCTCATAGGATTGCACGACATTCAATTTTATGGTCAATCGAGCACATGACATCACAAGGAATCACCGAATAGGACCATGAGACTGATGTAAATAATTCATATAGAGGGACCTTATACAACATCCCAAACAACACAAAATTCTAGAAAGAGGAAACAATATCCTCTCGTGACCAGATTTACCACACATGTAGTTAATCATGAACTCCTTCTTCTAATAGACTACAAAGGACTAAGAGGACCTCTTAGACACCATCAAGACACTCATCCATGATAACAACCCCAAACCACTTCCACAATCATCAAATTGAAAACATAAGAAGTTAAGGTCTCGTTCAACCATCAATGATCAATCTTCTGCTATAAGGGGATAAAAAACCAAGAATGGAAATGGTGCAGACTAAATCTAAAAAGATCATGAAAAATATTACATACATTGATCAACTATAGTATCGTAAAATGGACAAACAACATGGGTTGCACTTTAGTTGTGTGCTAACCCTTAATGGGGGCGTACCAAATCCAACGAGAGAACCCAATGACCCATCCAACCAGGTCAATTGGTCAAGGAATACCACAACCAGATCCAAACTGATGAGAGGAACCACCATAAATGATTCCAAGAATATTCTTAGAGGATACCACTAACCTCCCCTTCAACCCATCTTATCGACCAAACAAAAAACCAAATAATTATTCAATCAAGAGGGGTTCTTGGACTCAAAACATTCCAGAACATCAACATTTCAAAATACACATAATACAGAACATCCCAAACCACTCATCAAGATATCTATTAATTTTTTAAAAAAATATTTCATTGAAAATAAAAAGTTTGGCTGTTAGCATATCCCCCAATGGTACCCCATGGGCCCAGACATGCATTTTTCTATGCCACACCGGAACCTTCCTCATATCCATCCTGGAACTCATCCAATCGTTCCATTAACCATCCATCATCCCTTAAAGACCTATTAATTTGATGGATCATGCAAATTCCATAGGTTAGTAAAAAAAACTCATTCCACTCTTCAAAACCAATACAATCAACCAATACTTCCTTTTTCTCAAGATCACTAACCACAAAATCGAACCCAAATTACTTCATTAAAAAAATTCAGAAAGGAACAATCATTCCAATGAAAACACACTTTCAAGTTATTCACGTCAATTTCAAAACATCTGATCCCATTAAAACACCTTTCAATATTTTATAAAACACTATTGGAAAAACTTTTTCAAAACCAACCTTGATATAGTTAATGAATTCAAGAGAGGTTCAAACACAATATTTTCCATTCAAATACAATTTTGAAATTTCAGTTCTCCCTGTTCAAAAATCTAACTATTTTATCCTTATTAGAGAATAATTTCACAAATTATATTCAATTATTAAAACCATGTCACCTTAAAACCAAAGATCCATGATTTCAAAAAAAAGATCACAAGACAATGCTAGAGGATACTTGTTTTAGAATGTGAATTGGACCTATGTTTGGCGGCCATATTACAATCACTTCACTGTCATAGAGACTGTTTTAGTGAATATCCATGGATCCACATAGCATACCTAGCCCTGGAAGCTCACCGAGACCATTAACCCAACTCTCTTTTTATTTCCCCCAATCATCATCAATCGATGAAATCCAAAGGACTCATATAAATTCTGACTTCCAATGGAAACTCGAATCCCGTCATGAGGTGTGGTGATCATACAGACTACTCATAACTGAAATAACTTGTCCCAAAAATCCTAACTCCATACTCTCCCTACTTTTTTCCAAATAACGTGACCCAAAGAGTTAACTGGAACCTCCTAAAATTCAGTTTTGTCACGAATTGAATCTTGTCTCCATCAAAACCGGCACCCGACCAAGCATGACATAAGTCCTATAGGGTGTTCCCAATCTCCATGTGATGGCACACGTTCTTGGGTATCTTAAAAAGACATTTGGTAAAGATTTACTTGAGTTTAAAATGTGATTACATCATAAGAATATAATCTATCCATAAAATTGTTACCCCATCAAAGGTATAGAACACATTTCATATATTAATATTATCATATGAGACCATTAAATCATAGTAATTACGCATCAAAAATAATGTCACATATCATTAGGGATATAGAATCATCAAATATTTCATATAGATGTTTGATCAGATTTACATATTTCCAATATAAGACCATGCACATTGATTAGTTCCCATAGTGGATAATGTAGATTGACATTTTATCCATAATTATCTAACGATATATACATCTTCACCAAATGTATTGGAGGGCCTTAAATAATTAATCCCATTATTCACTTAATAAATATCATAAATATATGTTACATAATATAAAAACCATTCATCAAATCATGAAATAATAATGAAGGAAAATTAAAGTAGTTTCTTAAGAATTTCATCATTTTAACAGTGTAACCTGATAAAAATATTGTTCTCATAAACATGTCATTATGATAAATATAATGAATTAAGAAAAATAATTATGATTGTATCATTGTATCATATAATAATAAATACATAAATATTAGTCAAGAATGTTATCATAACAGAAAAATAAATTACAAAATCATTGGAATGATTCTAAAGATAATTATTCGTTTTAATTTTTTAACAATAATTAAAATTAACAATTAAAAAAATAGTCTTTTTTTTATTATAAAATAACCTTGAAAAAATGTAAATTAATATTAAAATACCTAATTATTCATAATTGAGTGGATTTTTTCATTCATATTATCTTAATATATTGATTAAATTATATTTTTGAAAAAAGGGATAAGGTAATGTTATGAAAAATGTCTTGAACATTCCATTAAAATAATTTTTATTTAATTTAATAATAAAAAATGAATTTAATCTATAATATGTGAAATATAAATTACATTTTTTAAAAATATTTATATATGGTTTGCGTTGATAAAAAATCCTTTTTGAGTAAACATTGAAATAATTTTGGTTTTCCAAATAAACATTCCTTCAGCATGTTGAGTACTTAACGGGAATAAAAATAAATTTAAGAATTTTTTCTAAAAGAATAGCTGGACATGAATAAAATTAAAGGAATTAAATAATATATGATCATATAACATAAATCAATTAAAAATATTGAATAATTAATTCTGATTAATATTAGATTGAAATAATAATATCATACATTGAAATCAACTTTCATTAGAGGCATCAATTTATTGGTGTAAATCATTTAGTTTTTAATAATAATTTCAATTTGGTATTCCATATATTATTTAATTTATCTTGGTTATATCATTTTTTATTTCAATTATGATATAAATGTCATATATATTCATTATATATGTATATATTTTGATTTAAATATAAAAAAAAGATACAAAATTGAATTACACTATTCCTGGAGAATCTAATGAGCCGCAAATACTCATTGGCTTGAGAGCTCAATGAGTCATTACCAGGCCTTAAGATACATCCCCAAGATGCCAAAGGCTATCAATAAATGATGAAGGGTTTCAAATACAAGTTGGGGGGGGGACGATTTAGCCTTTATGATATAACCCATAAACCACCCAAGCATAACCGAACATTCCCTAAATGATGCATGACCAAATGAATGACCACTAAAAAACTTCATTTATGTCATACAAAATCAAGTACACAACAGTGGAAGACCAAACTAAGCATAAATATACACTAGATGAACAACTCAAGACTCAAAAAAGAAACCACAACTATGTACTCAACAAGCTCCAAGCTCCACAACATCTCCCAAGCATCACCACGAGCCACAATCAATACGATGCTTTACCTTTACCTGTGTCCCGGAATACAACATATAAAAAGCCCCAAAGTTCCATAGCCGGGGTGAGTATAAAACTCAGTATGATTCCCCAATGACAACCCTACTAACACCACTTGGATTGAAAGGTTAGCAACATTTATATATGTAACATTTTATATAAAACATTTTCTACAAAGTAGTTTATAACTAAATATAAACAAGTTTCCAAAAACCATTCATAACTAAAGTCATTCCATGAAAACTTCAAACCAATTTTCCTACTAGATATGTTTGCATAAAAATAACCAAAAAATCATAAAAACCATTTCACAGACATTCATTTCTAGCATACCCAACTATTCCACAAACCAATGAAACTATCCATGCATGCTACTTTTATCCATAGAAGCAATTATGGAGGAGACTTATTACCCTTATCCAACCCAAATACACATGAATGTTTGATGGAGGAGATCCCAAACCCTTATCCATCCCTAGACTAATGGGGGATACCTCAAAACCTTATCCTTCCCGAATGAAATATGAATGTTTGACATGGGAGATCCCTAACCCTAATCCATCCCCACACTGATGGGGGAGACTCCTAACCATTATCCATCATGAAAAATATATGAATGTTTGACAGGGGAGATCCCTAACCCTTAACCATCCCAACACAGATGGGGGAGTCTCCAAACCCTTCTCCATCCCGAATTCTATATGAACACACACCAAATCATCCCATAAATCATGAAAAAACACCCTTTCAATAAAAACACCTTTTTATTGAAAACAATTTCCATCAAAACCATTTCAATTCCAAACCATTTCAATTCCAAAGAATTTCAATAAAACAAACTTTTTATTGAAAACCAATACCATCAGAGTCATTTAAATCTCAAACCATTTCAATAAAACACCATTATTAATGAAATCCCATTTTTCATCAAACCATTTAAAATTTCAGTAAATCCATAATTTAAAATCATCATTTTAAATTCAAGAAGCCAAATCACTTTGAAAAACAATTCCTCAAAATTTCACAATTTCACAGAAATCAAAATTTATCACTAAAGAAGATTTATTCAATGATTTTCACAATAAATTCCACACCACAAACTCAGTTTGAAAGCATGCCAATCTTTTCTACTTGGTGTATTCGAGAAGGAATCCCCCTAACTCAATGGTTTTGACGAAAACCACAACAGTCGAAGACCACTCAAGAAACCCCAGTCGATTCTCCAAAAACCCACCTTAGATCTCTTATCTAAGCTATTTCAAGACCAGATATCATCATATATGGCATCCACACAATTATATATACCCAAAACGGGCATATATATAAGAAACTGAGAGAAGGAAATAAGTAGATCTATGTATATCTAAGAAACAGATCATGAACGGAGAAGAATGATAACATACCTCAAGAATCCGGCTTTGATTTTCAAAGAAGAAGTCTTCAGATTGCCTCTAGAATGGGGGGAGAACCTTCTCTAGCCATAGGAGAAGAAAAATACCAAGTTATAGCTGCATATACTCTTAAACGAGGCGCATAGAGGAAAAATGAGTGTGATCCACTTTTATAGGTTCTCATTTAAGTGGCCACACAGTTTTCTCACACAGTTAAACAAAACGTGCTCTAGATTTGCCTTAGCCACTACCTTGACAGACCCTTCACGCATGTTTTGGCCGCATGGTAAGACAAACCGTGCACCTCCCGTGCCAATGCTACAGCCTCCAAGACCAACTATACACGATTTTACCACATGGATAAGAAAAACTGTACGCCATCCGTGTGACTTCCCCTTTTCCTCAAAACATCATTCAAGTTCTCACGACTCCCCCATTCATCACCCATAACATTAAAACCATTAAAATTATCATGAAAGGGTTACATAATAGAAACCGGGTGTACTACACTCTCCCCACCATTGGCATTTCGATCCTCAGAAAGTAGAAAACATTCACCCAAATAAAAGAGTTTTGATCACTACTCCTTCATTTCCTTTTTACGTTCCCATGTCTCTTCCAGAATCTGACCATGCTTCGATAAAACCCACAATAGACTGATGCTTTTTCCCTGCAATAGTTTATCTTTCCTATCCACAATCTGTACCGGGATATGTATCAACGAAGCATCCAACTCTAGTTAAACGTGATCACATATGATCACATGGTCAAGATCAGGCTGATATATTTTCAACTAAGATACAAATATCATAGTATGCATTGAACTAAACCGCGGTGGTAATGCTAACTGAAATTCCACCTCTCCAACTAATTCAAATATCTGAAAAGGGTCAAGTTATCTAGGAGATAAATTTTTCTGCTTCCCAAAACGACAATGAAAAAGACTTAAAGTGATCTTCAAGAAGACATGATCACCCAAAACGAATGACAACGGTCTCCGATAGTGATCTTCATAAGATTTATGACCACTCAGATCCATCTCCATCCTCTTTCTAATAAACTAGATCTTGCCTGTTGTCTCTTGGACAAGTCTTGGCCCGACTAGTGATATTTCACCCATTTTCACTTATCATAGTGGAGAATGACAAGGACGCCCATTCAATGCTTCAAACGGAGCCATGCATATCATGGATTGATAATTGTTATTGTATGAGAACTCTAGTAAGGGTATATTCTCCTTCCATAAGAAACCAAATCAATTACACAAGCCCTCAACATGTCGTTTAACATTTGTATCGTCCGCTCAGATTTCCCATCCATCCGGGGATGATACGCCATTCTCATAGTCAACTATGTTCCAAGGACTCCCTGTAATGATTTGCAGAAATGAGATGTGAACCTTGGATCTCTTTCTGCGAATATAGAAATTGTTACACCATGCCTATTTACCACATCTCATATATAGATTTTTGAAAGATCATCCACTGTATAGGATTCATGAATAGGGATGAAATGGGATGGCTAGGTTAGATAATCCACTATCACCCAAATGGAATTGTGTTTCTAGACTGTTCTTGGAAGACCTATAAAAAAAATCCATTTCTATATGATCCCATTTCCACACTGGGATAGGTAATGATTGTAACATACCATCTGGTCTCTGATGCTCTGCTTTAACATGTGACAAGTTATGCACCACAAGACGAACTCGACCACCTTCCTTTTCATTACACTCCACCAAAACTGCGCGTTCAATGACTTATACATCTTATGTGTACCTGGATGTACAACCCATCATGATCTGAGACCCACAACGCTTCATTTTGTCAATTTGGAGAATCACCGGTGGAGAACTAAGGAAGTAGGAGGGGGGTTCATTTGTGTGTATAATTAGGAGGGGGATAGGGGATTGATATTTATTTCATTTTTCTTAAACTAATCAGATCAACCCACACCCCATCCCAGACTAATCCTCCCGGCATAGAGAAGATAAGGTCACCCATAAGGAAAACATGGCCTTATGAACACAATGGCGCACTCAGAATTGTGATCTAAGACTCCATTTAGGAGTTATTCGAGCCGAATCTCATATGTAAGCTTTTTCATTTATTTATGAAAACGACCCGGGTGGCTTTTCTCACAGCAGGCCCGTGCCTGCAAAGTATACACCCTGCCTAGGGTAAACGACACACTTCGAATGAAATTGTGGCCTAAGATTCCCGTTCCGAGCTACCTTTTATGAGATAAAACACCCCCTTCACATGCATAGTATTAAAATACTTAATATTTTTATAAAATTAAATTTCAGGCACACCGGGCCTTGGAATCGCACGCCGTCTTCACGCCTAGATCTGTATTTATTCATAAAAATATTCCCAAGTATGCAAAGGCCAATACCGGAGTCGCTATATCCTCCTCACCTTAGAAAATTACTTCATCAAAAATCCCAAAGCACAAAAAAAGAAACTGCACTCTTTACTTGGTCTCCCACGCGAGCGAGTTTGCCAACAAGAACCCCTGACCGAACACATAAGTTAGAGGTACCCTTTCACCAAACCTCAATACTATCCACTTTGGGAGGCACTAACTCGCCCGCATGGTTTTGATCGAGTCACAAAAACTTGTCTCGGTGGGGGAAGGATCCATCTTCCTCGCGCATTTGAAGCTCGCCGAACAACACCAACACATGGGCATACCAACGCCTAAACTAAACTTGAGAAAAAAAAATGGAAAGAAAAGAGAACCACTAAATATTGTCTATCAAAAGTACTGTAGAAAGTAGAAAGGAAACAAGGAGTACCTCTATCCATCCACAGAGCCTCTGGGTCAATAGCCTCTAGGGAATGCACCTGACCTCGCCCTCGTCCCCCAGCTCTTTGAGCATGGAGTGGACCACCTGGGGGAGGGGGTGGTGGAAACTGATACTGCCTACCACCTCATGTTGCTGCCCCAGCTCCATCGCCACATCCACCACTCTATGGATCTCCTTGCTTGAGACACTACCTCTTCCAAGGCGGTCTGTCGACCGACTCCCTCTCAGCATCACGACGGGTCATAAAATATCAAGAAATATGTCCCTGACCGTCGGAAGCACAACACTGCCTCTCCTGTGGCTGACCAAAACTGGCATGTGAGCCCTGATCCTCAGATCCTCCATCCTGGGGTCACATAATGAAACATCGCAGACATTAGGGCCCCTGATTCTGTAGCTGGCTACTAGATGTCGATCCAACTGATGAAGTCTCTGCACTTGCATGCCCCACTCTAACAGGCCGGAACTGCTCAACCAGAAAATTCTACACCACCAACGCTCTCTCTCGCACTCCATCATAGATGGGCAGACACAGAGAAACCACACCTACCCATATATCTCTACGTAGGCCCTTCTCGAAGATCTAATCCATAAATAATGGGTCTCGAACCATATTCAGGGAGTAACATGACTTGTCTATAAACCTTGCTGAGTACTCTGACACATTCATGACCTCCTGCCAATATTGTAGAAGCACCTGAATCTGCAATGACCTTATCATCACAAGATATAACTCTTCCATAAAGAGTCGATCAAAATCTACCCACGATAGAATATTCTCATCATGGGACATGTATGGGTTGGTGTCCTGATAACCAACTATTTTGTACTTTTATTACATGAATGTTAACTTATTATATATTGTTCATTGTTCTGCATTATTATAATATAATAATGTCCTGGAATATTTGTTGCATTAAAAAGGTCATGGAAGATCCCTGATATGATGTGAACCTTGAAATTCTATAACAATATTCTTAAATAAAGTTCTACAGTTGGATGATATACTATGATAGGACACATAGTATACAGACCGTCATGTGCAAGTGCTAGTAAGAAGATGAGACTCTCTCTCATTGAGTTCGCACTTGGTAATCTCCAAGATGGGAGATTATGAGAACTGACCCGCCAATAGCAATTCTGAATGTCTTGGTGTCATTGGAAATTGCTATCTACAAGCATGGGTAATGATCCTTAGACTAGAATATTATCATTAACTCATGTCATGACTCGCACACATAGATTTACTGCCAAAAACTGTCACGCAGACAGTTGGCGGGAAGTAGGGTACGTTGGGTGCATCACGAGTGACATGTTGTTAATGGATAAGTTTAGGAAGGATTTGTCCCTTACATTTATAAAATTTGATATATCGGACCTTTGATTGAAATAGAACTATCGCATTAAATTCCATGGACATGGTGTGAACGACAAGTTTATTTCAGGTAGTCAAAGAATGACGGATCAAGAATATAGGTTTATGACACTGCCATGAAACCTTCTTGATGAGATATTGAGACAAAGGGATTAAATTACACAGTAAGAATTTGTATGAGGTGATACTTCAATGCATCATCAACTTCTTTCTCTTGGGTTCCTTGACCCGTTTCTAGACAGAAATATTGGACATTAGGCAAGCTCGCCTAATGCCAATGAGAAAAGGGCCTAGAGGGGCACACACTAAGTGTATTCAAGTATCTCAAGTAGAATAAAGATTATTCCTATACGTGGTTTAATAATTATTGAAGGAATCCTAAATCATTTTAATAATGGAGGAAGATGGAAATGAAAAACAATATATGCACGTCGTGTATTAAAGATTACACTCCGTTTAGTTTTTCATGGAAAACAAGTACACACCCTGTATTAATAATTACACACCGTCCTAGTTTTCTTTATGGAAAGGAAATGAATAAATGAAAACAAGATATAAACTTTGTGTACATTGAATGTCCACGCCATGTAGTTTTCCATGAAAAACAAGTACACGACATGTATTTATTAACACATGCTGTATAGTTTTTCCAGTCTGGGTTTTGAGAATATAATATTTTTCTAAATGATATTTATTATAATCAACATGGGCACAGGTAAAGGAATTAATTATTTGACGTGGGGGTTTTAAATAAGAGTCAATGAAATAAATAAAATTTGTAACGCATTTATTTATTGTCATAACTATATAACCTCAAACTTGATTTTAAATATCCTCACAACCCCAACTCTTTTCCTAACCCGTGTGATACACAACAATTCTGGATAATTCTTTCAAGGCCCAAAGAACCTCTTCCTCCAAGAATTCTCTTAAGACCGAGAGAGATCCTCTTCCATCAGAACAAGACGATCTAAGGTGGACAACTCATGTAAAGGCTTCTCCACGCTAGCACCCGAAGAATCCTTTGGCGACGTCTAGAGATATGAGGCACACGTGTAGATCACTGCTAGAGGGAGTATACACTTGGCTTATGTGACGCAACGACAAATCACATCAACAACGTGATCAATAACATCAATGAAGAAAGAACACCCAAAAGGTATTTCTTTATAATTAATTAAATTAATTATAATCAACCTGTAACGATCCTTGTTTGTGGTTCCGGGACAAACCTTCTTCTTTGTCTTTTTCTGTGATTCGATCCATGGTGACTGGCTTTTATCATCGTATTTATCCCGGATTGATCATTTCTAATGACAAAAATCCAAGTGGGCGCATCCATCCATGTGCTTCCACTGCGCCCGTAACCTTCAAATGGTATCAAAGGGAGGTTACAACATTGATTATAGTTATTTAATTTTCTTTGATAATTTACGCATTTATATTTGATTCAATTTGAAATAAATAGTTCTATAAATCTGAATAAATGAGATCTATTCTTCCTCCATCATTTCTCGATTCATATTACCGAAATGGCCTTTTTAATTTTAATTTTGATTAAAATAAAAACAAGGAACTCATCTTGAGGATCCTCACTTTCTGTATGTACAACATGGGATTACACGGCGTGTACATACAACTATACACCATGTACTTAGGTTCAACGAACCGGCACTGGTCCGCCAAACCACGCCGTGTGAATTGATTATGCCTATGTATTAGTGAAGCTGTGTTGACCAGAATTGAACAGTGCGTGGAAACCGGAATACACAACGTGTATGTTGGAGCAACACATCGTGTAGTCCGATCCCGCCCAGGTGAAACCATGTACAAGGATAAGCCATGCACCTCGTACACAGGATTTATAGGATGGTTACCACGTAACAAGGAAGTACATGCCATGTATGTTTCATCTACACGTTGTGTACTCCAAAATTCCCATAGTATAGAAAACAAGCCAAAGCCCCCGGCGTGTAGATTGGATAAAAGGTGAAAAGAAATACACGCCGTGTAATTATAAACTACACGCCGTGTACTTTCCAGAAATAGAATTTCACGGGTTTACTCCAAATTAAAAAGACACGTACAAGGATTATGGATGAGAAGAATCTCAAGGAAATTCAGAAAGGAATTTAAGATAAATAATTTATTAATTATAAGATCATAATTAATTTAATTTGAGCACGTATTATCTTAAATGAAAGAATGATTAAAAGAATTTGAAATCTAAATATGTGTAAATGTCGTTGCATTCTATGGATGATCATGAGATAGACCAAGACCCTTTCTATGTGTATGGTTTCATTTAAATTAATTTAATTTAAATTTGTTGGCCCGTGAGCCCTCTTCCAATAAAATGTAGGGAATGTGTTCCCATGGTTTCTTTAATGTAAACCCATGTAATAGAGGATCTCCCAAGCCAGAGTAGATGGTTCAAATCCCGAAGCTGAGACGAAAGTGACACAAGAAGATACAAAGGTGGACAGGTGGGAGTTTTAAAACACGAACCAACAGGTTTAAGGTGTTTTCCCTAGGTCAGGGATTGCTTATCAAAACCGCTAGATAAGATAACCAATAAAATCTCCTGATCATGCCATCTTATTTTATTTCTGTCTGATTGCTTGGTTTATTTATTATGTATGTGTTGTCGTGATCACATAATTAATAAAATGAAAAAGCATGCAATGATGGAATAAAATAAAAACCAGACTATGCGTAAACATTATCAGAACATGGTTAATCACTTAAGAAAGCATCACTTAATATTAACAAGCATGTGATAATGAAAAAATATTCATAAAGGACTAAAATACCTCAATACCATATTAAGTCAGACCAAGACTTCTGTTGCATGATTAAGGGAAAGACTCAATAAAAATATGTGTTTGACCAACCCTTGTTGGGACACTTACTTTTATAAAGGAAGACCTTATGAATGGTTTCGGGTTGACATAACCATATTAAATCATGATAAGTATCCCTTGCTAGACTTGGTGTAATATTGGAGGCAAGAGTTGAGGAAATCCAAGTCAGGATTTCAGTATTGGGGATTCCACTCAACAGATCAAGGAACTGTAAGCTCACAGTTGGAAAAGACCTTCCTACCTAAATCCCTTAAAATATCTTGACCAACCCTTGTTGGGATTATGCGAAGGGGAATATGAATCCTTGCAACTAGAATGTTAAAGAAAATGGACATTCCAAGTTCAATGGTGAGGGCCATTGGGACTTGATTAAATAGTGGGAGAATAAATTAATTCATTTATTATTTCTCATAAAATGTAATCAAGAAATTAGTAATAAATATGCTCTTTTAAATTGTAGAATCAAGATGACAAACTCGTCAACCACATCTTCTCTGCGACCAATTCTAAATAAAGACAATATCCTCACTGGCAGTAACTTTTAGGAAAAGCTTAGGCACCTTCGAGTTATTCTATTCCATGAACGAATGTTTTACGTGCTGGAGTCCTCACTTCCTGATTCTCCTGCCCCAGGGGCGAGTGATGAAGATTTCATGGTCTATAATCAACATTTGAATGATGCTCTCAAAGTTCAATTTTTGATGCTAATATCAATTTCTAGTGAGATCATGAAGTCTCATGAAGACATGGATGCCTATAGCATGCTTGTGCACCTCCGTGGTCTATACCAGGAGAGAGCAAGACAGGAAAGGATTGAGATCTCCAAGGCTCTTTTTCAGAGCAATATTGGAGAGGGTGCCCCAACCGGGCCTCATGTAGTCAAGCTCCTTGGCTATATTGAGCGCTTGGAGGTTCTAGGGTTTAAACTCCCTGAAGAACTGGGTACCGATCTCATTCTCACATCACTCCCACAGAGTTTCCCAAAATTTGTTGTGAACTTCCACATGAACTACATTGAGAAGTCTATGTTTGATCTTCTTATCCTTATTCGCCAAGTGTACAATGACATAAAGTGTGAAAATCATTCTGTACTCATGGTGAATAAAAGGAAAGGGAAGGCGAATAGATTTAAGCCCAAAGCCTCTTCAAGACCTTCCAAGAAAAGGAAGATCAAAGTGGTGGCAAAGGAATAAGATGCTGTTTGTTTTGCATGTGGCAGAATGGGCCATTGGAAGAAAAACTACCCCCAACCAAGGAAGCAAGGGGAAGCTTCAGGTGTGTTTGTTTTTGAATTCAATCTATCTGTTTCTACTATTTGGGTATTAGATACTGCTTTTGGTGCTCACATCTGTATCCAAATATAGGAACCAATAAGATTCAAGAAGATTGATCAAGGGGAGGTAGATCTAAGAGCAGCCAATGGAGCCAGAGTTGCTATTGTAGCTGTCGGGGACTACCACCTCACATTGCCTATGGGGATGGTCTTGGTTTTGAAAGGATTTTATTATGTACCCTCAGTAACCAAAAACATTATTTCAGTATCCAGATTAGAAACTGATGGATTCATCTTCATGTTTGGAAGTGGATGATGCTATTTTTATAAAGATAGAATTTTTTTTTGGTAGGGAACATTTATATAACGGCCTTTATGTGTTATACTACACAAACCACGTAATGGAAATCGATAAAAATGTTAATTCACATGACTCATACCACACCCAAATTTGGCATCACTGGCTAGGTCATGTCAATGTGAAACGTTAGACAAAATTACATCAATATGGGTATTTAGATTCTTTCAAACTAAAACCACTTGGTGTATGTCATGTGTGTCTACAATGAAAAATGAACAAAGCTCCATTTAGTGGGAATGGTGAAAGAGCTAAAGAGCTTCTAGAATTAGTTCACATAGATGTGTGTGGACCATTTCCAGTTGAAGCAAGGGGTGGGTTCTCGTACATCATGACTTTTACTGATGATTTTATTAGATATGGATATATATACTTAATGAGGTATATGTCAGATTCTTTTGATCAGTTCAAAGAATACAAGAATGAAGTTGAGAACCATCTTGGTATGAAGATTAAGAAACTCCACTCAGACTGTGGATGAGAATATCTTAATCAGGACATCATTGATTTCTTACAGGAGTTTTGGATTCTATCTCAACTCACTCCTCCTTACATGCCACAGTGGAATGGTGTAAGTGAAAGGAGGAACTGTACCCTATTGGACATGGTGATATCAATGATGAGTCATCTGAGTCTTCCATTTTCCTTTTGGGGATATACATTACAAATAGAAGCACACATACTAAACCATGTACCAACTAAATCGATAAATAGTATTCCATATGAGTTATGGAGTGGACGCAAAGCCATGTTATCGAATTTACATGTGTGGGGTAGCGAAGCATTTTTTATGGCCTCTTCAGGTAACCAACTTGCACCCCGAGGCACAAAGTGTATCTTTATAGGATATCCCAAGGAAACAAGGGGATATTACCTATAAAACCCCTCAGACGAAAAGGTTACAATGGAAAGACACACTATATTACATGAGAGGGAGCACATATCCAAAAGTGATAGTGGGAGCGATATAAACTTCAATGAAGTCGAGGCTCAAGATACACAACAGTTGGTACAAGAACAGATTCCACAAATCCTCATGGAAGAAAAATTTGTTCCAGAGACACAAGAACTGCGTAGGAGAATGAGAGAGGTGATAGAACCAGAACGATATGGTTTTCTTGTCTCCGAGGATGGTGACTCATTATTGGTTGGAAATGATTATCCTCTTACCTACATGGAAGAATTTGAAAGAACATACATTGGAAAGTTCCAAGAATCCATGAATTGTGAAATGGATTCCATGTACCAAAACCAATTCTGGATTTTGGTAGATCCTCCAGTTTAAGTAAAGCCTATTGGTAATAAATTGGTATTCAAGAAAAAACTGGACATGGAGGGGCATGTCAGTACCTACAAGGAACGACTGGTTGCAAATGGTTTTACACAGCGTCAAGGAATTGACTATGATGAAACCTTTTCCACGGTTGCGATGCTAAAATCCAGTAGAATCATGTTGGCCATTGCCGCTTACCATGACTATGAAATTTGGAAAATGGATGTCAAAACAGAATTCCTTAATAGAAACCTCCAGGAATATGTCTACATGACACAACCTGAAGGGTTTGTGACACCAAATGATGCCAACAAGGTATGCATGTTGAAGAAATACATTTATGGATTAAATCAAGCATCAAAATCATGGAACATTCGTTTTGATGAAGCCATAATGGAATTTGGCTTTGTTAAGAATGAATGTGATCCTTTTGTGTATAAGAGGTTTAGTGGGAGTGTAGTCATTTTCCTAATAGTATATGTTGATGAAATATTACTAATTAGAAACGAAGTACCTGTCTTACAGTTAGTTAAGGAATGGTTGCATAAATGCTTCTCCGTGAAAGACTTGGGTGATGCAGCATATATTCTTGGGATCAAGATCCATTGTGATAGATCAAAGAGAATGTTGGGCCAGAGTTAAAGTACATACATTGACAAGATACTGAAGAGGTTCAGTATGGAAAAAATCCAATAGGGGATTTTTGCCAGTGTCACATGGCATTCATCTTTCCAAAATGTGTCCTTAGACACATGAGGAAATAAAAAGAATGGCAAAGATCCCTTACCCATTCGCTATTGGGTCAGTTATGTATGATATGCTATGTACGAGGCTAGATGTTACATACACATTAAGTGCGGAAGGCAGATATCAAGGTGATCTAGGAGACCGCCATTGGATGGCTGTCAAGACTATCCTTAAGTATCTGAGGTGTACTAAGGATATGTTCCTGGTTTATGGAGGAGATGAGGAACTAGTCATCCGAGGACATGTAGATTCTAGTTTCCAGACCGATCAAGATGACATGAAGTCGCAGACTGGATACATCTTCAATTTGAATGGAGGCGCAGTGAGCTGGATGTGCTCAATGAAAAGTGTGGTGGCGGATTCTACACTAGTGTCCGAGTATATCGCAGCTTCTGAGGCATCTAAAGAAGAAGTATGGATGCGAAGCTTCATCCAAGAGCTGGATGTAGTACCGATTAGTAAAGATCCTATCACACTCTATTGTGATAATACTGCAGTGGTGGAACTTTCAAAAGAGCCAAGGTCACATCAGTGGACAATGCACATACTTCAGAAATATCATCTCTTGAGGGATTTTTCTCAGAGAGGTGAAGTTACGATGAGCAGTATTTCCATGGAAGAAAATGTGGCAGACCCCTTGACTAAATCCTTGACTCTATAGAAACATGATCATCATGTGAGGATTAGTGGAATAAAAGTCATAGGTAGTTGAATCTAGTCCAAGTGGGAGTTTGTAAGGGTTGGTGTCCTAAGAACCAACTATTTTTTACTTTGATTACATGAATATTGACTTATTATATATTGTTTATTGATATGCGTGACTATAATATAATAATGTCCTGGAATATTTGTTTCATTAACAAGGTCATGACAGATCCCCGCTATGATGAGAACCTTGAAATTCTATAACAATATTCTTAAATAAAGTTCTATGGTTGGATGACATACTATGATAGGACACATAGTATACAGACCGTCATGTGTGATTTCTCGTAAGAAGATGGGACTCTCACTCATGAAGTTCGCACTTGGTAATCTCCCAGATGGGAGATTATGGGAACAAACCAGCCAATAGAAATTCTTCATGTATTTGTGTCATCAGACATTACTATCTACTAGTGTGTGTAATGGTCCTTAGACTAGAAGATTATCATTAACTCATGTCATGAGTCGCACACATAGATTTTCTGAAGAAAACTGTCATGCAGGAAGTTGGCGGGAAGTAGGGTACATTGGGTGCGTGGCGAGTGACATGTTTGTTAATGGATAAGTTGAGGAAGGATTTGTCCCTTCCATTTATGGATGTTGATATATAGGCCCTTTGATTGAAATAGAACTGTTGCATTAAATTCCATGGACATGGTGTGAATGACGAGTTTATTTTAGGTAGTTAAAGAACGATGGATCAAGCATATAGGTTTATGACACTGCCATGAAACCTGCTTGATGAGATATCGAGACAAAGAGATAAAATTACACAGTAAGATTTTGTATGAGGTGATACGTCAATGCGTCGTCAACTTATGTCTCTTGGGTGCCTTGACCCGTTGCTAGACAGTAATCTTGGACTTTAGGCAAGCTCGCCTAAAACAAACGAGAAAGAGGCCTGGAGGGTAACACACTAAGTGTATTCAAGTATCTCAAGAAGAATAAATATTATTCTCGTACGTGGTTTAATAATTATTCAAGGAAGCCTAAATAGTTTTAATGATGGGGGAAGAAGGAAATGAAAAAAAGATATACACGCCGTGTATTAAAGAATACACGCTGTGTAGTTTTTTATAGAAAACAAGTACCCTCCATGTATTAATAATTACACGCCGTGTAGTTTTCTTTATGGAAAGGAAATGAATAAATGAAAACAAGATATACACGCCGTGTACATTGAATGTACAAGCCTTGTAGTTTTCAATGAAAAACAAGTACATGCCGTTTATTTATTAATACACGCCGTGTAGTTTTTCCAGTCGGGATTTTGAGGATATAATATAGTTTTAAATGATATTTATTATAATCAACATGGGCGTATGTCAAGGAATTAATTATTAAACACGGGGTTTTAAATAAGTGTCAATGAAATAAATAAAACACATAACGCGTTTATTTATTGTCATAACTCTACAACCTTAAACCTGATTATAAATATCCTCACAACCCCAACTCTTTTCCTACCCCGTGTGAGACACAAAAACTCTAGAGAATTATATCAAGGAAGAAAGAACCACTTCCTCCATGGAAGCTCTCAAGATCGAGAGAGATCATAATCCATCGGATCAAGATGATCTAAGGCAGACAGAGCAAGTAAATGCTTCCCCACGCTAGCACCCGGAGAATCCTTTGGCGACGTCCAGATATATGAGGTACATGTGTGGATCACCGCTAGAGGGAGTCTACGCATGGCTTCTACGACGCGGATCACATCGACAATGTGATCAAGTACATCAATGAAGAAAGAACACCCAAAAGGTATTTCTTTATAATTAATTAAATTAATTTTAACCAACCTATAACGATCCTTATATATGGTTCCGGGACAAACCTTATTCTTTGTCTTTTTCTGTGATTAGATCCGTGGAGGCTGGAATTTATTGTCGTATTGATCCCCGATTGATCATTGCTAATGAAAAAAAGACAAGTGGTAACATCCACCCACGCGCTTCCACTGCACCTGGAACCATCAAGACTTTGTCACCAAACTCCACCATTTATCGGCCGAACCATTCATAAGCCTCACACGCTAGGACCACCATATGATCTGGAGGTGTCCTCACTAGGAAAAAAACACGGGTGACTTATTCGATCCAGTCATCAGCAGGCTGAGGGTCTGGATCACCCAAGAACCTCAGAGGTCGCTACCATTGGAACCAAAGCTGAGCACTCAGCCTATGCTCAACCTCATCCTACACTACCAACAAAACTAACTGCATGACATGTGGTGGCTCAAATGGCCGACCACCTAGAGGTCCAACATCAGAACCTGCGCCCTGGTCCACAGCCTCTACACGGGGTGGATCATCACCCCAACCCCACTGCGGAACCCTCACTGGCTGTCATCATGGAGGAATCTTAAAATAAAATCAAGAAAATCCATAGTCAATGAGTATATCTAGGTAGCTGATCGAGAAGGACCAGGAAAAAACCCAAAACCCAGTCCTATATGATGCGGGTACTGTATTTCCCCTAACACCAGTGTATGATTGTCCCAAGTCGAATGGTAAGTTATCATAGTCCTGGTGTATGGAAATTTTGGTCGCCACACCAACACTGGAGTCTCTGGCCAGAAAGACGAGCTCGAAACAACATAACACTACCTCTATGCAACTAAAACCAAACTCACAGCTTGACTATATGGCTCTGAGATACCAAAGGTGGAACCTCTTCTAATACCACTCTGTCACGTCCCGACCCAACGGGGCTCATGCCGTGACTCCCCAAACCCACATCCAATAGGCCAGGGGCTAGCATCTAGTGCCATGTATTCTATCACACACATTTGAGGCATTATCCCAAGGTACCTGTACACACGCACCCACATAAACCTCCATACAACAGTGTAAATATATATATAAAACCAAAAAGAAAATGCATGCATAGATCTATCCAAAACTAGAGTACAACGGGAGTACAAAAATCAAAATATGGCCCACCAAAGGAAAACTACAAAAGTGTCCAATATGCTTAGAATGAGGTAAAACACTGCCAAAACACATGCACGTATGCTCCTCAGAACAACTCAGATAAACACCCTGGTCCATCCCTCTCACTAAGATTCGCCTACTCTAGGTCATCCTGGGACTCCGTTGAATGGCATGTGGTCTACACAAGACACAAACATGTGCGGGAAATGCCCTTTCAGAGGTGAGTAAAACAATACTATGTAGGAACCCCAAAAACCGAAAACAAATGAGAGAAACTGAAAGGTAACTATCCGCTCATCCCATCCAGAGGGAAACTAGACGTTAGAGAAAATCCCTCTCATGACCATCCTCGGATAAACACAACTAGTCAGCTCAAACCAGGTGTATTCCCATACATACACATTGAACATCCAGATATACTCAGGTCATGCACCAAGCCACATGAGATACCAAACTCATCACCCACAATGGATCAAATCCAGTAGAGCACACTCCATGATCACTGTCATCCCAGATGACACTTGTTTGAGAGATACACTCCATCAGGTCCCACACAAACATCTCAAATGCTCACCCGAGAGAACACGCTCCTTAGATATAGTCACTGAGGAAACCTCGATGAAACAACATAAACACCAAACTCCTCGGATAAAGGATCACTCCTAGGGTACTCATGGGTATACCAGAACCCACACTAGTATACGAATATCTCACAGACATGGGATCACTCCCAGGGTCCGCTGGGGGATACCACAACCCGATCTAGAATTCGTAGATCTCACAAATAGAGGATCACCCACTGGATCTGCTGGGGGATACCACAACCCGATCTGGAATTAGAGAAAACACGTCACTCAGTTAGAGGATCATCACCTGTGTCATGGAATCCATGATGATACTGAAACCCAATCTGGTACACATCTCTTTATAGGGTATCGAAAAAATGAAGCCACAACCCTACAAAAACCACACGCTACGTAGGAGATCGTACAACCAAAGTTTCCACAACCCAAATATAAACCTAATGTTGAGTTGGGGATCGTATTCCAAATGATGCCACAAACCCACTGAGCACGGCCCACCACGTAGGGGATCATATTAATAATGATTCCACAAACCCTATGGGGTTAACCTGCTAGATAGGAGATCATCGTCCATGGATAAGCGATCATAGAGATACCAAGAACCCGACCTAGGGGAGCGATGCTAGAGGATCCCAAACCGGTCCCACTAGAGGGATTCCACAACTCTAATATATTAAACACCCCATCAAGAGGATCACAAACTTATACAAAGGTGGTGGTGTCATGCGAACACTCGTACGAACGAACCAAGAGAGTACCCTCAACCATTGTTGGTCCAAATGTCGCTAACCCGAGTGACATGCCACAATGCCACACTGCGCACATTCAAGGTCGATACCGAGGCCACCATCATGATCTATGTAGAAATACATTCTTGGTAGGATGTTTACTAGCCCGTAACGGACAACCGATGAAAAAAGGAACTATTCCCTATAGTTGACCCATGCGGGGCCCACAAAACGTTCCCGAAACTCATCAAGAGGATCATACCACTACGATCCCCTCGGAAAGTCACACAGGATCCACTACTTGTTCATCCAAAATAGACACCCGGTGGAAAAATCACATTTCTCCGGAAATGTCAGAACCCGACCTCCTGGGTACCACACCCTATTCTCGGTCCCAACACTCAGAATCTATCTTGAAATGTAATTCATACCATCAGGGTCTCAACGCCACTGACGACACGTCATTTGGACACTCCGTGCAGTAGTTATGGCGAATCGAAGTTGAAAATAATAAAATATTATTATTATTTTCATCATTTCGTGGCCCCGGGCCAAAACACTGACTCATAAAAATTATTATAATGAATCTCTAGTGATATGTCCTGACACAATCTTCATGTCACCGCAAAAAAAAATCACAAATCGGACTCCCGGCATGCGAGTTACAGAGGTTTGAAAAACCCCCAGAAAAACCTAATCGGACCACCGCCAGCCTCGCCGGAAACCACCGCGCTGCCGCCGCCCTCACCAGAATTCGCCATAGCCACTGTCAGAATCTGATTTTTCCATTGGAAAACTTTTGGGAGCCACCTGGAGCACCCCGATGCTCTAAATTTAGATGTAAAAAATGTTTTAGAAACCTCGGGACCCAAACTACACAACCCATAAAAAAATTTGAAGAAAAGTAACACAAAAAAATGATCTGGGATTTTAAAACTCAAACTGCCTATCTTTTGGTAGAACACTGATGGTTTTCACTCTTCTTTTATTCTACTGTATGATGCGAGAGAATTCTCCATCAAGATCTGAGACCGACGACGCTTCGTTTTCTCGATTAGGTGTATCGCCGGTGAAGAATGGAGGAAGGAGGAGGGGGTTCATTTGTGCGTAGAGGAAGATGGGGGAGGGGGATTGATATTTATTTCCTTTTTTTAAAACAAATTAAAACATCCCACACCTCACCCCAGACAAAGCCTCCTGGTGCAGAGAATATTACATCACCCCTAGGGTAAACACATCATTATAAACGCAACAACGCACTCAGAATTGCATTCTGAGACTCAGTTTAGGAGTTATTCGAGCTGATTGACATAAGTAAACTTTTCCATTTATTTATGAAAACCCCCCCTTGCATCTTTTCTCATATCAGGCTCACTCCCACAATGTTTACACCTTGCCTTGGGTAAAAAGAATACTCTGGATGCAACCATACCTTCAGATTCCCGTTCTGAGCTACCATTTAGGAGATAACACACCCCCGCCGCATGTATAGTATAAAAATTCTTTATATTTTTATAAAATTTGTTCTCGGGCATCCTGGGCCCCGGAATTGCACGTCTTCTTCATGCCTATCTCTGGAATTTTTCATAGGAATATTCCAAAGTCTTACAGGGACAAAACCCAAGTCACTACAAAAGAGGAGTTTGAGTGGTCCCCACCACAAGAATTCAAAATGGGGGTTTTCCAGTTTGGTTGTTCCCTGCCACCATACCTCAAAATGAGGGGTTTCAAAAGAAAACTGTAATGTTAAATATTTTATTTTTATTCTTCCATGAAAAACATAAAAACTATATTCTACCCTCGACCTACTGCGGTCGAGGTGAAAGTATCCTTAAACGAATATCGGCACTACGAGTTCAATGGTGCCCACAGATTTCAATTCTAAGAACCAGTTCAAAATTTTCAAAAAATTGCTCGCACGTTTACTAAATGTACATAGAAAAACATCATAAGATCATTAAAAACATACTGAGCCTTGGAATCACGCACCATCAATTTTCACAGACCTGTAATATTCCATATAATTAAAAAAATTACATTGAATTTTTATGGGTTTTTTCATGAATGGTGTGGGAGTAATAATGATAAATTCATGTTATATTCTCATAAAACAATATATTTATGTGAATCATAATGAATTAACTAATGATAATAATATGGAAAAATTTTATATGAAGTCATTCATGGGGAAGCATCCACCCTCTCCTAGTGGTTCATTTGATCACTTATTTTTTGATGAATTGATCAATACCAATAAAAAGAAATTATATGGTAAACAATTCTTAGAACATGAAAAAATCATTTTAGCTAGTATTATTTTCAATTAGAATAGTATCAATGGTGGATTATAATAAATATTATGATTCATCATGATGATGTTGACACTGTGTAGTTGGGTAAGATTATTAACTTATTATTTAATATGTAAGCTGCTTATATTATTATTATGGAAGAGGTGAATAAATGATTTAATCTTAATTAGAAGGATTATTAATCTTATTTTAGATAGGATGAAAATTTTAAAAGACATTCAAGGTATGATTCTATAATTTTCAAAAAAAAAACGAATGTAATGTTGATTGTTTCTTCAGGGGATTAAAAAAATTATCATAAGGGTGATATCCATTAGGAACCTTGGCAGATATAAAGATATTATTTGATAAGATCTCATTGGGTATGTGGATATTAAAGATAATGATAAATCAAATCATTTTTATTATAAAGGAAGGAATAAGTTCAAGGTAATAATTATTAAAAATAGAGGGTAGATGAAAATCTTTCCTTCATGCAAGATGTGTAGATATTAAATATAGAAAAATTATCTTAAGGGTTTTAATAAATGTTTTTCGTGTGGAAATTAATGTTATTGATATTTTTAATTATTAAATGATTGGATGAAGTAATGGAATAATACAAATATAAATAAATATCTATAAAATAGACCACCTACTCTCTTATACTTCATGATCATGGAGTTATGGAATTCAATGAATCAATTCCCAATCGAAGGGAACATCTTTGTGATAAGAGACATCAAACTAAAATGAAAATGGAAAAAGGTAACACATATAAAATCAAAATGGATGTTGTGAATCAAGATAATTAGGGAATACATATCCTATACTGCATTGTTGTGAATTTAATTATTGATTTTTTTAGGAATATGATCAATGAAAACATTATTTTTCAACCTTTAGTGAAATTTAATGTGATTTAATTCAATGATTATATATCGCTATATGGGATCTTGAATTATTTAATCGCATATGATGTTATATCGATGAATGGAAGAAACCAAGTTCCAAATCAAAATTACATTGACTAAGACTATATATTATTTAACAATTAACACTTGAATTATATTTTGGAAGCATATATTCATCCATGGAATATTAAATTAAGAGTTATAGATATTTGTCTTAGTTTATGTTTTTTTGGATTATCATATGTTCAATGTCATATACTCCAATTTTGATGTTCTATATAATTAGTGTTAATCATGTTTACAAATAGTTTACAACATATTAATGGAAATAAAAATATTTTAATTATTTGTGATTTTGGGAAAATATATTTGTTGGGGAATGTATTTTATAGACATAGGATTAAAGGTATGTGTTTAATTTTGACATTAACTCAAAATTTATGTTGAGGTATGTAGGTAATTTAAAATTTTGTGAATGTATTAAAAATTAATTTAATATATATATTGAAAAATGTTAACCCATAAGTAAAAAAGATAACCATTTATATCCTCCATAGTCATGGGGATTGAACCCACAACCTAATGATAACAAGGGTTTAGAACCTACCACTGGACCATGTGAAAGAGTATTTCTGGAAAACAATATAAACAGTGATAGAGATTAATGTATAACACTGTACTTGGTATTATATTATTTTATTTAAAAGTAAAAGCAAGTCATATATGTCAGACTCGTCAGGAAGTACTAAGGAACAATGATATATTTGTTCAAGTATATTACTATAAAATCCCTTCTCACTTCATCTATATCATATAACATTTCTCCATGGATCATAATTCTATGATTTATAATATTTAAGTAGTAATTTTGAATGTAGTCCCACATTACATTGTGTTCGATCATTATGCATGGGTTTTCATGATATTCTAGGAAAATATTCAATAAGAGCATTTTATAAATATTTTATTGATTAATATTTTTCATACTATTATTGAGTGTGAGTTCTCAGACCTAGCTCCACATACCGGTGCCCGATCCATTTGGACATATGCCCCTAAACCGACCTCCAAGTGTGCTCGAGGATAATGAGAAACAAGAAGTGTCTAACATAGATATAATCAGAATAATATAACCTCTTTATCAAAGTATCACGATTTTGAAAATAAATAAAAAATAAAAAACATATAATAAAAAATAACCAGAAAAATGACTTTATCAAAATACACCAAAATCACATGAAGATATAGAACGTAAAAAAATATCCATACTAAAGGATTGGACATTTCATTCACTATATGTGTCATGTGTTAAAATAAAAAAACCAAAACTATTGACATTGGCACATGCCAAGAAGTTCCCAAAACAATGTTTGGTTCCTTCATCAATGCCTTATCCCAACTTAACCATCTGATATAGGACTCGTTACCTTATACTCTCTTATAGATATGGTATCATTTTGGTTACATCTCAAAAATAACAAGTAGGGTGTGATTATATATCATTAGGTCCTCTCCAATGATCCCTAAAAAATTCCTTGAGTAATATTTTTTATGACCATTAAATAATAATTTACATGTGATATAGTAAACAATTGACAAATTCAATTATTTTTTATTTAACCTCATAAATCCACGGGTTCAACAACACACTTTAACCATGAATACCTACATTATTACATTATGGTGTATTTAACATAACATTTTGGGAATAAAAATTCATAATAACATGATTATCATTTATCAATATAATTAAAATTTAATGTCATCGTTACTTGTAAAAACAATCCACTTCTAATAATTTGGGCATAAGGAATCAGGTCTACAACCATATGGGTATTTAGAGAATCAATCCCTATCCCTAACCCCAATTATCTATCAACCCCATATGAGTGTTTGGAACATTATTCTGTGACCCACACACTTTTATGATTCATTCACAAATAGTAATAAGGTGCATTAGTCTGTGTCCCAAAATCATTTCTCAATGATTCTAATATATCACATATATCATAAGTATCATGGTGAACTATCATTACATGTTTTATAAATTATTCACAAAACGGTTCCCCATTTTTACTATCAATTATATCAGGATTCTTCTCTTTAATAACATAGATTTATTTGAACAATTCATTATTATACCATTAATTTTAATTTTATCATATAATCTAATAACACTTAAAGGTTATTCCAACCATGCTTACATTATCATGATCAATAAATTCACAATTCAATCAATTAACCAATTTCATAAACTTGATATACCACCATCATAATAATAACAACATCGTCCAATTTTAGTTACATTATATTCAACCCAATTAATTATCACAGGGAAAAATTAATTAACCAATTAAATTTATCATGGAATTTCCCAACATTGAAATTGAAAATGAATAATTATATGCACCTAAAATAAACAATGAATTTTAGAAATTTATAGTAGACCACATCCCTCAAGATTATTGATGTACAATTTCTTAATAGAATTCCCCAAATTCATATAGAACAGTCGAGATCATAATAGTGCGAATGATCATGGATTAATACCAACAACAAAAATAAAGTTGTTTAAGATGAATTAAGAAATATCCAAACCATTTCCAATAGAAAATTAAATTATCCACTTCATCCAAAATTATATAGAAAAAATGTTTGAAGATATTTCATACCAATAGAGGTGAAAATTATTTCATAAAATCTTTTATTATTCGGGAACAATGATAGAAATGCCTTGGAATGTATATGGGTTATCCAAATAATGTATTGAAACAATAGGTCCAAACATGGTCTAATTGGATTTAATATCGATGGTTTTGGGAAATTTAAAATTTTCATTCAGTAGACCATAGTTTCTAGGATAGGGGTACATGGTTTCTTAACTGTGCTCATTAACCATGAATCTCTAATTATGGGTGAATATTTTCAACAAATAGGCAGGATGTTTTAACATGTTATTCACCAAAAGTTAAATCTACCTTTTTTTGGGACTGCACAATTTGTTTTGGTAGGTGCATGGTTTCATAGAACTGTTGGCCAACTAGGCAATGCCCCCTCTATATTCCAAAAAATATATAATTTTCCATATAAACCCAGTGAAACACATAACAAAAACAAAACAATGATATAATAAAAACATGGGTTAGAGAGTGCCTGAAAACAAACCTGAGATATCTCATAAAAGATTGGGATCTTACAAAATCCAAAAATTATAACATCTCTTAGTCATGTTGCACCATAATGAATCTCTATGATTCCAAGTTAAAATAATTGGTCCAATGATCACAAATATCAAAATCCATCTCCCATGTTTCCACCTAAACACATTCATCTTTCTATAACACTCAAAATTTAACCATTGTATTTCCTAGCAACACATTCTAAACATGACCCATTAATCGAATTGGAAACTCCCCAAAGGATTCATCAGAATAAATCTCATCATCATCCACATATATCACATGAATATGGTTAAGGGTGATACCACTGAAAATGTGACAGATGATTCACATCATCCATAGAACTATAACTCAGTAGGAGTGCAAGTCAAAATTCCACTATGATGAATATCAAAACATTTTCAAAAGTTACAATAAACATTCGTTCCATATTTCTTTTTCTTTGAATAATATGGTTACCCAATCTAGTCAAAATGATAAGAAACATATGTTCACCCACCATAAAATAAATGGTTCATCAACGTCTATATTCATACAACTTCATCCTACTCGAACCCACATCCATAAAATTTCAAATAAGCTAATCCTAATCTAACATATCATGTTTGAGATTCGTTACCAATGAATCTGATTTCCATACATATATACATTAAATATTTCATATTCAGGGCCTACCAAAAAGAGAGACGTATGGTAACGTATATATAGTCCCTTGATAACTATTTTTATATATTCACTGAATGAGATCTACATAATTCACTGAAATCCACCTAAATATAGTACACAAGCCAATTGGATAACCTCAATAACATTATTAGTATATTACAACTAACTAACTATTTATTTATGGAATTATGTACTCTAAAATACCTTCATACAAATCACCTTCTTCAAATCTTTCTAGAATCATTATGCGAATCCCGATACACCTTCTGGAAAAATACTCAATAGAACCCCATTCAGTTGGAATATCTCCAAAATGAAAATGTTTCTAAAATTATCCACAGAGATGGACTCTCCAATAGTAAATAAATGTTCTGCCATAGTTAATCATTCCAAAATCACCCGAACAAAATCATTCATTCATGGATTCCATAGGTGGCCCCACATTAACTCCATGGTAATATCATCCAACATGTATTATGAAATTTCAAATAGTTTTAGTAATACAAAGGGTCTTTGATGCTCATTCTTCACTTGATGACATGTGTAGAATCACCTCATGATCCCTTAAATCTCCTTTTTTAGGCCATGCCACCAATGCATTAAATATAGTTCATGGTATATATCGGATAGACTACCACTTCTAGGAATGATACTGATACCACATATCCCAACGCATGAACAGAGACACAAAAAAACATTTTATGACCTATATGACCTCATCCTCACATAATCTACAATTAAAAGGTGAATCCCCTCCATCATGGATTCTCCTCAAACCCAAAGAATATATGTCATTATAATGATTCTCATTGGTTGATCTAAAAAGTATGGATGCTACTGATAATGATATGAGGGTCATCTTATCATGACCCTCTGAAACCATGACATGTATCTATTAAATCAAGTCCACCATAATTATCTCATAACAAGAATCCATCACAGCATGAGCATGAGATATCACGCTTAATGTGTCTCCATCACTACATCCCTTATTGGTGATATATTCTATATCAATGTCAAATGACTACATATACTCAATTGAAATTTATTTCTTGTGATTCAAATCACATGGTAAAAAGATAAAACATTATGATTTTCTAATGAGTAAAAGATGTAATATTATCGACCAAGAGATAATTTTTCCAACACTACAAGACATAATCAATTGTAGTTATGGTTTTATGATGAGTAAAATATATAATATTATTCTATATAGAAAATGTTCTCTTAGAGTACTCAAGATGATGAAAATATGTTGGGAATGAATATCATGTGTATTGGAGTTCAAAAAGAGGTAATAAACAAAAACAACCATAAATTGATGTAGTTATGGTGTGATTATTAAACTCATTAAATAAATAATCATAATATGGTATTTTATTTCAAACCACACAATAGAACATGGAACTCATAAAGGGAATACCTACATTTAAAATCAGTCTATTGTATATAAGACAATCAAACTCTCAAATGACAATGCCCAAATCAATAATAAAACTTGGAGAACCAAAAAAATATCCTCCAAACTGTTTAAATAGATCTTCCATTAATGGATGAAGATACATGTTCCTCAATTCCATATGTTTCACCATCTTATAGTAAACACATAAGTTCAAGGTTATGTCATCCTTTAAAAAATGCGAGAACACGTAGACAACATACCAAGATAGATAAATCACATTCCCATGAAATCATCAGGTTTAGTAATAAGCACTAGAATCACCATTGGATCAATTTTAAAAGGTGGAATATAATCTGGCTCAGCCACCAGAAAGAGTTCAATAGTTAACATCACATCCCAATCTAGTGGCATCCTTGAATGGTCCTAAAACCAATCCTAAAATCTGTCCACTACTGGTTGAAATGAATCATGCTTAACACACAGATTTTTTAGAAAATAATTGATACAGGGTAGGTAAGCTCTCATAGTTTCTAAGGAATTGTCCCTATAATGAATTCCTAGAAATCCCACTTTACATGATGACTATAATTGTCACCCTCTAGAGACATAATGGTCACTGTCATACTGTAACCATCTCTATTGGCTTGGAACACTACCAACAAGTCTATACCCAAAATCAAGTGTATTCATAACAAATCATGGATAAGATATATTTTTATATAAAATATAATCTCTGACATTTAGATAATACCCCTTACAGTAGATGATGTCTATTTATCATACTCACAAACTACACTGTTAGACTCAACCCATTCAATATGTTTTTATACATAAAATAATGAGAGGATCATGTACAAATAATTTTCTATCAATTGTATTAGCTACAAAATTAGAACCTCTAACCACTGATGGTATACACACGCAATCCATATAAGTATCCTGAACTACGTTAAAAATTAATTCTGCTCTTTTATGTGTTGTATTCAGAGTCCTATGATATGAACACTCTAAGGATATTGGATCTCTGTTATAGTAGTACCATTTCCACTACCATTACATCCAAGGAATGTAAAAATATAATTTCTTGATTTATATATGATAGAATAAAACCTTATATCAGTAATATTCTTCCTAGATCCACCATAATTACCCTTATTTGATGTGTTCTTGTAGGATAGTTGTAGAAGTCCCATCCAACTGCAGGATCGTCTGTCTATCGGTGGTAACAGGAACTATATATGTATGTGACATGGCCTATCACACTGGTTTAGTGCATTCATGTAATATCATGAGTAAGTGATCCTTACCATATCCACGCTTCATTCCACTTCTCTGTAAATTTTTTTTTATAAATTCTTACAACACTCGGAAGATATACCTATAGGAATATCAATGGAAAATAAAATTCCACGCCAAGAATCATTCATCAGACTTTCCTTCGATATGAGAACTTGATTCACTAATTTTGAAATTGTCTTCTACCAAAATATAATATCCTGGGACATAATCTAAAATTTACTACCATCCTAAAAATGTTTAACCTCTGTTTCCTCATCACCTACCACGTCTGGAACAATCCACATCAAATTAGTAAAGTGACCATCATAGTAGATCATAGAAATTATCCCCTAGGTTATCCTCATTAAATATGCATCCCATTCATTCTTGAGACTCTCAGGGTAAAAGTACTCCAAGAACATATTTTAAGAGTCCATCCACTCCATGTTATACATATTTCCTTCTTAACTTTCGATGTCCCATCAGTAGATCACATAAAAATATAACAAATAAGAATTAAATTTTACTATCTTACTAGAAATAGCTTATATTTGGTCATGTATTTTCTATATTATATTGGCCAATAACTCAGATACCTTACGTATACCCTCTCTTGTGCTGGTCAGAGGGTGCATAAATGAAAACTCATGTGTTATGTTAGACCTATTCTTCACAACCCTCATATGTTCTCTTTCTATAAACTGCATTAATTTAGAACTTTTCTCATGGATATTATCCCATTCTCCTTCACATTTCACAATTAGAGCCTTTGGTATGACTATTAGTGTAACATTTCCATACATCTCCCCATTTCATCATAAAAATAGTCTTATTCATGGAGGAATCTCATTACAATGGAAAACACCTTTCTTGAGAATCAAAACACAAAATTATAAAATTTTAACATAAATGATTCATAAAAATAATCAATGATAACTCTTCCCCTAAAATCCATCAAGAAATCTAAACCATGGAAGCATTACAACCCTTAAGGACCCCACATCAATGTCATGACTAACATAGGAAATTCATTTCCATCAAACAATTTTCCATTTAAACACCAATTAATACACTATAATTTATCTCATTTTATATCATTTACTATTTTTAATTTCATATAATGATCCACTTTTTCATTTAAATTTTACAACAAATAAAAAAATTTCATTTTAATAACTCACCAAAAAACCATAATTTTTGTGCATGCTTAAAATGTTTCATGTTATAATAAATAAAAATTTACAAGAATGATTCATGTATATACAAGGCTTATTCCATATTGGATACTGATGAAAAATATATGAAATCTATAATATCGCACATCAACTTCATCTCCTAATGTGAAATAATATCCAACATTAATAGAAAACATCAGGAAAATTAGTCCTTCTACCTGTACATGGATTTTTTCCATAAATGTGATTGATACTCCCATACATGATCACATCGACAATACCCAAATCGTCATAATCTCCATTATTACATTCCCAAATAGAAATAAAAAAGAAAATAAAAGAAATGAAAACCTCATTTTACACCATTTTGTGAGCTCCCAACCCAGGGGCCAAGTACCAAAGCCACAAGCCGGTTGGATATAACTTCTCTAGCTCACCTCCCCATAGAGTAGATGATGCCGACAAGTATAAAGTTTCTAATATATATCATGTGTAATATATATCCACCTATCAAAGATAAACAATAAAATAAATAATAATAAAATTGATAACTAATAATAAACAATTTTCATACTAGTTTCATAATCATAACAATCCAACATCACATCATAAATGAGAACTCAAAACAATATTCAAAATAAATAAGAAGATATTCCATTCCATATATCTGTAATGTTTGGAATGAAAAACACCAAAAATAATTATGGTGAAAAATACAAATTGGGTCCCCACAACATGTCTATTTCCCCCATCCATGATCTGTCCCATATTAACCATTCAACATATGACTCATTACCTTATCCATTACATTAAATATAATGTATATTTAAGTACTGATCAGGATGCCTAATAAGGGTGAATGTACAAATCAGTAGGACACCACCAACAATGACTAAAATAATATTACGTCAATAATAATTTATGCAGTTCTATAAAAAGGAATATACATCGGATAAAATAAATGGTATAGATTTTCAATATTTTTTTATTTTACCACATAAATATTTGGGTTCAACATACCACTCAAACCATAAATACCTACATCATATCATGTCTGTTTCTATCCCATATCACATAGGTAATCACACTATTTTAGAAAATGTAATCCCATTATCTATTTATTTCAAATATCTTATCAAAGATACATGGAAACATAGTTCAATTCCATTACATTGGGACTATATAATAATTTATAGAACCCCATGTGTATTTGGGGAAACTTTCATTATCCCTCACCCCATTTCACAATCAATAAAAAATGGGTACTTCATGAATCAATATGTTTTCCACACTCGTTTATCAAGAAATGATATGTGGTTATTTGGAACATTAATCAGTGTCCCACACATGTTAATAAATCAACAACATATATAATGTATATCACAATTATCATGTCTAATCATCATTATTCATTTAATCTAGTATTAAAATAGATGTTCAACATTAAATATATCAATCAAAACAACATTAGTTACATCATTTACAAGGATGAATATGAAACATTTGCCATAAATCCATTTATAAAAAATTTATCACATAAACAAATAACCCTTAAATGGTAATCCAATCATTATAAATTTTAAATTATCTATCAAGTAATAAATCCATCAATTTTCTAATTACATAAGTCCAATATCCCTCTAATATCATATTATTTATTTACACCAATTTCAATTACCCCAGGTTTGACGCATTTTATTATGTCATAGAAATTCAATTAGTCAATTCAACTTTGAATGAAATTTCCAAACATGGAAATTATGTTCATAAAAATACCAATCCCAAATTTCAATAAATAATATAGGAATTAATAAATTATACACATTCCTCATGATCATTGATGGATGTTTTCCAAATGAAAATCCATATATTGAAGCGAAATAATCTAGATGGCAATGATGCCTAAGATCTTATTTGAAAACCCAATATAAAAATACAAAACATTAATATATATGATAAAATATATCAAAACCATCTCTAACGGGGTATTAAATATTAATAAGCATAAGAGAATAGAGTTAGAAGGGAGATAGAAAATAATACGAGAAGATATGATATATAAGAAGAGGTAGAGATCCATGAATAAGATATGCGATTCATTAATAATGGAATTTTACGAACATTAAAATATATCTGAGAGCCCAAAAAATAAAGGAATAAAATTATGTCTAGAAAGGTTTAATTGAGGTTAATATCAGAGTGTTTTGAAATTTTAGAATTATACACATGGGGATTAAAACTGTATGAATGGTTTCCTAGGTAGTGGAACACAATTTTCCCAAATGTGAACCATAACCATGAACCCCTCCATAGGGGTGAACTATTCCGTGTAGGAGGTCTCAGAGTGTGGAAAACTGTTCCCCAACTTGGAAATCCCCATATACATGGGTTTCCATGGTTTGATGGGGTAGGGTCAATGTTTATAAATTGGTTTACCAACCATGCACTTCCCCTTGTTCTTCCAACAACATCTCCAAAATTGAAAATTTACCAAAAATAACACGAATTAAACCCCCAACCATTATATTCTTAAAATAAGTTAAGAGATTACATGAAAATTATCACATGATATCTTTCAAAAGATTTTCATATTTCATAGATGATTTGTTCAAGTGATAAATTTGAGCCTTGTAGCATTTTTTTATATGTAGTTATTTTTATTTAAAAGGATGATGGTATCTACAACTCCCACTATAATATATTTTACACCAAACTAGATTTCACATGTGTTATCAAATTAATACCTATGAATATATCGATTAAAATATGTTTAGATATCTAATGTGATTAAATTAGTTTTTGAAACAAAATATATTATGATGTGATATAGTTTAAAAAAATTCACAGATGTCAAAAAGAACTCATCTACTCATAACAGTGACACAAATATGAAAATAAATTTATTGTGATTATCATCTAAGTGTTATTGAATTTGAGGTTAATAACAAATTGTTTTAATGAATTTCCATATGTAATAGGGAAATGAGATTTGTAATGATGTTAAAACTATATAATTGGTATATTGGTCCCCTAAAAATTATTAATTGGATTGAGATGATAACCTATAGTTTGACACATCCAAACAAAATCCATCAAATTGATAATGTGTTTCATGTCTCTCAACTACTATAGTAAATAACTGAACATTTATATATACTAAACTCATATGAAATATCACAACATCAATATGATTCATATGAGGAAAACCTGATGAAGATTCTTGGTTGAATAGAAAATGTTCTATAAAAAAAGACCCCTCAATTGGCCAATTTTTTGGAAAACCCAATAGTATAAGGAGGCTACATAAGAAACTGATGATGTAATTAAGAAAATTCATCCTTATATAGTTGTACAAATTTATATAATTTAGAGTGAATATTTAGTTTATTTTTTATATAACATAACACCGTAAAACATTATGAAATATATTTTTTTCATAAATTTATTTTATTTTAAAAATTTTACTATATATAGAATATAGTTCTACCAAACCACAATATACTATTTATATAACCGTTTAACATAGAATTTATAAATAACATTTTAAAAATGATGGTATGAATAAGAATAACAAAATTTTATGTATTAATTTTAATAATTTTATACAACTGAATTATTTTGATAAAATGTTCCTCTTTTTTTTGGAAATTTTCATTATATGTTAAAAAATTTATTTTTTCATAATAAAAAATACATTTTTTGATTGAAAAAAAATAAAACAACTCTCCAAAATACTTTGAACATCCTTATTATAAATCAAAATCACTATTTGAATAAAAATATAAAAACTATATTAAGAATATTTTATGGAATTTATTGGAAATAAATCTGATTGGATGAATATTGAAAATAATGGATTTCATTGAAATTGAATTTCGTTTAAAGATGTCATAAAGTTAAAAAAAATAAAAATATAATTTAATGTCAAATTATTCCTATTATATAATAATTATATGAATATATGAAATTTAAATCAATTTTATTTGATATTTTTATATAAATATATATATAACATTTTAATATTTTCTCTTTATAAAATATCATTTTCATAATGTCATTGTATTTATTTTTAAATTAAATTATGTCAATTTGGTAAATATATAATGGTAAAATGGATTATATATTTTTATTAATAATTATATATATTTTCTAATAAGTTCAATATTTTATTTCATGTTTAATTTAAGAAGATTTAAAAAACCATTATCCTTTGGTTATTGTTAAAACAAAATTACTAGGGGTTAAGAAAATGAAATATGGGTTAAAATGTCCTAAATAATTCTCTAAAACTATTTTCTATAATAATTTTGTCCTTTTAGTGTCTAATACTCAATATTAATTTTTTATGTTTTATAAGTAAAACATGGGAATACCGTTTTAATGAAAAATTACATGTGTGCCACTCAAATCACATAAAATGGACACCACTCTTCTCTCTCCATCAAACAAATAAAATCTATTTTTATTGCCAAATACCTAGAAAAATATCTCATTGAAATACCTTCTCATGACATGAATCCTTTATTTTGTTCATTACATCATTTTATGTACACTTTTGGTGCATAGATAAAATGGTTATCTGTAGAAGACAGATCATGCTTAACATTGCGTGTTTAAATAATTTCTTCTTCAGCCTCTATTGAATATTAAAAAAAATTATACTGATTAACACTGAAATAATAAATATATTGTCTCCCAAATATTAATATGTTATTATTTTAATTCATTAAACTAAATAAATATCCTCCTCCATCAAATTGGATATGAAATCATTATTTGTGTTAAAGGAAAACTACAACCATAACGACCGATGTTATTCGTTTACCATCACAACAATACAAAACGTTTCATGATGAAATATTTAATATCTACATATTATATATATGATAATTTTATACTTATTTAATGAATTTATCACATATTCCATATTTATTTCTAAACCATATGGTATAATGTAACATTATTCCTGTCTATAGGGATTTATTGTCCCATAAATTGATTTCATTTTTTCTTCAATAATGCATTCCATGGAAGGTAATTTGGGTAAATAAATTGATTAAATGAAATAACATTACATATTAATTATTCTGATAAATTAATATATTATTTAATATTCTTTTCATTCACCTATCAAGAAAATTGAAGCAACATTTATTCATATGTATGGCCTACTGTCTCAATAAACGTTTTATTAATTTTCTTATCACTAAATTCATGGATTAATATGAAAACATATATATTTAATTTATAATTTATCTATATCATGGTTAATATAAATGATATTAATGAACACTGGTCTATATATGAGTATTGAAAAAAAATAGATTCGAAAAATAAAGTAGTTTTTCTTCGAATCCGGATTATAACATGGAATGATTAATAAACATGTAAAAAGGGACATAATAAATTAATAAATGGTAAAATATATATATATTTATCATTTGGTAATATATTTATAAGTAAATTATATGATGTATATTTACATTTTTGATATGTAAAATAGAATTAGAAACTTAATATATGTATTTTGTCTCTCAAATCGACATATTTGAGATATCAGATATGTTTGGCACATATTTTATTTTACAAGGCATATATGCTCCCCAATTAAAATGTAATATTTTTAATTTCCTCATTTTAATTGTAACAGCCCAAGTAATTAAAGAATAAATAATTTTCATATTTATTAATATATATGAATTAAATATTAATTTTAATTAAAAGGGGTTTCTACGTTCGATAGCGTACTCGATACGCAACGATGAGTTTCTTTGAAAACTTAGGTTGCACACAAGTAATAAAATAATATTATTTTCAAATTTAGTTAACAAGTATCCGTTGTACTGGAGGGAAAGGATATAAATAACTAAAATATGATTATATATGTTTTGAAGTGTTTTTACATTTACCCAATAAAAGATAAAGGCTTCAAATACGGAAAGAGTTCAATTTTAGGCATTTATACCCTAATTTTCACTAAGGGTTCACTTATCACATTTTGATGGTGAACCGTCATTAAATATAGTTTTGATCAATCTTATAAATTCTATTTTACCGAAAATAACTCTTCTTTAGAATCGGGACATCAAAATTTACCTTGTTTAAATTTTTGTTACCTTTCCGATAAAGTTCATTTTTTTAATGAATAGTGTAAAATGTTGTTTTTTAATTCAAAACCTCTTTTTAATCTAATTTATTAATATGATTTGATTATCTTTTGAATTAGTTTTAAAGTAAAATTAAAAAATATTTTTACCATTAAATCCAATAGTGGTCATTGAATTAATTTCACTTTGAAATCGGACTTAAACTAGTGTCAATCTTGTGTTACTTATTGTTTCATAAAAACACGCTAGTTGCTCTGACAGCGGGAATTAATTATTAAATTAATTATTGTGTCTTATATATTTTGAATTTTTTAAAATAGACTTCATTTTTGAATTCGTAATATCAAATATAGCTTAGGGTGAATTTTTGGTAATTTTCTGAAAAACATAAATATTTGATGAATAGTGAAACCACTAAGTGGTACTTATAAAAACTGATTTTTCCATTTAAATGAAATTTTGCCGTCATTGTGTTTTGATTTTAAAAAATCCAACATACATGGTTGTCATTAAGAAGTAAAATTTGGTTCAATGAGATTAAAATAATTTTTTGGTGAATAGTAACTTATTAAGTTTTTAATCGTGATTAGTGGTAATTAGTGTAGTTTAAGGTAAAAATAATATTTTAATAATATGGGATGACCTAGACACATGTCCTACCCTCATTGGATGTGTCATGGCCGACCAAGACAAGCCATGGGTCAACTTGGGTACCCCATGGATCCACTTTGGTTGGAAAATGACATAAATACCTTTTATTTAATGTTAATGAAAAAAATGGCACAAACATGATATGTTTTACTAAAACAATTTTTCAATGGGGTTATCCAAGTAAGATTTTTTATTATAAATATTCATTGGAAAGATAAAAATACTTCCTACATCATAGTATTTTTTTTATAATTTTTAGACATTAAATAAATTAAATTATTTATGACATAATAATCATGCAGCGATGACATCATTATTTGACGATTTAAATAAAATGGAAAGATAATGTAAAATATATGAACTACACATGTCCAAAACTTACTGGATGGGTGGATTTCGAACCCTTATCACCTTATACACGAATTATATCAATGTGGGTCCTTTTAAACCGATACACATTTTCAAATAAGGTAATATTTCTTTACATTCCAAAAGTGCCCCTCCTCTCCTCTTATAAAAGGCCCCCACCTCTACCACCTTACACACACTCCTCAATCCTTTGGATCGGCCAACCCCTGCCCATTTACTCTCTCCACATCCCTCTCCTCATAATAGAGGATTCCATTTGGGCAGAGTCCTTTCAAAGGAAGCCTTTAGGCTCAAATCAAAAGGAGTTACACTTTTAAAGGTAATTCATTCTCTCTTGTTCATTTGTTTTATTTTCCTTCTCCAACCCCCTAAACTCTTTTTATTTACTTATTTTGTAACAACACCAGTATCTTCAATATACTTGGATGTTGTTATTAGATTTATTCGAGCTACACTCTCACACAACTACATCAAATGGTTAATGAACATACAGTTCTTGTGGATGGTGAAATTCTTCCTCCCGAAACGATGATTGTTCAATACTCATTTAACACCTTCAAAGGTGGCCATTATGATGTAACTATTTTTATATATGATATATAATATGTTTATTATTTCCTTAAGCTTATTTATTTTTCATTTATGACATACTATTATTGTTTCCATTATGGGTAAACACGATATCTTCATTTTAAGAAGTGCGGACTACCGCCCCCTGAAAGTGATTTGATTCATTAATACCATATTTGGAATGTGTAAAGGATAAAGTTAATGATATTTTATATGTTATTATACTGGAATTATAATATACTATTATATCATTATGATTCCATTCTATAAAATATGAAATAGAAATGAAAGTAGTGTTCATGCGTACGTACAGCTTACCGTCTCCATGAACGGTGCATTTCATTTCTTACCTCTAAATGATTATGTAATATTATAAATACATTAATATTCTGGATATATATGATATATATGATATCCAAATCAGGAATGTCATTCGGGGTATAAATAACCTTTGACCACACGAACAACATGTAATTGTAAGAAGTCCACTTTCGACTTAAGAACCAAATATTGACAAAACAAACATTATTAACTTAAATGGTTACATAATGTCTATAACATAGAAATAAGTGATATTAAAGGAATAATAAACTTTAAAAAGGTTCTTAATCAAGTATAAATTAACTCAAGTTTATTATTCATGACGTTAATGAACAATCGAGTCAAGTCGGACCCGAGGTAAGGGACTTCGTCTCAATCTCCTTTCATTGAGGCATATTTCGTTTTATACACAACTTTCATTTATACGGTGTATAAACCCCTTTGACATTTACTTTTATAAAAAAGGAATCTTTTTCTACGAATCATTTTACTAAACGACAAAAAGGAATGTTTTTTTAACGTACGTGGTGACAACGACCTCTTCCGCCGCCGTGAGTATTATTTGGTCTTTGCCTTCCTCAACAAGCAGTTATGTTTTTTGAAATGAAATAAATACCATATACTCTTTTATGTATTTTGGTAATGAAAATGGTTTTTATAAAGGATTATATTATGATATATTGTGATTGAAATGTGGAAACGTTATCATTCCTTTATATTGGTTTTATGTTTTATGATTTTATATTGGTACTTGTACATTTGACGGGTGGTTACGTGATAAACCATATGACGGGTGGTGCTGTGAATACAAGGACTGGTGGTTACGTTATAACCTCCAATGCATTGGGTATGGAAGTCGGCCGTATGGCTATTCCATTAAGTATGTATAGAAATTGGCCGTATGGCTATTCCATTTAAGTGATATGTGTGGAAGTCGACCATATGGTTATTCCACTTAAGTATGTTTATGTCCCAAGTTACCTTTATATATGTTATGTGTTATTTATATGGGTTTTATGGTAATCCTTTGGTTACAAAAAGGTAAGTAATGATACATTATTCAGTGAAGTGTTTTTACTACTTCATGAAGGTGAAGGTATTACATTGACAGAGTATACATGGTTTACTTGATGTTTGAAAAAACTAACAGTTTTCATTATTTGTGTATCCCTTACTGAGCTTTTTATGCTCACCCCAAGTTTTTTTGAAATGTTTTTCATAGGACTTAATGTTGAATAAGGTCAAGGATGGGATCAAGGGAATGTCATGCTATATAAATCATGGAACTAGACATGTTTCTTTTATGAGTGTTTTTTATGGAAACATAGTAGAAGTGACTACTTTGTAATCTTTTGAGATGTAATAGTTATGTTCTAATTCTCTAAAATTCTAAACCTGAAAAGATCCTCAATGTGAATTATTCATTTAGTTCAATATTAAGTAAGGTGTAAGGTTGGGGCCTTATAGTTGGTATCAAAGGTCAGTTTAGACAACTTTATGAGATAGAAAAGTGTTAAATTATAATATTATTGAAATGATATAGCATTTACAAATTACCATGTTGCTTCGCCTAAGATATTTCTGTTTTTAGAATGGTTTCCCGCAGAGGAAACAAAGCAACTATGTTGGGACGACATCAGGAGGAAGACAACCTTCCAAAACAGAAACCTGATATGGTCGGAATCGGAACTGAACAGTTTGTTGCAGTGATGGCATAGTTGACTCAGGTTAAAAATGGTGGTGGTATCCATGAACGAGATCAGCCAGATCAACCGCAGAGGAACATGTCAGTGGTGGAACATTTTATGAGGCAACATCCCCCATCATTCAGAGGATCATCTGACCCCGTGCAAGTTGAAGGGTGGAATAAATCACTGGAGAAAATTTTTGATGTCATGGGGTGTTCAGAACATCAAAAGGTAAGTCTTGCTGTTTACCGTTTTGAAGGTGAAGGTGATCAGTGGTGGTTGATGGTGAAAAATATCATGGATAGTGAAGATATTGAGGTAGGAGGATGATTCAGTGGTTGCTTATGAAGCAAAGTTCACTCGATTGTCAAGGTATGCTCCAAACTTCATACGAGATCTTGATAGTAAAATAAACCGTTTTTACTCAGGGTTAAAGCCAAAGTATCGAAGGGCTTTAGCTTCTCGTGAGTTCAAATGTTATGAAAAACTTGTTCGATGTGCGAAGAAGGTGAAAATGGATTTTTCCGATGATCTGGTGTTCTATGACAAACAACAGAATAAGAGGTCTAGTTGGAAGTAAAAGGGGAATAATTGATCAAATAAACAAGGAGGTAAGAAAACCAAATATCCATCCTGTGAGAAGTGTGGTAAAATGCATCCTGGAGAATGTTTATCCAAGTCTGGTAAGTGCTTTCGGTGTGGAAAGTCTGGTCATATTGCTCGTAACTATAAGGAAGATGATCAAGCAGGGAATGAAAAGCCAACGGTAATATGTTTTAAGTGTAATGAAATGGGTCATTATGAAAACGAGTTCCCAACAAAGAACTCAACTGGGGGATTGTAGCCAGACTACAAGAAAAAAGGGGTGTTGAAATCCTTTGCAACAACTTCAGCAGATGTTGGGCCATCGAATGATGTGGTATTAGGTACACTGTTTGTTTGTTCAGATTATGCCAATGTGTTGTTTGATTTAGGGTCTACATACTCTTTCATTTCTGAGAATTTTTCTAGTAAATTGTAAATTCCATATCAAGATATGAATCCTGAACTTATGGTAAAAACACCCGGAGGGAACGTTGAGACAAAAAGGAATTATAAGAACCTTCCTATCCTTGTGTGTGGAAAGAATCTACTGGAAAACCTTATTGTTTTGCCTCTAGTAGAGTTTGATGTTATTTTGGGCATGGATTAGCTTTCTATTTATCATGCTAAGATTGACTACAGAGCTAAAATGGTTTCTTTTCAGAAAGATTTTTAGTTTGGGTACAAGAATGAACCCTTCATTTTGATAACATATCAGGAAGTTGAGAAACTAGTAAAAGATGGAAATGAATGTTACCTTGCACATATTGTTGAAAATAAAGGAACTGTTCAGATTAATGATGTGCCAGTGGTAAATGAGTATCTTGATGTTTTTCCTGATGAGTTGCCTGGTATTATTCATGATCGGTAAGTTGAATTTACTGTTGACTTAGTTCTTGATTCTAATCCAATTTCAAAACCCCCTTATCGAATGTCTCAAGTTGAACTTTTAGAGTTAAAGAAACAATTGCAGGAGTTATTAGATAAAGGTTTCATTCGACCTAGCACATCACCATGGGGTGCTCCTGTCTTTTTTGTTAAAAAGATAGATGTATCAATGAGACTTTGCATTGATTATAGAGCCTTGAATAATATTACTATTAAGAACAAGTATCCTTTGCCTCATATCGATGATTTGTTTGATCAGCTCCAGGGAGCTCAGTTTTTTTCGAAGATTGACTTGAGGTCGGGGTACCATCAGTTGAAAGTAAAAGAAGCAGACGTTCCGAAGACTGTGTTCCGTACTAGATAACGCCATTATGAATTTGTAGTTATTCCTTTTGGGTTAACCAATGCACCTGCTATATTCATGGACCTTATGAATAGAATTTTCCATGAGTTCTTGGATAAGTTTCTGGTTGTTTTCATCGATGATATTTTGGTGTTTTCTAAAAGTAAAGAGGAGCATGAAAGTCATTTAAGGGTTATCTTTCAAACCATAAAAGAAAAGAAACTATATGGAAAATTCAGCAAGTGTGAGTTTTGGTTACAAAAAATTTCATTCCTAGGTCACATTGTTTCAAAAGATGGCATAACTGTTGATCCTACTAAAACAAAAGTTGTTGAAGAATGGCCAATACCCACAAATGTAATCGAGATCCGTAGTTTTCTTGGTTTGGCAGGTTACTACCGAAGGTTTGTTGAACATTTTTCACGGTTATCTAGTCCAATGACTAAGCTAACTCGTAAGGGTGTTAAGTTCATATAGACAAAAGAATGTGATGATTGTTTTCAGGAGATGAAGAGAAGATTGGTGAATGCTCCAATTTTGCCACTTCCTACCAGGAATGGTAAGCATGTTATATACAGTAATGCTTCATTGAAGGGACTTGGCTGTGTCTTTATGCAGAATGATTAGGTAATTGCTTATTCTTCACGATAGTTGAAAACTCATGAGGTAAATTACCCTACACATGATTTGGAATTAGCTGTTGTTGTGTTTGATTTAAAAATTTGGAGGCATAATTTGTATGAAGTAAAGTGCGAAATATATACTGATCAAAAAATTTTAAAGTATATATTCACTCAGAAAGAATTGAAGATGAGACAGAGGAGCTGGCTGGAATTAATCAAGGATTATGATTGCACAATTCATTACCATCTGGGAAAAGCAAATAAAGTGGCTGATGCTTTGAGTCGAAAAAGTAATGCTTCATTAGCAATGTTGTGTTTGGAACGTGATCCTTTGGTTAAATATTTGATGAACTTTGGCATAGAAGTTGTTTGTACAGGATGTTATTCTTTTTTGTTTCAGGTATCAGTGAAATATTCTCTATCAGACAGAATCAAGCAAGCACAGAAGCGAGACAGTGAGTTGAAGAAAAAGGTAGAGCTGGTTCAGAAAGGTATGTTGCCTGAATTCAACATTGATAATGATTGTGTTTTGAGATTTGGTAAGAGGTTATGTGTGCCTTGTGATTCAAAGTTGAAGAATGAGTTGTTATGTGAGGCTCATAGTTCCTCGTTTTCAGTTCATCCTGGCAGTACTAAGATGTATAGAGATCTGCGGGAGTATTACTTGTGGGATGGAATGAAAATAGATATTGCTGATTTTACTGTGAAGTGTATGACTTGTCAGCAGGTTAAAGTAGAGTGGCAGTTACCGAATTGGATGCTTCAGCCTTTACCAGTGCCAGAGTGGAAATGGGAAAACATATCCATGGACTTTGTTGTGGGATTACCGAGGACATCTCGAGGTAATAATGCATTCTGGGTTATTGTTGATCGCTTGACTAAATCTGCTCATTTCCTTGCTATACGAGATACATTTTCCCTAGATCAACTTTTTTGTTTGTATCTTAAAGAGATAGTCAGGTTACATGGAGTTCCCCTCTCCATTGTATCTGATCGTTATCCCAGGTTCACATATAACTTTTGGAAAGGCCTTCAGAAGTCATTGGGTACTGAATTAAATTTTAGTACATCTTTTTATCCTCAATCAGATGGGCAGTCAGAACGAACAATTCAGACCATGGAGGATATGCTATGAGCTTGTTCGATAAATTATCAGGGAATTTGGGACCAACATCTTTCTTTAGTTGAGTTTTCTTATAATAACAGCTTTTATTCCAGTATAAATATGGAACCATTTGAGGCATTATATGGGAAGCGGTGTTGAACTCCAGCATTTTTGGATGAAGTGGGTGAAAGGAAGCTGATGGGACTGGAATTGGTAGAAGAGATGGCAGAAAAAGTTCAGTTGATTCAGAAGCACGTGAGAACAGCTCAGAGCAGGCAGAAGAGTTATGCGGATAACCGGAGGAAGGATCTATCTTTCGAGGTAGGTGATAATGTTTTTCTCAAGGATTCTCCTGGGAAAAGTGTGATCAGATTTGGTAAGAAAGGAAAGCTGAGTCCAAGGTTTATTGGACCATATGAAATTCTGGAAAGAGTTGGATCAGTTTCATACCAGGTGGCTTTACCTCCGAGTTTATCTCAGGTACACAATGTTTTTCACGTTTCAATGTTGAGGAAGTATATGCCAGATCCATCTCATGTTTTGAGTCCAGAGGTAGTTCAGCTGGAGGAGAACCTATCTTATTAAGAACAACCAGTCCGGATTCTTGACCATAGAGAGAAGGTGTTACGGAATAAGGTGATTCACCAGGTAACGGTTTTGTGGAAAAACCATGTGATTGAAGAGGCAACGTCGGAATCTGAAAATGCTATAAGGGATAAATACCCCCACTTATTTTGATAAGTGAATAAAATTGCGAGGACGCAATTCCTAAAAGGGGGGGAGGATGTAACATCCCAGGTAATTAAAGAATAAAGATTTTTCATATTTATTAATATTTACGAATTAAATATTAATTTTAATTAAAAGGGGTTTCTACGTTCGATAGCGTACTCGATACACAACGATGAGTTTCATTGAAAACTTATGTTGCACACAAGTAATAAAATAATATTATTTTAAATGTTAGATAACATGTAGCCATTGTACTTGCGGGGATGGATAGAAATAACTAAATTATTATTATATAAGTTTTTAAATGTTTTTACATTTACCCAATAAAAGATAAAGGCTTAAAATACGGAAAGAGTTCAATTTTAGGCATTTATACCCTAATTTTCACTAAGGGTTCACTTATCACCTTTTGACGGCGAACTGTCATTAAATATAGTTTTGATCAATCTTATAAAATCTATTGGACAAAAAATAAATCTTCTTTAGAATAGGGACATCAAAATTTACCTTGTGTAAATTTTTGGTACCTTTCCGATAAAGTTCATTTTTTAATGAATAGTGTAAAATGTTGTATTTTAATTCAAAACCTCTTTTTAATCTAATTTATTTATATGATTAGATTACCTTTTGAATTGTTTTTAAAGTAAAATTAGAAAATATTTTTACCATTAAATCCAATATTGGTCGTTGGAATTAATTTCACTTTGAAATCGTACTTAAACTAGTATCAATCTTTTGATACTTATTGTTTCATAAAAACACTCTATTTGCTCTGAGAGCGGGAATTAATTATTAAATTAAATAATGTGACTTATATATTTTTAATTTTTTAAAATAGACTTCATTTTTGAATTATTAATATCAAATATATCTTAGGGTGATTTTTTGGTAATTTTCTGAAAAACATCAATTTTTGATGAATAGTGAAACCACTAAGTGGTATTTATAAAAACTGATTTTTCCGTTTAAATGAAATTTTGCTGTCATTGTGTTTTGGTTTTCAAAAATCCGACATACATGGTTGTCATTCAGAAGTAAAATGTGGTTCAGTGAGATTAAAATAATTTTTTGGTGAATAGTAACTTATTAAGTTTTTAATCGCGATTAATGGTAATTAGTGTAGTTTAAGGTAAAAATAATTTTTTAATAGTATGAGATGACCTAGAAACATGTCCTACCCTCATTGGATGTGTCATGGCCGACCAAGACAAGCCATGGGTCAACTTGGCGACCCCATGGAGCCACTTTGGTTGGAAAATGACATAAATACCTTTTATTTAATGTTAATGTAAAAAAATGGCACAAACATGATATGTTTTACTAAAAAAATTTAAATGGGGTTATACAAGTCAGAATTTTGATTATAAATAGTCATTGGAAAGATAAATATATTTCCTACATAATAGTATTTTTTTATAATTTTTAGACTTTAAATAAATTTAATTATTTATGACATAATAATGATGCAGCGATGACATCATTATTTGACTATTTAAATAAAATGGAAAGATAATGTAAAATCTATGAACTACACATGTCCAAAACTTATTGTATGGGTGGATTTAGAACCCTTATCACCTTATCCACGAATTATATCAATGTGGGACCTTTTAAAACCGAAACACATTTTCAAATAAAGTAATACTTCTTTACTTTCCAAAAGTGCCCCTCCTCTCCTCTTATAAAAGGCCCCCACCTCTACCACCTTACACACACTCCTCAAGACTTTGGCTCGACCAAACCCTGACCATTTACTCTCTCCACATCCCTCTCCTCATCCTAGAGGATTCCCGTTGGGAGGAATCCTTTCAATGGAAGCCTTTAGGCTCAAATCAAAAGGAGTTACACTTTTAAAGGTAATTCATTCTCTCTTGTTCATTTGTTTTATTTTGCTTCTCCAACCCCCTAAACTCTTTTTATTTACTTCTTTTGTAACAACACCAGTATCTTAAATATACTTGGATGTTGTTATAAGATTTATTCGAGCTACACTCTCACAAAACTACATCAAATGGTTAATGAACATACGGTTTCCGTGGATGGCGAAATTCTGCCTCCCGAAACGATGATTGTTCAATACTCATTTAACACCTTCAAAGGTGTCCATTATGATGTCAATATTTTTATATATGATATATAATATGTTTATTATTTCCTTAAGATTGTGTATTTTTCATTTATGGAATACCATTATTGTTTCCATTATGGGTAAACACGATATCTTCATTTTAGGAAGTGCGGACTACCGCCCCCTAAAAGTGATTTGATTCATTAATACCATATGTGGGATGTGTAAAAGATAAAGATAATGATATTATATATGTTATTATACTGGAATTATAATATACTATTATATAATTATGATTCCATTCTATAAAATACGGAATAGAAATGAAAGTAGCGTTCATGCGTACGTACGGCTTACCGTCTCCATGAACGGTGCATTTCATTTCTTACCTCTAAATGATTATGTAATATTATAAATACATGTATATGCTGGATATATATGATATATATTATATCCAAATCAGGAATTTCATTCTGGATATAAATAACCTTTGACCACACGAACAACATGTAATTGTAAAAAGTCCACTTTCGACTTAAGAACCAAATATTGACAATACAAACATTATTAACTTAAATGGTTACATAATGTTTATAACATGGCAATAAGTGATATACAAGGAATAATGAACTTTAAAAAGGTTCTTAATCAAGTTTAAATCAACTCAAGTTTATTATTCAGGATGTTAACGAACGATCGAGTCATGTCGGACCCGAGGTAAGGGACTTCGTCTCAATCTCCTTTCATTGAGGCATATTTCGTTTTATACACAACATTCATTTATACGGTGTATAAACCCCATTGACTTTTACTTTTATAAAAAAGGAATGTTTTTCTATGAATTGTTTTACTAAACGACAAAAAGGAATTTTTTTTAACGTACGCGGTGACAACAACCTTTTCCGCCGCCGCGAGTATTATTTGGTCTTTGGCTTCCTCAACAAGCCGTTATGTTTTTTGAAATGAAATAAATACCATATACTCTTTTATGTATTTTGGTATTGAATATGGTTTTGATAAAGGATTTTATTATGATATATTGTGATTGAAATGTGGAAATTTTATCATTCCTTTATATTGGTTTTATGTTTTATGATTTTATATTGGTACTTGGACATTTGACGGGTGGTTACGTGATAAACCATATGACGGGTGGTGCCGTGAATACTAGGATGGGTGGTTACGTTATAACCTCCAATGCATTGGGTATGGAAGTCGGTCATTTGGCTATTCCAGTATGTATGTATGGAAATTGGCCGTATGGCTATTCCATTTAAGTTATATGTGTGGAAGTCGACCGTATGGTTATTCCACTTAAGTATGTTTATGTCCCAAGTTACCTTTATATATGTTATGTGTTCTTTATATGGGTTTTATGGTAATCCTTTGGTTACAAAAAGGTAAGTAATGATACTTTATTCAGTGAAGAGTTTTTACTACTTCATGAAGGTGAAGGTATTACTTTGATAGAGTATACATGGTTTACATGATGTTTAAAAAAACTAACAGTTTTCATTCTTTGTGTATCCCTTACTGAGCTTTTTATGCTCACCCCAAGTTTTTTTGAAATGTTTTTCACATGAATTAATGTTGAATAAGGTCAAGGATGGGATTAAGGGAATGTCATGCTATATAAAATATGGAACTAGACATGATTCTTTTAAGAGTTTTTTTATGGAAACTTAGTAGAAGTGACTACTTTGTAATCTTTTGAGATGTAATAGTTATGTTCTAATTCTCTAAAACTCTAAACCTGAAAAGATCCTCAATGTGAATTATTCATTTAATTTAATATTAATTAAGGATTAAGGCTGGGGCCTTATATTAATGATATTAAAAATTTTATATTATTTTAATCTTAAATGTGGCCTATTAATTAAAAAAATACAAATTTCATTAAGGTTTGATGTTACCATCTAATTATTTATCAGGAATTTTTTTGACTATGATTTAAATTATAAAATATTGTGATCTATTTTTCAATAAAATCCTCATTTATATTAAAATATGTTAATTTCATTAATATATATGTTTCCAGTCATTTTCCTCTCATTATGTAGTTAAGAGACAAAAATTAAATATTTATAAAAATTTATCTTTAGTGCTCTATTATGTTCAGAAACCTTTATCTTTTATATCTAGGATATCTATAAATGATTTTCAAACAAGGATTATCCTTCTTCAAATTATTTATTAAATTAATTTTTACACATGATTTACATTTTTATGTAGTATTTTAAAATAAATAATCACGCCTTTCTCAAAACATGTGTGTTTATATTGTATTGAAAATGTGAAGTAATTTTTCTTTATATATACTGTGTCAATGGAATTTACCTACTTCATGACTAATCGATGTTTTAAATATCCCTTAATAATTACTATGAATATTTTAAGTGAAATTGATTTCCAAAATTATTTATCTTTAAAAATTAATTTAGATCATATTGATAATTATATTTTCTTCTAAAAATATTTTAAATGATCAATTACCATTAATTTATAAGTATTCATGGTTATTTTCAAGAAATGGGTTTTCTGTGTTTTTATAAAAAATTTGTTTCATAATAACATTTTCAATTTTAAATTGATATTTTTATGAAGAAATATCCCATGTGATATTTCAAAAAAAAATCATTTAATTTGAAATGCTTTGATGTCACTTATTCAAGATATGAAATATGATCTAAGGAGTTAATAATTAATATTTATATGGTTCATTTATGTTTAAGATGAGAATATTTTTATGAAACATGTTTCTTTTCATATGTTTATGCTATGATAGAATATTTTGGAAACCCATTTATTTTCATTGTATCTAATATGATAAATGTTTTATGATCATATGGAATAGGTTTGTATGATATCCATTATGTGATTTTTGGGACCTATATCTCTATCAAATTGATTAGTAAATGATTCATATCTCCGGAGATAAATAGAAATGGAATGGGGAGTAAAACCATATCATTGAGGGACTTTGTCAACTACAATATTCTCTAGAGTGTTCCTATACAACTATTGTAGTTTGTGGGTGAACCCAATATATTATGATATCTTTTAAAATAATATCTTAAAACTATGATGTTCATATTATATTATTATGTTTGTGGAATTTTTATATTGACTATTCCAATGTTAAAGTCTCCTCGATAATACCTCTAAATTTCATTAAAATTTGTGTCTTATGAGAAATTAGTATTAATGTCATGGAAAAACATTATCATCTTAAATATTCATGGTATAGTTTTAATATTTTATTCTCATATTTTAATACCCATATACTCATGTTATGTTATGTATCTACGTTTTTTAACCATATTGAGAAATTGAGCTCTCTATTTCTTATGTTCTATTTCCCTAGGTTATGAAAAATATAATATACTTTATTTTTCTAAGAAGGATTTTAATAATGAATAACATATAGGTATATGTTTTATTTTACATAAAATATGAAATATTATATTTCTAATATTCTAATGGTATAATACAGTCATGATCTACAGGTTTTTGACTATATAATGTAATGAATATTCTTTCAATAAGATATAATATCCCTACGATAAAATCATCATTCGTAATAATCCTATTAAAATATAAGGCATTAAAAAAGTTATATGAAAATGTAAACTACAAAAATCATAGAAAAACTTATTTAAACAAATTTTATTACTTTTAATATTTTTATAATATTTTGTTTTATTTTTCTATTAATTTGATAAATATTTTAGAAACTTTTTTTAGTCATTTAAGGTATTTATTCATTCAAAAAAATTAAAACATATAAACTACTACTAACAAAATAATATTTGGTGGAAATTTATCATTTAGAAATAAATTTACTTTTAAACCCTTATATAGTACTTTTGGATATATTTAAGTCATGAATGAGAAATTTAGCCTTTATTTTTATTATTAATTACTATAAAAGTCGCATTGAATGAAAAATGGACCTAAATGGGCATATAGTTGAGGCCTAGAGGGAAATTGATGATCCTCATCCATTAAATTGTAAAATTTATAGAGATATATAAATTTTATATCATTATACAAATGTTATAACCATATGATTCTTATTTAAATGTACTATGGAGAGAGAAAAAAAATAAGGTAAGTATTTATATTTAATATATATAAAAGAGGAATATTTAACAAACCATACCTTATTGATTCATAATATGGAATCATTTTTCATGATCCAATTTCTATATGTTGAATAATATAATTATAAAAAAAATTATCAAAAAGAAGACAAAAAAATTCTTTTTATAAATAATTTTTCTTAAAATAAAGATGAATATACATTCTCATCTCATGGATAGATAAAATATTATATAATTATAAAAAATTATATTTGGTAAATAATATATATGTTCATTAAAAATAATTTCCCTTCTTGGATTTGTACTTGTACATTAGCTGATATTCGACAATAAAGGTTTCTTTTTTATTCAAAAAAAATATTACAATTTTCACATTATATAATATTATTTAAATATATAACCTTGTTTGTGAAATCTAAGTGTTTTGTATATTTTAAGATATAAAATAAAATAATTTTTATTTATTGATTCATATATAATAAAATGATATGGATTTATAGGTGAAATATTTTAAATATTGTAAAATTTATAATAAATAATGACAATAAATGATTAATGTGTGTAATTTCTCAATGAGACTCGATCCTTTGTTATAGAAGATGGTTAGAACTAATAATGGAACATTTTTTTTGATTACCTAAAAGCTATGCACAAAAAACTGGGCAACACATGCCTTTAGATGAAAATATAACATATCATTAACCATTCAATGTTTAAAACATGATCATTTGGTAATGATTTATAAATATTATCTAGGAAAATGTGCATGCATGAACTCCCTCTTATTTGGATCAGGTGTTAGTGAAGGCATCATTGTCAAATAGATTTATTAATTCTAAAAAACAATACCTTGGTTATGAATTTTTTTTACAATTTGTCTTGAAGGTTAAATTTATTGAATTTTACATTGAACATAGATTTGTTATATAATTAGGTAAGAGTATGGTTTTGTCATGTGATTTAATGTTGAAGATAGTATTGTTATATGATGCCCATAGATCTATATTTTATATTCATCATGAAAAACATTAAATATGTATAGAGACATTGGAAAATAGTATTAGTGTGGTTGAATCATGACTAATATAACTGAATTTTCAAATAATTTTTGACTTGTAAACTAGAAACATATGGGAAACAACTACAGAAGGTGGACTGTTAGCATTTCACACATTCATGACTAGAAATGATAGAATATACCCCAATATTATGTAGTGATATTACGAAAGGAACATTGAGGAAATAAGGCTATTTGGGTTATTATTCCCCAATCAAATAACAATTAATACTTTCATTGAATTTAAGATATTATATATTATTTTTGAAAATAAATAAATTGTGAATAATATATTGTGGTATTACAAGTATTTACCCTCTCTATTGTATCCAATTGTGATCATACATTTTTCTAAAATTTTGAAAGGATTTAAAAATTCATTGAGTAATGAATTATTTTTATTTCTATCTATTCATTATATATCTAATAGAATAATAGAGTGAATGATTTAGACATTGTATATTATAAATATATGTATTCTAATCTATTATAAGTGATTATTGGAAAAATATCATCTACTAAAATTATTTTTATAAAAAAATTTACATAGTAATGGGTAGATGTACCCTTCAAAGGCATTATATGAAAAACTATGTTTATCCTAATCATGATGACAAAAAGTTGGTGAATGTAAGTTTCATAGATGAGAGTCGCTAAAAGTTATTGTTGAGAAGGTAATGTTGATTCCAAAATATATATTAGTATCTCGGAGTATTTATAAATTTTATAAAAATTATGAAAGGAATGATTTATCATTCTCGGGGTGATATTTTCTTATTAAAAATTACATCATTTAGAAGGTGAAATGTGTTAGTCAAACAATAGAATTTTTATCCAATGGTTCATTAAATCATAAGACCTTCTAGAGAAAGTACTATTAAATTCATATAGAGTAACATTCTCTATGATTTTATCTAATGTACATGATTTGTTTCATGTTTTTGGGATAATGAAGCATGTACCCGATGTAGTCATGTTTTGTTCCCTAAAGTGGTATAGTTAGAGAATAATGTCACTTAATGATGAAATTACTATTAAATATTTCGATTGAGGAGATAATATAAATTAAAATAACGTGACTCAATACGTAAAGGATTTATAGAAGAATCACATAAATGTCCAAGTAACATGTTAATTGGAAAAATCCAAGAGGAAAAAATACATTCCCATTTTATGTAATGAATAAAATTTTGAAGTTAAAATTTATTAATTGGTGGATTAATGTGAAAAACCTAGAAAAAAAATATTTCTTATTTAAATTTATTAAATTTATGGATTTATATTCATCGTTGTTTTATAAATTATTTTTTTGGATTTTTTTATTGAAAATTTAATTGTTTTATTAGATTTTTTCCAATATAATACATGGATTTAATTAAAATATAAATTTAGTAATATTAGAAATAAATATGATAAAATTTACTTCTCTTTTTATATCATAAAATGAAATATATATTATATTGAATATTATGGACAACACTAAAAAAGAATGATGTTTTAGTGAATAGTGAAAATACCAATTTTAATAAAATATTCATTTATTTTTACTCAATTAAATTTTATGGTATTTCATGGAACGGTTTTTTAATTTTTTATTATGAAATAATTTTCATGATTAAAACATTAATTTTTTCAAAAAACTATATTCATTATCGTTAGTGTATTTATGAAGAATATTTTTGACACTTAAAAAAATGAATATAGTATAATTTAAATAATGTTTTCAATAATGTTGTAAATATTTTTTAATTTGGGGATTTTCAATTTTAGTCACCATGAATGAAATCCATGTGTAGAAATTACATCATAATTAATATTTAAAATGTTTAATGGGGGGGAGGTTAAACAAAGATATAAGGTATTAATATGATATAACAAATTTAAAATTATGATTATAATTATTTTGAACTATCACTATCATGGATTGTATATTTATTAGTTAATTTTCCATTTCCATTATAATAGTAAAAAAAAATTTAAATGGTTTATTTTTTTACAAGTGTTACACACTTCTCCATTATAAAAGTGAAAATCCACTCATCACTTATTCACAAAATTTTATCAAATTATATCTCAAAAAATCAATCCACATATATATTCCAATATCTATCCCCATTAACTATTTTTTGGTATCAGAAAAATACCAACCTATTAAGGCTTATGGTGTAAGCTACGGGATGATTCAAAAAGATGATTTATAATTCACAACATAGTGTTTCATGTTTATTTATTCTACTAAGTCATTAAAATCTTATTAAACGTTGATGAAATAATTATGTAATTATATTATATATTCTAAAATTTTATTATGATTATGGTAAAAAAATCATCTCCTTTTATATCATATAGAGATTAGAAAATATTATTTACATACATGTGAACTAATGTATCCATGTACTAAAGTGTTTTTTTGCTCACCTGCAACACATGTATGGTTAATTGTGATGATAAAAAAATCTATATATGATATTTATTAAATAATTTTTATTCCATAAATATTAATTGTTACATATCTTATTAAAATACCTTCCATATAAAATTTTTTACATCGCTCGTGTCTACATATGGACTACCACATCTATTGAAGGATTCAATTCATTGATAATTATAACCATGCAATAAATGTATGGAATAATAAACTAGTGAATAAATATTAATTACAATAAATATTTATGAATATGTAAATGTGAAACATATCAAAATTATTCTTCTTCCAGGAAACATAAAAATAAAACTACCATTAAGGCATAAATACTGACTATCATCTCCCTGAATCTATGTAGTTTATTTTTCAAGGATACAATAAATGGTTTGTTTTAATGTTTCATTTACTATATATAGAATAAAATTATTACATGTATAAAAATATATAATTAATTTAACTATATAAAATTGGACCTTAATAAAAACATTATTATTATTTTTCTGTCACAAAATGATCTCCCTCAAAATAAATAATGTGAATGCAACAATTATAGTAACTACGTAAAACTTTGGAAAACTAGTATAAAGCGAATAATTATAATTTAATAAAAATGAATAATTTTCTTAACAATTCTTTTAAAAAATATTAATTTTTTCTCATGTGGGTAGGATTTAAAAAAATAAGTCTGTAGGTGAGATAAGGGAATTTATTTTTAAAAAATAATTTCGATAGTTTCCCATACATATAGTTTTCAAACTTTTCTATTTCTTTAAAGGATTCAATAATGTTCCTATTTATGGGTAAAAAAATCTTTATGTATTTTATGATAAAACTTTTCAATATTTATAGATGTTTACAAATAATCCTTTCATTATTTTATATATATGTAACTTTTACATTTTTAAAAAATTAGAAAAGAATGAATTTTAACCAAAAATTAATTATCGAAACTTCCTTCTGTCACAGTCATTATTCATTTTCACTCCTCAAGAGAAATATACTACCAATTTTCAAAATAAATCATATTATTTACTTCATCATTTTTTATAAAAAAAATTAATAAATTTTTATTTTAAAATTTTTAATTGAAATTGATAGTATTTTTATTATCTAAGGAAATTAATTTATTATGAGTTTTATGATGAAAAGTTTTAAAATATCAAATATTATAATATTGAAATTTTACTTTATCATTTATTATAATGAAAAAGCAGACTAATATATCTCAATATGATTCATATTCCCGATATATCCCTATAATGAAATAGGTAATTATTTAGTATTTAAGTGACCAAATAATGTTGAAATAAAATTAATTCATCCTATAGAATTAGTTTGGATTCATTTTTTATGACATGGATTAAATTAGTATGAAATTTGTTTTGGATATGATTCAAGAAAATAAATATATTATGGTCCCAACAAGGTAGTTTATATTAATTATTTTATTTATGGTCGAAAAAATCTTTATGAACATTTAAAGGTGATAAGATTGAAATTTTTTCATGGGTTCCAACATAAATCAGACTTCCTTCATGGTTTTCCAAGATATCATAAAGTCTTATAAAATATAATATTGGATAAAAGATTAATATAAATATATGGAACTGTTTTTTAATATTATCAGTTATTTATTAATGATGTTGTTATAATTTTCATGTGTTTTAATGGTTTTACAGGGCTAATAGTATTCTCTTATTTTATTTTCACACAGTATGATTTATTTATGCATCCTAAATATGAAATTATTTTTTAATTGATATAATAATGGAAATGAAATTTATAAATATCAAATGATCCCGATTTGGATCATTATAGAAGATAAAAAATTATCTTCAATAAAATATGGGTGATAAAAAGAATCATTTTTTTAAGAAAAATGATCACTCTGTGGAAGTGTTCGCATTGCAATTTAATTTTATTCCTAATTATCTAAATATAAATACCCAAGATTTAATAGGAATTTAATTATTTGAAATTAAATATATTAAAATATTAGATATGGGTTGATAATATATAGTTACCCATGCTAAACCTACATGGATATTACATCATTTTATATTAATATTGAGAACATTACAAAAATGAATGCACGATGAATGTAATAGTTTTGTGACTTTGCTAAAATGAATAAAAATCTTCTATCCTGTTGAATAATATTAAACATCTCCCAAAAAGATCTCAAAATTTAGTGCATCAACCTAAATCATTTCTCCATAACCTATGGAAAAGAAACATATGAATTTTTAGATCTCAAATGCATAGTAATGGTAAATATGGATGATATGTAATCATATTCATGAGTATAAGGGTTTGAGAACATGATCATGAAAATTGAACATCCTACACTACATTTAAGAGACAACATACATGAATACTGGAATAAATAACTATAGTTATTATTTCATAAATCATAAGAAAATTAAGAAAAATAATCCATGAAAGAATAACATTAGAACGAAACATTGAAATATGGAAGACACAATGGTTTATATGACAATTTTAATAGTAGCCATGGGATCACGTCAAACACCATCTTGGTTGTATGGGTTTACATACCATACTATCTTTGCTTTCATGGTTCACTCCCATGGCTATATTATTTTAATTATTTTACTCCCCGTTCCATTTTGGTAGTCCTGGTTCTCTAACATTTGTATCTTAGTAGTCATGCATCATTCATAAGACCATCATTGTTTATCTCATTGGATATAAATATTTACCAAATTCATTTAAGGGACATATTGGTCTTGCCCATATCATAATAAAATAATACATACATGTTCCACAAGATCTTAAATAATCACATCATTACTCATGAACTGAAATGGTTATTATAAATTTGTAGCCATATCATTACCTATTGAAAATGATAGGTTTAAAAATAATTTTATCATAAACATAACCCTTGAAAAGAAGTGGGAGTCAATATCATATAACCTATAAACAAGAAATGGATTTCTTAACATATAACCCATGAATGGGAAACAAATTTCATAAACATATAACACATTAAAGAGAATCATATTTGATAAATATCGTCACATTAAATATAACACATTTATATACCTTTAGGTATTTTCATAAAAGGGCATGAGTCACATAAATTTTTTTCATTTTTTATAGATAAATATATTAAAATAAAATAACTAAAATTCTAGAGTAAAATATACGTTCTTATTTGAAATGTATTTTTAACAAATAATTCATTTTGAAAATAATTTTCTAAGAGAATACATTTAAATCATATAAATAATACAAGAAAAAAATTGTAACAATTTTTCCATGATACATTATAACATAATATCCAAACAAAATTAAAAACCTTATTATTTTAAAAGACATTATAAATATATAAGAATGATTGTAAATGTATTTAAACCCATTTCATTGAAAATACAAAAAAATACATCGTGAAAACGTATTGATTATTTTTACTATGAAAATACATCGAAAAACTCTATTAAAATTTTGAAAAATATTTCAAAACCATTATTCATGAAGCCTTATTAATGAATATTGAAAATGATATGAAATTTATTCTTATTTAATATATATAAAAATTCTTGAAATCATTTTAAAAAACATTTTTTTGGAAATCAAATAAAAGGAGTTTGAAAATGTTTTGAAACCCATTTGATTGAAAATACATTGAAAATATGCAAACATCTCTTAAAAAAATAGAAAACAGTTTCCAATGAAAATAACTTAGAAAAAATATTCTAAATAATCATCCTTTTAAAAAATGCGGAGGAATATTTATATTTTGATGCGTATATATGTACATGTTTAATGAGATAAAAAGAAAATTACTTTAATATAGTAATATGGTTATAAAAGTTTCTTGTTCAGAAAAAGAAAATAAGATTCCATTGAATATATTTATAAAAAAATGGAATCATTTCATGTTTAAATTGTAGGATAATGGTACAATACTATTTGAAACCCATTTTAGAAAAAATTGTTTTTAAGGAACATATATTTTCCAAAGAAGAGAGGGTAAAGTCATAACATCTAAAAAAATCCATATTTAGTATATTAAGTACCATAGAGCAGAAAAATGTACCAATTCAGATATATTACTTGAATAATAATATATTAAGAAAATTCAATACTTTTTTTGATAGATGGGGCTTACGATTTCATCATATAGTTATAATCAATAACAATATTGAAAAGCAATGAAATTGTATAAGTAAACTCTTACCACATAGTTACTTTGTGTCAAAGTACCCATTTAAGAAAATATAATTTCAGGACTCAAAAAATATTATAAAAAATTTAAATTCATTATATATCTTATAAAATTAATGTATATATACACATCAAAAGTGATTATATGCGAATAACAAAACATGATTCTCAAAGATTGAAAATTTAGGCAAAACTATTTTGATGATTTGGTAACTATAAAATCATAACCTTCATGAAACAATGTTCATATAATGGTTATTTTAATATCATTAAATTTTATAATAAGATAAATACAATACAATCATGGGAATAACATACACCACACAAAAGGAATGTATCGTAAACATAGAATGTATCTTATGGAACTAAATAGTGGGATGAAATACGATTACCTTGTGTCTTGACTCTCAACGTACTCATTTAAAACAACAATATAAAAAATAAAATTAATTATAAATCATTGAAATAAAAAAAATTTATATCCAATAAAATATATGGATTGATTATGACCATGTTTTAAACGTTTGTTAACAACCCTATTCTAAGGCTTCACATCAGCTAATATTCTCTTTATTATTCAGTAGTATCATAATTTGTTATATCTAGGTTATTTATAGTTTATATCACTAATTAAAAATTTTAATCCATCATTTAGTTATTTTTTATATAAATTAATTTTTTATTATAATAATATAAACAATGTACATGTAGGAAATGGAAGACACCGTCGATCAAGACCGTAAGATGTTTTTATGTATGAATTTTATATCCATTTAATCTATGATAAATGAGTGTATGTATAACACACACAGAGATATATATATATGTTTTTAAAGGTATATATAATTTTTAATGTAGATTTATTATATCATATGTGTCTTTAATATTCACTATAACCATATGTAATACATTCTGTGTCGTGTATGAATAAATCAAATTTCTTTGAGAGGGTGGTAGTCTACACATCCTCAAATGAAATCATCGTATTAACACAAACAGGAATGTGAAAAAAGATATATATTTTAAAAAGAATAATTAAGAATAAATACATAATAAATACCAAATATATTAAATATAAAAAATTATTCCTTCATAATTTCCACCATTATAGGTGGTATGGGAAATTAAAGAAACATCGTTTAGTGAGGATGTACTTCACCGTAACAATAAACTGTGTATTAGTTATACATTAGATGGATTATTTTGTATTTTTATGTCAAATACATATCATAGAAACAAAATAATATATTTAGTATACTTTTTATATTATATATAAATGGAAAAAAGGAATTTGGTGGGGGTCGATAAGGAAAATAATTGAATGTACTTGAGAGAAGACGTTAGCTTGAAATTGGGAAACTCCATTTGGTTTGTGCCAAAAGGATTCCACGTATTTCATTCATCCCATAATATGGAATCTAAGAGTGTAACATCCCTAGTAAATAATGAAATAATATGGTTTAGTTTTAATTAATATTTTGTAAATTAAATATTAATATGCTTTGGTCATTTAGAAACTGAAAATCATTATGTAATAAAATAATATTTTCACACTTTTCTAAAGAGCCTCTCGTCCCACGTAAACAAATTACTCACCTCTGACCCATTCAACACAAATCTAAATCCCCTTGTCTCATCCAAAGTCTTCCCAGTTATGCTCCCTACATCCGTATCCTACTCTTAAAATCCATAACATAGGAAAAACGAACATCAATAAACCGTTTTGGTTCAATCATGTAATGACCCGGACCCAGCCAGCCAGCCGAACAGTGACGAACGGGTCGGTTGTCACTACCTTAGGCGTAACCTCCCCGAATTCCAAAGGCTTACGACATGTAGCGAGGGTCTGAATAGGTATAGTGGGGAACCTATACCCTCTCGGAGGATCAAAATAACAGTAATGGTCCATGTATTATAGTAAAGATGTAGCAGAAAGAAAGACACAGCAGACTCGAACCAGACCCACTGACCAAAAGCATATCCAATATCAATAAACTAGCAGAAGCAGTAAACATAACAACAACAGCAGAAATAAACACAACAACATCCTGATAACATGTAACTACTAATGAATAGTAAAACATTCATCCAAAGCATGTCATATACAACTGAATATAAAATGGAAACCAATGGATAACCGATAGTAGCTACAACATGTAATCATGAGGATATAGAAAAAAAACAAAGTAACCCCAGCTTGGAATGACCTCAAGGTCCATACCATCTCCATGCAACAACTAACGTAACTCAGCTCCTAATGCTGGCCTATTTCCTGCGCGTAAATCCATAAAGTCTACACGCATCCTGAAGGGCCCGTGTTGGGTGTGATACAAATCTCTATAGGAAACCACCCAATGGTGCGTACTAAATATATTTGTTTAAGTAGTAATGAATTTATAGGGAAAGTAGTAAATAGTACATTCCACAAATAAACACCAACTCGACTAGTGCCCAACAGCCACCATGAAGTGTCACCTTCTTCGGCCAATGCCGGAATCATTGTCGTGTAAACCGACACCATGTGCCAACTGATACCTTGTGTCTCAAGTACCGACGTCCCGAAGGCACGCCGAAAATAGTAACCTGGCACCATGTGCATCCTCACACCTCGTGTAACAAGTACCGACGTCCTGAAGGAACGCCCAATGTAGTAACCCGGCACCAGTTTCCTCTTGACACCTCGTGTCTCAAGTACCGACATCCCGATGGCACGCCCAAAATAGTAACCCGGCACCATGTGGCTCCTAACACCTTGTGTCTCAAGTACCGACATCCCAAAGGCACGCCCAATCCCTTGAAGGCTCCTCACCTCCCACATGGATTTCTACGGCAAGCACCCCCAACTAGAATACCTAACCGCAACTACGGGGGCCTCTACCAACACGAGTGGTCAAAACCACCTCATCACAGAGTATCTCTGTGTGCACACTACGCAAAGTCCCGGGTGAGCTGTAATAACCAAAATTTCCTAAGCCACCAACACGTCTGACACCTCAGGTCCCTTCGACCATGTCTCTCAAGTCTGATGGCATCGCCATTTAAATATCTCAGGAAATGCCTAACCAGACAGTCATACTGCCTCATGACGGCGTCCATGACGTCCAATCCCATGGTCAAAACCACCCAAAGTAACACAAGAAAAGCCCCAACCTGTGATCAGCATCACTCAATCGTAACCTTGAACAGCCCAACACAACCCAAAAATTGTCCAGCCAAAGCAATTCAGCACTTGCATATATAACATATTTAACCAGAAAACATAACCAGGAAAAACAAACTAAACTGTTGTATTGCACTATGCAGGATACTGTCCCATACCAGCACTGAGGTCTTAAATGCCTCCAACAATTTATAAAAGGCTTTAATAAATTAAAATAAACAGTTTAACACATTAATTCTTCAATTAAAACCATTTTGGCGTTCCTTGACCAAAATACCTCGATGAGAAATGGCCCCTCACCCGGCCCTGCTCATGCAAACTGGTAACCAGCCATACCCAAAGTCATCCCAGAGGTCCCATAAATAAAACAGTATGAAAAAACAGATAAAATAGGTCCCACTCAAAATACCCGACAACGTGTCGAAGCCCGCGTCACCCAAACAACCACGAAAACACAAAATGAGGTATGCACCACCTACCTGAGACTCGCGCGATGGTACTCCTCCGGTAACACCCACCAATTCAGTATAAAATGTGTTAAATCTACAAAATAGTCAAACATGATCAAACCCCAATAAATCATTCTAGAATGAATATTAGACAAAACGACCAAAGTGGAATCGAGGCCTTATCGAAGAGGTTCCAACTCACTAATCAGAGTTCGGATTGGGTCTCCGACGGACGATCGGGAGGAGAAGAGGTGTTCGGCTGGCTCTCCCCGCTCAACCCGATGAAGGGGATGAGTTCTACCTAAAAAACGAGGTTACTTCCCATTTTAGAGAAAAAAATAATGTACACACCATGTACATTAGCCCTACACACCGTGTATATTTCATTTAACTATTCCGAAGACAGTTGATTTCCGCCGACATGCTTTCCGAACCTACTGAAATTAGTACACGGCGTTTACCTCTGGGTACGTGGTGTACACTTGGTTTCTCTTCTCTTCCTCGCTGACATACCCACATGCCATGTATATCCCTCATACACGGCTAGACTACATGGAGTGTCCAAAGGAAACACGGCGTGTCTTTGGTTCTACTCAGCCAACGGCCTACACACCATGTATGGCCTCACATGGTCGGGGGTATTCACTGTGTGTTCAAAACTACACACCGTGTAGCAAGAAACTACTACACAGTCATCACACGGCATGTACTCGGCAAGCACACAACCAGTCACTCGCCTACACATACACGACGTCTACTTAAAGTACACGGCATGTAGTCTGGAAATTTCCAGAAACTTCCAATTTTCTCCAGTTTCCTCAAAAACCAGTCAAAAATTCAAACAGGGTTAGGATTTGACCCATTCTAAAAACCTGGGTTCTTACAAACTCCCCTCATTAACGTAGCTCATCCCAGAGCTACAGAACGAAACCTGGAGATGGCACCAATCATACCACCCCGATCAAAATAACCTGTAATCTCCCGGTCTTAAAGGTTCCAGATAATTCCTCAAGGGGGGGGGGAGGGTTGGCTCCCCACAATAGGAATTGCCTTACTCAGTATCAACCCAAAAAACGTAATGAAAACAGGGTTTACGGACCTGTTTTCCGGACTCATAGTCTTCCCGTGATGCATCATCACCCCTGCGCCACATTGGTGCTCCTGTGTCTCTCCTATCACCCAATGTATCCATCACCGCATCGGTGTCCGGCTCCATGGGGTCCCAGTTCCTAGAACCACAAGTAACCCGCATCCTTGATACCCCGATGCCATGACACATCAAGTAACACGCATCCTTGATGCCCTGATTCCCATGGAACCTCAAGTAACCTGCAAACTTGATGCCCTAATGCTACGCATCTCATACATATATTAAAAAATATATCACGCACCCGATATGGAGACAATCCCACTTCCTAGCATCTTTTCAGTCCACATAGACCCTGTGCACCACCTACACTCACAACAGACATGCCTATACAGGTCATGCCAAAAAGGAAACATGGAGATCATGGTCACACTGCGGTGTACCTCTAACTGTCATCGGCTCATCAGTCTGCTCAGCCTATGGCATCTCCATGGCATGCACCTGGCCTAAAACACAGCTGCCTGATGCATGACCTCCCTACGATGTTGCTCCCATCATCGGCCACTGACCCTTCAGTGGAGTCCCACCATCTTTGTCACGACCTCCGCACACAGCTGAACCTCGACTACCCTCTCCAGGTACCAAACCTAAACCAACCATAGACGCTTTAGTCTGTCCTGGTCCCTGCCTATCTGCTATCTGAGAAGGATGCCTACAAAACCTCTCCAAATGTCCCTCCGGACCACATGCCCGACATTCCATTGGAGGCCTATCTCACTGCACTCGAACATGTCTCAGTTGTCCACTGTAAAATAAAATCACCTAAGAACTCCCACGAGGTGGTCTAGCTGAATCCCTTCCCTGACTAACCTACTTGAACTCATCTCTTCCTCGCTTCTAGCTGTCTGAGCCATCACCTGAAGTTGTCGGCTTGACCATGAAAGATTTCTCTCTCTCACTGTCATTGGCTATGAGTGCATAATTCACCGCCTCAGAGAAGGAACCTAGCGTGAATATGTTCAGCTGGAACCGAATGGCGTGTCGGAAGCCATCCTCGAAGCGCCTCACCCTAACAGCATCATCGCTCACCATACCCAGTGAAAAACGTGAACACTCTGTGAAGGTAGATGAGAAGTCCATAACATACTTTTCTCCCTGCTGAAGACTCAATAACTCCCGAGCTCTCTCTTCCCTCAGTGTCTCTGGGTAAAATTGATCGAAGAACATGTCCTCAAAGTCCTTCTATGCCTGTCCCTCGTGCCTAAGAGCATGTACCTGTACATCCCACCAACGCTTTGCTGGTCCTCTCAACATGTACGTCACCAGCTTGAAACTCCACCCTGGAGGCGTCTCGAGTTTCTCAAAGATCATCTGCATAGTCTCTATCCATTTATCAGCCACCTGCGAACCACCCTCACCAAGAAAAAGTGGTGGTTACTGCAACTGGAACTCTCGTGTCAGATACTCCATAGAGGGCTCTGTACCCTACGCACCCCCGTCGATCCCCTGCAAGACACACACCAGGCTAGCTCGGAGATTCGCATCGAGCCATGGCCCGAACGCTGTCAAACCCGACTGTTTTCCTGCCTGCACTAGATCCTAACCCTGATCTTGTCCCTGAGCCTATACCTGCGGCTCCTACTCTACCTGTACCGGATCCTGAACCCGATCCTGCATCTATGTCACTATATCCCCACTCTCATTAAACTCCATCGAGTCGTGAAGAATTAACCCACTGAATACCATAAATGTTCAGACAACCCATACATATATATAACAATATATTCTACGCAGATAAGGAAAGCAGTAAAAGGCAGCGCAAAAACAACTACCCTTACTCCCCCTCACCACAACCCATGCATCTCGGCATCCCGAACTCATGGCCTCCTTTCCCACCCTCAATAGAGCCAAGTATCAAAAGTTCCTCAGGCCATGCCCATCCTGACAACTCACGTGGCCTCCAACCGATGACCGAGTCGCCCAATCCTGACAGTTACACTGCCTCAACCATACTATCTGCCTGCTCTCATATGAGCCAGACCCAGATATCCTACAACATAAAATTTATACAAAATATAAAGAATGGCATACACATTGCACAACTAGAAATTCTATAAGGAATTTCACAAATTTACATTTTCAAGAAGATAAATCATGGAAATTTATTTTTTTCACATGGTATTATCACTTCACAAAGCATACATGAAATTATGAAATTGAAATACCATAAAAATGTTCCTATCAAAGCCAAGAAATGTAGCCTCTACATACCACGCCAAGGTCTATTTCTCCTTTACCATACCAGGTCAAGGGTCACATAAAAAAATAAAGAACATAAAACATCAAGTGAGACACCGAGGTGGAAATCATATAACCCGTAATGTGAGAAAAAGCAAAGAGAAATTCCCACCCATGGCAACTTGGTCCATCCGTCGTACGTGGGGCTGCAGGCACCCAAGCACAAGCTAAAAACCCAGTCCCAGTAATAACCTATCTCCAGTATACCATATCCCAAATAGTAAAACCAGCATAAATAAATGAAAAGTCTCAATCTCATTAGTAGACAGAAAAACACTGCTACTAAATCCTTGTCAAGAACTCCTCTGATAACCCTTTGTAACGACTCGGACCTAGCCAGCCACCCAAACAGTGCCGAACGGGTCGGGTGTCACTACCTTAGGTGCACCTCCCTAAGCGCCAAAGGCTTTAGACTAGCAGCAAGGGTCTTAATAGGTATACTAGGGAGGCTATACCCTCTCGGAGGATCAAAATAAGGGTACTGGTCCAAGTATAAAAGTAATTATGCAGCAGAAAGAAAGACTTAGCAGACTAGAACCAGACCCGCAGAGCAGAAGTATATCCAATATAAATAAACCATCAGAAGCAGTAAACATAACAAAAACTGCGGAAATAAACACACCACCATGCTGAAAAAATTTAACTACTACTGAACAGTAAAACATGCATCCAAAGCAGGTCATAAACAACTGAATATAAAAAGGGCGCCAATGGCTAACCGAAATTAGCTACAACAAGTAAGCATGCCGATACAAAAAAAAACAAAGTAACCCCAAGTAGGCATGACCTCAAGGTCCATACCATATCCGTGCAACAACTAACGTAACCTAGCTCCTAAAGATGTCCTCTTTCCTGCACGTAAATCCATAAAGTCTGCATGCATCCCGAATGGCCCATGTTGGGTGTGAGGCAAATCTCATTAGGATATAGCCCAATGGTGGGTACCAAATATATGTGTTTAAACAGTCATGCATTTGCAAGGAAAGCATTAAATAGTATAATTCACAAATAAACACCTACTCCACTGGTGCTCAACAGCCACCATGTAGTTTCACCTACTTTGGCCACCGCTGGAATCTATGTCTTGTAACCTGGCACCATGTTCCACCTGACACCTCATGTCTCAAGTACCAACATCCCGAACGCACGCCCAAAATAGTAACCCGGAACCATGTTCCTCCTGACACCTCGTGTCTCAAGTACCGATGTCCCGAAGGCATGCCCAAAGTAGTAACCCGGAACCATGTGCCACCTGACACCTTCTGTCTCAAGTACCGACATCCCGGAGGCACTCCCAAAATAGCATCCCAGCACCATGTGCCTCCTAACACCTCGTGTCTCAAGTACCGACATCCCGAAGTCACGCCCAATCCCCTTTAAGGCTCCTAACCTCCCACGTGGCTTTCTAAGGCAAGCACCCCCAACCAGAATACCTAACCACAACTACGGGGGCCTCTACCCACACGAGTGGTCAAAACCACCTCATCACAGAGTATCTCTATGTGTACACTACTCAAAGTAACAGGTGAGCGGTAATCACCAAAATGTCATAAGACACCAACACATCTGACACCTCGTGTCCCTGCAATCATGTCGCTCAAGTCTGATGGCATCGCCATCCCGATGTCCCGGGCCATTCCCAACCTGACAGTCGTACTGCCTCAAGACAACGTCCATAACGCATAATCCTGTGGTCAGAACCACCCAATTTAACCTGGGAAAATCCCCAACCTATGATCAGCATCACTCAAGTGTAACCGGGCCTTGCCCAACACAGCCCAAAAAGGGTCCAGCATATGAAATTCAGCAATTTCATATATAACATATATAACCAGAAAACATAACCAGGAAAAAAAAACTAAATAGTTGTATTGCACAATGTGGGGTGTTGTCCCATACCAGCACTGAGGTCTTAAATGCCTCCAACTATTTATAACAGGCTTTAATAAATTGAACTAAACTGTTTAACACATTAATACTTCAATTAAAACCATTTTGGCGTTCCCTAGCCAAAATGCCCTGATGAGCAACTACCCCTCACCCGGCCCCGCTCATGCAAACTGGTAATCGGGCATACCCAAAGGCATCCTAGAGGACCCATAAACAATACAGTATGAAAAAGAAGATAAAAAAGGTCCCACTCAAAATACCCGAAAACATGCCGAAGGCTGCGTCACCCAAACAACCACGAAAACCCAAAATGAGGTATACACAACCTACCTGAGACTCGGACGATGCTACTCCTCTGAAAAAACCCACCAATTCGGTCTAAAAAGCGGTAAATCTACAATAGATTCAATCCCTTTAAAACCCCTATAACTCATTCTAGAATGAAAATAAGACAAAATAGCCAATGAGGAATCGGGGACATACCGAGGGGGTTCCAACGCACTAATAGGAGTTCAGATCGGGTCTCGGACGGATGATCGGGAGGAGAAGAGGGGTTCGACCGTCTCTCCCTGCTCAACCCGATGAAGTGGATGAGTTCTGCCTAAAAAACGGGTCTACTGCCCGTTTTAGCAAAAAAAAAAGTACATAGCATGTACTTTAGGACTACACGTCGTGCATATTTCATTTAACTGTTTGAAAGATGGCTGATTTATTCCGACTTACATTCTGAACCTGCCGACATGAGTACACGGCATGTACCTCTAGGTACAAGGTGTGTACCTGGTTTCTCTTCTCTTCCTCGCCGACATACCCACACACCGTGGATATCCCTCATAAACGGCTAGACTACACGACGTGTCCAATGGAAACACGGCGTGTCCTTGGTTCTACCCGGGAAAAGACATACATTCCATGTATGTCCTTACACGGTCGGGGGTATACATGGTGTTTTATAAACTACAAGTCGTGTAGAAAGAAACTACTACACGGTCATCACACGACATGTACTTGGTGAGCACACGGCCGGTCACTCTCTTACACATACACAACGTGTACTTAAAGTACATGGTGTGTAGTCTGGAAATTTCCAAAAACCTCTATTTTCTCCATTTTCCTCCGAAACCAGTCAAAAATTCATACAGGGTTAGGATTTGACTGGTTCTAAAAACCCGGGTTCTTACAAAAAAAGGGAGTTACCTGATATAAAGGTAATGTATTCTCAATAGTTCTTTTGTTATATATTACTTATCCAACCACCTAAATTAGTATTATTCCTTTCATTTATAACAACACCAGTATCCTCAATATACTAGGATTTTGTTATGAGAAGGATTCTAACATCACAAACACACACCTCTATCTAATGGGTAAAGAACATACTATTTCTATGGATAGAAATGTAACGCCTCACAAAAATATGATTGTTCAATTAACTCCTACTACCTCCCTTGGTGGACATTAGGATGTAACAATATTTATATATGATATATATTATGTTTATGTTTTCTTTATGATTATATATTTTCCATTTATAGGTTACCATTATGAATCCCATTATGTGTAAACGTAATAATTTCATTTGATAAAGTGCGGACTACCACCCCCTCATAGTGATATGACTCATTAATTCCATATGTGGGACATATAAAGGATGGATTTAATGATATTATATATGATATTATAGTGGAATTATATTATACCTATTTATAAATATGTTGTAATTATTTTAAAATAATAAATAGAAATTAATGTAGCATTCATGTGTACGTATGGCTTACCGTCTCTATGAACCGTTGTTTCGGATTTCAATCTCAGAACTCCCAACGGTTCCTTATCTGATGACGCATGGACCTGCTTTCCAAAGGCAGGCATTCACTGGGTGGTTTGACTAGCGACAATTAAGAATTCACATTGGTCGAGAGGTTGGGAATTCGGGCTCATCACATGCTTTTGGGGGGACCTATTTCATTTTATGAGACTCTCATATAGATATAAGACGTATTCATATGTTCGCAAATATTTGGTTCATACCCAAACATAGTATCCATAGATTCATCCTAGTTGGCAATGGTCAGCTGAACGTGGGGATTCAGAAACATTTACTCCTGAGGTTTACCATCCCACATTGTTTTAATGACCCTGAGGAGTCTGGACTCACTGAGGAGGCAGAAGGAGCGGCAAAGTGAGCCGATGTGAGGATAGTCTGATCGATAGGTAGTTGGGCTTGAATCTCAGGGAGGCTTCTTACGTACCATACTTAGGAGGCAAGGATCAAAGTCCTCATAGATCGAATAGAATTGGGACTTACGCTTTGTGGTATCCCAGAGAGATGGATTGTGGCTTACAATCTGAGGAGCCCCATGAGAGGAACTCATGGTCAATGCTTACTCTAAGCCCAAATGAGTCATGCTCGGTGTCAGAAACAAGATGCAGTAAGGACCAGGAGATTAGGTCGCGAATGGTTCATCTGTGAGAAGTGGAGTGGGGCTTACACATGGAGCATCCCATAAGGTCTGGACATACTCCACGATGAATTCCAATGAAAAATGGATTGGGGATTACACTCTGAGGAGGCCCATGAGAGATGGATTGGGGATTACACTCAGAGGAGGCCCATGAGAGATGGACTAGGGATTACACTTTGAGGAGGCCCATGAGAGATGGATTGGGGCTAACACTATGAGGAGGCCCATGAGAGATGGATTGGGGCATACACTCTGAGGAGGCCCATGAGAGATGGATTGGGGCTTACACTTTGAGGAGGCCCATGAGAGAATGCACAATTGGAGAGGGAAAGGGGGTGATCATGTGCCCATCTCCTCTCATTCAGTGCATGAGGGCTTCCATATGATTGATATTATACCACCCTCGAGGAGCCCTGAATAACTAGAGAGGCATAAAGAGGACTCCCAAGCTCAGACTTCACATTACCATGGGAATGTGAACCCAGGAATACTTCGGGAATCTGCTCACGGGTCGGGGAAACCCCTTCGCCTCTAATTATCATGGGTATGTGAACTCAAAAGGGCGCGATAATGTTCCTTAGGGTTATTACACACAGATCCAGTGGCTCTGGTGGATGCCTCATCTCAGGGCCAATGAATATGCCAATGAAGGATTCACGGAGGATCGAGTCGGATTGGAAGGATTTTATCTGGATCGGGGAACGAGATCTCCGAAGGCTCTGAGGGGCCACATGTATGAAGTAGTGGTGGCGCCCCTCATGTAGGAAGGTGCTATGTAGCTGGAGAATCCATCTGCGAAACAGGGTGGTCCGCAGACTGAGAGGCATCCCGGGAACCTGGGTGGTTCCCGGTCTGACGAGCATTCCGCGAACCCGGGTGGTTCGCGGTCTGGCGAGCATCCCGTGAACTAGGGTGGTTCACGGCATTGGGTTCGGCCGACATAACAGGGGGAATGTGGAGGGGTCCATGCGAGCAGTTATGGCCATGGTTGGCGCTAATCAGGGGTTCGTCAGTCGAGGCGTCGCCCGCGTAGGAGGGTGCTATGCGGTGCGGCAGATCGAAAAAGAGGCATAAACTCCCTACTTCGTGTGGAGTGCTTCCGCGAAGGGGCCATGGTTCACATTTTCCTTTTTTTCATTTTAGGTTCACGGATCACCAAATTATTATGTATTTTCGATTATTTATGAGTTCGTTCCCAAGTTTATACCTACTCTGGTTCACGAACTGGAACTTCACTGTTTTCGAAATCCTTAGCCTTCCTTCAAAATCCTTCCCGAATCTGATCGCTCTTCCCTTCCTCCCCCTTCAAATCGTCCGAGTACGAATTCCGAATCCCAAATAACATTTTCCCTTCCCCATCATTCTCCTATTATCGAGTGGGGAAAGTGATGTATATGTGGTCATGTGGAACCTTTTGCGGAGGTCCGAGACCAAAAACCCGGTTTACGGCTAACTTGTTTAATCTGCAATTCGCGGTGGCTATAGAGCATTTATCCCCCCTTGAAAACCAAACTCAGGGAGTGATTCATGGCCGTGGAGGGTTTTTACTCCATTCTGCAAATGATAGAGGATGCGGCTTGAACTGGTCGATGGAGTCCGCGATTGGGGTGGTTCATGACGGTGAACCAGATCAGTGGCCATCCTGCCTCGCGACTGCGAAGGATCTCCGCCTCCATTTCACGAACGACGATGGTTCATGGAGGGGGAGCTTCATGGTGGGGGTGTTTCATGTTTTCATGGGACCGTTTTGCGGACTAATTCTCCTTGCATCCCTTCTTTTAATTTTCTATATTCTTCTCCCAATTCTTTTTTGGGGGATTTGGGTAGAATTCCTTTGCGGATTTTTCAGGACCCTACAAATGCCCCCCACCGGAATGGGATCTGATCAGAATGAAGAGGAGGCTATTCCGATGCAGAGTGGTCTTGAAACTGAGATGGTTTGTAGTAGATAGGTGGACTCAGTAGGGGACCACGGCTATAAATACGGGGGGCCCTTCATTTTTCCTTTACCAAATTCTTCGCGAAACCAGAGCTCCCTCACCTCCGCATTCTCGTTCCTTCACGAAGTTCTTCATCCGTGAACCAGTTGTGACTTCCGTGAACCGTTCCTCTTTTGTTGTCACTATCACCCATCAAACAATTTCCCAACCACGACCTATAAATCTAAATTAAATATAAAGTAAGTCATGATGGGCTTTGGAGGAACTTTATTTGTAGTTTTGGTGCTCCAAGGTTTCGATGCTCCGTGGTTTCGATGCTCCGCATCGATGCTCCGCAGACTAAAAATCTCATTATCACTGAAAGATGAGATTGATGTTTCGCAAAGAAACTTGGTTCGCAGTTTCCTGGCCAATGCTCTGTGATCCAGGGTTTCATGCTCTACTTCCACGAACAGTCGGTTCACGGGATGTTTTCATCACAAACCGTCCTTGGAGCCACCTCGAAAAGGCTTCTCAACGCCTTTGCCAGGCCGCTAATATTTTTATCCAGATTTTATTATTCCAGACTAACCATTTGACTGGTCTTCATAATGAAGGGAGAAAATATGGTTCCCCCTCATTCTGCACCTAGGCCTACTGTAGAGCCGCTCTCAATTGGTGATCAACACCAAAAGGACATGGCCAGCTCTGTTCAGGATGGAGTCTTCCAATCCCCACCGTCTTCCTTTCTTGTCGGCCAGCTCTCTATGTCACAGGTGGAGTACCCTTTTCATAATAGCCTTCCTGCCTATGGCTTCAGTTTGATGTCTGATACCTCGATTCTGGTACCATCTCGTGACAACAATCTTGATGCATGAATATTTATTGCCACTATCCCTCGATTGGTTATACCTGTCAGCGGGCAGCCTTCCCTGAGAGATACAACTGTCGGGTCTGTGTTAAACCTCCTTTCAGTATCTCTTACAGGGGAACAATGTCAATAGGAAGGAACCATTTACTAATACCGGAGAATTTCCCGCAATGCCATGGTAAGCGACCAGCAAGGCTGGTCACCGAATCGGGACCTCCAGCCGGTAGGAGAATTTATGTCCTTGGATTTGGGGTGGCCCTTCTGGGATCGCCAGAGCTGTGCGGAGTTTGACGTAGAATCTCGGGCTGTATGCCTGTATAAAGATGCTTGTGTGTCCCAAACCTATACCTACCAGCCTCAAGCCCACGCCAGGCAACTTATGAGACATTGGAGCCCGGACACCAACACCATTCATCTGGTCCATGGGGAGGTAGGCCTTAGTCTTCGGGACGTCTTTCAGATTTCTGGGGTCCCCATTGTCGGGGGTATGTACGATGAATTCCTGCCTCCCCCTTCTATGAAAGATGAAGGGAGAACCCCTCCCATGGTAAAGAATCTCATTGATCTGTCCCATAAACATTCAAAGGATACATCTCTGAAAAAACCAGTCCCTGGTCATGAGGAGCATCCGAAAGATATTCCTTTGAGACAGCCTATCCCGTATCATGGCTGGGTTAAGGATTTTTCCAGAGAGAGCCAGTCTGTAGCTCTTCCGTGTAGGCCCATGACCTGACCTACAATGAAGTCTCAAAAGCAGAAGGGATGGAATTGGCTAAACATGGAACAAGAACAATTCAACAACTGGGGACGGAAGCTTGTCCCAGATGTCGATCAGTTGCTTCGTCTGGCAGTGTTTCTAGCCATGTTTTTGAGCAGCTGGCTATTTCCTGTATGCGAGTCTAGCGGCGTATGAGTGTCTACCTTTTTAATGGTGGAACAATTGTCTACAGTCAACGTTATTAGCCTAGTCATCCCAGTGATGGCCAGGATTTACTGGTTGCTTGGTAATATTATAGATGGGAGCTAGCCAAACCGAGTGGATGTCCCTTTTCAGATTCTCTAGGGATGGGTAGGCGTTCTTATCAAGAACTGCTAGACCTTCATCAAAACTCATCAGATTTCAGGAACCACATTCCAGCCATACTTGCAACTGACCAGTGGGGTTATTCCTGAAGAGTGGGCGACCAAAGAGAAGGATAATCAACAGAAAGTTCAGAACATGCATCTGCTTTCGAGATGAATCTCATGTTATGATCATTTCAATTCCCATCTGCTCTCTTCCCCAACTGGTGCAATCACGAACACCATAACAGAGGATTTTAACTTGAGGGGCTACGTCTTTTCCGTTCGAGAGGGTATTCTGGTGGCTCGTATTGGAGGGGAATTGATCTGCGAGAGGTACTCATCTTGTTGATTCAGGCGCCAGTTTGGCTGCGTTCAGGCACTATGTCCCCCCATACTTAATGGTTCCTATGAGAACTGTCATTTAATGGTTTCTAGGAAACTGTGGTTAATGTTTACCCGGGAGTATACTGGTTGTGAGGTTATAACTCCCAATCTTGTAGACTCCACACCCTTCTTATCCAAGAATTTTGCTGACTCATGGGTACAATCATACCCAAATGGTCAACTATGGACGTTGGTTCCTACCATTTCAAGTTCCAAGCCATCAAAGGTAAAGAGGAACCAGAAGGGGGATGATGATTCCACTAGGTTGGGAAAAGTCCTTCACCACCCTGCTGGTCCCATGCTACCGGGGAAGATCTTAATAGATATAGGTGTATCCTCTCATGCCCTTGAGGATGCCCGAAGGGGGGTGGTTGTTCCTGCAGATGATGCCCTTCCAACGGCCTCGAGTCAATTGGATTAATTCAAAGGTTAATCGTCCTTTTGTATCCAGTAACCCCATTCTCTGTTGTAGTATCTTCAATAATCTGATGTGGCATTTAACGGGCTCGGGTACATATCCTCCCCTGTTGACGTCCTTTATGATGTGGACCTAGAGCGGGTCGATCGGTATCTCCAGGATCTCGAAGCCTATATTTACACGCAGAAGGGTCATGCAGTATTAACCCACCGAGTCGAGGCCATGCTACATATGGTGACTGATGAATAGGGGGAAGGAAGTTACCACTCTTCCGGGGGTGATGATTTTGATGATCTCCCCGTCATGGATGATGTTAGGGAATTTCCGTCCCAAGCTGTGAGGTCCCATCCACTTATAGTCCCAGAGATTTTTAAGGGGGGGGGGTGAGATTCGAAACACAAACACGGCCGTCAATGCCCCTTCTAGCCCATGTCGCTTCCTGACTCTCTTAGGTTGGTCCTTCCATGCTAGTTGTTCCTATTACGGTCGCATTCCCGGATGCATGGAGGATTTGGGATGACCTGAGGGCCAGGGGATCAAATGAAGAGGTTTGGGCATCACTCCAAATGAGCCCTCTCAAGATTCCAGGTATTGAGGTTATATTTCCTCAGCCACACCTTCAGTTTGAAGAGGACTTGGGTGTCATAGTTTCATCATTGAAGGATATGGATGCATACGTGCACTCACTCTGAAATCGGATCTATAGGACCACACGGGTGTCCATGATGATTAGACATCCCGAATTGTCTGACCCTGAAGAAGAGTAGGCTCTTCCACCCATTCTGGATTTCATACCTCATAACGGTGGAGGTTCTATGGTTTCTCCCCATTGTGTAGGGTGCTGAAGAATCTCAGGGGGGAAATTCCCTCTCTAGAGTATACTCCCCATGGTGCCGCAGCGGGAGAGCATGCGCTTTTTCCCACAGGGGTCATCGAGGAGGGGTCCCCTGGCGTGGCTGAGCTTATGGAGGTGACTATCACAGATCCATCTAGGGTCTTCCCTCCTCCAGCTCCTCCCAGAATTCTGGGTGAACTATCCCCTGGCCAGATCTAGAGATGGAAACAGGCGTTCCATTTATCGGAACGGCTCAGACAGGGGACACCAGGTAATTAGGACTTCCCGTTGTCTTAATTGCCAACCTGCATATTCTGACTCTACCAGTCATTAGCTATTTTGGCATATGGTGCAGGGCCACATTGGGATCTTGCTGCGGCTACCCAAGTAGTCAAACCTTCCATCTCCATTCCTTATGTTGAATCTCTTGTATCCACGCCTGGGCACGACGAAATAGAGGGACCTGCTAGACGGGCCAGTGATACAGATTCTTTACTCCCACCTTCATTAGTCAGAGATGCATCATAGGATGAACTATTGGTATTCGAGACACCTGTTGATCAAACAACCCTTTCTATCACGGAGGAAAATGGGGCACCCGTGATTGATGAGGGGCCTCCACATCTGATAGAGCAAGACACCTCAGACCCAATGGATCCCGTGGTAATGGAGGAAGGGCCTTCCATTATCCCAGTTGTTGGAAACTCGGAGCGGGCCATTGTTTTTTTTACTGGGGGAGTGATTTCCCCGAGCATGGTCTCGGTAGGTGACCGCCTGGGGAAGGCTCTAGAAGCAGCTGGCCATGGGCATGGCTTTAATTCATGGACCCCTCTGTGGGTTCCCAGGGCTCCTCTTCCTTTTGAGGATGTAGCATCTTCCTCGAGTAGTTGGTGCGGCAATGCAGAGCTTGAGGATGTCGATGCCTTGACAATCAGGAGTAAGATTCTTGATCACTTTCCACTGATTCCATCTCCTTCCCATTTCAAAATAAGATTACTTATCAATCTTACTAACTCTCGAGCTTCAAGACCATGCCCTTTGGCACTGGCGATTGTGTCGTCAGACTCAACCGTTCCTATGACCACAACTGCCGGGGGCGAAGTTGCTGCAGTTCTAGAGTTTTTGGGTGAAGCCACCCCGATTCCCTCCTTGGTGACATTCATCCCCGAGTTTGTGTCTTCATCCAGGAGTGATTCTAATCCTGATCAACAAGTCCTTTCCAGTCTTCGGCCTGCTCACAAAAAGGATTGGGAGAAAATTTGGAGATTGATTTCTCATACGCCCCAAGAAGAGATGCCATCCAGATTACCGAAGCTGTGCAACTTGTTTATGATGCTATGATATTATGTATTTGAATATAATGGTGTTTATAACATATTCAAGCAGGTAGTCACTGACCGGGAGAGGCTGGGAGATTTCAAATATCACCTTTATATTTCCCAATCTGAAGCCTACCTTTCCGCCACCCGACAACTTTTCCTAACAGAGGCTAATGATCACGTCGATGTAGTTGCGAGGCTCCTGGGAAAATTTATTGAGAAACGTTCTCACCAGCTGGTGCTGAGGAATGAGATACAGCAGCTACTGAAGGAAGAGGCCAACGTTGCTGCCATAATTGAAGAATTGGAGCAGTAGATGGAAGAGGAAATGAGGGAAAGTACAAATGCGGCCCAGGAGGTGGAAGAGTTGTGGGCTGGTGCAGAAGATAAAATAAACATACTGTAGAATCTCTCTCAAACAATTTAGAATTCTCACTAGTTCCTGATAAAACTTTGTGAATCCACTGAAAACGTCCTTTAACAACCTTTCACATCAGAAGAGGCTTTGGGTTGGTGAAGCCCTTCATACAAACATTGTTATGGAATGAAGAAATGTCTCTCCTGAGTGATCTTGTCGTCTACTCCTATGATAGAAATAATCTACCATGATTACTACATATGTAAATTTCCTAAACATAGAATAATCCGAGTTCAAGACTATTGATAGAAATACAATGAGCTCTAACTTTTTCCTGGACCATGGGATCCAGCGAGCAAAGTTTGACTCTTGCTGGGGTTTTGTTGAAAAGACCCACAAACTTATTTTCTTTTCTTTTAATACCGTGGTTTTTCTAGAAACATTTAGCATGGACCCAGAGGGTATAACCTGGCTTTTTCTTAGGTTTCCCTTTTCGGGTTTTCGGCCTAACAGGCTTTAAGCCTATTTTTTTGTGACCGGTTTAAATTCCCACTGACAAGACTATCATTACTGATGTTTTTGTTCGAACAAATTTGTCCAGACATGGTGGGGCAAGGGCCCCAATGGTGTTTGGTTGATAAAAATATGTCTCAATACCCTTCATATTCATGTGGGTGGAACATGTTTATATTTGAACGACATGCAGGTCATACGTGAAGGCATGGGAGCCGCATCAGCATACAGAGGTAAGAAGAGCACTGCCTAAGGAAAACATGCGTTTTGGTAGACGGGACATGGGTGATCAATATGCAGAGTCACTGAGGGCACAGTATTCATAGTCGTAAAAAGGTTTCCTTAAGTAAATGACTAACCATTTCTGATTTCTTGTGGACTTCATGGAAGTCCGACTCATGGATACCACGATGGGTCGCATGGAAGATTATGAAAACCAGCAGGGGTGGCTCAAAAGGGGAATGTGACATCTGAAGGGATTTTGAGAACATCCGTAATAATTAGGAGCATGGCCAGAAGACCACTTCCCTACGAATTTAGTTTTCATAAGTGATGGTTGAGGCTTGGCAGAGTTTAAAGTCATTCAGCTAGGACAACTTTTAAAATGGAACGACTACACCTGGTTCTCAGTAATCTTGTCAACGATGTTCCTCCGTATTCAGGTAGGATTTTGAAAGAGGTTGGTAAACTGTAGCTCAGAGGGTTTCTGAATCCCAAGATAGATGTGGTGCCTTAGAGACCAAGAGGCGTACAGAGAGAATCATCACCTAAGGAAATCTTTCCTTTGGTAGAAATGCTGGGGGCGATCAATATGCAGAGCCACTGAGGGCATGGTATGCATAGTCGTACAAAGGTGTCCTTAAGTAATGATGGAATTCCCCCGATAGCCATGAGACTTCTGGGATGTTGATATTTTGGACCACTAGTGGTGGATTATGAATGTTAGGCCTTTTCTGAGTACAGAGTATGGTTTATGATGAGAGGGTGCCTCGATACGGGAGAAACATATAGACTAATCTTCCCAAGAATGGGTGATGTAATCCCTTCTCATGCGGGTGTGAGACGGTGGATTGTTCAGGTCTAACCCATGCACTGAGGGATAGAGAAAGCCTTTGTACCTTACTGAACCCATGATAGGTTTGACCGTGCTGCTTAACGTCACGCGGTAAGGACGAAGAGCAATATTAAAGGATGTTGTGCAGTTTAATGTCATGTTGCGAGGACGGGGGGAATTTTTCTTTACTTTTCCCATGCTGTGCAGTTTAGCGTCATGCAGCAAGGATGAAGTCCGTGCAGTTTAACATTGTGCAGTAAGAATGAGGAGCAATATTAAAGGATGTTGTGCTGTTTAATGTCCTGCAACGAGGATGGGGGGGATTTTTCTTTCATTTGCCCATGCTGTGCAGTTTAACGTCGTGCAGCAAGGATGAATTTCGTGCAGTTTAATGTCATGCGGTAAGGACGAAGGGAATTATTGAACTAGTGGAAATGCTTGTTGTTGGATGCCTTCCCTTGGATGTTTTAATGGTTGGTCTTTGCAGCCTTACGCCAGGTAGCCAAGGTGTTCTTCGTGACGTTTGACATCACACAGCAATGATATAGTTAAAAAGGATTCTCTTGATTAAAATGAAACTGGTCCTAAGTATCCTGGCATGCCCGAGACGTGGACATGGGTTGATGGTGTAAATCATTGTTCCGGGGCTCCTTGGATTAGAAGAAATGATATGGGGGAACTGAGGCCAGTAAGCGTACGGAGCAAGGAAGAGTGTCGCCCAAAGAAAATATTGCCTTTTGTAGACGGGCCAGGGGATATAAATATGCAGAGCCACTGAGGGAATGGTATTCATTGTCATGCGAAGGTGTCCACGGGTCGATAACCTTCCACTTCTAATGGTCGTGAGTGGTGTTTAGGATCCACAATTATCCGGGCCACGAAGTCTGTCATCTGGTGAGGAGATATCTGGGAATGTCGGGGATATTCACCCCTGGTTGTTGTTAAAGATTAAAGTGCCCCCCTCACTGATTTATCTTTCATACATGGGTGCACCTTCGCTCCATGCAGTTTAATGTCATGCGGTAAGGACGAGGTACTTTTAGTTTGTTGGTCATAGAGCTCGGATCATAGGGTGACTGTTGCTGCAGTCACTCGAAGGATAACTGGGTCAATCGTTCTGATATACTTGGAACAATGTGGGGGATGAAGGTTGTAAACTGTAGCTTTGATTTTTCCCAGATCAGGAGGTTTGGCATGGGGGCTCTGAGGCCGGTAAGCGTACAGAGCTTGGAAGAGTACCGCCCAGAGAAATCATTCCTTTGATGGACGAGCCAGGGGCTATCATTATGCAGAGCCGTTGAGGGCATGGTATGCATAGTCATACAAAGGTGTCCCTGGGTTGATAACATTCCACTTCTGATGGCCATGAATGATTATGAAAATCTGAGATTGCTCAGATTGATGATTTCGGCACGTGGGGATAATGGTGTTTGAGTATACAAGATACATCATCACTAAAATTGTCTGTTGAGTCAAAGTAGCCTAGTCTTGGCTTGATGTTTGCTGATGCAGGTCACTATGTAAACTACCAGAAGACACATAGGCTAGCCAGATAGGGGTACCCTGGCAACATTTGGATTTGAAAAGGGAATGAACTTGTAAACCACTTCTACATAAATTTTTGGATCGGGAGATGTGATACGGGGGCTCTGAGGCCGATAGGCATATAGAGCTAGGGAGAGTGTCGCCTAGGGAAATCATGCCTTTGGTAGACAGGCCACAGGCTATCAATATGTAGATCCGCTGAGGGCATGGTATGAATTGTCATGGAAAGGTGTCCACAGGTCGATAACTTTCTAGTTATGATGGCCATGAGTGGTAATGAAGATCCATAATTATCCAAGTCGGGGAGTCTGATGTATGAAGAGGATGAATCCAAATGTGCAAGGAGTATCTCCATCTCGTTTTGCCATACGTCTCTGGTGGGTCGCAACGATGTCCGTGTAGTTTAACGTCATGCGGTGAGGATGAAGTCTGTGTCGTTTAACGTCATGCGGTGAGGATGATGTTCGTGCAGTTTAACGTCATGCGGTGAGGATGAAGAGTACACCCCATGCCGGTCTGGTCCGTACATGGGGGAAAGGGCATTTTTATATTTTATTCATGGGGCTGCACCAGGACAAGGAACCCTAGCATCACTATGTATCATGCTTGGGCAGGAATCAAGCCGTATGTAGATCTCTGAATGATGATACATCCCATGCAGGACTGGTCCGTACATGGTGGAATGGGGCATTGTTAAAACTTCATGTATGTGCAGTTTAACGTCGTGCGGTGATGATGAGGGATACACCCAGTGCAGGTCTGGTCTGTACACATTGAGAAGAATTAATTTTTAACATTTATTTGTGAGTGGCTAGGCCAGGATAGGGAATCCCAGTGTCACTACGTATCCTTCAAGGGAAGGAATCAAGCCATACATAGATCTTGGAAAGATGATATAGCTCATGTAGGTCAGGTCCATACATGGAGGGATGGTGGAATTTTTAATTTCTTTTATCTGTGTAGTTTAATGTCATGTGTTCAGGATGAAGTACTCTTAGTTTTATGGTCATAGAGTTTGGACCGTTGGGTGCTTGGCAGTTTATCGTCATGTAGCTCGGACAAAGAGTACACCCCGTGCAGGTCTGATCCACACAAGGGGGGGGATTCTTAACTCTTATTACCCGTGTAGTTTAATGTCACATGTTAAGGAAGAAATACTATTAGATTTAGGTCATATAGTTTGGACTATTGGGTTCTTGGCAGTTTAACATCATGTAGCTCGGATTAAGAGTACACTGATTTTTTTTTGTCCGTGTAGTTTATCGTCACGTCGTTGTGCAGAAATACTCTTGGTTTAAGGTCATAGAGTTTGGCCATTGGTTACTCGGCTGTTTAACGTCATGAAGATCAAATGAAGTGTATACCTTATTATTTTTTTTCTGTCTGTGCAGTTTATCGTCATGCGGTAATGAAGAAATACTCTTGGTTTAAGGTCATAGATTTTGGACCATTGGGTGCTTGGAAGTTTAATGTCATGCAGCTCGGACGAAGAGTATACCCTTTCTTTTTTTTATGTTCGTGCAGTTTATCATCATGCGGTAAGGATGAGATACTCTTGGTCTCTATGCGAAATACTTCTTCAGGAATCTCGCATTGGTAAGAGCTGTGGTGAACGGCCCGTCCAAGGAGATCAGGGCATATGCTCCGTCGAAGTAAAACTTGTGTAAAACATACAGAACTTATCACTTGGGCTCCAGCTTCGAAGGCTTCTTTCCAGGTATCATTGGGGTCCGGAGGACCAACACCAATTCTCCTTCAAAGAATGACCGAAGACGAACCTTTTTGTTGAAGGCTCGTGCGATCCGGTTCAGGTATACTTCCAGATGGTGCAAGGTGTGCAACGGCTTTTCGTCTAGTTGTTCCGATTCACATAGCCACTTTTCTGATAGCTCATCATCGGATAACTGATCATAAATGGAAATGTGGGGAGTGGCTAGTTGGAGTTCAATGGGCAGGACTGCCTTTGTGACGTACAGCAATGAGTACGGGGTAGTTCGAGTAGCGGTGCAGACTGTGGTTCGATAAGCCCACAACGCATAGAGGAGTTTATCCGGCCATAACTTCTTGTCTTCTTCGAAAATTTTCTAGATAATATCAGATAGGGTCTTTTTGAAATCTTTTATCTGTCCGTTGGCCGCTGCATGGTAGCGCGATGAGTGGTTACCCTTGATACCATATTCGCGGTATAGTTTCTCCAATTACACTGAGCAAAATTTGGTTTCATTGTTCGTCAGTATGGTACGACGGACACCAAATCTGCTGATGATATTGGTCTTCACAAATCTGAAAATATTTCTTGCCCGGACTTCCTTGAGGGGCAAGGCTTCTACCCATTTGGAGAAGAAGTCAATTGTGGTGAGGATATACTTCAGCTGTTTGGCCGTGGCGGGAGGATATGGTCCAATGACGTCAATCCCCCAGATGGAAAATGTCCAGGAGTAATTAGCATGATTATGTAACTCTGGGGGTTGTTTTATGAAGTTGGCATTAATCTGGCATGAGTGGCATATCGTGGTAAAACGCTCGTAGTCTCGTGCCACTGTAAGCCAGTAGTACCCAAGCCTTCGAACTTGATGGGAAAGCTTGGTACATAGTTAATGTGCTCCACATGCTCCTGCATGTAATTTATTAATTAGGGTGGATGTTTCTTCTCCATCAATGAATATGAGGAGCACTCCATCGAGGCCTTGTTTGTAGAGGACCTCTTGCTGACCCACGACGCCATATAGGACATAGTTGATTTCCCTCCTCCGTATTTTCTCTTGTTCAGTCCTGTATGATGGAAGTTCTCCCCGTTGAAGGTAGTTTTCAATGGGGGTCATCCAACCGGTGGCAGAAGCATATGTCTCATAGATAGGACTGACTTTGTGGATTTCATCCATCTTATTCTGAACAAATGGAAATACCATTCAACAGTGAGCAATACTGATAACTGTTTCATCCCGGTCTGGGTCGGCTAGGGCTGTGGCCGCATTGGCTATTGCATTTTCCTGATCATTCTGAGACCGGGGGATATAGGTCAATGTTGGTTCTGTGGAGAACTCACCGATTAACCCTCAGATATGATTAAATAGGGGGATCAACTCCTCCTTTGTAATATCATAGTCACCTTTGACATGATTCATGACCAACTCCGAGACACCTTTTACCTTAAGGTGTTGTACTCATGCATGGAGTGAGATCTCTAGGCCTGCAATGACTGCTTCATATTCCGCTTCATTGTTTGTACATCCCTCTAATAAGAGGAAGGAATATGGAAAGACTACCTTTCCTGAGGACACGAGTATTATCCCCAGAACCAATTTGTTGAATCTGAGATCCTCTATCCTCTTCCCGATTGGGCTTCGAGACGCACTGTCGCAGTACATTTCCCATGTTGGGATCCCCTCTTGAACTGAGAAGATTTCTTCATCAGGAAGCTCGGCATCTGGTGCAGTGGACCCTGTCGAAGGGTGATATGTGAGAAAGTCTGCTAATGCCTGGCCTTTAATGGATTTCTGAGGCATGAAACAGATGCCGAACTGTTGCAGGATGACCGCCCATCGAGATAGGCGTCCGGTTAACATCGGGTGTCTGAGGATGTACTTGAGCGGGTTACTCCGTGAGATCAAATTGACTTCATGATACTATAGATAATATCACATCTTTTGAACTGCGAAGACCATATCCCAACAGTTCTTCTCGATATTTGAGTATCGAGTCTCTGCATCAATCATGGTTCGAATGAGGTAATAGAGATTGTTTTCACTATCGGTGTCATTCTTTTCTGTGAGCAAGGATCCCAGTGACCATTCTAGGGTCTTCACATATAGAATGAGTGGTCTTCCTTCAACCGGGGGCATGAGAACCGGTGGGATTAAGAGGTACTTCTTCAAGTTGTCGAATGCCTCTTGGCAGTCATCTGTCCATTGGTATGTAACCCCCTTCTTCATTAACTTGGTTAATGGAAAACATTTGCCTACCAGGTTGGCTATGAATCACGTAATATATGCTAGGTGTCCTTGGAATCCCCTTAACTTGATGATATTTTGGGGAGGTGGTAATCCAAGGATAACCTTCGTCATCTCAGGGTCAACTTTGATGACACGATGGCGTATGCCGAAGCCCAAAAACTTCCCTGAGGTAACCCCGAATGTGCATTTCAAGGGGTTCAACTTCAAGATATGCTGTTGGAGTTTGTTGAAGATGGTCTCAAGGTCCGACAGGTGATCCGAGCACTGTCTGGACTTGAACACCAGGTCATCCACGTAACATTCAACAAATTTCCCCAGGAATGGTTTAAAGATCCGATGCATGGCACACTGATATGTGGCGGAAGCATTCTTGAGACCAAAGGGCATGACCCTATAACAAAATACCCCTTGAGGGGCCCTGAAGGCCATGGATTCTTCATCTTCTCGGGCCATTCTAATTTGGTTATATCCAGAATAGCCATCCATGATGGACAAAGCCTCATACACAGCCGTTGCATCAATTAACAACTCGGTGATTGGGACTGGGAATTCATCTTTCGGGAAATACCGATTTAGATCTCTGAAATCGATGCAGACGCAGATTTGGTTGTTCTTTTTTTTTGACAGGGATGATATTGGCCACCATATGGGGTACTGAACCTCCCGAATGAAGCCTACTTTAATGAGATTATCGACTTCAGCCTCTATATTGGCATAATATGAGGGGTGTGTCTTTCTGGCGGCCTATTTGTAGCCTCATTGGTCTTCTGGAAGACCCAAGTAGTGCGTCGCTACAAAGGGATCGAGTCGTGACATCTTCGTGTAATTCCAGGAGAAGACGTACCAGTGTCTCCTTAGGAAAGAGGTTTATACCTCTTGTGCCTCGGGAGACATGGATGCACTAATGATGGTGGGCCTCGGGTCGTCCTCGGTAGCTAGGTTTATTTCTCTGTGTTCGTCCACAGTGGTGGAGATACCTTCCTCAAATGCAGGAGGTGAATCTCGGAGATCTCCCCCCTCTTATTCTCTCAAATACTCATCTTCTTGGTCCAACGATGAGTGAGCTCCTGACACGAGCACTTGGCAGTTCGGAGGTGAGGTTTCGTGGGCGTCCTTCCTCGAGTTTTCATCCCCAAGTTGAGGGTCAGTGGACGTTCCCACACTGTCACACTCTTATTTTATGGATGAATTCATGAGGACATCCGAATTCATGTCAGGAATTGAACTCATACTCTCAACGTGGTTGATGGGCAGGACATAATCCCCGCCAAGCTTTTTGAGGGGGTCATCAGGAACCATTTCTAGGCCATTTGGAGTGAGGATCCAATCGACACCATCGACCAAAGGCTTATTTTCCATTTTCTCATAGATCCCTAGGTCGAAGTAATGTTACTCGAAGAGATCTAAAGGGGCCTTGTTGGCGTGCAATGTTCCACTTTTTTCCATTGATGTAGTACTTGATACACTGGTGGTAGGATAAAGGAATGGCCATATGCTTATGGAGCCACGACCTTCCCAGCAGGGCATTGAATGTTGTTCTCTACCGGACCACCAGGAATTCCATGTAGGCTACAAGGTCGCCAAAATGGTTCCGTAGCTTAAGTTTTCCCATTGGCTTCTGCTCGCTCTTATCGTAACCCAATAGAGTTGTGGCTGAGGGAATTAGATCGTCCTCACTGTAGTCTAACTTATGGAGTGTCTATAGGGGAAGGAGGTTAACTCCAGAGCCATTTTTTACAAATACATTCCTGACATCAATAACATTTAATTTACCTGACACATATAGTGGATTGAAGTGTACTTTCATGATGGAATCTTCGTCCTAATTGGTGAAGGAAATCACTGAATTGCATTCATCCAGGCCAGTCTCCGTCTGGTAAATCTCAGCGGCAGCTACATCGGCTTGAAACTCCTAGGGGCTGATCAAAGCTTCTATAAGTGCCTCCCTGAGGTCTGCTGACAATCTCAAGGAATCCAGGATCAACAGCATGGCTGGTACCGATGCCAGTTGCTTAAGGATTTCATATTTTTACTCCAGCGACAGACGCTTCTCAGCTGGCCGGAGAGTTCTAGCAGGCGGCTTAGGGGATAGAGAATTTGACGAGGAGAGACCGGCTATGGGGTCAGATGTCGATGGTGCTCCCGCGTTCTATGGACTTGGCTCGTCTGGTCTGTTTGTGAACGCTAGGATGATAGACACATGCTCCTCCTATAGTGGGTATCGTACAACAACAGGGCCAGAGTGGCTACTTGTGGAGGTGGAGGGGTATTATTTCTCCTATTGAGCTTGTCGAAGGGCTCTCCCACGGGTTTCCACAATATTAACATTTTGAGCCGGGGTCCAACTGTAGGGTTGGTTTCGGCTGCGGTTGTGCCTCCCCTGGTATCCCCTACCTCTGTAGTTCCTCCACCCAGTTCCTCATGCATGGAACTCGGGTTCGTAACCATACCCTTCGTCGGGGAATGATTCCTTAATATGGATGACGTTAATGGAACCAAAGATTGGCTTTTCATCCTCTGACAGGTCAACCTGGTCAGAAGTACCTGATGGTACCTTTTGGTTGGTCAGTTCCCATGATGCCAAATTCAAGGGCATATAATCTGCCAAGATTGGGACTAACTTTGGCCCCATTGCGGACTGCTCCCCTGGCTATTGTTTCTTCCTTCTATTCTTCATAGATGACCGACTCGTAGAGGATTGCGAGGCCGATCCTATCGGCTGTGCAGAGTCAAGGGAAATTAGCGGCAATACTGGATGTCATAGCTAAGCTAGGAGTATACACTGGGCTTGGTTGATAGTCATCCAAGTCATCCAATCATCAAACTTCTACCGTTACTTGTTGGTGACTTTCTGCCACCCCCCCCCCCCCCCCCCCTCTTTGTCAGAGTCGGTGGTAGAGATACATGCCACACGTGCTGGGGGTCATCCCAACTCGACCTGTATGGAGTCTACCAACCTCTACAGGAGGTCATTTATGATGAATCATTCTTGGATATTGTGACCCAACATTCTATGGTAGGAGCAGTAATCTGGCTTGTCCTCGCGGCTGACTTCTTCAGGATTCCTCGGCTCCGGGAGGCGGAGTAGGTTGCAATTAATGGTGGCAATGAAGTAGCCACAGACTTGATCATCTCATAATGAGTACACCTTTTTTCTTCCTTCGTCAAACTGTATCCGCTTCGGTCCTCTCTGATCATCCCATTTAGGAGGAGGTGTCTGTTGATACGTAGGAGGCCCTTGACAATATGGTGGAGGCCTGAGCGGTGGAGCAGGAACAGGGGTCGGCTTGAGTGTGACAGTAGACGCTTCAGCTCTAGAGGCTCTTTTCACAGGAGCCTGTGAGGCTATTCAGGACTTTGAATTAGTCCACTGCAGGGAGTCCTCAATTCTCTGGGCAATGGCCAAGGGATGGCGAAAGCCAGTGGTGCACTCCACTAGTATAAGCAGTGTTTGCAGCTCATCTCCAAGATTATCAATGCATATGACTAGCATTTCATCTTGAGGAATTTTCCTATTCATAGAATAGGTCAGACCATTCCATTTGGAAATGAAATCTGAGACCCTCTCATTCTCCCTCTATTTGAAGTCCATGAGGTCGCTGACTGTGGTTTTAAGAAACGTCGAGCTGAAGTGGAATAGGAACTGCTGCCAAAGGTCCTTCCAACTCTTTATTGACTGGGCTGGCAAACTTGTGTACCAGAGGAAGGCAGATCCATGCAAGGTCTGTACGAAACATCTAAGTTTCACTGCGTCTTGTTGTTCTGGTGTTCCCATCATAGGGTGACAGTAGTATGCGTAGTGCATCAAATGTTGTTCCGGATCACTTGACCCATTGAAAATAGGGAATACAGGGCTCCCAAAATTTGGTGCAGGTGGTGTGTTGGTCAACCAATCTGGGTAGGGTTTCCGCTCTGGCTGTATCAGAGCACTTAGACCTTCCATGGCTTCCAATCGAGTTATTAGTGCCTCGATGGTGTTGGTGAGACCCTGGTTTACATCCTGTTGGGACCGGTCTTCGGTAGGCGTAGCCCGAGGCATTGCCTGAGGATCCAGATTGGGCGGAACCAAGGGTGCATATTCCGTTCGGGGCGTCCTCAGAGGGTTTGGGCATACTTGCTCTGGTTTCCGCCTACGTGGAGGGAAATATTGGTATTCATTATCCACATTTAGTTATTTAGATGGACTAGGCACCTCATTGGGCAGGAGCCCTGACCATGCTTCGTTTACCGGGGCAAGCCTTAGCCATTGAGATGCACTTGCTGGGAGTGCATGATGTGGCTCCTCTTGTGACACAATTTCAATAAGGTGGTTCCTCTGGAGTAGCTCGACATTATGCCGCCTCAATTCTTTAATCTCCTCTTCCTGTCAAGCGAATCTCTCTTCGAGCGTGAGTAGCTCATATTTGTTGAGAGTAAGAGGCGGGTTAATGGTAAACATACCCTTATTCTTATCCTTATTAGAAGCTCGTTGGGTAGGTGGAGGAGGGTTGGCTAGAAGGAAGGACATATTTAGGGCAGAACTCTGATTCTTAGTGTGCACACCTGGTGGTTCAACCTGACCGGAACCGTCGTCTCCAAATCCATACAGATTTGCATTTTCTCTAGTGGCATCCGTGGGGTTAGCCTCTATATCAATTATGAATGCATATCACAGGGTGGAGGGGATGTCATCTTCTATATGGTAATATGATCTCCCATGTCTTCTGCTGGCCTTCCCTTTCATGACATGGGATTGCCTTCAGACTTCTTGAAAAAGGGTGACACAGAGAGTTCTTTGATGCAACCTTACGGTGTGACTTCCTCTCAGAGGAGATGATGATTCAAATGATGGGATAGGACAAGAACCTTCTCTTCTGAATGTCCTCCCTAGATGAGACAATACTGATTCTCGTGGGGGAGGTTGTTGTTGAGAGGGTAACAATTCCCCCAGCCCTAAGGGCAGGGGTAGGATCTGTTCCCTGGATGTTGAGTCTCCTCCCGTTTTTATTGGTCTTACGGGGGAATTTATTGTTAAAAATTCTCCCAGCCCTGCAGGGTGGGGTTGACCCTGGATGGAGGCAGTGGCTGCTGCTATCACGACCTGCCTAATCTCGTGTGCCCCCATTCGGGGGTGAACAAGATTAGGTGCTGAATTAACCTGTGAATTAATCCCTTCTAGGGAGGCAGGAAAGGATCAGTGATTCGCCTCCCTTAGGTGAGAACCCCATTGTATGCTCTCGGTGGCCTAATTAAAGAGTCCTTGGATGGCTAGTTCTGCCGAGCCTCACGTTTCTGGGACTTATTCAAGGCATGACTCTATCGGGTGTATTGCCTTTCTTGAAGAGGGGGACCACTCGATTGCCGTCTTGATGTGATGACCTTTCCAGACACCTTGCCGAACAGGCTCATTTGAGTGGGGAGGGGAGTGAAATGTAGAGCTCTATGTTCCCCCCATCCCCTAATATGGACTCCCGCTGGAGCATCACCGGTGAGGTGGCGTTGTTGGTGCAGCGCACGGAGGAAGGCTATCTTCATGTTTCCTTTAGGCCTCTTGGGGTGTTGACGATGTGCCGTAGGAACGGCCTCCAGGTCAATGTGACGTAGGAGGTGTCATATCATATTAACAAGGTCTACATACCATTCATATGGAAGGAAGCTTGATTTTAGTAGGTGGAGGGTCGTACATATATTATGGCGGATGACGTGCACACATTCTTCCGACAACTCTCTGTGTATATCGAACTCGGAGGTGGCCGTGGGTGAAAACATAAGAGGTATATCATTTCTGGATAGTCATTTCTTCATGTTAAACATATCGGAATACTCCTATGCCAGTGATTCCTCTACCTAATTAGCCCATCTTAGGCGCTCACTTACAATGTGGTCGGAGGCGGTTGGACCGGTAGGTGCTGAATCGCTATGTGAGCGATTCTGTGGTGTTTTATAGGATGAATGTGTCCCTAGACCATCTTCTGATTGCAGAAGGATGTCGTTAGTGACAATATGGGAATCTGACCTGCCTGATCACTTCCTTCTGAGTGCCTCGTCATATGAGGGCTTTTCTGTGCTTGATTCGGCAAGGGGAGGACCTTCCTGTCGATATGATATGCCATTGCGGGGAGGACCTTCGCAAGGGAAGCTGTAATGGCGAGGACTACAATTACATCTTGATTCTTCACTACATAGAGGACTTTTGGAGTGCACACCTTGGGGAAGACCTCCAAGGCGTGTCACAGTAAGGGGAGGACCTTCTGGCTACGTAGCGTCGTTACGAGAAGGGCTTTCTCAACAACTTCCATCATGGTGAGGATGACCATCATGGCTTGACGTTCGATGTGCATCCTAGGGAGGAACTTTAGGACACACTGTGACAAAGGGAGGTCATTCTTGTTGCATGTGTCCAATACGGGGAGGACCTTCGCAATGGTTTTCGTGGTGGCACAGACTAACATCACAACTGCGGAAATGGTGAGGAATACTATTACTGCTGGCACAGGGAGAATATCTACGGGATATACCCTGGGGAGGGCCTCCAGAATGTACCGCAATGAGGGTAGGCCTTTCTTGTTGTGTGAAGTCTCTATGGGGAGGACCTCAATTATCAGGGTGGTGAGGATTACCACCGTGATCTGATGCCCGGTTGCGTGGAATGTCATTGCAACATAACCCCTGGGGAGGACCTTCAGGGAAGGCCATGACAAGGGGAGGGTATTCTTGTCGTGATGAGACGTCACTATGGGGAGGGCCTCCATAGTTGCAACTATGATAGCAAGGAATGATATCAAAATATGTGGTCCCACCGCATGGAGAGTGATTGCAGCATATACCACAGGGAGGATCTTTAGGGCGGACTGCAGCTGTAACACCCCGAGCTTCTACAATACGCTTCTCATTCAATAATGAAATAGCTTGCATTGTACGCAACATCGAGTTCTAACACACCGCGACTAATCAAAGTAGCCGTTATGAATAGTAATAACAACTTTTTAAAATTATAGAAATTTTATATTTCAAAATGGACTTCATTTTTGTATTTTTAATATCGAAATTTTCCTAAGTTGAATTTTTTGTAACTTTCTGAGAACTTCCAATTTTTTTATGAATAGTGAAAAATACTTAAAACAACTTTATTAGTCAATATAATTTATTGTGATAAATTATACTATTTAGTGGTTTTAAAGTATAATTATAATATATTTTTACCATTTTATCCAATGGTGGTCATTAGAATTAATTTAACATTGAAATCAGACATAAACAATTGCCAATCTTTTGATATAAATTGTTTCTTAGAAACACGCTATTTTTTGTAACAGCGGGAATTAATTATAAAATTAATTAATGAAACTTAATGTTTGGAATTTTGTAAAATAGACATAATTTTTGAATTCGTAATATCAATTATAGCTTAGGGTGAAATTTTGGCATTGTTCTGAAAAACATCAATTTTTGATGAATAGTGAAACCACTAAGTGGTAGTTAAATAACTGATTTTTCGTTTAAATGAAATATTACCACTTCTGTGATTTGATTTTCAAATATCTGACATACATGGTTTTCATTAAGAAGTAAAATTTGGTTCAATGAGATTAAAATAAATTTTTGGTGAATAGTAACTTTTAAGTTCTTAATCGCGATTAGAGGTAATTAGTGTCGTTTAAGGTACAAATAATGTTTTAATAATATGAGATGAGCATGACACTTGTCCTACTCCTATTGGATGAGTCATGGCCGACCAAGACAACCCATGTGTCAACTTGGGGACCCCATAGAGCCACTTTAGTTGGAAATTGACATTAATATATATTTATTTAATGTTAAAATTAAATTGACACAAACATGAGTTGTTTTACTAAAATAGTTTTTAAGTGGGGTTACACAAGTCCAAATTTTGACTATAAATATTCATTAGAAATCTAAAAAGATTTACTACATCATAGTATTTTTTTTATAATTTTTAGACATTAAATAAATTAAATTATTTATGACATCATTATGATGCAGCGATGACCTCATTATTTAACTATTTAAATAAAATGAGAATATAATGCAAAATCCAAGGCTTAAAATTGTCCAAAGCCTATTTGATGAGGATATTTCGAACCCTTATCACCTTATCCACGAATTATATAAGTGTGGGACCTTTAGAATCCGAAAATCACTGTATAATAATGTAACATTTCAATCTTTCCAAAAGAGCCCCTCCTCTCCTCTTATAAAAGGCCCCCACCTCTACCACCTTATTCACACTTTCAAGCCTTTTGGTTCGGCCAAACTCTTCCCACATACTCTCCCAACTTCTCTCCCTTCATCCTAGAAGCTTTACTTTAGTAAAAAAACTATCCTAAGGAGTCCTTTTGATCAAATCAAAAGGAAGAACCCGAAGAAGAGGTAACATTTTCATCACCCTCTTTCATGTTTCTTTCTTCTTCCACTCCCTCTTTGTTTATTATTTCAATTCTAAAATTATAAATCCGGTATATTCTATATACTGTGATGTTATTATAAATATGGAACAACCATATTCAGTATTCTACCCATCATTTGAATGACATGTCACCATACGTGCATACGTACGGCTTACTGTCTCCACGTCGTGGTGTAATTGTTATTCAATATATTATTATTTAGGTGGGTATAATAATGATATGTAATTCATGTAAATAATAAATAAAACATGATAATTATTCTTTATAATATGATATACTATCCAATTATATATTATTTTAATATCAAAATAATGATATTGTCGCTCGTGCGTACGTACGGACTACCGTCTCCATTAACGCGATGAGATTCATTCTCCGTCGTATCCATTCAAGTATAATTATCATTTAATGATTTAAAAATAATGTTTAAGGACATGATATAATTCTGGATATGAATAAGATACAACCTATCCATGAAAAACACGACTTACGGAACAAAACATATAAAAGAAAACGAGTAAGTTAACACCCGAAACAACGATAAATCTAAGATATTGTTAACAAAGCAATGTTAAAAGATCATATATGATATCATATGAATGTATATGATTCTTGTATAATTTAATAACAATTATTTAACCATTATACAAGAGGTTAACCTACCCCAACCAAGGAAAAGTACAAGGTAAGGTTTATTTCACAATCTCTTCATTATCCGAGGTTGTTTATACGTAATAATCTACTAGGATCTCTTTATCATCCACATCCATGTTTCTTCAAAATGTATTTCAAAACATTTTTATTATTTACAAGAATATGGGTAAAAGTCATTTATACCCTTTTTTTACTTTTTATAAGAGGAATCTTTCCGTCGTTTTCAAAACAAATTCCTTTTTAACCTTTTCAACAGAATTAAGGTAAGAATGCTTTTTTTAACTTATACGGCGGGTGCGGTTATTTTCCGCCATTATAAAATCTTAAAAGCTTTCCTTACAAGATTATAAGAATATTTTCAAGAAAATGTTTTATTTTATATGGATCTTAAATTATTTCAAAAATAGAAAGAGATATTTCTCTAAAAAGTGTTTTGATTTCATCTATGTCAACATCCTTTGATGGATTTTACGCTTATTTGAAGTTGATTTATTATGATACAAAACTTCTATATTGTATTGAAGGTTTTGTGTTATGTTTGACTATGGATGTGCTATTTTTATACCATTCAAAACAAGGCCTTGACAAAATCGTATTTGTAGTCTTGGCACAAGGCCTTGGCTATGTGGTTATGATAGTCTGGCATTATGCATTCCAACATTATGAAAGTGTTTAGTGATTTTGCATGTGATTATTCGATTAGTAGAATATCCATGTGAATGAGTAAATGGAATTATTTCATTTTATTTATTCCATACAATGTTGATAGTTAATGTTTGAAAGGATTTTGTTTTAGTTATACATTGCCTTAAATGTTTATTCTTATTTATGAAATTTTCCGCTATATTGTTATCCTTACTGGGCATTTGAGCTCACCCATTTTCTATGTTTTATTTTTCCCAGGAAGTGAAGAAGTAAATTATGAATGACCTGTAGGGATATTATGAGGGGATAATAGTGTGGACTGTGGAGACATTATGTTTTTGTAGTAGTTTTTCATTTTATGATGTAATGTAAATCTTATGAATATATCTAGTGTTTCCAAGGCTACAAAACCAATCGGTCTTTCGAGATTTGATCTTCTTGTGATCATGCCAATGTTATGTAATAATGCACCGACTCTGGGTAACTAGGGTCGGGGCGTTATAGCAGCAAGTGGAGGACATTCTTGCTGCTCGATCTTCTGGCCATGTGGAGGGTTTCCACGACTCGCATCAAAATAGGAGCTCTTGTGATTGATCATTATATGCTCGCAGGGGAGCCCCCCACAGGTGCTCTGGGGAGGACTATTAGAGCTGCTAGTAGAAACATTGAGGAGATGACCTTCACAACTAATACTATCGCTTCCATAATATGGTAATGGGTGGATAGGGTTCTAAGCCTGCGATGTGTGTTTAGAAGAATTGGGAACCCTAGCTTCCAGCAGAGCGGAGTCATGAACCTGCTCTTTATGTTCTGGTTGCCTTCAGCGTGTTCGGGGTGATCTCTTGCTGGAAGTGGGGACTGTCTGGTGTTGACAACGGCCATCACCGTTGGGACCCTGTCTAATTGGGTCCCGTGATGCTGTCGGGATATGCCGATGAACATATTGACTTTTAGTAGGGTTATATGCCAACTATGGATCATCCAAAATGATGGATGGGTGTCCCCCAGTTGGAACTAGTGAAGCTGCTCGATATGGTTGCCCTTTTGTCACGGAATATGGCCGGCGACCCTCCGGGGCAGAAGCAGGGATGCATATCTGCTCCGAGGTGGCTCTCTCGTCTCTTAGATGAGTCACCTCAATTGGGGATGTGGACACACGGGACCGAGTCCTTGTTGTTTCCGCTGATGCAATTACATTATGGAAAGTATGCAAGGTATGATCCGGGATCGATACCTGCTCCTCCAGCATTGCCAGTATATGTAAAGAGACATCATTGGATGGAACGGGTATGAAGGCCCATTCTGGTATTGGAGTAGGAATATCCTACTCCGGTCCTCCAGTGGTCAGTGGGTACTGAGAATCCTCTTATGTCGGGGAAGGTGAATAAATCTTCCCATGTACTGGGATACCCCAGTTTATCTCTCTGTTCTCTTCCACATCGGGATGCCAAAATTTACTTGCATCTGTAGGGAAATGGCCCTCCATATATTGGTTTCCCACCGTATCGAGTCGATGGCCTTTGTTGGTGGGGAGATGTGCCCACCATTGGGATGCTTCCACATATGGGTTACGGGATTTGTTGATTTCCACCATTCCAGGATGGCGAGCGTCAGAAGAATCTGCCAGGAGCTGGTCCTGCAGGCACTGGGTCGCCACCACATCAAGCTGGTGGGCTTCACAACCCTGGTCAGAGACAGGTGCCTGCCAACTGAGTGTCTTCCTGCATGATCTATGGGCTTGATGGAGCTCGGTGGGGATGCGTGCCATCTCGCATGATGCCGCCATGTCTGGATGGTAGACTCAGGAGGAGAAAACAGGTGTAGGATCCTGTTCATGGAGCGACTTGGTGGCTGGGCAGCCGAGCTCCTCCTCAGGGACAAGGGTGATGACCGGTCCCTGATTTTATGTCTAAAGACCTTGTTGGGCAGTCCGAGGTTCCAGATCTCAGGGAGCGTGGGCATGAATCCTCGGGAATACATCCTTCTCAACGCGATGATGTTGGGTCATGGAGTGACCATGATGACGCCTTCTGGCGGGGGCCGTGGAGCGGAACCCCGGTTCAGTAGGGATAAAGTCCTCAGTGTCGACCTCATCTTCCTCCCTAAGGTAGAGAGGTACGTGTTGTCCCATTCCGAGGATAGACTCTTGAAACGGTTCGAGATAGTGACAGCGGCCATCTGGATCTGCCTTTGCGGCCACTGGTGGGCGGGCGACCGAGGAGTCCTGGAAGATTGGAGGGCATGCATGGCCACCTCCACCATTAAGAGAGTACCATTCACATGGTACTCTCAGATTAGTATGTCTGAGACCCAGCGTTGAAGACACTGGGTGGGTGACGGGGTCCTCCGTAGGTGAGGATGTCCGGTCCTTGCATTGTTGGAAGCACACACTTGTGAGTTCCTTTGCGATTTCATTGGGTCGAAGGGAGTTCTGTGTGGTACCTGTAAAACATTTTAACAAATACAAGCTGAAAACCCATCAAAGAAGCATCTCATGATCCCATGCGTAATTAATGACCTTTCTTGGCCCTATTTGAGAGTATATGGGGGAACATGGTAAGATTATGTTAAATACATCATGTTTGGTTAAAGATTCATGTCGGGTTCACCATTTTTGTTTCGGGCTTCTGTCTTGAAATGCCCAATGGATCCGTATCCGATGGCACATGGACCTGCTTTCCAAAGGAAGGCGTTCACAAGGTGGTTTGACAATCAACACTTAAAAAATCACATTGGTCAAGAGGATGGGAAGTCGGGCTCATCACACCCTTTTGGGGGGAACTATTTCTTGTTCCAGGTCTCTTTTATAGATTTAAGACGTATTCATCTATTCACGAATCATTGGTTTATATCCAAACATAGTATCCACATATTCTTCCAAGTTGGCAATGGTCAGCTGAACGCGGGGATTATGAATCATTTACTCATGAGGTTTACCATCCCTCTTTGGGTTAATGACCCAGAGGAGTCTGGACTCACTGAGGCGGCACAAGGAGATGTGCAGTGAGCCAACTTGAGGATAGTCGGATCAACCTTTTTTTGGGATTGAACCTCAATGATGCTTCCTACATACCCTTCTTAGGAGGAAGGGATCATAGTCCTCGTAGTTCGCATGTGCTTGGGTCATAAGCTTTGAGAAAGCCCAGAAAGAGGGATTGGTTCTTACACTCTAAGGAGTTCCATGAGAATATTTCATGGTCAATTCTTACTCTAATCCCACGTGAGTCATGCTCGGTGTGAGAAGCAAGAGGAAACAAAGACCAGATGATCAAGTCACAAAAGTTGTGTCCGTGAGAAGTGGAGTGAGGATTATGCATGGATATCCCATAAGGTAGGGGAATACACCAAGATGGATGCCCGTGAAATATAGATTGGGTCTTACACTCAGAGGATGCCCATGAGAGATGGATTGGGGATTACACTCTGAGGAGGCCCATGTGAGATGGCTTGGGGCTTACACTCTGAGGAGGCCCAAGAGAGAAAGTGCAACGGGAGAGGGAAAGGGGTGCTCATGTGCCCATATTCTCTCTTGAAGTGCATGGGGGATTACTTCTGACGGATATTTTACCACCCCCGAGGAGCCCTGAACAAGTGGAGGGGAAGAAAGGGGACTTCCGAGCTCAGACTCAACATTACTGTGGGAATGTGAACCCATGAAAGCTTCGGTAATCTTCTCAAGGTTCGGGGTAACCCTTTCACCTCTACTTACCGTGGGTATGTGAACTCAATAGGGAATGTCGATGCTCCTGAGGGTTATGCCACACAGATCCACTGGCTCCGGTGGAGGCCTCAGCTTGGGGCCATTGAATAGGCCAATGAAGGAGTCACAGAGGATCAGGTCGTATTGGAAGGATTTTATCTTGATCGGGGAACGAGAACTCCGAAGGCTCTGAGGGGCCACACGTTTGAAGGAGTGGTGGAGCCCCTCGCGTAGGAAGGTTCTACATGGATTGAGAATCCATCCATGAACTAGGGAGGTTCGCAGACTGAGATTCATCCCGCGAACCAGGGTGGTTCGCTCTCTGGCGAGCATCCCGCCAACCACGGTGGTTCACGGTCTGGCGAGCATCCCGCGAACCAGGGTGGTTCATGGCTTCGAGTTCGGCCCGCGTACCCGAGGGTACATGGAGGGGTCCATGCGAGCAGCAGAGGCCAAGGGCAGCGCCGATCAGGGGATCATCTATGGAGGCATCGCCCTTGTAGGAGTGTGCTACTCGATGTGACAGATCAGAAAGGATGCATAAACTCCCTGCTCCGCGGGGAGTGCATCTGCGAAGGGTCCATAGTTTGCGGTTTCCTTTTGATTGTTATTTTAGGTTCGTGGTGCACCAAATTATTATGCGTTTTCGGTTCCTTATGAGTTCATTCCCAGGTTCATACCTACTCTTGTTTGCGAACTGGAACTTCATTGTTTGCAAAATCCTTAGCCTTCCTTCGAAATCCTTCCCGAATCTGATCGGTCTTATCTTCCTCCGCATTAGAATCATCAGAATAATAATTCTGAATCCAAAATCCCCTTTTCCCTTCCCCCTCGGTCTACTTTTATAGAGTGGGGAATGTTATGTATCTTTGGCCACACGACACCTTTTCCAGAGGCCCATGACCGAAAACCCAGTTTATGGCTGACTTGGTCAATCTGCGATTCGTGGTCGGTATTGAGTGCTTGTCACCCCCTCACGAACCGTACTCAGGGAGTGCTTCACATCAATAGAGGGTTCCACCTCCATTCCGCGAATTACAGCAGATGCGGCTTGAACCGGTCGACGCGGTCCGTGGTTGGGGCGTTTTATGACGGCGAACCGGATCAGCGCCCATCTTGCCACTCGACCGCGGAGGATCTCCACCTCCATTTCGCGAACGACGATGGTTCACGGGTGGGGGGGGGGGGGCGCTTCACAGAGGGTGTGATTCGTGTTTTCATGGGACACGTTCGCAGACTGGTTCTGCTTGCATCCCTTCTATTAATTTTGTCCATTCTTCTCCCAATTCTTTTTCTTGGTGGATTTGTGTCGAATTTCCTTTGCGGATTTTTAGGACCCTACAACGGTGTATTTAATTTCTTATCTATAAATGTTATGTACTATTATAAATACATATATATACTAGATATATATTATATATTTGATATCTAAATCATTAAAATAATTCTAGATATAACATATATTTGACAACATAAACAAATTATAATTATAAGAAGTTCATTCTTCACTCAAGTACCAAATATCTACAAAATAACCATTATTAAATTAAATGATTATATAATGTTTATAACATTGTAATAATGGATATAAAAGGAATAATGAACATTAAAAAAGATCATATGAAAGTAGAAATTAACTTTAGTTTACTATTAAGGACAGTGAAGAATGAACAGGTCAAATCGGACACAAGGTAAGGGACGTCGTCTCAACCTCATTTCATTGAGGCATATTTTGTTTTAATAGATGACATTCATTTATACACTATATAAAAACCATTTACTTTTCATTTCATTCAGATGTAATCTTTTTCTATGAATCATTTTCCTAAATTATAAAATAGAATGTTTGTTTTTAATGTACGTACTGACAACGACCTTTTCCACCGCTGCGAGTATTATTAGACCTATGGCTTCCTTAATAGGTTGTAATGTATTTAAAAGGAAAATAAATACCATATAATATTTTTCATATTTTTTTATTGAAAATGGTTTTGATAATGGTTTTATATGTCAATATATTTAAATGATATATTGTAGTTGCAATGTAGAAATGTAATCATTCCAATATGTTTGTTTTATGTGTTATGAATATGTAATGGTTCTTGGGAATTGTTTACTTATATGGTTTGTTCCATGATAAAACTATGGTAGGTGAGCCCGAGATGGCTCTCCAATGCATTGGGTTACAATAATAAGGTAAATGTGAATGTTTCTCCTATGAGATTTAGGGAAGATATTGTGATGGGTAATCCAAATGTAACACCTTAAATAGTTGTGATAAAAACAATGTATGCATGATATGGATGAAACAAGTTACCTTTATGATTTATTATTTCATTGTGTTATTCATAAATCTTAATATTCCATGAGGTATGTTAAAGATTTTATGTTTTGTATGAAATAATGAACTAATGTTTTCTTTCTTTTTTTAACCCTTCCTGTGTTTTTATGCTAATACGATGTGTTGAAATGTTTTATATAGGACTTAATGATGTATAGGGTCAAGGATGAGATCATGGAATAGTCATGTTGTCTAAAACATGGAACTAGGTATGAATATATTTTTCAACAGTTTGTATTTTTCGTAAAAAATGGAAACTGAGTAGAAGTGTCTACTTTTTAATACATGTGATGTATTGCAATAGTTATGGCCTAATTCTATAAAACTGTTAACCTGAAAACATAATCAGTGTGAATTATTAATTTAATTCACGATTATGTAATGTTTTGATGTTGGATATTTATGAAGAGGAAGTTTGGGATGTTTTTATGTGGATTAGGTTGATTTTGGATGAACTTACAAGATTAAAATGGTGTGAGGAAAATGGAGATTTGGTGGTCTTTTATAAGAAAGGGAAAGGAATCCATTTGAATATTCGAAAACAAGTTGGGTGTACACATTTTATTTCATAAAAAAATTATAAAAAACATTATAAATAAATAATGGAATGTTTTTGTATGAAATATTTCTATAAAATCTTATTTTTACCTGGGGATAAGTCATTTAAGCATGTAATATTATTGTTTAGACCCAAATTAATCATAATTTGACCTTCAACGCTGTGATTAATTTTAATCACATTCACTAATAATGTTAATAAATAAACATGGTATAAATATATACTAAATATTATACTAATTAAAAAGGTTTATTTTGGTTTTTATAAATTATGTTCACTTAAGAGGAAAAATTAAGATTAACGATAATCCTGAAGATGGATCAAAATTATGGGTTTGTAAGGAAAAAATAATTCCAATGTTTTTTTATGTTTTTAATATTTAATTTATAATTGAAATTGATTATAATTAAATAAATTTTATTAATTTATATATAATTGAGAAAATGAGACTTTAAAAAAATAAATAATAATTTTTCATTCATAATTATTTAACAAAAAAGGATGTCTAAAACAAAAGGAATTATTTGTCATTATTTAATAACCATTATAATTTCTCACAATAAACAATAATAATTCTCGATATGCTAATTTTGAAAATATAAATTCCAAAATAATGATTATTTAATATAAAATTTTTTTACAATTTTTCTAAAATTATGTTTATTATTAATACCGATTCATTAGAGATTAGTGTATTTTTAAATAGAAAAGGCCTTTAAAAAATCTCATATATTTAATTATCAATATGTTATGTATATATTAAAAAAATTATAAATAACATTTGAAAATTATTTATTACTATTCATATAACATTTTTAAATATCTTGGTTATATTTATCTAATTTAAAAAATAATAACAACATAATTATTTTTCATAAAAATATCTGTGTAATGTATAACTTCTTCCATGTCGGTGGTGTGGGTAGCGTAACCCAAGGCAGTATTGAAATTTGTGAAAAAAATTAATATTTAATATAGCACAAGCCGGTTTGGTGTTGTGTGAAAGGAACATTTGACTTTCTATTTCTATATATATTTGTGTGTGTGGAATTATTTCCAGTTTCACATTAAATATAAAATCTCAAAAACCGAAATTAATACGATGAACATAATTCACAAAATCGTAGGGTGTTAGAGTCTACCCCCATTAAAATTAATTTCACCTGTGAAATGTATCTTGTTTATCATGGGTTTAATACTTTAAGGATTCATTCATACAAACCGACATCATAAAAATGAATACTAAAAATTATCTAAAACAATAATGTTAGGATATTAATGGTTTCCCAATGTAACTTATATTTTGTTTTCCATATAATAATCATAGGGTGGGAATGAAGATTGGACATAGATGAAAACTGTAAATGTTGATGGTGGTTATTAAAGTGTTCATTAAAAATACAATGAAGGATCAAAGAAAAGTTGAGGGCCAGAGAGTCATAAATTTGTGATGAATTAAAATCCCATTTGTATTAAAATATTAACCTATTAGGAAAATACATTTTCTTTTGATCAATAATCAAATGTTGAGAAATTATTTCATTTACCAAGAATATTATTAAAATTTACTAACTTTAAATATTTATATAAAAAGTTTAATTCATTACATGTTATTTTATAAATATCTAATTCATGTATTTCATCGTGTAATGGATGTTAGGAAATTTACTTTTATGCTTGGAGTGCTAAAACAGACTTTTATCTTATCATAACGCTCCTAAAACATTTAAATTTATTACTATTTTTCAATAACTATTTAAACATAAATAATTATTCATTAAAAATAATCATGCATTAACTAGGACATCGTAGAGGCCAATGGTAGGTGTGAAACCACTATCATAATTTAGTAAGGGGTTCGAGAACTATAACATTTTATACATTAGATTTTCCCACCCGACATACATAGTTTCATTTTATAGAACTATTCTAATATAATATGTATAATATGATGTAAATACAATAAATAAGGTTAATCACTCATGATCCTTTTAACCATGGTTGGGCATACAATCTCAATACATAAATAATTCCTCAAATAGTTAACCTAAACATTTCATGAAGGGTTAGCCTTATAACCCATATGAAAGATGAAAATCCAAAACCATCGAAATAATATAATGAAACTAGATTGTCATTGATCACCTATATATTAAAATATAAAAAATGTGAAAACCCTCACGGTAAATTTTCTTGGAACATGGTAAAAATAATAGTTGACTCAAATAATTTTAGAAAACATGAATTATTTCTTATTCAATAGAATACAGGATATATTCCATAAATCTGAGATATTGTAAAATTCCACCATGACAACATGAACTACTTTTTCAAAAAGTCTTTATTTAGTTCCAATGTAATATATACAGTCAAATTTACTTATTCATATGACAAATATCTTTTTTGAAACACCAATATTATAATAGAAGGAACATATCAACTGTTGTATTTCCATTAATCATGTGATTTCTATACAAATAAACATTCTATAAAATCAATTTTCTATACCATAGTATCCATTCAAAGCATTATTTTAAATCAATAAGGACAAACAAAATCTAAACAATCCTTATATACCTCGCCATTCAAATAAATACCTCTTGGATCCAAATACATAAAATCGTTAAATATTCCACTTAATCCTTATTTCATTAACAATTAAACCTTATCCTATTACTTAATACTAATTTACATTCATATTTTATATATACTCTTTTCCTCATCAGCAGTGTAACCATTACTCATACCACCTTGTTCATCCCCTTCAAGAGGTTTCCTATTGGTACATTTAGTTTCATAAATACTTATCTATCAATGATTCCTCTGGGTGGCCTATATTCTTATACATTCCTTTAAATGAAAATTTTAGTTTTCCCCTACCATCACATTCATATGTCATTATTTAGAAAAATCAAAAAATATTATTATCCCACTATAGAATTCACATTGGGCATTCTCTCCACATTATTGAAAAAAATGACACCAATCCTTTATTCATACATATTCTCCATTACCTGAACATATAGTGAACTCCTTATTTCCCTTAGTTGGCGAGTCTGAGTTTAGGTAATGTTACAAATTGTTAACCACGTTTTGCAAAAAAATTATTAGGAAAGATCAACACTTATTTCACTCTAGTAATCATCCCACATGAAAACTCAACAAAAAATTACCCATCACATTCAACGTTAATCCAGTTACATCCATTTAATAAAACTAGAATCATACTGTCTGCATTACATATCTTTGAAAAAAACAACATAATGATGCAAATAATTACTTAATGGATATATAAATCATTAAAACTGTTATAATCCATGACACCCTAGGTTCATCCAATGTTATTACTAGAAAAATAATATTTAAATCCTTCATGATGTTTCATGACGTGTTTGTGAACTCTAAACCATATCCCCCATGTGTGTCAAACCAGGTTTGGAACAGGGTATATTGTCATGTACCAGATTACTATGAGACATTCTAGGAACATATTTTCAGTATTGTTGCAGCTTGGTACATATATTCTTGATCATTGACTTCTTGTAGTATTATGATAGACATGAATTACTAGGAAGAAACTCATTCAATACTTTTCCAAAATTCAATGACACCTTCCAAAATTTTCACTCATCCTTGTACTTTTCCTTAGTGACATCCCTAGACATAATGATAGAAAAATACCTAAGTACCATAGTAAATTGACGTCAACCTATATTCCACATGTTGACTAAACCATTCCTTTTATACAAAATACATCCAACCATGCTTAAAATACATTGACGTTAAATCATATTAGAATAATATTTAGAACATTATAGAAATACATTTTTGAGGAATGAAATAGTTTAGTGTATTTTGAAACATGTAAGAAAAATATTATATCCGTGTGAAAATATTCAACATATCCCATATATACATCCATATTTAGTACTTTTTTATAAAACCATTCTTCTTAATCTGAGGAAACAAAGAATATGAATGGGTTGAGATCAAATTCTTTGTAAGTGTAAATAAGGGATACATGTAATAATTTATGAGAATAAGGGTAGAAGAACATGATCATGATGATAAAAGATTATATCAATACTAGAAAAGATCATATACATGAATCCTATCATAAATCATGTCAGTTCATAAGACATGAATCAAAAAGAAACATGTAAAATAATCTAGGAAAGAATAACATAAGGAATAAGTCATAGAATTTTGTAAGACAATAATTCATATAATATGTTTTTCATGGTTTCTAATGAATCTCTTTGAAGGCCATATTGGTATTATGGGTTATCTCCCCAAACCATCCTGGTAATCATACCATACTCCCATGGCCATCATTATAGAATTATTCAATTCCTCATAACATATTGGTAGTCATTACATATTACCACGATATTCTTAGTAGTCAAGGATCATTCCAAATACCATCTTAGTCTATCTCAGGATATATAATTTTTTTCGAATGCATTTGTGGGTGATATAGTTCCCAAACATCTTGTAATTAAATAATACATACATGTTCAATAATATCATAAATAATCATATCATAAACCATGAAAGGATATGGGTATTATAACCCTTTAATCGTGTCATATCCTGTGAAAATATAGAGTTTTAAAAATCATTTCATCATAAATATAACACATGAATAAAAGTAGGATTGAAAAGCATATAATCCCTTAAAGTGAAACTAGATTCATAACATATAAAACATGAAAGAGATATAGATTTCAAAAGCATATATCCCCTAAAAAAGAAACCAATTTCTTAAATTTTTTGGCCTTAACTGTGACTCGTTCATATAAATAATATGAATGTAACCTGTATATAATTTCACAAAATGACTTGAGTAACATTAACAAATTTCATCTTATATGGAAAATAATTTTGAAATGTCGTCCAAAAAAATAATCCTATAAAAAACATTCTTTAGAATTTGAAAAATACATTCTAATACATAAATCTATTTGAATATTGTTTTCATAGTAAATACATTTAAAAAATGTAATGAAAATTGGAATCAATCGAAAATATTTTACCTTGAAAACATATAAAATAATCTTTGAAAAACATTAAAACTATTTTAATTTAAAAATACACTGAAAAAATATAATTAAAACATCAAAAATTTTTAAAACAAACCACCTTGAATATAAATTGAAAATGTTAAATGAATAATCTTGAATACATTTTGAATCCCATTTTCCTGAAAAATAACAAATATGATATTGAAAATTATTTTTAACATATTTTATTGAAAATAAATTGAAAACTAATAATTTTTTATTCAACACACATTGAAAACAATTTTCCTTGAAAATAACATTTAAAAAATTTTCAAAACAATTACCCTTGTAAAAATGAAAAGGAACCTTCATAATTACAGAATGAAAGTTAATCTGTACAGGTTTTATGAGGTAAAAAAACATTCCATTTTAGCAATAAAACATTTTTAATTTTTTTTGTTATATGTGTTAGACCTAGGTTGTTTACCAGTTGTATTTATAGTCAATAGAGAAATATGATGAATATGTGTAAGGAAGAACCTATATTGAAAGGTTAATGTAAATATACATTGAAGTAGGATACGTGTAACATTTTAAAATTGGATCCATAATAATAAGATGTTAATTAAATCATGGAGGGTCTGATATAGAATCCCGTAAATCATATTAAGACATAAGAATGTGTAAAAATTCTTTATCATATTATGATTCCATTTAAAGGCTACTCTAAATGGTATTGATTCAATAATAAAATTTTTGGTAGTAATCACATTGATCATAATAATTTATATCATATATAGAACAAATTAATTTTAGAAAATTATATTCAGGCATTTTGGATTGAAAGTTAGTGTCTAGAGTTTTGGGGAGTAGCAATACAATCTAATGAAAATGTAACGATGATTTACAGATTTGTGTTTCACATAAATCCTATTCTAAATGTATAACATATGATGAAATCTTGAAGGAATAGAATAGAAAATACGTGTTGTCTATTATACCCAGAATAATCATATCCGGGCGGAAGAGGAGAAAGAGATGTTGGAAATCGTATTCAAATTGATCCGATAATGATAAAATTAAATGTGTGATGGGGATCATAATTAGGATCAGGAATGAAAATATATTTTTGAGCCTAATGACAAAAAATATCGGACTAATATTTTCATGATGGGAAAATGTTTATGCAATTTTCATACGTTGATTTTTGTAATGAGGAAATCGTACTAACGTCGTTGTACTGAATAATTCATACTAAAAATTCGTAAAGAAGAAATCGTACTCTAGATATCATACTAAGGAAATTATACTAGGATCTCATAAGGAACAATTCAAATTGGTATTTTTAAAGGAAAATTTGTAATGGGAAATCCTAAGATAAAATCAATGAGATTTGAGGATTCATATAGGAATTTAATAAGTTAAATTGAGATCTTGAATTCATAGAGATTCAATGATTTAAAAAGTAATTGAATGATTCAAACGAAGATATAAATTTCAAGGATATTTGAATATTTCAAATGCAATCGAATGAGTCAAATATAGAGTAGTGATTTATAGAGAATTGATTATTCATGAAATCTCATTATGTGAAAATGGTTTTGGAAACCCAACCAAAACCATTTAGGATGTTCTTATAAAAGGAGAGTTGTGTTAATTTATTAATGTGACTCTAGACTATTCAAGAACTCATGCTCCAAATATTGTGGAATATGTATTGAGTTTCCAACCACACATTGTGTATCATAATGATTCTTATGATGATTCATCAAAGGAAGTCCTAAGATCATGTTACATCATATGAAAACTTGTGGGAAACCTATTGATTTCATACTCAATTAATGAAAGAAGTGAAAATACAAAATCACACTAGATTGGCCATCAAATTGACATTCATTGTATATAGGTTGACTACAATCAGTTCGATAAAAAATAAGAATTGTGAGTTGATGATTGTGTTTCTACTCAATTGAATAAGGTTGTGTAGAAAGAGAATTTGATCGGACTAATAATCAAAGAGATACCACTATACTAAGGATTCTATAATGGGATGAAAAGTTTATCCTTTCTAATGTAATATTTTGGACATAGGTTTTGGAATACTACTCATGATTGACATAATAATTAAGTGAATTATTGATGTTCTTGAACAAGGAATACATGTTGAGTTTGATTCATATTACTTGTGAAGGAAGTGGAGACATTCTCAAGTTAATCAAAAAATAATTTAGAATGTGATGATTGGGACTAAGTATGCATACTAGTATCTAAAAATTCATGTTTTAGGAAGTGGATAATTGAAAGGATAGTTGGGGTTTATAACAAACTATTCCATGAATGATTATACAAGGATTGTAGAGTTGTTTTTTTGTGTCCTTTTATTTCAGAAATAATAAAGTGAATAGATAAATTTTTGAGTGACTATCCATCATGGAAAGGTGTTGGTATTTTTTTCAAAACATTTAAATATGTAATGCAACATTGTCATTATATTGGATGAATAATAAGGGTGTTAATGTGAGTAATATTCAAGTGGAATATAATTATAACAATTATTAAAGGTTAGGAATGTTTTTTAAGGAGTTAAGAATCATTTTTACAAAATAAAAAGAAACCACTAATTTACCTCACCCCATCATAGTGGTCTGAATCCCGCATGGGAACAAAAAATTGTATCAAATGTTAGGTTCCATCTTTCATATGAACCTCTGTGTATAGAGAACATTAATTATATGAATTAGAAAGTGATTCTAGTTTTTTATGAAAAGAAGAATCATATATGCGAATATATAATTTTCTCATATCTTATGTATCATGGGTATGATGTTTTAGAAGTTGGTATAAAATGATTTCCTCCATGTATTGATAATAATCCTCTTATTTCATCATAAAATTTAAATAATGAGAATGATGTAATATAGAAAAATTATTATCCTCATCACTTACTGAAAGTGTGTTTTTTAAAGTAATTGTATTTGGAACTACAAAAGTTATTTTGGATAATATGAAAAAAAATTATGAATCCAATACAATGGTTAAGAAGGAAATGTTACAGCTTTAGAGGATATAATATGACAATGTGAAAATGAATGTTCATTAATCATTTAGCAACATCTATTCAAGGGTAAACAATATTATAAGAATTATAATATGTGTGTGTGAAATCATATTACTCAAATATTGTAGAAAGGATCATGAGAATTCATCTAGATATGTTTATTTCCAAAGATTCATTTCTAGACGATAGAGATCCAGAAACCTTATCCATAGAGGATCTACACAATATTCATGTTACTTATGATATGAGAAGAGATTAATTTATGTAATAGAAAGAAATTTTTGATCCATAAATATTCATAAAATATTTAATAAAAGTGAAAAATATAACGAAAATTTAAAAGAATCATGTGATTCGTAAAGAGAGGAATATGATAAGGATTTAAATATAGTTGTGTCCCTTAGTTAAAATAAATAAAATAATGGAAAATGGAAAAGTAAAAGATTGAAAGGCCTAAATTGTCAAGGGAATAGAAATTTCACCAAATATTATCTTAGGAAGAAAATTATTGAATATGAGTCCAAAAAATGTTAGGAGAAACCTTAGAAAAAAATGTCAAAAAATCATACCAATATATTTTATTAAAACATAAAACTTTTATATGAACATTAGAAAGATCAATGACTCCCCATCTGATGATGAATCTGAAAACTAACTCAATTTAATATCCAATGTTATAAATGGGTGTGATTCATTAGGGGTTGATTATAATGATTAGAATAACGAGATGACTTAAAAGAAAAGGGTTTCTAAAAATAAATAAGATAAATTACTTGAAGAGAATACTCAATTGATGAAATCTAGAAGTTAACTAATTGTGTTGAATTCATAATTTTTGAGATTGGGGATCATGAAATAAATTATAAAAGTTGTGATGATAAGTTATCATGAATTTAGATTCTTATATGGATATAATATATAATTACTGAAGAACGTAAATTGAACATGTATAATGTATATGAATCTGAAAAAATAATGAATTTTTTGAATGTTATATTCTCAGTGAATGAAGAAGTGTTTTTAGAAACACAATAAATACTTCTTATAGAATAAAGGGACTTTAGAAAGATGAGAGAAAAAATTACAAAGGAATTTGATGTTTACTCTGAAGAATCTGAATATGGATAAAATAATGGTTTATAAATGATTCATTTAGAGAAACTTATTTCACAGTTATGTATTGGAATTGTTCTAAAATAAAAGTGGTAAATATTTTTGAAGAAAAAAAGAAAAAAAATATTCTAATCAGTTTGACACTCAATTTGAAAGATCATGATTCGGTGGTCACTATTGGTGTTGTGTGATTTTAAAAAACAAATCATATTCATATTTTTATAAAATGTATCCACCTAGAAATTAGAATAAATCAAAGGGGGGAAATAATAATCCAATAAGATCAAATATTCCATATAATTTATTTATAACTAAAAAAGGTAACTTAAATGTTGAATACTGATGATTATTTGATGAAAGATGAGTATGTAATGATTGATGAGAAAACCAATAATTCTTAAATGTGTTACAAATACTTCATAGATATTGGCCCAGAACTGGTAGACATGGATTCAAAGATAGAAGAAGAAAAAACCATTCTAATACAAAGGGAAAGAATAAGTTATATGAAGATGTGAAAAATGATGATAAAATGATTTCAATATATTTTGGTTTTAAAAGTCATAAAATTTAAATAGATTTCATAAATACGGGAATATTTCTTGAAGTTGTTTGAATATCCTACCGGATGAAGAGGAAGACCTGAATGATTTTTTACAAGCCCTCCCCAACCAATGGGTTCCATAAAGAGAAAATATGTTGATATCCTTATCATAAGGGTCTAATGTTAAAGAGATGGTTGTTAAAAAAATGATAAGGATGAACATAAGGATGAAAATAAACTGAATGAAAAATCAATAAAGAATAAAAGTCAATACTGAGAGAAGTATCACAGTCGGAACATTAATTTTGAGATGTTATGTGGTTCCTCCTTATTCCTAATAATTTTTTAATTTTTACAAACCTACAGCGAATTGTATCAGTTGATATAAGGAATCTAACATTGAGTCACATATTATTATCTTAATTGAATGTAATTAGGTTACAAAATGTTTTTCATGTTTTGGTTATATTTCCAAAATTTATGATATTTTTTTTGAGTTGGGCGAAGATAACTTTTTTCTTAAATTAATTATTATCAATATTTATCCCAAAATTAAATCATTAAAGGATATATGAAAATGTTTTACAAGAAGATTTTGTAGTGGACAAAATTGATAACCATGATTATGAACTTTTTTCATCATGTTCTCCCACATAGACATAAGGTCACAGAGTTAAAGACCATTTTTAATTAACTCATGTGAAACATATTCTCTCCAAAATAACAGTTTAATGTTTTTGAGATGAAATGTTCTAAAAGATTTCAAAATTGAAAAAAAATTGATAAGGAATTTTTTTTCCATAATGACACCTTTGAGTATTATTTTCAAATGGGGAGGGGATATATTGAAGGTGGGAAAAGGAAACAAGACATGGAGATGAAAATACAGAAAAAAAATGAAATACCTATTATTTTTTTGAACATGTTACATGTGAGTATTGAAGTGGGAATTTAAAAACACCCAAAGGGGGTAATTTTAGTAACCCAATTGAGTTTTTCTTGTATTGGTTATAAATAGATAAGTATAAATATTTTTTTAAGGAAGAAACAATTTTGAGAACATAATGGAAAATTATAATGATGTTGTCTATGAGTAAACTTGTCAAATCAAATCCAAAACCATAATGATCATAATCAGCTCTTGTAAAATTGTAGTAAGACTCATTGGAATCAAATCCACACTTTATCAGGAGTAAATATGATCTATCATATTGGTATTTCGATAAAATTCAACTAGAAATTTTATTGAGTATAGAATTAATGTATTGATCTGAATCATACGAATCCTAACCAATTCTTTCATATTCTAGATATCTGAATTCTGGAAAATCATATTCACGCTAATTATGAGTTAAAGATAGTTTATGGTGTTTTTGTAAGTTTAAATACATTCCATTGTAAATGTGACAATGTATTACAGATATTTATTTCACATAATTAGATGTTTATTAGTGAAATTATGATGAAATTCTGATAGAAGAAAAGGGAAAATAGGTGTTCCTGATCAAAAATAGATTTATTATATAATGATGGAAAAAAATAATAATATTCAAATTCTATTAAAATTAAACATATTTGGAAAAAATGAAAACAACATTAGGGATCATATTAAGGCTTAAGAAGGAAACAATTTTGGTGACTGAAAGGATGAAAATGATAGTATTGGTAAAATAGTACTGAGATTTTCATAGAGGGATAATCATATTCTGATTCTTGTCACCAAATATATAGAACTTAATAAATGATAAAAAAAGAATTAGAAATGGGATTTCTTAAACGAAAAATCATATTAGGATTTCGTAAGGAAAAATCATACTGGGAAATTCTACTGGAAAATCAAGAATATATAGATTAGAAATAGAATTTAACGAGACAAACAGAGTTCCAATAATCAAGGATATTTAAAGAGTCAAAAAAGAATTGAATGAGTAAAAGTTATATTGAAAAATAACGTAGATTTTAATATTCATAAAGGAATTGAATTATTCAATGATAGACAATATATTTAAGTATAATTGATGATTTAGGAAATACTATTAAGTGTGAATGGTTTTAAGAAACCAGCCGAAACTAATTCTGATGTCCATATAATACGAGAGATGAGTTCAAATGTAAATGTGACTACAGATGGTTCAGAAACTCGAGATCTTAGAATTGTTGAATATGTATTGAGTACTAAACCAATCATTTTATTTTAGTTTGAAGGTGTAGAAGATTCATTTAATTAATTTGATCACACCTAGTTCTATCAAATTCATAATTGTGATCTTTATATTGAGTTCATTCTCAATTTAATAAGGATCTGTAAAAGGATAATCAGAATTGAATTCCCATTGGAAAAACATTAATTGTATCTAGGTTCATCAAAATAAGTTATATTGGACAAAATAATTATTAATATGTGATTTAGTTTCTAATCAATTGAACTTGGAAGTGAAAAAGGAGAATCAATTTGGATATACCATCAGATGGAGACCATCATACTGGTGTTTCTGTAATATAAAGATTAGACAAACCATGTGGATGATGTTATCCATATTGAAGTTTTGGAAGACTATTCAGGGCTAATTTATTAAATTTGTGAATTTTTAATGTTATTTGTGAATTTACATATGTAGATTTTGATTCGTCTTAATTGTAGAGGAAGTGTAGTCTTTGTGAAGTTGATTGGAATAGTTTAAGAAATTTGATGCTTAAGATTGTGGAGAAATACCAGTTTCTAAAAAATCTTGTTTTTGTAAATGTACACTAGAAAAGATTTTTAGGTGTTATAAAATACTATAGATGTAATTCATAAACTATGATTAAATATTTGTTCTTTTCTTGTTCCTTAATATTTTTAAATGATGATATTGAATGAATCCATGTTGGTGGGACTATCCAACAGGGAAATGTGTAAGAATTGGTAATAAACCTTGTAAATATCATGTTCTACCTTATCATTATGTTTATTTCATTCTAATGGTGTGCTTTTGAGTTGTATTGGATGGTATCATAACTATGAAATGTTTCAGAGATTAAGACTAGTTTTGTTAATAACATATGAAACATTCCCTCTCAGTTGTCTCGATACAACATGGGAATAATATAATGTGAAAATAAGATTCCATTGAAGTGATTTTAAAAAGGAATAATGGGAAAAAATAATTTTATATATTTTAGTATAATGGAAAAATATTACTTGATGCCCTTTTTATATAACATTGTATTGATGGAACATATATTTTTGACTAAAGAGAGGGTAATGATGGGATTTCATAGAAACACTTCCTTAAATATATTAAATACCAAAGAGTATAAAAATGGTACCTATACATTAATATATCTACACTAAATAGACGGGGAGAAAATTCATGGATATTATTCTAATAAGGAAAATAATATTTCATCAACGAATCATTATCATTATCAATGATGAAAATCTATGAGATTATATAAAAAAACTCTTGACACATTTTTACATCAGATAAAACTATCATTATATGAAATTTAAATAAAATGAAGAATTAAATATCATGTAAAAAAATAATATCTTGACATAACATGCAGAATGGATGTATATTCACTTCAGAATAGATTTTAGGTGCATAACAGAACAAGATTCACAAAGAATGATAATTGAGACAAAACTAGTTTACAAATTTGGTAACATTTTAAAATTATAACCCATGAAATCATGATAGTAGATAGTAATTTAAAATATTCATAAATTTAATTAGAATATACCAATAATGGAATCATGTCTATTAAATACACCATAAAAAATTAAGGATTGCTGAACATAGCATGTATGCCACAAAAACAAATGTGATATGAAATACCATTAAATTATATCATGACTATCAACGCAGTCATTCAAAACAATTTTACAATAAATATAAATTTATTAATTATCTATTATAAAACCATATTATAATATCAAATACCATATATATTTTTATTATTACCTTATTGGAACCACTTTTTTGAAATCCAATATTAACGTTTCATCTTGTGTAATATTTTTAGTATTCTTTGCATGTGTCTTAATTTTAAATATCATTGTTTTTTAAAAATTATATCATGATTTAAAAAATATAAAGATTGATAAAAAAATAATTTAAATATGGTATATGGGTGTTATATTAATCTATAAAAAATATATGTATGAATTGTAATACAGAATTCCGAGAGACAGTAAGTCATATGAATGGATAAATCATATTTCTGTTTTATTGTCTTATTGATAGAAAGAATGTAATAGATATGTATAGATATATATATGTATATAACATTATGACAGTGGTTTAATTATATCATATATATCTTTTATATTAACTAAAATAATTATCAATACTATTCATTTATTGTATGAAATAATCATTTCGCTTTGAGGGGGAAACAATTCAAACGTCCTCAAAATAAATTTACAAATTTACAAATACTAGAAATTAAAATACTGATGCTTTTTAAAATAAATAAAAAATGTTAATTAAATAATAAATATGACATATAACATATATAAATATATTTTCCATCATAATTTAAATAATGATATGTAGTAAATAGAATTGAACAATCATCAATTAGTGAGGTGGTAGTTCCCCAAACAAATAATGTGTATGTTTGTTATCCATTATATAGAGGTGTTTTTAAGTGTAGATTGAAATAATATAATAAATAATCCTACAATATTTCGTATAATATTATTTTTATTCAAGTATTTGAAACATAAAGTGGAGGGTAGAGAAGGAAAATAAAAGAAAGAAATTGAGTGAAGACATTGCCTCTTATTCGGTAACTACATTTTGTTTGTGCCAAAAAGAATTCCATATATTCCATTTTCCCAAATGAATGGATTATTGGGGGATGGTAAGGATGTTTTAAAGGGTATTGATTAGATCATGGTCTATCCTAAGAGGTTTTGTAGGTGTAAATAATATGGATAATTGGTCTCTATTTATATTGAAGGAAAATGAATCACTTGGAATTATTTAATACAAGTTAGGTGTACATATGTTCGCAAACAAAAAAAGTCATACCAAACCAACATGAATAAATAATTGAAGGACTATGACCAAAATATTTATATAAAATGAGTTTTCGACATGTCTCTAGGTCATTTGGACTCTTAATATTAAAGTGAAATCCCTAATTACGCCTTATTTGTCCTTAATCATTGAGATTAATTTTAATAACTTTTACAAATAATTTTGTTCAAAAATAATCATGATATAATTAGATTTTAATGATTATTCTTTTTACAATGGAGTATGTCAGTTTTTCAAAATTGAATTCATAGAAGTGACAACATTGTGATTAATGGTAATCCCGTATATGGGATTAAATTACAATGATTTAATGTAGAATGATGTTTATAGAAATTTTAGGCATTTATATTCAGTATAAAAGTGATATTGACTATAATGAACTATATTTTATTAATATATGATAATTGTTCTAATTAAATCATAAAATATATTTAATATATAATTTATCATTAATACTTATATAATTGAAAAGGTGGTCTTTAACTTAAGGGCTGTATTTTTTCATATATATCAAAACCTGGTGTTTATAGAAAAGTAAAAACAAGTCATCCTAAGATAACATGACATTATAAATTTAATTTTTTTTATTAGATTCTATTATAAAATGTGTCTAAATTTTATTTTCTAACATAATTTGCTTCATTTGAGAAAATTATATTTTAAAACATTGATGGACATTACCAAAAATATAACTCTCACTATATTTCAATTTTATCTATATAAGATAATTATAAATAATATTTTTAATTTGGTTATTTGAATTTATACAAGTAATTTTAACGGCTTGGTTATAATTATCTCATTAAAAAATTATAATAATAAATTTATTTTCCATACAATCATTGGTGTTATGTGTAATGTACACCAAGTAAGTTTTCACGGTAACACAAACCTTGTCAGTAATGCATGTAGAACAAGCCATGTCAGTATTTCATGTAGAGAAATCTAATTCAGTGTCCTATAAAGGGTATCCTTAATTCATTGTTTTAATATATATATATATATGGAACAATTTATAGTGTCAAATAAATTGAAAAATATAAAAATGATTAATTAATTCAAAATATATTCAAAAAACATTAAGGTGTTATATAATGTATTGATTAATCATTAATGAATAAATGAATAAGATGGAGAAAACTAAAACAAAAGAGTTTTTAAATAATCATAAAATTGAGAAAATCATTTTAATGTAATGGGTTATTCCTAGAGAGATGAACTAAATATGTGTTGTAATTATAAATAGAAAAAATATTTTTTTAAAAGTATTTTATTAGGATAAATGAGTATATTTTTAAGAGGACTTTCCATGATTTATTGGTAAGATACAATACAGAAATTTCCTGATACTTGTAATCAAATATAATAAATTATTTTACAAATTGATGTAAAGTCTTCCTTATTCATTGGTTATCTATAATATGATGTTTATATTGAAAAAACATGTGGTTTTTTTCATGGATATAATCATAATCATGTCAGCATGTTAAATAAATATTTATAATTATTGAATCCATATCAATGAAATTATAATTTTAAGATGGGAAACTTATTAATGAAAATAATATTCCAAAATGTATTACTAGAAAAAAATATTTAGATTAAACATTAGAACAAGGTGTCTCATATTATGATTTATTATGTATAATATTTCATCTTTTTTTGAAGTGAAAAAATATTATGTTAATATCAGTCCAATGAAATGGATGTTTAAATGATTATTCATCCGAAAATAAGATATTTTCTTGGATTATAAATTCAACAAGAGAAAGATAACATCATTAGTTCAGATAAAATGTATGTTATAAAATATCATAAAATTATTCTTAAGGATGAATAAAGATTGTTTTAAAAAAATATATAATTATGAACCAATTTTTTTATATATGATAATAGTTTAGTAGTGGATTACTGATATTTCTTAATGATGTTAGGATATATGTTATACTTGAGAACATTAAAATAATATATAGTATATATTTTCACGTATTGATCTAAAATACAATGTTCTCTTAAATATTCACATCTTATGATAGGAAAAAATATCCAGAGATTAATAAAAAGAATAATATATTTTGTATTAATATATAACATAAATTGAGAGCTTAATATGTATATCTTTTAAGCTATAAATTCTGGTTTTAGTGTTAGTGGTCAAAAACCTAAATCTAGTGGATTTATTTTTTCATAGTGATAGGTTCATTTTTTCACGAATGTAATCTTATTTCTTATGACACATAGCTGTGTAGATGCATAATATTCAACTAAGACCCAAGAATATAATATATTTAAATGGGTTAATACTCATTTTAAAATAACTAAAATATAAAAAATAATTACCAACACTCTATTGATTTAACAATAAATGATATATAAATATATCAATGATTCGTGATCAATATTCATGAAGCAAGAACATTGATGTATCATATATGTTAATCATGGATCTTATTGAGTGAAATGAATTCATGACAAATTACTTCTTAATTTATACCCAATTAATGATATTTTCCCCAACCTATTGTAACAATATTATTCTAAATGATTGAGGCTAGAAATGGGGGATTGAATATTATCTCTAAGAAGGCTACGGTATTGTGCTTTGTCACCACTCTCACCTTGTTTTATTAATTGTTTTGTTAAATATGTATACATTGCAACAAAAATCATCATGTATTTGCATTATCATTAAATTATATTGTTTATTTATAGTGTTGGGGAAAACCAGTCGGTATTACTCTATATGTTTGTGCCTCAACTATTTGAGGGGAGCATATATTTTGTTGGAGTAAAAGTGGTGAGTTATAAATCTATCACAAAAAAATTTGCAATTTTTTACAATTTTTTTCAGGTACAAACATGAAATTTTTGTAAATTCACTGATCTGGGAGGATTTTTTAGACACATATTATTTCATTGAATATTTTCAATGTTAATATTTTAGAACAATACATTCTCATATTATTATTTGATGGCTTTTACAAGACACATATACATTAATTAACAAGATCATAAATTTTAAAAAGTATCTAGTTTAGGTAATTTAAGTCACTCTTATGAATTAAATTTCTAGTAGAAAATTAATCATACTTAAAATGACATGAACCGTCAATTTGATAAATAGTTTATAAATTTCACTTAGTTGTTATCTATTATTAATAATGTGATATATATTCATAATTTTGTTATATACAGACTTTTATGTAATAATATAAATTTTTTATATTTTTGTATAATGATCATAATCATCAATGTGTAATTATATTATGATTTATTGAAGCCTATAGATTTTTACTCTTGTTTATATAATTTGTAAAGGATTACACTATTATTAATGTATTATAGATTTTTTTAGAGGTTATGGTCTTAATATATATGATTATATAGATTATGATGAAATTATTCTTATGTATATTCTATGAGAAGTACAGATATGTATCTATTTTTTGGTTGAAAACTAATAGTGGCTATATATTTAGGATTGATATTTAGAGATTTAAATACTCAAATTAAAGGGTATTTATTATTATGTGATATAATTACATAGTAATGTCATTTTTTATATAAATATGAATAAATTATGACTATTATGTAGTATTCAAATGTTGTTGTAATGATTTATTGAATAATTATTAAAATGATTAATATATTTAATCAGTACCTAAGAATTTTAATCTATTTAAAGAATTGTGGGAAGTCAGTTTGAATATGAAACATTTTTATTAAAGAAACATTGTTGATATTAGTCATATTTATTAATCACGTAATTATTATTTATATAATGAATTAATATACTTTTCAAAGAGATATTATAGTGCATGGAAACCAAAATCAGTGATCCCAATGTGCTGAGATGTTGCAAATCAACCATTCATGGAATGATTGATCTTAATCGTCAAATATTATTTATAATATTTTTATAAAATTTTAATACTAACACATATTATAAATCAAAAATAGATTTCATTAATATTTTTATTTTTTTTCAAAAAAAAGTAGTTTTAAACAATATTTCATTGGGTTCATACACATTCTATACCATAAATAATGGGATCTAACTTGGTCATACAAATGATAAAATCTAGTTATAGAAGTTGTGGTTGAAGAAACTAAATTGATTGGAATCTGTGGAAAGATTCATCGTATAATCTTATATGTTATTTCTGATCATTTTTAATTGAGTGGTGTTTTTCTGATCTCATTAATGATGTATATATTAGGTATATATACATATTAAGGGGGTGGATTTTGTAATAGATTATATAGTATTTTTTTCAATAAAGTATGTTATATGATCTGGGGTTTCTCATCGTTATCTTATCACTGTTAACTCATCATTCATCAACAAAATTTTGTATCTATAGATAAATGGGTTTCCATTATTAAAAACCATATTTGATATTATTTTTTCTGTAAAATTAATTATATCTAAATTTATATATTATAAACTCTTATATTTTCTATAACACAATTTCATCGAAACAGCATTACCATTCGAAACAATAATGAATTAACATTTATGAATAACTAACCCAAATTATTTAATCGAATAAAAATGATTACATAGTAAATTAAAAAAATATCTAAAATAATAAAAGTTGATATTGGAACCTAAAATTAACTAAATATTTTCTCAGATTGATAACCAAAGCAACTAAAAAGTAAAACCCTCCAATTTATCCCATGAAACACAAAATCTGTAATTGAACAGTATTTTCAACCACCATTATCCATGATAGTGATGAAAAAAATAATAAATCACCTTTGTCACTCTATTTTATTAAAAATCATAACAATAAAATTGATTTTAGATTAATTCCCCAAATTCTTCAATGTAAATCATTATTAAATGCCAAATCAAAAAAAACTAAAATTAGAGGAAAAAATTTAAGGGTGGATAGGGATGATTAAGGGGATCATAACATGTGTTTAGAATGTAAATTACCAAAAAAACCCACAATGAATTTTGATTTATGATGTTATTGGGATGATAATAAAAAAGTATCCTTAAGACAGATCTTACATATTGGAATGAAATTGAATTTTTAGGATTGGGGATATGGGTTAAATTTTATTTGGATAAAATTTATAAAACTACAAAATTAATAAATAAAATACTATAAATTTATCACTTGACTAGTAAAAATTAATAGAATAATCAATTATATCTAGTGGAATCTAATAAACATCATTTTCATTGGGTTCATTTCAACCTAAATCATTTTACCTAGATTCTTGTGTAGTTTTATAATGCATGTGGAATGATTTCCTAGTGAATTATAAACTCTCAAACACACTCCAATACCTTATAAAAATTCAAAACCCCATTAATATGTCAATTATAGACTCATATTTTAAATTCACATCTTAAAATTAAAATCCTCCACTCAATTGAAAAAAAATTAAAGTATATTGTCTCATATATGATCCCAATGACAATCTAATGAAAACAATCACTATAGTTTTGACCTATGTCATTACATTGATCAATTAAATGTTATATTTTATATTATTACACATTTTACAATGATTCTTTACAAAAATTTATTTGATGGTCTTAGTGTTTCAAATAATTTACCCAACAAAACATACTATGACACATGTGAGGGGAATCAATTTTTCTCAAATGAGTTCATCATACATCATTCATGTGACATGGGAATAATGTTTATTGTTTTTTTTCACATTATATTATATATACATATTTTATGGTGTTAAATGTTTCATGATTTCATTTATGATTCACATTTATTGTACTTATTAGTTAGGATCACTATTCCCTAATATATATTGCTTCTATTAATGTTTGTATGATTAATTTGATGAAGGTAAAAATATAATTGTACCATAATATTATATCGAGTTAAAATTTATTGTTAACATTGATTACTGAACCTCATATATTTACATGTTAATTAATTATTTTAATTATTTTATGTTTTCTTTCATATATTATATATATATAAACATACTGATGTATACAAATGTTTTCCACTTTTTGAGTTGATATCATGTTTGTACCGTAATGAATCATCATATTCACACAATATATCTTAACCTAATGGTAAATTTTTCTTCAATAAGTAATTTTTATGTTTATTTTGTTATGCTATATTAAATTTTATTGATTTTAGGATTTAATACCCTAGAATATCAAAAGTGTTCTGTTTAGATCCTCTATATTAAATAATCAAAAGTATCTAATTGTTGTTAGAGGATATTGTTTGAATAAAAAAATATTTTCTTATTTTATTATATTTATTAATTCATACATCATTATTTTATATTTTATTTCAGGTTACTATACTATTAATTCTTATTTTCATTCATATTGATATGAATTTATTATTTTATAAATGATGCCCAAAATATTCTGGTAGTCCCTTATGATGAGGTAGATATTTTAGCAATTCATTTTGTATATTATAGATGTCAATTATTTTAAATTATGACTTTAAAAAATCTATTTAAATATTTTATATATTATTAAGTGATTCAATAATAATTATTTGTGATTAATATGATTTTTTATATAAAAATCAATAATGAAAATTTATTTGGATATACAGTTATTCTGTTCTTATTCGGTTATGAATTCTAGGACATGATACCAAAAAATGAACAAAAAATTGGATCTCTAGGATTAAAATGATTATATCTAACATTTTCGATCATAAATTAGGAAACCCAATCATTATATTTATTTATAACTATTTTCACATGATCATGAGATTTATGTACAAAGTATCATGTGTTTATATACTCTTTCTTCATGTGATGAATTTGTGACCCATATATCTATGAACCGTAGAGTAAAAAATATAAATACATTGTCGATAAAAATGAATATTTATTTAAATCAGTAAAGTATACTTACAGGATAATTGAATATATAGATTATATTCTCCAATAATTCTCATATACAAAAAGGGGATATTGATTATCATCATAATTACTGGATTATGATTGCTGAATGATTTTCTGACCTCAACTAAAATAATATGGATTTATTAGGCCATTCCCAAATCTAAGAATAAATCAAATATATTTCATACATTCCCAAAATAAAAAAAATATCTTATTTAATAAATAGTGTACTCTGCACAGAAATGATATATGATAAGATAATATAATTATATAACATTTTATGATATATATACACACACACATTAAAAATATAACATTTATGAGATAATATACCAAATTTGGTCTCATATATTATTTCACATAATCAATATAATAATAAGAATAATATGCCTGATAAAATGAGTTATAATTTCCTCCATTCCACCTCCATCTAGAAAAATAATTTAGCTAAATGGGAATCTCAATATACCTAATCAAAATTTATTTATAGAACTATTGGTGTACCAAAAATATAATAAGAGAAAGTTTTATATCCACATGAGTAAACATTATGGGTATGATCGTAAATACAGTGTAGGGAACCACCTTAATTATTTAAAATATATGATATTTAAATAGGTATTTGGAAGAAAATACCTATTATATAATTATAAATAACATAGGATTTTCCTATATAATAAACCTAACAAAAGGTTAGTCCATGGGGGGATAATTAAACCATATGTAAGAGTGAAGAAAAGTAGAATATATTGATAATAAAATGTATAATCCTAATTATGAAATAAAAGCTCGTAGATTTATGAAAATAAGAAAAAAACAGATAATAAATTACAAGAGGATGCCGAATAACAAAAATTTACAATATGATAGTGTTCTAAAAAATTAGAACACAAGTGGACAAGGAATACAATAACATAAAACAAGCTATCCAAGTATAAAAAATGGAAAAAACTATATTACCTAGAATATCATGCATATTCATTGTCCAAATCCCTCAACCATATCCTAAATATATAAATAAAACATTATATTATGGTTTTCCCTTGTCAACACTTCTAAACATAATGTCTATTTGGGTGCGAAGAGAGGCCCAAGAAGGATGTGAGATACAATCTCAGTTGGAATCCCACAACGGTGTCTAGCCCAATTAATTTTTTCTAATATTAAATAAAAAACGTTCTATATTAAAAAATTCACAACACAATCAAAGAATTAATTGCATTAGACTGGGATCAATTTAGAGACATGCTCAAGTTTCATTCTTCGACCGATGCCAATATGCTTGATTCAAGAGATACTACAATGATATTGTGAGGGTGTAATGTATGAGGAGGTAGAAATTACCCATGATAGTTATGGTACATAGAGATATGGTCCCTATATTTTAAAAATAAATAGGCAATATCATATTTTAAAGAATTCATTTTCCAATAAAATTCAAATGAAAAAATATTTACCAATTATTATGAGTTACCATGAGCCTGTCTATAGAAATATAGGGAGGCCTAAAAAATATCACTCAAGAGGCATGATATATATTCAATGTCAAGGATTTTTTCCATGGTGACCTTCATATTAAATCCCATGTCTCACTCAATTGATGGTGAAAACATCATGAAATGACCTCCACATCTTTACATGAAATCGTACATTGGGGTCCATGTCTCTCTTGAGACATGGTTCATTTAACGTTCATCTGATCCCGTCCAAGGGAGGTGGTCCCTAAAAATCATGGTAGCAATTTCAAATATATCTCATGGGGATTGATATGTGACAAATTCTAAGTAGTTTGACCAATGTGTCCCAAGGTTGATGTCCCATATGTCACTCCTAGAATGTGGAAAACTAAATGAACTGACCATTGATTATTTACCATATATCACTCATCGGTCCCCAAGTATCTCTGGAGGAATGGTCGAACCAATGTTTTATCTATCTCATTAATGGGGCCTTCCCAAGAGAACTGATGTCATTCATCTGGTGGTGAAAATATTACAATAATCAGAAATCCCATCTCAGGAATAACTGATGTCTTCCCTAGTGTGTTTATAAATAATTACAAATTCAATCAATAAAACATGATATTCCTTCATATGGATCCATAAGTCCAAACGCAATATAAGACTATTAGTAATAAGGTGAATGAATTAAATATTATAGGCATTTATAACAATAATAATTGGTGGGAATTACATTTAACTCAAAAAATTATCTCATATTATTTATATTGTTCAAGGTATCCAACTAAACATTCCATTTAAAGAACATTGGGAATGTACAAGTAGTTTAAAAATGCTACTAAAAAGACAATTAATTTATGGCATTATTGTAAGGACGTAACTCGTTGTTCAACATAATCAATTCAATTGATAACTCAAGGCATTTTATATGATGAAAAATCCAATAAAGATGTCCAGAATGATTAGGAAAATGATATTGAGATTAAGGTGAAGAAAACCCTTAGGTGTTTAATTTTACATGGAAATTATATAAAGGGGTTATTGACAACTCATTTTGGTCACCAATGATATAGATACGATATGAATTTAATTTAATTTAAAAAATTATTCGATACTAGAAGGGTCTGAATGGTTGCATGACTGCACATTTTATATAACGTATTGAAATAAGGGGATAGAGAATATACCACCAAAAATATCATCATAGAGCTTCCTTCATCTATAATTGACCTACGATTCTAGATAGGATGAATGAAATTTGATAAACCATCAAATTTGCGAAAAATTGTGGAAATTAATTTGTGCGGAGATAACACAATAGACAGGTAGAATAACATGAAATGGAAGGTAGTGGAAATATGATCTATCATCTAGATTTTTGTTGGAAACTATGGAAATATTATCCTATACTATTTAGTGTATTTGTCTCAAAACCTACAATGTAGGATGATGAGAAGCTCAAAAGGGCAGGAGAGCTCAACTATTGGTGAAGAAGAATGAATGGAAAATGAAAAGGAAAAATGTCTTATAAGAAGTAATTTTTTTAGTTCTATCCCAAAAACAAGTGTTCATAGTTTTTCCTCATAGATATTGTATTCCAAATGTTTCTCATTATATGCATCAATGGTTCCCCACACATGGTTAGGTGAAAATTTTATCTAACCATGAACAAGGTGTATGAAACCTTTCTATCTTGAGGGTCTACAATCCATAATTGTGATGCTCCTAGAGTCATATGGATTCACAAAAATGATTTGGCCCCCATGTTCCCACGATATATAGATGCATTGTGTAGGGGAATCTTGTATGTTTGGATACACCGTTTTTTATAATTGCGAAACCTATTGTTTTCTACCCAAATCATGATTAAAGGGGTTGAATGAGCCTCATGCACACCTGAGATCTCCATGAAATAATAATCCATCATAATGAGGGACAAATTTAGGAATTTAAAAATAATAATAAATGGACACAACCTATATTAAATGTTGGGATGTTGCATCCTTACCACCATAATACAACACATCCTCGATTTTCACTTTTGATGGTGGTCAAATTCCATTAGTGAAGAGATCCTGCCATTGATTACCTAAATAGGGTTCCCTATCCTAGGTCTCATCATGTATGTGTCCATGGTGTTATGGCACCTAAACTAGAAGGTATGAAATACCTTTTAGATTATTCATTCAATGATAAAATATATATATTAGATTTTACTTGATGGATTCATCACCCTATGGCTAAATATATTCAGGGCCAAATGAATGAGATGGGTTAGTGTGCTACTATAGAAGATGAGAAACATTATGTTGTCATGAATGGAATGATACCTCTAACACAATATCAATGGGTACAATACCAACCTAACTCTATCCACTATGTAAAATGTCTTTCCATATCAATGTAATAAATTTCCGTGAATCTTTATTTGTCTATCAACCAATATTGTCTACATGAAGAAATACTTGAGGTCCCACATCAAACACCAATGGTCTATTAGAATGGTTGTAATAAGAATACATTCTAGTCTTTTTTATCTCAATATGATATTAATTTATATAAAAAATTCTCTAATGTCTCCCAAATAATACTTGAATCCATTATAGATTCCTCACTTGCTTTAAGACAACATATAGTTGAACCTAACAATATACCATATAAGGCCTCATACAGATCCATATGTATAATATCCCGATTTCTTTTTATTAAAATCAACCCGAGCTATTTTATATTCCCATGAGGCTTATAAATAAATGATGAAAGCCCAAAAAATATAATCTAACAGCTTTATGGTCCCCTCCGACTACCCGCCAGTCTGTGGGTGATATGTCAGACACAAGAGAACCTATAAACCTAATCCCTTTTAAACTATTTCTAGAACTATGTTGTTAGGAGGGAATATGTGTCTGATATTACCCAAAGGGGAACACCATGATGTTCAAATATCCCCCAAAGTTATATTCTTCATTTCTAATCAATCAAGAATTAATATTGAATCAGTAAGATGAGTGTGACCCAAGGCAACTTTCAAAAAATCATCTATACAATATAACTACAATTAGGGAAATCAATAATACTATACAAAAGTCTATAGTTACATCATTCCAATTTAACTCAATAATGTATTGAGTATATATAAGTCCACCGGGTCACAGCAGTTATGCCTTCACCTGCAAACAGATGGGTCACTGAGTGATGAATCTATCTATCTCCTACTTCATACATGTTCACCAATATTGACCATTCATATCTCTGTACATATGGTACTTCCTAGACTGAATTTCCCAAAATAGGGCACATGATTCCCTCATCTTCTCCTCCCATAAATCTATAGTAAAACATGCACTATCATGACCCAACAGAAGCCGAGGATTTAGCCACAAATACCCAATGACATCAACCATAATCTATGGGGTGGGACTAGGTATGAATGCATTTATAACATCAGGAGGCCATTTTAAAATTGTCTATATTCAGACACAAATATATTTTGATACGAATGATTTTATTGGATGAGTAAAATATAAAACACATCTATAATGTAATCCAAGAATGAATAACCTCTATGATATAAAAGATTATAATATTGAAAACCAAAATGTAAATGGTAAAAATAAATTCCTAATATAAAATATGTCTTAACCTAAAAAAACTAGAAAAGTTAAAAACCAGGTGATCCTTGCTCAGGAATCAAAAGATTCAATCACTATAAGCAGTCGAATGTATTGGGTATTACTATGATCATCTAATGTCACCACTGATATATATAAATTATACATAATGCATGGCACATGAAGCGAAAAGACCATATAGGGATGAATATAAACATACCCAGTATGAAACCCCAAAAGTTGAAGGGGAATAAGTAAGAGAATTAAAATTAATAGAATGGTAGTAGATACAATATACTGTCATAGACAATTGTTGATACCTATCTAATAAATAGTATCCTCATCCAATAATAGTGGTCTCAGCATGTTGATTATATGAACTTTAGATCCAATCATCAAAAAATATATATAGATATTAGACGCATCGAACCACTGGATTTTAAAAATGGAATGAACATATCATATGTCCTCCATATTCATCGCTCATTGAAAGAGTGTAAGAAAAACCATTGTAGGGATATAGAATATATATATATATATATATACTATATATATATATATTTCTCGGTCAAATAATTTCAGATGAAGGAGTAAGGGGATCCCAATCTCTAAACTCAAAAAAATTAAAAGAGTTACTAATAGTTTTAAATGTCAATTATTGATTCCCAGTATCTCATACATCTGCCAAAAATTAATCATCCAAGTAAAAATATACCAAGTTACTGTTCCGCACAGTTAAGGGGACAAAACTCAAATTAGAGGACTCTTTCCCTAGTTCATCAGGTGAGATCAACTTTTTATGGAATCATAAAGGACCCACAACCATTATATTGGGGGTGGGGTCTACTCTAGTGTCATAAAGAACCTTACCGTAGTTGATTGTGGGATTACACTAAGATGGTGGGGGACTCCTTCCTATTATGAAGTGGGGTTCCACTCAAAAGGATGGCGACTCTCACCCTAGTGTGTCATGGGATTCCACTATGGTCATTGGGGACATGTTCCATATTCGGTAGTGGGGTTCTACATGGAATTATATGTAAAGATCTCTCACCCATGATTAAGGGGGTTTCACTCTAAAGGTCAAGGATCTGTTAGTTATTTTAACTAGGGGATCAACAGTGGTCATCAAGGACCCAAACCCATACTGAAGTGGGCTTCCACTTAGATGTATTCAATAGGGGACTGTTTCCAAGATGATGGGGGTTTTCACTCTAATGACTAAGCTCCAACGCTTTTCTATAATATTGGGGTTCCAATAAAGTCAACGAGGAACAAAGCCCAGGTTGATGGGAGGTTAAACACTAATGGTAGCTATAGATTACCAACTGTCTTGTTCATCGGTGGGTCAACTATATGAGAATCCTCTGGTGAACCCACCTTATCACTATCACCCTTAGGTGTTTCCCCAAACAAGCATCATTCTCGTACCATTCAACATCATATCTAAAAATCCAAAATAGATTGAACTATTGTGATCTTCATGGAAAACAAACCATGCGAGTGTACTCACATAAAAAAATAAGAGTTCACATAAGGGAATTATGGAACATATAAGTTTATTAAAAGGGGAATAAGGTGTACATGGTGTGTGATGGGACCCACATGACATGTGGTCAGGTCCATTGACTGTTTGTGTCCCTAGGATGCTCATAGATCTCGTCCCAAGTAGATGTAAATGTCATGTAGGTGGACTATATTTTGAATCGAAACTAACTATTGATGGTCTGTGTCTACCATCCACTATCTCTATGTAAGACCCCAAGACCATGGATAAGCATATATGGCTGAGTAGAAGGCCATGTACATATGAATGGTATACCATTATAGTGATCCAATACAAGGGTTTCCAATTTAAGGAAGAAAAATATTGTATATTGGAGGGATATATTTCATTACATATTTATGATTTCTAGAAACCATAGTCACCACACTCTCAGGGCTACACACCGTGTGTTCATCTCTATACACATTGTGTTGTCATGTTTGTAAAATATTGACATATATAATTCTTAGGCCTCTAATACTATCATCATTTATTGAATCTTTCAACTTTCTTGCCTATGTGTTTTGGATCAGCTCTCTACTCATTGTTTCCAGCCATTTGGGTGCCCTAGCGACCAACTAAATTGAATCGATCAATGTCAGAACAAACTACCATCTTCCCAGAGGTATCTATTTTTAACACATATTAGGATTCACCCTTGATTATTAAAAATATTACCGATAACATTTAATTGTAAAAAACGTGTTCTATTTTTTTTTGATTCATTCATTTTTTCTGAAAAAATTGCGATTCACGGGGTCTGATCGGGATCAGTACCACCCAACAATTTCGAATAGGGTCCATGTGGTCCAACCATTGTCAAATGAAAATAACATTATTCATAAGATCAATATAATCAATTTTTATGAATTTTTAGAAATATTTTCATGTCTAGATATATATAATATGGATTTTTATGTTTTAAAAATAAGAAAAAACAAATTTAATACATTATGTAAGTTCCTTCATAGGCCTTAATCAGTGAAAGTCAATATAAGAAGTTGATCTGATCAATAAAATTAATAAAAATGGAGGTCAAAAACATATTTTTGTGTATTAAATAGATATTGTATCAATATCCATTATATAACATTCTCAAAAACAATCAATGGAAGCTATTTCGTTCATTATGTCCAGATCTTCTATGATCAGGATTTTTGTCATTACCTATGGTGATTCAGAAATGAAGGAGGAAAGAGAATATCTATAATTATGCAAGGGTTTATGTGGATAAACCAAGTGAAATTTCCATTGATGTTTTCTTATAAAACAGTACTATATTTCCAAATAATTTAATTAAATAAATAAATTATTAATTAATCCACATAAGATACCACCAGTGAGCAAGGACTCTGAACACCCTACACAGACCCATTTAATATCGTACATGGGGTAAAAAATTTCTTCGTAACTCAAAAATGGTCTCATAATTCTGATATTATATTACATTTAATATTTTTCAAATTTTTTTTAAATTATTTTTTGGATTCCATATTAAATATATTAAATATTTTTTATAAATTTAATACTAGTCATAATATTCCAATGAATCACACACTATCTTAGTGCCTAACTCTTGATATAAATATAGAACTACTTCAATTTCATACAATGAAAAAAAATATCTATATCATTTATTATTTTATTATTTTCATCCATTAAATGATAAACTAAATAAACAACTAAGGAGGTTTAGCCACCATCCATCTCTCCCCCTCACAAGAAATGTCATGCCCATTTGCATTCTTATAAAACATGCAATCCAAGGGGATGGACAATCCAGCTAGGGTCCTCTCCTGTCAATCTGTGATTTACATAGTGTTTATGGAAATTCTTTCTCCTCAAAAATTCTATCTCACACCATTCTATGACATGAATATGGTCATGCATATATCTCCTCCACTTTGACATGTGGAATAGCTCATACACCCTCTCTAGTTGTGGGGGTATGGTGATATGATATGAAACCATTCCAATACTCTTAATGATAAAAAATAAATTAATAACCCTTGAGATATCCTACTTATCCGTTCAATCCTATAATATATTCATTGTGTGGAGACTCTTATGAAATCATGTTGTCCCTACTTGAACTCCATGAGACTCTGACGACAATCTGTGTAAGTTCTATGTAAGTGATGGGACACCCTCATACAACAATGAATAGAATAGATCATCTCCTTCAACACCTACACCCTATATGGGGATACAAGGGAAGTCTCACATATCTATTTATATCATCTTTGGACCTAAAATGTATCTATTACGTTGAAAAGCCCCAAAATCTCCATTGAACTCTACTCCCTAATAGCAAGGAAGTGAACCAACTTCACGAGTCGGTCAACAATCACTTATATAGTGTCATTTCATTTCATTTTTTATGGAATACCAATCAATACTCCCAGGGATATTCCATCCCACATCAACCCTATTTTCTTAAGGTATTGAAAAAACATGACATAATGTGGGGACCAGCATTCCCATACCGACTAGTGAATAACTGTGATGATAAATCATCTATGTAATGTCTCATATCGGAATACAAAAACATAAACCAATTATCTATATATATATTTCTCACACCTGAATACACAACTATGGTATAATTTTAGAACACTGGCATAAACTAATATTGCATCATGATGATAACAGATGTCCAACTTGAAACAAAATGATGTGATTTCCTCTTTAGTACTATTCATCATGGGAATCCCCCAAGGATATATAATCATTAAAGACATAATATTTGATGTCTCCTAGTTGAGACTCTATCACACACTTGAGAGGAATAGGATTAAACATCATCAACTAAACAATATATTTACCCTCATACTCCACTAGGGATAGTTGTAGAGAGTCCAACAACTATAAATCCACATGCACCAAGAAATCATAGAAATTCATACTAAAGTACTCTACTAATACGTTTCCATTCCATGACTTATATTATATCTCGATGTAATAGTCTTGCAAGAAGTGAAGAAAGACTTGTTTTGTCATGTTCATGTTTCTCTTCATGATGATTTAGCTGAGTCACTGATGTTCTGAGTAAGTCACAAAGGGCTCCCCCAAAAGGTAGTTCCTCGACCTCTTCACAGGGATGTCTACTTCACACATCTCTAGTTCATGAGTCATGTAGTTCATGTCATGTGGCCTCAAATTCCTTGTCCCATATGAATTTAATGCAAACTGCTACATTATATTTCAATTGATCCCCTCTCACAAAGAATTATAATAAAAAATAAAAAATACACCTTCCATTGGTACTCTCAATAAATGAGCACTCATAAGCCTCATCCTCAAATTCATGTAGTCCCTCTATAATTCTTAAACATGGTAAACTACTTCCTTTTTCCTCATTATGGTAGTCAATGTGGCGGTGATTCAATAGAATTATCCAACAAACCTTTCATAGTACCCCTCTAATCCATAAAAGATATGTGCCTCTAACACACTCTTGGGTGTATCCCTAAAGAGAACTGAACATATATTTAATAGCCCCTGGGATAAAAAATTCTATTAAATTACATTCCCAAGAATGTTAAACATATTTATCTTAAACTGGAACATCGAGATTTTCCCATAAATGGGGTTCTCTATATGAAAATCATGAACCATAGTCATGTTATCTACATGCACCTCTTCTGATGCAGATTAGATAAGTATGTCATCAACGACGTTTAAAAAAATAATTCCATATGTGGATGGAAGACCTGGTTCATCAAATCCATAAATATGAGATAGGAATTCCTCAATCCAAAAGGAATAACTATAAACTCAATTTGTCCGCAAAGTCATTGAAATTCCAATTTTTAGAATATCACCCTCACAAACCCACAACTGATTATAGTCGAACATTATATCAACCTTTGAAAACCATCTAACTCCTCACAATTTTTCTAATAGTCCGTCATCCCTTTGTAAGGGGTAATTTTTGTTTACCTTTTCCTAGTTTAGGTGATGATAAGATATGCAAAGCTATAAACACCAATCCTCCTTTGTCATGGACAAGACTAGATATTCCTATGGGGACACACTGTTTTTTATGAAAATATTCTCTCAATGGTCTTATAACTATTAATGTGGCTCTTAATTCTTGTTATTGGCCAAATATTATGAAACAAAAAAAGATATTTTATCAATTCCTGGATTATAGATGATGAAAAAACATCTTCTTCCTTTGAGGTATCCCCGTAACATCCCTATATAATATTTCCTTATAATAATCCATGACTGAAGGAATCTAAATACATGAAAATCCTATTGCACCATGGGATATAATAACAAACAGATGGTTGTTAGGGTTTAGCATCCTACTTGATGAACCAGATCATCCTGCCATGAGATCTATCTCTACGGTAATGGTGAATTTTCTCCCATCAGTGTGAAGGAATGTGAATCATATATGGAGACACTAACTCTAGGCTCTATCCATGGTAATATTGTATGTACCCGTATGATTTTATAGTGTTCTATCATGATTACGAACATTTAATATATGAACCTCTCTACAGCATGTTATATAATTAATTGTTGGTATATTAAAGATACAGAAGAAGTGTCCCTTTTAGTATCATCAAGATGATGTATGTGGTATAACACATCAAATTGGAGCACCAAATTTCATACAAAGAGTATACAAATGAACTAATTAATAAAACGTATTTAAATTAATTCTTTCAAATGATTAAAATACACATAGATAATACCAATAATCATCATATGCTCCAATGGATCCTAAACCTCCAAAGCATACAACTATCCACAATGTCGACCAATATCTCACCAAGCTTGACATGGGTCGCCCAGTGGTGGTGGTGGAAGGATCTCATAGATTCATCCTCCGCCCAAAGCTCCTCCTCTTACTCTATAAGATCCACCCATATAGGGTCCATCCTTCCGTATCCTCTAATATTTTAGATCATGGAGTTTCTTCTAACATTTCGATTCGTCAGCAATCTTCTTGAGGTCCCTAAAATGTCTTTTCAGGAATTCTTACACTATGTGACCCCACCTATCACATGTGAAGAACAGACCCACTCTAGTTTTCCAAGTTCCTATTCGCTTCCCAAGAAGACATTAACGAGTCTGATCAAAGAGAGGTATCCTATGTCGATATCCTATCACCACGCATGTACTAGATGTTGCAATCAACTCAACTCTATGGTTCCCACAACCAGCTCCTGTTGTATGGAGTCTCTCAGACTAAAACACGTTGTCACTAATTCCCTATGTAACACCCAAGAATTGGTATGGATGTAGAATGACACACTACCAGCTCAGATCCCAATGTGGAGTCCCTACTCAAAAATATTTTCTTGTATGTTTCCATACTATATCATGTTAAGGGATTACCATATATGTTTTTTGAACCACGTTGCATACACAACCACCATCATATCTCCATATGGAATCATTAGAATGTTTTTATTCTGAACCGAGTGTATGAACGAGGGGATATACTCCTCATGGAAAAGTTGTTGGGTGTTAGTCCATGAGAGTGTCAAATCATCATGCATTTATGTAACAAGGATCTACTAATTCCCATCTACTCCATTGAAAATGAAACTTTTTTCAACAACCACTGAATCTATCATGGCCCGAATGATCCATAATAAATGAGCCACCAACTATATCCAATTGTATAATTCCACAGGATCTAGCTCGCTGTGGAACCTCAACAGCGGTTGGTGTGGGAACTCATAGTGTTTTCCATGTCTACACGCATCATAATCCTTCTTAGTAGGTACCATCATCTTCTCGATATGTGTATGTGCTTCACATACAATCATAGTGGAATAAGGTCATGAGATAGATCCTAAATTTATCTCTATTCACTCATTTGATCATGGTCATGATCTGTGGCTGGTATCCATGCAAGCTGTCACCATAGAGGAATTCAGATATTTATCAATACATACCATGATCAGTTCGGCATATATATATATATATATTTAGAAAATGGGTAGACTAATCAGTAAGTAAATTCAAATAATAAATCATTTATGAAACATGTTCCATTAATACATGAAACCGAAGTCTTAGTATACTGGGTCGACATGCATGTAGCCAATATCATGGTGAATGGATATGTCAATCGCCCAAACCATCAACATATTTCTTAGCCCGAAACACACACTTCAGACACATCAAAACATCAAAACTAAACCATATAAATCCTTATATGGGAGACTTTTTATTAAAATGTCCAAAATAAAGAACTAATCTAATTATTATCTTTCAGAACCCAGCCAAATAAGGGGACTGAGCTATATTTACCCCCATGCCCTCTTCCACAGGACAAGGATGGCGACCAGTGCAAATGTAATTTATAATATGGTGATACCTTTTCTAATATACATGGACCCACAGATATCCATCTCAATGTGAAAGTGTAAAGGGAAATATTAAAATATGAAACAAAACTAGAATTTTAACCAAGCATGCATAACCTCTCACAACCAAAAAGTATGCCTTAAAATGCGCTGGTATTTACCAGTACTATAAAAATTGCAAATAAATGGAATATTTATCTGTACTAATGAAAGAGATGATACATTTAACATTTTAGGTCTTTTTTACCACCAATAATTTGGTTCTTTTTATCTCATTCCTTTTAGTAAAGATAATGAGTATCCTTTATTAGCACATTATTGTTAGTGCTCATAAGGAGTATCATTTATCAGTGGTTTATTTTTTTTATTCATAAAGGTTACCCATTTTCATCACATAATGTTTAGTGGTGATAATTGTTTATTTCATCTGCACATTTTTAGCACGGATAATGGTCCGAATAAATAAAATAAAATCAATAAATTAATAAAAAACAAAAATGTGTTTATTTAAAAATAATATTAAATATTTTATTAAATATTTTTTATAAAAATGAATAGGTTGATTATACATTATTAATTATTAAACATTTTTTTATAACATAATAAATGATAATTAAAGTTATTAAATTATATATATTAAATAAATAGATATATATATATATTAATGTATATAAATAGGATTTATATGTTGAAAATTATTTATCCAGTTTAAATAAAATAGTCAAATATTTATTGAATAATGGTTTATAATTATGGTTATTAAATATATATATATATATATATATTTATATAAATATTATTTATATGTTAAGATTTATCTCATTATCATTAGGATGTTTCATGCACACCATATAAAATATATTTAATATTTTTATAAAATTAAATTTGGGAAAACAAGGCCTTAAAGTAACATGCTTTCTCTATTCCAACCTCCGGTGAAATATATAAAATTATCTAAATGTATTAAAAGGAATAATGATCTCTACCTTCATGGAAAAAAATGAATATGGTTTCAATGGATTCACTAACCAGGACATGGGCTCTCTCCCATGACACACTCATTCAAAATATGGACTTCAAATTAAGATAACCACCTCTTACAATCCAATTAATGGATGGATCAAATCCCTGATAGGGAACAAATTACTGGTTTTCCATGCATTCGATGATACTTTAGGTGAATATTTGAACATAGAACCATCAACAACCCTTCATTGTTGTCCTTATGGATAGTTCAAGTCAATGTATTCCATCTCAACAAACCAGCAACAACATTTCCCTCTCAAGGTGTGTAAGAAAGATAAATGTCAAATGATTAAATTTCGTCCAAACACCGAAGATAATATAGGTTCTTGTCCCTCTTTATAGTGAATTATTTTAGACTTTTATGGTCTATGTTGATAGAAAAAACCTCACAAAATAAGTAATGACTCGAGCATCATAGAGAAATACCATATATGTTAGTTCGAGGTAATATGTATGGTAATTTAACTCAGGAGGCCTCATCTTGTAGGACACATAAGCCATGAATCGATCACCCTACATTTGAACAACCCCAACCTTATTTCTAAAGCACCATATTAAATAGTATAGCTTCCTATTAGATTAATAAAAAACAGAATTAACATTTAAAAAAGGACCCCTTCGACTATAAAAATCATTCATGGAGACCACATTCTGTTTTAATTTCACACCATTCATGGCCATCTCTATTAGGGGGACTATTATATATTATAACTCCAGAATTAATTATATGTAATAGCCAACAAGGACTACAAATCTATTTATATCAAATACATTATTGGGATTCTACTAGGATACCATGATTCTCTCCATCTCTATATCCCATGATACACATACTTCAGTTATAATATGACCCCTGAATTGAACCTTTCTCATCCAAATGTTTTAATTTATGATATTATTTTATAGTTGGTGCTCTTTCATTGTGTTTATCTTTATTGGCACGATCATGTATGGTGAATTATTAAACTCTAGTTTCTTCTCCAATTACTACCATAATGGAATAATGTTATAGGTGGAAACCCAATTCATCAGATCCATGAAGACTTTTGGTGCTTTCATTAGAAGAAATTGAACAACAAGAAACTCAAACAAGATGTACCTTTTCCGAAATGATATACATGGTATGTGGGATAACTGACACCAAATCATTCATAGAGGAACAATTTTGTCATTAGATAAGGTTGAAGAAATTATGTATATGAGAAATTGGATATTGGTCCTTCACCATAATGTGTTTTAGTCAGCGGTAATCCAAACAAAATAATCGGGTACCAACCTCATTCATGGTGAAATGGATCAGTGAACCCCATGGAAATGTGTTGGGTTGGATAAAACCTTTATCCTCTAGACCATCATGCTCCTTCTTGATTTCATGGAGCTTTGTTGGAACCATAATTTATATAGAAATAGACATTGGTGTCACAGTAATTCCAAGCATAAGGGTGAAATCATATACATATCATGAGATAAGAAATATAAATTGTCTGAGAAGATGTCAATAAAATGATCGACATTATGAGTATATTCTACATGGTATATTTCCTAATCAATCCTAATGATATCATATGTCTATGTTTTCATTACCCCATGTTCAGTACCGTTGTTTCCATCTTGACAATTTTCGGTATCTCGTTCTCCTATATGAATATACCTATGAACCTCAGGTGATGTGAATGATTCCCAAAAATGAAAGCAATCTATCATAAAATGACATGGCACAATGTTGTCAATACAAGTATTGACATCATAGATAGGTATCTTAAGGATGAAGAAATAATATAGAAAATTGTACCCACCAATTTCATGGGGGCACTCCATGCACTAGTTTTTGTAGTATGATCGAACAATTAGAGTGCATTATACTTCATAACACCAATGGAGTACTCTATTACTAGGTCTAGGATTCACATATTCATAACAGATAACAATGTGTGATATTAGAACATATAAAATAAGGTATATATTTTAGTATATGCTAAGAGAAAACTACCTCTAAATGTATATGTCCCTGGATTCTATTCATCATTTGTATGATAAAACCCAATGATATGTCTTTAACCACGACTCGTAGATGATTCCTATGTAACATAAGCTAGCCCACTCTATATCCACTGACTATTTGAAGCTTGAATACCTTTTCCAAAACATCATTATCGATCTGAAATACATGTGGAATACTAGCTTTCCACCTGATGTGGGTCCACTGATCCTTCCCTAGAAAATCGTGCTATCATTTAACCACGTTCACTAGTAACTAATTGAATGTTTTGAAATAAACATTAGATATTTCCCCTCCTTCCAAAATCATGGAACATGATTAGGTTCCTTGTACACTATTTCTAGTTTTTTCCTACACTACCACATTAGTGACAGACCACAAATCCATTAGTGCATGCAACATGGTTGCTATTTCCCCCATTTGTACCCTCGAACCGTCGATTATTTCATATAGGTAACCCAAATATATTCATTGAATATGAACTACCCAATTTCATGATTGATTATTCCCTTAGGTTCTAAAACGTGATTCATTCATACTTCGTTATATAAAAAAATTCCATTCAAAAGTTGTTCACCTATGAGTGGGTGGAATAAGAAATATTGTCCTTGAATCTCCTAGTATTTTTCATCTCATCATCTATCATGGTCGGGGATAATGTTTCAATTTGGTGAAGAGATCTATGTGTGACATCACATACATGTCACACTACCCATGGTTCATGAATTATGGAACATGATTTGTTCTCATGGATTGATGATTGATGATGTCAAATAAGGAAGTTTTGATGTCCACCTAGACGATACTTATATGTAAACTAGTATGAGTCAGAAAATCCCACCACCGATGATCAGAGTCCCATAACATATAGATCACAAGATTGAACCCCCCCCCCCCCCAATCTAGAGGTGTGTCGTTATTCAGGAATATTGACTCTATACTTTTACCAAGACTGTCGACAATCCCCCTAGAGGGTGTGAGTATTTTCCTTCTAAAACTCCCTATATGCTCTTTCGTAAAAGGGGAGGGTTTGTTAGCTCCGTGAACAGATTTCACAAAGTCGAAAAAGTTGACCTAGAACTCGGAATTTTCACCTAGTTAAAGTACTGTAGAATGTTTCTTATGTGGATCCACAATAGGTATGAAAAGTAGATTGGGACCCATCACTTCATCAATATACTTATCGCCACATTCCAGGGCTATTACATGAGGTCATCCTACTGTAATAACCCAAACAATTACCAAAGTATGACTCGTAATATATTTATAATACATAGGGAATGAAATAAAGTAATCGATGAAATTGGATTTCATACTAATAAACCAAACCCCTCTTCCAACTCCTAGAGTCCAGTCAGGGCAATGATAATGATTCATATTTGAAATTATAAGATATGTGGCCTAGTTCCCACTTCATGTTGAGGTCAGGTTGAGGTCATTCGCTTCTCATTATATGAGAGCATTTCATTTTAAGGATCATTGTTATTTAATTTATTGATATATTTATATTTACATTTAGGTATTGAATTATATTAATCACCATCCACAATTTATGATGGATAAGACACATTATAAGTAAGATAGTGGTTTCAATTTAATCATAACCATATTAAGTCCTAACCCATGTGGATGATATTCTATTTATCAACGTGCCACAATTAGATGCTCAAGGTATCTTCTTTAACATATGTTGGAAAAAATGTTATGTTAAGGTAGATGCATTAGACTGAAATTTTGTTTTCTTGATCAATCAATTGAAGGATTCACATTTAATCTTATTTCAAACAAGTAAAAGAAATGAATAACAAACCTTGTGCATACAGAAATGCATGGAAAATAGAAAATGCACATAGTAAGTGAATATCAAATGGCATAATGTATGGGATTTTGAGATCACATAGTTCCAATGATTATACATGATTCTAATACACCCTCGTATCATTGGTACATGATAACAATTATCCCATAAAACTAATAATCATTACTAGAATGTTCATCACACTATGGTGATATCCATGTTATGATAACATCACAAGAAATAAAATCATTTACCAATTCTATATAATTTGGGATTTCCATTTCGTGGGTTAGCTACTCCCAGGAACATGCTCATTACAAAATCACAATGTCTAAGTCTCATGTATGAACCCAAATATTAATATAATTAGAAAAGAATCTTAGATACCACTCTGTAGTATCCCACTATAGATTCCACAAAATGGTTTCTTAAGACATTGGTAAGAATATCTCTATCACTCCTCTATGAATGCTAGAGGTTTATGTATAACAGTGTGGTCCTTGGGCTACTCTATAGGGAGACTATGCCACCATTGACCAAAGTGAATCACAATAATATATAATGCTAATAAACTAAGAATGAAAAATAATAAATATACGGAGTTAGAACGATAATAATAAAATCATAAAAAAAATAAACAATATGTTGAAGATGAATATCAAAAATATTATATATGATGATGATATGAAAAAAAAATATTCAGGGGATATGGTATACAATAATATAAAACATTATATAAATAAATGAATCTAAAATAATTTGTTATCTAGGAACTCTAGAATATAATCTCCCTTCTTCCTTTAACTACATCCTAAGGTTTTAAATCATGAATTGGAATGTGTATAATTCTTTTTATCAGCATCTCCAATCAAAAAGCCTGCAAGGGAGCCAATAACTGTCCCAAAAGCATGTGAGATAAATTTCTAGTTAGCCTTTGTTGAGCAATGTATTGTTTTCAACAATACATGTTAATGTTATTTAAAGTGGGAGATTATTGAAAATAATACTCTATCTATTTATTATAATTTTAATGCTCACAAATACCCTTAGTTATTTTCTAATGATTTTATTTTGTATTGCGCAGGAATTTATTAATTTATTTTACTCTTGAAAAGAATAGAATTTATTACTTAGCATGGAATCTTCTTTAGCACGATCTGGAATCACTGTTCACATCTTACATAGATAAATAAAGCGCGGAATCTGATTTAGCATGTTCTGGAATAACTATTCATACCCTATGTGGATAAACATAGCGTAAGGATGAAAAGCATGTATACTGTTTGAGATAAGAGAAATGTATGGTTAAACAACCATAAGTTTTCAGAAAAGTATGGATAAAGATCCTTACATTAGGAAGGAACCCTACATTCTTGTTATCATCAAATTATGGAAGAAGAACCATACGTTAGGAAGGAAACCTATGTTTTGTTTATCAGCAAAGTATGGAAGGAGAACCATATGTAAATTCTAAACCTTACGTTTGTTTCTCAAAAGTATGGTTCATCATCTTTAATTTTGTAAAAAACCATACATTCTTGGAAAAGTATGGATCAAGTAAAAGTATGGATCTTTTACCGTACATTTGAGTGTTGAAGAAAAAGTATGGATGATCAACCCTACGTTTGTGTTCAACCTTATGTTGTTAACCTTACGTTTGAAGACTATGTTATTAAACCTACGTTTGGAAGCCACGTCATCAACCATACGTTTGGCGTCAGAAATTTTGACAGACGATATTTATGTGTAATGATTAGTAAGCTGATTTCTGGGCGGATTTCAAGCTGGATGTAAAGTAGTTTTTAAATTACGACTTTTCACTGATTCAAATCCGTTTTATTAAGGGATTTATGATCGAATTAAATGGAGCTATTTATGCCAAGTCTTAAGGGAAATTAAGACTCCTCTGTAAATTCAAAATTTTGAATATCGCGAAACAGAAGGCGACTTTTATGGATCTAAATGTGCAAGAGATATGCATTATTATATATTTTCTCTTTAAAACAGCAGGTATAGGGGGATGTGATCGATCTATTGTTGAGAAAGGTGGAAAACAGAGATTGAAACTATTCACGATTGATCTACTGATTCAAGAGGAGTGTAAAAACTTTGTTCGTTCAAGAAGAAGGAACTCGATAGAAGATTCACCTGTTCTACATCGAATATCTACTGTGGATCTAGTGCTGCTGAGGTTGTTAACTATATCTCTATATCTACTGCAACCGGATCAACTCAGAACTGCTTCGTCTTGAAGATCAATATTCTTAGAGACTTTGATCCATCCACTGTCAATTTCATTCTGTTACAATTGTGAAGATCAACTGGAAATTTCTTTCTGAAATTATTTTTATTCTTGAGTAACCAGATTCTCCTTCTAAGCTATGTAGGGTCGTGTCTGAACCAGAAGGCTTTGTTTTTTCCTTGCATTGTAATGGTGTCAAATGCAGGTACATAGTTGTGAACCGGTTTGTGGAAAAGAGGACTAGATAGTGAAAATCATCAAGCTCATGGAGTTGAGCATTGGTGAAATGGACTAGGGGCATTATGTTCCCCGAACCACTATACATATTTGTGTTCTTGTTTTTATTTATTCCGCTGCAGGATCAAATCTGATAAAGTATAAAGGACAAAACTCGTTAAATAAAAGACTTATCAAAAAATTGCAAAATACACAATTCACCCCCCCTCTTGTGTATAATCTGTAGATTCAGATCCATCAATTGGTATCAGAGGAGGAGCTTCTGATAGAGACATAGAAAGCTAAAATCATATAAGGATTATACAACAGAGCATTATTACTAATACAAGAGAAGGGATGTCGATGGTTAGAGCACCATATTTTAATAAAGACAACTATGGTTGTTGGAAATCGCGCATGATAATATATCTTAAAAACCTCGGATATAGAGTCTATTCAAAGATTATAACTCCTTATGAAATTCCTGAAAATCCTGAGACATGGAGTGCTACTATAGAGGCAGAGTATGATATGAACTTGAAGGCTATGAATGAAATTATCTACAGTCTAGGGCTAGATGAATTTAACAGAGTATCTCTATGCCCGGCAACATATGAAATGTGGAAAACAATAGTTCTGGCATATTAAGGGATAAACAATGTGAGGTAAATGAGTTATGAAACTACAAAAATGAAATTTGATACTTTTAGAATGCTTCAAGGTGAGAGAATTACCCAAATGAATGGGATATTGACAGAAATATTCAATAACATAACTGCTCTAGGAGAACCTATCAAGCAGGCTGATCAAGCATTAAAAGTACTGAAAGTACTTCATACTCGATAGAATGGTATTTCTGCTACAATCAGACAATCAACACCTGTCAAAGATCTAACTATGAGAGAGCTGATTGGTAAACTGATGACGTGTGATACTGAAATGAAATATGAGGCTAATGATCATAAAGTTCTTATCCAAAGAGACGATACTGCCTTGAAGGTAACTTCAGAGCAAATGAATAGAATGATTAAGAGGAAAGAAGGAAAAGATAAATTAGAAAGCTTTGACTCATCAAACTCAGATGAAGAACTAGCTCAGTTAGCCAGAAAATTTAGAAAATCCTACAGCAAGAAAAGAGGCTTCAAAAAATATTTTAAGGGAGATAACAAGGATGTAAGATGTTATAAATGCAAAAAATGGGACATATCAGACCAGATTGCCGACAATTGAAGGAGGAAAAGATGAAGAAATTCTTCAAAAGAAATGACTTTGAGAAGAAAGACAAGAAAGCTATGAAGGCCACATGGATTTTATTTGAAGACTCTAGTATCTCTTCTAAATCAAGCTCATAGAAGGAAAAAGTCAATCTAAAATCAAACATGTGATTTATTGCAGAAATTGATGAGGTACACTCATATTACTCCTCTAAATCAAATTCTGGATCAAGCTACATAAATGAAAAACATGCATCATACTACAATATGATTCAATAAAGATATGACTCACTATTTAGGAAACATAAGTCACTAAAAAATATACATAAAACCATTTCATATGAAAGAGATAAAATGCTGAAAAAACATAAGGAATTAACTGATAAATACAATTAGATTAACACAAACTATATTAATTTTGAATTACGAAAAAAAACACTGCAGGAGGAAGTAGAATCTTACAAACAGACCGCGTCGGTTTTTATGAAAGGAGAGAATTCATTAAATGAAATTTTGGAAAACAATCATTAAAAGGGAGATATTTGGAATTGGGAGTAAAGGAGAAAAACCAAAGATATAAAAATATTATTTTGTTCCTAGCTCTAAAAAGGTTAATTTTAATTTCTGTGGGACAAAGGGACATGTAGCTAAAAACATTTACTTAAGACAACCTCAAATTTGTTGTAATAAAAAGCATATGTTTCAAAAGACTTGGATGATTCACCTAATCTTAAAGGAAAAATAAAATCTGTATACCAAGATCATTACTTGGTAACACCCATGGACCCATCAAAATAGGGGTACCAAAGCAATTTGTTTGAATGTCTTTGCAGGTTGCAGGTCACCAGATAAGAAAAGATATATGTTACATGGACAGTTGTTTCTCAAGAAATATGAGTGGAAACTCATTGAATTTTTCTTCACTCACTCAAAAGAGAGGAGGACTTGTCACATTTGGTGACAGTGCCAAAGGAAAAATCATTGGCATTCGAACTATTGGAGATCCAAAATCAGTTTCAATCAACAAAGTACTTTATGTACAAGGACTAAAACAAAATCTGATAAATATCTCTCAACTTTGTGATGATCGATATACTGTTGATTTTACTAACAATTGTTGTACTGTTTCTAAAGATACACTATTTAAATTTAAAGCACCAATTACTGAAAATGTCTACACATTGGATTTAAATTCCTTGTGTAAACAACAGGTAAACTACTTGACTGCTAAAGTAAGTGAATTCTAGATCTGGCATAGAATACTTGGTCATTGCAATGTATATGTTTTACATAAGTTATCTAAGAAAAATTTAGTTTTTGATTTACCTAGTCTAAAATTTGAAAGGGACAGATTTTGTGATGCATGTCAACTTGGAAAGCAACACAAATCATCCTTCAAATCACTTAATAAGGTTGCTACATCTAAAACTCAAGAACTCATTCATATGGATTTTTTTGGACCTTCATGTGTAGAATGCTTAGCTGGTAAATTATATGTATATGTTTTAGTTGATGACTATTCAAGATTTACATGGATTTTCTTTTTGAAATTTAAAAATGAAGCTTTTACTTTATTTGAAAGGATCTGCTAATCTGTTCAAAATGAAAAAGGTTTCAATATAATTTCATTGAGAAGTCATCATCGTGGAGAATTTCAGAATCTGGAATTTAATTCTTTTTGCTCAAATATGGTTATTAAACACACCTCTTCTGTACCTAGAACACCTCAACAGAATGGAATTGTATAAATAAGAAATAAAACAATTCACGAAATGTCTAGAACTATGTTAAATGAATATATCCTAACTATATATTTTTGGGAAGAAGCTATGAATACAGCATGTTATATAATTAATATAGTTTTAATTAGAGCTATTTTGAAAAAGACACCCTATGAACTATGGAAAAACAGAAAACCTAAAGTAAATTAAATTAATGTTTTTAGAAGCAAGATTTATATCTTAAACACCAAGGATAATCTTGGTAAGTTCGATCCAAAATCTGATGAAAGTATTTTCTTAGGATATTTTTATACCTCCAAAGCTTATAGAGTTTATAATAAAAAGTCATGGATTGTTGAAGAATCAGTTCATGTGAAATTTTATGAATCTGACCCCTTTGAGAAAAGGACAGAACAAATGGATGAACATTACTCTAATGATAACATGAGGCTTAACAATTTAAATAATTATTTTGAAAATGATATAAAAGAAATTCAGTCCAGTTCAGAGGAACATGATACTGAAGAACCGTTAAATACATTACCTAGATAGTCTAGATCTCTAAAGAATCATCTTTTAGAAACTGTAATAAGTAACCTAGAAACTGGTGTTCAAACTAGATTATTATTAGGAAATCTAATGGAATTATCTGCCCTCCTACCTCAACAAGAACCCAAGACTATAGAAGAAGCTTTAGATGATGAAATATGGGTAATAGCAATGCAAGATGAATTAAACTAGTTTTAAAAAATGATGTTTGGGAATTAGTGGAAGGACCTAATAATTTTGCAGTAATAGGAACCAAATGGGTCTTTATAAATAAACTGGATGACTAAGGCACAATAACTAGAAATAAAGCAAGATTAGTAGCTAAAGGATATAATCAAGAAGAAGGAATAGATTATGATGAGACCTTTGCACCTGTATCTAGGTTTAAATCCATTAGAATCCTTTTAGACTATGCATCTTATATGAATTTAAAATTATTTCAGAAGGATGTTAAATCTTCCTTTTTAAATGGTTATTTAATAGAGGATGTTTATGTTGTGCATCCTCATGGTTTTGAAAACTCTCAAAAACCTGATTCTGTTTTTAAACTTATTAAAGCTATTTATGGCCTTTAACAGGCACCTAGAGCATGGTATGAAATATTAAGTTCTTTTTATTTGAAAAATGATTTTACTAAAGGAATGGAAGACCCAACACACTTTAAGAAAACTTTGAAAAATAATGTTTTATTGGTTCAAATATATGTTGATGATGTAATATTTGGATCAACTAATAAAAATCGTTGTCATGAATTTTCAAAATTAATGAAAGAAGAATTTGAAATGAGTACGACAGGAGAATTAAATTTCTTTTTGGGTCTTCAAATATTTCAAAAAGATTTTAGAAATGTTATAAATCAAAACAAATACATTATTAATTTACTTAAGAAATTTGGCCTTGAAAATATCAATCCATTTACAACTCCTATGTGTACTAATATAAAACATGATTTGGATAAAACTGGGAAATCAGTTGACAACAAGTTATATAGAGGTATGATTGGTAGCCTGTTATATCTTACTGCTAACAGACCAGATATAATGTATTCAGTATGTCTTTGTGCTAGATTTCAATCAAATCCTAAAGAATCACATCTAACTGCTGTTAAAATAAATTTTTGAAATTTAAAAGGAATTGTATTTCAATCTCTTAATTATCCTAAAACATCTGATTTAAATTTGATTTCATATTCAGATGATGACTTTGATAGTTGTACATTAGATAGAAAAAGTACATCAGGTACATGTCACTTTTTAGGAAAGTCTTTAGTATCATGGTCTAGTAAGAAACAACATTCAGTTTCCCTATTAACAGCTGAAGCAGAATATGTTTTTGCTGGCAGTTCCTGTGAACAATTGTTTTCGATGAAAAACAATCTTATGGACTTTTGATTGAATATTAATAATACACCTATTTTATGTGATAATACAAGTGAAATTAATATTTGCAAAAATCATATTAGTCACTCAAGAACTAAGCACATTGATATAAGGCATCACTTTTTAAGAGATCATGTTATTAAAAAAGATATATTTTTAGAATTTATAAATACTGAAATTCAATTAGCAGATATTTTTACTAAACCAAATCCCACTGCAAGGTTTTATTTTATTAAGGGGGAGTTGGTTTATTTAATTTTAAATAATTTTTAAATTTTTATTTACTTGTAATTATTTATTTAAATTTTTTTGAATACAGTTTATATTTTTCTTTCTTTCGTCATATGAAAATTTTATTTGTTTTTAAATATAGGTAATGTTGAGTGATTACACTCGAATCAAGGCTGTCTAAGCCTTTTCGAATTCTAAACCCTTTAACTTCTATCGAAACCCTTTCGAAATCCGAAAATCACACTTTCTATTCTGAAACCATAACCTTCGAACCTCTGAAACACAAACCTTCAAACCTTCAGAGACTCTCCCATAAATGATAAGGACTAAAAGAGCTAGTGAATCCGATCCAAGAAAATAAAATAGAAAACGTACCGATGGAAGAAAAATCTTACAAGGAAAGGTAATCGATGTTGACTGGTTATTTCAGATAAATCTGTTATTGAAGCAAGTGCTGTCATTTCAGAATCATGAACAGATGTTCAACAGTGAAAATACGGAATTTCTGTATGAAGTAGAACTTAGATACTTCCTCAAATCTGTACAATTTAGTTTGGGATATACATAGGATAGTATGATGGCTAAGATAGAGGATAAGGATTTCTCAATCACTTCAGTAGAGATTAGTCAGATTTTCAACTGCCCTCATGAGGGAGTTTTTCATTTCGAATTGTAGAATATAGGAGATTCTGTGCATAAATTTGAAGAAATTATGTCTTTTATTTTTGGTACCAATACAATAAAGAAAATATTTTTCACGTATTTGGAGCCTGATCAGATGATTCTGGTCAAATTTATTCAAACCGGAATAGCTCCACAAATGGAAGAAATGAAGAAGATTTTACACCCTGATATGTATATAATGTTACTTATATTAAGTGATATTAAGTTAAAAGTTCCACGATACATGATAAGGTATCTCATATAGTTCTGTCAAAGTGAGGCTAGGATTAATTTCTACCCTTTTGGTAGATTTAATTCTAAACTATTGTTTAAGAAAGAAAAGGTGAGATTAGTGGATGCTAGATTTAACTGTCATCACAGTAATATGTTTAATGCTGGAACATTGTGGAATGTTGGAAATTTATGGAGCACAGTTAAATGAAAACATTCGCCAGTAAGAGCTGAGGAAGACTCAGAGAGTGCTCAGGATCAACCTACTAAGTCCAAGGAAGGACAAGTTGAATCCAGAGTCATCAATGTCGCAAGAGGGATTTGCTTTGATGTGGCATATGTTGAGGAAGACATAAGCCAGGAGAGACTTTAATCAAAAATAAAAAGACCAGTAAATGAGTAAGTCACTTACATTACATTAGAAACTCCAACAGAACATTTATTTTCTTATTATTTTTTGAGAGAAACTGTTGTTGATAATTCCATGTAAGATGTTACTGAAAGAATAACACTTGTAGAGGAATCGGGAGTTCCATAAGTAGCTCAAAGGGAAAATCAGGAACATATTTGTGCTGATGTTGAAGTTTCACTTAAACAGGAACAAGAGATGGAGGCAGTGCCTGGTGAAGAAGTGGCCAGACCTCAGGAAACTTCTAAAAATATTGATCTTGAAGTTCCAGTGGAAGACCAAGATGAATATGAATGTGATGAGCATTATTATAAAGCTCAAACAGAGGTACTTCAAGAGGATTTTTCTGTGGAGGAGTTTGAAAACTCTAAAGAATGATCTGTGGACCAACCTTCTCAGGAAAAAGAAAAAGAAAAATATGATGATGAATCATTGCCTTTGGTACTTCTGCATCAACCTGAGAATGTGAATCAAGCACATGGTGCATCTGATTTAAGGAAAGATGAAGTTGAAGAACTATACAGAAAGGTATCTCAGTTGGAATCTGATAATGTTTCTCAGAGAAATGCCTTAGACATAGAACATTTGAAATTTCAAAAACTGAAGGAATGTATAGTTTCATGGATAGAAGTTGAAATGTTTAAAGAGGATATGATGATTGTTGTTACACAATTGAAATCTGAAATGGTTATGAAGTCAGATTTATCAGATCTGAAGTTGTTTATGGAGAACCAATTTGCATTAGTTGCAAATAATGCTATTAATGGATCAGGAACATCACCTAATTTAATCAGAAGGATTCAGGCTATCACAGCTGCGTTGAGCAACGTGAATGACATGATACACGATCTTCAATGTAACAGTGCTCCTTTGTCAATGTTGCCGGACAATCAGAAGTTCTTAGTAGATCAACTGACATCTAGTGATCCATCGATCAGAATTCTGTTAGATCAGTTATCAGAGAAGTTGTCAGTATTTGTTGAAAAAGAGGAAAGGATGCATGAGTTTTTCAGAGTCAATTTAATTGAGGATATTCATATGACTTAATAGAATAGGGACCACATTATGAAGCTTGGAAGTGGGATGATGAAGAGACTTCAGGAAAATTTTATAGAAATCAAGTCTGCAATCCACAGTAGATAGACCATGTTGCCTATCTTACCCAAACCTTGATTCCTGTGTATATCATTGTCATGTACATACTACTGTTTTTTGAATGAAAATTTCCTCCATTGTTTATTTTTTTCTTTCTTTATTTGTTTTACTGACTTTATTTTTAATATGCAAGTACTCTATATTTAATTATTGATAAACAATTCATAATATCATTTACTAACAGTTTACGACAATATTAAAAGTGTTAAAATCAATGATCTTTCATTCTTTTTGATATCACAAAAAGGGTAAGAATTTGGATAAAGACAACATCAAAACCTATATTTTATTTAGGAGTAGAATTCATTTTATTGAGAATTAAATTTTGAAAGTTAATAATTTTATTTATTTTATGGGTTTTTTGATCATTAAAAAGGGGGATATTGTTGAGCAAAGTATTTTTTCAACAATACATGTTAATGTTATTTAAAGGGGGAGATTATTGAAAATAATAATCTGTCTCTTTATGTTAATTTTGATTCTCACAAATATCCTTAGTTATTTTCTAATGATTTTATTTAGTATTGTGTCGGAATTTATTAATTTATTTTACTCATGAAAAAACGAGTATTTATTACTTAGCGCGGAATCTGCTTTAGCGCATTCTAGAATCACTATTAACATCTTACGTAGATAAATATAGTGCAAAATCTGCTTTAGCGCGTTCTGGAATCACTTTTCATACCATATGTGGATAAACGTAGAATAAGGATGAAAAGCATGTATACTATTTGAGATAAGAGAAAAGTATGGTTAAACAACCATACGTTTTCAGCAAAGTATGGATGAAGAACCTTACGTTAGGAAGAAACCCTACATTTTGATTATCAGCAATATATGGAAGAAAAACCTTACGTTAGGAAGGAACCCTACGTTTTGGTTATCAGCAAAGTATGGAAGGAGAACCGTTTGAAAACTCTAAACATTACGTTTGTTTCTCAATAGTATGGTTCATCAACCGTACTTTTGTAAACAACCATACATTCTTGGAAAGGTATAGATCAAGTTAAAGTATGGATCTTTTACAGTACGTATGAGTGTTGAAGAAAAATTATGGATGATCAACCATACGTTTGTGTTCAACCTTACGTTGTTAACCTTACGTTTGAGGACTATGTTATTAACCCTACGTTTAGAGGCCACGTCATCAACCTTACGTTTTGCGTCAGACATTTTAACAGGTGATATTTATGTGCACCGATTAGTAAGATGATTTCTGGGTGGATTTCAAGCCGGATTTAAAGTCGTTTTTAAAGTACGACTTTTGTATTATTTAAATACATTTTATTAATGGATTTATGATCGAACTAAAAGGAGCTTTTTATGCTAAGTCTTAAGGGAAGTTACAACTTCTCAGTAAATTCAAATTTTTGAATATCGCGAATCAGAAGGCGAATTTTATGGGTCTAAATGTGCAATAGATATGAATTATTATAAATTTTCTCTCTGAACCACCAGGTACAGGAGGATGTGATCGATCTATTGTTGAAAAAGGTGGAAAACAGAGATTGCATCTATTCATGAATGATCTTCTGATTCAACAGGAGTGTAAAAGCTTTGTTTGTTCAAGAAGAATGAACACGATAAAAGATTCACCTGTTCTACATCAAATATCTAATGTGGATCTACTACTGCTGAGGTTGTGAACTATATCACTATATCTACTGCAACTAGATCAACTCATAACTGCTTCGTCTTGAAGATAAATATATCTACAGACTTCGATCCATCTAATGTCAATTGCATTCTGTTGCAATTGTGAAGATCAACTGGAAATTTCTTTATGAAATTATTTTTATTCTTGAGTAACCATCTTCTCGTTCAAAGCTGTGTAGAGTCTTGTTTGAACTAGAAGGCTTTGTTTTGCCTTGGATTGTAAAGGTGTCAACTGCCTGTACTTATTTGTGAACCAGTCTGTGAAAAAGAGGACCAGATAGTGAAAATCATCAAGCTCGTGGAGTTGAGCCTTGGTGGAGTGGACTAGGGGACTTCTGTTCCCCGAACCACTATACATCTTTGTGTTCTTGTTTTTATTTATTCCGTTGCATGATCAAATCTGATAAATTATAAAGGACAGAACTCATTCAAGAAAAGAGTTATCAAAAAATTTCAAAAGACAGATTTCACCCCACTCTTGTGTATATTCTGTATATTCAGATCCAACATCCACTTCCCATGGTGTCTTGTCCAATACATTTCATGATATGTTAAATAAAATGTGTTCCATAGAAATCAAATACACAATAATGACAATGGATGGGCTTCCACTTGGAGACCCATCACATTTACCTTTGTTGGAGTATGATGGAAAATCGAAAAAAGTGATCCAATAAATATATTGTGATAGGTATAATGTGTGAGGAGAGGACATTCCCAAAGATTCATATTAGAAAGTGACAGAATTCTCCTATACATTCAAACTCAAATGGTCATTTCCGATTTCAAAATGATTATGTAACTTTTAAATTCAATTGAAATCATGTTTTTAAAATTTTAAGAGTAACCCTTATCTTTTTCTTGGAAATCTAGGGAGGCTATCCTAGTATCACTCAAGGGGGTCGACATATGTCCAATTCTAAAGAGTTACTATGATTTCACAAAATTATAATGTCTAATGTATCACTCATATCATGTTGAAAATATCCTGAACTGACATCCAAGTCCATACTTGGTATCCCACGTTGGGTCCTTGCCACTCTCAAGACATTGTTCAACAAACCTACCATTGATCCCATCCTAGGGTTCTCCCTTAGGCAACTAGTGTGACATTCCAAGAGGGAAAAATGGAAATACTTGTGGAGACCATCCTAGTAATAGCTTATTCCATTCCAGGCATATTGACAGAATAATAAATATTTTTACAATAAGGCATGAGAGTTCATCAAAGTGCTTATTATGTTGGTATCTTTCCTACCACCCATTGTTAGGTTGTTAATGAATTAACCAAAAATGGAATTTATAAAAAAAATTAATTTATGGTTGTTCCGTGTATCTCAAAAAATTATCTCATATTATGCGTATTTTGCATGGAATCCATATAAACATGCCATTTATGGAATAAGGGGAATGTATAAGAAATCAATCATTTGAATTGAACCACAAATTCATTTATGGAATGGGTGTAAGGATGCTAATAAATGTTCAACACTATAATCAATTCAATGTATTTATAAATGTATTTCATATAAATAAAACCACTTTTTTATGTTCAATAAGACAAGGTAAAAAAACAATTAAGCATTAGTTGAAGCAGACAATTCGAGGTGGGAATGGACAAGGTGATCAAACCATAGGGTTGATTCTCCACACACATGGGCCATCAATGGGCTGGATAAGTAATCTATTTAATTTAATTAAACATAACATAGTTGACTTAGTAAGCCTCAGACTGATGGAATACTATCACAATCTATACAACACAAATAATTGATGTGGATGAGCAGAAACTACCTACCTTAGCCTCGTAGATCTCCCATATTTCACTAGATACCTTTTATTGAAACTATGTTTTTTATGGTTTGGAGAAAACATCAATTGTACTTAACATAAAAAGATTCAATTACAATGATATAACAGAATATATAGGAAGAAGAAATGTAATTAGAATGGGGGAGGATTAAATATCTCACACGTAGATTCCCATTGGATAGGATAGACAACTAAATTGAGTCTTTTTTTAGCTTCTTTCCTAAAACCTATGAAGGAGGAGGAGGATCTAATACATGGGATAAGACATCAGATTCATGAGGAGACATAGAAAAAATGAGTAAAGGTTTATAATAATTTATTTTGGGAAATTTTGGTATTTCACTTTCAAAATATAAGGGCACACTCTTTGGTCACATGGTTGGCCAAATCGTGTGCCATTATCTCATTTAAATGGAAATCCAAATGATTGGATACACATTTTAACGAAACCCCAATTAATTATGAGTAAAATAATTTTATCAAATGTTCTAAAATAATTCATGGGTGTGCTCTTGGGGTCACATAGTTGTAGACAAACTATGTGCCTAAAGGTGCCCACTGTCTGTAGCTGCATGATTTGGGGAAACTGTATGGGATGGGTGGCACAGTTTAACCTTACCATGCGGCCTTGTATTTTCAACTCATATCTATGTTTTGGGATCAAAATGAACCTCATACACACCAAACACCTCCTCAAATTCATTATGCATCATAATATGGTCTGTTTTATTGAATGTAAACAAAAAACATATTTGGTTTGTATATATGAAAAAATTAAGATCGTTGCAACCTACACAATTTAAAAAAGGGAATAATTTATAATGATTCATGGTTTGGAACACATATCATATGTGAAGTGTAGTCAGGTATAATTATTTAGAAAAATCAAATATCGCATCTAGATGAAATGAGGATATCATATCATTAAATGAACCCTTTTGATCCCAACCCAAAAATTCAACATATATGTTTATTGTAACGGCTTGTTTCTGGAATCCACCTAGAGGCTCTTCATACCCAGTTGGTGACATGGCCTCATGTGCATTCCTTGAAAGCCATAGGCTGCCAAATAAAATCGAGGGCCTTGGGTGTGATAGTGGGGAAACTATGCCCTCATTGGCAGAGTACACAGTGGATGTAAACATATATACAATAGTGAAAGCTGAAATAATACCAAACTATAGTAACAACGGAAGACTTGTAAATATAAAACTAGAGAATATATATATATATATATAATGATGCATTATACATATATGTCGAATAAAGTATCCAAACCAGTCACAATGATGAATACAATACTAAACCAAATACAAAAGGAAAATAGGTAAACAACTCATCAGCATCGCAAGCCTCAGCATGGTCCCATGCTCTCCAGCTCCAATGAAATCAAGTACCTGATGTAGAAGGGCGTTTTACCTTGTCTATACCTACAATAATATAAACAGTTTGGGCCTAAAAGTGATTCCCAAATAGGTTGTGAGATGAATCATATTAGACAACTACCACAATATCCATGCCTAATAGTAAGTGGGTACATGGTAGGTAAAAGTAAAAAATAAATAAATATGAAGGTACTCAACTGTAACAGTCCAAGATTTTATGAAAAATATTCTTTTTAATTTCACTAATGTCTTGTGTTTTACGCTACACCAAAAGGAGCTTTCACAACACGCATCATTGACTTGCCTTGCATTACACGCAATCGCGACCTTCCTCGATAGCGTGTGTAGTACTCAATAACAAGTTTCACTAAACAACAATATGCTATTAAAATATTATTAAAACTAGCCGTTATGAATAGTAATAACCACTTTTTGAAATTTTGTAAATTTTATTTTTCAAAATGGAATTCATTTTTGGATTCGTAATATCGAAATTAGCTTAGGGTGAAATTTTGGTGATTTTCCGATAACTTTCATATTTTGATGAATAGTGAAAATTACTAAATTTTAATTAAAAACAACTTTTTCAATTGAAATAAATTAATAGTGATAAATTATTAATTTGAGTGGTTTTAAAGTATATTTAGAATATATTTTTACAATTTAATACAATTTTGTTCATTGGATGTAATTTCACATTTAAACCAGTTATAAAAAAGTGTCAATCTTTTGATAGTTATTATCCTTTAAAAACACGCCTTTTGTTTTGACGACAGGAATTAATTTTTAAATTAATTAATGAAACTGATATGTTTTGAATTTGGTAAAATAGAAATCATTTTTGAGTTCATAATATCAAATATAGATTAGGCCTAATTTTTGGTATTTTTCTGAAAACTTTCAATTTTTGATGAATAGTGAAACCACTAAGTGGTAGTAAAAAAAACTGAATTGTTCATAAAACTTAATTTTACCAGTTCTGTGAGTGTAATTTCAAAAATCCGAGAGACACGGTTGATGTCAGTAAGTAAAATGTGGTTCGATGAGATGAAAATAATTTTTTGGTGAATAGTAACTGTTTACTTTTTTTTACCACGGTTAAAAGTAAATAGGGAAATTAAGGGTAGAAATGATATTATTATTACCCTAACACATGTCCTAATTCTATTGAACAATTGTAATTCAACCAAAAACAAACTTAGGAATACATTATGTCCATTTAGGCCCACTTGGATTAGATTAGGACATTTATTATTAATTTATTTAAAGAAGGGTTAAAAGAGTTAAAATCAAAGTTTATTTACTAAAACATTTTTCATATAAATTTATACATAAGATAAATTAGATTTTAAAAATTAATTAGAAAGCTAAATAGATTTCCTACATAATGGTATTTTATTTGTAATATTTATACATCAAATAATTTAATTTATTTATGACACAATGATGATGCAGTAATTATCTTATTAATGAAATATTGACATAATTGATGTTATAAATACCCAAATAAATATAATTTCAGACTTTTTATAAATTACACTAATTTTATAGGTTAATATGACATGTTATTATTGATTTAATTAACTTTTTTAGAACTTATCATTCTGTTATGATTTTCACAAAAATCAATTACTAAATATTGTCAAAATTGACATAAAATAGTTTTTTAAAAAATATTATATTATTAATTGTTATTTTATTCCTAAAAATCTAAGGTTCGTCCAAATGACTTATATAAGGTTATATATATTAATAATAAACAATTTGGGGTTTTTTTGCTTCTTATAGTAAGTTTATTAACCTTATAGTGTAAGAACACAAGAAGACACAGTAAAAGTAAAATTATTTAACTTAATGTTAAATCTAAATGATAAGGTTAAAATAGGAACCTAAACTTGTATAAATTCTATTGGATGAGAGGATTTAGACCCATACCCACCTTATCCACGAAATAAATAAATTTTGAGCTATTTATAACCGAACTTGATTTTATAATAAAATAATAGTTTTAGTTATTCCAAAGGTGCCCCTCTCCTCCCTTATAAAAGGGCACCTCCTCTCTCTCCTCCTCACACCAATTTGAGTATTCAATCTCGGCCAAACCCTGAAAAAATCTCTTCTCAACTTCCCTAGTATCATCCTAGAGGTTCTGGTCTTCTTCAATGACCCATTTTAGTGCCCTAAAAGGAGGTCTCAAAGAGGCGCTTCAAATAAGAGGTAATTTCCGTTACCGATTCATTCAACTTTATTTCTTCTTCCACTTCTTCTTCTTAGGATGTTTCATTATGAAGTAATATAATCAGTATCACTCATATACTGATATGTTATTATAAGTATGAAACAACCCTATTTCACCATCTATCTGTCCTACAGAAAACAAAATCACCGCGCGTGCGTACGTATGGGATACAGTCTCCATGCCATGGTGAAATATATTTTCCACAAACACCTTACATGTATGGGTATTATGGTGTAATGAATAACTATACATATTTATTATAACATCATAATTATTCTGATATATTGTATCATCCACTCCAATTCAATTCAATAATTATGGATATGATATCATCGCTCGTGCGTACGTACGGACTACCGTCTCCACGACGCGATGAGATTCATTCTCCATGTTAACCATTTAAGAATGATTATAAAGTATATATAAGAAATAATAATGAAATATATGACATTATAAAGCTGATGGATTTATGTGTATATATATGAATGTCATCTACTTAATTCCGTTCAACTCAATAAGGAAACGAAAACAGCGTTCATGCGTACGTACGGACTACCATCTCCATGAACGGTGTGTTTCATTTCATTTATCTATCTATTATATATATATATATAATGAATATATAAGATATATAAATCATTTGTTATATTCTGGAAGTAAGTAAATCATGATATAAGTAATAATAATGTCAAGAACAACAAGTCCAAACACCTAGGACAAATGAATCGATTTTACCCAAAACACTCTTTAACATGGAATTTACAAAAGAACGGTTAAAATAAAGTCATATGTGAACCATATATGATATAATAACAATGAGTATGATTCTGGAATAAGTCAATGAAATTATTTAAATCATTATACAGGAGGTTCGGACACTTACGAAGCAAATCAGACCTAAGGTAAGGGAAATATCACAATCTCATTTTTATGTGAGATTGTTTATACTTTAGTATTTACTGGGGTGTATTTTATCATCCACATCCATGTTTCCTAAATATGTAATATTATTTCCATCCACCTACAATTTTTTAAATCCAATTTTACCCTTCGGTGAGTTTTTAGTAAAGAATATGAAAAGAATCTTATGTCGTTTTTCATACGAGGTACTTTTTGACTTTCCCGAAAAAAGTACAAAGAATGTTTTTTAACTTATAAGGCATGAATGGATTTTTAAAACATTATTTCCAAGAAGCTTCCTTTACAATTTTTCATGTTTATTTTTAATCAACCTTTTTTAGTTTAAAAATTTATGACATGTTAAGAAAGGAGAAATGTTTTTTAAGTAGAAAGGATATTTTCCTAAAAAATGGAGTTCAAGTGTTTTATCAAAATTGTTTTCCATCTAAGATAATATAGGGTTCTGATTCTATCCCTATAATTACATTGATTTGATTATGTTGTGATGGAATTATTTTTATGAATTCATTTATCTTATATGAATTGTTTCATGATGTCACGATGTTTAAGAATTCCATTTTTATTACATGGGTTATGCAATGATGTATGATTTATGATTTTTGTGGCACACATAAGAATGGTGTCATTATGATATGGGTGGGACCTATATCTCCCTCCAATGAATTGGGTAATGATTTTATATCTCATGGGATAGACATGGCTGGAATGGTAGGTTATACTGGTTCAGTGAAATAGGACTGAAACGAGGGTGACTCGTTTCAGAAAGGGACTTTGTACACTAAGATAGTCTTGGCAACGAGTCTTGACTAACAAGAAATGATTCTCTATGATTATGTGTGAATGCCACAAAGTTTCATGTTTTATTTTATGATTATTGTTATTACATTTCACTGCCATGATTTACCCCATGTTATGAAATTATGATCTCTTTGGTAGGTTAAGATTTCCAAAAGTTATGTGCTTATGTATATGATGTGATTGATATTTCTTTTGATTACCCTTACTGATCATTTGAGCTCCCCATTTTATGTTTTCTTTTCCCTAGGATATAAATAAAGGTTTTAGGTAAAAAAAGGAAGACCTTTATGGGAGATGTTGAAGATCTTTCACCAGGATTAGAAGATTATATTCCGAGTTTCCAAATACACTAAACTATTACGATCCTTGTGTGTGTGTTTTTGTTATGTACTAAGTATTCCGCAAATGTAATGTAATTTCAATGTACGTAAAGAATCGGGTGTCTACAGTTGGTATCAGAGGAAAAGTTTAGTCAACCTTTGGAGACTAGGATGCGAAAACATTAGTGAGATCCCTAGAGATAGTTCTATGGTCTGTCTAGGGATGTTCCTAAGGTTAAGTATACGTATAGGTTATAGTACTAGAATTACGCTAAAGATCATAGAATTAAACCTAAGATGTTAGATATTGAAGGTACTCCCCCTTTATTATGTTGTTTTCCCTAGCATGTTTTTTTTCCTCTCACACTATTCTTTTTGGGTTTTAGACGATGGCTGGAACCCGACGGAACCGTGTTGATCAATGCAATGGACAATGCAATGATTGTCCTCCTGAACAAACAAATTTTATGGGAGATGGAGTGAAAAATCTTATTGCTATACTTACACAAGCTATGAATCATTATGGACTTCCAAATGAGCAGAGAAGGGAACAATATTCTATTGAGTCCTTCATGAGGCAACGTCCACCTTCTTTCCGTGGGTCTTCTGATCCACTTGTTGCGGAACAATGGATCAGTACCACTGAAAAGATATTTTCAGTTATTCAATGTTCTGAACATGATAAAGTCATCTTAGCAGTATATCGTTTGGAAGGTGAAGCAGATCAATGGTGGAATATTATCAATAATATGAGGCCAAGAGATGAAATTGAGTCCATGGAATGTGACGAGTTCAAGAACTTGTTTTTCATTAAGTACTTCCCTCGTATTCTTCTAACGAAGATGGAAAAGGAGTTTCTTGAGCTGAAGCAAAAGGATGATGAATCTGTTGGTATATACGAAGCAAATTTTACAAGACTTTCAAGGTATGCATCTGGCATTATCATCCAACCTGAAAGTAAAGTTGATTGATTTTTCAGTGGCTTAAAACCAAGTATTCGAAGGGCATTAGCTATAAGAGACTTCAGTAGCTATGAAGAAATTGTGAGTTGTGCTATGAAGGTAGAAATGGAAGTTGGTGTTACATATCCATCTCATGGTTTTGAAAAGAAACGAAAGATGGAGTTTAAGGAGAAATATCAGAATAATGGTGAAAAGGAAATTAATGATTCCTTATGCACAAAGTGTGGAAAGAAGCATGGTGGAGATTGTATTAAAGGGACTAGAAAATGTTTTAAGTGTGGAAAAGAAGGTCATCGAGCAGCTGAGTGTCGAAGTAATGAAAAAAGGGTTTCTAATGATGTGAATAAAGCAAACACTACAGAGAACGCACCACCAACACTTCAATGCTTCAAGTGCAATGAAATGGGGCATTATGCTAATAAATTCCCTAATCCAAGGGTTAGTGATGATCAACATGAGAAACCACTTAAGGAAAAGGACAAAGGGAAGTCACATGCGATCACTATTGGAGATGTTGAATATGACAACGATGTGGTGGAATGATTAATTTTTTATTCCAAAATAATGTTGTATATAGTATTGTGGAATATTGGAATATTTATGTTTTTGATTTCAATAATTTTATGGTACCGGTAACAATGAAAAGTGATTGAGACATTTTTGGTAAACAGATGATATGAGCATAATGAAGGGATAAGAAGATAATGAGATGTTTGATTGTATTCATGAGCTCATGATTGATATAAGGACTAAGTGATATCATGGTTTGAGTATATAGAATTTTGAGGATTTTGGTATGTGGAAAGAGTCAACTTTTAACATCACTCATGTTTTCAATAATGTTCAATGGGTATTCAAGAGAGTACATGATTATGGCCTTTGAATGTTTGGAATGTGACCAACAAGATATATCTTATGATATATGGGGATCAACAATGGTATTAAATCTATGAGAGTGGACTGCAGTATTATGGATAAGCCTAAAGACTGGAATGGATTATGTTGGACATAAGTTAGTATTGTTTGTTTTTTTGATATTATAGATGGGATGTTATAGTAATATAGCTTTAGAAAAGGGGAAAACCTGCAGGACGGGCGACAGCCCATCGCGTCGGACAAGGCTGTAGGAATCGAACCCACAACCGAAGTGCGACTGGCCTTTACCGCCTACCACTGGCCTATAGGAAGTCCCTGTTTAGTAGAAACTAGTTTTATTATATTAAGCAGTATGATATATGAAGTATAAGTCCATTTTAGGAACCATATATGATTAATCTCACTATAGAATGACTTATGTATATTTAATAACTTTTGCTAACCTTTTTTTTGAGATAGATGGAATGACCCGTCATTCTATCACATGATCTGCTAACACTTCACGAATAACTAATTCAAATTCATTTATTTAAGAGATGAAGTGTAAATTGTTCAAGACACGAACAACAGTGAGATTGTACCAAAATAAAGTAAGTATTTATTCTAATTCAAATTCTTCAACTTTAGGGAAAATGATCTTGAAAACCAAAAATGTTGTCCTAGTGCTCTTATATCTGATTAATCAGGTGGTACCTTAGATCATCACAAATTTATGGATTTGTGATTGTTGGATTTTCTATGGCCATGTTCTCTACCACTCTCCATCAGAACATGATGGTTATATTTTTCTTCCATATCCATATTTTCACCTATGTGGAAACCTAGTGATTAGTTTAGTTGGGTAACCGTTACATTTCATACATTCATTTTTAAAGATTGGTTTTGGTATTTCTTTTTACAATGTGGGTTTCTATTAAAGAAACTTTCGAATAGTAAACCATTTATAACCCCGACAAATTTCGAGGGCGAAATTCATTTTAAGGGGAGTAGAATGTAACAGCCCAAGATTTTATGAAAAATATTCTTTTTAATTTCACTAATGTATTGTGTTGTACGCTACACCAAAAGGATCATTCACAACAGGCATCCTTAACTTGCCTTTCATTACACGCAATCACGACCTTCCTCGATAGTGTGTGTAGTACGCAATAACGAGTTTCACTAAACAACAATATGCTATTATAATATTATTAAAACTAGCCGTTATGAATAGTAATAACCACTTTTTAAAATTTTGTAAATTTTATTTTTCAAAATGGAATTCATTTTTGGATTCGTAATATCGAAATTTTCTTAGGGTGAAATTTTGGTGATTTTCGGATAACTTTCATATTTTGATGAATAGTGAAAATTACTAAATTTTAATTAAAAACAACTTTTTCAATCGAAATAAATTAATAGTGATAAATTATTAATTTGAGTGGTTTTAAAGTATATTTAGAGTATATTTTTACAATTTAATACAATGTTGGTCATTGGATGTAATTTCACATTTAAACCAGTTATAAAGAAGTGTCAATCTTTTGATAGTTATTATCTTTTAAAAACACGCCTTTTGTTTTGACGATAGGAATTAATTTTTAAATTAATTAATGCAACTGATATGTTTTGAATTTGGTAAAATAGAAATCATTTTTGAGTTCATAATATCAAATATATCTTAGGCCTAATTTTTGGTATTTTTCTGAAAACATTCAATTTTTGATGACTAGTGAAACCACTAAGTGGTAGTTAAAAAAAACTGAATTGTTCATAAAACTTAATTTTACCGCTTCTGTGAGTGGAATTTAAAAAATCGGAGAGACACAGTTGATGTCAGTAAGTAAAATGTGGTTCGATGAGATGAAAATAATTTTTTTGTGAATAGTAACTTTTTACTTTTTTTTACCACAGTTAAAAGTAAATAGGGTAATTAAGGGTAGAAATGATATTATTATTACCCTAACACATGTCCAAATTCTATTAGACAAGTTTAATTCGACCAAAAACATACTTAGGAATAAAATATTTCCATTTAGGCCCACTTGGATTAGATTAGGACATTTATTATTAATTTATTTAAAGAAGGGTTAACAGAGTTAAAATCAATGTTTATTTACTAAAACATTTTTACTATAGGTTAATAAATAAGATAAATTCGATTTTAAATATTAATTATAAATATAAAAATATTTCCTACATAATGGTATTTTATTTTTAATTTTTATACATCAAATAATTTAATTTATTTATGACACAACGATGATCCAGTAATTATCTTATTAATGAAATATTGACATAATTGATGTTATAAATACCCAAATAGATATAATTTGAGAATTTTTATAAATTACACTAATTTTATAGGTTAATATGACATGTTATTATTGATGTAATTAACTTTTTTCTAACTTATAATTCTTTTATGACTTTCACAAAAATAAATTACTAAATAGTTTCAAAATTGACATAAAATAGTTTTTAAAACAAATATTATATTATTAATTGTTATTTTATTCCTAAAAATCTAAGGTTCGGTCAAATGACTTAGATAAGGTTATATATATTAATAATAAACAATTTGGGGTTCGTTTGGCTTCTTATAGTAAGTTTATTAACCTTATAGTGTAAGAACACAAGAAGACACGGTAAAAGTAAAATCATTTAAGTTAATGTTAAATCTAAATGATAAGGTTAAAATATGAACATAAACTTGTCTAAATTCTATTGGATGAGAGTATTTCGACCCATCCCCACCTTATCCACGAAATAAATCAATTTGGAGCTAATTATAACCGAACTTGACTTTATAATAAAATAATATTTTTCGTTATTCCAAAGGTGCCCCTCTCCTCCCTTATAAAAGGGCACCTCCTCCCTCTCCTCCTCACACCAATTTGAGCATTCAATATCGTCCAACCCCGACCAAAATCTCTTCTCCACTTTCCTAGTATCATCGTAGAGGTTATGGTCTTCTTCAAAGACCCATTTTAGTGCCCTAAAAGGAGGTCTCAAAGAGGCGCTTCAAAGAAGAGGTAATTTCCGTTACCGATTCTTTCAACTTTATTTCTTCTTCCACTTATTCTTCTTAGGTTGTTTCATTATGAAGTAATATAATAAGTGTCACTCATATACTGATATGTTATTATAAGTATGAAACAACCCTATTTCACCATCTATCCATCCTACGGAAAACAAAATCACAGCACGTGCGTACGTACGGAATACCGTCTCCACGCCATGGTGAAATCTATTTTCCACCAACACCTTACATGGATGGGTATTATGGTGTAAATAATAACTATACATAGTTTTTATAACATAATAATTATTCTGATATATTGTATCATCCACTCTAATTCAATTCATTAATTATGGATATGATATCATCGCGCGTGCGTACGTACGGACTACCGTCTCCACGACGCGATGAGATTCATTCTCCATGTTAACCATTTAATAATGATTATAAAGTATATATAAGCAATAATAATGAAATATATGACATTATAAAGCTACTGGATTTATGTGTATATATATGAATGTCATCTACTTAATTCTGTTCAACTCAATAAGGAAACGAAAACAACGTTCATGCGTACGTACAGACTACCGTCTCCATGAACGGTGTGTTTCATTTCATTTATATATCTATTATATATATATATACTGAATATATGTGATATATAAATCATGTTTTATATTTTGGAAGTAAGTAAATCATGATATATGTAATAATAATGTCAAGAACTACAAGTCCAAACACCTACGACAAATGAATCGATTTTACCCAAAACACTCTTTAACATGGAATTTAAAAAAGAACGGTTAAAATAAAGTCATAAGTGAACCATATATGATATAATAACAATGATTATGATTCTGGAATAAGTCAATGACATTGTTTAAATCATTATACAGTAGGTTCGGACACTTACGAAGCAAATCAGACCTAAGGTAAGGGAAATATCACAATCTCATTTTTATCCGAGATTGTTTATACATTATTATTTACTGGGGTGTATTTTATCATCCACATCCATGTTTCCTGAATATGTAATATTCTTTCCATCCACCTACAATTTTTTAAATCCAATTTTACCCTTCGGTGAGTTTTTAGTAAAGAATATGAAAGGAATCGTTTGTCGTTTTTCGTACGAGGTACTTTTGATTATTCTGACAAAAGTACAAAGAATGTTTTTTTAACTTATACGACATGAATGGATTTTTAAAACATTATTTCCAAGAAGCATCCTTTACAAGTTTTCATGTTTATTTTTAATCAACTTTTTTTATTTTAAAAATATATGACATGTTAAGAAAGGAAAAATGTTTTTGAAGTAGAAAGGATATTTTCCTCAAGAATGGAGTTCAAGTGTTTTATCAAAATTGTTTTCCATCTACGATAATATAGGGTTCTGATTATATCCCTATCATTACATTGATTTGATTATGTTGTGATGGAATTATTTTTATGAATTCATTTATCTTATATGAATTGTTTTATGATGACACGATGTTTAAGAATTTCATTTTTATTACATGGGTTATGCAATGATGTATGATTTATGATTTTTCTGGCACACATAAGAATGGTATCATTATGAGATGGGTGGGACCTATATCTCCCTCCAATGCATTGGGTAAAGATTTTATATCTCATGAGATAGACATGGCTGGAATGGTAGGTTATATCGGTTCAGTGAAATAGGACTGAAACGAGGGTGACTCTGTTCAGAATGGGACTTTGTCCACTAAGATAGTCTTGGCAATGAGTCTTGACTAACAAGAAATGATTCTCTATGACTATGTGTGAATGACACAAAGTTTCATGTTTTACGTTATGATTATTGTTATAATATTTCACTACCATTATTTACCCCATGTTATGAAATTATGATCTCTTTTGCAGGTTAAGATTTCCAAAAGTTATGTGCTTATGTATATGATGTGATTGATATTTCTTTTGTTTACCCTTACTGATCATTTGAGCTCACCCTTTTATTTTTTTCTTTTCCCTAGTATATAAATAAAGGTTTTTGGAAGAAAAAAAGAATGATCTTTATGGGATATGTTGAAGATCTTTCACCAGGATTAGAAGATTATATTCCGAGTTTCCAAAGACACTAAACTATTACGATCCTTGTGTGTGTGTTTTTGTTATGTACTAAGTATTCCACAAATGTAATGTAATGTCAATGTACGTCAAGCTTCGGGGCTCTACATCAACAATATACAATCCACTGTTTGAATATCAAGAAACTACTAAACGATCAGGAAAACACAACAGGTAACCTTTTTGGAATCACACTCCGTCTAACCCCTATGGTCCTACCTAACAAGTACAAGAAACCCTCTGGGAAGCACACACAGTCTCACCCCTCTAGTTTAGCTAAGGTATAGACACTCAAAGGAAGCACTCACCGTCAATTCCCCATATAGCCTCATGTCGGTACTAAAGGCGGTCTAGAGAAGCACACATGTAACCTTCCCTATGTGGCCTATGTCGAGGAACTATAGAATCTCTAAGGAAGAACACTACGTCAATTAACCTTGTGGTCTCGTATCGTAATATTATAAAAAACACTCTGGAGAATCCCTTACGTCTGTTGTCCCTATGGTCTACTACACTAGGTTCTTACGACACTGTGTAAATCAACAAGTATAGAATCGTGTATCGGCCAATGTAAACCTCAAGAAATAATTGTCTAGAATTGTACAACATATCAACATGTGAGAACAATAGTCACACTATCCTACAATACTAGGAATGTTAAAGTAAACAACATCCAAACAGGCGACTAGAACAAAAGGACAGAACTGAAAAAACATGTATGTGCAACACATCCAAAGCCCAACAATTCACCGTATTCACAATCAAATATCATCTAATATAACACACAACTATAGAAAAAAACAATATGGCTATACCGGTAATAGCTGAGTACCCCGTTCAAGGGTATTGGTAAATTTTTACATAAAACTCAAGGACATTCAACAGAAAGGCATGAACCACCCACCTTAGTGGTAATAGATCACAATATGTGATCCTCGAAGCTTGATTCTCCCTAGAAAATCGAAAATCTAGAAATTGTCTAAAATGATCAACCCTCAATTTCTCACGAGTGAGGAGAAAATAGAAGATGATTCGCTAGGAGAAGAGATAAGTCACTGATGCAATTCCAACACATCCATCGTTGTTTAATTCGGAGGATGGATGCTCAGCCAGGGGCTCAACAAAGATCCCCGGCTGCTTGGAACTCTCAGATGAACTAGGTTGAGAATGGGATGGTTCAATCCGTAAGACGTGAACCCGATGAGTTTAATGAAACACACAAAATACATGGAGTTTACTTTTAATGTACATGGTGTGTATACACCGTTTCCATACACCATTTTTTGTGGTCTCCAGGTCATCCGACATGGCTGTCTTCAAGGCTTCTACATGACCAACACACTGCTACCTGTGGTAACTGAGTACATAGTGTGTACACAAAAAGTACATGGTGTGTACTCATAAAGTACACTGCATGTACAAGAATAATTTGCAGAAAATCATCTTTTCTAAAAAAATCTAGAAAAAAGAAACACATACCTGAACAGAAGTTCCATGTTCTTACAAACTTACCCCCTTAAATAAATTCATCCCTAAATGTATCTAGAAAGGATACGTAGAAGAAGAAACCAAGAACAGCATTAGCCGTTGAGATCGTATATCAGCCTCCCCCTCCCTAGTCTTATCATGTACTCGACCAGGTTTCCATAGAATACTACCAGAGGAGAAGACTGACCACAGAGAACATTCATACATTGATCATCTATCCAGATAGGGTGTCCATAAATGATGCGTCCACTTCCAACTCAACCTCCTTCAGTTGGAAAATATGAGATGGATCTGAAAAGTAACGTCGAAGCTGAGAAATGTTGAAAATGTCAGGCATAGCTCAGTACCTCTAAGGTAACTTCAAACGATAGGCCACCAGCCCAAATCTCTCCAACATCTCAAATGGCACGACGTAACCTAGAGAGTGCTTACCCGATCACCTAATCCATCTATGTCCCAACCTCAGTGTGGCACGCAAGAAATCCTGATCATTGACCATGAACTCAAGAGGATGTATCTACTGATCAGCATAAGAATCATGATGATACTGTGCAGTAGACATCCTCTTCTGAATCAACTCTATCTACTCTATAGTCTCCTCAATAAGACGAGTTCCTAGAAAATCTGCCTCTCCTACCTCTAGCCAACAGAAGAGTGATCTGCATGGCCTACCTTACAGAGCCTCATATGGTGCCATCTGAATAGTTTCTTGAAAAATATTGTTGTAGTAAAACTATACAATAGGTATATGTTTCTCCGAAGAACCTCCAAAATCCATAATGCATGTTCGGAGCATGTCCTCAAGCACCTGAATAATACACACGGACTGGCCATCTGTCTGGGGGTGGTAAGTTTTAATCAAATGTACCTGTGTACCCATAGCCTTATGAAGCACCTTCCAGAACGGAGAAGTAAAATGTGCATCCCTATCTGAAATGATGGATTTTAGAACTCCATGAATATGTAAAATCTCATGAATATACAACCATCCCAGCTCATCAACAATGATGGCCTCCTTGAATGGAATAAAGTGAGAAACCTTTGTGAGTCTATCAATGACAACCCCAACTACATCATTCCCTTAAGGCGACCTCAGTAAACCTATCATGAAATCCATCGCAAAGTCATTCCACTTCATCTCAGGAATGGGAAAATGATTTAAAATCCCTACTGGTTGTTGAGGCACCACCATGACCTGCTAACAGGTGGAACACCTCATGACGAAACCAGCAACGTCCCTTTTCATACCTTCCCACCAATACTGACAGTGTAGATCACGATACATCTTGGTGACACTAGGATGAACTTCCTGAACCAAGGAATGAAAATCCTGCATCAACTTCTCACATATATCTTCTAGCACCCATATGCATCCCTAGAATCAGAAGATCTCAACCTCCCTTATGGTCCATCCAGGAATAGGGTCCTTTCCTAACACACTTTCCCGTAGGACTAGGCCTTCAAAATCTGATAGATACCTCATTTGTACTCTAACGAGAAGTGTAGAGGGAACATCAATATAGAAATAATGGTCTTCCCCTCTCTGTCTTCCACCTCCAAATGCATATTTAGGAATAGATCCATAAGCTGGAACTCACTACTGACCTCTTGAACTACCTATATATATGTCCTTATACTCAATGCATCGGCCATTGCATTGCCTTTCCTCATTGTATAGGAAAGAACCATGTAAAAATACTGAAGGTACTCAACCAACATTTGCTGTCTAAAATTCCGATCACACTAAATGAAGATGTACTTGAGACTCATGTGGTCCGTGAAAACCAAAAAATGCTTCCCAGAAGGTAATGTATTCAACAGTGGAAGTCATGAACAATAGCTGCTAACTCTAGATCGTGCGTAGTGTATTTCTTATCTTGTGGCCTCAAATTTTGAGACTCGTATGCAATGTAATCATCTCCCTACATAAACACATCTCACAGCCTCATACATGATGAATCACATTAAATAATATTGCTCTTTCCCGGCTCTGGAAATACTAGTATCGGTGAAAAAGTCAACCTCCCCTTCATATTTTGGAAGGAAGGCTCACATGAATCTGATCCTTTGAACTTCGCAACCTTCTTAGTCAGAACTATTAGCAGTGCTTTTAAGAGTGAAAAGTCTTGTATAAAATTTCTGTTGTATCTAGCCAGCCCTAGAAATCATTGCACCTCAATGATGTTCTTCGGATGCTCCCAGGATACTACTGCTCTCACATTCTATGGGTCTACCGATACTCTTGCCTCTATGATAATATGACCTAGTAAGTGAATCTTATATATCAAAAAGAGGCAGTTTGAGAGCATATCATATAACTGATTCTCCCTCGGTGTACTCCGAACGATCTCAAGATGGGTAGCGTGGTCGTTTCGAGTGTGAGAGTACCCCATGATATTGTCCATGGAGACCACCATGATGGGATCCCAGCATGGATAGATCATTCGGTTCACTAGTGCCATGAAAACTGTAGGTGTGTTCATGAGACTAAACGGCATAACCTACTACTTGTATAGACCATGCATGCTCCAAAAGGCTGTAAGAGGTATATCGGATGGTGTAATGTGAAACTAATGATAACAAGACCTCATTTCAATCTTCTATAACACCTGGGCTCCACAAATCTGATCAAATATATCATCAATCTTAGAATAGGATATCTATTCTTGACTGTCAACTAGTTCAACTTATGATAATCCATGCAATGTACGAGAGTGTTTTCTGCTTTCTTCACTAAAAGTAATTGTAAACCTCAAGGAGTAGTGATGGGTTGAATGAAACCCTTTGACTGCCACTCCTCTAACTTCTTCATGATCTCTTGAAACTCTAGTGTAGCCATCATATAATGAGGAATAGACACCAGTGTCACTCTTGGAAGAAGCTCAATCAAAAATTCCACCTTGTTCTCTAGAGGAAAACCTAAAAGTTCTCTAGAAATATTTCCTTGAGACAACCCATCAAAGGAGGAAAGTCCAACATAGAAGTCCCTCTAATCATCCATATATATACCAACAATATGACCTGTAATTCCTCCTAACCCATGATGTTCTAGAACCTCTCTACTCGCCTAGACATCCCACTCGCCCTTATGAAGAAATGATATTCTCTCTGGTGAAGTGAAACTCACCCTACGACGATAACAGTCGACGACTTCCTCGAAGGGAACAAACCAGTCCATTTTGAGAATGAAATCATAGCCTATCATATATAGTACATAGAGGTCCCAAAAAAAGTGACACCCACCAACCTCTAGAGGGCACTCCTTACACTAACATACACTCACTATTCTAGTCCCCAATGGTGTGTCAAATGTCAAGATGTCAGGACGAGAAAAGATGTAGATACATAGGCTCTCCACAACCGCAATAGTTATAAATATCTGGGAAGACCCTATATTGAAAGGAGCAGAAGTTAAAATCGAGGAAATTAAGATCGTACCTCAAACTGTAGAGGGTCTAGCATCCTGCTCTTGATGGGTCTGCTCCACTCCAATGTTTCTAGCCTACACTACAGTCCTGTGACCCTGCCTGACCACTCTAAGTTGATCCCCTCTACTATATCTGAAAGACCAGAGATAGACCACCATGACCAGGACCTCCACCTAGGCCTGAACGGCCAGAAGAACTCTAGTTTCCTAACTGGTGATAAACTGGTGGTGCTGCATCCAAATGCGGAGTCATAGAAGAACCCCTGTCACTAGAAGCTAGTGAGAAGATCTGATAGAAATGCTAATGCTGACACATCTTGTCGAATGATTGGCACTCTAATAGGAATTTTGGGTAGTGTGGCCCCATATGCCCACTTCTTCTGCACTAGTATCTCACCACCTGGATACTATAAGAAGTGTCTCTCCTCCTTGGATCAGTGCGGGAAGACTCATTGTGGCGCTTCCTACTGTCTGTAGGTGCGATCTAACTCTAGATGTCGAGCTACCCTGGCTCACAACTTTATAATCCCTCAGATTGCACTCTGTGATCAGTTCCTGATTGAAAATATAAGTTATATATGTCAGCCACAATCTGTTCTCCTACAATCAGAGGGAATGTGTCAGACCATCGTCAAACTTCCTTACAATGAATAACTGATCACATCATAAAATATGTTTTAAGTGATTAAGCTCGATAAAGCGGGAGGAATACTCCATAACATAATGAGTACCCTCCTCCAGACTCAAAAACTCCCAGTCTTGATTGGCCCTCATGGTATCTGGATAGAAGTAGTCATAGAAGGGGCGTTGAAACTCATCCCATTCCATAACCTATTGGTGTCCCACCTGTGAGATCACATCCCACCACCTCTTGGTGGAGTCCTGAATCATATAGGTATAGAGATTAAAACTACACTGTAGAGGTGTCTCTAGATGCTAAAATATCATCATCATGTCTTCCTTCCATGACTCTGCATCATGGGGTCTTCCATCCCTTGAGAAAGTGGGAGGATGCTGCTACTGGAAGACCCACGTCAAATCAGTCATCGATAGGGTAGGAAGAAGTTCCCCATGAAAGGTCTACATCATCCCAATAAAGCCTTCCATGAACTGTGCATCAGCACCTGTGTCTGGTATTATGGCTGTTGCCAAGACTGAAACAACAGGAGGATCTACGGGAAGTCCCTCATCAGCCATAATGGGTGTCTGATCACCACATCGCAACTGCCGTAGAATTGGAGGATGTCACAACGGCATGACTCTGCAAGGTCGAATGCACACCATAGATACATATTATCAAGGAATGAAAACATGATGTACAAGAATGGAAAAGGGGAATGAAATCATTCATGTTTTGCAAAACATGACTACACGGCGTGTATGTCCCTTGCACCGCGTGTTCCCTTAATTCATTCACATAGACTTGTACTCCTGCCAGAACTAGTCGTGTAACACCCCATAGACACGGCGTGTACATGAATACTCTTCCCCTACCCGAGTCCTTATACATGGTTAAGACACACAGATCTCCTAAGAGAAGACTACATGGCGTGTTCAAGATAGACACAGTGTGTAGTAGACAAGCTTCACCTGGTCCGTGATGTTAGTGAAATGACATGACACATGACTCATTCAACACTGCATGTTTGAGGAGGACATGACATGTATGTGAAAGTGTAGAAACGGCACATGATGTTCATGACATGGTCGTGTACCAAGGTCATACTACACATCGTGTTCAACTAGTACATGGCGTGTTCCCCCCAGACTTTCCACATTCCATTTCAAAGACCACATGACCTATGACACAATTAGAGACTACATGACATTTACATATAGTACATGGCGTGTACTTAAGAAAAACTGTTTATTCCCGAAAATAAGCACAAATAGCGTGTAGTCAAAACTAGATGGCGTGTAGACAAAAACCTCAGAAACTAAATTGGGGCCTAGAAAAACACTAAAACGAACATTAATGTGACAAATTCTGATCCGTGAGGGCCCATAGTACCCGCGAATCAAATCTTGGCATCTTATACATGTTATAACAATGTAAACAAGGTAATGATCAACCAAATTCCGGTCTATGAGGGCCTATAACACCTCAAGAACGAAATTTGTTGCATTCATTCAAGAAAACCAAACACAAACAATACCCTATCAAACTGGAGGCGTTTATCAAGGAATATATCACAAAAACATGAATATTATAAACATAATCTATTACAAAAACACGCAATTGATAATTCACCATAGATGACATGGAAAGAATGCATGAAAAATGATTTCTAGTAAGTGAATATATGATACATGAGATGGAATACCCTCATCTTATCGGGATCCGACAGAAATAGAACCCCAGTAAAATTTATAATAACCAACTCAAATAAATGTGAATCAATCAATGTGAAATCAAATCGACTATAATAATTGATAAACTAGAAAAAATTACAGTTAAACGATGTAGATTGGATTTTCCCTATAAACAGGTTAGCTACTCCCCGACAAAACTTATTACCAAGTTCATATTCTATCTTATCCCTGAATATAGGCTCCAAACATAATTTCAAGGGAAACGAATTCCTCTGATACAACTTTGTAACGCCCAGGTTCCGAAAGCCACCTAGAGTCTCCCCATACCCGGTATGTCACATGGCCTCTAGTGCATTTCCTCGAATTCCAGAGGATGCAAACTAACAGCGAGGGCCTTTGGTGTGTTAGTGGGGAAACTATTCCCTCGTTGGAAGAGTACATAGTGGAAGTAAACAGATATACAATAGCGAAAGAAGTAATAATACCAAACAACAGTAACATCGGATGACTGATAAAGAAACAATTGGGGGATATATATATATATATATAATGATGCATTATACATATATGTCTAGGAAAGTATCCAAACTAGTCACAATGATGAATATAGTACTAAACCAAAGTACAAATGAAAAACAGGTAAGAAACTCCTCCGTAGCCCAAGCCTCTTCTTGGTCCCATGCTCTCCCACTCCAATGCAATCATGTACTTGAGGTAGAAGGGTGCTTTCCATTTTCTATACCTACAATAGTATAATCTTTTGGGGAAAAATCATGGCCCAAACTGGGTGTGAGATGAATCCCAGTAGGCAACCCCCACATGATATGTGCCTAACAGTCAGTGAGTATATTGAAGGTAAAAGTACAGGAAACAATAAACATGAAGGTACTCAAAAATAAATAATCCACAATCTGAATATCAAGCAACAACTAAACAATCAGGAAAACATAACAGGTAACCCACTAGGATGCACAATTAGTCTAACCCCTCTAGTCCTACCTAACTAGTACATGAAACCCTCTGGGCAGCACACACAGTCTCACCCCTCTACTTTTTCTAAGGTATATACTCACTGATGAAGCACTCACTGTCAATTCCTCCTACAGTCTTGTGTTGGTACTAAAGGAGCTCTAAGGAAGCACTTATGTCACATTCCCTCTATGTCTCACTTCGAGGAACTAAAAACTCTATGAGGAATCACTCCACGTCAATTCTCCCTACGGTCTCGCATCATAATATTATAAAAGACACTCTAGAGAATCTCTTACGTCCATTCTTCTTATGGTCTACAACACTACGTTCTCATAGACCTATGTATATGAACAAGTAGAGCATCGCGTATTGGATAAAGTAAACCTCAAGAACTAATTGTCTATACTTCTACAGTATATCAGCATGTCAGAAAAATAGTCACACCATCCAAAAATACTAGGCATGGGAATGTAAATAGCAGTCTAGCAGGGGACTATGCCCAAAGGTCAAAATAGGAAAAACATGCATGGGTAAAACATCCAAAAGAAAATCAATTCACCATATTCATAATAAAATATCATCTAATCTAGCATACAAGCATAGAAGTAAAACAAAATGGATTAAATGGTATGCATGCAATACATCGTTCAGGGGTATTGGGTAATCTACATATAAAACTCATGGCCATTAAACAAAAAGGCACGAACCATCTACCTCCAAGTTAGGATATCACTATATGTGAACCTCGAATCTTGAATCTCCTTAAAATGTCGAGTATATACAAAAACATCTAAAACATTCAACCCATGATATCTGACGAGAGAGTAGAACATAGAATATGACGCTCTTGGAGTTGAGAGAACTCACTGATGAGATTCCAACACAACTATTGGTGTTTGACTCGGAAGACAAACGCTCGATTGGCAGCTCTTCAATGATCAACGGCTGCTCGACCCTCTCTGACAAAAAAGGTTGAGAAAAGGATGGTTTTGTATATAAGACGTGACCCTTCTACATTTAAGGAAAAAAATACATGGCGGGTAATTATGATGTACACGGTGTGTATTGAGCGTTTTCATACTCTGCTTTAGGCAAAATCTAGGTCATCCCACATGGTTGTGTCCAAGGCCGGTACATGGCCAGCACACGACTTCCCGTAGAAACTGAATACATGGTGTGTACTCATAATGTACATGGTGTGTAATCATAATGTACATGGCGTGTAATTAAAAAATCTCGGAAACTCCACTTTTCCCAAAAACTCTTGAAAAAAAAGATTAATGAAATAAAGATCTAGGTTATTATATTTATATATGAAAAAAATTCATGTGATTCCCACACAAGAAAGTATTTCTTCTATTCAAATTAAAAATATATCAGTATATTAGGAATACCAAAAAGTAAAATTCATCCAGAATATTAATCAATGTATTTTTAATTATGGCCTAAAAATTAACTAATTCATAAAAGTTATTAAATATAACAATAAGACATAAATATCAATTATGGGACTAATTAATCTATGTTCATTGAGTTTTTTCAGAAGTAATTCTAGTATCATGACCTCAAAAACATACTCCCTTGAATATGATTTTGTATAGTGCATTAATTGTTAATACATTGAATAAAATTGGATAAATTATAAATAAAAAATATAATATATTAGAGGAAACATGGTTACATATTATATTAGGTACAAAGAATAAAAAAAATCACATAAAATATCCTAATCAATTAAATTTTTTACATAAGAACCTTCCATGAATTGAAAATATAAATTAATGATCTTCTTAACAATATAGGATTTTATATTTAAAAATATATTTAAATGAGAATTCTAATATTATTGATGGATTTAACTCATGTAACAATATTAATATATCTATTTTATTTACATAATATTAATCATATGTATAATATGTCCATATATTAATAGGTGGAAAGGATTTAATATGGAAAACATTTTTTGAAATAGATTTATAATGTTTTACTTTTTATGTTTTATTTTTTTACACTATAATTTCAATTTTTGGGATATTTCCATCCTCAAACCACTACTAAAACCAATCAAATATAATATTTTCATGTCTTTAGTTTTCACTAATAAAATAAATGAATGTTTCCAATGGTATTAATTATCAAGATATTTATTTCTAGTAAAATTAACACATAAATGATGTCATTAATTAAGAAATATCCTATTCGTGAATAATATTTGAATTTTTTTCTTATATTATAATTAATTTATAGTGAATAAAAATGATATAATCTAAGAAAATATGACAAATACTCAATATAGATATTTGTTTCCTATGTATAATTACTGAGTTATTTTATAAATCATATTTTAAAAATTATGTACATAATGAATAGAATGTGATTTTATATTATTTCCAATATTTATAACATAGCCCATCAATAAAATCCAAGACAAAACAACATGTAAATTTATTTCCCAAAAATTAACGATTTCACATTACTAGAAATAAAATATATTTTATATTTTTTCCTACGAAATAGAATATTAAAATAATTATAAAAAGAATTTCTTATAATTTCAAACATATAACTAGAAAATATCAAAACCCCAATGCTAATTGTCCATAGTTGGTGGTAATTTAATTACAGTAGAATATATTTAAGAGATAAAATCACCAATGATCATGCAGTTCAGTAATCTAGAAGAAACTAGATACATACACGGTTCCCATATTATATTGGTATGTAAAAATAGAACATAAAGATGAAAATAAAATATTTAATCGACACATGTTCAATGAATTTATATTTTGAACCTAGGGAATGAAAAAAAGGATAGGGTGACCTAATATTCTCAGTATCAGTGACATGAATTAATAATAAGTGAAAATATTAAAATTTGACATAATGGCAAGGTTAATAACATAAAAATATATGTCTTCAATAAAATGAGAATGGGAATAAATCCATATAATTTTTCATAGTGAAATCTCATGGAATTTAATAAGTGAATAGTGAATGAAGAAAATGATAAATAACTGGATTTCATGTATCTACAACATGAACCATTATTCCGTCAAGACAATTGTATTATGTGGGTAGGAACCCATCTCATTAAATCATGGATACAAACACAAAGGGTTTTTTCCAACTCTTTTATTTCATGAGACATGTCGATTCATCGAGGGGCTTTAATCGGACCCACCCATTACTGAAATCCAATGAATTCATCATACATTGATTCAATCCCAAAATGATATGACGTATCAAATATCTTTATTGATTAGAGGATACAAATATATCATTATTTCACCTTTCTATGTAAACAACATATGTAATAATGGAATAAGAATTTAATAATAATATATATATATAGTGCAAGAAAATATGGATATTTGTTAATATTATTTGTTAAAATGAATATTTATCAAAAAAATTAGTATATAAACCACTGAAAATTTATTTAATGTGAAATACCATGTTGGTATCAAAGAAATTTAAATTATGACAAAGTCTCATAACATGAGTCCGTTTGATTTCTAAACCTGATTATAAATTCCTAGGTAATCCAATTAAACAAATTAATTAATTTATTAAATTCAATTAATACATTTTTATATGTATTATAACTTTATTATATTCATATATGGAAATTATCATGAGTTATAAAATAAAATTTTATCATTCGTGTGAGTTCTTTTCCTTGTTTTTCATGATAAGTTTAGTGGAAAACATATATGTAAAATCACATAAATGAGAATATATTTTCAAAATTGAAATTTTATGTTATTGATTTTATTAAAAAATATTATATGGTTATATATTTCGATTTTTTATATGGTATTATGATGAATATTTGCATTAAATGTTTTTGAAAATCGTATAGATTTTTTTGAATATTCAAGATCAAGATTTATTTTTTTAATTATTATTATGTATAAATACTTGTTCTCCATATTTAGATAAGTTGTAATACCTATATTATAATATTGTTTTAAATATATAAATGGTTTTATGACCATACTGGAAGGTGTAAATACAAATTGAAACCACGTTGTCCATTAATGACATAAATTAACACATTAGAGATGATGTTTTTATGTTAAGAAAAAATATACGAGGAAGAGAAATTATAATGGAATTTTACAGTAACATAATAAAATTCCATTATATTTATGATATTTGGGTTATTGTGAATGTTATTATAGATGTTTTGAGGGATATATAATAAAATTAAGTAAAATAAATGAATGTGAATGGGGAAGATTATAGGTTTTGACTCTACAATTATTCTCCATGAGAAACTCCTTAAGAGGCATTGGTCTGGTAATAAATTAAGAAAAGTCTCCTGGACATGGGGGAGATACTTTTTAAGAGTAATGGGAATAAATTGGGATATCGTATATGATTTGTTTTTGTAAGGAGAATAGGTAGTGATGGGTGTTATTTATAGTGGAGGAGATGATTGTTTTTTATTATTCTTTTCATTAATTACGTATTTTGCCACATGAAAATAAATATCAATGGATCTTGTGACTAAAAATAGCAACTAATACATGGGATATCGAACCAATGGTTCTTATATCAACCATACATCACCTATTACTAAATAATTCATGAATTTAGATAAAATAGTAAATTAACATATTACATTATTCTGGAACAATGAAACTAGTTTGTAATAAAAACCCTTAATTAATAAAAGCCATTTTTATAAATTTATAATTGAAAAATGATAACCATTTCAAAAAATTATTTTATAAATATGATAAATAAAATTTTTAATTAAAATCATCATTTACTCAAATAATCATATTTTAAAATTATAAATTTGTTTATAAAACATTGAAAAATAATTTACATTTCATAAAAATAAGTTATAATCATAAAAGAATATTAATTTATGATTATATATATAACGAAAATAAAATATAACTATTAAATAATTATAAAAATTAAAAATTGTTATTAAACATTTATCTTTCAAAAACGTTAATACTCTTAATTTATCATTTTTATAATATTTATGTACTTACACATTGATGTAATTTAATTATATTCATATTTATAATATGAATAAATTTTATTTAAATATTAATAGGTGTTGTTACAATCCTATTTTGTAAAGTAATGTTCCTAAGTTCCACATTGCTTTTCCAACGTCCATATTAATGTTTTATTGGAATATATTCCTTAATATCTTTAAAAACCTTTGTTTTCATTCATTCTCTATATATTGTGTTTCAATAGAATCCTATATTTTATTTTAAATGATTCATTATATATTAATTAATTTTTAGGTAATCTAAGGTATAAAATGTATTTAATTTATTTTAGTGGTCACATAATGTAAAATCAATGGGTGTTATATTCTTCACACCTTTATAATTTTAATTCCAGACAATTTCTCTCGAATAATAACCTATGACTATATAAGATTGGTTTTTATTCATAACATCATTTGTCTTCGACATTACTTATCCTGTATTATTGTTTCTCTAATGAATATTTAAAAGTTCAGTCATGCTATTTGTCAATACATGCTCTCTTGTGTTGTGAATTTTGATAGGCTATTTGCAGTAGAAAAAATCATGTTCCAAACCTATTTCTTCACATGTGAGTATATTTGTTTGGTATGAAATTTAAATCATCAATAATTATATTTGGAACACATCATGAAATTGGTATTGATTTGGAGTATCACTAATTAGTATGAAATAACTATGATTCATTCAAGAATTCCAAATTGTTCATTGTACCTGGGACTTAGATTCCCATTATTACTAGGCCTTAAAAAAAATTTCAAAGTGGACACCTTAAAAGAGACATTATATCCCAACTTTTATTGTAAATCCTTTATCTTGTTTTAATCATAAGGTTATTCCTACATTGGGCTTATTTAAAAATATCTTGAATAGTGTTTTCCTTTTTCATTGTATGTTCAATATGATCTAGGCGTATATATTTCCTCTCACATACATTGTCCAAACAAGATAGAGTTCAAAATCTCTTTCCATATAATGTGTGATATGGTTCAATTTGAATTAAACAATTTGAACTATTATTGTAGGAACATTCCACAATGGTAAATACTAATCCTATATTCCATGATAGTCATGTGATAATGATCTAAACATGTATTAAAATTTTTCTAGTCCTTAAAATGAATTTCATATTGAGGGTGATAAGAAGTACTCCTATTTATTTTATAATCCAAAATCATCAAAATACACTTCAAAAAATATATTTTTAATGGGAATCATGATCATACACTATTGATTGAGGTTTACCATGAAGTCCGACAACATCATTAATATACACTATTTCTACGTGCTATAGTATAAAATACAACCTTATAGGGAAGAATTTTGCATATGTTGTATATTGATCGAAAATTACCAATATTTAACCATTTGTATTGGAGTTTTTGGTGATCTAGTGACAAACTATATATTAACGTAATACCACTTCCAAATAATTATTGATATAGGTTACTAGAAATCTCTAGGATGTTTTAATTAGTCGTCACTTGTTGAAATAATAGGCACCTCAACATACAATAAGAAATTTCCCTCATCTTGTTATCCCACCAAAAATATTACTTCAAATCTCTATGCAACTTTTTACTACTTACTTGTACAATGGAATTTGAGATATAGGAAACTTATAATTGTTACTCTATTTAGTTTAGGTATATGTGGAACATATAACCTCTTTCTAAATTTCATTACTCTATCCTCATACACAATGTCTTCAAATATTACATCCTTATCATCTTTAATTTACTTTTGAAATTTCTAATATTTTGAATGGGAGATTATTATATTCTATAGTAAAGATGGTTTCACAATATGATGAAAAATTAGCAATGATTACTCTTACTTATATGTTCTGATATCCATCTTTACTAAATATTATAAAATTTAATACTTATAAATAAATAATTTTTTTAGAATTCCATATAATTTACTTTTTAATTCAACTAATACCATATTTTATTTTGTAGTGGATGTTTATTTTGGAACCACAACCTATCAGAAACTTGATCAATCACAGTTTCTTCTTATTGAGTTCATTATGTGTAGAGTTGTATTTAAAACCATTGTGATCCATATATATATATATATATCACATATTTATCCAAGGATATAATGTCTCCATATCTTTTGATCAATTATTACAAATTATAACTCAATTTCATGATTAGTATATTGTTTTCATAAGTATTCAACTTCCTTGATGTATACGTAATTAATTTATCATTTTTCATAAAAACACAACATAATAAATTCTTTTCTGCATCATTGTATATGAAAAACACATCACATCATGATGATATATTAAAAATTTGGAGAATTGAATAATCATCATTTATATAATTTTAAGCATTATTGTATTCATTTGTCCATATGATTGTTACCGATTTATGTGTGATAATTGATAAAGGTTTTGCAAATAAAAAATACTAAAAGAAAAGATGATAGTAACATCTTAAACCAATAAAACTATGGACATTAGTTGTGTTCGTTGTCATAAGATGTTCAAGGATTTACATTTTATTCCCAATATTAACTAGGATTCCCTCCTTCGTATCAGAATGACCAAGAAAATGAATTTCATAATGCAAGAATTATAATTTTATAAATCTACTATATAACAATTTCCTTCACAGAGAGTCAAGTATAATCCACGAGTGATTCACAAGGTCTTCATAGATTTTATCATACACAAAAATATCATCAATTAATACTATAAGAATAACATCATGATTAGCATTAATAATTTATTCCATAGGTCTATGAAAATAAATGGTGCATTAGATAATCCAAATGACATTACTATAAAGTCATAATGTCCATATATCATTTCAAAAGCTGAATTTTTTTGGTCTTACACCCTCACATAAAATTCATGTTATCCATAATGAAGTTCAATAATCAAAATATATTGATGTCTATGAATTTAATGAAATAAATCATCAATTCATGGTAGATGATACTTTTTAGTAATTGAAATATAATTTATTTCTCCATAGTAAATGCACCACCTCTTGGATCTATATTTTTTATTAACAAACATAATAGGGGCTCCCAATGTAGAAACACTAGGGAGAATAAATCGCTTATTACCCAACTACTCGAATTTTTTCCTAGCTCATATAATTATAATTTGGCCATTGTATAAGGAATATTTTATATCAGTCATACGTCATGGATTAAATGATTTTTAAACATAACATCATACTCCTGGGTGTGTCTCGATAATTCCTCAATAAATACGTAAATTTATTTCAGTATAACTTCATCATTCTCAACATGAAGATGACTTTCCTCATACTTAGTTGTTATTTTCTCCTCCTCCAAAAAAAATTATTTTGTAAAGATGATTAGGGTAGATATATATAAGAATCTTTTTATAATGATTCTACTATACAGAAAATGTATTCTACATCATTTATAAAATTAATAATTTAGTTCTTATTATAATAAATTATCACATCATATTTGGAATTCCTGTCTATAGAGAATATTAAAACAAAGTCAATAATGGGTATGATGATAATGTCAGAAACTAAAGCATGTTTATGTGTTATCATGAAGAATTTTACCATATTAAATAATATAATGTTGGTTAATTGTTGTTATTATTCATAAGATGATAAGGTATTCATAACATTGTCTCAATCTTATCTACTCGAACAATAACTGTGTAGTCTAGCTCAGTGGGGAAGTTCCTTCATTATCTGTGGGTATGGATTCCCTTTATTCAATTAGAATCTATCACTAAATATTGACACACACTCAGATATCTCATAATCATCTTGATCACACTGTAATACTTACATTGTCGGGGTTATTATAATTCATATACTTATTTAACTATTAGTTACCAACATTAATACTATATTTTTGTTGATACCAACTAAAACAACCCCAACCATCATAGCCCAAAGTTGGTTCCCATTTTATTTAATAGGTAAAGACACAATATATCACATAACCAATTATCAATCATTTAATCATGATGAAGATACTAAATATATACATTCTTACCTTGTTACATTATTATTTAAACATATAATGCATGAAAATAATAATTTTCCTCAACTCATATTTAAATGAATCATATTTAGAACATAGAGAAGGAAGAAAAATGAATGTTGTGACCGAAAAACCCCAGTATGCACTACATGAATTAAGAATATGTAACAAATTTAATAAGGATGATTGTCAATGTAAATAACAGAAAAACTTATTCCATCAATATTTTGATAATAAATATGAATCCATAAATTTCATCATAGTGAAAATATAGTGGAAAATATTAAATGAATAATATCATTAATTACATGAAATCATTCATTTGGAAGGTGAACCATTATACCATCAATAGGGTTTTTCTCTATGGACAGAATCTTGTATGATTCTTCTTAGAAAAACACACAAATGGTTTGTCGCTAACTGTTTTTTCTCATGAAACTTATTGATGCATCAAAGGGCTATAAAACTCCACCCAAATAACTGTACGGCTGATTCATTCCTAAAAAATTAAATAAAATAATTTAAATTATCATTTATCAATATATGAATATTTATAATGGAAAAAATATTAATCAATATTTACCCAATCTAAGTAAACACATTTTTTAGGAATTTGTTGTAAACAATATCTTTGATCAATAGATTATCTGATTAAATACATTAATTTGTATGTTAATAAAATTTTATACATTTATTTGACTTAGTTTAATATTAATAGTTTCATTTATGCTCTTTTAATGAGTTATATGATACAATTTTATTGTTCGGGTGTGTTTGTTTCCATGGTTTTCAATATTGGTTTACTTGTATACATGTGACGAAAATATTGTAAATTTATTGTAGTTATGCAGAATTGAAAATATATATTCTTAATAAATATACATATAAATAAATTTTTATATTTTTTTGGTTATATGTTCTTATTGTTAATCATTAGATAAAAAGTTTGGGATAATCATTTAGATTATTGTTCCTTTTTTTGATTATCATAAACTCGTTTTGTATTATTAATTAATATTATGTATATATACTAGTTCCAAAAAATAAAATAAGATTCAATAAATATATTATAATTTTTTAAACATATAAATTATTCTATTATTATAAAATATATAAATATAAAAAATTCAAATCTCATTGTCCTTGAATGTGATAAATTTACACGTCACAGATGATAATTTTATTTTTATATCAACAGGGAAGATGAAGTGAAATGATGATAGAATATTCCTAAACAGAATAAAATTAAAATAAATATAATATACTAGTGTTATAATTCATGTTTGGATAATTTAGGATAATTAATGATAATAAAAAAATAAATTGAAATAAAATTGATGGATTAAGGGTTTTTACCTCTTGCATTCCACTGCTTTATAACCCCCTTATGGGACTTGGTTTTGGAATTTTTTGAGACCATTGAATCTTAGACATTAAGGAGATAAAAAAATAGGATTGGGTAGATAATTTAAAATCATCAAGGATTTTTTCATGGGAGGATATGCGGTGGGGAGGGGTGTTGTTTATAGTTTATGATAGGGGTGTTTTTATTATTTTATTCATTATTTTATTACTTTGGCACCTGACAAGAAATAATGATGCCTTTTGTGACTAAATATATTAACAAGATAATTTTAGCTCAATCAAATGGTTCTTAAATCATCCTTATTTATTCTGTGACTCAATAATTCATGTATATATCTTATATATTTAATTAATAAATTTAACTATTCCCCAAAAATTCATATATTCTAGAAAAAATCTAGAAAATTCACCAACCCCATTTTTTTACAAGTATAACATAAACAAAATACACCATTTTATGAAAATATACTTCTACATATGAGATATCTACTTTAAAATTAAAACTATCAATTACTGAATACATAAAAATTTTAATGTTATAACGGATTTTATAATAGTTGGAAAACTAATCAATGTCTCATATAAACATAAAAAATAATAATTAAACATATTAATTTTTGTTTCTATTTTATGAAAATATATTTTATTTTAAATCATTATAAAAATTTTGAAAATTTTAATTGATATATAGGTTCTATGAAAATACCTGCACATAATTTATCATGTCCAAAATTTTGTTCACTAATACAATTATTTATTTATTTCATATTTTCACTTATAAGACGAAGAAAAATTATTTTATATTTTATATATGAGGTTACTATTCAACATTATCAATTCCAATTCATAAGGGGATTATTAATATTCTAAAGGTGATGTTACTATTTCATTAGTATATGTTCTTTAAATTCTAGGAAAACTATCTTATTTCATACCTTCTTCATTTATATATTTTTATATATGTTATTTGGTATTATTTATATTATATTTAAATAATTTTTTGTGCATTGTAAGCTATCGAATGAAGTTACATTTTTTTGAGGGAACATATTGAGAAATCACAGGATGCAATAATAATAGATTTCATAAACTCCTTCGATGATTTATATAAATGAATTATGCATTATTGAAACATTATTCATAAACATCATAAAAATAACCTAATATAAAACAACATGTATAATGAAGATATACACATACAATAATATATTACTAATTTTTATATGACCTCTAAGAATATATTTTGTTATATATGAGAAGCGATGGAGAAAAATTATTTGGAATAGTTATCTATTTTAATTATAGAGAAAAAATAATTAAAAGTATTAGTAAAAAACATTATATGGTGTAATATGTCATAAATTAAATGATCATTTATGAATAAATCATTACAAAAAAAATATAAGTTAAAAATTCAAAATAAGTGTCATCATATTTTGTTATTAAAATCATTTTTTTATATTTCCCAAAAATGATGATCTCAATTTATTATTTGTTTCCAAAATAATGTTAATAAGTTTCCCTATAATTAGGAAAAAATTAACTCAACAGATTTACATTAACTTTATAAAAAAGACAATTAGGACATTATCATATTCGAAGGATCAAGAAAAAACACGTAGCAATGAAAAACAAATCCATAATTAATAAATTTGAATTAATCATCCACCAAATCTAATGTGTGACTAAAACTATTGAACCTAACCCTTCATGAGGAATTATCTCGCATAATTTTTTCTAAATATAATGTATTACGTTTCATTAAGATTGTTTCTAGATGTTGTAAGGGCCTTAAGAGTATTCTAGAGTGTTTAATGCTTAGAAATATGGACTTGATAGATTCTTCCTTGTGAGAAAGGATAGATAATTGTTTGGGATCGTTGTACACACTAGTCATGTGGCCTAAAATTTATAGGATCATGGTTATTAAAACAATTTAAAGGTCTTATAATGCTAGGAAAATATATATCTAAATTAATGGGGTATTTTTTATTGGTTGCACATTTTTTGTAAAACCATGTTCTATAATATGCATGATATATTTTAATTTTATTTATTATAGCATGGTTTATGCATGGATTAACAAATAGTGTTTCCATTTCTAAAGTGATGAATTAATAGTTTTACGTAAGAACCCTTTACCCTTTTAACAGATTATTGGATTCTCCATAGAAAGATCTTTGTTTTACACTACACATCTCTTCCTCTATAGAATTCGGTGGTTCTCCATCCGTTGTTACAAAATTTAAATGTTTTTGGATTTATTTGAGAATATGTTGAATGTATAAAAATATGTTTCCCCATATTCATGTTTTCCTTCACTATAAAATAGTTATCTTCATTGTTTATCTTATATTTTAAATTATCATGGATTTTATGTAAAAATAATATATATACCATTAACATCAAAATGAAGGCTAATTTTGGATATGCGGACCTTACAAAACCTAATGTATTTGGTCCCTATGAATTTCCCATAGTAGTGAAATTTTTAATCAGTTTTAGTGATATTACCCTTACATCTTGTCATAAATAACCTCAAATTTTTTAATACCATAGTCCAAAAACGTCCCATATATAAATCAACTATGTTTAATTTTTTAGTGAATAATTATAGTATCATATAACCAAATATTAGGAAATTTAATATGGTTGAAAACCTTAGACTACATGAAATGGTTTGTTTTGAATGTAGTTTTTGATATTGAATGTAATTTTTGGAAATGAAATTTTAATTTTCCATATTATATTCTTGATTTTGGTTCCATCTTTTAAAATGTGTTTTTTGAAATTAATTTTGTAAATAATATGGTTTATATTGAATTTATTTTATTATTTATTGAAATATGATATTTTTGAATACCTTTGGTAGTAAAACAGTGATTACATTCTTAATGGTAATGTTTCTTAACAACTTGTACATTTATGTTATTATACTTTTTCACAAAAATAATGGGATATTGCTTGGATATATTATATTTAGAGTGATTTTTGACTTCTAGATCCTTGGTATTTTGGTTTCCCCAGAGTGAATATAATCACTTGAGTGGGATTTCGATTGCTAGGCTTGGCTATATTACCCGCTAGTGTTGGTTGGAGTTTGACTGAAAGTTTACTCTCAGTTTCAAGTGATTTTGTGCTGGAATGGTCTTTATGGACGTCTCGTACACATTAAGAGGAAGGCAATATATGTGGAACAATCTGTTCGCATAATCATAGATCATTGGTAAATATGTTTTATAAATTATTATTTTATTCATTTACAATTGATAATTATCCAAATCATTATATATGGATCTGTCACATACACTGATTTTTTTACAAGATAATTTATGAATGTCATTGGTCATGGACTATTAAGCCATACTCAATCCCTACCGAAGGAAATATTTGATACCCAAGAATATTTTATGGATGTTGGTAGGGACATTGTAAATATCTCCAAAACTAATGTATGACTATGTTCTAGGACAGATTGGAAGGATAATATTTTTTCTAAAAATTAATCCACTTTTGATTCATACAATTTTTAGAAATTAATTTTATAAAACATTTATATTATCCATATATCATCATTGAAAAGTTTGTATTGATGATATTTCTAGGAAATAATCTTCTATAATTCATGTTCTTTGTTTTTATGTGGAATTATATATTTATTATACTCAAAATATTTTTGGATGTATGTTGTTTACCTTATTTCCCACTACTATTAAACTATTATAATTGGGTGTAGTCTACCAAAATAATCTTATTAGACCATTATTACTAGTCAGTAACCTGTTTAATATTTATAGGTGTTCTTATTTTATAATAGAGATAATGGATTTGGTGAAAATATATTATCCTAGATGGTGGGATATTATAATATCATCTCAAAGTTTGTTTTCTATTCTCTTATTATTTGATCTTATTTACTTGTGACTAAGATGTCTTAGGAAATGGTCATGATCTCATTCCTAGGAGTATTTTACCCATTAATGGTTGAAATTCCATGTCACTAGTTAGGTGATTGATTTTCTTATACTGGGATTTTTTAGTTGGAAGACATCCTTGCCATGGTACCACAGGTATTTGTGATCATGGATTCATTGGATTTATGCTAATAGGATAGTTCATAAAGACAATGTATTTTATTTCATTCATATTTGTCGATATGAATTTTTTACAAATCCATTATTCCTTGGAATTGGGTTTTTGATATACAGATATGTACAAAAAATTTTCTATACAATAATGGGGGTTGGATATAAAATTTTTCATCTACATCATACATGTTTCAATACCATAAAATTATTTCATTACATCATATTAGAAAAAATCCAAATATTTTACCATTGTATTAATTCATATTTAAATGTAATATTAATTGATGGTTTTCAAAAATTATGCATCAGTAAGAATATTATAAAGTTTGACACATTATAGAATATAAATTACACTTTTTGGGACCATTACATGGAAACTAAAACCTTTATAATAACAAGAAACAATTAAAATACAAATATTATGAGTATAATACATGGATAATGAATGTGTCATTCATAATGAAAAAAAATTATTAAGAAAGTTATCTAATGAAAAATTAATCGTATAATATTTTTGGACATTAGTAGTTGTGCCTTTCTCTTTGTACCATGACCAATGATAATTCTATTTATATGTAAAATTATTATTTCGTGTGTTTAAATTTTTAAATTATTCCACCATGGAGAGATATAGATGTAGATCTAGAAGGGATGTGATATCATGATCTTCTATTTTGTGGGAGAAAACCTCTGATTGGTCTTAGACAACCTATTTATTATAAGAATGATGAGAGATTCATTCTTATAGAACATCACCTAGATATGTGTTCTATATAATGTTTTTGGCTATATTAGATCTCACTCAGAAGTTACCGTGCATGCCCACCACCCTCACCATCCACAATTTGTACCGGTATGTGCTTCCACATGTGTCAGTGCAACGGGTGGAGTTTATACGAAAATTTTGGACCTCATAGATACACCTATATCAAATAGGGTGAATGTTTAATTTTTTATGCCTTATTTGGAATCACATATATGGTGGTGTGTCATTTATAATTCCAAAAACATTTCGTTATATCCTAAAAATAATTTTAGAATCGTTTATAGCCATATTATTCTATATCTGTTATGTTCGAATAGGAACAAAAAATTACAAAGTTGGGGTAGGGGGATATTATACTAATGGATTATTCTAACATGTTTACATAGATTTTATAGTTCTCTATACCATTTTATTAAAAAAAGGATTCCAAATCCTAGAGCATTTAGGATAGCATGCACTATGAGATAAATGATCCTACGAATTTCTCCTCCTTATATGCAATCAAAAAAACAAGTGTTGATTACTATGGGAAATATATGTATAGGTCATGAAACAAGGTTAATAATTCCTTTGGGAGAAAGAAAATGTGTGGGTGGATATTTTAGAAACTAAATTTAATGATCTGATGGCTCACAATAAGGAATAGTTTTTCTATATAGGTAAGTCAGTCAATATCCTCTCCCTTCATGGGGGGTGAAGTGAGGTGTATTGTTATCATTGTAGTCAATTGAAAAATTAGAGATATAAAAGATCTAACAACATTTAAAATGAAATATGTTTCCGGATATGGTGACATATATTAGATGAATATATAAGATCGTAGAAATTTAGTAGTAGTATATTCTTAGGACCAGGTAAGGGTTCATGGGAAAAAGAGGAAACCAAGAGTCATTAGTTGGGAAGTTTGGAATCTACTACACACTAGGTTCATGGTTGTAGGGATATAACTCAATGAGGGGAAATATAATTTTTTGGGACAACGACATAGGTTTCTTTTACTTTTGTATCATTTATTGCCAACACATTCACATGTGGTATTACCATCTCTAACTGAGATGGATGTCGGGATGTACACCATTAAAGGTAGGATTTTAGTAGCATATTCCCTAATGACTTATTTATTTAACATAATATATTTTCAATATTTTATATCATCAAAATTCATTAGAGATTTTTTTTATTATATAACTTCTATTTTGTTCTCAGAATATATACACCCGTACTTATATGGTCAGATGAGATCTATATGTTTCTTTTTGTCAAGATGATCATCAATAATAACATCCATTGTGAATTATTCATGTTTGAAATGGGTATATTTGATGTAATTCATAGGGTATAATGGGTCATTCCTTTTCAAGATCAAATCAACTTTTACTTTTGATATTCATATTCTTCTTCTCCTAATGATGGTGTCCTGAAGTATGTTGAAGAATGATATTTCCATAAAAATAATACAAGAACATACCTATAGTTACTATGGTAAATCACCAACATGATTTGAATTATTTTACTAGTTTAGAGAGATACCCTCACCAAATAATTTCTCTTGTGGATGATATATTTAAGGAAATGTTTTCTAGTGAATGTTTATTAATATAATCCCATATAAGAATTAGTTTCAAGATAAATAAGTTAACAATAAAATGAATAATTCTATCCCTTTATATAATATTTCACTGTAATAGATTCATGAATTAAAATCCATGTTAGATGATTGGACAGTCTAGGGTTTATTTTAACATAGAACATTCCTTCTGTGTTCATCGTTTCTTTTTTCTATGAAGGTTGACATATCATTGAGGTTATATATAGACTAACTAATTATAAATAAGGTAAGGGTAATGAACTGATAACCACTCTAATGAATTTAAGACAATCCCTTTCAATTGAATTGGGACATTTTCTTTTGTATGATATATACTTATTATGTGGAAAATATGTTGAGAGTGAGACCATTTGATGTCCCTATTAATTCATTTAGGAGTATATATAGTCTTTACGAGTACTTTTTGTTTAACTTTTTTCTAACGGATTCTCTAGCGGTATTCATGATGACCATGAATAGATATTCCTTCAATATCAGGAAACAAAAGTGATATTATTTTGCAATTATGTTTTAATATACTACATGTATATAAAGGGTCATTTTATAAATACAAATATAGTTTATATAAATAATCAGATTTAGTGTATTTGGGTTAAATTCTACAACATTATTTTTTTTGATAAATTGAGATCACTTCTTTGTCCATGTCATAACAGTGACTAAGGCATCTATGGATCCAAATAAATTGGAAAATTGAATTCATTTGTGATTTATATGAATTTTTTGAAATTCAATGCTTCTGGAGGATGTTTAGCTTATTTCAAAGGTTTTTCATTTACTTTTCCATCAAAAATGGTTCGATTGATAGTTTTTCAATGAAAGAGGTAATGTTTGTTTGATAATATTTCTTTTATAAAACCATTCTATAGTTGAATAATATATAAATATACATGTATATCCTACAATTACACAACAGAGGAAATAATTTGACATTATCATGTGACATTTCAAGTGTCATATTTGGTTTCATAATTACACAGGATGGGAAGATAGTCACTCTTTGTTCTAGAAAGCTAAGACTACACATGAAAAACTACCCAAACTGTGAATTAGATATTTTTATAGGGGTTAATTGAGTAATATGGTGGTTATACTACATCATGGGACAAATTATTTCAGTTTATACTAATCATAAAATAATTATTTAAATATTCTCTTATAGATACATAAATCACATGTTGAGATGGTGGGTTGATAATTTTTTTATCATTTGGCATTATTTCTATTGTGACTCATTATCGGTCCTTTACAGGGTTATGTGTAGTTTACATTACTATTTATGATGGATAATTAGATTTAAATATATATTTTTTGAGACATATTATAATTCTTATTATGTTAAATTAATTCTGTGGGGTCATCCAATATTTTGGGATAATGTTCATTTAACCGAATATTCAAAATGGACCCCATAATAGACATAATGTTTCATTTGTGGTGTCTTCTCCTAATGAGTGTGGGATGTTAAAATCATTATATTTGGTTGTGTAAAAATTATTTTTTGTATAAATTTAATTTATTTTGTAAAATTAATTTATAACTTTAGTAATTTATATAATTTAGTTCTATATGAGATGGTTAATAATAGAATATTACATCCAAAAGGTCATCAAATGAGATTTTTTTTAAATGTAATATTAATAAAATAAAGTGATTCCCATAGAATATTTGTTTTGTATTATTTCAAAATTTTGTCATTAGAAACAATAGTTTGTGACCTATTTTATAAAACATATGGAATTTAAATTTTTACAAGGGATTAAAAAGAGTGATCAATATTCTATATTTACATTTATTTTTTGATTTTTTGTCCCCCAATGGTTTATACATTATTATCTAAAACAAATATTAATTCGATGGTTCTTCAGGAATTGGGTTATCTAAATTATTATATTGATTTCATGTGGAATAAAAATAATTTTTCTCTATTATAAAAACATTACTAGTGGTGAGGAAAATGGAATTTCAATTGGAAATAGTTTTTAGGTGTCCGTACCTATGACCCATTTAACACATTTACAATAGGTGGGATATGTTATCACTAGTTATATGATGGGTGACACATTTATGGTTTTAAATGTTTCATTATGTTAAATTAAATATGTTATATATAACATTAATATTTTCATGAAGGATTGACTCAATATTGCACTCAATGTTTTATATGGGAACATTACACAGTATCATTCTATTCAAATTTTCTGGTATGTTTGATTGTATTTTCCCATGTGGATTTACTATCAAATATCATGGATTTCTAAATATTATCCGATGGTATTTTATGGTTCACCATAGGTATCACAATAAGGTTTATATATTTTATAGTTGATAAGATAGTGTACTTTTTTAATGGTTAAAATTTCCATTATATTGGGTGTACTGCTTGATATTTTTAATACTACTTCCATTCATCAGGGTGGGGAAGACATTATCAAAATTAGCATTTTGGTCAAAGATATGTTATTTAAAATATGGTTCTATATATCCCCATCGATATTGAAATAGGTTTTCAAATAATTGTACATAATATTTTCCCATGGAAAAATAAAAAAAATATAATAGCTAGACGGGCCATTGGTAGGAACCTAGGATAGTTTGGGGTTCAAGGAGCCATGATTTCATAAAGGTGTATTGTTGAGGTCACTAATCTATTTTTAGTAGATGATATGGTAAAAAGAAAATTTTACTGTATCTTGTTTGAGATCCTAGTGGATATAATAATGGTTTGACCAGTGTGTTACTGGAACATAATATCCATTATTAAAATGTAAAAATATCATATAACCCCTGATTGAGAGGTAACAAAATAATATTGAGAGTTAACCATGTCATAGAGTAATTTTTAACACAACCTTCATAATATAATGGTCAAGCACTTTTGGTTTGTATTTTTGATCACTTTCTTAGAAACGACATTAACCATACACATCTCTCCAACATTAAGTCCAACAATGATGGGTCCAAAAAACATGTATAATCAGATCAATGTCTCTGATAAAGGTATTCTCTATATCTCATATTATTTTCATTCACTTAATTTTCATTATTTTAAAAATACAAATTATAATAGTTCCTCTATATTAGGTTGAGGTTTTGATCTCTTGATGAAGTAGAATTCTGTGGTTGGTCTATGTAGGGTTTACATCGGTATTGTTAGTGTTTCCTTCAACATATATAGTTACTCAACTATACTCTATTTGTCAAATATCATTAATAACTTAATCATGGTAGGGGATCATTTAATTATTTATCAATTATGATCAATAGATAAGTAACAATTTGTTTGTTGCATATCTTAATGGATTAGATTTCCATTTATGAGATAATAATACAATAATTGAATCACATCATGAACTACTAACAAATGACCTATAAAATTTATATTAATGAACAATTTGTAGAAAAAATTTTCATTTTATTCATTAGATTCATTTACCTACCATTAAATAATGTTTTATTCTAATTCATGTATTGAATAAGATCTGATATCAAATTACATAGATAAAATGGTTAGACTTTTATTATTGCGAAATAAATCAAATAATGTTATTTAATTTTATATAATTATATTATTTAATTTTTGTCTTTTTAAATGAAATGATTTAATGTTCTAGATATAATGGATTTGAAATGAAACATTAGATAATCAATATTTCCTGTGAAAAAATTAGTTGATTATTGGGGTGGGGTCACATGTTCTATGAGTATTTTCAATAATGACTCTAATATATTATTATGTTGTGTGATATATGAATTTTGGTATATATTTTTTTTAGGATTTATGGATTGAGAAATCTATAAGATTTTTTGGAATATTGATAATGCTTAAATTTGATATCCATGAGTAAATTTATTTATAATCATAATGTAATTTATTAAATATTGAAATGATATTTGAATGAATGTTTTATTTTATTTTTACCAATGGATGAAATTTTATTTTTTCTTCCTTGTGTGGATAGAAAAATGATCAATTTAATTATAAACGAATTTATAGTGGTATATTTATATGAATACTTTTTTTTGGAGGATGAGGGATCACATTTCATATTTATGGTGTTTTAAATTACTCAATATAATAGCCTTAGTTCCTTTTCCTATGTATTAAAAAATAATTTTATGTTTTCCCATGTGATTTATAGAATTTTTTAATTTTTATTGAAATCATTGTGTATTTGAATCATTTATAATAAATGGAATGGGATACTGGTTTGCAGTAATTTTCAATACTGATGATGATGTGAGATGTTGTATTGTGTTCATTTTATTGGGTCACAGGCTAATCATGTACATGTTCACAATTGGGATTTCCCATTGGTTTAAATTATAATTGTTTTATTATGGGTTTATTCTTTCTTGTTGTCCCTATAGATGAATGATATATTGTACATGATAAGATTATAAAAATGAGACATATATCAGATACTCCCAATAAATGAATCCTTAGTTTGTATGTTTATGATGAGTCATAGATACCATAGATGATTATAAATGATTATTTTACTACAAAATTAATATGGTTAGTTCATAGTGATCAGAAATGATGAAATTCCTTAGATATTAAATATGGAACAGATAGTGTTTTGGGTGCATGGACTAATATATTTACATATTAATAATTGAAATGAAAATTAATATTTTCATGAACCCCTCAACACAATGTGTACCCCACATGGGATGGGAATTTGGGATGAGAGATAGTGACCCTGATTACCTCCACTAGTTGGAACCAGTTTGGTGACTATCGATGAGGGTATAATAAACATGTAGTTGGGTTGAGTTACCCTATAATAGAAACACATGATAAAGAGATAGATAAGTCATATTATAGCTATATACAAATCATACTAAAATATAAAAGAAAATGAATGTACACAAATGTATTTCCTTGAAGAACTACTACAAATGAAAGGGTAAACTACATGAACCAAATGAAAGTAAATATTGAAATGACCATGAAACATAAATAGCTCATGAATCCCACAATCTATATTATCCAGCCATATCCCTATCTTGATCTAACTAACTTGAAAGAAGGCTAAATATAAAATGGGTAAGAATAATTGTACACCTAATTGGACCCTCCACGGAGAATCTCATTCATATTTAAATAAGGCATGCTAAAGCATAGTGATAACCAAGTGAAACTAACTCACCACCTAAACTGATATAAAATGTTCTTAGCCTCACCCTGGATACACTCACCAAGAATATCATAAAGGGAAATATTATATAATAATGAATATCATGTTTACCCTGTTATCGCTTCCCCTTTAGATTTCCACTCTGCCCAATCATCACACATCCTAAGCATCTCTATTTCAAAGGCTATCCCACAAACACCTGTGTGAAGAACCACTTCAAGAACATCATTCACCACATACCTTTTTCACATAACCAAAATTAACTAGCTATCTTTCAGTAGCTAGAACAACTCACATAATGTGTATAATATGTCGGTTATTATACATCATGCCATCATAACCCATACACCTAGTAAGGATCCCCAAGCCATCACCGACTATACATATAATATTTATAATAGTCCTTAGGAAATTATATCCATAATATATGAGGTTCAAAGAACCAAAATACATTACAAACCTCAGTATACATATATGGGGAAAACTAATTATCATGCATACCAGACCATGAACTACCAAAAGTAAAGAGCGGAGCCAAAAGGGGTAGTCATCTATCCCTCCTCCCACTAGGATGTTGGGGGAAAAACCCACAGGGCTAAGATTACTCGTGTTGTTAGTTTCCATAACTGATAGGTTGGAGTAACGTATAGAATCTCTAATGTAACATGATATAATATAGCTCAAAACCGCACTACGAACATAACATAGTCTCAAACACAACTGCAGATAATGTCTCTCTCTCTCTCTGGGCATCCATTACTAAGACTAGATATCCAATAGGCCCACATCCATTTAAATTACATCACTAATTTTCTTTGTCACTTTTTATCAGTTTCACATTGTGTTAATTAATTATTTTACCATTAATTAACCATCATAATTTTCCACATTACATTTCATTAGAATCACAAATATGTTCGATGCCCTCCAAGAATAAGCTAACTTAGCCCAAAAATTCGTAGAACTACAACCCCAACATTGCATACTAGTAGGACCAAACCCCATGGGTTAAACATTAATTCATTTAATTAGAATAATTAATTGAATATCATCATGTTCACTCGGATAACATTCTAATCTTCCAAAACACAAGGGGCTCAATAGGGTGAGTAAATGAACAACCATAAGTATGTTCCACCAATAGTAGGAGAGTAAACTCCTCTATCCATGATGTTCTAAACATGTAAATCCAATGGAATACTACATCCATATTCACATCTCCTTGAAATAGACTAACCAAAAACATATTTATTCCTCAATAAGTGTAGAAAATAAATAAGATAGACAATAAATCTAGCCACCGTCCAATGTAAGATTCAAAAAAGGAACAATCATTCATAACAATGGGTAATCCCTTTATTAAAAATTTATTATCTTTGGTTTCCTCCCTAACATGGCATGTATAAAAACATGCATATCACCACTTTCTGTGTCAACTACTACCACAAAAAATGGACCTTACTTCCCGTTGTAGCACAATAGCCTTATAGGCACAACTATCCTAAGCTCACGTTACAACCAGGACTCCCTACCCCATAAATACAATAGACCTATAGACTCCCCCATATCACAAGAAGTAGTAAAAAAACAAAAAATATGTCTATTAACCATAAAACAAGTAATTAATCTTTCACAGATGACGAACTTTCATGGATCAAAAGAATAAGGAAAATGGCCTTTCAAGCAAGCGAGAAACATAGACACGAAAAAGGAATTGTCTTTTATGAAAAAACTAGACCTTAGCTAATTCATTATTCAAAGATTACATATATAAGAGAACTATGAAACAAGATTGCACATGAAATCAAAACTTAATTAAAAAATTATATTACCTTTCCATTAATTATATTATCAAAATTCATTTATATTATTCAGATTTATTAAAAAAATAAAATAAACATGATCACATTAATTAATTTGATTATCATAATATTCCAATAATAAAAATATTCAATATAATTCATTTAAATGAATTTATCTAATTAATTGTTAATTAAATCTAGTTTTACCTTTTTTACCAATTCAATAAAGAAAAAAATTCTAATCCATGCAAGGAACATATATCACAATATCATGAAAATAAACAGGAAACTAGTATCACAGTAACATGCGACAACATCGATAAAAAATCAACAAAAAATAATTAATTCGGTTTAAGTATTTAGTTAGGTCATTTTCATATTGATAAAAGAGGATAAACCATGATTACACTATGAGGTAAAATAATTAAATAGAGAATAAATGAATATCCTACCTCAAATGGTTATCAAAATTCATCGCACAAGAACAAATCAAAATAGCAGATCTACTATCACCTATCCTTCATGGTCTACATTCATATGAGGACTCCATGACACCACCACATCAACAAATTCTGAGAGAATCCCAGTTAGAAAAATTTTATTACAACCTCCACAGTTCTAAGAGAATAATGAGAGGAAAACAAAATAAAACCACATGAAACCTATAGAAAGTGAAGGAATACACATCCTGGATCAAGACAGGTAACAAATAATCTTACATTGAAGACAAAGGATCTATCCCTTATGAATGGATCTCTAAAAAAATGAAGAGGTAAATGTTGGGTTGGCTTGTATGAGATGGAGAAAATCTCCATCTATAGGGATTGACCACCTGGATGGATTGAATACATTAAATCGTCACATCATCAGTAGACTACATGATGTGTAATCTCATTCTACATGGTGTAATTCTTTGAGGCTTGTTTGAATCAAAAAATAGTTTTCTTTCACATTAATTTTATTTTCCAGACACCAAAATATTAGAAGACATGAATCCAACTTTCATGTTCTCAAATTATTCAACACGACATCAAACTGAAATTTACATTGTGAAAGTTTCCTATACCTATCTATTATCATATGAGTCCTTACATATAACTTTTGTTCTTCTAATGTGCTCTAAAATACATTGGATAATGAAAAGGGTCAACTCAGGTGGATAAGGGACCTTATAGAAGATTCTAATGTATACATTTTCATCTTTTATAATCCATAACCTACCAAATAAGAAAATGGAGAAGGTGACATCTAAATATCCACCTATTGAGATATCTCTTTAGACTCTCATCGCTAATGGAGATCAACAAACTAACCATGGAAAATTCAAAAAAACCACACAATAAAAAGAACCACCTTCTAAACACTCTCACTAGAGAGATAACAATAAAAAGAGAGTAAGAGAAATATGGAAAAATGGATTCTATCGTACCACTAGGAAATGTCAAAAACCAAAAAACAAACAACAGTACATGGGAAGTGATAAAAATCAATCAACATGGGGCAATGAGCAGATATATGTTACACACACTCCCAAGTAACCTCATCTACACCACCAAGACTCCAAAAGACAGAAACCAAGTGTATATCATGCCCACATATAATCTTATCCTAGTTGTCCTTAATCTATATGATGCTACATAAAGGTATCATCATCATTAACATTGATCAAATCCCAATCGATGATGTGATAGTTTACATAAAGATTACGACATAGATGTGTCATAAGAAACACATAAACTATTTATCTCATATATGGGGTAATTGTTGTCTGATACACCAGAAAGTCAACATGATCCAACCCCTTGATAGTCTAAAAAACTGGGGAGAAATATTACTCCCTTAACCATACATTTACTATCCATGATGGAGAACCACCTTCAAGAATTGATGACCCCAAATTCCAAACTCCAGATGTATCCTCTAATGGTCAGCATACGATTTTTGATGATATTTTTATGTATTCATCCTCTCACGAATCAACTAAATCAACTTTTCTCTTTTCTATAACAATTCTATTTCAAAAATTCATGACTCCCCAACCCCAGTCCATCATAGTAGAGATCTCCATGGTCATCCATTCATGGCTTCAAACGGTTCCATTTCAATAGTTGAGTTAAAAATATTATTGTATGTGAGGTTTACCAAGCACAAGAACCCCATACACAAACCTAAATAATCTGGGACATAAGAGCGCGACAATGATTAAAGGGTCTAGACGGGTTTCTCTATCTAACCGTTTGTATGCATATGGAATGTAGTAGTAATGGAATATCTGAGAACTAGAAGAATGTTGAAGAAATCTCCCCACAATGTATGAAAAACAAGGATCCCAATTAGAAATTTTTGTCCATAAGACTCTGTGGAGTATTAAAACATCCTCCAGATTCCGCCTAAATAGATCCTCCCCTCGGATCGACTCCATGATCAGTATAAATTGGGTGAAATCATCAAATTATCCAATACCACATTTATAGAATCATTGTCTCCCATAGCTTGAGTAAAAAAAATAAAATTCTATCGAGATGTCCACCTAATTACACTAAATAACAACTAACATGTATGGAAAACCAATTGGATCCTTTTACATAACTATCACCTTCCAGCATAACAAACATCATGACACAAACTATATAAATTCACATTTATAACTAGGCTACCAAAACTGACCTCTCATGGTTAGGTAAATATTTTTGACACCAAGATTACTTTATTAAAGTGAACTATGGAATTCTATGAGAATCATATCATGTACCTTTAATGGAACAAAAATCTATCCCTAAAAGAGCACTCTATGTTTTTCATCCACATAATAACCATCAGGGGCCCCACTAAAAACAACATGGTCTCAGAGGACCTAAACCTTAGGATCCCCAATTAGGACTCATCCACTAGATACACTAGAGATTATTGAATATTCATCTCGAAAATAAAACCACTTCTCCCAACTTCTCCCATATCTAGATGCAATACTATGTGTTATTCAATCACTCTACACGAGTCACATGATTAATGAATTGTATCACATTTTTACATTTATCTCAATGTATCATCCACAAAATTTACCATTGTAGGTGTATAGGAAATCCCAATGTTGTAATTTTATAAGAACTCCATCGACAGACATTGATGTAGGTTTAAATCAATCTAGGAGAAAAAACGTCATTCTCTTATGAACGATGAATACTACAAAATGATTTCTAATGAAGAAATGTCTCCAACACATCAGAAAAAACACCACCACCACAAACGATAGATTATTGGTGGCATGGTTACGCTCATGGGGATGTAACTACCGAGACCCATAAAAAATGAGCGATCATTTCTACATTAAAACATATCCCAACCCCAACAATGATGTGTTATAGAAAAACTCAAAATAAAATCCTAATACTATTAGGAAAACAACGTAACACTATCAAATATATTCGTCAGATACTCCAATACGTTGTGGTTATAATTATCAAACAAAAGTGACTAATCCTTTTTAGTCAACACTATTAGTGGAGTCTCATCATGAGAGAAATCAGATACGAACCGCCTCTAGTAGCCTGCAATAGTATGGAAACATTGAAACTCTTTGACCATATCGAGGAATTCCCAAAAAACAAATACATCTATTGTTAATTAATGCACAAAAATACCCCATTGGGATACTATATGCCTCAAGAAATGGATATCTCGAGCCCAAGACACACACATCGGCTACATATAAAATTTCCTTTATGTTAAAGAACACCCAAAATAGCATGAAGGAGATCTGTATGCTTCTACATATAGGAGGACTGAAACGTGATGATGTCGATGAAAATTACAAGGAACATATCAAATAACTCAAGAAACATATGTTTCATTAACCCCATGAAATAAATTAGAGAATTCGTCAGCCTAAACATCATCACAACGAAATCGTAATTTCCATAATGAAAATTAAAATTAGTGTTCATAATATCTTCATGATTCACTCTTATATCATGATATCATAACCATAAATCAATATTCAAGAACCAATTTTCACCCATTATATGATCTAATAAATCATCCATCCATGGATGTGGATAAGGGTTCTTCACTATCACATGGTTCATGACACAATAATCGATACACAACTAAAAACTTTTGTTAACAATATTTATGAATATAACTGGTGTTCCCTATATTAACACAATTGAAAAAACAAAACCACATTACCACAATGAAATGAGAAATATATATATCTCTCATAACTCATTATATGACATTCTATATGAAAACATCAAGATAAGAGACACGTCATGTTGTATTTAAATCACGAACTTCATGAATTTTCAAGGGAGTAATGCTACAACCTACATTAGAAACACATCACGATATTCATTTATGAATTTGAGAATCACCAACTAACGAACCTCTAAAGAACAAGGCATTATCCTAAACATCAATGATGTCAAGGAAATAGCATGCCTTTAACCAACTTTCAGTTATTTTATTCAAACAAACCCTGTTAAAACTCCATTACCATTAATGAATATGACCTTCCTCCTAAAGACATCCATGATATAATAAACAAATTACAACCATTCCATGTTATAGATGATGTTATATGGTTGTTCTATAAGAATTTGAAATCTCCCAAAGAGTGGTTCTTCCACAAAATTAGATTATAGTTAATCCGTAATTCAAAAATGTTTACTCAACCACTAACTGGCGTATTCAAAACTAAGTGATCTGGAAGCCTCTCTACCTCAAACCTCAAATCATGGAGAAACGTAAGTTATATGAAGGAGTATATCACACATTAATAAAAAATGAAATACACCCACGTAGGAAACATGTAAATAGTATCACGAAATACATCTCATTTTCCTATAACATGCAATTTTAAAGAATAAATATAACCACAACTTCATCCAGAACCACTAAAAACTTTCTAACAAACACCAATATGGAATCAATATACTCTTGGAAGGAGATGGCCATCCCACAAATATCACATTTCTATCTCATCTGCTGTCTACTGATCTCAAATTGAGAAACCTATTATTTCTACATTGTCTAGAATTTCCCTAATGATAGAACATGATGTATAATACCTAGTGAACGCTGACTACCCAAAATTGATGGGCACTTTGGTAGCTGGTGATCTCACACTCCATAACCAAAACATGCATCTGATCCCTTTGCAATGGTCTAAGATCTTCCACCCCCATACAAACGATACATAGATGAATGTTACCTACCCCCATTTGATATAATTGAATTTTGTATGGATGAATGGGCACCCCATACAACAGTTCATATTTATGAGGATTCCTAATGATTCCCATCTCATGATGATTTGGTTATGGATAACATCAACCTAAGGACCTATAATCTTTCTAGAAAATACAGATACGTCTTCAACATAAATAATGTGATATGGAATTGGATCTATATATGGGACACCTCTTCCAAATTACTTCCATGGATAAATCCTATAAAAATAGGATCGTTGCATATCAAATATGTTTTATGGAATAGATTCTAAAAACTTTAACACTATATATCCTTATCCAAAGAGAAATTAGATCATGTTGAATAGTATCATTCAATGTCATAGAAAGAAAACCATCCCTGAACTAGTCTCATATTTCCTCCCATGAGACTATAGACTAATCACGATCTCCAGGGAATAAAAGCCAACACTTCCTAAATATCCCACATAGCTTTATCAATGACATCGACAACGAGTGCTCCACCTGAACACAAATCAAATAGAAATCTATGTCAACCTCCTCCAACCATTATTATTTGATTATATCTGAAATATATCCTTCATATATATGCAGACTCCAGTGATATACAACTCAAAGATTCTTCCTCCATGTGTCACCATTGTCAACATTTACTCTGCAGTGATTTTCATACGCATCCCATTGAAAATATTATGTATGAACCTGATGAGGGACAACACATGGGGTCATACCTACCAAAGAAGAAACAATTAGAGATCCTAAAAATGCAATATTAATGTCTTTAATATTAAATAGTTGTTTTTTTCATTTTAGGTAATCCTATACCATGTTATACCCATTAAAACACAAGCACAAAGAAGAATTATGCATGATCCATTGATAGGTTTCTACCCAATAAAATATCACCTTGTCTAGTGGAAAATTTAAGATTTATAGTTCTTGTATTAGATCATTGTGGGTCATAAACACTCATGTTTCTTCCGATATATTATGTTTATAATTATTGGTAAACATAGGTGAAAACATTTCTCTATTATCCCAAAAAACCACAAATGTTCCTAAATCCAAACTCCATCCTATCCCACAACCTTCCTTTTATAACACACTATTATTACCACATCCCAAAAATTGTGTAGCCCTCCTAGACCAAGAATGTGGGGAGAGGGATTGTGACATTGTTTTACCATCCCCAGTAGGCCCCATGTCGGTGACTATAATCGAGGTTCTAAATAAACTACAGATGGAAAACATATCCCTCTAAGAGAAACACATAAAAAAGAGAGAGATAATATATAATATAACCAACTCCTTCTATGAATAAAATATAATCAACAATCCAAGTACCAAAATATAATATTATGATGTAACTAATACATCTAAAAGGGAAAACATCCAGAACCAAAATAATTTAAAGAAGGTATTGACCGTGAAGCCCAATCATATCCTACAACACACAAACTACTAGTAGCCATCAAGATATTCAACATACTCCAACTGACATAAAAATAATTTATATATACATAGGAAGTGTAAAATAGTATACTCAACAGCATCTTCCCTAGTTCCTATTGTGTAAAATTAATTACATCTTGCTAAAGCATAGTGAAAACCATGTAAAACAAACTCATAACATACCCATTTGTTTTATGTTCCCAACCTCACCATGGGAACTCTCATTAAGTATCACAACAAGAGAATATTATATAATAATGAATATCAAGGGAAACTCGAAACCTCTACCCCACTAGTTTTCGACTCTACCTACGCATCCCACATCCTGAGCATCTCTCTCATAGTGGATAGCCCTCAGACACCGGGGAAAATCACCAAAAAATCCACCTCGTGCAACACATACCACATCCATATAACCAATTTTAACCAGGATGTTTTTGGGATCCAAAAAATATCACATAATGTGTATCATACATCCCTTATTATACCCCAATCCATTACAACACACACATCAAGAAAGGATAATCAATCCATAACATCCTATACATGTTATAAATTTTATTTTACATAATAAAATGTATCTAGAATATTTGTGTGTGAAATAACCACAAGCCATTACATCCCTCTAAAATCATATATTTGAAAAAAAAATTGGTTCAGACCATCCCATGTGACTACCAAGAGAAGTGTGAGGTGCTAAAGGGGTTAATTATCCATCTATCCTCTCAGCACGATTTTGGGGAAACACCCACATTGATCAAAATCCCTTGGGTTTCAGCTTCCTTACCCAAAATGGTGGTGTAACATACTGAAAAATGAAAATGAAAAGATATATTATTGATCAAACCACACTATTGGAATGTTAATGTCTCAATAACTAATGAAATTATTGAATCTCAAACTCCCGGATTCAACTACAATGAAAATATATCCTACAATCACCCAAATATTTAAAGAGATACAATATTTACTCTCATTTACAATTTACATTTACTGATTTTTTAACCATTAATTATCCACTATCATTTTTTAAATTAAATTAAATTAAAATTATAACAATGTTCCATTCCCCCTAGGCATAGGCAAAGAGTACTTGTGGATTCTTAAAAATACAACCTCTGCATTGCGTCCCAGCAAAATCCAACCCCATGGGATAATAATTTACTCATTCATTTAACATCATTAATTTCAATATCACTGGGTTCTCAAGGAAGAAATTCTAAACTCTGAGTACAGAGGTGTCTCAACACAACAATTAGATGAACTTCCCTTGCTGTCTTTTTCTCCTATTATAGTGTAGTAAACACATCCAGCCATAAAGACCTAATCATTGATAGATCATGGAGTACCTTGCACATATTCCCCACTAATGGAAATAGAGTAACCAAAAACATATGTCTCCCTAAATCAATGGAGAAAATATATAATACAAATAAACCACATGGTTTCAATTCAAACATCTGATTCAAACAAGCATCATCCTTTCATAACAATGTTTAGGCCCATCATTGACCTGTATTTTCATCTCTAATCTACTCCCTGACACCACATGCTTTAACTAATGCATCTCACAATTCGTGTAATAAATTATTTCTACCAATACAAGGATTCCATACCCCAAATACCACAATATTCTTCCATGATCAACCATCATAGGCTCACATCACATCTGGGCCTCCCTGCTCCGACAACCACAATAGAGCTATAGGCTATGAAACCTCACATGAAGCAATAAACAGACATGAAAAACCAATCTTAGACATAAAACAGGGCATTAATCCTTCACACATGATGTCATATCACGTATTTAAATGATAATGATAATTTCCAATACATGAAAGAGGGGAAACCATTACCTATAATGGAATTATCTTTTATCACCCAATATATTCTTATTCCATATTGAATTAACTATATTATTATTCACATTCAAAAAATATTAGAAAAGTAATAAAAGAGATATCACAAAATATCAAAAATTAATGAAACAAATTAATTTAACATGCCCTTAATAATAGTTTCAACTTGAATATTCATCTTTCAGGTTTATTAACTCACTCAATTAAACAATCAAACTAGCATCATTGTGATTATCATCATATTACAAAAACAATCGGATTACTTAACATGCCATTTATATTAATTATCCAAATAATAAAGAATTAATTATGGAATTAAATTCAATACCAACTCTAGCAATAAAAATACCGTAAACCAAGAAATCCATATATATGACACTATCTAGAATATTAGTAGTCAACTATTACCATGTTAGAGAAGGAAAAAATCCGTAAATGATCTTAACAAATTCATTAATATGATTTATCAATTTAGTAAGTTAAATTTCATTGATTTATAAGGGGATAAAACCTAGGAAATATAGTATTACACATAAGTAAATTTAAATGAAATAAATATCCTACATCAAAAGGTATACAATGTTCTTCACACTAGAATTGATCAAGGAAATGGATATTTGATCTCCTCTCTTTTGAGGACTGCATTTATCCATGGACTCCGTGGATGCATTGCACAAAAAAAGGAAAACGCCCTTTGAAACATGGGTAACCATCCTCTATAGAATAGAATAAAAAACATCAGGAAAATGATATCAAATCAGGATAATCTAAAATAAAAAAAAGGAAATACATACCACCAATGAAGATGAGTCTCCTTGAATCCGTGATAAACAACCAAGGTTGGATCAATGTTTAAGTGATTTAAATTTGTTTTAAAATGGGGTTTTCTAGTAATAAGGGACCATTGGGTGGAATACTGCGGTAGTACTGTTATAAAAAATGAGTAGTAATAGTGTTATAAAACATTGCATAATTGGGAGGATTACATGATGGGTAATCCCCATTCATCTATTGTAATTCATTATGGTAAGTTTCAAATTGATTGTAAAATTTGTTTTTCTTTAATATTACTTCAATGCCCTTAAATATTAAACTATGTGATTCCCACATTCATTGTGTGGAATCCATCAAAATGCTGTGAAACCCCTTTAACATCGTGACAGTTCCCAAGTCCATGTTCTCAACACCCAGGTCCCCCCAAACATTATATGAGCCTCATATTTCCTCCACCAGACATAGAAACATAAGTTTGGTCAATCCATAGAGCTCTAGGCCAATAAAAATAAAATTAATTATTATAAAACTCAATTAAAAAATATCATATTTAATTTAATGTGTTATATTTTTATATGTAAACCCTAATAGTTGAAGTGGGGGGTCATATGTGATGATTAAAATAGATAATTCTAAGTAATTTTAGTTTCCCTATGTATGGTTTGTCATGATAGTATTTTATATTTCTATTTTTTATACATTAACCTATCAACATCGATATTGAAAATTACCTACAATTTATTCAAGAGGGGGGTATTCTCGAACATCATCGATGGTGAAGGAATAGAATTCTTACTTCTTTGTCTCCCAATCTCTCCCACTAGATATAGATGTTCATTTATATCATGATATATTACGGAATGTTATATATTGTAAATATTTACTAGGGCTATGATTGAACATTCAATACATTTTATTTATATGTAGCTTATAATGGAATGAGGTCTACCAAATACAAGTATCCATACATGGTAGATTTAGATTCCCATTAGTATATATTTATGGTGCTTGATTCATTGAGGTATAATTCATTTATGTAGTTTATAATGTCCTCTTATTAGACACATGATTACTAGACTGATTTGACTATTATGAGATATTGGGATGCATAGGATGCAATCGTATCAGTAAGACTATTATATGAGCTATAGGATTAATTTTAATAGGGATGTGAGTATGATATAATAGTTGGAGAAAAATAGTGGAAAGCTGATGTGTAGGTTGAAGCAATGCACCTTCATTCGTATATATATATATATATATATATATATTCTCTAGATAAGTAATTTTTAACTTTTTTTGGAGTTATACTCGGTGATGAAAGGAAATTTGTAAAAACATTTTATGTAATAAGTTATATAGAATATATATATATTAATTGTTATATAGTATGCTTTAGTGAGAATTTTTACTAGGTGTTCTAAGGATGATATATCCTTTTTGGTTTACATATTGTTCCCACCCACATATATAAAAACATTTCTTTTATTTATATGGAATAATAAATTGATCAGTTTTGTATCGAACAAAATAATATTATTTATTGAGAATATTTTAAGTGTTCATGGAGTTTATGGTAATTTTATATACAAAAATTGGTTGCATGATTTCTTTAATATAAGTTTATATATAAAATTGAATGTATTAGGATCACATATAATTATTTATTCATCATTTTGGTTATTGGATTTCCTTATTATCTATAATTTCATAAATAGTATAGAGGGTAATACCTCTCATGTTTGTGATTAATATACACTATTTTATAGTTCCGGGATCATGATTTTGTGATGGTGGCTTCAAATATAAATAAATATTATTCTCAATTTCTAGTCATGGTGGACCATCCATTGAAGTAATGTGTTGTGATATAGTATTATAAAATAAGAGGTTTGGGAGTTTGGTTAAATATTTCAATTGGAGAGTGGTGGTATATTATGGTTTGGTAGTATAATAGTATCAGTTGGTATTATTACCAAATATAGATTAGAGAAACTATCGAATATATTGGATTTTATGGCTACCCGTTCCATGATGGAAGGGGATAAAATTTCATTAGATATTCTTAGACAAGTGATGAGGATTTTCGGCAAGAAGCCATGATTATAATAATACATCATGATATTACATTACTATGTTTTAAATGGTAAATAATTCTCAATTTAATTAATCAATATTTATTAATTGACTAACATAAAAATGATTTGTGTCCTATAATTAGGTGTTCCTATTTTTATCATTCGATGATTTGGAACTACGTAGATGTCTTTATTAGTTTCATAATGAACGCATTGAATCATAAGTTTTTACGAATTCCAAATGTGTGTGGGTGAACAAAGATAACTCATGGATAGTGAAAAAATATGATTTATATATAATGGTCTAAAAGGGAATACAATTTCCCTTTCAAATTTATAGATAGTGTACTAGTTGTAGGAGTAGGAGTATACATCATTTTTTCCATGATTAGAAAAATAATGGGTTTATTTAGTGGTCTAAATAAATTTTGTTTAAATATATAGTTGTTTCATTAATCCATTGTGATTATAAGAAGTGGTTTCCTTTATAGGACTTTTACTTGTAGGTTATCTTTGTATTCTATTAAGATGGTTTTAAGATCCTTTCTTTTTTCATGGACATTTAATTCAAAATATATAGACTTCATAAATTTTCTTTTTTAATAACGAAAAGAATAATTTAAAACCTCAACAATATACACCCCTTGTAACTATTTTTTTCCACATGTCGACATGTCACGCATGCTGCATTTTCCATGTATCAACATCTCATGCATGTGTTTTACACAGTGTTTAATTTTTATTTATTTTTTATATATTGAGATTATATTTCTTTGAAAAAACCCAAAATAAATCAAGAATTTTAGTTGATGTGAAATGATAAATCATGTCATGTATTTTTGATGCCAAAAATTATAAAATCACATCTCTAGAATTGTGTGACCCTCAAAAATCACATCTTATACACTACATATCAAGGGAATCATCTCTTCCTTGTCATAGTTGCTCTGCAATCCACTATTACTAAAACAATTACCTCATTGACCCATTATCTTTGACTGCATACCCTCTTCCCATCCCCCTAACCCTATAGGCCTTTTGATGTTGATTTCTAAGAGTCTGCATAGATCTAGATGTAATCTCATGCCAAATCAGGGATATAAAAACATATATTTCTAAGGTATATTATTATTTTTCATCAACATATTTATCTATTGCAAATAGATTATCTATATCTTCTTTAAAATAACTCATCAGTATATTCCTATAGAAGATGAAGTATTTTTTTCACATATTTTTCAACATTCAATGAAGGTTGTCTAAAAAATCAATTACCATAGTCATGATTATGATTATGATTTTGAAATTTTTATATGTTTAAAGATTCTTATCAATTGAAATATCTAATTCAATCAATTAACGCGGTGAATTAATTAATTGATAATGCTGTGAAATATTGAGATTTGGGATCGATGAACGAGATAATTAATACAAGAATTAATTATGAGATATTGGGATTTGTGGAATTATGATAATTTTTTGATGAATTAATTATCAAGGCATGAATTATAGATTTTGGGTTTCAATTAAATATTGAGAATTGTGATGTTGATATAATTAATTGGTAAAATAATTATCAATGTATTGAAATGAGAATTTAGGAATAATTGATTTTTGAAATAATTGTTGAATTGATTGAATTGTAATAGAGAATAATGAATTGGTGAATTAGTTATTAAATATTGAGTAGGTGAATAAATAAGTAATCTTATAATTGATTCACTAATAATAAAAACTATTAAATTTTAAATTAATTATTAGTTGTGGAGAATATGATTGTTCAACTTATTGTTGAATTGATTAATGAAAAAAATAGATGTTTTTAATTATTTGTAGAATTAATTAATGGGATTGGATAAATTAATCTATCCATTAATAATGTTTTTGTAAATGGGATTCTAAAAATGAGGACCTATCCCGATGATTAAACAAACTCATATTTTTTAAATGGGCGTTATGCATGGTAATTTATACCAGTAATAGATCTATTGACATGGTTGATAAATGGGCCGCTAGACATCATTATCAATAAAATGATATGTGTGAACAAATAATGATAGTTGTTCTAGATATAATGATATACACAAATGGATTATATGAAACTTTTATAATTGGGATTCTATATGTGAAATTATAGGAGCATAATAGATGTATATATATATGTATGTTTGGTTAGTGGGGAAATATATAGGGAATTATAAACCAAAAACTTTGGAAATGGAATATGGGGATAAGTGCCTGAAATAATTAAATATTAATTGGATATATTATATTGATCTATCATTTGAATGGGACTATACAAGTAAAAAGGTCACCTGAGATAAAATTCCATCCTCAAAAGTTTCAAATTGGGCACATAAACATCATTGAAAATCCATCATCGGTAAAATAGTCAGTAAAAATATCACTTTAAATGAAATAAATATAAGTAAAAAGGTCACCTGAGATAAAATATACTGGGATTAAATGTATTAAAACATTTTTATGGAAGAGAAAATAACCATCTTTCTTTGATTGAGAGTGACAAAAAAAATGATCAGGAGAAATGTTAAAAATGAGAAAATCATAAACATGTGATGGGTGAAACTGTATTTTATTTCCCTATAGAAAAATTAAACCGAAAATATTTTTTCTATAACCTTATAATAATTTTGAAGAAATAATTTATGTGTTTTACAATGAATATAAGGAAAGATACTTAATTTTCATGAAGAATTTCATCATTTAATAATTACCTACCACAAAATCATATTTTCTCTAAAAAATGAGTAATCAAGATTATTTGGTCACACCTGAAGGGTGATAATAAACTTCTGTAGAGTTGAAAAATCAATAAAACATGAACAATATATTTTCATTTTCATTATAAATTAACCAAAACAATATGGTAAGTACAAAATCAGATAATATCATGAAAACAAATTAATCCTTTATAAAAATAAATTCAACACTTAATCTCAAAAATTCAACAAACAATACCCACTGTTAAATAAAGACCATTAAATAAAAAATTGTCCTTAAAATTATTCAAAATTATAAAATCTAATATTATAAACCAAAACATGGAAGAATTTGATATCATAGTCTTCCAAAAGAGTTTTTATCAGGTATCTCCAAATAAAATTGATCTCTCTTAATGTATCATACTTAAAAGTAATTATCCGAATCACATATTATCCATGATAGGATAATAATTTCCATAAATACCCCAAATATGCATATTCTCACAATAAAAACATATATTCTTACAAAATTAAGTCGCATAGTATTATATTTACCTCAATTGTAAAGGGTTACCAAAATAGTGAACATATTCCAAAATTTCACATAATCGAAAAAATATTTCCAATACTATGGATATACATTTGATAAAACTGAAGTTCTCAAAATAAACATATTATTAATCTATAAAATAATGGAAAACAAACAATTCATACAAACCAGGGACCTCAATTAGGCCATCGTTAGGTCATTAACCATTGTCTTCCCTTGCTGTGGAGTTTCGCTTTGGGCTTCGGCTATTGCTAGTTAAGACCTACGGGTGTAAGATCGGTTCCCATCGACGGCACACTCTATGGAGCGCTCCTGGGTTCCTTCTCAGTAGCTCGCTGGTGTCCTGCGGTGAGCTTCTCAGCGTCCGATGGTCGCGCTCTTATGGCGGCGATGCGTGGGGTCCCGGCTTTTCTCAGGTGAGTGCAGTGGGGTTTCGTTGTGTCTGAAGCTGCGGACTTTGTGGTGGCGGTGGGTGCTTCAGACACATGGAGTTGCTTGCACGGCTTTATGGTGATGCTGAGTTCAGTTTGGTTTCATTCGTGGTTTTTTTCTGCGATGATGGTGTTTCGCTGTGACTTTCTTATTTTCTGGTTTCACTGGTTTGTGATGCGCACATGTTGCGTTTGTTTTTTTGGATCTGTGAATGTTTGTCGAATGGACAAGCTTGTGTTTGCTCATGGCTTTTGGTTTGGACCGGTGATGATGCGGTGTTGGGTTTCCTCCGATGGTGATGGTGATGAAGGACATCGATTCTGTTCGCCGGCGTTTTGCAGGTTGATGATGGCGACGACGATCGCCGGTGTTGCTCGTCGGCGATCTGTATGGTGGTCGGCCGGATTGTCTCACTGGAGATGACACGTGATGATGGGTACCCTTCTCGAGGTGGGGCACGTGGCTGGTGCTATGTGTTGTTGGGTTCTCTGCTCGAGGTGGGGCTCGTGTTTTTTGAAGCGCGATGATGGGCGTGCGGCTCGAAGTGGAACGCATGGTGTTCGGTGGATCATCTTGCTTTGATGTTTTAAATTTGAATTTTGAAGTTTGAAATTTTAAATTTGAACTTCGTTGAATGATGTATGCGGTGGGATGAGCTTGTACGGTTTCTGGTTTTCCTTAAACCGGTTTGGGGTACCGGTTCCCCTAAACAGGCTTATGGAAATGAAAAAAAAATGATTTGCATAATAAATTGACTCCTTAATCCAAATTTAACTTGTAAAACTTCTGTCATATGGGTGTTAATAGAAAATTTATTTTGGAAAATAATCATGTATGACATATAATTTCAAAACATCTGATAAAACATGATTTTTAATTAACTGTCATACTGAATTAGAGCTGAAATATTCAATAAATGGTCCATTTAATATACAATTAGTATGTGATGACAGACTATATTTTAAAATAAAATATAAATAGGTTGTTCATGGGTCTCCTTCTTTAGAATATATTTCTAAATCATAATATTCTTCAAAATCACGTGATAAGGTAAAATATTTTAAATTTCTAAGATAATATTTATACCTCTTGAAAATCAGATAATATTGAGGAAAACTGATTTTATTCAATAGAACCCCTGATCCAAAATGGTATCTATGTATAATAGAGGTGATTGATATTTCTAACAATTTCTTGCAAGTGATTTTTATGTTAATTTTTTTTTTCAGAATTGTCTATACATGATATTTCAATAATTATTTCAATCAAGACATCAAGAGAAATATGAATGACATTTCAGATACACCTCATTCAATTTTTATCTAAATTTCCTTTATCTTGAAATTTTATGAAATAATGATTTAACTGATGTAATAGACATAGAGACAATCCATCTGTTTACTGAAAACACTAAATTTTTCTAAACCAATCATCTGATACCTTCTATAAGGCCCTAGCCTTAAAAATTACATAATATTTAGTTTAGTCAATAATTTGAAATTATTTCACATTGAAAATCATTTCAGTTGTGTTTTCTAGAGAAATATTCCATAGATATCATATTAGAGCTCAAATATGAAAAATTAGACACTATTACTCTATTTTATTTTTCACCAATAATAAAACTCTTTATATTAAAAAAGAGTTATTTTCTTGATAAAAATCTTCTTAAACTCTCCCTTTGTCATTTACATCCATATACCCTATGAAAAAAGATTTCAAAAACCTAGTATGAGCATAAAAACAAAGTAAGGGATATAAAATAAGGAAACAAAACAATTGTCCATGAATACATAAAAATCAACGATATCATACATTTTAATAAAAAACATAATCTCTTAAAAATACCTCATGAAATCATAATATTTGTGAATATATCATATAAATTAAAAATATCAAGTTATCTTGTGGAAACCACAACATGCTTATATTGTAGCTTTATTAGCCTTATAGGGAGTAACCTTCATGATTACATTGGGATTACACATCACAATATATTCTCCAAATCTCTTAGGAGAAACATTAATGTTTACCTATATCGTGATACCCAATGAATCAGAGAGCTATTATATACTCAACCACCACCTATTTGTCATGGAACCACCCAAATACTTATTAAATCCCACGAACCATAACATAATCATAACAAATAAACCAAACAAAATGAAAAAAATATCTTTTATATATTGAAATTTCATTCCATCTTACAAGCCACACACACATAAATGAATATACATTACGTTGAAAAAAATGGTAATCATGTAAAATAAACATATATACATAATAGAGACATAATATAATGAAATACCATTAATGACATATATATATATTAAATACATTCAATGTTATTTAAATAACCAATCCCATTTTGAATAATAATTGAATTATTAAAAAAGATGAGTCTTTAATTAAACTGTCACATAACACATTGAATCTTTTCAAATGGGATTTAAACATAAAAACATTTATTTACATATATATATGTCCTTAAAATCATTTTGGAAACGTGGACCTGAAAGGGAAGTATTTAGAATAATAAATCACTAAATAATTTAAAATAATATTTTATATAAATAGTAATATACAATTTAGAACATATTAATTATACGCCACAAGAAATTAGAATATTGTAGAAGACATTTAATATCATGTGTATAGATATAATATGGTAAATTAATGTCAAAGTGGTTGTATATTCCCTTTATAATGATTTAAAGGTTCATATAAACAAGAAATATATCAATGAATATTGATTGAGATGAATTCCATTACAGAGACAATATCATTAGATAAAGGAAAAATAAATCTATAAATATGTTTGAAAAATATAAATACACCAAATATAAGTGGATATTATGAGTAAAACAATCAGAGGTCATCCACAGATATTTTTGTAAAACCAAAACCAATGACAAGTATATTAAACTCAAAAAATGGAGATAAATTTAAGATCTCCCAAAAGAAGTTGATATAAATTAATTAATAATTTATCAATATTGTGATAATGTGTAAAAAAAATATACACACAAAGGTATTGGAAAATAAAAACATTCATAAATAAACAGTGATTATACAAATAATAATGGCATAATATAATCAACAAATCATGTGTAAGACCCAATGAGTTGAAATTGAGTTCATAAATTCCCTTATAAAATTCATTTTTTTAATAAAATATAATTACTATGTGTATTCACTATAAATTATCATAATAATGTATAAATACATGATTTGATATCAAAATATATTTCTCATATAATAATAGAATGAAAAATCATGATGTAAATATTAACCCAATTATCATAATAATGTATAAATACATTCATTATATATGTATTTATAAAAGTCCATAATATTTGTAGATAAAAACTGAAATGCAGCGTTCATGGATAAGGTAGGCCTTATGTACACATGAAGGACACTATCATTTAATTATCATAACGAATGATTGAATGTTGGATTGGTGTAGCTTGATCTAGATGGGATGAATTATTATGGCCCATACTATGTCCTGACCCACTATTGCAGAGCTATGTAACCACCACTGACAGAGCACTGTAGCAATGCTGAATAGGGAGTCAACTTTATTTTGGCATTTTGGTCTTCCATCTTGTATAAACTATTACAATTTTGACATGGGTGGATGCCTTTCACTATTTCTACATAGACATCATGTGTAATTGGTGGAACAACTAATCATCTTTCCATTTTTATCACATTTTGGGCTACGACTGAGATGTGGAAAACATCTAAGTTAAAATCATATAATTTTGTTCTCCCAATTATAGTAAAGTTATTCTACTTTTCATGGGACATATGTATTATTCCCGAACCATGTATATCATCGTGTTATTGTTCTTTTTTCCTTTTACTCTTCTGTGTTTTGTTGTTTCGGTCACTGCAACTCTCAATGTCTCTACAACAACTGGTATGAAATCATTGAGGTTGGGACTATCCAAAAATGGATATTGAAGAAGGCAAGGTGAAGATCGTAAACTTCAATTGAACATACATCAGTTTATAGAGGAAGCTAATCGAGTATTATCTATATCAAAATAGGATGCATTTTCCAAATATGGGTCATAATCCAACAATCATAGATATGTTATAATGGGAGCTGATGGATCAAAATGTTTTGGGGTTTTTACACCTTAAACTGGGAAAAAACATGTATTTCATCATCAGTGAGGAGAAGAAAATAATGGATCTGATTAATGGTCTTGTGAAATTTTATGAGGTGTATTTCCTGGAAAACCAAGTTCAATGTATATGAATACTTTTAAACCTAAAAATAGTTGAAGGGAGAATTTTTCATACCATATCAATGAATTTAACACCTTCATATGTCAGCTAAAATCTGTGAAAAGGAACATGGTGATTAGGTATGTGTGTTGGTCCTTCCATCTTCTTTACCTGACTGTTGTGGAGAAACTATAATACCTAGGAGCAGTACATAGGGGAATACCAAAAAATTTATGAATGATTTATGAGACTTGATCCTCTATGAGAATATGAAACATAGGGAATCAGGTATATTCTATAGTTCTCCTCTGAACAGCTAGGTAAGAGGAAGATACCCACGGTGGGACAATCATAGAAAGAGTTTAATGTCAAGATGGAAAAATCGAGACAAGGGAATGGAGAATAGTTCCACCTAATGAAATTTTAGGGAGAAAGTACATGTCAATAAGGAGTGCATAGATAAATGGAGGTACATATAACCATTGGGGAAAACATAAAAGTTTATAGAACTAATTACGTACTTTTTTTGAGCATGTATATCCAAATGGAGTCTTGGATTTTATACTCTAGGTGTCATTTCATTCCACAATAGAGAATGGATTCCCTAAAAATAATGTTTATGAAAATTTTGGCTAGGTACATCATTCTGATGATGATCCCTCAAACATTTGGGGGAAGGGAGATGCACAGATCAACACAAACTATGAGAGTCTTCTTTTTTGGGAAAATGTGATGTGTATCCATGGAATGCGAAAAAATATTATTTCTATTGGACAGCTTGATGATGCACGGTTGAGTACCATGTTCACTGTTGGTTCATGGAAGTTCACCAAATGATCTATGGTTATAGATCTGAGTGAAAATAATGGTACCATATGCACCATGAAAAAAACATTCATAGACATAACTACATCACTAACAGCTATTAGAGATTCCCAAATCTGTAACAATAGAATATGCCACATGAGTTATAATGGGACAAATGTGCTGGTTACAAAATGGAATCTTCCAGATCTGAAGTCGGTGTATCTTGGCCTATGGGAAGATTTACCATCATAAGTTAGAGTAATGTGTCTTTTTCAAAAGCAGGATGAAAATCAGAGATTGGAAACTTAGACCTTGTTCCCATTGATGTTTTGGGTCCTACACTAGTACATTCCCATGGAGGGTAACAATACTAATTGACATTCATTGATAACTCCACAATGAAGGTCTATGTTAAAATTCTAAAAATATAAACTGACGTGTTTAAGATGATTTATATGGGGAAGATCAGGTTGGAGAATGAGTCAGAAGAAAAACAAAAATGTTTGAGGCTAGAAAAAAATGGAGAGTATGGCTATTATGAGTTCATAGAATTTAATTCTAATAATTAAATTTGGTGGTAGAAGACAATTCCAGTTACACAACAACATAATGGTGTGTTAAAGATTATGAACATGACATTTAATGAATGTAACAAGAGTATAAGTTTACAGTTGGGGTGTCCCAAGACCTTGAAGACTGATATAGTAAACATGGAAGCAAATCACATCAACATGAGTCCATCTGTTCCAATGGGAGAGTGTCTACCTAAGGAGATCAGGTCTGGAAAGGTTGTAGGACTATTACATTTACGAGTAATTGGTAGTTTGGAATATGATCATATTTATGATTATTAAATGGAGAAAATTGATTCCATGTCCAAAATAAGTTTGTTTATTAACTTTGGTGATGAAGAGATTGCTTATCATTTTTGGGATTATCACAACAAGATGGCCATCTAGTTCAAAAATCTGATATTCAATGACGGTTTCATGTACAAAGATATTCACGTAGCTGATGATGAAAATGGGAAAATTGAATCAGACTGAAAATAGGAATTGGAGATTAAAGGTGTACCTTATCATGAGATAACCAAAATGATGGATCCTATTGCACCAGTGCAGTTGAGGATATCAAAAAGTTTGCGAAAAATTGTGTAGATGAATTCATTATGCATTCATTATCTACTATTGAATGATGGTAGTGAACCATAATTCTATGAAAAATAATTTAAGTTGAAGGAGTTTAGAATGTGGGAGTTGATTATGATGGGGATATTTTCGCATTGTAAGATAACAACACTTGTTTTTTGACACCTCTTCTGAGAGGAAATAATTAAATACAGAACAAATAGTTTTACCAGGTCAATTAAGAACAAGAAGTAAATAGGAAGTTCGTGGAAATGCTAGTGGTGAATGGAATCCAACAAAAATATGGAGTGTATTTCACTAAAATACACTCACCAGTAGTGAAGATTACTCCCATTAAAGTGATTTTTAGTATTGTGTCATCTGAGGACAGCATCTAGAGAAGATTGACATCACGACTGAATTCCTTCATGGAAATTTGAATGAGTACATCTACATGAATATTCAAGAGGGTTCTGTTGAGTCTAGGAATGAAGACCCGATATGTAAACTCCAAAATAGATTGTAAGGGTTGAAGCAGGAAGCCATGTTGTGGGACAAAATGTTTGATGCTTTCAGGAATAAAAATGAATACAAATGATGTGTAATGGATTAATTTTTATACATTAAATAATTTAATGATGAATATATTATATTTCTAATGTGTGTGGAATACATTTGTATTTCATGATCATGTATGAAAAGGATTTATGATTAGAAAGTGATGTCATCCAAGGTGTTTGAAATTAATGATCCTGGAGAAGCTGGCATGAGTTTGGGGGGTGAAGATCAAGATAGGCCACTCAACTGGATTTTTGATGTTTTCACATACTGATTACATTTGAAAGATTATGAAAATAGTCAATATGCTCGATGAAATGACAATATCTATTTCCATGGTGGGCCATTTCAAACTATCAAAGGCTGAATCACTGAATATGAAATAAGATGTTGAGTACATGAAAAAGGTTCCCTACGCATCAGATGTTGGAGTTTGTTTTATTTCATGGTATGCACTAAACTTGACATCACTTATGCAGATAGAGTTGTGAGAAGTTGTATGGCTAAAACTAGAAAGAAACATTGGGAAGCTGTGATGTGGATATTGTAGTATTTGAATGGCAGTAGGGATGTAACTTTATGCATTGAGAAAGGAAATTCATTGTCGGGGTATGTAGATACTGACCATGGAGGCAATGTCAATAGTACGAGGAGTACCATGTGGAATATATTTACCTATAGAGTATCTATAAATTGTTGGATATCACAATTGTATATTTTTTTCTATTTATCCACCACTATGGCTGAAAAAATTGTTGTAACAAAAGATGGGAAAGAGAATGATTGGGTGAAGAAATTATTGGATGAAATGGGAGGAAAGGGAAAAGAGAATTTATTGCACTGTTATAATCAGAGTGATATAAACATTTAAAAGAACCTAGTGTTTCATTTCTGTATGAAGAACATTCATTTAAAGTCCCATTTCATCATAGTTGAGATATTATATGGCTTGCTGAAATTGCAGAATATTTGTCGAAAGCACAATCTGGTAGACATATTGATGAATCCCATGTTAATATATTATGTAACTCATAGATGGGCTTATGTTGGTCTCCACTGATTAACGAAGTATACAAGGCACAAAAAGGGAGGTCATTATGGGAGAACAAGAGGATAACATCAATTATTTCATGAATCATTAGGTTTAAATTGATGTTTTGAAAGGAAATTACTCTAAAGGAGAGTGAAGAAGTGGAAGATATCAGATTAAGTATGTTTTCATAGTTAGTGGCATCGAATAATTGTATTGTTGTGGATCTAACTTAAAGTTGTAGATTGTTGGATTAGTGTAGCCTGATCCATATGGTATGAATGCTTGTCACTTTTTGGATTTCTAGTTGTTAGCCACTATAGCACTTTTGACTTGGGTGGCCGCCTTTCACTATAGCGATGCGGACTTTCACTGCCATTGGTGGAACAGTGGATCATCTTTTCTATTTGTAGCCCCTTTAGGGAGAGATTTTCAATGGGACGAATCTCTGAGATAAACTATTATAATTTTATTTTCCCAATTATTGTGAAGATGCTATTATTCTAAATGGATATATGGATTAATTTGGAACCACATAAATCTTCATGTTGTTGTTCTTTTTTCCCTTTTACTATTATGTGTTTAATCGTTTCTTTCGATACAAACTCCCGAAATTTCCATATCATTTAAAAATGAATGAGACATAAATATATTATATTTCTATTATAATATCAATTATATATATGTTATAAAATATCATTAGCTTCGCACATTATACATTCCATTTATGGCATGAAGGAGTCAAATCACTTTGAAGGGGTGGTAGACCGCACTTATTCAAATGAAATAATCGTATTTTATCATTATAGAAAGCATATAATTATGATATAAATAAATATTATAGAAGTATATAGTCAATATATATATAATATATATCATATATATTCATTCCATTCATATATATAATTGTGTTTTAATGATATCATGTAGAAGGAATCCCATTGCGTGATGGAGACGACATACTGTACGTATGCACTAGCAATTATATAACCCAATTAATGGATAAAGAATCTCTAATTAGATGGTATATTAATAATAAAAAATAATAATCTTGTTATATTAATTTTCTATATTCATTAGACTAATCATTTTACCTATCAAAACGAAGTATTATTGAATAAAAAATTACACCACGACGTGGAGATGGTATGTCATATGTATGCACACAGAGTGATATTTTTATTCATAAGATAGATAAAATAAGGTATAAGGTTATACAAAAATTATGTTAAAATCTCATAATTTATGATAAACTAGATTTATTACTTTTGTATGGAAACTAATTTTGAAGAGGAATTAGAAGAAGAAAATAACTTTGAAGCAATGGATAAAAGGATTACCTCTTCTTTAGGTGTCTCTTTTTAATTTTCAAAAAAGGTATCTTTATGTTGGTTTTATGCCCAAGGGTGTTATCATGGATGATGTCATGAATGATGGGGGATATTTGTTTAGGGGTTGACTTAGCTAATAGGATTTGGAGGTCTGAGTAAGTGGGTAGAAGTGGTGGCCATTTATTAGAGGAAGGAGGGTCACATTATGAATTTCTTGAAATATTATTTTATTATAAATATAATTTTGAATTAGAGTGGTTAAAAAGTGATATATTTCAAGGATAAGATGATAATGGGTCAGAATACTCTCAACTTATATGATTAATACATGTTTTGGACAGAAAATTAATCTTTTATTTTAACTTGAACCCTTAATTACAAACATTAATTCTTATCATGTATTCTTGTATTTTGAAATTATATGGTTACTATAGTTACTATAAAATTCCAACGAAACAAAAAAAGGGATAATTGATGACATATTTAACATTATATATGTTATTTGGACAATTGTTACATTTTTAGGACTGTTGTATTATTTAATAAAACTGTATTTTTTATAAAAACTCAATAATGTCAATTTTGACACAATTTAGTAATTTAATTTTATTAAAGTGATAAATAAATGAATCCTTAGAAAAACCAGAATTAAATAATGCCTCCACTTTAATTTTCATCCAAAAAAATTAGTTTATGTTATAAAAATTATTAAATTACATTTAGTTTAATATTTATAATATCATTTCATTGAATCTTTATTAATTAGGTAATCACTACATCATCATTGTGTCATAAATAATACTATTTATTTAATTTAACCAAATTATTAATAAACTACCCTTTCATAGGAAATATTTTTATATTTCTAATGACTACTTATTGTGTAAATTATCATTTATATAACCAAATATTTAATTTTTTTATTAAAAGATACATGATTATGTTATATTTAACTTTACATAAAACTTTTTATAATAATAAGTTATTTCCACATGATATTAGATATCAAATGACAAACGTTTACCCTAAGGATGATAATTGTAACAACTGACAAACCCAATATTATTTGGTAATGTTTGAGTGTAGTGTCATATTATTATAATATTACTTTTTCCCTTATTTACCAAATTCAACCTTTAACCTTGGGAAAAAATATTTATGGAGTTACTTTTAATAATGTCCCAAAACAAAAGTTACATATTTAAACAATTTGAAACTTATGATTAAAAATATGGGATCCATTTTTTCAAATTCAAACCATAGAATCTTTATAAATTATTTTAATATAAATTCCTATTATCAATATAAAAAATATTGTTATTAATAATTAAAACCTTTCAAAATATTGACATGTGTTTATGTCGAATTTCAATGATAAATTACTTAAAATGACCGAAATTATATTAAATAATAAAAAAATAACCAAATTAAACTTTAAAAACACTTAAAATTGCAATCTAACTATAGAAATAAATTATATGGAAAGAAAGTTTTGAATTCAAAAGCAGTATTTTTTACTTTTCCATAAAAAATGATATTCGTACAAAAAATTATCCAAAGTAAATATTTATGTCCCATTTTTATAGAAAATATATATTTTATAAAAAAGAACATATAAAAGTGACAAAAAATATATTTAACAAGGGTTTCCTTAAAAATGATGTAAAAATACCTTGAAAAATATTTATGTGTTTTGTGGTTAAAATGGGATTCATTATCATTTTTAACATCTCATTTTTTTTGGATGAATGTAAAAACTTATTAAAACATGTTTAATCATATTATAGTAACTCATATTTATTCGCCCAAGTCATACATCTAGGATTTAACTACAATTTTAAAAAATAATTAAATTATATTTTATTCGGTATATCTCAATGTTGTGTTCAATGTAATACATCAAAAAACTCGTTGATGTGTATCTAGTACACTATCTGAAAAAGTGTCACCTTTAATGTAATATTAAAATATAATTCATAAATATTCATAGATATGAAAATATATTATTCTATAAATATTTAGGTTTTTACATCATTACCCTCTTTTGGAAATTATTTCCGTGAAATTTTAAAAATATTTTCGGAAACATCAATGAAAATACATCATTGGAAAAAGTGTCAATAAAACAATCACATTTAACAAAATAATGACAAGAACATATGTCAACTGATATAACTCATACTTTCATTCATGTATGAAAGAAATGATATGTAATAGAAACTAACCATCTTGTTCTGATGGAGAGTAATTGAAAAAATTATGAAGATAAATTTAACAACCAGAGAACCATAATATCATGATGGGTTAAACGGTATTTGATTTCATAGAAGGTTAAGTAAACATAAATGTATATTTAATCCTTTTATTAATTTTTTGGAATTAATTTATGATATTGACAATAAAAATAAATAATCATATATACATGTCATGTAGAATATCACCCTTCAATAAATATCAACCACAAACTCATCTTATCATTAAACAATGATTATTCAAGATGACATCACCACATGTGAATGACTAGAATCATCTTCTAGATAATCACATAATCCAAAAAAGAAGAACCGTATATTTTCATTTTATTTTGACATTAACCAAAAATAAAATGATTAATACAAGATCATATATTCCCTCAAAAAGAAAAATCATTTATTAAAATATATAATACTATTAATCTCTGAAATTCAATAAACAATACCCAATGTACAATAAAAACATTCAATAAAAAATATTCCTTAAAATTATTCAAAATAATCTAAATTAATATTGAAACCCAAAACTCAGAGGAAATTGATATCATAGTCTTCCACTATAAATTTTAACATGTATCTCCAAATAAAATTAATCACTATTAAAGTCTCATACATATAAATAATAAACATAAAAAGATATTCTAAATGATAGGTTAATCATTTCCATAAATAAACAAAATTTCTATATACACATATTAAAAACATAGGTTATTCCAAATAAAAATCGTACAGTATTCAATTTACCATAATCATATCGGGTTCCCAAAATAGTAAATGTCGTAGAAAATATAACTTAATCCAAAAATTAATTTTCAAATACCAATTAAATCCAATTGATAAAACATAAGTTCATAAATTAAATTATTCATAATAAATAAAATAATTTAAATTATAATAAGTCATATTAACCTAATACCTCACACAGTGTAGTGGAAGGAAATACACACTTGCCATCATATGATTATGGGTTCAAAACCTATGGCCTTACCGTATGCGATGGGTTTTCACCCATCTTATGGGTTATGCCTTTTTATAAAACTCAAAAATATTTCTAACATGATATAACCTCAAATTTATTCTTATACCTCTCATTTTTATCACAACTCATAATGACCATAATATCTTATTTTAATAATGTATTTTATGTATTTATATTTTCTTATTTCACCTAAATGTGATAAAATAAAATTATTCCCAAAAAAAACAGCATACCTTGATCATTCTATCTCAATTGTTTCCTTTTCATCATGTTAACATAGATATAAGGTCCACACATTTCAAAAATGATTTGGAGATTTAGGAAAATTATTTTATTCCTTTACATAAATACACTTTGTACAACATGGGTCTTATGGGTGATCATAGAATAATATTATTCCAAAATAATCGTGTTTGGAATATAATTTAAAAAGGTATTAAATTTTTTTTATAAATTAGACTGACTGAGTTTGAGTTGTAACTCACAATCAATGGTCCTTTAAAAAAATTAGTTATGCTCTAAAAGAATATATTATAAAAGAAAATATAAATAGGTTGTTTCTTGGTCTCCTTCTTCAGAACCTTTTTCAAAATCATTTTGTGCTTCAAAATCATGTGATAATGTAAAATATATGAAAATTCATTGATAATATTTACCTATATAGGAAATATGAGAATATTTAGAAAAGTAGTTTATTAAATAAAACCCATTATCCCTGATGGTATCAAGGTATAGTGGAGGTGTTTGATATTTCAAACAAATTCTTGTAAGTGATTTTTATGTTAGAAAATGTTTCAGAATCTTATAGACATGTCTTTGAAATTTCATTCATGAATATAATCAAGAATAGATTAGAATATGATTTGAGATCCTCCACCTTCCATTTGTAACTCAATTTCCTTGATTTTAAAAATTAAAAAAATGATTTAAGTGAATGAATAGAAATAGAGACTAACAATCACTAGTGTAGAAAACATTTTTATGTCGGTTATTTTCTATTTTTTCGATGGTTTTTAGTAAACTTTATTAAAGGTGGCATTATAAAAAAATTACGTTTTTTTTAAAACCGATGTGAAACTCATAAATCTGAATGGTTTCTCATGTTAGTTAATTTATAACTGGAGTGAAAACCCCTTTGGAGGTTTTATTTATCACATCAGTTATTTATTAACATATGGTTTATATAGTTTATTATGTTAGTTATTTAATAACTGATGAGATAAATTGATCCTCTGAAAGGGGCCTCAAGTCGATTATTTAAGAACCGATGTTAAATAACCTTTGGGTTCTCTATTTATCAAATCGATTATCTAACAACCAAAGTGTCATATAGTTCATTATGTTTTTTATTTACTAATTATTGTAAACAAGTGATCCTATAAAGAGTTTTTCACGTCGGTTATTTAATAAACAAAGTGAAAACCCCCTTGGAGGATAATTTTTTTTACATCAGTTATTAAATAACTGACTTGTTATATAGTTTATTACATCGTTTATGTAACAACATGGATAATAAATTGTACCTCAAAATTGTTTTTCACGTCAGTTATATAATAAGAGATGTGAAAAAAGAGGTACGATGTCTGTTATGTAATAAACGACATAATAAACAATACCTCAATATTTTATTACATTAGTTATATAATAACTGACAAAGAAAACCATTCCCTAGAAATTTATTATATGATTAATAAAATAACCGATATTTAAAAACAATTTTTTTAGTAAAACAATGAATCCATTACTACATTCCGGTAATTTTGACATGAAACAAGTATAAACCATGTCAAAATCAGACTAAAACTAGACCAAATTCCATATCAAAAAACATCACAACTAGACCGTAATAAGAAGATCCCTAGAAAAATTAAACATTCATCTATATAAGAAGCCAAACATACAATTTCAACTAAAAAATCCAAATCCAAATATAATAACTATAGAACAAACATTTACAATTACAATTACAATTACAATATTCTAAATTACATTTTACATTAAAAATAAAATACAATCCAATCAAACCTGTAAAATAATTTGCCCATTAAAATTGTATGTATTTGACCTCTTGATCACTGTAGGTTTGAGATTCATCAAATAGGTACAAATTAATGGGAAATAAGTTAACATGTATAATTAATAATTGAAAATAAATATTATGGAAATGTTTATAAAGAAATTTAAAATGGTCAAATTTCATTATTGTTCCTATTTTAATTATTTCATTAAGAAATAGCAAAATATAATATCTAAATTCGATGACACCTGGTTGTTCCTGACGATTTTGTTTAAATGAGTGTCAATTAAAAATATCAATTTTATATAATAAAATGAAAAATATGAATTATAAATTTATATTTACCTTTACTTTTACATATTTGATCTTGGAACTATATTTCATTGTTTTTTTAGAAATTATGCCCATCCAATATTAGAAAATAATATAAATGGGATAAAATTAAAATTCAATATAATATAAACAACTATTAATAAATTGAAACATACTTTTCCAACATATTCTTAAAACATCCCCACACATCGCCATGGACATAGCATATCCAATAAACTATTTTTCCATTGGAAAAAACACCTAACATCCAATGACCACTACTAAAAAAATTTAATGTTAGTGGGTTTTTATGTTAAATGATAATGAATGTTTTTTGCAGATATATATTTCATACCAATCATAATAAAGCATCATCCAACATTGTGTGAATATATTCTTTTCTAATCATTCAGCAATATAAAGATTTCATTTTTCCTCACACAATGCATGTGATCCTAGAGAAATCATATGCAGTTGCATGAATACAGATAAATACTTCATCCCATTCTTCTCACACATTTTATAAAGATAACTAATACAAAACAAACATAAGTATACATTTTTAATAAATATAACCTAGGTAAATGTGTTATGAATTACATGGAAAAAATTGCACCACGTTAATGCCCAAATTATATCCAATAACAAAATATATGGTATCAGTTTTCACAATCCCCACATATATTGCATGTCCAAAAACATGTGATTCTATTTGACAAAAACAATTATCTGAAAAAAAATTGAATATCCTGACAATTTGTAAAGACTTGTAGAATAGGTATCATATGTCATACCCATTGGTCTTTGCTATTGTCTATAAATTATTTCTCTACCTTTGAAGAATTCATGTAAATAAATTTAAAAATATATTAGTTTAAAAATGATAAATCATGTTTAATAAACAAAAAATTAAAGATAGAACATAAATATCTCAATAGTAATGAGTCACAAAAGTCTGGGTGACCAAACAAAATGTTGTAGATACTATGTTCATCTATTGTCCCCTCATCTCATGGTAATGGTACTCAATAAAATGTTTCAATAATATCCCATAAAATGACCCTATGATTATCAACCTCTAACTATAAATGATGAACTATATCTATTATACAATATACCATCCCATAAGCTACTATTTGATGGTGGGGATAATGAATATACAACTCACAATAAGTAGGAAGTTGTGGTGGAGGAGTAGAAAAAAAAACATGGTGTATATAAGCAGAGGTGGTGGATAAATAATGGTTTCCACAAGTGGGGGAGTGGGAGCTACCAGTGGAGGTAGAGGATTAATAATGGGGTCTTCAAGGGGAGGTGGAGGAGTAGGAGTTGTCTTCTGAAATTTTAATTGCATGTCTATAAACATAGACTGTACAGACACTCTAATATTTTTCCTCCATCATTTCACTAATATAATAAAAATCCTCCTCCGATGATTCTATTTTTTATCAATACCCTCAATGTAAGATTTTGAAGAACGTAGAGGCACGTTTCTTACCGATACACCCATCAGGTATCCTCATACATGACCACGGTTAAACTGATTTTCTAATGCTGTAGATAAAATATCTTTCCTCCAAGCATCTGTAAATACCCCTTATGTTCTCTTCTCTTCAAGAGAACCCAATATTAATTAATTTAACACTTATGTAATGATACAAAGAATATAAATAATATAAATAACTTAAATAAATAAAATAAATATCTTAAAATCCCCTCAGCTACGATTATCTATTATTCTGAAGGATATTTCCCATTTTTTCTCATCTGAGATCTCTTCCATTTTTCATAACTAGATGGATGATATGGAGGGGAATCTTACCCAAAGCTTGATGACTCAGCTCTAAGAATTTTTTATTTTATGCAAATATTTCTTCTTCTAATAAACTATACCCTCCCCAAGAAAAAGTATGAGGGTATACATTTTTTGAGTGGATCTTCTGATGATATTTCACTGTTTTCTATAAATTAATAATAATAATTCTTTAACATAACATTTATAAAAACATTTTTAAAAAATATTTATAAAAATTTACACTTCCCTTACCAAAAATGAATTTCTTTTTTCAACTTCGAATAATTTGTTTCCATGATCCTTCATCTATGAAACAATATGTTTATGACATTAATTGTCTGATTGCCTATAGTAAAAAATTAAAAGCAGATGTGGGGGTTTATTTAAAATCCCTCTATCTCCTAGAAGCAATCGATAATCATTTCCACCTGACTCCTCTAGTTCCAGGATTATCAAAAGTCATCAGACAAAGAAGTGTAAAACCATATTATACTATAAATTTATAATGATTAGTCAAATAAAAAAATATTTCCAAATTTCTCTCCCATAACTGAGATATTATCACTCTTTCCACACTTCTCCAATCATCATACTAAAATATTACATTTCTTTTACCATTATTTGATACAAAACACTTAAAATGTTTAGAATTTTGACCTATAGGAATATCATTCTCCTCTAACTCAATGAGTATCATTTGGTCCTAGATAATATAAATTGATTATTTTGGTAAATGTGTATAGCCAATTTTACCAACTATTGAAATATTCTTCTTCTATACAGGAGCACAAGAAGTATATAGGTGAACATAAATGGGAGAATTTGAATATTCCCCCCATAGGTATGATCATGAGGTTCATCTCCAGAATCATGTGGTTGATCAACTAATTGATCAATCATAATCCTTCAAATAAAAAAAATTAAACTTTAGTTCACAAATAAAAAAATTCAAATATTACAATACAAATATTAACATAAAGTGAAAAATTGAACAATGTTATGTAATAGTAAACATGGTAATGGTAACAATGTAAAACAATGGTAAAGATGTTAATCATAGAAAACATGGAAGTTTAATTTTCATTAAACAAAATTAATAAATATATATGTTATGTAAAGGTAAAATACAAAAAACAATGGTAAAAATGGTATAGTAATTTTCATTCAACAAAATAAATAGATATACAAGTTACGTAATTATAAACATGAAAAACTAATCTAAAAAAATGAAAATAAACAAACATTCGTCCTAATTTTTTTTAATATGTGTTTTAAAAAAGAAAGAAATTAATGTATCTAAATTATTATGAAATTAAGGAATGAAAAAAAGAAATAAACATATGTTACCAGAAATATTAATTATTTACAAATATATTGTTTTCCAAAATTATTTCATCATGATTATACCTTATGGAACAAAAAATGTTTTCAACATGCTTATCGTTACTTTCTGCTAATATTTCCATGGAAGTATGGATTTGACATGAATCATGATCTTCATCAAGTTGATCCTCACAAACTTATTGCTTTTTCTTTTTAAAATAATAGACTACTAAATATCTGTTTGATCAACAATATAGAAAATTGGGTTTTCATGTTTTACCATTATAAAAGAATCTGTTGTGTCTTCTAATTTATTCAGATTAACAACTTTCATTTCAAATTCCTCATTTCTGACAATGTTGTTACCAATAAAAAATATGCATTTAATAATATGAACTTTTATATTAATGTAATCAACCTAAAATGTTTTTTCAATGACTCCGTAACTTTCACACGATAATGAAATTGGTTTTTCTTCTTTTGAACTTGAAAAATACATTGCTTCTACAAACACCAATATCCCACAATTCTAAACTACACTTCCATTGTCATAATATTTCATATGAATTGTATGAACAATAATGTTATACCCTAACCTTGGTAAAAAATTATACTCAAACCACCCACTGACTATTTATACATGTTATCTAACAAGCAAGGTCACATTAAACCATTAAAAAAATGGTTTGTTCTTCTCATTCAATGTAAACATTTCATTATTCTTTGGACAATGTTGTTTCAACTCATTGTTATGCAATGCGATATTTGGTTGACCATCAGGTGTGATATTCAATATGTATAATTGTACCTTCATCATATTTTCTACTGGAAATGATTTTACATTCAAGCCACGAATCCTTTTTGTCTCATTATTAACACATTCATGGAGAGATGGAGGCAAACCTATTTGATCCTCCATAGTCATGTATCTCATACAAAACTCCACAACCTTATCAAAAATATAAATTTCAATAATGGATGCTTCCGGTCGATATGGATTCTAAATATAACCTTTCAATATATTCATATATCATTCAAAAGGATACATCCAACAATGATATACATTTACACAAAGCATTATTTATCAAAACAAATGAACCATTAAATGCACTATTATTTCATAAAAAGGAGGAGAAAAATAAATTTCCAATTTATAATGTATTGAAATTGCATCTTTTTTCAAAATGATCAAAGCATTCATTTAAATAACCTTATTTCAAATTGAATTGAAAAAAAACACACCTTCATTATGGTCTTTCAGACACAGATGGAAAATATTCCATGCAATTCAACTAGATGATGTTGTGGAATCATGACGTGACAATCATGATATTTCATAACTATCAACTTCAAATCCTTCAAACAAATTTTGTTTACATTTGAATTATAACCTTGAGGAACTTTGAGATCATGAAGACTGTGAAAAAAGAAAATTTTCGCCCATAAGGATATTGTATGACTATAAGAGGGAAGAATGATTCATCTTTACATGAATTTCATTTATATTATGTTTCACTTCATGATATCTTTAATATGGTAGCTCAAAAAATAATGAATTTTTCTTCAAAATATTTCTATCATAACAATATTTATGTGTCTTTCTCAATGTGACTTCATGGTTTTTCACCCTCTCAAAATACACATCAAAGGATAATGGTTTTGGAGAAATATAAAATTCTTGTGATCCATTGAATGAATTTTTTATTATATAAGATTGATCCATATGAAAAATCTTTTTATGACCCATGTATAATATTTTATCCCCATGAAGAAATTGACAATATGAAGTATGTTTATCACAAATTGGACATGCTTTATGCCTCAAAACACTTTATGAAGACAAACTTCCATATTTTGAGGAGTCATTTATATTGAACATAATAAGTACATACAGCGGAAAATATTCCATTTCAAAATAATCGTAGACCCAAATACTATCCTCCGAAAAATGTTTCAAATCATCAGTCAATGTTGACAAGAAAACATCAATATCATTATTGGGTTTCTTTGGACCAGTGAACATTATACTCAACCTGACATATTTGGGCTTCATAAAAACATTAAAAGATGAGGTTTTAATTTAAAATAAAATAGTCCATGAACTATATATGCTTCTAAGGGTTCGATATGGATTTATTCTATCTGTGCATAACCCATGTTTGAGAATTATAATTTCATTTCTGAATGTAGGATACTTCTCATCAATTTTCTTCCATTGTGGGGAATTATCTAGATGATGTATTTTTTCATCACATATCTTCTCATCATCATTCCATATTACCTTATTTTCATCATTTGTATTAGAAAATAAACGTTTCGAATGATGAATTCTTGGAAGATACCAAAATACCATGGTAGGGATCTCTATAATCATTAAATCAACTTGGGATTTTTCTTTCAACTTATATCTTAATGTCCCACATTTAATAAACGTTGACTAAAATTCAAATTATTTCCTATATATCATACAATTATTTAGATAGGCATGTATTTTCTTTTATTCCAATCCCATCGGGAATAATAATTTCTTTCCCTTATAAGATGAGTCTGGAAGATCGTTGTCTTTTCGAAGAATATGTTTCAATAATCGTTAATTCTCTATAAAACTATTGTCACCCCATCTATGTATCACCTTCAGGTTAATAAATCTTAAAATTGATGGAAAAACTCTAAAATCCATATAACCTGGATACAATGGTTTTTCATCATCACCATATAGACAAGAAACTGTCAGTTCTGTCTCAATTTATTCTACTTAAACATCATGAATCGTTTCTTTAATTCCATCGGAGATACCATCTTGAAATTCATCATCATCAGTAGTTCTGAAATTCTGTCCAGTTTCAACATTCCTAATCCAAGGGTCGGAAACATGGATTAAGAAATTGAAAAATACTATGATCTTCGATCCCTCTACATTTAAACATCATCATATTCAATCATTTTTGTCATGGATAGAAAAAAAATTTATTTCTTAGAACATTATGTTTAGAAAATTACAAAGAGGCATTAACACCTTCCCCATATTTAGTACTCATTCAATGTGTCGTAATCCATCTTTGAATCATTATTAGCTAAAACAAGTATCATAATTATACATATTGTTTTAATAATATAATTTTATATTAATATGAATATTATCAAAACTTTAATGTTATTTTTTATGAAATATATACAAATATATGTGTATTTGTAAAATATATGCATGGAAATAATTTAAAAAATATAAATATAGTTACATTTAAAAACATTATATTTATATGAAAATCATTTAAGGATTACATATCTGTCTCTTATGAATCATTATATAATAGTATAAATTCATCTTTGATCCTTTCTTCTTACGCTACACAAAGATTACATCGTAGTCCAACTGGATGCCGAATTCAACCTTCCGTAAACATGAAATATGAGTTATAAATATTAAAATATGTATACATTCACTACTGAAAATTAAACATATCCAAGTAGTTTAAAACTATTGGGATAGACCCTGAAAGCATTTGGATAGAATATCCCAATGGTTTCTCACACTATTGGAATGATAGACGTTGCAATATCCCAATACAAACATTTCTACAGGAAACAGTGGTATAGACTATCTGAAGTTAATATATGCCAACAGTTTCAATGAGAGCACTGGGAATGATATATACAAATGGTTCATGAACCATTGGTATACAGGATTTCTAGAATATAGTCAATTCTAATAGTTTCAGGGAAACTTTTGGGATATATGTTTACTAAAGGTTCAAGAACCGTTCACATACACTATGTAATATATAATCTATTGAAACAGGGGGTGGGGATATCTAGAGGGTGTGGGGTTGGACATGGGGTGGGGGTGTCTAATGGGTGGGGGTGTTGTCCAAGGTTGTGGGGGTGACTGGGGTGTGTCCAAGTTGGTGAGGTGTTGTTTAGGTGGGTGAGGGGGTGTCCCAAGGGGGTAGGGGTTGTCTAGGGGGTGATGACCAAGAGGGTAAGGGGTGTCTAGAGGGGTGGGGGTGTCTATTGGGTAGGGTGGGGCGGGGGTTTCCTATAACGCCCCGAACCCAGTTACACAGAGTCGATGAATTATTAAAATACATTGGAATTATCACAAGGGGTAAAATCTCAAATTACCGATCTATTTAGTAACCTTGGAAGCACTAGATACATTCATATGTTTTGCATTACATCCTGAAATAAACATATAATCAAAATTTTGTCCCCTTTTGAACACAATTATATCCTTATCCAATCCTTATATCTCAACCCTAAAATAATTATTCATATCCTGGGAAAAATAAAACATAGATAGGGTTGAGGTCAGATGCTCAGTAAGAATTACAATATAGTAGAAACACTCATAAATAATCATCAACATTTAAGGAAATGTATAAGACAAACAAAAATCATTGTAAACAAAAACATCAGCATAATATTGAAAATATAAAATAATTTAATTTAATTTACTTATTCACATGGATATTCAACTTGTCGATTAATCACATGTTATATCATGGGCCACTTAAATAATTATTGAATGCATAATTCCAGACTTCATAACCACATAGTCAAGGCCTTGTTCCAATACTACAAATAAGATTTTGTCAAGGCCTTCTGCCAAGAAACTAGTTAGTCTCATGAGACCTACATATGAATCGAGGAGATATAGTGGGATCCACCATTCATTTAATATGTCCAATGCATTCCTCGTATGAAGAGGTTTAAACATATCATAAACATTCATAATAAAACTATCCTACCAAATGTAAAAACATTACCTATAAACCATTAATGGTGTAAAAATAATACATCAACTTTCAAAGAAATCAAAAAACCTTCTACACAATAAAAATGATTTTTATCATAATAAATCACTTCAAATAGGATTAAAATTCATCAAAGTATGTTGAAATTGATGAAAAGAAAACTATATGAAATAAATACTACTTTAAATTTTAAAATCATTTAAAACTCGCATAATTATAAAAGAAATCATTTATTTTCAAAATATTTTTATAAGCATTTATCGGAGGCTTCGACGATGATATAACGGTGGAAAATAGGCACACCCACTATATAAGTTAAAAAAAATACATTCTTACATTAATTTTTTGAAAAGGTATTAAAGTGCCTTGTTTGAAAAATGATAGAAAGATTTCATTCAAACCATTTTATAAAAAGTCAAACAAGAGTATAAATGACTTTAACCCATAGCCTAGTAAATAAAAAAATGTTTTTAAAATATATTTTTATTAAAAATGGATTAGGTTCATAAAGTGGTCCCAGAATATACTTACATAAAAACAACCTCGAATAATAAAGATATTGTGAAATTAACCCATACCGTGTACGTTTCCATAGTCTAAGGTATGCTGACCTTATCTTCTTCGGGTTATTCCGTTTGATTTGATCAAAAGGGATCATTAGTTTGGCATTCATACCAAAGGAAAGACACTATTATGAATGGAGGTTATGTGGGAGGATATTTGAGTGGGTTTTTTCCATTTCAAATGGCTTTGGTGGTGTGAAATTAAGAGAAGGTAAATTTCCCTTTTATAAGAGAGGTGAGGGTCACTTTTGGAAAATATTGAAATATTAATTTATAAAAAAATCCATTTCGGTTTCTAATGGGTCCAAAATGGTTTATTTTGAGGATAAGGTAGGAATTGGTCGATAACCACTCAACCAATAGGTTTTTGAAATGTTCAGGTCACCATATTAACCTTATCATTTAGATTTAACTCTTCGTTAAACAGTTAGACATTTACCATGTATCTTTGTATTTTTATATTTTGATGTCAATAAACATACTATAATCAACCATGAGAACCCCAAGTGGTACATTATTAATATATATAACCTTATATATGTCCTTTGGCCTAACCATTTATTTTTAGGAATATTATATCAGTTAATAATATATTATTTGATTTAAAAACTCAATTATGTCAATTCTGAGACTATTTAGAATTTGGTTTTTGTGAAAACCATAAAAACTTGATTTCTTAGAATGAAAATTATTTAACCAACCCTAACATGTACAATTAACCTCTAAAATTAGTGGAATTCATAAAAAGTCTCAACTTTCATTTATTTGGATATTTATAACATTAATTATTTTAATCATTCATTAATAAGGTAATTACTACATCATCATTGTTTCATAGATTAGATAAATTATTTAATGTCTAAAAATTATAAATAAAACACCACAATGAAGGAAATATGATTAGATTTATAATGAATATTTATAGATGAATTTATCTTATGTATAACCCTATATTAAAAATGGATTTGATATTAAACATATAATTTAACTATTTTAAATATTATTTGAATAAAATAATAATAAATGTCTTAAACTAATCCAGGCTGACCAAAGGGGGTCATATTTTATTCCTAAGGTTTTTTTGGTATAATTTCTCTTATCCAATATAATTAGGGCATGTGTTAGGGAATGTATAATATCATTTTAACCATTAATTTTATTATTTACTTTTAACCGTGGTAAATAAAATTCAAAAGTAACTATTAACAAAAAATAATTTTCATCTTATTGAACCACATTTTAGTAACTAATATCAACCATGTCTCTCAGAATTTTGAAATTCAACTCAAATAAGTGGTAAAATTTTAAAAAATGTGTATTAAAATTGGATTCCATTTTGAATATTAAAATTTATAAAATTTCATAAAGTGGGTATTACAATTCGTAACAGCTTGTTTCATTGGTCGTGGTGTACCAAAACTCCATGTTCCGTACAACGGTACATAATGAATTATTCAATGGAAATGTACCATGGATGCTTGGGGTGTCATATTCACCCCTCATTAAAATAATTTCATCCTAGAAATTTCATGATGCTTGGGGAGTTACATTCACCCCTCCTTGGGGTGTTACATTCTCTCCTCATAAATGCGTCTGGTTTTTCAGCACTTATTCCATTGTATCAATAAATTTTATGGGCTATACACAATAAGACAGATCAGGTTCCAGTTCAATTTTCTCATAGGTGAGTACATTCATTGGGTTAGGCAAGTACTTTCTTAGCACTGATATGTGGAACACAACATGAACTTTGGAGAGACTTTGAGGCATTGTAGAACAATAAGCTACAACTCTAAATTTTTCTTTAATTTGTAATATTCTGATGTATATGGGACTCAATTTACCTTTCACGCCAAAACATATAACACCTTTACGTGGATATACCTTCACAAAAACATGGTTTCCTAATTGAAAGTAAAAATCATTATCGATAGATAACGTTTTCCTACAATGTGTTTCTTTGATGTGGGTTTGGATAATTTTAACTATTTCCATTGTTTCCTCAACAGGTTTTGGGACTACGAGTTTTCATTCACCAACATCATCCCAAAAAGTTGGTGAGTGACATGTTTTTCCATATAACACTTAATATGGTTTGATCTGAATAGTTTAATGGAATCTATTGTTTTTGGGAAAATCTACAAGAGGTAAATATTGATCCCACGCACCTTGAGAGTCATGTGGGAATGATATCAACATGTCATCTAAGGTTTGAATAGTCAGTTCTGATTGACCATCAGTATGATGGTGGAAGGCAGTGCTCCAAATAAGGTCATTATCCAGAGACTTTTGAATACTTTTCAAGAATAATGATGTAAAACATGGATCATGATCAGAAACAATCGATAGGGTTACACCATGGAGTCTTAAACACCATTAATATATAGTATTGTGAGACATTCAAGTGGTAATTCTTCTCTAATTGCCTGAAAATTTTGTGACATGGTTAGAAAATAAACAATGACCCATATTACATCATTACTTCTGGGATAATTTGGTAACCCCATGACAATGTACATCGTAATATAATCCAATTTGCACCAAGGTATGGAAAGAGGTTGCATGACTCCTCTATGTTTTTGTCTTCCAGCATTTAGTTGTTGCCAAACCGTACATCTTGACACAAAATCCGTAATCTCCCTCTTCATGTTGTTCGACCAAAATGTTCTTCCAAATTAATATACATATTGGTGCTCCCATGAATTATATAGAAATTGTAGCTATTAGCATCATCCAAAAATTACCATTATAGATCAGAAAAGTTAGGGACACAAAGCCTCCTCCCAGATTTCAAAATTCCATCTTTATGTATAAAGTCACTCAATCTCCCATCATTCACAGTTTTAATCTTTTTTTATATTCCTCAACATCAGTCTGAGAACATTTTATCATTTCAAGTAAATAAGGTTTTGAATCCATTTGAAAAAGTATTTATGAATCACCTTCCATGGTTATTCCCATATCCATCTTTACTAGATCCACTAATATACGATCCTTTTCAACTCTCATCTTGTTCAAAACACAATTATCTTTTTTTCTGAATGCATCTGCCACAATATTTTCTTTCCCTTAGTGGTAGTGTATAGGTAAATTGTAATCATTTAGTAGATCAAGCCACCACCTTTTCCTCATCTTGAGTTCTATTTGTGAGAAAATATACTTCAAACTCGTGTTATCAGTATAAATCTCAAATTTTTTCACCATATTGATAGTGTCTCCATATTTTCAGAGAAATGATTATTGCTGCAAACAATAGATCATGAGTAGGAGAGTTTGGTTCATGAATTTTAAGCAACTGTGATACTGATGAAATAACTCTATCATTCTGCATAAGGGTACAAACATGTCCATTCTTTGAAGCATCACAATAAATAACAAACACATCATTACCATATTGTACATTCAAGATATTAGCATTAACTAATCTTCTCATCAATTCATCAAAATATTATTCACACTCTTTTTTCCAAACAAATTTAACCCCTTTACGAGTGATCATGGTTAATGGGTTATCCAATCATGCATAATTCTGGAAAAAACGCTGATAATAACCTACTAAACCAATAAAACTACATACCTTAGTTATAATCATCTATGTTGGCCATTTATGGATTACCTTGGTCTTTGAAGAATCAACAGAGATTCGATCCTTGGAGACAATATGTCCAAAAAATAAATCCCCAGAATCCATAATTCACACTTACAAAATTTCCCAAACAATTAATTTATTCTAAGAGTCCTTAAGATAATGCACATGTGATTTTAATGATCTTCATATATTTTTGAGTATACCAAAATATCATCAATAAATACAACTACAAAGTCATCATGATATTGCTTGAAAACACTGTTAATTAGATCCATGAAGAGAAAGGGTTCATTAGTTAATGAAAAAAAATTACTGTAAACTCATAATGCTTGTACCTGGTTTGAAATGAGGTTTTACAAATGTATTCCTTATTCACACCCAACTGATGATATCCAGATCGAAGGTCAATATTTGAAAAATACTGAACTCCATTAAGTTGGTTGAATAAATCATCAATTTGATGAAGGGGAGACTTGTTCATTATTGATATTTCATCGGTCTCCCTATAGTGAATTCACAACTTCATAGATCCATCATTCTTTGTAACAAAAAGGATAGGGTCTACCCATGGAGAAACACTAGGTAAAATTAATCACTTGTTACTGAATTCCACTAGTTACTTTTTTAGTTCGACTAATTCCACAGATGGGACTCTATAAGGGGTCTTTGATAAGGGCTTTGAACCAGGAATTAAATCAATGAAAAACTCAATTTATCATTCTAGAGGATGTCCAGGAAAATCCTCTGGAAAGTTATCAACATAGTCTATCACAATATGTACTTCTTATATTCGATCTCTCATTTCCTCACCCATTGTTATTTCATTCTCTTCTTCCCCAATAATTTAATTTATTAGTGCTACAGTGGGAAGATCGAGATAAGAATTCGGTGGTGATGTTTCTACTCTAACGACAAGGTACTCCTTACCATTATCAAAAATTGTATCCTCCTTCTTCTTATAACAAATTTTCGCATCATGGTCCGAATTCCAATCCATTTGGAGGATTATATCAAATTCAATTATGGGTATGAAGATGAGATCAGCATATAAAGAACATTTATATGGCTTAATTGGAAGTGATTCACAAAACAATGTTGTGATGTTAGTTCCCTTAGGTGTTTGGACTAACAACTCCCTTATTATGTGAAATTGAAAAAATTTCACTTTCTTAACAATCTAGGATGATATGAAAAAATGATATGATCAAGAATCAAATAATGCTTTGGAAAATCTTGAGGAAACCCTTAAATTACCTTCCACCATGACTTTTGATACTTCAACCTCTGTAGTAGTGATTGTATAAGCATGAAATTTCTCCATATTCCTTTTCTGAGGTAATTTTACATAGATCATAGGATACTCATTAGAGTAATTACCCTTTTCTCTATAATTGTAGCAGTCAACCTTGATTGCCTCTTTCTTTCCAATTTAATCATGAGCTTGGTTGCCTTTTCTGCCACACTTGTAATAGACTCCTATTCTATTTGGGCATGTTCCATGGTGTTTCTTCCCACATTTACTGTAGGATGTAAATTCAAATTTTCCTTTCTTCCCCATATTTTCATATTCAGAGTGTTTATCATGTCTCTTTTTCTCTTGATTTTCTTTAAAGTCATAAGACATAGAGAATTATTTTTTGTCTTGATTGCGCATGAGACAATATCTTTTTACGATGAGAAGGATTGTGAGACTAATGATCAACGTATAAATTGTTTTAATCTATCAAATATTCAATATATTTTACTTCTTTGGTTACATATATAATTTGATGCATGCCTTTCTAACCATGTAATGTTAGCCTCATACTTTGGGATATTCTCATCCTTCTTTTCCCTCTGACTCATTAATTGTTTTTCTATATCTCCTCGTTGGCCATGATGAAATTATTTTTCTATGAGAATATCATTAAACTCCCTCCATTCCATGTTCGATACTTCATAATATTCCTTTGTGTGTTGAATTAATGAAAACCATTGATCTGCATCTCCCATGAGGTGATAAACAACCATGAAAACTTCTTTACTCTCACTACTCTCCAAAGAATTTAATATTTTTTTCAAAGAATTTATTCTTGCCTCAAATACTAATCGATTATTACTCCCATTTAATTTTGGTAGTTTTTTCCTCGTTAAGAATTCTAATATTGGTCCTCCATGTTGTGGATAAGGGTGCTCCATATAGGTAAGGATATTATTCATAACCTGGGTGAGTTGTCCCAGTATGGTGATAAGACGATCCACATCATTTAATTTAACCACTCCACTATAATTATCTTGATTAGGAGGGAACTACCTACATAGATTACGTGTGTTGATATAGTTTTTATTCCTTCCACAAGGTGCCATTTATAAACAATGGAATACACTAGACTATTTTATGAATTAGAATACATAATTCCAAACTTGTAAAATAGTTAACATATATTGATCCATTAATGGATATAGTTCATAATCATAAAAATATTTTCTTTGCAGATGTATATACTCATAAAACCTTCATAATGGTTTGTAAATAAAATGGGAATTATACTAATCATATCCACTCGGAGTGTCGTTACCAATAGTGTAGTGATGCCCATGGTCGTTCACCAGTTCCCATCTGAGTCTAGCTCAATGATATGTGTTTAGATTTTACCTCTATGTGCATCTATTCCAGAGAAACTTCTACCAGTTCATATTTAGGCAGGGATTTATTTCTTTGAAAACTCACAAATTCCTTACAGTACCAAATTTCTAGGAAGTTCTTTAAAAAAAATCCTCCAAGTGTATCTTATGGTAATGTTCTCTTATTAATGTTTTTCAAAATCTAGCATCCAAGTTTTGTACTAAATTTACTTTGATACCAACTGTTATGCCCCGACCCTAGTTACCTAGATTCAGTGCATTATTACATAACATTGGCTTGATCAGAAGTGGGCAAATCCCAAAAGACCGATTAGGTTAGTAGCCTTGGAGGTACTAGATACATTCATATATTTTACAATACATCATGAAATAAAAACATCAACCACATTCTTTCCCCTTTTGAACACACTTATATCCTTATCCTGTCCTTATTGGTCAACCATAAAATTCTTCTTCAAATCCTTGTATAAATAAAATAATAAAAGGGTTGAGCTCAGATGCTCATTATGGATAACAATATAGTGGAAACATTCATAAATAAGCACAAACATTTTAGGAAATGTATAATACTATAACAAGTTCCTTTTTAACATAAAATTCAGGATAATGTGGAAATGATAAAATCACATAATGCCATTTTATTATTCACATGGATAATATACTAGTCGAATAATCACATGAAATATCAATACAAAATTTCATAATGATGGAATGCATAATTTGAGACTTCATAACCACATAGTCAAGGCCTGGGTCAAGGACTACAAATACGATTTTTCGAAGGCCTTGTGCTAAGAAACTAGCTTGTATCATGAGACCTACCAATGCATTGAGGAACAATACACGGCTACACCCTCCTCTTGAAAAGTCCAATTCATTCCTCATATGAATAGTTTTGAACATAACATAAATGTTCTTATTTAAACAAGCATATGAAATGTCAATAAATTATCTATAAGCCATAAATGGTGTAAAAATAACACATCCATAGTCAAACATATCACAAAATCTTCAACAAAATAAGTATGATTTGTATCATAATAAATCAACACCAAACATGTTTAAAATATTTCAAATGATGTTGACCTAGATGAAGTGAAAACTATTTGAAATAAATAACACTTTATATTTAGAAATCATTTAAAAGTCACATAATTATAAAAGAAAACACTTATTTTAAAAATATTCTTATAAGATGGTATGGGAAGATTCAACAGTGATATAACAACATAAAATTGCCACACCAGTCATATAAGTTAAAAATAGACATTCTTACCTTAATTTTGTCAAAATTTCATAAAGTACCTTTTTTGGAAAATGATGAAATATTCTGTTCTAAACATTATTTAAAAAGTCAAACATTTGTATAAATGAATTTAACCCATAGTCTAGTAAATATAAAAAATATTTTGAAATACAATTTTATGAATCATTTATGTGATTTATAAAGGGGTTCTAGTTGATACCGGCATAGAAAGAACCACAGATAGTAAAGTGATTGTGAAATTAACCCTTACATTGTATTTTTCCGTAGGCCATTGTATGTTATCCTCCTCTTCTTATGGTTTGTCTTTTTGATTTGATCAAAATGGATCCATTGGATGCATTTATGACAAAATGAAGACCTCTAAGATGAAGGAAGGAATGTTGGGAAGATATTTGGGTAGTTATTGGTAGAGCCAAAAGGATTTGGAGGTTTGAAATTAAGAGAAGGGGAATTTCCCTTTATAAGAGAGGTGAGGATCTCTCTAGGAAATGCTTTAAAAATTATTTTATAATAAAATAATTTTTGGTTTCTATTGGCTCCAAAATGATTTATTTCAAGGCTAAAGTAGGTATTGGTCAAAAAAAACTCAACCAATAGGATTTATACAGGTTTATGTCACCATATTAACCTTATCTTATATAATTAACTCTTAGTTAAGTAGTTTTATATTTACCATTCCTCTTTGAATTTTTATATTATATGGTATATAAAAATAATATAACAATACAAGAGAACCCCAAGTGCTTAATTATTAATATATATAACCTAATCTATGGAATTTGGAAGAACATTATATTTTTAGGAATGTTATATCAATTAATAATATATAATTTGTTTTAGAAGCTCAATTATGTCAATTTTGATACTATTTAGTATTTGGTTTTTATGAAAATCATAACAGCTTGACTAATGTGATAAAAAATTATCTAATCAACCCTAAATTGTCATATTAACTTAAAAAAATTAGTGGATTCATCAGATGTATAAAATAACATTAATTTGGATATTTATAATATTAATTATTTTAAACATTCATTAATAAGGTAATTAAAGCATCATCATTGTGTCGTATATAAAATAAATTTTTTAATATCTAAAAAATATAAATAAAGTTCCATTATGTAGGAAATTTTTTTTATCTATTTTTAAATATTATTTATTGTTAAATTAATATTATTTATAACCCTATATTAAAAATGGTTTATTTATGAAAAATTGAGTTAAACTTTTTAACTCCTCTTTAAATAAAATAATAATAAATGTCCTAATATAATCAAAGTTGACGAAAAGGGATAATATTTTATTAAGGTTTTTTTGGTCGAATTTCACTTATCAAATAGAATAAGGACATGTGTTAGGGTAATTATAATTTCATATTTACAATTAATTACCCTATTTACTTTTAATCGTGGTAAATAAAAATCAAAAGTTACTATTCGCCAAAAATTATTTTCATCTTATTTAACCACATGTTACTTACTGATATCAACAATGTCTCTTGGATTATTGAAAATCAACTCACCAAAGTAGTAAAATTAGGTTTTATACATATTTGTAAATTCTTCTAGATGATGGGTAAAATACTGTAAAAAGATCAATAAAATTTTATATATCTAAACATATAATAAAATGACTCCAATGAATTAAATTGAATATATATAGGTATTATGTATCTGTTTTGACAAAATATAAATTAAATTTTAAAAAATATTTATTAAAATAAAATGTAGTTTTAAACAATAACGCAATGTTTTTCAATATTCATCAAAAAATTAGATATCTCATAAAAATTCCAAAAATTCACCCTAAGATAATTTTTATATTAATAATCAAAAAATAAATTTCATTTTAATAATTAAAATTTTAAAACATTCAAAAATTGGGTATTACTGTTCATAATGGCTAGTTTCACTGATCATGGATTGTTAAAAATCCACGTTGCGTACAATGCTAGCTACTACATTATTCAATGGGAAACATACCATGAAAGCTTGAGAAGTTACTTGTATAGTGGGTTGGTTGGGGTGGGGGATGTCTAGTGGGTTGGGGTCATGTCCATGTGTGTTGGGGCTCTCCAAGGGGTACGTGGGATGCCCAAGGGGGTCAGGGTGTATAGGGGGTGGGTGCGGGGTTGTCCAAGGGGGTTGGGGTGTCTTGGGGGTGGGGGTGTCTAGGTGTTGGGTCCGAGGGGGGGGGGGGGGGTTGTCCATGGGGGGGTTCATTGGGGTGGTGGGGTGTCCAAGGGTGTGGGGGAGTCCAAGGGGTGACCGAGTGTGTGGGGGTGGTGTCCAAGGGGTAAGGGTGTTATCCATAAGGTTATGGTGTGTCTGAGGGGGTGGGGTTGTCAAAGGGGGTAGGTGCATCCTTACGGTGGGGGGGGGGGGTCTGAGGGGGGGGGGGGGGTCCATGGGTGTTGGGGGTCCACTAGGGGTGAGGGGGTCGTCCAATGTGCTAGGGGGGTGTCCATGGGGTGGGGGTGTCCAAGGGGGTACGAGGTGTCTATGGGGGTGGGGGTGTCCTGTGTGTGTGTGGGGGGGGGCTAGGGGGTTGGGGCTGTCCGTGGGTGAGGGGGTGTCTTGGGGGGTGGGGATGTCCAAGGGTGTGGGGGTGTCTAGGGGGTGTTTTGTGGGGTTCCCTAGGGGTGAGGGGGTTGTCCATGGGGGGTAGTGTGTGTCTAGTGGGTGATGTCTATACAAGGGGGTATGGGTGACTAGGGATGGGGTTGTCTGAGGGTTGTAGGGGTGGGGTGTACTGGTAGTGTAGGGAAGTCCATGAGGGGTGGGGTGTCCAGGTGGGTGAGTGGGATATCCAAGGGTTTAGGGGGTATCCAGGGGGTGAGGGGTTGTCCATGTTGTAAGTGGTGTCCATGCGGGTGGGGTTGTCCAGGGGGTGGGGGTTGTCCACGAGGGTGGGGGTGGTGTCTGGGGGTGAGGGAGTTATCCAAGGGGGTTGAGGGTGTCCCATAGGTGAGGGATGTCGAAGGGGGCATGGGTGTCCAGGGGGTGGGATGGTGTCCAGGTTGGGTGGGTGGGTGGGGTATGTCCAAGGGGCTGGGGGCTATCCATGGGGGTGGGGGTGTCTATGGGGGTGGGGTGTCCAGGGGTTGGGGCTCTTGAGAGGGATGAGGGTTGTCCATGTGGTGGGTATGTGTGGGGGGGGGATTGTCTAGGGGGTTGGGGGCTATCCAAGGGTGTTGGGGGTATCTAAGGGTTGGGGGAATCTAGGGGTGGTGGTGTCTAGGGGTGAGTGCTATCATGGGGGGTGGGGGTTTCCAAGGGGGTGGAGGTGTGCAGGGGGTGGGGGTATCCAATGGGGTGGGGCGAGGGCTGTCCATGGGATGGGGGGCTATGCAGCGATGGTGGGGGTGTCTAGATGGTGGGGGGTTCTTCAAACAACTATTATTTTTAAGTATAATCGTAGAATAAGTTATTTTTGATTCAAACACTAAATAAATAGTTTCATCATTATAAAATATTGAATAAAAAAAGAATATTAATTTTAATATATCACTAAAATTATGAATTAAATTATGACAAAATTATTGATGGTAAAAAATGAATTGAAGGTATTCATTGGTTTTATGATTATAAGGAAGAACATGCGTGATAATTATTTCATGGTAGCACACACTTGGAAGTACACGCAGAGACATATGATAGAACACACATGGAAGAAACAAAAACTGTATAGCATGCATGATATCATACCAATGATTTATTCCACTAGAAAATAGCATACCATTGTATAATAGAACACTATGAAACCTACAATGACATTAAAAATAATTGGAAAATAATATCAAAAAACATAATATTAGGGCATCGCAAAAAGTACAGAATGAAACCAACACGTGTGAGGATTACTTGACTATTGAGAGTAGAACTGATAGTTATGGTGATAATAATAATGATGTATGATTAATGAAAAATGACATTAAAGGGAATGAATTCGAATAATCCTTTCGAGGTTTTCTGCACAAGAGAGAAAAGTTGCTTGTCTCTCTATTAAAGAAAATAGAATGATAGAGTGTGGGGTGCGATAAATCATTTTAAAGCATTATCACGTATGTTATTTAATAACTGACATGATAAACTATTTTTTCTATGTTTATCATGTTGGTTATTTAATAACCAATCTGATAGATTTCTGATAATCAATTTATAATGTCACTTATTTTTTAACTGACATTGTAAAGCACCCATATTTGATATTTCATGTTGGTTATAAAATAACTGACATGATAAATCAAATATCAGTATTTTTGACCTTGGTTATTTTATAATTGACCGGAAATATTGATTCATGGAACTTTATCACATTATTTATTTTATAACTGATGTGATATACAAATTGATTATAAATTTCCATGTCGGTTATATATAACCAATGTAATAAACACTGATATGGTAAATTTGTTTTTCACTATTACATGTTTTTAACAAAAAAACATAATCCTTAAAGTTTTCTAAATCATTCCCCTCATCCCAACTATAGGAAAACATCCAAAAACATTAAATATACTTGATTTAGTTCCTTAATTTGACTTTATTTTCCATTGAGTATATATTTGTGTTTATAATTTTAGATAATTAGTCCATAACTATCACATTTCTTATAAAATATTTCAAATTAAACACGTCTACTCTATCCAATTTTTCATCAATATTAAAACACCTTTAATAAAAAATAACTATTTGCATGAAAAAAATCCTATTGAATTCTCCCTTTTTCGTATCTTTACTACCTAATTTTTTTTGGAAAAACAGATGATTATCATTAAATGATTAGTAGGTTATATAAAATATGTAATGAAAAAACACTATTCCATGAATACATACAAATAAATGATATTATACTTTTCAATCGTAAAACATAAGATCTTTTACATACCTTATGAAATCATAAGGTTTATAATTACTCATATAAATGATAAATCATAAAATTAACTGGTGGAATCCATAATATACTTACATTTTAGATCTCACAACCACATAGGGAGTAACCTCCATGGTTACATTAGAAATACCCATCATAATATATTCCATAAATCTATTAGGAGAATCCTTAACTTTTACCTCATTCACATCACCTGATACATTGGAGAGCTATCACGAGCTCACCTGCCCAAGATTTATATAGGAACCACCCTTATACTTAATAAATTACCAAGCAACCTTACATAATAAGAACACATATACCAAAAATAAAGGAAGAACGACATTTTATCATTGAAATTCCAATCCAACTTATAATCCACGCACATATAAATAAATACACATTATTTTAAAATAAAATGTTAACTGTGTAAAGAAAACCTAATTGTATAATATTGAAATAAAAGAACTAAATTCCATTAATGACTTATTTATATATAAAAACATTCAATGTTATTTAAATAATCAATCCCCTTTTAAAACCCAATTAAACAATTTTTAAATAATATTTTTGAATTAGCGTGTCCCATACCACATTGAAACCTCAAAAAACATTAAAAAAACATTAATTTAAATTTATATATTTCCTATAAATCATTTCTAAAACATGTACAGGAATGAGAGGTATTTATATGATTAAATCATTAAATAATTTAAAACAATTCTTTAGAAAAAAATTACTTTACAATTTAGAGAATTTAAATTATATGCCACATGAAATTAGAACATTTTAAAAGACATTAAATATCATTATTATAGACATAATATGGATAATTAAGGTAAATGGGGGTTTATTTAGGCATTATAAAGAAATAACGGGCATATCATCAAGAAATGTCTCAGTGAAAGAAGACTGAGACGAAGTCCCTTACAATGATCGTATCATTAGATTAAAGATAAATAAATGAAATAATTATGTGTAAAAAGTATAAATACATCCAATATATTTGGATATTAAATGTATAACAATCAAAGGTCATTGGAACATATTTCTTGGAAAAACAATACCAATGACATGGATATTTAACACAATAAATAGAGATTTTGTTATGATTTCCAACACAATGTATGTATAAATGGCATATAAATTTATAAATGGGGTAATTATCTATAAAAATGATGTATCCATAATATGGATATTGTAAATTTAAATTTAAATAAATAAATTTTTATTCAACGTGTAACTTTTTCAAAATATAATGAATGAAGTACGAGTAAAACACAACGTGGGGAAATTGAGTTTATAAATTTCCTTACAAAGATAATTTAGGTAATTAAATATATAGGTTCAGTGTATTCACTATAAAAACTCATATAAAATAAATAAATACATTTTAGGATATCAAAATTTATTTCTCACATAATCATTGAACGACATAATCATGATGTTGAAGATTAACTAAAAGAATCGAAATTGGGTTAAGAAGTTCTGTTACCTTGAGTCCAAATCATATAAAATGATCCTAGTTATTTCATAATAATAAAACTAAGTTTATTTTGGATTTGTTAACACATTTTCCATGTTTACTATTCCATTAATATCACTTGTTACCATGTTATAACGGTCACATAATTATTCATGTTCAAATCGGTCTTTTTTCTGATATTCGATACGTGAGTTTGAAATGAACTTATTTTCATGTAAATTATCCATGTAGTAAAAATTCCATAGTATTAATAGTGTTATTAATTATTTAAATGTCATATATATCATGTGTATATTTATTCAGAATAGTACATCATATCTGGAGATAAAAATAAAATGCACGATTTATGGAGACAGTAGGTCATTCATATGTATTGATAGTACATTCGTTTCCTTATCATATTAAATGAATGGAAAATAAACGATACCGAGGTATATTATAAATAAATTATAATAACTATTTTTTATATGTTACATAATATTATTAACTCTATATTTTATGTGCTCTATGTATTTCATTAATCGGTCATATCACTTTGAGGGGGAGGTAGTCCACACTTCCTCGAATGAAATTTCTGTATTTACACATTATGGAAATATTAAAAATATGTTGCGAATAAAAATTACAAAATAATAGAGACAATATAAATATAATATATATAATATTTATTCGTTCCATTCATAAATATAATTTTAGTTTAATGAATGTTCATGTATAGTGAAACACATTGCATCGTGGAGACGGTAAGCCGAATGTACACACAAGCGACGATATAACTCACTTAATGGTAAAAAAGTATATAATTGGATGGTATATTAATTATAAAGAATAATTTTCATGTTATATTAATTGTTTATAATCATTTTACTCATCATTATGCTAATCCTTGATATGTATTTTGAATAAAAAATTAAACCATGATACGGATATGGTAAGTCATACATACACAGACATAGTGTTATTGTTATTCATTGGATGGGTAAAATGAGGTATAAGGTTTATCAATAATTATAATGACAAATAATAATTTATAACAAACATTATTTATTACTTAATTATTAAATATACAAAGTAGTATAATGTATAAGATGAAGAAAACATTGAATGAAATGACAAAAAAATTACCTACTCTTCAGGTGTGTCATCATTCTTTTCACAAAAGGACTCCTTATGTTGGTTTTATTCCAATTTGTTTGAATCTAGGATTAATTGGGGGATTTTTTTTGTGGATTTATGAAGGTTTTTTCCGATCGAAAGTGCATTGGATCAGTTAGTATGTGGGTAGAAGTGGTGGCCTTTTAAAATAGAGAGAAGGGGCAGTTTATGAAAGACTTGAAATGTTATGTTATTATAAAATTATTTTCAAATAATAATAGTTATTGACTGATATTTTTAAACTCTATGAGGATTATGGGTCTATATCCTCTTATAAAACTACTTTTAAAAAATTTAAGGTGACAAAATAAACCATATCTATTACCTTAAACCTTAGTTAAAAATATAAATTCTTACCATATCTTCTTGTGTTTTCTTAATATTTCGTAATTGTAGTTACTATAAAATGCCATTAGAACTACAAGGGGATAATTAGTGTTATTTTTAACATTCTATAATTCAGTTTTATGAATTAAATTTTTATGAAAATTATATCATTTACTAAAATAATATTTTTTCTAAAAACACATTTAAAATAATTTTGACAGTATTTAGTAATTGATTTTCATAAAGTTATAACAACTTGATTACTTCTAATAAAAGGCATTAAATCATCACTCATATGTCAATTTCATTCAAAAAAATCATGGACGGTATAAAAAATTTCAAATTGTAATTTTTAGAATATTTATAATATATTTATTTGACACGCTAATTAATAAGGTAGTCACTGCATCATCAATGTGTCGAAGATAAATTTATGTATTTAATGTCTAAAAATAACTAATAAAACACCATTATGTATAAAATATTAGTACCATTTTAATAAATATCTATAATTTAATATATCATCTATGTAACCCTATATTGAAATTATTTTTATTAATGGGTACTTGTTTAAGTTATATTTCACAGTACTTTAAATTTATTATTATATTAATTCATTTTCTCTCCAATGTGGATCCCAAATGCCAAAAATTGTTCATAAGGAAGCTAATGGATAGAAACAAATAATAAAATATGTATAGGACATTTTTTTGGTATTATCTATTATAATAATATTATTTTTTACGATTATTTACCTAATTTACCCTCTAACCATAGTAAATAAAAATAATTATTGAATATACTATTCATAATGTATGAATATAAAAAGGAAACTATTTAAAAAAATCAATTATGATTAAAAATATATAACTCAATTTTACAAATTTAAAACATAGAATTTAAAAAAATTAATTTTAAATTAATCCTTCTTGTCAAAAAACCAAAGTAAAATGTTTCAAATAATTAAAACCTATTGAAATATTGACATGTGATTATACCCAATTTCAATGTGAAATTACATGAAATGACCAATACTTAATTAAATGATAATAGAAATATACAATTACCATTTAAAACCAATTAAAATTACAATTTCTCAATATAAATAAATTAGATGAGAATGATGTTGTGAATTAAAATGCATTATTTTTCACTAATAAATAAAAATGATCATTATCCAAATATTTAACCAATGTAAATTTTTATGTCCTGATTCTAGAAAAGATGATTATTTTGTCAAATAGAACATATAAAATTAACTAAAACTAGATATAAAAAGGGTTCACCTTAAAGAATTGGTAAAAATACCTTTTAGAAATATTAGTGTAATTTATGCTTAAAATAGGATTCAATCCCATTTTATGCCTCTAAACATTATTAGATAAATGAGAAAACACTTAACACACATTTATTATAATATTTTAGATAGTTCTATTCATTCACCAAAATTCCACTACAATACTTTTATTATCATTTAAAGAAATAATATTATTTTATTTTATTTTGTTATAACTATACATTGTCTAAAATGTAAGTCATCGAACAAACATGTAGTTGCATATCAATTACGCTATCAGAAAAACTATCCCAATTAATATAAAATTATTGGTAAATATTAATAAATATTAAAATTTAATAGTCTATAAATATATCGGTTTCTATACACATAATTATTGAGCGTTTTAAAGGATTTGATGGGATATAGTATATATTATTTGGACTCATACTGTGTTTTAGATTGGAGGTATGTGATACAATAGGGAAAAGATACATATCATGTTATATGATGTTGTTTGTGAACCCAACCTAAGTGAGATAGACAAGGAATCTCATATTGTTTAATAAGCCTAGTTGGATATCATATATGACCACAACATGAGTGAGAAAATGGTTTTTTGAGAGGGGGATGCTCTTTGGAAACTAATATTTTGTGCTAGTGTTATTATCATGTCTTAGTTTTTGCGTTTTAAATGAGAGATGGGGTGTGGTTTAGGTTATGTTATCAGATGAATCCATTCCTAAGAATTGGAACGTTAATTTAAGATAAGGTTTCAAACTGTGTATTTTTTATCATATGATTACATAACAATGAGTATTATGTATAAAAAAAATACTATTTATGGTACAACTATGTTTTAGCAGGGGTGAACAATTATTAAATTTTTCACATTAATTCTTTTTTATTTTGAGGACTATATTCAATCATTATAATATTCTCTCTATCCATAACAATAAATTTTATTTGAAAAATAAAATGCATTATAGGGTTTATCATTGATGTGAGATCTTTCACTTTTCTATTGTAATCTATTGGATATGTTATATATTTCATTATGAAGACATTATTGGTCTAATCTGTTATGGCAATAAGTTATAAAATAATATTAGAACTAATATCATCATATTCTATTTATCGGAATATTTCATCCACTTCCCATATTAATTTCCATGATTAGATTAGGAAGAAACCTCATGTACATAGTTTATTCTTCCATCTGTATAAATTATTTAATATTATCAATTGATCACTAGATTACTAAATTTAGAGCATGGGACCATTTCAATATGGTCAAAAACTACATCCATAAATAATTTAACAAAACATAAAAATTTCTCACACATCTATATGATGGTAAATCTATGAATAACAGAATAAATGTATGTGGATGGATACAATTTATCCAATGTATCCCTCTCCATGATCAATATTAATCAAATCTAATTTCCTAGAGTAAAAAAATTATGAATACAACACTTTTAAATATTCTGAAACTTTTCTCCTTCAACACAACATTATATAATAACTCTTATATCATATAGTATCAAATATATATATTTTCATTGTCTCACAGAATAATATTTGATATAAAAATATTAAAAAAATTTCATTATAATTGTGGATATTTACAATGAGTTTTATTTAAATGAGTTCTCGGGTCAATAACATTGATTTTTTATTCATATATGTATTAAAAATAAATATTTATAATATTTAATTTGAAATATATAATAATTTCATAATATCATTATAATTATGATTATTAGAAAATAAATTAATCAAAACACCATGAATATCTATGTATGTGTCCCCACTAAAAAACAAGTGAACTCACTAAAATTCAAATGTCAAAAAGTTTTACATAAAACAATGACATGGAATCATGTTTTGTTGTCTAGATTTATCATTTCACCATTCAACCTCTCAGAGGGTATGATGTGGAAACCTCATATTGAATGATAGTACATTTATATAATTGTAATGATCAACACAGTACTCTCTCTACATGAATCATTAATTGATTTTAATTTTATATTCAAAATAAATTTTTATGAATCATTATAATTTTTAATGTTTTCACAGTGACATTGAAATTAAAATGATATTTTTAATGTTATGTGATCAATAATTTTTTATTATACAGGCATGGACATTTTATGTCTTGTGACACCATATAAAAATATAGAATTCCTGAACATTGGCATGTTTTAAAAATTGAAATTAATTCATATGACATTTTAACAATGCTTAATGAAATTTATGTAGTTTTTTTAAGTTATTATAAGGACATTAAAAATAGTAAATTTCCAAAAAAATCCATCAGATGTCATATATAAGTCACAAAATTACTGAATTTTTCACTTTCAAGATATATATACTGAATTTCAATAATTTAATACCTGGAAATAAAAGAAGAAACTTATCATAACATCTTCTCTTGTATCCAAACACATGAATTTCTATTCTCAAACATTTCATCACAAAATATATTCAAAATTGATACCAGAGAAATCCCATCCAAAAATACAATGTGAATTTCTTTCTCACATATTGTATTTATTCTCAACTAACGAATATATGTTAAATTCAACAATTATTATATATCTTTTCAATAAAGTTACAATAAATGAAAACATTTTTTAGGTTACATATATCATGAAATCGAAACATTATTTAGAGTAACATTTTTAATATAAATCCATATCATTATTAAAAAAAAATTTATGTCATAAAATTCTCACCCTATAAATAAAATCAAATTCCACATCCTATATCAATTCACCCTATATGTATCCATAAATTAGTTACTGGTCTTGATTGAAATTATCAAATCCACATATATCATCACATTGTGTTGTATTCACATACATTAGCAACATATAAAATATAATATGTTTCATTGTTGGGATTATTTCAATGTTTAAAAGATGTTGAAATGGATTTAACATCAATGTGTTGACTTAAGATCTCAAATATGTCTTTCTGAAGAGATTTGGAAATTACATATTTTAATTGATCTCGATTTGGATGAAATTCAGATATTATGTATCGATTACCCGCTATCCATTTTATGAAATGAAATATTATTTTAATATGATGTCAATATGCTTGGACCATGATGGTTAAAATGTTTAAAAATAATTTTATATAGTATATTTATTATTTAAATTAATTTAATGTTGTTTCCAAACAGTCACCGTAAAATAAAAAAATTTATCATTCATTAATCTAACATAATTGTTGGAATAAGCTATATCCCTATATTCAAGGCCTCTAGTAATTTAAGAAACTGAGTTATATTTATATACATTAAAAATAAATCTTATCCTTATAAATTGAGTCTTTTCTTGTAATGTTGATCTAATATCACCAGAATCCTAGATCTAATCAATATTTATAAAAAGGGGCATATTTTATTCCTTTCAACAATTATAGTAATTAGTTTATTTTTTATTTTTTCATTATTAATTTTATGACTACATATATAATCTATTATATGTGAATATTTTAATTCAATTTGATATATAATACATGGAATTTCAATATATACAAAATCACTTTTTTAATATTTAATATATATTATCATCTAAATGGGTTAAATAAAATCTAATTTATTTAAAGTATTTCATATATTATTCAATTGAAAATATTAGTAATGATTAAGATATGTAGTTACTGGAAATGTTTCCATCTCCACTACTCATTCTAAAAATAAATAAATTTATATTATTGGGATTGAAATATAATGTTCTCACGAGGAAACACTTCTAAAAATAGGACATATTTCAGTTGTTTAAAAATGGAAAACTGAAATTATTGACTCAGTTGTGTGTAAAACCCTAGACAATACTTCCCATTATCAACTATACAATAAATAAAAAATAACGAATTAATATAATTATAGATGATGTAATTTTTTGATATAATGTATACCACCCCTTAACAAATTACCAATAATTACGTGATATATTCCTCATAATTAACTTTCTTAATACTCTTTGATATTTTTAATTGTTGATTATTAGAGTATCATCAAAAAATATTTCATATCCAACACTTTAAAAAATTTTGCATCCTCCCAAATTCTATTTTTCATAAAAAATAGGATTCTTTTATTCATATTCATATTCCATTAATACACACATCCTTCATTATTATTAATTTTCCTTTACTCGGATCATGTATTCATAAGAATTCATACTCATCATTCGGCCCTACGAAAAACATATCATATCCTTGGATGATGGGATATATATTTGTATGGGGCATAAACTGAATGGAAACAAATAAATCCATTAAAAATTAATGAAAACCCATATGTAATATTGGAATTTTACATAGTAACCTTATGAGATAAAAATTATCATTAACATACTAATGAAACCAATGTTGATCTCAAATGTTTTATTAAAATACTTCTTAGTCATGCATAAAATGAAATTCATTATTCAATAATAATTAGGCATGGTTAAAACAATTTCACCTTTTTATGATCATAATAATTTATTTATATCATAAACACACTATTCAAAATTTGAAATCAAATTATTTTTATTTTATTTAAGCATAGATAAAACATTTAAAAACAATTTGATTTAATTAAATCATAATAAAATCACATGATAGGAAAATTCCAATATTATATTAAGAGTTTCAAATATATGATAAATTCATCAAAACATAGGTGTAATTAAATCAATTTAAAATAAACTAATAGTAAATTATATTATTTAACTCTTTCTATATTAAAAATGATATATACAACTCCAATGGACCAACACAATACATAATTGACATAGTCCCATAATATATTAGGTTCACTCATCATTCCAAAATAAATCAATAATTCTCATGTTTCATTGTTTAAATAAAAAACATTTAATTACTTTCACATTATATATCAATACTATGAAATTTCAAGGAACAAAAATTTAGTTTCAATTATCATTGAAAAATGATAAAACATTATACATATTTTATAGAAAAAATTTAAAAACATGTTCCTTTAAATATTGTAAAAATATCATTTTTAAAAAAAATCAAAAATATAGATGTATCATGAAAATGAATAAAGGTCATGATGTTTGGACAATATTTTATTTTCATATAAGTTAACAAATAATTATTTTTCAATTTAGTAGAAGAGTATAATGTCAGAGGCATAGAAAACTTTTATGAAGGATTTCTTTTAAAACTATTGTAATGACTCATGGATTGTATAAAATTTCATTTAATGTTATCTAAAGAACATTATTTAAAAAATTTAAACAATGAGAATATATTTGAAATTCAGTTTAAAAAAATACAAATTTTTTTTGAAATAAAATTCCCTTACCAATTTTAGAAAAACCAAATGAAATTATCAATAAAATAAATACCACGAAATGTATTTTTAAACTGTGACATTTTTAATATATATTTGATAATCTAAATTCATATCAAATTATATAAACCATATCAAATGAAATATATTATGAACATGGAATAATGTAGAGTTAAAATAAATTGAGATGGAAAATCTATTATCATGACTCTAATTCACTGTATAAATTATTTAAATCAAGTATAAAAGTCATATATTGATTATGAACATTATTAAAAAACTTTTTTATATTTTTTACATTATCAATATGCATTTTATATTATTTAATTTCATATCTAATAATGGAACAATATTTATTATTTCCATTTTCAATGTTTTGAGGATGATTGGTTCAAAATCCAAAAGAAGCTTTTCCTGGATAACATAGATATAAACTATCGTTGTTCCACCGTCTCCAGAATAATAGTCATCAAAAAGATTATAAATAGTGAAATTTGAAAATTTTTATAATTTATATATTAATATAAATACTATTCTAGTTATGGATAATAAACATATTTTATGGATTTATATAAAGATTTATAATTTTTAATTAGTTTTGTGTGAGAAAATAATTTATTTTACTCATGATGAAATGATTTAGATGAGATATACTAGTCAATATCTAACATAAATTTCTATATTGTCAGTTTTATATTCTTTATAATAAATATAATATTCATATTAATAATATAAAAATTTTAATAGGTTAAATTTATTTAAATCATTTGATTTTTTTTGTGAACAATTTTATTTTTATAAAAATTGTCAATTTTATACCTGAATTTACAAATTTTCCTTCGTTTTTTGATTGGATTTATAGATAAATATATCCCCATTTATTATGAATATTCATACGAATATTATTGAAATAAGTATTATAAATTATTTTGGGATAAATTTTTTATACTAAAATGATAAAAAGAACTGGTTTTAGTTTTATTTTTGTACATATTTTGAATTTAATTTCACAAATGTTTAAAAATTACATAATTAAATGTATATTTTATATTTTGAAAATGGATGATCAAATTTTTTATGTTAAAAATTATAATTATTTCATAATTAATAGTCCCAAAATTTAAAAAAAATAACCCCATTAATGGTGAAATAAGATACAGGGGGGGTGTAAACATTGATATAAGGCATCAAAGGTATCTAAAACAAGGGTAAATGTCACTAGTTTATTATATCTCAAACATATAATATTTAAATTATAAATTCATCCCAATTTTTTCACATGAAATATAAAATAAATGTATTATATGTTTATAATTAATTTAATTAAAATACTACTACTACCTGACAAATAAAATGGAACCTTGACACCCCAATTCTTTACTGTTGGAACTACTTTGTGTATGAAGATTGTATTTGTTGTCAACAGTTGTCAATACTGGTCAAAATATAGAAGGAGATAAAGGAATCCAAAGTTAAGAGAGATTTGATGAAATGAGGATGCCTGGAGAATTGTTATGATATCATAGCATTGAATGTCATACTTGGGCAATACTCTATGAAGCAAATTCAGACGATTGTTGAACTGATCCTAAGTTCAAAGAACTTGTGTCAATGGTGACACATTTTTTACAACAATGAAGAAAGGAGAAGAATCATCCATTACAGGATGATTGGAGCAGAATGGTGAAGTATCATATATCTAAGGATGGTTGAAGAAGAATGAGGATTTGAAGAAGACAATGCAATGATCATGATTGCATGTGAACCATGCAAGATCTTACATGAATAATAGAATCACATTATTGGCAGAATGATGGTTATAAAGACAAGAGAAAGTGGAAGGGCTTGACATTCTGAGTCAGGAGAACTTGTGATGCAAGCCTTATGATAGAAAGGGGGAGAAATGATGATGCCAGTCATATGCAGTTTTGATTGGAATGAGTGATGCTGCTGGAAGATAGGGATGTTTCTGTACTTCCCATTGTAACTATGACGATGCTAAAGATGATCTATCAATGGATAAATATCACGATAGTGGGATTCATGATAAGAGTAGAAGAATGGTTATGGAATGCAGTGAAAAGAGAAAATGATAAATCAATGGACAATCTGGGGATGGCAGAAAAGCACAGTTTAAGAGGTGCAGGAAAAAATTGGAGATTTTTGCGTGCAAGGCATTATTAAAGATCAAAATATCGAAAAATGACAAAGGCAAGGAGCGCGTGGAAATTTAGGCATGTTGCATGCAAAAATAAAGTGGTGCACGCAATATATGCGGGATGCGTGAAATAGTAGTGGGTTTCGCAAAAAATTGGATCATTGCGCGAAATATCTACGGGATGCGTGAAATAGAGGAATGATGTTTTCATGCAAAAGGTGTTTCGAGATCAGAAGCTCAAAAATTGGAAATGGCATGAAATGCGCGAAATATTGGAGCAGTGCGAAAAATCTGATGACGCAGGAAAGATTGGGTTTTCACGCAACATGGAACGGGGTGCGGAATTTGGCCCGCAATTGGTGCATTGTGATTAGAAAGTCGAAAAATGACAAAGGTAAGAGGTGCGCGAAAAATTGGAGATGTTTGCGCTAGGTGTTAGGAACATTAGACTTGTGTGCGGAAAAATTGGTTGTGCACAAAATTTAGATTTGATGTTTTACGCGCAAGAGTGTATTCATGATTAGAATGATGAAAAATGGAAAATTCATGAGGTGTGCGAAAAATCCAGCAAGGTGCGCGTAATTTGAAGAAGTGAGAGACAATTTTACGCGTAGAAAGGGGTTTTACGTTCATGGTCAAAATGCCTATAAATATGAGGTGAACCCCTCTCATTTAGAGTGACTTCACACATAGGCAAATCCCGAGCTCTGATGCGCGGAAAAATTGAAATATAGAGTATTGCGCGAAAATAAGAAGTTCTGCGTGAAAAAGGAACTGCTACGCGAAATAGGAAGTTCTGCGCGAAAAATAAGAGTTGTGTGAAAAAGGTTTTTCATGCAAAAAGGTGTTTTTATGCGCAAGGCTTGAATTTTACGTGCAAGCCACCTAGAAGGTTGCGCGAAAAATTCGAGGGTCCCGTAGGCTTTCGATAGGTGCATATCACTCTCGAAGCAGCCTTCAGAAGAATAAATAACTGTGAACCATTTGGTTTCACAATGAGAGGTTGAACAACACTCACACGACTGGTGTTTAACACTATCGTTGTGCATTGTGAAGTGGAGAAGAACAAGATGTGCATCTGAATTCATATCTGCACCAAGGATGAAGGTAGTATACCAATACAATTCTGTGTTGGTATTGAGAATTGAATAATGAGATTAAGACACTGTAATTATATTGTGTCAAAGAGAAAGAAGAGAAGAAGAAGAAAAGAGTATGCCATGCTGAAGGATGACAATTATTCAGGGAAATCTAATTATGATGATGCTAATATGAGATGGTCTTCATCGTTCTGATAATCACAAAGGGTTTTTTTGATTCTAGGAGATAGAAGCTGAATTGATCTCAGTGTAGCTGTTATTGCACTAAAGAAAACGGGGAAGAAGATTGTGAAGCAATTAGGTTTGCTACAGAGACAGAAGTGGTTGTTTACCTGCATGCTTCTAGGTAGGTAATAATTGAATAGAGGAAGAACAAAGTATCATTGTGACATCCAATAGGTCTCAACTGGTGAATGATTCTTTTGGTCTTGCAAACTCTTTTTACAGAGAGAAGACTGTCTTCAGAGGAAGTATAAAAAACCAGCTAGAGGTTGCAAGAGACTTTCTCTATAGGCAGTATAAAGAACCAACTAGAGGCTGCAAGTTGGACTAGGCTTTCACCAGTCCAGGGAAGAGGATTATTTCCCACCCCCCTCTAATGTGTAGAGACTCACACTGGCTAGAGGATTGTTTTCCTAGCCACTCCATTGTAACAACATTTTACATTATAGTGGAGAATCAATGCACTCGTCATCCTCATCTATGGCAAGGACGTAGCTACTCTTACTGAGTAGTGAACCTTGTAAAAATATCGTGTGCATATCTATACCGCCTTCTATTATTTCATTCGACAGGGAAAAGAAAATAAGATAATCAAGATCCTAACAGGTTTAGAGGTATAGGGATAAAAGTTGGAATTGGTTTAAAAATTCCCCAACACTGATTCACCCCCCTCTCAGTGTTGGGTATAATCCAAACTGGTCCTTTAATTTACAAATTTTTAGAAGAATATATTATAATTTTTTTTAATAACCCAGAAAAAATATCACACACTAGACATATATGACCTATTATTATTTTAATTCCAGTCTTATATGAAATAACACGTATGAAAATGAAATATATTTTACTGTGAGGTATAAGACTTAACAAGTCTATCATAGGTTTATTTATTATTTTACATATTCTAAATTAATTATATGCACCATAAAATAATGGAGTTTCCTTATTTTCAATTTTTATATGTTGTTATATAGATTGCGAAACAATTATCAATATCTTTTTCATATTATTAGAATTGGAGACATCGCTCGTGCACACCTAGAGACTACAACCTCTATGAAGCGATGTGTTTAAATTTCCATTACTTCCTCATGGTGAAAGTTGTAGTGATAGAACTAACCTATATATATATATATATATATATTAGGAAATTAGTTTTAATATTTTATATATAATAATACATACCTTTATACCAAATCATACCAATTTAAAATTATCACACTACTGATGTATATGTGTGGAATACAATCTACACAATTTGTTTAGATTATCATTTCATTACTACTGAAAACAATTGGCTATTAAAATGAAAAAAATAATTAATATGTTATATATATAATAAATATAATTTTTACAGATAAATATAATTTTAAGCTTATTAAATATACATCACATAGAATAATTGAAACATTGACTATGTGTATGTGCAGTCTACATCCTCCATAATATTCCATATCTTAATTTCTACATCCATCATCAATGGCAGGATCCAAATAAAATTAATGTATAAACAAAAAAACATTATATTTGTTACTATTTTTTACATGATGGCCCAATAATCAATTTCACATTATATAACCTACCCAATTCTTTCTAGACTTATAAACTAAAAATAGTCAAAATTTCTAATCTGAACATATGAATTTTAGTAAAAATTTAATAAATGATAAAAATTGAAATAAATGGATTCATGATAATGGAATAAATGATAAAATGTTTCCAATATATTTCGGAATATAATATATTTTATTACTTAGTAGGATAAACATTGAATGATATGACTCATGACTAAAGGTGATAGTATTTCTTTATAAGGTATTTTTTAATATTTTTCACTAAAAAAATATTCATCCATTTAATGATTCATTTTATTATTTTTTAATGAACAAATTTTTTTATAAAAGGTTTATAATGGAAATATTTTATATTTTTTTTGATTTTAGGGAAATTTATTAGAAATTAATCTTTTTAATTTTTACATTATGGTTTAATTTTGTAATTTTAAAAAGAAAAAAATGTTTTTAAAATGTACATGTTGACAAACCATTCACAACATCAATGTTGTTATTCATTATCATGATTCATAATAATGTTTTTTGTTATTGAATATGATTATATTAAAAATATTATATATTATTTAGTAATTAGATTGTTATTCTCTATTAATTTAAAAATATTCTACGAAAAAAAAAGTTAAAGTGCTTATGGGATTGATTACCAATTCAAATTAATTTTATGGATTATGTGAATGATATCAACACATTATTCCTAATATTTTTCTTTTATAATTTATCTAAATAATGGTAAATCAATAAATAGGATATGTGAATTTTTAATTCCATATAAAACCCTAATGCCTTGGGTAATTCTATATAGTTTAATAGTGATATGTAACTCCAATGAGTTGTGGGAAATATCTAGTTGTGTGATTCAATGACAGTGTATCCTATAATAATTATTTTTTAGTTAATTTTCCTAGGTAAATACATAATATTTATATAATTTTTTGTAAAGTAAAAAAATATATTGAAAATTGTAACCCGTTAAGATTATGTTTTAATGAATATTAATGGTCATTCAGAATGAAGCATGAAAGGATTGTTTTTATATAATTACATGAATAAGTATTTTTTTCTAGCAAAAAATTATTATGATTATGATTTAATGTTGTTATTTCATATGAAATATTTTATAAAATAAATTTGTAAATTATGTTTTTTCCCAAGAATGGTAAAGAGATATTGGAATTAAAATGTTTATTATGAGTGGGAGACACGTTCTAATAGACTTTTAGGCTTAATATTATTTAATGGGATTATATTATTTTGTTTCTAATATGAATATTTTTTTACATGTATAATTTTCATGTTTTTTTCACGGATTAAGGTTGAGTTTGTACATTTATAATGTCATTTTGAATTATGGTAGTTAACTTGAATGAAGGAATAATTCCCTTATAAGAAACACACTTTTTGTAAAAAACAAACATTGTTATTAAAATTTTTTTTATAAAATAATATATGTCATAATTCAATAAATATATAATTCTAAAAAGGTAGTTTAGAATAATTAAATGATATATATTCCAAAAAATCATGTAATTTATTTTGTGATTGGGTGTGGTTGGTTATATATGGAATCAAATAATGTGATTAGATAACATTATTGGTTAATATGAAGTTAAAAGTTACTTATAAGATATTATATTTTATGGTTATTTTATCACAAGCAATATATTGGTTATTTATATGTGTTTATCTATAAGATATATTTATTTAGATTTTTTTTTTCAAAATAAATTCATGGAAATTATAGAATATGAAGATTTTTATGATATTGTCCTTTTGAAAAAGAAACATGGAATGTACTGAATTGAAATAAGGTTATATATAGCCATGTTAACACAATGAAAACTAGAAAATAGTTGAGGAACTATGGGAATGGAGAGACAATATTTTCAATATAATACTAAATCAATAGTAGGCCTGGTCATGAATTTGAACACTATGAGTTTTGACGAATCCTCAGTCCCACATAAATAGTGATAGCTGTGTTGTCAAATTAGATGTGATATTTTATATTCATGGATGCTTAAAACATTATAAGGTAGACATTACAATATATATGTTTGAAGGTTATGTAGAATAATGAAGGGAATGGACATAGCAAATAGATGGATTAATGAAATTTATTATGGGGAGTGGATTTTATTTTATGTCCAATTAGTTAAAAAGTAATTTTTAGATGATCTTTGATATATAGTTGATTGTAAATTTTGTAATATGGTCAATTAATTTGATCATATTATTAATTAAATATAAATTAATTTAAAATTATTTGATCTTACTCAGGATTCAATGAATGTTTACATATGTATGTTGGTCTTTGTATGAATAGATGTTATGAAAAAATTATATTAAATGATAATAATATCACCTTGGAATTTATATAGTTTTATAACATTAATTATAACATGGAATAAAGGAGGAAACAATGGATAATCATTCATCAAAGAAAAAAATGTATGAAAATTAAATTACCCTATTATGTTATGTGTGGTATGAATTATCCTTGATAATGACTTATTATAAATAGAATGTGTTACTAATTTATAATTTCGTGTAACATGGTCCAAAAAAATGAAATAATGTTTGAATGCTTACATTGGTAAGGAAAATAAGTTATTTAATTTTATTAACTGTAATGAGAAGGTTCATGAGGTGAAATATTGTACCCGGAAAGGTATGAAGGATAGAGATCACCACAACCATAAGAATAAATGTGTAGAGAAGTCATTTTTTGAATTTGGGCCGCCAAGTAATGTTTTTATAGGTACATTACATGTTTAATATATGTAAACAAATGTAATGTTTTATTCAAAATATACAAAATATTATATTAATAAATGAATTTATAGTAAAATAGAAACATTTCTTCTAGAAATTAAGTTAAAAATGTTTTCTAAAATATCATATTATGAATATTGTTGACAAAAATATTTATGTGAACCTTCATATCATTATATGTGCAATTATTTTATTTATATTTAATTTTCATACCTTATGGGCGTTTTATATATTATTATGGGTAATAATAGACCTTAATTATATCATGACAAGAATATTTTTTCATTAATGATTTTAATTCCCTACATCGAGTTAATACAAGTAAATTTAAAATAATATGGTAACAACTTTGATAATATATCAAGATGTTGATATAGTGAATAATGGTGAGATTAAAGGTTTTATTACACTATTTATTGAGAATAATGATATCATATTAATTAATTTTGAAATAATGATAAATGGTTGTAGGGAAAACTTTTATTTATTTACATTCAGAATTTCATTATCAGTTTGTTGAATTTAAAATATAATTATATAATATGTCTACAAATGTTCAAAACCACATTATTAAAGTCCTTAAGATGATTTATTATAATTGAAAATTTAGTTATATAGGTTCCATGTGAATTTTTTATTCCTAAATAGGTATCTTGAATTTTATATACTAAATTAATTATGGTAGTTTCAAGAAAGTCATTTCTTATAGGGAATTTAAAAACATCACTATTAAAAACAAGTAGATTTTCACTCTTATTGGTGTAATTATTGATCATGTATTTAGAGTTTATTTTTATAATCATTGATATTAGGCCAGTTTAATTTGAACAATAATTAATGGAAGGGGGTATTTGAAAGATGATATTTTTTATGGGGTCTGAAATTTATTATTTTGTGGTTATTCTTTTTCGGTTAGTAAATTCACCCACAATATTGGTGGATCTAATAAATAGTTTTTTTCATGAGTATATGCATATATTGGTTGTTTTTGTAATAAAATATACTTTTATATATCATAAAAGTTATGAAGTTTATGAAAGACCAATATGTATCTTTTTGAAAAAAGTTAAAGGAAAGAGGTTGTATAAATATAGAGAAAATATAAATTTTGGTAATAGTTGATTTCATATTATGGACATGTTTTTTCAAAATTATAATAAGAATATATATCATTTTGAATTTTGTGGTCGATGTATTTCCAAGACCTATAATGTAATAATTATTCTTTATTATCATGGGTTATTTGGTAACTGTGGATGAATTTATGAAAATATTTCCTTTTTATCTATCCTAGTAACCAGGTTAGCTCAAAATAGGTTTATTCATATGAAACCATTGATTCTATGACTAATTTGATTAATTGACAATAATAATATTTATTGATCCTATGCTATAGAGGGAATATAGAAATCAGTTTTGTTTATAGTGAATGTTGTTTCAATGAGATTTGTTTCACATTGATGTCAAAGGATTTGGTAATCTCATATACATCTCTTCAATTGAATCCCCATGAACATTGTTATTATACACCTATCCTTAGAATAACTACAATAATGTTTCTTTATAAATATTGAGACATCATTAATGGGGGGAGAAATGTGAATTATATTCAAATAATAAAAGGTTGATGTATATATTCACTCTAAAATATTTGAACATGTGGGGGATAATATGGGTATAACATATTAAGGATTATGATCACAAAATACTGTATAATCTAGGTATGTAAAACTAGGTAATTGATTCCCTGAGTCGTAATTAAAATGCATCAGGAACTATTATATGATTGAAGTATAAACCTTTAGTGAATGGTTTAATGAATGCAGTTTTTGATATTTTCTATGTAGATAATATTTACTTTTTCATAACAAATAAATGTTGTTACATTTTTTATATTCAAATAAAGATACTGATGTGAAGTGCCCAGATCAGTGTGAATCACTAAGAGGGGGAGGGGGTGAATCAGTGATCCCTTAAAACTTTTTACTAATTGATTCCTTATCAATTAAACCTCTATGGCTGGTTAAAGCCTCGATCCACTCTTCTTGTATCTCTCAACCTTTCCCGAATGATGCAGTAATGAAAAGGCACAGGACACAAGGATTTACAAGGTTCGGCACCAAAGGCCTACATCCTTGCCATGCTCTCCCAGCATGGATTCTCCCATTATAATCGGTTAGTATTACAATGGTCGATACAGAGTCCCACTGTATCTCTCCTGAGTCCCACAGGAGGGTCTTTATACTGCTTCACACAGTGTTACCAGAGTCCCACTGGCCTGCTCCAGAATCCCACTGAAGACTTCTTCTCCCTGAGTCCCACAGGGTCTTCTCTTGGCTCCTCGAGTCGCACGAGTAGCTCTTCTTCACTTTAAGCTTCTTCAAGTATCTGCAGCAGTCTGGGATAAAGACTGCTGGCCTTGCTATGTACCTCTGATCACTTGAGTTGATCAGGTCTTCTCGTCTACTGCAAACTCAGACAAACAATATCTTTCACTTCAGTCTGGCTCAGTCTCACTTCACTTCAACTTCATGCACTGAATGCATGGCATCACAATATCTTCAAGATCTCCAAGTCTTGGACAACTCAGAATGCACACCACTGATTTAGCACTGTTCACGTGTGCACGTGCATTCATGCATGCATGCACTTCTCCTTTCCTCTTCTTGGTGTAGTAAACCCTTAGAGGGTGTAATCAACTATAGAACACACCTCCTTCACAATCTTCACACACTATATTCAAATTGCTCACACACTTAGAAGTGTGTTTTACTTTAGTGTGAGGGTCTCCTCTTTCTTCCTTCTTCTAAGTGTGTTCACTTCACTTAGTGCACACACACTAGGTTCTGCCTCCTTATCTCATTGCACACAGAACTTCTTCACTTTGGCAAACACTTGAGCTTGGCCTACTTCACCTGCAAAGCACACTCACTTCCTTGTTCTTTTAATCTTCTTCAAAGTGTGCACTTCACTTATGCACACACTTGGTTCTTCATTTTTCACACACAAGGGCTACGGCATTCTTTGTTAATTTTGCACACACTTGAGCTTGGCCTTCACACTTCTTGTTGCATGCCCTTAAATGGCCGTAGGGTGTTCCTCTTCAATTTGCACACACACACACTCAAATGAGGTGTGGTCTTCACTTCACCTACACAAGGCTACGGCCTTCTTCTAGTTCTTCTTGCACACAAAGGCACAAATGCCTCGGCCTTCCTTCTTCACCTCTCACACACACAAAGTGTGGTATACTCCTTATGCACACAAACAGCCACGGCCTTCCTTGCTTCTTTGCACACACTAAGTGTTAAAGCCTTGGCCTCCTAATGCACACACCCGAATACCAACACAGGGGCTACAGCCTCCTCCTTTTCTTTTTACACAAAAGGCACAAAGGCCTCGGCCTTCTCTGGCACACACACAATGAGTGTAGAGCACAAGGCAAACAAGCCTCGGGTCTTCACCTAGCCTTCGGGCGCGCAAGGTGCACGGCACAGGGGCGCGCAAGACCTCCTACCCGCGGGGCGCGCAAGTGCAACACCCGCGGGGTCTTCCTCCTGCCGCGCAAGGGTGCGGGCAGAGAGGGAACAAGCCTCGGGCGCGCAAAGTGTTGCGGCCACGAGCTCTTCCTGCCGCGCAAAGGATTAGCGCGCAGGGGACTCAGCCGCGCAAATACCTTGTGCGGGGCTTCAACTTCGAGAGGCAGAGGCACACGCGGATCAACAGATCTTCAATGAAAACATCAGCAATCATTCTCGAGGGCTCAGCCTCATTTATATAGGCAGAGGAGAGGCGGTTCTATCCGCGTGAAATAACTTCAAACACCCGAGATCTTCGGATCTTCAAGATTTCCAAAATCTTGTTTCTCCTCTGTTTCACGCGGCTTCCCTTAGTTTTCGGCCTTCTTCACGTGCATGCGACTTAGAACGCATGCACGGCCTTCCTTCGATCCAAACCATGCAGAGCATCAACACCGAATGGCCTCGCACCTTCAGTTTGCTTCGGCCTTCATCGAAATCTCCCAAACATTGCATGCATGTGTATTTTTAAGCATGGATCGGTTCAGTAGGTCCAGACGATCACCATGGAGGCTTTACTTTGATCAGCGGTGGCCGGGAGCTCGAAAACACTGCTCGGGTTACTCCTGGTTCAAACGGAGTTCGCGGGGAGCTTCGGGGTGGCTCGACGAAGGAGACGAGCTGTTCGCCGTTGGATCAGGTGATCAATTATTCTCGGACGGCCTGGATTTGATCGCAAGTGGCGCGATTAGATGAGCGGCTCGGATCTGGCGCGCGATGAGACGGACAGCCAGGATCTCTTCCGCGGGAAAAATCCGTGTCCCACATCGAATCCTCGCCCGGTTTTCTCGCGGCTTATTAACATGCCGCTGCCGCAACACCCCAATTGAACTTCCTCCCTCCCGGTGCCGCCCCGCACCGGGTTCTTTCTGCGGGCGCGCTATGCGCCCACCTTGCTCCCTGCGGGCGCGCTTCTGGCGCCCACTATGCTTCCTGCGGGCGCGCCACTGGCGCCCACTATGCACACTGTGCTCCTCCGGGCGTGCCCCAGCGCCTCTGTGGTGTCTGCGGGTGCGCCCCTGCCGCCCTGAGCTCGCCCCACGGGTTCCCCCTTGGGCGTGGCGCCTTAGGCCCACATGAGCCTTGGGGTTGAACCCACAAGGTGCTCACGGGCTGGCCATATTTTTTGGCAAAGTATAGAATAAGACTTTGTGAAAAACAAATTCCTCCATGAGTATAAGCCAAATGCCAAGCCACTCCAAGCCTTCTTCCTCTCTTCTTCTTCATTTGAAATTCCTCCATTATCTTCAACATGTATTCATTACTTAGGAGTGAATTCTTTGAAGGTTCTCCATCAACCGAAGCTCCCGAATCAAATAATTCTTCAATGTTCTTCAATGATCCAATTAGAGGTCAAGTTGGATCACATTCACATTGTCATGCACTAAGGATTAGTACATGTTCTTCTTCAGCTCACTTCATCCACTTAGAAGTTGTGGATGGCTCTCTTCATCTCTTCATGCATTGTGAAGACAATGCATGGACTTCTAAAATTGTTGTAACATTGTATCCAGTTGATACAAGTTCTTGGAACTTTAAGAACAGCTCAACAATCGTCTGATTTACATGGAGAATGTTGCAACCACAATTTCCAATACCACTTAGTGAATCTCCTAAGTGACATGCATCTTAGTACCATGGCCATTCTCCCTTCTTCACCAACACCATCACAACCATTGTCATTCACATCTTGACATTCCCTGACTTCCATTCATTCCAAGACAACTTCACGCCTCATTGACAACAAATGCAACACAATGCACTTCAATCTCCCCCTTTGTATTTGTTGTCAATACACTCCTTTAGCACATATGAATGGGTCAATATGTGTGCCAATATTTTCTCCCCCTTATTGGCAATCAAATGCAAAGATGTGGTGTGGTATTCTTTCACAAATATCTCTTCCTCCCTTCGAATAGCATCTTCTTGAAAAGCACTAAGAGAGGGATGATGTCACATGTTCACTTGAGCAATGAACCTTTAGTAAATCAGCTCTAAGTCTACTTGGGCTAACCCGGTGTAGAAAACAAGAGTGATGTGACCAAGGAACTCAATGCTGTCCACATTCACTATAACATGTGAGATCATGCTTCAAGGGGCTTGAAATTTTTCAGATATTCAATGAATTGCTAAATCCTGCACACACTTCACAAAACTCATTAGAAAGTTCAGTGCAATGATAAAGCTCCCCCTTTCATCCATTTGTCTTCAATCCATACTCCCCCTTAATTGACAAGATATCCTCAATTAAGAAACAAGGGATGAAAGTATGATTGGAATACCTTCAGCTTTTCTCAAGATAGTATTAAATCTTAGAATACCATCTTCTCCAGATTGGCTCCCCCTCAAGGGGTGCTCTCCATTCTGTCCAAACCACTCTCCAGATGAGAATGATCATCATCTTCAATTCCCTGCATTGTTAGCACATGTAAATACCAATGTATAAGGGAATAAGATGGAACCTCCTTGGTTCATCAATGTGAACAACAAGGTTGAGAAGATTCTCTCAACCGAGATGTCCCATTTTCACCAGTCTTCACACTTGCACATTTGATCTTCATTGATGATTGTGCTGGTGTGGATATCAATACATCTTCATGTGAAATATTCTTCTTCCCTTTTGCCTTAGCAATTGCCAGAACATCATCTTCAGCTCTTTGTAGATATTTGGCAAGTTGCAACTGATTTGTCCATATGACTAGTAAGTCACTTGGAAGTGTGGCCTCAGTTCTGGATATTCCACATGGTTCTTTTGATACTGTCAAGCTACCTCTCTTAGGCAACTTGTTTTCAACCAATCCCTTCTGCTTCTTCTGGATTGATTGTCTGTTTAAGTCCAGTCTGCTTCTATTTAAGTCCATGGCTTGTTCAGAAAGATCCATGGTATGACCTTTTTTTCCACAGTAGAAGCACTTCTTGGTGGTCCTTCTAGACGCATCACCCTTCTTGGATTCAGACTCCAAGGACTTCTCTTCATTTCTCAAAATCTTCTTGGGAGCATCTTCCACTTTCTTCTGCTTACTTCCCAAGGAATCTTTTAGAGCCAGGTTCTGTGATCTTTTCTTCCTTTGAGCTCTGGATACATTTGGAGACTGACATGTATCTTTTTGACCACTTTTGCACACATCCCAGATGTTATCAAGTAATCCAAATCTATTTGCAGTAAACAGATGTCTCTGGACCTGTGGATGCTGCTTCTTTTCTTCTGGCTTGCTCACCCTTGGCATGAGCTTCCTTTGTGATTTGACATTTAGTGGATTGTACCAACAATCCTTTGCACAGTGCCCATACCTGTTACAACACCAGCATTGTCCCACGAATCTTGACCTCTTCAGTCCTTCTGATTGTAGGGTACTTTTCTTGACCTGTTGTGCTGTTTCAGGAGAGCTCTGCTTCTTTACTGTCTTCATCCATATTTGTTTGGAATTATTCTTCCATCCTGCACTTTTAGTAGAAACACTTTTAGAAGCATCAGTACAAGATGGTATGGATGGTACCTTCTTTCTAGAAGATGTTGCACTTTTATTAGAGGATGTCTTTCTCTTAGAATCATCCTGCTCAAAGCATACTTGAGTAGCAACATGTCTTCTTCCAGCTGACTGGGAGGATTCAGCTTTAGGTGATTGCTAATTTTTCAATATCACCTCCAGTTCTAAGCATTTTATATTGAGGGAGTTCTTCTCATCCTCAACAGTTCTTAGCTTTCCTTCCCAATTCTCCACCAGTTGTTTCATCTGGTCTTCATGCACCTTCTTTAATTCTTGCAATGAATTGTCCAGCTCCTTCACCCTTTTGACTTTGTCTTCTAGATGAGCATCTCTGACAACCATTGAAACTTTGTGCCTCTTTTCCAGTGCATGGTAAACTTCTTTGACCATTACTTTAAAGAATTCTTTCTCAGAAAGGCTTCTCTGCAATTCTTCAGCAGTGTCTTCATATCATTCATTGCAAAGAGATACTGTTTCATCTTTGGCATTTACCAGCTTTCTGAGAGTGTTGGTTATGCCAACCCTTTTAGCCAATTGATCTTCCATTGCATTGGCTTCTTCTTCTAACTGTGATTTTTCTTCTTGAAGATCATGGATGCTTGTAGCTATACACTTTTCCACTTCCATGGGAACTGTCTTCTGAAGATATTTGAGTGCACTCTGAAGATCATTCATTGTTTCAACTTCATCACAGCTAGGACAGGCTTCATCAGAAGAATGATAAAAGGAATTGTCATCTGATGTGACTTTCACATATCTTTCCATAGAAGGAGTTTCTCTGATTGCAGCAACCTTCTTCCTCATCTTCTTTGCCTGTTTCTTCATTCTGTTTTTCAGAGTCTTGGCAGATATCTCCATTTGAGGTTGTTCTTTCATTTCCTCAAATATGCACTTCATATAGACTCTCTTGGATCTTTTAGAGGTAACCTCCCTCTGATACCAATTGAAGTGCCCAGATCAGTGTGAATCACTGAGAGGGGGAGGGGGTGAATCAGTGATCCCTTAAAACTTTTTACTAATTGATTCCTTATCAATTAAACCTCTATGGCTGGTTAAAGCCTCGATCCACTCTTCTTGTATCTCTCAACCTTTCCCGAATGATGCAGTAATGATAAGGCACAGGACACAAGGATTTACAAGGTTCGGCACCAAAGGCCTACATCCTTGCCATGCTCTCCCAGCATGGATTCTCCCATTATAATCGGTTAGTATTACAATGGTCGATACAGAGTCCCACTGTATCTCTCCTGAGTCCCACAGGAGGGTCTTTATACTGCTTCACACAGTGTTACCAGAGTCCCACTGGCCTGCTCCAGAATCCCACGGAAGACTTCTTCTCCCTGAGTCCCACAGGGTCTTCTCTTGGCTCCTCGAGTCGCACGAGTAGCTCTTCTTCACTTTAAGCTTCTTCAAGTATCTTCAGCAGTTTGGGATAAAGACTGCTGGCCTTGCTCTGTACCTCTGATCACTTGAGTTGATCAGGTCTTCTCGTCTACTGCAAACTCAGACAAACAATATCTTTCACTTCAGTCTGGCTCAGTCTCACTTCACTTCAACTTCATGCACTGAATGCATGGCATCACAATATCTTCAAGATCTCCAAGTCTTGGACAACTCAGAATGCACACCACTGATTTAGCACTGTTCACGTGTGCACGTGCATGCATGCATGCATGCAGTTCTCCTTTCCTCTTCTTGGTGCAGTAAACCCTTAGAGGGTGTAATCAACTATAGCACACACCTCCTTCACAATCTTCACACACTATATTCAAATTGCTCACACACTTAGAAGTTTGTTTTACTTTAGTGTGAGGGTCTCCTCTTTCTTCCTTCTTCTAAGTGTGTTCACTTCACTTAGTGCACACACACTAGGTTCTGCCTCCTTATCTCATTGCACACAAAACTTCTTCACTTTGGCAAACACTTGAGCGTGGCCTACTTCACTTGCAAAGCACACTCACTTCCTTGTTCTTTTAATCTTCTTCAAAGTGTGCACTTCACTTATGCACACACTTGGTTCTTCATTTTTCACACACAAGGGCTACGGCATTCTTTGTTAATTTTGCACACACTTGAGCTTGGACTTCACACTTCTTGTTGCATGCCCTTAAATGGCCGTAGGGTGTTCCTCTTCAATTTGCACACACACACACTCAAATGAGGTGTGGTCTTCACTTCACCTACACAAGGCTATGGCCTTCTTCTAGTTCTTCTTGCACACAAAGGCACAAAGGCCTCGGCCTTCCTTCTTCACCTCTCACACACACAACGTGTGGTATACTCCTTATGCACACAAACAGCCACGACCTTCCTTGCTTCTTTGCACACACTAAGTGTTCAAGCCTTGGCCTCCTAATGCACACACCCGAATACCAACACAGGGGCTACAGCCTCCTCCTTTTCTTTTTACACAAAAGGCACAAAGGCCTCGGCCTTCTCGGGCACACACACAATGAGTGTAGAGCACAAGGCAAACAAGCCTCGGGTCTTCACCTAGCCTTCGGGCGCGCAAGGTGCACGGCACAGGGGCGCGCAAGACCTCCTACCCGCAGGGCGCGCAAGTACAACACCCGCGGGGTCTTCCTCCTGCCGCGCAAGGGTGCGGGCAGAGAGGGAACAAGCCTCGGGCGCGCAAAGTGTTGCGGCCACGAGCTCTTCCTGCCGCGCAAAGGATTAGCGCGCAGGGGACTCAGCCGCGCAAATACCTTGCGCGGGGCTTCAACTTCGAGAGGCAGAGGCACACGCGGATCAACAGATCTTCAATGAAAACATCAGCAAGCATTCTCGAGGGCTCGGCCTCATTTATATAGGTAGAGGAGAGGCGGTTCTATCCGCGTGAAATAACTTCAAACACACGAGATCTTCGGATCTTCAAGATTTCCAAAATCTTGTTTCTCCTCTGTTTCACGCGGCTTCCCTTAGTTTTCGGCCTTCTTCACGTGCATGCGACTTAGAACGCATGCACGGCCTTCCTTCGATCCAAACCATGCAGAGCATCAACACCGAATGGCCTCGCACCTTCGGTTTGCTTCGGCCTTCATCGAAATCTCACAAACATTGCATGCATGTGTATTTTTAAGCATGGATCGGTTCAGTAGGTCCAGACGATCACCATGGAGGCTTTACTTCGATCAGCGGTGGCCGAGAGCTCGAAAACACTGCTCGGGTTACTCCTGGTTCAAACGGAGTTCGCGGGGAGCTTCGGGGTGGCTCGACGAAGGAGACGAGCTGTTCGCCGTTGGATCAGGTGATCAATTATTCTCGGACGGCCTGGATTTGATCGCAAGTGGCGCGATTAGATGAGCGGCTCGGATCTGGCGCGCGATGAGACGGACGGCCAGGATCTCTTCCGCGGGAAAAATCCGCGTCCCACATCGAATCCTCGCCCGGTTTTCTCGCGGCTTATTAACATGCCGCTGCCGCAACACCCCAATTGAACTTCCTCCCTCCCGGTGTCGCCCCGCACCGGGTTCTTTCTGCGGGCGCGCTCTGCGCCCACCTTGCTCCCTGCGGGCGCGCTTCTGGCGCCCACTATGCTTCCTGCGGGCGCGCCACTGGCGCCCACTATGCACACTGCGCTCCTCCGGGTGTGCCCCAGCGCCTCTGTGGTGTCTGCGGGTGCGCCCCTGCCGCCCTGAGCTCGCCCCACGGGTTCCCCCTTGGGCGTGGCGCCTTAGGCCCACATGAGCCTTGGGGTTGAACCCACAAGGTGCTCACGGGCTGGCCATATTTTTTGGCAAAGTATAGAATAAGACTTTGTAAAAAACAAAGTCCTCCATGAGTATAAGCCAAATGCCAAGCCACTCCAAGCCTTCTTCCTCTCTTCTTCTTCATTTGAAATTCCTCCATTATCTTCAACATGTATTCCTTACTTAGGAGTGAATTCTTTGAAGGTTCTCCATCAACCGAAGCTCCTGAATCAAATAATTCTTAAATGTTCTTCAATGATCCAATTAGATGTCAAGTTGGATCACATTCACATTGTCATGCACTAAGGATTAGTACATGTTCTTCTTCAGCTCACTTCATCCACTTAGAAGTTGTGGATGGCTCTCTTCATCTCTTCATGCATTGTGAAGACAATGCATGGTCTTCTAAAATTGTTGTAACATTGTATCCAGTTGATACAAGTTCTTGGAACTTTAAGAACAGCTCAACAATCGTCTGATTTACATGGAGAATGTTGCAACCACAATTTCCAATACCACTTAGTGAATCTCCTAAGTGACATGCATCTTAGTACCATGGCCATTCTCCCTTCTTCACCAACACCATCACAACCTTTTTCATTCACATCTTGACATTCCCTGACTTCCATTCATTCCAAGACAACTTCACGCCTCATTGACAACAAATGCAACACAATGCACTTCATGATGAACCAGAAAACATTTTTCAATAATGTTTGTAATTCATGAGTAATATTTTGTTTCATTTGTTTAATGTTACTAATGAATGATTTATCTTATTAGTAAAGGGGTTATATGTTCTAGGTTATTCAATTTATTTGAGGGAATTGTTACATAGAGATCCTGATTAATTATTTTCTTTTTATTATGGAACAACTATGATGTATAGATACATTATAGAACTCTTTTTACGATGATATGATGAAGGATATATATGATTTTACTATGAAATGTTTGACTTGTTACAAGGTTTTTCTAATCAACGGATATCATGGTTGATTATGAATTTGTAAGTGTAATAATATAAATAGTAGAACATATACATTGATTTTGTGATGGTATTAAAAAATACATCTTGACGTTATATTGAGAATTGGTTTAATGTTATTCATTTTATTAAATTTTTGCATTTTATACTGATTTGAGAAACATAAACTAATGATGATATATTGAGTATTTGTTTAAAGGATATATTTTGATTATACATAGTTCCCTTTCCCATTGTATCAAATTACGGTCCAAAATTTAAATAAATTTATTTGAATTTATATCACAAGAAAATTTGTAAAAATTTATATTTTAGGAAAAATTATCATCCCAAATATGATAAATAGTTTCAATGTACTATATATCATTAAGAAGATATTCTTTAATTTTCTTTCAAATTATCTCTGAATTTATTATCAGGATCAGTCTTTAGTAGAAATTTATTGCAAATAATCCTTACATTATTTTAATTTGCATTCATATTTTATAGAATTATATGGAATGTATTGTTAAACTCTATAATGTTTTGATAAATTTGGATTGTGGAAATTTTTTAGACCCAAAATTGACGAAGACATAGATCAAAATATATAAATTACTCAACACAATATGAATAATGAACAATGTTGGATGAATAGTTATATAGAAAACTGATGGAAAAAGTTTTCATTTTCTATTGGTGACCATGTGATTCATAATACATATTCATGTGAAAGAGTATTTTGTTTTCTTAAAAAAGGTATTTTGTACCAAGGTTCATTGGACACTGTGAAATCCAAGAGATATTGGGATTTTTTTTCTATCCTGTAGCCTTGCCTCAATGTTTTTTTCAAGAACATAATGTGACTTTTTTTCATTGTATAATATTAATAAACATTGTACAACTCATGTTTTGATGAATAAATTAATATAGATAGACAAAACTCTATCTTATGTGGAAATATCAATTCAGATTCATGACCATAAATAGAAGATTTTACATAATAATGAAATTTTCCTAGTAAATGTTTTAAGGACATACTATATGATCCAAGAATTATAAAAAAGTCTTTATGTTCTTTGGAAAAATAATACCATCAGTTTTATATAGATTTAATAAAATTTTTGTGATTAAATATCTTATTTTATGTGAATGGTAAAAACTATAAAATGTTTATAATAAATCAATATATTTTATTAAGAATTTTCAAAAAAAATTGGTGGATTCACATATTAGATTACAATTATATTTTATTTGAAAATAAAAAACAAAAAAAATTTATCATTAGCTAATATTATTTCATGAAATATATTAAAATCCTTAATAATTAATTTTTTCTATATTTTAAATCTGATTCTTAATTTTGATTCATCATTTCAAAATTATAATATAGATATTTATATGGGGTTTTCAATAGAATATTTTTTATTTAATACTGAAATGTATTTAATTTTATAAAAACATTCAATTAATTTAATTAATTAATAAGAACCATTTTGTGTTGTATTGTTTTTATAGTTTAGTAATTACATTTTTATTATGACTCTTTAAAATAAATCAATTTTAATTTATTTCATTTTCTGTTTCTATAAATCCATTTTATTCAAAAAACTGATACTATTAAAAAATTGGGTTTCCTTGAATTCTTGACACAAAATTTCAGATTAATATCTTCCACATCTTTTAATTGAATATTCAAAATGTATTTCATATTTGGAATAATATGGTTCTAATTTTTTAAATTGTTAAATTTCATTTTTGTTAACATTGAGGAGTTACCGAGGTAAATCTTTATCATCCTGATAATGGTTAAATTAGGAAACATGGGGAGGGATTATTCTAGGAGATAAGTCATAAGATATCTCTAAATATATGTCCAATTTGAATTGATTATTGGTTCTATACCCTCGCATATATTGTATTTCAAATTTCACATTTTGCAGACACTTTAAAGTGTTAAATAATTTTTTTATATACCTAATAAATTATTTATAATATTTCCACTAACTAACATATAAATATTCACCTTCTCTCCAAACATATTCACACCCCAGATAACACATTTCAGGGATTATACCTTCAATGAATGCCTCCCAACTATACTCCCCATATCTTATAATTGGTTTTTCGTCTAAAAATTCAAATCCTAGAAGGCATAGTTTGTATTAAAAAACGATATAAGTAGGCTTCAGGTGCAAGTCCAAACCAATATATTTCATTATTAACTAATGTTCTTGTGCAATAAATGTTTTTATAACCAGTATAAAATGATGATATAGACATCATATATATACTGAAATGTTATTATAATTATGTAACATATCTTATATATCACTTTTCTAATTTATGGGAAATGTAAATGCTACCTCATCATATGAATGGGAAATCACCACCATGAGGGGTTGTTTTTCCCTTTGCATAAAGTACTCACACATTTGGTTATAAAAATAAAATTAATGAATATGTAATTTTTTCATTCATTTTTATAATTATATGATGTTATTATATTACATACATTCTTTCCAACTAAATCTGTTATAAAATAATAATGTTGTTATTGGATATGTGTGTAATACCACCACAATGAAGTGATGTCATTTATTTTTATTTAGAACCTCACACTGTTGTTCAATAGGATAAAAATGATGAATAACTATTATATATAAAACATAATTATGTTTTATGAAACATATTATATTATATAACTTATTAATTGTCCCTCTAATATAAATAAGAGAATATAACTCTTGTGTGTGTTCATACTACTGCCTACATGATATGATTTATTTAATTTTCCATGTAAACAATCAATAGATTTTCCTAAATATGTTTTCAATGTATAAACCTCATCGTTTATTCCTTAATAATATTTTAGCAATGATGGAACCATGATAAAATTGACCACAATCAACATATAGAAGTCATTTTAGACTTATAATCATAACATCATCAAAACATCAAAATTGTACATAAAAATGTTAGTAACTAAATAATACATGGAATAAATGATATAGAGGTTCATATGTTATTTGAAGGAAGTGAAAAAATTTCTCAACATTGAATAAAACAGATATGATTTTATACCGTAGGACGGTATACATTTAAAATAAACATGTATGTACTCACGATATGCGACTTTCATTTTTATAAATATTATTTATCTATTTTACTTCCATCTCATTTTTATTCAATGTTAAAGATAATTTAATTGAATTATGAACATTCTCATTTATACTCAAATTTTTTAAATATTTAATTTTATACTATTTTTTATGTTTTTTTACAAATGATTAAAATTGATTATTTTCATCATAGTCTGTATCTATTAGTTATGATTTTTTTTATAATTAGAAAATGAATGTTTTTTTATTATATATATAATGAATTCCATTTCCCAAAATCATATTTTTTATTCATCATAATGATTCATCTACATGTTGACATTTTTTTCAAATATTATTTTATTCCACAATTAATTTTTTTTTGTAATTTATAATATGTTTCCATGGAAATGGAAGGTTATATTAAATCACATAATGTGCTATTGATCATTTCCTTCAATGTTAATTCAAATGATTTGTTTTCAGAGAAATAATGTGACATCCTAGACCCAGATTTCACATAACTCGTGCCCCAAGACCAGTTCACCACATGACCAATGACACATCTCCATATAAGCTAGAGACTACCTACTAGCTATGGGGGTGTGTTTGTAGAACATCAGGTAGATTATATCACTATGTCAGAGTAATGTAGTGTATAAGAAAATGGTAAACAATAGGAAAACTATAACACCCTGACACCAGAAGCCCAAAGATGTTGCATTATTACGTATCATTGTCAAGATCACGATAGATCAAGTCTCAAAATACCGATTAGTTTAGTAGCCTTGTAAGTGATAGATAAAATCATAAGGATTACATTACATCATGAAATTCAAAACTACAACTACATTGTTCTTGTCGGCTTACTTGAATTTTATCCCACACCCCACTCAGGAATCATTGACACCATTGTATGTTATATTCTTATATGTATTGGAAAAGGGAAACATACTTCTTTTGATTCTTGATTGATTCTTTTCTCTTAGGATGGAGAATGGGGTTGTGGAACGAGTCTTTATCGTGATGAATTTTTTTCACATGGTGTCTTTTAAATCTAATTTATATAATTATTCAGTTCATTTTTTCGGTGCATTTAGTTTAGACAGACATCATAGAATGACATTTATCTTTGAGCTTATGGGCTTCATTCTTATTCATTTTCATTATTCATATTTCTTTTTCTATAGTTTATTCATTTAAATGATTCCATTATTTATTATTAATTGTTTTTTTACTTCCACTGTTATAATACCTATTACCTATGAGAGAATTACCTCCCTCGTGGACATGAATAAGGCCCTCATTGTTCATTGTCAGCCTCTGGCATTCATGGAGATGTCCATGAGGTAATATGGAAATCTTGGCCCAGGGCACCCCTCAGGTGGCTCATGTGATGATGATGCTACAAATTAATATTAGTGGCAAAGTTTTCTTTTTACTAATTTTAAGGAAAGATATGAGGCTAGGATATAAGGATTCGAAATTTACTCTATGATTGGACGTAGCTAACCCATTTACATGGGAAACCCTCATTCCAGTGTTGGGATTAAAGTTATTGATTATGCCAGTTATTGTTGATATTATTTCACTGTTGGGTGACTCACTTGTTTTGTGTCATTATTGTGTTAGTATTATTGAGATAATGGTTTTTACCATTGCATCCTAATGATAATAGGGAAACAAATTAATGTCATCATATTAGGCACTAAAAAATTAAAATCACATTCTTATTTCCATGCCATATCTACTTTCAACATGCATTTTCTTATTATCATGTGACTGTTGTTGTGCGTAGTGGAAATTTTTTTGAAATGTTGTTTTGTTAAATATATATTTGTGATAGTATATTAGATGATAACCTTACATAACCTATAAATTGACATTAGACCATGTACAGTAATCTATCTTAGTTTTCTCCACCATATCAAAACCCCACTCTTGGAGTGCTCATTATATTATGTTGTGCTTAGATGAAAGCTATGTAACTATCATCTTTTGGGAGTTACATATTCTCCCCATCTTCTTTACACTTTTTTCTAAGGGTGGGTGTTTGGATATTGTAGACTAATGTCATTGTGACATCTTTATTTCATGCCTTAGGAGAGTGGAAATGTGGACATCCTAGTGATGGTGGGTCCCAAACAACTACTGGTTCCTCTTGTAGTGCCTCCTGCGGTACTACCACCATCTGAACATCCAAGGGAACAAAATTCTCAATTCAAATATAATATCTTCTTGGTCATGTAGTCAGTTGAAAAAATCCCAAGACATTCACCCTCTATGTAATACCTCACATAAGTCTTTCTGTAGTATCACAATCCCACATTCTCGGGGAGTGGCATACCTTATGTTGAAGATTCATGGATAGAAGCCATAATGTCTATCATCAACCACGTCGTGAATATACCAGAGTGTAGTGTCAAGCTATCCTTCTACATGCATTGCCCCTTCGCTAAAAACTGGTGGTATGTGGTTTCCTCGGCTGAGTAGACCAATGACATGGATTGGGCCGACATCCAAGTAGAATTTTCTCTTCACGTTTTCCCAAATAATCTAATTGATTATCATGAAAAATAATTCCTACATCTTTTGAAGGTATCTATTACTGTTTTTGAGTATTCAATTCAATTAACTGACCTTCGGCATTTTCCGCATCTCTGACTGGCGACGCATAAACTACAATGAGAATTTTTGAGGACATAATTGAGTATAAAATTTTCTCATAGGTGAACGTATTCTATTTGAACATTGTCATAAATATTGAAAATTAGACACCAATATCAGAACAAATGTTTAGGGATGCTAAATCGGCCAGCCAAGGAAGTTCAGTTCCAAGGCATGGGAGCGGCTCTTCTGGCAGTAGGAAACATAATTTTGAATTTTTACATATGGAAAATACTATCCAAACAACACATTTTTATAGCTCGGTTACATGTTATTAGTGTGGTAGAGATGGTCACAAGAAGACACCGTGCACGAGCCACCCGAAGTAGTACTGATAATGAGGCAAGATGGGTCACATTTAGTGTTTATGCCATTATTTCTCTTCAATATGAATTGGTAGGGGATATGAAAATGTACCACTATTAGGTATGGGATCTACCACTCTATAACACACTATATGATCATTTCCAACGATTTATTTGGCTGAGGTAATGGTGGAGGTTATGGTCGAGGAAATCAATATAAATATTGTCAGTGTCTGCAGTGTGAACCTACTCAGACTAACAAGGTAGCATATCAGGGGTGTGGTTCAGGTCTCATATATGCAGTGCAATAAGCACTAGATGAGAATAGTGCAAGAACATCTTGGGTTATACGTACAATTCTAGTAGCCTCTACTTTAGTTTCTTCTGTTTAGATACCAGCACATCATACTCCATTTTATTTTCTACTATTGTCAAAAGACATTGTTTTCCAACTGAGCACATTTGTGGCATCATGTCTCTCAACACTCTTCATGGGGTAGGGAAAGAGGGGATACACTAGTGAACGGAGATACCCCTTGTTATGGGTGGGAAATGTTTAATTTTTTATTTCTATATCCTTGATATGTATGGAATTGAAATCATTATAGTAATGAATTGTATTTCTCCTTATCATGCTCATGTGGATTTCTATCACCGTCTGGTTTCCACTACCTCTTTTGAGGGAGACACATTACAACCCAAATAAGAATGGGATATTTAGGAAGATGGAGCTGAGACTAAATATGAAGGGCTAGGACAAATTGAAACTAAGTTAGAATGTCTCTTCATGAGAGAGTAGGAAACACAACTAGTTGAATTCCCTCTAGTTGTTGATATTTTCAAATATGTCATCCTTGATGATTTCATTTGATTACCTCTTATGAGGGATGTGGAGTTCAATATTGATATCATTCTAAGACAAGAACCAATGTCCATTCCTCTTTATATGAAGGAACTAACAGAGCTACCAGAACTCAAAAATCAACTTAAAGACCACATGTATAAGGGTCTCATCAGACCTAACACATCAATGTGGGATTAACCTATTAATTTTTTCACAATGGGAAATGAACCCTTAGGTTATGCGTGGATTATCATATACTAAACTAGGTCATGGTAAAGAAACAATATACATTGCCTTGTATAGATGATTTTTTGAATAGCACTGAGGAGAAATTGTTTTTATAGGATTGATCTGAGGTTGAGATATCACCTGGTGCGTGTGTGACCATCTGGCATACCACGTACAAAATTACAAAGTTGGTACATCTTGTAGGTGTATCAGGTTATGCCAATCAGCCTCACTAATGTTCCTAGTGTCTTTATGGATTTGATTAACATGGTATTTCACCCATGTCTTTATATCTTTGTGGTACTCTTAATAGAAAATATCTTGGTGTATTTCTGTTCTAGACGTGACCATGAAATCTATCATGAGGTCATACTGAGTACACTGATAGTGCACCATCTATACACTAAGCCCTGAAAATTCCACTTCATGATTAATAAATACCACTTATGGGGTAATATTATATCTGAAGTAGAAGTATTATTTATCTTAGAAATGGTGATAAATATATTTTCAATGGATTGGCCCATGAATGACTTAGACATCCATAGTTTCCTGGGGCATGATGGTAATTATAGGCATTCCATCCAAGATTTATCCTACTTTGATCTGCATCTGAAATCCCTGACTAAGAAAGGTATATAGTTCATCTTGTTATTATCTTTTAAAAATTTGTTTTAGGAATTGATGGGAAGAAGAACATCATCCCCTATCTAGATTCTGCCTAAGCCAAGTAAAATCAAAACTATTTACTATGATGCTTCCAGAATTAGAATGGGTGATGTTTCGATGTAGTGTAATCGAGTTATGGCAGACAAATTTTTCTAGTTGATACCTCATTATTCGAAATATCCAACATAAAATAGTAAGTTATTTTCATTGGTTCATGAAATATGTTGTTGGAGACACTACATGTTTGGTGATTTTCAATAGGTTGACCATGGATGTGCACATCTTACATATCCAAGATACCATTAAAATTGATGAGTTGGGAAGGTGGTATATCTAGGAGATTGTGTGACCTCATGGAACACCCTGTTCTATTGATTTAGAATGAGATTTCCTGCTTATTTAACAGTTCTGGAATGTTTTGAAAAAGGATCTAGGTTCACAGGTACTTATGAGTACATAATATCACCCTCAGACAAATTGTATGTCCGAGAGAACTATACGATTGTTTGAGTATTTTTTATGACCGTGAATCGTTCATTTTGTATGTTCCTGGGTGAATGATATACCTCATGCAGGGTTTACCTATAATAACGACTTCTGGGTGTCAATTCAAATGACTCTGTATGAGGCCCTTTATGGTGGACCATGTCGTTCACCATTCTGCTGGCTCGAAGTAGGTAAGGTAGTTCTATTTGGTCCTAAACTCATTGAGTAGACTTTTAGGCAAGTTATGTTGAATCAAAATTGTATGACTACATCTATGTCAAGAAATATGTCTTATACAGATCGTCACTGGATACCTCTCAAGCTCATGGTGGGACATCGATTCTTTCCACTTTTTTCTCTGAGGATTTTTCACAGGAGGATTAGAAGATGTGGAATGTTATCACCAAGATATGTCAATACATTAAAGATATTGGAGATAATTAGTCCTGTAAAATATCAGTTACTAATATCATAGAGGTTTCATGACATGCACGATGATTTTCATCTATCTCTCCTCTCCGAAAATATCATCCAAACCTGTCTGATTCTTTTGACCCTGACGACATTGAGAATTAGGTAGATTCATTATTTGGGGAGAATCCAACCCGTATCGTCAACTACACCCTGATCCTACTCTAAGGATAGTATGTTCCTCTCATCTAGGAGTTATGGAAATATATACACATTCAGGATGAGAACTGGGAGTGATATACGGATGTACGTACAGATTGGACAGAGCATTTTTCTGATGATGTTCCACAAACCTCAGAAGGGAAACTCATGGACAAGTTATCTTAAAGAGAAGAGGTTGTAACACCTCATCTTTAATCAAGTACTGGCCATTATAAATTTTGTTTTATGATTCTTTAAAGTGACCCATGGATCATGTCAGTGCACCTCATTGAGGGTCCCAGACAAATAATTATATACTTTAAATAACTGCCGGGGATTTTTGAAAAATGTTACCTCGCGCTTCACCATGGTGTTCGAGATTAAAATAATTATTTAAGGATTAAAAATAAATAAGAATAGATTTAATGTAAATTTAATTGGAAAAAGAAGTGATAAAAATAATTTTAGAAATAAAATAGAAAGGGGATATATAAAAATTAAATATAATTAATGTTGGAGATTACCAGTTTTAATTTTTTTTATCTTCTTTATTTCTTCCATCCTTTGTATTCTATTTTATTTTTCATTTTATTTTCTCTTTTAATTTATATTATGTATACAAGGATGAATTACCTGAGAGGGGGGTGTATCAGGGTATTACTAATTTAAAATTAAAGGCCGTTCTGATCTTGTTTCGCTGTTTAGAAAAACACTCTTCTATCTCTCTCATGTTGCACGAAAAAAAAAATTAAATCAAGCACATGACAAAACAATTTTACTTGGTTCACCGCTAAGGGCTACACCCAAGGATCATATGCCGACAGGTTTTCGTTCGTACCAAATTCCACTAAACTTCACTAGCTTTGGATTACATGATTTAGGCATAGTCACTCTGTCCCAGGCTCACTTCCCTTACAATGTTTAGGGTCAGCTCACTGCTTTCCCAAGGATCACTTCCTGTTTCTCTCTCTGGCTCTCTACCGGTGGAGAGGATCACCTTATTCGTCTTCCATCACTCACTGCTCTGGAAAGGATCCACTCACAGTTTATAGACCTATAGGTCTCTTCATTTTCACGAAGTAATGCATCTTCCTATGTATGTGGATTCTCTGTTGAAGTCCAAATTTCACACATAGATGAATATATCTTTGCACCGAAGATATCGGGCAAACTTCCATCTTCCACGCAGCTCGAAAACACTACCGTAAAATCAACCTTACATGGCGCCCTTCTCTAAGAGGAGGCGCAAGTCCCGGTGCGCAAGTCAACACTAGCGCACAAGTATTTCTTAACACATGTACAACTCAAGCTTATACTTCTCCAAATTTGCACGACACACTTCATTTGCTCCCCAAACCACCTTAGGCGCATAAAAAATAGATGTCACACAACTTCAACATTGGCACGCAAGTCCCTACTTGTGAGACCACAAACCACTTCCGCGACATCCACACCTACACGACGGGAGCTATGATTTTTCTAAGTATTGAACTCTGTTGAAGAATGAGGAGGGGTGGTCCAGTTTTTATAGTTAATTTGAACACCCTGTGCGACAACGCACAAGTCTCCCTTCGGCGTGCGAGTCTCAACGCACAGGTCTCTACCCCTGCAATTCACTTGCGCGACCCAATTCCAAACGTGCACGAACCTCTTTCCATTTCCATATTTTGATCTTCTGATCTTGAAAAACCACAGGCGTGCAGGTTCTCAAGATTCCAAGGTATCAGCGAGCATGTCTCTTTCACGACACGCACATCACTTGCACGACCAACCCAAAACATGCGCGATCCTTATCCATCTTCCATATTTTTATGCTCTGATGTTCAAAAACATATGGTGTGCATGTTTCCTATCCTCCAAGTCCACGGTGTGAAAGTCCCTTTGCCAAAATCACTTTTCTTCATTTGTCGATTTTCAGGCCCAATAATTTGGAAAACACTGGAAAACGGTGCCACCTTGTATCTATTGTTTTATGCTGCCTATAGGTCATCCATTGCTTTGTTGACATTGTCGAATAAAACATGTATCATTGACCACATCTCTTGAACGCGACATTCCACCATGAAATACCCTTTGTCAACAAATTTGTATGTCATGGTTTGCATTGTCAACAATCACAACACAGATGTTCACTTTGTCAACAAGCACAATCATCTCAAAAATACGTCAATGATTCCTTGAGGTATTTTTGGCTGACAATTGACTTTTAATTTTCTCTTTTATTTTGATTTCCTTTTTCTTTCTTTTCATTCTATCCTTTTTCCTTTTTCACCACTCTCTATCCTCTCACGTCACGACTCCTTATATCCCCAGGTGGCACACTAGTTTTCTCCCCCTTCAGAAGATCAATGCACCTCTGTTCATCATGTGTTTTTCTTTATGTCAGGTGATCTGTAAACATTATGACAATGGTAATATTAATAATTAATAATCATAGAGTCTGGTTGAGTATCCTTTATGCATTTCTCCACATAAAGATTTTACCCTATTTTTTTATTTTTCTAAAATTATCAGTTTTCTTCAGTTTTAGGTCAAATAAAATCCATTCATGGATCATATGATAATCTATGTCCATAAATTAAGGGTTCAACTCACATTCCTTACAATTAATTGTGATTAATAAAAATGAACGGTTGTGCAATTGGTATGTGGCTGCTGACATTGTGTTAATTAACCCAAAATATTCAGTTTAATTTTTCTGAAAAATTATTACAGAATTATTTTATCATAAATTATATAGTTTATATTGGTTCAGTGTGGACATACAACAAATTGGGTGTGTCTATGTGGTCGACAGAAATTTCTTCAGCCCGAATATATAATTTATTTAATTTAATGTGTTGTAGAGATGATTTATGTTGTCTTCAATTTAAATATTTATTTTAGAATAATTATGAACCTTGATTAATTAGATTCATGGTAGTTGTTTGTGATGAATTATATATTTATTTAAAAGTGTATTTTTATACTTGTTCTAGTACAATATCATGACATATTTGTTTTTATACTACAATATTAAATTAATAACTTTTGTTTCATGGGTGTATCTTCATAGATTTTAATCAACATGTATATATGCATGTTATATCATATCTATTACTTTGATATTTTAATTAAATTTTGGTTAGTTATATAATGTGGGTTCCATATTAAATTACATGCTTGGATTCTTCGTTCTTGACTGGATACCACCATGCATCTGGGGGTGGTGTCTTAGGCTATTCCAGACTGAGAAAACCCTGTGCTTTCTTAATACATATTAGTGATACCTATTCAAAAATGGACCGTCAAAGATAGATCTATTGGAAACATGGAAAATCTAACCTTAAATGATTCTTGAACCCTTTTTACGAGAATGAGATGGACTCATGTAAAAACCATTCTTCAAGAGATACTTGGTCTTTTAAAAGAATACTTTGGATGGGCTCAGTGGTATTAGATAATTATAATGATGTACTGTAGTGATTCTCAAGGGACATTATCAGACTCCAACTCTCAACATGAACATTAATAATGATGCACTGGATGTTTATGTTATTTTGACTTTGATTCTCTTGAGAATTGTGATACTTCACTACTGTGATGAAGAACACATGGTTGAGACTTGACTTAAACCCCACGTTAAAGCACAAGATTCAACATGTACTAATTCCTTGTTTTACCATTCTTTTCTTGGATTATATATACTCATATGTGCATTTTTTTTATTACAGGAACATCCTTAAAACTACGGACTTAGGCCGAATAATGTGATTATGGAAAGGTGTCGTTGGGAACCATGGTCGAGTTATGTATTTTACAGTGCTTAATTAGTAATCTATATTTATTTTAAAATGGCATAATGTATTTTATTAATGAATGAAATTAAATGGTTTAGACATTGTGGGTGCCAACCTACTGGGATTTTGTCTCACACCCTGCTTGGGCGTCATTCACTCCTGAGTAGATTATATCATTTAATGTGTTCACAAAAAAAGTGTGCTACATCCGATGCTTGATTATTTTATGTTACATTAGATGGAGACTATGGAAGCAGACAGAGTCATTCTCATGATGCAGTTTTTGAAGTTGGTTTCTTTTCTTTGTAGTTGAGAGTATGATTGGGTTTTAGTTTTCTATGCTTTTAGTTCAGACATACATCATAGAATGACATTTTTTTTGTGAGATTCTACACATGATTATTTTTCACGTGGATTATTCATATTGCTTCTTCTACAGTTTGTTCATTTATATGCTTTCTCTATTTATAATCAATTAGTGTTTTCTTCAGTAGTGATAACAAATATTACCTATGAATGCATATTCCCCCCTTGAGAACATAAAAAAGGTACTCACTACATGTCGGAAGCCTCTGGTGTTTGGGAACATGCACTTGAGGTTATGTGGCCAACCTGGCTCGGGGAACTCCTCTGGTGGCTCCCGAGACAGGGATGCCACAGAAACACATTTTATTTTAATAAAAAATCATTTCATCATTCAATATAAATTATTATTTATTCATAATCATCATTAAAACGAAAGAAAAATTTATAAAAAAAATTTGTAAGAAAATATCAGTGTGTGATATAAATAAATAAATAAATATTTTAGTCTATATAGTATCCAAGAGTTCATAAGGAAAAATTTTATTTTATAACTATTAAAATTATACTCAATTCATTGTTTTAATAGTAATGAAATCAACATTAGTTCCAAAATGTTTTCCAAAAATATTACTACTAAAAAATGGTGAAAATATAACCACAAGAGTTTTATAGAAAACAATTGATCATATGAATAACATTATAATTAATATTAGTATTTTTACCTAAAATAGAATATTCATTTTTTTAATAATATATCATTAATTCTATATTGAAATAATATGTTTTCCTAGAAAAATCATCATTAGGTATTGAAATTTCATATATTGGTAATATGAAATCATCTTCATAGAACCATTACTAGAACACCTATAACTTTAATAACTAATATGGTAAAATTTTGATGTAATTTTCATGAAAATGTATTCATTACATAATGCTAATGGGGTTTATATTTGGATCTATGTTCATTATAGATACATATAGATCAATTATATTAAATAATCAATGTAAAATTAACCATACATAAATGAATGAAATAATATATTACCTTTAAATTTTCAAACTAATAAAATATATTCTTTGAATAAATATGTAAGAAATTTTTAGATACTAATACATTCTATTCATTATAACTAAATTTAAAAATAAATTATTCCTAGGAAAGATTAATGGAGAGCATATCATTGAGGAAAATGGATGATTTAAAAGGAATACAAACATAAAATAGTTGTTATATAGTGGGAAAACACATTTAGAACCATATATGTAAATATAAAGAATCAATTTTTTATTTTTTTAATGAATGAAAAAATGTTCCAATTAAATTATATAACATGAATCCTTTCAAAAACCATTTCAAGAATGTAATAAGGTGATATAGAAAGTCAATTATAATTAATTTTTATTCATATTATTATAAATAAAACATTATTTCTATGAATATTTGAATTAATGAAAAATAATTTTTATATTATTCATGTAAACATTTAGAATGAGGTTTTTATAGTAAGGTCCCACGTAACTCGAGTATGATTCATCACATAAGTTATTCATCATCCAAAAATAATAAACATTTTATATTTTATTACTCAACTGGGATCATGTTTAATGTATATAATTCAATTTATATTATTTATTATCATGTTATTTATTATTACATAATCAATTATATTCACCTTCATGTTTTTTACGATATTTAGCTCATATTTCAAAACGGACTTTTGTATATTGAACATAATAAAAGAGTTTGTTATTAAATTATATCCATAATAATAATTACTTCATAATTACCACTTTTATAAATCAATTTTACATTTTAATCCAATAATTAAAGATTGTTATGTAAAAATTATTATATTATAATAGTGGATATTTTAGGTCATAGGAACACATTATTAATATTTCCATTTTCCAATAAATTTATTGGGAGAAAGCTAAATATTATGATAACATTAAAGAATAATTAATTTCTCATAAATATCAGATTATTTCCTTAAATAAATTAATATATATCTTTTATGTGATTTTTATAAAACGAATCAGATCGCCTCATGGATGTTGTGACCACCATGTACACACGAACGACATTTTTATTTTAAAATTTAAGGAACAAAAATAATTTAGATGATATATTATCATTTAGTAGTTTTAAATAATTCATGAATAGATTATATATATATTTATATATTAAATATATAAATTTAACTCTCTTGGAGGTGTGTTGATGGAAAATTAATTACATCAGTTCCTGGGGTGTTAGTCTCCAACACTAATGAACAATGGGTTTATTAACCATTTTATTGAAGAATATGATCTATAAAAGATATTATATTAATTAAAAACAAATAATTATATTCATAACACTGGTGATATTATGTCAACATTTTTTTAAAATATTTCAATGATTTAAAGGAAAAAATTAAATGAAAACCTGTGATTATTAAATATTTTTCTTATTTAGAAAACCTCTTTAATATTATAAGATTACACCTAATAACCACCAAAGTTGTTTTTATGATCAAACCAATGAATTTAAGAATTGGGGAGGGATGTATGGTTATGATTTAAGAAGGTATTATATTTTCAAAATTGGTTTTTAAGAGAGGGTAAAATAAAAGAGGGTTGTCAATTTATATGTAGGGGATAGAAAAGACATATAAATTATAAAAAAATAAATATTTTATTTTATTATTCATAAAAATGGGTAAAATGTGGGACAATTAAAAATATAAGATGATTTAGGGTCCAAATATGGCCATGTTATAGAATTTATTGATTTTTATATGTCATTCTATGCATTACAACTTATGTTTAACCCTTAAGTAAAAATATTTTATCCTAATAAAATGCAAAAAAAATTATTATCTTCAAAATTATTTATTCCAAAAATTATGTTGTCCTTATTTTATAATATTAATTATAATTTTTTAAATTATTTAATATATTTTTTTAAAATATATTATTATATGAAGAATAATACTATTCATAATTTATTCTATAAAACATGTCTAAAATTTAAACTAATTTATTCTAATGAATAAATAGATTTTTTTTACAAAATAAATGAATAAAATTTATTCAAAAGCAATAGTTTCATTAATTAAAATTCAATTTAATAAATTTATCCTCAAATTTATTTTAAAAAATTTATCATTTTATATTGTTTAAATGAATATACAATTTATAATAAAATTCATTATTTTCCATATTAATGAAACTTTTAATCGTTTCATAATGTTTGAAAAATTATTCCCTAGTATAAAAATTACATGAAATTTGTTAAAATTATAACCTTTTTAAAATATGAATTCTAAAAATTTGACTTTATGATTTTTATTAAAAAAAATATATAAAAAAATAGTCTGAATTAAATCATTTCATTTATGATTGGTCAATTACATCAAATTATTATAGTTAATATTATTATATAAAATATAATCAATCAATAATTATATGGTATTAAATTTAATTACTATTTACATTACCTGTGTTTTTTAAATACTTCCCCCTTTTTGGATAATTAATACTCATGATTTAATTCATTTAATTATCATGTGAGGATATTTTTCATGACTAAAATTTTCCTATTTCCATGTTCCTTAAAAAATATTATTTTCTGGATGACATTAAACTAGAAAATCATTGTATTATATGAAATCTACTCTATTAATTTAATAATTAAAATATCTTTTTATTCTAAATAAATTTTTTTCTCCCAAATGATACATTTCATGAATAAATAAATAGATGTATGTAGAATATATTTTTTTTTACAATGAAATATCAATCACATTATGTTTATGAGAAAACCAGGGTACATTCCACAACATAGACAAAAAATCCACCACTCACCATAATTTAATTTGTTCTAATAAACTCTATGGTATATAATTAAATGGATAACTAAAAAATCAAGAGAGGTGAATTGATTTAGGACAAATTTATTTACCTTATATAGACTTATATGATTCATGTTAGTTAAAATCCTTTCATTAATATAAATTGGATGTGGAGATGTAAAATTACATAGAATGTCATTGAATACTATATATTTATAATGGTTTGAGAAAAATAATTCCCCTAGTCCACTCCTCCATCACTATACTCCACGAGCTTATTTATTTTCATTTAACATCCCTTTTCATAGAGAACCTAGATGGGTAAATGTTTTTTTTTACATATTAAAATGGTGAAGGATCTTTCAACCACGCTATAACCACACAAGACATTTGAATGACCAAAATCAGTCACATACAATAATAGAAAAAATGGAGATAAATTAATAATAAATTTTTTTATTGAAAATTGTTTTTAAGTTAAAATGAAATTAGATGGATATAAGTCTAAAAAATATAATGATCATGAATTCAGGGATCTCAGTGATCTTAATTGGAAATTGATCGACCTAAATTTACATCATAGAAACAAAGTGTGTGATATTTTCAGTGTCAAATAACTATTTTTTTATCATTATTAGTTTATTCATGTGTACATATTTATCAATATATTTATCTTACAGATTCTATATATATATATATATCTATATCTCATCTTTGATTTTTTTTCTTTAGAACGAAATATAATCAAAACAATCAGATCAACAATCCATTATGGATTTATTATTATAGGATATTAAGGAAATGTTTATAGTCATACCAAGTAAGAAATATTCTTCTTTTGAGGTGATTTCATAAATAATCTTTTTTATATATCCATCCATTCTAGGAAAAATTAAATTTCATGCAAATTGATAATTCCAAAAATAGAAAATCCATTTGATTATATGTTCAAAAGAATGAAGATCATTTAAATGAAATTATAATGGAAATCATGGTATTATTCATAACATATTGTATTTAAGAAGATAATAAACTGAAAGTAATATTCTCATAAAAAATATTTTATTGAGACTGTAAAAGATAAATTTATCTGTTGACCTTGTATGAATTTTTTTAAGAGATATTATAAGATGAAACATATCGTTAACCTATTTGGAGTGTAAGATTATTTAACTCAACATACCTATAATAATAATTCAATATAAGATAAATATATTACTAATGTGTGATACATAACAATTAATTTTTATCTTCCAATCATAAAATAATGTTTTGAAAAAACAATTTTTTAATGATAAATAATTTTCAAGATTCCACTCTCACTAAAATATCTGACATTAAAATTATAGTAAATAATCAATTCTCATTATATTATAACATTTTAAATTTTAGGATAATCTAGAAACATTGTGTTTTACAATTTTTTGAAGAAGAAATATAATTTTATCACACATTTACTATCATAAGGTAAAATACTATTTCCATAGATTGAACACATTAATCAGCATAAGATTATCACTTATAGTCCACATAAGATAACTTCTATATAAAAAATATCATATAAAACATTTAATAAGAACTAATTAGAATAAAAATTTGTATTTTTTGGTTCATAAAAACACAAAATACTAAGTTATGTTGGATCAAAATAACTCTTCCCAACTATATCAAACTTTTTGATGATTACAAAAACCATTGGATTATAAACTATAATATGCATTATGAAACTTTAATCCTTTTATTAATTTTATTCTACTCCTCTATTAAGATCAATAATATCATTTTTCTTCTACCCATTTTTATTATATCAAAAATAATAATATCATGAAATATTAATATATTTAACATTGCCTGAGAACAATTGTGCACTGTCAATACTAATGAATGATAATAGAACCCATAATGTAGTTGTATAAATAAAAATATTGACGAGAATAAATTATTAAAAAATATAATAATTATTAATAATTATTCAATTAGAATATAAAATAAGAGTATAAACTCATTAAAAAAAATATATATATTAAAATTCCTATAAAAAATTAAAATAATTGAAATGTATGCATTAAATATAAAATATATGCATATAAGAATTTAAATTTTTGTGAAAACCCTTTAAAATGTTATTTAAATATTTATTCATCCAAAAACAAAAATTGTTATTGTGTATTTCTACAATGGTTTGGCATAACTTTTTAGAATGGAGTTTTAATGGTAGTGGTTGTATATAAGTTTAACACAATGTAAGAAAATTGTAATTGTCTATCTATCCAATAACATCACCCAAAGTGGATTTTGAGGCTCCATGTATTCCTTGATTACATCATGATATACATTCCAAGGTGTGTTGAATGTAAATTAGGGAATACTAAGATCTTATAATATCCAATTTATCATTATTGATAATTGATATCCTAGAACATGGTTTATGTAAAAGAAATGCGACTTCTTCTAAAACCAAATAGATTCCCTTAGATGGAGGTTAGTATGGTAAAATATATCAATGATTATTTGGGAGATATAGAAATGATGTAAGATAATAGGAGGTAATTTAATAAATAAACATCATTTTTGATGTAGATCTTCTGTATTTTCATTAATTTTCTCAATATTTCATTTTCAAAATAATCCAAGAGAGTGTTATGATATTATTCCCAACCCATATAGAAATATCTGAAATAAAAATATTCATATATCCTTCATTGGAATACCCAATGTCTAATTTCATCACAAATGAAATGAGTTTATGATTATGAAAAAATAAGTTCAATGTAAACTAAATTATTTATTATGATACATGATGCTTAAACGTTTCAACAATTATATCAACATATTCTTATTTTTCATTTTCATCATAGGATTTTGTTTGTAATGAGTTATGACCGACTGATAAAAATCATGATTGTTATTTTTTGAAACATGTAAACTTATATCCAAGGAACCATACATTCATTAGTATCTAGTAATTATAAAATTGGTATCCATTTTAACATATTCCAAAATATTTATAGTTTAACTCACCTTTACCTTTAATAAGATGTTGATTTTAATTCTAGATTAATAATTTGATACATTTGCACTCTATGGAAAAGTATGAAAAACTATAGATTTTTAATAAAATATATTGTATGTACCTTGAATAATTTAATTGTAATGAAGATGACAATACATTATATCAATGGAAGAAGTCAAAAAGGCTATTTTTAAAGAAACACTACCCAATAATATTTCATAGAAAACTTATTTTTGGTTACTCAAATAGGTTCTATTAAAAAATATTTCCTCACAAATTGAATAATAAACATTAATTAATTTAGATTTTATTTAGAGGTAGTGTGATTATGTAGAGTCATAACCACTCTTTTGGAATCAATTTACTTTACATTCTAAAAATCAACATTATATATTAAATTAATTTAGTTATCTCATTCTCTCTATTCAGTGCTATCCAGTTCTTTTATAGGATATGATTAAGTTGTAGGTTGTGAATAGATAGTATGAAACATATATTGAGAAAATTATATAATTCCACTATAACTGACATGTTTACTTCCATCAAATTTATGTTATTATGTAATGTGGTATGGTTCTATAGATTGTGTACTATGTATTTTTACAACAAGCTGAGTTTTATTTCTTATTATTCTTATTCATCTCCTGTAGAATAATTTAGTCATGCAAATTATTCATATTCAATTCTAACTATTTGAATAATTTCCCCATATGGAGGTACTTAAAAAAGAGGTATGACATCTAACACTTTTTAAAAGGTCCTTCTATGACCAAAAGTAACTATCTTAAAAATGGTTGATGAACGTAAGTCTCAAAAAATGAACACTTATAACATATAGGAGAACAATTACAAATGAATTAGTAAAAAATACTAAAGTATAATTCAATTATCTGAATTTTTCAACAACCTTTTCAATTATAATACTGTAAGTGACATGTTTTTCATAAAATAAAAATCCTATCATCAATAGTTTTTTCTGGTATTTCTATGGAAACTTGTATAATGGTTTGAGTGTGAGTAATACAATCACTGAAAATTTCTAATAAGGGAATATCCTCTTGATTAAAAGTGTTATATACATCATTTACTCCATTAGATCATATGTAAAACATCTTATTTATATATTAATTATAATAGAAACCACTTTTTCATATGTTTTTTTCACTTAACATTGATATACCAAAACTATGATTTGTATTATTTTCATCTAAAAGGATAATAATGTAAAAAAAATGATAAATACTTTCCAAATTACTAAACATAAACTAACATATATTAAACATGAAATCTATATATAATAATTTAATATTTTTAATTCATAGGCTTTTAAAACATAATATCATATAGTAATTTAACATTGTGAAAAATAACTTTTTTCTTACTCACCATTCCATTACGGAATAGTGATGTATGTAAAAATTATAATAACCATTATTTAGATATATAAGTATTTCACAATATTTTTCATAGTTTAAAATTATCTAAGAAGATACATGATTATTTGTTTATGAAACACATTATATACAATTATTTAATATGTATGAAATTTATCATAACAATAATGTGTACAATTAATGGATTCATACATCACTACAGTAGATATCAAGAAAATATTTTCAATCATAGTCATGATGATTAGATCATTATTTCCATTATAATGGATAAACATGGTTTCATAAATCCCTTGAATTTAATTATAACAAAACAAACTATTTTTTTCCTTCAAAATTGTATTCATGGACATCATGATTTATGAACATCTTGATTTTTATATCAGTTTCATATAGACAACCAAAATATACTTCACTTCAATTATAAACAATACTAATTGTTATTGGACATTTGATCCTTCTATAGGTATCACTATTGGTTCATTTTATTTTCCATTCTATGCGATGTTTTGAAGATTGGATGGTTATGGAATAATGGTTTGAATAGAATATATTTGATGGGTGTTTCTAATTTTATTACACAAATCATCATTACATTTGATTATTTTATGGTAATTTAACGGTCTAGTTGTGTGATGTGTAGAGAGATCATAACAAAAATTAGGTAACATGTCATATTTTGAGTTGAATAATGGATACAAAATTGTTCATATAAACTAAAGTGTTTATTTAATTGAGAATTAATTATATAAAAAATATTAAATTAAAACCTAAAAAATTAAATAAAAATTATTTAATATTTGATAATGTCAAATTTGTTAGTAGGCATTATTTAAAAAAAATTATATTACATAAAATTCTATGAAAAACAAAACTTTAATGATTTCATTTTTTTATGATATCATATTAAATGTTCTCTCAAAACAATTTTCATTCCATTATAATTTTTATTGGGTTTTTAAAATGTAAATATATATCATGTTATAATAATTTATTTGAAAAAAATTAAAATTGATTCTAAAATCTACTAGTCTATGTTTCAACAAGAACACATGTACACAACAAGATCCTACTTTAATATATTGTCCATCATGAGATGATAACCATATAGAGTTTTATTTAATAGATGAACATTATTTATATAATTTCTAAGAAAATAGATTGTTCTTGAGGATATATTAAAAAAAATTCTACATCATGATAAATAAACATATAAAAAATGAGGTTAAATTAAAAGAATATGGTTTTTTTCCAAATTTTGATAAAGATGTTCTCTTTAATTTAAATATGATAGTAATTTTGTGGTAACATCAATGTAAAATTATATATGATTGGAATATTTTTCAAGGATATTTCAAAAACGTGTTTTGTGAAATAAATATAGTAAGATGAAGTAAAGATCCATTAATAACTCTATATAACTTATTGTAAAATAATTTTACTTGTTTATCAATATCTTCTTTATAGTGGATCTCATATGAGATGAAAAATTCATACCATTCTCATGAAAAAAAAAATTAGTTAATCAAATATGTATTTTATTTAATTTATGACAATTCCAAAATAATATAAGTAACATTAACATCCTATAAAACATTTTAAATCACCCATAATATTCATTTAATATTTAATTTTCATAGGTCGAACAAAATAATTAAATATTTTATGATTTTTTTGCACAATAATAAAACAATCAACAAATATTTTTAACTAAAAATATCTGACGATAAATATTTTGAAATTATGTCGGATCTACCTTTCCAAGTAAAAACAATTTTATAAATAAAATGAGATTTATCTCTCATTCTATGCTCTTGGATGATGTTTAATGGAATAAAAAGATTCGGTATGTTTAGAAATTCTATTTTGATGGTGATGGTATTAAAAACTATGGGTTATTCTACATAATGTTCCTCTATTAAAAATACATTTAGAAATGTAGATATAACATCCATATGATATAATTTTAAATTAATATAATACCAAAATTCTATAAAAAAATTTATTTATTCTAAACCAACTAAAGAATAAAATGACTCTTCATATTCTTATCATCATCTTTATTGTACTATTTTATAATTAACATTTCTTTATCTCTTGTGATTAAACCATGATTCTCATGATTGTTTGTAAATACCCATTAAATTCCAAAAATATGGAAGTTAGAAAGTATATCAACTATTTCCTATAATACTTTATTATTGAAACTGATTATCTCATTATTCATAGCATATAAATACCTTTCCTAAACTAATGTTTATTCAAAAAATTTAGGTTCTAACATAGTTAGAAAGATAATTAAATTTGGTTGGATTATTGTATTACATCAAGTTTTAATTGTTTCTTTTAAACGTTATTTGACCACATATAGAGTAATTCAATTATGGTAACTACAATGTCTATGCATCACTAATTTTGGATATCTATTATCAAATATTAATGGAATTGGATAATAATACTCAAAATCTAAATGATAATACTTGATGTTGTTAAGGAATATTTTTTGGCATTAGGTCCATGATAGTATCACTCAACTCATTAGTTTTAGTAATTTAGTTTTTAAATGGACCAATTTCTTCAAACATTACATAAGTAAATTATTTGATAGTCCTTTTATTTTTTTCTGAAAAATCAAAATGCTTTTTATGTATTATAATAACTTTGGATGATTCTTATATTATTTTTTGGATAATATTAATAAATATTTTAATATAAGATTATGATGTAAACCATAAATACAAATAAATTAATTTTTTTACAAATGGATTTTTATTATTCAATAACTCACATTTGGTTGTACTTTGAATATGACTTATGATAACAATGATAGTAATATAACCTTTTATGTTAAAGTTTTAGAAAAAATAATAGGAAATGTTATCTTCACATAACAATGTTCTTTATTTTTATTTCAAATGTTATTTCTCCTTTAAATAATATTATTTCATTAAGTTGTTTTGGTGGTTGAAAACGTGTTTTCAATACCTTGTTTTGAGAAATATCAATTTATTTAATGATTCTAAAATTATCTTCCTTGATCAATTCCAAAAGAAATATCGATTATGTTTTTTTTTATTTCCTGAAATTCAAAGAAATAAACAAATACTAGAAATGATTCACTATTATGTATCAAAATTTAAATCACATTTAATATTGAATATTCATTAACATAACATAAAAAAATACTTTCTAGTAAGAAGTACTATTCAAGTAGGAAAAAAATATCAATGTGGATAATCTATTGGTGTATAGATGTGGTAAAATCATTAATTTTTTAAAAATATGACATGTTTTTATTTCCAATTTCAGATTCATCACATAATTTCATTTTATAAAATTTTTGGTTTGGAAAATTAGAAAATAAATTTATTGTAGAAATTTTTTTAATTACTGAACATCTTAGTTTCAATTACCACTATTCCAAATCCATGATTCATAAAATTAAGCAGTCATCCAATATAAATATTGTGTACCCAATTAATTACTATCTATTGTATAGTAATTATCAGTTAGTTAGTTATATAAACATGATAGATTTATCATTCTAATCTAAACATAAATTATTATAAAATTAACTGAATAACAATCCTCACTATTTTATTAAATACATATCAGGTTTTTCATTAACACTTCAATATAATAAACATTATTTACAATAATTTATTGTATATTTATTATTAATGTAATTCCAATAAATTTTCATTTTTCATTTCCACAAAATATGATATTCCTTTAGTCAATCATGGATTATGATTGAATGTTTCAGAAATCTCAAATAATATATTCTCAACAACCACTATGAATAAACTATTTCACATAGTTGTTCATGTGGTCTATTCCATTCAATTGAAAATAAAACAACCCTATTATTTGGAACGCATATACTCTTGGGTAATGACTTGTTTGCTACAAATAAATTTCAGTTACTGGTTAATTTTTGTTTTTTTAAATTAAAAACATATTTGGGGAATCTCTTATAAGAAAAGAATTTTTATTTATATAGAATTGTTGATTTATCCAATTAATGATAATTATAATATATTATTTCTCCATAAAAGAATCATGTAATTTTATATTTTATTATATATATATATATAATTAAAAAATTGAAAATATTTTGGATTTTCCCCATGAAATCCTATTAAAAAATTCCCATTTTGTTAATTTTGATCAATATATTTATAGGTGATGTTACCCTTCTATAAAAAAATTGAATCTTTGATGTTTTGAAACTATTTTTATAAGTTATAAAATATGAGATAGTTCCAACTATGGTTCTTTATTTAATGTTTTTTAATTTCTTCCACTTCATGAATAATTTTATAATATAGGTTGATTGGAGATTTTTTCCCATTATTAATCATTCATAAATAGTTTGTAAAATATTACAGTATTAATTTAATTATTTATTTTAAAAAAATATCATTATCTAGTTCACACTCATGTTTATAGTAGTAATAAGAATGTATATCAACTATATATTCCACAAAACAAATATTGAAATATTTATTAAGAGATATTTTTATTCTGAGTATGGGTATTTACTAGAATATTCTGATGCACACCATAAGTCCTTAAATGATATCATCGATTTATTATAATATATGGACATATTGATGTAAATTTTTTCATGATTCTTATATTTATGTAATTGAGGGATGTCTATATCAATATGTTGTACCTTCATGACTCATAAAAAATTACATCAATATAGATGCGACAATGATTTATGCAATTCTTTTAAAGTATTCATAAAAAACTTATCTAGTTATATAACTTTATAAAATTCTAGTAAAACAAGTCAAGATAATTTTTATCCATAGTTTCTTTAGAAATATTTTTATCTAGACATTTCAAATATCGTTGTACCCTAGTTCTTCTTGAAATCTTTAAATATACAACCCTTAAATGCAAAATTTTCATTCATATCAGTTTATGTTCTCTAACATTATCTTCCATTTTTGTCTGATATATAATGTTAGTTCTGAAACTATATTTTATTTTAAAATTTTCAACCTCTATATATTTATAAATGGTCACATTGATTCCACACGACATGGGTGGTAAAAATATTAGAACATTCAATTTTAACATAGACTCATTAATTTGTGAACCTAAAGAAGTAATAATATTGATGATCTCATTGATTATTCTTTTCAAATGAGTATTGAATTACCCATAAACCATTTTTAATTTTTTGAAATAATTTTTGTCACTATCATATCAAAGGGAAATTAATTTTTTTTAGATTCAAATTTTACTACTATAGTAGTCCACAATTTAATATTTTATTTAGACTAGGAACCATGAATAAGCTCATAGAGTCCTAGTCAATATATTATAACTTTAAATGCATTTTAGTTTAGATCATATATTCCCACAGTATCTACATAAAACATTTTTTATTGTGAATTTTGATTTACATAATGTTTTACTCATTTATGATAAACATATAAGTCGTTATTCTTTAAATAGATGGTTATACATGCCTTATAAAAACTATAATTATTGAAATTAAACTAATGATATCTAACCATCAAAAAAACATATCTTTTATTACTAATAAAGTTTATCTTAATGAACATATTTGGAAATTAAACATCAATAGTTGTGAAATAAAGGCATATAAACTCTGATACAAACTGTAGTACTAATGAATGAGAAACTAAAAACTCAAGGGGGGATTTAATTGTGATGCTAATATTTTCATTACAATAAATAACCTTCTACAATGTATATGAGAAAAAATAATATCCTTAATAAAAACTGGTAGAAAAATGTAAAATCATGCATCAATATATTGAATACTATATATTTACAGTGGTTTGGGAACATAAATCTTATATTCCACTCCAATAACACTCTACTCCATTATATTGGTTAATCTCATAATGATATCCATTTTTGGGGGTGATCCCAACTAAGTAAAAGAATATTTAAAATACTAAAAATGTACAATAACTTTTATTTAGTCTCTACCATTACAATACATATCAATGTCATTTTTACAATTGATTATAATAAGGGTATAGAAAATATATATAAATTATCGTTCATGAATTACTACATCCCAAAGTTCTATGTACATACAAACAATAGATAAATCTATGTCTTTATAATATAATGATATTCTATGAACACCTCTCTATAATCATTAATTGAAACCGATATATTATAATTAATTTCACATGTTTGTTGTATATGATCATTTTAATGTAATATTTTTATATTTATCAAATATCTATTTATTATTCTGTAATTTTATATATTTGAGTATATATCCTTCAAAAGTTGCTAAATCTATCTTTTTGTATCATCAATTTGATTTTATATTTAAGAACACAAGATAGTCACAACTGTCGATTGAGGAATCCATTTAAAAGTTGATAACACTCGATATTATAGGAATGTATCCATTATTTCATAAGATGGAATATGATTTTGTAGTAGTGATTTCTAAAATATTTGTCTTAGGATTATTTCATTCAGTAAAAATTTATTTTTCAATAATAATAATATTTCACTAAATATATAACAATAATAATTTATTTTTTTCAAAATAATGATGTGACTTATCAATAGAATATGGAAGAAATAATGAAATTATTCAAACCACATAATTATTCTTATGATATAACACTGATAGCATATTTATCATATGATAAATCACTAAGAAACTTTGTAAGAATTCATTCTGATAAAATTTGTAACATAACATTCCATGAGATTTTATAAGATAAAATATGTATTTGGGTAGTTAAATTAATTAGATAAAATAAATTCAACAATAATTTAATAATTACTTGATGTAATATAAATAGGTTACTAAATTGTGATACAAAACTATCACAACATATCTATGACTGATAAAATAATTTTTTGGGATAACCCCTTTTTATAGATAATGACTTTTCATAACTACATTTTGACTAAAATATCTAACTCTGAATATATAGAATATAGTATATTATCTTCGTATGATAATATCATTTTTATGTCCAAAATGTCATATACCTTGGGATGGGGTGAATAAGTGTATGACATATTAAAACTAATTCCACTTAGTATATAGTTTTTTTGTTAAAAAATAGACATAAATCATTCAACCATATTAATTTTTGGGGGAAAATTAAATTACACACATGAAAAATAAATTTTACATGGATCACCCTCAGTAGGCTATATCCAAAGGGAATAAAATTGCTATGTTTAAATGTAAAAAATCCACTAAATCTAACTTCCAATTTGATGATTTGTGTTAGATCACTTCTATACCCAGGATCACTACTTTTAAAAGGATTATGGTCCACAAAGTACATTCACAATGGTCACTCCCTATGTTTATTTATCTGGGTCACTTCTAGTGGAAACGATCAATATTTTCCACTAGCTTTACCCACAACACTTGGATTGTATTCATTCTAATTTTACCGAGATGTAGGTCCTCTCATTATCTTTAATAATTACATCCTCAATGGAATATGGTTTCTCTATTGAAGTACCACATTCATCAAATTGATGAATACTACATTACCACATATATATTGGCCAATTCATTCTAAACCAATTTTTTTTATTCTCAATACCATTTTAATCTCAATATTATTGAATCTATCTTAACCTTTTTTTAATAACACTTCATTCATGAAGAATAAATCACCTTCATGATGCTTTGTCCTTTTGCGAAGCTTATTTAGACTCCACAAATTCCGTTAATTTTTCGAAGATGGGAGCATTAGTTTGGATATCACACCCTTCTCAAACATCTTCATATTTAAACTTGTCAAACCACCATCGTGAATCTGGAGCCTGAATATATTTTTTAAATCTCATTACATTTCTATAGGGGGTAGTTGTATATTTATAATCCTTTCACTGATTCCTAAAATATCCATCAATGTCCCTATCATCTCGCGAAGCTCCCTAATTTAATTCTCAATTATCCATTTTTCTCAAATCTACGTACATGTTTCTTATTCATGAGGCTCATTGTAATCGTGGAGCCTCCCATCAATGCTTTGTGATGCCGTGATGTTCCACTCACGATGCTCCTCACCATCTCCATCTGTGATGCTCATTGTTGATCACTTATATCACCATCAGCATCATTTCATCCTTCTCAAAACACTCTTCAATAATCCAATCTCCACAAAACACATGCATCTTCCTTATTTTTATGACATCTTCATGGAAATCCATATTTTATGATGCAGTCCAAACTCTATATTTTGGACCCCCAAAATTTGGAAAACACTAGGAAAAAAAGATACCTTGTGCACAACATTTTATGAAATGATTACAAAGAAACCCATTCCTTCGTCTTGAATATTTATCAACATATCATTTAAAAAACTATCTATATATCCACAACATACCTTGGAAAACTTCTTTTTCAACAAAAGTAATCAACCCAAAAATATTGCACAATTATGTTGAGGGTGCTTTTCCTAACAATCTTACATAGAAAAATAATCCTTCACTATGGGGTTTTATAATTATGTGTAGATGAAATAAAATCCTTCATCACATTGATTATCATACTGTTATATAACATTCTAGAGAATGATCACATTACTTATTATATGATAATCAGTAACAACTAACGTTAGATATATTTTATATTAACAAAACATAAAATAAAACACATAGGATAAATTAATTGTAAGGAAAATATGGTTTCTTTTAATAATTAAATAACATAAATACTGAGATATATTAGAAAAAATATTTCCCTCCAATACTATATTAATAATTTTACGTGTTTACTGAAATGAATATCACTTTTTTAATTAATAATCATTATGAAATACATAATCTCATTATTGAATGAAATATTAATATATTAGTTATTTGGTTTCATTTTCATATTTATTTGAACTAATATCAAATATTTTTGAATATATTCCCCGAAAAACCATATAATCTACCAATGAATGTCACAAAAAGGATCCTTCACATAATTTATCCCCATAAGTTATAGTCCAAAAACGTTTTCCTTATAAATCTCCAAATGGGGTAATTTTTATATTGAAAAAAGGTTATTATATAAAATTCTATACAAGGAATGATGAGGATCCATATATTATTTGTAATATTTTGAAAAATATTTTACAATATCATCAAATATATGAATTATTCTCTCAATATATTGATAAAATAATGAATGAAATGTTGTACTAAAATTTAATATAATATTCAATCACTTCTAAATCCTCTTAAACATATTCACTATAAATCATGGATCATTGTTACATAAAATAGATAGAGGAGATCCATGTAACAAAATTATATCATTGAGATATAGATGAGTAAGTAAATCTAATTACATAATATCTCAAATATAATTGAAATACATATATTTATATAAATGATAAACAATAACTTATATTTCATTATTACATTGAGATATCCTCAGTAATCCGACCATGAAATCCATCAATTCATTATTCTATTTCCATTTTGAATCTATATATGGTTGAATACTTTTCATTGAAATTTTTTATTATATATAAATCCATTAAAAATAACTATATTAATTTTAATGATAGTAATATCTATTTTCAGCCAATCCAAATAGTAATGTTCTTGATGATAATCATCTATAATTACTATTCTTGTATGAATTTAAAATTTGGAGCGATGTACATCACCCCAAAATAATTTCATCTAACACCCATCACATTGCACTATAACTTATTTCCAAATTGGATGAAATCATATTCATCAAAAATAAACTCTTCAAATTTTAAATTAATGATTTATTATACCATTTCATATAGAATAAAAGACATTTTTTAAGCATACTTGATTATTTTTTGCCAATAAAAATGAACTAAAACCTGAAACAGAATATCGGATAAATATAAATTAACAACATTTAAGCCAAAATTCACTAAATCACTAACCAAAGGGTTATATTGTAAATTTAAAATGGATAATGTTGAATTGTCATTTTCACTTAAAACATCAGCCACTTTATATTCATTTCAATGATGGTAATGAATCTTGTAATCCCAATCCTTGATCAAATTCATATATTTTATTTTTATCATGTTTAACAATTTATATGTCAATATAAACTTAAATCATTTATTACTGGCATAAATTTAAACCATAATATATATAAATAATGTCCCTATGTTATTAAATTAAAATCCAAAACATATAGTTCGTTTTAATGTTTATTATAATTTAGTGAATGACGAATTTTTATGAAGTCTAATCAATTACCTAATCTTTCTATTTTCATACAAAACATAGTCCATTTACAAAAAAGACATTGTACATAATGTTTTTTCTCTTACTATATTGTAGGGAAAAAAGAAGTGCCTTCAATAATCTTCTTTTCATATCCAAAATACATTTACCAATTAAATTTATCTAGACAAACCTCACTCATTTTCAGTGTATAATGGATAACCGTATAATGTGATGTGACTTTTTATGGTAGTTTTGTGGTATGGAAAAACTCTATTTGGTGAATATGTTGTACCTAGGGTATCAAAATTCCCAAATATATACCCCATTTCATGGGAATTGAACTAATTTGAGGAGTAATTCAATCTTTGATGTCTTGATTAAAGGATAAATTAGGAGGAAACAATGAGGTGTTCTGGTCGTATGGAGTTAGGACTTAATTGATCGATTATTCAACAAAAAATAAATTCAAATACTAGAATAATGATACCCTAGCTTTGTCTATGGAGAGGTGGCTTCCGGGAATGGGGATGAAGTTAGGTCTTCTGACCTCAATCAATGATAGATCTCTTCTATCCCTGATTCCTATTCATGTAGGATTTTTATAGAAGGTGGTAAATCTCATGTGACTATGAGGCAAGATGAAATCTTGGAGATAATAGAATTGTGTTATCATTCTATTTTTGGATTAGTGGTTCTCGCGAAGGAAACAAAATTGAATGTATATGAATTGGGTTGAAAATAATCCTTTCTCAGGGGTTTATCTAAATGGAAATTTAGTCTAGTTGGGAAAAGCATTTGTCACTACTTTATTGTAACTGATGACCTCAAGATGAGGGAATAGAGCATTGGATCAGTTTCTAAAATCCCATATTCTCTCGTAATCCATGACATGGGTAATTTAGTTTATCATTTCATGTTTATGAATTTTTTTGTGATATGGTTGGTCAAATTTGTTTTTTTTTTAATTAGATATTTTTTCTTCCAAATATAATATTTTCCATTTCCATGACTATCATGGATTGAATTGAAATGGATAAAATAACTGATCATGTATGAATATGTTACATTTCTATAGTTATCACTGTTTATTTAAGTTCAATCAATTATACAATGGTGGTTTTTACCATTCAATATTATGCTTTGACCAATCATGTTTAATATAATTATTTTCCATCATTTTATGATGTTATTAGGGTATTTGGGAATGATAATACTACCTATAAAAAATCTCATTTTTTCACAATATACTAAATTGGTTGACATGATGATTATAGTTTTTGGGGGGTAATGAAATTGAATGGGAAATATGTTGATAATTTAGGTCATCAGAACCAAAACCTAGTTTAAGATTTTCAAGCTAATGATGAATGTAGAAACTATAAAATGTCTAGAAATAAATCAGTCACGATTTTTAATTCATGTGACCATCTAGGGTCGTCCAATACATTAGAATACAGTGATGTTTTTGAACATGATTATTATATTAAAATAAAATATAATATTCTTATTTGGGTTCTAAATATGTTGACAACGTACATGTAAATGATGGATGGGAGTTCCAATTGATGAAAATTATGGCTTCAGCCGAGGAACATTATCCTTGAAGAAGGATCCTAAAAAATATGGGGCATGAAAAGACTCTTAGTTGATCTAATCTGGGGACATATTTTCAGATCATAGGGATGATTTGGGGATGTCCATGTTTATATCATGTCCCATGTAAAAAATGATTGAATTTTTCTACATGGTTAACAAGAATGGAATTCAGAATTGTAGTTGGAAACTCTTAGGTTTCAAAATGTTTTTTCAATGATGAATGTGTTCTGTATAGGGTGGTACATGTAGAGCTTAATTTACTAGATACCAACTATATTGACCATAAGAAGTATTTCATTTTAGAAGACAATGATTTTTACCTAATTTATTATTAAAAAAGTGATGACTTCAATCAAGAGAATTAAAACACCATTATTCATTAAATAATCTATAATACATGTGGAAATGTATATGATGATGAAGGGGTCAATTAAAGAACAAAAATTAGGTATTCATGATGTGGGTAAAATTCTTCATTTAATTATTCAGTCATTTATGGAAATATAGTTGTAGATGATAGTGATATGTTCATACTTACTCCTAAAAAATGAAGACCATAGAAATAATATTCCAATTTATTCAAAATGTGTCTACCAGATCATCTATGGTGTAAATATGTCATCTGTAGAAATACTTTGGATCTTATGAAAAGGTTATTTTTAGTCTGACTGGGAAAATAAATTTTATTATGATTATGATCATGATATTTCATACTATGATCAATAAATATATTTCATTGATAATGAAAATGTACCATTTTTACCATATGTTCTCTATTTATTAATTTTTAATTCAACATTAATAAATGGTCTTAGGCCCTGTCTTCTAACTAAACTTGTTGTGTATAGTAAGTGGAATAGATTATGCAGACAAATGTTCAACAGTGATTTTATATTAAAATATAAAACCATGGAATCAATGAATATATATGACTTTTCGTGGTTATAAAAACTATTCATCAATTTTATATTTATCTATTTCCCAAATTATTATTTCATTTTTTATAATATGTACAGGGAAGTAAAGGTGATTTAATAAGAAATATCATCTACAAAATTTTATGTATAACAACTTTTATTTAGTGGATTCCAAAACAAACCTCTAATATTTCTGAAGATCATCATTACATTTTGAATTTTTTTTATCCTACAAATTAGCACAACAACACATATAAATGAACTCATGGAGAATAATATTAATTTGGTTTATAAATACAAATAGAGTATTTTTCAAAAATAATTTTCTGAACACAAAATAATAATTCCAAAACAGAATCTGAAAATAAATTATAAAAATGGCACCCACCATTACAATTCATTAATGATACTAGGACCTAATATCTACCATTGAAAAATTATATTCTTTCTAAATATGACCAAAAGATTCATCTTTATGAGGTAACATGTATTTATTATTCATAGTGATGTTATTAAATTCTCTATAATTAATGCAAAGAATCTTCGATCTATATATTTTTAATGAACATTACAGGATCACTACATGTTAAAGTGTAATTAATAATTTATCATGTTTCTATGAACACTTTTAATGATTATTTCAATAAACATTTTGAACTTCATAAATTTTATTAGGATGTTTTGATATTTTCTTAGTAACAGACAGCAATTCAATAGTGACTTAAATGTCCTGATCATGTATACAACCATAAAATATGTCCTGCTATTTATTTATTGTAGGAAATTTTCTATTCAGAACAATCTCTTTCTAAATAATCTATTTAATATAAAATTAATATTAATATTTTAAAATGGTTATATCAACATCATATGTTATAATATAAATGAATTCATTTTTCTATGTAAACTAAAACTCAATCCTAATAACATCATCCTCATATTTAAAATCTATCATATCATGAAAAATATAAATATAATCCATTATAATAATAATATAAAATACTATATGGGGAAATGAATAAAATATTATAGTTAAATCATTTCCACAAAAATAATAGAAATATTCATATAAATCTCATTTGACTAAATATTAGACCATTATTTTCAAAATATTCTACATTAATTTCATCATGTGAAATTTACGTTTTATGATCAAAATCTCAGAATTAAAAGAATGTGTATACCACTAATCAAACAAGACAGTGGCATAATATGAGTAAAAATGTAATGTATCAAATACTAAATTTTTGGATGTTACATAACCATACAATGAAGTCAAAATGGATTGATCCACACCATTCTTATTATGATCATTATTACTTCAATACATTATTAGTTTCTTTTCAAACACATGTTCTAAATTACCAATTCGATTTCAAAAAATTCATAGAAATCTATAAAATTCATTACTTTGTATCATTAAAATAACTATTTTATTTTAATCCATAAAGTAAATTTAAAAAAATTTCACATTGAGAACACATTCCAATTTTTATAAGGAATTCTCCATGGTTTTTTCCAAAACATTTCAAATTATTGAAACTAGATTTTCTGACATTCAATTTTAATCAATTGATGGGGCATATATTCCTTCCTCATATATATATTTTTCATCTATTGTGTTATATAAAACATGATCATAAAAATACTCAATTTAATACTTCTTAAAATAAAATGTAAATTTCCCTTGAATTATTAATTCTCAAGAATCCATTAACATTTGAAATCTTGGCTTCAATACTTTGTAAAATTGAATAATATTACAATAACTACCATTGAGACAATTTCATATGTACCTCTAAAAATTTGTGATGATATATTCATAAATATAAAATGAATCATCATTTGTATCCACAATAAAAATAATTTATTTTACATACTATATCAAATAGAAAAATTAAAATATAAAACTAGGACTAAAATCATAAATTTATCACATTCCAAGGCATAAATTTTATCTGATTCTCCAATATCATTAACCATTTACAACTAAATATCAAATTCACGTCAAAAAAGAAAAATAAAATACACCTAAATTTGGTTATCACCCAAAATTTATAAAATAAAATCATTTTATTTGATATCATATTCCGCACACAATGTTATTCTTAAACAACTAATGACATATATTCCATTAAATTTGACTTCTTCAATTGTTTATGGAACAAAAAAACAAAGGCCTATGTAATATTCTATACAGTATAATATTATTAATAGGAAATTAAATTTATGTATACTATTATTAATAAATAAATTCTAGAAATTATGTTCATCTACTAATTAGAAATTATGTTCATCTATGTAATCTTGTTATGTTCGTCACATTTGTTGCATTAATTATAAAATTACGTTATCCACATTTATTATTTTTTTGTGAAAAAATATATTCCATATTTTTAATCAAAATAATTTTTATGTTCTCATGAGGTTATATTATTTTTGACGAAAATGAAATGTAAAAACTGTTAATATTAGTTTGTGTGATCATGAAAAAAATAGATTAACTATAGGACATCAAATAAAAATATAAGTGTTAAAATGTTCAAAAAAGTAGAATAAAATATGTTTTATAGATATATATAGACCACATATTTTCAAATTCTATATTATACTCTATTATTTACCCTTTTTAAATTTTGAAAACATGGGTTTTCTATTTCTTTTCTTATGTTTCATGTGTTCCACTCAACACAAGTATAAAAGGCCACCCCTACATTCTCATTATCATACCATCAAATCCTCTTTTTTCTGAAAATACATTCCAATTTTACCTCCCAACAGTAATTACCACGTTATATAAGCCTTATTTTATAAATAAATCCATCCATAGAAGGCCTTTAGTGTAAACTTAAGAAGTTTACATAAATAAGATCTAATATTATTCAATGAGCGTCTGTATTATATTTCATGTTCCTTCTCTCTCAATTATAATTAATTATATGATGAGTTAATGAACTAAGTATCATACATATACTGTTTTACATTCTATAATATGTTTATGACCTAAATCATTATCTGCATCAATTAAATGGGTTATGACGTAACTATTCTTGTGAAATTTTGATTATTTCAACGCGAACCAATATCATTTTTTGTTCCCTTACAACATATCATTATAGCTCGTGTGAAAAGTTGAATAGATCTTCTTGAAGGTATGAGGTTTATCATTCAATAACACGTTACATGGATGATGAAAATGACAATATTGATGGAAATATGTGATATAAAAGACAAAATTATGATATTCATGAAATAATTATGATTCATAAAGGATAACATGCCATTCAAAATTATTACTTTTTTTCTCAGTAAATGATGATAACATCATTTCTGAATGTGTGAACTACCACCTTCATGATGTTTTTTTTCTCTCTTCACATCACCACAAAAAAATTAAATATATATGTAATTTTATTTGAATAAAGAAAATGTTATTATAATCATTATTTAAATGAAATATATTACATACCAACATTCTATAATGATCGTTGAAAAATGGAAAAGTTACTAAGGTGTACGTATGACCTACATCTCTATGATCGTAAAATTAATCATTTCTAAAAATAATACTTCATGATTGGTTTTAATAGTATATCTGTTGAAAAAACAATATAATCTTGAAATGATTAGTATTATGGAGTTGATATTTTTATATAATATACACAAGAATCAGAACATTCATGAAAAAGCATAAATAGGAAAACTTGGTAATTAACACCTAATAGAATGGGAATAATGAACAATTATTAATATACAGGTTATAATATGTCATAAAATGATCATATATGATATTATAAACATTAATATAGTTGTATTATAAGTTAATAACATTATTAATTTCATTATACTTGAGGTTAAATAAAATTCTTCCAAAATGAAGTGTATGGTAATAGATTTTGAATCCCAATTTAAATTCAATGGGTTAAAGGTCAACTTCATTGATTATTTCTTTCAATGATAATTAGAATAATTAAAATAGATTCTTTTATGTAGAATTTACACTTTTTAATTTCTATATAGATTTGATACACAAATTCAATTTATTCAATAATCTACACTATAATTATATGATCCATCTATGGGATTCTATCATAATATCCATTCCTTGATGCACGTATTAATGTTATGAAAAAATTTCATTTATATGGTGTATAAGTTGTGTATATTATAAGTAATATAATCAATTCGTAATAAGTCATGGTATTTTCTTTAATTATTTCATCCATGGACAATTAAAAAACAGTTACCAAGTGGTAAATAATTTCAAAACTAAATTTATTTCCACTAGGTTATATTATTTCTTCCCCCACTATGTTTTTATAAGATAATTTTTCTATTGAATTATGATTTTATAATTTTTTTCATTCAACTTATTTAATGCGGATTTATGGTAAACCTAAAAATTAAATTCATTGAATTATTTTGAGATAAATTTTATAATCATTAAAATGGTATATTTTTCAATCTTACTCACTTCATGATTGTTTATTTTTTCATTTTAGTCATTGGATATTATATGTTAATTATCATAGAAAACCATATAATTTCTTCCTCCTATAATTATCAAATATATTGTAATTTAATATTACCATTTATCACTTTTTAATAAAAATTATAATTGATAAAATCAATTTAGGCCACCCTAGTACATTTCTCTCATCCTTTAAAAGTTTATTTTCATTAATACCCATTTTTTCAAGAAATAGTTTCAAACTCTGTTTTTTCTATTCCAAATAATTTGATAAAATCTATTTTAGCCATTATTTTATTATTAATAAATTATTTTGAATATAATTCTCATGTCATTTTGAAAACTATTCTCTTTTGGATTTTATTGAAAAAATTGAAGGAATATTTATTTTAATATGTATTAAAGGAATATAATATTGTTCCATAATGACCAATGAAACGTTTAAATCATCTATTATATGATTAAAAAAAATCACAAATAAAATGTTGAGGAATTTTTTGAACATTTAAATTTAAATGTGATTTTCGAAACAAAATGAATATTTTTCACAATAATATTTTTAACTATCTATTATGGTATTTCAATTCATAAATGATTGAAAACCTTCATCCATACTTCAATGTGTTTATTTTGAACTGATACAATATTTATTCATTCTAATGATGGATTATGATCATTTTGACCACCAAAAGTGTAAGAATTAAATTTAATGATCTTATTTAGAATTCACTAACAATAACTTTATATATTCACATTTATATGACTGACGCACATTAAATTACCCATAAATATCCTTATTATTTATCATGGATATTTTAATTTATAAAACCATATAACACATTAACATGTGTTTTTATGCATAGATAATTTTTATTTTATTTGGGGAAATTGTTAAAAATATTTTTTTCTCAAATCTATATAGATATGTGAAATCAAGATGAATTATTTATGAATTAAAATGCCTTTTCAATATTATTTGAATGTTATGGACATGCATAAATTGTTGGGTCAGGGTAATAAATATCCCCTCAATGCATTGGTGGTCTAGTGAGGATAATTTTTTAGATATCCCAAAATGAAATGCCCAAATGAAATGGGTTTTCCACCAATAGTTATAATATTTATCGCGGTTAGATCTTAGGATATGAATTATCATATTCCCAAGACATTCTATGAAATAATAATCCATTTCAATCCTTTATTATTCAGTTTTTATTACAATTTACATACAAATACAAGTACATTTTTCTTTAAAAATAATATGGGACCATTAGAATACCATGTACTAAGATGACTTGTGATTATAAAGCTCATGGTTCCTGGAATGATCTGTTGAAAAACGTAGTGTTTTAAAGTTAATGCATAATCATTATTCATAAAAAAGTGGAATAACTCTTAAGTATTTTCCAAGATTTGAAATTTGACGTCACTATTGCATTGAACGAAGTTTATTTACCTAGGTGAGACTTAATATCAGTTGGCATAGGTCACTAGTGAGAAAACACAAAAATGGAATAAACTTAAACAAAATTATTTTATTTCTCAAAATATTATAACTCTTAAATGGCATCTCATATTGAAAATTTGAGATCGCCATTGTCATCGTATGGGCATTCCTCCTAAGGCGGAGCATAAAATTAGTTTGTACGGGCCAACTACTGAATGTAGATTTTGTACATGAACATAAATAAAATAATTAAATAATGATTATTTTATTTCTGGGAACAAATAAACGGAAACACAAATTGTAAATTTTATATTCTATTTGAGTTTTTGAGTGTGTGCTTTCTTCAGGTTGGGCCTATCCTCGACCGGTGAGGGTCACGAGTGAATGTTAATTTTTCCGCATTATAAGGAAAATTAAAATAAACATTAAAAGTGTACTTTATTCAAAAACGATTTTCTGAATCAATGCGATGATGCAGCGACATAATTTTATAAATTAAAATTTGTAATGAAGCAGTGACTCGGCATAATAGAAATACTGAAATGAATTTCCTCCATTATGATGATTAACAAATATACTAGATTAGGGGTCTACCTAGGAGATCGCTTTGAGGATTTAGTGGTGTTATGTTGGAAAGAAATGAATGAAGACGAACAAAGAATCACCAAGGATGAAAGATCATATATCGATGGTTGACCAAATGATGGATTGTGATATCTCTTATCAGATATCCAATGGTGATCTAACCATGATGTCGACTGTTAATTGTTCCATGTAGGGGTTTATTCTTTGTTATTTTAATTCCATCTCTATTTAATCTAAAAACTGAAAGTGGAACAACCCACCACAATGTGGATCTAGAGGTTGTTTTTTCATGTGGGAATGAATTTGTTTTGTGGGAAGAGATGAGAAATTATATCCATGTTTGATGCTTAAACCAACATCAAACTTTTTTATGAATTATAACACAGAGGGACCGAGATGACCAGAACAAAGCCCAAATCTCTTCATTGTGATAGTTCATGTGCTCATCATGACAGTAACCCCCAAATCCACAGTGAGGAATCTTTAAATCAATAGGCATGTTGGAAATGTCCCAGGATCCCAAAGGCCCCCAAGAGATTGAAAATAGACCATCATAGAAAGATTACTACTCTTTGGAAGGAACAAACATTGTGTCAATGCATAGGAGGCCACCATGGTGTACATGAGTATTACTAGTTTGCCACATTGTCATGTGGTGATATCTTTAGGGTATTCCATGATGTTGTGGCCGCACCATCCACACAAGACCATGTGTTGAGGGAGGTGACCATCATCAGCCTATTGTTTGGATGCACAAATAGGACGATAGTGCGGCATCCAAGATGGACCCTTGCCAGACTGCTATTGCGGGCCAAGATCGATGGGAAAATGTACTAGTCTATGGTCTGGCTAGACATTCATGGATTGAATAATTTATACCGAACAACATGAGAATTTGTTCTTAGGGCAACGTGGTTGGCGAGACACATGGATGAACCGGGTCATATCCTTCTAGGCACAATGGGACTAGCCACTATGCATGGTTAGACCGGGTTGGTCCAAACCCAACCCTATAATGTTAGGTCAACCAAAATGGGTCTGGTCGTGTAGGAACCCGTCGGTGGGATTGGTCGGGTAGGTCAGACCTAGTCAGACCAATCGCAGACACAACTGCCCCATGTTTACAATTTGATAATATCTTTCTCATCAAGCATCCAATTGAAATGATGACTTAAAATTTGGGACCCGTGCTAAAAGATGTTCTTTTGGAAATTCAAAAAATTTAGTTTGTGGTAGTCTAGATATTAAGGATGACTTGATATATATATTATCCCATAATCATGGTCACTATAGACCAGGAATCCTACGACTAGATTTGACAACAAGGGTATGACGACTAAGACCTCGGTGGTCTAGTGGTCGAGAGGACCTCAATGATTCAGTATCTTAGAAGACAGAAGTTGTCTAGCAGTGGAGCGAACCTGATGGGTCCAACAGCCGAGAAGACCCCAGTGGTCTAGAAGTCGGTGGACATGAGTGGTAATGGATTTCAGTGGACCCCAGTGGTCTATCAATGAAGCAAACCTCAGTGGTCTTGTAGTAGAGAGGACCTCTGTGGTTTAGTAGATGAGTGAATCCTAGAGACTAATCACAGGAGTGTCCCTATGTGGTACAAGATGATAAACATTATGATTGATAATATTTCATTCAATACATTATGTTATACTTGTAAGGGATGAATCTACTATACTCTCCTTATTTCGGTACATAGTTTATATTGCATACTTACTTTACTAGACATACATAGTGTACCTGACATAATCTCCTTAGATGTATGATTTGGGTACGTGGAATAATTTTCTCCGGGTTTTACTTAGTGTACCTGGTGTACTATCCAATGTATTTATCTTAGTGTAAAATGTGTACATACTTTACTGGTATCCATAGTGAGGCTTTGGAATCCATTATTGGTTGGGAGGCTGTTTTATCCTTACTCCATGATCCAGGATTCTAATAGTTGACTAAATACATCGAAACAATAGTTGGAGGGAAAAAAGTTTTACACGCATCATATAGGAATGAGTTGATTTTTCCATGTCCTTATAGAGTCTGTTCACCAAGTATACACAATTAATCATGTTACATAGAGTTTTTCTTGAAGATGCTCTCATGTGGATAGCCATATATGATTCCAAAGCTCAGTCATTATGATGATCTCCGGGGTGACAGGATAGGTACATGGGTTCGTACAAAAGATATCACCACATGGTGGTGCACCTGCTGCAATACAACCTGTGGACTAGCACAATATACCAAAGTTACCATTGAATGATATGTGTGGGTTGAGCGTACATCTTTTGTTTCAGTTACAGAGACCCATCAAGAATCAAGGAGAGACCTACTCACATGCAGCTAAGGATTATCTTGAGGTGGTGATTGGGGTTGTCAATAATGTTATGGAACCATTAGATGAGATGGTGGTCCTACTAGCTATCCTTCTATGTGGCTCAGCTGGGTGATGATAGGGATTCGATTACCCAATATTATGGTGATGTGAAATTACATTGGATTGAGCTTTAGAACCTCTCTCAAGGGAGGGGTCATTCCATAAAAGATATGGTCTATGCATGACCAAGATCATCTACCAATTCGGCATGATGACATATCAGTATTTGAGTATTCATTGTGGTGTAACAACCATTCAAGGTACTCAATGAAAATGATATAACTAGTTTATTGAGGATTTTACCTTCCAGTGTGATGTGTTTCGATACATCAGATGAATTTAATGTTCTCTGTGACTTCTAACAAATACTAGGGTTTTATAGAAAATAATTGTTCATGAATATCAATTTTCTAAGTAGGTAGAATCAGTGGATGTCTTTAGTGGAAAATTAAGAAGCTGATATATGTCTTAGAGACATGAACTACTGAGATGTTATGAGAATTGGGCCCAATATAGGGGATCTAAAAAATAAGGCTCATAGGGTAAGTCATGTCCTCATGGAAAGAGGTAACAATTTTCAAATGTAGTTGTGGACATCCCACTAGAGATTTTCCATCTCATCGTGCTAATAGTGGAATGGTGGATGGGAAAATGGAGACAATAAAGTGACATGAATATATTTATCTACATGGAAACATACATGGTAGAGGATCTATAAGAGTAGAATGAGGTGCTATAAATTTCGAAATGTTACCAACATCACCCTAATGTGGTCCACAATATGTTTAGGGAGCTAGAAGATTGGTGAAGTGGGTAGCGACACATGGTCATGTATTATGACCCAAGTGTTATATGAATGATTTGAGGTACATTTTGAGTCTTATATGATATATTAACAAAAAAAGGTTATAATAATTCATTATTATCAAGAATCTTGTTCACGAAAAAGACATTCCTGTTGAACATTGTCATGAACTTTCATCTGGAGATACCTATCGTAGGAGACAAGATATTCAAACATTTGTTGACTGTGTGATCGGACCATAAATTCAAAGGTTTCATTTTGAACTTATTTGTGGAAACATCGAGGACTTACGACCTTAGTTTGGGTATTTACTATTCATCCATGGTTAATGCCCATATTTACTATTTTTGGTAAAAGGACATGTTATGTCCACAACATTGGAATTGGGTTTTTCAGGGTTGGAAAAAAAGGAAACTCATGCCGTATGTGATAAAATCATGCATATGAGAGTACAACAGATCATAAATGAGTAGTCCAGTCAGACCGACGTTGTAGTGGAAGTTTTTGGTTTCATGTTACCAATAGTATTAACATAGTTTGGGGATGTCTTCCAATATGACAATTACAAGATTACCAACCAGTAAAAAGATGGGATTATTCATCACTCTACACCATGAGATGGAACTAATATTAGCATCATTATATCAGATGGATATCAAAAAGCATTTTGATCTCAAGTTGGATGTGGGGGACTTGTCGATGGAGGGCTTTATATGACCCAATGTTCGAGGTTCTGTGTCAGTTACTGGCCCTTTAACCATGAGTTCATGGAAAATGAGTACCCACTGAAAATGTGACGATGAATACATCGATAATTTGAAAGGGTACGCCTTTCACATTGATATAAAGGGTCCCTTTGTCTTTTCAGCAATTACTAGATAGTTTGATGAGCGCCCTGATCCTGAGTTGGAAGAAGAAGTATTCTTATTAATGATGTAGGTACACTATATCCTAAGGTTAATAGAATTACATATACTCTAAAAAGAAGAGTCTCATGTATATATTCTCTTAGAAGAATTTGAAATTGAGTCTACTATAATGGTTAGTGTTCCTCAATGACTATGAATTTGAAGTAGTCTATAATCACTGTAAGGGGAACATGGTAGCAATGGATCTGAGTATGTGATCTAGTTCATAATCACTAAATGAGGAAATATAATATATGGCCTTGTTAAACGAATCCTTCATGGATGGGGATAAAGTAGATTATCTACAGTCATTGGTTGTTACTCATCGACTCTTAAATGTGTTAGAGTGGCACAACATGGTAAATCTGACTATGAGACTTTACACCCTCTTTTTTCACAGTGAATACACTAATGGACTTTTGAAAGGTAGGGATCATGTTTTTCTTTTTAGGGTATGTGAAATCGTAACATTGATGCATGGAGTTGTAAGATGGATAAATGTTTGTGTGTGGGTGTCAAGGAGGACATCGAGGAGATGTAATGAGTTAAAGCCAAGCTTACCTATTGAGAGTTAGTAAGAACAATTGTATGAATCAGCTTCATGGGTAGTTCTTTATCATTATGGGGTTCCGAGAAGGAAGTGGGAAGGGATATTGATGGTATTTTTAATGATTTTACCACATAAATATAAGATATCATACCATTATGGTGATCATTGACCGACTCACTATGTTGATCCACATCCTAAATCCCTAGGAGAAGAATTTAGTACAGGGATTGAGAAGCCTCTACGTGCATGAGTATTGGTTTGGGTGAGCTAGTCATTAACGAAGGGGAAACTTTTTCAGTGTTTCCAATAGAGATTGAGTAACGAAAACTGTAGATCCTTCAGGGAAAGTGTATTCCTGCCGTGCGAATTCATTGGCATCATGAGAATCTCCATGAGAGAACTTGGGCGCAGGGGTAAATATCTGAGCTCATTAACCCCTTTTCTTTGTGGTGTGTTATTTTTATCTTATGCCGATGTAAATCCCTAAAGATGGTGGTAATGTAATGTCCATGAATTCCATGTAAATTTCTCTTGTAAATTTATATGGAAATCAATTATACCATGCACTGAGACAACGTTCGATTCCAAGGCCTGCTGTTCCTGGAATAATTCGTTGAAAAATATTATGTTTTAAATTGATTGTGTGATAATTTTTCATGAAAAAAGTTTAATAACAATTAAACATGTCCCTAGATTATAAATATAATGGGACAGTTGCATATGTAGCTATGGTTTTACCCAATGCATGACATTGTATTAGTTGGTGTGGGTCTCCATTGAGAAAACACATAAATAAAAAATATAAAATAAAATAATTAAATAGTATTGTATTATTTTCAAATTCCCTATAACTCCCAAATTGTGTCTCATATTGATAATCTGATACCACTTTTGAGCTTATAAGGTAATTCCTTCATTAGGTGGAGCCTAATATTTGCCGCAACGATCCAACTATGAAATGTAGTTTTTAGACACGACTGTAATGAAAATAACAAAAATAATGAATAATTTATTTCTGATAAAACATTAATGATGACTTAGATTTGAAATCGGAGAGTACCGTTGAGATTATGAGGGTGAAATTTCTTTATATGGGGCCCAACCTCTATTGGCACATGTCAATTGTAAGAGTTAATTTTTGAGTGTTTTAATGGAAATTAAAATAATCCTAAAAATATTATTTTCTTCAAAATTGTTTCACTGCAACACATGAATGAGGAAGGCATTTAATTTTAAAAATAAACAAGAATAACGATGCATCAAATTTGAGTAATAGAAACTCCAAAATTTGTTTCCTCCATTATGTTGATTAATAGAGATTCTGGATCAAGGGGAAACCCATGAGGTTTCTCTAAGGATCTAGATGAATTATGTTGGTGAGAAACAAACGATGAATCACAAATGATGATAGATCATGGATTAAAGGGATATTATATGAATGATCATGATGTCTCTTATTATATTGCCAATGATGATTGAACCCTGACACCGACCAATCCTTTTTCATGTAGATGGTTATTCTTTGTGATTTTATTTCACACTTCTCTTTTTCTAAAACATATAACACAGACAAACCAAAAAATAGGTTGATCAACATGTCATTTTTAAGTGGTGATATATGGTTTCATTTAGGGAGATATGGTAAATTAGATACATATTAGTTTCTTAAACCACAATAAAACTTGCTTATGAATTATAAAGCGGAGTGAAATAGACGACACAAACAAGGTTCAGATCCATCCATTATGGGTGTTCTTGTGTTCTTCGTGACCGAACCAGCAGGTCGATGGAGAGGAATCATCAAATCCGTTGTAGTGACGAAAATGAGTCCAGGATCCTGAAGGTGCTCTTGGAACAAAAAAATGGACCACCAAAGAATTCCTTGTAGCCCTCAGAATGAACCAGTGGTGAACTGGCTCCAATGGTGCACTGAGGTGTCTAAGGCTATGACAGTGCATGATGGTGGCACTAGTCGGGTTTTGCATCAAAAGGAGTGACCCATGGGATTGGTCGCGACATGCAATAGCATACGGCCCATGCTGGAACATGAGTGGAAGGAGGCATCCATCATTCGCTGGTTGCGTGCCCAAGAAAATTGGATGCTGGTGTAGCATCAAGCATTACCCATGATGGCCCACTAATGTTTTACAAGATGACAGAATAAACCATTCCACTATGAGGCTCAGGCTGGTTGAGAACCTTCTTTCCGATGTGGGCCAGTCCAGAAGGGAAACTGGGCTTCTAGGAGGCATGAATGGTCAGAATTGATTTGAATAAATCATACCAGACCACATGAGAATTAGATCGCTGGGCAACCTGGCTGGCTGGACGCACAGCTGAATCATATTGGGTCCATACAGTCACAATTGTCCTAGCTACTATGTCATGTTTGACTGATCAGTCTAGAACTATCATAGTTGTGTCGACCAAACTCGGTCGTGTCATGTGGGACACCGAGGCCGGGTTGGTCATGTCTGTCTGACCAACTCAAAGCATGTTCGAATATAAATAGCCCATATTTACTAAAAGGTCAATATATTTCAGACCGGGAATCTGATTGACGTGCGGTCTGCGCCATTGTGATGATTTTGACTAGATGGTACTTTAAATCTAATATATTATAATTTATGTGGATGAAGGGATAAAAACAATGATTTGAGTAGTATATTCTCTTAGAATCGAGTTCACTAGAGAGTGGGAATACTACAATTGATTGTTACATGAAATATATAAAATTTGGGACCATAATGGTCTATTATCCATGTGGACCTCAATGGTCCACTTTCCCAGTGGACCCCAATGGTCTAGTAGTAGAGCGAACCATAGTCGTTTAGCAGTACAGCGAACCATAGTAGTCCATTTTTCGAGTAGATCATAGTGGTCAAGTAGCAAATGAGACCTTAGTGGTCTAGTAGATAATTAGAATTATGTGGTCCAACTGTGGATATGACCTTAGTGGTCCAGTAGCAAATAAAACCACATTTTTCTAGAAATCTATTGAAGCTCTCTGTTCTAGTATCTGAGTGAACCATAGTGGTCCTATAGATTTGAGAAGCTGAGTAACTCATTAGGTATATGAGCCTCAGTGGTACGAGATACTCAGAATTACAACTGATAATCATGATTTTAATACTTTAGGTTTGACATGTGTGGTATGACTCCAATGTACTCTCCCCAGTGTGGCACTTAGTGTACTTAGTGTACTTTGGTGGTATCGTTATTGGTTGTACATAGCTTACTTACCTTAGCGGTCATACTTAGTGGACATGGAGTATTCTCCTAAGTGGTGTACTTAGTGTACATGGTGTACACATAAAAGTGTTTCTTAATGTACTTGGGGTACTCCCCACATTGTTGTGCTTAGTTTACATAGTGTACCTACCATAGTGGTATACTTAGTGATTGACCTATGTGTACTTACGTTAGTTGTCGTACTTAGTGTATCTTATAGAATTTACCTCAGTGGTGCTTCTTTGGGGGGTTTACTTGTATCATATTTCATGCGAACATTCACAGTGGTTTCCTTTGTGGTTTGGGGTCCCTATTGTGTATTATGGTACTCAACCCATCACGGTCTCCGCCTACCCATGTTGTGTTTTTTTAGACAACATATGCTTTAACAGCGACTTTGGGGGTCTGGGACTAGGTGGTGCCTATTGCTATCTGAAAAACTAGATGTTCATCTATAGCTTCAGGTTACATCCCTTATCCTACCATTAGGTAGTGTTTACCAAAAACATAATTCATCAGTTTCTACTTCTCTTTTGTAGTATTTTATTCTATCCACATTACATTTAATTTAGTACAGTTATTCTATGTTGTTGTTTAGTGGATTATTTTTTATCTTTTCAAAATTAGAGGATGTGGTTGTGTGTTTCTATGTACAGGTAATCAGGAAAATGTCTACCGCGTATGGGATAATTCCTTCAAGGGTAGTTTCAATCCCCCTGGCCATCACGAGGTGGGCTTGGCATCATCACGACACGAGCCCTAGGGGACAGGTCTTGACATTTATTATCTTGTTTATTTTCCAAATGATATTATATAAGTATTCATATAATTCCATGATAATGATTATATGGAATGTATTTAAGGTTATTTATATTTAAATATTGAATATGACTTCTCATGTAAGTATTATCTTGTTATTTATTAAATGGAATTTTTTTTAAATTTTATATCACTCCGTGTTGAATATTGTCTGTCATATTTTCTCGTTGATATTATATATGGATGTACTTTGTTATTAATTTTTTGATTAGATAGAATGTGTATTCGTTAAACTACCATTATATTTTCATTATTTTTATTGACTTTAGACTATATACACTTCACATATACGATATTTAGAACTTCATCTCGCCATAATTTTTTCCCAAAAAATCCAAAAATCATATAATGAATGATTTTTAGGATACGTAAATTGGAATAATAAATTGTCAAAAAATTCTTTTTGTAACTATTTTTTAAGGTGATTAAAAACACATGTATTTATCTTGTTTATAAATACTAATTAATTATTCACTCCTTGGTTACATGATTCCTTGTATCTAATGAAAATTTAATAAAGCAGTATTTTACTCTCTAATGATGGTGTTGAGGTCTCTATAGTTTGAATTATATGTAGTCTTGTAGAAAACTTTTTAATAAGATTAATAAAACCTATATTTTTAAACATAACCATATGATAGTATAAGAGAATATGTTTATAAAAAAATCATAATATTCCTATATGGTTGAGATTATTTTGTTTCATTATGAAATATATCACTGAATCAATACTACATGTGTACAATGTTCTGGAAAATATATTCCATGGCATAGTAAATCTAAAAATAAAAATGTGGGGTTGGTCCTATATTTGTGAAATTCATGACAATGATCCATAAAAAACACCTCGTTTGACACTCCAAGAACATATGAGTAGGAAAATTCACATATTCTCTACAATCCATTATGAAGGATTTGAATAGATAATTAGAAGTTGTGGCCAACGTTTAACGTAAGATATATTATATTGAAAATAAGGTGCATGATTGATGAAAAATATAAATGATGATATGTGGTTCCAACTACTATTACTATTACTCCCACTATTCATAAGGTCTAAAGTAAGGGTAGAGATCCAAAGCAATCATGTTTACATTAAATATAGTGGTCATCAAGGGTACTATGTGAAACCAAAATGAATGACAATTGAAGTGAATGAAATTATGAATATTCCTATTAATTTTTAAATATTTATGATTAAAAATGTACAATGTTACCAACTCATAGACTCACCAAATAATATAAGGATATATTAATCTATGTGCTCATGTGATCAAGAACAGTGAAGAATGAAGCATCAATTTCCATCATGGATGAACGGTGTATGGTGACACCCATGAATGTGTCTTAAAGGAAAGGTAATTAAATTATGTTAACAATGTAAGAGAATAATTCACTGAATTTATGGTGAAATAAAGTGTATGATCGAATGAAATAAATCTCATTATAGGGATCCATTTATAGTTTTTTATCTAAAATTTGGTTAACCGATGGATTATCCATGAAAATTCTATGATCAAGAATATATATTCTATAAAAGGGAAGAAAAAATGTGGAAAAAATGGATCAATTTTATTTATTTGGATTAATGAAATAAAATTTAGAATTATTTTAATTGCCAATTATATTTCTGTGATAAAAATTATGAAACATATAAGTATTATGTTAAATTTTAGATTCATATCTATCTGAATTGAAATATTTTTAATGGATATTATAATGGGTTTACGATTATAACATTTTTAAAAAGTTTAATGTATTAAAAATACTTTGTTTTTTATTTTATGTTATGGGAGATTACCGATATTTAAGATATTTTGGGAGCGCACATGAGCCTCAGCCCGGTTGGTGAGGACATAGTTGGTGCTTCCAAGAGACCCGAGATCAAATCTGGGTGGTGGGGTATTTCTGGGTTACACTACCTCTACTTTAGTTGAAAATTTATCATGTACAATTTGGTAATGTAGTAGCCAGAACTATTCATCAGTTTGGGCCTTTGGGAAACCGGTATGGTCCTTGGGTCCTATAATGATTTCGTGCCACCCAAGGCCTTCATAGAAGTTGATTCTCAAGGACTTCAGTTGACCTTAAGGCAAAGGGCCACCCCATGTCCATCAGGCTACTTGAATTTAGATGTATCGGTTTGACTACAAAGAATGAGGCTTCATATGAGGATTTAGGGCAGGCGTATTCACTAAAGCAGGGAAATCTAGATTTGGAAGAATGAGATTGAATTTCTTTGAACGCAGTACCAGGCCAATGCAGTGATTCATATGACAGCTAGCCAACCATACCTACAATGGTGGAGTCCTATTAATGTGACATATTTTGGGGAGGATTTGTTCCAAGTTGTCTTGTCAGGGTGATTCCCTCTAAGTCATATAGGTCATGTAATTGTCTCTAAGCCTTCGGGCCTTGTAAGGGTTCCATCTCACCCCTTGAAAGGTGGATTATAAAAAATAATAAAAATTGAATGACTTCATGAGATTAAAAAAAGATATTTTGGAAGATTATTATGGTAACAAAACAGATTAGTTTTGTAATGTTTTTTAAGAAAACCAAATTGAAGAAAATTTCCATTAAAATTTATAAACATATGTTTATAGGTACTGGAATAATTTACAGTTAATATGATCAGTCATAAATTATAATAATAGTAGAATCAGATTATCAGACTATCTGAAAATAGTAGTATTGAAAAACATAACAAATTTATTATTCAATGATGGTTATTATAACAATTACATACATTATATTTTATTTAATTTTATATGACTTATAAAATTTAGTAAAAAACCATGCATGTTATGTGACAACCCATCACATCTAGAAGGTATACATGGATTAAACCCTTGAGGGGGGGATGAAAAGGGTTTAGTAAATATCACTATCCTATGAGATTTATAGTTTAATATATCATTCTTTTTATTTTAAAATTATTAAAAATAATTATTACTGATGAACTAGTACTATTAATTTTCTGGTCAATAGTCTAATTAATTGTAGTGGATAACTTTTTCTACCAATATTGATTTTGGAATATAGAAAGAGATAGAAAATATAATATTCTCTCTTTAATTGATCTTTTTATTTTTTAGAAATGATTTCTAGTGCATTATGTATAAAAAATAATTTTTTATATTCATTTTATGGAATAAGGTATTAATGGGGAATTTACCAAATCACAACAAAATTATTAAATTGTTCAAATGAAATAGAACCATATCACATAAGTATATATAAAAATATTTATAAATATTTATATAATTCAACATCATTTGGAATGGGAAAATTAAACAAAAATTATATTCATGTACATTCATATCTAAAAATATTAAAGGTGTTTTAAATAGCCACATAATTTTAGTTCTGTGGCCCTTGTTATTGCATTTATCATTTAATTTCCTATGATCAATGACTTCAATCACTCTCTCTATTCATTTGTTGTTTTCTTCCTTGATTATATCTTTAATTTACACCTATTTTATCCTATATGGAAACCATGTAATCAATTATTTTATATGACCTAGGTACTTCCCATTAACTATTATTATGTGTATATTTTCTTAAACCCTTTTATGAATTATGTTTGGATGGAGTTGGTGCCCTAAAACCATCTTCGATGAAGTTGATGATAGCATGTTTTTTAGGATATTAATTATACCACTTATAACATCACGATTGTTCTCCTACGTAACATTTAATTTTATAATGTCAAAAGTGTATTTGTTTCAACAAATGTTCAAATAAGATCCATGCTATGATGAGAACCCCGCAGTGACAAAACAATATTTTTAAATATTTGCTGTATTTACATATCATATTATTTGAGGGACAAAAATGATTCCGGATATAAAGAGTGGTGACTCATAGGATTTTGAGACACCATCTAATAGTGCACACCCATGGTAATATCCAGTATTATAATATGACAATGAGACCCGCATGTACGAATGAAAATTTTATATGTGTCATTGGATGTTCCTACATGCAGATGTGAGTAATGGTCATTAGTCATTAATATTATTATTAATATTCATTATGATTCACATAAATTAATGTATTGACAAATAATTTGATGGATGAAATTCACTGTGAAGTTCAATATATTTGGTGCATCAGGATTAATACTGTATTTATGAATAATGAGAGAACGGATTTTTCCATTATGTTCATTGATGGAAGTTCATATCCCCAGACATTTTGTTTGAAATGATATATCCAAAATAAATCCATAGAATAGTATTCTTTGGGAATGTTCTATTTCTAGGAAGTCAAAATAAGAGACAACAGATATATGGTATGATGACATGAACATGAATCCTACTTTATTGGATAAATGTAATATATTACAATCCAATAATCTATATGAGGTAACATGTAGTTGTATCATTAACATAATTCTATATGGTTGAAATTGTGTGTCTCTAGATTCTATCCTTGGAATTTAGGTTGCTCCACCTAATTCCACTATTAATGATTACTAGAGGGTCAGACACTCAGTGTATCACGAATCTCTGTTAAATAATATATTATTATTTATTTTAAATCATGTTGAATAAATATTATTCCCAATTGTGGATTAATAATTATTCATGTATTCTTTATCAATGATATTCTGTTACATGTTATTCAAGAGAATATAATTTGAGGGGAATATTTAATAAATAATTATTTTATTATTTCTTCATATAATGTTAATTTATTTATTGGTGAATAATTTATTGATATTAATTTTATAATAAATTATACATTATTAATAGTTTTGATAAATAATATGGAGGAAAGGTGGAAAGTTATATTATGTTTGGTGATAAAAAAAATATTGAAAATTATTTCATTAATTAATTTTTAAGATCATATTCACAAATAATGATTTTATTATTATTTGACATGTGGGTTTCCTTGGATTAAATAAATAAATAAGGTCACATGGGAAATTATTACTTTTGTCTCTAGAAATATATAATCCTTATTATGATACTTTCTCAAGGACTGAACTCATTTATCTTGGTTTTCCACAACAAATTTGGAGAATCCTATAAATGATAGAGATCTCCCATCTCCAAGAATGGTCCCATGAACAAAGTGAAATTATCCTCCATAAGATCAAGGAGAACTCATTAGAATCATTTTTCAATGACATAAAAGAATATAGATTCACTAAAAAGGATGTTCTATGCTAGCACCCATATATTCCTTTTGAAATGTATAAAGATTTGTGGAACACAAGTGGGTCCCTGATAGAGAAATCCTATATTTCATTTTTTCTTAACAATGATGGTGGACTGCATTGGTGCCACATGATTTATCGATGAAGAAAAAATTCATTAATCAAAATGATTTATTAAATTTTCTTATTTAATGAAAATATATGTTGATCATCTTTATGATTCTCATGTAATTATCCATTTTTAATTTCAATGATTTAATTCCATGTATCACAAAATTCATCCCCATATAGATCCTGGATTTATCATTGATTATAAAAAATAGAAATGCTCAGAACCATGCATCCCACACTACTATTGATCTCACAACCTACAAGTGGTATCTGTGTGGCACATAATTTTATATAAATATTTAATTATATTTGGTGATTCGTGCATTTTTATTTACCATTTAAATTCATGTTTAATTGTTACATTGATCCTAATTACATGATATTCCTCTTCATCCATTATTTCTCATTGATCAAATTGAAATGATTAATATTATTAATGAAATATAACCATGGATCGAATCAATATGTGATGGGGTAGCTGGTTGGACAAAATAGGTCTACAATACATTTAATACATGTTACATGTCGTATGGTAATGTTCATTGCATCAGAATATATAAGGAAATTAATTCAATATTATTCACTAATTTCATACATTAAATTCATTTTGTGTCGATCAAAACATAATGGTACACAATCAATCGAAGGAAATTTAGTTTAGGCCACGTACCCATTGTTTAGTCCCATTGAGTCACTGATGGGATGTGTATTACCATATATTGGGTACATGTCTGGTGACCAAATAAATTTGAGATCACATTATTTTTAGCACATTGGATATGTCGTGTACTCCATTTTTTATGAATGATTAACAGAATGTGTCCCTATAAATGTACCTTGGATAGACAGTGAGATATGTACACACCATTTATCATGGATGAAGACCCCATCTACGTAAAACAAATTACTCTGAAATAGTTTTTTTATTTTTCTAAGGAAACCGCGAGACATATACTTTTGAGTTTTTTTAATGATTGGACACACCATGTGATTAGTTTTAATATACATAAATATTTAAAAAATTAATTTATATCTACATAATTTTAAGATATTCATACTATTTTTTAATTTTATTACATGTTGTTATAATAAATGTATTGAAGAATTACATGTTTGTGAAAAATCATATCATTCATTTAATCATCAGCAAAGTACGTGTTTTGAAAGTAAGTTATAAGACGTGTATGACATATCTCACAAGGGTAAAACAGTATATGATTATAATACATGTTGGGAAGAATCATATAGTTATTCACCATGTGGGCTCAAAGATATATATATATATATATGTATATAATTAATATGAATTGAATTTATTTAATTTTATTAAATTTACAATGGATGAGAATCTAAAAGAAAATAACAATGATAATTAAGATATATTAATTTATTAAATAAGGATAATAAAATATTTATTCAAATGTGTCTTTTTAAAACAAACTATTAAGAATTGAATGCTAGTTTTATTAACAACATAATTCAATGCATGCATGTGGATAATAATGGGCTATAAAATACCTTTGTATGTGATTGGATTAATTTAATTTATTATAAAAATATTTTGTTGGAATGTGTTCCTTATCTATTATTATTATGTAGGGTATGTGTTCCGATGGATTTTCTATGTAATCCACTTTTCATATCACCAACATGTGTGTTAGAAAGAATATGTAAAAGATGGATCTTCCAAGAAAGAGGAGGTTGTTCATGTATAGAGTCGAGGAGAAACCTATCCAAGGATTTATGTAATTGGAATGGTGGAATGATGCTACCCAAATCATAATCGGGTCAAGGATTCCCCTAGGAGAATTTTCAATTTATCAATTGATTAACAAACAATACATTAGTAAGATCATGATCATAAAACTAGATTAATTAATTTTTTTCATGTGAAATTTTTATTTCATTATGGATGTGTTGTCTCGATCACATTATTTAATAAATTAACAATCTTGAAAAATAGAAATAAAATTAACGATATTATATGTAAATATTATCTATGATATGGTTAATCACCAATAAAGATCAATTTAGTGTTATAAATTATGTGAAAATTATAATAAATTTAAATTTACTCATTAAAGGAAAAAAATCATTTCATAAAATATTATGTTGGTGTAGAATTAGGATGCATTAGTTAAAATCGAACCAAAATTTAAAATGCATGACCCACCCATGTTTGAGTGAATTAAATTATTAGGGTATTATAACTATATTTTATTGGATGAGATATATATTTCATATCAAGGGTCGACTCAAAAAGAAGGACTTCTTTTAACAGAGATGAAAAGGTATTGGAAATCCTTCATACAGATTTCAGGATTTGGGGGTCCACACAATGCATCATAGAAATATGAGTTAATTAAGATGTAATTTTTAATGAAAACTTAAAACCATTCATGTTTCTTGACCAACCCAATATGGGTAATGTGAAAGCGAATATAAATCCCTTCAACATGAATATTCATGTTATAAGTTATTAAAAATCCAATAGTGAGGGGTATGGGAATTTGATAAAAATCTGGTCAACTAATAAATATAATATTTTCTTATTTCTCTAAATTTTATTAGATAAATTACTAAAATTATCCTAATATTATTTTGTAGAAATAATATTATGATTGCATTAATCATATCACTTTGATTCATATATGATATGGAAAACATTCTCACTGATATAAATTTCTAGGAGTGGAAAAGGTACCTGAGTGTCATGCAAGAAAAGGAAATTATATTTGCTCGAACAACCTTTTGCAATTTCACATGGTAATTAGTCACATGGGGAAGAGTTATCTACTTTGGAGAAAGAATGAAATGATTCTACATATGTTCAATGCTTCCTCATATTATCAATGTCTAATGTATTTTTGATTCAACCCAAGGATATGGTATCCTATAATATGATGTATCATCTTAGGGTTTTATATTGAGAGAAGGTGAGAGAAGAGATGTATCATATCTAAACTTATATATTGACAACTATTTTTGTAGACACTATGATAGAAAGGCCTCATGTAGTAATTCTTATTGGCTACATTTGACAACATGGAAATCATAAGATTTATGACACAACCGGAAGGATTTATGACTCTAGGTGATTCTAAAAGTATTTTCATGTTGCATAGATTTATTTAGGTAATGATTCAAGATTTTAGGTCGTAAATCATTTGATTTTATGAATTATTAAATGATTTTTTTTCATTACAAAATAATGTGATCCATGTGCTTTCATGTGGTTTAATAGAAATGTGTTCATTATCATCTTATTTTGTTTTGATGTCATATTACATATTAAGAGTTGTTTAGTAGGAACATTTTCATTATATCCTTAAAATGTTGTGTCTAAGGACTCATGCTTTTTATAAATATGAATACCATGTGACACAAGAACCAATCTAAGAGAGTATTGGTTCCACTATCACATGGTATTCATATTTTTGAAAAATTTATCCTTCAACACCACATGAGATGTATTAAATGATTATGATATAATATGATTCTATGATAGGTTCAAACATTTATGTCATGTAATATACTATACTTGATGTTTTGTATCCATTGTTCATGGTAGGTGGATATCAAGAAGATATGAGAGTCCAACATTTGACTGAAGTTGAGGCTATGATAAGGTATATTAGGACTAAGGATATAGTATTGGTGTATCAAGGAGGTGAGGAGATGGTTATCGGGTTTTATATTGATGTAGGTTTCAGACATACCAGAATGAACTCAAGACACAATAAGGGTATGTTTTATGTCTCAATGGAGGACATCTGAGTTGGAATTGTTTAAAGTAGCCAATTGTTGCTGATTTACCAGAGTATGAGTATATAGTGCATTCTAATTCATCCAAGGTATCTATTTAAATTCATATATTTTCTAAATCATGGTGTGCTACCTAGTAGTAAAGACACAACCACATTTTATTCTAATAATTCTACTACGGTGGATCTTTCAAAATAAATATTGACAAACTAGTATACTATGAATATACTGTAGAAGTATCAGCTCTTCATAAATTTTTATCAGATATTTGTTGTTTCGATAAGAGGATTACACATAGATGAAAATATATATGACATCTTGAATAACATCCAATATTATTATAATCATGAGTATTATGTGAAAGTAGGAAGACTAAGGGTTGTTAGAAGAAGAATATAGAGAAAGTGGGAGTCTGTTGGTGATGGTTCCCTTGATCCAAATTATGTTTACATTTTCATAAAATGTATTCATTTTTTTAATATAAATTAATCTTCTTAACACATCTGGATTTATCATTTTGATAACATTGTATGTGATGATCTATACATCGTATTTATTAGACTAAAAGGTCATAGGAGTTCACCGATATGATGAGAACCAGTATGTGAAATGAAAATATTATTAAATTAATGTTATATAGCTTGATGATATAATTTTAGGGACACAAATGATACTACATATCATGGGTTGGGACTCATAGGAAATTAGGGAACCTTCACATGGTTTATTTTCTTAGTAATATCAACTATTATGTTCGGATAATTAGACCCACCAGTTGTGAATAAAAATTTATATGTTTCATTGGATGTTCTTATCTAGGGTTGTTTGTATTAGTACATAGACATTAACATTATTTCTAATGAGTGTTATGAGTCTTGCACATTGATTTGTTGATGAAAACCATGATGATATATGTTCACAACGAATTAGGATGTCCTAGATGGGTCACAATTAATATTAAAATAATTATTAATGGGAGAAATAATTTTTTTCATTCTAATTTTTTAGGAATGTTGATTTCTATGAAAATTTTATGGAAATGATATAGCCTCAATTAGCCATTTCTTATTTTGTTATACATGCACTTTCAATTTTCTATAATTTAATGAAAGAGTAATTAAGCACATGGTTGGTTGGTAATGGCGTGAAACCTGGTTGATATAAGATATAATGTTAATATGGTTATATTACACAGTAAGAAACCTTATGAGGTAACATGTCATTGTGTAACTAACATCATTATTTATGTGTTATTTGGCATGTTTCTAGAAGTTAAACTTGGAATTATGGATGTTTTCCTAATGCCCTCGAGAAAGATTTCCCACCCTTTTCTTGATAGATCACCTTATACATACAGAGATTCATAAATCAATGTGGATTTATATAACAACGTGTATCATTCAAAGAACAATGTGGGAATGCATATACTAGAGGTATGCTTTGGCCTAGAACATATCCAATATCAAGAGATTCGTAGAACATTGTGGATCAACTTTTGAGGTAAAATATTCTTTGTTTCTAGACATGAACATTGTTGTATTATATATTTTTCACCAGATTCATCAATGAAGAAATTAATCCATGACGGTAATTATTTATTTAATTAAATAAATTATAAATTATATCTAATGATCCTTTCACTAGTTTATGCATTATTATAGTTTTTATATTTCATTGAAATAATTACATTGATCAAATAATTCAGATTATATAGATCTCATATTGATCATCAATTATGGGAAAAATTATTTGGGGAAAACTCACTGCACACTTCCATTGTGCCTTGAAACTATTGGTTTTGAAGAAAATAAATTTTTTAATATCAACACTTGATTACAAATATCAATTTTAATTGGAGAGGATAAAATTTATTTATGTTGGGGATAATTTAACAACACAATATTATAAAATAATAACATTTTATTTGATATCATATATTACCTAAATCATTGATATTATACACCCCCAAATATATAGTAATTTAAATATATTATATTAAATAGAATGTGGAATATAAAACCTCATATATATATATATATATATATAAATCATAATATATTATACCATTATAAACTATCCATTAAATTTGAGGGTATGAATAGTAATAAATATGTTATAAAAATTAAATATATTAATTGATTATAATTAAAATAATATCTATTTAAATGAAAAATAATGTATTGTGAAAAAATATTATTTTTCTTTAAGCTAGATATTTCACAATTTATCAACATTATTTAAAATAATTTTTAAAAAAATATTTTATTTATTTTTTAAAGTGAATTTATTTTTTGATGTGATAATATTAATAATCTATTAGGATTATTTTTTGGGATTATTCTAAATATTTAAATTTTCATAAATAGTAAAATATTCCAAATCCTATTTGAAAACATCATTTTCATTGAAATTAGTCAAAAAGAAATTCTTAAACAAATTATCAGTTATATATATGTTATTTCAATTTTGTTTATTGGAATAATTGTTATTTTTAATTTTGATATAAAATAATTTTAAACATTTTAATGGATACCCATTAAAATCGTTTTTATCGTATCAGTTGTGAAAATAATTTTAAATTTAATATTTTGATATATATTTTTTATTTTGGTAAAATGGATTCCATAGTTGTAATAATGATAATATATTTTTTCTAATACAGAAAATATTTTTTCTTCCAAAATTTATAATTAAATTAAAAAAAATACATTACCATGGTTAATTTAAAAATGGATTCATGTGGTGTTATACTATAAACATAAGGGTTAAAATTATATAAATAGTTTCCTAAAATATATTTTTTTCCATGCATATATATATCTCTATCCCTAATTCTCATGAATACTCTAATTTTGACTCTATTTTTATTTTAAAAATATGGGCACACCTTTTTCATTATATAAATTTCTAGTATGCTAGTCAGTTAACTAACAAAAGGCCACATTCGTTTATCTCCACATTATAGATTATCACACTTTTAGTTCAGAAATTACCTACTCAAATATTGTCCAAAAATCCAATAAATCCAAAAAATTGTTTTATTAAACCCACCATGTGAGGATTTACTGAATGCCTAAGGAGTTTATGAAGAGAACATGTAACATATTTAATTAGTGTTCTTTATTTAATTTCATCTTCTAAATCCTTTAGTAATAATAAATAAATTATGATATAACAACATTAAAATATTTTTTATATTTATATATATTTATAATTATGTAATAATCTATAACCATCCCCAATTCTATAAAATGTGTTACGAAATCACTGTTTTTTTATATAGTGGACTACTCCGTCGCAAACCGATGTCATGTGATTTTTCATTACCCACACTCACAAATTTTTATGATGAAGAATATTAAATATATACCTGATACATATGACATAAATATACCACTTTTTACTATATTTTATGTATATCGTTTTAATTTCCACTACATTAGGGATACAATAATGTTGCCCTTGAGTATGGTAAACTTTGGCCTCACATAGAGATGATACTCATCATTCACTAATTCATTAAAACGATGGTGAAAATGATAATATTAATAAATATATGTGATAGAAATGGAAAAATTACAATATTAAGTTTTTCTTTTTCATTATTAAATGATAATTCCTTTTTGAACTTTTATATCATAGGAATATGCTGACATCATTCATGAACCAATAGACTACCTCTATTATAAAGCAATGCAACACTATTTTAATCACCACACCATGTGGATAATATATAAAATTAAATAATAATAAATAATAATTATCATTATCATTATTTATAGATAAAATATTGGACAATTATTTTATATAATGATCGTCAAAAAAATGGAAATGTTACTCATGCGTTCGTACTACGCATCATCTCCAAGATCATAACGCAGTTAATTTCTCAAAACAATCATTGATAATATATAATAATAGTATAATTTATGAATAAATATGACTCTTATTTCATGATAATTAATATGGATATGATATAACTATATAATATTCATATTAATTAAAAAATTCTTGACAAATCACAACTGAAAAAAACAATGTTAACACACAATACAATGGGAGTAACGAAATATTATTAAAAAAATTGTGATAATGACTTATAAAAGGATCATATATAATATTATAATAATCAATATGGTTCTAGAATATGTAAATAAATGTCTAAAACAACTATTCATGTGGTTAAAAAACAATCAACTGAAAGTTATCTTGAGGTAAGGGATTTCATAACTCAATTTCCATTCACTAGGTTAAAGAAATACTCTATTGATTATTTTTTAACAAGGTTATATGTGTAAAGAACATTTATTATTTAATGGTGTATTTACAGTTATTTTATTTGTATTTCCATTTGATAAGAAAAGTCGATTCACATATTACTATTCACATCAATGATATGATATTTGTAAGGCAATAATTCTAAATTTCATTTCATTGTAACATATTTGAATGTTATATACCAATTTTATTTATATGGTGTATAACCAATCCATTTTACCATGAAGATCCTATATATATAATAGTTATTTAAATTTATAGTTTCATTGTATATTATTTAATCCAAGGGTATTTGACATTAATATTACCGTGTGGTAATGAATTTGATAACTCAATTTCTTTTCATTATGTAATATTAAGTCAAAATCATCTTTGACATTACTATATTATGATATTAATTTCATTGATTATATTATGAATTATTTTATTATTTTTTTGTCTACTTATTGTTGATACACATAATTGATTTACTCATAAATATTCATATAACCATTATGATCATTCTATGGTTTTATATCAAAATATTATTCACATCGTGATTGTTTGTTATTTATTTTCAATTCAATTAAATTATTTTATAATTGTCTAATCAACCAACACAATATTCTCCTCCAATAGGAATTCATGATATTTTTAGGTAATATTACCATTTCCCACACTTTTGTACTTAAATATACAAAAAAAATCAATTAATAAAATCAAAATTCATTTCTCTCTTTAGTAGGATATATGTTTTAATCAAAATAAATGACTACCAAAACTAATTTCTGGAATATTTATAACAATTTCAAAATGATTTTTAATGTTATATATACCGTTTTTACATAAAAATAATGAATGTATTTTTAATTTTTTTTCAAAAACATTCCAATTTGGATTTTACCAATAACGTAAAAGTAATACATTTTCAAATGGGTATTTAATTAACAGTATAATCAACAAAATTGACCAATAATTGTATTTTAAAAATTCGGTTATATGATTAAAAATTATTTCACTTTAATATATTAACAAAATAATTTTTACACATTCTATTTTAAACGACTCTTTCAAAATGGATATAATCCTCAAGAATGTGTTTAATAATTTTTTTAATGTATTTTTATTCATCACGGGAAAAACAAATTATTATTATTCAAAGGGTTTTATTTTTTATTGATGTCATCCTTTTTAGTAATTTGGATACATTTCGATAATTTTGTCCATGGAATGTATTGAGGATCACATTCATGATTCATTTTTTTAGTCATTAACAATCCTCTAAAATTTTCATATTCTTTGAATTAATGGAAATTTGAATTTCCTTAATTATATATATTATTTATCATTGAAATAATAATTAATATATAAGATATTATTTTTACATATTGATTTATAAATTGAATTTTAATTTTTTAGGTTGTGATATATTGATGAATTTTTATAATCTACCCAATATAGATAATTGATGGTAATGATATTTGATCACGAATTAAGTTGATTATTTTATATATGAGGAGTTATTTGGAAATGAAAATAGGATTATCTCATAGTTATAAATATCCTATTGATTCATCAGTTGTCTTATTTCACGAATCGGTAAGCGGATATAAATTATGTTTAATAAACCTGGTGGGTATTTACTGTGTAGTTTTAAAATATCATAGATATATATAATGATTGTATACAGATCTTGGTTATGATATTTGATTCCTTATATCTTATGTCGATATAGTAATTCAGTCACAATTCCATATACTTGTGTGGGGTCACTTTACTTTAGATTCCCTATAAAACCCATTACATCATATCTTCTACATGGATTTAAGAAAAAGTTAATATATCACAGGTTTATATGATCTACTAAATCATGGAAAGTGGTGTTTTATAAAATTATCCACTATAAACATATTTTTTAAGGTGATCATGGTTGTCCTCCCATTTGAATATTACCATCATTAATATCATTCTTTATTAAACCCATCACAACATCAGAATAATATTTTCCAATTCCATCCATTCTGGTTTATTGTTCTCTTGGTGCAACACTACTATAGATTCTCTATTTAATATAAAGAAAACCATTATGAAAATAAAAATTTTAGATAAATAAACAAGGTAATATTCAAATTTACTCCAACGATATCCAAAAAATATAATTCATTTGGATTCTTATGTACATTATCATTACCTATAAATTTGTATAAACCAAAAAGTAATGTAGATGTTAAGTACCTCATGCTTATTCGATCCATAATTTCAATTCTAAAGATGAAGAAATTTTTACTCCTTGATGAATTTGTTTTCATGTTTGGAGTTTTATAAATTTATTTAATAAATCATACAATATTAAATTATACATTTCAATGTATACATGTCCTCTTGGAATCCATATTTCTCAGAATAGAAGACATTTAAAATAACCCCCATTTTTTATTCATTAATAATCATTATTATTTTAATCATGAAATCATTTTTTCCTACTCATCACTAAAAACATTGAGAATTATGAGAAACCTTGTTATATGTATGAAAATATATTCATGGGATAAAAAAATAAATCTACTTGTACATTTTAAAATAATGGGGTTATAAATGAGATTCTTCTTTTATAATAATTTCCATTAATCCCAAATAATAATTTATAAATGTATTAAATTTGATTTGTTTCCCTGATATATTCACAAAACACACTATAAGAAAACATAAAATAATATCATAATCATTAGGGTTTTCTGGAAATAATAAAAACCCATGAATAAATAGTTTTGATAAAAACACACATTCATTCCATAAAAGATAAAAATAATTCCCTTAAACCATATGATCATTATCTAATATTTGTAAATTAAAAAATTTAGATGAATTCTTGTTAAATTGAATAATGAATTCTGGTAGGCCTATATTCACATAAAATTTATATAATAATGTTATGAACCCTTACATATAGAATAACCAATATGTTCATCTTCCATCATAATTCTACAGAGAAAATTATCATTACATAATTCAATAGCGAGTTAAACTTATCTCACCAATCATCATATTTATATCATGATGACTTTCCATTTGTAATCATTTTACAATAACTATAACATGCAGGAAAACATAAAATATTCAATTTTCTATATCAAACATATATAAAATATTTTTTTGAACAAATAATTAAACAAAAATAGATATTGATATATCAATTTTCATTGATGACAACTTTTTTAAAAAAAGGTACTCATGCAAATTGGAAGAATCATTTTCAATGAATAATATATATATTTATAATGGAATCCCAGAATCAATTAATGGTTCTAATATGTAAAATGACTATCAATGTTGTATTTGTTAAATTCGAACACTCATTTTTCTGAGTAAAAAAAATTTATTGTTTTGTATAAAATATGTAAAATGATTCCTCATGAAGGATTGGAAAGAAAATATACAAGTGAAATAAATTTTATTCTTAAAATAATTTATGTCTTTATAAATACATTTAAAAATAATTTTTTTTTATTTTTGATATGGATGAAAAATGATTATAAAATAAATTTCTATTCATTTAAAACAAGTTATTTTTCAGAATTTTTCTCTAGAATCAAATCTGGCTCAAATTGTACATTCTATATCATCCAGAATAAAATAATTATTTTTATTATTTACTTATGTAATAATATTTTCTGGATAAATACTATTTTTAGTTTATTTGTTATGAATTTATTTATAATTACAATATAAATAAAGCTCATGTAATATGTTTTAACAATATTCGGGTCACATATCTAAAATGAAATTTGTATGTTTACTATGGTCAATATAGAATTTATTAGACCATCTCTAAAATAATAAAAAACACATAATTAAATTATACTCTTAAAACTAACTAGTATTGATGTTTATGAAAAATTTATTATATTACAATCCTTCAAATGGTAGGTTGTTGGTACATGACAATAACATTTCCATTTTTTTCTGAAAATGATTGATAGAAGGTAATAATTACTTAATAATTACATAATTATAATTATTTAATAATCATAAAGTGATTTCTGTAAATTTTAAAATATATATATTTCATTCTATGTGGTCAGGAAAAAAATACCATCACCTCATATGTGTGGTAATCAACACATACGTGCAATTAATGTTATAAATTTTAAATTTTGACAATGACAAGAAATTAGATGACAAACTATATTTACAAAAGGATTAATATTACATTAATATGATATTTGTATATATATAAATTAAATCTATCAAAAAACCATTTATGAGAGGCTATGATGGAAAACATTTTACGTTGGGTCATGATGTTATAGTCCACTGTACATTGGAATGATGAATTGATTTACCATTTTATTTGAAAAAGGGAATGATATGTATTATCAAATTTTCATGAAAAAAAATTCCATATAGAATATAATCGTATCATTACATCAATATGATGGAAAAATAGTTGGATGAGGTGGAATATGAAATTAAATGAAGTCATGGGGTTACGAATTATACCTATTATTTAGTAAACACCTTTATTTTTTACCTAAAGTCTTCCAACTTAAAGTTTCATATAATAATAGGGACTATATGAAATGGTGTGAGATTTAGGGATGGTTTTTGGGAAACTGTAGGAAAATCCAATTTCGTTTTATGTTTTTTAGGAGGCTACATGTGTGTCGTTATTTAAGTTAGGGAGAGTATACAAATAAATTTTATAATAAAATTAGAATATATTAATGTATTATCAATGAAAAATTGAAAAAAGTGGATTATATTTTAATATGTCATTTTAAGATCAAAATATTACTATAAAATAGAATTTATAAAATTTTCAAAGTCATTTGATTCCTTGATTCTTTTTTAACCATCGATAAACCAGTAATAATATAAATGTTGAATAATTTAATAAAAGATTACAATTTAATTTGAATAAAATTATGTTTATATTATAAAATAATAATAAATATTATGAATTAAAATATGGAATCCAATTTATCATATTAAATTCACATAATTGATCAAATAGAGATTAAATTTAATCTCGTAAAACATTATGAAGATGAGTTTTCCTCATAATTTTCCCCAAAATTATAATTATTTTCATAAATCAATAAAATTAAAATTTAATTACAAATGCTCTAATTTTATTTTTAATAATATGTGTGAACTAATTTAACATTGAATCTAAAAAAAAGTATCTTCGTAAATTATTTTAATGAGATGAAATTTTTCCATATCAAATCAAATCACACATTATAACATAAATTCTATAAAAATAACCCAATTCTACTTTTATTAGGATAAAATTTAAAATAAAATAATTTATTAAATTTAAAATTATAATATTCGGAAATATTTTTATTCAATAAACCCATATAACACATAAAATTAAAATTAATAATAATTCAACACTATCAGTTTTGAATGAATAAAATACATTATATTCTTATAGGGATATAAATATACCAAATATAATTAATTAATATTTATAAATATTTTAATTGATTTATTATAATAATTTCCATTGATGTTACACCAAGTTCCATCACTTATTATTAGAGTCATCATGCATTATTTATATCGATGTATTGATTACAAATAATATAATTTATATAGATGATTCTCAAAAGGTTTAACACTAGTGATTACTTAACGAAAGATGATTGAATCAAAAATTTATGTTCATTTAATGATAAATTGATTATCATATTAATATTTGTTTTTAATTTTTATATTTTAAAAAATGACATAATAATCATTAGAATATTAACACTACATACTATTTACATGAAAAATACCATGGTAATCTAGACATCATAAGAAAATTAAGTGGGTGTATTTGGAATGTTGTTAGAGAATATATATATATATATACACATATCATCTTGAAAAGTTGTTGGATACTATTCATTAAACTAGTAACCCTATGGTTACTATTTTGTGGAATACTGTTTGTGGTATATTATTCACCCACCAAACCTATATATCCCACCATATTCCATGATTAAACTCAATGTATGGATTTTTGTTCCCATGCAACCAAATAAATACAAATAATGAAATTCATTTGTCAAATAAAAAAGTATTTATTATAAACACATTGGGTTTAGTGATACATAATGATATGTAATGAAATTATTTTTATTTTACTATATGGAATTAATAATAAATTTGAGTTTAATTAAAGATTATTTTATTATTAAAATGTATTATTACAGTGTTTTGGACAATCATGAAGTTAGACCGACCTGTTTAGGTTGTGGTTAATTAATTATTATTTTGAATTAGTTTACAAATGTCATTTTGTAATAATTTGTATTTACATGATATAATTGTATGATGTGTGCACTGTCATCCCATTCATATATGTAATAATCCAATATTTTTCCATATTTTGTATGGTAAAAAGGTATATATTAATTCAGAGTAATGATCGCCTATATGTGTCTGTGCGTTGTAAAAATGGTGGTGTTCCCAATAATGTGGTTTCAGTGGAGAATTGAGGTGGAACAAAAAATTTAATAATGAAATGAAGTCTGATGGGAACAAAAACTCGAGTTGGATTATTGATCTTGTAATTTCCCTGGGGTGTTTTTTAACCCACTATCCAGTAATCGGATAACAATAATTAATAGATAATGATCACATCATATTTTATTTATTTTGATATTTATGGTTAATATTTATTGAATTTGTGGATGATACAAAATTACATTAATTATTTAAAAATCATTAATAGATAAAACATATATATTAATGTGATTAATGTATTCCATTTATCTATTATAAATGTTTTTATTGATATTAATGAGATAAATAAATATGAATATGATCATATTTCAGTTGGAATATTGTAACGTCCCGGTTCCGGAAGATACCCAGAGGCTCCCCATACGCCGTTGGTCACATGGCCTCAAGCGCATTTCCTTGAATGCTACAGGAATTCAACTAGCAGTGAGGGCCTTGGGTGTGATAGTGGGGAAACTATGACCTCATTGGCAGAGTACACAACAGACGTAAACAAATACATGAAATAGAGGATGCAGTAATAATATTATACGAATATAAACTGAAGAAGTCTTGTAGAATAAACTGAAAAACATATATAAAATAATGAATGATAAATATGTATAATAATGAAGTGAAATAATGAACAATGCATAAATATAATACTAAACCAAGTACAAAAGGAAAAAAGTAATTATCCCCCCAACATCACAAGCCTAAGCATGGTCTCGTGCTCTCCAGCTCTATAGCAAGTCAGGTACGTGAAGTAGAGGAGTGTTTTCCCTTATCTATACCTGAAATAATATAATCTGTTTGGCCTAAAAAACATTCCCCAAAAATGGTGTGAGACTAATCCCAGTAGGCAACCACCATGAGAACACTTCCAAACAGTCAATGACAATATGGCAGACAAAAGTACAGAAAGCAAAAAATAGGAAGGTACTCAACAGTAAACAATCCACAGTTCAGTATCAAGAAACAAATAAACATATAGATAAACACAACATGTAACCCTCTTGTAAGCACACTCAATCTGACCCCTCTTTTCGAACATAAAAAGTACAAGAAACCCTCTAGGATGTACACTCAGTCTAGACCATCTGGTTCTGCTAAGGTATACACTCTCTAAGGAATCACTCTCCGTCAATTCCTCCTATAGTCTCGTATCATAACTAAAGGCACTCTATGGAAGCACATATGTCACATTCCCTATGTGACCCATGTCTAGGAAGTAAAGGCACTTTGAGGAAGAACTCAATGCCGATTCCCATATGTTCTCACATTGTAAAATATAAAGACAATCTAGAAAAGCCATCAACGTACATTCTGTATATGGTCTATACAGAAAGTTCTCACAACCCCATGTAATTCAAGAAAGTGTAGAAGTGCATAATGGAAAAGGTAAACCTAAGGAACTATATGGATACCATTCTATATCACAACATCATAATAGTACAACAGTCACACTATCCTTCAATACGAGGAATGGGAAATTAAACAGCAGCCTAATAGGAAATCAAGACCCAAAGAACCAATGGGAAAAATTTGTTTGGTAAATATATCCAATGAACAATTATTAACCCTATTCACAATCAATAATCATCTAATCAGGCATACAACATAGTAGAGACACAATAGGGATAAAACGGTAAATGCGCAATAACCCGTTCATGGGTATTGGGAAATGATTCACATAAAACTCAAGGACTGTCTACAGAAAGGAACCAACCTCTTACTTTGGTGTTGGGAGATCAATTTACATGAACCACAAGGTTGGATATTCCTTAGAAAGCCTCATATTTACAAAAGCGTATAAAATTTTCAACCCATGATAACTCACGAAAGAGGAGAAGTCAAAGAATGGTGATCTAGTAGAAGAGAGAACCCACTGATGAACTGGGTTTAGATGGAGACGATTTTTTCCATCAGAAGAAACCCATGTGTGTTTGATGATAAAAAACAAAATACATGGTGTGTACTTTTGATGTACATGGTGTGTACTCTCTATTTCCATACTCCTCATTAGGTTCCCTCTATGTCATCCCACATGGTTGTGTGCAAGACCGCTACACGACAAGCACACAACTACACGTGATGACCATGTACATGATGTGTACTCATATATAACACATTTTGTACTTCAAAAATTTCCAAAAAACTCATCTTTTCCAAAAAACTCCATAAAAAAGAAAAACATACCTGAAAAGAAGATCCTGGTTCTTACAAACTTCTCCCCTTAAAGAAAATCATCAAAACATTTCTCTAGCAAGGCGGGGTAGAAGAAGAATCCTTGAATAGCACCGGTCACTGGGATCATACATCGGCCTCCCTCTCCCATGTCTCGTCCAGTACCCACCCGTGCTGCCACAACACTCGCACCAGAGGAACAGATTGGCCACAAAGAACCTTTGTACTATGATCGACAATCCAGATAAGATGCTCCTCGAACGAAGCACCCACATCCAACTCAACCTCCTCATGCTGAAATACATGAGACTAGTCTAAGAAGTAACGTTGAACCTGAGAAATGTGGAAAACATCATGCATAGCTAGGTACCTCTTAGGTAACTGAAACTGATAAGAAACTGGCCTCATTCACACCAACAACTCAAACAGCCCGACGTACCTTAGTGAAAGAATACCCTGTCTCCTAATCCTCTTATGTCCCAACATCAGTGTGACACATAGAAAAACATGATCCCAAACCTCTAACTCCAGAGGTCATCTCCACTGATCTGCATAATAATTTTTTTGAGACTGTGTAGTAGCCATCCCTTTCTGAATCATCTCTATCGGCTCTGTGGCCTCCTTGACAAGACAAGGTCCCAGCAAAGTTGCATATCCTGCCTCCAGCCAACATAAGGGTGATCGGCATGGCCTATCATACAAAGCCTCAAAAGGATACATCTGAATGGCTTCTTGAAAACTATTATTTTTTGAAAACTCCACAACAGGTATATATTTCTCCTAATAACCTCCAAAATCTAGGTTGCATGCTTGGAGCGTGTCCTCAAACACATGAATTGTACACTCAGACTGGCCATTAGTCTAGGGATGGTACATTGTACCACAAAAAGTACATGTGTACCAAAATCCTTCTAAATCCAATTCCATACTCGAGAGGTAAAACAATAATCTCTATTTGAAACAATGGAGTATGGAACTCCATGTAGACGTACAATCTCATAGATGTACAACTGTCTTAGATCATCAGCACTGAAGGTCTCCTTGATCGTCAATAAGTGAGATAACTTTGTGAGACTCTCAATGACAACCCTAACTGCATCATTTAATCGAGGTGACCTCGACAACCTGGTCACTAAGTCCACCCCTCATCCTTCCACTTCCACATGGGATTGGGTAACTATAGTAAGAGCTATGATCATCTTTGATGCTCTTCCTTCACATACTGACAAGAGGAACACCTCATGACGAAACCTGCAATGTCCATATTCATACCTGGGAATGAATACATATAGAGTATATCACGATACATCTTGGTGACACCAGGAAAAACTTCCCAATGTAAGGAATGAGAGTCCTACATCATCTCCCTGTGTGACAATATTCTCCTCCAATAGGAATTCATGATATTTTTAGGTAATATTACCATTTCCCACACTTTTGTACTTAAATATACAAAAAAAATCAATTAATAAAATCAAAATTCATTTCTCTCTTTAGTAGAATATATGTTTTAATCAAAATAAATGACTACCAAAACTAAATTCTGGAATATTTATAACAATTTCAAAATGATTTTTAATGTTATATATACCGTTTTTACATAAAAATAATGAATGTATTTTTAATTTTTTTTCAAAAACATACCAATTTGGATTTTACCAATAATGTAAAAGTAATACTTTTTCAAATGGGTATTTAATTAATAGTATAGTCAACAAAATTGACCAATAATTGTATTTTAAAAATTCGGTTATATGATTAAAAATTATTTCACTTTAATATATTAACAAAATAATTTTTACACATTCTATTTTAAACGACTCTTTCAAAATGGATATATTCCTCAAGAATGTGTTTAATAAATTTTTTAATGTATTTTTATTCATCACGGGAAAAACCAATTATTATTATTCAAAGGGTTTTATTTTTTATTGATGTCATCCTTTTTAGTAATTTGGATACATTTCGATAATTTTGTCCATGGAATGTATTGAGGATCACATTCATGATTCATTTTTTTAGTCATTAACAATCCTCTAAAATTTTCATATTCTTTGAATTAATGGAAATTTGAATTTCCTTAATTATATATATTATTTATCATTGAAATAATAATTAATATATAAGATATTATTTTTACATATTGATTTATAAATTGAATTTTAATTTTTTAGGTTGTGATATATTGATGAATTTTTATAATCTACCCAATATAGATAATTGATGGTAATGATATTTGATCACGAATTAAGTTGATTATTTCATATAAGAGGAGTTATTTGGAAATGAAAATAGGATTATTTCATAGTTATAAATATCCTATTGATTCATCAGTTGTCTTATTTCACGAATCGGTAAGCGGATATAAATTATGTTTAATAAACCTGGTGGGTATTTACTGTGTAGTTTTAAAATATCATAGATATATATAATGATTGTATACAGATCTTGGTTATGATATTTGATTCCTTATATCTTATGTCGATGTAGTAATTCAGTCACAATTCCATATACTTGTGTGGGGTCACTTTACTTTAGATGCCCTATAAAACCCATTACATCATATCTTCTACATGGATTTAAGAAAAAGTTAATATATCACAGGTTTATATGATCTACTAAATCATGGACAGTGATGTTTTATAAAATTATCCACTATAAACATATTTTTTAAGGTGATCATGGTTTTCCTCCCATTTGAATATTACCATCATTAATATCATTCTTTATTAAACCCATCACAACATCAGAATAATATTTTCCAATTCCATCCATTCTGGTTTATTGTTCTCTTGGTGCAACACTACTATAGATTCTCTATTTAATATAAAGAAAACCATTATGAAAATAAAATTTTTAGATAAATAAAAAAGGTAATATTCAAATTTACTCCAACGATATCCAAAAAATATAATTCATTTGGATTCTTATGTACATTATCATTACCTATAAATTTTTATAAACCAAACAGTAATGTAGATGTTAAGTACCTCATGCTTATTCGATCCATAATTTCAATTCTAAATATGAAGAAATTTTTACTCCTTGATGAATTTGTTTTCATGTTTGGAGTTTTATAAATTTATTTAATAAATCATACAATATTAAATTATACATTTCAATGTATACATGTCCTCTTGGAATCCATATTTCTCAGAATAGAAGACATTTAAAATAACCCCCATTTTTTATTCATTAATAATCATTATTATTTTAATCATGAAATCATTTTTTCCTACTCATCACTAAAAACATTGAGAATTATGAGAAACCTTGTTATATGTATGAAAATATATTCATGGGATAAAAAAATAAATCTACTTGTACATTTTAAAATAATGGGGTTATAAATGAGATTCTTCTTTTATAATAATTTCCATTAATCCCAAATAATAATTTATAAATGTATTAAATTTGATTTTTTTCCCTTATATATTCACAAAACACACCATAAGAAAACATAAAATAATATCATAATCATTAGGGTTTTCTGGAAATAATAAAAACCCATGAATAAATAGTTTTGATAAAAACACACATTCATTCCATAAAAGATAAAAATAATTCCCTTAAAACATATGATCATTAACTAATATTTGTAAATTAAAAAATTTAGATGAATTCTTGTTAAATTGAATAATGAATTCTGGTAGGCCTATATTCACATAAAATTTATATAATAATGTTATGAACCCTTACATATAGAATAACCAATATGTTCATCTTCCATCATAATTCTACAGAGAAAATTATCATTACATAATTCAATAGTGAGTTAAACTTATCTCACCAATCATCATATTTATATCATGATGACTTTCCATCTGTAATCATTTTGCAATAACTATAACATACAGGAAAACATAAAATATTCAATTTTCTATATCAAACATATATAAAATATTTTTTTGAACAAATAATTAAACAAAAATAGATATTGATATATCAATTTTCATTGATGACAAATTTTTTAAAAAAAGGTACTCATGCAAATTGGAAGAATCATTTTCAATGAATAATATATATATTTATAATGGAATCCCAGAATCAATTAATGGTTCTAATATGTAAAATGACTATCAATGTTGTATTTGTTAAATTCGAACACTCATTTTTCTGAGTAAAAAAAATTTATTGTTTTGTATAAAATATGTAAAATGATTCCTCATGAAGGATTGGAAAGAAAATATACAAGTGAAATAAATTTTATTCTTAAAATAATTTATGTCTTTATAAATACATTTAAAAATAATTTTTTTTTATTTTTGATATGGATGAAAAATGATTATACAATAAATTTCTATTCATTTAAAACAAGTTATTTTTCTGAATTTTTCTCTAGAATCAAATCTGGCTCAAATTGTACATTCTATATCATCCAGAATAAAATAATTATTTTTATTATTTACTTATGTAATAATATTTTCTGGATAAATACTATTTTTAGTTTATTTGTTATGAATTTATTTATAATTACAATATAAATAAAGCTCATGTAATATGTTTTAACAATATTCGGGTCACATATCTAAAATGAAATTTGTATGTTTACTATGGTCAATATAGAATTTATTACACTATCTCTAAAATAATAAAAAACACATAATTAAATTATACTCTTAAAACTAACTAGTATTGATGTTTATGAAAAATTTATTATATTACAATCCTTCAAATGGTAGGTTGTTGGTACATGACAATAACATTTCCATTTTTTACTGAAAATGATTGATAGAAGGTAATAATTACTTAATAATTACATAATTATAATTATTTAATAATCATAAAGTGATTTCTGTAAATTTTAAAATATATATATTTCATTCTATGTGGTCAGGAAAAAAATACCATCACCTCATATGTGTGGTAATCAACACATACGTGCAATTAATGTTATAAATTTTAAATTTTGACAATGACAAGAAATTAGATGACAAACTATATTTACAAAATGATTAATATTACATTAATATGATATTTGTATATATATAAATTAAATCTATCAAAAAACCATTTATGAGAGGCTATGATGGAAAACATTTTACGTTGGGTCATGATGTTATAGTCCACTGTACATTGGAATGATGAATTGATTTAGCATTTTATTTGAAAAAGGGAATGATATGTATTATCAAATTTTCCTGAAAAAAAATTCTATATAGAATATAATCGTATCATTACATCAATATGATGGAAAAATAGTTGGATGAGGTGGAATATGAAATTAAATGAAGTCAAGGGGTTACGAATTATACCTATTATTTAGTAAACACCTTTATTTTTTACCTAAAGTCTTCCATCTTAAAGTTTCATATAATAATAGGGACTATATGAAATGGTGTGAGATTTAGGGATGGTTTTTGGGAAACTGTAGGAAAATCCAATTTCGTTTTATGTTTTTTAGGAGGATACATGTGTGTCGTTATTTAAGTTAGGGAGAGTATACAAATGAATTTTATAATAAAATTAGAATATATTAATGTATTATCAATGAAAAATTGAAAAAATTTGATTATATTTTAATATGTCATTTTAAGATCAAAATATTACTATAAAATAGAATTTATAAAATTTTCAAAGCCATTTGATTCCTTGATTCTTTTTTAACCATCGATAAACCTGTAATAATATAAATGTTGAATCATTTAATAAAAGATTACAATTTAATTTGAATAAAATTATGTTTATATTATAAAATAATAATAAATATTATGAATTAAAATATGGAATCCAATTTATCATATTAAATTCACATAATTGATCAAATAGAGATTAAATTTAATCTCGTAAAACATTATGAAGATGAGTTTTCCTCATAATTTTCCCCGAAATTATAATTATTTTCATAAATCAATAAAATTAAAATTTAATTACAAATGCACTAATTTTATTTTTAATAATATGTGTGAACTAATTTAACATTGAATCTAATAAAAAAAAGTATCTTCGTAAATTATTTTAATGAGATGAAATTTTTCCATATCAAATCAAATCACACATTATAACATAAATTCTATAAAAATAACCCAATTCTACTTTTATTAGGATAAAATTTAAAATAAAATAATTTATTAAATTTAAAATTATAATATTCGGAAATATTTTTATTCAATAAACCCATATAACACATAAAATTAAAATTAATAATAATTCAACACTATCAGTTTTGAATGAATAAAATACATTATATTCTTATAGGGATATAAATATACCAAATATAATTAATTAATATTTATAAATATTTTAATTGATTTATTATAATAATTTCCATTGATGTTACACCAAGTTCCATCAATTATTATTAGAGTCATCATGCATTATTTATATCGATGTATTGATTACAAATAATATAATTTATATAGATGATTCTCAAAAGGTTTAACACTAGTGATTACTTAACGAAAGATGATTGAATCAAAAATTTATGTTCATTTAATGATAAATTGATTATCATATTAATATTTGTTTTTAATTTTTATATTTTAAAAAATGACATAATAATCATTAGAATATTAACACTACATACTATTTACATGAAAAATACCATGGTAATCTAGACATCATAAGAAAATTAAGTGGGTGTATTTGGAATGTTGTTAGAGAATATATATATATATACACATAACATCTTGAAAAGTTGATGGATACTATTCATTAAACTAGTAACCCTATGGTTACTATTTTGTGGAATACTGTTTGTGGTATATTATTCACCCACCAAACCTATATATCCCACCATATTCCATGATTAAACTCAATGTATGGATTTTTGTTCCCATGCAACCAAATAAATACAAATAATGAAATTCATTTGTCAAATAAAAAAGTATTTATTATAAACACATTGGGTTTAGTGATACATAATGATATGTAATGAAATTATTTTTATTTTACTATATGGAATTAATAATAAATTTGAGTTTAATTAAAGATTATTTTATTATTAAAATGTATTATTACAGTGTTTTGGACAATCATGAAGTTAGACCGACCTGTTTAGGTTGTGGTTAATTAATTATTATTTTGAATTAGTTTACAAATGTCATTTTGTAATAATTTGTATTTACATGATATAATTGTATGATATGTGCACTGTCATCCCATTCATATATGTAATAATCAAATATTTTTCCATATTTTGTATGGTAAAAAGGTATATATTAATTCAGAGTAATGATCGCCTATATGTGTATGTGCGTTGTAAAAATGGTGGTGTTCCCAGTAATGTGGTTTCAGTGGATAATTGAGGTGGAACAAAAAATTTAATAATGAAATGAAGTCTGATGGGAACAAAAACTCGAGTTGGATTATTGATCTTGTAATTTCCCTGGGGTGTTTTTTAACCCACTATCCAGTAATCGGATAACAATAATTAATAGATAATGATCACATCATATTTTATTTATTTTGATATTTATGGTTAATATTTATTGAATTTGTGGATGATACAAAATTACATTAATTATTTAAAAATCATTAATAGATAAAACATATATATTAATGTGATTAATGTATTCCATTTATCTATTATAAATGTTTTTATTGATATTAATGAGATAAATAAATATGAATATGATCATATTTCAGTTGGAATATTGTAACGTCCCGGTTCCGGAAGATACCCAGAGACGCCCCATACGCGGTTGGTCACATGGCCTCAAGCGCATTTCCTTGAATGCTACAGGCATCCAACTAGCAGTGAGGGCCTTGGGTGTGATAGTGGGGAAACTATGTCCTCATTGGCAGAGTACACAACAGAAGTAAACAAATACATGAAATAGAGGATGCAGTAATAATATTATACGAATATAAACTGAAGAAGTCTTGTAGAATAAACTGAAAAACATATATAAAATGATGAATGATAAATATGAATAATAATGAAGTGAAATAATGAACAATGCATAAATATAATACTAAACCAAGTACAAAAGGGAAAAAGTAATTATCCCCCCAACATCACAAGCCTAAGCATGGTCTCGTGCTCTCCAGCTCTATAGCAAGTCAGGTACCTGAAGTAGAAGAGTGTTTTCCCTTATCAATACCTGAAATAATATAATCTGTTTGGCCTAAAAAACATTCCCCAAAAATGGTGTGAGACTAATCCCAGTAGGCAACCACCATGAGAACACTTCCAAATAGTCAATGACAATATGGCAGACAAAAGTACAGAAAGCATAAAATAGGAAGGTACTCAACAGTAAACAATCCACAGTTCAGTATCAAGAAACAACTAAACATATAGATAAACACAACATGTAACCCTCTTGTAAGAACACTCAATCTAACCCCTCTTTTCGAACATAAAAAGTACAAGAAACCCTCTAGGATGTACACTCAGTCTAGACCATCTGGTTCTGCTAAGGTATACACTCTCTAAGGAATCACTCTCCGTCAATTCCTCCTATAGTCTCGTATCATAACTAAAGGCACTCTATGGAAGCACATATGTCACATTCCCTATGTGACCCATGTCTAGGAAGTAAAGGCACTCTGAGGAAGAACTCAATGCCGATTCCCATATGGTCTCACATTGTAAAATATAAATACAATCTAGAAAAGCCATCAACGTACATTCTGTATATGGTCTATACAGAAAGTTCTCACAACCCCATGTAATTCAAGAAAGTGTAGAAGTGCATAATGGAAAAGGTAAACCTAAGGAACTACATGGATACCATTCTATATCACAACATCATAATAGTACAACAGTCACACTATCCTTCAATACGAGGAATGGGAAATTAAACAGCAGCCTAATAGGAAATCAAGACCAAAAGAACCAATGGGAAAAATTTGTTTGGTAAATATATCCAAAGAACAATAATTAAGCCTATTCACAATCAATAATCATCTAATCAGGCATACAACATAGTAGAGACACAATAGGGATAAAACGGTAAATGTGCAATAACCCGTTCATGGGTATTGGGAAATGTTTCACATAAAACTCAAGGACTGTCTACAGAAAGGAACAAACCTCTTACTTTGGTGTTGGGAGATCAATTTACATGAACCAAAAGGTTGGATATTCCTTAGAAAGCCTCATATTTACAAAAGCGTATAACATTTTCAACCCATGATAACTCACGAAAGAGGAGAAGTCAAAGAATGGTGATCTAGTAGAAGAGAGAACTCACTGATGAACTGGGTTTAGATGGAGACGATTTTGTCCATCAGAAGAAACCCATGTGTGTTTGATGATAAAAAAAAAATACATGGTGTGTACTTTTGATGTACATGGTGTGTACTCTCTATTTTCATACTCCTCATTAGGTTCCCTCTATGTCATCCCACATGGTTGTGTGCAAGACCGCTACATGACAAGCACACAACTACACGTGATGACCATGTACATGATGTGTACTCATATAGAACAAATCTTGTACTTCAAAAATTTCCAAAAAACTCATCTTTTCCAAAAAACTCCATAAAAAAGAAAAACATACCTGAAAAGAAGATCCTGGTTCTTACAAACTTCTCCCCTTAAAGAAAATCATCAAAAAATTTCTCTAGCCAGGCGGGGTAGAAGAAGAATCCTCGAATAGCACCGGTCACTGGGATCATACATCGGCCTCCCTCTCCCATGTCTCGTCCAGTACCCACCCGTGCTGCCACAACACTCGCACCAGAGGAACAGATTGGCCACAAAGAACCTTTGTACTATGATCGACAATCCAGATAAGATGCTCCTCGAACGAAGCACCCACATCCAACTCAACCTCCTCATGCTGAAATACATGAGACTAGTCTAAGAAGTAAGGTTGAACCTGAGAAATGTGGAAAACATCATGCATAGCTAGGTACATCTTAGGTAACTGAAACTGATAAGAAACTGGCCTCATTCACACCAACAACTCAAACAGCCCGACGTACCTCAGAGAAAGCATACCCTGTCTCCTAATCCTCTTATGTCCCAACATCAGTGTGATACATAGAAAAACATGATCCCAAACCTCTTACTCCAGAGGTCATCTCCACTGATCTGCATAATAATTTTTTTGAGACTGTGTAGTAGCCATCCCTTTCTGAATCATCTCTATCGGCTCTGTGGCCTCCTTGACAAGACGAGGTCCCAGCAAAGTTGCATATCCTGCCTCCAGCCAACATAAGGGTGATCGGCATGGCCTATCATACAAAGCCTCAAAATGATACATCTGAATGGCTTCTTGAAAACTATTATTGTTGGAAAACTCCACAAGAGGTATATATTTCTCCTAATAACCTCCAAAATCTAGGATGCATGCTTGGAGCGTGTCCTCAAACACATGAATTGTACCCTCAGACTGGCCATTAGTCTGGGGATGGTAAATTGTACCACAAAAAGTACATGTGTACCAAAATCCTTCTAAATCCAATTCCATTCTCGAGAGGTAAAACAATAATCTCTATTTGAAACAATGGAGTATGGAACTCCATGTAGACGTACAATCTTATAGATGTACAACTGTCTTAGATCATCAGCACTGAAGGTCTCCTTGATCGTCAATAAGTGAGATAACTTTGTGAGACTCTCAATGACAACCCTAACTGCATCATTTAATCGAGGTGACCTCGACAACCTGGTCACTAAGTCCACCCCTCATCCTTCCACTTCCACTTGGGATTGGGTAACTATAGTAAGAGCTATGATTGTCTTTGATGCTCTGCCTTCACATACTGACAAGAGGAACACCTCATGATGAAACCTGCAATGTCCATATTCATACCTGGGAATGAATACAGATAGAGTATATCACGATACATCTTGGTGACACCAGGAAAAACTTCCCAATGTAAGGAATGAGAGTCCTACATCATCTCCTCGTGTGTGTTTTTGGGAACCCATACGCACCCCCATAAATACAAGATCTCATCCTCACCTATGGTCCATCCAGGAATAGGGTTCTCTCCTGACACGCTCTCCCATTGGACTAGGCCTTCATAATTTTATATATGCCTCATTCAAACACAATAAAGAAGAGTAGAGGAAATAGTTATAGAAGATATAAATGTTTTCCCTTATTTTTTGTGCACCACCAAATGAATCTCAGAGAAGTGATCCATAAGTTTCCACTCACTGTTGTCCTCCTAAACATCCTGTATATGAGTCCTCCTACTCAACGCATCATCCACTACGTTGCCTTTCCCATGTGTATAGGCATGCTCAAAGATAAAAGACTGAAGGTACTCAACCAAACTGCGATATCTCAAATTCAGATCACACATGGTTAAGATGTACTTGAGAAACTTATGGTAGGTGAAAACCACAAAATTATCTCCCAAAAGATAGTGTCTCCAATAGTGTAAGGCATGAACAACAGCTTCCAACTTCAGATCATGAATCGGGTAATTCCTCTCATGTGGCCCCAATTGCTGATACCTGTATGCAAAGACTTCACCTCCCATCATGAGCACAGCTCCCAGCCCGATACCTGAAGAATCACTGTTAACATTATAGTTGTTTCTCGGATCTAGAAAGAATAGTATCAGTTTTGAAGTCAACCTCCCTTTCATCTCTTGAATGGCTGACTGATAAAAATATGACCATGAGGACATCACACCTTTCTTAGTTAGACATGTTAGCTCTGAACCTAAGCATGAAAAGTCATTGATGAAACTTTATAGTATCCAGCCACCCCTAGAAAACTCTACACATCAAATATGTTCTATGGATGCTCACAAGAATCTACAGCTCTCACTTTCTCTATGTCTACTAATACACGTTCCTTTGAGATAAAATGACCCAGTAAGTGAATCTAATCCATCAATTAATGGAATTTTAAGGGCTTATCATATAATAGATTCTCCCTATATGTACTCAAAATGATCTCAATATAGGTAGCATAGTCGGGTAGAGTGTGCGAGTACACCAAGATATCATCCACGATGACCATGATGAAGGAATCCAAGTATGGATGGAACACATGGTTCATCAGTCCCATGAAAACTACATGCACATTCGTGATACCAAACAACATAACCATATACATGTATAGAACATAACTTATCTAGAAGGATGTAAGAGGTATATCAGATGGTCTAACGTCCAAATGATTATAACTAGACCTGAAGTCAGTCTTCGAGAACACCAGGTCTCCTCGAATCTGATAAAAAATATCATCAATCCATAGAAAGGGATATCGGTTCTTGATCATCAACTGGTTCAGCTTCTGATAATCCACATTATGCCTAAGGGTATCATCTGGCTTCATTGCAAATAGGACAGGTGAATCTCAAGGATAAGTACTGGGTTGGATGAAAACCCTTTGCCTCTAACTCCTCGAACTGCTTCTTGAGCTCCTACAACTCTGATTTTTTATCCCATAAGGTGAAACGGACACTGGTGCCACTCCTAGAACATGGTAAATAGAAATGTATGAATCACACTCCAAAGGAAAACCTGAAAATTCATCTAGAAAGACAACTCTTAAATGATCCACCACTTGAGGAAAGTCTAACTATGAAGTCCCCTGGTCATCATGATATAGAATAGAAATATGGGTTGTAACTTATCCTAACCCATGATGCTCTGGGCCCGCACTACATTCCTAGATAGCCCACTCTCCCTTATGAAGAAGTGATATTCCCTCTTGTCATATAAAACTCACCTTGTGACGATATCAATCGACGAAGGGTTGTAAGGGAACTAGCTAGTACATCCCAAGAATGACATCATAGCCATTCACCTCTAGGACATCGAGGTCCCATAAAAAGTTACACCTAGCAACCTCTAGAGGGAAATCATTTCACTAACATACACTAGCTGTTCTAGTCCCCAACGGAGTGTCAAAAGACAATATATCTGCAGGGGGAAAGATATAGTGTCTGGGGATCTCCACAATAGAAACAAATATAATGCAACGGGAAACCCCTATATTGAAAAAATCTGAATATAATACTGAGGAAACTAGGATCGTACGTCGAACTATAGAATGTCCCAGATTATACTCTTTCTGTGTCTACTTCACTACAAATGTCTGGCCTGCACGGCGGCCATGTGACCATGCTTGACCACTCTGAGCTGATCCACTCTACTTTCACTGAAAGACATATTACTGACCACCATGACCATGGTCTCCACCTCAGCCTGAAAGTCTATAAGATCTCTAGTTCCCTGATTTTTGAAATATTTATGGCGTCTCTCCCAACCAAGGAGTCATAAAAGAACCCCAATCACTAGCGGATGGTGAGTAGATCTGACAGAAGTGCTGAAGGTGACCCATCTGGCCACATGATAGGCACTCCACTGGGTCTCTGGGCTAGTATGGCCTAGTATTCACACACTTCCCAGACTAGTATCACACCATATGAATACTAGATGAAGTGTCTAGCCTCCTTGAATCATTGCCTGATTACTCCATGTGGTGCTTCTTACTGTCTGTTGGTGGGATGATAACTCCAGATGCTAAGCCACCATGGCTCACAACTCCGAAATCCCTCAGATTTCACTCTGTGATCAGCACATAGATAACGATAGATGTGATATAAGTCAACCATAAGATGTTCACATGTGATCAGATGTCGTGCCTTAGGCCAACCATGAACATCCTTTCCATGAATATCTGATCACATCTAGAAATAGGTGTGAAGCATTGTATCTCAGTAATGTGGGAGGAATACACCATAACAAAAAGTTTACCATGCTCCAAACTCATAAACTCTAAGTCACGATCATCCATCAAGGTCACTAGATAGAAGTATTCATTGATGAAGTGTTGAAACTCATCCCACGTCATAACCTGTTGGCATCCCGCCTATGAAATCACATCCCACCACCTATTAGAGGAGTCCCAAAACATATAGGTAGCGATCTTGACCCTCCTCTCTGGAGGCATCTCCAGATGCTCAATGATTGTAAGCATGGACTCTCACCATGACTCAGTAGCCTGGGGTCCTCCATCCACTGAGAAAGTGGTAGGATGCTGCTTCTAGAAGACCCGCGTCAAATCTACCATATACAGGGCAAGAGGCAGTACTCCTTAAAAGGTCTACAACATCTTCATAATTAATTCCCTAAACTATGCATCATCACCTATGTCCATTATAATGGCTGGTGCCAAGACTGGCACAACAGGAGGATCTACGGGTAGTCCCTGATCAACCACATCTGGTCTCCGATCACTCCCCTACTACTGGCGCCCAACCGGAGGACTTCTCGGTGATATTACTCTTCATGGTCAAATGCACACATTTGATCAAGATTATCAGGGACAGAAAACAAGGATTTTAAGAAGGGCACATGTGAAAGAAAGAATTCAACTTTTACAAAATATGACTACACGGTGTGTGCCCTTGAGTCCTTTTCATGGGAATGTACTCTTGCCTAAACTAGTCGTGTAACACCCCAAACACACGACATGTTCTCCTATCACACGTCGTGTACTTGAATCCTATTCCCCTACCAGAGTCCTTCTACATGGTTAATCCACATGGATCTCCTACGACAAGACTACATAGCGTGTTCAGGATGGACACAACGTGCATGTGAATGGATCACACGACCCCTGTTATTTGTTACATGGCCGACTACGTAGCTGAAACTACACGGCATGTTCCATGCGGACACAACATGTACGATAAGGATAACATCAACATGTGTTGTTCATGACACGGCAGGGTACCTAGGTTAGACTACACATCGTGTTCAATGCAGACACGACATGTATAGATTAAGGTCTTATCCATCCGTATTTGTTGGTGACACAGACTGAAAAAAGGCCGACATGACACGACATGTTTTTCTTGTACATGGTGTGTTCCCACTGGATCTTCCCCATCCCGTGTCTCTACCCACACATCCTACGAAATGGTCAGAGACTACACGACATGTACATAAAGTTCATGATGTGTACTTAATAAAAAGTATATATTCCCAAACAGAAGAACACATGGTGTGTAAATAACATTACACGGTGTGTAATCTTGCTTTTTCCGGACCATATGTCTCAGAAACTACTCCGGAACCCAGAAAACACTAAAATGATCATTGAAAGTGCCAAATTCAGAGTAGTGAGGGCCCATACTCCCCACAAATCAATGCTTGGAATCATAAACATGTTATAACAACGTAACAAGTCAATGATCCACAAAATTCCGGTCCATGAGGGCCCATAACACCTCAAGAACCAAATTTTGGCATTCTTTCAAAGAAAACCTCACACAAACAATACCCTATCAAATAGTAGGTATTTTATCAAGGAATATATCAGAACAACATGCATATTCTACAAAACATCTATCACGACAACATTAAATTGCAAATGCATCCTAAATAGAATGGAAAGAATGCATGACATGTGATTTCTAACAAGTGCATATTAGATGGATGTGATGGCATACCCTCATCTCACCTGGTTGTGACAGAAATAAAATCTAAATAACATCAACAATAATAGTAGGAATCATGTCAATCACTCATGGTTGAATCAAACCAACTGTAAACTTGTGAAACCATAAACTTTCAATAAATGAGGTAGGATGGATTTTCCCTATACACGGGTTAGCTACTCCCAAGTATATCTTATTACCAAGTACTTATTCCTTCCTATCCCTGGCTAAAGACTCCGAAGAGTAATTCAAGAGAAAATATTTCCATTTATACCAAATTGTAATGTCCTGGTTCTGGAATCCACTCATAGGCACCCCGTACCTAGTTGGACACATGGACTCAAGTGCATTTCCCCGAACACCAGAGGAAACTGACTAGCAGTGATGGCCTTGTGTCTGATAGTGTGGAAATTATGCCCTAATTGGCAGAGTACACATCAGAAGTAAAGAAATACATACAAGAGAGGAAGTAATAATAATATTATATGAAAATAAACAGCAGAAGACTGGTAGAGTAAACTGAAGAATATATATAAAATGATGCATGATACATATGAATTAGAAAGTAACAAAACAAATTACAATGCTGAAATATAGAACTAAAACAATTAAAAAAGAAAAACAATAATTATCCCTACATCATCGCAACCCTAAGCTTGGTCTTGTGCTATTCAGCTCCAAGGGAAGTCAAGTACCTGAAGTAGAAGGGTGCTTTCCCTTGTCTATAAATCAAACAATATAATCTGTTTGGGCCCAAAAGCATGGTCCAAACAAGGTGTAAGACTAATCCCAATAGCACACCACCATGATATTTCCTCCTAACAGTCAATGAGTATATGGAAGACAAAAGTACAAAAAGTAGATAAAAAGGAAGGTACATAAAAGTAAACATTCCACATATCAGTATCAAGAAACAACTATACAAGAAGATAAACATGACAGGGAACCCTCTTGGATGCACATTCAGTCTCACGCCTCTTGTCCTACCTAACAAGTAAAAGAAATCCTCTGGGAAGTACACTTACTCTACCCCTCTAGTTCAGATAATGTATAGAAACTCTGAGAATGAAATCCCCATCAATTCCCCATATAGTCTAGTATCATAACTAATGGAGCTCTAGGGAAGCACTTACATCGCATTCCCTTGGGGGCCCATGTCGAGGAACTACATACACTATGATGATGCACTCAACGTCAATTACCCTTGTTCTCTCACATCATAAAATATAAAGACACATTGGAGAATCCCTCAACGTCCATTCTCCCTAGGGTCTATACACAATGTTCTTATGGCCTCGTGTAAGTCAAGAATGTGTAGCAGCATGTAACGGCCAATGTAAACCTCAAGAGATACTTGGGTAGCATTCTACAAAACAAAAACATAACAGAACAACAGTCACAACATACTACAATACTAGGAATGGGAATGTAAAAAGAATCCTTACAGGCAATCAAGACCTAATGGTCTAAACAGGAAAAACATGCTTGGGAAATATATCCAATGCACAAAAATTCATCCTATTCACAATCAATAATCATATACTCAGGCATACAACACTGGAGAAAAACAATAGGGCTAAAAAAGTAAACCCGCAATACCTCGTTCATGGATATTGAAACTTTTTGCACATAAAACTCAAAGACTATTTATGTAAAGGCACAAACAACCTACCTCAGTTTGGGAGATAATGTTACTTGAACCACGAGTCATGATATGCCTTAGAACCCTGTAGATCCATAAAAACGTATAAAACTTTCTACCCACGATAACTCATGAAGGAGTAGAAATCATGGAATGGTGCTCTAAGAGATGAGAGAACTCACTGATTCTATTCTAACACAACTATTGGTGTTTGATTCAGAGGACGGATGCTTGGTCAGGGGCACATCAATGATCTGCGGTTTATTAGGGATCTCAGATGAACTGGGCTGAGATGGTGATGGTTCTGTCCGTCAGACATGACCTCGGTGCCTTTAATGAAAAAAAAATAAATGGCATATAATCACCACTTTCGTACTTCTCTTTAGGCAGCCTCTAGGTAATCCCACATGGTCGTGTGCAAGGCCACTACATGGCCAGCACACAGCTACCCGCGGTGACCAAATTCATGTAGTGTACTCATAAAGTACACATCGTGTACTCATAAAGTACAAGGTGGGTAGTCATAAAGTAAATGGTGTGTATTTAAAAAATTTCTAGATACTCCTCTTTTATAAAAGAACTCTAGAAAAATGAAAAACATACCTGAAAAGAAGATTCATGTTATTACAAATATAAATAAACCTTAAAATCCATAATAGATTATATATGTTATTTTGTGATTTCCATTGATTGAGTTTGAACAAAATCATAAATTTGAGGTATTTAATTCCTTTATTAAGGGGTTTGTAATACTACTAGGATTTATATTTTTATAATATATGGTTGAAATATTTAATTTGATAGAAAAAATATGTATGGTTGTATTACTAATAAATTAGATGAAATATTCTGATTAATTCAAGTTTCATAATGTTGGGATATGAGACTCTGCTCAAAAAATCAATGGGTTTTGAGTTAATGTGTTTTCTAAGCAAAAATAGTTCATTGAAACTCTCTAAGTAGTGGAATATTTGTAGCATAGATTATTATGATATATTTTAAGGATCCTTACACTATTAATGAAAATGATTCTATGTATTCCAAATACAATATTTAAAGGATAAAAAATCGATAAAATAATGGGGGATATTAAATATTGAAAAATATATTTTTTCATAAGTGATAGTCAATATATAAAATTACTAATCTAATTACATAATAATTTTCATATAATCCAATGCAATTACAAAAATTCATTTCAATTAATCATGGAAGAATAATTTTCTAGATATAAAAAAATTTCCAATATTAGTATAGTATATTGAACATTGTATAAAGATATAAAATTATTTTTTTGTGTTGAAGTCCCCAATAAGTATTTAACCAACTTGGGAAATGTGTGTGGTTTAAAAGTGAGCATACGAGAGACCAATAGATGATGTATTTGATGTTTATAGTATAGAGAAATAATGATTTTCCTGTGAGTTTTAATGGAAGAATTATAACCAAATATTTATACCATGATGTCCTACTCATGAATTTTTTTCGAGGGAAATGTGATCCAAGAAATAATTGGTATTACGGTTACAGTAAACAACTAATAATATAATGACAGATTCAGATTAATTCTTGATCATTTAAAATATCTAATTATTTCAAACACTTCACACTATTAACATAATTAGTTTTCTTTCATAAAATGAAAAAATGTATATAATACAAAAATGTTTCTTCTGTATTGTTTAATGAGAAGATAACAACATTAAAATTGTTAAATTATTTGTATTTGTGGTCAAAAAGATAGAAAAAATGTTAAAAAGGTAAAGGGAAAGCACACTTCCAATGGGAACCATTTAAATTTCATCCATGAAACAAATGATAATAAATGTGATAAAATAATTTGAGGATATTTTATTTTAAAATTGAATGATAGTTAAACAAGAACTAAATTAAAATGATCTAAAAATAATTAAGAAGACAATTTTTTATTTACAAAATGCATCATTTTAGACAATTTGTATGTACTATCTGCATTTTGATATTACATTCATGTAACATATTTTTATCCAAGTAAAATAACCATAGAATATATGTATCATTACCCTAGTCAATGGATCTTTTCATAAGAGTCTGAGAAATGGGGATTAACTGGTAATGAGTTAAAAGGATGCAATGAATGATTTCCATGATTATTGATTCTAGGAGAATATTTTTTTAATGAAACCAAAAAAGTTTACATATGTTCGTTAGAAACATGAAGACATTATTTATTTTAGAATAAATTTTTTGTGGTGTTCTTTACTCAACTAATGTACTAATTATACATGATTGGTAAAATATCATTGATGAATATAAAATGTAAGACCCAATAAAACTATGATCTAAAAGTATTATTCTATTTTAAGTAAATATATATTTATTTCCCAAGGATATACATAATATTATTTTTAAGTACTTATTATCTATAAACAAAATGTATTTTTAGAAAACATACTTATCCAATTTCAAATAAGGAAACATGAATATTCTTATGCCACATTTCTTTTAGAACAAGAACAATGTGATACATGAAAACTATTTCAAGTAGAAGAATCTAGAAACATCACATATTTCATAAGATTCCTTTAACATATTTATATAATTCAAAGGTTATTTAAGTAAAATACATATTTTGATTACATTAATTTCATTAGACCTATGTGATATAGAAAATATTAACTATAATTCATTAAAAATTATTTATTAAAGTTAATTTATTCTTAAAATAATATTTAGTTATACATATCATTTGATATGATGGTAGAGAAATTAAGATTGATAAAGAGACTTATAAATTTACATTGATTATAAATTTATATTGTGAATAAATTCTTATAATTATATTCCATTATACACATCAGAACCATGATGTTTTAAATGTGAGTATCAAGGATTTTATATAGATTTCTTCTCATGTCTTCAGTAATCATTTCATGACATGAAAATCAAATTTTGAGTTTAAGAAATAAATATATAACAACTATAGTAAAAATTATTATAAAATATTTTATTATATGGTTGAATCCATTATGATATTCTCCATGTGTTTAGGTGGAGTAAATTTTTTAATTTTATGTCAATAAAACAAATTACATCAACGAAATTATAATGTGTATCTATGGTAAATGTGATTTTTTTCAAATGATATTAGATGAATACATAAGATTTAAAAAATAAAAAATTAAAAAATAGTTGGATTATAAATGGGTGAACATTATTATATGATATATTTGGGTCCAAATTGAATTATATAATGTCAAAACTATAGATACAAAAATATGGGGCATATGACCGTGATCCATAAGATCCAATTGAATAAGAATTTTCAAAATGAAAAAACATTGTATGGCTATTACAATGAAGCTATGATTGTGTATTCACCACGATGGGTGTTTTATGTTTCATATGTCCAACGAATAAGTAGTAAATGAAAATAAAATGTAATTATAAGTGATATTTAATCCCAAAAAATGTATACTAAGTTGATTTTTTTTGGTAGTTACACAAAAATGTTATAAATCCATTTTTAGGTATTGAAGGTATACTATATATGGAGGGTATAAATATCATTACAAATAAATTTTATTGTGTTTTCAATATCATCATTCATAATTCTATTATAATTACAATTTTTGTAAGGTAATTTAATTATCATTGTATTTTAAATATTATATATGGTAATGTTTGTTATAATGTGTCTATATGAGATAACCCTAAAAGGGTGATGATTACTTAGAATGAAAAGATGATGTGAATTTTTGGAAATCAATTTATATATTATTTCACGAATTGTGATCATAAATTACATATTTTGATCAAAATTATACCATGTTTGTGTAAGAGGTTTTTGTCATCCTAATAGTTTTTCTATATGAAATATGGTGAGAGCATTTGAAATATTTTTATTAGTACAAAATTCTATAAAAACTGATTGAATAAATATTAAGATCATCAAAGGTATATTAATAGGTTACGTAGACCATGTCACATTACATATAATGACAATTAATTGGAACAATTTGGGAGAGTGTTTTTTTCCAATGTTATAAGAAACAATCTATCCAATGAATACATTTATAATAAAAATGAGGATATTAATATGATGTGTGGAAATATATATGTTTCTTCATTGAAATTATCAAATATGTAATATATTTACTAAAAAGGATTTTACAATGACATTAATAGTGGAAATTGTTTTATGAAAAATCATGCAAAACATCACGTGAATCACTTATCACTGTGTAGTAATACATTATAAGGAAAAATAGATGTTTATCTGGTACACAAATAATAAAAAAGAAACTTATAAAAGGAAAAAAATTCCACGTTTGGATTAATTAATTTAATATCATTGTAATGATTAGTAAATGGGTAATCTATTCTCATTAAATCTAATGGTTTTCATATATGCAAACAAAGAGTATGTTGAAACATCTAATATAGTTACAGAATCTGTATAAAACATGCAACATCATATTCTATCTCTTGTAATGGTATGTAGGATTCCATTCATGTTGTTATAGTTAGAATGAACGGAAAAATAAATAAATGTGAGGATATAATCTATTGAGTTATTTTACATAATGATGTGAATTCAGAGATAATATAGTATCCATGAAGTAAGTATTGTTAGTCCCAATGAATAAATACTTTACTGAGAAGATGTATGACAATATCATGTGAGATATAATAGTGACAGTTATAAAGTTGGATCAAGTGAAAGTTGGAGTGTTGTGAATGTGGGTGTCAAAGAACCAACATAATTAGTAAAATGTTATTATAATTTCATGTATACAGGTTTGAATGCTAGATATTATCTTTACATAAGAGGTTTTATATATCTTCCTCCAATATTTTCATTTTAATTTCCATGTATTAATTTTCATATAAATTTGTTATAGCAGTTCCCTTATAAAATACAAACCTACATATACTACGATAATAACTTTAAACATATTATTTTTAGTATAGAAACATCATAATGATTTGATGTATATGATATGTGACTAATATGTGTTTTGGGATCATAATAATTGATACATATTTACATGATCTTGACACATGGTTTTATAAAGTTAATGTGATCATGAGTATTATCCTGATAATAAAAACACCATAGGTTACATGTTTCATTAGATGAGAATATCTATGGGAATGTGTATTTTTATCTATGAATTTAATCATTGTCACTATGAATCATTTAATCATGTAATTTTATCATAGATAAAAATAGTGACATTTATAATTTGATGAGTTTCCTTGCATTAGTTGTATCCTTGGTGTTATAGAATTGGATGGATGATCAAGATAGTATTTAAATCGTTTTTAAAGAGGATATATCTCAATCCTAGTAGATAGATATGGAATTACATTTATTAAATATGTGATCATGGTGATTGAAGGGATGTATCTCCTCTAAGGTTAGAAATAAATAAGGCAAGAATTGATGATGGAATGAACTAAGAGCCCTACGATATGGTATTACACAATATAGTGATATCATTATTCCCTGAGCATCTTAATGTGATGTTTTCATATCTATAAAATTTCTCTTATTTTTAGAGTCTTTGATGTGTTTGTAGATACAATTATTGATATGTGGGTTTGGATCATTTATATTAATATAATTTCCTATTGGGTCATATGAAACATGTATCTATAACATCAACTTATTCCGATGGATATATGTTCTTGATGATGTTGGCACTAAATGTGGGATCTAGTGAACATACAAGAGTGAAATATCAAAATAAAATTAAATAAATTATTTATCAATGTTTATAATAATGATGATATTATTTATTTCTCAAGGTATTCATATGTTATCTAATTATAAATAAAAATAACGGTAAAATATTTTTTCCAATCTAATAGTATAAATTCATGGTTCATTAAATAAATTTGATTAATGGGAATTTATGTGAATCTAAAATAATTATCTAACATATAATTACATAAATATAATGTGGTAAAATATACAATACATTTTTTATAGGTCAACATAATAATTCATTTAATTTTTTGTTGGCTAATAGGGTAAAACATATTAGAGGTATAAGAACTTTTTTGGATAGTTTACCGTAATATTTAAACTCATCTATTATCCACTAAAAATGACATAGAACATTAGAATGATTTTATAGTGATATATATCCTCTTCTATGATATATCATGTTATAGTGACACAAACCATTATAAGAACAAAGTTATCTTGATCCCTCATCCTCGTATTGAATCTTCATTCGTCACATGATTTAAGGGATATTGTAATCAAATTTGATTTCATGTTCTATAACTCCGGAATAGAGTAATATTGATATAGGAGGTATATTAGACATGTGGATAATTCAGAGGTTGCATCTCTTGGTGACTTCTATCAACGAAAAACTAAAAATGTGATGATGAAATTTTTGTTACAAATTGAACAAGGTATTGTTTGAAGAATCATTCAATATTTATTCCTCATGAATATATTATATTTCATAGTATCCATGAGATAATATATGAGTGATTTTTGAAAATAAATGTTGCATCACAACACTAGACCCAAATATTTTTTAAAATAAAAATTATTAATACTTTGGTGTTCCCTTGGATCCTTCTATATTAATACACTTATCCCAATTAACCATAATTACCCCAACATAAATTACCATCTCCCCCAAAATTTAATCTATACCTTTCAACATATGACCAAAATATTTAAATTCATTCTTTATCAAAAAAAATATTAACTACAAAATTGGATAATCTAATTGATTATATTTACATCAAATATCTATTAAAAACATTTAGTGGCTCCTAATGTACCCCGGTCACATAATACCTCAACTAGGGTATCTATGAAATTATACATGGGATAATACATATAATTATTCACTCATAATGGGATCATAAAAACATAAAATATATTCTTTTGAGTCATTATATCCTCAAAAGGAATTAATCAATTTAAATTGATATCACTAGTAATTCCATTTATCTTCAACAAAATACAATTAATTTTTTTAAAAGTAGATTCACTTCAATATATTTTGAGGATCTGTTATGTTAATATTTCTATAATAACTGGAAAATCCCATATCTAAAAAACAATTATATTTTTATTCATCTATTCATATTACTATTACATTTTACTAAAAAAATACATTCATTATAATATTCTTATTAGAGATATTCATACATATAATTCATACTCTTCCTTAGGCCCTATGGAATCCATTTCGAAACATATAATCAGAATAAAAATCTATATAAGCGATATAAAATAGAAACAAAACTCATTAATCAATTTTAATCTCATAACACTCATGATGGTGTTTCCCATTCTAAATAATATACATTTTACCTCAAAAAACAATCCTACTCATCATGAAATAAACATTTAATACCAATATTTTTATAAAGTAAATATATTATTTAGAGAAATCAAAAAATATTAATTAATTATATATTTATAATGAAAAATGAATACAGAATTATATTATTACAATAATTCATCCAAATCATAAACACGTTTTTTACTTTTAAATAAAATAGATTCATGAAACCGAATTTAAAAGAAAAGATAAATCATGTAGAGAAATTCGGGTGTCATGATTTTAATATGGAAAAACCGTGAAATATAACTCCACCATTATCTAAGGATTAACCTATATGTGTTAACATCATTACTTTTTAAGATAAATTTACACTTTCCACATTATATTAAGTTTAATTTGTATAAATTTAATGTGTCTCTTTATAAAATTAATATGAGACATATAACAACCCCACTTGTTAAATAATATGCATCGGCTTATAAGGGATTTTGGATCACTAATCATTACCAAAATCAACAATATATTTCTCGTGTGTTGTTATAAAATATAAAAATATAATAACATTATCTTATCATCATAAAACCCATAAAATTATCTTTCCATGAAATTAAAATAAACCTTTTTCGTAATCCCAAAAACATGTGAAGACATAATATTTATTTTGAAAAAAATAAAAAATGAAACCAATAAGAAGAAAAATTTCGAAAATTATTCTTTAAAAAAACAAGGAATCACATATATTAATCATTATAAATATGAAATGTTATCAAATTGGGAATTTTAATCCATTTCATATATATTAAATACTAATTATTATTTACATTGTTAAGTATAAGTTTCCAACAATGGAATGCTATAAAAACTAATTGTTTAAATACACTTTTGAGAGTCATTGATAGTTCAAAATATCCATTAAAAAACTTTTTGAACAACATTTTTATATTTTTATTTACATTGAAAATGAATAAAAGATTTTATAAAGATTTTAACAATAATTTTTGAAATAAAAATAGCTTACAACATTTGAAATATTAATATCCACTGAATATTGAATGTTATAACATGAAATTGATTTTTATACCACTATAAATTTAGTAAATTTAAAATTAAAATCATGTATATGATGACATATACACCACAAAATATAAAACTTTTGTTGAACATTTAAAGGGTCTTAGTAAAATGATACTCTGATAAGTAATCCCATACATTGAGTTAATGTGATAAAATATATTCTCTAATTAATATATAATAAACATATGTCTGTTATTTTATTTATAAATCATATTTTCAAGTTTATTTCAATATAATAATATTCTTAAACTTTTTTATTTCAATTTATTATACATAATTTTTTTTATTCTCATCTTGGTCATTCTGCGCATGATCAGTTCATAACCAAAAAACAACATAGATAATTCCCTAAAGGTCAAATGGGGTTTTATCCTATAATCTATAGAATATTAAGAATGAAAATTTAATTAGTTTTTCTAGATAAATTCAACTCTATAACCAATAATTAATTTAATGTTGAAAAATATACTTTTTTCATGGATATTGTAGTGAACACATACACATAGGTGAAGTTTTTTTAAAACAGATGCATGATAATGAAGATAATAAATATCACATCATTATGGAATCATAATTATTTCATTAATTTTAAATATATTTTTTAAATCCATCACAATAATGAACCCTGATATGTGGTGATGAAAAAACCCCATCGCTTTGTTCAAGTCAAAGTACACATTTTTGAAAAAATGATTATTTAATTAACTATATGAATGATTAGAAAATGGAAAAGGGTATGGTATAAATAGAATAAACATTTACTATATGGTATAAAATGATGTTATTACATCATTATCATTACAATATATTTGATGGATATAAAAGAATATATAGACATGAAAACACTCAGTTATGAATTAAACCATGAAAACTTATTTTAGATTTCATATTATGCATTTTTCTATCATCGTCAAGTTATATAAAAAAAACTAATACACAGTTATGATGTTTGGGATGTGATTTTATAATTATGTTTTTGAGACAAATGTTTCATATTCCTCGAAGATGATATGATAGGAGGTTCTCCTTTACAGGTGGTATGGTTGGAATGAGAAGACTATAAGTTATAAAATATATACTTATATATCAATTTCCAATTCTTATCAAATGGATAAAATTATTGATATATTTAATGATAATGATGATAATAATAAAATAAATTATTTAATAAAATTTTGTTTTTTTTTCATTTATAAGGTCATCATTGTTACTCACTCATTGACCATTTGAACCTTAATCATTGTTATATGATTTTTAATAATTATGGTTCATGGGGAAAATTTCAAAAATTAGCAGTTTCACATACATGGAAGAATATTGATATCCTCTCCAATTTACCATCTATTTTTTTTAATGTGAAATATGTTTTTATAATTATTATAAAATATAATTATATATTAAATACTATTTAAAAACATTTTCGTAATTATTATTAATATTTTACATCAAATACCGAAAGATATTAATATAAATAGATTTTGAATATATAAAAGGCAAAAAAATATTATATGTAACCATAAAATTCATCTGAAATCATTATTAATTCATATAAATGTACAGTTAATGTTTTCAAAAATCAATTACAATATCTTAATACTTTTCCACAACTGATGTGAAAACATTGTTTAAATGATATATGAAATTATACAACCATAAATATTAAAAATAAATTAATATAATATCTAGTTTATAAATAACTATATTTTCATCTATATTCAATCATATATCATTTTAATCATTATTTTTATCTTGATAACATAATAGGTGAGAGTGAAGAAAATATTTTAATTATACATAATTGAAAGGAATATAAAGTTTGTAATAAACGAAAAGTTCCACTAAAAATACATATTTTTAAAGATGGTATGGTTTTACATGAAATTCAATCATCTAATAAAATAATTTATTTTTTGGAAATACCCCATGTTGTTAAAAATGTTGAACCTATTTTCCATTTTTTATAGAGATAAATATTTACCATAGTAACGATTCAATAAGAATAGAAATGAGATCAAACATCTTATTGAATCTTAATATTTTTTTTCCCAATATATAATCAATTATCTACGATTTAATATATATATATATAAGTGTAAATAATTAATTTTAATATATGTTCATGATATGTAATGAAAAAAATCTTATTAAATATTTCGATATGAAGATTACAATGATTTTGTACCAATGTTATATATAATAATAGTTTACAAGGAATAAATTGAATTATGTTAAATAAAAAGAATATTATTTTATGATAAAAGTTATCAAATAACAAATAGATCATTAAAATTTCATTGATTAAATGTATTCAAATATTATTTTTTTCCAAATCAATATATTTAACATTTCATCCAAAAACCAACCATTTTAGAAATATCCAAAAAAAATATCATTAAATTGTTTGGAAATTTTTATATATAGGATTAAATAAATTTTAAAAAATAAAATTTTAAAATTTGGTAAAAAATAATCATAATATAATTTCATGAAAGGGAAAAAGTTATTAATCTTAAAGAAAATAATTTTTGAATCATTCCTTATAAAACAATAACCATTATATAAATGGAATTTTTTAAATTGGTGACATATAAATCTAATAAATATCAATACTCAAAGTTAATAATGTCATTTATATTTATAATGATTAATTTCATAGATAAATCATATTTCTCAGAAATATTTTTTTAATAGGTTGTCTAATTTAATATGATTTCTTATTTACTATACATTATTTATTACATTTATATCAAATAAATAATTTCCAAATATTCTTCATAATGAGGGTGAAGTTTCCCTTTAATTCTAAAACAATAACTACATTTTAATCATTATCATAAAATAATAATGTTTTAATAGTATACCACTATCAGTTTTGAGCTATGTATAGTCTGTTTTCCACCCAATTCAATATATTAGTCATTTTAAACTAAAATATCAATGTTTTTCATAATGGTTTTCATAAAATTCTCTAATGATGAATTTTATATTCATTCATCCAACTACCATGCTCTTTATAGAATGACTATATGGATTTCGTTATTCTACATAAATTTATTTTTAATTTATTGACACATTTTTCATTATTTCCAAGAAGAAACCAATTATTATTCATTATATATAATGGTTTTTTAATCTCCACAGTTATAAAATCAGACATGACACTAATATGATTTATTTCATATTGTATGAATTCTTAATAAAGAACAACCTTATTTCCCCCATAAATTCAATTGGTTAAAATTTATCTTCAAAATAAAATAAATCAATATAAAACTAACCATCATATACAATAATATATATCCCTTGTGAAATATCTAATTTTTTTAACATTTATTTAAATTCATTTATTCTTAATTAATTTTTTTCCAGCCATTCATGAATGTAATTCCCATGTTAATTATTCCCAATTTGATAACACTCCTCTTTAATTTCAATAATTCATTTACAACGTTTCTTTTTTTTCTAATTTAGGTTTAATTAGACAAATAAGAATGGTTATAAAGAAAATATTAATAAACTATTAAGTGGTTGGGCTTCCAGTTCATAAAATATCAGTTTTCCTCATGATTTGGTAGGATAACATTAATCATTAATAATGGTTTCTTATTCCTCAAGAATATGAAATATATTATATTATTTTTTCACACTCATCACACCATTATTCATTGTTTCTTTATTTTCATTCATTATGGTCATGAAAAATCTGCAAAAGAGAATGATAATACCTTTTATTAAAGAAGAGATTCTACCTAATTTCCCTAAAATAAATTGGAAAAACAAATATGAAGAGCACCTAAGAAATCATAAAAGGAAATAACGGTCCACGTACCAGTCCAACAGTAATGTTACGCGGCTGGTTCAGCAGTCCGCCTCCTCCGCGGACTGCTGCCTTTCGCAGAATGGAGGCGAGAGCCCTCTGCGGGCAAGAAGCAGGACAGGCGCCAACCGGGTTCACCCTCCCGAACTTCCCCAGTTGTAAACCACATCAACAGGCCGGGACCACATCCTTTGTCATTTGCAGAAGTGAGGTGGAACCCTATGCGGCCACGAAGCACTCCCGAGCTAGTTTGGTTCATGGGGGAGGGGCGTTCAATATCCCCCACAAGTTGCGAACTGACAAAGTCATCTGTAAACCAGGGCTCCGGTCATGCGCCTCTGCAAAATGTGCCACATGACCACATATACATCTATTTCCTCACTCTATGAAATGTGATCTCGAGGGAAGAGGGGGGAGGAAATTTGGAGATCGATCAGACTTGGGTGGAAGGATTTTGAAGGAAATAGCTTAGGATCTTGCAAACAGCAAAGCTCTGGTTCGCGAACCAGAACAGGTATGAAGCTGGAAACGAATTAATAAGGACCCTAAAATTCGTAACACCTTGGTGAACTGTGAACCTAAACTATCAATGAAAAGAAGACCGTGACCCATGGTCCCTCTGCAGATGCACTCCCTACAGACTAGGGAGTTTATGCATCTTTTCTGATCTGTCACACCACGTAGCACCTTCCTACGTAGGCGAACACCCGACCGATGAACCTCTGACCGACATTTCCCTCGGCCACTGCTACTCGTCCAGACCACTCAGCGTAGCAATCTGGTATACGGACCAAACTTGAAGCCGTGAACCACCCTGTTTTGTGGGGTACCCATCAGTCGGCGGACCACCCTGGTTTGCGGGCGGCCTCTTCATCCATGTAGAACCTCCCTACGAGAAGGTCTCCACCCATCATACACCTTTGCGTCCCGCCAGACCCTTCGGAGTTCACATTCCCATAGCCAGATAGAATCCTTCCAATCCATCCTAATCCTTTACGACCCCCTCATTGGCCCATTTATCGGCCCCGAGCCGATGCCTCCACTAGAGCCTCCTGACCCGTATGATGTAACCTTCAGGTGCAATAGTGTGCCATTTTGAGTTCACATACCCACAGAAAGATGGGGCGAAGGGGTTGCTTCGGCCCTTGAGCAGATTTATGAATCATTCCTGGATTCACATTCCCACAGTAATGCGGAGTCCAAGCCCGAGAGCCCCCTTTCTACCCTTCCACTTGTTAGGACTACGGAACTTCTCCATTCCCTGGGGAGTAGCGAGATAACCATCACAAGGAATCCCCCATGCACCTCCGTACATCCCGACGACCATGGCCAAGGAAGGGCATTGTGGGTAAGGGTGTTCCTCCATCCTTATTTGGGGCCAAGTCCCTCTCCCTATCTACTTTTTCACCCTGGGCGCCCATCTTGGAGTCAGCCCCGACATTTTGGGTTGCTCGCATGTGTAAGACCAAATCCACTAACCACAGATGCACCTTTCGCGAGGTGATCATCTGGTCTCTTCTGCCTCTTGTTTCTCACATCGAGCATGACTCACGAGGTATTAGAGTAATAATCAACCATGAAATATTCTCCTGGTCTTCCACAGAGCGTAATCCCCATTCCAATGTGTACTGCGAGGACTTTGATCCCTATCTCCTAGGCATAGTATGTAGGAAGCCTCTATGAGGTTCATGCCCACTACCCATCGGACCCCCTAGTCTACATTCACGTTGGTTCTCTGACATGCCCATTATAACTACGTTGACTTTGACCCCTGTCTCATATGCAGGGTACGTATAAAGCCTCCCCGAGGTTCAAGCTCAACACCTGGTCGATCTGATAACCTTTACGTCAGTTCACCGCACCAACCATGGGAAGCCTAGAGAGTATGACCCATACCAAACCGAACAACGCGAGTTCTGATTCCTCTCGTAGGGGTACGTAGGAGGCCCATAACACAGGTTCGATCCAAACTCTCAAGTCGTTATCTGTTCCCCTAGGATGAAAATAAACTCCAGAGTGCCCGGTTATGAGGCATTAAACCAGTGTCGTCTCAATGTGTCCAGATTCTCCGTGGTCATTAATCAAACGAGGGATGGTAAATCTCGGGCATAAATGACTCTGAACCCCTACATCCATCTGACCATGTCCAACTAGGATTTATCCATGGATACTATGATTGGCTATAAACCAATGATTCACGATTATATAAATACGCCTTAAAACTTTAAGAGAGTCCCTGAACAGGAAATAATTTCCCCCAAAAAGGTTGCAATGAGCCAGGCTTCCCATCCTCTCGACCAATGTGAGTTCTTAAGGATCGCAGGTCAAACCACCTAGTGAACGCCTGCCTTTGGAAAGAAGGTCTACATATTTCTGGATATGGAACCATTGGCTCTTTTGAGGTGAAAATGTTGCACCCGATATGAGTGATTAAGCATAACCTAATCTTCTCTAATCAACTGTCGGGTAGCACACGTTTCTCCCCCACGACCCCATCATGCACCGCAAGACAAAAAATGGTGAACTAGATGAGAATTTTTAACCAAGCCTGACGGATTTGACCTCCCACCAAGTGCCTCCTTTATACACATAAGGAGGGCCAAGCATGGTCATTAATTACGCATGGGGTCATATGATGCTACTTGGACGGGTTTTTTGTTTGTATTTGTTAAAATATTTTTACAGGTACCGCTCAAAAGTCCCTTCAATCCAAAGACATCACGAAGGAACTCATAGGCGCATGCTTCCAACAACTCAAGGATCACACATCCTCACCAACAAAGGACCCCATCACCTACCCAGCATCTTCAATGCTGGGTCTTGGATGCATTGATCCGATTTTACCACATGAATGGTACTCTCCCAACGGTGGAGGCGTCCATGCATGCCCTCCAATCTGCCAAGACCCGTCGGTCTCCCACCCAGCAGCGGCCGCTAAGGCAGATCCAGACGTCCCTTGTTTCCATCAAAAACCGTTTTGGGAGTCTATCCCTGGAACAGGAAAATGCATAACTCCCTTATCTTAGGAAGGCAGATGAGGTCGATGTTGGGGACTTCATCCCTACTGAACGGGGGTTCTTCTCCAAGGCCCCCGCTGGAATACAACATCGCGGCCACGCTGTGACTAAACATCCTCACAATAAGGAGGATGTTTCCTCGAGGATCTAGGCCTACACTCCCCGAGCTCTGGCCCTTCAGACAACCCGACGAGGGCGATAAAAGTACAACCAGGTTCCGGTCATCACCCTTGTCTCTAAGGAGGAGCTCTGATGCCCGGTCATAGAGATGTATCATGAACATGCACATAAACCTATTCACTCCTCCAAATCCTGCCATCTAGAAATGGCGGCATTATACAAGCAGGTGCTTATCCCCACTAGGCTCCATCAAGCATGTCTCTCACATAGGACGGTACCTACCCGGTAGGCACCTCTCCCTGCCCAGGGTCGTGAATCCCACCAACCTGATATGGTGGTGATCCGGCGCCTATAGGACCAGCTCCTCATTGATGCTCTTGATGACTACCATCTCGGCATGGTGCCGATTAACAATGCCCACCATCCAAATGTAGTGTCAATTAATAGGCAGGCACGTATCCCAACCAACAATGGCCACTGACTCAATACGGTGGGAAACCAACCATTGCAGGGCCAACTCCTTGTGTATGCAAGTAAAGTCCACCACCCCGATGTGGTGACAAATGGAGAGATAAACTAGCATATCTCGGCCCAGGGGAAGATTTGTTCACCTACCCCGTCACATGAGATTTGTCAGTACCTACTGACCTCCAGAGGACTGGAGCAGGATATTCCTACTCCAATACCCGAATGGGCCTTCATACCTATTCCAGCCAAAGATGTCTCTCTGTATATTCTGGAAATGATGGAGGAGAAGGTATCGATACCTGATCATATCTTGCAGACTTGCGAGAGTGTGATTTCATAAGTGGAAACAGAAAGGACTCGGTCCCGTGATCCCATCTCCCCAATTGTGGGGATTCATCTAAGAGAAGAGGTATCCACCTTGGAGAAGATCTGCATCCATGCATCTGCCTAGAAGGGTCGTCGGCTATATTCTACGATACAAGGGAAACCAGATCGAGCAGCTTCACTCATTCCAACTGCGGGACACTCATCCTATGGCGCTTGATCTTTGGCACAGGACCAGTGGTGATCAGCAATAACCCTATCGAGGTGCTATAGTAAATATGAGAGTGTGAATGCATGGACTGAACAAATGACCTCTCTACGATAACCAGAATACCCCAAGACAACGAAGGAACTTGTTCGATGTTGTCCCATGCATCAGGAGTTGGATGAAAATCAAAATACATCTCACTAATGATCATAAGCTCGCCCAATTGGAAGATGTCCAATAAACTAATGCCATCTTCACCATGGGAAAGGTGGAATGTATTAGTGCTTGAACACCAACAATTAAGCAGGTTAGGAAGGATCAAAGATGGTGGGTAAATAGTAAAATGGGAGGCCCACAATGCGGAGTATATATTGACTGCTTCCAGCGACTCCGGAGATTCCTGACAATGATGGTGGACCCAGAAAGCCTAGGCCTAGTCATTCGAGAAAATCCCCCCAGAACGAAGATCCCACCTATGAATATTCCCCGCGTCAGGGTCCAATCGATCAAGGTTGATTATTGAGGGGTAACTCTTGAGGAAAACTTCATGAAAGAATTATTGTGTGTACTAGTCACTTTTGGTATAGAAAGAGCCTCTCAAAATGAAGTTATCTTTCGGATCAGGAATAGAGATCATCTCCCCCTATTCGGTGAGGATTGCCTGAATACAGATCGGCGACACTTCCAAGAATGGTGAAGGAATACCTGAGAAGGTAGGGGGGATAGGGACGTCATCTTGAAGACCGAATCCATATAGAAGAAGACGATTTGATAGTGGATATACCATGTTCTCAGGGGAGAGTAAGTCCTTCAAGACACCATCGTCGGGAATGATGGATCGACTAGGGTCCTCTTTGATGCTTTCCGCACAACGAATCATATCTAGATGCCTCCCTGAACCAATTGGAAGAGCCTTGGCAGTAGGCCTGGGTGCAGGGCGAGGGGGAACCATACATTCTCCCTGCATTATGAAAACTAGGTAAATGATTCGTCCAGAATAATAAAATCTCTTGTCAAATAAGTCAAGAATCCTTCATGGTGAGGTCTGCAAATAGGCCTCAAAATGTCAATCGCGATGACTATATCCCACGAACCAACCCTACATGGAATAGGTTTGTGGTACTCCGACCCGCGGAGCGTTGGCCGGAAAACCAGAAACCAAGTTGCTCCGTGGAATCCTAATCCTGGATATAAATAATTAGGTTCAGAATAGTTAAGAAATTTTCAAAGTTTGGAGTATTTCATTCTGCGGATCATCTAAACCGCAGAGCAAGTTCCTACACAGCCAGTTGTGACTTACTTATTAATTAATTAAAAGTATTAGTTCGTGACTAGAGATTGGTCCATGGGTGAAGGATAGTGTGAATGAAGAACAGTTCGTAGAAATGGTGACTGGTTCGCGGATGAGGCTTTCCATGAAGCAATGAGCACGCAGAGACAAAAATAAAGAGGGATCTGGTTTTGCGAAGAATCTAGTAAAAGAAAAAGGAAGGGACCCCCGTATTTATAGGCATGGTCCCCTACCGGTTGCACTCCCCTACCGCAAATCATCCATGTTTCAGGACCACTCTACATCGGAATCGCCTCTTCTTCGTTCCGATCGGATCCCATTCCGATAGGGGGCATTTGTAGGGTCCTGAAAAATCCTCAAATAAGAATGATAATACCCTTAATTCAAGAGGGGATTCTACCCAATTTCACTCAACAAAATTGGGAAAAAATATGAATAGAACCTAAGAAATTTGCAATGGACCGACTGGTCCATGTACCGGTCCAACAGTAATGGTACAGGGCCAGTTCAGCAGTCTGCCTCCTCCGCGGACTTTTGTCTTTCACGGAAAGGAGGCAGGAGCCCTCTGAGGGCGAGAAGCAGGACGGGCACCAACCGGGTTCACCATCCCAAACCACCCCAGGCGTGAACTGCGTCAACCGTCCCGGACCGCATCCGCTATCATTCGCGGAATGGAGGCAGAACCCTGCATGGCCATGAAGCACTCACTGAGCTAGTTTGGTTCGTGGGGGAGGTACGTAAAATGCCCACCGCATGTTGCGGATTGACCATGTCATCCATAATCTAGGTTTCCGGTCATGGGCCTCCCCAAAAGGCGTTGCATGACCACAGTTACATCTCTTTCCCCACTCTATAAAAGGTGATTGAGAGGGAAGAGGGGGGAGAGGCAATTTGGAGATCAATCAGACTTGGGTGGATGGATTTTGAAGGAAGGAGATTAGGATCTCGTAAACAACAAAGCTCCAGTTCATGAGAAAGAACAAGTATGTAGCTGGAGATGAATTAATAAGGAACTGAAAACACATATCAACTTGGTGAACCATGAACCTAATATAAAAAAGAAAAGAAGACCGCAACCCATGGCCCCTCTGTAGATGCACTCCCCATGGACCAGGTAGATTATGCCTCTTTCCCGATCTTTCACACCTCATAGCACCCTCCTACGCAGGTAAAGCCCCGACCAATGAACCTCCGACCGGCATTGCCCTCGGCCACCGTTGCTCGCGTGGACCCATCCACGTACCAATCTGGTGCATGGAACGAACACGAAGACGAGAACAACCATGGTTTGCGGGATTCCCATCAATCCACAGACCATCCCGGTTCGTGGATGGACTCTCCAGCCACGTAGTACCTCCCTACACGATGTGCGCCACCCCTCATACACTTATGTGGCCTACCAGACCCTTCAGATTTCCCATTCCCTGAGCCAGATAGAATCCATCCAATCTGGCCTGATCCTTCACAACCCCCTCATTGGCACAATTATTGGCCCTAAGCTGAGGCCTCCACCAAAGCCACCAGACCCGTATGTTGTAACCTTCAGGAGCACCAACGCGCAATTTTTAGTTCACATACCCATGGTAAGCAGGGGAGAAGGGGTATTCTCTGGCCCTTGGGAGAATTTGCAATGAATTCCTAAGTTCACATTCCCATGGTAATGCGGAGTCTGAGCCTGGGAGACCCCTTTCTGCCCCATCACTTGTTAGGACTAGGGCACTTCTCCATTCCCCGGGTAGTGGCGGACTACCCATTAGAAGGAATCCCCCATGCACCTCCGTACTTCCCCATGGCCATGGCCAAGGAAGGGCGTAGTGGGGAAGGGTGCTGCTCTTTCCTTCTTTGGGTCCAATTCCCTCTCCCTCGGGGCATTGTCACCCTAGGCGTCCATCTTGGAGTAATCCCCAACCTTTTGGGCCGCCCCCATGCGTAAGCCCCACTCCACATCCAACAGATTCACTTTTCACGATGTGATCATCTGGTCCCTCATGCCTCTTGTTTCTCACACCGACCATGACTCGCGTGGGAATAGAGTAAGCATCAACCATGACATACTCTCATGGGATGCCTCAGAGAAAAAGCCCCATGCCAATTCGAACTATGAGTACTTTCATCCATGTATCCTAGGTAGGGTACATAAGAAGCCTCCATGAGGTTCTAGCCCACTAACCATCGGACCCCGAGTCTAGATTCACATTGGTTCTCCGACATGACCATTCGAAATATGTGGACTTTGATCCATGTCTCCTAGGAAGGGTACGTAGGAAGCCTCCCCAAGGTTCAAGCCCAAAACCCGATCGATCCGACAACCATTACGTTGGTTCACCACACCAAACCTGGGTATCCTAGAGCGTAATCCCCATACCAAACCAAACTACATGAGTTCTGATTCCTCTCCTAGGGGTACGTAGGAGGCCCATACAACATGTTAGTTCCAAACGGTCAAGATGTTATATGTTCCTCATCGATGACAATAAACTACCGAGTGCCCACTTAAGAGGCTTTAAACCAGTGTCGTCTCAATGAGTCCAGACTCCTCGGGGTCATTAATCCAACGAGGGATGGTAAACCACGGGCCAAAATGACTCTGAACCCCTGCGTCCAGCTGATCATTGCCAACTATGATTATTTTGTAGGTAATATTCTTGGGTATAAACTAATGATTCACGAACATATGAATACGTCTTAAATCTATAAGAGCATCCTGGAACGGGCAATAATTTTCCCCCAAAAGGGTGAGATGAGCCCAACATCCCATCCTCTCGATCATTGTGAGTTCATAAGCATCGCTTGTCAAACCACCCAGTGAACGCCTGCCTTCGGAAAGAAGGTCCACATATTGCTGGATATGGAACTTTTGGGAATTTCAATGAGAAAACAGTGCACCTGATATAAGTGATTAAGCATAACCCAATATTCTCTAGTCAATTGTTGGGTAGTGCATGTTTCTCCCCCACGACCTCATCGTGCGCCCTGAGACACATTCATTGTCATATTCTATTGGTTTTTCTCATAGAATGATTTATTTTTCATTCGTGTAATCATATTTTTATATTCATTTCATTATCTAAAATTGATGATTCTATTGTATATTTTTTTTGGTTTTTTCCAAATATTTTAATTTAATATCTATTAAACTCAGTCTGAATTCATTTTTTCATATATATATATATATATATCCTATCCTGTAAGAAAATTATGTATGATACACACGATTATTTTCACTATCATTAGAATTTCCTTGGATAGATTCACTTATTGTTATGATCCCTAAGATTCCAAAGACCATAAAATAAATCATTAAAGGGTCCAATTTATAAAACAATCATAATGTGTGAGAGTAAAAATTTTCAACAAAAAATTAGTTATAAATTTATATAAATGTTCACATTGTTTACCTCTATAATAATTTGAAGTAGACATCTTTTTCATGAAATATTCTATCCATTTCAACTAACCTAAAATCATTCATTCCACAACACAACTATTCTATATTGTGTTATGGGTTCTATACTATTCATTATTACCAGAGAAATAAGGATAGGATTCAAATGAAATCATTTTTTATTCCTTCCTATATAATGTTTTCAATATCATACCCCAAATATCAATAACTCTTTCAACTACCTTTCTTTTAATCTAGATCATATTCACTCCATGGTACTTCTGATTCATAAAAACAGACATTTAAATAATTTTAAATCATAAATTATTTAAATAAAATAAATGTATACTTTTTTAATTATTTTATCATATAATTATTTTATTTTTAGTATAGTAATACAACAACCCTAATTGATTATGACACCTCTATTTAGTTCATTCTATTGGAAGTACTTCAGTTTTAACTGGTAGAGAAAACCTTATATCTATCTCATCTAAATTATGGTTTGTCTCCCACCACATTAAATTTAAAGATACTTAAGAATTTATTTGTACTAAATTATTATTTTTTTCATTCAATTGACTAATCTATTCTATATAATAAGGAGAGAATTGATTACTCGTGCATCTAATATGGAAAAAATTATCACCGTTATTTTATAATTTTTATAATATTCTTTCATTTTCATAAAATTTTATCAAGATATTCATATTATTTATCATAATAATAACCATTATGGTTTTATTTATTTTGGGAAGTAATTACCCAAAGTTATTATAAGGATAAAAATTAAAACTGTAAGAAAACATGCACGTTCCTTTATAGCAGTCTGAAGGGATGATGCCTTAGGGTATAATATCTGACCATATTTGTAAGTCCCCATCCTTAATCATTATATAATCATGATGTGTTATGATGAATTTAATTTATTTTGTGTTGGGGTATTTTTAGGGTTTTAATTTTAAAAAATTAGGCCATAACTAATACATTACATCTTAAATATTACAATTTAGATAATTTTAGTCTATCTATTTTTTTTCAAAATAAGAAATTCCTTAAAAAAAGATTTATTTTCTTGAAAACAATATTTTTGAATTTTTACTTTATCTTACCCTTCCTAATACCCTTGAAAAGAATTTAATCACTTGGAATGAGAATAATAATATCAAAAAGGTTAATAAAATATCGAAATAAAACATTATTCCATTAATACATTCAAATCTATGAAATAATACTTTCAACTCATAAAGAATAATATATATAATATACCTCTTGGAATCCTAATATTTATGAATAAATAATAGAAACAACTAATCTTAAAGGTATCTTGTGGCATCCATAACTTAATTACATTGTAGCTTTCAAATCTACAGGCGGAGTATCCTTGATGATTAAGTTTGGAATACCCTTCACAATATATTCCCTTGATATAATAGAAGAAACATTAATGTTTAACTCCATCATATTACCTAATTCATTTGAGATATACTATGGGTTAACCAGCCCTTGGTTTATCATGGAACCACCCATACACATAAGCAATGAACAAGAACCGTAACATAAACATAACACATGAACAAGAATAAAGGAAAAATAACATTTACAAATTTCAATCATAAGAAATTATTTCAATTTATTGATATAATAAATCCATTCTCAAAAATAATATCAATAACAAAATACCTAAAATGAATATGGTATTTACTTGTCCTTTTAAAATCATTACATCTTATAATGGAATCCAACTATCAAATAATGTTTTTGGGGGAAGAATAATCATTATCATAGTGCACGTTAAAAAGAAACATCAGTTTTGAAAATTAGTAAAATTATTCACAAAAAAAATCATTTTTAAATTTTTTTAATGAAAATAAAATTAAAATGGGTTTATTATACACCATATAAAAGAATGTACTTTATAAATAATAATATGTATCAATGAATGAGGATTGAGACGAAGTCCCTTTCCTTGAGTCCATTTCCTCACGTATTTTCTTATTCATTCTGAATAGAAAAAAAAATTTAATCTCAACATGTTTTATAACCCTTTTCAAATTCAATACTCTTTTTATACCACTTACTAAATTTTTATAACAATCACAAAATTATTCGAGTTTGTATCGGTTCTTTTGTCGATATTATGTAATATAGTTGAAAAAGAAATTTTTTATGTAAATTTTCTATGTAGTCAAAATTAAATAATATAAATAATGATATTCATGATATAAATATCATATATATCTAGTATATATGTATTTATAATAATCTATAACATTGGGAAATAATATTTGAATTGTACAGTTTATGGAGACGGTTGGCCGTATGTACGCTTAAATGCTACATTCCTTTCGTTGTAATATTAAATGTATGAAAACTAAATGATAAATATGTATTTTATAATTAAATTATAATATATATTTTATATATGTTACATATGTTCATTAATTCCATCTTTTATATGTTTTATGTATGTAATAAACAAGTCATATCACATTGAGTGGGTTGGAGTCGGCACCTCCTCAAATGAAATTAACATATTTACACATTATAGAAAGCATAACGTTATGATATAAATAAAATAAGAAGCATAGAGATGATAAAATTATAATATATATATAATATATATATAAATTTCCATCATAATGGCTACCATTAGATGTTGGATAAAATTGAACAACTATCGTTTTGTGAGGAAATAGTTCATCATATATAGAAACAATTTCATTGCATACATTAGATAGAGGCATGTGTATGTGTAGATAAAATACATATCATAACAACATCCTAGTATATTTTTGGACAATATAGTTTTTATGTAATCATAGAATAGAAATAACAAAAATAGTGATGAAGAAAAATAGAAGAAATGAACTTGAGAGAAGATGTTAACACTAAATTGGGTAACTTCCACTACTGGAATGCTGGTCTTTCCCAACAGTTACATTCCAACGGTTTCATAGAACCGTTGGTGAAGGAGGTTTTTCCCAACGGTTCTAATGAACCGTTGGCATAGATGTGGCTGGGAGGTTTTTTCCCAACGGTTCTCATGAACCATTGGTAAAGATGGCTTTGGGGAGGTTTTTGCCAACGGTTCATGAGAACCGTTGGTATAGATATAGGTTTTTGCCATTTCCCAACGGTTCTAGAGAACCGTTGGGATAGATATACATATGCCAACTGTTTTTAAGAACCGTTGGCAAAGGTTCTCCCCAAATTCCCAGCCGCCTGTTCTCTCCCCCATTCGCGATACACAACCCTAAAACGGGAGCAGCAGCCGATTTAGGCGATTTTGGAGGTACTGCCGGCCTTGAATCTTCCAGGTCTTCTTCAGGTTATTCTTCTTCTTTATCTGAAAACTTATTCAAATTTTTGGATAGTATTTAAACCTATTTTCATTTTTCCCATCAGTTTAGGTGATTTTGGAGCTACTGCCCGCCGGACCAGCCTAAGGGTGAGTTTTCTTGAAAATTCCTTTTTGGATTTTACCCCTTGAACATGGTATGTCATTTGTGAAAGGTTATATAAATCGTATTGATTGTTCGATTTCTGAATTGAATTGTAAATTAAATTAATTAAGGGTATTTTATGGTTTGCATTCCCCTTTTAACACATGAATGCCAATTATTTTTTAAACACATGTTTTAATTGTATTGCCTTGCCAATGTGAGTAAATTAGAGACTATGCTATGAATCTATGAAATTGGATTGAATTTATCTTATATTTTATGTTACCATGTTAGATATATTATAACTAATGCATGTGATATCTTTATAGTCTTGTTAGGAGTGTTCTATTAAAAATTCCCATGTGAGTGCTTGAATTTTCATTGAATTGCTAGCCATTATGAGTTATGTTGAGACCATGATATGGAATTGATTGATTAAGCAAGGGAATCTCATTATCTTGTCATTACAACATGTGTAAATGAAGCTTCATTCTTTTCAGGTTATTATTTGATTGAGTCGCCATTTTGAGGTGAGTTGTATTAAATACCTTTGTTTTTGACCTTGGTATGTTTAATGAATTGTTTAAATGAAATGTAATTCATTAAATGATTAATAGTAAATAGTGATACATGGATTCTATTAGGATTCCAGGTATATAATCTTGTTTCTATTAACTTATACGCTTTATGTGATAAATGGATTCACAGTGGAATTCCACGGATAGACTCATTTCTTTGAATATTGATTAAGCCATTGGTGATACATTGATCCAAGGGAGGGATTCCATAGATAGACTTATTGAATGTAGAATTATATTCCAATTGATACATGGATTCTTATGATAATTCCATAGATAGACTTATTTAATGTAGAATTATATTCCAATTGATACATGGATTCTTATGATAATTCCATAGATAGACTTATTGAATGTAGAATTATATTCCAATGTTATGCGTCTTGTGTGGTGGTGGTGTGGTTTATGTGTTTTATGGTAGTAGTGAAGTGTGTGATTATGTAGTTAATGTGAACCCATAGTTTGAGTATTTTGTGCTATCTATATATCATTTATTTTTATGTTATTTCTACACATTCCCAACCAGAGTTGGATACACTTACCAACGATCAGAGGTTTTGAGTTATGAGTATTTTTTCTAATATCTAGAATGCTGGTTATATGTTTGGATAGCTACCATGTCTTCCCTACACTTTCTTCAAAAGTGATTGACCATGTGTTTTTAGGCAAGATGCGATGTGATTGTCCATGTGTCTTCATGTGAGATGTACTATGATTTCCCTAGTGTTTTTCGTTGAGGTGTGATGTGATAAGGCTATAATAAGATGTGGCATGTGGTTGGGGTCATGTAGGGTAGGAGGATGGCACAAGGTTGATGTTATTCATGTTCATGATACCCTACTAATATGGTTATGGGATGAGTCATGCTGTTATGTGATATAACACATTAAGTTCTTGTTGGTTTTACATTTTTTCAATAACACATTTGTATGTTTTTTTTGACATGTGTAGTTGATACCTTGATTATTTTCTTCCTTTATCGTTTACTTAAATGTATTTTCTATTATAGTTAATGCCTATTGAATTGTTTATGACAAAATGACTTATATAAATTCTTTTTACAGAATGGACAGAAGTTGGATGTATGAAACCGATCGGATCTCAGACGATTTTCAAAACAATTTTGGAGAGCTTTATAGATTTTGCATTTCACAATGCTTCAGATAGTGGTCGCATACACTGCCCATGTTCCAATTGTGTTGGTAGACCTTGGTTGAGCCGTGAAGAAGTCAGCTACCACATAACCAAAAATGGGTTTCAAGCAAACTACTTTCTGTGGTATCACAATGGGGAGAAAACGAAATCTAAAATTGGTGATGATCGAAATGAAAAGACTGGAATGGAGAATTTGTTAGATGATCGGTTTCCGTTTATTCGTCATCATGAAAAAGAAAGTATTTCGACTCAAGAAGACTTCGATATGAGGACAGCTGATGCATCTAGTGAAAATGATGATATTGATAGGGTGAAAAAATTGAATGATGCTGCCACGAATCCAGTATATCGACAATGCGATAAAATGAAAAAGCTGGAATTTTTAATCCGATTATTTCATGGGAAAACTATGTATGGGATTTCTAATACAGCAATCGATTATATTCTTACCCTCTTGAAGGATTTACTTCCAGATGATGCAGATATTCCCTCAAACCACTATATGTCATGGAAGTTAGTTGAGGAACTTGGATTTTCAAGAAACAAAATTCATGCTTGCCCGAAAGAATGCAGTTTACTCTGGGAGGAAACCGCTGAACGAAATGAATGTATAAAATCTGGAACATCCCGCTGGAAGTCAAAATCTGATGGAACACCATCCCGCGTTCCACAGAAAGTAATGTGGCACTTTCCATTGATCCCCAGACTCCAGAATCTTTTTATGTCTGATGACATATCAATAAAAATGAGATGGCATGATACCGAGAGAAAGAAGACTGATGATGAGTTGGTTCATCCTGCAGATGGATTTGCATGGAAGAGATTTGATGCTCGACATCCTGATTTTGCAGCTGACGTGCGTAATGTGAGGCTGGGTATTTCATGCGACGGTTTTAATCCGTTTGGGCAGATGCTTACTTCGCACAGCACATGGCCCGTTTTTATGCACATTTATAATCATCCCCCATGGTTGTGTATGAAAAAATCTTTCACTTTCATGAGTATACTCATATCTGGTCCTTCTGATCCCGGCATTGATATTGATGTATACATGCAACCTTTAATAAAAGAGTTGAAGCTTCTTTGGGATGTGGGTGTGCGCACATACGATGCATGTTCGAAAGACATATTTCAGATGCGCGCTGCGCTTATGTGGACAATCAATGATTTTCTGGCTTATGTAATGATTTCTGGATGGAGCACGAAGGGGAAACTGTCATGTCCAGTTTGTATGAAGAATACACGATCCAGAAGACTGAAACATCGTTGTAGTTTCAGTTTTATGGGACATCGACGATTTTTGCCAAAGGATCATCCATATAGAATGAATCGTCGAAGATTTGATAATACTATAGAGACCGATGATCCACCTCAGCGTATGTCTGGAATTGATGTGCTTAATGAATTGAAAGATTTCAGTTTTTCGTTCGGGAAGGGTCAAATGAAATCTGGAAAGAGAAAGAATGTTTCCATAGAAACCTATTACAATTGGAGGAAGAGGAGTATCTTTTTTGATTTCCCTTATTGGTCAACCAATTTGCTACGTCATTGCTTAGATGTAATGAATATTGAAAAGAATATATGTGAAATGTTGCTTTCAGTTCTTCTAAATGTCAAGGGGAAGACAAAAGATGATTTACGATCTCGACGTGACTTGGTGGATTGGGGCATCAGACCAGAATTGCATCCTGTGCGTATCAGTGAAAATAAATGGCAACTTCCATGTGCTTCTTATGTGATGACACCTACTGAAAAAAACAATTTTTGGAAGTATTAGAGACTATTAGAGTTCCTGATGGCTATTCAAGAAACATATCTAAACGGGTCAAAAGAAGAGAGTTGAAGCTAAAATCTTTGAAGACTCATGATTATCACGTTCTACTGCATGAGTTGCTTCCAATAGCAATCCGTCATCTTTTGTCCAATAATGTAAGGGTGGGTGTTATTCGGTTGTGCCATTTGTTTAGAGATCTTTGTGCTAAGAAGTTGTCCAAGTCTTTCTTGCAAAAAATGTTGACAGATACCCCATTAATTTTGTGTGAGTTGGAGAAAATATTTCCCACATCATTTTTCACATGCATGCTGCATCTGACTGTCCATATTCCAACTGAAATACTTCTCGGAGGACCTGTTTCTTTTCGTTGGATGTATCAAAATGAAAGAAATATGTTCACATTAAAGTCTTATGTTCGAAACAAGAATCATCACGAAGGTTCTATCGTGAACGGTTACTTAGCTCAAGAATGTATGGATTTCTGTTCAATGTATTTGTCTGATCTTACTACAAGAATGAACAGACCAATGAGAAATGAAGAAGAACAATATGAGAAAATTGAACCCAGTTTTCCATCACTTCCTCAAACAGGAGGAATTCCTGGATCATATACATTGAAGACATTAAGCCATGAAGAGCGAGAGATGGCACATCGCACAGTTTTGTTCAACTGTGATTTGTTCGATGCCTATATCAGGTAACAAAATTGAATATGTATATCTTACATATATATCTGTTAAACTATTCATATTTTTTTATCTACAGGGAACATAAAACAATGATAAATAGGAAGAATCGTTCTTTATCTTTGAGAAGGAGAGAGACTATGCATAGCAAAGAGTTTTCTGCTTGGTTAAAATTGAAGGTAAAAATATTACTGTTTAAATTAATTATTTCAATATTTACTTAAGTTTAACTGTCATTTATATTGCAGGTATTGAGTTTGTCTGCTGACTCTGTCTCTGAGGAAATAAGAGCTTTGGCTTTTGGTCCTAATACCGTGGTTCGTGACTGTAAATCAATTGTTATCAATGGGTACAGATTTATTGTCACTGAACGAGCCAAAAACATGAGAACACAACATGATGGTATTATGGTTACTGCCACAACAGATTGTTATGCCAGCGCATCAGATAGTAGACCGCGACTTGAAAATGTGGGTTATTATGGAGTCGTTGAGAAAAAATAATAATATTGGATTATTACTCTCATGGACGAGTCACAATGATGAAATTCCATTGGTTTGATTCGATGACGAGACATGGAACATTTATTGATGATTGTGGATTTCGAGTAATTAATATAACCCGCACTCCTGCAACCGAAGAACCATATGTGTTGGCATCAATGGCTAAACATGTTTTTTATGTCAAAGATCAACTTCAACCTGAATTTGGTGTCGTAGTTGAAGTAATTCCAAGACATATTTTTGATGATGCTGATGATGGAATTAACACTGTCCCTATTGCCATTGGAACCAATCCATTTATTTCTTTTGATGACTCCAATAGCTCAATTGTCAGAGTTGATTGTGAACCTGAAGTTGTGGTTGGAAATATATAGAATCATTCATCCATGTTCTCAATTCTTTTGGTTTACCTCGAGTTGGGTTGTTAAGGTTGGTAATATTCATATTTATTTAGTATTGATCACAAATATGTTTTAGCTGACTTGACCGTTATGTGAATTTTCAATGTTTATTGGTTGCTGTTTTATTTGAATTGCATTTTCTAATTTGGAATTGAACTGTATTCAAACCAAATCAAACAATATTTCTAACTTGGTGAACATTACAACTTGTATGTTTTATTAAATTCATTCAAGCTCTTCTAAAACAATTGATAGCTAAATTACCAATGAATCCCCTCATTCCCTCATATATTTAGTTTTTTGGTTTACACATTAATTTTCTTTTTCTATTTAATTACATATTTGTTTTCCAATGCAGGAAATGAAGCCAATTGAAGAGAGACGAAGAAAAAAAATGGCGGAGAACAATCGTTGGATGGAGGAGATGGGCATTCCACCATTAGTGCCTACAGTGAGTACTTTATTTCAAATATATATATATATATATTTACAGAATATATAATGTCATGTGATTAATTTTTTTTAAACATTTTTGTAGGATCCACCATTACGTCGACAGTTATTCGACGAGGAGCCTAGTACTGGTCCTAGTACTTAGGCCAGTGGTACGAGGAGGGTTCGTACCAGAGGTGGACATAGTGCTGCGCGTGCCCGACTAGACCCTGCCCCTCCCACTGACATTTCAGCCTTCCCACATTCTGATCCCGGTGTGTCGTTAGGGACACACGGGATATTTAGACCTCCCATGTTTTCGCTACCTTCTGCATCTTCTGCCCCATCATTTTCACATCCCATGATGATTCCCACTCCCCAGTCAGCATTAGGTCATACAGTTGTTCCATCTTCTTTTCCTTCTACTTCTGTCTCTCCGAGTTTTTATATTCCATCGTCTTCGACTCCTGTTCCACCAGAGGGTGTTCCATCAAGTTCTGTGGATCCGGCGCCACTCATTGATCAGACTAGCACAGGTATATTTATAAAACCCTATCAAATTTTTATAGCAATGTTTATTTTCATTATAACATGTTTTGATAAAATATTTGTTTTTCTTTCATGACAGATACATCTACTGAAATAAGGCGGGGGCGGGGCCGTACACGCATGCGTTCGGTGTGGAACCGTCGCACACAGGTTATGGTGGAATATAATGAAGACAATCAGATGGTTGAGAAAACAGGGCAGCAATGTCGGAGTTTTATGGCGACGCTTGCCAAATACTCCGACATCATTCCCGTCAGCCCGATGTCATGGAGACATTTGCCACATGAGGTCAAAGATAGAGCTTGGGCAGAGATATGGGTAAAAAAATCTGTTGTATTTAATGACATGAATTTTTTTTGTATTTATATAAATTAATATTTTCATTTCAGCTTCGATTTAATTTTCCTGATGGGGAGGGTTCACGAATGGAACGTCTAAAGGATTTAGGCGAGCTTTGGAGAGCCTACAAGCATGAGCTGTATATTGGCTGGCGTGCTAGAGTTGGCACTGAGTTAGAGGCGATACCAGTCGTGGATGATTGTCCTATAGAGCAGTATTGTCAGATGATTACTCATTGGACGAGTACCCAGTTTAAGGTATGAATTACATTTGAGGTATTTAAATAATAACTTTCAAGTTTTGCATTAATATTATCCTTTGAATTATCGAATTTTATTTAGGAATCATCTGGAAAAAATAAAGAAAACATTGATGAAAAAAAATACCTCCATACACTAGGACGCACGACGATGCCGGATCATGAGAGGCAGCAGGTATGACAATTGTTTATAAGTTTTCTTTACGACTTACATTTTCTTTTGTTCCCTCAATTATTTAATTATTTTCTGAAGTCTTTATATAAATTTGTTTTTCAATGTCATTGTAGAGGCAAGTACAAAATATTGAAGGACATGTGCCTCGAGCAAAACTGTTTTGCTCGAGTAGACGAAAAAAGGATGGACGTGCTGTCAACGAAGCGACTCAGCAGCAGATTGTAAGTTTTAATCTGTTGATTTTATATTTTAATATCTATTTCGTAACTTAACAATATATTTATATTTGTAGCAGGATGCTTTAGAGGCCCTCGATGCCCAAGAAGCAGACAATTTTTGGCCATCTGATCACTTACATCAGGTGCTGGGAGATGATCATTCTGGCAGAGTACGCTGCCGACCTAGGATAGCCCCGACGAGGTATTGGCCTGCCTCAGGTACGAGTTGTAGTGCCACCGAGCTGCAGCAAGTTAGGGCACAGGCAGAACAGGCTGAGAAAAGGGCCCCAGAGACGGCAGAACAGTCTGCAAGGGAAAACAGTGCATTTATGAAATTTATTGAAGTTCTACGTCCAACACTTCCAGCAGAGGCCAGCCCAGCGATTGATGAATACATGTCGTCGATACATTCTATATATGGTGCACCAGGTGGCAGTTCCAGTGGTGGTCAAGCCGATGTCGAGCTTGAAGATGATGATGGCGAGCAGTCTGATGCGGAAGAGGAGGGAGATGAGGAGGGCGAGGAGGAGGGCGAAGGCGAGGATGAAGGCGCTGTGGAGGGTGAGGACGATGAGGAGGATGATGACGAGGGCGATGATGATGATGATGATGGAGATGGTGATGCTGATGTGGGACATATTGATCCGTTACATTTTTGACTTGAGATTTGATGTTTAATCTATTCTAGTTGTTGGTTTTATCTAGACTCATAGTATAGTATTGGAGTTGAGTTCTTTTTATATATTGTCTGTTTTTATGGATGTTGTTGTCTTTTAGTGGTTGTGTGTTTGAGAACTCCCTGGACAACCCCCCTCATTCTTGGACCCTGGACAACCCCCCCTCCCCCTTGGACCCCGAACACCCACCAAACACCCCCCGGACAGCCCCTCGGACAGCCCCCTGGATAGCCCCCTGGACAACCCCCCGTACAGCCCCCAACCCTCCACCCTGGACCCCGGATAGCCCCCCGGACAGCCCCCGGACAACCCCCCCACCCTCCCCCTTGGACCCCGGACAACCCCCCCAAACACCCCCCGGACAACCCCCTGAACAACCCCGGACAACCCCCTGAACAACCATCGGACAACCCCCTAAACAACCCCGGACAACCCCCTGAAGAACCCTCAAACACCCTCCGGACAGACCCCGCACAGCCCCCCACCCTCATCCTTGGTCCCCGGACAGCCCCCCAGACACCCACCGGACAGCCCCCCCAGACAGCCCCCGCGGACAGCCCCCCGTACAACCCCCAACCCTCCACCCTGGACCCCGGATAGCCCCCGGACAGCCCCCCGGACAACCCCCCTACCCCCCCCCCCCTTGGACCCCGGAAAACCCCCCAAACACCCCCCGGACAGCCCCCTGAACACCCCCGGACAACCCCCTGAACAACCCCCTGAACAACCCCCGGACAGCCCCCTGAACAACCCCGGACAACCCCCTGAACAACCCCCAAAAACCCCCCGGACAGACCCCGCACAGCCCCCCCACCCTCCTCCTTGGTCCCCGGACAGCCCCCCGGACACCCACCGGACAGCCCCCCCGGACAGCCCCCCGGACATCCCCTCCACCTTCCTTAATTTCATTAGCTCTGAAATGTTTCATAGCACGATCAACTACAATCTAATCCATACAAAATATGATATAAAAATATTCTATATGAATTTCCATAAGATTTTAAGTGAATACAAAAAGTGACATACGAAAAACTGACCAAACGCATTCGAAATGTGTTGATGCTTTAGGACAACGATCCATGGGTCATATGTGACGTGTACAAGTCATCCCCGCCTCAATCTGAGGCGCGGTGTGGTCGAAACAACTCAAAGTGTATGTATATTATTTCAAAAGGACATCATTTTAAGTGAAAAACATCAACTGGCATCGTTCGGCCCGTTTGGACCCCCCTCACGCGCGTTTACGAAGCGCGCGCATCACTTATAACACGAATATTGAGTCGTACCGCACAAACCGCACGTCCGATTGACGTTCCGTCTGTGCGTAGACGTCACGAATAATAATTAGAATGTTCCACGGTGGTTTCAGCTCAATCCGAGGTCGTCCGCTATGAATTTGACCGTTGGACGCCCGTTTTGGCCGTTTATGACACCAGAACTGCGTTGTCGGTCACCGCGGGCACACAGCACGTCCGATTGACATTCCGTCTGCTCGAACACTTCAGAAATCACTCACCCGTATTTGTCGTCTGATTTCAGGCCATTCCGACATCATTCGTCCCATTTGGACCCCCCTCACGCGCGTTTACGAAGCGCGCGCATCACTTAAAACACGAATATTGAGCCGTACCGCGCAAACCGCACGTCCGATTGACGTTCTGTATGCGCGTACACATCACGAATAATAATTAGAATGTTCCACGGTGGTTTAAGCTCAATCCGAGGCCGTCCTCTATGAATTTGACCGTTGGACGCCCGTTCTGGCCGTTTATGACACCAGAACTGTGTTGTCGGTCACCGCGGGCACACGGCACATCCGATTGACGTGCCGTCTGCTCGACCACTTCAGAAATCACTCACCCGTATTTTTCGTCTGATTTAAGGCCATTCCGACATCGTTCGGCCCGTTTGGACCCCCCTCACGCGCGTTTACGAAGCGCGCACATCACTTAAAACACGAATATTGAGCCGTACCGCGCAAACCGCACGTCCGATTGACGTGCCGTCTGCGCGTACACGTCACGAATAATAATTAGAATGTTCCACGGTGGTTTCAGCTCAATCCGAGGCCGTCCGCTATGAATTTGACCGTTGGACGCCCGTTCTGGCCGTTTATGACACCAGAACTGCGTTGTCGGTCACCGCGGGCACAAGGGACGTCCGATTGACGTGACGTCTGCTCGACCACTTCAAAAATCAGTCACCCGTATTTTTTGTCTGATTTCAGGTCATTCCGACATCGTTCGGCCCGTTTGGACCCCCCTCACGCGCGTTTACGAAGCGCGCGCATCACTTAAAACACAAATATTGAGCCGTACCGCACAAAGCGCACGTCCAATTGATGTTCCGTCTACGCGTACACGTCAAGAATAATAATTAGAATGTTCCACGGTGGTTTCAGCTCAATCTGAGGTCGTCCGCTATGAATTTGACCGTTGGACGCCCGTTTTGGCCGTTTATGACACCACAACTGCGTTGTCGGTCACCGCGGGCACACGGCACGTCCGATTGACGTGCCGTCTGCTCGAACAATTCATAAATAACTCACCCGTATTTGTCGTCTGATTTCAGGCCATTCCGACATCGTTCGGCCCGTTTGGACCCCCCTCACGCGCGTTTACGAAGCGCGCGCATCACTTAAAACACGAATATTGAGCCGTACCGCGCAAACCGCACGTCCGATTGACGTGCCGTCTGCGCGTACACGTCACGAATAATAATTAGAATGTTCCACGGTGGTTTCAGCTCAATCTGAGGCCGTCCGCTATGAATTTGACCGTTGGACGCCCGTTCTGGGTGTTTATGACACCAGAACTGCGTTATCGGTGACCACGGGCACACGGCACGTCCGATTGATGTTCCGTCTGCGTGACCACTTCAGAAATCAGTCACCCGTATTTGTCGTCTGATTTCAGGCCATTCCGAGATCGTTCGGCCCGTTTGGACCCCCCTCACGCGCGTTTACGAAGCGCGCGCATCACTTAAAACACGAATATTGAGCCGTACCGCGCAAACCGCACGTCCGATTGAGGTGCCGTCTACGTGTACACGTCACGAATATTAATTAGAATGTTCCACGGTGGTTTCAGCTCAATCCGAGGCCGTCCGCTATGAATTTGACTGTTGGACACCCGTTCTGGCCGTTTATGACACCAGAACTGCGTTGTCGGTCACCGCGGGCACACGGCACGTCCAATTGACGTGCCGTCTGCTCGACCACTTCAGAAATCAGTCACCCGTATTTGTCGTCTGATTTCAGGCCATTCCGACATCGTTCGGCCCGTTTGGACCCCCCTCACGCGCGTTTACGAAGCGCGCGCATCACTTAAAACACGAATATTGAGTCGTACCGCGCAAACCGCACGTCCGATTGAGGTGTCGTCTGCGCGTACACGTCACGAATAATAATTAGAATGTTCCACGGTGGTTTTAGCTCAATCTGAGGCCGTCCGCTATGAATTTGACCGTTGGACGCCTGTTTTGGCCGTTTATGACACCAGAACTGCGTTGTCGGTCACCGCGGGCACACGGCACGTCCGAATGACGTGTCGTCTGCTCGACCACTTCAGAAATCAGTCACCCGTATTTTTCGTCTGATTTCAGGCCATTCCGACATCGTTCGGCCCGTTTGGACCCCCCTCACGCGCATTTATGAAGCACGCGCATCACTTAAAACACGAATATTGAGCCGTACCGCGCAAACCGCACGTCCGATTGACGTGCCGTCTACGCGTACACGTCACGAATAATAATTAGAATGTTCCACGATGGTTTCAGCTCAATCCGAGGTCGTCCGCTATGAATTTGACCGTTGGACGCCTGTTCTGGCCGTTTATGACACCAGAACTGCGTTGTCGGTCACCGCGGGCACACGGCACGTCCGATTGACGTGCCGTCTGCTCGACCACTTCAGAAATCACTCACCCGTATTTGTCGTCTGATTTCAGTCCATTCCGACATCGTTCGGCCCGTTTGGACCCCCCTCACGCGCGTTTACGAAGCGCGCGCATCACTTAAAACACGAATATTGAGCTATACCGCGCAAACCGCACGTCCGATTGACGTGTCGTCTGCGCGTACACGTCACGAATAATAATTAGAATGTTCCATGGTGGTTTCAGCTCAATCCGAGCCCGTCCTCTATGAATTTGACCGTTGGGCGCCCGTTCTGGCCGTTTATGACACCAGAACTGCGTTGTCGGTCACCGCGGGCACACGGCACGTCCGATTGACGTGCCGTCTGCTCGACCACTTCAGAAATCACTCACCCATATTTGTTGTCTGATTTCAGGCCATTCCGACATCGTTCGGCCCGTTTGGACCCCCCTCACGCGCGTTTACGAAGCGCGCGCATCACTTAAAATACGAATATTGAGCCGTACCGCGCAAACAGAACGTCTGATTGACGTGCCGTCTGTGCGTACACGTCACGAATAATAATTAGAATGTTCCACGGGGGTTTCAGCTCAATCCGAGGTCGTCCGCTATGAATTTGACCGTTGGACGCCCGTTCTGGCCGTTTATGACACCAGAACTGCGTTGTCAGTCACCGCGGGCACACGGCACGTTCGATTGACGTGCCGTCTGCTCGACCACTTCAGAAATCACTCACCCGTATTTGTCGTCTGATTTCAGGCCATTCCGACATCGTTCGGCCCATTTGGACCCCCCTCACGCGCGTTTACGAAGCACGCACATCACTTAAAACACGAATATTGAGCCGTACCGCGCAAACCGCACGTCCGATTGACGTGCCGTCTCCGCGCACACGTCACAAATAATAATTAGAATGTTCAACGGTGGTTTCAGCTCAATCCGAGGTACTCCGATATGAATTTGACTGTTGGACGCCCGTTCTGGCCGTTTATGACACCCGAACTGCGTTCTCGGTCACCGTGGGCACAGGACACGTCCGATTGACGTGCCGTCTAGTCGACCACTTCAGAAATCACTCACCCGTATTTGTCGTCTGATTTCAGGCCATTCCGACATCGTTCGGCCGGTTTGGACCCCCCTCACGCCCGTTTACGAAGCGCGCGCATCACTTAAAACACGAATATTGAGCCGTACCGCGCAAACCGCACGTCCGATTGACGTGTCGTCTGCGCGTACATGTCACGAATAATAATTAGAATGTTGCACGGTGGTTTCAAGTCAAAAGGACATCATTTTAAGTGAAAAGCATCAACTGGCATACGGAAAACCGACCAAACACATTCCGAATCTGTTGATAATTTATCTCAACAATCCATGGGTCATATGTGACGTGTACGAGCCAACCCGGGATGAATACGAGTCGCGGTGTGGCAGGGATAAGTCTAAGTGGCTCTCTTTTGTTTAAAATGGACACCATTTTATGTACATACGGAAAAACGACCAAACAGATTCGGTTTCCGTTGAAACTTTAGGAGAACGATCCATGGGTCATATGTGACGTGTACGAATCAACCCCGCCACAATCGGAGACACGGTGTGGCCGACACCACTCAAAGTGTCGGTCTTTTGTTTCAAAAAGACGTCATTTTAAGTGAAAAGCATCAAGTGACATACGAAAAACAGACCAAAGGCATTCGGACTGTGTCGATACTTTATCACAAGGATCCATGGGTCGTATGTGACGTGTATGAGTCAATCCCGCCTCAATCCGAGGAGCGGTGTGGCCAACACCGTTCTAACTGTGTCTCTTTTGATAAAAATGGACAGGATTATAAGTGAAAAGAACAACTGGCATACGGAAAACCGACCAAACGCATTCCAAATTTGTTGATAATTTATCCCAACGATCCATGGGTCATATGTGACATGTACGAGCTGACCTGGGATGAATCCAAGTCATGGTGTGGCTGAGATCAGTCTAAGTGGCTCTCTTTTGTTTAAAACGGACATCATTTTAAGTACATACGGAAAACCGACGAAACGGATTCGGTTTCCGTTGAAACTTTAGGAGAATGATCCATGGGTCATATGTGACGTGTACGAATCAACCCCGCCTCAATTGGAGACGCGGTGTGGCCGACACCACTCAAAGTGTATGTCTTTTGTTTCAAAGGGACATCATTTTAAGTGAAAAGCATCAAGTGACATACGGAAAACGGAGAAAATGCATTCGGATTGTGTCCATACTTTATGAAAAGGATCCACGGGTCGTATGTGACGTGTACGAGTCAATCCCGCCTCAATCTGAGGAGCGGTGTGGCCGACACCGCTCTAACTGTGTCTCTTTTGCTTAAAATGGACAACAATTTAAGTACATACGGAAAACCGACAAAACGCATTCCGTTTCCATTGAAACTTTAGGAGAACGATCCATAGGTCATATGTGACGTGTACGAGTCAACACCGCCTCAATCTGAGGCGCGGTGTGGCCGGAACCACTCAAATTGTCTGCATTTTGTTTCAAAAGTACGTCATTTTAATTGAAAAACATCAACTAGCATACGGAAAACCGACCAAACGCATTCGGATTGTGTCGATACATTAGCACAACGATCCATGGGTCATATGTGACGTGTATGAGTCAAACCCGCCTCAATCTGAGGCATGTTGTGGACGGTAGCACTCCAGGTGTATGTAATATGTTTAAAACGGACATTACTTTAGGTAAAAATATATGGTATACAAAAAATAGATCAAATTATGAATTGACTTCCATATTCCACATATAATTGTCATCTACATTTTAAATTGAAATCTAAATGAATTATGTATGTTTATAATTTAATTATGGATGTGTATAGGTCTACCATTATATGTTAAACATGTATTAATTTGTTCTCTATATGTAAATGTTAGTTGGTTACTGCAAGTACAATAATTATATATGTATGTGTTAGTTTATTGCAGGTACAATAATTGGATTGAAAGATGAGAGGGAACCCACAAAACCAGATGTGGTGCTGGTCAAATTGGAGACCTGGTTGGGAGCTGCTGGGAAAATTGGGGAGCTGCTGGGTGATTTGCCCAGCAGAGGCTATGCCAACGGTTCAAAACCGTTGGCATAGAAATTGTGGATTAGTTTTACCAACGGTTCATCAAACCGTTGGTAAAACACTTTTCCCAACGTTTTAAAACCGTTGGGAAAGAGTAGATGTGGGGTTTTTCCCAACGGTTTACCAAACCTTTGGGAAAAACATGATAATTTTAAGCCCTTGTGCCAACAGTTTTAAACCGTTGGCAAATCTTTTTCCCAACGGTTTTAATGAACCGTTGGGATAGAGTAACCTTTCTCCACCCTATCCCAACGGTTTACTGTAAACCGTTGGGAAATGTTTTTCCCAACGGCTTACTTACCTATGGTTGGCCGAACCGTTGGTATATGTTATACCAACGATTGTCCAGCCTTTCCCAACATTTCTCAACCGTTGGTAAATCTATTATTTCCAGTAGTGTTCATATAATTTGACCTAAAATGAATTCTTCAATTCCCATTTTTCACAATTAAAGGAATATAGGATTATGTGAGGTATTTTTTTGAGATTATATGTTCAGAATTTATATGATTCATGTGGATTTAGTGGTGTATGTAAGTAGGTTTAGGTTGTGGCCTTTTATTATAGGGGCGAGGGGCAGTTTATGATTGTCTTGAAATATTATTTTATTCTTTAATAATTGTAGCATTATAATAGATAAAAGGTGATATATTTATATTATAATATGATAATGGGTCTAAATACTCTCACCCATTTTGTTTTAGACATGTCTAGTCCATGAAATTGACCTCATCATTTAGCATTGACCATTAGTTTAAAACATTAACTCTTACCATGTATTCTTATATTTTCATAAACAATGGTTGCTATTTTTAATTTCAAATGCCACATTAACATCTAGATGATATTTAATGACATTTATAACATTATATAAATAATTTATCTGAATAATTTAATTTTAGGACTATTATATCAGTTAATAAAACAGTTTTGTTTTAAAAAAACTAATTTATTTCAATTTTGACTCTATTTAGTAATTGATATTTCTTATAGTCCCAAAAATTTTATTCCTTAAATAAAAAGGAATTAAATACAAGATAATAAGTCAATATCATACAAATAATTCATGGATATCATAAAAATATTCAAAGTACATATATTCTAATATTTATAATATCATTTATTTAAATATATCATTAATAATGTAATCACATCATCATCATTATGTCATAAATAAATTTATTTATATAATGTAAAAATATTATAAATAAAATTCAATGATGTATAATTTTTTTATATTTCGAAATACTTTTTATATTTAATGATACATATTATATAACCCAATATTATAATTTTTTTAATAAAAGATCCATATTTATGTTATATTTCCCTTTACATAATATTAATTTTTATAATATGTCATTATCACACCTAAGTGACTCCATGGGGTCTCAAAATAGACCCAAATATTCCCATGGTCGATCATATCTCATAAAATAGTATTAATAATTGTGTTATTATAGTTTAATATTATTATAATATTCTATTTTATCATTAATTTATTAGATTTTCCCTTTAACCATGGTAAATAATAATAATTACCATGTTACTATTGATAATGTCAGAAAATAGAAGGCAAATATTTTGACAATTGGACGATAAGATTCCAAATATAGAATCCGTTTTTCCAAATTCAAAACAAATAATTTCAATAAAATTATTTAAAATTGATTTTAGATATCAAAACTAAAAAAGCGATGTTTTATGAACTAAAAACAATCAAAAGATTGATATGTATTTAGGTCCATTTTAAAAGTGAAATTGAAAGAAATGAAAAAAATTTGTTTAAATGATAAAAACATATTTAAATTACACATTAAAAAAATTAAAAAGGTAATCTATCTATTTAAATATATTATATGAGAAAAAACAATTTTGAATTAAAATGGAGTATTTTTTAATATTCATCAAAACTTGAATTTCACTAGAAAATTCCAAATATATAAAATATGTAAATTTTGATGTACTAATTATATATATGATTTTTACTTTTCCAAATAGAAAAAATAAAAGTGGAAAAACTATATTTATAAAGATTTCTCCTTCAAAAGGTGGTGAAACGACATTTTAAAAATATTAGAGTATCTAATGATAAAAAATGTATTCATTCACATTTTAAGACATTAATATTTATTATATAAAGGTAAAAACATATAATAATCATGTAAAATAATATTTTGGTTAGTTCAATTCATTCCTCCAAATATAATGTCTAGGCGTTAACTACTATTTAAAATAATAATAATATTATTATAATATTTTTTATTATAACTGAAATATGTGTATAACATATGGTTTCTATGAAACCCAATGTTGTGTGTTGAGTATGCTATTAGAAAGAGACTCATCATTAATTCAAAATTTATATTTTATTCAAAAAAATTAATATATATGAAAATTATTTGTTATTTAAATACATGAAATCATATATCATTAACCCATTTTAAAATTGCATGTCGTGGTTTTATTAACATATCATATAAGTGGATGTATTTATCTCTCATTGAATTTTCAGATTGCCAAATTGGTTCTTCAACGATATGGTTTTTCCACAAAACAATTACCTAATGAATCACATTATTCGACAACAATTTCTCTCAATAGTGAATAATTGTTACTAGTTGTTCTGTATATAAATGTCACTCAATAAACTGAACAACATATGGACTCAAAACATGTGATTGATACATCATATACATTCACTACATTGAAACATGGAAATCATTGTGTACCTGGGATAATCATGGAGGTAAATCCACTCTGAAGGTAGTTGATCCAACTTTCTCCAATATTTCGTAGTGTCCATTATACCATGGACTCAACTTTCCCTTTTTACCAAAATCCATCACACTTTTCCATAGAGAAACATTGACGAAGACATGATAACCTACCTCAAAAAAGGCCATTCCTTTAGTTATCTGTATAACTTTTCTTCCTATTATGAGCATTTATCTTATACTTCTGAATCATCAGATTGTTTTTTCCATCACTTCTACCAATTCTGGTCCCAAAAACATCCTTTCACATACTTCATCCCAAAAATATAGTGTTTGACACCTCTATCTATAAAATGAATCAAAACATTCCATATGTATTATATAATGAAACAATTTTAATATAAGAGAACTCATCCAAAAAATGATGTTGATCCCAACTCCCTCAATTATCCATTGAACAAGCACGTAGCATATAATCCAATTTTTTTATTGTTCATTCTGACTTCCCATCAGATTGAAAATGAAAATCAATACAAAAATTTAATTCAGTACCCAGCGACTCCTAAATGCCCTTCAAAAAGTTAAAAGTAATCATGGTATCACAATCCCATATAATGGAGAGGATAAAACCATATAAAATGACTATATAATTAATATATAATCTAGAATCTTGATTTATAAATTGAGTATCTTGAATATAAGGAAAATGAGAAGATTTAGTCAATCATTCAACAATAACCCAGATTTCATTTTTACCTCGAGATGTCATTGTTAATCCCACTAAAAAATCCTTGGATAGATTTTTTCATTTCTAATCTATAATTGGGAAAGGATGAAGAATCCTTTTCTTTAATATCATCTCCCATTTAACTAATTGACAAATCAAGCATCTTAGGGTAATGTCAGCAATATCTCTTTTAATTCCATCCCACCAGTTATACTAATGATTATCTGTGTACATCATATTACAACTTGGATGAACTGAAAATTGAGAACTATGAGCTTCAAATAATTACTCATTATAAAACTAAAAATCACAAGGAACCAATAATATCTTTTCAAACCAAATAACATAGTCATTATCATTTTTCAATTAATATAACGTACCCTTCTAAACCAATTCTACCTTTTTCTCAACTCACTGTATTATTTCGGGGATTTTATAATTATGCCCGATTTAGATGATTTCTTTGTCACCTGAATTAAAATATATTAATTCCCCACACAATCAACTTCCAATCCAAAATTCATTAAATTAAATACCAAAGGTTTTCATTCAAAACATATCATGGTTAATATAGAATTATTTTTTTTATTCAAATCATCATCCACATTATTTTCCTTTCTCTGATGGTAATGAATCATGCAATAATAATCCTGGATTAATTCTAGTTGTCTTATCTATCTCATGTTTAATTATTTTTGAGTAAAGATATACTTTAATAAAATATCAGTTTATTTTTCACACTTTAGGCCATATAGATGATGCCTCATAATTTTTAAAGAATCAAAAACTTTAAGTAACTCCAAATCATTGGTAAGGTAATTTAACTAATGATTTTTCATTTGACATAAAGAATAAGCAATTACCTGGTCATTCTACATTAGAAAATTTAAAATTCCCTTAAATAAAGCATCACTATAGATAAGAAATTCCCAGTTTCTGGAAGGCAGTAGTAAAACTAGAGCATATACCAATCTTCTTTTCAATTCCTGAACACATTTCTAACATTCCATTATCCAGATAAACATAACGCCTTTTGGGGATATCATATTAAGTGGGCTAGATAACCATGAAATTTTTTGAACAAAACTATTGTAATATCCTAATAAACCATGAAATCAAAAAAATCTATTATGTTTGTGGGATTTGAAATTACTTAAAAACTACTCTATTAGAATAATCAATAGAAATTCCATCTTTTGAGAAAATGTGACTAAGGAATGAAATTTGTTGTAATCAATAAATAAACATGATTAAATTTTCATATTGTTTACTTTCTTTTAACGTATCCAATGAATACCGTTAATGAATTTCATTATCCTCTTTAATTTTAGAATATACCAAAATATCATTAATAAATTCAACGACAAACACATCCATAAACTCTCGAAAAATTCTATTAATAAAATCCCTAATTAGTGATGGTTCATTTGATAACCTAAAAGGCATAACGATAGAATCATAATGGATATATCTAGTACAAAACATAGTCATTATAATGTATTCTTATTTTACATTAAACTGATGGTACCCCAACCTCAAGAAAATATTTTAAATATACTGAGCTCCCTGGAGAAGATAAAAAAAGTCCTTGATATGAGGAACGGGATATCTATTATTAATAGTGATGTTATTAAATTCTCTATAATCAATTAAATTATAATTGACCCATATTTAATTTTAACAAAAAATATAGGAGCACCCCATTTTGATGTTCTATGATGAATGATACATTTATCTAATAACTCAAGCAATTTCTTATCTAACTCTAAATGTTCATTTTGATTCATTCGGTAAGGGGGTTTTAAAATTTCCTAGCATCATGAACCATGACAATAGTAAATTCAACATCCTGATTAGGTATTATACCATGAGACTCATTATAAAAAACATAAACATAATCATTTACCACTAGAACATCATTTATCTGAACAATTCCATTGTTTTCATCAATATGTTCAAGGAAACATTCATTTCCATCTTTTTCTAGTTTTTTGGATTCTTGATATGTTGTAAAAACATAAGGTTCATTATGGTACAAAAATTTATAATTTTTTGAAAAGAAAACACTTTAGCTCTGTAGTTTTTCATAGCATGATAAATTGAATGACGATGAATACCCAAAATAACATCAAACTCTACTAGGGGAAAAATAGGGTTTGCAGGTAGATTCATTTCACACACAAGGAAGTATAGGTTCTTATATTTTATTTTGGTCTCAAAATTTCCTACTGGTGTTTTTACCACAAGTTCTGAATTCATTAATTGAGATGAATTCCAACGTTTCTAGAAATTTTCTCATAAATTAATGAATTTGTATTCCATGAACCAAACAACAAATTGGCATAATTAGAATAAATAATCATTGTACCTAATACAACTTCATTTGATGTCTCAACATTTGATGAAGTAGCTTCAAAGGATTCCAACAGCACATACTTCTTGTATTCTAGCTGATTTTCTACAATTCGAGTTCTTAATCAGACACTCACATTCATAATGACACGTTTCATTACACACAAAACATTTTACTGACTGTAAATCAGATTTTTCCGCACAACTACCATAATCATTTTCAGTGAAAATTAGCTGAATTATATCCCATTTTACCACATTGAATGCACATACCAAAATTATAATGCTATTCCATAGTGTTCTTTTTTCAACAATTTTTACAAACTGTAAAATTATATTTCTTACCATCATATTTTTTTTGAATATACATTCCCTTTAATCTTCCACCTCATCCACTTATTCTATTATTTCTCAAAGGACACCTGATCCTCATAAAACGCTATTTCAACCATATTTTCACATTAAATAGGTCTTTTATAACATTTTACCTCTATATAAGCTAATACACTTGGAAAAATTATCATTAATACAGAGTAAAAAATATTGATTTTAAAATCATATCCTGTATGAAAATTCAACCATACCATTCTAGTCGAGTGAATTTTTCATCATAAAAAGTCTCTGAGTCTTCCTCCTACCTCAATTCAATGATTGTTTTTCATCCTTTATTGAACCACCATAGGAAAATATTTCTCAAGAAACATACCTTTCAATGAATATCATTCAAGATAATCAATATCCTCACTATCCTTGATATTTTTATCCATCGGCCACCACTGATCAACTTCACCTTAAAAAATTGAACAGAATGACTAACCAATTTATTTTATGAACACCACATGGAATCAAAAATCTTTTCCAGTTTCATTAATCCACCATTCACCTAGAATAGTGTCAGATATTCCTCTGAATGATGTGTGTTCTTTCTTGATGAAATTATCATCTACCGACAAGATTATTTTTGGTTGATCTGGTTAATCTCATTCATGGATACCACTACCATTTATAGCTGAATTCATCTATTCCATCACTGCCAAAAAACTATTTAGTTACTATTCATACCATTATGGATTGTTTATGGGTATGTTGTTTTCATATTAATGTCATCCAATCATAGATGTCATGTTTCTACTACAGAAAACCATTTGAAATTTTTCATATCATAGATGAAGAATCATGGTAATATTAAAATGTTATATCAATTCAATCTTACCATAAAGTGAAAAAAGTTATGGACAATCATTTTACAATATACTAACTCATACAGTTTTCTAAACTGAACTCTGATACCTACTAAAGGACACTTCTTTAAAAATTTCATAATCTCGATTTTTGATATAGAATTTTCTTTTTTCACCTATATGATATTTTGAGGATTATAGTTTTATACAATTAGACCATAAATACAACATTACATATCAAATATTAAAAAGTAGACACTTTCAATCTATCCAATTTTTTCATAAAAATAAAATGCCTTAAAAAACAAGAACTTTTTCTTGATAAAAATGTTATGGAATTATTATTTTTTCTTAATATTTTTAACACCATGAGAAATAAATTTCAAACACTTAAAATGATATTAAAATGTTCATTAAGGGTTATAAAATATTAACATAAAACAATAGTCTATAGATACATAAAATCAATTTAATCATACATTTTACTCATAAAATAAGGTCCCATTAATATACCACCTAAAATCATATGATTTAAGAATAACTCATAGAAATAATAAATCTTAAATGTTACATGTAGAATCCATAACATAATTACATTGCACCATCCACTACAACATAGGTTGTATCCTTCATGGGTACATTTTGAATACCGATCACAGTATATTACCAAAATATCATAGGAGTAACCTTAACGTTTACCTCCATCATGTTAGTAAATGGATTAGAGAGCCATCATGAGGTCACCAGGCCTTCATTTTTCATTGTACCACCCATATACATAATCAATTCCCATGAACCATAACATAATGAACACTGATGTACAAATATAAATGTAATATTACATTTTTATATTGTAATCACAAGACATCGTTTTAAGATATTGATATAATCAATACATTATCAAAACATTTTATAATATGAAAATACCTAAAAATGTATATATAATTTAATGTTCTTTTTAATAACATAATGGCTTGTAGAGGAAGCCAAATAACCATTAATTATCATGGAAATAAGTTCATTATCTTTGAGTGTGTTAAAATGAATCTTTCTTTTGGTCATTTATTAAATGAATTCTTAAAAAAAGATTCCTTTTGGAAACCATTGAATGAAATAATATTTCGAAGTTTTTTATTATAGAATTTATAAATGAATTTCATGTATCAAACAAAATCTACCACATTGCAGGGATATTGAGACAAATTCCCTTACCTTGAGTCCAAATCATCACGTATGTTTCTTAATCTTCCTAAATAAAAAACATATGTTAATTTCAACATGGTTTTTAACCTTATTGAAGATTATTATTCGTTTTATATTAGTTATTACCTTTTTATATAAATCAAATTATTATTCATGTTCATATCAGTCTTTTTGTTGATATTCGGTACCTGAGTAAAAAAATAAATTTGTTTTGATGCCAATTTTCCATGTATTCAAAATTCAATCATCTCCATAAAGATATTAGTTGTTAAAATATCATATATATATATACTTTATATATGTATTTATAATAGTCCATAATAATATGAGAAAATAAATGAAATGAACAATTCATGGAGAGGGTAGGTCGTCCGTACGACTGAACGCTACAGTCATTTCATTGTCATATTAATGGAATAAAAACTAAACGATAAATTGGTATTTTATAATTATATTATAATATATATGTTTATATGTTATATAATTTCATTAATTCCATGCTTAATACGTTCCATGTATGGCATGAATGAGAAATATGACGTTGAGGGGGCGGTGGCACACAGTTCCTCTAATTAAATTATCATATTTACATATTATGGAAAATATGTATGATGAAAATAAATATTAAATAATCATAGAGAAAATATAAACATAATTCATATCCAACATAAATAATGTTCATTCATTATTTTCAACATGATAGGTGGTAGGAGAAAATTTAACAATCATTGTTTTGTGGGGTAGTAGTTCGCCGTACACAAAAACAATATGTTTATATACATCAGATGTCGGTGTTTGTAAGTGAAATTATAATAATTGTCATAAAAAATTACTATAATATTTTGTATACTAGTTTTTTATGTAATCATAGAATAATATGATCACAGTGAGTGAAGAATGAGAAAAATGAATTTGATAAAAGATGTTACATCTAAATCGAGTGACTTCATATGATTTTAGCTTAAGGAATTTATAGAACTGCCTCTTGAACATATTAATTCTTATAGGTGGAAAGGAGGGATTTGGGATAATATTTGATCATAAGTTGGACTATCCAAGTGTTTTGAGAGGTGTGAGTAAGTGGGAAGATGTGATGATCTTTTATAAGATTTAGGATGGGCACTATAAGAATGTGTTGAAATATTATTTTATTATAAATATTTTTTGAGTTATAATGGTTAAAAAGTAATATATTTCTAGGAAAATATGATTATGGGTCCAAATCCTCTCATTAAATAGGCTATATACATGTTTAGGTAAAAATAAATCCTTAGCTTTTAGCATTAACCCTTAATTAAAAAGATTAATTATTACCATGTTTTTTTGTATTTTAATAATATATTGTTACTGTCATTATTATAAAATCCCATGAGAACCAAAAGTGGATAATTAAATAAATTATTAACATTATATAATTTATTTGTCCAGAATTATGGTTTTTAGGAATATTATATCTTTTAATAAAATAGAATTTTATTAAAAAACACATTTATCTTAATTTTGACACAATTTATTAATTGATTTTTTTAAAGTCAGGAAACCATTATTCCTTCAATAAAAAGGAATTAAATAAAATATTATATGTAAGAATCATCCATAACACTCCCAGATGGCAACAAAATATTTAAATTACATATATTTTAACATTTATAATACCATTTATTGGAAACATTAATTAATAAGGTAATATGTGCATTATCATTTTGTCACAAATAAATTTATTAATTATATGATTAAAAATTATATTTAAAATCCCTAAATGTTGGAAATATTTCAATATTTATAATTAATATTTATAGTCCATGAGATCATTTATATAACCATATATTATTATTTTTTTTAGTAAAATATAAATTTTTATGTTATATTTCTCATTACAATAAATTTATTCTAATAACATGTCATTATCAATCACAAGTGGTTACATGGCGTCCTAAAATCGACTCAAGGATTCCCATAGTAGGAAATATATCATTCAGTAGGATTCGGACAAGTGTTAGTGTAGTTTAATATTATTATAATATTATTTGTTACCGTTATTTACCATATTTATCCTTTAACCATGGTAAAAAATAATAATTACAAAAGTTACTATTCCTAATGTAAAAAAATAAAAGGTAATTATATACACAATTTTGACCATCTGATAGAAAATAAGGAATCCTATTTTATTAATTCAATACATAGAATTTTCATAGATTAATTATAAGTTAATTCTCAGGGTCAAAACTAAGAATTGGGGTTTTAGAAAGTAAAAAACAATCATAAAATATTGAATTCTTTTTATGGCCAATTTAAAAATTAAATTACATAAAATGAACAATATTTAGTTAAATGATAAAAAAATAATACAATTAAAATTTAAAACCAAAAACGTTATCTAAATATGTTAATAAATTTGTCAAATGAAATGTTTTTAATTAAGATTCCATATTTTTCATTGTTCATTAAAATATGAATTTCATCAGAAAAATAAAAAAATATTCCAAAGTTAATTTTGATTTATTTATTATATATATGAATTGTATTTTGTCAAATTTTACATATTAACGTGCTAGAAACAATATTTAAAAATTTTCTCCATCAAAAGGAAATAAAATGGATATTTTAAAATTTTAGGGTATATATGCTTAAAATAAGAATTATTCTAATTTTAAGCCTCCAAAACATGATGGAAATTTTTTAAAACATTTAAAAGCATGTAAAATCCTATTTTAATAAGTTCTATTCATTTGATTTAATATAGTGGATACGAATTAACTTCTATTTAAAATAATTGAAATATTATTATATTATTTTTCAGTATAAGTCAATATTTTGTGCAACATAAGATTTTTGATAAACTTGTTATTATGTGTCGATTAAGCTATCAAAAGAATAGTCTTATTAAATTTAAACTTATTATATTATTCATAAATATTAATAAATATGAAAAATAGTTACTGTATAAATACATGGGATCTTAAATCATTCCCCTCTTTTAGAAATTGTGTCCTCGCTATTTTATTTACATATCAAATAAGTTGGGGGTATTTATCCATTATAACATTTTCAGAATCCAACATTTCATCTTAAACCATATGGGTGTTCGAAAAAAACATTACTAGAGGAATCAACATATTCCACAACACATTCTCTCTACAGTCAAGAATCTGCATTGGGTGTTCGTAATAAGAAATATTGCCTTCCAACTGAACTACATTTGGACTCAAAACATGAAATTTATCAGTCATATACATTCTCAATATTGAAACAGGAAATACACTATGTACCTATGATAAACATGGAGGTTAATCAAATCTATAGAAAACTGATCCATTTTTCTCAATGATTTCATAGGGTCCAATGATCCTCAAACTATTCTTTCCCTAATTACCAAAATACATAACACTTTACCATTATGAAATGTTGAGAAAGACATGATCACATACCTAGAAATAAATATCCTTGCTTTGGTTATCAGAATTAATTTTCTTCCATTTTGAGTTGTTCTAATGTGATTCTAAATCAATGGATCTTTTTTTGCCATATCTTCTACCAATTTTGTTCCCATCAACTTCCTTTCAACTACTTCATCCCAAAAATCTAGAGATGGTCACCTATTTATATATAATTATTCAAATGGTTCTATCTATATAATGGAATAAAAACATTTATTATAAGAAAATTCAAAGAAAGAAATATGTTGACCCCAACTTCCTTGATAATACATTGAAACATCACGTAGAATATATTCCAATGTACAAATTGATCCTTCTGACTTCCCATATTATTGTGGATGAAAATATTTAAGAAAATTTAATTGAGTACCCAAAAACTTCTTAAAGCCATTCAAAAAGATTTATGTAAACTAAGGATAATGATTAGTTACAATGGAGTTGGGAACTCCATGTAACTGGACTATCTCTTTAATATAAAATCAAGATAGTTTTTAATGAGAAATTATATTAAATAGAAATAAAATGAGAAGATTTATTATTTCTCATTGAATATATACTTCAATATTTTATGATTTGTATATATTTCACACATCACACCATACAGATTAGGCCTCCAATTTTATAAAACAAAAATAACAACATCTAATTCAGAATAATATGTATTGTAATTGAACTTCTGATATTTTAACTAAAATGAAGCATAAGAAATTACCTGATCATTCTTAATTAGGAAAAAATCACATATATTCAACAAAGCTTCACTATAAATAGAAAATTCACCATATCATTATTTCTATTCCAAAACTAGAGCATTCAACAATATTGTTTTCAATTAATGAAAACATTTATCATATTAAAATGTCCATATAAAATAAAACTTTATCTTGTTAGCTTAGTAAGTGTTCTAGATATCCATACAAAAAGATACAATGAACCTATGGTAATAACCTACTAAACAATGAAAATATTGAATATCAGTTATGATTGTGAGTCTTATCAATTCATTAATAACCTTTTTTATTAGCTAGATCAATAGTTATTCCATCGTTAGAAACTATTTGATAAAGGAATGAATTTTTTTGTAAGCAAAACACACACTCCAGAAATTTCATATTTTCTTCATTTAATGTTTTCAATAAAATGATTAAATTAATTTAATGATCATATTTACATTCAAAATATAACAAAATATAATTAATAAACAAAACCATAAACTTATCAATGAATTTCCAGAAAATTATATTCATAAAATCCATGAATACAACATGTGAAATGGATAATACAAAAGTCATGAGTAAAAACTAATAGTGGCAATATCCATTATAAATCACAGTCATTGAAATGAATTCTTTCTTAATATTCCACTAATGGTACTGCAAACTCATGTCAATAATAAAAATATACAGAGCTCTCTGTAGTTGATCTTACAAATCATCGATATGTGGAAAATAATTATTGTTCAAAACTGTGATGTTATTCAACTCTCTATAATCAATTGATAGCCTCATTGAACCCTCTTTCTTTTTAACAAACAAAAAAAGAGCACCCCATGGTGTTATTATAGGTCGAATGAAAACTTTATATAATATCTCATGAAAATGATTATTTAACACTAAACGTTCAATTGGAGACAATTGATAAGGTGGTTTTGAAAAAGGATTTGAAACATTAACAATGAAATCAATAAAATGTACTTTCAAATTAGGTATTATACAATGAAAATCATCAATAAAAACCTCAAGATACTCACTAAACAAAAGAAAATCATTAATCTTAATAGTTAAATTATTTTCAATAATATGTGGAATGTAACATTCATTTCCATATTATACCCTTTTCTCAGCTTCCTGATAAGTTATCAATAGTAATGGTCCATTCCAGAACACAAACTGAAATTGTTTCGGAAAAGAAACCTCTTTGGATGTACTGTAAATTATAGAATGATGAATGGAAATACAATACACAACAAAAATAACAACAAACGTTACTAGAAGAAAAAATAAGGTTTTTTTGAAGATTATTTCCACAAATAAGGACAGGATGGTTCTTATAATTTTTTTCTCTCAAAATTTCATCCACACTCGTGTCATGAAGACACATTATCTATCTAAAATGGATGTTTCACTCGATATGTATTAGTTTAGGACACTCACCCTAATTCATCTAGGGGTTCCCTCTTATGTCCCAAGGACCCATTCCCTATCTATTATGGGGTTTTTACTCAGTAGGTATTGGACCCATGACTATGTTGTTGGGTGGATCCACTCAATAAGAATCCTATAATGGCCCTTCTTGATCAAAATCATCATTATTTTACTCCTCAAAAATCATCATGATTTGAAAATATTAAATCATATCCTAAAAGACACAAAAGAGTGAACCATCACATTCAATGATTAAAAACAACTAATATAGGTTAATAATGTGTAAAAACATGAGATAGAATAATGATGATACAGAATACTGAATTTTCAAATAAATGATTAATGGAGTACATGGTGTGTGAGAGAACCCAAATAGAGTTAGGTCATGCTTTATCACCTGTTCATGTCCCCGGAGGTGCATGACTCACGAACTGTGTATGGATACATTGAATTTAGGGTATACTACATTGAATGAATATACCCCATAGGTTCATGCCCATGTTCTAGATAATATTAGATTATTCCATCCAGTTTTTGTGTACATCCATACATGGTGTTCCTCTTCAGACGGGGGGTTACACATATTTCTAGTTATACCCGTGTACTCGGGCCCGTTTGATGTCCCTATACGTGTTCTCTATCAAATTGATTATCCACTCATGGATTAAGGTACATGAAATGTGGAGATTCTACATGTTGTGACATCAGTATAAATTCCCAAACCCTACTAGAGCATAGGCGATTCATGTCATGTGTTCAGAAAAGATCATGGTGTGTAGTGATCATTTTAATAGAAATAATATCCATGTTTGGAATCTATATATGACCCATTTATTATATCCTCATTTTCACCATAAATCATTGTATGTGTTACTATTCACCATTTCCGAACATCACATTGTTAGAAAACCAATCCATTTGAATCGATTGATGTTTGTATGAACAATATTTTCCCCATGCATAAATCTAATATCCTCTATATTCAATTCAAATTCCATTTCAGTGAATACAACTCCCACAACATTTAATAAACCAATATCGATCATTTTTTCTTGGATATGTACCTTGCATGTGATTTTTTTCCAATTTGTAGGGTCTGATTGGGTTCGGCACCACATGTAAATGTCAAACAAGAACCTAGTTGTCGAAATAGTGATGATCCCAAAAAATTGAGTTGGTAAACATAGAAAAACAAAATTTTATCGACATTCTCAAAGAAATAAGAAAAAATCATCAATAAAACAGATATTTGGATTATGGAAACCATAAGGAAATCCATTAAATTAGTATGTGGGTGCATACAAAGGATAAAATTGGAACAAATTGAAGAAGATGATTTATCAACCCAATTAATATAATGAAAATGTGTGTAATAAAAAAATTGATATGTCCTACCAAGATATTGGATCATTCATCATCAAAAAAACATTTTCTCTAATGATCAATGGAATTTTTTCAGTTTTTTACCTCCATCAATCTAAAATCCTACTATATTTGGTAATCTTAGGTGACTATACAAGTTGAATGAGAGGATAAGATGTTGTTGATTATCATAGGGATATGAGTCGAACCCTCCAAAAATATCCATCAAGATATATTTAATGCTAATACAAATTATATTTTCAATTAAATTAATTAAACTAACAATTAATTTAACTCACATTACATACAATCAATGGGTGTGATAACTGAACACCCGAAACCAACCTAGTTTAAGTCACACATTTGTAAAAAAATGTTCATGAAACAACCCTCAACTTAGATTTATGAAATGATCTTTTGTTTAAGATGTATAAAAATTTAATTGAGAAACCAGATGAGTGTAATATAAAATATATTTAATGTTTTTATAAAATTTATTTTGGGGACACCATGCCTCAGAATCACATGTCATCTTAGTACCTCACTCCTAAAATATAATATGAAATACTTCAAAGTATTACAGGGTAAAAATTGTGTCTCTACATCATTCAATACTTTATTTTAATCATACATGAAAATATGAAAAACTTAAGACATAGAGCCTCCATCTGGTTTCGATACTCCTAAAAACTCTACTACACGTCCCCTGTGATACAACCAATTTTAAACCAATGGGATGATACATACATGATGGGTCCTCTCTTGTTGATCCTCAATATCCATTTGGTGATTCTCATGGTTTGTACAACCCCAATTCCCATATAACCATTTCCAATGAAATGAATAGGTTCATGCACATATCTCATTAGTAGAGACATGTGAAATACGTCATACACCTGCTCCAGTTGTGGAAGTAGGGAGACGTGGTAAGAGAATTCGCAAACCCACTACATGATCTCATAAGTTCCAAAATTAGTAGTGTTACTTATCCTCCATGATCGAACCTATTAAATCATATTCATGTAGAGGCTCTCCAGAAAACATTGTCTCCATGTCCAAACTCTAAGGGCCTATGATGAGTATCTGCCAAGGATTTCTACCTTCACTATTCAATCCTCATTCTCTCACGGGTGTCCTAGAGATTCTTTATCATCATGTTTACTATCATAATAACAAAAATGTAAAAAATTGTGTAAATTGTGTCTTTTATTTAAAAGTTACAGATCCTGGATTTTTTCCATTTCTTTGAGATTTATGTGGATATATAGTGTTCTATATTGAATTGAAATGAGAAATGGATAAATATAAAATATGTACATGTCAATTTTTATATATTTTCAAGTAACAATGATCCCCTATTCCACTCCTGCAAATCTCTCTCTATGAGCTTATTGATTTTCACTACAAAAATGTCCTCCTATCACAAGGACATCCATTTCAAAACATTGTATAGGTAGTTAAAACCTTTACAAGAAGGATAAAAATAGGACCTTATGGTTCTATTAAATAGAACTAAAATAAAAACTTCCTTGTTCATGATGTTAAAACTACACTATGATTGACAACGATCAAAGTATAATCCAATAATTCTAATGATTATGATATGTTTCAGGGTCTGATTTGACCATTATAGTTGTTGTAGCATATAATATATTATTCATTATCATATTTGAAGATCAATTATATCATGTATGAAATTATTTATATGGATCCTAATTTGAAGCTATATTTTATTATACATTAACAAAAAAACAGAAGTAGCCATAGTAGTATGAGGTAGAATGTTGAATTAAAAGATTTATCCTTTTCCAAAAATTAACAAAGATGATTGTTCTTTTCAATATATATGTTAAATTGGATTCACTAAAATTATAGTGGTTTAATATAGAAAATTTATCAAATTATGTATCACAGGAAAATGATAAGATATTATATATAGAGTAAAAAACTTTTCTTTTAGTTGATAATATTAAAAAATATATCCCAACAAATTACACAAATTCACACTCATGTAATTTAAGAGATTTTTAAATTCCCTTAGAAATAGGAATGATTTATTCTATTGAATATTTTCCTTTTAATTGATCATAATAGGCATTTTAATGGGTCATAAAATTTCATTGGTCAAATCCTTACGTCTATAAATACCATTGTAGAAATATTAGATAAAATAGTGGATTTAAATCACCATCATTGATAGTCAAACAAAGGGTTCCTTCATATGATTGAATAAATACCAAACATAGGGTAGATCATAAATTTTGGGGTTGATGTGCCATATGATTGATTCATTAAACATATGGTTCCATACATACATAGGGTAGATCATCCATATGTTCTCTTTACCTCAAATGTATGGATTCGTCTAAACATAAGTTTTCTAAGCCGTACATTCTGATAGCATAGGGTTGATGATCCATACAAACTGTAAGGAATTTAGTGTTTTTTCCTTACATTACGATTTCTTATACATGATGTGAATAATTATTTCTGAATGCGTTAAAAATTCTTCTACAATAATTTAATGATTATTCCAAATTGATAATTAACTTGAATATAATTCAAGATAAAACATAAAAATGAATAATAATTACATGAAATTCACAAAATGTAATATCATCTTTAAGACAAGAAAGGGTATTTATTAGCACCAAAATAAATAATATTTGTATATTATTGTTGAAGAATCACATTCCCTACAATCTCTCCCTTTTTAATGATAATAACACTCAATATAAATTAATGAGTTTTATTTAAAGTCTAAGAAAAGAATATCTAGAGAATATTTATGTTAATAAAATTGTATTTCCATATTATTTGAATACTGTTTTTCATTCTCATTCTTATTTCAAAGAATTATTTTGATGAAAAAATAAACATACTATGAAATTGAGAATGTAATATTTTCCATATTTTCCACCTTATTGTATTTATAAAAAAATTATTATATAAATTGATTAAAATACAGTTAATTTTGAACATAAAAAGAAATTAATTTTATAGTGTACATGTTTGAAAAAATGAGAGATGTTCTGAAAGAAATCATAAATATACAATAAAATAGAGAAATGATACACAAAATATAGTGATTAATCATAATGTTATTTAAATGGGTTTATAAATATATGAGTTGTTTATTCTTAAGGAAAAAAGGATTAAAAATATGTGAAGGTAGATTATAGAGGGATTTGTTCAGTAGATATCTCTAGTTTTCAGAAGAAAAAGAAGCCCGAAAAAAATCTTTCAACACTATAATCTTTCCTTTTAATATTTCGTTAAAAAAATTAACCAGCATCCTTAACAAAAGATTTTTATCTTGAACCGCATTGATAAATTTAATAAAATTAAATGTTCTAAATTCATTTGGGATTTTTCTTCTTTCATTAGAAAAATAGTGTGTTTATCACTTAACTAAGATATCTGCAGTCGGATTCTTGGTTTACTTGAGGTTGAAATCTCGATAATATTTTTTGAATATCCAACAACACATACAATGGTGAAATATTTCAATGAAGATAATGATTTCTTTCCCTCGTGTTTTTCATCGTTGATGTGATTTCATGAAATATTTTAAATATTTCTAGTGATATTGGTGGTGTAGAAAAAGAATTTGTCGATTCATTAAATGTTCCTTTTAGTTATTCAATCTAAAATCCCAAATACAATCTAATATAAAAAAAATAAATTTTGGAATTAGATTCTGATTTGAAATTCCCAAACATATCACTATTTTTCTCTTAAACGCATCCAAATAACTTTTCGAATCATAATTTTCCTTTAATTATTGACGATGAGCATGAAAAGACTCTAAAACCGCTCTAAAAAAAGTTGAATTTATTAAATATTCTTAATATTTCCATGAAGATTCAAATAATCATTGAATATTATACATTTTCTCATATACAATGTTGAATTTCATTTACAGGTATTTTATTTGATCTTTCAAATATTTTTATGTTCCTTTATTATGATTTTCTGATTGATGAACCTCTTCTATAATATCTATGTTTTTAAATAACATCTTCTCACATGAATTATAATTACCATAATATACATTGTTCCTCTATCTCTATACAGAAACATTTTTTCCATGTATTGGTCAATAGAATAGATAGTCTGATGCTCAACAGTTTATGTTGGTTCAGTTACTGATTTCTGAACATGCTATCCATAATGATAATTTTATCTTTTTTGATCTAATTTATAGTAGAATTATTGTTTTTTTCATTAATTTGATCTTTTTGATCCATAGTTAATATTTTTCTCTTGAAGACACTAATTGGGTAACATCTCTATGTCCATGTGTTTCTACCTCTGGTTCCTTCGGTGAGGGTTCTCCTCTATTTTTTTTCTTTTTAACAAGTTCATCTTGGGTTTCTGAAACAGCTTCATCCTGAATCATCAAACATAATAGAGTTTTCTATTAGTAGGTTGTGTAACACCTACAATATGAGATTCTTTAAATTCTTCATTTCATAATCATATTAATCTGATATAGTCAATATTTTCGTTCTCCCCCAGAGTAATAATACTTGATTATTTTTTTCATTTACACTAACTGGAAAAATTTGACATTTCATTGTACCCTAATAAAAAATTGTATTATTTATAGTACCATCATTCATAATATTATTTTTTTAACATGTAGTATGATCATTAAATTAGAAAATTTTATATTTTTCTCTACAAATGATGATAAAATATCTTTAACTAAGGATAAAAAATACAATGAAGCCTTTGATTGGAAATAGAAATTCAGATATGTATGAATATATTTTAGAATGTTATATTTTATATCACTAATAAATAAAAACATTATAAAAATTTCTTGTTAATAAATCATTTAAACTCAGCAGTCCTTGGAATTATAGTTGTCTATATAAATATGACAGGCACATCCTAGTTGGCATAATGATCATTGAAAAACATTTCTTATTATTTGTTCAACCAAAATCAAAAGACATGACATATTCAATATATCATATTCTAATTTCCAATTTATCAAAGGAAAAATGGAATAATCATTCATTGTAGAATTTTATGATCTGATTAATTTCTACTCAGGATGTCAAAAAATCCAAATCATTTATTTGTGAAGGTATTATATCCCTTATTTCATCCTAACTAAATTAAACATTAATGTAAATCTTCTTAAGTACTAAATCAAAATGAAATTCTATATTTTACTAATTAAATTGAAACTACAAACAATAAAATGGAAGATATTTCATGAGTAGAATATTTTTCTGATTCAAAATTTCAAAATCAACAGCCGTTCCATGAAAAATAACCATATAGGGGGCGTACTAACACTGTGGATCACATTGATCACCGTTCATAATCTATAGGTTAGAGGTATTACATTTCAATTTTTTTGATGGAATGAGAGGGCTCCAGTAGTTAAAAAGTCTAAAATCCATAGGTATGGAATGTTGAAGGGTTTTTGTGGGTTTGGTGAAGTGATTTGGTTTCTCATGTCAGTTATATTAGGTAATCATTAAATTTTTTTTAAAACACATTGTATAAAAAATTAAATACAATAATTTTTTTTTGAAATAATAAATGAAAAATTAAAAAATAAAAACCATTATCAGAAAAATTAATAAAAATAAAATAACATAACATAAATTTTTTTATTAAAAATTAAATAATCTTATCTCTCACATAATAATATAAAAACCCTATGCAGGAATTGCATTAGAAAAAATATCTTCTAATTTATATTATATATTTATTAATTAAAAATATTTATCCTTTTTAAGGACATGATCTCTAAAAAAATTTCCTTATATAAATATTTATAGTATTTGAATGACTTATATGATTTTTGAAAATATTAATTGATCTATATTTATCACATAAAAATGTATATTATTAAAATTTATTTGAAAATATAGTAGAGTGTGGTTCATCTAAAAAAATATGTGCAACAAAAATACCAAAAGAGATATTTTATTCCTCGACAATTGATAGTGAAACTGAGTATTGTTTCCAACTCGAACATGAAGCTAAATATTATGATAAAAAGTGATAGGTTCTTGAGGTAAATTTTATATCAAAAATATATCTTCCAGACTAATCATATGTATATGATATTAACTTCAAAATAAAATGATTTTTTGGTAATGAATAGATTGAAAAATAGTTATTTAGAAAAATCTAAATATAATTTTACAGAAGTAATATGGGATTATATTTTGATTGACTAAAATCAGGAAAATAGAAATAAAAAAAATAATATTTATTTTCTACTAGTTTTATGATATAATAAACTATAAATCATGTCTTTATATAACTTTTTGTCAACTGTTTTTCCGACATCACTGAAATCATGATTTATATGGGTACACAGTGGAGTTCGATAAGTATTTTTTAAAAGTAAAATGTTCTTTAATAAATCAATAATATATTTTTATTTCTTTACAAAATTTCCATAACAATTGGATAAATATTATAACTTATAATTATTTTTATTCAAACAAAAGTAATCATTTCAAATTATTTTTTTCATTAGATTTGAAAAATCATAACACCGTTTTATGTTTTTATCTGAAATTAAATTATCAACATAGATTTGCACATATAAAATATTTTAGAAAACTATTTTTATAAAATAGTTTGATATTATAAATCCATATATTATATATTTTACCAATAAATGTTTCTTATCCTTTATTAAAATCTCTTGGTGGTTATTTTAGGCCATAAAAATATTTAGTGATTTTAAAAATAGATTTTTATTTTTGAGGGTTTTCAAAACATGGTTGGCATTCAACCTTAACTTATTCAATTTAATATATATTTAATAATTTATATTTAACATACATATGATATAATTTAAAATTCATAAGATATTCATAATCTAAAGGGGTTCGAATTTCCTGTAATGTAGAAATATGTGAAAGTGTTTCATCATAATCTATTCCTTCTGCTTAATTATATATTTTTCTAATAATATATGTCTGATTATAGCTATGATCCCTTGATCATCATGATTATTTCTAAATATACATTTAGTTCATATTAATGGAAGCTTTTTTGGTATGTTTGTTAATTACCATACATAATTAATTTTTAATAGGTTTAGCTCTTCTTGAATAGATAACAACCATCTCTCGTATTCTAAAGGTTAATCAATATACTATGGTTCTAATAGAGATAGAAAGAAAAATATTTCATCATGATTTCTTACATTTCAAATATTCCAAAGACAAATATCGTTATTTCCTATATTAGTTTATACATAATTGTCTATCATGGTTCTAGACTGTCTATGTATGTCACATTCAGGTTCCTTAATTTTATGTTCATATGAACATGGAAAAAATTAATTAATTTTATTTTTAAAAACTTGTTTAATGTTATTATAGTGTCATGGTACCAAATGGGATGGAATTTTAATATATTAGATCATTCTATATTAATTAATGTGATAGTTTCATTAAACATCACATGAAATAATTATTCAATGACACTCATATTCTTATTAAACAGTTTATCTGTTTTAAAAGTATAAGAATATCCTAAATAAATTCCTTCATCAGCATTTGGATCAAATTTACCACGGCTTCCCTTTGTATTAAATATATCTACCTTGCATACAAAAGCATTAAAGTATATTACTTTAGGTTTTCTATTTTTCCATAGTTCATATGGTGAAATTTTATCAATTTTCCTTTTTAAAACACCATTCTTTGTATAGAATGTTGTGTAAGAACCTTCTCCCATGAAATTATTAGGATGTTTGTATCAATTTTTATTGTGATTTTAATTTCTTAAAAGTACTGTTTATACATTCATAAATTCAATTTATTGAGTTGTTATTAAAGAATTTAATTTTTGTTTAATACCTATATTTCCTCAGAAATAATTGTATTCATGATTCTCAAAATCTCCCCCATGATCACTACATAATGAAATTATTTATGAATATTTTTTTGATAGATTTTATAAAAGATTTCATAATATGTGAATAACTACCATTATTATTTTATAATATATACCCAATTAAATCACTAAAAACATCATCTAAAAAATTAACATATAATTTAAAAACCATTAATTCTACTTAGGATGGCCTATCAAATTCCATAAAAATAAGTTCTATGGGTTTAGATGTATCAATTTTGATAGTTGATTTGAAATAAGATTTAATTTTGTTTTCTAATTTTACAAGCATAACAAAATATGAAATTGAAAAAAATGACTAGGTGAATCATAAGCTATTTGTTTTTTAGATAATTTTTATAATTACTATGTATTTCATTTTCCATGTCTAATATTAAAAATCCATGATTTATTTTTCATAGTAGTTATACAATTTACTTTTTATTTGCACAAGGAATTACGATTCAATGTATAAACATTTTGAGTTTTTCATACTCTATATTTAAGCATCTGAAATATGAGTAGGAATTTATATAGAAATAAACATAAAATCCATCATCGTAAGGTTATGAAAGAATTATCATGTCATGATTTAAACCTCTTAAATAAAATACATTATTGATTGAGATTTTCCTTATATCTCCAACAGTTCTGACTCCCACAATTTTTTCTTTTTCCATTTTCACCAAAGGTGGATAGTCCTCCAACCATTTGATTTAGTGAGTAGAAATTAGTAGAGTGTCAACTCAGGTTTCATGATCATCCACTATCCATGTACCTTATAGCCTTTTTTTCAATGGTATTTTTATTATAAAATATATTTCATTTTTTTATACACATATCTTCTTTGGTGCAGTTTTGTCCCTATGAAGTGGTCTGGGAATCCATATCTACCATATAATTCAGGAATTTATATTACTATCTTTAGAGATGATTTTTTAATTAATACATATTTTAATACAACTGATATGATTATTTATTAAATAACAATTGTTAGTGTAATGACATTTTATTCCATAATAAAAACAGGTGGTGTTTTATGAACTGGGAAGAATGTAATTTTTGTATAAATTTTTATAGTTTCAAATTATTCATATTCCATACATTTATTTTTTACTAAAATTTGTTCCAATAATCATAGTTAGATTATTTCCTCTAATAGTTAAAATAATATAATCACTTTTATAATATTGTATATCATCCTGCATTTTTTAATACTTTTTGTGATCAAAATAGTTTATGTAGATGAATTGAATTTCACAAATAGTTACTGATGTTTATTTTCCATTGTGATTCTCTCACCTAATCCATGTAACACCCCAATCTTCCATGGTACGCTTCTCTGTGAATAATACAATAGCGTGTGTTGTACGCAACTTCGAGTTCCAACTCACCACAACCAATCAAAGTAGCTGTTATGAATTGTAATACCCACTTTTTGAAATTTTATTAATTTTTTCATTTGAAATGGACATTATTTCTTGATTCAGAATATTGAAATTATCTTAGGGTGAATTTTTGGTATTTTTCTGAAAACATTCAATTTTTGATGAATAGTGAAAAACACTGAGTTATTGTTTATAACCGAATTTATATATAAATAATTATTTGTTTTATTTAAACTTATTTAAGGTTATAATAGATACATCATACCTATATATGTTCAATGTAATTAATTGAAGTCAGATTATTATATTTTAGATATAAAGAAATTTTATTGAACTTTCAACCGCCTTTTACCTACCTCCTAGGAGAATTTGAAAATTCACATAAAACATAATACTACCACTTCTGTGAGTGGAATTTTAAAAATACAAGAGTCATGGTTGATATCAATAAGAAAATCTTGGTTCAATAAAATGAAAATAATTTTTGGTGAATAGTAAGTTTTTACTTTTATTTACCGCGGTTAAAAGTAAATATGGTATTTAAGGGTAAAAATGATATTATTATTACCATAACACATATCCTAATTCTATTGGTTAAGTATAATTCTACCAAAAATAACCTTATTAATAAAATATGAACCACTTTTGTATACATGGATTAGATTAAGACATTTTTTATTATTTAATTCAAAGAAGACTTAAAAGAGTTATAATCAGGGTTTAATAACTATATTTTTTTTAATATAGGGGTACCCATAAGATAAATTCGAATATAAATACTAATTGGAAAGATAAACATTATTCCTACATAATGATATTTTATTTATATTTTTTAGACATTAAATAATTGAATTTATCTATGACACAATGATGATTCAGTAATTACCTAATTAATGAATGGTTAAAATAATTGACATTATAAATATCCATATAAATGTAATTTAAGAATTTTTATAAATTAAAATAATTTTATAAGTTAATATGACATATTAGGGTTGGTTATATTTATTTTTTTGAAGTAATAATGCTGTTCTAAATTTAGAAAAAACACAATATCAAATAATGTCAAATTTGACATAAACATGTTTTTAAAACAAATATTATATTATTAATTATATTCTATTATTAAAAATATAAGGATCTGAAAGGAGACTTATATAATGATAGGAGTATCATTAATGAACCATATGGAGTTCTTTTGGAAATATATAGTAAGTTTAATAACCTTATAATAAAAAAATATAAAGAGATATGGTAAACGTAAAAATATTTAACTAAGAGTTAAATCTAAAAGATAAAGTAAATATAATGACCCAAACCTATAAAAAAAATATTGTTTGAGAGGTTTTAGACCCATCCCCACTTTATCCTTTAAATAATATTTTTTGGATCCATTACAAATAGAAAATAATTTAATTATAAAATAATATTTCTAGTTTTTCCTATGGTGCCCCACACCCCTCTTATAAAAGGGCACTCCTCATTCTCTCGAATTCACTCCTTCAATTCCATTTAACTTGGACAAACCCTAACTAAATACCCTCTCAAAATGTCCTAACTTAATCTTAGAGGCCTTTGTTTAGTCATAAATCCATGCTAAGGAGCCCTTTTTATCAAATCAAACGGAAGAACCCAAAGAAGAGGTAAATATTTCATCACCTCTTTCAGGTTCCTTTCTTCTTCCACATACTTATTAATTATTTTTTCCATTATAAAATAATAACTCCATTATATTATATATATTTTTATTTTATTATAAATATGTTACAACCATATTCATTTTTCTATCCATCCTTTGACTGGCATGTCTCTATACTTGTGTACGTATGGATTACTGTCTCCACGTCGTGGTGTAATTGTTATTGAATACATTATTATTTGGATGGTTATAATAATGATGCATAGATTATGTAAATAATAAATATAACATGTTAACGATTCTGTATATATGATATGTAATCCCAATATATATTATATTAAAATCAAAAAAATGATATTGTCGCTTGTGCATACGTACGGATTACCGTCTCCACAAACGTGATGAGATTTATTCCCCATCATATCCATTCAAGGATAATTTTCATTAGATGATTAATAATAATTATTAAAGACTTTATATCATTCTGGATATTAATATGATACATCCCATATATAAAAAATATGACTCACATAACAAAGAATGTAACGTAAAACAAAACTGTTAAATAACGAAACAATAATAATACTAAGATATTATTAGTAAAGCGATGTTGAAAGATCATATATGATATCATAATAATGAATATGATTATTTTAATAATTAATAACAATTATTCCACCATTATAAAGGAGGTTAACCCACCCTCGACTAAGAAAATTTACTAAGTATGGGTTAATTCTACAATCTCTTCATTATCCAAGGTTGTTTGTACGTAATTATATACTAGGGCCTCTTTATCATCCACATCCATGTTTCTTAAAAAAGTATTTCAGAACATTTTTACTATCATCCAGACTATGTTTTATAGTCATTTATATCCTTGTTTGACTTTTATAATATGTTTATAAAGGAATATTTATGTCGTCTTCCAAACAAGGTCCTTTATAACCTTTTCGACAAAATTAAGGCATGATTGTTTTTTAACTTATATGGTGTGTGCATATATTTTCCACTGTTATAACATCATCAAAGCTTCCCTTACGGTCTTATAAGAATATTTTCAAAATAAATATTTCTTTATAAATTAACTGACTCTTAATTTATTTCAATATAGAAAGATATTTTTATCTTAATAAAGGGTTTTGATTCCATCTATTTCAAAATCCTTTGATGGATTTTAGGAATATTTGAAGATGATTTATTATGATACAAAAGTTTCATATTATATTTAAGGTTTTGTGATATGTTTTAATATGAATGTGGTATTCTTATACCATTCATGGTTTATGGAAAATTTATTGACATTTCATATGATAGTTTTAACATGAATGTTTATGTTATGATTAAATCTTTTCATATGAGGAATGCATTGGAATTAGTATGTGATGGGTGGAGCCCGCTATAGCTCCTCAATGCATCGGTAGGTCTCATGAGACAAACTAGTGTCTTGGAACAAGGCCTTAACAAAATCTTATTTGTATTAATGGCACAAGGACTTGACAATGTGGTTATGATATTGTGGCATTATTCATTCCATCTTTATGAAAGTGTCTATTGATATTTCATGTGATTATTCAAGTAGTAGAATATCCATGTGAATAATTAAATAGAATTATTTGATTTTTTTTATTTTCCATATTATGATGAAGTTCAAGTTTAAAAGGCTTTTTTTACTCTTATACATTGCCTTAAATGTTTATGCTTATTTATGAAAGTTTCTTCTATATTGTTATCCTTACTGAAAATCTAAGATCACTCATTTCTATGTGTTATTTTTCCCAAGATATGAATAAGAACATTATGACTGACCAGTATGGATAGTCTATGGGATCTCCGTGTTTTCTATGGAAACAATGTTATTTTATTTTTCCATTTTATGATGTAATGTAAACCTTATGAATGTATCATGTACTTCCAAGGCTACTAAACTAATCGAACTTTCGTGACATGATCTTTTGTGATCATGCCAATGATACGTAATAATGCACCGACTCTAGGTAACGAGGGTCGGTGAATTATAGTTGGTATCATATGAAGTTCATTACAAACCTTAAAAACTATATTTAGGTAAACTCTGATCAGAGAACATAGCCCTAAGATATACATTGAGTATTAGTATAGACGAACTTCCTTAAATTTATTATTGTAGAGATTTTGTGAGTTTTACCAAGAAAAACATCCATGTCTGGATATGAGCAGGTAGAGGTGGCTCTGGCATAGATGTACCTAGGGGTAAAACCCAAAAACACCACTTTGAGCAAGACTCAAATGGGAACCGGTGCACCACAATAGGCCTTGCTACACTCTTTGTCACGACACTACATGGAGATATGATTAGGATAATTCTAATTTTCTTTACAAAACATTATGAAGGGTTAAGGTGTATATACTTATTTAAAGATTTTTTTTTTGATTATGGATTATATCAATAAACTATTCAGTTTATGTTAAGTGTTTTACTGGATTGGAATTATGTATTTCAATTCATAAAATAATCTAGTTTATGCTATTGTTTAGAATTGGAACCTATAGGAATAAATGGTAACTGTATCAATGCATTCAGTCCACATAAGGATTGAACTCCTACACAAGATAGCTATAGTGGAGCTAGTGATACAACTGGTGCTGATCAGCTTATCACCATACTGGGAAAACTCACTGAGGTAATGAATTATAATATCACCAGTATGTATCACCCGAATCCACAAAATGGAGGATCGATGTTTGATCGCTTCATGAGACAACAACCACCAACATTCTATGGGGGTACAAATCCATTAGTAGATGAGTAATGGATAAATTCCATAAAGAACATATTCTATGCCTTAGGGAGTCACGAAAGGGAAAAATTTATCATGGTAGTTTACCACCTCCCTGGAGATGTTGATCAATGGTGGTCATTGATTCAAAACACAGAGGAAGAATATGATGTATAAAAAATGGAATGAAGGGAGTTTAAAGAAATTTAATTAGAAAAATAATTTCCTTGTGAAAATAAAGAATATTTGGAAATGAAATTTCTTAGTCTGATGCAAAAGGAGGATCAGAATGTTGCCAAGTATGATGATAACTTTTCAAGGATAGCACGACATGTGGCAGATTATATACGTAACTCAAGAAGTAATATTGATCGTTTCTTTGATGGGTTAAAACCATTTCCCTTTCAGTCATTAGTCTCAGAATCCTTCTTGTCATATGAAGATATTGAATCATTTCCTATCAAAAAATAAAAAGAATTATCCATGTCATACGACTTTATAGTAAAGTGAGATAAGCAGATATCTGTTGAATACACTAAAAATGGAAGAAGTGGAAGAAGGGAAATGTTGAATATATGTCCTGTAGTAAATGTGGGAAGAAACACCATGGTACATAACTGAAGGGAATGGACGTCTATTATAAGTGTAGTGAAAAAGGCCACAAAGCTCATGATTGAAAGGAGAAGAAATAGTTTGTCGATGTTGAATGATGCAACTGTAGAGAAAGGGGAATTATGCGAATGAATGTCCTAAGCATTATGGGAACTTACATCAGAAAAGGCCAACGGATAGAGGACAATCTTATGTTATCACTACTGCTAAGATTGAAGCTCTGAATGATGTATTGGTAGGTAATTTAATGGTTTCCTCTTGTATACAAAATGTTTAATTTGATTCTAGATTATCACATTGTTTATATCGTCCCAGTTTGCAAAGAAAATTAGATATTTCAAATTTGATTTAACAATGGATGTTTCAGTCAAAACTCCTAAATCGCAACAATTTTTTTTGAATAAGTTCCTATTACCACATAAAAATGTTCTTTATCTACTGATCTCATCGTAATATCCATGATTTAATTTGATATAATCATCAGTGTTTATTGGATTTTAGACCATGTTGTAAAGATTTATCGTAAGAATAAGGAGGTTACAATTTTTGATGACGATGATAAAGAACACCTAAAATTTAGAGCATAATTTTCACCACTTAATTCTTATCTAGATCCACCCCTAGTAGCTCAACTAAATTCAATAATTGCGGAGGTAGAGAATTAAATAACAATGGTTGAGGAAAGGAATGTTCAAATAGAGGATATACCTATTGTGAAATAATATGTTGATGTGTTTCTAGAAGATTTTCCTCGACATCCTCTAGAATGAGAAATTGAGTTTTCCATTGATTTAATTCCTAGATCAAGGACTATATCGAAGTCCTATTATAGAGTGGCCACTATGGAATTAGTGGAACTAAAGAATCAACTAGAGAAATTGAGTAATAAGGGATTTATTCGCCCTACTGTTTCTCTATGGGGAGCCCTTGTCCTTTTTTTAAGAGGAAAGATGGGTCTATGAGGTTGTGCATTGACTACATCGAGATCAATGCTATAAAAATAAAGAACAAGTATCCCCTACCTCGCATTGATGCTTTTTTTGACCAACTACATGGAGCTCGAAAATGATCAAATATTTATCTTCAATCAGGATACCATCAGTTGTGCGTGAAGAAAGAAGACATTCAGAATACAACATTTCAAACCAGGTATGGGCATTACAAGTTTACAGTAATGCATTTTGGATTTACTAATTCACCCTCTTTGTTCATGGATTTAATGAATAATGTTTTCAAGGAATATCTTGATGACTTTGTAGTTGTAGTTATTGATGATATATTGGTATACTCAAAATGCTATGAAGATCATGAAAATACCTTGCGCATTATCTTGAAGACTTTGAAAAAACATGAATTATATGGGATGTTTAGAAAGTATGAATTCTGGGTTCATGAGGTTTATTCACATGGCCATATTTTCCTCTAGGATGGAATATCTGTAGATCCATCTTTTACCAAGGCAATCCATGAATGGCCAGCACCGATGAGTATAACATAGGTACACAGTTTTGTTGGTTTAGCAGGTTATTATTGACGTGATATCTAGATTTTTTCCCAATTTTCTAACCCATTAACCAAGCTCACATGTAAAGGGGTGAAATTGGTTTGGACAAAATAATGTGAAGAATGTTTTGAATAATTGAATAGAATATTAGTCAACACTACAATATTGACTATACCATCGGGGAATGATGGGTTTGTTATTTATACTGATGCTTCAATGAAAGTACTTGGTTGTGTCCTTATGCAGAATAATAGGGTTATTGCCTATGAATCACAACATATAAAAATTCATGAGAAAGACAATCCTACTCATGATCTTGACTTAGAAGCTGTAATAATTTCTTTAAGGATTTAGAGACACTATCTCTATGGTGAAATGTTATATTTATACTGATCTCAAGAGTTTGAAGTATATTTTCTCATAGAATGAACTCAACATGAGGCAATAGTGATGGCTTGAAATACTCAAGTATTGTAATTGCACAATACACCACCACCCGGGGAAGGAAAATATGGTGGTAAATGCTTTGAGAAGAAAAAATCATCATGTTTTGAAAAAGATGAGTGTTGAAAAGGACCGTATATACATGGATCTAGTAAATATGGATATGGGAATCACCATGGAAGGTGAAACATCAATACTTTTTAAAATGGATTCCAAACCATATTTACTAGAAAGGATAAAGAGTTCTCGGACCAATGATGAAGTGTTTCAAAAAATGATTAAAGTTGTGAATGGTGGGAGATTGAGTGACTTTGTTTATGAAGATTGAATTATGAAATTTTGGAAGAGGCTTTGTGTTCCTGATATACCTAACCTAAAAAATTAATTTTTGGATGATGCTCATTTCACCAATTTCTCTATACACCCTAGGAACTCAAAAATGTATAGGGATTTGAAGGAAAATTTGTGGTGGGACAACATGAAGAGAGTGATTATTGATTTTGTGTCATGATGTATGGTTTGTCAACAAGTGAAAGCTGTAAGGCAACAGCCTGGAGGGGTCACACAAAATCTTCCCATACCTAAGTGGAATAGGGAGTATATTACGATGGGCCTTGTCATGGGACTACCAAAGACTCCTAGAAATGACGATGCAATATGGGTCATTATTGATCATCTTACCAAGTCCGCACATTTTCATTCTACAAGAGATGATTTTCAACTTGAACAATTAGAAAGACTATATATTAATGATGTTTTAAGACTTCATGAAGTACCACTATCGATTGTTTCTGATCATGATCCCAATTTACATAAAGATTCTAGAAAATCCTTAAGAAATCCTAGGATTCTAATTTTTTTTTGAGCATTGCCTACCACCCCCAATCTGATGGACAATAAGAACGGACTATTCAAACCTTAGAAGACATGTTGAGATCATGCTCACTTGACTTTCAAGGTATGTGGGATCTATATTTACCTCTGGTAGAATTTTCCAATAACAATAGCTTTCATTCAAGTATTCAGATTGCACCTTATGAAGCATTATACGGAAAGAGATGTCACACACCAACCAGTTGAGATGATGTTTGAAAAAGAAAACTCATAGGGCCCGAACATATGGAGGAAACAATGGAAAAGGTGAAGATAATACAAAACCACATCAAGGAAACTCAATGTAGGCAGAAGAGCTATGATGACAACCGAAGGAAGGATTTGGAATTTCATGTAGGAGATCATGTTTTCTTGAAAGTAACTCCATGGAAGGATGTTATTCATTTTGGTAAGAAGGGTAAATTGAGCCAAAGGTACACCAGACCTTTCGAAATTCTATAACGAATTGGGACTATAGCTTACTGTTTGGAAATGCCGCCAAGTCTCTCCAAAGTCCCCGATGTGTTCCACGTATCACAGTTGAGAAAATACAAGCTTGAGCCAACTCATTACTCACCTATAAGGAAGTAGAACCGGAACACGATCTGTCTGATTGCGAAGATCTTGTAAAGGTTCATGATATAAGAGAACAAGTGCTGAGAAATAGGACGACACTTCTAGTGAATGTTCTATGGACAAACCATAAGATGAAAGAGGTAATGTGGGAACCCGAGGAACTATTGATGAAGAACCACCAGTTCCTTTTACGTAGTAATACTATTGAAATTTCTAGGACGAAATTATTTTAATGAGGGTAGAATGTAACACCGCGCGCTTCCACGACACGCTTCACAATGAATAATACAGTAGCATGTGTTGTACACCACTTTGAGTTCTAACAAACCACAACCAATCAAACTAGCTATTATGAATATTCATACCCACATTTTTAAATTTTATAAATTTTATATTTCAAAATGGACTTCATTTTTGTATTGGGAATATTTAAATTATCATAGGGAAAATTTTTGGATTTTTTTTGAAAATTTTCAATTTTTGATGAATAGTGAAAAACATTGAGTTATTGTTTAAAACCGCTTTTTAATTTAAATAATAATTAATTTTATTTATATTTATCTTAGGCCAAAATAGATACATAATACCTATAAAAGTTCAATGTAATTCATTAGAGTCATTTTTTAATAATTTTAGATATATAAATATTTTATTGAACTTTTCACCGTGTTTTATCCACCTCCTATAGGAATTAGCAAATTCACATAAATCATAATTTTACCACTTCTGTGAGTGGAATTTCAAAAATCTTAGAGACACTGTTGATATCCGTAAGAAAAATTTCCTTGAATAAGGAGATTTGGTTTTTGTTGAATTGTAACATTTTAGTTTTATTTACCACGGTTAAAAGTAAATAGGGTATTTAAGGGTAAAATTGATATTATTATTACCCTAACAAATATTCTAATTCTATTGGTTATGTATAATTGACCAAAAACAACCATATGAATAAAATATGAACCTCTTTGGTCCACTTGATTTAGATTATTACATTTATTATTATTTAATTCAAAGAAGAGTTAAAAGAGTTAAAATAAATGTTTAATAACTATAATATTATTAATATAGGGTAAAACAAATGATAAATTCGACTATAAATATTCATTATAAATATAACAACATTAAATAAAAAATTATATTTTATTTATATTTTTCATAAATTAAATAATTTAATTTATTAATGACACAATGATGATGTAGTAATTACCTAATTAACGAATGATTAAAATAATTGACATTATAAATATCCAAATAATTGTAATTTTGGACTTTTTAGGAATTACAATAATTTTATAGGCATATATGACATATTATGGTTGGTTATATTAATTTTGTTCCATTAAATAATGATGTTATGAATTTTGAAAAAGCAAAATACAAAATAGTGTCAAAATTTACACGAAAGAGGTTCAAGAAAAATACTATATTATTAGTTAATATTATATTAATAAAATTTTAAGGATCGGCCAAAAGACTTATATAATGATAGGTGTATCATTAATAAACCACTTGGGGTTATCTTGGAAGTATATGCTTTGTTTATTAACTATATAATATAAAAATACATCGAGACATGGTAAATGAAAACCTATTTAAATAACAGTTAAATTTAATAGATAATGTTAATATAATGACACAAACATGTCTGAAACCTAATTTATTGTTGTTTTACATCTCATAACCACTTTAGACTTTAGATAATCAAATTTGGATCCATTATATTCTGAAATTGATTTTATTATAAAATAATAATTCTAGATTTTTCTAAGGTGCCCCTCACCCCTCTTATAGAAGGTAACTCCCCCTTATCTCTAATTCACACCTTCAAACCCCTTTGGATTGACCATCCACTTCCCAAATAACATAAGAAATTCCCTAAATTCATCCTAGAGAACTTAATTTAGTCATAATTCCATGGTATAGAGCCATTTTGTTCAAATTAATAGGAATAACCCGAAGAAGTGGTAAATATTTCATCACCTCTTTCAAGTTCCTTTCTTCTTCCACTTCGTTTTTTATTTTTTATTCCATTATAATATAATAAATCAAATATATTCTATATGATGTTATGTTATTATATATTTTGTATGACCATATTCATTATTTTATCCATCCTTTGAATGACATGTCACTATATGTGCGTACGTATGTCTTACCGTATCTTTGTCGTGGTGTAATTATTATTCAATACATTATTATTTTGATGGTTATAATAATGATTTGTAATTGATGTAAATAATAAATATAACTTGACTATGATTCTGTATATATGATATACCATCCAATTATATATTATTTTAATATCAATAGAATGATATTGTCGCTCGTGTGTATGTACGGATTACCGTCTCCACAAACATGATGAGATTCATTCCCCATCATATCCATTCAAGACTAATTTTCATTAAATGATAAAAAATAATGTTTAAAGAGTCTATATCATTCTGGATATGAATAATATACATCCCATCCATAACAAATATGACTCACATAACAATGTATATAATGTAAACTGAATCTATTAACACCCAAAACAACAATAATACTAAGATATTGTTAACAAAGCAATGTTAAAAGATAATATATGATATAATAATAATGTATATGATTATTGTATAAATTAATAACAATTATATCACCATCATACAAGAGGTTAACCTACCCTCGACCAAAGAAAAGTACGTGGTAAGGGTTTATTCTACAATCTCGTCATTATCTTGGGTTGTTTATATGTAATTATCTACTGGGACATCTTTATCATCCACATCCATGTTTCCTAAAAATGTATTTCAAAACATTATTACTATTTGATAGACTCTGTGTTAAAGTCATTTATACCCTTGTTTGACATTTAGAAGATGTTTATAAAGGAATGTTTCTTTCTTTTTCTAAACAGGGTCCTTTATATCCTTTTCGACAAAATTATGGTTAGAATGTTTTTAACATATACGGCATGTGCGGCTATTTTCTACCGTTATATCATTGTCAAAGAATCCCTTAAAAGCTGATATGAATATTTAAAAAATAAAGGTTTTCTTTATATATTATTTGAAAATTAATTGATGTCAAAATAGTAAGAGATAGTTCTCTAAAAAAGGGTTTCGATATCATCTATGTAGACATCCATTGATATATTTTAAGCTTATTTGAAGTTGATTTATTATTATTCAAAACATCCATATTGTATTGAAGTTTTTGTGATATGTTTGACTGTTGATATGTTATTTGCATACCATTCATGGTTTATGGATAAAGTATTCAAATATCATATGCTATTTTTAATACGAATGTTAATGTTGTGATTAAACCTTTTCGTATGAGGAATGCATTGGACTTAGTATGTGACAGGTGGAGCCCGTTGTAGCTCCTTGATGCATCGGTAGGTCTCATGGGACAAACTAGTGTCTTTCCACTAGGCCTTGACAAAATCTTAATTTTAGCCTTAGAACAAGGCCTTAACTATGTGGTTATGAATGTCGGGCATTATGAATTCCATCTCTATGAAAGTTTCTATTGATATTTCATGTGATTATTTGACTAGTAGAATATACATGTGAACAAGTAAATGGAATTATTTGATTTTTATTTTTTCCATATTATGCTGAAGTTCTAGTTTAAAAGGCTTTTGTTTTAGTCTTATACATTGCCTTAAATGTTTATGATTATTTATGAATGTTTTCTCAATATTTTTATCCTTACTGAGCATCATAGATCACCAATTTCTATGTTTAATTTTACCCAGGATGCGAAAAAGTATATTATGACTGACCTGTAGGGATAGTATATGGGATCTTAGTGTTGTCTATAGAGACAATGTTGTTGTTGTTTTCCATTTTATGTTGTAATTTAAACCTTATTAATATATCTATTACTTCCAAGGTTACTAAACAAATCGATATTTAGAGATATGATCTTTTGTGATCATACAAATGATACGCAACAGTGCACCGACTCTGGGTAACTAGGGTTGGGGAATTACAAACCAGCTCTGTGAATATATATTTTTTAGTGTTTCATTGTTAAATAATCGAATTTCTCTTATAATATTGAATAGTAAAATATAATTATATATTCGAGAAAATATTATAGTCATGGGAATAAGAGTAATTGGATTATACTTGTTCTTCTACCATAACCCTGATGAACATATTAGCTTTGATATTTTGTAGCTATTTCATTAAATAAAATTTTGAAGTGTTGTTGGCATCTTTGGATACATTCCACATAGATTTCATATCTATATTATACTAATGTTCATAATCAGAATTATTATGAATTTTTTTTATCGTTATTCGTAATTCATTCAATTGGAATAAATCATGCCTGATGTGACCCATATTTTTACATTTGTAAAATATTAATTCTCTTGGATCTTTTTCATTATTCATATATAATTTTCGAATCCCTTATTTCTTCTTGTATAATTTTTTAAACGTTCTATCTCGCTGAGCAAGATCAATTTTAGTGTATGGGGAATCTCAATTATTGTCTCTTTTGATGCCTTGTTTTGTTTTTCTTTCATGATTTAGATAGTTCAACTGAAGGGATTCTTTTTACCTTTTTACTTTTTGAAGATCATCAATGTCATCTTGTGTTTTTTCCACATAATCAATGTACCAATTAAATCATTCAATGTAAAATATTTGAATGGTAATAATTACAGATTAGTTGCACATATGGAATTCCATTTTATGGGTAGTACTCTATCTACATTCATGTATTTATTTGATGGTAAAATTGGATATCAAAATGAAGTAAATTTTTTAAAAATTTCTAGTAACCATCCATTTATTTTTGCAAAACATTAACCATCAATATTTCCAATGTTATCAAGCTTTAATTTTTTAGAGGCATACATCATCTATAAAAAGTTATTTTTCCTTCATATGAAAAATCGATACTCATCCACGTTGCATAATAAGTAGGGAATTTTGACACATGATTTAATTTTTTAGGTTGAAGTCCATATATGATAGTTTTCATTTCCATTGAGTTGATGTCATATTAAAATTTTGTAGAGACATCCCAAGTCATTTGTTTATGTGAAATTACATAAGGATTGCTGACCATTCAATAGACTCTGATTCGCATATTATTCAATAAGATTATCATTTGTGATACATAGAATACATGTTCTTAGAATAGAAATATTGATCTTGGATTATAGGCATGTATTCTTTCGGATCAACCATTGACATCTGATTTGTTGAGGGAAAATTATTTTAAGCTTGCTAGAGCTTTAGAGTCATTATTAAAAAGATCAACCTGGATTCCAATTGTTAGGTTAGAATAATAAAATGATACACAAGAGGGGGTGAATTTTATCATTTTAATGATACTCATTGACTATTTATTTTTACTTTTCTATTCAATTGAGGTAGATATCAACTCTTATGTACTACAATAAATTGAGTTTTGGATAAATAAATGATATCAAAACAATAATTCTAATAGTTGTTCAGGGCACAGTGATCCCCACGTTTACTTCCAAAATGTTCTACCTATGAGTTTTATGATTTTCACTAGACAAGATCCTTATATCATAAGACATTCAAATCCATAACAGATTATAGGTAGTTAAAACATTTACAAAAAGTCTAAAAATATTGTCATGTATCTATTTCAAAGGGAAGATACAATAGTGTAAGATTGATGATCTACAAGTTTTGTTCTGATCGTAGTGTTTTTTTTTGTTATAATAAACATTCACATGTAGGTTATTAAAAGTGTTTCCTTCTTATTTATGTGAGAAATAATGTTTCTAAATCATTATGAATCCCTTTGTCAACACCAACATGCATTTAATCATCCTTGGTACAAATGGAAAACTAAATAGGGTGTGAGATAAATATCAGCATCCCAACCCTAATAGTATCTATAACATTTATTCAGTGTAATATAAACCGAAACAGTGTGAAATTATGCAAATATAAAAGTGAATAAGAGTAGTAATGTAAATATGCAAGTATGTTATTCATCCTCATTTGGTGTCTGAACCAGTATCTAGTTCATAAATTAATTATGATCCAATTTAACTATGTATTTTAAATGAGGTATTACCACTACTAACATCCTCACATTATAATAAAAATTAATAGTCCATGGTACACCGAGGAATATTAATGATAATTAATAAATGGTGCTGATGGTAATCACCAAGGAATCTATGACCATAGGGTTGAGCTAACCCATGTCATAAACTATATACTTTTAGTTTGGGTAAGAGTGTAATCAAAAGGGAATCACCCATGGATTTCTAGAATAATGTACTTCTAATAGGGTCCATGGAATTTATCCAAGGTAAAATACAATAGAAAATGACACAGAACATGGGAATATCAATGGAGAATTATGTCCATGGACATGAAGATGGAAACAAGAAGTTCATAAATGGAATTATATAATAATAATGGTGGGTGTACGACAATGTCATATTGGGCATCCACAAGTGGATAATGATTTGGTACCAATGTTTGTATCAACCTAGAAACTGAAATCTTTGAATCGGAATGACATCCACAAGTGCTCCAAGAATTCCAATGAGTTTCCATGGATAGATCGACTTTGAACACTCCTATAAAAATTTCATGGTCTATATTCAATAGGCACTATATACTTCTTTTAGTAAAATAATTAGGAAATGTTATACTCATGTATTTTAATAAGTCACTTGGTTTAACCTATTAAATTTCATTAATGTGATATTGATAACTAGGAATACGACCATATTCTATCTCCTTTAAATAATATTAATTTTATAAGGTTCATTATTCTACCTTCCATTAGACATGGAATGGCGTGGTAAAGACTAGGAACCATGCCATTCAATTGAATTCAATTAGGCTAGGTCACATATGTAGTATACTTTCTAATTTTACAATTTAGTAATTAATTAATTAGGTCAAAAACATAACATATAATTTTAAAGTGACACTAACATATTCAATGGGTAGTAAAAAAATAAAATATTCATTTAATTATATGGGGTATTTCCATTAGCACGATGAATCCAAAACACACATGATGTGTGGAAAAAGCACATATACAAACCTCAAAATGCATAGTGAAGGGAAAACACCATGCATGTGGTAGTAGATGTTGAGGGTGTAACCTCAAAAAATGGATCCCATTTGAAATAAGAGCCTTAGAACATTATTATAATTACTATAATCCAGGAAAATTAATTAAATAAGAAATTCTTAATGAAATTCGAAAAAACACTTGTAAATTATTAAAATTGTGAATCTTATAGGATGAGTTATAGATAACATACAAAATTCTTGTATAACTCTCTTAATTTAGTATCATCCTATATTATTTCCATTATTGGAAGATATATGAATAATGAATCAATGCCCTATAATTGGGAGTTGAACATGCATCTATGTAGAGTAACCAATAAAAATAATAAAGACATGTGCAAAGAAATGAATTATGATCTTACGATGATGAATGCAATGAGAAAATGGGAGGATCAATCAGACATTAGACAGATGATCGGGATAAAATACTTTCTTTGGTGTCAAGTGGGTGCTAAAATGAATGATGGAGGGGTGTTGTCTGATGGAGTTTAAATGAGAGGATGGATTGTGTTTCATTGAATCATATCAGATAACTTTTATAGTTTTTCAAAAAAATGGGGTTCCATATTTTGACCACATAGTTGGAAAAATTGTGCACCTACCATTAACCATTTATTAGAGGTTAGGTAGTTTTACACAGTTAGTCCACATAGTTAGAGAAACCATGCTATAACCCTGAAAATCATGTTTCTTATAATATTTGATTTTTGTTAAGAGGCATGCAGCCGAATCGGCAAATTTTCCTCAAACCATGTGGCCTCCTGCTACTCGCTATTCATCCATTCGTGGTTATAAGTAACCATGTGGTTTGTGTCACACTATTTCTACAAACTGTTTAGATAGTCTATTTTCTCAACAGGCTAGGTTTCTACGCTCTGGACCAGCCTTATACACTACCAAACCTTTGTGAACTCGCTAGAAATATGCATTAGTTCCATACATTTAATTTGAAAAAAATTAATATATTCATACATAAGACAAAATTGTATTATTATAGATTTTGTCCTTGATGGTATCCATCTGGTGAATCCCATTGGGATATTTGTTCATGAATGTCGTCACATTTGATATCTCCCAGTTGGGAATCACCCAAATTCTTGAGAAGAGGAGAATTCAACACCATCGACTATCGAAATGTTTTACCATCCTTATCCACTTGGGACTTCTATAGTGAAGATAAATATTCCTAAGAAACCTACACCAAGAGATCATGGGACTTAATGAATGTAGAATATGGTATAGATATTTCCTATATTAGATAATTTACTATATTGAACTCATAATGTTATTGGAACTCGAACAAGTTGTATTTTCTCAGGTTCGCGAATCTCCGTGTGATGACATACCATAGACTCCAATGTTATGCATAATCAATCATGTGATTCTACAGAAGATAGTTCATCTACATTATCAAGGATAAGACCACTAATCCATAGTCTAGTTCGTTAGTTTTTTAGTTCTGCTCATGGGGGCTCAAATACCTTCACCCATATTTGATATGTTCTTACTGCTAAATAAACAGTCAAATTAGCCCATTTCATGAGTAATAATAATAAAATATGTACTCTAAAGCCTCGTCTGGTAGTACCAACATAAGATAACAATTCAAGCTTCTCATTAACTCTTCAGAAACCATGTAGGAATTCCGACTTCATATATAAAGCTGCTATTTTCGTGTCAGTGTGGTCAAAGGTTCTAAAATATTAGATAAGCCTACCAAACACCTCATGTAGTACCCTACCAATCTATGAAAAATTCAATCCAATGATACATACATGGGTGTCTTTAAAGAAATAATAACAACAGTATTTTTTGTCTCCATGTCTAAACCATGATTGGATATTTTATCCAAAAGAATTAAATCTCATGATTCTTGAAATACCACATAGAGAGTTTAACAAAACTATGATACACCTAATTAAATTATAAATCCATCCTCATGTTATCTGTATTCTCCTCCTATGATGGAGAGTATGTGAGTAATTTTTCAATGATGAATACAACCAACTGGTCAATGTATGTAAGGGATAATTGGTTAATAAAATCCATAAACATAGAGGGGTGTTTTTCACAACAAAAATAGTCACCGGGGACCAACAATTTCTATACTGAAATCAAAATTCAATATATGGAATGTAATACTTCTGGACCCACATCCTATGGATGTAAGACCTCAGATTGTAAAGTCCCAACCCAGATGTCACTAACTGGGGCTTCGAGCTAGTTTGCCACAATGACAGAAGCGCATTTCCCAAATGCCAGAGGCTGCCGACTAGCAGCGAGGGACATGTGTGTGATAGTGGGGAAATTATGCCCTCATTGGAAGAGTACACAGCGGACGAAAAATAAACATGCAATAGCAGAAGCAGTAATAACCAACAATATATACAGCACAATACTAAATCAACAAGCTAGAGAACATATGTATATGAAATGATGAATGATACATATCTTGGAAAAGAGCCAAACAAGTCGCAATGATGAAAAACACCACATTACCAACAAAATTACAAAAGAAAATAAAACAGCTGCTCAGCATCGCAAGCCAAAGCTTGGTCCCATGCTCTCCTACTCCAACAAATCAAGTACTAGAAGTCGAAGGGTGCTTTCCCTTGTATATACATGCAACAATATAGTCTATTTTGGCCCAAAATCATGACCCAAAGAGGTTGTGAGAATAAATCCCAGTAGGCATTCACCTAAATATCGGTGTGTAACAGTCAGTGAGTATATGGTAGGTAAAAGTACAATAAGCCATGAATAGTAACAACTAAGCACTAAGCAGTAATGCAGGATGATACACAGAAGTAATCAAACCAGAACCAACAATAGCAGTGAAGAAAATAGTTAACATGTTGGAAACCCCTTTAAGAATTACTCACATCCATCTCCTCTAGTCATATCCATGAAGTACCACAACCCTCTGGGCAGTGCACTCAGCCTAACCCCTCTGGGTTGGTCATATGAATTAATGATACTCTTTGGGGAATCACACTCGGTCAATTACCCTTATAGTATAGGGTAGTCAGGGACTATCTGAGGAAGATCACGCGATCTAACCCTCTTTTCCCTATAGTCTAGAGACTCTATGAGGAATCTATCTCGATCAATTCCTCGTATAGCCTCATTTATACGACAGCCCCTCTGATGACGCTCACTCGTTCAATTCCTCCTCTATCCTAGGAAGGTTCTTTAAAAGATTAAAAAAAAGTAAGACTCTCTGAGGAATCTCACTCGGTCTACCCTTCAGAAGTACATAAAATCTGAAGGCACCCTGGGATGCTCACTCAGTCTATCCACTGTGCCCTATATTGTCAAGGACTCTTTGGTAAGTTCACTCAGTCTATCACATATAGTCTATAGCACCAGGTTCTCACAGCCTCGTGGTAGTCCATGCATAATAATTCTATAAGGACAAAGTACACCTATAGCGATTCTTTGCTAACGAAAGTACACCTATAGAGAAACTTGGCAAAATAGTCTACAAGGCAACAAGCATGAAATGAAAAACACTCCGCCCTATAGACACAAGACATCGAAACAGTCATAATGGACAAAGGCTAACAAGACCCCAAGGTCGTAAACATAGAAAAGCATGGGAAAAACATCCAAGCACAACAAAATTATTCTCCAACATGTTCAATTTACCTCTATGCAAGCATATTAGCAAGGAATTAAAACAACAAGGGAAAAATGGTAAGCACACAATACCCCGTTCACGGGTATTGGTGGAATTTACACATAAAACTCAAGGACATTGAACGGTAAGGCACAAAACACCTACCTAGATCCTAGGAGATAGATATAATTGAACCATGACGGCTGATTCTCCTTAGAACATCGAAGATATGAGAAAACTCCCAAAACGCTCAACCAACGATATCTTGAGAAGGAGGAAGAATTGGAAAACAAGGTTCATGCAGAAAGGAGAGCACACCACTACGATTCCAACGCAATCAACGGTGCTCAAAATGGAGAACGAACATATGAATGGTGGATCATCAAAGATCCGTGGATTCCCGACACTCTTGGATGAATAAGACCTAGAAGAGGCCGTTTTGGGCGAATTGGAGTGACCCCGGTACGTTTAATGAATAAATAAAGTACACTATGTGTACTTTTAAAATACATGGCGTGTAGTAGGTTTTTCCATACTACAACAAAATTGGCATCCACGTCACCTCTACACATCGTTTTTGTGGCCCGAACATGGTCAACAAACTGCTTCGAGCAGGAAAAGGGTACATAGCGTGTACTCAGAAAGTACACGGCGTGTACTTCAAATATTTTCTGAAACTCCATTATTCTCTAAAACTTCAGAAAAGGAATGACATAATTGAAACGATGCTCTGGGTTCTTAGAAACATTCCCCCTTAAATAAATTCATCCCCGAATTTCCCTATAGAGGCATAGAAGAAGAAACCCCAAACAGCTCCAGCCATTGCGATCGAACCTCGGCCTCCCTCTCCCAAGTCTCATCCTGTAATCACCCGTGATGCCATAGCACCCATACCAGAGGAACATACCGTCCTTGGAGAACCTTCTTACTTTGATCGAAAATATAGATAGGATGATCCTCAAATGATGCATTTTCTTCAAACTCAACCAACTCGGGTTGGAAGACATGAGACGGGTCTGAAAAGTAACGTCGGAGTTGAGAGTCGTGAAAGACGTTGTGCATATCCTGGTACCTATGTGGTGGCTGCAATTGATAGGCAATCGGTCCAATTCTCACCAATACCTCAAATGGCCAGACGTACTGCAGTGAAATCCTACCCTGTCACTGAATCTGCTTGTGTCCCAACCTCGGTGTGACACACAAGAAAACCTGATATCTGACCTCAAACTCCAGGGGCCGTCTCAGCTGATCAGCATAAGACTTCTACCAAGACTGTGATGTAGACATCCCATTCCGAATCAGCTCAATCTACTATGAGGTCTCCTGAACAAGATGAGGTCCCATCAAAGCTGCCTCTCCTGCCTCCGGCCACCATATGGGTGATCGGTATGGCCTACCGTACAATGCCTCGTATGGTTCCATCTGAATGGTATCCTGAAAACTATTGTGGTAGACGAACTCCACAAGAGGTATATGCTTCTCCCATGAACCGCCAAAGTCTAGAATACAAGCTCAGAGCATATTCTCAAGCACCTGGATCATGTGCTCGGACTGGCCATTAGTCTAGGGATGGTATGTTGTACTCACAATTTCCTGCGTAGCCAAAGCAATCTGAATTCCCATCTATAATCGAGAGGTAAAGCGCACATCCATGTATGAAACAATGGTGTTTGGGACTCCATCTAGACGTACAGTCTCTCGGATGTCTAGTCCTCACAGATCATCAACACTGAAGGTCTCCCTGATCGATAAGAAGTGTGAAACCTTCGTAAGTCTATCGATGAGAACACCAACAACATCACTCCCCCGAGGTGACCTCGGTAACATGGTCACTAAATCTATCACGACATCATTCCACTTCCACTCCAGAATGGGTAACTGCTGTAAAATCCCCATTGGCCGCTGATGCTCTGCTTTCACCTGCTGACAAGTAAAACATATCATGATAAAACCAATAACATCCTTCTTCATACCTGGCCACAAGTACTGGCGATGATGATCCCGATACATCTTGGTGACGTCTGGGTGAACTGCCAAAAAATGAGGAATGAAAATCCCGCATCAGCTTCTTGAATATGTCTTATGTCACCCACACGTGTCCCTGGAAACACAAGATCTCATCCTCTCTCACTGTCCATCTAGGAAGAGGGTACCCTTTTGACACACTCTCCAGCAAGACTAAGGCCTCTGAATCTGATAGCTACCTCATCCGCACCCAATCATGAAGTATAGAGGTAATGGCCACAGATGAATGGAAAGTATGTCCCTGCCTGTCGTGCACCTCTAGATGCATCACAGAGAACAGATCCATAAGCTGCCACTTACTGCTGGCCTCCTGAACTGTCTGAATCTGAGTTCTCCTGCTCAATGCAATAACCACTTTATTTCCCTTTCCCAGCGTATAGGTGAGCTCAATTTCCAAAGACTGAATATACTCGACCCACCTGCATTGTCTCATATTCAGATCACGGTGAGTGAAGATATACATGAGGCTCTTGTGGTCAGGGAAAACCACAAAACGCTCTCCCAGAAGGTAGTGTCTCCAATAGCGTAAGGCATGAACAACTGATGCCAACTCCAGATCATGTGTCGGGTAGTTCCTCTCGTGTGGCCTCAATTGCCGAGACTCGTAAGCAACAACCCCATCTCCCTGCATAAGTACAGCTCCTAGCCCGATACCTGAATCATCACAATACAAAGTATAGCCCTTGCCCGGCTCTGGCAAGACTAGTATTGGTGCAGGCGTCAACCTCCCCTTCAGCTCCTGTAAGGTTGACTCACAAGAATATGACCATAAAAACATCACCCCCTTCTTGGTCAGACATGTACACGGTATTTCTAAGCGTGATGTGTCCTACATGAAACACTTGTAGTATCCAAACTGCCCTAGAAAACTTCGTACCTCAAAGGCGTTCATTGGCTGATCCTAGGATACTATATCTCTCACTTTCTCTGGGTCAACAGAAACTCCTGTCTCTGAGATAAAATTACCCATGAAGTGAATCTGATCCATCCAAAATTGGTATTTCGAGAGCTTAGCATGTAACTGATGCACTATTAGTGTACTCAGAATGCTCCCAAGATGAGTGGCATAGTCGTGTCGAGAGTGAGAGTACAACAAGATGTCATCTACCAAAAACACCACAATGGAGTCTAAGTACGGATGGAACACCTGGTTCATTAGTGCCATGAAAACCGCAGGCGCATTCGTGATACTGAACGACATGACTGTATACTCATATAGACCATGCCTGCTCCTCAAGGCTGTAAGAGGTATATCAGATGGTCTAACATTCAACTGATGATAACCGGACCTCAAGCCGATATTTGAGAACACCCGAGCTCCACGAAGCTGATAAAAGAGGTCTTCAATCCCCATAAATGGATATCGGTTCTTGACCATCAGCTAGTTCAGCTTCCGATAATCCACAGAAAGCCGAAGGGTTCCATCTCCCATTTTTTCAAACAGGACAGGAGAACCCCAAGAGAAGTACTGGGTCAGATGAAACCATTTGCCTGCAACTCCTCCAACTGCTTCTTGAGCTCATAAAAATCAAGTGTAGCCACCAAATAAGGATGAATGGACACTGGTGTCACTCCTGGAATGAGCACAATCAAGATTTCTACCTCACGCTCTGAAGGAAAACCTGAAAATTCCTCTGGAAATACATCCTGAAAGCGATCCACCACTAGAGGAATGTCTGATTGTGATGTGCCCTTGTCATCCAAATAATGACTGGCAATATTGGTTGTAACTTCCCCTATCCCATGATGCTCTGGTCCAGCTCCACGTGTCTGGACAACCTACTTGCCTCTATGAAGGAAATATCTACCCTCTAGTGATATGAAACACACCTAGTGGCGATTGCAATCGACGACTGTCTGGAAAGGAACCAACCAGTCCATCCCAAGATTGATGTCATAACCCATCATATTTAGGAAATAGAGTTCCCATAAGAAATGACACCACGCAACCTCAAGAGGGTACTCTCTGCACTGACGTATGCTGGATGTCCTTTTTCCCAACGACGTGTCCATAGTCAACAAGTCGGGAGATGAAAAGATACAAAGATGAAGCCTCTCAACAACCGAAAAAGAGATAAAGCTATGGGAAGAACTAGTATCAAAATGTGGTGAAGATAAAACTGAGGCTACTAATATCGTACCTCGGTCTGTAGAAGGGTTGGGATCTTTCTCCTGATAGGTTTTCTCCATGGCGAATGATTGGCCTACACCACGGCTCTGCACCCCTGGCTGACCGTTATGAGTTGATTCACTATACTGTCGTTGATGACCTGGTGACTGAGCACCACAGCCGGGAACTCCACCTTGGCCCGAACGTCCAGAAGAGCTCCAGTTCCCGGAATGGTGGGAAACTAGTGAAGCATCTCCATAATGCGAGGTCAAAGAGGAACCCCTACCACCGGCTGAAGGTGAGAAGATCTGACAAAAGTGCTGAAGATAGCCCATCTTGCTTCAAGATCGACACTCCATCAGATCCCTCTGACACTGAGGCCTAGTATGACCACTCATACCGCATTGGTAGCATACAAACTGGCTACCAGAAGATGCACCCCGCGAACCTTGGTCTCCTCGAGAAGACACTCTGCGACGCTTCCTACTATATGTAGGAGGAACATCATCTCTGGATGATGAACCGCCCTGTTTCCCTGCTCTAGAATCCCTCAGATTGCGCTCAGTAATCAGCGCCTGGTTGACAATGGAGGATATAGAAGTAAACTGGATGATATTCACCTGGGAATAGATCTCCTACCTAAGACCTTCCTTGAACTTCCTAGCAAGGAACAACTCATCACCTTCCAGGATTGGTGTGAAATGCTACAGCTCAGTGAAGCGAGACGAATACTCCATAACATAAAGAGTACCCCGCTGCAGACTCATAAACTCCCGGGCTCGATCGGCCATCAGGGTCTCCGGATAGAAGTATTCATAGAAGGTGCATCGATACTCATCCCAAGACATACCCTGATGGAGCCCTGACCGTGAAATCACCTCCCACCACCTCTTGGCTGTGTCCCAGAGGATATAGGTGGCCATCTTTACACTCTTCTTTGGGGGTATCTTCAGATTCTTGAAGATAGTCAGGGTGGCCTCGAACCAGGACTCTGCAGCCTAGGTCCACCATCCCCTACAAAAGCTAAAGGATGCTTCTACAGAAAAACCCTCTTTAACTCAGCCATCGACAAGGAAAGAGCTATCGCTCCATGAATGGTATGCGTTATCCTCAAGAAGTCCTCCCAAAACTGCGCATCAGAGCCTATGATAGGTAAAACTACTGGTGCCAAGGCTAGCACAACATGAGGATCTGTAGGAGGTCCTGGATCGGCCATATATGGTGTCTGATCACCGTCTGGCAACTGACATATGACCGGATGACATCTCGGAGACATTACTCTGAAAGATCAAAAGCACACCTTAGATCAGGATTTACAAGGACTGAAAACACAGGAACACAAAACGGTAATAGGGGAATGAATCTACCATGTTTTACAAAACATAACTATGTGGCATGTCTATGAACTACACGGAATGTCTTCTTTATACATTAAGAAGGGTGTGTACTCCTTCCACTACTGGTCATGTAACACCCCAAACTACACAGCATGTTGTTCCCACACACGGCGTGTACTTCAACTCTAAACTCCTTCACGAGTCTCCTTACATGTCTAAACCACACCGTCCAACTAACTCCAGACTACACGACATGTTCCCTAGGGACACGGCATGTATGAGACACGGTCTTGGTGACCCATGTTGTTAGTTACACGGTCGTCTACATGGTTGGTTCTGACTCGACGTGTTCTGATCAAAAACGACGTGTAAAGGAGAAGGTGACACCATCCCTTGTTGTTCGTGACACGGCTGCGTACTTGAACAAGGCTACACGGCGTGTTCCAAAAATAACACGGCATGTCTAAGAGAATGTAACGCCGACCCGTGTTGTTCGTGAAACAGTCGGGTACTTGGGCAGGACTATACGGCGTGTTCCTTTACAACACAGCACGTTTTACTCGAGCTTCCTCATCCCGTGTCTTTAGGCACATTACTGAGTACACTCCTCGAAACTACACGACATATACCTACCATGCATGACATGTTTCTGAAGTTATTTCTACAACACCATGTTCCTATACACATAGTCAGTAACACAGCCTGAAAACTATATGGCGTGTAATAAGAAATTACGCGCCATGTATTCTTTGTTTTTCTGGGAAGTAGCTCAGAAACTACATAGAAGCCTAGAAAAACTGAAAACAAGGCAAAGAGGTGCCAAATTCCGATTGGTGAGGGCCTATACTCCCCGCGAATCAAAGCTTGAAATCTCCTACAGTCATGTATATGAGGAAACATGATCATGATCCACCAACATCCGATTCAATAGGGCCCATAACACCTCAAGAATAATAATTTGGCATTCATTTAAGAAAATAACAACACAATAAATTTCTCTTTCACAGCAATAGGGATTCTTTCAAGAATCTATCACAACAGCATACACAATCTACACAGAGTCTATCACAACAACATGAAATCTCTAATGTACAATAGATGACATAGAAATAATGCATGGCATGTGATTTCTAACAAGTTCCTATATGATGCATGAGATGTCATACCCACATCTCATCAGGTTGCGACAGATACAGAACTGTAATATCAAAACAATAACAGCACAAAGCAAGTGAATCACACTTAGTGAAATCATATCAACCGTAAAATCTCAAAACCAGAAAGCTACAATAAAAAAGGTAGTATGGATTTTCCTTGTACACAGGTTAGATACTCCCAAGTACATCTTATTACCAAGTACCAAATTCATCCTATACTTGTCTAAAGTCCCCAAACAGTAAAGAAAGGGAAAATAATCCCTTTGATACCACTTTGTAACGTCCCGAACCGGATGCCACTAACTGGCGCTCCGAGCTAGTTTTCCACAAGGCCTCAAGCTCATTTCCCCAAAATCTAGAGGCTCTCGACTAGCAGCGAGGGCCTTGGGTGTGATAGTGGGAAACCTATGCCCTCATTGGAAGAGTACACAGTGGAAGAAAAATAAATATGCAATATCAGAAGCAGTAATAACCAACAATATAAACAGCGGAAGACTAAATCAAAAAACTAGACCACATATGTACACATGAAATGATGCATGATACATATCTTGGAAAACAAACAAACAAGTTGCAATGATGAAAAACACCATAGTACCATAACATGTACAAAAGAAAATAAAACAGCTCCTCAGCATCGCAAGCCAATGCTTGGTCCCATGCTCTCCTTCTACAAGCTATCAAGTATTGGATGTCGAAGGGTGATTTCCCTTGTCTATACCTGCAACAACATAGTCTGTTTGGGCCCAAACGCATGACCCAAACAGGGTGTGAGACTAAATTCTCATAGTAATTCACTCGAAGATCATTGCCTAACAGTCAGTGAGTATATGGCAGGTAAAAGTACAATAAGCAGTGAATAGTAACAGAAAAGCATTAAGCAGTAAACAGTAAGTAGTAAAGCTGGATGACACACAACAGTAATCAAAACACAACCAAAAACAGCAGCGAAGAAAATAGTTAAGAAGTAAGAAAAGCCTCTAGGTTGTACCCAAAGCCATCCCTTATAGTCCTATCCATGAATTACCAAAACCCTCTGGGCAGTGCACTCAGCCTAACCCCTCTGGCTTGGTCATACGAATTTATGAGACTCTCTAGGGATGCACAATCAGTCAATTTCAATTATAGTCTAGGGTAGTCAGGCACTCTCTAAGGACGATCACGTGGTATAACCCTCTTAGCCCCAAGGTTTAGAGACTCTCTGAGGTAGCTATCTCGGTCAATTCCTCCTATAGCCTCATGTATACCGTAGATTCTATGAAGAATCTCACTCATTCAATTCCTCCTCTAGCCTAGGAAGGTTCTTAAAATGATTCAAACAAAGTAAGAATCTCTGAGGAAGCTTACTTTGTCTACCCACCTGTAGTCTATAAAATCTAAAGGCACCATGGGAAGATCTCTCGGTCTATCCCTTGTGGCCCATAATGTCAAGGACTATCTGGGAAGTTCACTCGGTCTATCCCTTATAGTCTAGAGCACCAGGTTCTCACAGCCCTATTCCAGTCAGTTCATAATAATGCTATAAGGCCAAAGTACACCTATAGAGCTACTTGACTAACCAAAGTACACCTATAGAGATACTTGTTTACACAATATATAAGGCAACAAGCATGAAATTCAAAACACTCCACCATATAGACACAAGGCATGTCAAAATTCCTAACGGCCAAAGGCTAACAAAACCCGATGTTCGTAAATAGAGAAAAGCATTGGAAAAACATCCAAGTACAAAAAAATTATTCTCTAACATGTTCAATTTACCTCTATCCAAGCATACTAGAATTACAGGAAAACAAAAAGGGAAAAAAGGTAAGCATGCAATACCCCGTTCATGGGTATTGGTGGAATTTTCACATAAAACTGAAGGACATTGAACGGTAAGGCACAATCCACCTACCTTGATCCTAGGAGATCGATATACTTGAACCACAATGGCTGATTCTCTTTAGAACGTCAAAGATCTATGAAAATTCCCAAAATTCTCATCCCATGATATCATGAGAAGGAGGAGGAATTGGAAAATGAGGCTCAAGAAAAACGGAGAACTCACCACTGCGATTCTAATGCAATCGATAGTGCTCAAATCGGAGAACGGAAAGAGGAATGGTGGATCGTCGAAGATCCATGGATTCCCGGTGCTCTCAGATGAACATGACATAGAATAAGTCGTTTCTGGTGATTAGGCATGACCTCGGTCCATTTAATGAAAAAAAAAGAAAGTACACGGCGTGTAATTTTAAATACCCTGATTGTAATGGGTTTTTCCGTACTCTGACAAAATCGGCCACCACATCACCCCTACAAACTGTGTGTCTAGCCAGGACACGGCCTGCCCATGGCTTCGAGCGGGAAAAGGGTACACGACGTGTACTCAGAAAGTACATGGCGTGTACTAAAAAAATTCCAGAAAGTCCATTTTTCTCCAAAACTCCTGAAAAAGAAAGACATACCTAAAAAGAAGCTTCGGGTTCTTACACAGATCTACCATTAAGAAATATCTTGTTCCTTAGAACTGGTCAAAGGATTATTCATTCCTCAAAAATGTATAATTATTATTTATCATGGCCTGTTTCAGGTAATGATAATCCACATAAAGACACATGATCCTTTATCTTATTTCCCGAATCCCACTAGATATTACCAAAGGGTTTCATTTGTCCTAATGAATCCCATCTCTCGAAGGAACTCTACAGATTCAGTAGCTCCCAGATCTCATTTGGGTCTATCAGATTTTCTTGTAGAATATATCAGAGTGGTCCTGAGAATAATGTTGTTAAAAAAGACCATATCCCACCCTAAAGGTAGTCATTGATTGTCCATTGTGAAAACGTCAATAAAATTCACCACAATTAGGGAAATCCACATTTCTAAATAGTATACCCCAAATTTTCTACACTCACCAACTTATGGGAGATGGGATGTTACCTACTACTTAAAACACCCTCTCAAATATCAACGAGATATCCCTCTATTAAAAATAAAATATCATCCCATAAATTCAATGTAATAAAAACTATCTACGATGACTTCCCATATATGTGAGGACCAAGGAAAACCAATCCATACACAACATTATTTCATTGGGTATTATTACAATGACAAAAAGATCCAACATGAATCTCTCTTCACAATTTGATAGTTGACACTCATAGTAGATAATGATACAAAAGTAAGGTTCTATTGGGGACCTCAACATGAACATTTTATGATAGCACCTAAACTAGGAACTCCACCTATCACATCATGAGTATAGAGAATAATTAATGACTAAAACTTGTGTCTAGTAATACTACATCAAGAGATGAAGTCACACAAGACAAACATCTAATCACCACATGGATTTCGGGGTCATAAGCAAGAGTATAAGTCCCAAAACTCCTTCTTCCCTTCTTCATCAACCTCTCTAAGTAACACCCTTCCCATTACTAGGAGATCCTTAGTCATGGAATTGGATATGAATTGGAAGTCAATCAGCTAATTTCATATTTCCGCAGAATATATGGTTGGGAAGTGTCACACTATGAGACCTCTCCATTCATATGAACTGAAAAAACCCTATGTTGTCTACCCTTGTCCTTTTGGTATTCCATGAATACATCTAGGGTTCTGAATAAGTTGAGGTATCCTCCATCGAGATAATGTCATCTGAAACATACTAGATACTCCTAAAAACTATGATCATTGAATCCCATTACTAGATACAGATTCCTAAAGCCCTACATAAATGAATATCTCTCTCACCAGTTCCCACTCCAACACCCCGATATATTGGGGGATTCAAAATCGAACCACACTAGAACAAATCTCTCAGCATAGTCCGACAACATTTTTTTCATAGAAGTATCCATCTTGGTCAATGTCTATGGAGTACTGTGTCTGCTCTATGAACCTCAATCCATAATCATCCTCTGTCATCCCTCCATGTTTCAACTCCATAAGATATATAATCTATATTTATCACAAGTAGTATGGGAAGTACACATCAATTAACAGCTATTACATGTCATGCCATGAGAGTACTCAATCCTCGTTTCTTTGAGTAATAAGACTCGCCTAGAACTGATCTACAACATGGAAAAAGATACCTTCTTGAAAAACCCACCATTAGGAAAAAAATTCATAATGATTTTGAAAACCACACCCTTCGACGTTGGCCAATCTTTAGTTTCCATATATTCTAGATCTTCACGGAACCTTAGAATACAATGGCTCTAAAAATCATGGAGAACGCACATCATCTGTGAATCCTCATCCATTATGATGAGTTGATATAATAATGAATAGGTTTTGGTGATTCTACCTACCCACCTTAAGGAATAATATTTTTAGATGGACCCTAAAGAGGGGCCTCGTCTCTCATTTGTTATTCCTCATGATCCAGAACTATTTTCCTTGATGGCCATCGTCGTACAGGCTTCTTGAAAGTTTAATAAAGACATACCACAATAATATTATAATTAATATATACATTAAAATGTGGATATATATCAAGATGGTTAGTTAAATAATAAACCATATTTTATTGATTTACTATTAATCTCTTAAAAAAAATCTTGGTATTCCAATTCAACGTGTATGTAGTGATGGTCTTGGTGGATGGATATATTGGTTGCTTATAACATCACTAGATTCCCTGACCATAGAACCACACTTGAACTCTATGAAACTATTGATCAAATCCCAAAAAAATCATTAGTAAATAGTCTTAAAGCCATTACAATAATCAAGAAACCTTATACACCAATCTTTCATGACACAACCCAAACTAGAGCTCGAGCCATAACTACCACAAGCATGCCTGCATATGACAGGGGATGACGACTAGTGCCAGAGTCATAACTAACACGGGGATACCATTTACTATGAACCTGTATACACCAAAATATCCATCTATATTTTTTTAAATAGTAATTGATTGTTTAAAAAATTCGATAAAAACAATTCATTTAATACATATATACTTTACACTAGTCTAGTAGAGAAAATTAAATAGTTAAGGGGAAAAATACATTCCCAAAAAAAAAATCCTAACCTGAAAAAAACTGGAATGTATAACACTATTTGAGCCTAACTCCTCATCTCTATCTATTACAACCATAAATATCCCATATTACTAGGTATCCTTCTGCTCCATTGTAATCACCTCTGACTTGTTCATCATCTGTATAAGACATGACAAGTTTAGGAAAATCCAAAATAATGGTGATTTTATACATACTAAATAGGTCACCTAGAAATATAGAGAGGGTGATTTTAGGGATACAATCGGAATATAAATTCACTAGATAGTATGCAGGATGTAGCTAAAATCAAAATAACAGAATGTGTGTACCTGTCGAAACACAAGGGGCTCAACATGATGTGTATACACACTACTCATTGAGTCTTTTCACCTATAGAATAAGATTATCCTTATCATAATATAACAATTTAAACATAAATATTTAATGGAATTCCATATACATCTTCACAACATTTGGAATGAGAGTAACAAAATCCATAGTTATGCATACAGATATATATATGATTAGTCAAAATAATCCCAAACAATAGAGAATGGGGATCTAAATATCAATACTAAGTTCAATAAAATTGTACCCAATAGATCCAAAAGTTGATAAATGATTTCCAACATTTTAAATGACTTGCTAAAATTCACCATATGATGAACCATGTCTTTCCACAATGTTGCACAACATAGGGGGCACAATATCCCTGTATAATAACTATTTTATAATGCATTAGTTGGGTTTCACTATGTAAATATCTATAATGGAACCATTCCCAAGATGATATGGGGTACCCGTATATTTTCATGAGGGCCCACCCATATCATATAGGAGGGATATAATTTGTATGTATATATGTAGGACCTTTTCCATGATATAGAGGGCGAGTTACACTCCATTGTCATCAGGACTCCCACCACATGTGATAAGGTGGTTCAACTCTGTGTGTATCAATAGAGGACCCCGGAACTAATACATCTCGGGGTCCTCTCTATTTTCATGAGGATGGGTACAATATCTATTTGGTGTGGGGGTCTACTAAGTATGTAGATGACCCATTCATAAGCTGATGGGGGTTCCTGTAATGACCCAGACCCAAATGTCCACTCGAACTGTGGTAAACAGGTCAACTGTTACTACCTTAGGAACACATCCCCAAATGCCAAAGGCTGCCAACCATAAGAGAGGGACTTATAGTTATAGTGGGGAAGATATACCCTCTTAGATGATGATAATGGTAATAGCACGGATGTGAAAATAATGATGTCGTGGAAGAAATGTCTCAGCAGACTCAAACCAGACTCGGAGAGCAGAAGCACATTCAATATTGATAAACAATGGAGGCAATAAATATAATCAATAGTAGCAGAAAGCAAACACAAAAGTATGATGATCACATGTAACTACAACTGAACAAAAAACCTACATTTAAAGAAGGTAATACATATCCATATGTAAAGGCACCAATGGAAACCCAACTATAGATACGGAAAAATATCCATGATGACATTTCAAAGAAAAAAAAACAATGCAATATCCAGCTTGGCAAGACCTGAAGGTCCATACCATCCCCATGCAATAGCTATGGAAATCCAACTCCTAAAGCTGGCCTCTTTCTTGCACATAAATCCATAAAGTCTGGACACGTCCCGGAGGGCCCATGTATGGGGTGAGATGAATCTCAGTTGTATACCACCTAATGGTGCTTACCTAATATAAGTGTTTAAGCAGGCATGCATTAATGAAAAAACAATAAACATTACTATGCACACAACCAAACTCAAACTCCAGTGGTTCTCAAAATCCACCATGGAGTTTCACCTACTTCGGCTAATTCTAAAATATTCGTCGTGTAAAATGGCACCATGCACCCCCTGACACCATGTGTCTCAAGTACCGACGTCCCAAAGGAACAACGAAAAAATAGTTACTCTGAGGAACATTGTTTTCATTCCTCTAATAAATTACTGGAGGGGAGGTGATGTCTTCCATCAAATAACATCAAAGGAGTGATAGTGATGTCTTCCCTCAAGTACAGTAGACAGAGGGACAGCAATGTATGCCCTCAAATAACATTCATCCTTTTCCCCATCCGGATAGCTTCAACCATATCCTCTGAAGGCTCCTCTCCTTCCATGAGGATTCCTACATCAATCACCCCCAAACCAAAATTTTCTAAAATGACACTAACGAGGGCCTCTACCCACATGATTTGTCAATACAACCACATGACATAGTCTCTCTGTGTGAAAACTTCTTAATGTTCCGGGTGAGTGGATATCCCCAAAATAGTACCCATTGTACAACACCTCTAACACGTCATTTCCCTCTAACCATGCCTCTCAATTCTGGAAGGCTTTCCATCCAAGTAACCCATTCCATGACCAACCTGACATTCACCATACCTCAAGCCGAAATCTGTGATGCCCAATCAAATGGCCAGAACCACCCAATGTAACCCGGGCCAAGACCAATTTGTTATCAACATCACTCAAGAATATCCAGGACATTCCCAACCTACCCAAAAGGGTTCCAACATATGAAATTTAGAAATTACGTATATTAATCATAGAAATCTCTTTTCAACTAGAAAATAAATAGTTTAAAATATTACAATTCAATTATAACCATATTGGCATTCCCTGGCCAAAATTCCCTAAATGAGAAATGACCACTTGCTCAAGACCGCTCATGAAAAATAGGTAACATGGTATTCCCAAAGGCATATCATAGGTTAGAGAACAATTAAATAGGAATTAATAGGTAAAACAGTTTCACACTCAAAATACCTAAAAACTCACTAATGGTCGCACCACCCAAATGTCTTCAAAAACAGAGAAAAATGTATTCACCACCTACCTCAAACTAGTACAATGATACTTCTACGACAATAGCCTCTAATTAGATCAAAAACTCAGTACATATAGTCAAGAATAAAAACTTCTCAAACTCATATAAAACACCATAGAATTGAATTCCTAACTAAAAGATCTATAGGAATCAACGCCTTACCGAGGGGGGTATAAAGCATCTAACGACGATCGAAACGGAGTTCAGATGAACAATCAAGAGAAATAATAATATTTTTCTAGCTCTACCTACTACATCCCACTGAGGGTTTTAGTTTCTTCCACAAAACAAGGATACTTCCCATTTTAGAGAAAAAATAATATACATGGCATGTATATACGACTACATGGCGTGTTACATTTTACTGTTCATATAACAGCAGATATTTCGTCAAGGACATTCTAACTAACTACACGACATGAACATCTATACCCAGATGACATCCCTATCATGCAATGTATATCCTCATATATAACCCCTCAACAAAGAGCATACAAATCGTACATGTCATGTACATGCTAAAAACATTCTACCAAACCAACAGGCATATATACCATGTATGGCCTCCACATGGTCAATGGTACAAGGTGTGTCGAGAAACACTACATGCCGTGTATTATGAAATTCATACACAGTCATCATACGACATGTACTTGGCGAGATAACAGATAGCACATGCCTAACTGGTACACGACATGCAATTTATTGTACATGGTGTGAAGTCTGGAAATTTCCATAACCTCCCTGATTATCCCAGTTTTCTCTAAAACATGTTAAAATTCAAACAGGGTCAGGATTTTGATCTGTTCTAAAAACCTAGGTTTTTAAAATCTCTCTAACTTCACATAGATCTTCTCTGAGGGATCAAATGAAACCTATAGCTGGAACCGAAAATATGAACCAAATCAACGTAACCTAGACACTCCTGGTCTCTATGGTACTTGTGAGATTTTTCTAGGCCTCCCCACCTTAGGAATAGCCTAAATCAATCTCAACCCTACAAAACTCAATAATATAGGGTTTCACTAACATGTTTCCAGAATCATTATCCTCTCGTGATGCATCATCACTCCTATACCACATCAGTGATCTTTTGTCATTTCTGACACACAACGTATCCTAGACTGCATCAGTGTCCTCTTACAAGAGTTCATGCATCCTATGAATGGTCAAAACGAAACTGGTGTGTAGCACCTCATGTAACATGCTTCTTTGATACCCTGATGCCCATTTCACCTCATTTAACACAAAATCTCGATGCCTCGATGCCACACATCTCATTATTATTTATAAATATATCACAAACCCAGTATGGGTCCAATCCCATCGACCAACATCTAGCCAGTTCACATAAATCATGTGCACCTTGTGAACTTGAAAATTAAATGCCTCAATATGTTATTCTAAAAGGAAACAAAAATCTCACAGCCACACTCGTAGTATACCTCTAAATGTTGTTGGCTAACCAACTTGCTCTTCCCCTGGCATCTTGATGGCGTTCGCCTAGCTTGATGTAAAACAACCTGATGCCTCACCACCCTATGGTGTATCTCCAGTCACTGGACACTAACCCCTCAACTGGGTCCCGCTGTCTCTGTCACATCCTCCGCATGCAGCTGAAACTCAGCTACCCTCTCCATGTATCGAACCTAAATAAACTCAAGATTCCATAGTCTTTCCAAGTCCTATCATGCTGGAAATCTGAGAAAGATGACTGCATAACCTCTCAAGATTTCAAACCATTCCAAATGTATGGCACTCCCTTGAAGGCATATTGCACTGAGTATGAGCATGTATTGGTTGTCCACACTGAACACAAACCACTGTAGAAATTCTATGAGGATTTCGTTATAAGTCTTTGGGCTGATAAACCTCCTGGAACTTATCTCATCCTCACTTCATGATGTACAAACCCTCACATGAAGTTGTTGCATGACCAACCTAGCTGATATCCCTCAAGTTCCCCTCCACTATGAGTGCCTGGTTCACGTAATCATAAAAAGAACCTAGAAAGAAAATGTTCACCTGGACCCGAATGGCATGTCGTATGTCTTCATCAAAGTGTCTAACCCTTTCCATGTCATCTCTTACCATTCTAGGTGTAAAGAGAGGTTGCTTAGTATTGAAAGTAGCTATGTAGTCCATGACAGAAATGTCTCCCCACTGAAGGCTCAATAAATCCTGAGATCTCTCTGTCCTCAGTGTCTCTAGGTAAAAGTGCACATAGAATCTATCCTTGACGCCTTTCCATGCTATTCCCTCATTTCTGCGAGCCTAGTCCTATACATCCCACCAGCACATTTCCAGTCCTCACAACATGTACGTCGCCGGCTTGACCCTTCTCTTTGAAGGTGTCTCGAGAAACTCGAATATCATCTTCAGGCTATTTTTATTTTTCTTACCTTCCTACAGACCACCCTCACCCAAAAATATGTTGTGGGTGCTACGACTAGAACTCTCGTGTCAGATATTTCATAGATGGCTCTGTACCCTGCACACCTCTTTCAATCCCCTACAAGACAGGTTTGCAGCTCGCTCAGAGCTGCTTGTCAGGCTATTATCTTAATGCTGGGAAACCCTACTATTTCCATTCCTTCATGGGATCCTAGGCATGTTCCTTTCCCTGAGTCTGTACTTGCGGCTCATGCTCTACCTGCATTAAATCATGAACCGGACCCTTCACCTGTGGCACTGTACTATCTCCTTCCAGACGCACCATCTGATCCAACTAATAGAAACCCACTAAATACCCTAAATGGTCATACAACTGATATATATATATATAGAAAAATATATTTTCATCATAGATAATAAATGTAGTAAAGATGCAGAAAAAAACCACTACTCTTACTCTCCCATGCTGCATCCCATTCCCATGGCATCTCGACCTCATGACCTCTTTAACAGCCCTCAACAGAGCCATGTATCAAAAGTACCTTGGGCCATTCCCGTCCCAACAACATACATTCTATCAATCCAAAAATCGAGTCCCCCAATACAGGTGATCAAAATATCCTCAACAATAGTACATGATTTCTTGTTCAAGATCCCGAACCAAATACCCTGCCACATGTAATTCTACAAATATATAAATCATGGAATAACACATTTTAATCAAAAAGAAATTCTATAAGGAATTTCACCAATTCACATTTTAAAGCACATAATTCATGGATGTTAGATATTATTCACATGGAATTATCACTTATAAAATTATACTTGCAGTTATGAAATTGATGTATCCAATAGTGTGAATATTAGAAGCCAAGAAAATGTGCCTTTCCATAATGGGCCACAGTTCAATTCACCAATACCGCACTAGGTTAAGGATTTCATATCACAATAAATAACATAGCACAACAAGTGAGCCACTGATGTGGAAATCATACAAACTGTAATATGAGTAAAAGAAAATAGTAATTCCCTCCATGACAATATGGTCCATCCCTTGTACCTCGAGCTGCATGCCCCCAAGCACAAGCTAGAAACCCATTTCCAGTCACAAACTATCTCTAGTCTACCATATACCAAATAGTAAAACCAACAAAAGTAAAAACAGTTGTGTTAATTTCATTAGTATCTAGGAAGACACTACTACTAAATCCATATCAATAACTCCTCTAATTCAACATTGTAATGACTCAGACCTGAATTGTGCTAAAAGGGGTGGATATTTCTACCATAGGTGCACCTCCCTGAACGCCAAAGGCTGCTGACTAGCTGTGAGAGTCTTATACGAATAGTGGGGAGGTTATACCATCTCAGTCGAAGATAATGGTATTAGTCCGAGTGTAAAACTAAGTATGTAACAGAATAAACATCTTAGAATACTCAAACGAGACCCACAGAGTGGGAGAATATTTAATAACGATCAACAACAGAAGCATAAAATATATACTACTATAGTAGAAAGTAAAACAATTGCATGTTGATAACTTGTAACTAATAAAAAACAAAAAAAAAATGCATCCAAATACGGTCATACTTATCCATATGTAATGGAGCCAATGGATAACCCACTATAGATACAAAACAAGTTAGCATGTTGATAGAGGAAAGTATGCAAAACAATGTAAACCCCAACTAGACAAGACCTCAAGGTCCATACCATCCCAAGGAAATATCTAATGCAGTCCAACACCCAAAGTAGTCATTTTTTCTGCACAAAAATCTCTAAAGTCTGCACACGTCCCGAAGGACCCATGCAGGGTGTGATATGAATCTCATTATGATACCACCCAATGATGCATAAAAAATATAATTTTTTTAAATAGGCATCTATTAATAAGGAAAACAATAAACAATATGATGCACACAAACAAGAAAAAAATCCCCTGGTGCTCAACATCCACCATGGAGTGTAGCCTGCTTCCGAAAACACTAGAATATCTATCTTGTAACCAGGATCCATGTTCCCCCTGACACAGCATGTCTCAATTACTGATGATCCAAAGGCACGCCCGAGAAATAGTAACTCAAAGGACATTATGAAAACCCTGATCATTTATTACAAAATTAAAAATAATTTATTACATAAACATCACTTGATTCAATATAGAAGATCAAGAGGTCTAGTTTATTTGGGGCTTAGGATCATTACATAACAACTTAAAACATGAAATATAATATCTTTATTTAAAACATCCTTTACATGACCACTACATTTTATCATACATCGAATTGAATGGGATAACCTGAGGACATGGATAAAAAATGATAGCTATAAAGCCCAGAAAGAAAATAATCAGGGAATAACTTGGGGAATACAATAAATTTTAGAAAATAGGAATATAAATAGATCACAAGATAATAACATACATAAATTCATGATCAATCATGATTATCATAACATGGAAATGTGGTAACAACACTTAACATGGAATTAGCATGATCCAACTCTCATTCCACATAGAGCATGAGTAAATCCTCATTCCACATAAAGCACCAGTAAAACCTCATTGAACTTGAATTAGCAAGAGTATACACCCATTACACATGACTTATCATGATACTATACTTTACCCAATGCATTAGAGTGCTATAAGGGCGCACCATTCTTAAACAATTCATTTCATCATAAGTGTTCCAAAAGGATCATATAACATGGATTCATAAAACAACATTATTCATTCAAAGATAATGGAATGTGGAATTCATAGATGGAAGATTATAATCAATAGGTAAATTTACATAAATGGGAATACCATTGATAGGGAAATGGGAATTTAATTCACTACACAATGGCATTGGCTTGGAAAATTGGTGCAATTTCGGTAGCGTAACGGCGTGACGTAAAAATTCAAGAAAATGGCTGATGAGAGAGAAAGGGGAGTCTCATAATATTTAAATTACATGGAATGTAAGGGGGTCATAGATATACAAATCCCAAAAAATTTTATGGAAATTAGATTAATGATGAAAAATAATTGTTTGAATGTAAATGAGGAGGGAGAAATTCCTTTCAAAATTTCAGCTTAGTAATGAGTGTACATGGGTGGTATTTAGTAAGAGAGAAAGGGGTCTCCCATCATTCAAAAATAAAGAGGGAATTATGGGGGAGGTTTTAAACCAAACCCCAAAATTTATAATTGGAATTAATAGGGTATAACAACATTAAGAAAATTGGACAAAAATGATATTGGAAGAAAACCCCCTTATTTAGAAGTGTGCTTCCAAAGGCTTGAGAGAGGCCTGAGAGAGGCTTCTTGGTGGCCGGGGGCACATTGGAAGGATTCTATAGAGAGGAGGGAAGAGGATGGAAGAACTCCAAATGCTTTGAGTGATGAGGAAGTGTGATCTTCGGTTGGTTTATATAGGAATGGTGAGGGATTTCTTTGTTATTTAGGTTTAGGCCCCTCAAATTAAACTAATCCAAACCACAAACCGACACACGGTTCAAGACCATGGTTTTTGTAAAAGGGTAGTGGAAAACAATATTTCATAAGTCAATGTCCAAAATTCTTAAAATAATGGGGTTGCTTATGTGGAGGTGAGTCACGCTCCCTAGGGAAACAAATTAAAAAGACAGGATGTTAAATAAGTCGTGAAGGGTCCATTAATGCTTTGTAAAATAAGTCAAAAAAACCCAAAATTACATTATTTTAATGGTAAAAATTATATATTCTGAACGTAAAGCTTATATTATTTTATTAATGAGTATTGGGTCATTATGATGTCATAAAAAAGAATATATATTTAAAGGGTATTTAATTTTTACCCAAAAATTTCACTGTTTCAGAAAAATATGAAAAACTCACCATTGGGTAATTACGACATCCTTATTCTAGAAATAATATTTTTTATATCTAACTAATTTTTTAAATATGTTAATTTTCAATTTTAAAATAAAAACCACCATTTAATGAAAATTCACTGGTTTTGATAAAAATGGCTTTCAAACATTAAATAAAATTACAATTTCATTCATAAAATAATATGATAATTAATTTGAAATGAAAAGTAATTTAATAATAATATATTATTATTAGAATGTTATTTAATTCAAAAATCTATTAATTCATCAAAATATATTGCTTTGTTGAATATTAACTAAAAACACTATTTGTTCATTAAAAACTATTTTCAAGGTAACAATAATAAAATGAAAGTATATTCATTTTTATATACAAAAATAATGTACATAAGCAGAGCGATAAGGTATTTTTACATAACCCATTATAACACCCACATAAGACCGAAGACTAAGGTGTTCAATGGTGACACACTCTTGGTGTGGATTAGATAAAATTGCTTGGGTGGTAATCTCTATCAACTTCCATTTCTCCCATAGGCGGTCCCCCTCAAGCATAACATATACAAGCTCGGCTTGGGATTTGTCAAGAGAGAATACCAATGGCGCCACATCGTTTTCGAGCTCTGAAAAATCGGCCTTGTATGGGGCACATCTAGATGATGAGGCCATCGCTTCCATTATATGAGTAAATTGGATTTGTTAAAGCCCTATATTTATACTAATCATGTTATCATTGGTAAACGACTATATTAAAAGATGTCACAATTATTAAAATAAAACCAAAGAAGTTGACATTTTATTTAAACATTTTACATAAAGAGACATTTAATTAGATCAAGATGGACTTCCATTATTGAATGTCTGGGTCGTCACAATCTTCCCCCCATAAAACATTTCTCCCTCAAAATTTCTTTTCCCACACTAAAACAGATCTCGGTAACTCTGCTTCATCATTTCCTCAGATTCCCACATTGCTTCTTTAAACTTGTGGTTTCTCCACAACACCTTGACGAAGGGAATTGTATTATTTCATAGAAAATTTTCTATATGATCTATCATCTTCACTGGTTTCTCCTCATAAGTATGATCATTCCCTAATTGTACCACCTATGAAGAAAGAACATGTGAAGGTTCCAATATGTACTTCCTTATGAGGGATACATGAAAGACATAATGTAAATTGGCCATGGTGGGTTGATGTGATAGTCAATATTCCATATCTCTAACATGATCAAGAATCACGAAGGGGCCAGTGTACCTTGTACATAACCTCTCTTTGATACCAACAATGACAACCCTGATCTTTTATTACACAATTAAACATAATTTATTCCATAAAAATCACTAGATACAATATAGAAATTCGGCTGGTCTAGTGTATTTGGGGATTAGGATCATTACATAACCACATAAAACATGAAATACAATATCTTCATTGAAAACATCATTTACATGCCCACTACATTCCCTTGTACTTAGTATTGCATGAGATAACCTGGGTACATGCATAAGAAAATGGTTTGCTATATTGCCTAGTAAGGGAGTAATCATGGAATAACATGAAGAATACAATAAATTTTAGACTATAGGCATATAAATAGTGCACAAAATAAGAATAAACATAAATGTGTGATAAAGCATGATAATAATAACATGGAAATGTTGCAACAACACTTAACATGGAATTAGCATGAGCCAATGCTCATTGCATGTGGAGCATTAGTAAATCCTAATTGCACATGAAGAAAAAGTAAATCCTCATTGGACTAGAATTATCATAATTAAACACCCATTACACATGAAGTATCATGATACTATACTTTTCCCAATGCATTGGAGCACTATAAGGGTGCACCCTTCTTAAAACATTCATTTAATGCAAAAGTGTGCCACATGGATCATATAACATGGATTCATAAAACATCCCCATTTATTCCATTATAAAGGAAGGTGGAATTAATACATGAAACATTATAATCTATAGGTAATATTTCGTAATGTTTAATAACAATGATAGAGAAATGGGCATGGTATTCACTACACAATGGCATTGGCTTGGAAAATCAGTGCAATTTCGGCAGCGTAACGACGTAATGTAATAATTAAAAAAAATGGTTGATGAGATAGAAAGTGGTGTCACATAATATTTACATGTCATGGAATGTAAGGGGGTCATATTGATACATTTCCAAAAAAAATTATGGGAAATTAGATTCATGATACAAAATAATTGCTTGAATGTAAATGAGAAGAGAGAAATTACTTTTGGAATTTCGGCACAGTGACAGGTGTACATGGGAGGCATTTAATTAGAGATAAAGGGGTATCCCATCATTAAAACATAAATAGGGAAGTACAGGGAAGGTGGGATACCATTCACTAACCGTTATAAATGAAATTAAAAACGGAATAACAACATTAATAAAGTTGGACTAAGATGAGAAAGGAAGGAAAACCCCTTACATAGAAGTGTGCTTACAAAGTCTTGAGAGAGGCTTGAGAGAGGCTTCTTTGGGGATTGGGGAACCCTGGGAGGATTGTACAGATAGGGGGAAGAGGTTGGAAGAGCTCAAAAGGCTTTGATGGAGGAGGAAGTGGTATCTTGGTTGGTTTATATAGGAAAGGTAAGGGAATTCATTATTATTTAGGGTTGGGACCCTCACATTAAAATAATCCAAACCACAAAGTAGCCAATAGTTTTTTCCCAAGGTTTTTGGAAAAGGGAAGTGTAAAAAAATATTTTATAATGCCAAATTCATAACTTCTTAAAATAATGGGTTTTCTTATGCGGAGGTGTGTCACACTCTCAAGGAAAACAATTTAAAAAGACGAGATGTTTAATAAGTCTTGACATGTCCGTTAATGCTTTGTAAAATAAGTCAAACAAAGCCAAAATCTCATTATTTTAATGGAAAAACATATATTGTAATAACATAAAGAATATAGTATTCTATTACTTCACTATTGGGTCATTATGATTTCATGAAACACATTATATATTTAAACGGTATTTAATTTTTACCCAAAAATTTTACTATCTTAGAAAATAAAAAACAATTCACGATTGGATAATTTTGAAATCCTAATTCTTGAAATACTATTTATTTTATCTAAGTAATTGTCTAAATATGTTAATTTTCACTTTTAAAATAAAAAGAAACACTTATCGAAAATTCACGGGTTTTGACAAAAAATGGCTTTCAAACCTTAATTTAAATTTAAATTTCATTTATAAAATTATACGATCAATTATATTTAATAAAATTTAATTGAATAATGATAATAATATTTTATTACAACATTATTTAATTCAAAAATCCATTAATTCATAAAAATAGATTTCTTAGTTTAATATTACCTAAAAACAATTTGTGATATAAATTTTTTTTCCAGGTAACAATAATAAAATGAACCTATATTCATTATTATATAAAAAAATAATGTACATAACCATAGTGCTAAGGGATTTCTACATAACCCCCTATAACACCCTCATAATACCGAAGAGTAAGGTTTGTGATGGTGACAAACTCTTGGGTAGGTCGAATAACATTTCTCGAGTGGTAATCTATATCAACTTATATTTCTCCCGTAGGAAGTCCCTCTCGAGCTTAACATTTTCAAGCACGGATTGGGCTTAGTCAAGAGCGAACCCCAATGACGCCACCTCCTTTACGAGCTTGGAAAAATGGGCTTCGTATAGGGAACGTCTACTGGATGAGGCCATAGCTTCCTTTTTCTGTGTAAATTGGATTTGTTAAAGCCTTTTATTTATACTAATAATATGATCATTGTTCAACGACTATATTAGAAACAGTCAAAATTATTAACATAATACCAAAGAAGGTCACATTTTATTTAAACATTTAATCAAAAGAGTCATTTAATTAGATCAAAATGGATTTCCATTATTGAATTTTTGGGTCGTTACAAACTTCGATTCATGTTATCAAATAAATAACTTGATAGACAACAATATCTACCCTAAAATAACGTATCCAGATGGATAGTGATGTATGCCCTCAAGTAGAGTTACTGGAGGGATAGTGATGTATTCCCTCAAATAACGGTGAGCCTCTACCCCTAAGCTGATAGCCTCAACACTATCCCCTGAACTCTTCTTACATTCCATGTGGATTCCTACACCAATCACCCCAAATCCAAATGTACCTAAACATCAACTAATTGGGGCCTCTACCCACACTAGTGGTTAAAATCACCTCATCACATAGTGTCTTTGGATGCACACTACTCAAATTTTGGGGATCGTGGTAATCAACAAAATATTACCAAAGCCACAACACCTCTGACACCGTGTGTCCCTACGATCATGCTACTGAAGTCTGATGGCATCTCCATTCAAGTAACATGGCCCATGTCCAACCAAAAAGTCACCCCGCCACATGTCGACGTCCATGATGGCTAATCCCATTGTTAGAACCACAAAATGTAACTCAGGCCAATCCCAACCTATGATCACCATCAGTCAAGATTGTTTGGGCCATGCCCAACATAACTGCAATAGTTCTAACTTATGAAATTAAAAAATTAAATTTAATAATAAAATGAATCTCTTTTAAACTGGAAAACAATTAAACTATTTAAAACAATACAAATCAATAATAACCATTTTTGCATTCCCTGGCCAAAATGCCCCGATGATCAATGACAACTCGCATGACCCCGCTCATGAAAAAAAGGTACCATGACATACCCAGAGGCATCTGACAGGTCATATAACAATTAAAAAATAAATAACAGGTAAAATAGGGTCACACTCAAAATAACTAAAAATGTGCCAAATGTCACAATACACAAAAGTCTGCAAAACATAGAAATAGGTATGTACCACCTACCTCATACTAGTTTGATGATTCTCCTTGATTAACATCCTCAAATGATGTCTAAAATATGGTAGATATACAAAAGAATAAAAACTTCTCAAACCCTTATAACTCATATTAGAACATAAAAAGAGACATACAGCTCAATAGGATTCCAGACCTAACTGAGGGGGGTCTAACACATCCAACGGGGATCGAAACAAAGCTCAGATGGACGATCGGGATCATAAATATGCTTTGACTAGCACTACCTTCTCAAATACATTGAGTGTTTGATTTTCTTCGTCAAAACAAGTCAAATGCATGTTTTTTCAAGAAAAAGAAAATACATGACATGTACTAATGACAACATAGAATGTATCATTTTACGATTCATATAAATGATGATATTCCATCGAAGACTTGATGATTGACTATGCGATGTCCACCTATGGTAAATGTTGTGTGCCTCTCTACCCGGATGACATCCCTAACTCGACATGTATATCACCATACATGTCCCCTCTACACGGCACATTCAAATAGTACACGATGGGTACTTGAAAAAAACATTCTACTAAGCCCACATTCCTACACCCCATGTATGGCCTCCACACGGCCAATGGTACACGACATGTCGAGCAACACTACATGTAGTGTAGTAGGAAATTTCTAAGATGTCATTACATGATAGGTACTTGGTGAGCACAATGTCGGTACGCGCCTAACCGATACACGACAAGTACTTTATTATACATGGTGTATAGTCTGGAAATTTCCAGACCTTCTAAGATTATCCCAGTTCCATAAAAAACCTGTAAAAATTCTAACAGGGTCGGGATTTTGACATGTTCTAAAAACACGGGTACTTATAGTTCTACTCTATAAGAATCCTATAGTGTTAGGCTAAATGTCATACATCAATGAGCTTTGTCTCAAAAATAATCACATCCATAACACCTTGAATAGTATTCTGAAGTCCACAATGAGGTTAATATCACATTCAACATTGAAAAAACTATAGATAGTTTACTCTTGGGGAAAAATAAGAGTTCAAATTAATGATAGAGTGAATAAATATGTTTCCCAAAAAGGATCAAAGGGGTAAAATGTGTTATAGGACCCACATAGCGTATGGTCCCACTCTATCACAACTATATGTCTGTAGATGTACATGGATATCCAAACATGTAGTGATATACAACACATGGGGGAACTGAATGGCAAGCCCATCCCACTATGGGTCCCACATGTGTTCTTATTCATGTCCATTTATTCTATATCATGCCTTTGTAGATAATGAATAATCAATATGGAAATTTACATAACATAGAAATTATTCAATTTAATTAAAAAAATTCAGAATTAAATCCATCATTATATAATATATTTGTGAATATATCATGGATAATAATTAAATTATTCACAATTATTTGAAAATTTTAATTATTAGACTGCATGATCTTATAAATCATGATACCTCTAATTTCAATACCTTTTACATGATGGTTTAAATAATACCGGTTGAAAGCCATTTAATTTTTATATCATATTTTGTCTCATGAGACCGACCAATGAAACATTGGGATATAGTAATGAAGTCCCCATGGGTAACATAAAATCAAAATAATTTATCATATATTGAAAAATTCATGTAATTCATAAATCAATATTACATATCCCCAAATATCCATATTGATTAAAAGATACTTATTTAAAAATATTCACCTAGTTAATCAATAAACATTAAAATTAGTCACTATATTTTTAAATGGAATGTTCTTTACAACATAATATAATAAAAAATTCAATAATATGCATTTTTATGATAAATTTAATTTTTATTGATAAATTATTACATTAATTTGATTGTTTCACGATAATTAAAATAATCATATAATAAAGTGTTATTTTACAAGAACATGGTAAAATACATGTCAAATACACATGAATGAACTAGTTCAAAGTGAATATTAAAATACATGTAAATTTTAATTAATCCTAATATTACAGCTCAAATATGATGAATATGATCACATAATAGTGTATTATTTCATAACAATAAATCACCCTCAATGGAATGTAAATTAAGACCAAATCCCTTACCTCACATTTTAAATTTGTTGAATGTGGTTTCACCTCATATATAATTATTTTTAGAAGGGTAATGATTTATTAAAAAACAATAATACAATTTTTAATATGATACATTAACCTCTTATAAAAATTTTCAACCCATTTATTAATATAATTTAATTATTATTATAATCTCAGGTGTGCATAAACTTATTATATCATTCATGAAGTGTTATTAAATACCATGTTCTTGAGACAATTATATAGTTTCTTCACGTCTAGAATAATAATAATGCAATAATTTTAATATTTGTACATAAATGACACTTTTAAAACCATTTATTAAATATGTTTTTTATAAATTAATTTTGTTACGATCATGGAGACAGTCAGTCATATGTACACATTAGTAACATTTTAAATTTACAATGATTATTATGGAAATAATATAAGTCATATATCATAATTAAATAATTATAACAATATGATATATACTATATTATATACTAATATATATCTTCACTATATGGATTTGATGAAAATATTATCAGAACGCATAATGAAGGAAGTAGCCCACATGTATACAGATTTTGATATCAATATTTAGTGAAGAGTTAATAAATTAAATGACATATTAATTTTCCATAATGATAAAATATTTCATGAATATCATAATTATTCCATCTATATAACATGTAATCATTATAATTATCCATTTCACCTTACATGTTAAGCATTTTTTAAAGACAAACCACACTTCTTTGTGAGGTGGTAGTCTGTTGGGAAACAAATTAATGTTAACAAATCCCCAATATAATGAAAAGTAAAAAAAGACATACATTATATAATGAGTTAATAGATATAAAAATGTAATAAATATCATATATGTACTTTATATCCATATTTATTCCATAACATGACATATTTTAATGAAGAAAAAATGGAATCAGTTCACAAGGTTGTAGTCATCCAAAAACATGAACGATGACATTGTCAACCATTTAATAGAATTGAATAGGTTTTTTTCTCCTTAAATTGTTTTTTAAAAATACAATTATATGGAATATTTTGATTTTATTATAATATGGTGGTTTAATAATAATTTAAGGAAGTGTACAATGGAATTAAACAAAATGATCCTTGAAGAACATTACCTCTTTTTTTGTTACACCCCTTATGTTTTCACTAAAGCTTTACAAGGTAGGTTTCATGACAGTAATAATTCCTCAATGATTAGGGGATGGATGTTTGAATGTCATTAGAGTAGTTAATTTCCCAGAATATTAAATTATATTTTGTGACAAAGATAATATATTATGTTCCATTTTATTACATAGATGAAGAGGGCATGTATAATTTTTATAATGATTCTATCATACCCATGTTTTTATATTTTCAAATGAAACAATCAAGTACCTTTCAAAATACAATAATAAATGTGGTTAAAATATATTCATTATAATCTTGTTGAAATAATTTTATGGTATTTCTAACCATTTTCCTCGTAGATTAACATCCCATAAATACATTTTTACTATAATAATAAACTGTGTTTTTTTTGTGTTTTCACAATTTATTTTTCTTAAATATTTTATTGGCCATATTAAATATTATAAATTATTATGATTCCAAAAATTGAATCCATTTTTAAAAATTGAATTAATATAAATTTTATTTTTTCTTAAAATTAATATCAAAGTTGTGATAGGAAACATACTTTTTATGTAGGAAATATTCAATAAATATCAATGATTTTATTTTAAAATTATTTTTTAAAATTACTCCAATGAAATAAATTTCATTAATTGATATAAAATTTATTTAAATTTTTATTATATCCAATTAATGTTAATATTTCACATTAAAATCTATTTTATTTTAATTATAATTATTAATATTTTATCAATAATCAACATAATCACATTTTATTTATTTTACACATGTTTAAACCATCTAATTATAGTAATATCGTTTTTTTATTCCAACCCTCCAATTTATCAACTAGATAATACGGCTAATGTAATGTTAATAATATTTTAATAGCATATTGTGTTACATTGGAACTAGGTGTCATGTGAATTAAAAGATATATATGAGAATAAATATATTTAAAAATAAATATATCATAATATATATGGTTGATTGATAACTTATAAACATAGTTTTGGGTGTCTTATATTCTGTAAAATTTGATGATCATATTTTAAAATATCAAGTTCTTACGTTCTCCCCTTAAAAAAGTACATAAATACAATTTAATATTGATATAAATAATCAAGGGTTTGATATTTGATAATAACCTTTTTTAAATCCCATGTCATTGGAATGGTTAATAAAACTACATCTTGATAATGAGACAAGGATGTTCCAAATTCATTTTAAATAATATATACTAGGATTTCAAAAGATGAAAACATAGGTGGGATGTGAAAACATTAAAATAGAAGATAGATATAACACAAAATAAAAAAATTGATAGTGATAAATAGCATTGATCATAGGAATCTGGTTGATTGAAATAAGGATAAATACACAAAATCAATAATATAAATTTGGGTGAAAATTTAATTGATATCATGAAATATGGTGATAACCAGAATTGTGTTTTTTACAACCTTTTACTATTATTTGTTAATTAATTATGAATATAAAATGATAATATGTTAAAGCATACTGAAATAATATACATCTATTTATATAATAAAATTTTTCTTATTTTTGGTTTATCATCGATCGTTTTACACATCATTTCTTCAATAGTATTCACATGTTGGAAAATTTTTATTTACCTTTATCCCATTATCCACATTTTTTCATGAAATAATATTCTTTAATTGCATCACATAAAATCCATAATTTATAGATAATTCCATAACATTATTTTTTTAACATGCTAATATGTACTCATAAAAGGATACTATTTTGGGTACATGTTCCCTTCAAAATATCATTTTATTATGATCCAATAAGTGACGAATCTAACATATGGGTGTGAATGAATGGATGGTTTTCCCATTCCATCCACTATGTTCTATTTATAGATAATGTAATATGCTATATTTTATCATATCATTAAGAAAAATAATCTTTAATCACAAAACTACTAAAATATATATCCTTAATTGAAAAACATATTCGTAGTTAAGCTTTTAATTGTAAAAATGGATTACTTTTAGATATCTTCATTCAAAATTTTTCATAATATTTTTTATGATAATTTGAAATATCCTAATAATTTACTCAATGAGTGTAAAAAAGGTTTGTAATAAGTATTTTTTTCATGCACAAGGTGATGTTATGGTTAGTTAAAATTCAATATTTTTAGAGTTATTACCGATAGGTATATTTTTGCCAAAACTATGTACACTAATAGTATCCACAAAAGGATGTATTGAATGTAAAATCGTATAATATTTTCCATTGCAAAATTTTTGCATATTATTCTATATTTGTTATCCAATTTAATAATCGGGTAAAAATCCCAAATATATGAATTTATAAAACTAGTTCCAAGAGTTTATACTCAAATTACACTAATACTAACTATATTGAGTCATACTATATGAACTCAGAGCTGGAGTTTGATTTATTACATTGGTATAAATATAATCAGTATAATCCATAAGGACCAATCAGTTTGTTATTTTTAGAGAACCATATACATAATAGATTCCCATTTTACATTGGTAAAATGAAACAAAACACAATAAATAACCACATCAAATACATATCTAACTTCATAAATCATTTACATATATATTTTCCATATCAAGGGGAAAAGAAAAAAAAGTTGTAAGGTTACATGATAAAAATGGATTACATAAAGGTAATGATATCTTGGATCAATGTAAAATAATAAATATGGAATGGAAAATAATATAAAAACATGTATTTTAAATAAAAAATCATCTACAATTTGACTGGAATAATCAATATAGAAAAGTTAATAACTAAAAATGTATTCTATTTATTCAATAATATTATAATGGAATGAATCCAGAGATAATATCATTGTCGAAATGTCATGTATAATAGTAAAATAATTTTAAACTATGGAGGTTATTAATTAATAAGTGCTACTATTATAAAAATCATGATACCTCTACAATAAAGACCATTCAAAAGACAGATTAAATACTATAGGTAAAATCCTATATAATTATGCTAGCTTATTTATTCCCATGGGACCTACTACTGCATCAATTCATTATATTATATATGTTTCCACTTGTCATAGTAATAAAAATAATTTCATATATATTGAATAATATATTCAATCCATGAATAAATATTCATTATCCTCAAATATCTCTATTGAGTACAATGTATATATTTATCAATATTTCACCAAATAATCCAATAACATTTAATGTAATCACTATACCAAAAAATGGTATGTGGTGTAACACCCAACATTTTTAAGAGTTTATTTATTCTTTAAGAAATTATATTTCCTTTATGGACTTAATTACACATAAAAAAATGTTATTATTACATTTTATTGTAGACCAATTTAATCAGGTGATATGTGCAATAGTGTCTTATCTTGTGTTATAGAAAACACTAGGTGTTATCAAAACCATGATATACAATTATTTAAACATGGTCATTATAACCTTGAAATAAAAAATAAATATATTAATAGAAAAAATTATTTTTTTAATATTATGAATAATTTTTTATAAGAACAATAAATAATTATTAATAATATTTTTTTCTGTAAAGACATTATATGTATCAAAAATACTTTTTTCCCAAATACATGTCATTTTTGTCTTTTTGAACACTAAAATAATTAATTACAACACATTATGAGTCTAAATTTTATAACATAAATATCAATTTTTTTATTCTAGATTTCAAATCAATCTTAATATTAATTTTTGGGTCTTTTCTGAAATTTTTAACTTCCTAATGAATAGTTAAAAATAATGTTTTTTAATTTAAAATATCATTTATATTTTAATTTTTTTAAATATATTTTATATTAAATTTTATTTTAAATTATAATTATTTTAATTATACCTCAGATAATACAATATAGGTCATTATAATCCATTTAAAATGTAATAGTGATAAAACACATTACTACATTTTCATCACATTTCCTTAAAAACCCTTATTTCTTATCTTGTCTTATCAATTAATTTTAAAATGATTTATTTAAATTGTTTGAATAGAATTTTAAAAAATCGATTAAATATTTTTAATCATATATTTTATAATTTTTGATAACAACAAAATAATTTTTTATCCAAATGAATAGTTAATATAGTGAAGATAAAATAAGGTGGTTATGGTAAAAATAGGTTTGTGGAGGTGTTATACTAAAATGATATGGTTTAAAATAATAAATAAAATTTCATGAAATGTTTTTTTAAGAAATATTTTTAAAATTACATGTATATATTTTGATAATGGACCATTGGGGACTCTTATCAAATAATTTAACAATATGGGAGCACTCAATTATTTTCATGAATAACAATTATGTCCTCTCACCTCTCTAAAAGGTTACTCACTATCCTATCTTCTTCACACATGAAATCAATTTTTCTCTAACCCATACCTACACAGATATCATAAAAAAATATAAACTCATTGTCTAGGAATTATATTTTTTAATAAAGACATCCAGGAAAAGATTATAGTGGAACACTAAGGAGGATACCCGAAGAAGAGGTATCATTCATCAATGAGTGTTTCAGATTTATTTCATTTTCCACAATCATTAATTATTATTATTATACTATAATTATGATGGATTACATGTATCTTCCATAAAATTTTATTTTTTCATTTTGGATATAATTTTTAACCATCTCCACTGCATCAAAAGGGTTGTGAAATCACCATTCATGTAAATGGGATAATTCCTTATTGAATACCAACACCTTTTTTTCATTTATAGAAATCAAGGATGATAATAATGTAGTATTTAAATAATTTTATATATTATTTATTATATTTTTAATTATATTATTGTTGTCTACATATAATATAACACTTATCTTAATATATTCAATTTTGTCTAAATATGACAATATTTCACGTGTGTTTGGAAGACAACCAACTTGCGAATAGATGTGATTATTTCACACAATTCATGGAATGTTATCATGATGATTTTTATTATAATATTTGACATATATTCTATAAAAATGAATATTTAATTATAATATTTATGTATTTTATTTCTATCAATCTAACAAGAAAATTGAAACAACGTCCCTGCACATGTTCGACATTCCATCTCCATGAACGGGGTATTTAATTTTCTATAATTAAATTTTATGGGTTAATATAAATACATTTATTCTTAATATTTATGATATTTATATAATTTATGACATTTTAATTATTTAACCCTTATAAATTTAATGAAAAAAAATATTTCAAAACAAAACATATAGGGATAACATAGTATTTATTACTCAAAAAATACATTTAACATCGAGTATTTAATAATCAGGCCATATGTGTTCATAAGAAATTAACATATGGTATGATATATATGAATATATTTCATTAATATATTTATAATCAAGTAATATGTATAATATATTATATTTTAATGATTATGAAGGAAGTCATTACTTAAGGTAACAAATCTTTGTCTCAATTTTCCTTCTTTGTGATGTATGTTATGTTATGCACCTCTATTGTGTCACGATGTGTATATTCATCCCTATTGGAATTTAATATCATTAATTTCTTCATATTAAAGACATTTTAATATTAATTTCTTGTTATTTTTTTGGATAATGATTCAATGTTAACAATGTGGTAATGATTTTATGTTAGAATCCCAACATTTATCAAGATTATTTACAATTAATCCTCAAATATTGATATATTATGATATAACTTTCATGAATTATCATGATATTGGTTATCCATGGTTTATTAATCATTTATTCACGTAATGGTATATTTTTCCCCTAGTTGGTTCATAAATTTTTTTAGAGGTTTTTTAATGAAAATTCTAAATTATTTATCTATTTTGTCAAAAATATGTTTACATCCAAACCCATGATTTCTTTAAATGTATTATTAATATCATATGAATAATAAATAATATTGTTACATATTTTTATGTTGATAAAATTAAAATGAATCATTATATTGTTTTCCAATCATTACTCTTTTGAAATTTACCGAATATTTGGAAGGAATATTCATTTTAACATATATTGATGGAATGAACATTTATGAAAACATGACCAATAATTCCATAGAATATTCCATTATATGTTTTCACATTTATATTGAAATAAAATGTTTTTAAAAATTTTATCTTTTTTTAAATATAACATTTAAAACTAGAAAAAATATTTTCCCAAAGATATGTTTTAAATGAAAGATAAAAAACATTCTCTGACTATGATGTAATCAAATGAGGTTATCTATTTCATTATATTTAAATAATATTGGGATAAAAAAATTATTATTTCTTTTAATGGTAAATTTATAGGTGGAATATTATTTTGTTAAACCTATTTCTATTCTATGAGTTATACGATGATAAAATGATCATTAATCCCACTTTATTTCTCAGGTTATTTTATGATGAAATGATTATGAAATGAGTACATTTTTTGGGTTATGATATGATGATAGGGTTATGAATCCATTTTCATTTAATGGATATGTATTTGATGAATTTTTATGATATTTGATGTACATATATTGGTATTCTAATGTAATGTTCATGTTCACATACCTTAATGTACATTTTGTTTATTTGTATCTCCCTTGTATACCATTAATAATCACATGAGATAATCTTTTCTTATATCTCCTTTACTATAGATATGAAGCTATTTAAGATGTATGATTCACCTAACATTGGTTCTATTTTTGATGAATGTAGTGGGAGAGGATTTGGCTCAAGGACTGATCAACGTTTGTATATCCATATATCCAAAGACACAAAAATATTACGATCCTCATGTGTCTGTTTGTGTAATGTAATGAATATTGAAATAAAACTATGTAATGTTTATCTATGATAATTTGTGGCTTATATAGTTGGTATCATAGGATAGGATTAGTTAACCATTGGAAACTAGGATGTAAATACCATAGTGACTTAGCTAAGGACATGTATAAGGATATGCGTATGTACGGGTACACGAATTGGGAAATGTACAATAAAATGGTGAAGGATAGGGAAATGGTTATTTGCCAATACATCCCTGTCCAGATATATGAGTTGATGAAGATATGGAAGAGATATACATAGGGTGACAACCCTGAAAACACTATGTTAATATAGATTCGATAGAGAACAAGTCCATGAAGATAGGACTTACTGAAAATCCAGTGAAACATACTCAGGGAGATACAATGATCATTTATAAACTCATTATAAAAAATCATTAAGGGTTCAAATAGATGATGACTCTTAATTACCTAAAAGAAACCTATAATTTCATAGATTAATAATGACATTGTCCTGATTTGGGAATCCTATGTTACATCCCATGTAATTATAGAATAATAATTTTTCATATCTATTAATATAAATGAATAAGATTTTAATTTTATGATAAGGGGGACACTTTTTTCGCAAGCGTACTCAGCCCAGAAAAAAGGGTTTCTCGGAAATCATATATTGCACATAACATTGAGTTATACAAGAAAATAATAAAATATTCATATTAATGTAGAAGCTTTTTTAAATCTATTTTTTGACTTTTATATGTTCTATTTGAAAAAATAAACTTCTTATTTAGAATCGGTACATCAAAATATTCTTTAGATGGAATTTTGATATTTTTATGATCAAAGTCATATTTGAATGAATAAGGAAAAATAATATTTTATAATTCAAAATTTCTTTTTAGTCTTATATATTTATATAGTTATATTGTCCTTTAATATTTTTAAAATTATAAATTGATTATGCTTTAATAATATAATCTATTTTTGGTAATTAGAAGAAATTTTACATTGAAATTGAACGTAAACACATGTAAATCTATTGATATTTTTTACTTCCTCAAAACTCACTTTATGATTTGGAAAATAAAGATAAATTTTAAATTAATTTATTACAATTTTTTATTTTGAATTTGGAAAACATTATTCGATACATTTGAATCATAAGGAACAGATTGTGTAAATTGGAAACTTTTATTTTTGGTATTTATGAAAAATAACTTTAGAAATCATTTTTATTTAACATGGTTAAAGGGTATATCATGTAAATAATGGTAAAAATAATATTATGATAATATGAAACTAACCTAACATGTTTCCCTTTCCTATTGGATACGATATTTATGACCATTATCATTTTTGGGTCTATTTTAGGGCCCCATAGAGCGACATGGGTGTGATGAAGACATGTCATGATAACTAATTGAATTTAAATAGAAATATAACGTAAATATGTATGTTTTTAGTAATAAAATATTAATGTGTGGTTATGTATTTGATCTCATTGAATATAAATAGAAACTATAAATCTAAAATGATTTACTGCATCATTTTATTCTATGTATAGTTTTTTAGAGATTAAATAAATAAATTTATTTATGACAGAATGATGATGTAGTGATTACCTTATCAATTAATGATTAAAACAAATGAAATTATAAATTTTAAAATTATTTTAATTTGAATGTTTGGATGTCATAAACTAATTTCATAAATTATTTTGACATGTTTTCTCTTATTTAATGTAGTTCTCTATAAATAATAATGTTTTTTTGACATCGACAAAAAACAATTACTAAATATTGTTAGAACTGAAAAAAATGTTTTTTAGAACATATTCTATTTTTTAAATGACATAACAGTAATAGAAATAAATTATTTAGACAAATGACTTGTATAATTGTAAATATTTCATTAATTGTCTACTTGAGGTTCTCCTATAATTTTATAGTAACCATATTAACCAAAAAATGTAAATATAAAGAAGACATTGTAAGAGTTAATTTATTTTACTAAGGGTTAAATCCAAAATATCTGGATATATTTTTGTAGTAAACAAGTAAAAAACCTATTGGATTAGGGGATTTAGACTCAAAATCATATTAACCTCTAATGTTATTAAATTTTAACAGTTATATTTTTGAAATAAATTTATAATTAATAAATATTTGAAGACATTCCTAAAGTGACCAAACCTCCTCTTATGAAAAGCCACCACCTCTACCAACATAGTAACACCATTAAATACCATCCTACCATACATATTATTATAAAATAAGCTCCCAATATCCCTCCATTACTTCTAGAATCTGTACCCTGTGCAAAAGACCAATCATGGAGGCCTTTTTGGTTAAACTCAAAAGGAGTTACCTGATTAAGAAGTAACATATTCCCCCAAACTCCATTCATTTATTTTAATTATACAAACCTTCAGACTCTCATTATTATATTATTTTATAACCAAAAATGTATCCTAAATATACTAGTATGTCGTTATACTAATGGTTCAACCTAAACAAACACACACATCTAACTACTAGAAATAGAATATATTATTTCTATGTACGGCGAACTACTGCCTCGTGAAATGATGATTATCCAATTTTCACCTAACATCCATCATGGGGAAATTATACTAAAACATTATTTATATATTCTATATAGTTTATTTATATTTTATTTATTCTTATATATCTATTATTTTTTACAAAACTTTATCCTTTCTATGTTGTGTAAATAAGATAATTTCGTTTGAGGAAGTATGCACTACAGACTACTCAAAAGGATGTGACTCATTCCTGCTATACATAGAACTTATAAATGATGGTTTTATTTAACCTATGATACATAAATGAAATTAATATTATACTTGTATTATAATATACATTAATATCATCTGATTATAATTATTTTAAGATGAAAACGAAATTAAATTAGCGTTCATGTGTACGTACGACATAACATCTCCATAAACGATACATTTCAATTCATATCACTAAATATTATAGATAATGAAAATATGTATTTACATGATATATATGATATTTTAATCATCAATAATAATATTTTGAAATTTTACTTTTGACTACATGAACAATTTACATCAAAACGAGTTCATTTTAAACTCAAGTATCAAATATTTACAAAAAAAATTTAATACGAACATAAATAGTTCTGTCAATTTTATAAAATGGATTTAAGTGATATTAAAGAAGTAATAAATGTGAAAAAAGTTAAAAATCATGTATAGATAGACCTCAGTGATTTATTAATCAATATTACTTGTGTACGTGATTAGTAAGACTAAAGGTAAGTGACATAGTATATTTCTACTTTCATTGAGGCATATTTTGATAGTATACACCACCTTATTTTATAAGGTGTAAAATGAATCAATCTAAATATTAATTACATTCAATTAGAATAATTTTTATGTTAATAAATTTATTAATTGAACAGAATAGAACTTCTTGAATGTATGTTGCGACAACGACACCTCTACCACAATAACAGTTATTTGATATTTTTCTTCCACTATATACCTTATTGTTTTAAAAATGAAAAAAAAAATTCTTTATTACCATTTAGTGTGTTTTGGTATAAAAATGGTTTGAAAAGTAGATTTACTATTTCAATATCATGAAATTATTTCTTTTGATTGAGAATAAAATTAATGAGTAAATTTTATATAATTTCAATATTTTACGTTTTCTGGTTAAATAATGGAACATCGAAATTTGACGGGTAGTTACATGATAAAATAAAGACATGTGGTTATGTGATAGACCATATATTAGTGGTTTTGTGAAAATCCATTGATGGGTGGTTACGTTATAACCTCAAATTCATTGTTCATGGAAGTCAATCATATGGTTATTATATTTAGTGATATGTGTACAGGTTGACTAAATGGTAATTCCATTTATGTATGTTTATGTCCAAATATACCTATATATGTATTATTTTTTATATGGGAATTATAGGAATCATTTTTATACAGAAAGGGTAATCAATGAGCTTATATTAATTGAATTGTTTGGATACTAATTAAAGGTAAAAATTATAACATTATGGTATTTTATTCATGGTTTATATGTTTTCACATGAGTATTAGTTGTCATTACTCATGTACCACTTGATAATATTTATATTCTCATCCCATGTTTTGAAATTTTTTTCATAGGACTTAAATATGAATAGATTTAATATGGGTCGAGGAAAATTCATGTTGTTTAAAACTGAAACGAACCATGTTTCTTTTTTAAATGTTTTGTATATTATTTAAAAATGAGTAGTGAGTAGAAGTGTCTATTTGTAATATTTAAGTTTTTATATATGATTTATAACATAATTATCTAATTCTTACATGTTTAAAAGTTTCTTCAATGTGATTAAAATTCATATTATTGACTTAACTCAACATAATGTAATGTTTATATTCAGGGCCTTATATCTTATATGTGATTTTTCATAATTATCTTATTTCTCAATATGATTATTTTTTTATAAACTATTAATTTTGGTTTTAGTCAATGGTTGGAACTACAAAAAATTGTGATAATTCTATATCTGAATGATGGTTCAATGACTTCACTCTAAAGGGTAAAATTGTTTGGGGATCTAAAATCAAGAATCTCATTTCAATATTCAAAAAGCATTCTCAAGATATGAATCATGCTATACATTCAAATGAAATAAATAGAGATAAAATGTTTTTTAATTCCTATATGAGGGAAAATTGTTTTTCTTTTGATGGGTCTTTGAATTTAATAGTTGTTAAAATATGGATTTGTACTACTATAATGATTATCATTATTGACCTATGTTCAAAACAAGAAAGATTCAATTTTTTTATCTACATTTTGGATGTTGAATATGACTATTGATTAAATCATATCATTAATTTGTTGAAACATGATGAAAATGAATCCTTGGATTTGGATGAGTTAGATAAATTATTTTCTAATTAGTGCCTCCCTAGAATTATTTTTATGAAGACCGATAGGGAGATATTTGACCATTATAAAAATAATACTGAATATTTTTATACCTATGAAGAAAATTTTACATGGCTTGTGACATAAATTTCTTTTATTATAATACTTCATGAAAGTAAGGTTTATTGATTCATAAGTGGCATAAAACAAAGTGTTGAAATAGATTTATAAATGAGATAATTTATTATTTATGAATTGAGGGTTCTATATACTATACTTATATAGGTCTGAGTTCAGTATAAATCACATGATTTCGATAATAAAATGATGATACAAATCAATATAAAATCTTGAAATCAAGGATTGAATAAGATGAAATTTAAATTATACTCGATGTGGAATTAAAAAAAGTAGGATATTTTCATAAGGATATTAGTAAATATTTTATGATTTTACATTATTTACATAAAGACATTAATTCTCAATGTTATGGAGATAATTTAATTTAGGATTTGAATAGAGATTATTCTCTTAAGAATAGACCTCCTCAACTTCAGTGCTTCAAGTGTAAGAAGAAAAGTAATTTCATAAAAAAGATCCCAAACATGATGGTTAAGGATGATCATCAATGTTAGAAAACACATAAGTTGGGGATTAATTGAAAATATCATTTTATTAATATTTAAGACAATGGGTTTTATAATGATGTGGTTAAAGGTACAGATTATATCCACTTTGGAACAAAAAAAGAATTATTTGACACCATATCTACCCATTAAATCATATAAAAATAATTTTTTATGAGTATAAATATTCCACCAAATATATTTAATGTTGAAATATATGTTAATACCCATAATGGTACATTTATTTCATTGTAACTATATGAGTCATCTATGATTGAATTTTTTTTGGAATATTCTTTGCCAAAATCATGATATTCTTCCTTTAGTGGAATTTAAGGACATAATAGGTAATTGATGGATTTATCTACATGAAGACCACATAAATAGTATAGACTAAGATTTTTTCATGTATTTCTTTAATTATTTTGAAATATTACGAGTTCGCAAAAATTCACAGTGCGTGATTCTGAGGGCCAGTGTTCCCGGAATGATGCTCTGAACATTTTTTCTGGTACGTTAGGTAAACGTGTGAGCGGGTTTAGGTAACACTTGAAGCAGTTATCAGAATTGAAATCAAAGGGAACCATTGAACTCATAGTGCTGATATTCCTTTAATGAGACCTTCACCTCAATTATAGTAAGTCGAGGGTGGAAATTAGTTTTTGTACATTTCGTGGGATAACATAAAATAAACGTGCATTATTGTTTAGGAAATTTAAACCTATCATTTAAATCATGAAGATGCGGACCACATGAGGGTGGTCAGGTATTTTATGATGGGAATTAAATCCATGGTTAACAAATTCTATAACCACATTCCACCTTAATTAATAGGATTCATTAAGTTGGAATTAATGAATCAACTTTAAACTCTTGGCTTTCTCCAAAATAAATTTTCCAACCTAATTTAATTAATATAAAATCATTAATTAAATTATTTATTAAGATTATATATTTTGGCACCTCACCAATCATGGGAAAAGCGGATTGGAAAAGGAGGGGAGAGCTTTGGAGAGTTGGAAAGATCTTTCTCCAACAAAGGAGATACTCCAACGAAGAACGACTTCCAGAATCGAAAAATGAGCAATCAAACATTGAGCGTCTTGCGGTACTGAGAAACACCAATATCAATCATCAAAGACATCGCCTTTTTCCTCGCTTCACCTCCATCAAAAAATAGTGGTAAAAGATATTTTTAATATGACTGAATTTATTTATCGATTCTTAATATTATGGATTCACAACAATGACGGCCAAACTAACATGGACATCAGCCCGCGCATATAGCTTACCTCTCATCTTCTGATTCTTCGCATGTTATTCATTCGTTCTTCAACACCAAATATATAATGACGGTGGAAACACAATATTTTGTTTATTGAGACATATGGATGCATATCATACAACCCAAGGATTAAAAATATGTAATTTTTATATTTTTTGGGCTTGGAACGAAGTTGTAATAGATCGAAGAAGAAGGTGGCGACCGACCCCCTGCCAGCCACGGAGGGGTAGTGTGGTGGCTATCATGTGGTCTGCCACATGGCGGAGCAGTACTGCATGTTTTCACCATTGGATGAGTTGTAGAACGTGGCTGCTTCACTGCAGTATAGGCCGAAGAGCTACCCGCACCCGGCCAGCCATAGTGGAGCAGCACCGTGCGACTACGGCGCTGGGAGGAGGACCGACCGGAATACTGTCTGACTGTTGCGAGACGACGAGACCCGCTAGGGTCCCGTGGGTTTCATGGAATCTCTTAATTCTCCGTCCATTTGTAATAAAAATGGAGGGGGGTGGGTCTGATCCCCCTTCGATTTTTGCCCAGGCAGACCTGGCCACCAGGACACGCCATAGGGCTGCGCCACCAGGTCGCGCAATCGGTCCGCATCGGCGGGTCGGGCCATGCCCATTGGGCCAACCCCTTCCCAGCGGGCCAAGACGGACATGAGTCCATCTAGGTCAACCCAAACTGGTATGTGTCAACCCATTTCCAGGTCAGGCTGGGTCCGTCTGACCGAGTCGGACCAGACCCAGGCCCATCTGGACCCAGTTTCGCATTTTTGGTCGTAACATGAGAATTGTACGTCCATTTGACGAACCATCTAAGGAAAAAAAATTCTTGTATCTATAAAATATTTTTTGTATAATCCACTTGAGTTTTGGATAAGGTTGGAGTATGGCCATGTTGGATGAGACCCCAAATTCAACCGGGCCCTCGGAGAGGAAACACTAATAACTTACAGACCGAGCATCCAATTGACAGGGCATCTGTTGTGTGGGGTGCATTAGGATGTGACCGACCTTTGGGATACTTTTTGTGGAAAATATGTGTGGTTGTGTTATGATCAGTTGATTAGGGAGCGGTTCTACCATGAACACTAAGTATGTAACACTGCGAATCGCTGAGACTTGACGACTGTGAACTGTTTCAACTCGGAGTGACTCGGCAGGCCCAGTGGGGAGTTCCCTATGTGATATAGAAGACCCACGGTGGTTAGTAACTATATGTGAAGTGGTATACTGTAACACCCCAAGATTTCATAGTGTGTTATTTTGTCAAAATAATTCAATAACTTGCACTACACACAACACCGAGTTCAAGCGCACCATGACTTACCAAACAAGTCGTTCAAAAGATGTTATGAATAGTATTAACTAAATTTTAAACTTTATATAATACTTGTAATTTTAGAATCCATATCATTAGTTTCTTAGGCATAATGTAAGAACAAAATATTTTTTTCAGATAAAAGATGTATCTTTCAAAAATTCACTTTTACCAACTTTAACCCTTTTTAAATCCAATATTTTAAACTTTTATATATTCAATTTGTCTAAATGAATTTATTCTCTGGAATGGGGGCATAAAAAAATTTATAGTGTAACACCTCAAGCTTCTACGGTACGCTTCTCTTTGAATAATGTGATAGCGTGTGTTGTACGCAACATTGAGTTTTAACACACCATAACCAATTAAACTAGCTGATATGAATGGTAATACCTACATTTTTAAATTATATATATTTTTTATATTTCAAAATGGACTTTATTTTTGGATTTGGAATATCGAAATTATCCTAAGTTGAATTTTTGGTATTTTTCTGAGAACTTCCAATTTTTATGAATAGTGTAAAATACATAAAAACAACTTTTTTAATCAAAATAATTTATAGTGATAAATTATACTATTGAGTGGTTTTATAGTATAATTATAATATATTTTTATCATTTTATCCAATGGTGTTCATTAGAATTAATTTCACTTTGAAAGTGGACATAAACAATTGTCAATCTTTTGATATATATTGTTTCTTAAAAACACGCTATTTGTTGTGACAGTGTGAACTAATTATAAAATTAATTGATGCAACTTATATGTTTGTAATTTTTTAAAATAGAAAACATTTTTGAATTCAGAATATCAATTATAGCTTAGGGTAAAGTTTTGGCATTGTTCTGAAAAACATAAATTTTTGATTAATAGTGAAACTACTAAGTGGTAGTTAAAAAACAGAATTTTTCATAAAAATTCATTTTACTGCATCTGTGATTGGAATTACGAAAATCTGAGAGACACGGTTAATATCAAGGAGTAAAATTTGGTTCAACGAGATGAAAATTATTTTTGGTGAATAGTAACTTTTTACTTTTATTTACGACGGTTAAAAGTAAATAGGGTTATTAAGGGTAAAAATGATATTAATATTACCCTAACACCTATCCTAATTCCATTTTACAAGTGAATATCGACTAAAAACAACCTTAGGAAAAAAAATTATCATTTAGGTCCACATGGATTAGATTAGTACATTTATTATTATTTAATTCAGAGAAGAGTTAAAAGAGTTAAAATCAATGTTTATTTACTAAACCATTTTTAATATAGGGTTATACATAAGATAAATTCTATTTTAAATATAAATTAGAAAGGTAAAAATATTTCCTATATAATTTTATTTTATTTATAATTTTTAGACATAAAATAATTTAATTTATTTATGACAAAATGATGATGCAGTAATTACATAATTAATGATACATTAGAATAATTGAATTTATAAATACCCAAATAAATATAATTGGAGACTTTATATGAATTAAAATAAATTTATAGGTTTATATGACATGTTAGGATTGATTTAATTAATTTTTTTGAAGTAATCATTCTATTATGATTTTTTCAAAAATCAATTATTGAATAGTATCAAAATTGACATAAAAGAGTTTTTTTTAAAAATATTATATTATCAATTGATATTAAATTCATAAAAATATATGGTTCGGACAAGAGATGTATATCATGATTTTTTTATCATTAATTGACCACTTGGGGGTCTCTTGGATGTATATAGTAAGTTTATTAACCATATAATATAAAAATACAAAGCGACATTGTAAAAGTGAAACTAATTAACTAAGAGTTAATACTTAAAGATAAGGTTAATATAATGACCCAAACTGTCTACATTCTATTGGTTGAGTGGTTTTCGACCCATCCCCACCTTATCCTTTAAATAATCCACTTTGGAGCCATTATAAATCGAATATGAATTTAGTATAAAATAATATTTCTAGCTTTTCCAAAGATGCCCCTCACCCCTCTTATAAAAGGGCACTCTCCCTTCTCATTAACTCACACCTTCACAGCCTTTTGGATAGGCCAAACTCTGCCCAAATACTCTTTAAACATACCTCACTTCATTCTAGAGGCCTTCTTTTAGTCAGAAATCCAACTTAAGGGGCCCTTTTGATCAAATCAAAAGGAAGAACCCGAAGAAGAGGTAATGATTTCACCACCCTTTTTCAAGTTCCTTTCTTCTTCCACTTCTTATTTCTTTGTTATTACCATTCTAAAATAATAAATCCAGTATAATATATACAATTTGATGTTATTATAAACATTTTACAACCATATTTCAGTATTATTTCAATCATTTGAATAACATGTCACCATACGTGCGTACGTACGGCTTACCGTCTCCACGTCGTGGTGTAATTGTTATTCAATAAATTATTATTTGAATGGGTATAATTATGATGTATAATTCATTTAAATAATAAATATAACATGATTATGATTCTGTATATATTATATACCATCCAATTACATATTATTTTATTATCAAAAAAATTATATTGTCGCTCGTGCGTACGTATGGACTACCGTCTCCATGAACGCGATGAGATTCATTCTCCATCGTATCCATTCAAGTCTAATTCTAACATGCTGATTAATAATAGTATAAAAGGACTTTATATCATTCTGGATATGATTAAGATACAACCTATCCATGATAAACACGACTTACGTAACAAATCATATAAAAGAAAATGAGTAAGTTAACACCCGAAACAACGATAATACTAAGATATTATTAACAAATCAATGTTAAAAGATCATATAAGATATCATATTAATTTATATGATTCTTGTATAATTTAATAACAATTATTTCACCATTATATAGGAGTTTATCCTACCCCCAACCAAGGAAAAGTACAAGGAAAGGGTTTATTTCACACTCTTTTCATTATCCGAGGTTATTTATACGTAATAATCTACTGGGATCTCTTTATCATCCACATCTGAGTTTCTTGAAAGTGTATTTCAAAAAACTATTACTATTTTACAGAATATGGGTTAAATTCATTTATACCCTTGTTTTAATTTTTATAAGATGTTTATAAATGAATCTTTCTGCCATTTTCCAAATAAGGTCCTTTTTAACCTTTTCGACAGAATTGAGGTAAGATTGATTTTTTTAACTTATACGGCGGGTGCGGCTATTTTTCGCCGTTATTAAATTTTCAAAGCTTCCCTTACAAGCTTATAATTATATTATCAAATTAAATGTTTTATTTTATAATTATGTGACTTTTAAATGATTTGAAAATGAATATTTTAAGAATTTCTAAAAGGTACTCTTTATCAAAATCACAATTTTAAATGTTTTAAAGATTTATCTTTCTAAATATTTTTAATTAATGTGCATGTTTTCAAAATGATTTTAAGGATTTATTTATGTGGACATGAATGTTTTGAAATGATATTTCTTTTCAAAAGTTTCGAAGTGGTATGGGACACTTTGATTCAAAAATCTCTTTTAAATTACTTCATTAATAAATGTGTGACTTTTAAATGATTTCAAAAAAAGAGTTATTTCTCTCAAATAGTTTTGATTCCAAATATGTCAACATCCTTTGATGGATTTTATTTTTATTGGAAGTTGATTTATTATGATATAAAACTTCCTTATTGTTTTGTAGTTTTTTTGATGTGTTTGACTGTGGATGTGTTATTCTTATACCATTCGTGGTTTATGGATGATGTATTTACATTTCATATGCTAGTTTTAATACGAATGATTATGTTATATTTGAACCTTTTCATGTGGGAATATATTGTACTTAATATGTGATGGGTGGAGCCCACTATAGCTCCTCGATGCATCGGTAGGTCTCATGAGACAAACTAGTGTCTTGGCACAAGGCCTTGAAAAAATCTTATTTGTAGTCTTGGCATGAGGCCTTGGCTATGTGGTTATGATAGTCTGGCATTATGCATTCCATCATTATGAATGTGGTTATTGATATTTCATGTGATTATTAGATTAGTATAATATCCATGTGAATAATTAAATGACAATTATTTCATTTCATTTTTTCCATGCTATGTTGATGTTCAAGTTTAAAAGGATTTTGTTTTAGTTATACATTGCCTTAAATGTTTATGCTTATTTATGAAAATTTCTGCTGTATTGCTTACCCTTACGGAGCGTTTGAGATCACCCATTTAATTGTTTTATTTTTCCCAGGAATCCCAGAACTATATTGTGATTTATATGCAGGGTTAAGACAAGGGAATAATGGCATTCATAAAGGATTATTTATGTTGTTTTGTATGTTATGAAGTGTAATGTAACATTCATGTATGTAATCTATTTTCCAAGAATGTTAAACTGATCGGTACTTTGGGAATTTATTCTTTGTAATCATGACAATATATTAAAATAAAGCACCGAATCTGGGGTACTGGGGTCTGGGCGTTACATAGACCCACAGTAGTTGATAGGAGGAGTACCTCAGCAGGCCTTGAGGGTGAGTGTATTTGTGCGACGCAGCAGACCTATGGTGGGGAGTGCCTCTGTGTGACGCATCAGACCCACGGTACTCGACATGAGGAGTAACATATTATTTAAAGGTTAGTGGAATGTAACTCTATGTGATACAGCAAAACCACAGTACTCCATAGAGGATGAGTTCTCTAGTGGTAGAGGAGTTCGACGTGTTGTCTACGGATGTTACTTGTAATTATTCCTACAGAATCCTGTGTCTGGTAATCAGCATTCATTGCAAACCTCTGTGAATCAACATCATAATCATGTTCCTCAGAGTTATACACATTGATTGACATGTGTAAAATATGATTATGGTGTATTTTTGTGGTAATTTATCATCGTGGTTGATACCTGTGTGGTAATCTTTCTTTGTGGTATTTCATAAGTGGTATTCATCCCTCCTGCGTGAGGTGGGTATATTATGATAAAATAGGTATATGTATGTGTATATAACTATGTAATGTTGATTGTTGTATCTATGTTTTTTGGTTTATCCTTTCTGGATTTGGAAGTCCTTCGGGGGTATCAGGGTCCCTAGAGAGTATTTTTTTACCCACCCCTGCAAGGTTTACACCCTCACCTTGTGGTTTCTAGTGCTAATGATGGAAAATGAAGAACGAGGATGAGTGTACCTAGACTGGAGACTACTCAAAGGTTGGAAATTGATGAGGTGAACTACCGAGACGACTGTTCGAGAGTTGAACCTACCCATCAGGTAGGATCCTTGGCGGGTTTTCACCAGAGTTGTACTCAATTTTTCTTGTACATTCATCTTTTTCTTGTACTTTCTAGTTGGGCTTGTATTCTGGCCCCTTAACATTCTGTATAATCCCTATTTACTATACAAATTACATTGTGCATGTATCTAACTATGTGAATGGTTTTTGTGAGTTTATAGTTTATAAAGGAAACACCTTCCTATTTTAGGGAATATAACTTTTTGTGGTTCCTATCAGCCCCAGGCCTATGGAATTCAGACATGGGGTAGTCATGACATGGGTCCCTGGGGGACAAGTTGTGACAAATAGGTATATGTGGAGTTCGGTTATACCGATGAACTAGTACTCTAATATTTTCAGTGAAGTAATAGTGTTAAATGTTATGAGTGTTGTTTTCAGTTTGGGTAGTCCAGTGTTGGTGTGGAAGCCAACGTATCCATACACCCAGACCTAGACATCTGATTATTGACTTAGTACATGAAAACATTGATTGCGTATGTGTTTTTGAAAAGTTTTCTTTGTGATCTATTTGAGTCAGCTCACCTGGTTAAAACATAATGACCCTGGCACACTTGTTTATTTTCAGGATGCCTCCACACAGATAGCTAGCCATGATTCTAGTTAGACTATGTGATGACAGACCAATGAGCAATGAGGTTTTGGTTTAGGGCCCCCTTACAACAGTTGTACCATCGGGTGGTGTACCAGTAGCACCACTACCCATTGGGCAACTGATGCCACCACCCCCAACATTAGAGGGTGCACGCCACTTGAATGTGTTTCACATGTTCTAACACTAGAGGCCAATGACGATCTGGGGCAAGATAGATCCAAAGGTTTCTGAGGATTGGACGGAGGTCATAGTTTGAGTTTTTCGACTGTTAGGGACACTATCTGATCTAATGGTGATCCCTGACGCCAGTATTTTTCAGGTAGCTGTGGGCTATTGGTGAGGATTGATAGTTCATGATGAGGTGACTCTCATTTGGGTGGACTTCAAGATACTTTTCAGTGTAAATTTTTTCCCACCAACCATATGGTTTGGGCTTACATAGGTGCTTCTCCACTTATAGTATGGTAGCATGATCGTGGCTCAGTATTCAATGTGGTTCACCGACCACTCGTGCTACTACACGGATATGATTTTGGACCCTTTCTTCAGGGCCCCGATCTTCGAGTAAGGGAACAGAAGATAGATTAGATCTTTGATGGTTTCTCTGAGCCTCCTGACGTAGGCGTGGTTGTTAGAGCAAGCGCTCTTAGTGGAGAGTTTACTTGCTGAGCACTCACCACCAGCAAGACCCACCACCGAAGAACACATATTAGAGTCATCGGTAGCTGTAAGTAGACATATAATTCATAGGACCATGAGGAATAGACCTGTAGGTGGACAACCACATGATACATGGCCGGTGGTGCGGGGATCTTGAGGTTGTGCATGACAAGTGAGAATCATGAAGTGCTTCCCGTGCGACATGTAGGGACACATTACTCGCGACTGCCCAAACTATCATAATGATGACCAGAAGACAGTCGAAGGACCACTTTGATAGAGGTGAAGATTTTATCAAGGTGTTCCACATGCATGAGGTGGATGTGGTAGAGGAGCAAGTCGTGCAGCAGGCGGTGGGGGAAAATTTGAGGTTCTACCGCCACCACCACCATGAGGTCCACCCCATCCACAGGGAGTAGGTGGACATAGATGAGCTCACCTACAGGAAGCTGAGGCCAACGACCATGGTGTTCTGGAGATGATACAAGTTAAAATATGTGTCTACACCACCCATGATGTAGTACTTTTACACAGATGTTCCTATTACCCTTTTATTTCCACGACCCTCATTCGGAGTTCGGAGATTGCAGTGAAGCCACTAGCTTGATCCTTACGGCTAGAGAATTTTATGGAAGAAAATTCGATGATTACACAATGTTTTCGGCAGTGTGAGCATACTCTAGGAGGCGAGAGCTTCAGCTGGGATCTTTTAGTAGTGGCATCAAGGACATACGACGCTGTCTTGGGAATGGACTGGTTATCCATAAACCATGTTCAGATTGATGGTATTAGTCGCAAGGTGTTGTGTGTCCACACTGGTGGGATCAGTTGTTCCATCACTAGAAAGAAAGGAACCTTTGTAGCACAAGATTGACTAGCCTGATGGAGTGTCTAGTCGATCACACATCAGTTGGATTGCCTTACCCCCGGAGTAGTTGATGTTGAAAGTCCAAGCAATCAGGTAGTGGTGGACTATTACACTGATGTTTTTTCTGATGATATTCCGGGTCTACCTCCTTGCAGAAAGGTGGAATTTTACATTGACATATACCTTAGGACATCATCAATATCTACAACAGCTTATCGTATGGATCACTCAGAGCTTTGAGAGCTTCAGGTACATCTTGAGGTCTTGGAGAGTAAGGGGTTCATTAGGTCCAGTGTTTCTCCTTGGGCAGCCTTGATTTTTTTCACCAAAAAGGAAGATAGGATTTTGAGACTCTGTGTGGACTATCTACGCATGAACATGGTGACCTTGAAGAACAAGTACCCACTACCATGGATTGATGATATCATTGATTGGCTAAATGGATCACGATGGTTTTTGAAGATAGACCTCAAATTAGAATATCACCAGCTTAGGGTATGAGACGAGGATGTGCAGAATAAAGCATTCAGAGTCGGTATGGCCAATATGAGTTCTTGGTTATGCCATTCGGCGTGACCAACACCCCAACGTTGTTCATGGGAATCATGAATAGGATCTTCCAGTAGTACCCGGATTGCTTTGTGGTAGTCTTCATTGACGAAATCCCGATATACTCAGCAATGGAAGAGGAGCATGCCTATCATCTACAGATAGTTCTGGATGCACTCTGAGAGTACCAGCTTTATGGTAAACTCTCGATGTGCCCGTTTTGGATTTGAGATTTCCACATTCAGGGACCTGTTATCTTGAAGGATGGAGTTGTGGTGGATCTAGTGAAGATTGAGGTTGTGCTTTCCAGGGAGCCATCAATAGTTTTAAGGATGTGATGAGTTTTCTAGGTGTGGCTGGTTACTACTGGAGCTTTCATCATCACTTTTCCAGAGTTTTATAATAATTATCCACATTGACGAAGAATGGGAAACCCTTCTTGTGGTTTGAGGGATTCCATTGGTGTTTCCCAAAGTAGAGGCATAAACTAATGAGTTCCCCCATCGTGAGGCTACCATAGGAGGGAATTGGGAACATAGTCTACTAGGACACATCAGGGACCGGGCTTGGATGAGTCCTGATAAAGGAGCAAGTAGTGATCATATATGGTTCTTAATAGCTCAGACAACATGAGAAGAACTACGCTTCCTTTGACCAGGATTTAGTAGTAGTGGTCTTCGCCATAATGATGTGGTGACATTACTTTATGGGAGAACATTTTACAGTCTACTCTGATTACAAGAGTCTCAGGTATATCTAGTCATAGAAGGAACTAAACCTGAGACAGTGGAGTTGGCTTCAGTTCTTACAGTATTATGACTTCGAGATAGTATATACCCCTAAGAAGGGGAATGTAGTAGCAGATGCACTCAACATGGGATCTGGTATACAAATGTTGAGTGAGGAAACATACCAGCAAGTTGCTTTGAATATATCATATGTGGATCAAGATGGAGCAGCTTATCTTCAGTCTCTGACATTTATTCACCCACTCCTTCTACGAGTATGGGAGGTGTCGCTTGGGGACACTGAATGCGAGGCTCGATGTGCCTAGATATCCTCAGTAATGGCACCTAATGGATTTTATGAAGGTGGGGAGCATTTTATTCACTTCATTGGGAGTACTATGGTACATATGGCGCTATGGGAGTAAGTGTTGAGGGAGTTCCAAACATCCCCACTAACGGTACATCCAGGAGTGGCGAAGATGTACCAAGACCTTCAGCATCAGAATTGGTTACCAGGAATGTGGAAATCTGTAGCATAGTTTGTCTCTTTGTGCCTCACTTATTTTCTTGTGAAGGTAGAGCATCAGGTTCCAACAGGCTTAGTTCTGCCACTAGAGGTTCCAGAGTGGATGTGGGATGGAATTTCCATGGACTTTGTGAAAGGAAATCAACGCACATTCATGATTCATGATTCAATCTAACTGATCATCGACCAACTCACCAAGTCTTCCCACTTCCAACCTATCATAGAACATGGATCAATAGATATCTTGAGATCCCTCTACATAAAGGGGATTTTATGGCTTTATAGAGTGCCATATATGATTGTATCCGATCTTGATGCATGTTTTAATTCCAGGCTATGGAAGGGGTCGAAGGAGGTTTTCAAGACACATATTCAGTTGAGCACCGCCTCCCATCCTCAGACGGATGGTCAGATAGTGCCAACCATTCAAACCCTCAAGGACATGATACGTTCGGGCGTCCGTGATTTTGGCCGCCGTTGGGAGAATCACATGCCTTTTTTGGAGTTCACATACAACAACAGCTATCACTCCACTATCAGTAAGGCAGCATTATAGGCATTGTATAGGTGACCTTGGATATCACCACTATGGTGGGCTGACCCCGGGGAGTCAGCACTCATGGTACTAGATATGGTACGTGCTACCACGGATAAGGTGAAGATCATCCAGGAGAAGATGAAGACTGCACATAGCAGGAAGAAGACCTATGATGATTTGAGATGGGGTCCTCATGATTTCGAGTATGGTGACCTTGTCCTTATATGGGTCTCACCACGACGAAGATTACTTATGTTTTTCCGGTGTGGAATGTTATCTATGATGTTAATCGGACCATTTCAGTTCCTCAGCAGAGTTGGGATGGTGGCATACCACTTAGCTCTTTCATCTCAGTTGCACTGGGTGCACAACGTTCTCCTTGTATCACAGCCTTGGAGATATGTACATGATTCATCTCACATCATTTACTGTGGCGAGCTAGACATCGACGATGGGGGGATGTTTTCAGATCTTCTAGTAGAGATTGATGATCGATAGGAGCATGTCCTTCATCGGTGGTCAATACCTGTAGTGTGTGTTTATTGGCAGCACGAGAACCTCCAGAAGAGCACATGGGAGTTGTAGGCTTAGATTTTTTCTCATTACCCCCACTTGTTTTCCCAATTTATGTTTTGGATTTCAGGGACACAAATCCCTGATGTGGAGAGAATGTAAAGACCCAGAATTTTCAATATAAATTTTTTAGTTATATTGTAATATTATAATTCTAAACTAATTGATGGCGCATAATTCCAAAGCCTATTGTGCCTAGGAATTATTTCTGTAATTTTTTGGGTTCTTTTAGTAAACGTGCAAGCGAGTTTTTGTTTCTTTTGATTCGGTACTCAGAATTGAAATCTGAGGGCACCGTTGAGCTCATAGTGCATATATTCACTTACAGAGACCATCACCTCAACAACGGTAGGTTGAGGGTGGGAAGAAGTTTTTGGAATTTTTGTGGGAGAAAACAAAATAAACATGATTTATTTAAATTTTGAAATTTAATCCTCCTATTTGATACATGATGGTTGGGACCATATGAGGGTGGTCAGAAATTTAATGCTAGGAATTAAAAGCCTGGTTACCGAAAATGTGTAACCACATTCTACCTTAATTAATATGATTAATTAATTCAGAATTAATGAATAAACTTTAAACTATTGGATTTCTCCAAATTAAATGTTCCAACTTAATTTAATTACTGTAAAAACATTAATTAAATTATTCCATAGGCCTTTACAAATTTGAACCGCACATCTCACGGGAAAAGGGGATAGGAAAATGAGGGGAGAGTTTTGGTGATTTTTAAAGAGCTTTATCCAAAAAAATAGATCCTCCAACGAAAAATGAATTCCAGAATTGAAGAACTAGGAACCGACCTTGGAGTGTCTTGCGGTGGTGATGAATGCTGACATCAATCTTTAACGTCTTTTTCTTATTCCTTATGCCACCTCAATCATACAAAATGAAGTGGCTTTGTTTTTAATATGATTGAAATTATTTGTCGATTCTTCATTTTTTAGTTTCACAATAATGATGGACAAACTAACATGGCCATCATCTGTGCGTATTACTTTCCTCCTATCTTCTTATTCTCCGTATGTTCTTCATGTTTTCTTCGGACCAAAATATTTTATGACACTAGAAACATAATATTTTGTTGAGCATGACATATGTAAGCAGAGCCCTCAACCCCTGAATCACAAATATGCAATCATTTTACTTCAGCTTGGAATGAAGCCGCAATGGCTCGCTGAATAAGGTGGTGACCGACACTCGGCTGACCGTGATGATGGTAGAACGGTGTGCATCCATGCCGCCAGATGATGAAGAACGTGTGACCTGTTGGCTGTGGTCGGGCATGGTGGCGGCCGTCATCCGGCTGACCGAGTGGCGGAGTGGCGGCACATGTTCATGCTGCTGGATGAGCATGAGACCACAACCGCTTGGCCATAACAGAGGCCTATGTTTATCCAGTACTCGGCCGATTGGGGTGGAGCACCGGTGTGCGACCGCACAGTTGGGAGGAGGACAGGCTAGAACACCGGCCGCCTGTTGCGGGATTTTGGGACCCACTCATGTCCTGTGGGTGTCATTGCATTGCCTAAGGCGCTACCCTTTTATTATCCGAATGGAAGGGGGTCCGCTCCCGCTTTGGTGCCAGCTCGGGCGGACTGCGCTGGTGGGACATGCCACCGGGTCGCGCCACCGGTCCAGGCCGAGCTGGCTGGGCCAGACCACGGCCCATCGAGCTGTTCTTTCAAGGCTCATGCCATTCGGGCTAGACCCAGGTCAGGTCGGGTCAACCAGAACTAGTTCAGGTCGGCCAAGGCCTGGTCGGGCAGGGTCAGACCAAACCGAGGCACATCTGAACCCAGTTTTTCCTTTTTTCCCGTAAGATGAGAATCAGTCATCCATTTGAAGTACTATTTACGGAACCGGAATCCATGGATTTAGACAGTCCTTTTGGTATACTGCACATGTGTATTGGATAGTATTGGAGTACGGCCACGTTGGATTAGACCCCGAATCCAACTAGACCCTCGATGCGGAAACGGTAATAACTTACAAACTCGGCGTCCGATTGATGTATCATCTATTGTGTTGCATCCCTTATGATGTGATGGACCTTTGGGATAATATTTCATGGAACATCAGGGCGGTTGAGTTATGACCTATGGAATGGGGAGTGGTTCTCCCAAGCATGCTATGTATATAACCATGTAACTGGATGAGACTTGACAACTGCTGATCATTTCAACTCAGAGTGACTCGACATGCCCCCTGGGGAGCGCCTCTATGTGAGCTGGTTGTCCCACGAGGGGGAGAACCTCTATGTGTCACGACAAATACATGGTGGAGAGAGACTATCTGTGGTGTGGAAAACCAATGGTATGTAACAGGAGGAGTACCTTACCAGTCCAAGGATAGTGGGATGTGCCTCCTTGTGACACGGCAGACCCACTGTACTTCATAGAGGAGTTCTGTAGCTTCTAAGGTTATCGATGTTGTGACTAGGGTTATAACCTGTTATTATCGCTAGAGAATCCTTTGGCTGGCTATCATCTTTCATAGCGATCCTATGTGGGTCATTTTCATAATATTGTTTTTCAGAGTTGTATCATTTGTTTGAGCTGAGTCATATATCTTTGTGGTGTTCTTTTTTGGTACGTTATATTCATGGTGATACATGTTTGGTAATATACCTTCCTGGTATTACATGTGTGGTATTCTTCCCTCCTTCCAGAGGTGGGTGTATTCTGATAACATAGGTATATGTATGGACATATTCCTAAGTAGGGATGACTATTTTTTCTATGTTTTTTTGTTTATCCATTGTGTATTTGTGAGAGTTTCGGGGGTATCGGGGTCCATACTGAGTATTTCTACACTCACCCATGCACGGGCTACGCCCGCACCTTGTTGAGTCTGATGGAGATGACAGACATCGTGGACTAAGGATGAGGGTACCTAGACTGGAGACTGCTTAGTGTTTTACCTTTGACAAGGTGATTCATAGAGATGATCATTCAAGAGTTGTACATAACCTTCAGGTATGATCCTTGGTAGGTGTTCACAGGAGTTGTAATTAGATTTTCATTTACATTACAGTTTTTCTTGTACTTTCCAGTTGGGCTTTTATTCTAGAACCTTTACATTCCCTACACACCCTGTTTACTATATACTTTACTTTGTGCTTGAATCTAGTAGTGTGATTGGTTTGTGTGAGTTTACAGTTTATAAAGGCAATGCCTTCCCATTTTTGGGAATACGCCTTTCAGTGCTTATCGCCAACCCCTGGCCTATGGAAGGCGGGCTTGGGGTAGTCACGACATGGGTCCCGGTGGACGGGTCGTGACATCAATTATCAATTAAAGGAAGTTAATTTTGAAATTGAAAACTAACCTATGATAATTTATCAATGTGATGGCATGTATGACCCTTTGATTGATCTTACAACCACTTCTTTGGTACTAATTTTTATTTGAAAGGGGTGTTTGCCTCAAATGCATGGGGAGAAGCTCCACATAAATTATTTTCATGTTATAATAGAATTTGTCAACATCATTCCAGAATAGTAGCCTATCCTTCATCTATTTTTCATTTAGTTATAAATATAATTCACATAGGTTCCACAAAAATTTCATTGAAACCCTATAAATTGAATCTAAATAAGTTCCATTAATTAGTGAAAAAACCCAAGGAAAACAAGACAATGGATTCATTTAGAAAAGTGAGTCACTATTGGGTTCACATATTATTTTCATTAAAAAAAATATGGATCAATGGGAACCATCATTGATTCTATGAATCTGAATAAGATCATTATTAAGATAATATATCCAATTCTTAGTACCAATGGCTTGTCTAATACACTACACAAAGCTTAATACATTTCCATGATTGATCATTATTATAGATAAAATAAATATTTTTTTTTAGAAGGATATAATCAAGATTTAATTATGTATAGGAGATATACACTATGAATATATAGGTATACCTTTCAGGCTAAATAATTCCATTGTTATATTAATATATATAGTGAATAGTGTATTTGTAGATTAACTTGATCAATTTCTATTAGACTTTTTAAAATATTTTCTTATCAAATAAATGATAATGTTTGAAAATTAAGATAACATTGGTATTTTACTAATGGCCCTAATTAATGATAAAATATATTCTTGTTTCACAGAGAATTACTTTTTTATGCAAATGGATTTATTTTTGGATCATATAATTTCAATAATGGGTATATCAGTACAATCATCAATGAAAGATATTATTGGGTATTTCCCAAAACCAACCATATTTATTGAGATATGTAGTTATCAAGGTATGATAGGATACTATAACTATTTTTTGGTTAAATTCCCATGACTAACTAATCTACTCACCATGTGGAATATGAATGAACCCTAGTTCCCTAGAACATTTTATTGTGAGGATGATTTTAGGGAATAGAATATGATATTGGTTGGATAATATGTTATTTCATTTACCTGTATAATATAATGGTTTAAATACTATATTTATGAATCCAAAAGGGTATTGGAAATTTTTTGTTTTTAATAATGACATGGTTATAGATTATGCCTAAAAAATTTAAAGATTCAGGAGAAAAAACACCAAACAAACTAGTTTGAAGTTAGTTGTTGTAATATTTTCATTGAAGATATCGGAAAATTATCCATATATAGAAACTTCATATATATATATATATATATATATATCAATTATAAATGTTTAATTTATATATTCGAGTACAAAGAGTTGAATATTTTTAAAATAAGATTGTTAGAGTGGACTAATTATTAAGTCTTTTTAATACATTTCCACCTAGGAAAATCAGACAATGTTGTAAATGATTTTAGTAGAAATTATCCTTCAATATTATTTATGATGAAGATAAAATAATATCTAATATTTATTGACATTTAAAAATGTATATTAAAATACTAAATGAGGGGTGAATATATTATATTTACCAATTTTATTTTTAACCATATATCCATGGGATGATTAGTGATGCACTGAAGGATGATACAGAGAAACAAAAAAAAATTAAATGATTATATTTTTATCCTTAATCATGATAAAAAGAAAGGTTTTTGTAATTTTGTATACATCATATCAAAACCAAATTTAATGTAGTATTTATTAAAGTAATCTCATAGTTCTACATTCATTTTTCATCAAAGAAGTATCAATATGTATTTAGATATGAAAAAATAATACTTTGTGGGTTGACATGAAGGGGGTATCACAGAGATTAACTCTATGTACAAAGTTTTAAAAAACATTATGTCTTAATGCTAAAATATTCTGGGAATGTTTCATCCATTAATTGATAAATAATTGAAATGAAAAAAATACACCATGGATTTTATTAACAGACTCCCCAAAGCCTCTAATGAACAAAATGTTATAGGGGTTATAGTTGATATCCTTAATAAGTTATAATAATTCATAACTATCAAAGACAACTTCTCAATGGATCATCCATCTTGGATATAAATTATGGAATTGGTAAGGTTTTAGAGAGTATGATATTCCACTACGTCTAATCAAGATCTGGGGATTACCTCAATGTCATGTGGATGTCTTAAACAGTCTCTAAATACAAAATTTAGGTTTTGAACAGTTTCCTCAAAAAATATTATTAGTAACATTGAATAATTAAAACCCAATAGTTTTTTACCGCCTTTTTAATTAGATTTAAAAAGTGTTTAGGACCAAAAAATTCCTCTAGTTGAGTCTTCATAAAATAATAACTATCACTAAATAACTCATATTTATCCTTATAAATCCCTATATAGAATGAAATGTATACTGCCAATGTGTTAGAATATTTTTTTTTTGAAATTAATATATTAATACCTCTTGTAGCTAATGAAATGGTAGATAAGGTTATAGAAGTTCATTCACATGTTAGGGAAGATCAGGGTTGGAAAAAATTATGTTGACAATCATGTCCATGATATAAAATTTATTGTTGGTGATAAGCTGTTCATAATAAATTCAACATGGAATAATGTCATGAGATTCAAGGAGAAAAATACATAAGGCCTATGCATATTAGTCCCTCTAATATTCTTAATATAATTGGTATAGAAGCTTATCGCTTGGAACTTCTTCAAATCCCCCCGTAAGTACACTATGTGTTCCATGTATCTCTCAAGAGGTAGTATGTACCTAAAATTTTACATTAAATAATTTTTTGAGGATATACTATTTCTAAATAATGATACTTATAAGGAAAAAACTAGATGATATTCATGGTCACAAAGTTAATGTTCTCCAAAATAAGACAACTCACCTGGATAGTGTTTTTTCTTTAAAACCATTATTTTGTAGAATCACCATTACAACATGATTTTATTAACATCCAAATGTATGCTTAGTTATTTGTATTAGAGTGAATAATTTTTAGGGATAAATTTATTTTATGGGGTGTAAAATGTAACACCCTGATTATTTTTGAATAAATTTTTTTAATAAATTAAATTTCATTGATGTCTCAAAATTAAAACAATTAAAATTTATTCTTGCTTTATAAAACCATGAGAGATAATATTAACCTACATGAAACATTGATATTACATTACACATTACAATATGTTTTAACAAATACATGATATACAATTAATTGAGATTGACCATTATAATCAATGTATAAAATATAGTCTCATGAATAGTAATAAAACATTTTAATATTATGTATATTTTTATATATACTAAATACATCTGGATAAAAATTTAAATTATTTTTGGTAAGGTATTATTATATTACAAAAATAATATTTTCTCAAAAATTTATAATTATATTTTTGTGAATAAAAATGAAATTAAATTTTGAACATATATAAAATTAATTTGATAAAACAAACAGATCTTTTGAATTAAGGATTTCAAAATAATGTTAGGGTAAATTTATGTGACTTTTCTAGAATGATTCATTTAGTAATAAGAAGAAAAAACAAATAATTTTAATTAAATGCATCAATTTTTTAATATGTATAGAATAATAATTTAAATTTTAAATATTTAATTATGTTAAATTAGATCAATTATAAACCATTAATAAAATTTTGGTAATTTAAATCAATTTTAAATGGACATTAGATATAATATCATTGTAAACATTTGATCATTTCCTATATAAATCCCTAAAATATTATCTCATTTGTTTGAATAATTTAAATTAATTATTTACAATTATTTGAATAGTGTTTTTTAAATTGGATTCCATATTTTTAGATATAATAATAGGTAATTATTAATAATTATTACATAATTTTGGACCCAAATGCATTGTGAAAGTATTGAAATATTAATTGCTTCAAATAATGTAAAAATGGATTTCTATGGGATAAACTAAAATAATTTGTGTTTAAATAACATATATTATTGATTAAAAACTATTTTATAGACATATATCAACCCATACATTTATATGAGTTTAAAATATTCCATTTAGGACCCTTATACATAAAAAATGTGCTAGAAATATATTCTTTTATAAAATACATATTGCATTCTCTACCCTGTATATAAATGGCCACACCCACTAAAATCATATTCAAACTTTAAAAAATATATGTTTCAGATGAAACCATCCAAAAAACATCAATAATTAACAACCCACTTCAAATAATTCCTAGTTTTAGTATAAATGCATCCAATAAGGTGTTTAGTGAAAACATAAAGTTGATACCTAAAGAAGAGGTAATGTTCATCAATGAGAATTTTTTTATTTCTTCCTCCCCCACCATAAAATATTAATTTAAAATGATTATCTAATAAAATATTATATATTTTATATTGAAAATTTTTTATGCTAATTTCATCACCAAGAACCATATCCACGTCCATCAAATGAGTTATGAAATCATTGATCGTGTGTACGGTGGACTACCATCTCGTGAACCGAAGTCTTATTTTTCCATTACACTATCATTGTTCATAATAATGATGGATTTATTTCTTAAATTTTATATTTATTCTATTTATGATTCTATTATGAATTTCGAAATATTACACCGTACACTCTTTAATAGTTTTCATTTTTTGGGAATATGCAAATGTTGCTCATTTTAATAGCGGAGTACATCCTTACAAAGAAAAGTGATTCATTAAATATTTACAAGGAATATAATTAGGATGGAATTAATAAAAATATTTAATATATATGAATTATAACTTATTAAAAATTTATTATATATCCTTTAATTTTTATTATATCAATCTGATAAAAAAAGGTAACGATGTTCATGCGTATGTATGGCCTACCCTCTTCATGAATGTCATATTTAATTTCCTATGAAAACATTTTATGAGTTAATATAAATACATATATACTGAATATATATGATATTTATATCAATTTTATCTTTTTTGATAATATTTTAACAGTGATCATATTTTGATGACAATAAAATAACAAATCAAAACATATAAAAAAACAAGGCAGTTATTACCTAGAAAGAATAATTACCACAAAATTGTTTATAAACAATTAATTGAAGGTCATAATTAAATAATATATGGAATAATTTATATGAATATATTTCTTAATTATATTTATAATAAACTTATATTCATTATTTATTTGTTTTGAATGAGTACGATGGAATTCAGTACATACGGTTTGGGATTTATGTCCCAATTTTACTTTTTTGAACAAAAAATTATCTTATGACCCAATATTCATTCACTGTATATATATAAATCCCATTTGATATGTAATATGATGAATTTATTGATGATATTGATATTTAAATACCCATATTTGTTTATTACTTCATGGTTATTATAATTAAATGATACCAAAGTGGTCAGGATTTTATGATACAAAATCATTATTTATCATTATTGTTTTTCAAAAAACCTCCAATATTAAACAATCCTATTATACCTATAAAATTTTATCAGAAATATTAATAAATTTTTTTAATAATATATATAATATAGAATTGGAAATAAAATCTGTAGTTGGTATATAATACGTTTACAAAAAAAAATTTTCGATTACAAAACATTATTTCCCTCTTCGGTAAGAAATTAGTTTTCATCTAATTTTTTAAAAAATATAACTTTTTTATTTATATATTTTTATTTATTAAATTTATTTTCACTGATGATTTAACAATAAAAGTTTTAAAATAATTAACTTCTCATGGGGTTTTACAGATAATTCCCATTGGGATTTTACTGAAAATGATAATGGAATCTATTTTTTTATGTGCATTTCATTAATATAATTTTATGACGATATGAACAGTAATTTATTTTAATAATAGTATATATTTTTTTTAATTTAATTTTTAAATTAAATTTTTTTAAGATGTTTTTATGAATGTCATTTTTTAAAGTGTATCAGTTATTTTATTTAATTAATGTCTCTAATTATTGATCTAAATAATTCTCCCTCTTTGATGGAACCCATTGATGTTTCCTATACCTTACTTAGGATATTTTCCAAGGATACAATTCATATTATTTCTCTGAATGGTTTAAATTTAGGATGAATTTATTTTTTTTAAAACACATTTCTCTCTCATAGGTTTTTTTAGGGAAAAATTATTATAAAACCCCCTTCTTTTCCCTTATTATAGTTCTATTAAATGATTATGAAGTTTCTCTCTCCATGGGTTATTATATGATGAAATGTTTATGATACCCAATAAATTTCAATGTTTACAAAATGATGATTTTTGTGATCATATAGAACACATAAGTATGGTTTTGTTTATATGACAGGTGGGACATATATCTCCCTCTAATGTATTAGGTAATGAAATATATCTCTTGATATAAACTGAACTGAAAAACATGGTGAATCTGGTTCTATAATATAGGGCTAAAATAGAGAGTTAACCTAGTTCAATAAGATAGGGATTGAATAGTTATTAGTATCAGTATTGTATGTATTCTTTCTGTCATGCTAGTCTGGTAGTGAGACATTTGTAATATTTTTTTATTTATTTTGTGCATTCCAAAAATAACTTGTCTTTTTCCAATTTTATCATCATTCGTAAGATGTACATTGATTCCATTTTGATTAATTTCTGATGAAAATTAAATATTTATTACATAACTGAATATTATGATCATTTATAATTAGATTATGGTTTCCAGATGATATATTAATGTTTATGTATTCTTATTTTGTTGTTCTTCTTTTCAATCTCCCTTTTTTACCTGTAATGAGCATATGAGATCACCCTTTCATATGTTTCCATTTTTCATGTAATAAAGAAATGTATTGTTTCTAAAATGTCTAATGAGGGTGATTGTTCTAATGAAAATAGCTTGATATGATTTCTCTCAATTATTTTTCATTGTTTATGATTCCATGTTTTTAAAAACACCAATCAATTATAGTAGGTAGCCATGTGTTTGTGTAAAGTAATGTATATTCATCATAAATGATAAAATATCAATATATAAAAATACATTATTTCTATATTTTTTAGGATATTAAATTATAAATCATTCAAGAAAATGGATAGTTATGTGAAATTTAATTTCAATGAAAAATTATTAAAATTATTTGATTGTTAAAAGTGATAGTTAATGATTGCAAAAGAATGTGATAATGTATTACCACCTGGTAATTTTCAAGTAAGAGCCACTGTGTTGAAATCATTCAATGTGAAAAATAAAATACTATTATATGTTAGTGGATCATGGTACTATATATATATGTGGACATAAATGCACCACATCAAAGATATTTTGTTCATAATAGCAACCAAGTCTCAATGGAATGTAAATTTATAGGAAATCCATTATATCTCTATTTCATTAAAATAAACATTATTTAACAACATGTATAGTGATTTTATACATGTTATTAATATATAGAATGACCATAATAATATTTTCAATATCATATGTGATCCTGTTATAGCATTTTATCATTAGTTTGTTTAAAATATTTAATTTTATTATTATTATTTCAGTTGCTAATCTCCAATTTTTCTCACTCATGCATTAATATGAATGTTTTTGTTGTTCATCATATTATATAGTGACATAATTTAATAAATAATAATAATAATAAATTATCATAATTATTTAATAATAATACATTTATAACCAATCGTGAACTATAATTTAGTAAAATTAAATATGTTACGTTCATGGAGATGATAGGTTGTAAGTACACATTAGTAGTTTTTCCATTTTCCAATGATATTTATGGGAAGAAGGTAAGTATCATATTATAATTCTATATTGATTATAATATAATATTTACCATATTATATACTTATATATATCATCAATGTAGTTTGATAGTGAAAATGAATTCATTTTCTCTATACTTATAACCTTCTATATAAAGCATTTGTGAAAGATGAATCACATAATTTCGCATTGCAGTAGTCCGTCATAGACACATGTGATGTTATCATGTCCCATATTTAATGGAAGATAAAAATTAATATATATATATATATATGTGGTAATATTGCTCAATATGAATAAATAATATATATATATATATATCAATATATGTACATTATATATATCTTCACACTGAAATGAGAAAGGTGGTAATTGTATAACGAATCACATTAGTTCACAAGGTGGTATCTTTCTGTAAAAACATGCAAAGACCCAAAAATTCAATTAATTTTTTTAATTAAATGGAATATTATGAGTCCATGAAAATTAATAGAAAGTGATTTTGAGACCTGGTGTGCCTGGAATGAATTTATAAACTTTTGTTTAGGTAATTTCAGTAAACATGCAAGTGGGTTTTTGTAACTTTTTAAACAGTGGTCGGAATTGAAATCTAAGGGCATCGTTGAACTCAGATTTCCAGTATTCCCTTAATGAAACCTTCACCTAGACCACCATAGGTCGAGGGTATAAATTAGTTTTTTACTTATTCTTGGAGGAATATAAAAAAATTTAAAATATTGAACATTTTTATTTTTCTTGTAACATTCTTCAGGGTTATGGATGTGGGGACCACCCAAACTAAAATACTCCAAATTTAAATTCAATGGTGGGGACCACAAGACCCTTAAACTCTGCCTTTAATGGTAGGTAACTCTGGAACTCCCTCCAATTTATTTAATCCACATCAATTAATTAATTAATTATTCCAACTACATATTTCAAAACAAATTAAAATTGATAAACATAATTTGATTAGGTTGGCTCCTCATTTTTGGGGGGAGAAATCGTTTGCAAAAGAGTGTCTTGGAGAGAGCTCTTGGAGAATCTCATTATCCTACATAGAGAGATCTCTCCAACGAAGAATGTTCTCCCCAGTGTGGGTGGCAGTGCGCTCCTGCACCTCCTAGTGAGCAAGGGTCGCAACATTGTGTAGCCACAGCGAATGGAAGGGGGCGCACCACGCAACTACACCATCGGAGCAAGCGGTCCCCCCCCCCCCAGCCGTGGAGGATGGCGGAAGCCTGTCAACATTCGGCCGGATGCAGTGGTGCGGCGAACTACTCGCCGCCTGGAGAAAAAATGGGCAGGTGATTTCCGCCGGCCAATCTATACCGAGCGGGACCCACGACAGGTCTCGCGTGATGTCTGGAAACCGAACGACTTTGGTCGTTCGAGGATTGTGGGTGGGGGCACGTGACTCCCCCCCCCCCCCCCCCCGCTTACTGCCAGTCCAGGCCAGGCTGGACCTAGTGGGTTGGGTCGAACCCAGGGCCTGGCACGGGTTACGTTGGGTCAACCCGAGTTAGGATGGGTCGGCCCAGGCATGGTCGGGTCGGGTTTGTCGGACCATATCCAGACCAGTTTCAACCAAATACGTTCTTTCGACCATATCTTGATCCATGGGAATCTATTTGATGAATTGTCTACGGCACATACAACCTTGGAGAAAGACAGACCTTTTGTAATACCCCAATTGATATTTGGATAATGTTGGGGTATGGTCGGGTTGGATCGAGCACAAATCCAACTAGGCCCTTAGGACTAAAACTACTAATAACTTACAGACCGGGAGTATGTTTGACTTATCGTCTATGGGGTTGAGACCCCTATCACGTGGCAGTCATTTGGAAAACATTTTCATGGGACTTTGTGGAAGTTAGAGTATTAACCAGTGGCATGAGGAGCGTACCCTCCCGGAGACAAGTGATATTAGTGTGGGAACCTTGTAGCTGGATTTATCTTGAGAAAGAGATCCTATGTGGGTCAGTGCTTTGGGATCTTTCGTGGGTCTGATGATGTACTAGGATCCTGTCTTGGTCTGATAATGTACTAGGATCCTGTGTGGGTCTGATGATGTACTATAATCTTGTGTGGGTCTGATGATGTCTTAGGATCTTTTGTGGGTATTATGTTGATGTAGTACTATCTTATGTGGATCTGATGATGTACTTGGATCCTTTGTGAGTCTGATGATGATTTAAGATCCTACGTGGTTCTGCCTCTTAACAGAGTACGATTATTCAGTAGTTACAACTAATAATCCTTACTACCATACCTAGGTTATACCAGGTATGAGATGAGTCCTTAACATTGTGGCGATACCTTTGTGGTATTTTTCTGTGTGGCGTACCTTTGTGTTACATATCCTTGTAGTATTTTTTATTTTGTGGAACAGTTGAGCTTTGGGATAATGTGTTGGGCCTTGTGTTTCCTCATTATTGAGATGGATTTGCATGATAACATATAAATATGTATGGGAATATACCTATATAGAGTTTTTAGTTGTTTTCATGCTTTGTGGTTTATTATTTGTGGATTTTGTGAGACCTTGAGGGTCTCAGGCTCTCTACTGAGTATTTTTATACTCACCCTGCACGGGCTACTCCCACACCTTGTTGTGTTTGGTGCAGACGATGGACAACATTGACTGAGAACGTGGTTACCAAGACTGGATCTAGGTTGGAGCGAGACCTTAGATGAGGAAAACAGTAGAGATTACCATTTGAGAGTTGTACCTACAATTCAGGTAAGATCCTTGTCTTGTATTCACAATAGTTGTTCTAGTTTACTTGTACATTTTAGTTTCTTGTACATTCTAGTAGGGCCTGTATTCTTTCCCCTTTTACTAATTGTACTCAATTTGTTTACTATTTAGTTTACTAATGATGGTATCGATATGTGTGCTTGGTTGCATGTGTTTACAAGTTATAAAGGAAATGCCTTCCCATTTTTAGGGAACACACCTTTCGATGATATTCGCCAGCCCCAGGCCTATAGAAGGATAGCTTTGGGTAGTCACGGTACGAGCCCCGGGGGAAGTGTTGTGACAAATTGGTATTAGAGGAGTCTTTTCTACTATAGAAAAATGGACAGTGATCTTTTTAATGGAATTAGTGTTATGTGTAGTGAGTGTGTTTATCAGTTTAGGGAATCTAGTGTTCGTGTGGCAGCCGACGTATCCATACACCAGGACACTGACTTCTAATTTCCGACTCAGTGAAAAAAAACATTGATTGCATGTGTGTTTTCAAGAGTTTTATTTGGATATCATTGAGTTAGACCACCACGTATAACTTATTGACTGTGGAACACCTGTTTCTTTTCAGGAATCCTCCACGCAGATTGACAACTAGTTATTCGGGTATACTACACACTGATAGACCGTCGAGAAATGAGGCCTCGGTGTAGGTCTCTCTTCCAGTAGAGGCACCAGCAGAGGCACCACCTGTACCATTACCTGTTTGTCCATGGATGCCACTGGCCCCTGGAGTAGAGAGTGCACACCTCTTTAGTGCATTGCAAAAGTTACAGCACTAGAGGCCACCCACATTCATGGTTGAGACTGACCCATAGGCAGATGGGTATTTGCTGGAGGTTGTGGGGAGAGTCTTCCGACTAGTAGGGACACCAGCTGATGTCATGGTGATCCTTGTCGCTGGTCTTCTATAGGAATCAGCAAGAAGATGGTGGAGCATAATGCTACTTCTTAACAATTAGATGACACTTCTTTGGGAAGTCTTTGATAGCCTGTTTCAGGCAGAGTTTGTCATAGCAACTCTTCACGCAGTACACATACTTGAGCTTCTTCAATTACAGTAGGGAAGCATGAATGTGGCTCAGTACTCTACGAGGATCACTAAACACTCACACTACACCACTAATATGGTGGAAGACCCATTCTTCATGGCTCAGACCATTGAGTAGGGACTCAAGAGGGAGATCAGGGCTTCGATGATTTTCTCTCAGCATCTCGACGCAGGAAGGGGTGTTAGAGAGAGCCCCCATATGGGAGAGATTTATAGTTGAGCAGTCACAAGCAGTGAGACCCACCAACAGACATCATGTAGTAGAGTGTTCTCCAACTAGTACGAAAAAAATTTCACATAGGTCCAAGAGTACAAGACCTTCTGGGGGATGACTGCATGACTCAGTATCAGTTGTGCCAGGTACCAGAGACAGAGCCAATCATGCGAGGAGCATGCAGTGTTTCACATGCAGTGTGTAGGTTCATAGGGATCGTGACTACCTGAACCGCCGTATGGATGATCAACATACTGTGGAGAGGCCTCCTTGGAATAGTTAGATGTCTGAACGAGGAGGTACGTAGGGAGAAGGTGGACGTGGCAGAGGAGCTGGCCATACAGCTGCCTATGGGGGATGATTCTAGATGTTACCGCCACAACCACCAGGTGGTCCACCCACACCAGAGGGAGCAGGTGGACATGGGTGAGCTCATATCTAGTCAATTGAGGCCTACGACCATAGTGCCCAACAAATGATATGAGGTATGATCTATTTCTACGCCACCATAGCTGTTGGACTTATAAACACATGTTACAGTTATTATTTTACTGCCACTGCCCTCGTTCAAACCTCAGAGGTTGTGACAGAGCTGTTGGACCGATATGTATAGATAGAGACTTGTACGATAGCATATTAAATGATTATTCCCTAGTTCCTGCTGTGTGAGCTTACTCTAGGAGGCGAGATCTTTGGATGGAATCTCATAGTAGTAGCGTCGAGGCCTTACGATGTCATATTGGGTTTAGACAGGTTATATACAGTCCAAGCTCAAGTTGACTGTGTTAGGCCCAAACTGTGGTTTGTTTTCATGAATGGGACCAGGTTTAACATCACCATCGATAAGGGAGCCTTTATAGCACTAGATGGACTTACACAGGGGAGAGTTCAGATGATCACTCGTCATTTTTCTAGCCATACCCTTGGAACAGTTGAAGGGGAGAGTCTGAGTTATCCTGTAGTGGTGGACCAGAATGCAGATGTCTTCCCTGTTGAAGTTCCAGGTCTACCTCCTCGTAGAGAGGTGTACTTTACATTGACTTGTACCCAGGACGACACTGATATCTACACCATCATATCTGATGGCTCCCGTAGATCTTCATGAGCTTCAGGTATAGTTGGATGACATGCAGGTGAAGGGATTCATATGGCCCACCGTTTCTCCATGGGTAGCCCCGATTTTTTTTTCCAAGAAAAAGGATGGGAGCTTGAGACATAATGTCTACTATCAGCACCTTAACTAAGTGACTGTGAAGAAAAATTACCCACATTCATGGATTGACAACCTATTTGATTAGCTGAAGTGATAACGATGGTTCTCGATGATAGACTATAGGTTAATATATCACCAGCTCAGAGTACAATATGAGGATGTGTTGAAGATGACTTTTATATGACGGTAAAACCACTACGAGTTCTTGGTAATTCCATTCGGCATGTCCAACACCTTACCATTGTTCATCAGACTAATTAATAGGATCTTTCAACTATACAGTGATCCCTTTGTAGTACTCTTCATCGATGACATTATGATATACTCGGCTGCCGAGGAGGAGTATGCTTATAATTTTAAGAGAGTTTTGGACACACTCTGAGAGCACTGGATTTATGGTAAGCCCTCGATGTTCCAGTTCTGGATCCAAGGGGATCACATTCTATGAAATGTCATATTGGATGCTGGATTTGTGGTTGATCTACTGAATATTAAGATGGTACATTCTTGGGAGCCACCGAGGAGTGTGATAGAGGTACGAAGTTTATTGGGTTTGGCCGGATACTACCAAAACTTTTACTAGATTTCTGCGGAGTTTCAGCACCTTTATTAGCATTGACAAAGAAGTGGAAACCCTTCGTGTGGTTGGAGAGATGTATGCGGACTTTTTCATAGCCGAGGAAGAGGTTGACTAGTGCCCCTATCATGAGGCTACCGGAAGAGGGCGTAGGGTACGTAGTCTGTTGCGACACATCATGGACTAGGCTCGAATGTATACTGATATAGGAGCGAGAAATGATTTCATATGGTTCTCGATAGCTGAGATAGAATGAGCAGAACTACACTAACAATGACCTGGAGTTAGCAGTAGTGGTCTTTGCCTTGAAGATGTGGCGACATTAATTGATGGTAGAGCGTTTTACAGTCTAATTGGATCAAAAGAGTCTCGGTAATATCTTCTCTCAGAAGGACATGAACCTGAGACAACGACATTGGCTTTTGTTCCACCAGGGATATTATAAAAAGATAATATATACTCTTGGGAAAGGGAATGTTGTAGCAGATGCACTCAGCAGGAGGTCTGGTATACAGCTACTATGTGAGGTGATGGAGTAGCTAGCTGCTTTGCAGATATCCTTGGTGGATCGAGATGGAGCATCTTTTCTTCAGTCTCTTATAGTCACTCACCCACTCCATCGACAAGTCAGGGAGGCATAGCATGGGAACACTAACTGCAAGGCTCGATGTTCTTAGATATCCATAGGATAGAATCCGGATGGATTCCTTGAAGGTGGGGAGCACATCATTCTTTTTGGAGGACGTACAATGGTACCCGTGTCATTTTGTGAGGAAGTGTTGTATATGTTCCACACATCCCCTCTACCAGTACCTCCATGTGTGGAGATGATGTACTTGGATCTCGAATGATAGCACTAGTGGCCGAGAATGAAGAAAGTAGTTGCAGTGCTTGCCTCTCAGTGCCTCACTTATCAGTATCTGAAGGCAGAAAATCAGGTACCAGTAGGATAAATTCAACTTTTAGAGGTCCCAAAGTGAATGTGGGATGAGATATCCATGGATTTCAGGAAATTAATTCCACATACATAAAGGGGTCTTGATTATATATGGGTGATTGTAGACCGAATCCCCAAGTCCGCCCACTTCCCACTGATCAAATAGCAGGGTTCAGTATAGAGAATTGGACACCTCTATGTGCAGGATATTGTGTGTCTACATGTAGTAACCTCAATGATTGTCTCTGAAAGTTATACATGTATCACTTCACGACTATGGAAGGGGATGCATAAGGCTTTCGGGACACAACTTCACTTTGGCACTGCCTTCCATCCTTAGACGGATGACCAGAGTGAGAAAACCATTCAAACCCTCAAGGACATGATCTGTTCATGCCTCCTCGACTTTAGTCATAGCTGGGAGGACCACTTTACCCTAGTGTAATTTTCATACAACAACAACTATCACACCAACATTGGGATTACACTTTTTGGGGAATTGTACATCTGACTTTGCTGATCGCCTTTGTGTTGGACTGAGTTAAGAGATTCAGTTTTAGTGGGATCAGAGATGGTACAGGCTACCATGGAGAAGGTGAAGATCATACAGGATCGGATGAAGACTTACCAGAGCAGCCATAAGTCTTATGCTGACTGGATAAAGATACCTCTGGAGTTTGAGGATGGTGACAACATCTACCAATGGGTCTCACCCAGACAAGGTTTGCAGAGATTTGCCCAAGGCAGCAAGTTTCCTTGGAGGATCATTGGACCCTTCCAGGTCCTCAGTATATTGAAGAGGTGGCTTACCACATTTCACATCCTCCATAGTTTCATCGGATGCACGATGTATTCCATGTATCCCAGCTAAGTAGATATCTGCATGAACATTCTCATATCATCGACCACGAAGAGCAGGACATCTATGATGGGGCGACGTTTACGGAGGTTCCACTATAGATTGAGGATCAAAAGGAGAGAGTCTTTGATGGGAGATTGATACCATTAGTGTGTGTACATTGGCAGCATGAGAACCTCCATAGAATCCCATGGGAGGGGGATGCTCAGATTTGTGCTTAGTACACCACACTTTTTTTCTAGTTTTCGGTGTGTGGATTATAGGGACACAAAGCCCTGAAGCGGAGACAATGTACAAACCTAAAAATTCCATGTAATTATTTTAATTATATAGAATATTACGAGTCCGTGAAAATTTTAGGTGCATGATTTTGAGGCTCAGTGTGCCCGAAATAAATTACTGAACTTTTTTTCGGTTATGTTCAGTAAATGTGTGAGTGGGTTTTCCTAACTTTTGAACTGTTTCATAGAATTGAAATCCAAGGGCACCATTGAACTCACAGCGACATTATTCACTTAAGGAGACCTTCACCTCGACCACATTGGTTCGTGGGTAGAAGTTAGTTTTTCATCTTTTCCTAGTGGAATATAAATAATAAAAATATTTATCATTTTATTTTTTCTTGTAACCTTTTTGGGGTTATGGAGTTGGGGACCACCCGAACTAAAAAACTACCAATTTGTATTCAAAGGTGGGGAACAAGCTACCCTTAATTTCCCCCTTTAATGGGAGGTAACTCATGGACTCCCTCAACTTTAATTATCCCATATTAATTAATTAATAAAATATTCCAACTCCATATGTGCAAAAAAATTAAAATCGATAATCATATATTATTTGGTTTCGTTCCTCATTTTTTGTGGAGAAATCATTGGAGAAATGGAGCCTTGGAGAAAGGTCGTAGAGAAACTCATCCTCTAATGAAGAACACCCCCTCCAACGTAGAACACACACTCCAACAAGGAACTTCTTCAATGACAACGAACTGAGGTCCGTCCATCCCTCCTCTCTGACGTCAACAAATCTTCGAGGTAGTGATGTGTTTTCGATTGATCATCATTAATTTTTCTCTCACTTTGAATCACCTCCCTTGATACATTTGCTACATCTCTATCATGGGGGGTTTGTGCTAAAAAAACAAGGCCTAACATCTCTGGAAATATCTTTTTGTTTTTTGGTGTGTTCATCATGATGGTGGAGGACGACAACTGACACTGATGGGTCATGGGAATGGCGGCCGGCACCATGACCGGCCGGGAGGACGGCGGCCGTGCAACCGGGTTGTCGGAGAAGGTCCACAATGGAGTAAGAGCACTGGCTGATAGAGTCTGGTCGCATGACGAGGGTGGCAGCGCGCGTCCGCACCACCCGGTGAGTAAGGGGCATGGCTTTTTTCCGCGGTAGCGATGGGAGGGTGGTGCGGCACAGAACCCCTCCATCAGAGAAAGAAACTGTTTCTCGCCTGTCCGGAGCAGATGGTGGAAGGTGGCCAGTGTTGGATCGGTCGTGGAGGGGTGGCGCACGACATGCCACCAGGAGGAGAAAGGGGTCGGCCGTCTCGGCCAGCGTAGCTATACTGATTGGGACCCGCAGCGGGTCCGACATGCTGCATGGTGACCGAACAACTTCAGTTGTTCAGAGATTGAGGGCGGGGGGCGCGCGAGCCCCCCCCCCCCCCCACCCCCTGCATGCGACAAGGCTGGACCAATTTCGACCCTATACATTTTTTCAGCCTTATCATGAGCTATAGGCATCCATTTGACGAACCGTTAATGGAACCAGAAAACTTGGAGCAAGGAGGTCCTTTTGGTATAGCAAAATTGAGATTTGGATAATGTTGGGGTATGGTCGGGTTGGATCAAGCACGAATCCAACTGGGCCCTCGGGACTAAATGACTAATAACATACAGACTGGGCATTCAATATATGCACTATCTGCTGTGTTGAGACACCTATGACGTGGTGGTCCTTTGGGATAATTCTTCCTGGGACTTTATGGCAGTTTTAGTATTGACCACTAGCTTGAGGAGAAATCCCTCCCGGAGACAAGAGAGCTTATTGCGGGAACCTTGTAGCTAGTTCTATCATGAGAAAAGGGATCCAATGTGGGTAACTGGTTGGAGATTCTTCGTGGGTCTAATGATGTACTAGGATCCTGTGTGGGTCAGATGATGTACTAGGATCATATGCGGGTTTCATGATGATGTACTAGGATCCTGTGTAGGTCTGATGATATACTACGATCATGTGTGGGTCTGAAGATGATTTAGGATCCTATGTGGGACTGCCTCTTAACAGAGTTAGATGATTCAATTGTTACAACTAATCATCATTACTACCGTTCCTATGTTATACCTGGTATGAGATTAGTCTTTACCTTCGTGGTGATACCTTTGGGGAATTCTTCTATGTGGAATACCTTTGTGGCAATTACCTTTGTGGTGATACCTTTGTGGTATTCATCTGTATGGCGTACCTTTGTAATACTTACCATCATGCTATTCCATCATTTGTGGAATAGTTTTTCTTTGGGCTAATGTGTTGGGCCTTGGGTTTCCTCATGATTGAGATGGTTTTACTTAATAACTTAGGTATATGTATGCCATATACCAAAGTATGGTTATCAGTTGTTTTCAGGTATTTTGGTTTATCCATTATGTATTTTGTGAGACCATGAGGTTTTCGGGGTCCCTACTATGTATTGTTATAATTTCCCCTGCACGGGCTACACCCGCACCTTGATTTTTTTGGTGCAGAAGACAGATAGCGTTGACTGAGGATGAGGGTACCAGGACTAGAGGTGGCCCAGATAGGGACCTTTGATGAGGTGTACCGCAAATATGACCATTCGAGAGCTATACCTACCATTTATGTTGGATCCTTGGCAGGTGTTCAGATGACTTGTTTCAATTTATTTGTACTTTTCAGTTTCTTGTACTTTCCAGTTGGGCTTGTATTCTAGCCCACTTTCCATACTACACTCACTCTGTTTATTATTCATTTTACTCGTGTTTTTATCCTGCTGTGTGCATGGTTGCATGTGTTTATAGGTTATAATGGAAACACCATCCCAGTTTTAGGGAATACGCCTTTTGAAGATAGTCGGCATCCCCTGGCCTATTGAAGGCGGGCATGGGGTAGTCAGGGTATGGGCCTCAGGGAATGGGTCATAACAAAACTAATGATGACATTTTATCCTATTTTGTGGAATTGATGTTAGTTTTTGTTAATGAAATAATTATTAAAATATATTATTATATGGTTTATAATATTTTTATTTTTTCATAATTTTTAATATTAATTGAAGGATGTGGAAAAAAAATGAAATAAATATTCTCCTTAAAGAACATTACATCTTCTTCAGGTATCATACTTAGGATTGCAATAAAGACATCCTCAGTAAAATTAATGAAAAAACTATGGATTCTAGGATGAGGGATGGGATTTGGTGAATTTATTTGGTTAGGTAATTTGTGATCCAAGTAGGTTTTAAGGTGTGACTAATAAAGTATAGTGGGTGGATTTTTATAACTCATGTGAGTGTAACACTAGTAATTTTTTGAAACAATACATTCGTACTGATGTTATCATCCAATTAAATGTGGCAACAATGGACAATTATCAATCATATAAGATATCAGGTTGAAATATGGACTTAAAATGGGGTTTAGTCATGTTTTTAGGACATATTTAACTATTATCCCCTTAGTTTAACCCCTAGTAAATCAATTTTTACCCTCTCCGTAGTAATTAATTTTAACTATTTTCACAATTCATATTGATCAAATATTAAGATAACCTTATTTTAAATAATTAATTATTCAGAATAATAATATTTATTACATTTTCCACAATTCATAATATAGAAGTATAAAATTTTAATTCAAAAATTAGTCACACATATGCGATGAGAAAATTATTTTTTAAAATGAAAATGTTCAGATGTTTATAATATATTTAAATCATATTTCATTATGAAATATTTTAAAATTTATGTTATTGTATTAAAAAATATAAAATATTATTAATATTACATTAATGAAAATTATAAATGAAATTATAAATTAAAAATTATTGAAATTAGAAGTCAATTTACAATTAAAAATCTGTATATTTCACTATTCATAAAAAATGAGACTTTAAGGTAAATCAAAAAATTTCAACATATAAAAATTCTGGCTTTGTTATTTCAAAATTTATTTTTTCTTTTTACAAAAATTTAAAATATGAAAATGATAATTTTTAGATAATATGCAAAAAACATGACTAAATCTTCATCTAGATAATATATAGTTTTATAGAAGATATTTATTTTTATTTAAATAGTTATAATTAGATCATTAATAAAAAGAAATATATTTTATTTATTTCAGACATTTTTAATCCATTTATTTTTAAAACTACAGTTCTTATAATTAATACTGTCCCATTTAAAGGTAATGTTATAAAAAATATTTAAATAATAATATTATAACATAGTATCAAGTTATATTTAAAAAATGATTTATGTGCCATGCAAGCTATAACATAGATTATTTTTATATAAAAAATTTATATCATAAAGTATTTTATTGTTATATTTTCTTCTAGGATTGTTTTTACATGGTTTACACACTATCAAATATGATTTTCATATTTTAAAATGTCAGTGTGTTACATGAAATGATAGTTGTTAATTATTCAGATCATTCTAATGAAATGCTGATTCCAATAAATAAGATGTTTAAAAATATTAAATATTTTCCTTAGGGTATAAATCATTTTTAAAATTATTTACACATTTAATCTTGAAACTCCATTACATCCAATTAAATTCCATTTGAATATCATAAATATTTTATAAAAAATGATTCCAAACATTATTCATTCTTAATTAGAAAACTGAATGTCTATGATATATTTTTTATTTCATAATCATGTAACATTAATTTTCATGGAATTTCTTAAAAATTCACTAATAGTGTGGATACCAACTTCCCATTAAATTCATTTACGAGATTATCATATTTAAATGATCAAAAAATCCTCAAAAAATTCAATAATAAAAAATCCATGATCATTGGATATGAATACACAATCCATCATAATTAGTGAGGAAAAATCCCAAATAATAGAAAATTAAATAACACTTATATTTATTATCATACCATAATATATAAATATATATACGTAATATAAAAAATTACTTTTATTCAAGTCCTGTTATCCTAATATTCTGTGAAGAATTTAAAACTCATCCCCTTTAAATAAAAACACTATTTAATGATATGTGGACAATTCCCCCTCACTCTATCTTGAAACTATAAGAATAATCCCTACCATGCCCCATGATTTTAGTATTTAATTTTATTAATTAAATTTATAATTTAAATTATTTTTCTACATGTAATAAAAAACTAAAATGGTTAGAGATAACTTTTGTTCAAACAAACTTATATGTATTATATGAGTTCAACTAACCCCTAAAGTGACTTTCACTAAAAACGTATTTCTATGTGTCAATTTGTTTACTAAAAAAATAAAAATTTATTTGGTTTTAATGATGTTAAAATATTTTTGTTACAGTGATAATATATTTATCCCAATTGAATAAGTAATTAATAAGAAATAAGATTAAGAAAAATTAAAAGTAGTGATTATTTTTCATATTAACAAATCATACCAATATGTTTTCAAATTTTATTAAAAACAAAATTTTTCAATATTTATAATGTTAAAATAAAAAATGTTGATCATCATTTTTTGTTTCATCATTTAAATGTTATATTAAGATTAGTTTTCTATGTTTTTTGGAATTATTGATATTTTCATGGGGAGTTATCATTAATATCTTATAAAATATGCGGCATTTTGTGAAAACATTATAATATAAGAAAAAATTTAAAATATATGTAGCATTCAAACTCCTTAATTATCTATTTAATATGTAAAATTATACATTTAAAATATTACTTTTCATATAAAAAATCTAGGTTTATTATTTTTAATCCTATGTAATATTATATTTTATCAAAAAGACTCTCTTTAATTTAATTTATTTTAATATTCTCATGGTAATAATATGCATCTATTTAATTTAAAGGCACAGAGATCGTATATTATTTATAATAAATAGATTTATATCAGGAAAATAATAAAATATATAATTATATACTAATTATATATTTCATGCCTAAAAATATACTTTTTCTAAAAAAAATTGTGTTATGTGTCATAATATTTTAATTAATTTTATATCACCCGTAAAAACCTTATTCTATAAAATTATGTTCATATTTGGATTCAAAATACCTTATTTTAATAATATGTGATTTTTTTGTTTAATAAAATGGTATAATAATTTATAAAAAGATACAATTGTAACACATATTAATTGTAAAAATTAATCTATGGTAAAAAAATTTATAAATTAAATTAAATAATTTCTCAAAATGATTAGTTGATTGAATGATATACCCACACTTAGAATATATACTATATTTTATAATTTTGGAGCCACTCTAGGTGAATAATAAATTTTCATTCAATATTAGTGGTAAAATCTATTATCTTACCATATTAAATGGGACTTCTAAGACCCCATTACATGCACAATAAAAATTTAATTACACTTGAACCTATACCCATTATAAATATACTATATACATATACATTAATTTTAGATTATTTATACATATAAAGTGTCTAAATAATTTATTTCTATGAGGTCCTTTAAGAGATGGTTCATATTCTAAACATCAATGTTGTCCACTTCTTAACCCCCATTCATCAAAATCTGTCACATTCAAATAAATCATTCATATTATAAAATTATTAAATTAATTTTATTAATTTTAAATTTTATTATTTTCATGTTACAATAATTATGAACCATTTTCCCTTCCATAAGAAAATGAGAATGTCATATGTGTGTATGTATGGACTACTGCCTCTATGAATAATAATATTTTATCCTTTATAACATCCATAATTGGATGGTTCTAAAATGATTTTTAAGGAATAATGATGAAATTTATAATATCATTAACATTTTATCTGATAAATCATATTCTACCGTTCCTTTTTTCTTTTTAAAATGAAAAGGTTCATCTTTTGTACATGTGAACTACATCTGGAATGGAAATATATATTTAGATTTTAATCACTAACCTAATTACATCATTATATGAATGTAAATAATAACTTAATAAAAATTAATGAAATTAATATGGTTTATAAAGGATTATATTAATATTTAACATTCTAACAATGTACCCACATTTTCTTATAAATAAAAAATGTCATGATAGAAATTATATCTTTAAAAAAATTGACTAAAATAAAAAGGGGATAAAATATGAGATTTTAAAATGATTATAATGTTTATATTCTAGTTACATTGATAATAAAGTAATAATGAACCTCACGAAATTAATTGGTTATCATCAATGTTACATTACAATATGTGTGAAACTATTTAAATAATTATACTTCAACAATCAAAATGAACTAAAAATAACTAATAAATATATCATAATTGATTTTTAATTGATGGGTATATAAGATACTGGATATGATAACTAATATAAAATAGTTTAATATTATTCTTATTCTAATTATATGGGATATTCAATATCATTCATGGAATCTATGAGTAAAAGGGTTTCACCTCATATTTCTTTCCTTGAAAAATGATTTGTATCATATCCTTGTTTTTTATATTTTTGACATAATACTACTTTGATATTATAATATTATCTTCTCTTATTTTATTTTATCTGACAATTAATTTCAATATTTATCTTTTAAATAGTTTATGAATCATATTTAATAACTGATGAAATCATTTCCACATCTCATTTTATATTGATTGACCTATGCTTTATAATAACTACCTAACCTAATTTTTGTTCTATACACTAACTAGGAAAGTATTATATATATATATATATCATTGAAATAATGTTATTTAAAATCCATTAAATATCCAACCATTCTTGGGATTTATATTTTAATGCAATGAAATTTGTAAATTGATTTGTTTACTCAATTCTTTTCCAAAGTCAGGATTATTCAATGTTTATTGTTATAGTATTAAGACATTTTTTTATTATTTCCTATGATAATTATATAATTCAATTCCTCTATATTTACTATTATATGAAATTAATGTATTTATATCTTCATAAAAAGTTAATGATGTTATGAATAATTATCATTCTCACTAAATGGGGTATTTTTCTTCAATATCGTTTTTGACACTTCCACCCTATGGTCCACTTTCCTATTTTTAAATTCAAATATATTTTCATGGAAGTATTTGAATTTCACATCCTAAATTATAAAATTCATCATTTATCACTATATTTATGTTGCGTGGATAAACAAATTCATTTATATTTTTAAAATTTTTTACTTCTATGGTAATATATTTTATCATTCATTACAAATTTCCTCTAAAAAGATTTATTTAATTAAAATTTAATTCTTATTGGAAATAAAATTATATATTATACATTAAAAAACATGTTTTCTTTTTCTATTTTTCTACTAAATGTGGATCATAATGTCTTCCCATTATCATAATGCTAATAAATGTTTTCTAGAAAACATTCTCATGGATTTTCATAAGCATTCATCTTTCCCAAAAATTGATCTAAAATATAGGATGTTATTCTTTATAAAATTTATTAAAATATGAATTTTTTAAATGCTCATTTTGGTTGTGTAATTTTCAATTTCTACCGACTATCATTAGATATTGTGTTATTTATTAACCATTGATCATGAAATAAAAGAAATTTTATTTCCATGGGTTATTAAGGTATGTTAAATGGTTGTAATATTATGTGATACATATATATATTTATATTTAGGGTTGGGGTCCTATAGAACCCACCAATATAGTTGTTATGGTTTTATATCTCATGAGATAATTATATGATATAGGTACATAAATTATTTTCGTATGATGTTATGAGAGGAAATGATGTTAAATCCTTAGTCACTATATTATTAGATATGTTTATATGAATTATCGACACACATTTTTATGGTATAAATTTATTTGAATTAAGAACCAATAATTTTAGAATTTAAATTATTATATTTGTTCCAAAGATACATGTTTATAAAAATTCCAATGTCCTGCAAAATTTTTATGACATATGATTATAATTTAACTATAATTATCTTATATTTTATGTCACACTCTTATTTAATATAACATTTCATAACATTTAAAAATTAAATTCCTATTATCAATAATTCTAAAAAATAGTTATTATTCCATGTTTTTATATGATTTTATCCAATTATAATATTTTATATTATTATTTTATCTAACCCATGATTAAATTGGGATGTTTTTCCTTTAACATTGTTTTAGAGCTCACAAATTTCCTATATTTTCATTCTTTATATTATGAAGATGAGTAAAACCAAGGATGTGTAAAGAATATAGTCATGTGTGGTTTAAAAATAGATATTTGTTCACAAGTATCATTAATGAATTTTCATAGGTATACGATTATCAAAGAATATAAAACTTGATTTCTAATGATTGTGCCAATATTTTTGGATTTTTTATTATATTATTTAAATATATTTATTTTTATAAACATGATCGTGATACAATCTCAAACTGATATGCCACATGAATTTATATATACATTAAGGGTCTTCTATGACCTTATGGGAGAGAGAATATTACTCTATAATCAATAAAAAACAAAAGAAACAATTTTTCCAAGCTTGATGAAAATAACATTGAATATATATACATAGAATGGAATGATATATAAAAATTATTTCATAATCAATTTACAATAAATGGTTCAAATAAACTAAAAATTTATCTTTAAAACTATCCAAGGGACATGTACAACTACAATGGAAAAAATAAATCCTATAAAATAACAGTCTCTATGTGATGTAGTGGGAGAACTCTCACAATCGTACCACAAGAATCCCATACTATGATGATAGAAAACCACACTCCCTCACTATGTTGCCTTTCCTTAACTGCATCAAAATACTTAAATATAACATTGGACCTCTAAAGGGGTGCACATGATGTTATCTAATTGGATTATCAGTACCCAGACTAGGTGTTCCATAACTAGTCTATATAAAACATTCCTAGATTTCTAAACATTAAAGAATACTATTCATGATATCTAGTTTAATATTATTGTATCAATATCATGGAAAAAAATATTAATTTACCATATTTTCTTATTTCAAAAATAATCATTGTAAATTAGATTCAATGAAATCTAGATACATATATTAAGGCGATTTATTAATGAAAATCATTTTTGACATAACAAACTACATCCATGGGGGCACAAAAAAACTAATAATTTCCAACAAAGATGTAAAATCACATCATGGATCACACTAGGTAATGATTTCTATGACACTAGAACAAAACATATAAAAAATGCAATTCAGTTTTCTTGACATATGCATCAAATATAGAGATCAGAGTGACACCCCAAAAAGTAAATCCACAAATAGTTTTTACATGTCCTTGTATCAAAAATCTTTCAGAGTAGAGGAACACCAAATGAATAATTATTCAAATAGTTTATGAGTACAATTACTATACCTTCAAACCATGCTTCCCATGATTCCCATGTTTTATATTTTCCAAAAAATTTCATCAAATCAATTACACAATTCATTGGTAATACATTTTTCATTCACAAAAAAAATTTGGAAAATAATTTTTATCCAAAACACATATACAGAAATATAAATGTTATCAATCAATCATGAGACTTCATTTGTAAAATATATTTTCAAAACCAGAAAAATTATTTGATCAGAATTAATATATATAGAACCACTTGTAACATCATGAGCATCCAAAGTTTTCTTCTTTTAGAATAATTCTTTAGCTTGTGTTATACGTAGCTCCGAGTTCTTTTACACCACGACCAATAAAACGAACTGTTTAAAAAGTAGTTGTGATTAGTAATACGATGTATTTCAAATTTTATATCTCTTTTCAAAATGGACTTCATTTTTGGATTCAAAATATCAAAATTAGATTACGGTGATTTTTAGGTATTTTTCTGAAAACTATCAATTTTTTATGAATATTGAAAAATACATCCTTATAATTTAAAACTAATTTTTATGTAATTATTTTTAATTAAAATTTATTTTGAAGTCAAAATTAATACATAATAACTATATTTTTCCCATTTAATTCTTTGGAGTCATTTTATAAATAAATTAGATTTATAAAAATTTTATTATTCCTTTTAACGTCTTATACCCACCTTCATTGCACATTTTCAAATTTACATAAAATGTAATTTTACTGCTTCTGTAAATTGAATTTTATATATCCTAAATACACAATTGTTATTTGTCTGTAAAATTAGGTTTAATATGATGAAAATGATTTTTGGTGAATAGTAACTTTGGAATTTTATTTACCACAGTTTAATGTAAATAGGGTAATTAAAGGTAAAAATAATTTAATAATAATATTAAATTAATCCAAAAAATGTCCTAAATCAATTAGATTGGTGTATTTTGACCAAAATCAAATTTACAACACAAATATGATAATGTTTTATGAACATGTATTAAATATTCACTAGAAATGTAAAATTTTTTTTACATCATTGTATTTTAATTATAATTTTTAGATATTATATAAATATATTTAATTTTGAAACAATGATGTTGAAGTAATTACCTTATGAATTAATGATTAAAATGATTGATATTGTAAATAATAAAATAAATTTAAATTGAATCTTTGGATTCCATCCACAAGTTTTTTTAGATGAATAATACATTTTAGGTTTGATTCAATGTATTTTGTCTGAAGTAATCATGTTGTGATGACATTAACAAAAAAAATACTATATAGTGTCAAAATTTAGATAAAAGAGTTCTTAAAACAAGGACTATTTTATGAATCACTTGAGGTTAGATTTCCATTTTATAATAACTATATTAACCCGGTAGTATAAAAATTCATGAAAACATAGTAAAAGAGAATCTTTTTAACTAAGCATTAATTGTAAAAGATAAGGTTAATATGGTAACCTAAACATGTCTAAAACCTATTGGTTGAGCCGATATTGACCCATACTACCCTTATCCTTGATATAAACCCATTTAATGAAATTATTAATTTAAAATCATATTATAATAAATTAATATTTCATGCCTTTCCTAAAGCGACCATCAAAACTTTTATAAAAAAATAATTCCCAGTATCCTATATTCAAACCTCAAAATCCATTTCCCTCTACCAACCATTGCTAAAATATCCTCCCAACTACTATCACCTCAAACTGGAGGTCTTACTTTGATTAAAAAAACTTCATAAGGAGAATTTTTTTCAAATAAAAATGAAGGACTCAAAGAAGAGGTAATTATTTCATCACCTCTTTAAATGTTCTTTTCTTCTTCTAATTCATATTTCTTGGTTGATTCCATAAGAAAAATTAAAAACCTAGTAGATTTTACATTTTTATAATTTTTTACAAATATTAAAAAACTATATTCATTATTCTATCCATCCAATGAATGAAAACATCACCATATGTGCGTATGTGCGGCTTACCATCTCCACATCGTGGTGTAGTATATTTTTCAAAACATCATCATTTGTATGAGTATAATAATGAGTATAATTGATTTAAATAATAAATATTACATGTTAATTATTATGTATATATAATAAACAACCTAATTACATATTATTAAACCAGTAATAGAATGATATTGTCCCTCGAGGTACGTACACCTTACCATCTCTATCGCGAGATGAGATTGTGTTCCCCATAATAACCATTCAATAATAATATTCTTTTGATGATTTAAAATAATTTTTTTGAACATAATATCATTGTATATATGAATAAAATACATCCTATCCATAATAACCATGACTTACATAACACAAAATAGGGCGGAAAATGAATCAGTTAACACCTGAAACAATAATAGTACTGAAATATTATTAACAAAGAAATATTATAGGATCATAAATGATATCATATTTATGTATGATGTTCTTGTATACTATAATAACCATTATTTTACCATTATAAAAGATGTTAACATACCCTCTACTATGGAAAAGTAAAAGGTAAGGGTTAATTCTAAAATCTCTTTATTATCTGAGGTGGTTTATATGTAAGTATCAACTAGGACATCTTTATTATCCACCTATGTGTTTCATAGAAATGTATTTGAAAACATTTTAAATAAATCCTTGACTATGGCCTAAAGTCAATTATACCATTTGTTTGACTTTTTATAAAATGTATTGGAAGAAATCCTAAGGTCATTTTCTAAAAAAGGTACTTTATAAACTTTTCAACAAAATATGGAAAGAATGTACTTTTTTAACTTATACAGTGGGTGTTGATATTTTCTGCCATTATAACAACTTCGAAGCATACCATAAAATATTATATGCATATTTTCAATATAAATGTTTTCTTTTATAATTAATTGACTTTTAAATGATTTCAATGTAGAAACAAGTATTTCTAACATATTTTTTTTGGATCGATTTCATCTGTGTTAAAATCAATTTTTGGATTTTTTGTTTAATTTAAGTTGATTAATTATGATACAATATTCTATATTGTGTAGATAGATTTATGATATTTTTTACCATGGTCGTGCTATTTTGATTCCATTAATGTTTTATGGTCAATGTAATGATAATTCAAATCCTAGTTTTAATATTAATGTTTATATTATGTTTCACCCCTTTCATATGAGAAAATCATAAGACATAGTATGTGATGGGTGGGGCCCACTATAGCCCCTTGTTGCATCAGTAGTTATAATGATACAAACTAATGCATTGGTATTGGGCCTGGAAATTATTTTTATTTATAGTCTTGGCACGAGGCCTTGAATATTTGGTTATAATATCCAGCTTTATTCATTCCATCATTATGATATTATTAATTAATATTACATGTGATTATTAGACTAGTAGAATATCCACAACAATATGTGAATGTAATTATTTGATTTAACATTGCAATATTATGGTGATGTTTAAGTTTAATATGATTGTGTTTTCGTCTTATAGATTTCCATAAATTTTAATGCTTATTTAATATAACTTCTTATATATTGTAATCCATACTAAAAATCTGAACTCGCCACTTTCTTATGAAGTATTTTTTCAAGGATGCGAACATGTATATTCTAATTGACCTTCAAGGATTGGATAAGGGATATGAGTGTGTTCTAAAGAGACACAATTTTGTTATTTTCATTTCATAATTTAATGTGAATCTTGTGTATTTATCTAGTAAATCCAACGATACTAAACTAAATGGTATTCTAGGACATGATTTATTGTGATTATTACAATGATATGAAATAATGCATTGACAATAGATAACGGGGGTCGGGGAATTATAGTTTGTATCAGAGGATATTTAGTACAAACTTTGGAAACTAGATTCATAAAAACAGTGATTAGAGTGTAAGGGTTGGTGTCTTGAGAACCAACTGTTTTTTAATTTGATTACATGAATGTTCACTTATTATATGTTGTTCATTGTTCTGCATGACTATAATATAATAATGTCCTGGAATATTTGTTGCATTAATAAGGTCATAGTATATCCCCGCTATGATGAGAACCTTGAAATGCTATAACAATATTCTTAAATAAAGTTTTTCTGTTGGATGACATAATATGATAGGACACATAGTATACAGACCGTCATGTGTGAGTACTCATAAGAAGACGAGACTCTCTCTCATAAAGTTCGCACTTGGTAATCTCCAAGATAGAAGATTGTAAGAACAGACCCGCCAGTAGTAATTCCTCATGTCTTGGTGTCATCAGATATTTCTATCTGCGAGCGTGTGTAATGGTCCTTGGACTGGAAGATTATCATTAACTCATGTCATGACTCGCATACTTAGATTTACTGATGAAAACCGTCACGCAGACAGTTGGCGGGAAGTAGGGTATGTTGGGTGCATCACGAGTGACATGTTGTTAATGGATAAGTCGAGGAAGGATTTGTCCCTTCCATTTATGGAAGTTGATATCTCGGCCGTTTGATTGAAATAGAACTGTCACATTAAATTCCATGGTCATTGTGTAAACGACGAGTTTATTTCAGGTAGTCAAAGAATGACATATCAAGCATATAGGTTTATGACACTGCCATGAAACCTACTTGATGAGATATCAAGACAAAGGGATTAAATTACACAGTAAGCGTTCGTATGAGGTGATACGTCAATGCGGCGTCAACTTCTTTCTCTTGGGTGCCTTGACCCGTTGCTAGATAGTAATCTTAGACTTTAGGCAAGCCCACCTAATGCCAACGAGAAAGAGGCCTAGAGGGTTACACACTAAGTGTATCTAAGTATCTCAAATTGAATAATGATTATTCTTGAACGTGGTTTAATAATAATTCAAGGAAGCCTAAGTTGTTTTAAATGATGGAAGAAAAATAAAATAAAACAAGTACACACTGTGTATTTATTATTACATGCCGTGTAGTTTTATTTTGGAAATAAAAATAAAATAAAACAAGTACACGCCGTGTATTTATTATTACATGTCGTGTAGTTTTATTTTGGAAAGTAAATGAATAAATGAAAACAAGATATACATGCTGTTTATATTTAATGTATACGCCGTGTAGTTTTTAATGAAAAACAAGTACACTCCGTGTATTTATTATTACACGCCATGTAGTTTTTCCAGTCGGGATTTTGAGGATATAATATTGTTTTAAATGATATTTATTATAATTAGTGTGGGCGCATGTCAAGGAATTATCTATTCAACATGGGGGTTTTAAATAAGAGTCAATGAAATAAATAAAATGCGTAACGTGTTTATTTATTGTCATAATTCTATAACCCCACACAACCGATTATAAATATCCTCACAAACCCAACTCTTTTCTGACACACAAGAGAATTGTTGTGCACAACATCTCTGGAGAATTATTTAAAGACCGAAAGAACTTATTCCTCCAAGAACGCTCTCCAGACTGAGAGAGATCCTCTTCCATCGTATCAAGATGAGCTAAGGCAGACAACGCAAGCAAAGGCTTCTCCACACTAGCACCCGAAGAATCCTTTGGCGACGTCTAGAGATACGAGGTACACGTGTGGATCACTGCTAGAGGGAGTCTACACTTGGCTGCTGCCACGCAACGAAGGATCACATCGAAAATGTGATCGAGAACATCAACGAAGAAAGATCACCCAAAAGGTAATTCTTTATAATTAATTAAATTAATTATAATCAACTTGTAACGATCCTTGTTTGTGGTTCCGGGACAAACCATCTTCTTTGTACTTTTCTGTGATTCGATCCATGGAGACTGGCGTTTATCATCGTATTGATCCTGGATTGATCATTTCTAATGACAAAAATCCAAGTGGGTACATCCACCCACGTGCTTCCGCTGTGCTCGGAACCTTCAAATTGTATCACAGGGAGGATACAACGTTGATTATAGTTATTTAATTTTCTTTGATAATTTACTAATTCATATTTCATTCAATTCGAAATAAAATGTTCTATAAATCTGAATTAACGAGATATATTCTTCCTCATTCATTTCTCGATTCATATTACAGAAACGACCTTTTAATTTTAATTTTGATTAAAATAACAATGACGAACTCATCCGGAGGAGCCGTTCTTTCTGTATGTACAACACGGGATTACACGGTGTGTAACTAAAACTAAACGCCATGTACTTAGGTTCAACGAACTAGCACTGGTCTGCCAAACCACGCCGTGTGAATTGATTATGCCTAAGTTTTAATCATGCCGTGTTGACCAGAATAGAATGGCACATGGAAACCAGAATACACGGCATGTATGTTGGAACAAAACGCCGTGTAGTCCGTTCCGACCCAGGTGAAACTGTGTACAAAGACTAGCCGCGTACCGCGTACACAGGATCGCCATGCCGGTTATGGTGTAACAAGGAAGTACACACCGTGTATGGTTCATCTACATGCCGTGTACTCTAAAATTTCCAAAGTACAGAAAACATGCCAAATCCCCGACGTGTACTTTGGATAAAGGGTGAAAAGAAAAATACACGCCATGTAATTATAAACTACACGCCGTGTACTTTCCAGAAATGGAATTTTACCAGGTTTCCTCCAAATGTACAAAGACCCATACAAAGAATATGGATGAGAGGAATCTCAAGGAAATTCATAAATGAATTTAAGATAAAGAATTGATTAATTATAAGATCATAATTAATTGAATTCGAGTGCGTCTTATCTTAAATAAAATAACGATTAAAAGAATTTGAATTCTAAATATGCGTAAGTGTCATTGCATACTATGGATGATCATGAGCTAGACCAAAGACCCTTTTTATGTGTATGGTTTCATTTAAATTTATTTAATTTAAATTTGTTGGCCTGCGAGCCTTCTTCCAATAAAATATAGGGCCTGCATGCCCATGGTTTCTTTAATGTAAACCCATGTAATGGAGGATCTCCCAAGATAGAGGAGACAGTTCAAAACCCAAAGCTGAGGTGAAACCAACACAAGAAGATAAAAACGTGGACAGGTGGGAGCTGCAAAACACGAACCATCAGGTTCAAGGTGTTTTCCCTAGGTCAGGGTTAGCTTATCAAAACCGCTAGATAAGCTAACCAAATAGAAGCTCATGATCATTCCATTTTATTTTATTTTTGTCATATTTCATGGTTTATTTATTATGTACGTGTTGTCGCAATAAAATAATTAATAAAATGAACAACCATGCAAAGATGGAATAAAATAAAAATCGGACTATGCGTAAACATTATCGGAACATGGTTAATCACTTAAGCCAGCATCACATAATATTAACAAGCATGTGATAATGCAATGATATGCATAAAGAAAAAAATCCGTCAATACCATATTATGTCAGCCCAAGCCTTCCGTTACATGATTAAGGGAAAGACTCAATAAAACTATATGTTTGACCAACCCTTGTTGGGACACTTACTTTTATAAAGGAAGCCCTTATGAATGGATTCGGGTTGACTTAACCATATTACATCAAGAGAAGTAGCCCATGCTAGACTTGATTTAATTTTGGAGGCAAGAGTTGAGGAAATCCAAGTCAGGATTTCAGGATTGGGGAGTCCACTCAACAGATCAAGGAACTGTAAGCTCACAGTTGGCAAAGACCTGCCTACCTAAATACCTTCAAATAGCTTGACCAACCCTTGTTGGGGTTATGCGAAGGGGAATATGGATCCTTGACACTAGAATGTTAAAGCAACTAGAAATTCTGAGTTCAATGGTGAGGGCCATTGGGACTTGATATAATAGTGGGAGAATTAATAAAATTTATTATTTCTCATAAAAATGTAATCAAGAAAGCACTAATAAATCTGCTCTTTTAAATTGTAGAATCAAGATGACAAACTCGTCAACCACATTTTCTCTGTGATCAATAATGGATAAAGACAATATCCTCACCGGCAGTAACCTTCAGGAATGGTTTAGGCGCCTTCGGGTTATCCTACGCCATGAATGAACATTTTACGTGCTGGAGTCCTCACTTCCTGATTCCCCTGTCCCAGGGGCGAGTGATAAAGATTTCCTAGTCTATGATAAACATTTGAACGGCGCTCTTGATGTTCAATGTTTGATGTTGTTATCTATGTCTAGTGAGTTCATGAAGTCTCATGAAGACATGGATTCCTACATCATGCTCGAGCACCTCTGTGGTCCATACCATGAGAGATCAAGACAGGAAAGGTTTCAGATATACAATGCTCTATTTCATCGCAAGCGTGGAGAGGGTGCCCCAGCTAGGCCTCAAGTAGTCAAGCTCATTGGCTACATTGACCACTTGGAGGTTCTAGTGCTTAAACTCCCTGAAGAACTGGGTACCGCTCTCATTCTCGCATCACTCCCCCAGAGCTTCTCAAACATTGTTGTTAATTTCAACATGAGCAATATTGAGAAGTCTCTATCTGATCTTCTTATCCTTATTCACCAAGTGGACAATGACATGAACCGTGAAAAGCCTTCTGTCATTATGGTGAATAAAAGGAAAGGGAAGGTGAAGATCTTTAAGCCCAAAGCTTCTTCAAGGCCTTCCAAGAAAAGGAAGATCAAAGGGGAGGCAAAAGAACAAGATGTTGTTTGTTTCGCATGCGGCAAGAAGGGCCACTGGAAGATAAACTGCACCCAGTCAAGGAGGCAAGGGGAAGCTTCAGGTGCATTTATTATCGAATGCAATCTATATATTTCTACTAATTGGGTATTAGATACTGCTTGTGGTGCTCACAACTGTATCCAAATACAGGAACCAAGTAGATTCATGAAGATTGATCTAGGGGAGGTAGATCTACGAGCAGCCAACGGAGCCAGACTCGCTGATGTAGCTGTCAGAGACAACCACCTCACATTACCTACTAGGATGGTCTTGGTTTTGAAAGGTTGTTATTATGTTCCTTCTGTTACTAAAAACTTTATTTCAGTGTCCAGATTAGATACTGATGGATTCATATTCGTGTTTGGAAATGAATGTTGCTACTTTTATAAAGATAGAATTTTTTTGGTAGGACACATTTATATAATGTCCTTTATGTGTTAGACTACACAAACCAAGTAATGGCAATCGATAACAAAGTTAATTCACATAACTCATACCAAACCCAACTTTGGCATCACTGGATACTTCATGTCAATGAGAAACGTTTGACAAAATTACATCAAGATGGGTATTTAGATTCTTTCGAACTAAAACCACTTGGTGTATGTCATGCGTGTCTAGAAGGAAAATGACCAAAGCCCCATTTAGTGGGAAAGGTGAAAGAGCTAAAGAGAATCTAGAATTAGTTCACACATATGTGTGTGGACCATTTCCAGTTGAATCAAGGGGTGGTTTCTCGTACTTCATAACTTTTACAGATGATTTTAGTAGATATGGATATATCTATTTAATGAGGTATAAGTCAGATTCTTTTGATAGGTTCAATGAATACAAGAATGAAGTTGAGAACCATCTTGGAACAATATTAAGAAACTCTGCTCAGACAGAGGAGGAGAATATCTTAATCAAGACTTCACTGATTTCTTATGGGAGTTTGGTATTCTATCTCAACTCACTCCTCCTTACACACCACAGTGGAATGGTGTAAGTGAAAGGAGGAACTGCACCCTATTGGACATGGTTAGATCAATGATGAGTCACGCGAGTCTTCCATTATCCTTTTGGGGATATGCATTACAAACAGGAACGCACATACTAAACCAAGTACCAACTAAATCGATAAATGGTATTCAATACGAATTATGGAGTGGACACAAAGCCATGTTATCGAATTTACATGTGTAGGGTAGTGAAGCATTTGTTAAGGCCTCTTCAGGTAACAAACATTCACCCTGAGGCACCAAGTGTATCTTTATAGGATATCCCAAGGAAACAAGGGGATATTACCTATAAAACTCCTCAGACAAAAAGGATACAGTGGCAAGACACGCCATATTCCTTGAGAGGGAGCACATCTCTAAAAGAGATAATGGGAGCAAGATAGACTTAGATGAAGTCGAGGCTCAAGATACACATGATTTGGTATAAGAACGGATTCCACAAAGCCCCGTGGAAGAGAAATTTGTTCCAAAGACACAAGAACTGCGTAGGAGCATGAGAGAGGTGAGAGAACCAGAACGATATGGTTTTCTTGTCACCGAGGATGGTGACTCATTATTGGTTGACAATGATGATCCTCTTACATACATGGATGCAGTTGAAGGCACAGACATTGCCAAGTGGCAAAAATCCATGAATTCTGAAATGGATTCCATGTACCAAAACCATGTCTGGATTTTGGTAGATCATCCATTTGATGTAAAGCCTATCGGTAATAAGTGGGTATTCAAGAAGAAACTGGACATAGAGGGGCAAGTCAGCACCTACAAGGCACGACTAGTTGCAAAAGGTTTTAGACAGCGTCAAGGAATTGACTATGATGAATCCTTTTCATCAGTTCCAATGCTGAATTCCTTTAGAATTCTATTGGCCATTACTTCTTAACATGACTATGAAATTTGGAAAATGGATGTCAAAATAGTTTTCCTTAACGGGAACATCCAGGAAGATGTCTACATGACACAACCTGAAGAGGTTGTGACTCCAATGGATGCCAAAAACGTATGAAAGTTACAGAAAACCATTTATGGATTACAGAAAGCATCATGGTCATGGAACATTCATTTTGATGAAGCTGCTACGAAATTTGGATTTATTAATAATGAATGTGATCCTTGTTTCTACAAAAGGTTTAGAGGAAGTGCAGTTGTTTTATTAATAGTATATGTTGATGACATATTGCTAATTGGAAATGAAGTACCTGTCTTACAGTCAGTTAAGGCATGGTTTCATAAATGATTCTCCATGAAAGACATGGGCGAGGTGGCATATATTTCTTTGGGATCAAGATCCATTGTGATAGATCCAAGAGAATGATGGGCCTGAGTCATTGTACATACATTGACAATATACTAAAGAGATTCAGTATGGAACAGTCCAAGAGGGGATTCTTTCCAGTGTCACATGGCATTCATCTTTCCATGAAAATGTGTCCTCAGACACATGAGGAATGAAATAGGATGGCAAGGATCCCTTGCGCATCCGCGATTGGGTTTGTCATGTATGATATGCTATGTACGAGGCTAGATGTTGCTTATGCATTAAGTGCGATAGGAAGATATCAAGCTGATCCAGGGGATCACCATTGGATGGCAGTCAAGACTATCCTTATGTATCTAAGGCGTACTAAGGATATGTTCCTGGTTTATGGAGGAGATGAGGAACTAGTCATCAGAGGACATGTAGATGCTAGTTTCCAGACTGATCAAGATGACATGAAGTCACCGACTAGATACATCTTCAGTTTGAATGGAGGTGCAGTGAGATGGAAGATCTCAAAACAAAGTGTGGTGGAAGATTCTACAGTAGTGTCCGAGTATATCGCAGCTTCTGAGGAAGATAAAGAAGCAGTATGGATGCGAAACTTCATCTAAGAGCTGGATGTTGTACCGAGTAGTAAAGATCGTATCACACTCTATTGTGATAATATTGCAGCGATGAAACTTGGAAAAGAGCCAATATCCCATCAGCGGACAAAGCACATACATCAGAAGTATCATCTCTTGGGGGTTTTTTCTCAGAGAGGTCAAGTTGCAGTAAGCATTATTTCCATGGAAGACAACATGGCGGACCCATTGACTAATGCCTTGACTCGGCAGAAACATGATCATCATGTGAGGTCTAGCGGACGAAAAGTCGTAGGCAGTTTGGCTCTAGTCCAAGTGGGTGTTTCTAAGGGTTGGTGTCCTAAAAAAAACTTTTTTGTACTTTGATTACATGAATGTTCAATTATTTTATATTGTTCATTATTCTACATGACTATAATATAATAATGTCCTGGAATATTTGTTGCATTAATAAGGTCGTAGAAGATCCCCGCTATGATGAGAACCTTGAAATGCTATAAAAATATTCTTAAATAAAGTTCTGTGGTTGGATGACATACTATGATAGGACACATAGTATACAGACCGTCATGTGCGAGTACTCATAAGAAGACGAGACTCACTCACATGGAGTTCACACTTGGTATTCTCCAAGATAGGAGATTATGAGAACAGACCCACCAGTAGTAATTCCGCATGTTGTGGTGTCATCAGATATTGCTATCTACCAGCATGTGTTATGGTCCTTGGACTGGAATATTATCATTAACTCATGTCATCACTCGCGCACATAGATTTACTGACGAAAACCGTCATGCAGACAGTTGGCGAGAAGGAGGGTACATTGGGTGCGTCACGAGTGACATGTTGTTAATGTCTAAGTCGATGAAGGATTTGTCCCTTCCATTTATGGAAGTTGATATCTCGGCCCTTTGATTGAAATAGAACTGTCGCATTAAATTCAATGTCCATGGTGTAAACGACAAGTTTATTTCGGGTAGTCAAAGAATGACATATCAAGCATATAGGTTGATGACACTGCCATGAAACCTGCTTGATGAGATATTGAGACAAAGGGATTAAATTACATAGTAAGCATTCATATGAGGTGACACGTCAATGCAGGGTCAAATTCTTTCTCTTGGGTTCCTTGACCCGCTGCTAGACAGTAATCCTGGACTTTATGCAAGCCTGCCTAATGCCAACGAGAAAGAGGCCTAGATGGTCACACACTAAGTGTATCCAAGTATCTCAAGTTGAATAAAGATTATTCTCGTACGTGGTTTAATAATTATTCAAGGAAGCCTAAGTTGTTTTAAATGACGGAAGAAAAATAAAATAAAACAAGTACACGTCGTGTATTTATTATTACACGCCGTGTAGTTTTATTTTGGAAAGGAAATGAATAAATGAAAACAAGATATACATGTTGTGTATATTTAATGTATATGCCGTGTAGTTTTCAATGAAAAACAAGTACACGACTTGTATTTATTATTACACGCTGTGTAGTTTTTCCAGTCGGGATTTTGAGGATATAATATTGTTTTAAATGATATTTATTATAATCAGCATGGGTGCATGTCAAGGAATTATCTATTCGACATGGGGGTTTTAAATAAGAGTCAATGAAATAAATAAAATGCGTAACGCATTTATTTATTCTCATAACTCTATAACCCCACACACCTGATTATAAATATCCTCACAACCCCAACTCTTTTCCGACACACAAGAGAATCATTGTTCACAACATCTCTGGAGAATTGTTTCAAGACCGAAATAACCACTTCCTCCAAGAACGCTCTCAAGACCGAGAGAGATCCTCTTCCATCGGATCAAGACAATATAAGGCGGACAACGCAAGCAACGAATTCTACACGCTAGCACCTGGAGAATCCTTTGGCGATGTCCAGAGATACGAGGTACACGTGTGGATCACAGATAGAGGGAGTCTACACTTGGATTCTGCGACGCAACGACGGATCACATCGACAACGTGATCGAGAACATCAACGGAGAAAGAACACCCAAAAGGTATTTATTTATAATTAATTAAATTAATTATTATCAACATGTAACGATCCTTGTTTGTGGTTCCGAGACAAGCCATATTCATTGTCCTTTTCTGTGATTCGATCCGTGGAGACTGGCGTTTATCATCGTATTGATCCCAGATTGATCATCTCTAATGACAAAAAGCCAAGTGGGCACATCCACCCACACACTTCCACTGCGCCCGGAACCTTGATAGAGTACATTACCCCATGATAGAGTTTTAGGATTAATATATAATAACATCCACAAAAATTTATTTTCGATATTATTTGGGGTTTATTAGAAATGAATCTCCATCTTGTTACTACAAGAATACGTGGTTATGTAATAGATGTATCTAAGAGCGAAAACTCCCACAAGGAGATTCGGGTTTGACCCAAGATATCATTGTACTTAACAAAAGGCCATAAAACACACCCAGTTTGACACTCATATTGGATATTCATAATATAATTGACATTTTATCCACAAAAAATTGAGAAGTATTTATGAATAATTACTTCCCCATTGATAACATTTTTATTATTATTGATTTTATGAAAAAATTGTTCAATTTATGTTATGTATTTTACATGTTTGTAATTATGCATTGTGATTAATAAACTAATCTAGTGAATTCCTTTGTTTATAAATGGATCCTAGTTTAATAAATCGAATTTTTTTCAATGCATATAATCCAAGTAGTGATTTACATCCAATTCAAGATAGTTATAATGGACCTGCTGATGCATTTGGTGAATAACAACTTATAACCATGCCAGAACAAGTCACTTATGTTATGAATAATAACCATACCCATATGGAGCAACCTAATCCACAATAAAGAGGAACAATTTTATACCACTTTATGAGGAAACAACCACCAACATTCAATGGGACTACAAATCCATTTGTTGCACTTGTTCGTTAGAGAAACTAATTCATGCTTTGGGGAGAAGTGAAGGGGAAAATGTTGTCTTATATGTTTATCTCTTCTGAATAGATTTAGACTATTTGTGGTCATTAATTCAAAACAAATTTAAGGATTAAAAAGTATCAAATATATAATTAAGGTGTTTATAGAGATTGTATCATGAAAATTACATTCCCCATGAACATTGAGATGATATGGAAAAGCAATTTTTGAGTTGAAGGAAAAAGGAGGATGATAATGTCACAAAGTATAAGTAGAACATTAAAATATTATAATGTCATGTTACGCATTATATACATAACCCTTGAAGTAATATTGATCGATTCTTTGATTGAACAAATCCATTTCTCCATTGAGAATTAGTCTCACAATCCTTCCAATCATATTTAGATATAGTCTCATGTTCTATAATTATAGAAAATGAATTCTCTATTTCTTATGAATTTAAAGTGATGCAAGTGAAAAATAGATCTACTGAACACTCTGGAAAATGAAATAAGGGGAAGAATAAAACATTTTCTATCCTTCCTATAGTAATTGTGGGGAGAAACACCATGTTGAAGGAAAAAATGGGATCGGGGTTTGTTACATGTGTGGAGAAAAAGGCAACCAAGCTCTTAATTTTAAAAGGAATAAAGATGTTCGTAAATGCTCAATGATACAACTTTATGAAATGGGTAATTATGAAATTGAATATCCTAAACATCAAGGAAACTTAAATTATAAAAGTCCAAGGGAGAAAGGCCCAGATTATGTGATCACAACTGCTGAGCTTGCTGTTCTGAATGACATGATGGCAGATAATTTAATAGTTTCCTCAAATTTAGACAAAGCATTATTTGATTCTGGATCATCGCATTGTTTCATATATTCCATGTTTTCCCAGAAAATTAGATATTCCCAATTTGACTTAACAATAGAGTTGTCGGTCAAGAATTTTAAGGGATCTATCAGATCAGTAGTGTTTTGTTAATCAGTGACCATTATTATATATAAATGTGCTTTATATGCTAATCTCATGTTCAAAACGATGATTGAATTTGATTAAATCCTCTATATAGATTGTATTTCAGACTATGATGTTATAATTTATTGTAAGCAGAATGAGGTTACAATTTTTTATAATGAATAGGAATCCTATATGTTTATAGCAGAAACATCACCATCTGATTCTATTATAGATCCACACCTAGTACCTCTAGTGACATCAATTATTAGGGAGGAAGAGAGTGAAATAACTATGGGGGTGGGGGATATTAATTTATAATAGGTGATGTAACCATTGTTCAAGAGTATGTTTATGTGTTTCTAGAGGATTTTCCCGGGCATCATCAAGAATAGTAAATTGAGTTTTTCATTAACATAATTCCTAGTTCAATGCCCGTATCTGAGACCCCATATATAATGGGCACTGTGGAATTAGTAGAACTAATGAAACAACGAGAGTAATTGGGTAATAAAGGATTAATTATCCATAGTTTTTCTCGTTGGGGAACCCATTTAATTTTTGTAATGAAGAAAGATGGATCTATGTGGTTGTGCATTGACCACATGGAGATCATTGCAATAACAATAAAGAAAAATTATCCCATGACTCACATTGATGATTTATTTGATCAACATAATGGAGGAAAATATTTTTCAATGATTGAACATTGATCTTAATATCATCAGTTGTGCATGATGAAGGAATAAATTCCAAAGACATCATATCCAACCAGGTATGGGCATTATGAGATTATATTAATGACCTTTAGAATGACTAATGCACCCTCTATTTTCATTGATCTAATAAATATAGTTTTGAAGCTGTATTTTGACATATTTTTAGTCATATTTAATGATAATATCTTGGTATACTCAAATATCTATGATGATCATGAAAATCACATTCGCACTTTTCTGAAAACAATTAGAAGACATTATTTATATGTGTCATTTTTCAAGTGTGAATTCTGGATTTAGGATATTTCTATTCATGGTCATAATGTCTCTATGGATAGAATCTATGTGGAACCTTCAATGAAAAGTGAAATCCACAATGGCTAGTACCGATGAGTATAACTGAGTTACATATTTTTATTAGTTTATATGGTTTTGATCAGTGTTTCATCTAGAATTTTTCCTAATTGTTTAAGACATTAACAATGCTCACATGTAAAAGGGATTTTTTTTAAAAAAATGATTATTTCTATGAATTGAAGATAAGATTATTAAATGCTTCAATATTGACAATACCATCGAGGAATAATGGGTTTCTTATATATAGTGATGCATCAATGAAATGAATTGGTTATGTAATTATTCAAAAAGATAGATTTATTACCAATGAATCTATAAATCTAAAAATTCAAGAACAAAACTATTCAACTAATGATCTGGAGTAAGTAACTGTAATATTTTCTCTAATTATATGTAGGTACTATCTATATGGTGGAGAATGTTTGATATATACTGATTGCAAGAGTTTGAAGTATATTTTCTCACACAAAGAACTCTACATGATGCAATGGTGATGGAATGAACTAATCAAGGATTATGATTGAAAAATACACTACCACCTAGTGAAGACATATAAGGTGGATGATGCTTTGAGCAGAAACGATCAAGGAGTTCTAAAAAATGAGAGATGAAAGGTATCCTATATTCAAGGATCTAGTAAATATGGATATTGGAATAATCATGAAAGGGGAAACATCAATAAACTTTTAAATGGCTGCCTAACCATCTATAATATAAAGGATAAAAAGTTCCCCGACCGATGATGAGTAGTTTGAAAATAAAATTAATGTGGTGGATGATGGGAGATTTATTGACTTCGTATATGAAGATGGAATTTTGATATTTAGGAAGAGGATTTATGTTCCCAATATACCTGATCTAAAAAGGTACATGTTGGAAGATGCTCATAGCTCCAATTTATCTATACACGCTGGAAGCACAACAATGTATAGTGATTTTATGGAACATTTTAGTGGGACAACAGGAAGAGGGTGATTGCTGATTATGTGTCAATATGTATGGTATATCAATAGTTGATGGTGGGAGGACAATATCCTAGAATGGTCATGGAACCTTTTCCAATATCTGAGTGGAAATGGGATTATATTACGATGGAAGTTTTCATGAGGAAACAAACAACTCGTAGAATGAATTGTGGTATATGGGTCACTATCGATCGTCTTACCATGCCTGCTCATTTTATTTCAAAAGGATAATATTTACCACTTGAAATTTTTGCATGAATATATTTTAATGAAGTTATAAGACTTCATGGTTTACCCCTATCTATTAGTTATAAACATTATCCCCATTTTACATCAATATTCTTGAAATTTCATCAGAAATCCCTAGATAGTTAATTTCGTTTAACCAATTCCCACCACCCTGAAACTGATATAAAATAAAAATGGACCATTCAAACCATACAAAACAAGTTGATATCTTGATCACTTGACTTTAATGTTATGTTGGATCAGTATTAACCATTGGTATAATTTTTAAATAACAATAGCTTCCATTAAAGTATTCTAATGAAACCATATGAAGCGTTATATGGGAAGAGTTGTCGCACACCAACTTGATTGGATGATGTTGGTGAAATAAAACTCATATGCCTAGAACATGTTGACAAAATAGTGAAAAATGTGGAGATTACCCATACCCACATTAGAGCATCACTTAGTAGGCAAAAGATCTATGTCGATAAGTGAAAGAATGATATGGAATTTCAAGTAGGTGATCATGTTTTCATAAAGGAATAGTTATGAAAGGGTATTGTATGATTTGGTAAGAAGTGTAAATTAAGTCTGAGATACATCAGAACATTCAAAACTATTGAACAAATTGGAGTTTTAGCATACTATTTTTCAATTCCACCACATCTCTCAAAATTTTATGATGTGTTCCACGTATCACTATTGAGAAAATACATGCATGACACAACACATGAACTCACCAATGAAGAATTAGAACTGGAACCCGATCTGTCCTATTGTGAATATTCTATCATGATTCATGATACTAGAGAACAAGTGTTGAAAAACTAGACAACTCATCTGTAAATGTTCTTTGTTGAAACAATAAAATGGAAGGGGCCACATGCAAACCTAGGGAACATCGGATCAAGAGTCACCGAAAATCATTTTTTGCAGTAATATTCTATAAATTTTGAATACAAAATTATCTGAATGAGTGAAAAATGTAACACCCCATTATTCCACGGTACAACTCTCTTTGAATAATGAATATCTTGCATTGTACGTAGCTCTGAGTTTTAGCACTCCATAGCCAATCAAACTATCTATTTAAAAAGTTATTATGAATTGAAATAACCCCTTTTTTTAAAAAATAATTTTCTTTTCAAAATGGACTTTATTTTTGGATTTGGAATATCAAAATTAACATAGGTTAAATTTTTTGAGATTTTCTGAAAACATTCAACTTATGATAAATAGTGGATAACACTGTGTAATAATTTAAAACTGAATTTATTTAAATAATTATTGTAAATATAAATTTATTTCAAAATAAAAAAAGATACATAATACCGATATTAGTTCAATTTCATTCATTAGAGTAATTTTAGATTAATATTAGATAAATATAATTTTATCGAACTTTTTATTGTCATTTACCCATCTTCTATGAACATTTGTAAATTTGCATAAAATGTAAATTTATCTCTTATGTGAATTGAATTTCAAAATCTGACAAACATGATTGTCATCAGTATTTAAAATTTGGTTCAATATAATGAAAACAAATTTTTGTTTCATAGTAACTTTTTTATTTTATTCACCACAGTTAATAGTTAATAGGGTAATTAAAGGTAAAAATAATATTATAATAATATTAAATTTCCCCAAAACATGTCCTAATTCATTTGGGTAAGTGTATATTGACCAAAATCAACCTTATTAAAAAATTATTATCCTTTTTGATCCACATAGAATAGATTAGAAAATTTATTATATATTATTTAAAGAATAGTTAGTGTTAAGTTCAATGTTTAATAACTAAATCAATTTTAATACTATGTAATACAGAAGATAAATTTAACTATAAATATTCTTTTGAACGGTAAAAATATTTTTTACAACATATTATTCTATTTATAATTAATAGAAATGATATAATTAAATTTATTTTCCCCACAATGATGAAGATGTAATTGACTATTTAATAATGGATTAAAATAATTTAATTTATTAATATTAAAATAAATGTAACATGAATATTTTGATGGAATCTATGAATTTTATTGGTAGATATTACATTTTTTTTGTTGATGAAACGTATTTTATCTATCTAATCAAGTTGGGATGACATTAAGAAAAATCAATAACTAAATTGTTTCAAAATTGACTGAAATGATTTTTAAAAAAAATGATACATTATTGAATTATATTATACTCTTAAATATTTAATATTTGGCCAAATGACATAGATAACGTTTTATATTTCATTATGGATCCACTTTAAGTTTTTTTGGAACATTATTGTAACTATATTAACCATGTAGTACGAAAATACAAGAATACTTAGTCAAAGATAAACTATTAAACTATGGGTTATGTCTAAAAGTTATGGTTAATATGGTGACCTAAAAATTTTAAAACCTATTGTTTGAGAGGATTAAGAAACATCCCCGCCTTATCCTAGAAATAAATCCATTTGTTCTTAGTATAAACTGAATTTAATTTTATAATAAATTAATATTTCAATCATTTCCTAAAGTGCCTCTCACCAATCTTATAAAAAAATTACTTCCCTTTCTCTTAAATTCACATGTATAATGCCATTTGGGTCAGATAACCCCTTCTAAAATCTCATCCCAACAACCCTCACATCTTTTATGTGGCCTTACTTTTATCGTAAATGAATCCTAAGGATCCATTTTTATTAATCAAACGGAAGTACGAGAAGATGGGGTAATTATTTCATCACCACATTCAATGTTTTTTTCTTCATCTACTCCACATTCCTTTGTTTTTTCCACACTAAAATAATACATGAAGTACATTATTTATAATTATATATTATTATAAATATTGTATATCCATATTTTTTATTATATCCATCCAATTAATGAAAATTTTACCATTGGTGTGTACGTATGGCTTACCTTCTCCACCTCATGATATAGTTTGTCATTCAACACTTCATTATTTCGATGTGTATAATAATAAGAATAATATAGGTAAATAAAAAATATAACATGTTAATTATTATTTATACATAATATAAGATACAATTACATATGTTTTCACGCATAAAAAAATTATATTGTCGCTCATGCGTGTGTACGACTTACCATCTCTACGACGCGATAATAATTCGTTCTCCATCAAAAAAATTGAATAATAATTTTCTATTGATGATTAAAAATAATTTTTAATGACATAATATAATTTTGGATATAATCAAATAAATCCTATCCATAACAAACATGACTTACATATCTAAACATATAATGTTAAATGAATCAGTTGACACATGAAACAATGATTATACTAAAATAATATAAACAATGAAATATTAAAGGATCATATAGGTTATAATATATATGTATGTGGTTCTTCTATAATTTAATAAAATTTATTTTAAAATTATACAAGAGGATATAATACCTTCAACCAAGTAAAAGTACATGGTAAGGGTTAATTTTAAAATCTGTTAATTATCCAAGGTTGTTTATACATTAGTATCTACTACGACTTCTTTATCATACACATCGTGTTTCTTAAAAATGTTGTTCAAATTTTTTTAATATTTTATAGACTATTTTTTAAATAAATTTATACCCATGTATTACTTTTTATAAATTTTTTTTGAAGTAAACATTTCTTCATTTTCCAAACAAGGTACTTTTTCACCCATTTGAGAAATTAAGGAAAGAATGTATTGTTACTTTATATAGAGGGTGCATATATTTTCTACCATTATAAAACATTTGAAGCATACCATAAGATATTATTTTAATATTTTAAATATAAAAATTCTCTTTTATAATTAGGTGACTTTTAAATTATTTATATGTAGAATGATATAAAATTATCAATATTTTTTAGATTGATTTCATCTCTGTCAGCATATATTATTGGATTTTAAGTTTAATTGAAGTTGATTAATTATGATACAATATTCCATATTGTATTGATATTTATAGGATATGTTTGACTATGTATATGAATCATTTATACCATTCATGGTTTATGGTTAAAGTAATGACATTTTGTATGCTAGTTTTAATACAAATGATTATGTTATGATTCACCCTTGTAATATGGGGAATGCATTGGACATAGTAAGTGATTGGAGGGGCCCTCTATAGCCACTCATCCCATAGATAGGTATCATGAGACAATATAGTGTTTTGGCATAAGGACTTGACAATATTTTTATTTATAGTCATGGTGCGAACCCTTGAAAATTTTTTAATGATGTCTGACATTATGAATTCCATCATTATGAGATTAGTCATTGATATTACATGTCATTTTTCAATTAGATGAATATTCTTGTGAATAAGTAAATTTAATTATTTGATTTATCATTTCCATATTATACCTTTGTTTATGTTTAAAAGGATTGTGTTTAGTGTAATAAATTCGCTTAAATGTTTATTCTTATTAATTATAACATCCACTATATTGTTATCCTTACTGAAAATCTGAGCTCACCCCTTTATTATGTCTTGTTTTTCCCATATGTGAATAGTTATATTATGATTGACTTGTAGGGGTATGATAATGGATATGCATGTGTCCAATGGTGAAACAATGTTTTTTTCATTTCATAATGAAATTTAAAACTTATGTGTGTATATAGGACTTCCAAGGAAACTAAAATAGTCCTTAATTAAGGACATGATCTCTTGTGATCATTCCAATTTTATATAATAATGTGCTAACTATGGTTAAATAGGGTTGGGTCATTACACGACGTACCTCAAAAATAAGATCACAAACACAATCATTGGGATGCAACAATAATCAATATCTAAAAAAATAATGGTGGTGGAACTTGAGTCAATCTAAACATCACAACATTGATTCTATTTAAAAAATGGTCAATAAAGAATAAATATCATGAAATACCCCATGAACAGACACCCTCCATAACACAATAATCCATAGAAGTCCCATTAGAAGAATATCACACAATGAATCTAGAAATAATGAATAAGAATCCACACCATGAGTCAAAAGGTCTGATAAATCAATGCCATAGTGCTACTATGATTTAGTAAAACTATTTAGAAGATATGATTTATCACTCGAAGAGATGAAGCCCAAACAAAATGTTGATCAATCACTAAATGAGGTGATGTGGATAGATCATAGGTTCCCAAAATCATTAGAGAGTGAAACTAAGATAATATCAAAGAGGCTGCACATATAATGAATAAGGAATCACTCTTACAGAGTCCTAGAAATACACATTCATGACAATTACATGGCATGCAATACCATTACACATTGTGTAATCAATTTGAACTATATACAATATATAACATCTCTATTTTTTATAAAAACAAATTTTTAAACATTACACATATTTTAAACTCTATTCATACTGTGGAACCATTATCAACATTTATTCATCTCATGACATTATCAAGGTAAATAATACATATCATGTACTCCCACTACAAAGCAAGTAAATTTTTGATAGGTTACACAAAATCCATATCTCCATAAAAAAATCCATGAAACATATTGTATTCTCTAATCATGGGGAGAAACTCATAAAATACCATATAAAATTATACTCAATATCCATTAATTAAAAAAATAATAATACCTAAAATTTATATAATTTTTCCTTATAAATTCCAACCATCCATGATAATCCCAAAAAGCAAACAAATAATGATATAAAACCAAAAAATATATAGATATAAAATAAAAAAATAATGTTAACCATATGTTAAAATCTCTTAGCCTTAAGACTTTCCATCCCTTGGAAGTCAGTTAGTATAATTAATTCTTTTAAAGAGGTGAGGGCACTGCTCCATCTTCGATGACTCACACACCCATGTGTCAGGAAAATCTATCTCATGTCTCTGAATCAATCTTACCACCACAATAAACATCCCTCAAAAGAAATTTATTTGAGATTCAATGAGAACTATTAGTTTCTACACAATAAAAACATCTAGATCTATTTCAATCAATTCCAACCAAAGAACGTGGAGGGGGTTATGATGTTATATGTTGAGCTATGATACATGGAAAATATCATTAATTACATCAATAAAAAAATGATAAAAATTAATAAACCTTTCCATGTCACTATATTACATAAAATTGTCCGACATATTATATATACAAATTTTCCTATATAAAAATTCAACGGTGACCAAATTGATGATTGAAATTCAAGAAAACATGTTCACCTATAGAAGAATCCAAAGAAACCCTCTTCCAATCTATACAATATTTATATGGACATTGATTTGTGAAAAGAGTCTAACATATTCCCTAGATTACCATAGAGGTATCTTAAACCACTCCTAGACACAGTAAATAATAATTACACAAATATATCCAATAAACTAGTGATCTTAATGGGAGATCACACAATACCTCGAAATTACCAATTTTTTCAGTGAATGACCACTTTTCTTATATCAAAACCTAGAAAATCCAACATGGTTATCCCATGATCCACCAAAATCGAATCATATTCTTGATGAATATCCTCTATGATCCAAAAATTGTTCTCCATACAATTCTCTTTATGTGGATGGTATGTTGAACCAAACCTAAACAATGTCTCCATAACCCATTGTTTTGTCCTCCAGAACCTTAATGTATTCCATGGATCTCATTATTATTTAATGGTAGATGTAACCCCAAGAAACCAAACAATCTCATACACATATATCCTATAGAGATCACCAACTACTAAGTTTTCATGGATCAGAATTAAGTGATATGACATTTTAAACCGATCAACCACAATCCTGATAATATTCCACCATTTTGAATTCCATGGTAATCCAACAACAATTTCCATGAAATCCTTTTCCCATTTCCAAAAATAAAAAAGTATAGGGTGGATCATAGAAGATGGTTTCATATGATCATCCATTTCTATTGGTAGTTGCAACAGTATGACATATAATTAGCAATGTTAAACTTCATACATATCCTCAAGAACTACATAATCAAGACATAATGTATGATCATAGTTCCTGGATACAAAACAAATAATAAAATATGAAAAAAATCAAAACATATCTATTTTTCAGATTCATGGATGAAAAAGAGATCCTTAATACGTATGATATCATATGTCGAGAGAGGCCAACTATAAATGGTTTCACCACCATATATGATTTCTTGAAATATTTTATACTCATAATTCTATTGAAGTCCCCATATAATAGATTCTAGAATAGAGTTTGGTAGTTGACCAATAGCAACAATCATACCTAAAACATCCTCTTGGTAATCAAAATATATCTGATTTAAATGCCCCATAAGTTTATTATCCTCCTTCAATTGTAAAAAAACCTTTGGTCGTTCTTTCTATCTAAGAGAATCTTAATATAATCCCCCTTTCCTAAGGAGTACAGAATTTCAAACTCAAATCTGTGATGGTATTCCACCCACCACCTGAATCTATTTTTTTTGTTTCTGGAAAATAATTTAGTAAAGCTCTAATGGTCAGATATGATTCTTAAACGCTTTCTTAAAAATATAGTGTTGGAATTTTTTACCCACATTAATAACTGTTGAAGGATAAAAATCATGAGTGGGGTCATCATTTTCAAGTGTATGATACTAATGCCACCCATACATCACCATATTTTATTTCTATTTTAGAAGACAACCCAAACCAATTTTATTAGCACTATAAAAAACCACATTCACCTTATCGGGATTAGGTAACATCAAAATAGGATGTGATGCCAGGTGTATTTTTCTTTTTTTTAATGAATTATTTCACTTTTCATCCAATATAAACTTGACTCAATTCCTAGTAATAAAATTCAATTTTTATTCAAACATTTAAAAATACTTGAATAACTATAGGTAATATCTAAATATACTAAGAAATAATTAAATCTCAAAGATATTTCAGGTTTTATCAATGAGAATATTGCATTCACCATATCTGGAACAACTGATAATCCATCCAACGAAATCACATTCCTGATGAACTTCACTTCATGAATCTATAAATGAATTTCTAATTGAATAACATACAAAAGATTACTCTACATTATATCCATAAGAAAACCCATATTGGTCTATTTCTCATGAATGGATATAAAATAAAAAAAAATATCATCTAATAATACTACCATAAGATTTTCTAGATACATATTAAATATAATATTCATCAATTATGAAATATCTATAAGAGAATTAATCAGACGATATGACATCTAAAGATATATGAAATTTCTACATATGCTTCAAAAATATTTCATCGGTATATCTTTTTCTTATGCCTTGATTTTATAACAACTTTACCAAACATCATGGTTGGAAAACAAATTTAACCCTATTAAATGATCATTAAAATCACCAATATGAGGTAATGTATTCTTATTCTTAACCATTACATTGTCCAAATTATGATAGTCAACAAATATTTAGAGTTAACCACTATCCTTCATTGAATGATAAGTAAGGATGTCCATAGAGAAAAACTATGGATAAAAAAACTGTCATAATCTGATACACCAACTAAAATTTAATCTCATATATCTATACTTTTTCCATATGATAAAAAGGTATTGAAATGTGTCACATTATAAAAACTAGATAAATTTTAAACATAAACTCACTATCATGATTATGAAAAATGATATCATCTAGGAAAACATAATGAATGAAAAAATATAGGAAGATAAAAAAAAGAAAATTCCTCAGGCATAACTGTTACAATAGAAAAAACGATTCTATATCTAAGAATGAAGGTTCTATATGATGAGACCTTGGATACAACCTTAAATTAAACACACATGATAAATTATTGTCTATATGAAATGAGACATACTGGTGACATAAATAACCATCATTAAAATGAGAAACAAGGTAATACATCCCAATGATGATGTTAGATAGACCATGATTGAGATAAAAATATCCCAAACTAACTCATATTCATCAATCAATTGAATATAATAAGGCCACCAAAAACACTAGACATTTATATTCCTACGATGTATGTCATTGTCTTGAATAAAATATAGGAGTTTTGATGTGTGTTTGTGAATATAAAAAATAAATAGATTAGTATGAGAGGGAAGAAACAGTATCGAATAATTCAATCTCTATAAAGAATACAATAATAATGGTTCCTATCATAACTGATGGAACCACTTATTCCTAAAAAAGAAACCTATATACTGTGAGAATAATATTCAATAACAAGGATTTTTTCTATAGGCCTTTATCATTTGATTCATATAACACTGTAGTACCGGCCTTTGGATCAGACGATCCTTGACCATATTAAGGATTTGACACATCCTTAAAGAAATGATACATTTTATCATTATGTCCAAAATTGTTACATATCCTTCTGGGTGAAGGAAAAAAATATTTTTTCCCAGCATTTATACATTGATAAAATGTCATAGGAACACTATTTTATTCTGATGCAGGTGTCAAATATTCTAGCTAATAAGAACCTCCTCCACCACTCTTGTGATGATCTTGTTATTTCCTCTTTTTCTCAGGCATGATAATGAATCATCTACTATGTGGATTAGAATGGGCATAAAATTCATCCATGACTCCCATTTTCATATCTAACATCATATAATTGTCCATATTATTCTCATATGTAAACCAATTCACCATAAATACATTTTATTTGTTATTTAATCACAACCCATGAAAGTAATTCTCTATTTTTAGGTGGTTATTCATTACATCCACTAGTGGAAAATGAAAAAGGCCAAAAAAATAGTGCATTGTGGAACTGAATTCTCTCCTTGATTAAAATATGGACCTCTTGAAACACCACAAACATCAGTTACTAGAGATATTTTTTTGGATGAATAAGGTCTTGAAATCCTTCCAGTCCAATCCCACATACATATTCTTTTATACCATAGAATTCATCCTTCTCATGTAAGAAACCATGATCCCTAACACCACACCTTTAATTTTATTACTTTCATATTTATCAATTAATTAAAAGATATGTTCTAAATTTTCATTTTTTCATATTTCTCTTGATGTTCATTAATACCCCTAAAGCATGATGGTTTCTCACATACAAACTGCCATGATCAATTCTTGTAATCAATAGATCCTATTTGTATCCCCAGAAATGTTTTCTGGACTTGTTTGTCGATTTAATCAATAGTAAAAAAATCGTTTATGATATTCTTGGAATTTTTTTGATATATATGCTGATTCCCATGATGAGAAGAAGCTAATATCCAGTCGATGGAACCCGAGGAACATGTCACTTATGAATATTAATGCACACCAAAATAGAATTAATGAACAAAAAAAATTAATCTCATTTCAAACCTGAAAACCATTATATAAATATAGAATAATGACATAATCTCAAAATAAGAGACACATCCCAGAATCAAATGTAAACATGAGACTCATTATGAAAGAGCCAGCGAGGAACTCAACATAAACATCATATCATGTACCTAAATCCTATCACCACTAAACCAAATGTTCCATCATATTGAAACATGAGGAAAACCCACATTTGATTCTTATCTATGATGAAACTCACATAAATACTCTCTAAAAATTGTACTTGACACCCACAACCATAATAGCATTATAGGTAACCATAATATGATGACTAGAAACCAAGCATCAATAACTAAGAAAGGTAATTATTTTTCCTATCATGAAGGAATTAACATAAACTATATAACTACAAATAAATATACATTGGATGAAAATAAGAATATATATTTCATAACCAATACAGAACAACAGAAGTGATGCAATTGAAATAAAAGTAAATTAATATCCAAGAGGATCATCCAAATATAAAGGAAAACAAAAGTAAACCTGAAACACTAGTGGTTTTTATGTGATTGAGTGGGAAAACTCCCACAATCTCACCACCATCAACCCAATCCTAGATAACATAAAACCTTGTCGGATTAGGGTGGATTCCTTTCATTAACATAATGTGATGAAAAAACAAGGTCAACACATATTATAAGGGTTGTGTGGGGTGTGAGATAACATGCTTTATTGAATCCCACCTAGGTGTTCCATAATAAGACTCAATAAAATAATCCATGTATGATCATCATTAAAAAACATAAAGAATTATATCAATTTTAACAGTTTTATGTCAATATATCATGATAAAATAAATATTCCCTTTTGTATATTTTTTTAATAAACAAGTGTTACTAATTTAAATTCTTTTCATATATGTATTTATGGAAAATTTCTAAAAAAACAAATATGGTATCAAATATCTATTCAAATCCCTCGAATTAAACCCAATACAGTACAAGATAAACCGTATGTAACGTCACATTAAGGACCAAATTGGGATGTGATATCTAGGACACTCAAACCAAACATATAAAACCATGATCATAAAGTATATAGATATATGCATTGAACCTATTGTGTGGAGGGACACAATATAAACTGAACCCTCATCCCCTAATATGTTTACCATCTACCAAGAACAACCAGAATATGGGGTATATCTAGTAGACCAAGAGTGAAACAATTCATAGTTGATGAGGCCTATTACTGATCCTTCCACATTTGTATCCATGGATTATAATGTTCTCTATTTTCAAAATCATTCCATAAATACCACTTCAAAAGGAATTGAACACACCTTTTAATTTATCATAACATGGGTGAAACTGTATTTTATCAGTAATATATTTACAGACCCACAATTCAAATTATTCAACCTCACCATTTCATTTATAAAATAGTTTTTAAAAAACATAAAAATTTAGTTCAATAAAATAGGATGTAGATGGAACACCTACCTCAAAACATAATTCTCACAGACTGACTGAAAGTTATTTTTTATTAATATCATGAAAACCCAAGTTACACTTCACGGAGGACGAAAATAGTGGAGGACAATAGAGTCCTTCCGAACCACATTAACACACTCCAAAGGAAGAGAGTTAAGTCTATTATAAACCACCAGAGTCTCCTCAGATTGGCCCCAACGAGCCAACGCATCAGCCGCAAAATTGGACTCCCTCAGACTATGGTGAACCATCATTCCCTGATTGGTCTCTACTTTACATCTACGATATACATACATTAAATCCAAGGAGATGTCATGATAGCCCTGCAGAGATCTGACCAGAACCTCCGAGTCCGATTCCACTTCCATCACCAGGAGCCCTATCCTCCTGCATATCATCAAACCTAAAAGAAGGGTTGTAAACTCTGCACCCAAAGAGTTACCTGGTCCATAATAATAACTGAAGGAAATAAGAACTGAACCCCAGTAGTCTCGATGCAAGCCACGACCCCTCATAATTCCTCCCACATAGGAACCATCAACATTCATCTTCCACCCATGTTCTGGAGGCTACCATCTAACCCACTGTCCTCTATCCATCCTTTTCCAGGCCTGTCTATTAACCAGACCCGCCATCATAACTGAATGAATTCCATTTTTTAAGAGGGAGGACAGTTCCACTATAATGGATTTCATCCGGACCTGAAGGTATAACAAGGACCTCCCGCCACCCAACCTCACCTGGATGCGAGCCTCCCATATGGTCCAGCAAATGGATACAAGGATGATGATGCATGTTGTTCGCTCCCTTTTCCTACCACTAAGACCAGCAAACCAAAGCGAAATGTGATCACGAACTGAGTGGCACTCCCTGCATGGAAACCTGAACTGGGCAATTTGAGACCAGAGGAAGGAAGCCCAGCAACCCTGAAAAAACAAATGCAATGTTGACTCCGAGCTCAGACTCTCACAATAGTAGCACCATGAGGCCATGCAGACCCCTCTCCCATGAATATTCTCCTCAGTTGGCAGGGCACGGTTTCTGATCTTCCAGACCATAAAATTCATTCTCGTTGGTAACACATTACACCAGGTAACTTCCTCGACTCCCACCGTCGTATCATTTCCATGAATGATTCTCTTGTACCCATACATGTTAAAACGGCCCGAGATCACCTCCATGAAACAACATCTATCTGGATCATCATTCAAAACCACACTGCCGAGAAAGTTCATTTTCAATGCATTAAGGTTTGCATGTATGAAGTCATAACTTCCACATTCCTCATTAAACAAGATGTCAGGATGCTGGCAGCCTGCAAACCAAAGCCTCTCCTCTATCCACGTGTCTTCCCAAAAACTAATCTCCCCATGACAAATAACCCATCTGGTATGATCAAGAACTATGTCCAGATGAGATAACAAGCATTTGTCTAGGCTCGTCGCCCCACGCATGCAGAACTCCCCATTCCATCCATACCGGGCTCTGAAGAAACTGGCCCACCGGGTCATACCCACAATCACCTCCCATGCATGTTTAGCTCACATTCCCAGTATGGATTCATGTAGATCACATAGGCCAACCCCACCCTCCTCCACAAGACTGGCCATCCTCTTCCACGAGGCCCAATGACACATTCAATCTCCTCTCGTGTCCCACAAAAAAGATGTGAGAATGTGTTCAATACTATCCACAGTACCCTTCTGGGGGTTGATGATGGAAAAAACATGCATGGGTATGGACAACAGTACACTGTTAATAAGCATAATCCGGCCCTTGAACGAAAGTATCGTGTTCTTCCAGTTGAAGATCCTTCCCATGATACAGTCCACAACCCCATTAAAATGGCTCTTCAGTATCCTCTCACTGGAAAAAGGAACCCCCAGATAAATAATAAGAAGCTATCTTTTCCCACACCAGAGAATCTCCTGAATAATCCTGCATCTCCCTCCCGAGCATTTGTTAGATATGAACAACTGTCTCTTCTCATGATTGATCAACTGCCCACACTGATTTCCATACAAGCCCATAATACCCTTAAAGGCATTTAGATTCATGCATCCACAATTCAAAAATAATAATATTTCGTCGCCGAACATCAGGTGAGATATAGTCCCCGAGTTTCTTCTACCATAGAAAGGCCTCAAGACACCCTCTTCCATGCCCTTCTTCAAATATCTGGACAAGGCATCTTAAACTATGACAAAGATGGTAGGCGAGAGCAGATCCCCCTGCCGCACCCCCCTCACCGATTTGAATAATCCAAAACACCTCCCTAATAAAGAAACCGAGATCCATGGAGATGCAAAGCACCTGAAACAAAGATCACATAACTGCTCCTGAAATCCGAATCCCCTCATGACCCGAAGTATAAAGCTCCACTCCAAGTTATCATATGCCTTCTTCATGTCGACTTGTAGAATGATATTGGACCCAGCCGTCCACTTGATCAGATCATGAACCATCTCACTTGAAATTCCAACTGCCCCCTGTATGCTCCTCCCTTGAATGAAACCATGCTGTTCCTCAGAGACAATCCTGAGTAAGACATTGGACAACCTCCTGCTAATAACCGTCTCCAGAATTTTGTAGGAAACGTTGCACAGACATATCGGCCTAAAATGGTTGATAAGGAATGGGTCTTTGATTTTCCGCACAATCACTACACTTGAAGAAGTGATCCCTTTGATCAAGGGAGCCCCCCTGATGAAGTCCTGAATAGCCTCCACCACACAGGACCCAACCACATCCCATGCAGCACAGTAGAAAGAGGCGGAGAACCCATCTGGTCCAGGTGCACTCTCACGTGGCATGCTCCCCAGTGCCTCTCTAATCTCACTCTCCTGAGGTATATATGATAGGTGGATATTCTCAGATTGAGTAATCAACATAGGTATACAGCTCAGAAAACCAGAATCCCCTAAAGATTCCATTTCAAACTAGTGGTGTTCTCACCCTCCCACATTCCCTCAAAATGTTCCAGAGTAAGCTTTCCCGCCACCTCCACATCCGATGTGTAAGATCCATCCTCCCTCTTTAAATTGATCTTCATACTCCTCCTCTCATTGATGCATTCTTGAAAAAATGAACTGTTGTGGTCCCCCTCCTTATGCCAACTCACTCGGGAATGCTGCATGAAAACCCTCTCCACCTCCAGCAACTTCTGTACCTAGACAACTCTTTTATAACAAAACATAATAAAGATATTATCATCCCATGAAGCTTGAAGAGATTCCTCCAATCTTCCAACCTCCTCCTGTAAAGAGGTCACCCCAATATTCAGAAACGGTTGCACCACCAACCACTGCCTGATCTCCTGTTTGAGCCTTTTAAGGTGATTCACCAGCCCTCCCCACGAGATCTCCTTTTCCTCCTCTGACCAGGACTTCCTCACAACCTGTATGAACTCAATATTCTTATTCCACTTGCTTGAATAAAGAAAACTCTTGCCAATCGCAGTTTCACATTTATTATCTAGCAAAAGTGGGTCATGGTCCGAGTGGATATGAGGAAGGTGATTAACCGACGACTTAGAGAAAATTTCCATCCCATGAACGTTGGTAAACCACCTATCTAGCCGACTCCAAATCCTGTTCTGTCCTCTTAGGTTATTACACCATGTGAATTTTGACCCTTTGAAGCCTAAGTCCAACAAACCTGCTTGTAACAGGAATGCCTTGAAGTCCACCATACCTTCAACATTGCACCCCATTCCTCCACGCTTCTCTGAAATATCCACAATATAATTAAAATCACCTCCCAAGAACCATGACATAGATTTAGTTTAAACCGACTTCAAATGAGACCATAGCTCCCTCCTCTCCACATCCTTATTTCTCACATAATCAAACGAGAATATAAGATGGACACCACCCACTTCCACAATCATATCAATACACTGAGCCATCACACCTACATTCTCCACCGAAATATCATTCTTCCATCCCACCCAGACCTTCGAATTCAAGAGACCACCATGGAAAGAGTTTGGAAATCCCATTTTCCTTTCCAACCCAGGAAGCTTGCATGCATCCTGTTTCGGTTCAAGAATCACAACCATAGAATCTTTGGCCTTCCTGCATTCCAAAGTTAAAAAAGCCCGCTTGGCATGATCTCCCATACAACTCGCATTCCAAATTATGATGGAAAGCATCCTACAAAACCTTACGGGCTTTTGGCCCAAAGGAACAAAAGGATTGTTGGGAACAGGCACACCCTTCACCTTGGCTTTCGATCGAGTGAGAGGCCCTGAAAAGCCATCCCTACCTCTACCCTGTTTCGCTAATAAAAGACCATCAACACACATAACGTCTAACTCCTCCAACCAAGGCTTCCTCCCTGATGGACCACGAGGGAGAGACTCCATTCCCAACTCTCCCTGGAACAAATACAACAAAATTTTCCCCTGAGGAGAATGATGCAACGACATCACCTCCTTCTCTGCACCCCTATTCTAGTTAACCACCTCTAGGACCTTATCAGCGGTAGCCAAAATCCTATTCGCAAGACGGGTCTGAATAGCCCCGGGAGAAAGTTATGAAGAGAAACTGATGGAGGGAGCAGGGGAGGACAGCGGTCTGGCTGGACTCCCTAGCGATGGGGACATATGCACCTCCACCTCTTTCGTAGACACGTCATTTCCCCTACGAATAGAAGTCTTCTGCGGCACCAGGCCCGGAGACCAAGAGATGAGATCCATCATCCCAGAGGGTAACTCTGACCAGCATCCATCCCTGTCAGAAGATGTTTCCCCAGTTTGGCCATTTGAGTTTCCCAACCCACAGACCCCGCTGGACGGATTCAAATTTGAAACCTCCCGAGGGACAACATTCACATCCGTAACTCCACACCCACCCAAGACAAGTGGATCATGACCCGGTTCCCCATCCAGAATAGAACCATAATGCTCTTCCCCCTCCCTCCAGCACCAATATCCCTTCACATCATGGCCATGCAAGCCACAGAACACACAAAAGTGAGGAGACTGTCGATAAAAAATCTTCTGCCTCCACCAAAAACAATTCTCAGCTTCTAACTTCACCATTTATGGCATCTTCAACGCTAAATCCATCCCAACACAGATACGAGGGCTCGCCGCCGACTTGAGCATCTTAGTGTCCTCATCCACGCATAATGAAGAGCCAAAGGAATTCCCAAATTCCTTTAGAATCGCCGGGTTCTGGAGAGGAAGCGGGAGGCCTGGCAAGGACAGCCACACCACATCTGAAGAGGATTCAGAACCACGGTGGCAGTCCCAAGACCACCTGGACAACGAGTAACGCCAAGAGCCACACCGTCTATCCTCCCGTGACCACGCTTTCACAAAGTCCTCCCTGGAAGCTAGGTCCACATAGAAGTCTACCCTTGACATGTTGGAAACCGCCACTGGGAGAGACAGTCCCCATGAATCAACAAAGTCCCGGAAGAATGCGAGAGATGGCTTGGAGCACCCAAAACGAGCCACCAGAGTGAGATCGTGAAAGGTAGTCGCCTCTCCCGAGAAGACAGACTCACCACAGGAGTCTCCCCGACTTTCTTAGGTCCCCACTGCTCCACCACAACTGAAGGATCCTCCAAACACGCCGCATGCACTGGAGGTTGAGTAGAAACACCAGACCCCGTAGTATCCCTACAAAGCACCTCCTTGAAGGAGGCTCTGGGGGAAGCACCATTCCCAATCCCTTCTACAGCACCTCCTAAAGTGATCGGATAAACCGCCGATAAACCCTCTCCACCAGGGATCAAAACGGGAGCCATCCTCTTTATTTCCTACACATATGTCACACATGCACGCAATGGAATCCACAAAAAATAGAAGAAGAAAAATGTAATAGTAGTGGCCCTAGAATCATTCAAAACATACTAGAATATATTGAATTTTACAAAATGGGTCAGTGAAGGGGAAACATCATGACATATATCAGGAACAAGCATCTTATTAACCACAAACAACAATGTAACGATCACTTGATGATAGTTTCACAACATATATTGAAATAATTGAGAAGAATCAACACTACATGTTAAAATTTTCATGATGTATATGAAAGGAGATACAATGATAAAATCTAATGAACTAGAAAAAATGAATTCTCACTCCAAGATATAAAATCTAAAAAATATGGATAATAATCATTTAATGGATAAATTTGGATGGAATGTAGATTCCAAAAATTCTAGAGAATAGCTTTGGGTTAAAATATAATTGGCTAAAAATTGATTGAGTAATGAATCACATATATGATACACTAAAAATGAACCCAAAAGATAACTACATATTGTGTAGTCCCATTACAATAAATGTAATCCATGTGGTCCATATAGAATAAAAATAATTTTCCTTTTTAAAAAAACTAATCATTAAACAATACACATCATCAAAACCCTTTTCCCAGCATGTTACTATTCATTCTATGTATTCAAATCATGACATGATCTTGGTAAATAATACAAATACTTTAATCCCATTAAATTTCATGTAAATTTCCACCATAAAACAAAAACAATAGATTTAATTAGAGTGTTCTAAAACACATATAGTGTTCTCTGAACACATTTATAACATTGTTAATCCATTTCAAATTTATACCCAAACTCGATCAATAAAAAAAATCATCCCCGATCATTTTTCATTTTCTATAGAAAATTCTCTCAAACCAATATTTTCAAAATATACATTCAAATAATTATAAAAATGAATAACGATAAAGTATGCACTTGAAATATGGTAATAAGTTGTTTTATGTATATTTTTTGAAAATATTAATCTTTTAGGGGTTGTGTTTATTAGAGGAAATTTATATCTGGGAAAATATGGATGATAATATGTTTTGAAAAATAAGACATCAGTTAAGTTCATGATTGTTATAGAATACTATTATTATTATTTAGATAATTTTTAATGTTTGAGGGATTCCTCTTGTTCTAGGTTCGCTTTGAGAACTAGATTAATTTTTGCAGGTTTTTCAAAACACTTTCTTGGGTGTGTATATTTCATTAGATAGATTTTAAAACAATTTTTTATACCATTATATAAGATTTTTTTCTATTAAGGTTCTGTAGTTTATGTCCCATGTAAATATTTAGTACACATTTTATTGAATTCATTATATATTCAAGGGTTAACTATATAGTGTGAAAAGGATCTGATCTTTTACGCACAGTTGTTGCATGTTTTCCAAAAAACCATGTGAGATTTTATAGAACAAGAAAATATTAATTTTCATGGTTTATACAAAGGTTGGTAAACCATTCGACATAATTATGTGTTTGTTTCATCCAGGGATAGTTCCAACTAAACTATTTGTGTGTACTTTTTAAAAATGTCTCATTAAATATGTATTTATCATATTTTTTATGCAATAATGTTTTTAAGGGTTTAGCATCACATTTCTTCTTCTCCCACACATATATTCCACAACTAAAACACACAATAACCAAAATGTGTTTCCCTAGGATATAGATGTTATAGATGTGATTTCATTCTATTTTCGGTAATATTCCTTCTTTGTTTCTTTCCAATCTCCCTATCCCTCACTCATTCATCATTTCCTGCACCTAAGTTTAGATATTTTGAGTGATTCCAAAAATGAATCATGAAATTGACTATTTTTTTCAGAAAATTATCTTCAATCAAGTAGATGTAGATTCGAAATATAAATTTATTTCTACTTCTTAGTTATTTTTTAATTACACGGTTTGTAACCTATAAGACATCTGAATATTCATATAAATATTTCTGAAGCAAGGGGAGTAGTCAGGATGGGATTCTGAGGACAAAAGATCCTAAGCATGATTATTTTAAAAATACAAAATACATTTTTTCTGGAATAGATTAATTGGTTTTCAATGTGAAATAACCACAGGGTGGAGTCCCAAATTGAATATTTGAGTCCATAGATGAGTTCAGAAAATCGTGTTTTCAATATAATTGACATGTAGTTTTCTGTATTTGATGTTTGTCCAAAGTAGAGATTTACGTGTGTCAATTTGTAATATTATTTATTAAAAAATAATTTATTTAATATTTTAAACCGAATATATGACCCCTCTCGGGTAAATGCACCCAATCAATCTATAGGAGACGCTTCCCCCATATCATCCCTCATCGATTGAAGAAAACTGAGCCAAATCAATGTGACATGTCACCAGCAATATCCATTCATGGTGTTTTTCATCATCAAATATCATATGAGAATGATCTATAAATTCTTCTACACCAGAATCATATGGGTTTATACCTCATAACATGTGGTTTTTAATTTTGGTCATTATCCCCATTTTTACATTGATTTATGGTTATAGAACCCTATGCCAATTATTAGTGATACATTCTATGTGGATCAACTCTTTTTTTGGTAAACTAGTTGAAATCATGAAAATATAATGGTAATTCTAATAAAAATTGCCTTCTACATGATGTACTCTCTAGTGAGTCATGTATCGGGTCTCTTCCTGTTTGAGGAATATAACATTTTGGGACATCACACCGTGTATGAGGTTACATGCCATGTATTGATGCACTGTCATGTTGATAGAGGACATGACATGTAAATCAATGTGATATTACATGTATGTATAGAAAAATATGACCAAACTAGTCAAAAATATAGTTCTGGAAAAGGGAATGGGAAAAACACAGCCAAATGACTATTTAGACTGAACATGTTAGGAAGTATGGGATGCATGAAATGTGAAGAATCCTACTAGGAGTTCACTGCTTAAGAAGAACATTTCAAAGAGTCTAATGTGGTAGAACACATCACTCATAAGATTTACATGTTGTGTACCCCTTCATGGCCAAGAAAGTCCTTGTTAACATCAGACATGGGTAGGTGCACATGCGAGTCAACATAGTGTGGAGGTTCCAGTGCACACAATTTACATTCATGACGATATTATTGAGATCTTCCACATTATGTATCTAATTTCTTGGACACATATTTAGGATTTTGTTTATCCTATCTTAAGTAGTATACCGATATAATTGGATGGTGGCATCCATTTTTGATTAAAAGATGTTAGGTGGTGTGTTTCAAGCACGATTCTTATGCCATGGTTCTTAACCTTGGGTAGTGATATGGGTGGATCACTATGTTACTATTTTATTATGTTCACATTCCATTAAAAATTGGTTTTGGCTCCCCTTGACTCATTAGCCTGGTATATTGGATCTCCCCTAGGGTAATAGGGCATAGATTACCTACACATGGAATCGATTAGGTTTTATGTTTGACAAGAATGATGCTTCTTTTTTGCTAACATGATTGATGTAGCCGATTGAACTAGATAGTAAATATAGATTTTGGACTAGTACACCCCTATAGAATTAGGGCATGGTTTTCCCATACTTATCTTCGCTATTATATTCAAGACTCCCCACATTAGGGGAATGTGTTCGATACCTTTGTTGTAGTTCATAAATTCATGGTACTCCCCAATCGTATTAGGGAGAAGGTTCCCAATATCATTCAAAGAGATGAAGATTGTGCTCCCCTTCCATGGAAAGGTTGTAGGCCCTTGATAACTATTGTCCATATATATTAGATACTCCCCTATTATACTAGGGTATGGGTCCTCTATCCATAGAGTTGGTACTCCTTGTCAGTGTCATGGAACGAGCCCCCTATATGTGGGGAATAGATATATTTTTTACTCCCCTGCCATGTAGGGTGCAGGTCATCAATCCCTGGAGTCAAAACTCACATATCATATTATGGGGTAGGACCTCCAGACATTATCTTCATGAAAAGATATTGATCCCCTACAATATCAAGGTATAGATCCCCTAGATCGGGTTTGGTACTACCATGTCATGTTAGGGTGTGGCTCCCACATAATAATCGAGCTTCTATAGTAGTACTCCCCTATCCTACAACGGTGTGGGTACTTATATACTGAGTAGCACTCCACCATATTCACATTGTAGTTGGGTGTGGATCCTCTATTTTATGTATTTCTTCCCTGATTATTTAGTATAGTTATGATGAGTGGTCATCTATACATGTTCATGTGGTAACTTCTTAGGATTTATTTTCCCTCTCTGTAGGATGTGGGGTGGCCCACTCCATCCAGGTGTGAAAAATCTTTCTTGCGTATGTTAGGAGCTATTAATACAACCACTACAAGGTAGTGTCAAGGTGTTGGACCCTCCATTACATATCTGAATATTAGATTCACATGGTGTATATATCGAAGAAATACACCCTCAATTATGTATAGTTATGAGCGGTGGGACTATCCACGTGTGTTATTTTATCTTTTCATAGCTGCAAGTTAATGATGGAATGACCTCCCATTCTAGGAAATATAGATAGACCATTTGGGTTGTTCGTGATGGTTCATATCTCACGGGTAGGTGCAATCAGGGATGGTTGATCTCATGGGGTGGGTTCTCATGGTCACTTGTTATAGTTTTATCTTTCGAGTAGAATCATATCACTGGCTATGACGTCATAACCTAATGAAATATGGATGCTGAGATAAGTTTATCTGGTTGATTCTTGGTGTCCAGGTAGAATTTCCATATGTCACTTTTATTTACCCTTGTGGACTCAATTGAATAGAGATATTTATTCAATGATGGTTTGAGATGGATGTGATTACCAAAGCTAGTTGTTTGAGATTTTCAACAGTTGAATTTGACAGTGATCCCATACTTCTAATCATGTTGGATTATTTAGCAGATTAATTTTTGTGGGAATTTTTTTTCTCATTTTAATATTTTATTACATTTGTTGTAATATGGTTTGTAATAGTTGAATGCATGCATTTTAAATTTCAACTTTTCATAATCTATGACTATTTAATATAGGTGTTTGTTGGTATGTGAATTCAAGTACTTTAGGGAAATGCAATCCAGCTGTATGATTTGATATCTCAGTTCTAGTCTCTATCAAATGATCTATTGAATGAGGGTTTAGGTAGTTGTGGTTCTGTCCCTATTTGGTGGGGTCAGGAGAGAGTGGTATCATAGAGGTTTTCATTTTGTGAAATTAGTTTAATGATAATGGTTTGGGTTTCATAGTGGAAATATTAAGATGCTTTGATTTCATATTTCATGTTACAGGTTCCAGTGTTGTTATGGAGGGTATCTTATTCATTCACAATGACTCTCATATTGCTCTTTTCAACTTGGTAGAGTATAAAATTATTCCAAGGTAAAATTGGTACATGCATCATATAGGAAAATGTTTTTTTATGTTTATAATCTTGAGTCATATCCCAATATATAATATTTTGACATGGAGCACCATGATTTAGATTATAGGTGCCACCATGATGTCAACTAGACAAGTATCCATGATGTGATTCTGATGAAAATCTACCCAAAGGTGAGGATTTAGTATAGGGAACTTGTTCATAGGTAGTACCTATGGGTGGTCTACCAGTTAAGATACCACATGATGAATAGGTGGTTGTTCTAGTATTTCAAGAAGATGATGCATCTCAGATGAGTTCACTAAATGAGTTTCATTTCTAGAAACCTATGGGGTTCTAGAGTGTTAATGACCCCCCTACATCTGATGACTGGGTTGATGGAATCGTGCATTTTTTATAACATGTGACGACACATCTTTATTAGATGTTTTTACTTGAGGAAATCCTTATGTATGGTTCAACAGAGTGACAATGGGGTTTAGTGATGTAGTCCCACATCCATGTAATTCTCACATTTGTACTCTTGGAGAGGCACTGTAGGGAAGAGTTTTAAAAAGCCTTATTGAAATCAATGTGTATCCAGTATATTTATTATCTTCTGTAGTGTTGAGTTACTATGGTGTAGTACACTTCGAGGATCAAAAACACATCATGATAATATCCGTATATGGATAGAGGACCCATTATTCGTAGATCACACTTTTGAGATGGCACTCAGTATATACCTATGAATAGGTGTGGTCTCTTTTTCCATCCCTCTAATGTGTCGGGTTCTGGAGAGGGAGTTTGTAATATAGAGCATCCTAGAGAAGTGTAAAGTAGATGCGGTAAGAATTGGTGGGCATGACGATGATGATTCTATAGTACATAGCAGATGGAAGATGATTCGATCTTGGAATAGGAGTAATACCGATGACAATAATCAGAAGAATGGGCGTGTGGATTATGAGCCACACTAAAGATAAGTTATTCGATATGAGAGGCAATTTTACTCCTACGATGTATCAGGATATATTTCAATAAGTTTTATTAAAAATTGTGCTACTGATGGGTAGTCACGCAATACGACACCTTATTAGTGGAATCGTTTTGTGGTGGGAGTTCAATAATGAATATGACTTTGTGGAGGAGCAGGGAGAGAAATAGCTGGTGGCATGCAGTTTGATGTATTTCCAAGACCACCCCAAAGTGGTCCATGTCTTGTTTAGTGATATGGAGGATTCAATCAAGGATATCTACATTTCATAGATACCATAATCCAGTAATATTGTAGGATAAATGGAGGTTTTTATGCATCTTATCTACTTTTTATATTAGGAATTATAAGACATTATTGTGAGGTACTCTTTTCATTCCAATTATTTTTTTCATCAAAATTGGGTGACAAGAGGTGTAGGTTAAACAATTTTTTATTGTTTGATGTACCTTCTAATGCACAATTAATATGGATCCTTATCCCACTGATAAGAATTTTTTTACACTAGTAATGCGGGGTTGGAGATTCAATTCTGCCCAATGTGAATATTATCGAGATGAGGTGGATGAGTCCCTCTGACTTGTGTGTTTTTGGCCTAGTAAAATATTGGTGGTTCATAGATAAAGGTATTAGTTTATCTTAGTTAGAGTGTTTTTGTATCCTTTTATTTTTCCTTAGTTCCCTTAAGTAATTGGATTCAGCTATTATATGAGACACTCTAGGAGGACATGGAAGAGTTTGGTGTATATGTGAACTCATGGGGAAGAGGGTATTTTTCCCCAACTGAGATGTGTTATTCGTGAGGTGACCAAAACTATGTGGGTGATAATGTGTTGTTGAAAGTAGGTATTTTTTGGTAGTGTTGGATGATTTCCTTGAACATACTAGTTCTGGGTGTGGTTGTGCAATGGAACATCAGAGCAGGTCGTAGAATTTCCAACGGAATTTTTCTACATTACAATTTGTTGCTTGGAATACTAGGTGGAGGGAGGACATTACATAAATCCTTTATGTAAAAGTAAAATTATTTCTTATTATTTTCATACATTTTATATTTATTTCCTACCATTCATAATTATACGGGGTTCCACTATTCGTTATGGTGGTGTTTCTGTTTAGGAAAGTTGTGTGGCATTTAGGGTTTGGAGATGAATGGAATTTTAAGACTATGTGTTAACACCTGGGAAGCCCTATTTTTTACATTGGTACCCATGATTTCTTTAAATCAACCTTGACTGATTTATTCAAGAATTGGTTGATGTTAATTTCATCCATGGGTTCATGTTTTCTACTGGGATACATTATTATCTATGTAAGATTAGTGAGGTGGTGTATAGATAGACCCAATGATAGTATATGGATTGTTATTCTAGGTAATTTTCTTACATTCACAACTGAGAAGACTTATTTCTATTTGTCTCTCGATGTTGAACTGGTTTGAAATAGATGTATGTTTTGTTTGAATTTGTTGGTTCCATGGAGTCTGTTCTTGGAAGCAGCACCTGAGCCTTAGGTGAGCTCGCAGAAGGTAGAGTTATAGTGTAGATCTCAATTTCATTTCCTTGTTCCTAATCATTTATATTTCTTGAATGAATGAAAAAAACAAGGAGATAATAAATTCACTTGGAATTCAACTTCTAAGGTTATATAATATTCCCAATAACATTTCATATACAAGGTTCTAAGTAAAAATGTGATTCTGGGGCCCAGAGATCCTCTGTGATGTTATATTAATAATATTAAGAATACATTTAAATCCTCACATAGTTTCCCTTGAAACCTGGAATAACTCCAGAGTAGTGCCTTAGGTCAGAAACATGATGTCGAGGTTGATTTCAAATTAATAGGATTACCCTTTGCATGACATAATCATGTCTGCACCAAGAGTTTTGTTGGAGGTGAGACAATAGGGCATCGATTGGTTAATGTATTCATTAAATGATAATTTAACTAATATTTTTAAGCTAATATCATAGTTGTCCTACTGGTGAGCACAAAAAATAGAAAGAAAATACTCCTCCCCTATCCAACCTTGGTTATAGATGAAAATTGATCCAAATCGATGTGACAAAGTGCTTCCAATATCCTTTCTTGGCACGGATAATCATCAGATCTAGGAGGAGAACAATTTGGGCATCATTATACACAAAATAATTTATTGTTTCACCCATCATGTAGGTGGTTTGGAGTATTGGTCCCAATCCCCTTCCTCTATCATTATCTTATGATTAAGGATCCTTGTTGCATGGAAACATGGGTGAATAACAAAATAATTACTATCTAGAAATATAGTCCACACAGTGTGTAGTCTAGTGAGACATGTAGCATGTGTCTCCCTATTTGGGGATGATGAATGATGGGGGATTAAATACATTTATGGGCTTTTCACAACATGTAGTGCACACATGTTGTGTAGCTATAAGACATGTCCTAGGATGTGGTGTGATAATGCATGGACATATACAACCACAAATCCCATTACATGATCATGGGGTGATGGACATGGGCATGGGTGGTCTACAAGTCTGACTATCGATTTATTCTACACACACCATTTTTTATGAGATGCATGATGTTTGTGGGACATGAAAATCTAGGCCATGTGGAAGAATAACATGGCTAGGGGATAAGGGAAGTATAATATTCTATGTACCCCTACATGGAGAAGCCACGTCATGCGATCTAGAGATAGGTCCAGGTTCATGAGTGGGTCTACACTCTATGTGGGATCCAGTTCACACTGTGGAATTTCATGGGGATATTATTGAGAACTTCTACATTTTTAACTCCATTTATAAAGATTTTATTAATGCTTGTGAGTGTCCTATCCTTGGTATTTTGGTGTTTATAATTGGAAGGTGGACCCTATTTCAGTCTATGAGATACATGGTGGCAGGCTTAGCTCACGAAGCTTGTGCAGTGGTGCCTAATCTTGGGTGGTGATTATGGTGGATCACTGTGTTTTGATCAAGGTTTTTAACCACCCCTTTCTCCTTAGGATGATGTTCCCCTAGACTCTTTTGGCTAGTAGAGTGGTTCTCCCTTGTTGTAATAGAGAAAGGGGGACCTACCCATTGTAGTGTTGCATTGAGATGTATTATAAGAACGATTCACCTTACAGTGGACATTGACATATGAGGTAGATAGATGTGGATCATGAATAGAGATGTTTATACTAGTAATACCCTATAGAATTAGGGTGAGGGTTTCCCTTACCTCTATACTCTTGTATAAATGGGACTCCACACATCAGGGTTGTGGGTTATATGCCTATATATTATATAATTTGGGGAATCAACTCCCATTTTGGGCCAGGGAATGGGTTCTTAATATCATTTCTATAGTTTTAGATAGTACTCCCTTGTAGTGGATAGGGTTTTGGAAGTCAATAATGGTTGGAAAGACAGTGTACCTACTATCTTATTGAACTAGGTTGTTGGTCCGTTATTTGTGGAGTTGTACCCCTATGTCATGTCAAGGTTTGGGTTCTCTGGATGATTAGTATAGATATAGTTGGCACTCTCCTATATTGTCAAGGTGTGGGTTCTCAATATTTAGAGACAAAAATCCCATTTCATACCAGGGTTTGGGTCCTCTATATGTGTTGTTATGAACGATTTGGTACTCCCATGTCACACTTGGGAACGGGTCCCATATGCTGGGTTGATACTCCCCCATCATGCTAGGTTGTGGTCCCCTATAAAAATAAAGCATATATATTTCAACATTACTATCTTACCTGGGTGTGGGTTCTCAAAACACATACTAATACACTTATATCAAATCATAGTGTGGGAACTCACCTAAATATTAGTACTCCCTATTATTTGAGTAGAAGTGTGGCATGGGTCCTCCATTAGTGTAATTTCTCCCAGGATAATTGAGTAAAATTAACCAGCGTGGTCCCATCCACACGTTCTTATGATACCTGGTTAGGAGTTAGTGATCCCGTGACAAATTGATGTTCGAGCTGCTATATTTATAAGTGCAAAAGATTTCACATGTTATTTAGGAGATACAACTCCATAAACATTAGGGTAGTGGTTAGATGTATATCCATGTGTTTTCTTTATGTAGAGAATATGAACAAGTGCATATCATGGAGCATTTCTCCCTCAATTGTGTGCAGTTGTGATGGGAGGCCCTCTCCACTTAGGTTCATTCAAACATGCGCAGTTCATAGGTTATATATGGTAGGACCTATGGTGTGATACAATATATAATGACCTTTTTGGTTAATATTGAGGCAGTGCATCTCTCATATGGGTTCCATCTGGATTGGTTGAGCTCATGGACCATATTCTCTTGGTTAGGTATTATCGTTAGAGACATTGTGTTGAATCATGTTTTTGTCTATGAGATCAAAACTAGAGGAGACTTAATGTCTGAGATGATTATATCTAGGTGATTCTAGTATTCCTTAATTTTTTTTTAAGAGTCTTAGTTAACTCCCTCTATAAACTAAGCAGACTATCCTTGTGTATCCAATGATGGTTCAAGATGGAGATTCTATGTTGATTTGGTACCCTTCGGCTAGGTTGAGCAGAGTGTTGCCTTTTTGTTTCTCCCATTCCTTTTTGGGTGTTTGGGTTTCCTACAAAGTAGTTTTATATTCACCCATACATTTTATTTTCCTTCACATGTTGTGTCTCTTTCATACCACAGTCTATTCAATAGAGTCCTCAGAGGACCCTACGCAGGTGGATCATAGTGAGCTAGAATGACAGATGCATTCATGGGAATTGGTCTGAGTATCATTCAGGAAGATTCATTTGATAGTGATACCCTCCTACCAATTGAGTTTGAGGATTTAAATCATTTCTTCTATTTCAGAATTTGCTTCGTTTTTAAAAAATTCACTACTTTTGTTTTACTCTGGGTTGGGATTGTAGTATAAATGAATTTTAACTTCCACTATTTTATATTAGTGTATTGTTCGATTGACGTGATTCTGGGTGCATTCATATATGCACATTTTTAAAATACCACTCATATGTGTTATCTTCTTACATGGAACAAGTCACCAACCCTAGGAGTATTGGTGTCATGTTTAGGGAATTACAGTATGGGCCCCTTCAAGTGGATTCTTTGCCATTTTTGAAAATAAGTTTTTAATGCATGTTTCAAGGTTTTTGGAGTAAATAAAATAAGACTAATTATTTTATGTCATATAGTTGTTATTTATTTAGCTTGGATGTTTCAGGAACATGTTATGTGTTGTTGGATTATCAATTATAATAATTGGATGTGGTTCAGGAGGTAGAGTGGATTTTATGCATTGTTCCTTATTTAATTATTATTTTTAATATATTATAATTTTTTAATGAATTAAATAATTTAATAAAAAATCATTAAATTACTAATTGGATGTTTTTTAATTTGTTAAGTTCTTTGGAATACTATCGATGACCATTGGACTTGGAATGTTTTCAATGAAGATTTCCAAGACATGATCAAAGGCAAATGTCTTATCTATTAATGTAGGTGGAATTTCTACATGATCGATGGTAAATGTATTTATTTATTACTTTTTTCATGTGATGTGTTGTCTCTTCATTTTGGGTGTATAAATTCTATTAAATTTATGTTTAATGATTATTAAATATGAAATAAAATGATAAACTGAACATTGTTTAATAGGAGAAGACAAACCATTGGGAACAAGCTTAATCACCGAATCTTCCAATGTCCCAGGACATGATGATGTTGTAGTCCATGATATGATTGTAACTTTTTAGTGAGATATTAAAAATTATTATAAAATTATATTCCCATTATGCAATTTCAAGAGACTCCACACAGTATGGGAGGGATTTTATAGGTAATTTGTGGAATTTTTATGACATAATGAACATTAATATTCTAGTTATTTAGTCGGAATGTATGATTAGGATGGGGTGTATTTTTCATTAATCATGAGATGTTACAATTATGTATGAGTGACTTGGGTATATTATTAAATTGTATGTGTTTTTGGACTGACTATAGGATGAATTCGATATTAATAAGAGCATTATGAAACATGTCTCAGTAGATTCTTGTGATAGATTAATAAAAAAATATTTTAGGCCTAGATATGATTATAATGTAATTTTATGATTTATTTCCCCTAAAATATGGGAATGGACCATATTTATATGTATGATAGATAAGTATGGGAATGATGGACTTTAGTGAGGGGTCCACTGTAACATCCCAGGTAAATAAAGAATAAAACATTTTCATATTTATTAATATTTACGAATTAAATATTAAATTAAATTTAAATGGGTTTCTATGTACGATAGCTTACACAAAACGCAACAAAGAGTTTCTTTGAAATCTTACGTTTCACACTAGTAGTAAAATAATATTAATTTAAATGGTAGTTAACACATAGCTTTTATATTGGTAAGGAGGAATAGAAATAACTAAAATATGATTATATATGTTTTTAAAATCTTTTTACATTTATCCAATAAAGGATAAAGGCTTAAAATACGAAAAGAATTCAATTTTAGTCATAGAAACTCTAATATTCACTAAAAGGTTGAACTATCGCATTTTGATGGGAAAAACTCTTTAAATATAGATTTGGTCACTCTTATACATTATATTGGACCAAATAAAATTCTTCTTTATAATTGGAACATAAAAATTTACTTTGTGTAAATTTTGGGTATTTTCCGATAAAGTTCATTTTTCTAATGAATAGTGAAAAATGTTGTATTTTAATTCAAAACCTCTTCTTAATCTAATTTATTTATATTATTAGATTATCTTTTGAATTGGTTTTAAAGTTTAATTAGAATATATTTTTACCATTTAATCCAATTGTGGTCATCTGAATTAATTTCACTTTGAAATTGGACTTAAACTAGTGTCAATCTTTTGATACATATTGTTTCATAAAAACACGCTATTTGTTCTGACTGTGGAAATTAATTATTAAATTAATTAATGTGACTTATATGTTTTGAATTTTGTAAAATAGACATCATTTTTGAATTCGGAATATCAAATATTGATTTGGGTGAAGTTTTGGTATTTTTCTGAAATACTTCAATTTTTGATGAATAGTGAAACCACAAAGTGGTACTTCAAAAAACTGATTTTTTGTTTAAATGAAATTTTACCACCTCTGTGTTTTGAATTTCAAAAATATAACATACATGGTTTTCATTATGAAGTAAAATGTGGTTCAATGGGATTAAAATAATTTTTTGGTGAATAGTAACTTTTATGTTTTTAATCACAATTAGAGGTAATTAGTGTAATTTAAGGTAAAAAAATGTTTTAATAATATTAAATGACCTTGAAAAATGTACTAACATTATTGGATGTTTCATGGACGACCAAAAAAATCCATGCGTCCACTTGGGGACCCCATGGAGCCACTTTGGTAGGAAAATGACATTAATAACTTTTTATTTCAAGTTAAAATTAAAATGTCACAAACATGTGTTGTTTTACTAAAACATTTTTAAAATGGGGTTATAAATGTCATATTTTTGATTATAAATATTCATTAGAAAGCTAAAAATCTTTACTACATCATGATATTTTTTTTAATTTTTAGACATTAAATAAATTAAATTATTTATGACACCATGATGATGTAGCGATTACCGCATTATTTAACGATTTAAATAAAATGAAAAGATAATGTAAAATATAAGACCTAAACTTGTAAAAAACCTATTTTATGGGTGTATTTCGAACTATTATCACCTTATCCTAGAAATATGAAATTTTCGGACCTTTAAAATCTGAAAGGAATTTTATAATAAAGTAACCTTTTATAAGTTTCCAAGAGTGCCCCTCCTCTCCTCTTATAAAAGGCCCCCACCTCTACCACCTTACCCACACCACTAAAGCCATTGTCTCGGCCAACCCCGCCCATTTTATCTCTCCACATCCCTCTCCTCATACTTGAAGCCTCACGTTTGGCATAAGTCTTCCCAAGGAATCCTTTGATCTCAAATCAAAAAGAGTTACCCGTTTTAAAGGTATTGTTTTCTCTTGTGTTCTTATGTTTTATTTTGCTTATCGAACCCCCTAAACACTTTTTATTCCATTCTTTTGTAACAACACCAATATCTCCAATATAATAGGATTTTTTTATGTAAAGTATTCTAGCTAAAATTACACACACCTACATCTAATGATTAAAGAACACGTTGTTTATGTGGATGGAAAATTTCTGCCTCACGAAATGATGATTGTTCAACTATCATATAACACTGTCATAGGTGGCCATTAAGATGTCACTATATTTATATATGATATATAATATGTTTTTATTTTACATAAGATTTTGTATTTTTCATTTATTTCATACCGTTATGGTTTCCATAATGGTTAAACATGATAATATCATTTTAGGAAGTGCGGACTACCGCCCCCTCAAAGTGATTTGATTCGTTAATGCCATATGTGGGAAGTATAAAGAACAGAGTTAAAGTTATTATATATGATATTATACAGGAATTATAATATACCTTTATATCATTATTATTTCATTCCATTAATGTATGATATAGAAATGAAAGTAGCGTTCATGCGTACGTACGGCTTACCCTATCCATGAACGGTGCATTTCATTTCTTATCCCGAAATGTAATGTACTATTATAAGTACATATATATAATGGATATATATGATGTATGTTACATCTAAATGATGAATATAATTCTGGAATTAAAATATAAATATCTCTCAATTAGTTTTAATTCCATTAATATGACATAGAAATGAAAGTAGCATTCATACATACGTACGGCTTACCGTCTCCATGAACGGTGCATTTCATTTCTTACCTCTAAATGATTATGTAATATTATATATACATGTATATGCTAGATATATATGATATATATGATATCAAAATCACGAATATCATTCTGGATATAATGAACCTTTTACCACACGAACAACATGTAATTGTAAGAAATCCACTTTCGACTTAAGAACCAAATATCGACAAAACAAAAATTATTAACTTAAATGATTACATAATGTTTATAACATGGAAATAAGTGATATAAAAGGAATAATAAACTTGAAAATGGTTCTTAATCTAGTATAAATTAAATTTAGTTTATTATTCAGGAGATTAAAGAGCAATCGAGTCACATCGGACATGAGGTAAGGGACTTCGTCTCAATCTCCTTTCATTAAGGCGTATTTTGTTCTAATATAAGACTATCTTTTATATGCTGTATAAAACACCTTTGACTTTTCATTTCATTCAAAGGGAATCTTTTTCTACGAAGTTTTTTACAAAATGACAAAAAGGAATGATTCATTTAAGGTACGTGGTGACAATGACCTTTTCTCCAACCGCAAGTACATTTGGTCTCTGGCTTCCTAAACAAGTTGTAAAGTTTTTAAAATGAAATAAATATCATATACTATTTTATGTATTTTGGTATTGAAAATTATTTTTTATAATGGATTTGTTATGTCAATATATTTAAGTGATATATTGTGATCAAAGTGTGGAAATTTTTTCATTCAATTATATTTGTTTTATGTCTTATGATTTTATAAAGTTACTTGGACATTTGACGGGTGGTTACATGATAAACCATATGACGGGTGGTGCCGTGACTACCAGGATGGGTGGTTACGTTATAACCTCCAATGCATTGGGTATGGAAGTTGGCAGTATGGCTATTTCATTATGTGATAAGTGTGGAAGTCGACCGGATGATTATTCCACTTAAGTATGTTTATGTCCCAAGTTACCTTTATGTTTTATGTGTTCTTTATATGGGTTTTATGGTAATATTTTGGTTACAAAAGGGTAAGTAATGATCTTTTATTTAGTGAATTGTATTTTCTTCTTCATAAAGGTGAAAAGTATTACTTCGATAAAGTATTCTTGGTTTACTGGTTGTTTTGAAAAACTTAGATTTTTCCTTCTTTGTGTATCCCTTACTGAGCTTTTTATGCTCACCCCATGTTTTTGAAATGTTTTTCATAGGACGTAATGTGGAATAGGGTCAAGGATGGGATCAAGGAATAGTCATGTTATCTAAGACATGGAACTAGACATTTTTCTTTTTAAGAGTTTTTATTTTATGGAAACTTAGTAGAAGTGTCTACTTTGGAATCTTTTGAGATGTAATAGTTATGTCCTAATTCTATAAAACTCTAAACCTAAAAAGATCCTCAATGTGAATTATTCATTTAATTCAATATTAAGTAAGGTTTAAGGCAGGGGCCTTATAGTTGGTATCAGAGGTCGGTTTAGATAACTTTAGGAGTTAGGGTATTTTTAAATTAATATCCATAAAGTAATTTATGTTAATATTGATATCATATAGCATTTACAGATTACCATGTTGCTTCGTCTAAGATAAGTTTTTGATAAGAATTCTTTTTCATAAAGGAAACATAGCAACTTTTCTGGGAAGGCAAACAGAATATAATGACTTTCTGAATCAGCAACCAGAGATGGTCGGAATCCGAATTGAGCAGTTTACTTCAGTGATGACTCAGTTGAATCAGGAGTTGAAAATAAGATTGGCGAATTCTCCGGTTTTGTCACTTCCTTCCTGGAATGGTGAGTTTGTTATATACAGTTATGCTTCATTGAAGGGACCAGGCAGTTTCCTTATGCAGAATGATTAGGTAATTGTTTATGCTTCATGTCAGTTGAAAATTAATGAGGTAAATTACCCTACACATGACGTGGAATTACCTACTGTTGTTTTTGCTCTAAAAGTTTGGAGGCATCATTTTTTTGGAGTAAACTGTGAAACATATACTGATCACAAAATTTTATAGTATATATTCACTCAGAAAAAATTGAACATGAGACAGAGGAGATGGGTAGAATTAATCAAGGAATTTGATTGTACAATTCATTACCATCCGGGAAAAGAAAATAAAGTGGATGATGCTTTGATTCGAAAAAGTAATGCTTTATTAACCATGCCATGTTTGGAACGAGATCCTTTGGTTTTTGATTTGATGAAATTTTTCATAGAAGTTGTTGGTGTAGGAAGTTATTATGTTTTTTTAGGTATCAGTGAGATCATCTCTATCAGACAGAATTAAGCAAGCGCAGAAGAAAGATAGTGGGTTGCAGAAAAAGGTAGAGCTGGTTCAGAAGGCTAAGTTGCCAGAATTTTATATTGATAATGATTGTGTATTGAGGTTTAGGAAGAGATTATGTGTGCCTGGTGATTCACAATTGAAGAATGAGTTGTTATGTGGGGCTCATAGTTCCTCGTTGTCAGTTCATCCTGGAAATACTAAGATGTACAGATATCTATGGGAGTATTACTGGTGGGATGGAATGAAAAGAGATATTTCTGATTTTACTGTGAAATGTATGACTTGTCAGAAGGTTAAAGCAGAGCAGCAGTTACCGAAAGGGATGCATGAGCCTTTACCAGTGCCAGAGTGGAAATGGGAAAATATATCCATGGACTTTTTTGTGGGATTACCGAAGACATCTCGGGGTAATAATGCAATCTGGGTTATTATTGATCGCTTGATGAAATATTCTCATTTCCTTCCTATTCCAGATATATTCTCTCTAGATCAACTTTCTCGACTGTATATTAAAGATATATTCAGGTTGCATGGAGTTCCCCTGTCCATTGTATCTGATCATGATCCCTTGTTTACTTCTAACTTTTGGAAGGTCCTTCAGAAGTCGTTGGGTACTGAATTAAATTTTAGTACAGCTTTTCATCCTCAATCAGATGGGCAGTCAGAACGAACAATTCAGTCTTTGGAGGATATTCTACGTGCTTGTTCGATGGATTATCAGGGAAGTTGGGACCAACATCTTTATTTGTTTGAAGTTTCATATAATAACTGTTTTCATTCCAGTATACAGATTGCTCCGTTTGAAGCATTATATGGTAAACGGTGTCAAACTCCAGCTTTTTGGGATGACGTCGGTGAAAGGAAGCTGATGGGACCAGAATTGGTAGAAGAGATGGTAGAAAAATTTTAGTTGATTCAAAAACACATGAGAATAGATCAGAGCAGTCAGAAGAGTTATGCGGATAACCGGAGGAATGATCTATTTTTTGAGGTATGTGATCATGTTTTTCTCAAGGTTTCACCATGGAAAAGTGTGATGTGATTCGGTAAGAAAATAAAGCTGATTCCAAGGTTCATTGGACCATTTTAAATTCTGGAGAAAGTTGGATCAGTTGCATACAGAGTGGCCTTACCTCCGATTTTATCTCTGGTACACAATTTTTTTCAGGTTTTGATATTGAGAAAGTATATGCCAGATCCATCTCATGTTTTGAGCCCAGAGGTAGTTCAGTTGGAAGAGAATCTCTCTTATGAAGAACAACCAGTCCGGGTTCTTGACCGAAGAGAAAAAGTTTTTCAAAATAAGGTAATTCACCAGGTAAAGGATTTGTGGAAAAACCATATGGTTGAAGAGGCAACATGGGAATCTTAAAATTCAATGAGGGATAAATAGTCCCACATATTCTGATAAGTGAATAAAATTGTGAGGACGCAATTCCCAAAAGGGAGGAAGGATGATACATCCTAGGTAAATAAAAAATAAAACGTTTTCATATTTATTAATATTTACGAATTAAATATTAATTTTACTTTAAATGGGTTTCTATGTTCGATAGCGTACCCAATACGCAACAAAGATTGTCTTTGAAATCTTACGTTGCACACTAGTAGTAAAATAATATTAATTTAAATGGTAGTTAACATGTAGCCTTTGTATTTTCAGGGATGAATATAAATAACTAATATATGATTATAAATGATTGTTAAATGTTTTTACATTTATCCAATAAAGGATAAAGGCTTAAAATACGAAAATAATTCAATTTTAGGCATAGACACTCTAATATTCACTAAAAGGTCAAACTATCGCATTTTGATGGACACCCTCTTTAAATATAGTTTTGGTCACTCTTATACATTATATAGTACCAAATAAAATTCTTCTTTAGAATCGGGACATCAAAATTTACTTTGTTTAATTTTTTGGTATTTTCCAATAAAGTTCATTTTTTAATGAATAGTGAAAAATGTTGTATTTTAATTCAAAACATCTTCTGAATCTAATTTATTTATATGATTAGATTATATTTTTAATTGGTTATAAAGTTCAATTAGATTATATTTTTACCATTTAATCCAATTGTGTTCATCAGAATTAATTTCACTTTGAAATTGGACTTAATCTACTGTCAATCTTTTGATACATATTGTTTCATAAAAACACGATATTTGTTCTGAAAACGGAAATTAATTATTAAATTAATTAATGTGACTTATATGTATTGAATTTCGTAAAATAGGCATCATTTTTGAATTAAGAATATCAAATATAGATTAGGGTGAAGTTCTGTTATTTTTCTGAAAAACTTCAATTTTTGATGAATAGTGAAACCACTAAGTTGTACATAAAAAACTGATTTTTCGTTTAAATGAAATTTTACCACCTCTGTGTTTTGAATTTAAAAAATTTTACATACATGGTTATCATTAAGAAGTAAAATGTGGTTCAATGGGATTAAAATAATTTTTTGGTGAATAGTAACTTTTAAGTTTTTAATCACGATTAGAGGTAATTAGTGTAATTTAAGCTAAAATTAATGTTTTAATAATATGAAATGACCTTGAAATATGTACTACCATTATTTTATGTGTCATGGACGACCTAGACAATCCATGGGTCAACTTGGGAACTCCATGGATCCACTTTGGTAGGAAAATGACATTAATAACTTTTTATTTAAAGTTAAATTTAAAATGTCACAAACATGTGTTGTTTTAATAAAACAATTTTTAAATGGGGTTATACAAGTCATATTTTTGACTATAAATATTCATTATAAAGATATAAATATTTCCTACATCATGATAGTTTTTTTCTAATTTTTAAAAATTATATAAATTAAATTATTTATGACATTATGATGATGCATCGATTACCTCATTATTTAACGATTTAAATAAAATGAAAACATAATGTAAAATATAAGACCTAAACTTGTCCAACACATATTAGATTTTTGAGTATATAAACCTTATCACATTATCCTTGAAATATATAATTTTGGGACCTATAAAATCCGAAAATATATGTATAATAAAGTAACCTTTTATAATTTTCCTAGAGTGCCCCTCCTCTTGTCTTATAAAAGGCCCCCACCTCTACCACCTTACCCACACATCTCGTGCCTTTGGCACAGCCAACCCCTGTCCAGTTTACCAATCCACATCCCTCTACTCATCGTTGAAGCCTCGCTATGGGAAGACGTCTTCCCAATGAATCCTTTGAGCTCAAATCAAAAAGAGCTACCAGTTTTAAAGGTTTTTTTTCTCTTCTGTTCTTTTGTTTTATTTTTCTTCTCCAACCCCCTAAACTCTTTTTATTAATTTATTTTGTAACAACACCAGTATATTAAATATACTAGGATGTTATTATGTGAATTATTCTAGCTACACTTACACACACCTACATCTAATGGTTAAAGAACATACTATTTCTGTGGATGGTGAATTTATGCCTCATGAAACGATGATTGTTCAACACTCATATAACACCTTAAAAAGTGGCCATTAATATGTCACTATATTTATATATGATATATTATATGTTTATGTTTTACTTAAGATTCTGTATTTTTCATTTATGTCATAAATATATGGTTTCCATTATGGGTAAACACGATAATTTCATTTTCAGAAGTGCGGACTACCGCCCCCTCAAAGTGATTTGATTCGTTAAAGCCATATGTGGGACGTATAAAGGATGGAGTTAAAGTTATTATATATTATGTTATACTGGAATTATAATATACCTTTAGTTCATTATTATTTTTTTCCATTAAAGTATTATATAGAAATGAAAGTAGTGTTCATGTGTACGTACGGCTTACCGTCTCCATGAACGGTGCATTTCATTTCTTATCCCCAAATGTAATGTACTATTATAAGTACATATATATAATATATATATATGATTTATGTTACATCCAAATGATGAATATAATTCTGGAATTAAAATATACATATCTCTCATTTAGTTTTAATTCCATTAATATGACATAGAAATGAAAGTAACATTCATCCGTACGTACGGTTTACCGTCTCCATGAACGGTGCATTTCATTTCTTACCTATAAATGATTATGTATTATTATAAATAAATGTATATGATAGATATATATGATATATATGATATCCAAATCATGAATATCATTCTGGATATAATGATCCTTTGACAACCTAAACAACATGTAATAGTAAGAAGTCCACTTTCGACTTAAGAACCAAATATCGACAAAACAAACATTATTAACATAAATGATTAAATAATGTATATAACATGGAAATAAGTGATATAAAAGGAATAATAATCATGAAAAACATTCTTATGAAATTATAAATTAACTTTAGTATATTATTTATTAGATTAAAGAGCAATCGAGTCACGTCGGACATGAGGTAAGGGACTTCGTCTCAATCTTCTTTCATTGAGGCATATTTTGTTCTAATACAAGACTTTCTTTTATATTCTGTATAAAACACCTTTGAATTTTCATTTCATTCAAAGGGAATCATTTTCTACGAAGAGTTTTACAAAACAAAAAAAGGAATGTTTCTTTTAATGTGTGCGGTGACAACGACCTTTTCTGCCGCCGCAAGTATTATTTTTTCTCTGGCTTCCTCAACAAGCCGTAATGTATTTAAAATGAAATAAATACCATATACTATTTTATGTATTTTGGTATTGAAAATGGTTTTTTATAATGGATTTGTTATTTTAATATATTTAAGTGATATATTTTGATCAAAGTGTGGAAATATTTTATTTCCATTATATTTGTTTTATTATTATGATTTTATAATGGTACTTGGAAATTTGATGGGTGGTTACGTGATAAACCATAATACGGGTGGTTCCGTGAATACCAGGATGGCTGGTTACGTAATAACCTCCAATGAATTGGGTATGGAAGTCAGCTGTATGTCTATTCCATTATGTGATATGTGTGGAAGTCGACCAGATGGTTATTCAACTTAAGTATGTTTATGTCCCAAGATACCTTTATATGTTATGTGTTCTTTATATGGGTTTTATGGTAATATTTGGGTTTCAAAAGGGTAATTAATGATCTTTTATTCAATGAAGTGTATTTTCGTCTTCATAAAGGGGAAAATTATTACTTCGATAAAGTATTATTGGTTTACTTGTTTTTTTGAAAAACTAACTGTTTTACTTCTTTGTGTATCCATTTCTGAGCTTTTTATGCTCACCCCAAGTTATTGAAATGTTTTTCACAGGATGTAATGTGGAATAGGGTCAAGGATGGGATCAAGGAATGGTCATTCTATCTAAAAAATTGAACTAGAAATGTTTCTTTTTAAGAGTTTTTATTTTCCGGAATCTTAGTATAAGTGTCTACTTTTTAATCTTTTGAGATGTAATATTTATGTCCTAATTATCTAAAACAGTAAACCTAAAAAAGAACCTCAATGTGAATTATTCATTTAATTCAATATTAAGTAAGGTTTATGGTCGGGGCTTTATATCATCATTTATGTTTTGATATAGTTTTCCCTAGTTGGTACATCATAAATGTTGTCCATTGTTATATGTTTTATATGTGAAATTATTATAGATGATTTCATGTGTCTTATAAGAACCAAATCCAAAATTCTGATCATTATATGGGTTTGATGATTAAAAGTCATAAACTTTAGGGGTTGGATATTTTAATTAGAGATGGGTTTGGCCAGATGACCAACCATAATGAGAAACAGAAGTAAAATTTGATTGGAGGAATCTTCTACACCATTGATATGAATGTAATTCATAATATGACGTTTTTGTATTACAAGGTGTGATATTAGACACCATGTAATGGGTCCATATTTCATGATTCTAGGTATGGAATATCTCCCCTGGGGTGGGTAGACATGTGATCTCAATTAGGGGATGAAACCACATATGTTTGTGACGGTTCCATAAATGGATTGTGACCCCCAAGAGGGTTAATGGATATATGATTTATGGTAGAGGATAATACCCCCCACACCATGGAATTCTATTGACACTATTATTGGGTAGTTAGTAAAGGAATGTTATGCCTAAAAAAATTGTATCTAAGGATTCCCATATTTTTAGAGGTCCATTGATCTATTATATCGGGTGTGTATACCATTCAGTGTTTATCTTTTATATAGAGTGATGGTTATCCCCAATGTTTTTATCATTTTTATATTTTCTATTTCTTTCATGAGATACCCAACAATTCCCCACCTAGATAGTGATAAAATTATAATAACACCCCCATCATGAGGGGATTTCTTTGGATCAATCATTTTCTTGCATCAATGGAGTGTTTGAATCTTATATTTCAAGAATGGGAAACATTGAACACATTAATACAAGTCCAAATGCTATTTTTGAACGGCTTAAAATGGATGTGGTCTAAATTATTTCCCAATTATTTCATCCTAAAGGCACTGATCCTTTGAAAATTGAGGAACATGAGAAGTGTATTTCTTCAATTTTAGGCCTTACATTTTGGAAATATGTTTCATTTCGACAAGGATATATCCAAATTCTTTTCCCCATGGAAGAAATAAATTTTTGATCTTGGAGCTTGGTCCATTTCACTCAGACCTAGGATTGTTCATCATCATGAATGGGAGAAAAAAATTTAATCCCAATGAGGTTGGTTACAATGCCAAAACATTTTGGGTAAGTTTATGGACTGAATGGGAATCTTGCCCATCCCAAAAGTTTGAATGATATCACTCTGTAAATTGGGATTCCTACCAAAATTATAAAGGAAATGGAAGTGTCTCTTTTTGGTCACTATGATCGGTTCTTAGTTGAGGTTGAATTGGGATTAACCCTGGTTGATAAGGTTATGCTTGCAACTAATGATGACATTATTGACTTGAATATCATGTCAAAAAAATGACATTGTTTTGAAAAGATTGTAAAAATATAGGTCACGGGTTTTCTACTTGTATGTGCTCAACATTTTGAAAATTTTGTTCTTCAAATGGACATGAGATTAGAAATTTTCCTAGAAAGAATAAAAGAACAGATGTTCTAAATCATGATTTTAATGTTGAGGTTGGGTCTTCAATTATTTTGGATTACCAAAAAGATCAAGGAGAAGTTCCAGAGTATGTATTCAATCCTACAGTTGAATAGGAGTGTGATCAAGCATGTATCACACCCCATAACAATGCCTCATCTTCTGAGAATATGTCAAAGGCTTGGGCTACCATTGTTTTGGAAGAGGAAAATTTAAAAAATATTGACACAAATTCTCAAGGAAAATGGGCTGGTTTGTAACAAATTCAAATTTCTTCATCTCCTCAAATGCCAGGTAATGGTGATAATTGCAATGATGGTAAAGGAAAAATGGTTTCATTGGATATCCAAAAGGGTTATAATGTTTTACAAACTAATCCTCTAGTCACTTCTAATCCTTGTCATGTCTCTTCAAACCCCTTTGTGAACTATAAAGGCTTTCTTCTTGTTTCATAGAAAAGAAAAAATGTGAAGTTAGGTTGATTATATGTAATTCTTTTATTGGTCTACATATTGATGATAAAATTAATATTCAGGAGTCCACTATAGTTCTCTTAATGAGACATAGAAGATCTGTTCCTAGGCTACTGTAATCGAGGGATTCACTTCACTTGGTAAAGGAAAAGAAGATGATGAAAGCGTTGATTTTGATAGCACGGATGATGAGGCACTTTTAGAAAGGCTTATAGATATTCCTTCAAATCGAGGATGATCAAGAGGTCGGGGGTGTGGTCGCGGAAGCGATGAATGGAATGAAATTCAAGAAGAAGAGAGAAAGTTAATGTCTTGCTGATAAAAAAGATAGGTAAATAGTTTTTTTCTTGGTATTTACTTTGTTTCCCATAATTTTTTGGGATACTTTCATTTGATTTATTTTAAATAAAAATCATGAGGTGATGGTACCACCTCATTCCCCATTAAAAAAATAACACCTAAATGTACACTAGTATTAAAATGTAGAATGATAAAAATATATAATATAAATGAATTCATAATAACGATCCCAAACCAATGTAGCATATGTCATATAGAAGATGTAAAAAAGACATTTACAAACCCAAAAAACTGAAAAATAACCTTCCTATGGATGAAATTTCATAAAAAACTGAAAATAAACTCTCAGGTCCATTTGAATTTCATGTCTCATAACTACTTCCAACTTATCCTCACACGAACCTATTCCACCAAAGACTCCAAATGAAATCATATTACCTATATGAAATATGAAAAAATTTGGAAGAGCCCAGGAATTGGTGAGTATAAACATACATAGTAGGAAAATTGAATGATGCCTATCATTGGGTTTGTGAAAACAATTAATTACTAACAAATATTGTTATATTTTGATAGAAAATATATTTTCACTGAAATATGAGTGATTATAAAATGACTTTTCACATTTTCAAATTTTCTAAAAACATTTTTTTTAATTGATTTTGAGAAATTAAGAATATAAAGTATTTTGAATTAATTATTTTAAAAGAGTTGACAAAAAAAGTTTTATGATACAGAAGGTATAGAACTAGTGTTATTCTATTGTTTTTTCTAAATAATATCAATTCTACTATTGTTGGCTGGTAATAGAGACATTTATATATTTATTGATCTCACTCCAATTTTCATATGGAATATATGAAGGAATTTTTAATTAAATTCTCAATTATTCTTCTTTCCATCCATTTTGTTTAATATCATTTACATTACCTTAGATAAATTATGGAAATCCATAATTTGTTATTCTCCTTCCCTAAAAATCAATAGTTCATTCTACAACTCATTTCACATTCTTGTGATCATTGGGAATTCACCAACCACCTATAATAATTTATTTAGAAAATATATTTGAATTTGATGGATGGAAATATTGATCATTGAAAACGTAAATTCAAATGAAATGAATTTACCACTATTTTAGATTCATTATGAATAAAAATCTATTATAAATATAGATACTAATTAGAAGAAGAAATAAATGATTTCATATATTCTTGTATAGAGACTCATTCCTATCAATTTTTCCAGCATCCTCTTTCCATGATCACCAAAAAAACAACCACTCCATTGATGAGGATGATTGGTTGATTAAATAAAGTGGATATATCACATTAATGTAATTAAATTAAAATAAGAGGAATGATCGAAAATAAATATGTAGTAGGTGTACATCTATAGATTCCTTCATGGATTGATCCCTTTCTCAATCCCCATGTCCCTCCCTTAATAGAATCATTCCATTATCTTGATATCATATGTGAAGAAATAAAATCATTATAGGTCAATCCTTGGGTTCAACGTGTTTCATAGATCATAAATGAGTGATGTATTTAAAAATTATCAACATTTTCAACATTAGTACTTTGGGTTTCAAATCGTGCGTAATACTGACATCGTGAACATTGCATGGCTGAGAATTTGACATAATGTTTCCAACATTAACATGACATTAAATAAATCATCATATTTTATGTTTTTAATGATAGTCGTGACATATTTTTTCTATTAGGGATTTATTACATACATCATGATTCTTCATTTAATGTCATTGAATTCAGTTTTGGATGGCTTAAATATTCCAATGTCGCATCGTGCCACATAAAGGTGCATCACAAAGAGTTTTTCAACAACTTATTTGATTTTTTATTTTATTTTATAAATATTCATGGTATCCTACGATAAATAAAAAACCTATCACATTCCAAAAATTTTTATCATTTAACATGTTTAGACATTTTCTAATAAATTAAAATAAGAAAGAATAATATGACTCTTTTAACATCAATTAATCACCATGCACAATGAATAATGAGAGTTGTTACCTCATCTATAGAAAGATATTTCATTTAGGAAGTGATACATAAAAATAAAATAACAACCATTATATTTTCAACAGAAGGACTATGACTCATAGTCAGTACATTACCACACCGCTAGCCTAGTATTATACTAGAATCTGAATGGTAACTCACAGATATGGGAACTCACTCCATGAGCCTTTCTATGAAAAATTGAACTATACCGAGAGGTGTCACATATAATTTCATATTTTACTGATAGATGTTTTCCAATAGATCCTTCTCATTGGGAAAATCTATAATGAATCACCATATAAATTTTGGGGACTTATTAGATATACAAACTCGACTGATCTCCACATCATGAAATAAAATATACATCGGTAAACATATAAGGGATCACACCCTGGTCCATGGGGTATTTCAAATCATTTATAAACTAAATATTCTAGTAGAAGATCTAACTCCTTGATATGTGGTTAGAAATAAATCTAAAAAACACTCACCCATGGAATATCGTATACAAGAGGATCCCACCCTAGGCCTCATAGTGGGATTCCTGAAATTATATTTCATATTAATCTTTTATAGGGAACACCATACTATTCACATAACATAACTCCTCATAGTACCCAAATGAGTTAGTTCCAAGGGAATTTACCATTTAGAATTAGGCCCATACAAAAACAATTGGAGCAATATCACCTAATATCTCACTAGAGGTAAAATGAGAAGAACATGGTATCTGACCTTTCCTTTAATAAGTACAAGGATTATCCCTTGGGGTACATAAAATATCTCACTAATACTATCAATGTATTTGTATCCTAAATACATGACATTAATTAATAAAAATTTAAAATTTTTACCTAGGGGTTTATGGAATGTAAGAGTCAGTAGTTCACTTATTCTTTCCTGTAGTTTATCCCATCTATCGTGGCTTATCCTCGTTGTCTCAAGGTGTGGCCATTTATATTAGTAATTCACAAGTAATTCCTAATGTATATAAATTATTCCCCCCAAAACATGATGTGTGGGTAAATATGGTCTCAATGGAAAAAACATCATGTAAATTTCATTCCATACACTAAGGGTTACACGACAATTGATCTCACAACACAACATGTATCGCAACATGTCCCCTTGTGCGTGTGATCCAAGTACATAAAGAGAAAGTTTTCTAATGATCACAATGCATGTTAGTATGTTGTACAACATGTGATATTTAACAAAACTAGTAATACCTATCCATCACACATGGTATATAAGATGTGTGTGTTTCATTGAAATACATAGCAGGTAGTTTGTAACGTTCTAGAATTTATGGTTCACTATGAAAAATCCGTCATGCCTCGATTATTACCTATATTTTGTGGGGGATATCACCACACCCTCATGATTTGAGTTGACCACCATCCATGATCAACGAAAACTCAAGTTATATCTGTTTATCCCATGATTACTACAATCACCGCCATCCTAATTAACCATAATTTCCCAAATCCTGACCCTCTATCAGTAAAACATTTTATGGATTTAATTATTTTTGGTGGATATATTTCATCCACAAATCCACAAGAAATTAAATAAAGAGTCACCGTGATGATCTCATTGTCATGCTATGATATAAAATACATGTCCAACATCTAAGTGATCTTCCACCATTGTAAATCTCCCCAATAACACACATGATATTCCAAATATATTTCTTCTTACATAGATATATTATAGAACATTTAGTTTGCAGTTGATTATATAATATCTAGTCAAAGGGAATACTGATGCTGCTCATACATAGAACATGGTGGGGGAGAAAAATATAAACCATCAATATGAGGAATAATCCACGACATTAATAAATATATATTCTTAATACCTATGGATATAAATCATAAACTTAAAAAAACATTTAAATCATTATTTTGGAGGAAATTGATTCTTTCTTGGCATGGGATATCAAAATATTATTAATCTAAATAAAAATTTCCTGACAATATGTTTGGATGAATAATTAATGAATAATGGTTTTGATCTATTATAATTAACAATCTCGATAAAGTCTATAAGGGGAGATGATCCTTGTATTTTTTTAAATGTTAAATTTACTTTTCTTCCACTGAATTATCCTCCTCAAGTATCTCATGAATGAATGGGTTGTGTAATTAACATTAGGATATGTGTATAATCATGATATTATATGATATTATTTGGAAAAATTATTGAAATAAAAATTAAATTTTTTTTTATTCATTTTATTATTTCTGTCCACATAAAGAGTTTATCGAAAATCCTATCAGAAAAAAGTTTATATCATAGTAGGGATATGAATCCCTTTATGGATTTATGCGTGGTATCCAGTTTCAAATATATGAATGTATTTGGGTGTTATTATATTATTTAAGTAATTAATTTCAAGTTTAATATAATATATTTTATATTTTTAATATCAAAAAATATTGTTATTCAGGTCCTAGAATTCCATGAAGAATCAATTCCTGATATAAAAAATATTCCTTAAAATATTGATATCTATTAAATGGAAAATAAGAAATTGTTACATTCCCACAATCGTCAATGGTTTTCATTTTGAGATAATAAACCCTATTCACATGTGAGAGTACTGAGATATCATCATGGTTTCCTACTAACACAAGAATACATGAAGGTTATCACACCATCAACAAACACACACGCAAGGGAAAAAAATTCCCATTAAGGGACACATCATTTCTGTTATAAAATTCCAAAAGGTACCAAAATAAGGTTACCACATCCTCATTGTCCAGATCATACTAGTCGACATTGTTCAATGAATCATGTACATAGCTATTTAGATGAGATTCCTAAAACATATCATGTCACAGTTTAACAATATTCCTGGGGATAAGAGGAATGTCACCCCATTAATCTAATCCTATAATAAGGAAATGTTCATATAATTATATTATATAAAATGTAATATTTGAAAAATCTATGTAATTATCAACTAAATGAAATATCTCAGAACATAATATCTTATCATAAAACTATAAAAGACCATGTTTTTAGTTCAGAAAAGAATCCCTATGTCTATATAAAATTCTCCAAAAGTCATTGATGGTGTCGACTGTTTTCCAACTATATCTCTCAATAAATATAAGCTCATAACTGTTGTCTCCCACTAGTTCTAATCAGTACATTGATGTGCTACAAGGTCCTCAAAACATGGTCCCAAATACTTCTATACTGATTTTAGAGTGATAATTTTTTTTGAAATTCATTATTTGATTATGTTATGTGAAACTCATAAGTACAGCTACAAAAAAATCATGGATAATGTTCTCCAAAACAAGGGTGGTCCACTTACATGGACATATGATTGGTGATTGATCATCATACTCAGATGCAACTATGTATGAGGGGATTCCAACATCCTCTCCAGTATCATGACATGTAGTGTGCATCGTGGAATAAAAGGAATGATGTATTTTCATGAATCCAGACTATATCATATTCGTATGGAATTCCAAACACTCTATACATCTCTTATATGAGATCATGGATACCATAAAATGAAAACCATAAAGATTATATCTGTTTTCAACATCTATCTAGGAAAATTGTTCTTCTTATACTAATAGGTTATACATCAATAGGTTATCTCTACAACACACAATAATACACATCGCCACCCACCGTGATGCCAAAGGAACATCATACATCCTCAACACTCTTCAATATACTATTAATGGAAATCATTAAAGCTACTCAAATCATCCACTCATCCTATGAATGGTTTCACAATAAATCCTTGATCAATGATGTAATATTCCCCAAATTTATAAAATTCATCATAAAATTGTATAGTCGGTGTTTTTACATGAAATATCACTTAATATATATACCCATGTTTTTCATTCCTTGTTCATTGAAGAAGAAGGTGGTAAAAACCACTTACTAGAGGAACGTTGTACCATACTCATTCATAAGAGTGAAGTGGAAATAGGGGGAATTCTCCACCTTCACTCACAAAAATAGTGAAAAAAATATTCTCTATCTGTATGTATTGCCTCTAATAGACTCTTATGTGGCCCATAAGCTATGAGTACCTCAACCATTAATGAATATATAGTCTCTCTCTCTCTTACTACATTTAGGTCACAATTTTTACAGATGTATGTGATCATCTACCCTCTATATAAGAGTATCTAACAAGATGATGGAGCTAAAAAGATCATTGGTATCAAAATTCCTCGAACATGGAATACGTTATATTACATATGGAATGAAATTAGGTAAAAAAATAATAGATGGGGGTAGAAGGATCATATATCACCATGAACAGCACTTGAATATTTCGAGTCTGAAGACAATCCTAAGTGATGTTATCATTTCCCATTCCTTTGTGTTCTCTATAACCCGGTCTCTCTCTGGTTCATTAAAAAATATGCATGACTTCAAACATACTTGTTAAATGAAATAATCTATCACAACTCTAAAATATATGCGTTATTTAATTTTAAATTGTCTTCATGGTTTTTAAAAATTTCAAAATAATGTCTCGGTGTAGGAATTATTCCCATTCTGTGTGTACCTGAAGCCACATTAAACACCACCAACATATGGGTCTAACGATTCTGTGTTTCTCCCTATATAAGTGTCACCATCATGACCATCATTTAGTGGAATACATTCCGTGGGGGAAATTCTCATCACTAGAACCTATCATTACTCTACCACCCAAGAAGTGTCTTTGGATCAAAAATATAAAAACCCAATATTAATATTAATTCATATTACATCATTTTAGATGAATATTCATCTCGTAAAAAATGTAAATCCAATAGGATACTTATATTATAGTGTCTTTTGAGAAATGGATCACATTGATTTAATCCTAGTGAAATATCTACAACTATTCCCACAATGATCGTCCAATTTAGCAATCCTACTTAGAACCATTTTTCCTAATGAGGGGAAAGAAAAAATTAGAATGTTTTGATATCATTTTCTTATTAAAGGTAATAAAATGATATATGTAAGAATAACAAGAGTATAAGGGTATTATAACATGATCATAACATCGTAAGATCATATCATGCAAATCAATGATCATAATATAATGTCATTTCTTAAAGATTGGTTGTTCATAAGACACGAATCAAAATAAATTAAAAGAGGATAATTCATGAAAACATAATTGAGTAATAATAGATATACATGTGGAATAAACATATTCTATGAAAATTGTGATCATATGAAAATAGAAATAGGTTCACTCATATAGTTAGGGACATGAAAACATGCACTTGTATGAAAATTTGGACACACATCCAGGGATATGCATAACATTATGAACATCAAATCTGGTCATTTCATAAAAATAATTCCATCTGAGTCAAGGATCATTTCCAAAACATATTTGGGTACTTCATGGGGACTACACCAACTAGGTGGGACACAAATCCTTCCCTAATCATAGTCCTTTCCATATAAGGGATCTGGTTCCCCCAACTTCCCATAGTGGATTGTGTTTTCCCGTCATTCCATTAGAGGATATAGTTTCCCCATATTCCAACAGTGAACTTGGTTTTCCCAAATTCCCATAATTGATCAGAACAATCTTATTTCCCATTTTGGATCACAATTCACCTTTTTTCATTATAGACAAATCTTAACAACATGTATTACATCATTATTTCATTATAAATAAATCTTTACCCAATGTATTAGAGGGATATATAGGTCCCACTAGTCACAAAATAAATTCAAAAATATTTTATTGAATCAAAACCAAATTAAAAGAGATGGTTTTAGGAGAATTATTTCATAACCCATGAAATTAAATGGGTACAATAAACACTTCATCCTATAATTACATTTAGAAAATAGATTGGTCTCATAATCACTTCATCAAAACATAACTTGTGGAAAGAAGAATGTTTGAAAATAATATAACCCATGGAATTGAAATGGTTGTCATTAAAATCATTCCATAAAAAAACAAACCCTTAAAAAATAATATTTATTTTATTTTTGGATCATATCCCCTATGATGCATAAAATAAAAAAAATATATCTTATTTTGAGAGGGATTTTGAAATTTCACATGGAAATTTTATGTGGAAAATTAGATTTTCATCAAAACTCCTTTCTGTAAAACTATTTGAAAAACCATTAATATATATATATATATGTATTTATGTGTGTGTGTGTGGATTTATAATTTCATCTATAAAACTTCTTTAGGAAAATTTGAATTCCCCTTTTAGAGACTCTTTTAAAACAAAAAGCATTCTGAAAGACTTTTTCTATTTAAATAGACTTACAAACAAATAAATTTTGTAATATAGAATTTTATAAACCTTTTTCTTATAAAATTCATTGAAAAAATATAAATAAAATATTAAAATCATTAAAAAACATTTTATGGATATAAAATTTTCAGTAAAATATTTATAAACTGTGGATTTGAGATAAATTAGATTTCGTACAGAATATAGAGTTAAACTCATATTTTATAAAAAAATGATTTATTAGTAATCTAAAATACCTAAAGTGTAATAATTGTACCATTACATAAGCATACCCTGAATAATCACTAGAGAAGGAAATTCATTAGTTTTCCTAATATATTTATCATATGATTTCTTCAAAGGAAGAAATATCATATAGAATCTCGATAAATGATGAGACTATGGAAATAAACGATTACCACTTAGGTAACATTGAATAATAATACACATCATATAATTACATTATATGAATCTCCAATTATCATTACGGTAGGATATCAATGATACATCATTTCAAATTTTTATATATACATCGCATAAAAATATAGGTTCCAAACAACACTTATGTCTTAAAGAAGGAAAATTGAAACAAAGATTCCTTAATAATTTGATAATTTTTGAACCATAAAACCCCATGTAATGAGATAAATAAATGGATAGTTAAATAGAAATAAATTTAATTTGGATAATAATTGAATACTTTCATTGAAATTATTTGAACCTCAAAAAATTAATGAGTGGTGAATAATGTATTTGTCTAGAATAAATTAAGTGAGAATATAAACCCCCTTACAATATTAGTATGTTTTGTATCATGATACCCACGAAAGAAAAAAATTAATTGAAAACTAAAATATCTTGAATTAAATTAAATTTCTGATATAACATTTCTTAAGGATGTATATATTCCAAAAAACAATAATATGTAATGAATAATATAATACATCTCACTGAAATAAAAGTGAGGCGAGAGAACCCTTAAAACATTAGTAACTTTATAATCATGATCTCCAAAAAATAATAACATCATATAACTAATTAAAGATAGTTAAATTAATTAAATTAATGATATAATATTTTATATAGAAGTATATAAACCACACGAAATATTTGATTGGGGAATACAACATGTGTCTCATGGAAATAAAATGTGAGAATAAATTACCTTACCATATTACATGACTCTCCACATACTTGATAAAACCTCATGTAAAATAAATATAAGTTTTGTATACAAATAAAAAAACCATATTATTTTATATAATACGTTATATGATTTTATGATGACATTATGTTACCCTCTTACTTCCAATCCATTGTTAATGTTATGCATCAGGTAATATATAGTCTATTTTTAATACATGTTTTAACTTATTATTCCTGATTTTATTGACTATGTTATGATTTACTTATTATAATATTTTAAAACGTGATATATATACATATAAATATCACAGAAATTATGTATTCAAATATTTATAATAATCTATAAAATATATCTATATATAATAAAGGGAATACATTGTTCATGAAGATGATAGGTCATACGTATGCATGATCATTGATTCTGTTTGAAGATCCTATTAATGGAGATACATAAAATGAAATATATGATTATAAATATATTTATTCATGTAAAATTATTATTTCATATATATCATATAACTTTACTAAACTAATCTTTAACACATTCTATGTTGAGTGTGAATGCATCATATCACTTTGAATAGGTGGTTGTCCCCATATCCTTAAATGATGTTATCATATTTGTAATAAATGGAAATAAGGATGTTCTTTTTTATATAATAATTAAATAAGAATAAATTCATCATGAAAAATTATATTATATTGAAACATTGTTTTTATCATAATTACCAAACATTAATGTATGTAGAGAAAAACAAACAACATCATTTCATATGGCTATAGTTCTCATTACACAATAACTGTAAGTTCATTCCTATTTGATATATGTTTTTTTATGTAGGTAGAACCCTTATAATATGAACATATAATTATATTTGGATAATTATTTTATTATATAATCAAATAATAATAGTACTTGAGGGGGGTGGAGAGTGAAAATAATACAAATGAGCTAAATAATGAATGTTACATATTCCCTAGGTGAATCCTTTTAAATATTACAAAACAGCTTCATTCAATGGAATTATATCTAAAAAGAGGCGTTTTGGATGAATTTAGGGATCTTGGTAGGAAATTTGGAAAATATATGGCTGGGAAAAATGGGTTTAGATGTGTGAAAAAGTGGGAGTGGTGACTTCCGTTCTATTGTGGAGGTGGAGTGGTATTCTTTTAAATTTTTTAAAAGGCCATTTCAACTTTTTTTTATTAAATCACTTTTCAAACATTATGATGTCATTATACACACCATATATTTATACCATATTCATATTTTACCTAAAAATTATATTATCTCTAAAAATTATGAAAAAATTACTATTTTATATTTTTTATGTATTTATTCCAAAATTTGTATTAATTTTCTCAAAAACAGTTTTCTAAGAATGTGAATTTGATCATTTAATATATGAGTTTACATATATTGATAAATGTTTTTTCTTTAAAAATAGTTATTTATACATTTGAACATTTACATTTCACATTATAATAATTAAATGAACATTTATATTTCACAAATTTCTTTTTATTTTATTATTTTATTATTATATCATTTAATAATGAATTCATATACAAGGAATATATTAATTGAAATTTCATATGACACAAAAACTCATTTTGAGTTCTACAATTTCAATATAATATAGAATTTAATGACAATAAGAAGTAAATTTATGAATTATTATAAAAAATTAATATATTCATATTATTAGGGTCTTGATTCAAATCCTCTTACTCCTCAATAAAATGGTATGTTGTGGGATTATTATATTTTTATAGGGTGGATCAGCAGATATGGTTTGGGTAATAATCTTTTTGAGATTATAATTATCAAACAATGGTTTTAAATCATTATTTTAGTTGTTGGATCTCAACTAAATCATAGTAAATGGAAAATCCATCTGATGTTATCTCCCTTGGGAGCTCTAATAAGTGGTCATATTAGGGTGTGATCAATATATTGGAGTCCATCCCATCCTTCTTAGGCCTATTTGATTAATCAAACCCCTATATTCATAATGACCATATGATCAATCATTTATTAATATATTTTAATTGTAAATATTATTAGTGGAATCATAAATCTGATTGGATATAATATCCAATAAAATATGTTCATGTGTTTTCTATATCTATAATATTTAATGGGGAATTTAATTCTATCATAAAATGAAATTTATTTATAAATTTACATGGCATCATAAAATAAATCTATCTTCATTTACATTCTCATGGGAAGTTGTAGAAAGTACTAGTTCAATAAAAATATTGGATACCATCTCTAGAGAATGAGATTTCCCCAATAGTCTTCCCACCATCAATAGACTCCATAATTCCAAGAAAATCATTTTCAATCTTTAACTTCAAGAAAATCATATCATAAAGAGAATATGATAATGAGACACTTGTTAGCACATCCTTGGTCCCATCCTTATGACTCGAATGATAAAAATAGAGAGATAGCCATCTTATTTTACTCTTCCAATGATTTTCGCATAACCTATGAATGACATATCCTTCTCAAATCATAAACCAAAACATTCCCTTAAAATGGGTGTGTGACATATTGAAATAATAAATTTTGAAAATCACCCATCACATCTAATATATATTAAATCAATTTTTGAGATGATTAATTCGTTATTGTGTGGGATAAATGAAGGTATTTCATTATTTTGTTGGATTATTCCTTCAACTCTTAAGAAAATTAATCACAGATCATTGTTCGAGGTCATATATCTGAAAGTAATTCTAGTATGGCATAATATATATTTAATTATAGTCCATCACATAATCAACTAACATAATTATCAAACCCAAAAAAAATTATAAAAAAAGATGACATAGCCCTACCCAGCCTCTGAATGTTAAAAACATTCATAAATTAGAAAATATAATTCAAATCAGCAAACTAATTTTGATATTTTGAAGCCTTGATGAAAACCACTCATTTATATGGGATATTAGTCATTAGAGAATCCATATTATGGAAATCAATAATGAATTGGTGGTAATACCTTTCTAATCATAATAAGATGGTAATCTAAAAAAACATTATTTGGTCACTCCCATGTCATAATAGCCTTTAAATTCTCAAGATAGTCATATATAACCTGATCTAAGATAATGTGTCCCATGAAATTCATTTCTCATATATGAAAATTAAATTTTTAAATCATTGAATGACATTAGAGATTTCATAAAATTCATTGAACTGATTATAGTATATTATAGTGATCATCCTCATTATTTGAGTAAATTAAGATTTTATCCATATATACTACAATGAAAGATTCAATATACTCATTGAATGTCTTGTTCATCAATTCCATAAAATCCAAAGGATATTTTGTTAGTTTAAATACTATTAAAAGGTTCTAATAATAGACATACCCTGTTTTACGGTAGTCTTATAAATATTAAATTATTTGATGCTCAACTGGTTATAACCAGACCAAAAATCAATCTTCGAGAACGATGTATCCATATTCATCATACTTCGTTTAAAAAATGATAAGCACCACACATGGTGACACACAAAAGACAAAAAATCCTTTTTTTGAACTAATATTAAGCCAGATTATTTAACACATTCAGTTCAGCTGGAGTCATATAGTAAGAAGGGATAAAGATATACTATATACCTTTTACCAATTCTATACTAAAATTTACATCCCTTGTCGGGGGAAACACAAAATATTCTAAGGAAACACATCAAGAGACATGATGACAATGATAAGGATATCTCTGCTCAAATATTCTCCCATTAAATCCAAAGATAACATAGATATGACCATCTAAATTCTATAATGCATGACCTCTATATGTTTGACCTCATGTCTCATTTTCCCTTGAAAACATGGCACAATACATTGGGTGTGGTAATGTTGACCCGCTAAAGATAACAGTCATTATGGTACATGTGTGAATTTATTAAATCTATAGAAAAAATAAAATCAAGAGGTTTCACTTATGGAATAAGAAAACTCTAGTTGTGGTAAATCTATGATAAAAAGAAAAAAAGTGGGGGATCTAAGACCCTACACTATAATTTTTTCAACAGGATATATTAATATCTACTTCATAGTATAAAATATCTATATGAAAGTTTGGATAAATTATAATATGAGTTGATATTAATGAGTGATATATACTAATATCCAATATGGTTGTCACTAAATTGGAGGATATAGTTAGGATACCTCTCATAGTCACCATACTGACATCATCATTCAACCGTGACTCTTACACTACTTGGATAAGATACATTCCAGATAACTATGGATAATTATTAAGGCATGTGGATTCACCATATTACTTTTTAGGGTTGATGAGCCCATGGAAATTTTTTATGGGAAAAGATATCACAAGTCTTTTAAAAGTGTCTTAAAGGGCCATGTGAACCATAGATCATTAGATCATTAGTAAATAAATTATTGAAATTCCCAACATAGGCACACTTAAATCACGTCTTATGTCAACTAACATAAACATATAGAGGCCTGTATGATTCTTATTATCTTTAAAATCCATGAAACTCATTGTAATTGTTTTCCTATTAAAATAACTCTTAGAACTACCTCTTTTAGAGAAATGAACTCTTGGTAACACTAAATTTTAATATAGGTAAATCTCATCCATAAATTATATATATTACACATCAACATAAGAAGTAATATTTAACATAGAATATTGAGATCATATTTCGGAATGAATACCCATCTCAAAATAATCAGGCCTCCAGTTTCTCATTTCTCACCACCTCATGTAAAAATTGAACAAAAAATTGTTTACATACTACATCACTTTTAGTAACCATGCCGATGGATATGAAAATAAATGTAATTTACAAAGACAATAGAACCCATATAAAAATTATCAATGAAAAAACTCTATGGACATTATTCTCCAAAAATTCATGATTGATCTTCATCACCATAGAATTCCACCATCTTTTTTTGGTTCCCTCATCCTTTAAGGTAACACATTTCACACTAATTAAATAATAAATTCCCAATAACATTATAATATTCCCTATATTTTTCATCTAATCACCTACCTATGGAAATTAATTAGATCCTTGGAATTATATTTTTTATTATAAAAATCATGATAATGATTTGATTATTTTTTTCAATGAGGATTCACTATTGATGATCTAATGTGAATGGGTTCAGTTACATATCCTATTGACTGAAAATCACAATTCAGTATATCATCAAGATTCAGGCCCACTACATATTTTTGTTTTTGGGGTTCTCAATCAACATCCATGTATATCATATTCAGAAATATTATTTAATTTATGATTCAACCCTATATCAAAAGAAAAAAATAAAACACCATTAATGATAAACATATCAATTAACTCAAACAAGTGTTAAAGGGATATAAAATACCCTATATCGGGAAAATACTAGATTTAGAAAATATCAATCCTCAAATAATCATTTAAAAACAACCATAGTCACTTATGTACAATTAAAATGAGATATATCCAAGAACTTTCCAATAAATACCTCATATTCCCAATAAATCCATCCTCATTTCTACCTGGGTAACCCAAACATCATACTAAGATAATGGAATGATGATGAACATGTAACTCTGATACCACATCATCATTAAACCACGCTAATACCATGTTAGAATAAACATGATTCATCTCTAACTTATCCTGAAGGACCTTCCCAATCCCCATGGGTTAGAGACAAGCACCTGGGCTCATGTTAACATTAATAGGAAATATTTTTGTTACATGAAATATAAAATAGTGGATGATAAATAATGCATACATAATATTCTCAACACACCTCATGGAAAATGTACCTGAATCGAATGGGTAAATAAATACACAAACAACACATCCCCAAAATACATAACTTATATCAAGAAAGTAGTCGAATAAATCATATATAATTATCCGATAACATCTTTATCAGTCAACTCCATCACTCTAATTGTATTGAATCATGTAAAACCACCACCTTGGAGAGGTTCTTTTCCATTTTCAAGAAATTATCATGAAAAAATATAAAAACTTTTGAGTGCAATGTTAGAGTTTGAGAAAAGATACTAGTAGGATTACATTAATTATTAAATAACCAAAACATGTGATGCTCGAAGCCTCAGCATCAGTGATGACCTAGCTGCGATGGGGGTGGATCCGCCTCCATCCTCTCCTATGGGGTAGGGGGATTTCCTACCCTTTCTCATTGATGCCTAAGACCTCCATCCCATTTAAAAACCCTAATTTCCTTCATCATTTCCTGGTGATCTCACTTTTCCCTAAGGTTCTGAATCTACATAATGACTCACCTATACTCGATACTTCCACAAAATAATTCAATGTGGCTTCAGATATTCATTGGTCTACACATGTGGCTCAATTGAGGTGTATTTGGCCATCAGATGATGCATTTGACATATTTTTTTTGATTTAAATGGGCATTAATATCTTTCGGTGGTGGGTCTTCTCGATCATCTCCACTTGATGATCAGTTTCACCTTAGAGGATGATCTAATAGTTACTTAGTATATCACCCCTAGTGTTTTCAATGGATGTGTTTTTCACATTCTTCATTGGTCCTTTGAGTTCAGCATGAATTGGGATGTTTCTTTGATAGAGGATTGGGTATGCCTCCCTGACCTGCCTCTTCCTTTCCAGAACCCTTAAATTATCAGTATACAAAGGAACCTAGTCGGAAGATACTTGTGCTCTAATAATCTCACTTTGGCAATGTGTCATCCAATTTCCCTCTTGTATTTTTTGAGGTTGATGTCATGGAGGCACTAATTGAATGGATTTGGATCTCAGTTGGTAAAGAATAGATATGGAAGCAAAGAGTTTTATTTAAGTCATGGATTGTGTTCTTCTTATGGGGCCACCGGTTAAGCCATATGGTCTCTGGTTATCGTCCTGGTCGTAGAGGTAGGAAATTCACCATTCAATTGTTTGAGGGGACTAATGTGCATGTGTCTCATGTTGTGCAAGTGGCTATGAAAATTTTGGCATAGGAGGGTGTGAGGAGGTGAGGGGGGCTGTTTCAAAGGTGGTGGAATCCATTGGTCATCTAGAATATAATGTAGTGGAGTCTATCTCCTTGGTGGATCATCTACAACAATGGCCTCTATTGTCTCCCTCAGATGTAGTGAAGTGTGTGATGTTGATGGTGGAAAAGCCACGAGTGGTAGATGTATTTTCCCACCTTAAAGAGAATTTAGGAATTACTCCCATTCTAGTGGTTGAAGAGGAGAATGCACAGGGGTAGTGGAACAAAAATGATGGCAGTGGACATTCCAGTTTCAACTAGTTGTCTTAGGGGATATGACATGGTTCATGGAATGTCAGTCCTGCTAAATGAAATAGAGCCTTAGAGTGGACCAATGCAGCATGATGGGGTGACTTTATTGGGGGCCTTAGACCCAAAAATTCTTGATGACAACCCAAAATCTCAGTTGAAGTCAGCTACGGGGGGAAAGAAGAATGGATTGGAGAACAAAACAGGAAATGGGGAGCTTCTGTGAAAGCATAGGGGCATCAAAAAAGGTTCGAGGATTATGATAGAGAATTGATTTGAGGGTTTGGATGTGCAATAACCCCCTGGACTCAAGAGGAAGATAATTCAAGCGATGAAAACTATAGTCAACTCTCAGTAGATAGTATGGGCTTATTTCCAGTGAAAGGTCCTTGCAGCCCTCGAAGGAAAAAGGGGGAAAAGTATTTTGAGATTGAGGGAAAATTATATGGTCCCATGGAAGAAAATCAATGTAATGCAAGGATTACTTCCATTTGTGGAAGCCGGCGGAGCTGAGGTCGGCCAAGAAGGGATAAAACAATGACAGTAAATCCCTATAGAATACGGAAAGTGAAGAACCTGGGAGGTTCTAGAAAATAATTCCTCTAAGGTAGGAATATGTGTTAGAAAATTGTTTCCCACCCAATGGCTCAAAAGAGGAGATTAAATGAATTTTTGGAAGAAGGTTTCCAGTTGACGCTAATGAGGAGAAAAAGTTGTGGATATATAAACTAGGTAGAATATTGGCTTGGAGATTTAATCAGAGCATAATCAACTCAGAGGGATTCAACCCGACAATGGAGAGGATGCTCACTCACCTTAATGTGCATATAAGAGAGGACCCAGAAATATATGTTAGTTCACTACAATGGGAATATTATAGTGCAGCTGATTCATGTAATCTACCTCTTGTTTTTAATCATTTTCTGAGATCTTTTAACACGTATTGTACATATATGAAAACTTTGGTTTTTCATATTTCTTCAAAATGGACTAATAAAAATTTAAATTTGGAAGTATTTCATAACCAATTCCATAATAATAAACCATTTAATCATTTAATTAAAATTATAAAACATGAAAATTTAATTATATAACTAAAAAAATACATGAATTATTATAAAATGACATCATATATATAACAAAAATCATTAATGATTAGTTTTATATATAATACTTATATAAATACATTTTTATATATTATATACATCAATAGTAAATGTAATTTATAATATTTTCAGGCAAAAACATAACATTGTTCTCATAATCTATTTGGTACATTAGTTTCTGGAAATAGGATCCTAACACTAATAAGACATCATCATGGATCAAGATGTGTATAAAAACTCTCATCAACACTCTAATATTGGTTTCATTATTTGAATTCATTCTACTACCTATTCGGGGGACCCATTAAGGTAAAACATTTTGAACATGGTTTTTTCCATTCTTTATTCATTATAAAATTTTTGTGGAGCCATATTCCATGAATTATTTTCCTAATCACCACTAACATAAATTTTTAACATATTATTCAATATATTAATCCATCAAATCATGGGAAAAATAAATCACTTCAAATAATTTCATCATTCAGTGTGCAGTTACAAATATATTAGTTCAACCATTCCCTTTCTATTTCAAAACAAAATAATAGTTTTTTACCAAGTTAAATCCATAATCAAATAATATTTTATTTTATCATATTATCCCAAAATCTTGTCCACTAATATTATAAAAAAAATTCTATCTCAACATAATTTTCCACAAATTCATTTGACATCTCAAACCATCCATATGGAGGTTTTATTTCAAAAATCAATGTCCTTTAAATGAACCATAAAATTTGTTCTAAAATTATAATTTAAATAATAATGAAATTTTCATTTTAATGGTAGAGTAGAGAATTATGATCCACATACATTTAGTATCATGTTCAAATAAACTCAAAACCTAATATATGGAATCTAACAAGGTTCTAAGGAAAATGAGGTCAAAGAAGGGATCTTCAGAAACAACATCCCTAAATTCTTGATTCCAATCAATCATTATAATTAGTATTGAAAAAACATTATTATGGATAGAATGAAAAATAGAGGATTGTAATATGAAGATAGATTACATACTAGAGAATAATAAAATACTTCTACTAATATTTTGATTCCAGATGAATGGTGTTTAGAAAATCCAAATGGCCTCTTGGGATACTTGAAGAGAAAAAGTTTCAACTAATATTTGAGTGGGGTATGACTAGATTTAAAATAAATTAGGGTTTTCATGTCTAGGAGATATAAAACTAGGGACTTCCCACCATTTTTGTGGTTCAATCATAATAAATAGGTCCAGACCATGGCACAATATCACCATACAACGACATACACTCCCACATCCAACTTTCATCAAGAAAATGTATTATATATCTTATTTTTATTGGATTGTGTTATGTCATAGATGGTACTCCATGAATCTTTAATTTAAATTTTGGATGAACAAATCATACCCACTTATCAACCCTTATGTGTCATTATCCACTTTAACATAGAAGCCAACCTGAAATTGAAGTTGATATAAATCTTGATACCTGATATCCTGACTGATCATTGTGTATACCCATGATAGTTTTACCATAGTCCTTATAGAAACACATAAATACAACATTAATACTCATTATTATCCATAAAAATGACTAAATGGTTATAAAAACCCAAAAAACATAGATTAACAAAAGGGATGATGGATTAGATGGAAATTTTTAAATGAAAAAATTAATAAGATGTTATAGGTAAAATGATTGTTTTTACCTTTCATTATTTAACCTATCCACTAGATTTATCCTCTCCCATTCATGAACCTATGATCCTCCACTCATTAGAGCTCTACCACTCTATATATTTTTTGATTCATGTAATGACCTTCATCCAATACCAGATTTGAACATCATTCATCACATTGGAATCCTCTTTATAATACTTCCAATATTATTTATTATTTTTTCAATTTTTTTCATCTATCCTAAATGTCATTTATCTATGAAATAATTTACCAAAATTGATGTTCTTTCATCTTGTTTCATGATTTCTCCATTACACGCCTGAATATGAAGCTAATATCGAAAAACGAATAAAATTCTTGTATTAGGTTGGTGTTCATGTACATTTCCCAAAAAATATTGTTTCTTATATCCTGAACTATTTTGATGTGCACTATAAAATCCATGAATAACATATAAAATTCGAAAATAATTAATTAGATTTCATTAAAATGAATTTTTTAGTAATATGAACAAAAATTCCTTCTAATGGGTTGTATTCCTATGTTTTATCAGTGATTCAAGGTGTCAAATTGGTTTTTCTCGATGGTTTGGTGGATACGGTTTTCAATGCCTCACTCAATAATGTGCATGGAATTTTCCATGAATTTCTTCTTTTCTAAAAAATCCCAAAAGTTCCCTTATCTTTATATTGTTACATTCCTTCTTTCTAAATGTCATCAGTAATCTTGGTATTCTAGGCCAACGACTCTTGGGGACTTACATTAATCAATAGATTGGGAGGATGGTCCAATTGAACTCTTTTGGGGGAAATTTTTACCTTCTCTAGGACACACTTAATGATTTATTATATGTTCATAGATCTATTCATAATCTTCATACGAGACCAATTACTCTAACAAGTCATAAAAGGTGAATTATCCCTCATTTAAAAAATACTAGGATCTGTATATTGAAACCATCTGTTTATATCTGATATTCTACAAAAATTTCTTGTAATGGGTGGATACATAAATTTTGAAGAAATATAACCATTTTATTCGAAACTTTATACCATGTATGGAGGAGGTTAATATATTTAGGATAGAGTTGGTCCATTATAAAAAATCCTATTTGTTCTAGTAATTTTATGAATCCAACCCCATGTAGTTTTTTCCACCAGTGTAGTTTAATGTCATATGGAGAAGAATAATATGGGTTCCATGGGACACTGAATAATTAATATTTTCTCCTAATCTGAGGACCTATATATCCATATAGTAGTTATAATCAATTTTGTCATTGTTCATTCAACTGGGGATTATATATGTAGGTTATCCCTATCATTATAGAGACTCATGGTATGGATTATATGATTATTTCATCTCCCTATGATCACATGATCCATGCATGGTGTGAGAAACAAGGGATGAAAAATGATCATTTGGTTGCTCAGGATGTGGTAATTATGCATTGGGATATCTGTGAGATGATTAATCATTTTACTCAGGTTTAGAGACACATGCTATAAATCCTAGTTGTAGATGGAATCAGAGACATCGTTGTTTAATTGGTTTCTCAAACAAATTATAGATGACATAGTGTGATAATCTCCATTGACTAATTGGGTCATGAAGGATGGAATTTTTGAATCATTAAAATAATTACACCGATTGGGGTGTTTATTTGAGTTTGGTCCTTAAGAAGGCTTCCTTCTTATCATAGGTATGGTAGAAATCAATATCATCATGTTTTCTTTTATATCAAGGCCCACACTCTAAGGATATCCTGTAACATTTTGGATGTATATTTTGAATGTGTTGTCATCATTTATATTCCCTAATCCCATGTTATGCATGCTGGTTGTGATAAAAAAGGGACAGAATGTAATTAATGTCATTATATTGGATAAGGGACATAGATGTTGGGATTTCCCTGGATGATCAATATGGAGATCAAACTTTGGAGAGTGGTGGAACATGAATCTTGAATATGATTGGAATTAGAGTGATTTTAGTTCACTTTTTATTGGGTCTTACATAATGGTGATGAACTATTTATTAGGGATTACACATCGAGGATAGACAATTTCATCATGTTCTAGGATGCCCTACTTTTCTTGAGGGTATCACACGACCCAATTTTCTGTCTTGAAATCATTTTCATGACATGATTAACATTTTAATGGGTGTCTCAATATCAAGATGTCATTCCATGGTTTCATTCACAGGAGTTGTATTGACACCTATTAAGGGTGTCTCAAAATTCAGTACAACTTGGTTTGACGAATGTTGCATATCTTGGCTAACATCCCTGGAGGGAATCTCTAGACCTAATCATCATATTTGGAGGGAATCAAGGTTACAAGATTAAATCCTCAATGTGTGTCTTGAGACATGGTCGAAAAGTCTAGAAGCCTCTACATGTCTCAATGGACATGCTTCAAAGCATGTCGTGAGACATGAACGACATGTATGGAGGGCATTTCATGTCTCGACTGACATGACCAGAGGGTGTCATAGGACCTAGAAGAACTTTCTGTATGAAAGAATTCTGTTTTAATTATATGCGATAATTTTGTTATATATTTCATTATATATTTCCAATGTATGTTTCAAGGATACGGTGATAGACCCAACAATTATTGTGATATCAATGTAGTGTTCTCATGGGAACCATATAACATGATCTGACATGATTAAATGATTTTCCGTATTCCAATTTTCATGTTGATAGTGTTTTGTGTGATCTATGTGACATTTCCTAGTACTTTCACGAGTCTTTGGATGACTCACTCGAAGTGAATGAGGACTGTCGAGCATGTTTTTCATTTAATTCATCAACATTTAGTGTTGGTTAATACCATTGTATTATGATGTTCATAGTTTTATGGAGTCTCACATGATCTAGTGGGAATGAAGTATGTTCTATAAATTCTTTACCAGATTTACTTCATGTGATAAATGAATGATAATTTGATGGTACTTATGTATGGTCCATGATTTCTCTATCTTCTTACCTGTATATTACCTAAAAAAATGCATTTTGGTCATGATATCATATGTACTAAGATGTCTACAAAGGTCAGGAGTCGAATCATCCACTATTCAACCATAAGAACCCTTTTTCATGTTATTGTGGGGGAATTTTTATGAATCCACACTTTGGTTCTTCTTCTCATTGAGGAAAGTATCTAGAATGAGTCCATGATGGAGTCTGTGAAGTGGTTTAGAACCAAGAATCTTCACGAGTCTCTACTGTCGACCTCACTGAGGGTGTCACCTAATTTTTAGTGACTATGAGTCCCACAATCAATTCCTACTTAATTGGATTATGTATAATTAATGGGTACATGTATGATAACACATATGTGTTTAAGGACTTCCATGTTGTCATTTTGACATGTCAAAGGGCCCTTGTGGGAAATTAATAACAGTTGAATTGAGTTCTTGAGACCTCATATGAATGGTTTAGTAGTAATCCAATATTCTGTAATTGAAACCCATAGCATGACATAATATATTTTTTGACTGTGAGTTCTGTCACCTTATTTGTTTTTTTTTCGTTTTTATTATGTGAAACTTTTGGGAGGACCTGTGGGTTTTCATGAGTAAGTTCAATGACGATTACAGTATTTTTTCCAGATGCATCATGAGACTGATATGTGTCGTATGTTGGTGAGAATTAATTACGGTGAAAATAACTAATAATGCATCATTTTGAGGATAAAAGGATCTAACCCTATTCTTGGATGTTCCCTTGGATTTCTATGTTATGGGGATGGAATTTGATAGTGACTTTGCGAGATGAGATGGACTTGTCCCTAGGGACTTGTGGTGCCGTGTAGATAACCATGAGCACACAACATGACCATTAGTGACAATGAGTAGATTTAACCTCCTCTATTTTTATATCTTTATTTAAATTAAAAAGGATTGTGGATTTCAAAAAAATTCCCCAATCATGTTGAGGGAAAATATTCTTCCCTTAGTTTATGAGTCAAGTGATTTCTGCTTCTCCCAGGGGCCCCAACCTTTAGCTATCCATCGACCAATTTTTTTAATATTTTTATGGGATGTTTGGAATTTTCCAATAATGAACTATGTGGCTTTGGGGGGTTCATTTGGATCCCTCCCATGTGGTTACTTGTTATACGAACCACCATTTTGAAATCTGAGTGGATTTTTGAATGGTGTTCCTATGGGATTCACCATAGGTTATGTGCAGCAAGTTGAATTTTCACCTGACCTTATGATGGTCACCAATCACGAGTTTCTTAATGGTTCCTAGTATATGTGGGTCTCAGTCATACTTTTCTTCCTATTATTTTTCATCATAAATAATACCCATATTCAGGTATTTCTTCCCATGTCATTCTTCTTATGCTCATTTGGAAGGGATGAACCCCCCCCCCCCCAGGAGCAACATTTCTTCTGATGCTTTCTTCATGGGTACACATATTCAATGAAAATGCATCTATTATTACCTCATATTCCCACTTTCCAACAGTGGGGATCATTCATCACTTATAGAGAGTTTTATTCATCTTCATTCGAAATAGAGGGTTGGGAGGTCGGTCTCTACATCAGTGTATTCCACCTAATAATTCATTTCCTAGTCTGGGACTCCCTCAATAATATGATTTGATGTTCCTGAATCTCATTCCTAGTTCCATATCTTTGAGGACAGTAGTTAATTATTCTACTTCTCCCTATATAATCCAAGGGGAAATGAATGGGAAGCATCCTTCAGTCTGAGTATATGGTAATAACAGGAAAGTAAGGACATATTAAGATGCCTGGACATATGAAGAAATGTATTTTTACTCATATGAGGGAATCTCAATAGTGCATAACGTGAGGCATCCCACGTCATATGTTGGGTATCTGATGATGGATTCTTTTCTCAATGAATTTCCTTATATTCACATTTTTAATATAGGGTTTTCTGCGATTTTAATAGCATGTAGAGATATTTATGCCAATGGAATAGCTTTTATGGTTTTACTCAGAAATCCCATCTTCAACATGAGGCGGACTGTGAGTTTAACATCGTGCATTGTTGAAATGAGTGTGATAATAATTCCCCATGGAGTTGAATCTGATTGGAACACCCCTAAAAGGGAGCACCAAGAGTATTTTATAGGTCGATGGATATGTATGCTAAATAATTGATGACCATGGATGTTGAGTCCCATAAATGGAGTATATCATGCCACGAAGTCTGATCAGGACACCATTGGTTGAAGATCGAGAAGATTTCACCCCATAAATCGGTACATTTGATGGATGGATCAAAATTCTTAAAGAGCGTGGACCCAGAGTGGTGTGTCCTAGGAAGGGAAGATATCACATTGTGTAGTTTTTTCTAGACAAAACATAGGTAGGATTTGGGAATGTTCACCCTAGAAAGGGGAACACGTGGGTTTACAATTTTTTGGGGTTGAATCTCATCTAGGCTTCCTATGAACCATTTGTAGAATATGGGTATATAATCCCATGCAGTTCCAAGTGTGATGAATCAGGGTGTATTAAAATGACAAAAACCTAGATACTTGATTGTTAATACACATGGTTAGATTCCCACCGTAGGAGGGATACTCTTAGTAAGAAGGATCTGTACTGTATGGGGGTTATGCTTGGTGGGATTATTTGTATCCACGAAGAGCAGAAATTGGATGGAAGGAATTATCTCAATATGATGTGGTGGCTTGGGTAAGGATCAAGATAGATGATGAGGTATTGAACAAAGAGTGTGGATGGTTAATGAGATGGAACTAACTTGAATATGGTTGTAGTGTTTGGAATTATCCTCATAATGGTATCCTATATATCCTAGTGAATTAAAGTCAAAGTCCACATAGATTTGTGGGGTTATGGTACACATGGGGAGGTGGCCCATGAAAATTGATTATAGGTATAAAGAACTAAAGGGAGTATAACCTCTGAGCTGGGGTATGCTCATACAAAAACACAAAGGCTCGAAGGGGAGACAAGGACGGGAAATTGATGATGGGAATTATGCTCATGGAGATCTCATATGTTTATCTATTGTAAGGAGTCAGTTCCATGTAGTTCATGATGCAACTTATAATCGTGTAATACACAATGGAAAATGGTTGTGGGACATGCTTGGTCTTACGTGTGGTCAACAACCCATCGCAAGAGGGACACTCTTGTTTTTAGATATTGTATTGAGAATGGGGCCTATGAATGGTTAGATGCAAAAGAACTTGTTTGACACCACTGTGTGGAGGACCAAGGATATCTTTCACAAAAATGGAGACACCAACGTTTACCAGTGTTTTGTGTTGAAACCTTGGGAGGATTCCAACATTCTGTGTATATGAGAAAGGGATCCAAACCCCCATAGTTAGAATGTATAAATTTTATCATCATGCAATACTAAATGGGAATATAGTTTAATGTCATGTAGGATGACGGTAAACTATGTTGAAGTTGTTGGGAACGACGGGTTATTTCCATAAACCTCTTAGAGTCTTCCTACGTACCGTTTTGAAAATGAGAAGGATCAATGTCCACATAGATCAAAAAAAAATGAAAATGGGGCTTAGACCCTAAGACTACCCAAATTGTATATCATGGTAACTATTTACTCTAATATCATCTGATTCATTCTTAGTGTGATTAAAAATTGTCAACTACATTACTAACGATCATGGAGGAAATGTGTGACCATGAAGTCTAGTGAATCTGGGTTATTCGTTGATGGAGCCTGAGTGCCATTAAGGAGGGTAAATGGTGGATGGGGATTTTGCATGACAGTGTCCAGAGTGTCGCTAATGAGAAGAAAAGGCTGATGAGACATAATCTTGGAAGCAGCTCAGGTGCCGCTATGGCGCGATAATGGTGTATGTGGCTTATGAGTGGTAGCTTACCTTAATGTCTTCCCCATGTCTAGCCATGAGGTAATACCAACTCACTGGTTGGTTGAGGCATATAATTGTGTCCCAAAACAATGTTCTACTGCACAATAGGGACAATCCAAGGGGTGTAGGAATCAGTCCAAACAATGGGAGATGAATTTTTTTAATCATTTGACCAAAATTCGAAACATAATCGGGAAGGCATGAAGAAGGAAGAAAACTGCTAACCATATTCAAAATGATGCATCCATATCGCGTTATCCTGAGATGGAAATAATAAATCGAGGGACAACTATTGATAGTATTATAGACAGATATCCCAACTCAACATGTCTTCGAATGTATTATGGGGGTTTGGCCCAAAAATATAGCTGAGCCAATGTGGCATGAAACCATGCCATTATGGGGACTATTTCAATGTGGAAAATTTTGATTATCTAAATAAGGGAAACATGAAGCATGACATGGATTGATGGAATGCTCAAACAGATTCTCAAACTCTTAATATTACACCATTGTAATAATGGGATAATGTATATTATGGTTTTCACATAAGGAATCTCTTGATTGAAGAAAGATTCATTCTATTATTGAATGAAAAATAAGGTTATAGTTTAATTTCATGTAGTGAGGAACATTGAAATATTTTGTTTTCCACATAAGGAATCTCTTATTTAGAATGAGATGCATCAAATTTTTGTCACATAAGGAATGATACAATTTAATGTCGTGTAGTGAGGGATATTGTATTCTAATGTTTCATGCATAAGGAATCTCTTATTAAAAACAAAAGGCACCCTATGATTGTCCAATAGGGTGTACTACTATTTATTGTCATTTTGTGTGGAGTATTGGAACATTATTCTTAATTCATAAGGCATCTCTTGTTCAGAACAATATGCATCCTATTATTTTTCATATAGGGTGTACGATAGTTTAAAGTAATGTAGAGAGGATTGTAATGCTTAATTTGAAAATTAATTGGTAGTGTGGGACTTAGGAAATAGCATCCCTTTTGGGTCTAACCTAATATTGGAGGAAGGTGATGGGGTTTGGTGGTGTTTCTTGAGGAATGGTTTGACTCACGATACTTGTAGAATAGATGATGAGAATCTCATCCAAGATATGAGAAAGGGATCCAAGTGGAATGTTTTCACTAAATATATTTTAAATAGTTTAAAAACATTATATAAAACTATTTTATTCCATAGACAATAGTTGATTATGAATAAGGGTGCAAGGTAATATGTCGATGACTGGGCCTGAAATGTTTGCGGTGTGACTCTCCACATTGAATTGGGGTCACTAATGGTAGAAATGGCACTGTCTCGGATGACAGGGATTGTTGGGCATCACTAATCCAAAGTGGGGATGCAAAGTCATATCCCACTATGGTATAGACCAGTGGGCATGATAGTGGGAACTTCGTAAAAGTTATGACTTCCTGTTGGAAGGAGGATTGCAAAGCATTGGGTCTCATGAACAATAAGGATTCACGGATGTCAATGACTTGTGAAGGAGATTTTTGATGGAAGGATGCATAATTAAAGAAGGAATTTATTGGGGTCAGAATTCATCTTATTAAATAGAATAATATTTTGAGGGTTCTTTGTGAGGTATTAGTGCTTCACAGAGCCTTGAGAAACCCAAAAAGGGTCTCTCATTTGCAACAGGTGGATAATTTCTCTGTTTTAGGGATCACCTTGAAATGGGAGATCAGTTGATGAAGGGAGTCCATTCAATGATGATGAAGTGTGTGAGCCTTCTATTTATAGTAAATTGATGTTTGTGGGGATTGACTCTAAGGTAGAGGGACAATGTGATGAGGATGGTGCTTTGCGATCGACGAAGGCTCTATGGGACTCAGAAAGGCTACTGTCATTACTTTGTGGTGGTGTCGCAAATGTATCCATTTGATCATAGTGGATTCCATCATGACACACTAATGTTTTGATGATTGCATCCATGAAAAATAATATGTTTCCATCATTACTTCTCTGAATTCCAAAAGGGAGATCCGCGAATAGGCTATATGAATCTATTTTTTTCATCATTATTTCAAACAGCCAAGACTTCAAATATGTAACTCCATTTAGTCTCTACATCAATTATTGTCAAATTATTTTAAATTAGTTACACTATGAGATTATATATTGTTGAATTTGTTGAATCTTGTGGTCACATGTTCTTGTTCCAATAGTCGTCTAATGGATGAGGACTCAATTATGAGAAATGTAAATTCTTGCCAGAGTCTATGATGGTGTCAATAACTAATGCATCATATAGGGTTTTGTCTACCTGGATAAGATTTTTATTCCTCAAAACACCCAATATAATGTTGTTTATAGAGAAAAATTTATTCCACCAGTAGACACTTCACCAAAATTCTCTCTCCTTTGTTCCCATCACATTTCTACATTGCAAGATCAGTCTACGATTCCATATCATGAGACTCTTTTCAAGTGGCATCACTAAGATATCAATCACACAAGTCTTCTTCCACTCATGTGCATGTATTGTCCGAATTAAAATCCTACATCATTAATCATATTTTTATATTTTATTGATGAGTTACTATGGTGGTCTTATGGGTTTCACGGGGTCTGATGGTTCCACCCTTTGATTTGACTAATTCACATGACCATATCATTGTCACGTGTTCATGATTCTCCAAATTGGTAATATAATTATTTTCTTCCCTATTAGGTTAATGTGAAATTTATGTTTTTATGATTATAGGATACCTGAAAATCCTTGTTGATTCTTGTGATGCACATGTTTCCACCAGAACTCGCATGCCTATTTTTTATAGGATTCTATATTTACTTTTCTCACATGTGCCAGTTACTAATTTTTATAGGGCTAAAAATTATCATTAATATTCTCTTATGATCTCAAATAAATAGGTGAAGGGATAAATATCTCATCTTGATGATATTTTCTCGAATATAGATCCATTTTTCTATCATATTCTCTTGGTCAAACCATAAGATTCTGAAAACATTGACGTGATTAATGTTCTTCAGCAATCCCTTGTTAAATTTTATTTCTTATTATTGATATGGAATTACTGAATTTTTTCCCTCCACTAATGTCATCATTTATACCTTCTTATTTGATTTAAACAACCCATAACACATTTAATGTGCCACTCTCATCATGGGGTTACATTTTCTCTCAGGGAGACTTTGAATATGGGCATATACAGACATTCATTCCCACATACATTGATGACCCTAATCACACGCTAGATAAGGATGTCTATATGATTCTCTCAATAATGTGGATGTCCACTAATAATCAAAAGGTCCAGTATAATATTAACTAGGATTTACTATCAGAATGTAATTGCGGTATGGATGAAGATGGCCTTTCTGGGTCCAATAAATTTCATCTGAAATTGTTAAGGATTTGAGGTATATCGAGATGTTAGAAAAATTTTGGATGGCCCATTAATCAAACTATTCCAACAATTGAATAATGATGTATTTTTTCATTTGTGGGATCCTAGATAGAAACACTGTCCACCTTATACATGGTGATGTGGGAACAAGTCTTCAGGATTTAGAGATGACTGGTGGTACACCAATATGGGGTGGAATGTAAGATTATTTCATTTATCCTCAATCTTAATGGGATAATGTATCAAGGAACCCACATTTCAATTGAGAAATAAATAATCTATCTAGGAAATAACTTCCAAAGGTGGTGCATTATGGAGTGGATATCCCTTTCAAGACATTGATGAAACACTTTACCAATAAAAATTGTTATGTTCCCAAAAGTAAAATGTCCAAATACTTTTGTAATGATGGATTTTCATGGTACATCGAGTGCATACATTCCCATGTTTGAGGAATGAAAGTATATAAGAAAAGATATGGGTTGATATCCTAGATATCATCTTCTACATTCAACATTCTTGTTTTCTCACTATGTACTTGATAAGGTAAATTCATCGCATGAAGGAACAAGGTAGAGAAGGAGTTTCCACTTTCCCATTGGTGGCCTCTATGGTACAGGGGATGAATCGGGATAGAAGTCCCTATTATGGAAAAAATATATCGATTTATGGACTATGTTTATAAGTGTAAATCCCCTTAGAGGCATGTCGGACCCTTCCAATTACTATGGGGTTGGATATTGGATCATAAGGATGGTTATGAATATCTACAGGGTCCAGATATTCTTAGTGACCACTTCATACGATACTTTTTTTTTATCTATGGAGAGTTACTCATACTATTGAAATTTTGGAATGTTAGAGACTACGTAAGCTATTATGATGACTTCCCCTTAAACTGTTCAGGCTGATATAGAATGATTCACTGATGACAATATTGAAGCTAATAATGGTGTATGATCTTTTGTGGTGTGTCCTTTCAAAAGAGTTTGTTCCACTCATATTGACATGGAAATCATCATTGAATGGTACACACCCTTCTTATTCAGCCACTAGTTCTTTTCTGATGAATTGAAATGTCCCTACTCTATCTCTGCTTGACAGAAAGAGAATCCAATGATATCTCAGCAATTTTGGTTGATTTATATAATGGAGGGGACTAGTTATATGTTTAACATCCCTATTTGAAATTCATTTTTCAATTTATCTTGTGAATATGTGGAGTGTGAATTCGTTCATATCCATGTGGGTAATTATCCTAATTAGTAAGTGAATCTTTCCAACTGTCAATTGGGGAACAATATACTCGGCCTGAGAAACAAATCATGTTAAAAATTAAAGTACCCTTGGATCCATCTCAAAAAGATATCAGGTGCTTTCAATCGCTGGAAGAAACACCTACTACCATTGTTTTAGAAAACATTTTGGCATAGGTGAGGATGTTATAGAGTTGTTCAATCCCATTGTGACTAAAAAATGGGTAATTTTGAAGTTGTGGGGTTTAGAGGATAATAACATGAGTTTATTAGAAATCTCATAGGTACTTCTATAAGGTATTTATTATAATCTTTCTCCTTGTGGTATCATCATTAATGACTATTGGGAATTTATGAGAGACTTTCTTCAAGTCATTGTCATGGATTTTGTGAGTAGCAAGAGATATCTATTATTTTCTATACTAATTGACCAATTATTCATCCTAGGATTGTTACAATTTGATATGGGTGGATAGGACTATCCTATCACTGAAGAAGCAATAATATTAGTCTTACTATAGTTCATAAAGAGTCACAGTTCTCTTTTTACTATATTGACATATGTGTTTTTGTGGTCGGAGGTTATTTAAGACAATAATACCTTCTTCATACCATGAATATACTCCTCATGGTAGAGTGATGGTAGAGAGATTGTGTAATGGATAGGAAACTGGTGATTAAAGATCCTTAGGTTGACATCCTCATATGAGGGCAGCGATTTATGCTTCAAAAGAAATATTCTCATCTCTTACGCTATTTAGGGGGACTTACTTGGATGGGAAGAGGTAGAAAAGGAAACAATTATTACTATTAGATCCCTATACTACAACATCATTAGTTAACTATGGTACATCTCTTTTCATTTTCCTACAATCGTCCTTGAATCACATCTAGATTAGAAGAAAATCTGGAGACCCCACCAAATTTTCCTAAAAAAGCATGTTTTATATTCTATGGATGTGGAAACGAGTATTCTCATTGTTTTAGACCCTACTCTATTTGGTATGATATACCAGAAATTGGGGTAGTTGAGGTGTTTTCCTGACCATTTCCATCTACATCTATGAAATATTTCGGCAATTGTACAATTAGATCCAGTGTGTTTGGATGTATTCCTCAAAATTTCCAACACATATGGACATTCTAATACATCATATTATTTAATGGACTCATGTTTTGATGAATTTAAATATATATTCATGACTATATAGTGGAGGCTTTTGTTCCATATCACATGATATTGAAAATATTCCCCTGCATTCCTTAATGATGGTGGGCATAATTATTTTACCTAAAATGCGTTTGAAGGGTAGCAAAGCTGCTTTTCATAATAAGGCACTACTTTTTGTCCTGAATATCGGGTTATGGACTTATATCTTTTTAGTTACCTGGTAATCAATGGTATGGTTCTATCATTGCTCATATCTTCTGATAACCTTGTTATACTATGTTATGCATCATGTGGCTGACGAGCCCCTAAGACATTTAATGTAGAATCTTTATCCTGAAATTTGTGTGATTTAGAACATGCTCCCTTGGGAATTCCATTGACCTTATATAACTTTTCTATAGAATTTTACCATCGCTATTCATCAAATACCATGAGTAAAAATCATTCCCTATCTGGGATTGTCCCAACATACATTCCAATTTTGAAGATGGTAGGATGAGAGGGTCTGGGCACCAGATCATTCTGTTAGTCGATGAAGTGATACATGTTGAACGAGGTATGGGACATAGTTTTTGAAAACTACTTGGAAATGTGGACTGATCATTTGGGTCTCATTCATTTTATTTTTCCATCCATTGGATATGATATATTTGAATATTATGCTACTCATACTCGGGTATAGGACATGGTTTCAGTGAAAAAAGAAAAGATGTTTGTTGAATTGAGGTAATCCCCTGCTTGGTCTTCAAAAATAGTGATGCATAACTGGGATGATGCTATGATGGAAACCTTCTATCATGAAATAGATTCATCCACACTACTAGGATGTAATCAAGGATCTAAAGGTCAAAACTGGCTAATTTCAATCTGAAAGTTGTCTTCTTCAAGGTGTGTTATCCCAACTTCAACATGTAATTAATTCATTAGGTAAGGGTATGCTTGAGAAAGAGGGACATATTTACATTTCAGATAAGGCTATTCATGAATCCATTGCTACGAAGGAGGGATTCCAATAAGATATGAAGCAAGAAACTGAATCTGTAGACCAACTGGGATAATTTTGTTTCCTTCCTAGAGCATAGAATTGCAGTGTTTAATGACTCATATGAGTAAATTATATTATATAATTATAATCCTTCAATAGTTCATTGTGGTTTATCTCCCTAAGAGAGACTTTGGTATATAGATATTTATCTTGTTTCATTTTTTGTTTCACCAAACTGACTTCATTACACATTGTATCTGTTTCCAATTATTCATTTCATCCCTGATATTCCTAAATTTTCATTGATCAAATTCTATTATAATTATAAATGATACCCAAATATTACAATATAATTAATGTACATGATTTCATTTAGGTTGAATTTTGGAATTCTAAATGGTTCTTTTTTAGGGGTTCTCATGAATTGCATCACACAAAATATTCTATATTAGTAATATATCCCACCTATATTGATATCACTTGATTGGGGTAAATACCATCCAGGTAGGAGATATGATTTTAAGTATTTGTGCTTTATATTTTTTCTAATGGTGATAAGCCTTTGGGAAGAGCAACTCGATCATGTTAAGTCCATGTATTTGTCCTCATAAGGTTTCACAAGCTAAATAAAATCCATGTTCTTTAGTTTAAGTTATTATAGCATAGAAAATGTATCACATTATTTTAGGGGCTTTTACATCAGACCTTATATCGCCTTATAATACTGTACTTTATCTCGGACCATTAGTGTGTTTAATTTATTGTCTTTTAGTTCACACCATTTGTCACATGATATTACATCTTTTTTAACATAGAACATATTTCACATTAGTTAATGGCCATTTAGCTCAGACTATCTCTCACATTAGTTTAGGGTATTTTAGATCACACCCTCAATATGATCATCGGATATGCTACAAACAAGGCTGGAATGACCTAAAACACTCTTAGGTGATGGGTTCTGTAATCGTGTCTCTTGGTCTCCAATGAATCAAAATTCTCATTTTACAGAGTAATGAATTTGGTTGATTTCCATAGTCACATACACTGGATCCATATGCATGCAAGAGAGGTCAAGGAAAGTGTCTCAGAAAGCCATATATCTTTTCCAAGTTATACATAATATTTATGGAAGTAATATTTGTGAGGCTGGAAAAGAAGGAATACATGGTCCCCATAGAGAGTTGGAGGATAGATGATGTGAATCACTAACCAAAAGCTTGTGTCTATTAATACGTTATGTGGATTAAATGTGAGGGATGAACCATAAGATTCTATGTTGATGAGTTCTTCTACAGTGTTGTGAGGGCTAAAAATGAATAAAGATACATTATGACAATTCGAAGATGTCGTAAATCGGAGGGAATGGTCCCATAAGTGTCTGTATAATTGCAATGAAATGTTGACCTCCACTTATATCTATGGGCTATGAATGACTTCTAAAGACACCAAAATCTATATGATGACATTTTGTTTCATAAAAAATCTATCCAAACAAAGTTGTAGTACCCTATGAAAATTATGATCTTTATTGGAAGCTTGGGATATATTCAATGTGGTTTCCAATCCTGAGGAATGGGTTATCAAGGGTTTGATAATGGATTGTTACATTTTGACCATGAGAAAGGGTAAAAAAACATTGATGTAGCATCGAGTATGTTAGACCCTCTCAGATAATTTGATACAATTATCCTAAATCATTCCCCAAAATGTTTATATTGGGATATGTTTAATAAATATTCATATTGGGAGTTTTTTAGGAACACTATGGGGTTGAGTGCTTCCATGATGATGATAGGGGTCACAAGTATTGAAATGATTTATTTTGTAGAGTGATGCATTTGGTTGATGGCCATAAGTTCATATGTAGAATCAATTGGAATGTTTGAATGGTCAAGAAAAGGGCCCATAAAAGACAAATATCATTTTAATGGTTCATGAATATTTTATGTTAATCAAAGAACCCAAATCATGAAGTGTTATTTCTAGTAAATTTAATACCCAAGAAGTGTTCTTTAATATTGAAGGTTGTATCGATGCCTGGAAAACATATTCCTATGATTAGATGATGTGAAAAACATTGTTGTAACTTTTTCCTAGACTAGTGTGTCTAGCAATCATATCATGTATGTTACTAGGTCTATAGTGTAGAGTGTATGAAATTTATAACATATACACTTTCTACCTCAAAATTTCCTAAACTATGAGAATTTGATGTTTAGTGGGAGAAGACAGTTCTTTATCTATGGTAACCCTCTCTATGTTCTCAACATGACAAATTTTGCGTCACATTCATTAGAATTTTATGGTCTTTTGATTTGGACCATTATGGGTTGTAGTTTTAGCACGTAAAGATTTGACCAAATCATAGGTTGTTTAAGGTCAATAATCACATGGAACTAATATCAGATAAGTTATATAAGAGATTAGTTTTGAAACAAAGGGAAATTAGCACTCAAATGTCATCTCATGTAGATGATGGAAGTATTTTAAATCTCATCTTGAGTTTCATGGGTCATGAGTAATCAAATAGGAAAGTCATATTTGGAGTTGTTCAGACACACATTTATGTTGAGTATTGTCACATAAGTGTCATGGCATGTAAGGATTGGAAAAAACTTTTTGAAGAGTGACACATTTTGTTTGCATCCATGGAATCATATATAGGATACATAGTCATGTGTGCATTCTCAAAAAACAGACTATTAATTCTAGATTTCCTTTCCAAGGGACATGGATGGTGACGACATCCTGAAATGTAAAAGACATAAAGTGTTGTAAATTATTTTAGGATATCATAAAAGAAGGTGGAAAAAATGGTACACTATTTGACCAAGGTAATCATCTCTAAGTATTCTCCAATAAGTGATGAAACATGGGAACTGGTCTACATAGTTTATTTTCATGTAGTGCGGAAATTATTTTGAGCAATTTAATTTCATGTTTTAATGTCATTTTATATTCAGTTTATCATCATATGGTATGGACATATTCCATTGCAAATTATTGTCCTATGGTAGGGATGTGTTCTCATTATGTTTGTCTTCATACAGTAATGATGTTTTAACCGACATGAGAGGATGAAAATCATATGAGTGGGACAAAGGGAGATTGTTTGGGATTCACTATGTATCTCGTGAATGTGAGTATAAAACCACACAGAGTTCTTAAACAAGAAAATATGTCTTCCATGGCCCGTATTGCCTGAATATGTGAAAAGTGTTTCAATTTATCTTTGTAATAGGTCACATGATTATAGATATTGGAATCATTACACATCCTGCAACTAAAGGAATTGAGCCACATGTAGTTATTCTAAGTGACCATGCGTTTTAGTATCATTTAGAAAGGTTGATTATGGACCGATGTGAAATGTGGTAATGTTGTGGATGGGATTGAGAATAGATGATTGGGTTTCACTCTATATCTTATAAAAAGTGGTAATCATGTCATACGTTGTTCTATAAATTCATTAAAGTTTAAAAGCATCCAGCGAGGTCGCAAGAAATCCATCTTGGACTAATCAGAACATTATTATTGGGTCAAAGGGTGTAAGTCTAGTGATAACTACATATATCATGAAATAAAGAACCCAAAAACACATATATCTAATGAGCCATGTAGTTCAATGATCTGGATTGAGGACAATAGCCCGTTGACACTATCTTGTCATTCTCATTTTAGGAAGCATTTTCTGTAATTCCATATCATATGTGAGACCTGATCCGTGTGAGAAACAATGAAAAAAAGGTTCACATGTAAGATAATGAAATTTTTATCATGTGTTGGCTGGACCTAGAGAGGCTCGTGAAATCCCTTTGTATCTTAATAAAATTGGGAATCATTCTCTGATATGTTCTCGAAAATCCATACAATTTTACAACGTGTGGTAAGGATTCAGGCTACTCAATGTGAATGAGGACAGTTATTGTGTATCCATGTAGTTTTATGTCATGTGGTGTGTATATCATGTCACCTGATGTGAAAGGAATGTAACCCAATGTCTAGACCCATGAATAGTTATTCAGGCATCCCAACATATATTTTTTTGACAAGAATAAATTCATACGTAGTAGTTAAGAAACAATGTAGTTTAACAACATATAGTAAGGAAGTACCCCATACAGTTTATTGTCATGTGCTTAGAATAAGCTCTATATGGTTTAAGGTCATTTGGTCAGGGAAAATGTTCATATTTTAATGTCATGTACATAAGATGAATAAAAGGGATAGATCTAATGTGGATGCACATGGTGGTACCTTATGAAAAGTATTTAATTAGAAGTCTCTCAATGATGGGCGGTGGGACAATCTCCCCATCCATTGTGTCTAAAAAATAAGCACCATTATGATAAAATTTTTGTATTAAATAAGGTCTGTCACACCTGGGATCTAGTTACTATTAATTCCTTCTCAGCATCATTTGTGTTCATAGAGCCAACACCAGTTCTCCTTGATGAATGAATGGAGATGAAACTTTTTATTAAATTCCCCTGCTATCCTATTTGGATTAATGTTCAGATTGTTATGTTTTTTCACCATTTTCTAATGTACTCATTAAAACAATTCCAGATGCTCTTTCAGTTTTTCATCATTGGAGATTTTTCCAAAAATGGATATTTAGCATGAGGGAAGATATACTTCAGTCAGTACCACAGCGTTGACCCCATACACCAATGATAATGGCATTGACTATGTAGTAGTACACATGCTGGTATGGTAGGCCCATAGAGCATTGATATGTTTATCTGTCTAATAATTCGTAACCATGATCACTATATTATAGAGAATATTAGATATTTTCTTATTGAAGGCCTATATTAATACATCTTCCATTACATGATATTAGGGTTCTCTATAACTCATCCATGAGATTCTCACCACATAGTCCCAACAATTTCTTCTGTTATGGGGGGATAGTGAATGAAGAGGTTAACCCTTTCCTCCTTCCTTTGAAATCATACACCCTATCATTCATTTATTTATTATAGTTTGTTAGGTTGGTGATCATTACTTTCTAAAATACTTATCAGAACAGAAAAAGGAATTTATGAAGAAGATCTTCACATCATGCAAGAGATCCCACTAGTATACTAATGTACCATAAAATGCTGGCCCTGCCAGATTTTTTATGAAACACCTATGTTTTTTTGCATCTTATTGATCTTGAAGGCCCATCATCGACACACATTGGGATACAAAGTGTGAAAGATTTTTATCTAGGTTACTCGAACCATCATAGGAAGAGAAAGTAGGGTTTATAATTGTTATAAAACATGGGGTATCATCAAAAAATAAGAACATGGATTCCTTTCATGCTTTAAAGGTGTGTATCGCCCTTCGATTTCTTCGATTAAACATTCCAGAGAATCAGTTCAGTAAGCTATGTCAGGGGGAACTACATTTTTAACTACCTCTCATCCATACGGAGTGGGTTGGAAACAATGAGGTGTTCCCACATTCATCTCCGATAGATACTTAATTTTTCCAATGACTAGACAATTAAACTGGAAAGGGAGAGGTTTTCACTACAATGAAGAGTTGTTATGAATATTTTTGGCTTACTCATTTTGGAACATTGGCTAGATAGATCCATATCCCACCAGAAACTCTTTTACCTCTATTTCTATTGGATCATCTATGGGATGGAGCATGTTCATCTTTGGATGGAGATGATTCGAAAAATTAATATTTCCACTATGTAGCTCCTCATTGAGATATCGAAGAGCACTTATTTTACCCTCATATTGTGACAACTATTCCTCTATGAATGGAAACTGATATGTAGTCAAGTATTTCTATTTTTTCAAACCTATAATTCTACCAAGGTGGTGAGTGTTCATTATTCAGTGGTGCCAAATTTTGTATCCTTATTTGGTTTCGGATGCATGAAACTCGTTTTTTGTATCCAGTTCACCATCTTCCTCAGGTAAATTTTCAATGTGTTTCCCCTCTTTCCTTTACATCCTGATCAATGTAATCTAGGTTGATAGTAATGGCATTCATAGAAGAATATTGGGAAGTGGTGGTTGTTTTATTTTCAATCTATGTGAAAATAATATTCTTCATAGATTCTATCAAGGTCGTTATTCGATCCCCTGGCCTTATAGGGTCATTTTGGATAGTGAAATCTGTGGGGTATGTTTTCATATTTCATAGAATACTCCCATCTCGTCATATGTACAATGACATTGAGGGAGTTTCAGGTCATGATTGTAATGCATGAACCAACCACCATAGGAATTTATTTCAATGGGAGGTACTAGTTGGATGATTATCATTGATTTCTTCCTCCAAACCAATAGAAGAATAATTCTCTTTTTGGGGATAATGATGATGCAAATCACCACAGCCTGGGGGGTGGGGTCATTTGGGACCACATATGTCATTGATTGGCCCTGTTGACGAGGATCCAATGACTCCAGTCATTGCAATGATGATTCTAGTGATGGTCATTAATATAGAAATTCCACTAGCCTAGTGGGGTGTGTGTGATCGGGAAATACTAATAATGCCTTCAATAACCTATCAAGGGACAATGAACCTTGATATGGTGATTGATACAAGAATATCCCCAGCCCAGTGGGTTGGGGTTCACTTGTGGCTGCCGAAGGTATGCCTTGTATACTCTCAATAATTCAATATCTGAGGGGTAGAGGTAGAGGTAGATATTACCCTACACCAGGGGGATGAGTACAGTCCTAAATGGCCTCTAGTAAGATGATTATGTGATATTTGTTATGTGGGGAAGCTATGCTCTTGTGGGAGCTGGGTGCGATTGCAGCCCATGGTGAGAAATTTTTTACTTCCCAGATGTTTTTTGGTTGATCGAGAATTTGGTATCGATGTTTTAATTGTCAACATATATCCTTTAGGGGGCCTTTTATAAATCCTATAAGATATCCACTCTCTGCATTGATGGTTTTTTGGAATATTTGAAGCTGTGAAATTTTGTTTTAATAACTAACAAGCCCGAACATTACATTGTCCACTAATTTAACTATAGTCTATAAAATTGCAAAATTAAGTATATAATAGGTTTTTCTATTCTAGATTAGAAGAAAAGTTTTAATATCCATACTATAAACATCTTAAAATATGGATGCATAATGTTGATTGGCATAGAAGCTCTTAATGCATCATGATACAATGTTAGAGAATATGTTGCATATTTATGTTGTGATTTTCTAGTTTTAGATCTTGGGCCATGCAGATAGAAGCTATATCAAGGTGACAAATTATTATCATTATTGTCTGTAGGTTTCACACATATCTGGTTCAAGTGATATTTTGATCATTTTTTTCTGATGAGTAGACATCATATTTTGATATATATAAGGAATGCACTCTTTTTCTATCTCATCAGAGGTCACATATATAGAAATAGTGATGTGATAAAAAACGATGGGGAATTTTTTTATATATTACTCTATACATATTAGAATGTGAGCCTCCACCTCATCAAAATTACACACCTCTAGGTATTCATACCATAGTTTTTGGCTGCAATGGTCCCTAGGTGATGGGAGTGGTGTGTTGTTGAATGTTAGTGGGGGGACTATATACCATTGACCCATGTGTTGCAACCACCTCTCTAAATAAAGGTCGTAGAGTTTGTTTCAGATATCTATATGAAGGTTTTTTAGAAAATCCAGGATTCCACTTCCCATGTGAGATATCTCTATGAGTAGGTTGACCAAGATTACTATAATGAGTGGAGTACCTGTTATCCATCTACACACTACCAAGAGGATGGTTAAAATGATAATGAAAATATGTTATGTCTGCTTTGATAGAAGTGTTGATGGACCCTTTTGGTGTTGATAATGTGTCGTTGACATCCTCAAAGGCACTGAAATTGATAAGATTAGGAATATAGAGGATTCCCTTTGTCGTAGTCCGGACATGTTGAAATGCCTTTTGGGATTTTCTAGTGATATTAAACTTCTATGTGATAGTTTCCAAAACTATTTTATAATAGTCTGGTGCTATCGAAGTATGATATTTCTATATAAAATTTGTCTAAATATTCATATAATATGTCTCCTGACTGATAAGGATATGAGCCAATCCATAGTCATGTTCCATTATAACATTGTGAGCCTCATTTAAGACTGGATTATGCTCCTTATATTGATCTTTTTGTTTATGCTTCTAGTAATTCATTGAAGGGGTATGGGCCTTCCCTAAGGCATGTATAACTCACACATGGGGAACCCCTATAGGAAGAAGACTATGTCCCTTTTCAGAATATGAATTCTTCATTAGAATATTCATGTAGACATTTTGAATGGGAGAAAGAATGTGACCCTCCTCCTTCATTTCATTGGGACAATGATGGTGTAGTCATTCATTATCAGAAGTAGGAATATGAGCATGTCTTCCACAATCTTTTATAATATGCAAGAAATATTATCTTACATTAATATGACGTTCCTAGGTCTGGCGGAATTATCACATGGATAGACTTATTGAGTAATGAGATATAGGATCGATCTCAGGCTTTAGGAGTACGGTGATGGACTTCATTTATTAGAATATGAGCATTTCATGAGGCATGTTTTCCACTCCCATTGTGACACCCATCAAGAATCGAAATTTCGGCTCAATTCATAGACTTTAGAATATGCCTCGATAATTTTTCAATAAGAGTTGTCCCCAATATGTAGTCATGTTCCACTCTCACCTATAGGTCCCTAGTTGTAATGGGAATTTAAAATTATTCAGTTGACTCACACATTATTGGAATATGCCTATAATATTCCTAGGTGCGAGAAAGATTTTTCTCTTTATCTAGTACAACCACTTCTCCAAGATGATTAGTGTGTTTATTCTCCATGAATATAGGGATATGAGCTTGCCTCTATCCCTTGATCTGCAATAGTGCTAAACTATACCGGCATATCTCTTCTACTATCGAAAAAAAATAATGTATTTTAATTAAATGGATTTTTCGAATATAATCCTTCACATTTTATGTCACCTTTATCCATTGGAAGGTATATTTGATCAACGAAATAATATGTTACCACATATATCTTATATAGGACATCTATGAAATGCATCTGCCACTGAATTTCCATTCCCCATTATGTACACCAAGTCAATGTCAAACATTTAAAGATACTCCATCCATATCCTTTGCGTCAGATTTAAATTTCGCTGTGAGAAAATGTGTTCCAAGATATTGTGATCGATAAACACAGTAATCTTCTCACTAAAAAGATATTGTATCCATGTTTTCAAATCATGGATGACTGAAGAAAACTCCAAATCATGTGTTGGTTAATTAGTCTCATGAACCATCAACTACCTTGAACCATAAGCAACCACATGATCTCTTTGCATGAGAACACAACCAAATTCGGATCTTTAAGAATCATAATACACCACATACCCCTGCCAAGATTCTTACAAGATCACGATATGTGCCGATGTAAGCCATACTTTCTCTTCCTGAAATGACTTCTGAAATTCCTCTGTTGATTTTAAGTGAGAATTCTTCTTTGTCAGGGATATCGTTGGTAAAGCTATTCATGATAAATCACACACAAAGCATCAGTAGTAACCAGGTAGACCAAGAAAACATCGTATCTCAAAATCAGTCTTTGATGGTTTCCAAGAGAAAAAAACTTCTATCTTTTTAGGATCAAGAGAAACATCTTTCTTATAAATGAGATAGCCAATAAAAAATAATTATTGTATCCAAAATCACACTTTAATAATTTTGAATAAAACAATGATCTCTCATGATTTGTAACACTATTCCCAGGTTCACCTTAGGATCAGATCTTGTCTTTGAATAGTCCAAACATTCCATCAACAAAAACCACAAAAAAAGAATCTAGATATTTTTTAAATATCTTATTCATCAATTCCAAAAAGTCTACTAGTTTATTATTAAGACCAAAAGGCATTACTATATATTCACTGTTTCCATATCTACTTCTAAATGTTGTCATTGGAATATACTCATTCCGAACATTCAATTGGTGATATAATGATCGCAAGTAAATCTTGGATAACCATTGAGATCCCCCTATTGATCAAACAAATCATCAATGAATGGAAGTGGATATCTGTTCTTTATTGTTACTTTGTTATTCTTATGATAATCAACACACAACCGAAGAGTTTAATCTTCCTTCTTGATGAACCAAACAAGTGCTGCCCATGGAGATGTACTTTGTCGAATGAATCCCTTGCAATCTTTCTCCAATAACTACACTTCCAATACCTTTAATTCTATTGGTATTATCCTATAAGATGGAAGATAAATAGTACTGGTCCCCAAAAAGAGATTAATCATAAAATCCACTTCCTTTAGAGGTGGTAACCTAGAGAATTTATTGGTTATGAAATTTTAATATTGATCCACCACAACTAGAAAATTATTTTCGTCGATCAGTTTCATTGATACCAATGTTAACTCTGCCAATTGGTGTGATATTATTCCCACCATTGGTTCCAAAAATATCTTTGCACCCTCCTTCACATTCCTTTCTCCTCTAAAGAAATTATTTATTCCATCCTCAGTTATGAAACTAAATGTTCTCCTATAACTACTGATTTGAGCCTTGAATGTTGTGAGCCGATCCATACCCAGTATTACATCATAGACATCCATATACAATATTGAAAAGTCTCATTTTAACTTATCTACATCAACAGTTATAGCACATTCCCCATACACAATGGCATGACATTCTTTTTCACTAAGAGGATATTTTAGTCTCAAAACAAAAGGAATCATTTTATGTTTTAAACATAGAAAGTCAACAGAACATGAAACAATGAAGGAATGTGATTCACTAGTACCAACCATCACACGCACAATGATTTATATTAGAATAATCGTACATCTAGCTATATATGGTCTAGCTTGATTATCAAAAATCATCTGCTCGACTCCATTAAATTGTTTCATCACCACACTATTCTCCTTGTTTCCTTGCTGAGGTATCCCTAGTCAAGGAGTCATGGTATTTTTAGAATCACCATGGATATCTCTACTCTACTGACAGGACTAATTCCGCTGTCCTCATCCAGTCGAAGCATACGATTCTTGCGACACCTAAGAAGTGTCTCAATCACCAAACCTTGGAGCATTGCAACAATATCGCTAAAGATGTCCCATCTTGTTGAAACCATGACATGATCTAGGTTGTGGCATAAAATATTGCTTTATGTGGTCAAGTGAACCACATTGAAAACAACCTGCTTTGATCTAGTGTCTTGGTGGAAGGTCTATTGATCCAACCGTCTGGTTATGATTTCCACTTTCAACTTAGAAATAGGTTTCCTTTTTCAGATTTTTCCTAGTGGTTGAGTTCCCATCGTTTCAAGTTGGTATCATCATGAATCATCCAATAGATATTGAGATATAACATACATCCATAGCCACTCTATTCACCATATCTGTATAATCTATAATACTATGTACTGCAACTCTTTATTGAATCTCTTGTCGTATCCCTTATTCGAAGATGTGTTCCTTGAAAGATGAACTTTCCACAACATCTTCTGAAAAGCATACTATGTTCATGAACATAGCTGTATACTCTGTGGCAGAGAGACTCTCTTTGTTTCATGCTGATGAATTCCATCGTTTTTTTGATCTTGAACGTGTGATGAAATAATTTTTTGTTGAACAATTACTCAATATCCTCCCATATAGTTCCTTCATCCCATTTAGCCTTCACTGCTAAATCCCCCCACTAGCATGTATGATCCTCGATTATATAAGTTTCATGTTTGACCATTAGCTCTACTAGAGTGCTGATGATGTTGAATATATGATTCATCTTACATATCCAAACCTCAACCTTCTCATGTTTGGAATCACCATGGAAATTATGTGGATTATACTTCATGGAGTGGATGGTTTGATCCATATGTCGTGGCTCATTCTTCTAGTTCCATGTGTCCACAGTTTGAAAAGCTTGTACAATACTCTGAACTAGCTCTTGGTTCACACATGGTTCAAGTGGAACCACATTATCCACAAATTCTCCAGGTTGGTTTCGACTATGCCTACCATGTTCAATTTTCTATGCCTAACAACAAACCATGTTAATATCACTCTCTAGAAACTATTGGCTTATCATTTCAAATTATATCACATCAACTATGACAACATTGTTTTCCAAAAAAACCTTTTTCCCATATTCAACCATTTTTTAAAACACATCACATTCTTTTCAAAATTAATCAATTTTCAAAATACAATAAGCATTAGATTGTTCAAAATCATTCATTTGGAAACCAATTCCATTCATTTTGAAAATTTACTACTTTTTTACAACATGAATCATTCCACAAAATGATGTTTGCACTCTTAGTGGGAAGTCATTCCACAACAATTCATGTCATTCATGTCTCATTGGATAAACCCCTAACAATGAGATTTTATAATTCTAGAATAGTGTTCAAACATTTATTTACCCAAATACCTGGTAACTGGATGTTTAGCATAAAAGGGATAGCTATGTCTTTTTATGATATACATTTAATGTTCCAAAAATCCTACTCCTTTCTATGATTCCCACCCAAGGAGTAGACAAGAATGGATTTCATCTCCAAAACTAGAAACATCGATGACTACTTTTTAGGCAAGGACTGAACGAGATGATACCATTTGTAATGACCTGAAAAATTTAAATGACTTGAGAGTACAACTAGTAATTACTAGGCCTTGAGATATATCCCCAAGATGCCAAAGGCTTGCGATAAATGAAGAATGGTTTCAAATAGATGTGGGGGATGTTTTTACCTTTAAAAAATTTACCAATAAACCTACCATCCATAACCAAACATTCACTATATGACAGATGAACAAATAGAAGAAAACTCGACAACATCATGTACCTTACAACAACATCAAAGTAAAAAATAGGGGAAGATTAACCACGAATCAAAGTACACATCAGACAAACCACACAGGACTCTCCAAAGAGAACAAGACTCCATGGCCCAGATGCTCCAAGATCTAAAATCTCTGAACATCCCACAAATCACGAGGTAGTACGACACACATGTGAAACATTACCTTTTCCATTTTCCTGGAAGATAGTATGTACAAAAGCACCAAAGTGCCAAAGCATGGGTGAGTATAAAACTCAGTAGATTTTCCCCCAATTACTTCCCTACACACACCACTAGGATAGAATAATTATAAATAGTTATATAAATCTGTTCATATAAAAAAATCTCAAAAATAGTTTATAAAAAAATATAAACATGTTTCCAGAAAAATTCATTACCAAAAACATACAAGTGATATTGAATCCAATTTTCTTAGAAAGTTATTTTTTTAGAAAAATAACTAAACAATCATTACAACCATTTCACAATATCATTTTATAATCTTACTCCACCATTCCTCAAACCCATGTAACTATCCATGCATGCTACGTTATGGTAGTTCCATACTCATGCGTGGTTTCTCATCGATCTACCAGTTCCTCAGAAGGTAATTGTTTCCCATCTTCCATTAAATGTTTGGCACGAAGCACAATGTCATATTTCAACCAAGACCCGTATATGAAATTCCCTAGGCCATTAAACCATTGGATCCAAGCACACAGTCATATACCATCCATGCCTCTTACATGCAACATGAAAACACACCACATATTCTCAAAGATCATGCCAAAACATCCCTTTCCATAAAAACACATTTTTATTGAATACCATTTTCGTCAAATCCATTTCAATGAAAAACCATTTAAATTAAAAACCATGTCCACAAATCTCCATTTTTTTTAGAAAAATTTCTATTAAAAAAATTTCATAATCCGTTTTTCAATATTAAAAAATCCTTAATTTAGAATCATCATTTTAAATTCATGAATCTAAACATGCTTTTTCACAACTATTCAGCATGATCACACAATTTCTCAAAACCCATAAATCATCACAAATAAATATTTTTTCATGAATTTCACAATAAATAAACCAATTTGAATATAATATAGTAAGTTAATGAAAGATGAGATGAGTGTGATGCTAGATACATTTATGGTTTTGATGAAACATTGAGAATAGATGAAGAACGCACACAAAAGCAAGCCAATTCTCCAAGAACGGCCTTAGTTCTCTTAATATAGCAAGATAACGAATCAAAGTTGAATTATTTGTCCTAAAAAACTTTTATCTACCCACTATAGGATCAAATCTGAGAACAAATGTTGAACGGATGAGTATATCTAACCAGATATAAGAAACGATGACAAATTCAGAAAAAATGGTGACATACTAAAAGCATCAGACACGAAATCACCAAGGGAAGGTTCTGGGATATATCCAAATTGTGCGCAGAGGGTTCTACAGCCTTCTAGGTAGAGTAATCTAAAAATAGGGTCGTTTTAAATCAAAACCAAAATATATAGAGAAAAAATTAGTAAGCCCTTAGAAAATAGGATCTAGATTTTTCCCCTGTGCAATGTTTGACCACACGGTTTGGGCCAAGCATGTATAGATCATGCGACCTTCCTTCTTTTCCCAATACTCTTTATAAAACAACCAAACTCTCCCATACTTAACATTTACACTTTTTATGGAAGTAATTTTTTTTATAGAAACATCCCACTTTATGAAAACACCCCACTTTATGGATACAACCCACTTTACGGAAACTCCCCACATCATGGAAACAACCTACTTTATGGAAACACCCCAATTTATGGAAACAAAAAACATCATGGAAACACGCAACTTAATGTAAACTCTCTATATTATAGAAACTCTCTATTTTATGGAAACTCTCTATTTTATACTGACCAAATTAATAAAATGTGAGGAAATGGGTTATATACCTGAAACTGAGGGTACTACATCAGTGGTGAAGTCCTGGTAATGGGAAGTATTAATATGATCTAGACCATGTTGACAATTTGTATAATAGAAATATAGTTGACACTCAACTATTCCCTCATTATTTACTACCAATTTCTAATGGGAGACGATCCACACTAGCTCCACCTTTAGGATCAGGATCAGAAGAATTATGTTCGAAAGGGAGTGAGAGTACTAATAGTCATTTAATGTTAGGAGGTAGATGTGGTCTGTGAATCATGTCCACTAAAATTAAGTACATCTAGATTAGACAATATCATGTTATTTAGATGATATATCAATGCCATGGATTATGTATGCTCTATGTAGTACCACCAACAACAAAGGATAATGGTGTTTATTCATCTATAGTTCATGATATGACTTCCGTAGCCTCAAATTTATTGTATGCTTTATATGATACTGGATCCTAACACGATTTTTTTTCATTATAAATAATTGATATTCATGGGATCAGTTTTGGTTAATTTTTGAGCCAAGAATTTTGATACATGATTATGGATAAGATCAATGATTTTACACTAACAAAAGCAGTGTCAAAAAAATTTGTAGTAACAATTTCATATGGAACATCTTCATTTTCAAGGTGATATCCTTTTAAATCGTTCAAAGGATAAATATGTTAGTTCCCAATAAATTCTATATTGACAGATAGAACCATATGATGCCATTTTAAACCCATGATGGTTGTAACTATATTTATAATGATGAATGGTATGTATATGTTACCATGTTATACCAGATCATCATGTGGTGGACGGAGTATTAGGCCATATTTATAGTCTATTATAAATGATCAAGGAAACCATTAGAAAGATTTAAATTTAGTGGAGTATTTTTTTCTTTTATATATTCCTTGTTGAATTATTTAAATTACATTGAATGAGAGTGGTAGATTTTACCCTTGATATTTTTCCAATAATAGAAAAAATTTATATTCCTCCTTAATGAATTTTTCCCACAATGCTTGAGGAACTCTAGATTTAGATAAATATCCTTAATTCTCATGGTTTTATATTCCACATTACTTGAAAATTCATTTCACCTATCCATTTATACATGGACGAATAATGTGCACTTAGGATTTTCATGGATAACCAGTGTTTGAACATTCTTGTAGTTATGAAAATTTATCAACAACACTGTGTACAAAATATCATTTATCTGCTCATTGGATCTCATGTTTTATCATTGATTGATTTTAGATTAGGGTATCATAATGTATGGATTATACCCTTAAACGTACCTTGTATGACATTTCAATTTGTTGGATTTTATATGTCTTTAGTTGGAGAGTTTGGTCGCACATAAAAAAAAGATGCTTTTATGGATTTGATGATTCATGTTTCATATAGAGACAATTATATCTCATATATATATATATATATATATATTAAATTGTAATAAATGAATATTCATTTTATTTATAAAATAATATCTTGAGGATCATAAATTCTTACTGACATTGGAATGGTGGATAAAAACAATTGGTTTATAAAATATCAAAATCATATCCCATTTATTTCTTCATAAATATCACCCATAATAGACACATAATATATAAAAAGTAGTTATAACATGAGGGAGGGGATAATAAAAAGGATGAGAACATGTACATAGTAAGTGTAAAATATGGAGATATCAATGATCACAAAAATAGTTAATGACAATAATCCTATGAGTATATTAGAATAACACAAATATATTATTCCACACATATCATATATCATAATATTGAGTCATAGAATAAATAATTTATTTTAATAATACATGAACTATAAAGGAATCAGAAACATAATCCATGATATGACAACATTTTCATAAAACATGAGTTTCTGACATGCCAATAAGAATAGAAAATCATTTCCATAGTATGAAATTCTCACTTCCAAGAATATCATCATTGATGGAGTTCACTCTCAAAATCATTGGGATTGAAAAGGTTCAATCCCAAGAAAATTAGAGTGGATTGGTTTCACTCACCATGCCATCAAAATAGAAATGTTGATTCTAAATAATACAACAGTGGTTAGAGCCCCTTACTTATATGGGTTCACTCACCATTCTAGTCTTGTTTCTCTAATGAGATATCCATTATAATAAATTTAATTGGTTTGAAATATAATTATGATCCCACCAACTAGATAATTAGAATCTTATATATGTTCTACATAGGATTATAAATCATTCATCATGCCAAAACCCAAAAAAGAATGAATTTTATAAACATTTTACCAAATAATAACCTATGGAAAACTAAATGGATTTCTTAAAAAACATTTCATCAAAACCCAAAAAAACATCATCTAAATGAATAATGATTGTACCATTCTATATTATTCCATGAAAACCCAAAGTGAAATCATGGTTCATTCAATTTTACGAATAAAAAATCCATTACAAGATCATTAAATAATTCATGAATAAAATAACCATTCCTCACTGAAAATAATTTTTCCTTAACTATAAATTCAAAAAATATTATGAATTTTATATTCTTTAAAAATCTCCATTAAAAATATTAAAATATGATTTATAGTATTGATAATTCATGGTGGAGGTATAGGTTTCTTATGTATTATAAGCTAAAAGAAAACATTTCATTCAAATTTTAATCAAATAGTACATCCTTTGGAAAACAATATAAAGATTATATTTGATCCATTCATTATTAATAAAAAATAAAAAAATAAATTTCAAATATAATAAAAATATATATAAACATCAATTAATTTTTTAGAAAAAATAATTTACATGAAAAATGATTTTCGACCGAAGTGGGGAATACTTACATTTTACAAATAAAAATATATTATTAGTATATTGAGTAAATTAGTTGAGTATAATTGATGGAAAATCGAATGTTTTAAAACCGAATAGTGGATAATAAAATTAATGGGTTTATTTAGATGTATATCAAAACATTTCATCATCTAATGCATAATAATAAACATTCCTGATAAAAAATTATATTATAACATAACACTATTACCGATTTGGGTTATTTTGAATCATAAGATCCATGAGATAAATAAAAACACACATATATATATTTTTAAATAGACAAAATATTCATAATAATAATCATAAAATAAATTCATGGGTAGTCTATATACCACATAAATTGAAAAAATTGTTAATATGACATGTGTCTCACGAAATTATAAGTGATATGGAAATGGATTACATTATGCTTGAATTTATTCATAGGTGTTTAAATACCATATTTAATGAATATAGGATTATTATAAATTAATTATTAAATCATTATAATGTATATATTACCATATATGATATACATATGACTTTTTATTAGATGTATATTAGTAATTCTCTATTAAAATCATTGTTCCATGTGATATGTAAATTTGTCTTATAATATATTCATTAAATCTCTACTTATTAATATCCTATTAAAAAAGGATATATAAAATAAATAACCTTACTTCATGGAGGTGATAGTTCATATGTATGTAGTAGTGACAATATCGTTTCCCTATGGAATGAAATGTTAGAGGATTTAAATGATTTTATGGTTCCTTATGTATAATTATTTCATTCATATAATATATAAACATTAATCACATAACCCTAAAAACCCATGAAATATGGTGGTGATAAATTAATTTTTTCACTATGTGGAGATAATAAGAAATATATACGCCCAACCAAAACAGTCACTTCCCATTTGAATGGAAAAATTGTGATAAAGGAGATTTAATATTAATAAAAATAATTATGTATCTTTAGTATACATAATATATAAATTTATAATAAATATCATTTATTTATAGTATGTAAATAATAAATAAAAATAAAGAGATCGATTATGGTGATTACCTCACCTTTCAAGGAACTTATTTATATCTCATCTTAATGGTCCAAGGGTTGGTATTTTAGTAAGACAAACACCTCAATAATGTTGATATAAAATTTATTATGGGTTTTTTCCATGTCTGGTCAAATTTTAAGGATTCATGAATAATAGTAAGTTTGTGTTAACATTTATAAGTGAGGCGTAGGGCACATTTCTAATTTTTTAAAATATTACAGGATATTTAAGTCAATATCTATCCCAAAAGAATAAATAAATCTTCAGATTATAAGATAATATATGATATGGTTTTAATAATATCCACCGATAAAATTTATATTGGGTTAGGTGGTGTTTTAAAACATATCTTTGTAATTAACACCTTAGTTAACCAATTTTAACATCAATCATAATTACAAATTTTCACTCATAATGTGTTTAAATTTTACATATAATGTAAATATGGAATAATTAACGGATAATGATTTAAATTTGAGACCATATATTCTACAAATTGTATTTATATTTTTTTATATTTTTCGAATAATTTAATCTAAAATTATTTTTTAAAATTATAATAATTGAAAATTTCAAAAATCAACATTTAATTTTGCATAAAAGCCATAAAAAGAAAAAATTTGAATGTATTCCACTAAAATACAATAATATGTCATATTCATCTATAAAATTTATGTCATAATATATATCAATAAAAAAATATTAAATTTTAATATTTCTAAAATCATTTCTTTTATTTTTATAATAATTTAATAAATATTATCTCAGAGTTTCCTATGTATTAATGGTAATAAAATAATTTCAGAGAAAGTATAAATTAATTTCCATTAATTGGTTTAATATATATATTCATATTTTTTTCTGAATTTATTTTCTTACTATATGGACACATTGTAGATATTTAAATCTAAATGATTGTTAATTTGTTATAATTTTTTCCCTAAATGTTATATACATCATTCTAATGGAATAGTATATATTAAACACATGACAATTGAGACTACGTTGACAGGGGTCTAATTATCACAATCCAAAAATAATTAGGATGAATAATTATGTCTTTATCACATATTTTTAATAATTATTAACATGATATAGCCTTTTTTTGGTAATATATTTTATCACTATTACTAATATATATTTTGAAAATTAAATGTGATTTTTTAAGTAATTATAACAACATAAACTCAAATATTATATCTATTTTATGAAATAAAAAATATATAATTAGAATAAATTAATTTTAAAATAAGTGTGAATAATGAGATGATATCCTGATTTTCAAAATAATGTTTTTAAGCATAAAACTGGATTTATTCACATAGAAAAAATGTATAATTTTTACATTAATGTTAATAAACTATATTGAATATATAATATATTATTTTTATTAAAATATTTCACTAATATTGAAATTATTAATTTCTTTTGATGAAATTACATTTCTCGCATAACTATTTAGAGAAAAATTCATTTCTAATTACAAAAAAATATAAAAAATAAAAATAAAAAATTTAATATAATGAGAATAATTGATTTAATAATATATAAAATGGTGAAATTACAATTTAATCTATTTAAAAAAATTTGAAATTTGTGTGTGCTTGAATCAAAAATACAATCTTCAATAAAAATTAATATTTTTAATTATTTTATAGAAAATAATTTTTTCATTAAAACCCTAGAAATTCATCTTGATAAATACTAAATGATTATATGATACATAATATAAACATTATAATAAAATAAATTTTATTACTGTTCTATAAATAATTTATATTCATCCTTTATAAATAGAAAAAAACTAATTTCAAATAAATTGTATTTTCCAAGAAAAATATTAAATTTCAAGTTATTCTGTTCTTATTTCATTACAATTAAAAAATAAATTTTCATGGAAAAAAACATTTATAAATAAATCATAATTTGGTTATTATTATTCATACCCACAAAATATTGTTATTATATACCAATAATATTTAAAGAATAAAATACCATGGCTCTTTCTTTCTTGTTGATTCATGTAATGAATGATTTCGAAGAGAAGATATTTATTTAAAAAATATACCTAATAAAATATTGTTGTGTTACATTCCACCCCCCCCCCCCATAAAATCGAGTCCAATTAATGTTTTCATCAGCATGGAAGTCTCTCGTCTCACATTTAAAAATTCGTTTGAGGAAATTTCAAATCGTAAAAAGGAATAACAAAACACCCCTTTAAAAAGGGAACGAGTTATATTATGGAAATGAGGAGTTAGAAAAAAACTAATTCCTAAAACATGATTAAATTTCTAAGAAGAAAAACATTACACATTAATGAGAAAAATAACACCCATGAACTTATAGAGAGTGTCCAGGAACATAGTTATGATAACATTAACAAGAAATATCATAACTATAAGATGAATGAAGAGGCCATAAATTCATTGGAAATAGTGGTTAGAGATTTAAAATTTAATTTTATATCATTTTAAAAATTATTGTAGTTTAGTTTACCGTTATTATAGAGAACACGAGAAGATATAATTACTTTATTTCATTCAATATCATATGACTAATATCATCCTTTGGTTCTTATTTTATAAATTTCTACATCATCAATCACATAAATACATAAATATCTTAGATAAACTTTTTTTCCTCACAAACTAACATAAAAAATTATCGGACCACATAATCCATAAAATAATAACAATACCTTCCTCTTATCATTAAAAATTATTGAACAAACAAGTTGATGAAACCAGATAATATAATATCTAAGTGGTATAAACATGGTTACTAACTCCAAAATTTCAACAAAAACAAATTTCTACTTAGAACCATTTATATATAACACAATATCCCTTATAATCATAATATCCCGATAATTAAATAATTTTTAACATAAAATGAGATCCCACATTGTTCATACTAAGCCCCTATATTTTAATTTCACTCATCCCACATAATCAATTATATTAAATAAAATGTTAAACATTAGGATCAAATATTCCCCAACCTAATGAATCACATCCAAGAATATCATTATTTTATATGATGAATATTACGATGTAGAAAATGTAACACCCCAAGCTTCCACGGTACACTTCATTTTAAATATTACAATAGCGTGTATTGTATGCAACTTCGAGTTCTAACACACCACAACTAATCAAACTAGCCATTATGAATAGTAATACCCACTTTTTGAAATCATATAAATTTTATCATTCAAAATGGACTTCATTTTTGCACTCAGGATATCAAAATTATCTTAGGGGGGATTTTTGGTATTTTTCTGAAAACATTCAATTTTTTATGACTGGTGAAAAACAACGAGTTACAGTTTAAAACCAAATTTTTTATTAAATAATTATTTATTCTATTTACATTTATTTTAGGTAAAAATAGATAAATAATACCTATATATGTTCAATTTGATTCGTTGGAGTCATTTTATAATAATTTTAGATATATAAAAATTTTATTGAACTTTTTATCGTCTTTTATCCACCTCTAAGGAGCATTTGCAAATTTACATAAAACATAATTTTCTAGATTATATGAGTTTAATTTCAAAAATCTGAGAGAAACAGTTGATATCAGTAAGTAAAATTTTGTTCAATAAGATGAAAATAAATTTCGATGAATAGTAACTTTTTTACTTTTATTTACGATGGATAAAAGTAAATAGGGTAATTATGGGTAAAAATGATATTATTATTACCCTAACACATGCCCAAATTCTATTGGATATGTATAATTCTACCGAAAATAATTTTTAGAATAAAATATGATCCTCTTTTTTCAACTTGAATAAGATTAGGTCATTCATTATTATTTAATTCAAAGAAGTGTTAAAAGTGTTAAAATCAATATTTAATAACTAAACCATTTTTAATGATGGGTTAAACATAAGATAAATTCAACTAAAAATATTCATTTGAAACCTAAAAATATTTCATACATAATGGTATTTTATTTATAATTTTTAGACATTATATAATTAAATATATTTTCGACACAATGATGATGCAGTAATTACCTAATTAATGAAATACTAAAATAATTGATATTGTAAATATAAAAATACATTTAATATGAGGTTTTTGATGAATTACAATAATTTTATGGATTAATATGACATGTTATGGTCAGTTAGATTAATTGTTTTTAATGTAATAATTCTGTTATAAATTTAGCAAAAACCAAATACCAAATAGTGTCAAAATTGACATAAAAGTGTTTTCAAAACAATTATTATATTATTAATTGATATTCTATTCCTAAAAAATCTAAGGATCAGCCAAAATACTTATATGATGATAGGTGTGTCATTAATTAACCCCTTGGGTATTTTTTGGAAGTATATAGTTTGTTTATTAACTATATAATAGAAAAATAATAAGATACATGGTAAATGTCAAACTATTTAATTAAGAGTTAAATCTAAAATATATGGTTAATATATTGACCAAAACTTGTCTAAAAACTATTGGTTGAGTGGTTTTAGACCCATCCCTACTGCATCCTTTAAATAATTCACTTTTAAGAATATGAAACCAAAAATGATTTTATTATAATATAATATTTCATGGTTTTCCTCATGTGTCTCTCACCCCACTTATAAAAGGGCACTCACCCTTCTCTCTAATTCACACCATCAGGAAATTTTGTTTGGAAAACCCGGCCCAAATACCCTCTCAAATGTAATCCCTTCATCTTAGAGGCCTTACATTAGTTATAAATCCACCCTAAGGGGTCCTTTTGATCAAATCAAAAGGAAGAACCCAGAGAAGAGGTAAATATTCCACCACCCCTTTCAAGTTCTTTTCACCTTCCACTTACTCTTTCTTTGTTGTTTCTATTCTAAAATAATAAATCCATTTTCTTTTATATACTATGATTTTATTATAAATAATTCACAACCATATTCATTATTATATCCATCCATTTAATGACATGTCCCCATACGTGCGTGTATATGACTTACCGTCTCCACGTCATGGTGTAATTGTTATTCACTATATTATTATTTGGATGTGCCCAATAATGATGTATAATTGATGTAAATAATAATTATAAAATGATATTTATTCTGTATATATGATATAACATTCAATTATATAATATATTAATATCAAAATATTTATACTGTCGCTCGTGCGTACGTAAGGATTACCGTCACCATGAACGAGATGAGATTCACTCCCCATCATATCCATTCAAGAGTAATTTTCATTAGATGAAGGAAAATAATTTTTACTGAATTAATATCATTTGGAATATGAATAAGATACATCCTATCCATAACAAATATTTCTTACATATCAAAACATATAAAGGAAAATGAATCAGTTAACACCCAAAACGACAATGATTCTAAAATATTGTTAACAAATCTATATTAAAAGATGATATATGTTATCATATTATTGTATATCATTATTGTATAATTTGATAAAAATTATTTCATCATTATACATGAGTTTAACCTACCCTCAACCATGGAAAATTACAAGGTATGGGTTAATTTTACAATCGCTTTATTATCCGAGGATTTTTTTACGTAAGTATCTACTAGGACCTCATTATCACCCACATCCATGTTTCGTAAAAATGTATTCCAAAACATTTTTAATTTTCACTAGACTATGTGTTATGTTAATTTAGCCCCTTTTTTGACTTCATATAAATTTGATTGAAAGGAATCATTCTGTCATTTTCCAAACAATTTACTTTATGACCTTTTCGAAAAAATTAAGTTAGGAATGTTTTTTAACTTATACGGCGGGTGAAAATATTTTTCTTCATTATAACATCGTTGAAGAACCCCTTACAAGATTATAATAATATTTTCAAAATAATTGTTTTCATTATAATTATGTGACTCTTCAATGTTTTCAAAATAGAAAAAGATACTTAGTTAAAAAAGGTTTTGATTTAATCAATATCAACATCCATTAATGGATTTTATGTTTATTTGAAGTTGATTTATTATGATACAAAACTTCCATATTGTATAGAAGGATTAGTGATATGTTTGACTATGGATGTTCTATTTTTAAACCATTCATGGTTTGTGGATAAATTATTGACATTTCGTTTGCTAGTTTAAATATGAATGTTTTTGTTATAATTAAACCTTTTCATATAAAGAATTAATTGGACTTAGTATGTGGTGGGTGGATCATTCTATAGCTCCTCGATGCATTGGTAGGTCTGATGAGAATAAATAGTGTCTTGGAAAAAGGCCTTGAAAAAATCATATTAGTAGTCTTGGCACAAGGCCTTGACTATGTGGTTATGATGTCTCGCATTATGAATTCCATCATTATGAAAATGTCTATTGATATTGAATTTGATTATTAGACTAATGGAATATCTATGTGATCCTGTAAATGGAATTATTTTGATTTAGGTTTTCCATATTCTGATGATGTTTATGTGGAATGTATTTTTTTAATTTTATAAATTCCCTTAAATGTTCATTCCTATTTATGAATGTTTCCACTGTATTGTTATCTTTACTGAGAATCTGAGCACAACCATTTCTATGTTTTATTTTTCCCAGGATGTGAAAAAGTATATCATGGCTGACCTGTAGGGATAGTCTATGGGATCTCAGTGTTATCCATGGATTCAAGGTTGATGTAGTTTTCCATTTTATGATGTAATGTAAACCTTATGAATGTATCTAGTACTTAGAAAGCTACTAACCAATTCGGATTTTCGAGACTTTATCTGTTGTGAACTTGAAAATGATATGTAATAATGCACTAACTCTAGGCTTCTCGGGCCAGGGCATTACATTTGGTATTAGAGGGTTTTTATTACAAACCTTGGAAACTAGATTTATATAAAATCTGATTAAACCACATACCCTAAGTTAGAGTTTGAGGGTTAATATAGAATAACTTGGACTTTTTTTATTGTAGGGATTTTGTGAGTTTTCCAAACAATAGATCCTTATCTAGATAATAGTCGGTAGAGGTGGCTCTAGAATATATGCATCTAGGGGTAAAACCCGGAAACACCATTTTAAGCTAGACTCGAACGGGAACTGGTGCACGACAACGGGCCTCGTTGCACTTTTGGTTACAACACTCCCAGGGGATATGCTTAGGATAATTTTTATTTTCCATACATACCATTATAAAGGGTTTATGAGTATATAAATCCTCAATGAAAACATTTTTTATGATTATGGATTGTATCCATAAATTGTTCAATTTATGTTATGTGTTTTACATGATTGGAATTATGTATTTTGATTCATAAACTAATCTAGTTTATGCCAATTTTTAGAAATGGAAGCTAATGGAAGGAATAAAATCTTTATCAATGCACTCAATCCATGTACGGATTTCCCTCCAACTCAAGATAATTATAGGGATGATGGTGATGCAACTGGTGCTGATTAGCGAATCACCATACTGGGACAACTCACTCAGGTTATGATTAATATCCTCACCAATATGGATCACCCTGATTCACAGTGTGGATAATCAATGTTAGATCTCTTCATGAGGAGAAAACCACAGACATTAAATGGATGTAAAAATCCACTAGTAGCAGTGCAATGGATAAATTCAATAGAGAAAATATTCCACGGCTTGGGAAATATCAAAAGGGAAAAGTTGTCAAGATAGTTTACCACCTCACGTGACATGTTGATCCCTAGTGGTCTTGGATTCAAAACACAATGGAAGATGATGAAGTATCAAATATGTAGAGGAGGGAGTTTAAAGAAATTTTCTTAAAAAAACTACTTTCCTCATTACCATCGAGAAGATATAGAAATCCAATTTCTGAGTTTGAGGCAAAATGAGGATGAGAAAGTCGCAAAGTATGAAGCTAAATTTACAAGGTTTGTGAGGATTTCTTTTGATTATATATTTAACACAATAATTACGATTTATCATTTCTTTGGTGGGTTAAAACCATTTCTCCATCGAGCATTAGTATCCCAATCATTCTTGTCATACGAAGATATTGTCTCATGTGCTATACTGGAAGAAAAATAATTCTCTATGTCTTACGAATTTAAAGTAATGCAAGAGAAGAAGAGATCTGCTGAGCACTATTTAAATGGAAATACGTAGAAGAAGGGCAATGTTTAATATCTATCATGTAGTAAATGTTTGAAGAATCACCCTGGTACTTTCCTGAATGGAATGAGACTCTCTTACAAGTGTGGTGAAATTTCCACCAAGATCGTGATTGCAAGGGGAAGAAAGAGGTTGTCGATGTTGAATTCTAAAATTTTAGGGAAAGGGGGAATTATTCAAATGAATTTCCTAAGCAAAATGGGAACATACCTCAAAAAAGGAATACGGATCAAGGGCAAGCATATGTTATCACTACTACTAAGGTTGATGTTCCGAAAGACATATTAGCAGGTTATTTAATGGTTTACTCAGGTTTATCCATTGCGTTATTGGATTATGGATCATCACATTGTTTCATATCTTTCCAGTATTCTATGAAAATTAGACATTTTCAATTTTATTTATAAAGGGACTTGTCAGTAAAAACTCCTAAGGGAAGTATCATTGCAATATTTTTTGTGAATCAATCACTATTAGGGCATATAAATGTTCATTATCTACTAATCTCATCATCATACCAATGATTGAATTTGATAAAATCCTCGGTATGGATCGGATTTCGGACCATGATGAAAAAATTTACAATAAGAAGAAGGAGGTTACAATTTTTGATGATGATGATAATGAACACCTTATCTTTAGAGAATAATGATCACCACCTAATTCTTATCTAGATCCACCCACAGTAGCTAAACTAAAATCAATTACTGGGGAGGAAGAGAATGAAATAATTTTGGGTGAGGAAAATAATGTTCAAATATATGATGTAACAATTATGAAAGATTATGTTGAAGTGTTTCTAGAAGACTTACCTGGACATCCTCCAGAACGAGAAATTGAGTTTTCCAGTGATTTAATTCCTGGATCAAGGCCCATATCGAAGACCCCTTTTTGAATGTCAACTGTGGAATTATATTAAATAAAGATTCAACTAAAGGAATTGAGTAATTATGGATTTATATACCCTTATGTTTCTCAATGGGGATCCCCTGTCCTTTTTGTTAAGAATACATATGGATCTACGAGGTTGTGCATCATCTACGGGGAGATCAATGTTATGACAATAGAGAACAAGTATCACCTACCTCTCATTGATGATTTATTTGACAAAATTCATGGAGATCAATAATTTTCAATGATTTACCTTCGATCTAGATACCATCAGTTGTTTGTGAAGAAGGAATATATTCCGCAGACATAATTTTGAACCAGGTATTGGCATTACAAGTTTACAATAATGCCTTTTGGGTTGACTAATGCACCCTCTGCCTTCATGGATATATTTAATAGAGTTTTCAAGGAATATTTTGATTACTTTGTAGATATATTTATTGATGATATCTTTGTACACTCCAAAAGCTATGAAGATCATGAAAATCACTTGCTCATTATCTTGAATACTCATAGAATAAGTGAATTATATGAGATGTTTAGCAAGTGTGAATTCTAGCTTCAAGATATTTCATTTCATGTCTATATATTCTCTAAGGATTGATTCTCTATTGATCCATCAATGAAAACAGAAATCCAAAAATGGTCATAACCGATGAGTATAACTGATGTACACTGTTTTGTTTATTTAGTAGGTTATTATCATTGTTTTGTCCAAAATTTTGCCCGATTGGATAACCCATTAACAAAACTCACACGAAAAGGGGTTAAATTTGTTAGAAAAAAAGAGTATGAATATTGTTTCAATGAATTGATGAGAATATTAGTCCATGCACTTATCTTTACTCTACCATCAGGTAATGATGGTTTTGTTATTTATAGTGATGCTTCAAAGAAAGGACTTGGTTGTGTCCTTAGGAAGAAAGATAGGGTTATTTCCTATGCATCACGATAGCAAAAAAAATTGATGAGAAAAATGATCCTACTCATGATCCTGAGTTAGCAGCTATAATCATTACTTTTATGATTTGGAGACACTATCTATATGGTGAAAATGTGATATATATACTGATCACAAGAGTTTGAAGTATATTTTATCACAGGAAGAACTCAAAATGAGGCAAATGAGATGGATTTAACTACTCAAGGATTATGATTTCACTATACACTACTTCCCAGGAAAGGAAAATAAGGTGGAATATGCTTTGAATAGAAATGATTTTGGAGTTTTGAACAAGATTAGAGTTGAAAAGGATCTTATATAAATGAATCGTGTAAAGATGGATATTGGAGTAACTATGTAAGTTGAAACATCAATGATTTTTCAAATGGTTGACAAACCATCATTACTAGATATGATAAAGAGTTCTCAGACTGTTGATGAAGATTTCCAAATAATGATTAATGCTGTGAATGATGGGAGATTGAGTAAATTTGTGTATGAAGAAAGAGTTTTGAAATTTGGGAAGAGACATTGTGTTCTTGATATACCTCATCTAAAAAGGGAATTGTTGGATGATTCTCATAGTTCCAATCTCTCTAAACACCATGGGTGAACCAAAATGTATTGGGATTTAAAGGAACGTTTTTTGTGGGAAAACATGAAGAGGGAGATTGTTGATTTTGTGTCAAGTTGTATGGTTTTTCAACAAAGGAATGCTAGAAGGAAACAACCTAGAGGATTCATGAATATTCTTCCCATACCTGAGTGGAAATGGGATAATATTACGATGGACTTTGTCATGGGACTACCAAATACTTCTAGAAGGAACAATGCAATATGGGTCATTTTTTATCGACTTACCAAGTCAGCACATTTTCTTGCTATAAGGGAAGATTTTCCACTTGAACATTTTGCATTCCTATATATTATTGAATCTTTAAGACATCAAGGAGTACCACAATCAATTTTTTATGATCATGATCCCCATTTTACATCAAGATTCTGGAAAATTCTTCAGAAATCCCTAGATACTAAACTTCGTTTGAGCACTGCCTACCACCTTTAAACCGATCGTCAATCGGAACATACTATTACAACCTTATTATACATGTTTTGATCATGATCACAAAACATTAAAGGTTGTGGGATCAATATTTACCTCTAGTAGTATTTTCCTTTAACAATAACTTCCATTAATGTATTCAGAGGGTACCATATAATGTGTTATACATAAAGAGATGTCAGACACCAACCTGTTGGGATGATGTTGGCGAAAGAAAACACGTAGGCCCAGAATTTGTGTAGGAAATGACAAAAAAGGTGAAGGTAATTCAAAACCACATCAATGAAGCACAAAGGATGTAGAAGAGCAATGCTGATAACCGAAGGAAGAATTTGGAATTTCATGTAGGAGATCAGGTTTTCTAGAAGGTATCTCCATGGAAGGGTGTTATACGTTTCGGTAAGAAGTGAAAATTGTGTCCCAGGTGCATCAGACCTTTCAAAATTCTAGTACTAATTGGGGTTATAGATTACCGTTTGTAAATTATGCCAAGTCTCTACGATTTTCACTATGTGATCCGTGTATCACAATTGGGAAAATACATTCCTGACCCAATGCATGTACTCACATATGAGGAATTAGAACTCGAACCGATTTGTCTTATTGTGAAGAGCTTGTCAAGGTTCATGATACAAGTGAAAAAGTGTTGAGAAATAGGATGAGATGTCTGGTAAAACTTATATGGAGAAACCATAAGACAGAAGAGGCAATCTGGGAACCCGATGAACGTATGATGAAGAACCACCCGAGCCTTTTTATGAAGTAATATTATAATAATTTCAAGAAAGAAATTATTTTAAGTAGGGTAGAATGTAACACCCCAAGTATCCATGATACTCTTCTCATTGAATAATACAAGAGTGTGTGTTGTACGCAACGTCGAGTTCTAACACACCACAACCAATCAAACTAGTTGTTATGAATAGTTATACCCACCTTTTGAAATTTTATAAATTTTATCTTTTAAAATGGGATTCATTTTTGGATTCATAATATCAAATTCAGTTTAGGGTGAATTTTTTGGTATTTTTCTGAAAACATTAATTTTTTTATGAATAGTGAAAAACACTGAGTTATAGATTACAACCAAATTTTTATTTAAATATTTATTTTTTATATATAAAATTATTTTAGGTCGAAATAGATACATAATACATATATATGTTCAATTTAATTAATTGGAGTCTGTTTATAATAATTTTGGATATATAAAAATTGTATTGAACTTTTTACCATCTTTTACCCACCTCCTAGAGCATTTTGAATTTAACATAAAACATAATTTTACCACTACTGTTATTTTAATTACTAAAATCTGAGAAAGGTGGTTTATATTAGTAAGTAAAATGTGATTCAATAAGATAAAAATAATTTTTGGTAAATAGTAACTTTTACTTTTATTTACCACGGTTAAAAGTAAATAGGGTGATTAATTATAAAAATGATATTATTATTACCTTAAAAGATGTACTTATTCTATTGAAAAAGTATAATTAGAATGAAAGAATTATTAGGAATAAAATATGAACCTATTTGGTCCCCTTGGATTATATTATTACATTTATTATAATTTAATTCAAAGACGAGTTGAAAGCATTAATTTCAATATTTAATAATTGAACCATTTTTAATATAGGGTTACACACATGATAAATTCGACTATAAATATTCATCAGAAAGATAAAAATATTTCTTACATAATCGTATATTATTTATAATTATTAGACATTAAATTTTTATATTTATTGATGAAACAATGATGACGTAGTAATGAAATAATTACTAAAATACTAAAATAATTGATATTATAAATACCCATATAAATGTAATTTGAGTCTTTTTATTAATTCCACTAATTTTTTTGGGTAATATGAAATGAAAGGGTTGGTTATATGAATTTTTTTTAAAGTAATAATGCTGCTATGAATTTATCAAAAACAAAATACCAAAAAGTGTCAAAATTGACATAAAAGAATTTTTAAAATTAATATAATATTATTAATTGTTATTGTTTTCCAAATAATACAATGTTCATCCCAAATACATATATGATGATAGTTGTATCATTAAGAAACCACTTGGGGTTTTTTAGGATGTATATAGTATGTTTATTAACCATATAATATAAAAATGCAAAGAGACATGGTAAATGTCAAACTATTTAACTAACTATTAAATCTATAAGATAAGGTTAATATAGTGACCCAAACCAATATAAACCCTATTGGTTTAGTGATTTTAGACCAATACCCACCTTATAATTTAAATAATTAATTTTTGAGAAATTATAAATCGAAAATTAATTTATTATAAAATAATATGTCTAGATATTCCTCATGTGCCCCTCACCCCTCTTATAAAAGGGAACTCCCCCTTATCTCTAATTTACAACATCAATCCATTTTCCTCAGTTAACCCCTTCCCAAATACCCTTTAAACTTTCCTCCCTTCATCCTATAGTCCTTCCTTTAGTCCTAAATCCACCCTATGAAGCCCTCTTGATAAAATCAAAAGAAAGAACCCGAAGAAGAGGTAAATATTTCATCCACTCTTTCAAGATCCTTTCTTCTTCCACTTGATCTTTCTTTGTTGATTCTATTCTAAAATAATAAATCTAGTATCTTCTATATACTGTGATGTTATTATAAATATTGTACAACCATATTCATTAATCTATCCATCCTTTAAACGACTTGGCACCATACGTGTGTATGTATGGCTTACCGTCTCCACGTCGTGGTGTAATTTTTATTCATTACATTATTATTTGGATAGATATAATAATGATTTCTAATTGAAGTAAATAATAAATATAACATGATAATGATTCTGTATATATGATATACTATCCAAATATATATTATTTTAATATCAAAAAAATGATAATATCGCTCATGCGTATGTACGGATTACCGTCTCCATGAACGTGATTAGATTCATTCCCCATCGTATCCATTAAGACTAATTTTAATTATATGATTAAAAATAATGTTTAAAAACTTAATATCATTCTGAATATGAATAAGTTACATCCTATCCAAAACAAACATTACTTATGCAATAAAGTATATAATGTCAAATGAATCAGTTAACACCCAAAATGACGATAATATTAAAATATTATTTACAATGATATATTAAAAGATCATATATGATATCATATTAATGTATATGATTATTTAATAATTTAATATCAAAAATTTCAGAAATAAACAAGAGTTAAACCTACCATCGAACAAATAAAATTACAAGGTAAGGGTTGATTTCGTAATCTCTTTATTATCTGAGGTTGTTTTTACGTAAGTATCTAATGGGGCATCTTTATCATCCACATCCATGTTTCATAAAAATGTATTCCAAAACATTTTTACTATTTACTAGACTATGGGGTAATTTCATTTATAGACTTGTTTGAATTTTTATAAACTGGTTTGAAAGAAATAATTCCGTCCTTTTCTAAACACGGAACTTTATGTCCTTTTCAAGAAAATTAAGGTAATAATTTTTTTTAACTTATACGGAGGGTGCAGATATTTTATAGCATTATAACATCGTCTATAGTTCCAAAACATGATTATAAGAATATTTTCAAAACAAATGTTTTCATTATTATTATGTGACTCTTAAAATATTTCAAAATAGAAAGAGTTATTTTTCAAAAAAAAGGTTTTTATTTAATCTATGTCAACATCCTTTGATGGATTTTATGTTTATTGGAAGTTGATTTATTATGATACAAAACATACATATTGTATTAAAGGTTTTGAGATATGTTTGACTTTAGATGTGCTATTTTAATACCATTCATTTTTTATGGATAAATTATTGAAAATTTTTATGGTAGTTTTAATATTAATGTTTATGTTATGTTTAAACCATTTCATACAAGGAATTCGTTGAACTAAGTTTCTGTTGAGTGGAGCACTCTATAGCTCTTTGTTGAATTGGTAGGTCTTCAGAGGCAAACTAGTGTCTTGGTACAAGACCTTGAACATATCTTATTTCTAGTCTAGGAACAAAGCCTTGACTATGTGGTTATGATGTCTGGGATTATGCATTCCATCATTTTGAAAGTGGCTTTTGATATTACATGTGATTATTCGACCATTAGAATAACAATGTGAGTAATTAAATGGCATTATATTGATTTATAATTTCAATATTATGATGGTTTAGATGATGAAAAGTCCTTTTTTTAGTTCTATACATTGCCATAAATTTTTATGCTTTTTTATGAATGTTTCAGCTATATTGTTATACTTACAGAGAATCTGAGCTCACCACTTTCTATGTTTTATTGTTCTCAGGATGCAACGAAGCTTATTATGACCAAGCTGCAAGGAAGGTCTATGGGATCTCAGTGTTTTCCATGGAATCAATGTTGTTATATTTTTACATTTTATGATTTAATGTAAACCTTATGAATGTATCTAGTACTTCCAAGGCCACTAAACTAATCGATCTTTCGAGACTTGATCTTTTGTGATCATGCTAATGATATGTAATAAGGCACCGACTCTAGGCATCTAGGGTCGGGGCGTTACATAAAACATTAATAAAATATCATGAATCAAATTTAGATGGTAATGATAAAGGTATCCCATGGAATAACCGTAAATAACTATAAAAATAAGACCTCTTCAAAGAATAAATTTCAACCATATAAATTTTCTCTTGTCCAATATATAATTTTAAACAATCAACATAAAATAAAATAAAATTCTAATAAAATCGTTATTTAATACCCAATATTTTTTTCTCCACGAATCCTAGTAAAATTTCAAATAAACTCAAAATACCACCTCATAAATCCATAAAATATGTGTTTATTTAATTAAACAAATAACCCCATGATGATATCCATAACTCTTATGTTAACATCAAATGAAAATATATACTCTTTTATAATACATGTTGAGAAAATAAAATCATAGTAAAAAGAAGAAATAAATTCCATCTCATTGTTATCAAATCACCATCCCATTTCACATTACAATTACTATCCCATTTACCTCATCAGTATTAATCATCTATTTATATAAATAAAAAATTATTTCCCTACCAGAAAATAATTGTTAATTTTTTTAGTATAATTTAATATGTGTTTAGAAATCCTTAGGGAAAAAATAAATTGTAATAATACCTAGATGTTCTAGGATCTCTATATATATTATAGTAATCATATATCATTTCTTGTACATTATTCTCAAATAATGATAATAAATAAAAATAATTATTCCACTTCCACATATATAATTTCTTCAGGGCTTCCTTAGTCTATTATTTGACAACTATATTTGTAATAGTTCATAAATAATTATTATATTTCCCACACACAAGTCTTTTAATAATAAATTTTATCTTCATATGCCTTTCATTTCCACATATTGGGCTCTTTATTCTTCCACCAAAATTTGTTACCCTATTACCATTGTTCCACATAGTAAAAATAATTCCATTCCATTATGTCATTCCCTTGAGTACTTCTTAAAGCATTCTAAACTAGTAAGAAATTTATTCTTCTTTCATCCATATTCTTTATGAAACTACATTTTTCTATTATTATATTTGTTATGTTACTCACCCAAGAAGATATTTTTTATCATATAATATGTTTGATTATTATGAATAATCATAATGTTAGGTATTCCGTATCAAATTTCACATGGTTTATCGTAACTAAAAAATTATATTCAATAATATATATAGATTTAACATAATTCCTTATGTTTCCATACATTTACTGAAACTATTTTGAATAATATTTTTCAATTTTTTATCCATGAAAAATACTTTTTACCATTCCCAAATCATGATACATCATTTAAAATCTATGAATCCATAGGATTAAACTATTTTATTCTTGATCATTACCAAAACATGACAATTTTAACCTATATAGAGACTGATCCCATGGGTTTTAAAAACAATTCTCAAATCATAATCCATAAATGTTGAATAATAAAATCCTTGGATACCGAATATAGTGCCTCATAAATTTCATTCATATATATTTAATAATAATTAATTAATATTAGTTTCATTTTAAATTCAAACATGGGTATTGTAAAGAATTAATGTCTTTGGAAGATTCAATACACAACGAATTGTTTTATAAAATATCTACATAGTCTGCCACTTAGTTAATTCAAGCAATCACCCTACTAAGTCAAATTATCTAAAAACAAAATTTTTATAATAAATGGGGAATAAAAGAAAGTGTGAGACATAGATTATCAACTGTACGAATGATATCAATGATCACATAAAAACAACATTAGCATATGTATATGAATACGTGAGCATAAAAATTTAATATTATATCCTTAATATCATTTCTCATAATCCCGAGTCATGCCAGAATGGCCTAAAGGGATTCATTTTTATTGATTTTTGATAACCCCACATTCAAGGGATGATGGGGAACCCTTACAGGGCCCGCAGGTTCGGAGATTTCATGGCATGTAGGCTTAGGAGATTACATGACCCGGAGGTCTTAGAGAATTCAACCAGACTATCTACAAGGAACTGTCTCTGTCCATCATCTGCATCATGAATATAGCTCTCCACCTTCACATGGTAGTCTGGATAGAATTCCCGTGCATGCATAGCCTGGTCCCAATGGCATTTCCATTACCCTCTCATTCTAACAAATCTATTTGGCTCTACTCTGGAGATTTCACCTGCTCTGAATCCTCTTCTGGGGTTTCTCCTTTTTTTGTAGTGTGTCCGGGGAAACCACATATATCCCGAAGGCCTTGAGGTGGACCAAAGGCTTTAAATGTGGAATGAAATCCCTACTGACCCGAAGGCCTGGGTGCACCGAAAGCCTTAAGGACTCCAATCCCAAACAGTTGGCCCAAGGTGAATAGTTCCGGCAGCTACAGTACCATAAAGTACTCGCTACAGTACCTGCTACAGTACCTCACAGTGTACAGTTCTGTTACAATACCCGCATAGTGTATAGTACAACTACAGTGCCTGCTATAGTCAGTTATAGTACCGTAAATATGCCTCTACCTAGTTTTGAACCCGGGTTTTGTGGATGCACTTAACGTTACCTCACCAACAGGGATAAGGCTCATGTGAAATCCAAAGTCTTGGGACAAATATTATTTGTTAATAAAATAGGAATCAATAACAAAAAAAAGTTAATAATAAATGGGATTATACAATTTGTATAATAAATGAGTTTGTGACCTACACATAAGTATGAAACAAATATTAGTATTCAGGATCACATCCAAGGAAATCAGAGTGGATTGTGTTCACTCCTAAAACAATCATAGTTGTCATGTTTCAATCCATATACTATCATTATATACTGGGTCCACTCCTCAACCATTGATATAAGTAAAATTTCACATCCATGGCTATCATAGTGGAAATATTCTCTTAATGAAATATATACCATCCTCATTACAGTCATGATAATCTCAAGAGATACCCATCTTTAACCAATGGATTAGATGGATATACAATTCCATGACAACTCCTCAGATAATGAAAATAATACATATGACTTCCAAAGGTTACCAAAAAATCATCGTATAATAATCCAATAAAAAAAGGGGTTTCAAAAAAATTATTCAATGGATATCCAATGAAAAATAAACGGGTTTCAAAGACATGTCATCATTTCATTACAGAATAACTTGTGGAAAAATAGGGGTCCATAAAAATTGTGTAATCATGAAAATAAAAAATTTATATAAATAATAAGTCTAATTCAATTTTATCATTTCCCCAATAATGTAAATTTAGAATAACTATTTATAGTCTTTTATAAATAGAAACACAATTATAAGATTATTGAATCATTCTTCATGAAAATCATGATTCCACACTGAAAATGAATTTTTAGAAACACTATATTAATAAAATAATATGAAAACCCATTTATTTAAAAATATCCATGTAAAATTATAATTTATTATATATATTATTGAATAATCATGATGGTAAGAAATTTTGTTCATATCGTATAACTTATAAGAACATGTTCATGTATTATTTTTTTAAAAAGGAGATTTATTTGAAAACAATAAGAAGATTTATTTCAAAAAAAATTGTAAAATGTCCCGAAAGGGTAAAAATTAATTTTAAAAAACATAGCCGAATTTTAAAATCATTTTTTGAACCATAATTATAGTACATGGATATAGAAGACGATGTTAATTAAACCAAATAGTTCAATAATTTCTATTTTCAACAAAGAAATATTTTCAGTCTATTGGGTGCATAAGGATATTAGTGTAAAATGATAAAAAAATATTATAATTAAATTACTAGAGGATAATATAATTCATTAATTTTTGGTGTAGTAAAATATAATATTTTATCATTAGAGGCATTTGAAAAAACAATCCTGTTAAATAATAAGATTTTAACATAATACATTTACTAGACTAGTATATTTTGTATCATATGTGCTATACAATAAATAACCTATATAGGATATATAAATACTACTGTTATTCATAAGAATCAACATAAATATATTCATTTTTAGTATATACACCATATAAAATAAACGAGTTGTCCATATGGCTTGTCTCTCACAAAAATAAAAGTGAAAAAAAAACTCAATCCTTAGGAGACACATCATCCATATATGATGAAACCATGAGTATAATATATATTTCAAAATTATAAACATATTACTAAAATAGAAAAATTTATATACTACCTTATTTATTTAACATATGAATTTTTATCCCCAATTTATTAATAATTCAATATTAAAATCAGTATTCATTGTGTTATATATATAATTTTTCTCGTTGGTTTCGGTTTGGAAATATTATTCATCTACATCGATAATGATACCATCATAGTCATAAAGGGAATAGGTATTTATATATAATACATATTCATCAGAAATATATTAATTGTAATCCATAAACATAGATATAGATAAATGAATTACAGCATTCATGGAGATAATAGACTGTAATACACGTCAATGTTCTCTACAATATTTCATGAATGTAATGAATGATAGATAAATAATACATCCACATTATATAATCATTATTATATAATATAAAATTTATATATTTATTAAAATGGAAATTATTTCAATATTTGTAAAATGAAATGGATAACGAATCGAATTACTTCATGGAGGTGGTAGTCTATAAGTACAAACGAGCGACTTTATTGTTTTTAAAATGGAATAGATGGTAATAAGGTGTATATCATTTTATAATTACATAAGTATAATTATTTCATATGTATCATATTTATAGTTTAAAACCATTATAATTACCACGAATTAAATATGACGGTGGATAATGAATTCTATTACTACATGGTGATAGAATGTTGTACGTACGCACAAGCGGTATATTCACATTTCATTTGATGTTATTGAGGATGTATAATGACTATTTAATAACATTATTATAATTTTAGTATTTTTATGATACTTATGATATTTGTTTGTTAATAAAAAAATTATAATAGTTAATTAAGATGTAAAATTGAAGTGATCGATTAAGGATATTACCTCATGTTAGAAAGGACTCCTTTAGAAAAACTCTTATGGATCCTAAAGATGGTAATTTTTGAGTATTGATACATTTCTAATGTGTATAATGAGGCACATAAGGGTCATTATTTGGGGATGATGTAGATATAAGTATGAAAATGGTCTCTGAAAGATAAATAGGGGGATCCCAATTATATGTGGGGGGGTGAACTTTTTGAATTTCATTAAATAAAAAAAAATATTATAGAAATTATATAGAACAAATGAAAATTGGATATATGTTTCATGATAATATATAATGGGGTCAGAATAAAATCAACCCATAAAATTTTTAAATGTTTTATATGGTTATTTAAACCTTATCTTTTTATTTAACAACATAGTTATCATATATCATAAATAACCATAATAACAACATCTTCTCTCATAAAGGGTTACAATATTAATTATAAGGTAACTATTGAATAATACATGGATGAATAATGATGTTTTCAACCATATATTAACATTATTTTCCCCTGGTGATATATTTATAATTTTTAAATAATTTAATAAAATATTATTCTGATAATATATGATTAATATATATTTTGAAACTATTCATTTAATTTGACATAGAAATACTAAAATATACATTTTTAATTGAAATTTAGTCTTTTAACACCACATTAATGTTTGATATTGATCTATAAAATTCATTAAACTGTATGAATAATAAAAAATATATTATTTTTAATATTTATAAAATTTTTTATTCCTTTTTTCTAAAAATATAATAAATATTACATTATTGTTTTATAAATATAAAAGGTAATTATATAAATTAAAATAATTTGAAATAAATTTTAATTAATAAAATAAATTCAATACGATCACTGAAAAATTTTATATTCATATATATCTATATTTTATCCCTACGTGGACAAATATTGGGTCTTTAAAACTAAGAGAGTTGAAATATGAGACTATGTTTGATTTAAATATTTAATAGGCAGGTCTCTTGGTCAATTGTCTATTAAAAAAACAATTTTTAGTATTAAGTGATTAGGGCCTTATTGTCATTTTCTAATAATAATTTGGATGAAACATTATTTCCTTATCACTTATTTTTAACCATGATCAACATTATTTATGGACTTGCATCACGTCTTATTAGATTAACTAAAAATGATGTTATATTATCATTGTATAAAACATGTGATAAACCATTCAATTAGTTAAATTGAATATTTACCTAATTTGTGGTCCTTTATTTACCAGCTTTTGGAAATTACTATGCAGCTTATGGTGATGAATCCAGAGACGGGTTGAGAGGCGGTTTGATGAAATTTTGTCGAGTCATAGAATAATGGTCTCCCTGGTTGAGTTCTTATGAGCATAATTAACAGAATAATGACCAAAGTCTAGTAGTATTGTCTCGTAATTTTTTTTTCAAGATATAATATTTTTTGTGGGAATGTTTCATTGTATTTATTAACAAAATTGCATCAAATTAATATTAACCTAGTGTAAAAATAGACTTTAAACATAGAATATGGGTTGAATATATACAATATTCAATATTAGTATTTTCTTATACAACTAATAAAATTAAATGTAGTTTGTACTTTTATGAGTATGAATACTAAGACACAAGAAATTCATGAATCCAATAGTGTAGGAAATATTATTTCCCTCTTTTATATGTATTACCATGTCATTAAGGAGTGTTGTGGTAATAAATTTCAGGTGAATTTGGAAATTATTTCATCATATATGGATTGAGTGACAATGAGATATATTTTTTATCATGAATGCATAGTCACACGGGGTAACATTTTAGGTGAGGTCCCAACACCATTTTGGGACCACAATGAGTATTATATATTTTTAATTCCTAGAAGTGTGTCGGTTCTTTGAGATGTTTTAGAGGAAGTGATGTGAATATACCATGACTCTAAATGGGTAGTGCACTAAATACATACCTTGATGTGCCCTGATTTGTGCTTCCATTATTAGTGCCTTGGAATATAGTGGTAGGTAGCATGTTTTGTTAATTTTGAAGAACACATGTATTATACAAGGATTTTACAACTACTCCCCATTTCGGAGTTGAAATATGATGAATTGAAACATTTTTTTGATGGGATTTAAAAAATCACTATATACATTAACATCACCTGGGTATGAATGTATAATTCAACAATGGTCACTATTTTCCTTCTTTTTCTGGATACCCTTTCTATGGAATATATTGGGAGACTAAATTTAATGGATATCCTATGCCTCAATGGAGTACCACATACCATCATATCGTATTGGGAAACTATGTTAACTAAATGGTTTTGGCATGGGTTATAGAATGATCATTGTTTATAGGTGCTTCTATTTATGGTGTAATAACCACAGGTCGATGGTCCATTTGAACACACTATACTAGTGTTCTTTACATGTATAGTTTAAGAATCCATGATTTTATTGGTTAATTTTGAATACAAACACCATTTATGATTTCAAATATAGAAATTGATTTCATGTAGAAATATAGATGGATCCTTATGTTGCCTTATATTTTAGGCCCTTAAAATCACCTATGTGTTGTTTAATGGTAATGGAGTCAATCTTACTGTGACCATTTATAATTTAAGAGACATTAATGAAGTTATATCTTACCAAATAGTGAATGGATACATATCAGTTTTTCATGTATCCTTATATCGATTATTGGGGATTACCCTTAGAGATTAAGGATGTGGATAAAATATTATTCCTTGTTTTTATATGTTTGGGTCATAAAATAACTAGTTGGAAGGGGAAACAATCTTCTATATTCTTCAAGTGTTTCTATATATTTGTGAGGGTCAAACCAGTGGATTATCCGATTGTACAACCTTAGAGATATGAGAATATTTACTATGTCTTCATTGATTCTATGATATGTTATTATAATTTTTACCCATCTCATGTTCTTTATCTTTATAAGGTTTATTTAGATTTTGAGGATTCACTTGAGGAGTACCCTATTTGTATCATTATTTATAGCATGAAGGCTCATTGATGTTGCTCAATTCCACTATGTGAGAAACAGAAGAAAATTCATTGGGGAAATATAAATTCTAGATGCATATCAACCTCTCTAAGGGGAAAATAAGGGAGGGTTTTTTTATGGAAGGGAGGATGTAAGAAACATATATTTTGACTTCATTAGGTATTATAATTTTTCATGTTGAATCACTTATATTACACTAATAAATGTTAAAAAGTTACATCATAATTTCCCCAAGTTGTTTGGATATCATTCAAATATCACATATTTTGTTTTAATTATGTTCGCTAAGGCCCAAAACTGGCACATGATTTGTAGTAATTATGTATCCCAATCATGAGACCTAGGAAAATGGAGGATCATCGTTAATAAATCAATGGTATATGATCCAAAAAATCATTTGAATCGTACAATAAATTGAATAGTTATATTTTTATATCTATGTGTGGGTTTTCATACCAAACGACTAGGTTTTGTGGGGAGGGACCTCTGAGAATGTGGGAACCTCAAGGTGGTTACATGGTTTGGAAGATTATGTGGCCATACATAGTGCATATTTTTACAAGGGTAAAATATAAAATTTCACATATGGTAATTTAACATTCCCCACTCCATTTCCACTCCTTTTAATATAGAGTACCTACTTTAATTGGTGGATCTCTCATTATTAACATCCTCTAGGATCTATGTTATCTACATTATCATGAATCATAATCGAAAATCATTTTTCATGTTTTAATTTACTTGGTATAGCTATCTATCTTATTGATTCAATATTTAGTTTTTATCACATTCATCATCATTATATCTGTACATCATAATTAACTTAAAATATAGGTATTTATACTACTCTTAATATTTATCTCATTATAAAATTATTATAATTATTATATTAAATGAAGATTCATCTACTAGTATAAGGTTGTTTTTCTAGTACCGTCACCTAAAATTCTAATTTTTATATCATGCACCACTATTCTACGAGCTTGAATTTACATGATTTGCCTCTAAAATGTGAAACTAATTATGTGGACATATATAACATACATTTTGTAGTCTTTGTGATCTAATTTAATTCATTAAAATTTTTTATACCATTACATGAACTACTTGGGGTGTGTTACTTATATATTCATGGCCCTTTTTGATATTTATATTGAAATTAAACCACCTATGAGGTTCATTAACCACACCTGCCTATTATTTTTTATTGGTAATTAAGGAATGATACATAAAATATACATTACATGGACCACATGATAACTTATACATGTGATAAATAATAGGGGAATGGTAGACCATGTCGCGTGAACATGGTTAAATGATGTAGTTCATGGTATATACCCACATAGACACCTTTTGTTATCATTTATTTTCATTATTTAAATGGTGAATGTAACTGATAAGTATAATGGATTATAAAATACATCCCTCCTTGATATATATCTTTTACCTGACTCAAATTTATAAATAGAATATATAAATAGAAAGAGTGAAATTCAATATCAATGATATTCATCTGATGTGGACGTCATTCCATCAATTATTATTTTTTATAATAAACACGATTATATTTATTGTATATCTAGAATCAATAGGATTGACATTCCATATTTCTTATATAGAATTAATGGAAACGATGATTTAGAAAGTTTTATCTAGAGTCCATAGACACGAATTTCCATATCATTAATTTTGACTTATTGGACTTGTTAATCCTTTTAATTTTACTCATAATTTGTTGAAATGATTTTCAATAACTATTATTTTGAATTAATATACATCATACTTATTCTTGGGTCATAAATAGTGTGTTTTCAATGATATTCCATATTAGTCTGAAGCATGCAGTATTGGACGGGTGTCCCATGGGAAACCGAATCTGATATATATATTATTTACCTAATTTTTGACTATTTATATTATTGAATACACATAGAATTATTATGTATTCATAGACTTTATAGCTATATAAATTATTGGTGGATTCCTCTTGAGTTTTTCAAAGACAAAATTTGGGTAACTAATTAGTATCTGGAATGAATTTATAGATACAGGTAGGGAAAATTGGAAGGGTAACACAGTGTAATATTGGTTTCATGTCCTAGGAAGGATAGTTGGACTAAAAGTCCACGATTGTTCACATGATTCAATTAATTTTTTTTAGATTTTTTTATATTTTATAGATTTATCATTTATGTATGCGTGTTTCAATGTATAAAAAATTTATTTTGTTAGTGATGTTACATCATCATTATATTGAATCATTCAATTATATATGTAATTTTTAACAAAATTATATGTTTTTTATGCTCCACTTACATATATTAAACAATTTATTTAATTTATTTATTATTCATGACTATGATACACTTTGAATAAGTGTGTATAGCCTCCCAAATATACCACCTTAAACCCCCACTCTTACACAGAAGCCTCTGGTATACTCAGTGAAGACCTTGAGGCCATGTCCCCAACCATGATTGGTTACATCTATGTGAACCTCATCTAGGATATAACAATATTACATTTATAGTTCATCTAGTGAGGACTATCATGTCTTTTAGACCTCTATTCCATGTAAAACCCTCAAATCCCCTATATCTATGAGGTCCCCCAAGAAATTGTTCAAATTATAAATGAGAGTACTAATAACTTCATAAACTACTTATCAATATTTTTCTACCAAAAATATTTTTCCCATTATAATATAATGAATATTGTATTATTAATATAATTAAATATTATTATTTTATTGGTATAATCCCTTTCTAATATTTCCACTTCCCTACGAAAATGAGAACATCATACATGTGATTTTCTAGACTAACCCCTATAGGAGGATATGCATTTCATTTTATCATAACCACTATAAATTTATAGCCCTAATAGTTTTTATAATCAATAAATTTGGTACTTATAATATTTTTAAAATATTTTAATGATAATACAATTTTTATCTTTAACCCATTCTATGGAAAGTTAGACTATTATATCACTGCACAATTAGACTATCTCTTCAAAATAAAACAATGATTAATTTTATATCACCAACGCACATGAATAATTATAAAGAATTAAATTAATTTATAAATAGTAAGTTAATGATGTGGTTAATACTTTTATGTTTTTTATTTATAAATAACATGTTATTAACTTCCCAAAATTATCAACACAAATTTATGAAACAAGATCATCATTAATTCCATCTTTGAAAATCATAATTAATATTATAAGGGATTGAAACTCCAACATTATGAATCATTATAAGGTGTCTATTCGACTATTTATGATGTTATAATAATTCTTAATTTAGTATTAATGAATTTGGATAAATATAGACACTCTACATAATTCACGAAGCAGTCTAAAATAATAACATATAATGATTAAAAATAGCTACAACTTTCCAAAATGTGTTATAAATGATTGTTATTGATAATTATATTAGTTAATAGATATTATTATGATTATAAAATAAGTTATTATTTTGGAAATTCTTATTATAATAATGTTTTAATAGTTTTTTTTGAATGTCAAGTGTTAAAGGGAAGGGATTCATCCTAAATTTCAATTAATTGAACATGTTTTTAATTATTAACTTATTTTTATTTATAAGGTTTTTAGACAAACAATTTTACTTATTATATATTGATTATATCTCTTTCCATGATATTCAAGACACATGTGATGTTGTTTTATATTCATGTGTTTTGTAATCCAATGTTATAAAAGTTGTATAGTTTTTTTAATCTAAAGTTCAATTTATTAAGAAATGCTGAGTATTCACCACCTACATATTTTTCATTTGTATATATTTCCAATAGATATAGTTTTAATAAATATATATTTTAATTAAAGGGACTCACACATTAACCTTATTTCATAACATTTTTTTCCCAGTTTGATAGGTATGATGTAGATTGTGGATTTCTGGACTCAACATATTTTCATGAGTTATAATGATTCATATGATACCAATATTTTTAAATATGGATACCATATATTCTATGATGATATTATAACTCATTTCCTAATTATTCGGGAAATTACATTTTTGTATTTCCATCATCCTTATATTTTATACTTTTAATAACAATTCTAATAATTTATATAAGTTTTATTCCTCTTTCAAATGCATGAAGAAAGAATGAACTAATTTTATCCTTTATTATTTTGGAAAAAAATCATTATTTAATGGGTTATTAAAATTTCTATTTTACTATTTTATATATTATTTCTCACTTGTTTCTGTTGTGGGTTTTTATAAAGGTATTTAAAACTTAAAAAAATTCATTAACATTCATGATAAAATTTATTATCACACACTACACAATTCCTACGTAAAACCATTATGTATTTTGGAATACAAATTTTTTGGTATTTATATTATCCTTAGATTTTAAATATGATTTCATATTACAATCTTGAATTTTTTTTCTAAAATTTGTGTTTAACATGACCCCTTAATATATTACTAATAAATGTGTTATAAAAATGATCAATCATTTTTTGTATTTTTTTTACCCATTTAACTACATAATAAATAAATCCAATGGGGTTATGTTTTAATAAAATCCTTATAAATTTATTTATTAAAAAAATATTTTTGGGTGAAGTAATTTTTTAATAAATCAATCTACATTTGATATCATATTATGAAATACCATTTCCAAATGACACGAGACCCATTTTCCCTGAATGGTGATTCATGATACGATGAATTATGGATTTATTTTGAGATATGTGTGTGTGTATATATGTATATTAGTTTTTGGTGCCATATATCCCCATATAATTCTTTTTTAAGGGATTATTCTTCATTATACAATAAATAGTGGAAATGAAATGAATTCATAACCCACTATGTTATTGGAGACATGAATGTGAAATCCTAAAAAAACAATGTTATGGGAAACATGGATGAAATTTATTTTAAAAAGGAGATAGGGTTGTGAAATAATGTCCCACTATCTTCTAATTTTCATAAGTATGTATTTTTTGGTTTATTATTGTGTAATAATAAAATAGAATTCTCCATTTTAAGTCGTATGCCTATAATTCTGCCTCATGGATAACGTTTCATATATGACCCTATTATTTAATTTTATATGTTTGATTGTTTGAAATTTCATCTACTATTATCAAAACATATAATGAAATATTATTTTTATATAATAATATTAATAATATATCAATTCAATGCATCTATTTTCTCATTTATTTATGAACATTATTTTGATGAATTATTTATATGTTTTCCATTAATAATATTTTCATATCATTAAATTTTATGTAATAATTTTGTAGGTTATGTATATGAGTATGATACATAAATATTCTATTGATGAGTATACTATGGTACAATTGAAGAAAAAAGTTCATTTGTATTATAAAAATAATGGCTTATCTTGCGGATCATCCAATACAATAGTAATTCTATTCTGTAGATTATATTATTGTTTCTAAATTAATGTATAAATTATTGAAGTTTATTTATGATATGATTTAGAAACCCCACTATGGGGGAATTATAGTAGTAAAATTAACTATCATTACATCTGATGTGGTCTTTCACATCTAGGAAGACTATATCCACACAATCCACGATTGATTTGAACACTCATTGATAGATTTCTCTGTGAAATTATTAATTAATGAATAATAATTCAAAATATTATAGAATAAGAGGGAATATCAAAGGGTAATCTGGTTTTTAAATTATTCTCCTTCTGATAAAAACAATCTTGGATGAAATTAATGGACTTAAAAATAAGGGGGGAATAGGTAATCCTAATGCGAACATGTATGGTGTGTAAGGGTGTAAGACCCTGATTTTTCACTCCTATATAGATCATTTAAATTTTATTATAATTCATTATTTTGGACCCATTTTTTATTATTAATGAACTAGTGATGGAAATATGGGTTTGTAAGGATTTTTTAGATCCCATAACTATGCTCTTGGAAGATACAGGTATGGCGCATTTTTTATCGTAAATGGTGATGGAATTCCTAACTATTAGAGAATGCCCTGTGGGATGAATGATTTTTGACCAAGACTTATTGAAAAGATTGTGAATGGGTTAACTAAACTTGTGGCCTAAATATGTGAGGTCCCCTCTTCCCCATGTACATACTCATGGTTTTCACATGGTATTTCAAACAGTGCTGACAAACTGTTCACATGGTAAATATCGGATAATATTACGATTTTCCCTTAGTGGTCTGATGAATCCTTATTCTCCATACTAATCTTATTTTATTCAATGTTGAAATAATTTTCTTCCCTTTTGGAGATCCATGAATTAATTAGGTAGGGAATTAATGATATCCTTCATCCAAGATATGATCGGGCTACTCTTCGTCATGATGGATGCACTATGGTATGAACATGAGTCCTTTTTAGCCACGCTTCTCTTCTTTTTCTCTAACCCTAGTTATCGATGTTTGGAAATTTTTTTATTTTTCTCAAATATACAATCTTACAAGATGAATTATATTCAAATATTAGAGAACATTTATATTACTACCATAAGGTGTTGATCTATAACTCATCCCTCAAATTCGTTGATTTTGGAATTGTCGTGTGGGGACCCCGATTTCATCCAGTGTTGTTTATTTTTTTTCAAATAACATTATAATATTCATCATAACCACATGATAATTATCATTCCTTAAATCTTGTTATTTGTGAGTGTTTATTTCAATGATGACCAATATTCTATGTATGATTATGTTTTATAGTTGAGTTTTTCCAGTTTTGAAACTTTTGGTCCATTGTTCAGATGTGATCGATCTTGACCACAATAATGGAAGGCCCCTTTATCAATAATGCTTGTTGCCACATATACTAGTGAATGGGTAGTATCATGTCCCTTACACTTGACCCACCAATGAATGGTACTTCAAATTGATAATTAAATGTGAAAGGTATATTGGTATGTATATTAAGTATCTTACTTGACCATATTAAATGCGAATGATTCATATGATTCATGATTGTATCACCCAATAAAAAATTAATGGAATTCATTAGAATGAACGTTTGTTATTTGAAATTCTTTAAATAGAATGAATATAGGTTGTATTCTACATGGCCTTGAAACACTAATGAAACTTAAGGCTTGAATGAGTTTAATAATTGATTAATTATGAATTCATTACAAGGTTAAATGCTATGTGAACTTATCACTATAATGAAAGGAATGTCTTGAGCCAAATAAAATATTACATGCTATAATTATTAAATAGTAGTGTCTGAACTCGATATCATCGTGGATTCTTTTCTAGGAATTCCTTGAGCACTCGAGGACCCCATTTTGATTAATGGTTATATCATTCTTAGGTTGATACCCACCATGGTATTGATACTTTTACATTCAAGGATTTCATGTTTGAAACCATAGGATCTCTCAAATAGTATTAACGGATTCCTTGGATACACTCCTTGGATCCAACATTGATAGGTAGGTTCCATGGTTAAATCCCATAGGGCCCAGTCAATGATTAAACCCAATTTACTATAGACGATCACCTTGTATTCAGTAGGAATATTATTTTGGAATGCCATGGAATATGATCCGTGGATTACATAATACCCTTTTCATGGATTTATTTATTTATGATTTGGGGACCCTTGATGTCTACATTACCTGGGTTATTACCTTGGAACATCTCTATTAAATTTCATTATAGTTTTCCTTTTCATAACATGTATCCTTCACAATTCCTAACATGTAACTTATATATAAACTAGTAACAATCAATTAATAGGATGGTTATGAGAAGACGACATTCAATGGATTAAGAAGGTACTTTGGTATTTTCTAACATTGTGATGATTTACTTTATATATACATGATTTCACAATGTCACATTTCCATTACACGAGTTATATTTTATAGACCCCATCGGTGTTGGACCATTGATATTAATAGAAAAATCTCTTCGAGAACCATTTTTTCCCTATGAATATTACATGAATGCTGGTGTTGGTAAAATAAATCATATGGAATCGAACAATTGATTGTTTTATTTTATACAATTGAGCATGACAAAAGATAACTAATAAATAACTCAATAGGAACGTGAATGTATTTTGATATTCTTTATACTTTATGGAACATGTTATGCCTACTGTATAGTTTCCTTGTTTTACAATTTTCCTATATACATGTAATTTAATCATTATTTATTTTATGTTATTCCTATTATTTCAGTTATTGTTACTATTTTTTCAGTTTTCGGTTGTGCCTTTTGTTTATTTATATTTCTTCCACTATTTACCTTATTTATATTTATATATTACCTTACACTCTATTAATGAGAAAATATTCTCCTAACATTAACATTTTATGCCCATGTTGTTACTCATCAACCAATGAAATTTGGGGAGATGTTCCTGAGGCCATGTGGCCCATCAGTCATGGGGAACCTTTTATGTGGTATCTGTGTATGGGATGTTAGAATGTGGTCTCATAGGTGGTTACATTATTATAAAACTATTTTGAGAAAATATATTGGAGTTTAAGAATGATTTTTACTTGGTCATAATCTATGCTTGGGCATCACAAACCATGGTTTAGTGTAAAATCCATGTTTCCAAAAAAATATGGGTTCTATATTACCTATTACAGTTGATATTATTTCACCGTTGGGTGATGCACATGTTGTGTGGTGTTGTTGATTAATATTATTTTTGAGTATTTTCTTTCATCTTTTTCACAATGATATGAGGGCATGGATTATTGTTAAATGCATCATTTTAGGTACATAGAAATCACAAGTCATTGTTATTTCCCTCACATTTAGGAGAATTTAACTAATTGAATTGCATTATATACTGGTGATTGTTGACTAATGTTGTCATAGTATCTTATACAAGTATTACGTTTGGTTTTCATTGAGTGATTTCCTATCTCAATTCCTGAGGTGTATGTTCCCTCAGGGGTTGGAAGGAGTTATTTATCTTGTTAATCCATTATGCTATAAATAAATGGGTGTAATTTCTTGTAATAAGGTGCATGGGAACTGATTAAACAGGAATGTTTAACCATTATTAAGTGAATCATGACATATAAAATGAATTGGTTTCACATCTTTATCCCTCCTATTCATGTATATCAAATGTAAATGAGTGAAACTGGTAATTAAATATATAATTAAATGAATCTAATGCTTGCTCACATAATGATACATGGATGTATAAGCGGGTAGTTGGGTTAGTATACCTTGGGTCGTGAATTTTTTACATTCATTTTCCACTAGTGATTCTAAAATTATGCTTAATTTTGTTCTAAGGAATGTTCATGAAATTTTTATACCAATGATGCAATGACGTCCACATTTCATACGTGATGAAGGTATTGATAAACACTCTCTCGATGTGGTGGGTCATGAGCCACTACTCTTACCTCCATGAGGACCACTCAAGTCACCACCTATTTTACCAGATATGGGAACTAATTCCCATTGTCGTGATTTTTTTCTATATCTAATATGGTCCATGAATTATTCTCCACTGTATCCACCTATGATAGATGAACTGAATCATGAGATCCAAAAGTATCATCTTCCTACATACACAGGGGATGGAAGTCCACAAGCTACTGATTACTGGATAGAATCCACCCTATCAATCATTGAGAATATAGAGTTTCCTCAAGATGGGAGAGTTAATCTGGCCACATACGTGCTTCAGGATTTAACCAATCACGGGGGGGGATGTGATTACCCAAGCTAGTTGTCATCAGGGGATATTATGAGTTTATTTCTATACTCCAATCTATAATCAGTTCATTACTCATACACAGAGAGATGGAAAATCCAGATATTTTATGTATCTCAAGGAGGGTTCTATATTAGTCATGATGTATTTAGATTTTTTATTTTGTTGCATCGCTTTTCATCGGTTCTATCCATTGATGATCTTTTTAATGCGAGACATTTTGAGGACGGGCTCCAGTATGCACTCCATAAGTAGGTGAATGTATTTAACCTACCCACCTTTTTTATCACTCGATTGTGATTTTATCATTGAGAATAATTATAGTGATGAAAATAAGAATGGGAATAGTGGACATGTACTACATCCGGACAGTAGTTCATCATGTGGAATAAAGTGATACCTCATTGTTTCATGTCAGGGTAGTGACTACCAGAGTTCTGATTTTGATATCTCCATAGTGTGTCATTTCTAAGGAAGACATGGCAACCTGAATCCACATTGTGATATAGACCTAATGATTTGTAATTCATATGGTTGTATGGTGAATCTTCATTGTTTCTGTCGAACCATTCCTCCAGCCACGAGTTGAAAAGGATCTATTCTAGGTCCACCACTAGATTTGGGTTATATTCCACCATGTCAAGATTGGATTTTGAATAGCACTAGAAGGACATGATGAGGAGGAGGTCATGGATGTGGAAGCTAGACCCCAGATCCATAGTAGCATCAAAAGAGTATCTTTGATCATCGTAGTCCAACTTTTTCCTAGGATTATGGATTATGACAATTTCATAACCATCAACTGATAAACAAGGATCATGATGTGGGAAAAACTATAGTGTGAGGTACCATTCAAGTGGCATCCACTATAGTATCTACTATATTCGATGCATTTTCTTCAAACACTTTTATCTCTGTATCTAACGTTGAATGTATTAGACTATAGATACAAAATTACTATTTTGTAATGACAATATATTTTCGTTTATCATTTCAAAAAGAGGGTATATTCTATAAATAGACTCTCCCTTTAAGGTAGGATGGTAACGTTTATTATGGAACATCTTTTTTCATGAGATGATAGGATACAATTTCTTTATCAGTATGGATTGGTTGGTTTAGTGTCATGAATTTATACACTTATATCACTATAGGGTAGAATTTAATTCACTAAATAATAGTCATTATCTATACAAGGTTGAGTGGGATGTATAAATTGATAGAGCAAGACCAGAGAATCATGGGCTTGGTGGATTGACAAACTAGGTTGAAAATATCTTCATGGAGGGTCATGTTTTACAACAAGATAATTTCCCTCCTGTAGTGGACTATTTTTGGGATGTCATTCCTAATGATTTTTCTAGTTTACCTCAAGAGATAGCAAGAGATTACAGTTGACCATGTTTGAGTTGAATCTCTTAGGTCCATTCCTCCATACTGGATGGCACCTACAGATGCTTAGGTGCTCATGCAGCAGTTAGAGAATTTAGAGGCCAGAGGGTTTATATAAACCATTACATCATACTGGGGTCCACCCATACATATTATCAATCCAAGAGATGGAACCTTGTATCTATATGTGGATTATATAATGTTGAACCATCAAATAGTTAATAAATAGAATCCACTACATTGTATAGATGATCTCCTCTACCATCACTGAGGGGTTTGGGTCTTCTCAATGATCGATCAGAGATCTGGTTATCGTCATGTGTGAGTAATGCCGTCTGACATACCACATACAAAGTTTCATACCATGTATGGTCTATGTGAGTACATTTTTGTGATTCTTAGTCCTACTAACGTGCCTATCATTTAAAAATATTTAATTAATAGTATTTTTTTATCTCTATGTAGATTTTTTTGTCATGGTCTTTGTGGATAACATTTTGGTGTATTCGAAAAGTTGTAGTGACCAAACTAATAACATGAAGATCATTATCAGTACACTTAAAGGGTATAATCATTCTTCCAAGAATGATATGTGCCACATATATATTGATAATGATAATTTATTTGGTCTTATAATATCAGACCGTGGAATATTTTTGACCCAGAAAAGGTTAGTGTTGTTGTTTCCGATGATTTTCTGAATAACATATTTTATATAAAACAATTATTTGGGATGACTTGATATGACAAGAATTTCAAACTGGATATTTCATGTCTTGTGTAATCTCTTTATGGCCCTACAAAAAAGGGTGTCATGTTCCTCTGGTCAAAAGAGTTTGAGAATTATTTTTATGATATGAAAGGGAGGCTTATCTCAATACATATTCTAATTCTTCCAAATCCATGTGTAGGTTATACCATATTCTATGATGCATGAGGAATCATCCTAGAACTATTGTTGATGATAAAAGATATAGTCATAAAATAATGATATTGGAAGTTGAGGCCCAAAGAAAGAAATTACCCAACACACGACCATGATCTAGTAGTATTTGTCCATGAATTATGTTTCTAGACACACTATCTAATAGGTGAGTGCTTTCTGGTATGAACAGACCATAAAATACTCCAATATATCGTTAATTATAATGACATGAACCTGATTCAGTGTAGATTGGTAAAATATCTACAATTCTTTGATATTGATGTTTCTTATATGCCTAGGAATGGAAATGTGGTTAAAGATGCACATAGTTAGAAAACATATGCACATATAGTATGGAATGCCAATAATGTATGGAAGTTAATGGCCCCCTCCTTTGAGATAAGCATATAGTTTCCTGATTTTCCAAGCCAGTCTTATCTCTCATCCTTGGAAGTTAGCTCTTACCAATTTGAGAAGGTGATTGGTAGAAAATTTTCATATCCTGAGGGCCTGGTATGTCGTGAGAGTTTATTAATAGATTACCCACATCTATATTTGTTTGTAGACAATGATGAAAACATGTGTATCCATGGAAATGTCTAGGTAGCTATAAGTATTAAAGATGAGATGACTAAATATTCCCAGGACTCTCAATGATAATTTTATCTATGAATCTCAAATGTGTATCGAGACATGTGATGCCATTATTGGTAGCTTTGGATGAAACGATAAATAATATGAATTTTCACTTGGATTTACACATTTCAGTAGGTGGAAGAGGAGCACCGGAGACCTACACAATTGTTATAGACACATCTAGTCCAAAAAATGGAAATGGGAAGTTGTTTATTTGGATTTCAAATTCAGTTTACATTGTTCATCAAGAGGATTCAACACTTTATGAGTTTTAATTGATAGACTGGACATATTATGCAACTAAATCCTTATTTAGGAGACTTTCTCAATTGATGAGCTGGGAATACTACACATCTTCAATATCATAAAACTCCATGGGGTACCTCATAATATCAATCCAAATATGGATTTTCTTTTCACATCACAGTTTTGGAAGGAATTATAGAAGGGTATTGGAACATAAATGAATCTAAGGACATATTTTCACATATACACTGATGGACAGTCAGAATGTAAGATACATTTTCTAGAAGATATGATATAATATCAACTCCTTGATTTTGGTGGTTCTGGGGAGAATCATATCTCTCTCATTGATTTCACCTACAGTTATAGATTCTACGAGATGATTAGGATTTCACATTTTGAGTCTTTACATGGTAGGTTATGTCATTCACCGCTGTACTGGATATATGTAGGTTAGGCAGCCCAACAAGGTCCTCATCTCATTGTGGAATCATTATATCAGTTTCATCTAATCAGAAAGATATTGACTACTACCTAAACTAGAAAAAATCTTATGTCGATCACCATAGACATCCTATGGTGTTCAAGGATAGGAATCGTGTATTCATTCAGGTATCTCCCAAGCAAGGGAAAAATGGTTTTAGAAGAAAGATAAGCTATAAACTCGTAACATAGATTTGTTTGACATCCTTAAAAGGGTCGGGATGTTATCTTATCAGCCTTAAATAATTGATATGTACGATTCCATGTACAATAACTTCTAGGTTTTATAGATTTTCCAGTATCATGCCTACCCATCTCATACCTTTGATCTAGTGGAAGTTGGGTAAGATTTTGATGCAACCTTTTCGGTCTATCCCCTAAGCATCGACATTCAAATAATGAATGATATTTGAGGATTGTATATCACTCTACTATGGATGTTATGGAAGCATGATAATGGAGAGGGAGGCCAACATACAAGATCAACGAACATAATTGTTCTCAAACCATTTTTCCACACCCTTGGAAGGTGATCTCAGGGATGATTTCTTTTACAGGGGAAGACTGTAAGAACCCACCTTTTCAAATCAGTATGAATCCTTTAAATTTCAATCTAATAATATATTTTGGAGCTATTTTTGTTAAATAATGATATAGTGAATGTCCCATGGTTTTCTGATGATTTATTGGGGTCCGAAACATAGATTTTTGGGAAAACATGCATGGTGCATAGTTTATAGTAAATCGTGTGGGATTGACGCACGATTAGCGAAAATCATGTGGCTACCATTTTTTTATAGAGCCTTACCGAAGGATTGGTGCACATTTTACCTAACCGTGCAACATAAATGTGTTATTTCTCCTCTTCCCCAAGTAAAAGTGTATGGTTTGCAAAAGAATTTTCAAATTGCGTTGAAAAATAGTGCCCTTGATGAATATTGGGTAATTTTACTATTTTACCCTTAAAGGACTAATTAAGCATCCTACTTCATCCTTATCCGAGTTTTTGTAGTATTGACCTATTTTACATTAATTTGGAGATCATTGAATGCATATGGAGAGGATTCAATGATCTTATTCGTACATGTTTTGATTAATCTTCCATTCATCACCTTGGATGCACCACAGTAAGTACTAGAGTCCTTTTTAGTTGTTCTTCACTTTTCTTACTCTTAACATAGTTATCGAGGTGTGATCATTTTTCCATGTTCCCAGAATTACTCCATTATATGCTGAATTAGAGGCCAATATTATAGGACAATAACCACACACACATAAGGAGGGTGGTCTATAATGTACCCCTCATGTTTTTTGATTTTCTAATTGTTATGCGGGGCCCATCGATTATATCAGATGAATATTTCATTATTATAATCATTAAAACTATATGATCATGATACTTACATTTATGTGATAATTTTTTAATGGTTATTCATTGTTCGAATGTGATCGATCTTGACCACACTAATGGAAAGATCCCATATAATGAATGATTATTTTATTGTGTAATAGTGATTGGGAAGTACAATGACACTTCCAATTTACCCACATAAGTGTAGTTATTCAAATTGATAATTAATGTTAACAGAAAATGGGAATGTATACAACATATTTGACTTGATCAGATTAAATGTGAATGTCTAATAGTTTTCATGTCCATAGAACCCCAAACCTCATTAATGGAAGGTATCATAATAGATCATTTTTAATTAATATTCCTTAAATGGAATTAATAATGGTTGCATTCTACATGGACTTGTCACACTAGTGAAAGGCAATGGTTGAACCAAACGGACTTATTGATTAATTATGACGTGATTACAAGATTTCATGATATATGACCTTATCACACTAAAGAAAGTAATGTAATGAATCAAATGGCATGTTAAATGAAATCATAATTAAAATGGACTAGCATGAGTCTATCTCTCCATAGATTCTTATCGGGGAATGACTTGTGCACTCGGGAAACCCATTCTGATTCAAGGATACAAAATACTTAGGATAATACCCACATAGATAACAATCCTGGTATATTCATGGATTCCTTGTATGACACCATAGGATTGTTCACATTGTATTAATGGATGCATTGGATACACTCCTTAGATCAAACATTGACACGTAAGTTCCATGGTTAAATCCAATAGGACCATGTCACTAGATTGCCCCATTTTACATTGGACGATCACCTATGATTCTATAGGCATATTATTTTATAATTCCTTATAATATGCACCTTGGAATACACTCTTACCCTTATCCAGGATAAAATTATTTCTTAGTTGGTTAACCTTAAGGTCAATGTTGCCTTTGTTATACCCTTGGAACTTCATTATTAAAATTCATTATAGGCTTATTTATCAAAAATTCAATACATCACTATGGTTAACATGTGACTTATTTATAAACATGTTAAAATAAATAAACACATTGGTTATGCTCAGATTCCAATCAAATATTGAAGAAGGTACTTGGGTAATTAGTTACATTATGTTTCTTTACATTATATATTCCTGCTTACAAACTGTTACATTTCAATTACATAGGAAGAATGGTATATACACCACCAGATGTAGACCAATAAGATTTATCTCACAATCACTATTACTTACATTTCATACATAAGGATGATTATATGAATTTAGATATTGATAAAGTGATGAAGGTGTCTTCGAACACTTTATTACTTTCTATTCAGGATGGGGCTTGATAGCAAGTAACTGAGCCAGTGATCAGGAGGCTTGGGATTGTCTTTTGATTTCCATAATACATTTTTGGATCATATGTTTTCTACTGATTTCTCTCCCTGTTTTCATGTTTTTCCTGATACATGACATATCAACATCAGTCGTTGTATGTTATTCATGTTATTTCAGTTATTGTTAATATAGTCTCTATTTATTGGTGGTCCTTCTATTTACATATATTTCATTCACTGGATACCTTTGTTTATAGTTATTAGTTATGCTACAATTTAGTAATGAGGAAGTTGTATCCCCATGGACACACCTATGTCCCCTACTCTTAGATGGTGGCCTCTGGCACTTGGAGAGATACACTTGAAGCCATATGGCCCACCATGATCGGGGACCATATTAAGTGGCATCCCGATCATGGACATAACAATGGGGAACTGAATAATGTGAGGGTTATGTAACTTTATTTTTCTTTTTAAATATATAAATAAAATATAAAAAATTCCAATATTTAGAATATCGGTTTGGAATTCACATATACAACATGGGGTTCCAACAATATTATAGTGTTACTTAACCACTTCCATGTTCATATACCATGTGGTGGTATCTCAACTGATATACTATATCATACAACTATTATATTCATATTATTTTCATATAGTAATCTCTTAAAATCATTTTCGCATGACTCCCTAAAAAAATTACTTATATAACAAATGTAATCAATCTAAATTGATCAATAATGATCACCTTCCTTCGATTAAAAACATTTAAAATATATATATTTCCATAACTTTTATTACCATATTAAAATATATTACACCCATAAATATTTCACAATGTATATTGGGTATTATAAATAAAATATTTAAAAGGAGATTTATGAAAATTCATCATTTAACCAACTATTAAAATATAAAATTATAGTTTAACAATTAATAATGGAAAGTGATAAAAAAATTATCTTTATAATAGATGTAATTGATTCCTATAGAAAAGAAAATATTTTGAGATAATTATTTACTCATCCCTAATACTGAAAATGAATATGGATTCATATAGTATATGTACAATTCATAATCACTAATAACATTGTTTTCTTAATAATCTTTCATTCTGTGATTATCAATCCTAATATATTCCATCTAAAATTGATAGTATGATTTTAAAAAATAAATTATAGATTTTGTTTTAAGAAAATTAATTATTGAGATAAAAAAATATAATCCAATTTTATGGGATAGTATTACATAATAGGTATCATTTCTATAATTAATTAATTCAATGTGTTAATTTGTTAATATGATCTCATTTGTTTTCTAATTTCCTTATAAATATATTGGAATTTAATAAATAATTTCAAATAATCTATGTAGAGAACTAAATATGAAAATGAACATCATGATTTGATCCATATGATTGAAAAGATATATCTATTTTATATATATATATTTAATTATAACTATCTTCTTGGATGTGATCTAATAATAATATTGTATTTTACAAAATTAAAATTAAAATTAAAATATCTTATAAGATAAATATCAATAGAATTATCTTATATATAAGAGTTAACAAGAAAAAATGAATTTAATAGTTTTATATATAATCAATATTCATTGATACTATATTTATTTCTCATCTTGTGATAGAATTATTTTCCATTAAAAAATATTATTTACCATATTATTTTTTATAAGATGGTAATATTCAACTACTAATGCTTCTGGTATTTCGCTATATTTTCTTGATGATTAACCAACAATTTTGAATTTTTTTAATATTTTTTATTTTATAAATAAATAAATATATGTGATAATATTCTATAACAAATACCCTACATGTAGATAGAGATAAATTTCATTCAAGGAACAAATAGCAAAATCCATAACATCACATTTCTCTACAATCCATGTGTCATATTATTCATCCAGTGAACATTCATATCATCTGAAGGTATGATTTTATCATTATATAACTTCCTTTGTATCATTGGATTCATGGAGGGGTTATTTTTATATTCCATTAACTTAGTGTTATCCTTTAACAGTTTCTCCATGATTTTTCTTCTCTTATTCCAAATATGGAAATATGAGTCAGAAATTTTCAGATCCTTATTTTCATGGAGAGATGAATAAAATAAATATTTTAGTGACTTATAAAGTATATTCATATTATAATTAACTATTAATGTTGAGACTCTAGGTATTCAATATGAAATAATGATATTATTTTCTATTCATTAGTTAAATTTTAATGTAATGGATTCCAAATTCCCAATGTACCACATAATTCTGAGTATGTGAGATCCCATATGATTCCCTTCTTGTATTTTTAATATATATAATTTATTTTATATATAATATCATTTATATCGATCACTCTCCTTTCATGACATTTATATTTGAGATAAAACATTCAATAATCTTCTTCCTTAGACATTTTCTATTGCTCATTTGACATAGATGACAACATGATGCATTATACATCTAGTGTATCATCCACCTTAATATTGCATTATAATTATCCCTTGATGTTGAAGATATAGGGTGATCAGTTGTACATGGGGATTCCTGAACATATGTATTCAAATCCTGGTGTAGTGTTATGAAAAAGCACAAGTACCCAACAAGACTTTATTTCTGTTCATGAAATTCTATTCATCTTATACTTATAATAGAGAAATTTTATTTTTAGTTGTTTTTATTTGATCTACAACACGTAAAAATTATCAATAATTTTTATTTATTTATTTCCAATATACATTATCAAATTGTGAACAATAATATATTATACAACTATATCAAATAATAATATCCCTCAACATGTATATAAAAAATAATCATCCTCTTGAGTAATCTAGTGGAATGAATCATTAATACTGTATTCAATACCAAATACATGGAATTGACACTAATTGATGTGTCTATGATATGATTTTGGTTGTACCATAGTAATAACATAAGGCTCTATGATTACTTTACTAAATCATTCATCTCTTACAATGAATAAACATTAATTTCTCCACACTGTTACTTTAATGATATGACTTTATAAATTTGTAAAATTGTTTTATTATTTATTTAGTTATGTTTGACCAATAAATTTATAATAACAACTTACTGGTAAGAGAAACCACCATATAGGGTTGTTGAGCACAACAATCATATGGATTTGTTTGATTCCATGTTATGTAAGGAGTATCTATTAATATATCATTAAATAGTTATAATATTACATGTTATTGATATATATTTAAATTGAAAATTATTGTTCTATGTGAACACAGTCTAAACGTAACGAAGATTCAAATTCAATACATTCACCAAACATGTTAACTTTTTCAAGTTATTTTTGTTTATCATATACAGTAATAACCTGTAATAAAAAAATATTTAATATAAAAAACATGAAAATGATATAAATAAATAAATAAGTAATGATGTTTTCATTAATAATTATCTATTGGTTAATCCATCAACCAAATAAATTAATAACCTAGGCCATATGGGCATTATTTAATTCTATACCTATCAATAATTAAAATTAAATAAAATTCACATATATTTGATCGATCTAGTTCACGTCATCTCTCAAGTTGAAATGCAACACCTCTAATTCTACTAACAAATATTACAATGTAAAATCACACTAATTTGATTGGACCTCATTTTGTAAAAAAACATTTTTCACCCAAATTTGGATAAGTATACCCACATATATTTAAAGGGGGAAAGACAATGTTCATATTTCCAAAAAAATTATTATTACATTTAAAAACCAAAATGAAATACATAATTAGGTAAATAATAACCCAATAATGTCTGGGGTTTTTTATTATCATTATAAGTTAACAATGTAAATAAAACTAACGAATAAAATTAAAAAATATAAAATTCAAATTGAGTGTCTATTTAATTATTTAGCATGCATTATAATTTTTTCTATTTAAAAATCAACAAGTCCCATGATATCTGAAATATTTTTACTAATTTACATAAAAATAAACTAAATTAATTAAATATTATAAATTATTTAAGATAAATAAGGACATAATTTTGATCCTTAAAATTTAGTTTCACCTTCCAATGGGTCATTCCAATATTTAATATTGGATATGTACTGACCTGGTCTTATCTGATATGGGGTGACCTGGCCGAGATCCAGATCTGATACAAATTAGAAATAGTAGGGTCCTAATGAGGGAACCAGATAATATATATATATATATATATATATATATATATTATTTCAATGAAGTATTAAAATATAAAGAATTATTTATCTATCTCATGTGCACATACGTTCACTATAAACCCCATTTAATTCTTATGCATCACACTACATAAATTATCTATATATATCTATTATATATATATAATAAAATTAAGTCTCAATTTTGTTAATAAAAAATTCAATCATAAATCCCTATTATATTTTCCCTATGAAGTTGAATCAAAGTGTCATGAATTACATTTTATTTGAATTGAAACCCGTTTTTTAAATATTAACCAATTTAATTATAATTGTTATGTCTTCAATTCAAATAATTGATCATTCTCTTTTATACTAATTTAATTAACCCACAACACAACAGACGTGTGAAAATCAGTATTTTAACATTTTTGTATCATATTCATGTTAAAAATTACTGAATATGAAATAACCCTAGTGTATATCTTTTATGGAACTTGTACAAATAAATTTGATAATGATGATCAAAATAGGATAACACCATAATATTCATCTTGTTTATTGGAAAGAGATTGTATAACTTTTCCCAATACCATCACGGCTAAGATAAAATGGTCCAATATAGGAATCATTTATATCATAATGACATGAACCAGAGATCCTAGAACCACTTTCATTTTTTCATTATTTTTATCATGGGAAACTGATTTGATTTATAAGATCCAATTCATTGGGGGAAGAATGTGTGACTGATTTAATTAGGAAGATCGGTCAAAGACTTTGCTTGCTTCATGTTCTCTCCAAAAAAACATCACAAAAATAAGGTGAGAGAACTAAAATTCAATAGAAATTACTTTCTAATCATTTTTTATCCTAAATCATCTACTTATATTAGGGTATAATTTTGACTAAAATATTTTTCGGTCACTATATAATCCAACAATTCAAAAATTTCCAATAAACTAATTTATGAAATAAATAACGAGTAAAATTAATAATTAAAATTTTATGACTATCATTTATAAGTATAAACCTTATATCTGAGAATATAAAATAAATTTACTCCATAGGTAAACTCCATTTAAAAAATTGAACATTGACCATGTTAAGATTTCTTAAAAAATTATATTATTTTATAATCACTTTTATCATTAAATATCTTGTTAATACCTTAAGAAATAAATTAAATGATAATTATTATAAACATGACGAATTTTATTGAATTATTTTAATCCAGATCATTCACTTTCATCTTCTTTCCCATATCAACTTGTGGGCCAAAGATTTTTCTAAACTCCTATTCTTATGAATAGGTGGAACTTTTGGGTACACGTACATTGTGACCCTATTGGAACTTATCTCAATATATGTTTATCATATCCATAAATAATATTTTGTTTCAAAGCACACATCATGGCCCTTTGTGGATAAATAACTTCATATGTATGAACACCTATTATGAACATATATTGTGTATTATAATTTTATTTTTCTAACCATATATCATAAACTAGTACATACATATTGTTTCATCATACTTTTTATAATTTATTTATTTTAAGAAATTACATAATGGACTATTCATATTCTACCATGACTATTGATTTATTGATGACACTAATATCCTCATCAATAAATAAAATGATATAAAGTCCATGACTCGGAAGTGAAATATTATATCATGATTGTTAATCTAATTTTTTACCACCAATGACACACGAAACACAAGTGACCTCACCATAAAATAAATATCAAAGTATATCAATCATGTCATTGTAAATAATCATATAGAATATATTATAGTGGTATCAATTTAGGAGAACAATAAACATGTTCATATAAAGGAACTACCTATGCCTCCCAAAAATTTCTATTCATCCAATTTGATGGTTATTTATATTGATATCATGTATATAAGATCACCATCTGTGGTCTTTATGAGAAAAATACTCAGTGATTATGAGTCACTAGACCCTTATTTTTTGAAATCATATATTTCGTGTTAGTACGGTGAGAATAGAATGTAGTACATGTGTTAAATATATCTAAAATAGTATCTTGAGGATCTCAGTGTAGTTAAGAATTTTAATTACCATTTAATACATCTTCTAATCTATAATTGTTACCCTAAAAATAATACATCTAGAATAAATTTTGGTATAATGTTAAGGGAAACAAATACATATATCAATATTTTTAAAACTATTTGAAATCAACGTACATATAAGAGTTGGGTCTAGGGAACCCATTCATTATAAGAATAGATTCTGATCATAATGAATTGACATTCATTATATATGGGAATATATTGATAGTTTCTTACCAAGATATACTCACACACTATCGATAGACAATAGAATAAGGGTAACTGATAAGCTCTGTGAATTTAATGTGTTCTGATTGGGAAGAAACCGATGATTGGATAGTTTCCTGGGATATCATAGATTTTATTTTAGATTATTATGAGGAATGTCACAATGATTTGGTCATGACACTATCATTTTATACTTTTTTCCATTTTTCATATGATTTCATCCTAGTAGATAGCTAGTGAGTTTATATTGAAACATTCTTACTAAATTTTATTTTACACTGATGGATTTGTTTTTTATTCAATTTAATTATATTCATTTCTATTGTGTATAGTGTTCATATTTTATATTTTGGATATTTAGCTTTTTGATATAAGTTTTATAGTCACCATTTTTTACCATAGTCCCTTTGTTGTCAGTAGAATCTGTCCTATGTGTTATCAATCATGAGGTAATATTTCCCTCATTTCATTTACTAGTTAGAGTGATCATGGTCATGAATAGATAGTTTTGTTTTTGGTGTCTCACTTGGTGTAAAATCATGTTGTATAATTATTTTTTTTATCACTAGGCCCATGAGTGTGGTTATGGAGACTGTTAGCTTTCATCAAAAAGGTGTTTAGTTAGTTTGGAGAATTATTTTAATTAATTTGTGGGATTAGAATGAGAACAAATTACTGAAACACAAGGGTTATGTGCTAATGTAGGACAAAATTTTGAAATTTTTTTAATGTACAGATTCTTTATTTCTGTTAAAAGTCATCAATTATTAGCTGCAGAAATGTTCATTTAGGATCTATTATAGATTCCCTATGGGGTTATATCACATAAGAAGGATGTGTCAGTAATTATTCTATCTTTTCTCTGTGCATAATAATTACCCATAGTCTGGATGTCCCAAATTTAATACCTTGGTTAAATGACATTCTCTTTATATACCATTATTATGTATTTGAATATATTTAGGTTGAAGCACCAAAAATAAAATAACCATTAAAAATGTGTATTGATACATAGAGAATCATAGGTTAGGTTATAAGAAAAATTAGGAGTTTCTTCTAAAAATCATATATTATATTTTTTTACATTTTTTATTAAATTATTTTCATACATATATTTCATTTACTTATATGATGGATGAAGCATAAACCGTCCATGTCAACAATTCGAACTATGGAAAATGTGGTGATATTCAAAATGAGATATCAAATAGTATAAAATCTAATGATTGCAATCTTGTGATTGTTAATAATCCACTACTCTGAGTTATGATTTAACAATTTTATCTAGTTAAATTTTATAACCACCACATTAGAGAAAAGCAATGCCTCATTGAATTTCCAATGATAAATGGTATGTTTTATAAAATATTAAACATCGAATGTGTTAAGAACGTGATATGACAAACCAATACGAATATCTAAAATCAATAAAAGTTTATTATATTTTCAGAAGGGTTTCCCGTTGAGCATGTGGTTATCAAAAAAGATAAATATTTCAGATAACAAAATTTATGGGCTAATGTCACCAACAAATATACAAGTCACACATATTTATTTTTTAATGGAAATAAATAAATTATTTTCAAATGGTGATTAATTATATTTTTGATATTAATAATAAATTAATACTAATATAATTTTAATTTATTTTAAGTAATAATAAAAAAATTAAAATTCAAACGTCAATATCATAAAAAACTGTTTTTTATTAATGAATATAATTCCATTTAAAGGATCAGTTTTTAAATATTATAATTTATTGTTAAAAAGTGGCATTTAGTTGTTGGATTCAGATTTTTAATATAACATTAAGATAAACTTTGGATATTTTTTGGAAATATTTACTTTTATGTGAATAAATCTAATTACTATTTTTAAAAATATTAGGACATTTATGATAATTTAAGAATATGTACACTGCATTAAATTTTATAAAACTATTTTTCTTATAAATAGTTTAGTTTTTAAATATATGAAGAAAAATATAATATTATTATTATAATTTAAAATATATATTTATCAATAAATAACATAAGAAATATTTTATTCACCTGAAAAAATTGATTTTGTTCTATTGTTTTTTTTATATTGTCAAAGTCAAAAATATTTTTGGTATGATTTGAATGATAAAAAATCTTATTTATTTTTGAAATATAATTTTTATGAAATAAAATAAATTTATATAATTTATCAATATCAAAAAAACTTGTGGTTAAAAATACACATCATCTGAAATGATGATTTGATGGGTTATGTCGGCAAATATTAATAATTATTTTCCCACACAAATATATAAATTATTTCATAAAATAGTTTTAATTTTTGGAATTTGTATACTAGAATTACCTAGTATGGGATGTTTTACTTTTATTGTGAAAATATGTTACAAATGTCCCTAAAAATATTTTCATGGTAAAATTTAATTTTGATAAATATGTAAAACTAAAAATAAAATGATTTCAATCACATAAATTTAGTATTTAATAGAGTTATTTGGAATATTATCATCACATATGCCTAAAATGATGATAATTTTCCACTTCTACAAACATATTACATTGTTAGTGACAATGCCATAGTAGATGAATGACCTTGAAAAATTGAAAACAATATAAAAAGAACATCCCATGGGGTATGAATATTTTGACAAACTACGTTACTAGGTGATGTGGTATTTGGCCTCCTAGATAGTGTAGACCACATAACTATTGAACAGTTTTGGAATCTATTCATCCAAATACTATGTCCCACTGAAGGGGTAACACGACGAATTTTCTTCTTGGCCAATTAACCATTCATCCTCCCATTTATTCTCCCATTCATGCAAAGAAGCTTCCCCGAACATGGGAACAATTACTTTTCCCTTATATTAAATCCCATGCTATCCCCATCCTTCATATTTTTGAATTGAATTTCATTTATATCGTTGGATGACTCTGGATATAGTTATTAATACACTTGATTCTTTTTTATGTTTTTTTTCAATATCATCAGTATTATCTCCATGAAATCGTATTTTTTTTAATTTAAGGATTTTATATATTTTTTCTATTTATACTTTTCTAGAATAAATATAATGTTGAAATTATATGAATCTACTAGTAAAGGGTATGTTTTCTAGTGTGTTTACATAAATTATAGTTTTTAAATCATGTGTTGTTGTATAACATAAAAAACATTTGTCGTATCACCTCTAAAATGTGAAAAAAAATTGTTGATAGGTTTAGCATAAATTGCATCATCTTGGAAAACCAATTTACTTACATGGACGTTTTATTCCTCTACTAAAACCACCACATGGGGGTTTTTGTATTAAAATTTCCCTTATTTATATATGGATTCAAAATAAACCATAATTGATTTATGTTGACACGAACCATCCAAAAATTAAATATTAATGGAAATTAATTATTTGTCTGTGTATTAGACCTAACCATGTACCATGTGATAGTACATAAATTTAATGAATTAAATTATAAGGGTAAAACAGTGTAACACAAACTTGGTTTAATGATGTAGTTGTATATATTTACCAACTTGGACCATTTTTGTTATTCTTTGGTCAGGTGATTTAAATGATTAATTGAATTGATTAAATATCATGGATTATACAACATCCCCCCAATACTTATCAATTATCTAACATCAATTTATAAAAGGAATTTATAAATGTAAAGGGTGACGTTTTATGGAAAAAATATAAATACAACTTAGATATGATTACATCAATTATTATTTTTTTACCATACATTATGATCGTGGTTGTTTATCTATAATTAATGAAAATGACCTTGCATATCGCTTATCTGGAATAAATGTACATGATGATCTTTATTGATTCATCTTGAATTTATGGATATGTTATTCTATATTGTAAATTAGGTATTATGGGATGTATTGATATTTAACTTTATATATGTAATTCATGAACATGAAGTTCCATAATGTAAATTAGGAATTAATAGAAATAATGTTACATATGTGTTGTAAAATAGTGAGTGTTTATATAGATTTTGGATTAATCTAACATAGGTAGTATTGGATGGGTTTATCATAGTAAAACCGAGCCAATATAGGAATTCTATAATTTGTATACTACATATTTATTATTGCCTGCAAAGAGTTGCATTATAAATTTACCTATTGGATAGTGAAAGTCACCTCTAATAGTGGGATAATAAGTTTTATTATAACCCATTTTAGACTACTGATTTTTTCCCAAAGAGACATCATGGATGCATATTATTATAATAGGGATTAGACCTACCATTGATTATTGATCTCCTATCCTTGGACAGAGTGTGGTTGTAGGGAACTGATAACGTTTTCTTCATGGTATTGGATTTTATATTTTTCTTATTTTTATAATTATATTATAAATGTACCATATGTATTACTGATGGAATTTATTCCTATTATATTTTTTAGACACATTCCATCGTTTTTATATTGATAGTGTTTATAATTTATGTATTTTATTTTATAATCTTGATAATGTTTTATGATGTAGCATTATTTTAATTTCACTTTTTGGATTTATTTTTATACACCATTTTGTTATTATCTAAACAAAAATTTTATAGCATCCCTATTGTAGAACAATAGACCCTCACATCTAGTAAGTAGCCTCTAGAACAAAGGCATATGTACAAGAGACCATGTGTCTAACAATGTTTGGTTACATATGAGTGAACCTGGACCGGGACATCAAAATGTGTTGTCTGATGTTTTCCCTTACCAAACTACTTTCGTATTATATCAAGGTGGATTTGATATTTTAGAATTTTCTAATTATCATATTCCTAGAATTTGATATCCCACAAACACAGAAAATTCCACTATTGTTGGGAAGGGATAATGTTCTGGTTTTTTCTTGTGTTATTTCATCATGTGTTAACAAATATATTTTTGAAATTCATTATGATTTTTTACATTTACCCTTATCTAGATATGTTATGGAGGTATTATCTCGTGAATTTTTTTAGGAATGGAGAGGTTCACATGCCTTTCATATTGTATTCCATGTCGATTACATTTCTTCACTGCTTAATATATGATGTATGTGCCTTGACTGTTATATCATATAGTTGTCTAACATTTATACAAGATGAATGAGTTAAATGATTTCTAAATTAATTATTCTGGTTAACCCGAAATATTTCTTACCACATATCTTGATATTTTCACCTTAATAACACAATTATGATATGTTTAATCAATATAATATTAGTTATATTGATATGTATGTAAGTTTTTTTCAATTAAATGACATAAATTATAATTTATAAACTGTCTACCTCTATTAATTAGGAATGGAGATTTGTGTAGTTGAAAAATCTTATATGGATTCATATATCCATATACAAGATTTAAAATTATTATTATAGTTACATGATGTTCCAAATTTTAACTTATAAATAATAGGTCAATATATCCTAGGAATGTTAGTTACTCTAATTATACCATGATATATATTAATATTCTTATGAACTACTAATCTATAACAATTAAAATAATTTTTTAACTAAATATTGATGAAAATTGAGACATTTAGTGTGTTTTCCCTAATATATTGGATTAAACAGACCATATACTAAAACCTATATCGTGGAACAGACGACCTGATCCTGAGATTACTGTAAAAGTGGGTAATATTAAGTGTCTCTTATAATCCTTTATGATCTTCTATGTCACAAATTTGTGGCTTTATAAGTATCTAGTTGGGTGTTTACACTTGTATAATAAGGATTTATACAATTTCTATACTTCAATTTGTGATCTTTTTTGTTATTAAATAAGGTTATTTGGTGTGAATTTGGAATTAGAGAAATATTCCACCATGATGGCCTCAGTTCTAACACTAAGAGGGTTGTGAAAACCATTCTTTGGATGTGGTGAGACCTACACCACCAATATTACCTCATAATGTGACTCCCATAGAACCTCCAATTATTCCTGATATATGTATCAAAACTCATTTATGTGAGGGTGTTGTATGATAATTATAGTATATATAGTGACCCACTTGACATATCCTTACTATGTAAAATATGATGTAAGAATTCTAGATGCAACATCCGCCTACTATAATAGGGGACTATGGCCCCCTATGTTGTAGATTAATGGGTAGAGTCTAATATATCCATCATAAATAATCATGAGACACCACTATATAGTATGGTCAAGATTATAACTTATATTATTTATGTATCTACCATGAATTGGTTTTTTGTTCCAAAATATGTCAGTCAGCATCCGGATATGGTTTAGAGGGATTACAAATGTTACATTTATGATTACTTCTATCTTAATGTGTTGATTATAAATTTATCTCTGGAATATATGTGTCTAGAGAAGGGTAGTATATCTATAATAGACTATTTATCTCATTTAATAAGGATCCAATATTTTCCCCATTATTTTCAATGTTGAATCGACCCATGTTAGACAATTTGATGATGGGAATAGGAAAGAAATCAGTTCATAGGTTGATGTTTTAAAATTGTGTGGCATATATAATTTATCAAACCAATATCCAATCTCCAAGCACATCCTAAGAGAAATTAATTGCAAGAGGAACATTGGTTATGTTCCTAAAATTGGTGGTAGATTACATGTTGATAGAATGAATTTTTTTGATGTTTATCACTAGTGATGAAGTTGTTAGGGTACACACCCTAGTATCAAGATGCTATGTCATTTGTGTGGAAGGCCTGATCAAATGATTCCATAGTGTGATTAATACCCAATTGAGTATTGATCATGCATAATTATGGGTCACTGAAGATGTACTATTCCACAATTTCTCTCATATTTAAAGTGTGATAGGATCTTCAATAGCTCCACCTTTCAAATTATGATCAGTAGCTTCACATCAGGTAGGGAGAAAGATAACAACATTCCATTAAAGTAGATGATGTTAAATGGGTTAAGGGAAGCCAAAACATTTATATTCAACAATAGCAGAGAGAACCTACATTTGGTAGTCCGTTTGTAGCTTAGGCTCACTAATCATGCAATATATATGAAGTAAAACCCTTGGCAAGAGGAGTAGGTTATTCATAATTCTATAGTTATGGGATTGAATTTAGTGTCTATGAAAATTATTTTACACATTATTTTATATTGTAAACTCAAATTATTTTCACTTTATGGCTATCATGGAGTATCCTAGGATTGATATTTTATATTTTGTGGAGTTATGACAATTGATACCCTATTTCGGGATTGTTTAAATAGTGTTCTCTAATGCAAGGAGTGACCATGATATATGTGTTATTATGGTTTCATCTAGATAATCATTTCCATCATGATGACAAGATTTTACACCATTATTATGTGGGACATAATAGTGTTTTTTCAAGACATTATTAATTTATTTCACCCTTATGTTCTATTTTAATCACCTAATGATGGTAAATATTTTGTCAAATATGAATTAGACATCTAAGTAAACTAATATAGACCTTATAATTGTGATTTGGGTAGAGTGATATAACATGTTTCTCATCTATTTTTAAAGGATTGAAGAACCTGTTAGATAGATTTCCCTCTAGTGGGGGATCACTTCAGGTTGGACCTCCCTAGTGATTTATTTGAATTCATCCCTATAGAGAGGTATACTTTAAAATAGATATTGTTGTAGGTACATAATCAACATATTTTTCAACTTCAAATATAGATAAAACTATGATTCAATAACATAAGATATGGATATTGGACCAAGAATTTAAAGGTTTTATACAACCATGAACATCAAGATGGTGTTTATCTATCGAATTCAACCAGAAGAGGAACTATAACATTAGTCTATGCATGAATTTCTGGTGTCTGAAATAGATTATAAAGAAGAACATGTATCCACTACCCCATATAGATGTTATCTTTGACCATATTAAAGGATCGTGTGTTTTCTCATGGTTTTATAAGTGGTCAATATATCAGGATGTATGAGTTAAAGCATCATATATACCAAAAATGTATTATATAGAATATATGTCATGTTCTAGTATTTATAAATAGTACATGGTCGAACAAAAAGATGTGATATTTCCTTGTATTTAATGAAAAAAATGTTGGGATCACATTGTGTATGAAGATTTAATTTATTGTCAATGAGTGGAAATGGATGCCAATGATGATCATCATGAATAAGGAACTCTCCTAAGTAAAATGTATAGTGGAAATTATAAATTGGTTGAGATTGATCATGGGTGTCCTATATGTGTATCAGGAGTTTTGCATGGTCTACAAAAATTAAGGATGGTTGTTGTGATTTTTGGAAAGAGTAATAGAAAAGGAGAAGTAGATGGTGAGGAGGAGGATTGGAATTTTATATTTGAAATCACATAGTTTTACACTATGTAATTATTATATGAATTTAGCAAAAAATAGGGGCCTTTAATGAAGGCTAGTCGATGTCCTCTCCTCAAGCACATGTGGGCCCCTTGGGGTCAACCACACTCTAGGGAAGCCATCAAGGCCAGCCTATAGGATGCCAGCTGTGGGCGAGCCGTGTATAAGCCCGTAGTTATCACACGGATGGAAAACCATGAAGCACGGGATCTAGGATCTCTCCTAAGGAGTAGTGTGGGTGTTAAGAGTGTGACCGTATAGTGAACACTGTACTGGGAGATACTGTGGAGGGAGGAGGAGTAATCTGAGTTCTACTGCCACAACATGGTAGATAAACCACTAGAAAACATTGTGGTGTTTCAATGTGAGATGAGGATTTAAAAACACTGAGGTATTCCTGACCATCCATCTGATCTCACAAATGATCTTGGGCACAAATCTCATCTTGCATTCAAGGATTTAATCTGATCCTCTCATCATACCCACACCACATGTGGTTGAATCGGAGTCGTCTGATCTTTGACTGAGGGTTGTCTTTAAACATTGGACACCTGCATGCATCTACAAACTTGAATCACCATCTAAATAAATATCTCACAACTCCGACCAGCATTTCACCTCTGGTCAAGCCCTTTATGATTTTCTGGATTATACGATCACATGCATGAAATTACATTCTCATTCATGCGAATGAAACAATGTGTGATAGAATAGTCTTGGAAAAGGATATTTCAAAATTGACATGATTTTGGAAAATCTACACATAATATTTAAGGTATTAAAGATCCGAAGAGATGGGTTAATCATGGATGAACCATGAAGATTGTATCATACCAATTTTTTATGTGGAATGATATGATCTGTACTTATAAAAATAGATCCACTGATTCAAGAAGGGTTGTTACTTCCAATCATTTCATGAGCTCTTGTTTTCTGAGAAACATAACCTCTTCGATATTAATGTTTAAGAAGGAGCATTCACTATCTGTGAACCATTTGTTGTTCGTGATGATTATCCCACATACCGATCTGGTTCATGAATGATGGAACCGCAAATAGTTTGGGTTGGTGAAGAAGAATAAATGTGGACCTTTTCTAGTTCCTGAAGAGAAGTTCCTACGTACCCTTCATGTTCGCAAAGTACAGAACTGTGTACCACATCAGTAGGAACGACAGGAGAACCGTGAACTATTATTGTCTTGCAATGGGAGTTCCCACGAACAGTTCAATATTCTCCAGGAAATTGTACCATATACCATTTTCGTTTTGAGAATAGGAGGTCCCACGAACCAATAGAACAGCGAACTATTTTTGTTCGCGAAGGAGGTCTGCACATCATGTGCGAACAAAGCTTGCGCATCCTTAGTGTATAGCGAGGCCTCGAACCATCCTAGTTCATGGAGGAGTCAAATTTCATTAGAGAACTCTACCAATGTTGTGTAAAAGTAAAACATTATCATCAGTCCCTACCGAAATATTCACATTGAAGTTTGAAGTGAACCACATTCTTGTAACAATATGAAAATCAAGGTGAGCATTGTATGTCATGAAATAAAGATGAAAATAATGTGCATGGTGATGGTAAGTGAGTGAATACATTAATATACATGATTTGAAGAAGAACACAGTGAAAGGACAAGCATATATAAATGAAGTGCTAATCAAAGTATAAAAGAGGTCGTGTGTGTACTAAAAGGAACCGTACTCACATAGGCCTTCAGACATGAACGATGAAGCGAAAGTCCATGCATAATTGAATACATTGAAGAGAAGCATCCTAAACAGGGGGTGTAAATGTCTATTGAACTGATTTAGAATAGAACATTTATATTTTCATAGGCATGGTCACATGCACACATGGAAAAATAAGAGGTGATTCTGATGATTCTAAGTGAACAAGTTTTCAGTGTTGGAACAATCATAATAGAATTTGTTATACTAGCCAACAATAATAAGAAGACATAGTACATCTTGTTGCTGCAATAGAGAAGAAAATTTAATATCAAAGGGCATCAAATATGGAACTCGATTGAAGAAAATCCTCTTGTTAAATAAGAAGCAAAGACATCCATGCCTATCCATTGAAGGGATCTTCATCTATACATACTGGGTGTGACCCTTATGAGGTAGTGAGTCAGGGGGTGTCAACAGATGTGATATGAGGGAATCAATGATCTATCTCTGAATTTTTATAAAGGTAGTTTTCCATGTATAGAGTGACTATACCTAAACCTCGTAATACACACCTTGTAAAGAATAGTGGAATTAGGTACGCCCGTCAATCTGTTGGCGTATGATCGTTGGACGTAGACCGTAGTGATGAACCATGTAAAAGTGATTTGATTTCATTTCTCATGTGAATATTTTAATTACGACACATATCCATCATACATGTTTAATAATGTTCCTACCAATGTTGGAACAAGATCCAATAAATAGTTGAAAACGTTGACTACCATATTCACCCCCCCCCCCATAAGGGTGACAAAAGGTTATTCCATTGGTATCAGAGCACTGGTTTTGTTTTTGTTGGATACATTATAGTAATTCTATTAGAAAAAAGTATTTGAGTTTGTTTCCTGAGTCAACAATTAAGAGCCATCTTGATGAAAGTATTGTTATCTCCATGCAGAAATCTATCCCCAACAACACCATGATGAACAATAAAAATAATGTGAATAAGAAGTTGATGAAGTAAATAAAGTCCAATGAATATACAGTATCTTGTTCACCATGACCTACCAATGATAAAGAAATATTAATCTTGTGATGTAAAGAGCAGATGGCTCTAGTTTATACTAGAAAAAAAGAAGTCCCTTCATGATCATTTTCAGGTGATCATGATAAATTTAGAACCCATATGCATGATGATACCGATGAAAGAGTTGTTTCTATTTGAAAAATATTTCAATGTATGCTGGATGAAATCACCCGATTGGGAAGTGGAGCTGATAACATAGAGGAAGGCCTAGAAAAGAATGTATCAAAATATTATAAGCTCTCTAGACACCTAGAAGCCCATTAAGAGAAAAAAGATTCAACAACACTCTAGAAGAATATATCCATGCATTTAAAGATGAGATGAAAAAGGAAAATGCAGTCACTGTTATAAATTTGAAATAAACTTCCAAGCAATTTATGGAACATAACTCATTATTACAAACCAAAGTCAAGTTACCAGAAGATGGGGTTGGAAGATTGAAAAAAGTATATTGATGAGAAGATGATCATGATTGAATATCAGAGGATCATCTTCAATATGGAATGTCTAGAATTGGATTCTCAATTGACTAATCATGAGAAGACACATATAGAGACATCACAAAAGAATGAAATAGTTGGTGATGGTATTCAATGCTCACTATAGGATTCTAAATTCAAATACCTCCAACATGGGATAAGAATATCATGACATCACTTAGTGATCTATCAGAACCAGGGGTGAAAGTAATGGTACCATCCATACAACATGTATTATTTATTATAAATATTTTTCTTTTAAAAGTGCAAGTTGGAAGGAAAATTATAAAATTATAATTTTATGTAAAGGTGAAGAGAATAATCCTACCACCAAGGCTATGGAGGAAAGGAAGAACATGCTTGGCGATGGTCCCCGATAGAGCAAATCACATTAACAAAAAGGACCAACAACATTATACCGAAGATAACAACAATACAATATTTCTAGGTCAATGTTGGAGATACAACAGATTTGGGCATTGTGCACTCAATCTTTCATAAAATACTTTAAACAAAAATACAAAGAGATAGCCTATGTAAAAAGAGAGAGAGCTAGAGAAGAAGAAGAAAAATCAACAAATCCAGATGCATCTGCATACTGGAAATAGATATAGAATACTAGATACCAACTATGATGTATGCAATGGAAGTAGTCACAAGAATGGAGCATGTTTATCTAAACACATATTCAGAGATGATAAGATCAGAAGAACATAGAATCCAATGAAGAGAGAAGAGGCTTCCATTATAAGAACACAGAAGAATAATGAAAAAAGTCTCCATATAAGACTCCATGAAAGAAAGGTGAAATTTCCCTTGATTAAAAATCAAAGAAGTTAATGTGTGGTACATCCAAAAGAATTCATTTAAATGATTACACTCAGATATTTCCTAGTGGAAAAACAAACATACTTCCACTTTTTTAGATACATATTCGTTATCTGGCCTAAATACGTGGAATGAATGAGAATTAAATGAGATGCGTTGGCTAAATCTAGTGAAAAAAAAATTAGATGATTCCATATAATGATAGAAATGTCCTATGTGTGAGGTGCAACAAGGCTGGTCACACTATTAAGAATTTTTGTTCATTTATTCTTGCCCATGAGGAATTAATCAAGAAGATGAGAGTTGAACAAGGATATTCTTCTTCTTTGAATGCTCATGATGGAAGAAGACTCACATATAAATAAATGGAAGAAACATTGAGATCCAACCATCCAAAGGAAGAACTAAAAATAAAATTTGGAAGTGTGGGGAGTGGAGAAAATGGAGCATCTGGGATGATAATACCATATCATCCTTCCAGCTCATATTAAAAAATAAGTTGAAGCAATAACTTAGGGAGGAACCTGATAAGTGTTACCGTGAGGGGGAAACACATGAAGAAACTGTCTGACAATCATCTGATTTCCAATGGTATGTAATCTATCAACCATGGTTACTAAAAATAATATTATTCTACCAAGGGGGAGTATCAATTACAATTAATGACATAAGAATAATAGTTGTTCCCCAAAGCCACTTATCCTACCCATTACACTTGAATGTTTTTTATCTGTTTTTTGAAATGAGAATATGAGACTTATGTTGATAATATCATATCACAATTATTAACCTCATCCTATAATGATAGTGGGAAGGGTCTTTAAGAAAATTACATGAGCACTCATTGGAAGAGTTATCATGATCATGGAATAAATGGACACCACTGTTGTCTATATCAAATAATATTGTTTTATACATCGAGCATTGCTCAAGTAGACATATAGTGAAATGATTGATGGAACAATTTCTTAATTATGGACTTATACCCTCTGTTCTATAAACATTGTATTGAATTTCATTAAGTGGGATAGAAAGTGAAATGAAAGATGAAAATTGAAAGGGAACAAGCTGATTGAAGACACTCATTTATAATTTTTCAGGATCATGTTAGAGAATGTTGACGAATTGACAAAAAATTGAAAGGGGGGGATTGTTGGGATGACTATGTATGTGAAGATGGTATTTTATTATCAATGAGTGTTAATGGATGTCAAGGATTATAAACATGAATAAGTAACTATATTAAGTAAAATAAAGAATGGAAATCATATGTTAGTTGAGCTCAATCCTTAGATTCATATATGTTTAATTTGAGTGATGCATTGGCTACAACAATTATGGATGGTTGAAGTGATTCTTGGGATGAGTAAAATAAAAGGAGAAGAAGAGGTGGAGTAGGAGGTTCAACATTTTATATTTCTAAACACTTAGTTTGACACTAAGTAATTAATTTATGTCTTTACCCAAAAAAAATTATGTGCCATACAAGGAGGCCAGATGAGTTCCTCATCTCAAGAACATGTAGGACCCAAGTGGTCAACTGCACTCGAGGGAATCCATCAAGGCCAACCTGTAACAGGTAGGGTGTCTGCAGGCCGTGTATGAGTTTGAAGGTGATGAACAATTGTGAACCCCTGTAGTGTTGGCTCTATGAGAACACTAGCGGAGTATAGTGGGAACTAAGAGCGCACCCACAGGGTGATCATGGTACGAGGCAGTACCGGGGAAGGAGGAGGAGTAATATGAGCAACTGCTGCTATGACTTGGTTGATAGATCGTGAGAACACATCGCAGAATTCATATGTGGGGAAGGTTTTAAAAATGCTGATATAATCTTGACCATCCATTTTATCTTGCTAATGTTTTCTATTGTGTATCTCATTCTGCCTTCAAGGATATAATCGCTCATCATCCTTGCTCTATGATTGGTTGAATTAGAGCCATATGATCTTCACCCGAGGGTTGAATTCATCCTCCAGAATCTAGCATGCATCTGCGAACCATGAGATCTAGTCGAATGATTATTTTACCACCCCAGCCACCATTTTATCTCCGATCAATCCAATTATGATTGTATGGATGCTATAGTCAACTTCTTTCATTTACATTCTCATGCATGAGAATGAAATGATGTGGGAGAGAATAGTCGAGGAAGACAATGTTTATAATTCCATGTGTGTTCGGTTATCTCCATGTGGGAATGATGGTATTAAAGAACCAAAGATCTCAGTTATTCAAGGAATAATCTTGAATAGAGTATCATATATATTTTGGATGAAAAAATATAAGAAATAAACTTATAAAAATAGACCCTCCAATTCAACAAGGGATTCTTCTTCCAAAAATTTCATGAGCTCCTATTTTATGAGAAACGGAGCCTCTTCGGTATTATTGTTCAAGAAGGAGCATGCACAATCCATGAACCATTTGATGTTCATGGAGAGTATCCCACATTCTAATCAGGTTCATGAATGAGTGAACCATGTATAGTTCTAGATCATGAAGAAGAAGAACCGTATACTATTTATGGTGTGTGAAGAGAAGGTCTTGTATATCCTCTAGGTTCATGATGCAAGGAACAACTTACCAATGCATCATACATTACTAGGGTTCCCCAAACTGTTATTGGTTTGAGTAGGGTGTTCTTGAGAACAATTCAAGATTTGTGAGGAAACAATACAATGTACATATTTGGTTCTTTGAAGATGAAGTCCCACAAAGTAATAGAACCGCAAACCATTATTTTTTATGCAGGAGGTCTGCATTTCATGTGAAAAGGAAGCAGACACATCCTTAGCGCAAGAAGATGTCGTGAACCATTTTGGTTTGCAGAGGAGACAGAGTTCATAAGAGAACTCTTCCCATTGTGTATAAAAGGAAAATAATATCATCATTCCATACCGAAATATATACGTTGATCTTTGATGTGAACCAAATTCTCATTACTATAAACAATTCAATGTGAACATTGTATGTTAAGAAAGGGAGAAGAATAGAATTTTCATTGTGATGGGAAGTTGTTGCATGCCTCCATATGAAAGATTTACAGAACAACACAATTAATGGACAAGAATATTTGAATCAAGGGTTATGAAAAGACGAGAAGAGGTTACGTGAGTACTAAAAGGAACAAAACTCACTTGGGCCTTCTGATAAGAAAGGAGAATCAAAAGAGCATGCATACATGAATACATTGAAGGGAAACATCCTAAACAGAGTGTGCACATTTCTAAAAAAGTTTGGAGGATGTGGAAAAATATATTGTCACATGCATGGTCACATTCTTACATGGAATAAGAATATTGGTTCTTGATGATACCTATTGAACTAGTTTTCACTATTGGGACAATCAAAAAAGAATTTGTGATACTTTCCATGAAGAATAAGAAGACTTAGTAAGTATGGAAGTTTCACTAGAGAATAAGATTGAACATAAAAGAGAATAAACTCTAGACCTCGATGAATGAAAAGTCTCATTCCGAAAAGGAGACAAAGACATGCATGCCTATCCATTGAATGGACCTTCACGTCCATAAACTATGTGTGAACTCTACGAGGTAGTGAGCTAGGGGGAGTCAATGGATGTGATCTCAGGGAAGCAGTGAGTTATCTCTGAACATTGGTAAAGGAATTCTACTCGTAAAAAGTAACTATAACCAAACTATGTAATCCAAACCAAGTCATGAATAGTGGAATTAAGTACAACTGGAAATCTGTCGATGTATGCTCCTTTGATATAGCCCTTAGTGGTTAACCAATTAAAAGTGCGATGTTTCCTTTTTCATGTAAATGTTTTAAATACTAAACATCTCCATCATATACATTAAATTATTTTCCTACCAACATGAGAACAACATCCAATAAGTAGGAGATAAAGTTTACCCACTGATCCCCCCTCTTAGGGTCACCATGAGTCCTTCAAAAAATTCTTCTCCTATTTCTAAATTTTTTGTAGTACACTTTTTGGATAATAAATTTGGGTATTCTTAGACTCAACATGATAATGAAAAAAACATGGAAATCATATTAAAAATAATGAGATGTGATATGATATTTGACATGATCACAAAGTGTCACTTCTATATTAATAATTTTCACATCAAAAATCTCATTATGTTTGAAAATGTTTTTTGTGATCCTGATATGTTGAAATCCATATATACCTAAGACTATTATATGATCATATTTGGTATTTTAATATTCTTATGTATGGGTTGTAATTATTTACATTTTATCAAGGATTTTTAATTCCTTGGAGAACCTCTTATTGGATTTACCAAGAAGGGTGTAAAATGTTAATAGTGTAGAACTTGTGAGAAAACCCTTCAGGAGTCAATTGAAAGACTTAACTTAGCATCGATCCTACTTTTATATAAACCTAGAGGATTTCATAAAGATTATTTCAATACAACAATCATCAGTTTGGGAGATATTTTAATTTAATGGTATTGATTCATGGAATGCAGGTATATCAATTTGAGAAATTATGATCATAATTACCCAATAAACGGCCTCTAGCGACAAGATGTGATTCATAATTTATGTTGATTGAGATATAAATTTTTGGAATATTGTTAGTATTATTCACAGACCCAAATATCCTAAAATATATATTCTGTAATAATGAATTTAACAATAGATAGTGAAAATGAGTTGAATAACAAGTGGAATTCATGTTTGTTCTTGCTATTATTATTGGGAAAGGAAATGTTGTTGTGGATTCTATGCATTGGATGACACAGAAACAGGCAATTTAGGAAGCCAATAGTGAGTTTTTTAGATGGATCTCTTATCAGTTATGTATATTGGTATGCAAGAGTTTATTAGGAATCTTTTTCTAATAACAGTAGTTGTTTTCCATCACTTCTAGATCTCTTAAAGATGACACATGTTATTGAACTCTACGGCATAAGACTAAAATAACATATTTGATGTGTTGGCCCATAGTCTAGTTAGGTCATTGATGAGGATGATATATTGTTAATTCAAGGATGTATCTATATTCCTAGAGACATATGAGACCAATTGATGTGATATTGTCATACCACTGAATGATATGTGATCCATAGAACTAATAATTGGTACATGGAATTTTGACAATGGTATCAGTGATTGGGTATGAAGATACATATAGTAGGTTTTGTTATAAGGTGTTCCACATGACTGAAGATGAAGGAGGAACACCAGAAGCATGTTGGTCATTTATTGATGCTACCCATTTTTAAGTGAAAATGGGATGAGGTGAAATTTTATATTTTGTTGGAGTTACAAAAATCATCTCTTGCTAGTGACATTATGTGGATGATCCAGAATACCATAATAAAGGATTACCATTTATTTTCTATTCAATAAATATTATCAGTGGATGAGTTTGGGTGTCTATATGTCTAGGGGGTTATATTCCTTCGTATAGATACTTGTACCATCATATAAATATGGATTCTTTGGTCCACATTAATATTTTATAAGGGGTTAGATAAGGCTCTTGGTTTGTAGATGATTCTTTGTTTGACCTAACACCCATAGAACGAAGGTCAACCCAAAGATACTATATAGTTGATAGAGGGAAATATTAGGGAATGCACCCATTATTTTTTAGGTTAATTGGAAAAATCATTTTCTATTTATGATTTCAATAATAGAAATATATTTTCTATGAATATATGGATTGATTCATTGGAGGTCCTATAATGTAGGTAATTATGATCACCTATATTCTGGTTAGAGGATGTGGTGGATCTTTTACTCGAACCATTTCTATTTTAGGATGTGTTTGAGCAGATATTTCTTATTAGAATGTATATGTATACAACAATGTCTTGGAATAATTCATTTTCATATCATCAAAGAAAACCTATATTGATTTGTGTAGGGGATAATGTACACATCCATGTTTTTCCTAGGCTAGGGGAAAGTTGAAATTAGAGTTAAGGAATACATGCTCCTAGATTTAATGGATCATTTGTGATTTTGGAGAGGTTAAAACCTATAGATTATTGGATAGAACTCCCTTAAATATACATGTTAATTCATTATGTATTATATGCTAATCATATGAATAATTATTGTTCTAAATCGTCTATTTATTTATCCCAATGTGGACCAAATAGATGTTTACACTATTCAAGAGGATTAAATTATTCATATAAGTGACTATTGAATGAATGATGGTCGAGGATGGTTTATTCCATTAATTAGGATTCCATTGGAGCATGAACATGTATAGGACGTGGTAAGGAAAATAGAGTCTGATGTACATTCTCATTTTTTGGAGTTATTTTCAGATTCAGTTCAACCACAGTCATAGAAACTCAGGGCTGAAATGTTTTATTTATGGGATATTATAAGTTCCTCATTTTTCAAATAATAATGGATCTCTTCATTTTTAGTTTAAATTTCCTGATTTAATATAATAAAAGATAATCTGGGATTTAACAATGGATTGGGAGTTTCTAGGGTTTATTGGGAGTGTGGAGTAACGATTTTGAATGATGCAAGCTAGGAATCATGGGTGGTGAAAAGTTAATAGTAACTATTTGGTTAAACCATGTAGCCAGGTAATGATAGAATAGTTGGGGATACCATGTGTGGGAAACTACATAGACGTGTGAAACCTATAATAATTTTCAAATTTATTCTTCATGTTATGAACAATTTTTTTGTAACCATGAACCAATTCCATGTGGGATGTGGCCTCCCAAAATAGTGCATACCACACCGTTGGCATATAGTATATAAAACCATGAATCCAAGACAGGTTCCCATTTAAAAATGTAAAACTGATTATTATGACAATTGGGTATTTATAAATTCAGAATTTTTTTCTCCCAGTCACGCATTTTTTCTCCTCTGGTTTTTGGAGATCTATATCTATTTCCTTCACCAATGTTATATTATAACTTCTTTATCCAGACTTAGAATCAAAAAAAATTTGTAATGTTGGAAGCCTATTAGTATGGATATCAATCCGCATATATATATTTTCCTTATTTCATACCATAATCTATAGTATATCCCTATGACCTTATTTACCTAAAATAAATGTTATTCATCTTGTTTCTCAATTACTAAAATTCTTTCCTGGTTTTGAAGAAAAAATAAGACAAAGAGTCATCTACTAGTATATTGTAAGTGGTCTATTATCTTTATCTACTATTGTTGTTATTTATATAAAAATTCATTATTGATAATAATGAATGTTCAATGTGTCACCTGAATATGTGGAACTAATTATGTTGATTCCAATCCTTCAAATTTTTTATTCATTACATATCAATTTATTCATTGAGAGGTTTTAAAGATCAACTCAAACCACCCCATAATGTTGTGATTCTTATATGCCTTTAATAGTGTATTATATTGGTCTTGAAATTAATCCATCTTTGTGGTCAGTTGAATGGACCCTCCCAAATGGGTTTATTAATATATATTGATGACTTGTATTTGAAATGGACATACCCATGGACTATGGGATCACTTATAGTATGGAATGAATAAAAGATGAATTGTAAGACCTTATAGATTGACCCAAGTATAATGATGTAGTGGAATGTACATTTCTATATGAACCCCTTTTGTTATTATTAAATATTATCCGTAAAAAAATTAATTGAATTGATTAAATGGAATGTATTATACAACTCAGTTCTCGTCTATACATATGATTTATATGACATGATTGTATGAATGGAATTAGAAAGAGAAAGGGATAAATTCCATATCCTTGAAATAAATATGACCTATATGATATTACATCCTTGTTTATTTTATATAGTGGACTGGATATTCCTTATATTTTTAACTAGAATTAATGGAAATAATGTTTCATATTTATTATCGAGAATTAATGAACTTGTTGATAAAAACTATTTTTTATGGAATTAGTGGAGAATAAAGTCCATATAATTAATATTGAATTAAGGGACACGAGAATCGTTAATGTTATATATATAAATTAGATACATGATATTCCATAATTATTATTTTTAATTGATAGTTATTAATCTTTCGATTGGAAATAGAATCATGATTGTTCGAGGAAATTATAGATTAGATTGATGCAGTTAGTATCAGTTGTAGTCACATGAGGAACCTATATTGACATGATTATTATTTAGTTCCTTTACTCCTTTTGTTATTATTATATTCCCACTACATCATTATATATTGATAGACTATATAGTTCAAGAAATCATTATTGGTAGCCTACAAATATTGACTCAAACTTGATTAAGGATATTAATTCAAACACAAAATGACTTCATGGGTGGAGATATATATAAAGGGAAGCACCTCACAATAGAAAAATTATTAACAATCCTATGATAGACCCTGGTATATAATGACCTCTCTAGTTCTTAATATGATTTTAGTGTTTTAATTTTTTTTCTTTAGGTTCTTTTGTTATACATGTATCATATGTATTCCTTCTACATTTCATGTATGATTCATTTTTATAGAGACATAACAATATTTTTATATTAATACAGTTTAATTGTTTTGCATGTGTTTTGATTTCATATATGATTTTATGTTCATTTTGGATATTCCGCATCAACTTTTTCTTCGTTATTTATTATAAAATATTGTGTACTGTTTCGAAAAATAGGGAATAGTATATCCAATGTACCACTATTCGTCCTAAATACTAGTCAAAAAACTCTTTTATTTCGAGAGTCATGCTTAAGGACATGTGGCCAACCACATTATATTATATAGGAGTTTCCTGGTTCTAATACATCAAACTATGTGATTTTTAGTTCACCTAGAATCCTCAAACACATTTCTCAAACCATTGACCCATGCAAATTCCATATTCTATATATTTATAAGACGTACTCCAAGAGAATGTTCAAATTATAAATCTTAGTAATAATCCCTTCTTAAAATTATGGTCCATAATTTCCAACCAATCTCATCTACCAATTATAATATAATTAATAATATTTTATTAAAATAATAAAATTTGGTAATGTTGTTAGTATAATTATATTCTACACTTCCCTTTGGGAAAAAGAAAATGGAATTCAAGCATATGTGGATACATCCACCTCTATGAGGTAACATATTTCATTTTTCAAAATGACAATAAATATAACTTCATAATAGGGTATTTAATGAATAAACATGGTATTTATAATGTTATAATGACTCATAATGGAGAACCATTTTTTAATGATTCCATTATTCTATGGTAAATGAAACATTATTATGTTTAACTTTATACTACCATATAAATAGAAAATATATATTTATTATCACCACCCCACTTGTTTATTTCAAAAAAAAATTATAAAGAATGAAATAGGAAATGTTTTACATTATTATGGATTTTTTGTTTTTTTTTTAATTTTTAACACATCATTAATATCCATAAAATTGTATCTATATTTCACTATAACTAACTCATAACTAAATACATCTTCACAAATAGAAATTAATATATTTATTTAATGAAATAAAAGAATTATGAAAAATTATAAAATATATATTCTATTTTTATGGAAAATAAAATAATATATTCCAAATATCAATGAATGTGGATCAATGTAAACAATTTAATATTATGTGATGAAATCAAGAACAATACTATTTACATGTCAAAATTTCCCATTAGTAAATAATAACTTTATAATGTATAATTTGTACTGAAGATTATATAGGTTAAGAAAATTTAATATGGTTCTAAAATAACATAATATGATGGTTATTTTTACAATTTTATAGGTTTAACTTTTTTGTTGGATGCCAGCTATAAATGTTTATTTCTTCGTCTCAAATATACTTTGTTGAGACATGTTTTTAATTATGCAACTAATATTATTTTTTCAGGTTATATATGGAAAATTTTATATATATTCAAGGTGTTGAATATCTCATTTAATCATTTATCATCAAATGTTTTTAATAATTAAATGTTATAACAGTGAAAATTCATTTTCATTAAAATTAAAATTCATTGAAAATTGATGAGTATTCACCATATATTTACTTTTATGGTGTACGTATTTATTTTATATTTATTTTTTTGAATAATTACATTACAATTAAAGGGATTCAAAAATACACATTGTTTTCAACATTATGTTGTGTCTTGATTAGAATGGAAAATAATATTTTTAGTTTTCTAGACAGAACATATTTTGATCATTTATAATGATTATTTCAGGAAAAAAAATTTGAAATTTTTTTTATTCTCTTATATTGTGACATTAATATTATATTTCCCCTTTTTATTGAATTAAATTTATGAATTTCATTATTAATTAAATATAATAATATTTTTATTAATTCTAAGTACGTTAAAATGATATCTTCCTCTTCTATATCCTTGTTCACACATCAATATAATTTTCACTTTTATTATTTTTAAATACATATATATATTTCATTTCTGGTGATCTTCAAATTTCAATTTAAATATTTTTAATAGTTTTTTTGTCATTTATTAAAATGTATATTTCAATAAATGCGTGGAAAAATATTTATAATTTTTTTAATGTTCATAGTGATATTTTTGATCTTCCACATCATATTTACTCTATAAAATAGTTATTTATTTTACATGGATACATTATTTTGATTTATTTTATTATGTGGTTAAAAATAGAATTTCATGTAACCATTATGGAAAACTTATGGAATGTGATTTTTGGTTTCATATTTTTGTGATATATAGTTTACCAAAATAAAAAAAAATTCTTGTTCATAGCTTCACTTAAATTTTGAATGTTAAATATAAACGATCTTACATCTATGTATAATTCTTCAAAAAAAAAATCTAAACCCCATTATGATATACTCTATTATGATAATGTAATTTTATTTAACAATTGCTCTACTATTGATATCTAGTTATGAAATACAATTTATAAATTATACGAAACACATATTCATTCAATGGGGATTCATGGTATGATAATTGATTGATATTTTATGGAAAATATATATGTATTGTTACAGTTGGTGTCATATATCCCCCTCAAATTAATTGATTAATTATTTATATATCATTATATAATTAAAGGATAACTGGATGTTAATTCACATCCCAATATGTTATGGGAGACATTGATGAGAAATACTAACCCATAGAGTTATGGGAGACATTAATGTAAATTCTAGGACAAATATATATTTTTAAAAAGGGAGATGAAATCTGGACCCACATTCTTTAGATTTTTATTTGAATGTTTGTTCCATTGTAGAATCAAATTAAATGATTCAATAATATTCCACTATTTCTAGCACATTCATCATGGCATACCACATCATGTTTCTGATTCACACTAGAATTTCATTTGTCACCCCATATTCACTCTTTCCAATGATAGGTGGTATTCATCACCTACAATGGTGATGTGTTTTCCTTGATCGAAACATGATGATGTGATTTCAATTTATCCTTCTTGGGATTCATATTTGGAACTTATTTTCTAGTCTAGGACACACCAAAATATTTTACTCATGTTCATTGAATTCATTCTTGGATCCATATCATTGAAGATTCTGGTTAATTACAATTCTGTTTTCTGTTCATTTAAATTTCATATTACTGGGATGCAACCATTTTTCATGAGAGTTGTCACATTGGGCATCAATGGAATGTATATATGTTATTAAAATTGTTCATCTTAATTTTTTCTCTATGGGTGGAGGAATATCATGGAGTAATCATATAAAATGAATGTATGGCATCCTATGTCAATTATGATGTTTCTAAGTGAAGGGAATATATCGTCCATGAATTTCACCATAGAAATATCATGTTTTTGATGTGGTATATGATATCTTAGGTGCATATCATTCAAGGATGTCACCTCAATATTAAAGCATTTAGCATGCGTAATCTCTTATGAAGCTTTATTGTTTGTGTTTAAAATTTTACATTGATGAAGTTGACTGGTCAATATAACCCATAGAGTCAGATCAAGGAGGTATGTCCATAACAGAAACACCCTAGTTTGCACCATAATACACCTCGTGGTAGATCAAAGGGATAACATTTTATAGAGGTGGGTAATCTGGATTCAACATGGTGGTGGATCATAGTGGTACATCACTAAAAGATAGAATCTAAATTGTTTATTAATGGATTGATCAAAACCGTTGAGCTAAATCGGGGAGGTGTGCCACATAAATGTAATATGTCACACTGTGATGGTGGAAGGTTCAGAATTCCATGTGGGTGTGAATCCAAGAGTTATGTACTATAAGGTGTATATGTCCCAGTTTGAACGTTTATTGGGATACCCATACAGAAAGATCAATGTGGTGTACTCCCAGGGGGAGGGATCCTAGGATAACCATTGGTCAGTTGTGACCCTCAAAGAGTCTTCCTACATAAAATATTTAGAAGGAATGGATAAAAACACACATTTACTGATGCCATTTTTTATGTTCATATGATTGGACCATTCCAAGAGATTCAATATCATGTAGTAAGGATGTTTTTTTTTGAAAGTGGTTCAATGGAGGAGGACGATGTGGGTATTACGAATTTGAGATTATCATTGTGGTATGGTTTCTCTTGGTTGGAGGGTGTGGGGATTACACATTGAGTTTCGATTGACATGGATGAGATTTGGTACCTTTGTCCATAGTCAAGATCTTATTGGGATGTGTCGGCCCAAATAATCAATATTCATGTGGAAATTCTATTTGGACATGAAGGGGGATTCTTATCTATCACAGTAATTTCATGATAAAATCAATCATAATTATGAATGCTGGTAATTATTCTATATAGGAGGCACATGGACGTGGATCATGTTTTTTGGGATTACACATTTGGTATTCCCATTTTCGGGGACACATTTGGGGAATATGTATCAGAGTGGGCCATATGATTGGTTTTCCAAGATCACTAATAACCTCTAAACCCACATGAGTTAATCTTGGTGTGATAAATAATATAAATAAGTATAATAGATGATTGTGTTACGAATGAAGAATCAATAAGAGATAGTGCGGGGAATGTGTGTGGAAGCTAACCAAGGAGGATATAATTCCGTGTCAAGAGGTTATAATTGTATCTAAGGAGGTTCTAATTATCTATCGGGATAGGGGTGTGATGACTGTCCCATAACACATATTCACATAGCATATCAAGATTGTTTCATCAGGTAGGGCCACATTTTACATACATGTTTCGAGGTTATTGATGCTATGTAGTTTTATTATATGTAGTTAGGACATGGGAGACTCACTCGTCGCCCATTTGGATTATAAAATCATTTACCATTCACCCTTAAGAGGGCTGGGGATTTAGTAATACCAGGTTTTAATAAAGTGTATGAGTTTTTGATCATGAGTTCCATGTTAGTGTGCCTATGTTGATAAATAAAATGAATTATTACACCTGTACAAAGAAGAAAAACATAGGTACAATTATCAGTCCATATATGATGTGATGGGGGATGATGAATTGGAGTCACAAGTAAAATAGTGACTCATTGGAATTTTTTATTAGTCATGTATTGGTGTTGTGATTTTGAGAACTGAACCTTCGTGATTTGGACTTATTATAAGGGAGGAATAATGGAGAGGTATAGAAGATAGGCCTAGAAAAAAATAAGGCCTCACATAGAGGTGGTTAAAATAGCATCGGTGTTTCACTGCGGATACTGGCTTCCCGAAGAAGTAACCTCCATGAAATAGAATGACCCTAAAACTAGATGATGTCATGTCTCATGAAAGGATAGCTTTACAAAGGATGAAAACTTCACAATGCCTATTGTTACTTCAATGGAATTTTTCCATCATGATTGGAATTGGACATGGGTAAAGGCATATCCATGTAACTTGGATCTTTATATTTGGGTTTGTAATGATCAAGTTCTTCACTAATTTGGAGCAATTCATATGATCATTGGTTAGGGTAACCATCCAAAATTATTCGAATGAGAGGGGTATTTTTCTTAAATGGGTAATGAAATGATAGGATGTATGTTTTGTGATTTAGTGAGAATTAGTAATGGGAACAACTACTTCTGATAGGATAATGTCACCATTAGAGTTTCATCTGGTCATGATGTTTTGTAAAACATGAAGAGGATGCTTTCAATTCCTAATGTGGTCGCAAAGAGGCATTAGACTCATGGAGGAAAACATAAAATCATTAAAAGGATTCTAAGGTGGATCCTCCGTTACTGAATTTTGGAGATTTGTGAATAGGTCATGATTTTCCATGTAGACAATTATGTGGATTATTTTGTGTAGTTTTTTCTTGAATTTTCATTAAATAGTCTTTTTCTTCCATAACTATTCAACTGTGATGTATTTTGGATCCAAAAATTTCACCTCACAGAAGAGGAGATAGTGTGGAATTGTGGAGGGTTATTTTTTGAGGGAGAATCACATAACATTGTAAATCCACTTCCGTTCTTCAAAATCATTCATCATTCTCACGTGCAATGTAGTTTCATGATTATCATAGGAAGAAAGGCCTTTGTCAAGAAATGACTAATAAATTTCCTCTAAATAGTGCACAGGGGATTCCAAAGTCACCAAACCTTCGTGTGAAGAAAATATAATTCTCTCTTATCACAAATATCTTTAGATACACAGATTCAGTCCAAGAATTTTAAGATAGTGAATATGATAACTGTAATGTTACTCAATGAATTCCTCTTACCAAAACAGACTCCAGAAATCATACAGTCACGTTGAAATAACTATGACCCAGAGATTTTCTAGACAGTAGCCACAAAAAATAACTGTGAAATATATTCACAAACATGACACATAAAAAACATACGTCTCAATTCCAATGGAGAATCTGGTAGTCACTCATGGAAAGTTTATGAATTCCACTCAATAGAAAGAGATTGTAGACAACATTTTGATTGGGGAGTGTTTATAAATAACCTTAGATAATGAATCATGGATTGAAATTGTTTTTTAATGATATATTGGAAAATTAATTGCGAAAACCGTGTCTTCATTGTGGTTTTATACTAAGGGATGATTTCTTAATTCTGGAGAAAATAAGGGATGATCATTCTTAAAGGATCAGGGTAATACCAGTGAATTACTTTTGGTATAAGGATATATCTGTTCAAATATAGAGGGAACAAGAACCCATCATAATAGTCCTTCTATAAAAATAGTCAAAAAATATTTATTGGGGAAGGGTGGATGATGACATATCACTATATTAGTATTTGATGATTCTCATGGAGGGATTAAGGAATCTATAGAAGGGATGTAACAATGGTTGGGATATGTGCTAGGGTGGAAACATAATAAATGAGTGCGCATGGACCAACTAGGTGTGTATTTAATGTTGATAATTTTATGCATTATTGATGAGGGTAGGATTTTATAAATTATCATGGGCTTCATTGTTTTATGTTTATCAGTGGTAAGAGATTATACTCGAGCTATGGAACATATTTTCATTAGAGACCATCACATTGCATTTGATCACTGGGAGTTTAGTCTTAGACTATGATATCATTTCCAAATCAATGGGATCCCGGTCATGGGGATAGTGTATGATGAATTTCTCCTGGTGGGGAATGAATGGGGGAAGAATAGTAGTTTATAGCCTTATATAATCCACTTATAGATATAGTGATTGGAACCAATGAAGGTATTTTTGGATCCTAAGATGTTCCCCTCAAACAAAGGTTCAAATAATTTTTGAATGAATCAGTAATGTTGCCCTCATAGGGGGGATCCGATAATAATTTTTTTGATGATTACATGAAAATTCACTAGGGACACTAATAAGGGAAAGAGATCTCCTAATTGAGGATTTCAGTAGTGATCCAGTGGAAGCTATAGGGATACAAAATCAATACTAAGACTCAACCCATAGTCAAATTAGCAGTGTTCATTGAGGTGATTATTTGTAGTTGGATTCTCCCTATGTGGGATTCTCACGTAGGGAATGTGACCAATATCTTTTATAATGGCAATGTTAATGGTTATGAGGATGCTTGTGAACCTTGGTGTCCGAGTACAAGAGATGTTATACAAATTACATTTGTAACGTAAGTGTTGGGAAGATGTTTCTACATATGTCTGGACCATTTCACATAATGTGTAGTTGGGTGACCGCACACATGGGTGGTTATGAGTACCTAAACCCCATTCCCATCTCACTTAATTCCTTTGTATTATAATTCCGAACATCACAAGAAGTCACCCATCCTTTCTTAAACTAGTTGTTTTGTGGATCTAGGTTGGGTTGGTGGTGAACTTCATTTTCACTTGTAATCCAAATTTATGTGGGTGGTGACTGATGATGGAAATGAGACTAAGGTATAATTATCGTACATATTTTCCTATCAAGGTGGGTAACAAGAATTAAGATTCTACTATAATCTATTTTGTGAACTGTACAACCCACACCGATTTTCAAGGAAATTCAAGTGCCTGCAGTGGTAGACTGTGAAGGTGTAAATTGATGTGTGACATGAGTTCCACTATTCCTTGATTATGTGTATTTTGATTATGTTCATGTGGGAATATAGAATGATTTTTAATAACATTTCAACACCAATTGTTGTGTATGGTCATACCCATGATTACATGCTGATTTGGGAATGTGACTATCATGGGGTTATGATGTTGAAGTGGGCTACTCGATATAATAATTGTGTGGCCCCTCCACCATAGGCATATGGATGGATAGTTTCTAGAGAGTTTATTGGAAGTGGATCTGGTTTAGGGGGTAGGAAAAAAGATAGGTGTCCCGCAATTTTTGGGCACGAACATGAAGGATTTGTATGGGAAGAATATCACTAAGCCTAAGGCTCTTGGGAAATTGATAATATGAAGTAATAAGTTCCTCTGCAGTGACATTGAGTGTCCATGTTCACGGTCTATTAAAATGAGTGTGTAACCTGAATGTTCCTAGTGACTCTGTGTATCCCAATCCTTCGATGGTATGGGGGATTCACAAGAATATTACCACTCTTCATGAGGAGTGGCAGCATATCATCCCTGGTAGTACGTCACTCACTACATTGGTCAATGAACATGTTGGTTTCTATGATTCTCATGTTAAACCAATATGTTACATAGTTGAGCATGAATTTGAAATCAACTCATGTGTTACCGTGCACCCTCTAATAAATCAGGTGACATTGTTGTGGAGAACATCTCCCCTCATAGACACCCTTTTAGGTAGTAGATCTATGATCTATTGGGAACAATCATAAAACTTTTTGGGGAGTGATGCATAATGGATCTCAGACACAGAACAGTGTATTTTAATCCACAAGGTAAACATACAGATCATTACTCACGAAAAAAATTGGATCACCAATATCATCATTGTATTGTATATTTAGTTTTTTAAGGAATAATTTGGAACTGATGATTTTGATGGTATTGATAGACCCCAAGAATAAAATGAAGGAACCTCAACCCATTAATTGGTGATTTTTATTACCATCCTTGATGTTTGAATAGTAGTATATCAATCACTGGATCAAGCTACAGAGGCAGCATCTGTAGATTTTTAGTCAATGATGGGAGAGGATAGACTCCTGGTAGAGATGGAATGGGAGGCTACAGTGGTTCGTCCAACCCAAGAGGAACTATTTTAGGGGGGTACAGAGACAACACCATCCATATAGGGGTTTTTGGGAAAGCCCACAATAATAGTAGTTAATAGAACTATGACGAATGATCCAACTAATGAGGTTCCACCAGAAGTGGCCAATGAAGTTGAATTTTATTTTTCTGAGACAGATCTCACCTTAGGGAAATATAATATAGTTTTAGATATAGATTTTGGGGGTATTGTAATATCATTATGTGTATTCCATGGAAAAAATTTGGTGGGGGTATAGGTGATGGTGTTATTGGATTAGGTGATTTGGGAGGCTACATTGGGAATTCCATCCCTACAATTACCACCATTTGTGTTTGATTGAACCAGATATAAGGTCATTACATAAGATAGAATATCCAAGTTTGTTAGGATGGAATCGTCAACATCTGTGATGTATCATTTTGTAAGGGAGCCTTCTATAATGGGTATAGATGTTAACGAGGAACCATTCATGGGATGTTCGTCCAGATGATATCATTTCAAAATTTGAAACATTAGGATCTAGCTGGAAAACATTTGGTGATATTTCCTTCCCCATGAGAAATTCCACATGATGAAATTGAGGATTCTAGGATTGAATTCACCAAGGTAAATAGGGATGTCCACCGTAAGGAATGTGGGAATGTGAAAATTTTCCTCACCACCATCCTGATAGCTAAATTTCTATAATTGGTGGGAACTCTTTGCCATTGGTTAGTCAATATTGGGCCCAGTGGGGTGGGTTACATCACTTGTTATGAACTGGTCTAGGAATTCATCATTTATTGGTAATGCAATGAATGGTAGGATCAAGACCTTTCATAGATGAAATACTAGTATATGATCTTATAAGTGTTTCATAAACTGAAGAAAATATCACACACCTAGAGAGAGTGGCACAAGATCTAGTGATGGATACTACTACCTAGTCTAAGATCACTATTAATATGGGGGATATACTAGTAGTGTTTCAGGACAATGATGAAGAGATCAATAAGTCAAGGGTTCGATTCCTTGTGGTCATGTAGATTTAGGGGATCATGTTTGGAAATTTTTCAGCCAAGGAAAATGAGGAGATAGAATACCTTACAATGCAGCTTCAGATCTTCATGATCACCAAGAAGATATAGGCTGAGCTTTATTACTCGATCACTAATACAGAGATATAATGAATAATTTTTTCATAGAGAGGATCTAATATCAGAACGACCCTATAAAACTCTATTTATTCGTTATCATTATCAGACTAATTTAACTCCTATATCATCATTCCTTGGTTATATTTCTAAGAGAACTGAAAGCTAATCCCCAATCTCAATTTCAACATTCATGATGTGATTAAAAAGGTATAAACATCTGATTATTCTTCAAATGACAGTGATGTACAATCATAGATAACATAGTGTCTACTTTTTTTGACAAAAAATTGAGCGTTTTTTTATGATAGGAGCAATGTCTAGAAAATGAGGCTCCTGGAACACCTAGCATGCATATCTATTGTGCTCTAGTGCACATATATGATAATTCATGGGGAATTGGATTTAACATAAAAAAGGAAGTGGGATGTAAGATTCATAATTCCCAAAATATAGAACATATATTGGGTACCATAGAAATATAGGATATTTATGAAATATTATTGAAAAAAATTCAATATCATTTGCCTTTAATAGTGAAAACAAATGAGGGTTGACTGGTAATTATGTCCAAAACACGGACCCTGTCTCTGAATGCCATTAAATGTCTCTTAGAGGTTTTCCAAGAATTTATGGTGATCCAATATGGAATCAGATCATGAAATTTGGGGGTCCCTTTATATATTTACAAGGATGGGGATCCAAATAAGGGGCACACGAGGTGTGGGTATGAAGTGAAAGAATGATCGAATAGATTCTAGCACTCTCATAATTACTCCATCATAGCATAGATCACATTGTTGTAATCATGTTGGTCTGAACAAAGATAAACCCATGTTTCGAAGGTAGTTTTATATTGGATGTAGAGGAAAAATAGAAATGTGATCAATGTGGTAGAAGACCAGCAATAAAGGAGAGGGCTTCTCATGTGGGTGCCCTGAATTTATTGCCTTTTTTACTTCGTATAGTGAGGTTGATATACACATAATTTATCTAAATATTGTGAGGAAGATTATTTTTTCAATTTAACCTCATGTGTTCCAGATTCATAGAACATTTTAATGTCATGTGACAATGATACTGTGTATAGATAAATGTCATTCGGTAAGACCATGGTATTAACATTCCATACTGACATATTTTGAGTGATGAAGTGAAAACCCTGATGTGAATGTGGTCTATAGAGACCCAAACGACACACAATGTATCCCTAAAAAGACAGCCAATATATAATTTATGTTCATGATTCATGTACTTACACCCTTAGGTTAAAGAAATAATGTTTAGACCGTAGTATCCTTTATAAAACATGACCACAACGGTTCATACCAAATCAGAACTCATATTCCCATGTCAATCATTATTGGTTTGGAAAATAGGGAATGGTAAGGGGATTTTCCTCACATGTAGAAGTGGAAATTAGTGATGACATGAAGGGTATTGGAATTCCACTAAGAAAATAGGTTTTGGAATGGTGGTCATTTGGGACTAATTAAATTTGGATAAGGGGTGATCAATGGGAACAGGTTGATTTTCTATCATATTTAAAACACATAAAACTCAACCACATTATTTAGTAATGACGTGATCAAATAAAAGATCGACTATTGATGATATTCAGAACACATGATCCACCATTTTTCACAGGAGCTGCATTATAGAATGGTCCCAATATTGGAAATGACCTTGAATTTCATGAGACCATGCCATTATGGTGTACTCCTAGGTTAGAAAGATGATTGAAATCCAAATCAATAAATACTCAATGTTTGGAATTGGGTGTACCAAATGTTGGATTCAAACATGGGTCTTCTTAAAACATTATGTTCATATGGAATGGACCATGGAATGTAGTTAAATTTATTTTTTTGGACTATAATGGGATATGTTTATATCAACTGTATATACATGGAACACATGAGGTACAAACCAAATGTGGATAGGTCCCAAGAGGCTCAGATGCCACATATACACATTATAATGAATTTGAATGAGTATAAGGCCACAATGCTTTCACCATAATGGGGAACATGAGGCCAATGAAAATATGGTTTTGAGGCTAGTACCAAATTCCAAATACACAGTCATCATTACGTATCTAATAAGAACAGTAAAAATGAAAAACATAGTTTGTGAACTGGATTTAGTAAAGGATCGATGTCTCTAGGGTCAATTCTCCTTAATGGGTGGAGTTGAGGAATGTCTATTTTATCATGAAGCACCCTTTTTTCAATGCATGGGGTATCATTTTTTAACAATCTCATACATATCGTACGAGTCATGCTTCTTTAGAATTGGGTAAACATCATCCCTTATTAAGGTGTAAGTGGAATCTTACATTTATACAATGTAGGATCACATTTTATTATTTTGGGTTGAGGAAGTAGGATCCCAGATTAAGGTCAATTTTTTTGGATAGTAGGATGGCTATTAGATTATGGTCTTCAATCCTTGACCAAAAGATAAGTAAAGTCCATCAAGAGGATATATTTCATGTGGTTAAATGAAAATATTAACTTGAATTAGGGACTATAAAACAAAAAATCACAATAAATAATAATTATAGGACATTTACATTGTTTATACTCATATTTTGTGGACTATAGACTCTCATTTAAGGTCATGGATTTCAGATCATAAATATAATGTGAAATTGAGGATGCTCATGTGGTGTGTGAGAAAAAAACCCAACATGAATGAACCAATGAGGCTCTAAACCATGTGAAATGATATTGAATAATCTTTCTTATTGAATAATGTAATATAGGTTTGACTATAAGGGATATTAGATTATCTTCTTAACGTATGGACTAGGAAGGGTAATTGTTTTCACATCTGTGTGTTACAGTACCATCACAACCTGATGTGATTGTAGGAAAATTGTCCCATATAGAAAATAAAAACCATGTAATGAACTCTATATAGTTAAATTTTATAATTTAATTACAATAACTATGGTTATGGCGCTGAAGATTGATGATATTGTGCCTAGGCCAAGAAACAATTTGGTTGGGATTGTCTATGTATCATATAAGGATGGGAATCAAGAAGCATGTGGTTCTGGAAGCATATAATGTTAACAAAACAAAAATATTGAGGTAAATTCTATCTCATAAGGGAACTAAGTCATCCCATTTTTAATATGATGCATTCTGAAATTTTCTAGTGTAAGCTCACAATTTATGTTCTGGATTTGAGGATGTTCACTCATGGATTAGAGTCAGAGATTTTGGAACATTATAGGAGAATATCTAAAATTGGTATACTTCATGCAACCTCCTAATATATCCAACATGAATTAAGACCTTATATACATTAAACCACATGACATATTTCAAGGAAAATCCACAGAAAATTTAATGTTCTAATGCTTGGAAAATGGGTATTCAATTTAAGGTCATGTTTCTTTTGCCATCATCACTTAGATTGCAATCATAGAGTTTAGACCATAGTGTTATAATGAAAACGGTATATGTGTAATGTGGGGGCATGAAAAATATTATTTTAATGATGTTCTAATAGGACTAACACCACACCAAAAATTCCTCAGGATTCATTACATTTATGTTAATGGCCTTATGCTAGGACATGGACATCTACTTTTTTGTTATCGATTTTAAAACAATATGATTCTATGTTTTGGGTCATCGTTTTTGGACAATTGAGTTTGTAGTTTCAGTTCATAGAGTTAATATCATATGGTTCTTGGATTTAGTTATAGACTTCAAATAGTGATGTTGTTATTTTGAGGTCATAGATTTCGGACATGTGTAATCCTCAAATGATTATATGTAGCATGTAATACTGAAAAACATGATATAAATGAGGGATGAAATTCTACTTACACATCAAAAATTTTGGAGGATACATTCAAGTATCTTCAATAACATAATCACCTAATTATATTACACATATGTGCACCTATATGGACTATATATCAGAAATCACTAATGTGAATGGGGACCAAGAATGTCTAGTGAGCCATAAATGGGGCTTGATAGAGAAATGGGATGATGAATTTGAAACTTGTTCTAGAGATGAGATGTTCAGGCATCACTACATATCCTAAAAGGTAAGAAATGTTAAGGTACAGAGATATCAATGGGAATATCAATGAATAGGTTTTACCCAAACACATAGAGGGAGAATTTTATAATTTTTTGTGGCTAGACCATGTTGTAAAATGCAGGCATCTCTATGTAAAAATTGTATACATGAATCAATCTATATGTGGTTCTTGAATATGATATGGTAGAGGACCTATGTTGAGGGTTATATTCTCTTCCATTTGAACAATGTGGTGTTTTTCATTTTATCATCATGCGACTATAAAAATAGATCTTTGCAGTTTGTCATCATGAAAATAAGATAATGGTTGATACATAGATTAATTACATTCAATTATAATGATGCTTATATATGGTATATCATCATATATCTATGAAAATGTTCCATTTAGTTTAACACCATACCACTAGGATAAAGAAACACAGTTTAACATTATGTTGTGGGGATGTTGAGGCTTCAATTTAAGGTCATGTGTCAATACTGGTCCATGAATTATAACATCATAGGATCTATACATGGGGATATACTCATGTGATGTGTTCAATGATTAACTTATCATCAGTTCTAGGAGTGATGTTTTCTCCATCCATGATGATCAATGTGTAAGCTCCTATGTGGTATACCTTATGGAATATCTATGGTCCCTCTTCCATGGGATCCAAATTTGGTGGCTTCTTTCCTAGTTTCATTAGGGAAATAAGGGACAATATTGTTTAAACCTCATGGATGGAGAAAACTCTATGTCCTTAAACTAAAATTTTAAGTCCCTCCTAGCATATTTTCAATATGGGCACCAACTCATCTAGATGGAATTCTACCATCATATACGGAGACTAATGATAATAGATAGTTTTCTAAAGCGATGGTTGCTGAATGTTTTTGGAAAGACATATTAATTTATATACAACTTAGAATATGGAGTGACATGGGTGGAATTCTGAGTCATCATCCAATGTTCCCAATGAGCATTTGGGAGCCAATTTATGCCATATTTTCTTGTCCATTCTGAATATCTTATATGGAATTATGGAGAGTATTATATTTAACTCATAGATCTATCAATATTCATGTGAATGGTAGTTAGAAACGTGGTTGGACTAGGGGAGTGGCTAGGAAGATAAATAAAATGTAACCCCTAATGGCGTTATATGGGTTGGAACTAATGTCGAACTACTGAATAATCATCACCAAGAATGATTGATGTCCTATAAACATGGTTAAGTTCAAGATATACATTAGAATATCCAATTAGGACACCTAATGTATCTCGGGATAGTACACATAATGTGGTACCTTCTATATTCATATTACCATTGTGAGGTATCTCTTCTTCATATGAGATTATTGGACCTCTATTTCATGGACTATGTGAATGGGATATTATAAATTGTTTTCTATGTCCTAGTTTTTCTTCTATGAGAGAAGGATTCTAATAGATCACTCATGAATAGTCACATAAAGGACCAATGGATTTCCTAAGATGGGTGGCAACAAAATCGGATGTTGTAGTTGAAAATATTTTCATTGTTCATATGTGTTATGAAACACTACACCCCTTTAATAAGTGGTGTCTTTCATCTTGAGCCTATAAAATAGAATATACAATCTAGTTATATTCATGATGAATCAAAGTATGTATTCCATGCTTGCCTAAAGGGCTAATAGCTCCCATAGGTTACACTATGAATTCATATAGCTGATGAACTTGATTTTTTATAGGATGATCTCAATTCCTATGTATCTAATGATAATGCAATGAAACGTCTTAATCATGACCTTGAAGAATCACATCACAGTTTTTTTCATCAAATACCTTTATTACAGTAATTTTTACTCTTACACAATATCACAGAAATAGTCATAATTCAATTGGTACATAACATCCATATGTACCACGTATAATTCCACAAGAATCATTATAATTTGTATGAAGATGTGGTCCATATTCTAATGATATGTTTCTCCAGCATTATTCATAACAAAGTACATTACCTGATAGGAGAAGGTCCCTTAAAGAGATATGATGGTTATAGGCTTGTCATCTTCTAGGGCCATCTGTATCAATTCATATCAAGAGTATCCATCGATGAATGATAGATCAAGATAACCAAATGTGGAATCAATCCATAGTTCTATCACTGGTAGGTGATAATCGTCCTTCATAAAAGGGAATTTGAGGTTACAGATGTTGATGGAAAATCAAATTTGTTCATTCTTCATCCTTACTCATATGATGGTCTCTAGCCATGCGGGTTACTGAACATCCTTTATGTATGTTTTTTTATAATATTATCAACCTCATACATGACCATGAGACCATGTGAAGGATGAATTTTAATGGGAGGCTAATTGAATTTATAGTGACTCATTGTGAGACCATGATGGGGAATGACGATGTGAATGTCACACCATTAAATAATATCATAAATCCATGAGAATACATCATAATTTTTGTTTAGGAAAAACACATATTGTTGCTATTTTTCAAAAGGCTTGGCTTATAGAGATTCATCCCTTCTTTGGGAAACATGAGATTATGATGTATAATGGTGGCCATGGGGTGAATATATTGGTACCTCACAAGGGTGTAGTTTTTTGGGAATCACCTAGTCATGGTTTTTTAGGAGTACAAAGAAACTACTTCAATGCTCCTTATACATAGGTATGTGATTTCCCATTATCTGGTAGAAGAAAATTATATTTCTGAAGTCTTGTTTTGGAGCCTCCAAATAGTGAATCAGGTGGGAAAAAGAGTCATCAAATCCTATCCATGGATTGGTGGTAAACTTTTTGTGCTCAATATCATTGGTCAGAACCTATTTTACATTTCACTTTTAATAGGAAAATTCCATATAATAATATTCATATAATTTTAAGGGAGATGCATAACCTTGAAGGAACCATACTCATCCATTTAGAAAGTACATGAGGCAGTATTGATACAAGGATTTAACTATTACATGAAAATGAATCCAAGGCATTCCCTTCAATGAATTTTAGGTGGAATCCTAAGATAAAACAATGATATATGTTATTTATACTAATCCAACAAATAGGTTATTCAATTGATTTCTTCCCCATGGTCTATTAGCATTCCTTTCAAATATCTGAATCTTTAGGTCAAAGGGATTTCAGTCTACTAGGGTGAAACACAACTTATGGATCTCCTTGGTTGAGTATGATTGATCTGGGGACCTTTGTTATCATGAATACAATATATTTCAACAACATTGAAATAGAATGTAGTATTCACCATATGAATATTCCCATATACAAAGGCTCTATATTTATCTCTGGATATGGATATGAAGGCTTGGAATTCGTCAATATCAACCTATATACCATAGAAGGTCTCTACGACCACTATGTATACCTCATACATGAGGATAAAATTGAGGACTCCTTGAGAATCTCATGAATATATTCTATCATGATAAGGTCCTCATGGAATTATATCCATGTAGTTATGTATATGTTGTGCTTTAACATGCCATACTTCCATTCCAAAATCACATTTTTATCCACAATGGGGAATTCTTTGGCAGGATGCATAATGAGTGATGCTAGTTTAACCCCAAGATTTATATCCAGTTCTCGAAAATTCACACTTCTCATCATATAAATATCAAAACCCACTATTTAATGTCTTTCATCTTGTTGAAGACTGACATTAGCATGGAGTGATCGATCACAATTCCACTACGACTATTCAGATTAGAAAAATTGCATTGTCAATGTCTATATTGTTTATGATGGACTGGGATATGAGAACCATGCATGTTGATATCTCTGAGACACCTACTGTCGGGTCTCAGAAGCATTAATGGCATGTATTGAAACACACATAGATATTTTTGATGGTTTACATTAATTCTAATGTTGTTTTGATGGTGTTTGGTTGTGGAACTCAGAGAGATTTCTTTATATTAAAAATTATTAGGGAAAATTAATGGATCTATCAACATGATAATTTTTCATCGATACATACTCCTTCTTATAAAAATATAATTCTTACATATCCTTGAAGTCCTAGGGTGATATACATAATTCAGGAGGCATGAAATCACAGATCATGTTGGGTAACGTTAGCATCAGGGGGGACATTGTTTTTCCAGGCAATTTTAGTGCCAACACTTCTGAGATGTTGAATAATATAGGGTGGGAGTATGGGAATGATAAATATAATGTACATCTATATCAAGTGTTTTGGTTTGGTCTTTTAATGGTTCAGTTCATTCTATGGGTGCAAGAGACTACCCTGTGAGCTAATTAGATATCATACTTATGAGTTTATAGTGGGAAACCATTGTCAGTTGACCTTAACCATTATTGTTTCAATCTGTAATGGTGGAGATATATCTCACCTATTATTGGACCTTAACCAATATAAAATATATATTATAAACATAGCCATGACATCAATATGGGAACATATATCATTGTTTGATGGTATGCCCATGGATCCCAAGGTAAGGGTAGTTGTCCCAACGATCTGTGCACTCAGAAAAATGGGAATTATTTCACTCTAAAAGAATCAAATACTCCTTCTATAGGGAACTAAGGAAATATATGGAAGCATTTAAATTCTTGATGTAATAGATTCAGGATCTAATGTTTGATAATGGAACTCTGGGAGAGTCTACCAAATGAGGGTCTGGATCCTAGCGAGGATCCATAGAAATATTATCTCATCTATGTGATTATTTTTTCCATGGAGGTACCTATCAAAATTTTACATGGATATGAGAAGCTTGATGGGGCTTCTCTATTTGGCGAGGCTCAACTGGATGATGGGAAAATATATAGTGGCTCTGGGGCTTCTACCTACATGGTGGCATCAATACCTTCCTTGGGGGTCCTTTTTTATGAGTAGGAAAAGGTTATGGGAATTCCTTATTTTCATATAATAAGGATTTATTTAGGTATTGGAACTTATAAAAAATCATTGAAAACACTAGGGAAGTTCTGTGAGATGATGGTAGGGTGTAGCACTGTCTTGGCATTCTCCAAAAACTACATTAGGATATCTTCCTAGGTTAGAGACATATCGAGTGGATATTGCAGGCTCATCCATTGAGAAACAAAGTCTAAATCCCCCACATTAGGCTTATGATTTCACATGAAGAGCATTATAGTTATTGTCTTGTGCATGGTTGATCTGAACTGGTAGAGAAACATAACATATAGGTCTTCCAAACTACTAATAGACCTGATGTGTAATTTGTTTTACCATATGAGTGTATGACCTTACATGGTCTAAATGAATCATTAGATCCTAGTGGAATCCTTTTACTCTTATATTACAAACATGCTTCCACACATTGAGATGATGTGGGATGGATGATTCTGTGGATCACACATATCTCTAAGGGGGTAGGGGGAATATATGATGCCTATAATATTAGGGTTCCATCATATTATCCACCCTTGTAGGATATGGAATGCCATCTGGTGTATCATCACCTATTTCTTCTCTAGGGCATTGAGGTGTTTGGTGATCAGGGAGATAAATCTGGCTTGGTGAGGTTCCTTATTTTTAAATGGATCCCTTACCACCAATGCATTGATGAAATCAACAAATTATTAATCATGATCAGCTGATTGTGGGGAGGATCGATCTAGATTTCATTGAATTTGATCTCATTGCTCAGGAAGATTTGATAGCTCATATTACATTCAATTACCATAAATAAAACCTTTTCTCTATCAATATGTGTGGGATAAATGGGATCAATCAAGAACAACTGGTTGAGAATGACCTTTTTCCTTCCCCTACCTCCCAAATGTTGGAAAAACATAATCCTATCAAGTACCACCATAGTCTAGGATCCACTCAACATGGAGCTCATAGATTATCTTTTTTCAAATCTATGAACTTTTAGGGAAAGGTGACAATTGTGGGATCAACCTCGATATTCATAAAAAATAAAATGTATCAAAGGCAACGTGAGGACCCTTACCCTTGATGGTGTTTCGATATATAGGAAATGATGCATATGTATCCCTAAGGCTGAGTTTCATCATTTACAGTCGAGTAAGGACATATTTACGAGATTATGTTTGATACTACATATCCCTAGGGGTAGATATTCCTTATCGGACCCTAGTTCAAAGTCCCAGTTCTAATGTATCTCTAGAAGGAAATAGTTATCAATAATGATACTCAGTTTCAAATACATGATATCAAATAATATGTTCGGTTGTCAAGCGATTGGGTCGAAGTAGAGTGAATCATTCTAATCATATCCCTATATTTTCACATATGGAGAAACCACCTCAATGATTATATGGAGCATAATGAGGCTCTTAATTCATCTACATTTTAGGGTATACTGGGAGTTGGGTGATGCAAGGTGCTGAAACACATTGAGTTCTTACAAATCAACCATGAACAATATTTATTCAATGTGGTTGAAGTGATCCCAAAATTTGAGGTAGACCAACCGATGAACAGTAAAGCAATAAATCTTTTTCCAGAGAATTTAGAGAAATCATACAACATGAACCATAGTGAGGGGCTTCGGGATGTCGAAGATGAATGTTGAATTTTCCTAGAACACACAAATCAAGAAATCTCAAAATAGATTCACCAATAGTCATTCATGATGAGTATAAGGGTCATGGTCTTTATTGGACCAAGCATCTATAGGTGCTAGTTATGTGATTGGTGGAGGATCCAATGTGGATTGGTGAAATGGAAAGATATACGGAAGATGAGACACAACCTATGTTTTCCATTTTCTTCTTCGTGGGGCATCTCTTGAAAGTGATTTAAAATATATCATTAAATACTTATAGGATTGAGTGATCATCAATTCCCCATGTACGAGTCTAGAATCACTCAAAGGTTACTCAAATGGGTACTCACAATTTGACACATTCCATATTATCACTTTGAGATCTTGGGTCGAGGTAGACAGGGAAACAAGTTATGATTGATAGGAATGCACCACGAGCCCTAGTAAGGAGGCCATGTCTCCATCCACCAACATGTACCCTTGATGGGGTTTGAGGATTATATGGATCTCGGGAATAGAGATGAAAAACATAAAAAAATGTGCCTCCCTCCCAATACTCTGATGTATATTATTGTGATGAAGGATCCATCATTGATATGACTTCCCCCTTAGAATCTAATTGGTTGATGAGATTGAAAATGAATTGATTTTTCCAATGATTTTTCCTTTGGAGTTGATGATTCTCCCTTATTCTCTATGATGTCTTATCATTTTGGGGAAATATTTTTTCATGATATGACCTCCATGTTGATGGATTGTTTCATGGGGAAGTCCACCGTATAGATCAGTTGGGATACAAGGATGTCCTCTATATCGAATATTTTCGATGCAAGTGGGAATTCCATTTTAATAATAAGGAAAATAGGGAGGAATTCCTTTATGACCATTAGTAAGGGTATAATAACTAACTCTATAATACTGGGTTGAATAATTTAGAGGTCCATCATGCATAGATCCTCCTATATATGAACTTCTCCTTTTTATTACCTATTAATATTTAATATTTTTTGGGATTGATCTCTATCCATTGGAACATATTCCTCCTATATAATTAAATTCTTCTCTCATTTTAATTTATTTCTATTTTCCATCAAATGTACCAAATGGTGAAGATTTCTTAATACAAAAACATGTCATAAAATCACTTTAGTTGCGGTATTTATTATATTATGATTAAGGTAAGTATTAATGTGTTTTTTTATATTTTTCATTGTAGGTTATTTTAATTTATTGTATATTATGATATATTTATTCATTAATTTTATAATTTTATGAAGAAATAAAATGTTTATTTAGGATTGAAATATATTAGAAATTTTTTCCTTATATTCTTGTGTTTTAGATGTTATTTTATAGGTTTACATTTTTATTATATATACCTTATCAACATGTATAATATAAATCCAACCCATTAGATATGAAAATTGTTTTAATGGTTAATATGTGTTTTTTGGTGTTCTTAAAGTATAAATAGGCCATTATTTAAATTTTCTAGTTGGTGTTCCTAACCCATAATGTTATTCTTATTTATTATACATAATATGTGATAAACACATTGTTTTATAAATAATAAAAAATAATAAACATATATTATTATTATTATTAATGGTATTTATATAGAGGTATTCTTATATATCATGTAAATATTTAATATGAGAATTAATATGTACTTCTGCATTGGTTTTGGTATAATTTATTCCATTATTTTATTAAAGAATGTAATGAGGATGAATAATTTTTATCAAATCATTTATCATATATTGTCATTCTGAAAAATTTAAATTATCTATATTTGGATTGATATAATTAATTTTTATAGTATTGTTATGAATATATAACTAATTATTTTTATTATTATTTATTCCATAGACTATTATTCTATTATATTGACTACATAAGTAAATAATATCATTATAATCAACAAAAAAATAAATGGTGGCTTTGGATTGTTAGTATATAACAATTATGAATATTTAATTGTTTATTTATACATAATATTTAACAACGTTATTGAATATGTTTCCATAATCATTGGAATTATTCTATCTATGTAGGTTTTTGCGTAGAAATTTAATGAATATTCAACTAGTTAAAAGATACATTGATATAATATTATTGAAATATATATATATATTCAATGTATTCTACATTGTATTATTTTTGAAAATTATTATAAATGTTCTAAATTATTGTAATTTAGGACTATTAATGAAATATATTTGTAGTACAAAATTCATATTTATATATTTCTTCGTATTTATAAAAATATAATAAATTTACAAAAAATATATTTATAATATGTTTTTACAACAATCAAGATAAATCTTATGAGTTCTTTAATGTGTTTCTTAAAAAAATTCCATTATAATATATGTTGGACTCAACTGTTTTTATAATCCCAATTTATATATTGGTAATTAAAAATTATATTTTGATAATCCGAAATCATATTTTAGTAATCCCAAATCATATTTTGACAATCCCAAAAAAAAACTTTAGTAACACTCAATCATATTTTAGTAATCCCAAATCACATTTTAGTAATCCCAAATCATATTTTAGTAATCCCAAATCATATTTTGATAATCCCAAATCATGTTTTCATTTAAGTGAGAACCATGTATTCATTCAATGTAATTATGTTTCATTAATGTTTCCTATTCCTATAGAGTAATATTCATATACTTTCAATCTCACTGCTTGATTGGTTAAGCTTACTGTGCAGAATTTATCTATGTACAAAGGTCACCGTTACAAGGTTACATCAACATGATCACCGTTACAAGGTTACAACTACATGATTACTATTTGAAGGTTACCACTACATGATTACAGTTACAATGTTACCTCTACAAGGTCATAATTAAAAGGTTACCATTACATGGTCACCGTTATATGGTTACCTCTACAAGGTCACAGATACAAGGTTACAATTATAAGGCTACCGATACAAAGTTACAGTTTGAAATTTACGATGTGCACCTACTGTTGAAGCCTAACGACATGAAGGCTACCGTTACCAGTCTACCAACGCTTATTCTTCCATAATTTTTCAATTTCTTAATATTATTATAATGGTTATATTTGATAAATTAAATGTTTCTGACATTAATTAATGATGATTGTAAACGTTTCAAGAGACAATACATGGGATAGTAAAAGGTACGAGAATGATTTCACGTGACCTACTCATTCATATTGTTGGATCTAAAATATAAAAGTAAAAGACCCCAAAATAGAAATAAGAGAAACATATATGTGGACATAATGAAAATCATGCATGAGAAGTGTGATAATGCTTTCTTGCCAGATCAAAAATCGGAACCATCCAGCATTAACACAAAAGAGACCCACAAGCATCACAAAGAACATTCTGGGAAAAACTCATTCCTGCCTTTTGTGCTTCATCAACCTTTGATCAAAATCTTAAGAAAAACAATGAAAGATATAACATGTAGTTGCGACACTCTGCTTTAGAAACAACTTCCAGAGATTGACTCGAACTTCAACATTTCTCATTCCAATTAGTCTAGAGCTGAACTGAAAAAATATAGAGCCTTCTAAACACTTTCCCATCATAACTACTCTATTGTGTTTATTTATTTTTCATCTTTGAGAAGCATGTCTTTCTATTTGTATCACACACTCTCTCCTATTCTTGAACTGGAGGATACTAATTGTTCTCACATCAAACTTCACCTTATATGAGTTTCCCACATATAACTATGGAAGAGACTGTGTGTGGTAGGTATTGTTTTTCTTTTCGTGGAAGAACAGTGGTAGAGGGTTTGTTCCCTGGACAGTTTGTGAAAATTATTTTAAAGCCCGATATAGGTTTTATATCATGTTTTAATATAAACTACATGGCGACTGTTGATCACCAAGTGGAGAGGATTGGGTATCGGCATGAGACTAAACCTCTTTTGTACATTGTTGTGCAAATCCCCATATATTCTGTTTTGATTTTATTCACTACATAGATTTGTGAAAACCTGAAACTATTTTTTCTTACACTTTGATAGTATGTTTTGGTTAGTGTTCTTATTTGTTTAATTTAGTAGAGTTGTTTCAAAAGTAGAATTGGTGTTCTGTATTGATTCATCTAAGGATTAATCACCCTTTGAGAAACCTATTGACCAATTGAACATTTCCATTTCTGTTGCCTTAATTAACTAGGCCATTTTTATATTGAGGGGTTTTTTATTAACCATTAATGTCACGACCCATCCTCGGGGCCTGTGCCGTGACTACCCCAAGCCCGCCTTCCATAGGCCAAGGGCTGGAGACTAGCACCAAGGCGTAAATCCCGATAAAAATGGAAGGCATTGCCTTTGTAAAGTAAACAAACACCACAGAGAAAGAAAGAAGAAGTATACACTAAGTAAAACTATGTACAATAGAAAGTGCGGCAATGTAGGTGCGCTAGAATACAAACCTGAACTGAAAGTAATGTAGAGTTGGAAAAGGAGGAACATCAACTGAAAAGTAAAACCACAACGTCGAGCCGTCCACTGGAAGTCCCACCTGAGGGGTGGGTACATATAGCCTCCTCCGGTCCTCGGGTCCATCCACCCGCTCCGAGTACGTCCCGCCCAGTGGTCCACCTCCAGGTACCATCCTGCTCTGATAGCCTCTACCACGATCAGCGTTGTCCATCGTCTACAACCAACACAACGTAGTGCGAGAATAGCCCGTGTAGGGGTGAGTATACGCTACTCAATAGGGACCCCGAGACCCCCGAAGGACTCCCAGAATCCACAAAGATAATCCACAAAGGAAAGATACAATCACGAAGTAACATCCGAAACTACTTAGTTATATGCCCATACATATACTTAAGTAATCAATTTCCGTTCAGTTCCAACATTCGATCCCACGTACAACCCAGTCCACACTGGAAATCATAACCCAATCCACACAGGAAAGCATAACGTAATCCACACAGGATAAAAAGTCAATCTTATCGAAGGTAAGGATTGAAATTCAAGACTCAACTCACATAGGTATAATTCATCATAAGATGATAGAGATGATCAGATGTAGCCAATGATTCATCTAATCCATCATACCCACACAGGATCGATAGGTACTAACCCCTGCAATGACCCACAAAGGATCGATAGGTTCTAACCCACGCAATGGCCCACACAGGATCTGACCCACACAAGATCAATATGTGTGGGCCCAGACAGGACCACTGAGCACTAACCCACACAGTATTGGTAGTACTAATCCAGGTAGGATGTCTGAGTGATGTAGTCGTCTTCGTCGAATCAACAGAGGATTTATGTACAGTCGTCATTGTCGTCGTAGTCGTAGCCAGCTCTAGGGTTCCCACACATAGCACATTCGTTTTGGGAGGGTACGCTCCACGTGCCAAGGGGGTCATACATCAACTGACACAATGTCTGGAGTTGATGTATCTCAATGTTCTATCTCGACAAAAGAAACCCAACGTGACAGACGGCGCGTCAATCGGACGCACAGTCTGGGAGTTATTGGCTTTTTAGTTACAGGGTCCCAGTTGGGTTTTAAGTCAAATCCAACCCGACCACACTCCAACTGCATCCAAACCTCGAGCAGAGTAAGCCAAAAGGTCCACCTCACTAAGAGGAATCCATCAAAGTCGACGGCACATCAATTAGACGTACGGATCTCAATTTATAGGTGTTTCCGCTCCGAGGGCCCGGTTGGTTTCCTATACGAACCAACCCGGCCGAACTGAAGGTTCTCAAAAACATTGATTGTAATATACCTAAACGATCGTCTCTATCCGAGGATCACATCGTAGATAACGGTACGACGATCGGAGGTATACAGCTCATGTTATGGGAAAAATACTGAAAGAGGTCCAGAAATAGGGGTTTCCGGCCCGGTCCGACCCGGCCCGATACCCCCTGGGTCGGCTCGAACCGGTTCGATCCGACCCGGGTCCAGGTCCAGCCCACTTGGGCGTGGCCCGGCCCGACCCGGCCTGGCGCTCTTGGCCCGGGTGGCATGGACCGGCGGCTCGGCCGAAACGACAGAGCGAAGGGGGGGGGCGCTGCCCCCCTGTTGTGTAACCGTGGCCCCCATGTGGGGGGCCGCTCCTGTTTGCCAGTCGGATGTTACGACCCTCGACATTCTCAATGACCAGACCACTCGGCTGTTCTGCAGTGCTGCTACCGCGGGACCCCACGGTCCCTCCCTCCAGCTCCGGCGCCGACTGCCGGAAGCCGACGGCAGCATCCTGCTCCGCCGCGGCCGAAGGCCGCGGCCTCTTCGAGGTTCTCCGGTGCGGCGCAATGGCGCCATGGCTTTCTTCATCCCCAATGCCGCGGCGCAACGACACCGCACTCCTTTTCCGTGGTTCCCTCATTTCTGCGCGGTGCGTTGGTACCACACCACCTCCGTTCCAATCCGCGATGTAGGATAACAAAAATAAGGGAGGGGGTCGGTTGTGTTTGTGCAGTCCGGCCCCCTCCCGTTAATCGATCGCAAGCAGAAAAATGTTTATTGATGAATGGCCAAAATTATTCACAACATAAAACTAAACCCCTACCTCATGCATTGTTGAATGAAGGATCGTCGCGGAATTGAACGTCACGGAAGAAGGTTCCGTAAACATTGACGAAGATCATCCGAGGAGGAATGGTGTCTCGCTTCCTTTGACGTGGGATGAAGGAATGAAGGAATGCGCATCCATGTTTTTTGCGTTCTTCAAGGAAGATGATGAACTCCAAGACTTAGAGCCTCTTCCCCCAATCCTCTCTCAACAAGCTAACAAAAATAATAGAATACTTGTTATTCTTATTTTATTATAACAAGCCATGAATTTAAATTTTAAAATTCAAATGCTTAAATCCCAAAATTAATGGCACGTTTTAATGTGAAGGAATTAACTTCATTTAATACATGGGGGTTCAAAGGGTAGGAGTAATGGGGGGTTAGATAATTTGAAGAGGTGGAGTTAATGTGGCCCCCAGCACCCTCTTGTCCTCTCATGGGTAGTTCCCCAACTTCCACTCAAAGGATATAACCACTTAAAAAGAAATAAAATTTTAGCTCAATTTTATTTCACTTTCCACAATTTTTATAAACTCCTCCCAAGAAAATGAAACCCCAGTAAAGGTCTTCTTAAGAAATTACCAGCGCTGCAGCTCCATCGGTGTCCTCGGATTTCAATTCCGAACACCGGTTCAAAAGTTAAGAAATCCCGCTCATTCGTTCACTGAACGTACCCGAGCTAAACTTCAAATGATTATTTCGGGTACTCCAGGCCTCGGAATCTGGTGCCGTCAGAATCTGCGTTCTTGAAAAATCCCTAAGAAAAATTAAGAAAAAATTTCCCCTGAATTTTACGGGACATTACATTACTCCCACCTCAGGACATTACGTCCCCATAATGATACATCATAAACTAGGGAAACAAATGTTGGTTTTGTGCACGCATCTGTGCCACCAGCTCACAAGTTCTCTCCTGGAGGTTCTTGTGCTTCTATCTGATGTGTACTAGAGAAATCGACTGTCCACGTAGGACCCACTCTTTTCGATCCTCGATCTCCACTGGGACCTCCACAAAAGTCTCCCCATCATCAATGTCCAACTCCCCATGGTCAATGATATGCATCAGGTCATGTACGTATCTCATTAGTTGAGATACATGGAAGACGTAGTGCACCTGGTGTAACCGAGGTGGTAAAGTAAGGCGATAATCCACCACGCCAATCCTACTGATGACCTAGAATGGTCTGATGAAGCATGGAGACAACTTTCCGCATTATCCAAATCTTCGTAATCTACGTCGAGGTGGACCCGTAAGAATATGTGGTCGCCATCCTCGAACTCTAGTGGCCTCCGCCTCCTATCATCATAAGACTTATGCCGGCTATGAGCTTTCCTCATCCGCTCCTGGATGACCTGGACCTTCTCCATCGTGGCCTGGACCATCTCCAGTCCCACAGGTGCTGACTCCCCATGGTCTTTCCAGCATAGCGGTGATCAGCATGGTCGGTTGTAAAACGCCTCGAATGGTGCCATCCCGATGGTGGAGTGGTAGCTGTTGTTGTATGCGAACTCTACCAAGGGTAGATGATCCTCCCTGCTGTGACCAAAGTCTAGGACACATGCGAGGAGCATGTCCTCGAGATTCTGAATGGTCCTCTCCGTCTGACCATCCGTATGAGGGTGAAAGGCGGTGCTCAGACATAGATGCGTCCCGAATGCCTCCTGCAACCCCTTCCAAAGCCGGTAAGTAAAGTGGGAATCTCGATTGGAGACGATAAATGATGGCACACCATGAAGCCGTACAATTTCCTGAACATAGAGAAGTCCCAAGATCCCTACTTAGCCCTGCTCTCTGATGGGTAATAAGTGATCTGACATGGTGAGTCGGTCGACAATCACCCAAATGGAGTCGTGACCTCTGGAAGTGTGTGGATGTCCAGTCATGAAGTCCATAGATATCCCATCCCACTTCCACTCCGGGACCTCCAATGGTTGTACCAAGCCTCTTGGTACCCGGTGCTCTGCCTTCACCTGCTGACAGTTGAGGCATCGAGAAACGAACTCTGCCCCAACCTTGTTCATACCCAACCACCAGAGTCTCAGGTACATCTTCTCGCAGAAGGACCTGAACCTGAGGAAGCGATGATGGCTCGAGTTCCTCCATTACTATGACTTTGAGATAGTATATACCCCTGGAAAGGGGAATGTAGTAGTCGATGCTCTCAGCAGGAGGACGGGCATTCAGCTACTTGGAGAGGCGACGGATCAGCTAGCCGCTTTGCAAATATCCTTGGTGGATAGTGATGGAGCAGCCTTTCTACTGTCACTCACAGTCACTCCTCCACATCTACATCAGGTCAGAGAGGCACAACATGGGGATGTTGATTGTGAGACGTGGAATGCATAGATATCGGTATGACAGGCACCTGATGGATTATCTACGGGAGGAGAGCACGTCATCATTTTTAGAGGACGTACCATGGTACCAGCTGATTTATAGGAGGAGGTGATGAGGGAGTTTCACACTTCCTCTTTAGAGAATTTGTCACGACCCGTCCTCAGGGCCCGTTCTATGACTACCCCAAGCCCGCCTTCCATAGGCCAGGGGCTGGCGACTTGCACCATGTAATAATCATCGAGTCTACTCCCGTAAGAGTCTCAAGTCGTAAAGATCGAGCCAACGGCTCTGTCGGAATCTCCGAGCTCTGAACAAGGGCAGCGGCTATGAAAGAATGACTCACTCTTGTGTCTATATGAACTGCAGCAAGGGTGGAATAGACAGAGACGATACCTCGAATCATCTCGGGCACACTGTGGTCATAGGAATCCGCTTCCTGAAGTTGTGCATACCTCTGCCCGCCAACTCCCTATGGTCGGGGTGGACCTCCTGGTGGTGGTGGTGGTAGATCCTCAAAGCGTCGCCCACCACCTACTGCTCGGCCAGCTCCTCTGCCTCGTCTGCCTGCTCCCTGTAGACCGCCACGGTCGTCCCTCTGCCTCTGCCTGGGTGGTCCTTAAACCATCTGCTGCTCCTCGTAATGGCGGGTCAGGCAGTCATGAGCCATGTGGCCCTGACCGCCGCATGTGTAGCACTGTATACCCCTCGTAAGACTGGCTCTGCGCTGGGTTCCCCTCACCATTGAGCCAGTGTCCTGAGGTCGTCTGCCTAAGGGTCTGGTCCACCTGGACCCTTGTGTCATCCGTCGACTGTCAGCTACAGAAGACTCTGCTACGTGCCGCCCTGTGGTAGGTCTCGCTGCTGATGTAGGCTAAGAAAGGAAGCTCTCAATGAGAAGGGCTCGCTCTAGTACCCCGGCCTATGTCGGAATGCTGAGGGAGATCAGTGATGCCCTAATCTCATGCCCCAATCCCTGTTCGAAGGTCCGGGCCCGAACGAATGGGTCTCGTACCATGTCTGTCGAATTTCGTGAGAGATCGGTAAAACATGACGAGTACTGGGTGACCGTCAAGTTGCCCTGCCGCAGCTGTAGTATCTCCTGGATGCGCACCGCACGGAGGGTGGCTGGGAAGAAGTCTGAGTGGAAGAGGCTGTCAAAGTCCATCCAGATGATAGATGCCTCATCGTGTACCTGGAACATCAAGATCCACCATCTGCCTCCTGCTGCGTGCAGGAGACTCGCTGCAAGGATCACCATGAGGTCTGCTGGTGTCCCTACCAAACAGAAAAATCGTACAACTGCCTCCAGCCAATCCTCGGCTGCCTGGGGGTCCGTCTCCCCGTGGAACCTGGGCGGTCGCTAACTCTGAAACTCATGCAGTGCCCCAAGGCAACGTTCATTCTCAGCTGCTGGGGCTGGTAGAATCGGTGGCTCAGCAGGTGGAGGTACTGTCGGTGCCCCTGCTGTCAAAGGGCCCTGTACCGAGGCCTCGTCTCTTAGTGGTCTATCATCCCGCACAACGCTCGGAACCCTAGCTGGCTGCCGTCATGGGGCCATCCTGAAAGGAAATAAGTGTTCCACGATCAAACAGTATACCTGGTGAGCTGACACAAAGTAATCACCAAGAAAACTTGAATCACACATGCAATCAATGTTTTCGTGCATTAAGTCCGAAATCAGAAGTCAGTGTCCTGGTGTACGGATACGTCGGCCACCACACCAAAACTAGACTCCATGGACTGATAACCACACCCAATATCCTTAACACTATTGCTTCACATAGAATAAAGATCAGAGTAATAATATTTGTGGTAGAACTGACTCCTCTGATACCAATTTGTCACGACCTATCCTCTGGGCCCATGTCGTGCCTACCCCAAGCTCACCTTCCATAGGCCATGGGCTGGAAACTAGCACCAAGGCATAATTCCTGATAAAAAGGAAAGGCATTTCCTTTGTAAAGTAAACAAACAACACAGAGCATGCAAGCAAAAGTAAACACTAAGTAAAACTAGGTAATATAGAAAGTGCGTAAAAGTATGTGGGCCAGAATAAAAACCTGAACAGAAAGTAAAGTACACATGGAAAAGTAAGTACAATAACTAAAAATTAAAACCGCAATGTCGAGATGTCCACTGGAAGTTCCACCTGTGGGGTGGGTTCAGATAGCCTCCTCAGCTCCTCGGGTCCAGCCGTCCGCTCCGAGTACGTCCCGACCAGTGGTCCACCTCCAGGTATCGACCTGCTCCACAATCATAAACCACGATCAGTGTTGTCTGTCGTCTGCAACCAACACAACGTAGTGCGGGCATAGCCCACGTAGGGGTGAGTATAGGCAACTCAAAAGGGACCCCGAGACCCCCGAAGGTCTCCCATAATCCAAAAAAGATAATCCACAAAAGAAAGATACAATCATGAAGTAACATCCAACACTACTTAGGTATATACCCATACATAAACCTAAGTCATCAATTCCCATTCGGCTCCAACATCCGAGCCCAAGTACAACCCAGTCCACACAATAAATCATAACCCAATCCACATAGGAAATCATAACGTAATCCACACAGGATAACAAGTCAACTTATCTAAGGTTAGGATTGAAAGTCAAGACTCAGCTCACATAGGTATAATTCATCGTAAGAAGATAGAGATGATCAGATGTAGCCACTGATTCATCTAAGCCGTCGGACCCACCCATGATCGATAGGTACAAACCCCCGCAATGACCCACAAAGGATCGATAGGTACAAACCCCCGTAATGACCCACAAAGGATCGATAGGTACTAACCCCCGCAATGACCCACACAGGATCGGTATGCGCTGGCCCACATAGGACCGCTGAGCACTGACCCGCATAGGATCTGACCCACATAGGATCGGTAGCACTGATCCATGTAGGATCGCTGAGTGATGTAGTCTTCGTTGTCGAATACATGAAGGATTTCTATACAGTCGTCGTCGTCGTCGCAGTCGCAGCCAGCTCTAGGGTTCCCGCACACAGCAAGCTCGTTTCGGGAGGGTCCTCTCCACGAGCCAATGGGCTAATACATCAACTGACACAAATTCTAGAGTTTATGTATCTCAAAGTTCCTTCATGACAAAAGAAACTCAACGTGATAGATGGCATGTCAATCGGACGCCCGGTCTGAGAGTTATTGGCTTTTTCATTCCAAGGGCTCAATTGTTTTTAAGTCAAAACCAACCCGACCGCACTCCAACTGCGTCTAAACCTCAAGAGAAGTAACCCAAATGATTCGTCTCACTAAGAGGAATCCATCAAAGTCGACAGCATGTCAATCGGACGTTCAGAGCTCAAGTTATAGGTGTTTCTGCTCCGAGGGCCCGGTTGGTTTCGTGTACGAACCAACCCGGCTGAACCCAAGGTTCTTCCAAACCTTTAGTGTAATATACCAAAATGACCTTATCGATTCAAGGATTGCATCACAGCTGACGGTGCGACGATCGGAGGTCCGTACCCCATGTTATGGGCAAAAGACTGAAAGAGGTCCGGAAATAGGGGGTTTGGGCCCGGCCGACCCAGCCCGATACCCCCTGGGGAGGCCCGAACCGGGTTGACCCAACACGGGTTCGGGTCCGGCCCGCTTGGGTGAGGCCCAGCCCAGCCGGGGCATGGAACGGCTTTACCTGGCCGGCCCGGCCTGGCGCGCTCAGGCTGGCCGGCGTGGCCAGGCGGCTCGGCCGAAACGGCCGAGCCAAGGGGGGTGCTGCCCTCTTGTTGTGTAACTGCGACCCCCATATGGGGGGCCGCTCCTGTCGGCCAGCCGGGGGTTACGGCCCTCCGCCTTCTCGTTGACCGGCTGTCCCGGCTGGTCGTCCGTGCTGCTGCTGTGGGACCCCATGGTCCCACCCTCCTGCTTCGACGCCAGCGGCCGGAAGCCAGCCGCAGCTTCCTGCCCCGCCGCGGCCTTGGTCTGACCGGCACGGCGCGACGGTTCCGCAGCGTTTTTTGTCCCCAACGGTGCGACACGACTGCAACATGCTCCTTTTTCGCGGTTCCATCATTTCCTCTCGGTGCGTCGGCACCGCGCCATCTCCGTTCCAATCCGCAACGTAGGACAACAAAAATAAGGGAGGGGATCGGCCGGGTTTGTGCGGTTTGGCCCCCTCCTGTTAATCGATAGCATGTGGCTAAAAGTTTATCGATGAAAGCCCAAAATTATTCACGACATAAAAAAACCCCCTACCTCGTCTATTGTTGAACGAAGGCTCGTCACGGAATTGAACGTCGTGGAAGAAGGTTCTGTACATGTTGATGGAGATCATCCGAGGAGGAACGGTGTCTCCCTTCCTTTGACGCGTGATGAAGGAAAGAATGAATGCGCTTTAGTGTTCTTCACGTTCTTCAAGGAAGATTATGAACTTCAATACTTAGAGAATCTTCCCCCAATCCTACCTAAACAAGCTAACAACAATATTAAAATAAGTGTTATGCTTATTTTATTATAACAAGCCATGCATTTAAATTTTAAAATTCAAATGCTTAACTCCCAAACTTAATGGCATGTTTTAATGTGAAGGAAGTCACTTCATTTAATACATGGGGGTTTAAAGGGGAGGAGTTATGGGGGTTTAGAGAATTTGAAGAGTTGGAGTTCATGTGGCCCCCACCACCCTTTTATCCTCTCATGGGTAGTTCCCCAACTTCCACTCAAATGATATAACCACTTAAAAAGAAATAAAATTGTAGCCCAATTTTATTTCACTTTCCACAATTTTTAAAAACTCCTCCCGAGAAAATGCAACCCCAGTAAAGGTCTTATTAAGAAATTACAGGCACTGTGGTTCCATCGGTGTCCTCAGATTTCGATTCCGAACACCGGTTCAAAATATAGGAAATCTCGCTCGTCCCTTCACTGAACGTACCCTAGCTAAAGATCAGAAGATTATTCCGAGCACTCCGGGCCTTGGAATCAGGTTCTGTCTGAAAATTTGTTCTTGTAAAATCCCAAAGAAAAATTAAGAAAAAATTTCCCTTGATTTTTATGGGACTTTAAAATAATGTTTTTAATAGAAATTTTAATTGGAACTCAATTCACCCGCACTTGATTATCCACTGTAACCAACATTTGGTATCAAAGGGTTTTATCCAGTCTGAAAATTCATTTCAAATGTTATTTTTGTTGTACCTTAATGATCATTAAATTTCTGCCATATCTAAATGTTTATTTCTTTAAAATTTATATAACTATAGAAAATGGAGTTGAGGGTGCAGATATTAATAGTCCACCTTTAATTAATGGTAATAACAATGCTCAATGGAAATTAAAAATGAAAATGTATCTAGAAAGCATGTGACCTGAAATCTAGGACACAATTGAGGAACAACTTACATTACCTACCACTGCTAGGGTCACATGGTCTCAGCTGACTAAAGATTAATATAACAATAATTGTAAAGCATTAAATGATTTGTACTATTCTATAGGTGATGAGGAATTCAGTAGAATATCAACTTGTAAAAATTCATATGAAATTTTGGATACATTAGTTATTTCTCATGAAGGAACAACAGATGTTAAAGAAATGAGATTAAATAAATACACTATTAAATATGATAACATTAAAATGAAGCCTGATGAACTCATTTCATACATGTATCCTAGGTTTAATGAGATAGTTAATACTATGAGTCTACTTGGGAAACTAATGGATAACAAGGACCATATTATGAGACTGCTTTGATGCCAACCTGACAGATGGAGAGGGAATTCTGTTTCTATCTGAGAATATTGTGACATAGACAAACAAACATTTAAGGAACTAATTGGAAAGATTATGATGTCTGTAAAAGAACATAAGGTGAATTAAGGAATATATAAAAAACCAAGGAATAAAATTGTAGCATTTAAGACTACTACCTTAAAGAACAAAGATAATGAAACATTTCAGGATCCTATAGACACTTACACACATGAAGAATCAGAAAGTGATTAAGAGATGGCTCATCTTACTAGAATATTCAAAAAATTCTACCAAAAGAAAAATTATTTAGGAACTGAAACTACAAGGGAAAGTTTGATAGTAATGGACAATGGAAGAAATATAGAAATTGGAATGACAATTCAAATGAAATAATCTACTATGAGTGAAAACGAAAAGTTCATGTGATGGCAGACTGCCCCAAGATAATATTATGGAGGAAATATAAAGATAAGGGAAAAGGATATAAAAAGGCTATGAAATCTACATGGAGTGCTTCAGAAGACAGCTACTGTGGATCTGATGATTCTGATAGTTAACGGAACAATCATACCAACTTATGTTTCATGAAAAAAACATCTGAGGTAACTCTCAATTTCCCTATTCCTAATGATTATTATTTTGGGAATGAAGGTGAATCAAACAATGATGAAAATACAAATAATGATAAACTATTTGAATATTGTGGACTGTTTGAGGATGTCGTTAATGAACTCAAGGATAAATATAAACTATTGAAAAGACATCAGGCCCTAAATGAGATTTGTAAATCTGATCTGTATATTGAGAATGAAAAATGTGCTCAGTTGTTAAAAGAAAATACTGAACTAAAATAATCCAATTAACATTTAAAGAGAGATCTCGAAAAGATTACTACTAGTAAAGATACCTTGAATTAATTTCTATGACAATAGATTGCCCCAAAATATACAACTGGTCAAGGATATCAACCAGGACCAAGAATGTTTATTAAAGCTGAATTTGTTTAAAAATCTGGACAATTCATAGCTACTTCATGTTATGGACCATTTCATGAAAAACAAATCTCTAGTAGACAAAAAAAATTGTTTATGTCTCAAAGTATATCTACTTATTATAGAAAATCGATGAAGAAAATACGGGTTCCCAATATTTTATATGCTAACCTCTCTAGGCCCAAGTGAATCTGGGTACCAAAGTTACCCCATGCTTAATCTGTTTTGTAGGGATGTAGCTTAAAGTGTTCGTGTAAAGCTCTATGGTACTAGGATAGTGGATGTTCAAGACATATGACAGAAGACTACTCATGCTTTATGAGCCTAACCAATGTTGTTGGTGGAAATATAACTTTTGGTGATAATTCTAAAGGTAAAATCATCAGCATATTCCAGATTGGGGACCCTAATAATGTATTAATTTCCAAATTACTTTATTATGATGGGTTAAAATAATATCTTCTACGTATTTGTCATTTGAGTGATGATGTTTTTAATGTAAAATTTGAGAAATATTCATGCAATTTTTTTAATTATAAAATTGATTTAGTATTTACTGCTTTCAGAAATGAGAATGTATATGCGGTTGATATGGATTCATTAGTTAAGAAAAAAGTTTCTTTTTTAAATGTGTTTTATAAGGAATCCTGGTTGTGGCATAGAAGACTAGGACACTACAATGTGCACTCACCTGGAAAACTGACTAGGAAATGATTAGTTAGAAACTTACCTAATTTGGAATTCCCTCTTAACAAAGTGTGTAATCCTTTTCAAAAGGGAAAACAACAAAATGTTTCTTTCAAACCAAGTAAGGAAGTTTCTAATCCTCAACTTATTGAGTTGGTTCACATGGATTTTTTTGGACCATCAAGTGTTTCATGTCTAAATGGGAAGAACTATGTTTATGTTAATTTAGATTATTTTACTACATACACTTGGGTATAATTTCTTGCTCACAAAAGTGAAGCTTGTTCTTACATTATCAAATACTCCATGTCTATAGAAAATCATAGTGGACTTAGAATCAAGTCCTTGAGATGTGATCATGGCTGTGAGTTTGAAAATCAAGTGGTTGAATCTTATTGCTTACACAATGGATATAGTCAAAACTTCTCTGCCCCTAGAATAGCTCAACCTAATGGAATCATATAAATAAGAAATAGGACACATCATGAGATATCTAGGAAAATTATCAAAGGATATAATTTTCCAATTTACTTTTGGGCTGAAGCTATCAATACAACTTGTCACATTATCAATAGATTCTTGATTAGACAAATTCCTAAGAAGACCCCTTATGAACATTGGAATAATAGGAAGCCTATGGTTAACTACTTTAGAGTTTTTTGTATCAAAGTCTTTATAATTAACACTAAGGACAATCTTTACAAATTTTCTTCAAAAAGTGATGAAGGAATCTTCTAGGATACTCAATCTGATTTATACCCTATAGAGTATTCTATAATAAATCCAAATGTGTGGAAGAGTCAGTTAATGTCAAATTTTACACGACTGATCCATATGAACTCAGAAACTCTGCAGAATATATTTAGTATGATATGTCAATTGTAGACCTTAATGATAATGATAGTGAATCTCCTGTTAAATTAACCAGTTCTAGGAATCTTCCAGAATCCTTAACAGTTGAGTCTGAACCAATAGACAACCATGAGGATTCTATTTCAACTCTTTCTAGAGGTATTAGTACTCTCCATAATCATCTTTTAGATGTTGTAGTAGGTGATTTAAAACGAGTGACACAAACCACAGCTTCTTTGAGAAACCAAGTTGAACATCAAGATTTTCGTTCCAGATTGAACCAAAAAATATTAATTATGCTATGAATGATGAATTTTGGGTAATAGCTATGAATGAATAATTAAATTAGTTTGAAAGAAACAAATATTGGGAATTAGTGGATAGGATTATGTAAAATTTGAAAATAGGCACTAAATGGGGTTTTAGGAACAATTTTGATGATTCTATAAATTCAAATAGAAATAAGGATATACTAGTTTCAAAAAGATATAGTCAAGAAGAAGGGATAGACTATGAGGAATCATTTTCTCCTATAGATAGACTAGAAGCCATTAGGATACTACTTGCTTATGGAGCTCATATAAATTTCAAACATTATCAAATTGATGTCAAATGTGAATTTCTAAATGGATATATAATTGAAGATGCATTTGTTGAACAACCCCCTGGATTTGAAAATCCCCATTTTCCAAATCATGTTTATAAACTGTCTAAAGCCTTATATAGTCTAAAACAAGCTCCATGAGCATGGTATGATAAACATAGTTCTTTTATTATTTCAAAAGGTTTCACAAAATGTATAGAATATGTCACTCTCTTTATTAAAAGGATTTCCAACGATATTTTAATAGTATAAAATTATTTAGATGATATAATTTTTTAATCTTCTAAACATTTGTTATGTACTGATTTTTCAACAATGATGCAAGATGAATTTGAAATGAGTTTAATGGGGGTACAAAAATATTTCCTTGCATTTAAAACTTTTCAAAACAAAGGTAGTATTATTTTCAATCAAAATAAATATACAAAGGATATTTTAAAACTTGTTTTTATAGTATTAAAATAGTGATACACCTATGAGTACAACTTGTAAATTAGATGCTGATGAAACTGGAGAACCATGGGATCAAACCAACTGCAAAGGTATGATTGGTATTCTTCATTATCTTACTACTAGTAGTCATGATATTATGTCCAGGGCATGCATGTGCGCTCGATTTCAAGACAATCCCACATAGTCTCACTTAAATGCTGTTAAAAGGATTTCTAAATATCTCAAATATACTATAAATTTAGAACTATTTTATCCATGAGGACAACCATTTGATTTAATAAGTTATTCAGATGCTAACTTTTCTGGTTTCAATTTATACAGAAATAAAACCTCTGGAACATGTCCCATTTTAGGCAAGTCACTAGTATCATGGTGTAGTAAGAAACAAAATTATGTTGCATTATCTTCTGAAGAGGCTGAATATATAGATGTGGGTAGTTGTTGTGCTCAAATTATGTGGATAAAACACAATTTACTAGACAATGGATATCAATTCAAACATGTCTCTATAAACTGTGACAACATAAGTGATATTTACACCTCTAGGAATCAAGTATCTAATGCTAGGAAAAATCATATTGACGTAAGAAATCACATAATGAGAGATCATTTTCAAAAATGTGATATCACTCTTGAATTCAATGGTACTGAACCCCCATTGGCTGATATATACAAAAAGACATTGAATTCTGAGAGGTTAAATTACATCAGACATGAGTTAGGTATGATAAAATGTTACCAATAGAACATCACCATTAAACCTCACTGTTAGAACCTTACCGCTTACCCTCAATGATAGAACCTCACCATTAAACCTCACTATTATCACCTCACCATTAAACCTCACTATTAAAACAACACCATTGAACCTCATTTATAGAACCATACCGATAGGACCTCACCGTTAGTACTTATAGATACCTTATTACTGATAGACATTCGAAGTCTTGGACATTTTGTTTTGTGTGCTCTCAAAAAGAATCTGAAATATTTTTCTGTTATTATTTACTTATTTTATTTTTTTTTCAATCTCTAAATGATAAAATAAAACACAGATAACATCTTGATCAACATCAAACCTTCTCCCGAATCTCTTTCTCTCAAATCATAGAACCTAAACCTATACTGAAACCTTGACCCACTAAATATCGATGGAAAGAGTCACAAGGTCATTGGTTGATGATAAAGGAGACACACCTAATCCTAAGAGACCTAGAGCCAAGTCAGGTAGTGGCTACCATACAGTGGAAAAGGTGCTAAACCAACATTTATCAAACAGGGAGATATTAGCTGAGGAGGAATTAAGTTCAGTTTGGTTACTGTCAAGCCGGTCATTAGTGCTTAAGGCACTGGAAGCTCAGGGCTTGGTTGAATGTCTTTCAAACAACAATGGGCCTTATTAAACGAAGTTAGTGAAGGAGTTTTATGAGTATTTGATGTTTGGAAGGTCTGAGAATGAGCACTAGATGACTTCCAGAGTAAATGGTGTAAATGTATGTCTCTCTAGTTGCAGTTCCTTAGACTCTCAGGTCATTTCGATTACTATGGAAATTCATAAGCATATGGGAGACAATCTAAGGGATGTTTCCCATTATTAGAAGGCCATCAAGGTTCATGTTGACTTCTACTACAAGTGGGTTTAAATTAAGCATCATATGGATGGCCAATTCATGTTGCTGTTGGAAAACATAAGGATCCCCCCTGTCACTCAGGCCTTTAAGGATCAAGTTAGAAGACTCAGGGAATTGACTCCTATTTTGGGAAAATTCTGGGAGAATAAGGATGATTTTATTTCATCTATGGATAGAGGTGGAAGTATCATTATGTAATTCAAGAATATTCTCTTGCAATTCCTCCATATGGACTGCACTCCCGTCATAGTTCCTCCTACTCCGCCTGCTTCTTCAGTAGCTTCATGTTCCACCAGTGCTGCTCATTTGATGACTCTTGCCCAGGCCATCAAAACTTTTAACCCCTTGATTCTTCATAGATCTACTCATTATTGGTCTGGTGATGCCTCAGTGTCTTCTCCACTTACACTACTAACTGGCATCCCTCGGCCTATCCCTCCACCTTCAAAACCTATATCCTGAGTTTCCAAGGAAAATAATCATATGGGAATATCATATGTGGATTGAGTGTGGACTTTCTTACATTATAAGGATTCATGTTATCTTTTTTTATTTTTTTTACTACTTTTTCATCAATTCAAACACTCTATTTTCTCTATTTTTGTTATCTATAGATTTTTTAATCTCAAAGGGGGAGAAAATATTAAAAGTGGATAAGTCCTTCACAGGGGAAAAAATATTCAACACTTATACCTAGAAATACCAATGTAATTAGAAGATGTGTTTAACATTGATCCAGAACACTTAAATCTAATTGTTCAATGACATAATTTGTGATATCAAAAAAGGGGGTATTGTTGTACTCAGCTATTTTGATAATACCAAATCATATTTTAGTAATCCGAAATCCTATTTTGGAAATACCAAATCATATTTTATAAATACCAAATAATATTGTGATAATCCCAAATCATATTTTAGTAATCCCAAATCATATTTTATTAATATCAAATAATATTTTAGTATTCTCAAATCATCCATTAGTAATCCAAAATCATATTTTGATATTCCCAAATCCTATTTTCATTTATATGAGAACCATTACTTAATTATATGCTAATTATCTGTCATTAATGATTCCTATTCCAATAGAGTAATATTCATATACTCTCAATCTCACTACTTGATTGGTTAATCTTATAGTGCAGAATTTATCTATGTACAGAAGTCACCGTTACAGGGTTACAGCTACGTGATCACTATTACAAGGTTACAACAACATGATTACCGTTACAAGGTTACAACAATAAGATTATTGTTACAAGGTTACCACAAAAATGGCACAGTTAAAAGGATACCATTTCATGGTCACCGTTATATGGTTACCACAACAAGGTCACAACTACAAGGTAACTGTTATAAGGCTACCAATACTAAGTTATAGTTTGAAATTGATGACGTGTACCTACTGTTGAAGCCTACCGATATGAAGGCTACCATTTCCAATCTACAGACGTTTATTCTTCCATTCTTGGTCAATTTCTCAATATTATTGTAACGGTCATATATGATAAATTAAGTGACTCTGACATTAATTAATGCTGATTGTAAATGTTTTAGGAGACAATACATGGGACAATATGAGGTATGAGAAAGATTGCATGTGACCTACTCATTCCTATTTTCGGACCTCATATATAAAAGAAAATGACCACAAAAGATAAAAAAGAGAAATATATACACGGACATAAATAAAGGGTTGCATGAGAAGTGTGATAGAGCTTACTTGTCAGATCAAAAAGCCAAACCATCCAGCATTAACACAAAAAAGATGGACAATCTTCACAAAGATAATTCTTGGATAAACTCATTCTTACCTTATGTGAATTATCAAATCATGATCAGCATCAGAAGAAGAACACTGAAAGCTAGAACCTGGAGTTGCGATACTCTATTTTGGAAACAACATCCAGATATTGACTCAAACTTTAACATTTCTCATTACAGGGAGTCAAGAATTGAACTGCAAATACAAAGAGTCTTCTAAAATATTTATCATCAGAACTACTCTATTGATTTTCTTTCTTTTTCATATTTGAGAAGCGTATGTGTCTGTTTTTATGAAAAACTGCCTCCTATGCTTTAACTGAAGGATACTAACTATCCTCACAAAAAATATAACCTCATCTGTGTTTCCCAAGTATAATTGTGCCAGAGACTGTGTGTGGTCTGTATTGTTTGTATTTCACACGAAGAATTGAGGTAGAGGGTGTGTTCCCTGGAATGTTTGTGAAAACTGTTGTAAATCCTGATACAGGCTATGTATCGATTTTAATAGAAACTCTTTTGTGGAAGGTGATCACCAAGTGGAGAGGATTAGGTCTCTTCTTGAGGCTGAACCTCTTTTTTATATTGTTGTTAAAATCCTCATATACTCTGTTTTTATTTTATCCTATACTTATATTTTTAAAAACTTCAAACTTTTTTGCATACACTTTGATAGTTAGTTTTGGTTATTGTGTGAATTTGTTTAATTTAGTAAACTTTCTTCAAAACATGAATTGGTGTTCTACATTGATTCATCTTAGGATTAATCACCCCTTGAGAAGATTGTTGACTAATTGAACATTTACATATCTATTGCCTTAATTAACTGAGTTGTTTTAAAATTGGGGGTTTTTTTCTTAACAATAATAATTTTAACAGAAATTTTAATTAGAACTCAATTAACACCTGTCTTGAGTATCCTCTCCAACAAACAATATAAGCTAAAATAATTATGAGAACATTGGAAAATATTAAATATGGTATATAATTAGATAGTTGAAAATCAAATTGTTGTGGTATTACGAGTGAAAAAAAATGATTCGGTCCTTAATCCTATTTTGTTTCCATCATTACCAGGAAGGTTTTTATAAACTATTTTAATATGATTTGATATGGATTGAGAAATTTTTTTTTTAATGTTATTGTTTCTTCTTCTCATGTCTTATTATTGTTTTATAAAAATTTCTATGTAATTACTTATATTGATCATTTTATTATATGCTTGTATTTAAAATGAAGTTTTTAATTTAATTTATTTATTTTATATGTAAATGATAATTTTTTGTAAAAAAACTAACATGCGTGCGAATCATTTTTTTACTACTATATAGATATTAGAGGAAAACTACAACTATTCCTTGATAATTTGTTTTCAAGAACATATATATTTTAAAAATTATTTAAATTTATACAGGATGGTTATATATATTTCAATAGATTATTATAATAATTATGTTCTTCAACTTAACTATAATTATAAAAGGAGTTCACTATTGATTGATATTATCTTTTTGGTTGGTTAGTAACTTCATTATAAAATCCATACATTAATATGTTTCTTCAATATATATATTATCATTTTTATTACTGTTAGTATATATAAATATTTATTTATACATTTTTTATGTCTTCATTTTGATTGAAAATGTATATTTCTAATATTTTTTAATTATTTCATAATAAAAATTTATATAAATACCAAGGTTTTTATTCCATTACAATTTGTATTTTATATATAGAATATCCTTAAATTATTTAATGATCTGTTGTATAATTACGATATATTATTCTCTTTAAATTAATTATATTCTATTAAGGGTTGTACTTAATAAACTATTGTTTTGATATTTTTTCAGGTTTTTCTAGTGAAATATTAATCATGTTTATTCCATGTATACTTATGAATCACATTTAATAATATTTTTATTTAAAAAATTTCCTTCTAAATTGATAGCAATGCTATTAATAATTATTAAATAGTTTATAGGAAACATACACTTTGTAAGAAAAAATACAGTTTTATTTAATAAAAAGACCAAATAATATTTCAATTTTAATTAAATCCAAAAAAATATAATAAATAATAATTTTTTAATAACAACCAATAAAAAATATATAATTCCAATATCTATATAGTTTTGTTCTCATTGAATTGTCACACAAATGGAAAATATTGTAAAATAAATACAATAAAATTTAAATATGATTTGTTTATTAAATGATTTAGTGAACCTTGGGATAAAAAATACCGAATGGTGAATGAAATTAAAATGGTGAATTATTTGGTTGTATAATGACAATATGATTTTATGAATAAAAATTACATCATTAAAATTATTACCATAACTTAAGAATGGTAACAAGAATATTAGAATACTAAAATGAGGAATTGAATTGTATTATGACCTTTACATATTTAAATTAATGAAACTTATTAAAAACTCATTAATACTGATGGCCTAGTGACTAGTACATATTTATATATGACCATCATTCATGTGTATAGAGGATTACTACCTCTTTAACCAGTGTAATTTGATTTCCATAATCACCAATCATGGCTATTTTTGGTGATGTACTTGAAATTATATATATATGAAACTAGTAAAAACATAATTTTTTTAAAATATAATATTTATAAAATTTTTTTTCCTATTCATCCATTTTAAAATGATAACTTTTTTATGTGTTCCATTGTATTATGGCCTCCATGAACTGTTGTGATTCATATTTCATTAACACATCACTTTGATGTAATATATAAGGGGTTTTAATGACATAATATGATATTTATAAAATATTAATCACTTTTGAAATATGAAATACACATATCTTATTTCCCTAATGTTTTTTGAAAATTGAAATGATACGGATGCATGCCTGAGGCCAACCGTCTCTATGATATTATCATAACTACATCATCATTACCGTCCTTCATTGTTGGTTTTAAAGATATACATAGTTTTTAAAAATAATATTTACATCAATATTAGTATTCTAAATATTTCGGATCAAATATCACTTTAACCATAATCAATAAACCAATTCCAATTTGATGTTTATGTACCGAACATTCTCAAAACACCCGACGTGGAATTAATTGAATGAGTAATTAAATATCTTATTAAAATTACTGAATTAAATAATTCAATTAGAAGATATTAGACATATAAATGTTTGGAAAAAAATTGTTATTACAATATTATTTATATACATTATAATAAACATATAGTGATCGTCTAGACTCATGGTATGTGATTTTTTGACAATTTCTCATAATTGAGGCATGTTTTGAAGTCATGCAATTAATTTCTATTACACATTGTACATGGTGACCCATAAAAATTTTATTTCATCAATCCTTAATAATTCATTTTATTTTATATTAAAATTCAAAAAAAATCATTAAATGTTATTGTACATGAATTTTATGAAGTGGTTGGATATTTTTTTACTCAATTTACTTTCATTGGGTTATACATATAATTCCATGACGTAGTTTTTCAATTTTAATATGTGTGTTGATATATAATATTTTTAATCCTATATTTGCACCTTTTTTATGTGGGTTTAAATATTTCAACATAACCACTTGGAGGATTAGTCTTCAAATCACACGTTTGGATATTTTCATGGGTTTTATGTTTTCTAAATAATATTTTCCAACATTGAAATTCATTTAATAAACCATGATTTATTTCAATAGATTAATTACTAACAAAAGATTTGAAATTTTAAATATCAATTGCTGAAAATAATTGTATTCTACTACAAAAAATTGAGTAGAGTGGAGGGGGTTTTTTGAAATTAGAAGGGGTTATAAACCCTTCTAATGAAATTAGAGGTAGTTGTGTGTAATTGCCGCTAATGTTTCCACCTAATTTCATTAGTGGCGGTTTTGAGTAAGTGCTGCTAATGTAATGACGCCTTTAGCGGCAGCTACATTAAACGGGATTTAATCCCCCATTAATTTTAACATAATACACCGACAGTCCTACAACTGCCACTATATAGAGGGTTTTAGGGGTGGTTTGAACCACCCCTAAATAAAGTATTCCTTTAGGGGAAGTTATGAAAACCGCCCCTAAATCTATGTGATTTTTTTATAAACAGCCTCTCCTTCCGGCCTCCCATCCCGTACATACTCCCGTTCCACTCCTTCCCGGCCTCCCTCCCTCCCTGCCCTCCAGTTCCACTCCCCACCACTCCCTCCTGTTCTATCCCGTCCCCACTCTCGTTCCACTCCATCGCAGCCTCCCTCCCTCCCTGTCATCCAGGTTTCGTCCCTCTCTATGTTCCCCCGACCGTGCCTCTAGTTCCTGCTTGCACGCCCTCGATCCCCACACCTCTGGTTCCTGTCATATCCAAACTTTTTAAGAATATATGTAATATAATTATGATGGGATATATATATTTCATCTATTTTCTGAGAAATTTGAAAACCATGAAAAAATGCTAACTCACCCATCAAACTCATTTCAAGCTCAGATTTCATTAGATCTGCAAGGGAATGAGTTAAATATTGCTGAGTTGAACAAAATATGATGTCATCAAAATAAATTTGAACCATCAAAACATTTTTCTTATCATTGTTTATAAAAATGGTTGGATCTTCATTTCCCTTAACATAATTATTTGGACGTAAAAATCATGTAATGCTATTATACCATGCTCGAGTGGCTTTCATAAGTCCATAAAATTATTTGGTATGTTTATAAACTTGTTCAGGATGTTTTGTATCCGCAAAACTAGGAGGTCATTCAACAAAAGAATCCTCTTGATCATAGCCATTAAGGAAAAAACATTTCACATCCATTTGAAAATTATTGAAATTAAAGAATGTTTTAAAGGGAAGTAGAATACGAATATATTCAAGTCTAGCTACTAGAGAATAGGTTTATTCATAGTCTATTCCTTCTTGTTGATCAAAGCCTTATGCATCCAATCTAGATTTATTTCTTACTATGATTCCATTTACATGAGACTTATTCTTGCAGACCCATTTTACTCAAATAACAGAATTTTCCTCATTTATTTCTACCAAGGTCCAAACTTTATTCCTTTAGAATTCATTTAGTTAATCTTGAATAGCTTTAATCCAGTCATCATCACCTAAATCTTCATCTGTGCTGTTTGGTTCTAATTAGGAAAGGAATTCTAGCGGTTCTATTTCATTTCATAAGGAACTTCTTGTCCTTACAGGTTGATTTACATCACCAATGATACTATCATTGGGATGATTCTTAAGAAACAACTGATTTGGGTCTTGAAGAGCCTATTCATCAACAAAGGGTATGAAATCATCCGGGTTAAATACATCAGAAACATCTTCTTGGACATTTTCTTTATCAAAAATATCTTCTAACAAAGGTTGATAATTAGTTTTTAAATACAAAACTGATGATGTAGGTTGGGGTTGTTTAAAAACAAAATGATCAGTTTCATCAAATTTGACAAGTTCTGTCTCTTCAATAGTAAAAGTGTTTTTATAGAAAACCTTATATGCCTTAGAAGCTGTGGAATAGCCTAAAAAAATTCCTTCATCAAATTTTGGTGAGAATTTGTGTAAATTATCCTTAGTATTCAAAATGAATACCTTGCTACCAAAAACCTTAATGAATGAATGTCAATGTTTTCTACCATTCCATAACTCATAAAGAGTTTTATTAAGAAAAGGTTTAATCAAAATATGATTTATAGTATAACAAGCAGTACTTACAGCTTCAGCCCAAAAATGTTTGGCTATAGAATATTCACTCAACATGGTTCATGTAACCTTTTGAAAAATTCTATATCTCCTTTCAACAACACCATTTATTTGTGGTGTTCTGTGTGCTGAGAAGTTATGAGTAATGCCTTTTCTACTACAATAAGTTTCAAAATCCAGATTCTGAAATTCTCCTCCATGATCACTATGAATAGTTATCAAAGTAAGGTTTAAATCATTTTTAACATGGGCTCTAAAAGTTTTGAAATATAGAAAAGAATCATATTTCATTGATAAAAAATAGACCCACATAAATCTAGTGTAATAATTTACAGACACAATAACATAATATTTTCCACCAATGCTAACAGTTTTGTTGGTCCAAAAAATTCAATATGCACTAACTGTAATGTATCATTGGTTGATAATTCACCGACTGATTTAAAACATCATTTATATAGCATTCTGTATGGACAAGGATCACAAAAATTTGAACAATCAAATCTAAGATCCGGTTGATCCGTAATTAGTCTTTTCATATATAGTTTTCATTAGTTCTTAAGGTTACAATGTACTATCCTTCTATTCCATAACCAAGAATGATCTTCCATTTCACTATGTAAAGCTAGATCTTGGCTCCTAAGGTCTTCTAAGATAAGTTTGTAATCAATTTCTAGCCTATTGGCAGAGTGAATAAACTCTTCCATTGAATTGTTTACAAAGCACGTGTCATTCATAAAATATACATGTTAAACTTCATCACATAATTGACTTATTCTAATGAGGTTCTTATTACGACCCTTGAAAAATAATATATTTGAAATCAATGTTTTTCCACGAAGAACGATGTTACCTATACCAATGATTTCTCCCATAGCATTATCTCTGAATGTTACTTTCCCTTCTTTCGTCTAGATAATATTTTCAAAGTAGTGTTTGTAACCAGTCATATACCGGGAACATTCACTATCCATGTACCATGTATTTCTATTTGTACATTCCTTATTTTCATGAAAATAAGAATGTTGTACTTTTTGAATCCAAAAATTATTGGATCCGGAAATTTCAGAAAGAAAAATCATAGGCACCCACAATTTCATAGACAAATAGGCTTTATGAAAAACTAAATACTGGGTTTTATTTAAGGAACAATATTTTCCCAATTCCCACCACATTGACATTTAGTACAGATTGGAACACATTGAGGAATAAAATAATTATTACTAAAAATTAGTTTAGAACTAGTATAGCCAAAACTAGAATTATTCCTTAGAGGATGGATTTGAGAATACATTTTATCAAAATATTCATTACCTAAGGTAAAATTGACAAACACTTCCTCAAGGAAAATATTTAGAATTTTAGTTTGATAAGTATGTTCTTATCTTTCTAAACATTTTTGAACTAGAGTTAGCCTCGAAAACATTTTTCAATGAAATTAATTTTTCTTTATCCTTAGAAAGTTTATTTTTCTCAAAATTTACTTACTAAATGTTTTTTTGAAATTCTTTTGAAATCAATAACATTCTAATCATGATCTTTAGAATGATTTGATATTTACATAGAAATAATAGTATTTCTAGAATTTTCTTCATTGAGATTTTTCTTTAGTTTTAAATTCTCATTCTCAAAGAACATAGAAAACCAAAAAACATCTTCATAGGTAGGTAAAGTATCATCTTCATTAGAAATAGATTCTTTATCAGAAGAGTTATAATAGTTACTATCACTATAGTTATCATTTAATGATTCATTGTTCATAGATAATCATTGTGTACCTTATCCATTATGCAATGATTTTCAGTATATAGTTTACTATTAAACCAAGATTCTTTTTCCTAGAAGATTTGTACATTGATGAGTCATCTGAAGAGTCACCACCACCTGCACTCTAGGTTTCATTATATTTCAAGACTATCTTAACAATAGATTTGTAGTAGATATTTCTATTTATCTTAGAATTCATATCTTTTCTTTCCTTTCTTTTAAGCATAGGACAATTATGTCTTACATGTCCAGATCTTTTCCATTCATAATGTGTGACCTCTTAATATTTCTTATCATTCCTTTCATTCTTCTTGTATCTGGATTAAAAATTATTATGTCCAATAATCTTGTTAATCCTTTGAGAAAGATTGGCTAGTTTATTTTCTAAAGATTCACTTCTTCTAGATTGGGATTGAATAACAACCTTCTTAGACTTAGATCTAGTAACTCTCTCAGGAGTCTTGGATTTCTTATGATTTGATGTTATAGAAAAAGCAACACTGTCATTCCCATTATTCTTCTTAATGTTGTCAACATCTCTCTTAATTATTGTCACATGTTGAAGAATATTTCCAAAATGTTCATCAAGAGAAATTTGATAAACCATTATATTCTCATATATAGCTATTCTCTTGAATTCCCACACATTGGGCATGACGTCTATGATTTTTTCAACAAGAGCTTCATCATCTAATCCTTTCTCAACCATGGATTGTAAACTGTTGACGATAGTCATAAATATTTTTTGTACCTTACATAAAGGTTCTCTATAAGGAAATAAAAAACCATGATATTCAGCTCTGAGATTGGCTCTTCTAGTTTCAATAACGTTGAAAGTTCCAAAGTGAGTAACTTCATGCTTCTTCCTTTATAAATTTTATACATCACAAGATGAAATTTGGATATATATATATTTCTAGTCATGGAAAAAAGTAATATATTTTGTACCTTATAATTCAGTTGATATTCATTATTGTCGTGATTGGTGAAAGTATTAACTTCCTTTTCCAGGATTTTATATCCTCTAGTGAGTATCAAAAAAATTGATACACCATTATTGATAATAAATGTTTCCATGAAATCACTCCAATATTTATAATCATTCCCATAAATAATTGGTGGTCTAGTTGTATTTTGGTTGTCAATGGATCCAACATTTATTCTTGTCATCTTAATAGAAATCAATCCACAAAATATTGTTAGTAATTAATGTTTGTCAACAAGGAAAATATTCCTCATTAAAAAAATATAGAACAAAGAAAATCTTGAGAAATGAAAACATATATGTTAATATAAGTATTTCTGAGACCTCCTCGGATACCAATTGTTAAGATGGTATGGATGACGATATTCTCCATAGATACCAAAGGTAGGATCGAAATAATGAACGATATTGATTGTAGTATAGTATGATGCACAATATACAAGAGGGGGGTGAAGTGTATACTTTAAAAATTCTAAGGGAACTTTTAATGTTTTTTAGAAACCATTCTATTGTTTAAAAATTTAAAAAAAGGTAAATTCACAAAAACTCTTAGTTCTACTAACTTGCTAGATTCTGGAAATGCGATTCCTAGAATGTAATTCTGGAAAAGTGAATCTGGAAATGAAACATTACATAAGTTTACAATTATAAATATTCTACCATAAAGCATATAGAATATCACTAAATCAGATTGTACAAATATAAAGATGTATAAGATATTTATACTATTTCTCAATAATCAAAATGCAGCGGACAACTTGAAACAAACACGTAACAAGTAGTAAATCTTTTGACAAAAAGAGAAGGGTATCCAGCAACATTGGATAAAGGTCCCTTGATTTATATTTTCAAGAATGTTTGACTTATCCACACTAGGGTATGCCCTCGATACGAAGATCAGTTTCTTTCTTTCTATCGCTGAAATCCCTCAACTTCAAGGTATTCGACAACTCAATCTTCCTCAGTAAGGAAGTCCTTTTGCTTTAAGGTAGTCGACACCTATGTCGTCATATCCCTATAAGCACTCAAATGTACTCAGCAACATTCAGATTCGCACGAAGAAAATATGAACAAGGTTTTCATTACGCACTAAGCATGAGAGTCTCTCTCTAGAAATGACTTCAACGACATGAAATCTCTAGAGTTATATAATAGTATCAATCTATTTCAAATGAGCTAATATTTATAGTTACATCTTCAACGGTCAGCTCCCTCCTCCAATGGTCATATTATTCCTTGAATTTCGGTGGGACCTGTATGTGTATAACAGAAACAATATTTATTTAGTAATGGAATGCACGACATCGTTTTATAACCAAAAAATGTGTATGAAATAATATGATTACATAACAAAAATCATTTTTCAGAGTGTAAGAAAAAAATAAATATTTGGAGTCTACCCAAAAACTATTCGGTGTGTGTAATACATGGATATTCAGATTCTGTATATCTGAAGAATTCAGAGTTAGAATTCTATAGAATTCCAGGGTCTTAATTTCATGGAAACTCGTAGTCTTGATTATAGTAGAATTCGGAGAATGAATTCATAAGATTTCAGAGTCTGAAGTTACAAAAGTTCGGACTCTGAATTCATATGAGTTCGAAGCATGAGCTTACAATGTTTAAAGTCTGAATTCATAATAGTTCGAAGTCCAAACATACAATGTTTGGAGTCTGAATTCATAGAACTCTAAGTCAGAACACAGAAGAGTTCAAAGTCTAAATTCAGAGTACTCGAAGCCTGAATTTGTATACTGAAAACAGAATGATCTATATATAAGTAGTAAATGATTCCATGGTTTTGAATACAAAATAGAATTTTATAATTAGACAAAATGAACAATGAAAAACTTGGTAATGATAAATTTTCATTTGAAAGGAAATGTTCCTTCTGAAATTAAAGCATAGGTTAAAATAAAATTTTCCTTTAGATAAGGTCTTTGTGATTTCAAAACATGAAGAAATTTTAACTTTATAAGGAAACCTTATTGGCTCACCAATATCCCAAAACATAAAGGAATAGAAAATTCATAAGGAAACCTTATTGACTCAATAAGATAAACAAGACTGGGTCATATTCGGGGGCTTCATCCCAATAAAAGTCAACGGAGAGGAATTCATTCAGAAAATAGATATATTGATCACGCACCTTTAAGAGCTTATCAGAGAATATCTAGATATTCTGGTTAGTATGCTTAAATGAGAAATTTATACTCTAGGTTCTTCAGGTAAACATAGTCTAGTATTTAATCAGTTTCATAGCTCTTTCTGCACATAGTGGTATCCTATTTCTAGTCTATGGTTTTCATATTAGTCATTAAAATGGATTAATAATAAAAATATAAATTTGGATGGATAGACTATCAGTTTACTCATGGTTTTGGGGTAAAAATGGGAATGATGTATTTCTATGTAAATATTAAAAGGAAACCCCATAGAGGAATGAAATTTAGTCTTCCATATTGATTGAATTGTGGATGGAAGCATAGAAAAAATTTCCTTAATGTTTCAATTAAATTATTTAGAGGTGGAAATATGGATATTTATAAAAATAATGTTGATGTGAAGTAGAGATGTTTGTAAATGAAAGGAACTATGAAAATAAACATCCAAATGTACCACTCAATCTCAAATTTTACAATTAAAATAAGTATGAAAATAACCCCAATCATTTTGAAAATAAAATGGATAACGATTAAAATTGATTTCAACAAACTCTTAATCCATGTGAAAAAAGGAAATAACATGTTATCACCACTACAAGATTTGGTTACGAGAATGAAGTGGTTCAAGGTACACTTATCATCCACTATAGAAATACAAATTTATTATTTTATTGTCAATCTACCGAATATATTATAACATCAAATTAATATAATAGTATCATATCAACACCTAAATTATTAAATGTTTTGTTTGTGAAAAAAATCGTAATTCTATGATGATTTAGTCTAATGTTTATATCTCCTCTATGATAGAATTTTTAATGAATCTTCTTTCTAAAAATCTTGTACTTCTCCCTCTAAGTGAGTTTGATGTGAATTAGGTGATGGAATGAATCTTCCTAAATTTAACCCATAAGAAGTTATAAAGAAGTAATTCCTTTTTTATGGTTTTGTTAAAATCTATGACCACCTTTTGGTAAAAAGATTTAAATGAACTTCTAATTTATGTTCTTTGAATTGTATGGGTCATATAACCACTTCATGTTGGATAATTATCTCTAATGGTTAAGGAGAAAATCAAAATCAAAGTTATAACTGTTTTCAGGATTATAAAGATGTATTTCATGAATTCATTCAAATTCATCCAATGAATAATGATATTTATTTTTAAGTATAATTCATACATGTTATTACAGTAATTAATAATTCAACATAATGAATGTCCTCAATTGAGAAACATTTATAAGAGAAGATACTACGAATAATCTTGATAAGGGGATTAGACACAATAGAGGTTTACCATGGGGTGAACCAATTATTTTATATGAATAATCATTTTTTAGTTAATATTTTTTATGATTAATGAGATTATAACAAGATCATTATACAGAATAATTAACCTCTACATTATACATAGGATATTTTTTATCAATATAATATATGTCAATACATTTATAATATTGAACATCATTCTGGATAAAATTGATTAATGGTTATGAATGAGGATATACATTATAATGAATTACATTAAAGAGGTATTCATTATAATTTATAGTAATACCAATTGGATGTAACAATACCCCTTTTATCTTCCTTGATTTAGTCAATAGAGTAATTAGAATTTACTGTGTTTATTTTGTGGTAGAATTTCTAAGTGGTGTTATTATATATTTATTGAGTATAGTAGAGAATGATGATGACTAAAAAATATATTTAACACCATTTGGAAACAAAATATATATACCAAATTTATAATGTGTGACTCCAGGATGAAAAATGTTTTCGGATTTGTCCATGTAATATCATGAGATAATATATTCATGAATCATTCAAATATGGAACTTATTGAGTAATGTAATTGGCCAACCATAGTAAAATAAATCCATTTTTTCAAATTTGTCTGTTTACAACCGTAACCTTTTGAGGGATATCTCATCGATATCTTATTAAACACCCAGGTTTTCTTGGAATGGATTTTTGTCCTCTTAGAAAGTACAATGCGCTATAAATTTCAATGAACTGATGAGACGTACAATCATTATACATTAACTCAGAGAACCCCTCATTTGAGAAGGTTTTTTGAATTATAGTGGTGAATAAAAGTAGATATTCAGATGTGTTCAATTGAAGAATGAAATGTTGATTTATTATGAATCCCATTAATTCCAAATTCAGGTGAATAATCATTTGTCTCATCATTAGGATCTAGTAGCAGTATTTTCTACATTGAAATATAGAGAAAATTATATTATGCTAAAATAATATATATATATATATATATATATATCTCTTCAAATCCCGAGGTATATATGTTCACATTGAAATAGATGGGTATATATTAAAGGTATTAGATGGAATTGATTCATGATTATGACTTCTATATACACTACCTCTCTGGGAGGGTGAGTATGGTGTTTGTAGTTCTGATTGGGAAGGACCATGATAGTTCTTCATTTGTGAGGACTTTAAGATAAGAAATATATTTATGTTTTCATAATATGTATAATCAAATAGTAATTAAAGGTGACATATCAAATATTTCTCAGATAAATGTCTAACAATATATCCATGTGATGATTAAAGAAGTGTAGAATGTAGATCCGGAACAACATATATATACGATAAATTTCCCTATGGTAAACCACATATGTGATCAAAAGATATGTTTTGGGAACTATTTTGGTGCCAGGTCAATATTACACTAAAAGAAGGTGCTATTTGTTAAAGCTCATACTTCATCATTCTCTATCTAACCCAGAATCATTAAGATATATATATATACATATATATAACTAAATGTGTATTCTATATGGGACAATATGAAAATGGATATTTCATAGTGTATATCATTATTTCTATTATGTCTATGTGTTAAGGATGATAAATTGATTTATATAATAGGACACTGTAACTTTTACCCATAAAATAATGCAAATAGTAAAACATAAGTATTGATTTTAGTATCAGACACCCCAAACCATGTAATGTCTGTAATGTTATTTGGATTGTACTCAAAAATATTAATAAACAATGAATCTTTTTTACAATAATATAATATTTTTCAATCAATTAGATTAAAAAATTATAAATTATGTATGTGGTATGCTTCTAGGGGTACCACATTCCATTTTATCTGATCGGGATATAAGGTTTACCACGATTTTCTATAGAATTGAATTAAAATAAATTAATATGGAGTTTAATGTTATCATTGTATTTTACACTCAGAAAAATGGTCAGTCTATGTGGACCATTAAAACCATATATTATATACTGAGATATAGATATATGAATTTCTATGGTTGTATAGATTACCACATTCCTTTGGTGTAATTTATAAAAAACAAAATCATTCACGAAAAAATTCAGAAAACTCATTGTAAATACCTATATGGTAAGAATTTTGGGACTCTATTGTGTTAGGATGAAGTTGGAGAATAATTTTTTCACCTAAGATATCATTGGAAACAAGAAGAGGTCAAATACATTCAAGAGGATATCTGTAAATATTAAATTTGATAGGAAACTTATTTCAACAATCATCGTTACAATATCGAGATTAAAGTTGGTGAAAATTTATTCCGACAAATAAATATTTCATAGAAGGTTATGATTTTTTTAAATTAATATTGTTTCCTTTCACTTGGTACTTCCACTGAATCTCTCTCAAGTTCATCATTTGTTCGATATATCTTTCCAGATAATGTTTATACCTAATCCTTTACATATAATTGTCCAACATATCATAATAATGGAAAATGATGCCTTATTTTAGGATCAAATGGAAGAAATTGTGGATCAAAGAATGAACCTTTACAAGGAATAAAAATTCCAGCTAGTCAAAATTTGGCATCAAAACAATAAATTTGAAGAATGGACTTGGGAATATGAAAAAGTGATGTGGAATAATAATCCTTATTTTATATCAGAAATATATTGTTTAATGGGTGGAATTATTATAATGTATTGTATAATTTAAATTATTGTGATTATAGAAATTATTGGATTTTGAAAAGATAAATTCATTAATATCATTCCTTTCCTGCAAAAATGAGTTTAAACAAACCTTAAAAAAATTAATATATTATTATTTAATATGACATAAATTTCTGAGATATTATATTGGAGGGTATAAATATGATAACCAAAATTATAAAAACACATTTTTACATAATAAATCATTTGCTATTAATTAGTTTGAAATTATGATAAATTTATTTAAAGATGAAACTACATTTTCTTATAAAATTAATTTTTTATGAAAAATGGGATTTTATTTTAATAAATTAATTTACTCTATATTGTATAATTATATTAATAATATTTTTATATAAAATATTTAAAAAAATAATTATAAATTCATTTAATACTTTTTATGTGGACTAAAATAAAGTTAAACTCAATTTTATGAATAAAAATTAATTTTACTAAAAATGCATTTATTATGATATTCCAAATTATTTGTAATGAATTTCTAAAAAATATATAAATATTATTTTTTAAAATAGATTCGATATTATTATTCAAAATTTATATTATTTTTTTATTTTTTTAATGTAATTTATTTATCATTATGAATAGTGACATTGGTAAAAAAGTCACTTACCACATTAAGAGTTAAAACATTTTAAAAGGGTTAAAACTAGAATGTTTAGTACTAAAATTATCTAAAAACATATCTATATGAAATTTTAAATCATATTTGGACCCAATATCATCGTATCTCTAAATATGAGTCTTTTTGGACCAATTCATCATGATGATGACTTTAATATATTTCAACCTTTCAAAAAATTCATTTTATGTCATCTCTCTATATTATAAAAGGAGGTAGCATCCCATCTCTGCCTCACACATCTTGAATCCTCTATAATATATATATCCTTTCATAATTACTTACATATTTACCTCCCTATGATTTATTGATTTTTTATCAAAATATTATGCATACAATTCATAAGTTGTATGTCAAATATGGATTTCCAATGAAGAAGTATATATCTTAACCAATAATTTTAAAGTTACATGATCTTATATCTACATGTATACTATTATTAACTAGATTATATATTAAAATAGATATCTCATATTTTCATTGGTGTGACTCTGAAAATTTGGTGACATTTGATCATTTCGTCCTCTATTAAATGTAAAAGGAATGCATCATTATATGATACATGGGGAGTAATGCATTTTGAAGAGATGTATTTCATTATACATCAGAATCAATATTAGATGAGTATTATAATGTATTTATAGTTTATATATGATATTTATTATATAAATATGGTTTTAAATTATAATTTCTTATATACCTTCTCACCATTAATTCGTTGAAAAATGATAATGTTTCTCGTATGTACATGTGGACTCCCACATCCATGAAGTAATATTATTTATTTTGTTTTATTTATATATGGTAATAAGGATTGTATTAATTAATATTTAGGATATTTAGGATATTAAAATTATTATAAAATGTAGAATATTTATTTACCATTGGTCCATTCCATCTAATGAAAAGAGAATATATCACTTGTGTGTATGTATGGACTTCAACCTCCATGAAATAAGTTGATTAATATTAAATAGTTGTTGTAAAAACCCATTATGTGGTAGAATAAAAAAATTTAAAAAATAATTAATATGGATTATAGAGTTAAATTAGTTTTAAAAAATATATTACGTAATTTTTAATCAAAAATGAAATTATTTTAATTAAAATATTTTCAAATAAAGATTTATTTAAAATAATAACATATAAATTTTACCATTTTAACATGGTAAAATATATTTCATTTTTTAAATCATAATATTAATATTAAAATTTGGCCTTATTTTGTGATTTTTCATAAAATGATGATATTTCAAATAATAGTCAAAAATCCTATTTTTATAAACATATCGAATTATTTTATTAAATTAAGTAATTTAAGATTGCTTGTGTGTTTTAAATAATAAATTGAGTAACCAATGTTTTATTTGGTAATATTTAATCAACTAAACTAAATTTTATTAAACATTATTTTGGTTTTTAGAATAAGCTTTTTATAGATGGGTTTTTCTAAAAACTATTTTAAAATGAGTTATATTTCACCTTTTTAATTAATTAAAATAATAATTTATGTGGAATGTTTTAAATTAAATATAAACAATATATAATATTAGTTATTATTTTATTGAAAAAAATATTATTATTTGTTATTTAATTAATATAGAATCATCTTTTTCTAAAAAAACACACATTGTAAAACACTATTATCTAACCACATTTGCATGATTCATAATTAAATAAAGTTTTCCAACTCTATGAATTATATTTTATATAATGGATTCCATATTGGAAACCATCATAATTTATAATATCATATAATTACAACATAATTAATGAAAAATGTTAGTAGTGAATATAGTTAAAATTAATTTCTATAATTGCTATTAAATATGTTTACATAGTGGTAGATATTTAATCAAAAGGGGATAAATGACCTAGAAAATGTATATAATACCATTTAAAACAATTTTTATACTTAATCTATCATATTCCAGAGTTTTCATAATCATTTTATCTACAAGACCTGAAGAAAAAATAAGTGGAATTCAATCATTCAGAATTTTACATGTTTTCTACTCACCTCCTTTATAAAATGTCACCCCATACATTCAAATCATTTTATTTATCAAGACCTTCAGATCAGAAAAAAACTATAAAAAAATTACATATACAATTTTATCCTATCAAACTAGAATCATTACATTGGGTATATATCTAATGCATATTTCCTTTTTTTGGAATCCAAATGGAGATACTTGAAAATTATGTAATGTTTATCAAGAGGTGTTTTTTTTATTTCCTCCTCCACCCTTTTCAATTCCTCATCTTCATTGAATATAAAATATCATTTATATCCTAAATATACAAATAGTTTTTCAATTTAATGTTATAACCTACATCCATTCACACTTCGATAAATGTGTTATGAAATCATCATTCATTTTTATGGTGGACTTTCTCCTCCGGAAACAATGTCATTCATTTTTCCTATACAACCTATCATGGTTAGATATAATGATGGACACACAATTTATGTATTATATTTATTAAATATATAAAATGATTATATATATTAATTTAATATATATAATAAATCATTTTTAATTTTTTTACTATATTGGATATGATAAAGCTGCTTGTGTATACAACAGACTACCGCATGGTCAAGGGTTATGATGAATTTGTCACTAATGTGTTATATGGATGGTAATAAGGTTAACTATAATTATCATATATTATATATATGACAAAATAATGTTATTTTAGACCTAAAATATTTCTTTATTTTTAATATATTATTCTTTAATTACCATTTGACACACTCAAAAAGTGATAATGTCATTCGTGGACATGCAGACTACCGCATCCTCATAGCGATGTGATTCATATTTTTTAATAAATACGTGAAAAGAATAATATATATATATATAATTAAATAATATTTTCTTCATTATATAATTATAATTCAAGATATAAAATTTTATATATACCTTATTTTCATAACGATCAATTGAAAAATGGAAACATTACTCATGTGTATGTGCGACCTATTGTCTCCATGATTAAAATATTAGATAATTTTTTATTAATATATTTAATTAATGGTATTAAAATTATAATTTTTATATAAATGTGATAACTATTTCTTTATTATCATAATATAAGTTTATAAATAATGACCCATTTTACCATAGTTGACAAACATATGTGGTTTTTTCCCGCATAATCTTAATATTTTCAAACATCTCATTTATAATTAATTAATTTAGTAATTTTATATATTATATAGTTACGTGACATAAAATTAAATAATAAACATGAAAAATGTTTTCAAAAATGTAAATCATTATCAAAAAATTATTCTTCCAGATGAAAAAGATATGTATGGCAATTATGAATCAACGAAATGGACTATATCTCAGTGTCCTTTAATTAAGGAAATATTGATGTTATGCTCAATTATTCTTTTATAAGGTGAGTATAAAGAACAATTGAATTGATATTTATTTAATAACTCTATTATATTGGTAATAAAAGTATATTTTTAATATAACTCATCATGGTTATTGTGATTTCTATTTTTCCAATGTGATACAGAATATTTCCTTGGAAAATTCATCATTTAATGTTTTTTCACAACAAAATAGTTATATTACATGTAAATGTTTCTAAATTTATTTTAAATTTTTTTATATTATCATAAAATATTTATAATGATCAATTTATTTCTCTTTTACATTATTTATTTTCTTTTCAAAAGAAATATTTTTAAGTGTCTTAATGAGAACATTTTGACAAAAACAATTATATTTTTAATGTATGTTGATAATGACAATTCTTATCACTGTGAAATTTATTTTATTTATATAATACTTTTAAAAATTAAATTTTTTCATAGATGAATCCCACACATTAATTTTTTTGATATTTTTCAATTATTGATGGTTTTGAAAAAATGAAATTGGAATTTGTATTGAAAATGGTCATTTGAAATGAAAATTACATCTTAATATTTGATAGCTATATGAATATGAGTTCAAAAGATATGTAAAAATGAACAGTGTTTTATTCATAGTTTGGTTCGTGGAATTTATGTATAACCATAGTCCCCAGATAGCATTGGGTTATCCCATTATATCTTAAATGATGGGTGTGCCAAGATATCTCACTTATTCATTTGGTAATGATAATTTTTATGGGTAAATATATTGAAAGATATTAGTATGGTTATTTCAATCTAATGGTGTTTTTTATGTGTTATGTATGGATTATATGATATTACTTCACAAGATACCTTGAAGAATTTTCTATTCTTGATTTTTAGATTTCATGAAAATATTTTTTTTCTGAAGAGAAAAATAAATAATCTTTTAAAGCAATGAGACTTCACTTTGTGGGAGAAATGTAATGTTATAATAAATAGGATTTCATGGGTCACACTTTTATTGACTGGACTAATGGTTTAATTATATTTTTATCCCTTACATAGATTTTTTTTCATACCATTATTTTCATTGTCTTTCACAATATTTATTGATGGGTAAGGAAATGAATAAAATCATGTTAAACCCTTGATATTTTCCCTAAAGAAATCATGCTTTGTATAAAAAATTTTTTATTATCATAAAATTGATTCTAATTGGTAGTTTTCACTTACTATGATATTAATTTATTATATATGTTCTATGATATGATTATTTAGCCCATAAACCTGAAATTATTCCAAGTTAATGAATGTAAAATTCATGATTAAAACTAAATTTTATATAATTTTTATTATCATGGACATATAACTACTTTATATATTTTTATTAATGTTTATATAAAATAAATGATTATTATATGACTATTAAAATTCGGGATATGATTATAATTTAAAAAACAGGAAATAATTATAACCATTAAAAAACTAATCATGAGAAACAGAGATGTTTTCCTCCGAATGAACGTTTTGAGAAATAATGGTTGATAATTATAAATTTATAAATTATAATGAAATTTTACATATTAATATATGTATGAATACAATTATTGTATAGATTTATCATAAATATATATTTTTTATAATGTATATATTATTATATAAGAAGAAAGATGATACAATATGTGACAATTTTTTTGTTCAATCTTATAGGTCATCGGTATTTTATATGCTAAATTTCAAATTATTGAAATTATAATGACCAAAATCATAAAAACCATATATTTTTTATGTTTTTTATTATTATAATTTTTATGTATTAGTCCGGTATCACTATCATTGTTAGATAAAATAGTGAAGGTAATATATTCATTGAAAAATATGCTTTATTAAATTTTTTGTTGTTGAATGTTTTCTTCCATATCCACTCCTATTAAATATATTTATATTTGTTTTATCAAATACATATAATGGTTTATAGATGAGTTTTTAATAACCATTCACATTAATTAAATATTTTTAAAAATAATACTTTTAATGAAATATTTTTCAAATTAGTTTCTTTAAATTTTTTATTAATAAGAGAAAATAATATTATCTTTTACCATATATGGTATTAATGTAAATTATGAATAACCTGAAAATTACATTATTCGAATATTCCATTATAATTTAAAATTTTTGTTTTCAAATAAATTATTTTTCTTAATATTCCTATAATGTTTAGATATAATTTTTTCAAAAAGAATGAATATATTTACATTTTTACAATGAATGGATCGAATGTTATTTTAAATCCATTATTCATCAACATCAACATCCTATATGGATTGTTATGATTCACATGGAATGCGATCTAATTATAGAATACACCTTACATCTATTGACGGATTATGAATATTATAACTTACAGTTTATTCTATAAAGTTTCAATTTTTCTTGGATAAATTAATTTTGATGAAATCATTATGAAACTTCTTTACGTTTATTTGGTTATTATTTGAAAATATAATGGAATTTTAATTAAACTCATTTAATATCAATGGTTTATGATATGAAGAATTTAATAATTATTTATTATCTTCTGGAACTCATATTTATGGATTTAATTATGGTATGAGTGGACCTAAAATTATATAGAACTCTAATGCATTGTATTTTGAATGATACCACATGGTATAATAAGGATAAAATTACGAGATAAACCAATTCAGTTAGTGACTAAATTATATATTCTATTCATAAAAATTAACATTGACTATAGAAATTATTGAATGCGAAGTGAACACGGTCCAATGTGATAATTTTGGATATGATCCTTGACTAATGAAATTATTTATCATTTTTACGTGTGTCCCAAAAAATAATGCCTTATGATAAGTATATATATTCATGAAACATGATTGATTATTTATGATTTGGCTAACTTTTTACCTACAACTTTTTTATAACAATGGGATATTTAATGAATCATGATTCATGATCATTGTATAATTGGGTTTGATTATTATTTTTAATAATCATGTTCTTATACCCTTATACCTCACTTATTCTCACTTGAGATCAAGGATTTATATATCTTATTTTAATCCTAAATAATCATTAGATAAAACCCATTGTTATTCTTTCATTCCCAAATTTATGAATAAATGAATTATGTAGATTATGTTTAAGAAGTGTACTATTTGGGAAGAACATTGTGGGATATGTTCAAGGACATTCATGAAATAGGATGATTATGTTTATAGTTTCAAAGTAAACTAAACATTTATGTTCTTTAGGGATGTATTATTATAAAATATATAGAATATTCATCTACAATGATGTAATATTTATATATTTATATATATTTCTATTGTGGTCACAACTAGGTCCATACAATAAGGGGTTATTATAATAATAGTATAACCTTTTATGAGTTCTATTGAAAATTGAAATTCACGATTCTAGGGAAGACTGGTAAACTCTTGATGAAATAAATTGGAATATCCACATACAATAGACATGAAGAGTTATTCCATATCCATTTGATATTGAAACCCCACATTAATTGTTAATAACATACATAAAATTTATATAGTTTCCTTGGGATGTTTATATTCATCCTACCACGGATAAAACATCTTGGATTTATTTTTAATACCAAATATAAATCCCCTTCCTCAACAATTAAAATTAGAGCTATATAGTGAGATCCATTACATTCGCAAAAACATTAAATTTATCAACAAGGAGAGTCATAAAAAAAATTTAGGACTCACATTCCCTCAATATTCTATTATAGATGACAAATAGACTCAACAATTTGTCCTCATACCATTATAATCCATCATGATAATTATACATCAATGTGTCATGTTGGTGAAACGATAACCTTTTCGTGTTATTTAGGTACAAGTGAGTTGGTTTAATCTGAATAAAATAAGATGTTTTTCATTTTATATAGGATGATAGAGGTATGTTAAACCATATTATCCTCATGACCCACATCATTAGTTGTGATCACATGATATTTCCCTTAATCAATTTCATTATCCTCTTATTAACCCATTATATAGTCATTATCCTATTTTTGTCAAACGTTTTGGAATAATAACTATACAACATACAATATTTTAGTTTGATTTTTGGTGTTCATTAAACGTAGTTTTATAATGATTACTTTATATTTAATTCTAATTAATATTTATTTTAAGTAAACATGATCTTTAGAAAAACTTTCAATAACTAATAAAACTTTCAATACCCTAGAGAAAATTTCCCCAATTCTGTAATATATAGTTTTTTTCATAATAATGATTCATTTTCTTTCCTCGATGAGTTTTGTAATTAAAATTTACTTGAAACACCATTTTTTATTCCAATTAGAATAATGATAATGTTGGTAAACTAATCATTCCATATAAAACCATTAGATAAGAAAGAATTATTTTATCATATCTATTAAAATCACATATGATTAATTACTTTTAAAGAGTTATTTTTTATCCACTAATGAACCAATAACTAAATCATTTACTCTTGATTTAACATTATGTGTAACACATATGTTTGGAATACATTTTCCTCAGATGTACTAATTATTTCAACATCCTTCAGCCAATCATCAATGAATTCTGTAATCATTATCAAACTATGTGTTCATTAAATATACATACTAAAAATTACAATCTTTACCTCATCCCCTTAAATGGATTTAATATCTTACACTATTCCTGTATTCTTAATAATATTCAACCATTTATCTTATTTGATTTTCAAATTATGAACCACCATGAAAACATTTCATGCTCTGAACCATGGATAATAAAAAAAAATATTTTTAGTGGTACCGATCCATTGCTCGACAACCAATGGATAATAGAACTCACCAAATGATGTTGGATGTTTCCTAATGAAATAATCAATGGTAAAATAGACCATCATTTAATAATTTACAAGATTAATATGATTCATTATAGTTGAGTTTCATGTGTGTATAAAAATGGAATTTTTCATTCCATTTTTCATGTAATTTGTGAAATGAAGATGAAAATCATCTCATTTTCCATCATTATTATTGTGAACATGAATCTTTAATGTTTCAGTAGATAACCCAATCACCAATTCATAATGTTAGCACATATTCACTGTGAATCAGGTCATGAAATTATATAATCATGAAAATAATTTGTTGGATGACCTAATCAATAACACTTTTTTATTATCCTTTGACAATTTTAGTTTCCACTTATATCACTTTTAATTCATCAATATTTATCATCAGTTATATCTTCACATTCATCATATGTTATTCTACATGGATAACAAATACCTTCTATAATACCTACTATGTAATCCTGAGAAAAAACATGTAAAAATTATAAATATTTCAGCTGAATATTCAATACAAATTGCCATCGATTAACATGTAATAATAGAAAAACGATTTGTGTTATTAGATTATTTAAACATAATAAATTTATTTTAGGAAATATCTTAACCCTTTTCCAAATAGAAATTTCTCCCTATATACCCTGCTTAAAAATAACCTATTTCAAAACATTCACTATAAATGATGGAAAACAAAAACATATTATATGATTACCTAAGAAACATGAAAAGGGTAATCATCAAACATATAAATCTGTTATAATATTAAATCATGAGATAAAAATAATAGAATGAGATAAATATTATAACATATAATGTTCATACCCAATATGTTATATATCATAAATCACGTTTCTTGGAATAAATCTATATCATTTTAAAAGTCAATGCTCATAAAAGTGATGGGTCTCCATTAATCATTCATGTATCATGAGAACATATCATATGCATATCAAAATGCAATAGAAATTGTGGAACAATAATATTAATATAAAATAATTTTATTTTTCAAGGTTCACATCCAAGAATATCATAGTATACAATGTACCATAGTGGATCTGGTTCACTTCACATTACATTGTCTCCTTTCTCAATGATAACTCACAAGACTATTATAGTTGACAAAGTCCCCTAATTAACCACATTCATCCCATATTATTTTAAAAATTCTTTCATGGGATATAATTCCTTTCCTAATGAATCGACAAGATTTAAAAGTTATATTTATTACATAATGATAATCATATATATGTATTCCCCAAGAACATAAAAAATCATTAATTCCACATATCGTAACTCATGGAAAATAAATGGGTTTAATAATGATGTCACTATAACATTATTAACAAAGTGAATATAATAATATTTTTGGATTCATTATTAAAATATAATCATCAATAGCCATACAATGAAATAAATCATATGGTTTCATAAAAAATGATCTTATCTAAGGTTAAATTAATGGGTTTTAACATAGAATAATAATACCCTTAAAGGGCATTCAATCAATGTTTTTTGAAATCATGAGGAAAACATTATCTTCTTCAGATAATATCTGAAATATAAATCATAAGATATTGTGAATAAATATTAAACTAAAAATAACAATTTATACATCTAATGGTATTTTAAAATTAATTAAGTTTTATGATTGTGGAAAATCCCTTCATTTGGATAAGGTTAAAAAACATTTTTTCACAATTTTTGTAAAAAAAAATTAATGCATAATATTGAGAAACAAAAAGTATATTCCATTAAAAAATTGAAATCAAAGTGAAATATATTTCATGATTTCATAATTTAAATCATCATTCATCAATATATTTTATTAAAGATTGGGGACCAAGGTATTGTTTTTCGAAAAAAGGGAATTATGATTGACTATTATTAAGAAAATATCAATCCATATAAGTGAAAAACAAAATAGAATGATAGTAATACATTATAACCCAAAAAATAATAAAATTAATTTAAAATATATTTGTTTTATAATATATATATATATCTTATAATTCCCCCCTTATGAATTATGTTTTAAACAACCCCAAATAAAAATGATATTACAACACAAACCATTAAACATGGTCCTTATATTTTTTTTCACTCCTTAGTTAATGTAATACTAAAATTGAGTAATTATTAATATATACATTAATAAAACTGTTAATTTAATTTAATATATCATACCATGGTAATTTAAAATAACCCACTTATTATCAATCTATCATTAAAATCAATATTTTTGGGAAAAATTCTTGGTTTTCCAAACATGTTCTAATTCCATGGTTTTAGTTCTTAAACCATTGTCAGGGTTTCATCATCTCCATAATAATAATTATTATATTATTATCATATTTATTTATTATATAAATTTTTGACTATTAATATATGGTGGTGATGGAAATTTATTTATATCGCTTAATTGAGGCAATAGTTCTTATATTTTCAAGACCAATGTTTTCAATTTCAAAATAATAGAAAAAAATATATCTAATGGTATAATGTTATAATGTAATAATAATATCATAAACACCATATATATTAATTAAATTACTACATATAACCATTCATGTAATTATGACCTAAAAATTAAATTGCGTCGCTACATGCAGGTCGTAGTCTACATGGATGCTTGTAAAATGTTATAATTTATCATAGGATAGACACGTGGTATAAAAAATATAAAATGAAAATAATAACTATTTTGGTAAGTAATGATAATAATATATTTAGGTTTAAATTATTATAGAATAATTATAGGAGTTTCAGGTCAATGGATTCTCAAAAATATATCAGTAAATGAAATTAATTTTTCTACAGGAAACCTATGATGGATTACACCATATGACTTTAATAGATAGTTTTCTTGAGAGAAAATAAATTACTAAGAAATGTGTAGGTATACTATTAATTTATTTTGGTTGGTAATATCTATGTTATAATGATCATAAGTTCTGAATGATTGATGCGGATAGGAACACCATTTAGTAGTGATGTTTGTGGAAAACATGTAAATATATAAAACATTAAAATATAATAAATTCATATAAACTTTTTTGTGGAACCACATTGAAAAGGGACAAATGATAATGAAATTAAAATTTAAAATATATTAAAAAAATAAAAATTATAAAAATATTAGGCAATATTTTAATCCTTATATTAGTTTAATCCGTATGTTAACCGTTTTTATCCATAATTGAGGTATATTTTTTACTATAGTTACATTATACATTGAAAAAAATATAAAATTGGAATCCTTATAATATTTAGAATTGATTATATATATATAGAAATAATTTTATTAATATAAATTATTTTAAGAGGGAGAAACTCATTTTAAAATATGAAATCAATATGAAACAAAAATATCTTTTGAGAAAGTTATTTATAAGAATAACATTTAATTGATACTCACTCTATTTATAGTAATAACATTTAATGAATGATGTGTAATTTTATTTAATATAATATATTCAAATTTTATCAATGTTATTCATCAATAGTTATTAATTCTGTTTATTAGTATATAATTACACTATTTGTATAAATGATTTTTTTTCAATCAAAATTTATATTTGACATTCAACTATTGTTATTTCAATTTATATCAAATTTATAACAAATAAATTAATTTTACTTATACATACACAATAAATCATCATATTTAATATGAAATGAAAGAATTTTTAATGAATACTTGTATGAAATGGATAATTCTGATAAAAATATACCTCAAAACATTTATTTTGGATCAAAAATATTTCCTCAATGTATTAGAAAATATTTTAAACCATTATAAACTATATAATGTGCTTAGTTATTTTATTCATAAGAATTATTTAAATTATTTTATTGGTGAGTTCTGAAAATGAAATAAAATAATTTTTTTTATTAATGTATAATTTTTTCTTAAATCATAAGGTATAACAAAAACACAATCAACACATTAAGAAAACCCATTTTTTAAGACAATTAAACTTTTATTTCAATGATATCATCAAATTATTTAAGAAAACATATTCCCAAAGACACATCATTCTTATACCATGTAATGAATTCAATACTATGTATTTTACTACATAATGGTACACAACAAAAAACATGTTCCCAAATTATACATGATAAAATATATATCATTTTTTAGATACATCTCATCCCTAAAATAGTGAAGTTCGATTGACAAATATTAATGTAAATTCAATAAATAATTCATGAAAATATATTAATATATTAATAATTTATAAATTTAATTATTAAAATTATTTCGATAATTTGAGTTGATAACACTATTAAATTTAATTTATACTAGCCATGATGAACAGCATACTACATGATACATGGTCTACTAAATAATTTATGAAATACCATATGTGGGAAATGTTTTATTTTTTCCAAACAATACAACTATAACAATATATTATTCAATCCAATATCAACATGATATACATTGATTTAGAGAATAATGATTAAAAATTGTATAATTTGAAAAAACACAGTGATAAAACCACTTAGTAAATCAAATATAAAGGATCCTATGATTAATTTAATGATCATAATTTACCTAGATTGATCCAAGGTATATAGTAATAATTGAAAATCTATGAATCCAGAATTTATATTTCCCTAATTTCTAGTTACCATTTACTTATAATGATATAAATTATTCCCTATTGGCTCAAATTATTGCTATATTTGTTACTTAAAAAATACAAACATATATGATCACAAACTTGTAAATATATTCAAATCCTCATGTTCTAATAATTAAAGAAAAGAATTAAATCCTGACATTAGACGTAACTACACAGATAATAGCATGATAGAGTGAGACAACAAAAATGGGGTCCCCATAAATTTATCCTTAATATCTTCAAAACAAGAGTACGCATTTCTAGAAATAAAAATTACATATAAAAATCATAATGGAAGTACTCATGGTTTATCTTATTTTGTTCATTTCAGTTCATCACATAGAATCACAATACATTATCCACAAATGAAAATGAGAATTAGGTATTTTCCTCGCATTCATATATACCCAAAAAGAGAAAACATATAACTTGTGGTTTTTAGTAAACATAATGTTATTATGACCGATCATATCAAAACCCTCATCATCATTATCCAAGCCAATACCATTTACTATAGTAGACACAATGTTTTCCCTAAAGTGTTTCCAAAATATACCATTGAATAATCAATCACACCTAAATCAAAACCCATTCAATCTGATGAACTTTTCTTTAAATAAAAATCTCACAAAACCACATTAACATAAAAAACAAATTCTCTTGTAGTGAAAATACTATTGGCCTCAAAATTCCTACTCTAATAATTAAATTTGTTGAAACTAGTGATGCTGCTACAAGACATAAAAATGGGTTGATGTAACCATATAAGTCCATGGAAGATATAGGGAAACCACCTAATAACCTCGAAAAACAAAAAAAATAATCATCCTAGAAATTCAATTAATTACGTATAGATATAAATTATCTAAATAATTAAAATAGCAAATAAATCTTGTTGGAGTGAAACTATATTTAATTTTAAGAATTATACTACTATTTTCAAGCTCAATTACCAACCTCCCTAATATATGTAAAATATATATATATAAATATAGTGGGGGTAACAATAAATTATATAATTTATAAGATCATACTCAAGACATTTGTTGAAAAATAAAAGAAGCTGACAAGTGTTATAGTTAGTAAATTATCGAACAAACTAGAACGAACCACAAAAAAAATCATTCATCCTCTAAAAGACATCATTTTGTAGTGTTATTCCCATGTATAATAACTAATATCATTGAAAAATTAAAAATTATTTATGGAATTGACTACCCCACTTGTATATCACTCTCACTCATTATTTTCAAATGTACTTGTTCTACAATCACATTCATATCAGGGAAAAATGCCCTCATAACTAGTCTCCCATAATGTTGATAAGACTTAAAACCTACCTATAAAAGCATATCAAACTGTACAACATACTATATTAGCGTCAATAAAAAAACTATAACATCAAAAAAAGTATAGGTAATACCGCAACCCTTCCTATCCCAACGTCTTACATGGTCTAACATCTCATGATGTCATTATTTCACATCTATATTCAAATGTCCACATTTATAATCATTTACACTTATATAGGGTATGTTCCATATGAATAAAATGAATCATATTCCCTTGTCCAAATTTTATTGAACCCCACCATGTAACATCATCAAAATCATGCAACATCTAAACAAGAGAAAGATAAATAATGAGATGTCAAAAATTTAATCCCTTCCAAAACTATATGTTATAAAAACCACATGAAACCCAAAACCATTGTGAATTTCTTTGAAAATATGAGTTGGGATTGGTGAGTGAGTGAATCAAAATATATATAATAATATATATGTACTCACATGGTCAAATTAGAAAGTTCATCAATAGGGAACTATCAAATAATAAAATCATTGTAGCTTCCACATCATCCACCAAAAACCATAGTCATGCAATAAGAATCATAACCAATACTAAACAACCCAAATAACCCAATTATACTCACAAAATAACAAAAAATTGTAACACCCTCAGATTTTAGAAAATATAATTGTTTTATATATAAATTTTCTTGTTAGCTTCTATATAATGTAACCCAAAAAATATCTGAATATTTCGTATACATTAAAAAATAATGAATATTATATGGTATCTTAATTAAATATAATTGTTTACAATAAATTCTAATTAATTTAGGAAATACTATTATTAATATATAATTTTTTTGAAGTATTTTATTTATAAGGGTTATCTATTTCATATAATTTATCAAAATAATTAATTCATAGTATTAAACTTTTGAAAAAAAATTCACATGATGAAAATTCATACATTAGATTTTAATTAGTTAGAAATTTATTAAATTTCATTCATGGTAAAAAATATTTTTTTTCAGAAAATTGTATTTATGTGTGAAATGAATTTTTATCATACAAAAATAAATTAATCATGATTTATTAGTTAACTTAAAGAAGTTTTTAGATGATATATTCATTCAATTAATTTCACATTTATTTAATAATTATTTCTATGAAGTTAATGTGATCAAATGCAGTGTTATGTCAGAAAAGGATTTTTTTAAAAAATGGTTTTCATTTTATTCTATATTCTGCTTTAAAAAAATATCTTCTATGAATAGAAATTTTATTTTATAGACTGCCTTGCTTATATAAAACAGCCAACTGAAAATTTGGTAGACATTCAAGTTTAATTGATAGACATTGTAACATCCTAGACTCCAAAATACTAGAGCTGATAGTTAAATTAAATTATTAATATATATATGAATATTTATCATCAGATCAAATAGAATAATAGTATTGGATGACTATATACACAAGAATATTTGATATTGAAATTGATAACATAATAAATATTATATAAAAATCATGAGAACATTGTTATTTCATATATATAATCATTCATAATTACACATCATTCCCATATTGGATTTCTAGAGAAGGAAAAAAATAGATTGACCTTATATACCATATATGGTGTATAGTACAAAAAATCAGTCATAATATAAGCTCAAAATAAATACTATAGAGAAAGGGTATGTCATCATAACAGTTCCATAATAAAATGTAACATAATGATACTATATTTATGATAGTAAATAAAAACATGGATAATTATTATTAATCTCATTCAGATGGAATGAATAATGTAATAAAACCAATACATTTCATCAAGTCCTTGATCCAATATATCAAAAATAAATTGGTTAAGATTATTCTAATAACCATTCTTCATTATCTGATGAGAACTACTAATTCATCATGAGTAAATCAATATCAGGATACAGTCATTTATATTTTTATCCTATGCATTAATCACATGACATGAAAAGTAATTTACTAACATTTCCACATAAACATAAAACGTAATTAGGTAAATTATAAAAAATGGATATTCATTTGACGTAAATAAAAACACATATGTTTATCCATTCATTGGAATAATATGTCTCTATAAGAAGAAAATTAAAAAGACCAGTCATATAAAAATTTTGGTATTATAAATATAATCGTATGAATACATTTCAAATAAAGTACCATAAGGTTATTGAGAAGATAAATTAAATTTGTTTGGTATAATAAAATGACAACAGTTTAGATAAGTTGTTTTCAATATTAGGGAAAAAATTTAGGAAAGTCCCTCTTTAATGTTCATAGATATTGTGTTAAGTATCCAAAGAATATCCTCCCATAATGTCTGCCCATCTATCCAGTCATATTCGCAATAATATTATGTTGAGTGATAATTGAGTTGATAATTAATAATTACTTTTTTTTGGTGGTCTTCCGTTTATTCATATATTCTATAACCAAATATTCATTATATTATCTAGATAGCAGTGTAATTTCTATTAAACCCACTATCAAATTAATTTTCAAAATATAATATTTTCGAGTATTATAAATTATTATGTTACATAAGAATAAATATTAATTAATGGAAAAAATATAACAGGAACATTTAATTTTTCTAATTATGAAATAATAATGAAATAATATTTTAAATGGGTATTAATTACACCATATGATATAAAACATGATTAAAACATAATCAGGTCTCATGGAAATGATAATTTAAGAAAATCATTGTAACTTTTATTCCCACTTATTCATATGTTATATGTCCTATTATACAATAATTAATATTTTTTAATTATTTCAAAAAATTATTCATACATATTATATTTTTTATACATTATATATTATTATTCGTTACAGGTATAGTAGTAAATTATTATTCATTTTCAATATTTTTCATGAGTAATATTGGTCATTTTGAACTTATTTTGTAATAGAATATTTGTTATTACTTCTTATTCGAAGGTTCAAATTCCTATATCAGATGAAAATTAAATTTAATATTTGTTATTATTTATAATTATATAATTTCATTCTATGTTATTTTTTGTTCCAATCCTTAATGGTGGAATTAGTGATAAACATTTTTCACAGATTTCTATTGAACAGAAATTGGTATATTAAATAATATATATTTTATTATGTTAATCACAAATGAAAACTAATTATTTATTAATATTATATACTACTATATATTATATTCCCATAATTATCTATGACATAAATTTATGTCATTTTTTAATCAAGGGGCCAAACTGGCGTAAATAATAACTTTCAATATATAATTGATAATTATAAAGAGAATTTGTTGAATATAAATATTTTAGTAGTATAATGAGCTCAATTTTTTTCATACTATGATATTTCTTATTTTTTAATAATTATAAGAAAAATATTTCTTGTAATAAGTTATTATGTAATAATAAGAATAATTTATCTCTAATAACCATCTTTTAGATAGTTAAATATACTGTGGTTGTTTATTACTCATATTATATACATTTTGTCAAAAATATCAATATAGAAACTTAATAATTTAATTACAACTCATATTTATATATTAAATTTATTCTCATGACATTCCATTTAATGAGGTGATGAAATAAAAGAATAGAAACTAATCATTCTATAACGATCATTGTCTCCACGTACGAATGGTTGATGATTAAATTTTATATATAACTAGAAAAATATATAATATGTTTTATCATTTAAGAGTATAAAATATGTAATAAATATAAACATAAAATACTTAATCCATCAATAGTTCCATCCATTTAATGTGATAATGTATAATGAAACATGAAATTTTGTGGATAATTTATTCCTCACACACCCACAAATTTCTGTTTTGTCTTCCTCATCGGAATGGGGGTAGTAAGATTATTTTTTATTAAATTGTAATTATAGAATGCATTCTAAAAAAAATTATTTAATTTAATATTAATGTGAAAAATATAATAATAAAAATAATTTATAAATAGAAATAACTAAATGTTTTTTAGTACTCATGGTGAGGGCTTTGGAATTCCATTGGAGGACTCCTTGAAAATGAAGGGATTAAGATAACATATTGTAACTAGAAGATCAATAGAGTTGTTTAATTTTTAGGGGATGTAGATAGGTTATTTTTTTAGCTGGGAATAATTTCTTTATCAATATTATAGTGGTGGGGAGTGGAATATATTATAAGTGGTGTGAATTGAATTTTTGTAAATATTTCAGCATAATATAATGAGATAAAATGTTAAACGGGTATGCTAGATGAAAATATAGTCATTAATTAGGTGGGGCTTGAAATAAGGTAAAACATCTCTCAAAAAAATATTTAAAAACACTTTTGTATCATTTTTGAAACTCATTACCATTCAATATATTTCTGTTACCATATTCAGTTTTAACTTGTTTACTAGTTTTTACATACAACAATCAAATTCAATGCTTAAAAATAATATAGACCACATTAAATAATTTTTACCTTATTATTAAAAATATTTAATTTATTTAATAATAATGTATTTATATATGTGGGAAAAATCAATTTTAACACTAATTACAGAAATGCAATGTGACTTGCTTTTAAAAACATATATTTATAAGCATAATATTTATGTGAAGGGTAAAATTAAAAATAAATTATTATTTCATGATAAAAATATGTTTTATTATACAATCAACGTGGCATTAAATTAAATAAAAATATATATTTACTAAAATAATTCTTAATTGTATGAAAATATTAAATAACGATTTTATCGCAAAATATTTCTTATGTATTTAATATTTTTTACATATTTTTTCTAAATTAAATATATAGTTTTTATAAAGTATGTGATCATATCATTAATATATATTTTACAAACTTAATGGTACTATACAATACTATATCCCAATTATATATTTATTATATTGTTAGTTTTCATAGAAACTATATTTTCATTATTCAACAAAAAATCAGTAATTTCAGAAATATCCAAAAAAACATTTTCTTAAGATTGTATTTAATTTTATTAAAAAAATTATATCTTTTAAGAACACTAAAATAATAATTTAACTTTTCAACAAATTCATGAGTAAATATTCGTTGCAGTTCATATATGTAATACATTAATGTTGTGTTGTTTAGCTATTACATTGGGGTCTCATGTTTCAAATTCTCTCACCCCGAAATAATTTTATCCACATAATTATTTATATATAATATATGAAACAATTTTTTGTATTAATTTTTATTTTCTTTTTAATGATCCCATGTTTCTTACTATAGCTATTGATTTCTCCAAAAGAGTTTCCCAATCATAGTTCTAACGTTTTGAATAACATTCTCTCATGTGTCAATGATCTTGACTGTCACATCATTATTTGAAAATTCAGGTTCAAACACTGTTACTTTATATGTGATTATATGATTTATTTATTTTATGTATTTCTATAATAATTAATCATGGAATATGTCATGTACATTTGGAAGGTTGGGTGGAATAACCAATGAGTAAGCTATATCTCTTATTCCCTCCAGATTTCTAAAATAAAAAATGTACCTTGATATGTACATCCCCTTTCTACAAAATATTTATACTAGTTTTGGGGTGAAAAAAATTAATTATAAATAACCTCTAAATTAAATAAATAAAATTCCCTTTTATCATCATCATATAACATTCTTCTATTATATGATTCAATGATATCATCCTCAATAGTCATTGCTTTCTGAATTGTCTAATCAAAATAATTCAGCCTATTAAAATTATTGGTAAAGCTTCTTCCCAACAATTTGGAGTACAATATATCATCACAGATAGATACGCGTGAGGTTAAATTTTAATTCTTAGTCAAAACTATTATTATATGAAATTCCATATTCTGGACATAAAAATTACAGGTTCTATTTATGTTCAGATAACATGATCTCATATTGTTTTTTAATATTTGGATGGTCCATTCAAATATCCCATCATTTTTTTGATGATGTGTAGTGCTTAAAATCACCTCATTGCTGGGTTCATTTTGAAGGGATTTTTGGAATTTTATCATTAACCAATGTTCATGAAAAAGGATAATTGATCGAGGTTCCCCCTTAAATATAAGAATATCAATGATGTATATCCCTGAATCTTACTCAAGTGGATGGTCCTATTTAAATCTATGAAATGTGAAGACATCTTAATGTGATCTTTGATAACCCATGTATAATTATTCATCCATATAGTTTTTAGATGTCCATTTATTAATACCACTATATTATTTTCCGAATTAGATAAATATAATGAGAAATATTTCAATAATCCATTTGTATGATTTCCTTCATCATTTACTTACTATTAATCTATGAATCCAGACACATAATCCACAATTTATCTCTCCATACCATTCCACCAAAAATATTCTCTAAATTTTATATCCATCTTTGTTCCACTATATTTTATAAATAAATTTGAGTTATTTTCTTCATCTAGTAGATTTATCATCAGTTCATGTATAGTTGGAACATAGAACATATTTCCAATCACATGCACTCCATATTTATATATGAAATATATCAATTTCCAATAATGTTCCTCTTTAAACCACCGTTTCTAATATTTATCATCATATCAAGAAATTTATATCCTTTATAGTAAATATGGATTAAAAATTTCATTGAAAATTTATGATGGATCTCTTTTTCTAAATATTATCATATCAATAATTACTATATCTGATAATATTAGATACAAATTTATCATCAGTATTGTCAAAAATCCAAGGATCCTCCTTTTTAATGATTAAACTGCCTTTTTACATCCCAAGGTTGTGTCATATTTATAAATAATAATTATTTAGTAGCTCTAACCATATTATTTTCCTCATTTCAATCACTTCACTGAAAGATTACAATTCAAACAGTTGTGGACAATATTTATTTCAAATCATAGTCCATAGAGATAGTTCTCCTATATCTTTTAGAATGTTATTACTATAATTATCTCGATGTAATGATTAATATTTTCCTATTAATAGATCACAAATTGCGATGATTCATTATTTACTATTATATCATTCATTATATGGACAAAACCCAAACCATTCCTTAATTCATCAATATATATTATACGTATGTCCTTTCCATATAATAAATTTCATATGGATTCCTTAATAAATATATTATCCATCACTCCAAAACATTCATCACATTCAATTGTCCATGGTAATATAACCCCTTTAAATATAAAAATGGATTTGAGGTTAATTAACCGGGAAATGATTTGACGAAAACATAGATAGTAACATGTTATTAAATGGAGTCTACATTTCTTAGTTATATACATCAGTCTAGACTATTCCATGAGTACATTTTTTTTATGGAAATATCAACATTCCATCCTTTAAGATGTTATGGTCATGAAATGACACATTGTTGACTAAAAAATTTCACTTAAAAAATGTATGTTATAACTCATACTATCTGAGGGTAGAAATAATTATTCACATGTGGTTATAAGGATCTTAATAGATTTTTGAGTATATTAAGATAACATTAAAAACTCCCTTCGTGAATTCATATTTATTTTCCTCAAAATCATTGTCTATATGGTCCTTAAAAATATATGGTTAATTATTTAATTTGATTGTAATTACCCTAAACACCTAATTTTTATATCACATATTATTTTTTACCTTTATTATATCATCCATGTTCACCAAAAATAGATGATGACCTTTAAGAATATATGTCTCTCAAAAATATATATCATCTTGAAGTTGGTCAAATAAGACATCAATTAATGGTCTATGATACTTATTATTTAAAATAATATAATTTATCTTTATATAATCAATTATTAATCTCATATAACCATCCTTCATTCTCATGAATCAAACCAGGGATCCCCATGGTGAAACACTATAGAAAATATTCTCAAATAAAAAATTCAATTTACATTATTTTTTAACAATATCAACTCCACTTTATCCACTATAAATGGATTTTTTTATGTTACTTATATTAGTAATATTTTCAATGTAACATTCGACTTCAGATTCAAGGGGATGACATGGTAATTCATCTAGAAATAAATCAATTAATTTTTTACAATTGATAAATCCTCAATCCTTATTATGTTCTTTCAATATATAGAGTGTGGTTTCTCTTCCACTTCCCCCATAATTTAGTATTGTGATCTATTATAGGTGGGTTGTGAAATAAACCAGTAGGTGATGTCTCTACCTTATTTGTATGGGATCATATAACCCATTATCAAATAATTATACCTTCCACTAGGAAATAAATTCTTATATTTTATATTTAGTGACAATATTTACAAATGATTTATTCAAAATAAAAATTATAAATTAAAATAGAGTCATCTATAATGAAATATCTAAGTATATTAATTGATATTGGTTTGTGAATCCTCATTGCAATAAGAATCTCATTATGTCTCATAACTAAAAAAATCAATTCAAAGAGAGTTAGGAAATTATTCTATGTTCTCATTTAACATGCTTGATATAATGGAGTTTTCATATCCCAAAGGAAATAAATCATTCATTAGAATTTATTTTAGAAGCATTGTATATATCATCACAACAATTGGTACTTCAAACATTGTTGTAGTGATCTCATAATATTTTCATTTCTCGATCATCCATTCTTGATTTAAATTTTGTTGTTTCTAGGGTATTGGTTTGTATTTTATCTCATGTCACATAGTTAATTAATTGAACATAATAAAATTTCATTTCCATTTCTTTGATGAGTTTGATATAATTTTTATTATTCACATAAATCAATGTCTCATTTTTTTACGCATGATCACGTGTGTTTTTTCAATTTTAATTACATATCTATAATTTCACTCTTTTATTCACCCTATTTGAAATAATTTTCTTTTTGTGTTTCTTAGTAAACAATTCCAAATCAGGATTACCATTAGATGCATTAGTTTAGTAAAACTCCTTATTAATTCGACAAGAGAAATATCTTAAAATGATGATCATTTTTCGAGACCAAATCCCATAATGTACATTCTTTAGACCATATATGAATTTTTCAATATTGTTTTGTATTCAACATACATAGTAATTTTTATGCCAAGATAACCTTTCAATGTTATCCTAGTTAACGAAAATATTTTCCTCCTCCTCTTTTCTATGATGGAGAAAATTCCTTTCAATTTCTACCTTCTTATCAAGAAGATTATATTTTTCTTTAATATATCCTCAAAATTTCTCCATTTATTATTCTATTCCTTAACATACTATTTAGTATTATAAATTGGAGACCATCATTAGTCTGCATCTCCATTCACATGATATAAAACTATAAAAATAATTTCCCCTTCACAAAATACAAAATAGTTAAATTTATTCCTTGGATATTTGATCCATTTCTATGTCACAAATGGATTAGTAGTTATGTTGAATAGTGATGGTTTTGGTTATGTGATGTTTCAAAAATAGTTACACCGCATAGTGATATTTAATGATTCTTTTTAAATTCAAAGTTATTTTTTATCACATTGGATAACACCCCCAAAAGGCTATGATGTTATTATATCTAACATTATCCTCATTAATTATCTTAGGCGGAAATTCCTTGAATAAAATTAGGTGATGAAAAATTCACATTCCCTATATTATTCACCATTGAATAGAAAACATGTAATTATCATGCGAAATGGAATTTTAAATTTAAATTTATATTAAATTTTCTAGAAAAATATTCTTCAAAATCATAAGGGTTTTACTGAATAATTTATATATCTAAATTTGTTCCACAAAATTTAGTCCTCGTGGATTATATTAATAATTATCCTATACAAACAATAACAAACTACCTTCTACAAACCTAGATCGATTGGAAATATTACATTAATGGTATAAAAACACTAGTTCTTAGAGGATCTAATAGAATAGTAGTATAGAAATAGTCGAAACATTCATATTTTCTCACATTCACATTCAAAAAATAGTAGATGATAAAAAATATGTGAGAACATTATTATATTTTATATAATATCCTTGAAAATTACACATTGTTCGCTTATATGATTCCTAGTATAATAAAATGAAAACTAAAGGTGATATTAGATTCTTAGCATTGAGGTAATAACAAAGAATGATGGCATTTCATAATAAAGGCATAAATTATTATGGAATATTTTTAGATTTTTAGAATATACAAAATATATGAATGAAAATGAGTGAAAATAATATCCATGGTAATAAATAATAACATTGACAATAATTAAATTCCTCATACAAATAGAATTTATAACACAAGACAATATAAACATATTATCAAGGCCATGTTCAAAAAATTATACAGAAATAAAACATTAATATTCCAATACCCGAGCTACTTTTCAATATGAGATGTGTTATTTCAAGGTGGTGTTATCTATTTTGGGGTCCAAACATCACCAATTATGTATAATGCATTCCTAATATAAGTAAAAAAGATTTTTCATAAAATACAATTAGGAAATTATTAAATAATCATGAAAAAAAAGAATATGGTTACCCATATAATGTAAATATGGGAAACAAAAAATTTCCCCATTCAATGGAATAATTTTACTATCAATGATAGTATCCTAAAAATTAATTTAGAATATACTAATAGAATATACCCTTTTAAAATAGATTAAAATAATTTGGTTTATATTGTACATTTAATTATTGGGTTATCAATAGAAGATAATAATTGAGTCTATTAGTTTTAAATTGTAGGAGACCTATGAAATGGTTGTAAAATTCTTAAGTATGTTTCACAGATATTGTGTCAGTTATATATATCATATCAATAGATTGTATCTATCAATTGATGTGGTCTTTGGCCCACTCACTACTGGAAATTTTGGATATAGCCACGGTTTAAAACTGTGGCTACAGGTCCTCAAACACTGGATATAGGTAATAGCCATGGTTTGAGAAAACGTGGCTAAGTTTGGCGTGGATCTAGGCCTAAACGTATAGCCACAGTTCAGAACCGTGGCTATAGTTCTAGTGCCACAATTCAAACCATGGATATAGGTATAATTCCATGGTTCAAACCATGGTAATATCATTATAGACATTGTTAAGTGTTGTGGATATACTAGAGGAGGGACACAATTTATTTCCACAGTTACAAACTATGGCATTAGGCCTATCGGCACAGTAAAAAATTGTGGAAATAGACATATATCCATGGTTAGAAACCATGGCTATAAGGTCTGAAAAACCATAAAAAATATCCCCCACCCTCTACACAGCCCCCTATAGTAGCCCACCCATTGCAGCCCCCACCCTCTTTGACACACATACCATTCATTAACCCCTTTCCCCTGGATAGACCTCTCCCCCATGTAAATCCCCCCCCCCTGAACAAACCTTTGAACCCCCCCAGACAGACCCTGGAAACCCCCCCCCCACCAAATAGACCCTTAAAACCTCTCCCCCAAATCCCTGGACACCCCCCGGATAGACCATGTACACCCCCCTGACAGACCCTAAACTCCCCCTGGACAGACCTTGGACACCCCCATACCCTCGACACCCCCAGATAGACCTAAAACAGCCCCCAGCCCTCGGAACCTAGATATCCCACCTAGATAGTCCCTAGATACCCCCCCCCCCAGACCCAGGACACCCCCTGATAATGGATAGATCCCCCTGGACAGTCCAGACCTCCACTCCCCTGGACAACCACCCCCAGGCTCCAGGACAGACCCTAGAACCCCACCCCCCAGAACCTGAACACTACCTCAGACCCCCCCTCCCACTCCCCTGGACAGACCCCCTCCCACCCTCCTGGACATACCCTGGAACCCACCACCCCAGAACCAGGACAACCCCATACCCTAGACAGATCCACCTAGACACCCCCCAAAACCTGGACACCCCATGCCTTTCACCAAACCCCCATCCGGTTACCCCATCCCCCCTGCCACTTCCCCCTACCAGTCCCCTCCTGATACTAGTTTACCCTCATCACCCTACCAGTTCCCCCTCCCCTGCAAGTCCTACCCCCATCCCCCTTAAACCTGGACACCCCCCATACCCCCTGGATAAACCCCTCAATAGACCCTTGACAGACCCCCCAGACCCTGGACACCCCCATAGACAGACCCTGGACACCCCCCAGAACCTAGAAATATCCCCTTGGCCACCCCCTCCCCCCCCCCAAAACTTGGACACCCCACCCCTTGCACCCCTAACAATTACCCCCACCCCCTGCATGTACCCCTACTAGTCCCCTCCCCCCTACCAGTACCCCCTGCCAGTTCCCCCTCCCCCCTTCCTGTCCTGAGCCCCCCCCCCCCCACCCTGCCCATTCCCCCTCCTCCATCCAGTCCTTACCCCTGGCTGTTTCCCCTTTCCGCTGCCCCTGCTGGCCCCCACCTGCACCCCCCTTCCAGTTTCCCCTACCCCCCTACGAGTCCCCTCCAAATTATATTATACACAAAATCTACATAAATTATAATAATTAAAAAAATCCAAATATAAAAAAACCAGATAACTACACTTAAATGAGTCTCCATATAAGACACAAAATCAAAGAAGTCTGGAACCATCTCAAAAGTACCGACAAAACTGGGTAGAACATAGTAGTGCACATCTTCTATTCCCACACTTCTCCCCATCCATGTCCCCTACTCGACCACCCTGGATAGCATCCCCACACCCCCGGTTGGACCCCCCCTGGACAGCATCCCCAACCCCCTGGACAGTCCCCCCCCCAGGCTGGACCCCCCTGTTGGACCCCCCTGGACCGTAGCCCCCCTGATGGACCACCCCTGGGTAGCAGCCCCCTACTGGACCCCCCTGGATAGCCCCACTGGACAACTACCCCCTACACATCCCTTGAACATATTCTTAGGTATCCTTAGTTAAGTAAATTGACAAAGCATGTGATCTTCAAGATTTTCCCTTAGATGTACCTACCAAATCATAACATGTAGAGGCTTATTTACCTATTGTATGGAGATTTGATTCCCCAATTACTTCATCTTTTGTATCCATTATATATTTATAATATTTCATAGAAAGACTTTTTTAATATTTCTTTGGAATTTTCAGTTATCAGGATCCTCCTATTGTTGCATCTACATCTAGTTCTCCACCTCCCTCGGAATTAGTTGATTCTGATTCAATATATCTATAGTCAAATAGTATATCCATGTTAATATAGGTGATGTGAATTCATATTATCAGGATTAATTGAGTCAGATTCAGTAGATTGGGTTTTCAAGGAATAGGCTGACCAGTTGAAAGTGATGACAACTCTACTCAACCTATTCATGGAGGAGATTATTTCTTTAGTAGAATGGAGAGATGATGAAATATTATTATATAATTTTTCAATATTATGAATACTTTCCTATATGTATCCATTACTCTAGTGGCTATCGGCTGGATGTGAAAATTGAAACAGTAAAGTGGACTCCAAAGTACGCACTACTACAGTGGTCAATGTTGGTATAGTTTCTGAAAATTTTGACATGGGGCCTTCTGTACCTGGACCCTCGGAGCAGGGTTGTGTTGCCGCCTTCAACACCCCTCTAGCTCACTACAATTCTCGACCATATATTTTTGCGGGACACAAGCATTCGACCCAACTAGATGAGGCTAAAACAATCCATCAATCTCCCTTGTTGCATCCCTTGATGAGATAGAGGTTTAGAGTGACACTTTTTTCACTAAATCATCATTGTGTGGCTGGTCCAGATGGGTTCAAAAATTAATTAATTATGTTCTAATGGAACATAGTTTTTGATGAGCTCCTTAACGCTATGAGATGGTTATTTAACCATGCCTTAATTCCCTATTGAATCAACTCCAATTTTATGGCCCTGCTATCAAAGAAGGAAAATGTTGTGTATGTAAAGGATTTAAGACCTATTGTTATTGGGAATACCATTACAAAAAAAATTAATAAAATTATTTCTATGAGGTTTGGTCCCATTGCACATGGGTTTATCTCTTCAAATCATCCACCCGAACAGCCCTTGGACACCAATCCTTGATAGCCCACCTAAACACCACACCTGCACCCTGCCGCTGCCAGACAGACCCCCATGACAGCCCTTGGACACCCCATTGGAAAAAATTTCCTATACACACCACCTGCACCCACCCCCTTTCCCTACAGATCCCATGGCACCCCCTCCCCCCCGGACTGCCCTTGGACACCCCACCTACACCCTTCAAGATCGATTTATTCAAGTCTTTTGATTCTGTCAAGTGGGACTTCTTATGGGATTCTTTAGATCTTATCAGCTTTTCTGCTAGGTTCTTGTCTTGGGTTAAAGGATTTCTCTCAACACTAATGTTCTCAGTGATTAGTAATGGCAATTTACATATCTAATTTTAGGGGAAAAGAGGGATCAAGAAAGGGGATCCACTTTCTCCTTTCCTTTTAGTGAATTTCATGGAGTTTTTGTCGTTCATCCTGGAATGCAGGATGCTGGGGCTACTGCGATGGCTCGTGTGGGATAGAGTGGATGGTGCGGATTGTAAGGCAGGTGGTAGGAGGATGTAAGGGGGCTGGTGCGAGCTGGAATAGGTGGCAGGGGGCTGGTGTGCGATAAATTGATGGTGGCCGGGGGGCTGTTGAGCATGTGCCAGGGGCTGGTGCGGGCTGTGATATAGGAGTTTGGGGCTAGTGAGGGTTGGAACTGCTAGAAGGGGATATTTTTTAGGTGGAAGAGGGTGTGAGTGAGTGTTTTCTAGGAGGATGGTGGGCGGTGGCTGGTGTGGTGGATGGTGTGGTGGATGGTGCGGGCTGGATTGCAGGTGGCTGGGGGCTGGTGAGGGCTCAAATACAGGTGGAAGGGGCTGGAATACTGGTGGAAGGTGGTTGGTTGCAGGTGCTGGGGGGATGGCACGGGTAGATTCAATGGTTGCAGGGGGGGTTGTTAGGGGATGGAATGTTGGTGGTAGCAGGATGAAATGAAGGTGGAAGTGGGCTGGTGTGGGCTGGATGTGTCTGGAGTAGGGCCAAATCATGGCGTTGCCACGGCATGATCGCGGTGTGACTACAGCGTGACCACGACATGATTGCGGCGTGATCGGGGCTAGACCGAGGCCTGACCATGACATGTCGGCCCAGACCAGTGACATCTGCAAGGCTGCATCATCCATCCAGGAGCGATGGGAGCAGTAGGAGGTGGGGAAAAATTCAAGTCGTTGCCCCTCCATCATAAATTGTGATCAGTCAGTTTCAACATTGATCACAAGACTCATGGAATACTATCAATGCAAACCACTACGGGGTTTCATCCTGGAGCAACTCCCAATCACGACATTACCGTGGCATGACCATGGCGTGACAGCAGCGTGACCACATCGTGATCACTTCATGTTGGTCCGGTCCCACGACATCTTTGGGGTAGCATTCTCCGACCAGGAGCAAAGGTGGTGGGGGAGGCGGGACAACATTCCGGTCGGTGCTCCGCCAGCAGAAATAGTGATTAGTCGGTCTTAAAATTGATCACAAGACTAATGGAATACTATCACTGTGAACTGTCACGGGGTGTCTTACTGGAGCATGGCCAAATCACGGCATGACCGCGGAGTTACAGTGGAGTGACCGCGGCTTGACCGTGATTTCACTGCGACTTTTTGGCCCTATCCAGCGCCATCTGTGGGGAAGAATCTTTTATCCAGGAACGAAGGGAGCCCGAGGAGGATGGACAACATTCTGGTTGTCCCCCCACTGAAATAAATTGTGATTAGTAAGTCTCAACATTGTTGAAAAGACTCATGGAATACTATCACTGTGAACTGCCGATGGGTGTCGCCCTGGAGCAGGGAAAAATCACGACATTTCATCGTCATGACCGCGACATGGTCGCGGGGTGATCGCGGCGTGACTGCGGCATGACTGCGGCATGACCGCGACGTGACAGCGGCGTGACAACATCGTGAACGTGGCATGTTGTCCTTGTCCAGTGACATCGGTGTGGTAGTATCTTCTGTCTCTGGGTAAAGGGAGCGGGATGAGGAAGGGAAAAATTCCACTCGTCACCCCACTGGCAGAAATTGTGATTAGTCAGACTCAAAATTTATCACAAGACTCATGGAATACTATCCCTATGATCTACCATGGGGTGTCGTCCTGGAGAAGGGACAAATCACGGCGCGACTGTGATGTGACAGTGGCATTACCAAGGCGTTACCACGGTGTGACCATGGCATGACCGCAATGTGTTGGCTGGGTCCAGCGACATCTGTGGGGAAGCATCTTCCGTCCCGGAGCGAAAGGAACGGTAGGAGGCGGGGAAACATTCCAGTCATCGCCCCGCCAGAAGAAATTGTGATTAGTCAGTCTCAACATTGATCACATGACTCATGGAATACTTTCACTACGAACCACCTCGAGGTCTCTCTGTAACGCCCTGACCCCAGCTACCCAGAGTCGGTGCATTACTTCGTAACATTGGCATGATCACAAGAAAGATCAAATCTCGAAAGATCGATTGGTTTAGTAGCCTTGGAAACACTATATATATTCATAAGTTTTACATTACATCATAAAATGAAAAACTACAACAACAACATAATGTCTCCATAGTCCACACTATTATCCCCTCATAATATCCCTGCAGGTCATTCATAATTTACTTCTTCACTTCTTGGGAAAAATAAAACATAGAAAAGGGGTGAGATCAAATGCCCAGTAAGGATAACAATATAGCGGAAACTTTCATAAATAAGAACAAACATTTAAGGCAATGTATAACTAAAACAAAAGCCTTTCAAACTTTAACCTTCAACATTTTATGGCATAAATAAAACAAAATAATTCCATTTACTCATTCACATGGATATTCTACTAATCGAATAATCACATGCAAAATCACTAACCACTTTCATAATGTTGGAATGCATAATGCCAGACTATCATAACCACATAACCATGGCCTTGTGCCAAGACTACAAATAAGATTTTGTCAAGGCCTTGTGCCAAGACACTAGTGTGTCTCATGAGACCTACCGATGCATCGAGGAGCTATAGCAGGCTCCACCCGTCACATATTAAGTCCAATGCATTCCCATATGAAAAGGTTTAAACATAACATAAACATTCCTATTAAAACTAGCATACGAAATGTCAATAATTTCACCATAAACTATGAATGGTATAAAAATAGCACATCCACAGTCAAACATATCACAAAACCTTCAATACAATATAGAAGTTTGGTATCATAATAAATCAACTTCAAATAAGCGTAAAATCCATCAAAGGATGTTGACATAGATGAAATCAAAACACTTTTTAGAGAAATATCTCTTTCTATTTTTGAAATCATTTAAGAGCCATATAAAATAAAAAAATTTCTTGAAAATATTCTTATAAGCTTGTAAGGAAATCATTGAATATTTTATAACGGCGGAAAATAACCGCACCCGCCGTATAAGTTAAAAAAACATTCTTGCCTTAATTCTGTCGAAAAGGTTAAAAAGGACCTTGTTTTGAAAAAGACGGAAATATTCCTCTTATAAAAATTCAAAAAAGGTATAAATGACTTTAACCCATATTCTTGTAAATAATAAAAATGTTTTGAAATAAATTTTTAAGAAACATGGATGTGGACGATAAAGAGATCCCAGTAGATTATTACGTATAAACAACCTCGGATAATGAAGAGATTGTGAAATAACCCTTACCTTGTAATTTTCCTTGGTTGGGGTAGGTTAACCTCCTGTATAATGGTGAAATAATTGTTATTAAATTATACAAGAATCATATACATTCATATGATATCATATATGATCTTTAATCATTGCTTTGTTAACAATATCTTAGATTTATCGTTGTTTCGGGTGTTAACTTCCTCGTTTTGTTTATATATGTTTTGTTACGTAAGTTGTGTTTTTCATGGATAGGTTGTATCTTATTCATATCCAGAATGATTTCATGTCCTTAAACATTATTTTTAAATCTTAAAATGATAATTATACTTGAATGGATACGAAGGAGAATAAATCTCATCGCGTTCGTGGAGACGGTAGTCCGTACGTATGCACGAGCGACAATATCATTATTTTGATATTAAAATAATATATAATTGGATAGTATATCATATATAAAGAATCATTATCATGTTATATTTATTATTTATATGAATTACATATCATTATTATACCCACCCAAATAATAATATATTGAATAACAATTACACCACGACGTGGAGACGGTAAGCCGTACGTACGCACGTATGGTGACATGTCATTCAAATGATGGGTAGAATACTGAATATGGTTGTTCCATATTTATAATAACATCACAGTATATAGAAGATACTGGAGTTATAATTTTAGAATTTAAATAATAAACAAAGAGGTAGTGGAAGAAGAAAGAAACATGAAAGAGGGTGATGAAAATGTTACCTCTTCTTCGGGTTCTTCCTTTTGATTTGATCTAAAGGACTCCATAGGATGGATTTATGACTATAGTAATGCTTCTAGGATGAAGGGAGAGAAGTTGGGAGAGTATTTGGGCAGAGTTTGGCCGAACCAAAAGGCTTTAAAGTGTGAATAAGGTGGTAGAGGTGGGGGCCTTTTATAAGAGGAGAGGAGGGGCTCTTTTGGAAAGATTGAAATGTTACCTTATTATAAAATGCTTTTCGGATTATAAAGGTCCCACACTTATATAATTCCTGTATAAGGTGAGAAAGGTTAGAAATCCCATCATCCAATAGGCTTTGGACAAGTGTAAGCCTTGGATTTTGCATTATCTTCTCATTTTATTTAAATCGTTAAATAATGAGGTCATCGCTGCATCATAATGATGTCATAAATAATTTAATTTATTTAATCTCTCTAAATTATAAAAAAATACTATGATGTAGGAAATCTTTTTATCTTTCTAATTAATATTTATAGTCAAAATTTGGACTTGTGTAACCCCACTTAAAAACTATTTTAGTAAAACAACTCATGTTTGTGTCAATTTAATTTTAACATTAAATAAATATATATTAATGTCATTTTCCAACTAAAGTGGCTCCATGGGGTCCCCAAGTTGACCCATGGGTTGTCTAAGTCGGCCATGACTCATCCAATAGGATTAGGACAAGTGTCATTCTCATCTCATATCATTAAAACATTATATGTACCTTAAACTACACTAATTACCTCTAATCGCGATTAAGAACTTAAAAGTTACTATTCACCAAAAAATTAATTTAATCTCATTGAACAACATTTTACTTCTTAATGACAACCATGTATGTTGGATTTTTGATAATAAAATCACAGAAGAGGTAATATTTCATTTAAACGAAAAATCAGTTATTTAACTACCACTTAGTGGTTTCACTATTCATCAAAAATTGAAGTTTTTCAGAACAATGCCAAAATTTCACCCTAAGCTATAATTGATATTCCGAATTCAAAAATGATGTCTATTTTACAAAATTCCAAACATATAAGTTGCATTAATTAATTTTATAATTAATTCCCGCTGTTACAAAAAATAGCGTGTTTCTAAGAAACAATTTATATCAAAAGATTGGCAATTGTTTATGTCCGATTTCAATGTTAAATTAATTATAATGACCACCATTTGATAAAATGGTAAAAATATATTCTAATTATACTTTAAAACCACTAAATAGTATAATTTATCACTATAAATTATTTTATTTAAAAAGTTGTTTTTAAGTATTTTTCACTATTCATAAAAAATTAGAAGTTCTCAGAAAAATACCAAAAATTCAACATAGGCTAATTTCGATATTCCGAATCCAAAAATGAAGTCCATTTTGATAAATAAAATTTATAAAATTTCAAAATGTAGGTATTACTATTCACAACGTCTAGTTTAATTAGTTGTGGTGTGTGTTAGAGCTCGAGGTTGCGTACAACACACGCTATTGCATTATTCGAAGGGAAACGTACCGTTGAAGCTTGGGGTGTTACATTCTCCCCAACTTCAATAAATTGCATCCTCGCAATTTGAAATTTTTCTTTGAAAATAAAAGGTTGAAAAGAGAAAATACCTTTGAGGAAAACCCACATCGGAAATAAGGTTAATAAATATATAACATTAAAAGAAAGCAAGATACGTACAAAGGTCACCCGATATAGACCATTCTAGGATTCTATGAAAATATGGATATGGAGGAGAAAAAAACCATCAAGGTCTGATGGAGAGTTATAGAAAACAGGATTAGGAGAAAGTTTAACTACAAGAAAATCACAAACTTGTGATTGGTTAAATGGTCATTGAATCCCCAGTTCGAAAAGTTAACCGGCAACATTTTTGTTTTAAGTTACCTTTTATAATGTTGAAGAATTTATTTAGGAGATTTACTAAGAACGTAATGGAATATACATACTTGTTATGTATACTTTCATTCATTATTAAATTTTTACCACAAACCCATCTTTTACTCCAAATGGTAACGGAACTCAAAAATATTCTTTTTATCCTAATTGTATAAGGTTCCAAATATTAACACATACCATTTAGATTAGTAAAACTATTTTATAATAACCATGGACTTCTTGTAGGCTAGTGGTAGAAATGAAGGCTTGTCGCACTATGGTTGTGGGTTCGATTCCTGCATCTTTGTCCGACGCGACGAGTTATTCCCCACCCTGCAGGTTGACCTTTTCCTAAAACTATAGTATTATAATATTCCAAAAATAATCTTCATAAATGCATTAACCTTAAACAATACTATCCATGGTTCAACTTAATCCATTCCAACCTTAATAGTTATCCAAAATACCTCCATTCAGACTTTCTCTAAAAGGTCTCTAAATTCCAAAATCAATTGTAACATCAGATTCCCCAAACAAAGAAAAGTTTCTCTTATTGTGACATACTAAAAATATGATTACCTTAATCATATTAAAACCTTATTTAAATCAAAAAGTACTGTAGTAAAATCTTTATAAATGTCACATTATTCTTAAAACCAGAATATAATCCTTGAGTCCAAAAGCACCAATACATTAATTATTCCACTTCAATTGTAGTCACAGCATAAGATTGGCCTTGATCCCTTGTCCTTTTCTGAGGTAAGTTTCCTTGACTCTTAGGACATTCATTTGCATAATGCCCTATTTCCCTACAATTGTAGCATTCTACTTTGACAGCCTCTTTCTTTCCCTTGCAATCACGAGCCTGGTGACCCTTTTCTCCACATTTATAACAAACTCCCATTCCTTTTAGGCACGTACCAGGGTGATTCTTCCCACAATTATCACATAATGGAAAATCCTTATTTCCCTTTTTCCCTTTATCTGTCTCTTGTTCCCCCGTTCTTTTCTTCTATTGCTTTACTTTGTTGTCATAAGACTTAGAGAATTCCTTTTCTGTCTTGATAGCACACGAGACAATATCTTCGTATGATGAGAAGGAATGTGATACTAAAGCTCGACGGAGAAATGGTTTTAAACCATCAAAGAAACGATCAATCTTACTCCTTGGGTTACGTATATAATCAGCAGCATGCCTCGCTAACCTTGTAAAGTTGGCCTCATACTTTGCGACATTCTCATCCTCCTTCTGCCTCAGACTCAGAAATTGCCTTTCCATATATGCTCGATGGTCACAAGGAAAGTATTTTTCTAAGAAAATCTCTTTGACCTTCCTCCATTCCATATTCGATACATCATCATCTTCCTTTGTGTTTTGAATCAGCGACCACCACTGATCGGCATCTCCAGTGAGGCGGTAAACTGCCATGACAACCTTCTCCCTTTCACTACTCCCCAAGGCATGGAATATTTTCTCTAAGGAATTTATCCATTGCTCAGCTACTATAGGATTTGTACTCCCATTGAACATTGGTGGTTGTTTCCTCATGAATCGATCTAACATTGATCCTCCACGCTGTGGATCAGGGTGCTCCATATGGGTAAGGTTATTATTCATAACCTGAGTAAGTTGTCCCAGTATGGTGATTAGCTGATCGGCACCAGTTTCATCACCAGCCCCACTATAATTATCTTGAGCAGGAGGGAAATCCCTACATGGAGTGAGTTCATTGATACGGTTTCCATTTATTCCACTAGGCTCCATTTCTAAACAATGGCATAAACTAGATCAGTTTATGAATCAAAATACATAATCTCATACTTATAAAACACTTAACATAAATTGAACTATTTATGGATATAATCCATAATCATAAAAATGTTTTCTTTGAGGAAGTATATACTCATAAACACTTCATAATGATTTTTAAAGAAAATGAGAGTTATCCTACGCATATCCCCCGGGAGTGTCGTAACCAAGAGTGCAGCAAGGCCCGTTGTCGTGCACCAGTTCCCGTTCGAGTCTAGATCAAAGCGGTGTTTTCAGGTTTTACCCCTAGGAACATCTGTGCCAGAGCCGCCTCTACCTGCTCGTATCCAGACAGGGACGTATTGCTCGGAAAACTCACAAAATCTCTACAATACCAAAATTCTAGGAATTTCTTCTATACTAATCCTCAAAGTTCATCTTAGGTCTACGTGCTCTAATCAGAGTTTATCTAAATCTAGCTTCCAAGGTTTGTACTAAACTTGCTATGATACCAACTGTAACGCCCCGACCCCAGCTACCCAGAGTCGGTGCATTACTTCGTAACATTGGCATGATCACAAGAAAGATCAAATCTCGAAAGACCGATTGGTTTAGTAGCCTTGGAAACACTAGATATATTCATAAGTTTTACATTACATCATAAAATGAAAAACTACTACAACAACATAATGTCTCCATAGTCCACACTATTATCCCCTCATAATATCCCTGCAGGTCATTCATAATTTACTTCTTCACTTCCTATGAAAAATAAAACATAGAAAAGGGGTGAGCTCAAATGCCCAGTAAGGATAACAATATAGCGGAAACTTTCATAAATAAGAACAAACATTTAAGGCAATGTATAACTAAAACAAAAGCCTTTCAAACTTTAACTTTCAACATTGTATGGCATAAATAAAATGAAATAATGCCATTTAATCATTCACATGGATAATCTACTAATCGAATAATCAAATGCAAAATCACTAACCACTTTCATAATGTTGGAATGCATAATGCCAGACTATCATAACCATATATCCAAGGCCTCGTGCTAGGACTACAAATAAGATTTTGTAAAGGCCTTGTGACAAGACACTAGTTTGTCTCATGAGACCTACCGATGCATCAAGGAGCTATAGCGGGCTCCACCCGTCACATATTAAGTCCAATGCATTCCCATATGAAAAGGTTTAAACATAACATAAACATTCGTATTAAAACTAGCATACGAAATGTCAATAATTTCACCATAAACTATGAATGGTATAAAAATAGCACATCCACAGTCAAACATATCACAAAACCTTCAATACAATATAGAAGTTTTGTATCATAATAAATCAACTTCAAATAAGCGTAAAATCAATCAAAGGATGTTGACATAGATGAAATCAAAACACTTTTTAGAGAAATATCTCTTTCTATTTTTGAAATCATTTAAGAGCAATATATAATAAAACATTTTCTTGAAAATATTCTTATAAGCTTATAAGGAAAGCTTTGACGATATTTATAACGGCGGAAAATAACCGCACCCGCCGTATACGTTAAAAAAACATTCTTACCATAATTCTGTCAAAAAGGTTAAAAAGGACCTTGTTTTGAAAATGACGGAAAGATTCCTCTTATAAAAAGTCAAAAAAGGGTATAAATGACTTTAACCCATATTATTGTAAATAATAAAAATCTTTTGAAATACATTTTGAACAAACATGGATGTGGATGATAAAGAGATCCCAGTAGATTATTACGTATAAACAACCTCGGATAATGAAGAGATTGTGAAATAACCCTTACCTTGTACTTTTCCTTGGTTGGGGTAGGTTAACCTCATGTATAATGGTTAAATAATTGTTATTAAATTATACAAGAATAATAAACATTCATATGATATCATATATGATCTTTTAACATTGCTTTGTTAACAATATCTTAGATTTATCGTTATTTCGGGTGTTAACTTACTCGTTTTCTTTTATATGTTTTGTTACGTAAGTAGAGTTTTTCATGGATAGGTTGTATATTATTCATATCCATAATGTTATCATGTCCTTAAAAAGTATTTTTAAATCATCAAATGATAATTATACTTGAATGGATACGACGGAGAATGAATCTCATCGCGTTCGTGGAGACGGTAGTCCGTATGTATGTACGAGCGAAAATATCATTATTTTGATATTAAAATAATATATAATTGGATAGTGTATCATATATAAAGAATAATTATCATTTTATATTTATTATTTACATGAATTACATATCATTATTATACCCACCTAAATAATAATATATTGAATAACAATTACACCACGACGTGGAGACGGTAATCCGTACGTACGCACGTATGGTGAAATGTCATTCAAATGATGGGTAGAATACTGAATATGGTTGTTCCATATTTATAATAACATCACAGTATATAGAATACATTGGAGTTATAATTTTAGAATTGAAATAATAAACAAAGAGGGAGTGGAAGAAGAAAGAAACATGAAAGAGGGTGATGAAAATGTTACCTCTTCTTCGGGTTCTTCCTTTTGATTTGATCAAAAGGACTCCTTAGGATGGCTTTATGACTAAAGTAAAGCATCTAGGATGAAGGGAGAGAAGTTGGGAGAGTATTTGGGAAGAGGTTGGCCGAACCAAAAGTCTTGAAAGTGTGAATAAGGTGGTAGAGGTGGGGGACTTTTATAAGAGGAGAGGAGGGGCTCTTTTGGAAAGACTGAAATGTTACATTATTATACAATGCTTTTCGGATTCTAAAGGTCTCACACATATATAATTCGTGGATAAGGTGATATGGGTTCGAAATATCCTCATCCAATAGGATTTGGACAAGTGTAAGCCTTGGATTTTGCATTATCTTCTCATTTTATTTAAATCGTTAAATAATGAGGTCATCGCTGCATCATAATGATGTCATAAATAATTTAATATATTTAATGGCTAAAAATTATAAAAAAAATACTATGATGTAGGAAATCTTTTTAGATTTCTAATGAATATTTATATCCAAAATTGGGACTTGTGTAACCCCACTTAAAAACTGTTTTAGTAAAACAACTCATGTTTGTGTCAATTTAATTTTAACATTAAATAAATATATATTAATGTCATTTTCCAACTAAAGTGGCTCCATGGGGTCCCCAAGTTGACCCATGGGTTTTCTAGGTAGGCCATGACTCATCCAATACGAGTAGGACATGTTTCATGCTCATCTCATATCATTAAAACATTATTTGTACCTTAAACTACACTAATTACCTCTAATCGCGATTAAGAACTTAAAAGTTACTATTCACCAAAAAATTATTTTAATCTCATTGAACCACATTTTACTTCTTAATGACAACCATGTATGTCGGATTTTTGAAAATCAAATCACAGAAGTGGTAATATTTCATTTAAACGAAAAATCAGTTATTTAACTACCACTTAGTGGTTTCACTATTCATCAAAAATTGAAGTTTTTCAGAACAATGCCAAAATTTCACCCTAAACTATAATTGATATTCCGAATTCAAAAATGATGTCTATTTTACATAATTCCAAACATATAATTTGGATTAATTAATTTTATAATTAATTCCCGCTGTTACAAAAAATAGAGTGTTTCTAAGAAACAATTTATATCAAAAGATTGGCAATTGTTTATGTCCGATTTCAATGTTAAATTAATTCTAATGACCACCATTGGATAAAATGGTAAAAATATATTCTAATTATACATTAAAACCACTAAATAGTATAATTTATCACTATAAATTATTTTTATTTAAAAAGTTGTTTTTAAGTATTTTTCACTATTCATAAAAAATTAGAAGTTCTCAGAAAAATACCAAAAATTCAACATAGGATAATTTCGATATTCCGAATCCAAAAATGAAGTCCATTTTGATAAATAAAATTTATAAAATTTCAAAAAGTAGGTATTACTATTCACAACGGCTAGTTTAATTAGTTGTGGTGTGTGTTAGAGCTCGACGTTGCGTACAACACACGCTATTGCATTATTCGAAGGGAAACGTACCGTGGAAGCTTGGGGTGTTACACTCTCCCTGGAGCTGGACCAAATCGAGGTGTGACAGCGGTGTGTCGGCTCGGTCTAGGGACATCCGCATGGCTGCATCTTCCGGCCATGAGTGAAGGGAGTGGGAGGAGGTGGGGCAACATTCGACTGTCGCCTCGCTGGAAGATTATAGAAGAGATCAACTATTTAATATTATATAACAAGGGATCACCAGAGAAGGTTGTAGCGAGAAAAAAAATGACGCAACGTCTAAAGGCAATCAAAAAGATGAAAAAGAATCATCAACCTAATAAAAACCATTTACAAATTCATTCACTTTTCCTAAAAATGTAAATTTTATTTATAATATTCAAACAGTGGAAATGATAGTGTCATTCTCAAGGAATATTCCTACTCGTGAAATGTAATTTGAGAAAAAAGAGTATGATAAGACAATATATATTATTAAAAGAAAACAAAAACGTACTAGACACAAAACAAACACCAACTAGATGCATATGAAAGACTCACACCAAGTCCAAACATGATACAAATAACTGTCACTACACTTTGGTTTAGAAGAACGAACACCTTCATTGGAGGGGTTTTATTATGAAATAATTACATTACATTATCACAAAATTAATTTTATTATATTTAACATTTATTCTAAAATTCATTTAGAACAAATCTAATGAAATAATTTAAGCAACTAGATCAACATTACTATCACTAAGAGTTTTCAAAAATAGGGAACCTATGTTGAAGTGGTTTTATTATAAAAACATGACTTTATTTATCAAATGAAACAACTATATTAAAGAACACTTATTCAATATATTAAATTCAATATAATAAAGAAGAAATAAGAAAGTAGCTATATTCAATTTAAAGCATTCATGAATTAAATAGGGTAGAAGAGGGATCATACCTTGAGGTGGAACCAAACCGTCCACATTGGCTCTTGGATATTTCTAACTAAAATTTTTTCCTCCCACACTAGGTATACGCACCTTCACACACAATCAGGGATAGCTATCCCCTAAGCACACAACTGCATGGCTATGAGCATGTGCAAGGTGATCCTTGCGCATATGCTTAAATGGATATACCACTCTCCACTCACCAGTGTATGCATATATATATATATATATATAAATGGGAACACATAGCCACATACGTGCATAATCCCTGCCATGGTTGACTATACACATAATGGGGGAACCCACATACCTATACTTTCTTACATATTCACACGCATGTGAGTCACCCTTACCTTGGTAACTCGAAACCAATGAGCAGGGATCAACACACTACACAATGGATATTAGGAACATTAAGACACATAAAGAATGCTACATAACCAGTGAGATACCAACCAACAACATTAAATCCTTACCTCGATTGGGATAACCAAATCCACCAGAACCAACATGAAATGTTACAACGCCCTGCTGAAAAGGCCCCCGAAATCACAACAATAAATGCATGGTTAAGATAGTTGTTCTTCTCGATATACTCACCAGACACCAAAACCTACATATTAGCATTCGCCATTCGTAAATTTAAAATTACTATCATCCAGAAAATATAAAAATACCAAGAAAGTGGAACAAAGATCAGGAAAGAGATATGACAATAATGATGAAAATAAATTGAATGAAATAAATCATACAGTATGAAAATTGGAGGATGAGTTCAGTGTCTCTATGAGCAGCAGCACATTGTATGTGAGATATTTAAATATATAGTTTCACAAATGTCCATTATAGAGTGCACTAAATCACATCTTGGATAAAAGTGACTTGGAGCCTACACATTAAATGTATTTCACAGAAACCTACAATTTAAATGGGAAATTTCTCACATAAAATTTAAAGAGGAAGGTGGGAAACATATAAAAGATTGAAAAAAAGTTGAAAAACAAACCTGCAGGTTTTTTTATGCTTAAAACAATAGAATGATTCGATCCTCAGCCAGTTCATAAGATGTTGTCCAGCTTTTTTCCTGCCCAGAAAATACAAGAAAAATGTTAATAAATAGTAAAATAACTAAAGGAAATAAATGAAAAGAAAAGGGAAAATAATTTTTAGGTTTCAATCCCTGAACAAAGGCTTGTGTTAACCTATCCACAACTGGAAAGTTACAGTAGGTAAACCATAGTCAATTTGTGGGTGTTTTCATTAGAGTAGGAACCACCGTATCTTGTTTCTATTGAGTGTTGATTGTAGTTCCCCTTGAACTTCTACTTGAGTGAATATGATGTCCATTAAGACCTATTAGTAGCTCTTCTCGGTATACACCCCCTTAGAATCAACCAAATTACCAAGGTTCCAGTTCTTATATAATAATCAACCTGAACCCAATTGATTAATGATATGTGACACAGAAGAAGAGTCATGTATATAAGAGTTCATAAAGAAACAATGTTAAATACATGAATTATTGGTCTAATACCAGCTAAATAAGCATAATTAATGAACTATTTAAGAATGAACAAAAAACAAATAGTAAAAATAAAAGAAGGCATATCAATGTTTTTAATCCAGATATTTGTATTTATATATTTATCAGGAATTTCAATTTGGACAGCCACATGAATTAATAATGTGAAAATAAACCTCTCAACATTATAGTTATAGTATGGTAATAAGAAATAAATGAACATGCCAAAATGTTACCTTCGACCAGTAGGGCGCATTAAGAGAATATTTCCTTAAGAGTACATTGTCAAATAGATTAGTCTTATGGATAGTAAAATTGACATTGTTGAACTATCACCTGCCTTTTGGAATAGTAAGTAGTGGCCATATTTTACCTGTGATGGTCAGCAGGATTGAAGTCTTCTTATATTTATATAGACAATTTTTTACACTAATATACTTATAATCATTCCTCATTGATAACAGAACAAATAATAGTTATCCTGAATAGAAAATGAATGTAAATAAATCAAAAGAGAAATATAAATAAAATGATTTAAAGGAAAGGTATAAATAATTTTTCTATGTTATAAAATGTTTTCATTTTTTATATGTCGAGTTTCTGTATAAAAAAACATTTATGTATCTATAAATGAATTTATAAGAAAGATCAAGATCCTTATAAATGTCAAACATCTTTATCTTAGTAATCCATTGTTTCAAAAATGAAAATTAGAAACTCATATTGATCACTTGACATATAGATAATAAATTAAAGGAACAAAAAAACTAATTATCAAAATACAGAACTTCATATCAAACAATTTTTGTCCCTATACACACATACATGATCTAGATATTCAACCGCACCAGACAATAATGATTTTAGGATTTCTAATAAAATAATAAGATTAGATGAGCTTACATACAAAGAAGTCCAGGAACACCGGGTAAAACATTAAACTAAACCATCAGTTATCCATTAAATAAAATGTTATTTCATGTGATCCCATCTCCTGATGAACAAATGATTCAAAAAATAATGTATGGATTTACACATTAATCCATAATGAAGAGAGACAGAGCCTAGAAAATTCTTCTAGTAGAATCTTGAAAATAGATCATGGTGGCCTCTCTTGAAAAGGAAATCGATATACAAACCAGTTGAGTATGATATTCGCAAAGGATGATGAAAAAGAAAAATAAATGCTTCCAAGACGTGACTTTTCCTTCCCGAAATCTCCTCCCCATCCTCTCCTCACCATGGCCCCCTGCCCCTCTACACCCACCCCCTACCCCCTGCCCCCTACCCCCTGCCCCCTTCCCCCTTCCCCCTTCCCCCGTGCCCCCTACCCCCCTCCACCCTGCCCCCTTCCCCCTGCCCCCTCCACACTGCCCCTCCCCCTACCCCCCTCCACCCATCCCCTAGCCAGCACAACCCCCCTGAACCCCCTACACCCCCAGCCCCCTAGCTTGCACCAGCCCCCTAGCTTGCACACCCACTAGCCTACACCACCCCTAGCCTGCACACCCCACAGTGGGTCAAAAAAATAATTGGAGATGCATGTAGTTTATCAAACTTCAGTTGCAAAACCATTCCATGTTTTTACAGATGATTTGATTTCCCAAAAAACCATCTTAATTGAAACACATGGAACAAATCATTACAAGATGATTTCAATTCAAGAATTTTCACTCTCAGAGAAATATAGAACCAATGATTTTGAAAGGAAATACAAAGAAGCCTTAAAATAAAGTGATGTTAGAAACAAGATAGTAGAAGATGCAGAAAAGAGAGTCCATAAACTCCAGGATTCTCTCAAATATGTGCTTTAGAATGATATAATGCATGTCTACAAAATTTCATGATCGAAAAATGATTTTATATGCCTCATCCTCCACTTCTGCATCTATTCCTAATGACTATGAAGTTGATGTTAGTTATGCGATCTCTGAAAACTCATCGACCAACTCTGAGTTTAATTTTACAACCATATCATTATCAACTAGGAATGGATATCCAATCAATCCTAATGCTATAGAGATTCTATTTCATGACATGTAAGTGACAGAATTCCAGGTTCTGAAAACTATGCATGTATCAGAGAGGGTGGATTTGATGACTTATTCTGATGAATTACTATTCTTATACAGTATGTAGTAGGGTTTATGTTTCTAATAATTAAATGTGTTAATCTAGTTAACATTACCCTCTATCTATGTGGAGAAGGATAGAAAGAGATAGATTTGTACTATGTACAAGTCTGATGGAAAATATCAGTTGTCAAATTATTCATGTTTCCTTGTTCTTTTGAAGGAAAGGAGTAGGAGGGTGACAATAAATCACTATGCCTGATAATTGTGATTTTAAATTACACTAGTAGGCCTGTAAACTAACATTTAATGAAAGGGATAATAAAGGATTAAAAATTAAAACTTATGATACATAATTAGTGTGTTGGTTTGATAATGGAAACGTTACAGCTTGGCTAGATGATGACAGTGGATCTTGAGCACCAGTAACATTGACATTGCTAAGGGAATCATAAAAATGTATTCAATCTTTTTTTCATGTCCTCAAAGTAATACTCATGTGTGTTCTTCAAGAAAATGTTAATTCTTGTGAATTTTTTTATTGGTTACATGTATGTTCATAGAATGGATAAATTAAGGCGGTTGTCATCATCATGTGTTTCATTTTTTGCTTTATTAACATGAGATTAGACATAACCCAAATCCCACCATCCCTAACACTTGGATAATTTCACCCCTTACATTAAGTAATGCATTTTACATCTAATTAGATAACTATGTTTATGGTAATGGGGTTAAAACCCAATAAATATTTATCATAGGGCATGGGAGTAGAAACAATACGATGCGTTTTAGTACTAAGTTGTAATCCTAATCCACTTTTCTTATTGTATTGTAATTTTATCCAAATATCCTATTATAGGGAAAAAAAATTATATGAGCAATAAATTAGGAACAACCTATTGGAAGACACAACATTGGAATAGTAAATATGTTTTTAATATAGTTTTTTTGCACCAACATTCAACAAGTCACAAACTGAAGAAAGAGAAATAAATGGAAAATAAGTTATTATCTATGTGTATAGAGATAAATCTCTAGAAATTAAGATAAATTGTAGAGAATATTATAGTCCCAAAAATAGGCCCTTACTGAAATCCTTGGGAGGAGCAGTAAAAAGAGTTGAATTTTAGGAAACCATATCTTGATGTGTTGAGATAAACAAATAAATTGTTACCAAATATAAAAAGATGTTAATTCATCAACAATAATACCTTTCTAGTTTCCATCTCCTAGAATAAAAACTCTTTCCAATACTGCAATCATAGCTTCAAGCTGGCCTAAAACGAAGAGGAAGTTTCTATCAAATTAGTTTCATGACACAAAGGCTTGGGGAATCCCATCCACCTAAGAAAACTATAGGAAATGAAGAAATTATCATCTTGTAAATTAATACATTGACATATATAGATACTTCAATAGAAAAACACATAGATCCCCCTGTAGATGATAATTCCTCATGAATAATACCTTTCTTGATTCTATCACCCAGAATAAAAACCCTTTCTCTTGTCATAACAATAACTCTATACTGGCTGGACACCTAGCGGATGTATCCATCAATGCAGTTTGATGATATGAACAGAAGGATAATCCCTACCACCTTATAAAACCTTGGGAAAGGTAGAATATGAATACCTGTATAGAATAATAGATGGACCTGTTAGAAAAAAATATGAACAAATTAGAACCAAAATATGAACTTGTTAAATTCTGGAATAAAAGATGAACATGTTTGGAAAGATGACACTCACTGGGGCTTCCTAACTCAGCTCCTTGGATTGGTTATTTTTTTGTGTTGTGTTATACTATTATCTCCTTTTGTAATTGAGACAACAAAACATAATACATTAATATATAAGGATGAATATAAATAATATAAAGATATGATACAATACATGAACCTTTTATCAGTAGAATATCAAACAAAATTCATGTCATGTTTTGGTTGTGTTTGAATAGCACACTTGAAGCACAAAATATCCTTATTTGGCATTTCTAGAGCCTGTAATAGGATAAAAAATTTCCTCATTCATGTAATAGATCAGGAACTTGTAGAAACACAACATAACCACAACATACTTTATAGACATTTCTAAGGTTTAGGTAGGCATCAGGAAATGTAGGATTCAGGTTTACAACTTCCAAGATGAATGAAATTAGTAGGAAGGAAACAAAAATATAAAATGGGAAAGGTAACTAGGGTCACATGGTTTTCCTCACTCATTCTGAATAACATCCCCACTTTCTAGATGTAATCGGATTGAGTTGGGTATAATGTATCATCACTTTTGTCCCTCAAAATCCTCTTCCCTGGGATCTATTTTGCGGAAACATGATTCTTCATCTAAAAACATCCAGAAAAATCGATCATTATCTCATCAACTATATCTTTTATTGGACTGTAAATTATTATATCATCAACTTAGAAATATAGGATGATGATGACCCAATCCTACAAAAAATTCATGCAATCGTAATGATTTTTATTGTTTTAGATGAAATTATGTTTCAGCACATAGTAATTAATCTTCTGATTCTGTTTCCTTGTTTCCGAGACTAATAGTACAAAAATAGCTTTCACTATGTTATTCACATGAATGATAGACAACCTCAGTGGCCTAAGAAGTCGATAAATTTGAATGACTCATATTAATGGGAGTTGGAAACAAGGGATGATGTTGATTCCCTCAATGTGTTTAGAGAATAAGTGATAATAGAGTGGACTTTTTGGAAGAATATTGCTAAAAAAATGTGTTTAGAAGCAGAAGGAGGAAGGAGATGGTATATTGAGGTATAAGATTCAGCTAGTTTTGAAAGGGTTTTTTGCGATCATTGCTACATTTTGGAAGACCATTAAAAGATAACTTTTAAAAATTACTTATGCAAGAACAATGTATCAATATTCAATCCCTAAATATGATTTCAAATATATAGATGGATCTAGACATAAATCATAACACTACAACAAAATAACCACTTCAAAGGGACACATACAAGAGTATGAAAATATAATTATCAAAATTAAATAATAAAAAAAAAGAAAAAAAAATTAATTACATTGTCAAGATATGATTCCTACTCCACAAGGAGAATACTATTTTATTTTTATTGAAGGAATCAAGAATTATTACATTTTACTAATACATATTAAATAATCCATGTTAATAAATATATTAGATTCCATCCAGTGAAACTAGATGCCATGTATTTTAATCTCTATGAGGTGTGATTCTATATATCTCATAGCTTCACAGCTATCTCTCCATTCCATCAAAGGATCTCAATACCTAAAATCAATCACCTAGTACATTGTGCACATTATAAAAATATCATGATAAAAAAATTATGGTTGATTCATTAATAAACTAGTATATTATCTTTTATAAAATATTTCATGAGTAAAAACATACATACTCTTCAATCAGGGAAAATATATGAAAGTCCTTTTCATTTACCACACTACTTCCATTATAATAAGTTGTTGGGTAATATTTGATTTTCATTTTCTGACTGCACCATCCTGTTAATTTATCTTCTATTCTTCTATAAATTTTAGCTACTACCCCATTAAATCAATCAATGTTCCAGAAATTAGACTTCAAGAATTTATCCTTCTATTTGACTATGTTTTGGAACCTAAAAATGGATTTTACACACAAAGATGATACCTAACAATCTTAAAAATTTGGAATCCTTTTTGGGGATTCACTATTGAGTCCCCCATCAACTTCTATAAAAAAAATATTCCTAAACCTTTCATAACATATGTATGGTTTCTCCATGGGGATTTTATTTATCCTAGATCAACTGAGGTGAATAACCCCTCAAAACATTCTTGAAAATGACCTTTTTAGTATATATACCATATTTTGAGTCCCTTCTATATTTCAATATATCCAGTACTTTATCCCCCAAAAACATATTGATATAGTGTTAATTCCTAAAAAATTATATATACTAGATTAAAACATCATATTTTTTACTAATTGAATCACAATCTGTGATTCAAAAAACAACATCTCGTCATATTTCTTCATTTTGAGATCATTCAATGTCTCCTTCAACCCAAAAAACCTTTTCCCAACTTCTGTTAAACAAATATAATCTAATTTTTTTATTGAGAGTGAAAATATCAATTAAATCATTGACATTTAACACTAAGCCATTCTTCTGAAATTGAACACATATATAGTAGTTCTCTTTCAAGTGTATGAATATCTCTCGATGTATGAATTAGAAAATCCAGGAAACAACTCATCTATTTTGAATGAAATTTCCAAGCTTCTATAAACATTTAATTTCAATAAAATCCTCTTCACATCAAGCCAATATTATCTTATGGGATTCTATGTGTTCCTTCTCCTTTCTAAATTTGAAATGTTCAACTAGGGGTGTGTTCATTGGTTTCACCTTGCCTGAGATTAAGTGATCCAATAATATCTTAAGGTAATCCAAATAATTTAGGTACCAAGTATCGAAACATAAGTCCCTTAAAATCCTCATCCTAAAAATACATTTATTCAAACTAGTGTTTGTCATCTCAACACATCTGGAAAATTCAATCTTCATCACAATGACCATTTCCTTTACTGGATTTGGAAATAATCATTTATTACCATAGTTAAGTGGGATGATGTCTCTCCTATAATAGAACACCTATCAATAACAAAAATTATAGTTATTCCTCTAGATGAACATCAACTTCACCATGATGTTATTACACCTCCAATTCTATTACATTTGTGCCATTTTCAATTGTACGAAATTAACATCTGTTACTTGTATCTAATGGAAGATGGAGAACATAAAAGCTTAAAAGTGGAAAGATATTTGAAAGAATTTAATTAGAGGTATTTATACATGAGGGATGATAATGATTCCATCCATGTTTATGGGATATGGAAAAAAATGGAGAGGCCAAGATATAAATAAATTTATTCAGAATAAATTGATGTATCACCTAGAGTAGGTAGCGTATGAATGATATAGTTAAAAGTCATGACTATTTGTGAGACGTTTTTTTGGGTGCATGGATATCTTCTATAATACCCCTTAAATATATCCTCTAAAACTAAATTATGAGGAATCAATGTACAGATATTTGATCCCATTCTTTGGAGTCTATAACATAAAAAACTATGCACCTATATCACCACACTACAATTTTAAAACAACTATAAATGAACACAGAAAATAGGATTGGAAGAATGTTATTGAAATAGAAGAATTAAAATGAGAATAAAAAATTTAACCTCATTGTCTTAGAATCAAAATAATCCAACGTAGTACAAATGGGATTGTGTAGAAGCATCCATATATTACATGTTACCTAAAAAATTGAGCCTCTTTCTAGTAATTTTATGATAATACATTGTGAAGAAGAGTTGTAGAAGCTAAGGTTACTCAATTCAAAATTAATTAGGGATAATATACCAAGAGTGTTTAAATCCTAGTAGTAGGATAATTTATTGCATCCAATTAATCCAAATCAATAATAATGAACTAATCAACCAATAACAAATGTAATAGATGAATATTCCTACCTCAAATCACCACATAGGTTGTACGATGGAGGAGTATTTGAGAAGGAATCCTCTGATCAACTTCGACAAGGAGGTGAGGTGACCATAGGGAGGTGGGTAGGTCATGTCGGCGAGGAGGTGGGCTGGCAGTGCCGGATCAGCGTTGGCAGGGAGGTGTCAAAGCCGCGTCAGAGCCAGTGGGGAGGTTTGTTGGCTGCGTCAGAGCTGAAGGGGGAGGGATGAATCATGAGAGGAGGAGGAATAAAGAGGGGAGGATAAATTGAGAGGGAGGAGGAATCCCGAGGGGAGGATGGGAAGAGGAATAGCGATGATGGAGAGGGAGGATGAATTGTGATGCGGGAGGAACGACGGGGATGGAGAGGGAAGAAATTTGTGATGTGGGAGAAAGGAAACCTGATGAAAATAATTTTCACATAATTTGTTGAAACACCCAACTATTTGGTTGTGGCTATATCTTAGCTATATCCACATATTATTTAAGGTATGGGTATAGATCTATGGCTATAGATCATTTTTGAGTAGTGAATCATTAGGAATTAAGTGGTGATGGTGTTGGTATTCAAATAGCCTCCTTCAAGTTGATTACCTAATGAAAATCTATACCCCAGCTTTATCAAAGTTATAATGTTAATATTGTGATGTAATTTCTAGGAAAACCCCTAACACAATTCAACGCAAAATTTAAAACTTTGTGTTATTATGATATCTTTTGAAATTTCATAATAAAAATCCAATGATGGATAGAATTCAAAATATAACATTAAATACTTATAATAATGATTGAATAATTCTATATACTATGAAATTTTTATCAATTACACCATATACCAAAAAAATATTCTGTATAAAATAATTGGGTCACAATGAATAAAAATTTGAGGAAACAAATCTATACCAATATTCCCATATAGAAAAATGTGATCTCACCTCAAATAAAAAAACTATCTTAATTACCTATTTCAAGACCATATTTAAACCTTTAAACAATATTATCTTGATTTATTACTATTATTTATATTCTTGTTTGTTATTCATAGTTTGTTTTAAATATTAGGTTTGGTTAATCTTGGTCATTATGAACAAGTTTCTTAATAATTCGGTTGTTATATTTTTCCCCAAAAATCATTATTAACATATCATAATATTTATTGTAAATACTTTTTTATAACTATTTTTAATTTTATAATTGGATTGTATAGGAGTATTAGTTATGATCCTTAAATATGAAATCGTTGATGAGATTGTTTTAGTGATTTTTAGCATTCTAACATTGGTATTTTTACTAATGGGTATAATAAAAAATTATCATCCTAAAAATATAATAAATTCACAATTTTTATATGTATATACATATATATCATATATTATCAAAACATAAATTCCCATTATAATCCAGTTTGTAAATTTATATCAGTTTACAAATAGTTGTTTAAACATAACCGAACAAGAACATACCATATCTAATAAATTATTGTTGAGTGATTTTGTGGAAATATTATTATTCTAGATTTATAGATACATTATTTATTATTAATTATTGTGATATATAAGAATTTAATGTAATATAAAGATAATTATAGAAAATATGCGGTTATAACAAAGTATGTAGAAATCATATTTCTCAATTGGAATTCTCTATGGGATGGTATAATTTACTATGTTTAAATACTTTCCATAATTATTAGAGGTTGTGAAAATTCTTATTTAAAAAAAACATATATTAAAATTACAAAATATTTTCCTGATAAAATCATTCTTTTCACAAGCCATAGAAGGTGGTGATGAAATAAAAAAATGGAAATCAATCATTTCATCAGGGCGGTTGTCTTTAACTACAAAAGGTTTACTATATCATTTTCTGTAGAATGGGAGAAATATATAATATGTGTTCTCATTTAAATATATAAAATATGTTATATGTAAGATAATTATAAAATATAAAATAAAGACCATTTGAATAAAGTGCTTAAGGAAAATGCAACATGATTTATTGTGGAAGACATACTCTACCGCCGAACACAAATGTTGTTTTTTATTTCTATAGGGGAAAACAGAATAATGGTTAAAATATATTCCGACATCATAATACCATTCAGTAAAAAGAAATATATATGTATGACTTTTGGAATGAGAAAATTTTATTTTGAAAATTAATATACAAAATAAAAAATATAAGGAAAATTAATACTCACAATGAGAACCTGGGATTTCTTTCAAAGGTCTCCACGGAAAGGGGGGATTAGTATAAAATCATTTTGACATAATATTAATAGGGGTAAATGGAATAATAGGGGAATGAAGAAGGAATATTTTCAATAATAAACACAAATTCTGATGTGTATTAAAGGGTTGGTCAGTGGATCCCTTTATCAATGGGGATAATACATTTTTTTAAATATTATAATTCAATATAAAGGGCTCACTTGTTTCACATGAATAGTGTCTTCAAGAATGGAAAATAATTGAGTGGTTTATGATACATAATATAAAATCTATCAACTAGAAAATTATAAAATAAATGTTTTGTCATCGTTAACCCTGAATTATAACTGTACTAATGCATAAAAATTATTTTTACCTTACTGCATAATTAATACCTAGAAATTCCATATATTACATTCTATTTTTCAAATAAAATTTATATATTTAATTAATATACATTTAAAATTTGTCACTTGTATTATGATAAAATCCTCCTTTATGAAGTGAATTTTTATGATTAAAAACTATGTCTATAATAAATAATTACTATCATTGATTTTAATGATATAAATAATTTTATTATAAAATAAATTTGGATTTAAAATAAGTCCAAAAATCTATTTTTCCAAAATAAAATTTCATTAAAATAAATGACCATAAATAGTTTAAACATGAAAATATTGCCAATGTTTTTAAAATTTCAATCATTTGTTTTCTAAATTGAATATAATATTTATGAATTGTATAGTTTCAATTATTGAATACATGTTTGACTAATTTAAATATATTAGACAATAATTTATCTTTCATATATAGACACAAATTCTAAATTTTGGCTAAAATATTTTTTTACTTTTCTCATAAATATTAATTATTTCAAAATAATTCTAAAAATTATCCCTAATAAAATATTAAAAATAAAAATCCCAAAATGATGTTATTTTAGTATAAACTAAATGAAATGATTTTTAATAAATCTATTAATAGGGGTCTTTTTTTGAATAATGTAATATTCTTTTATGAACACTTTAACTTCCACAGTAAGGTATCAATTATCAAAACAATAATTAATTGTGACTTATGAAAAAATTCAATATTGTGGTAATTGTTACAAAGGATTCATGATGGGTTAAACTAGAAAGATAATGTTTAAAATGGCCTAGAAATATTTCTAAATTTTATTTCTCATTTTATTTTAGCACAACCATATCATATATTCAAATTTAGATTGTTTTTATGCCTCATTCACTTGATATTACTTTATAATATTTTAATGTTTTATGTATTTGAAAGAGTACCAATCCCCACACTAATAAATAGAGATCCTATCCCACTCACCAATTTACAAATTTTGAGCCATATATTTCATGAAATCCATTATATAATACCTTCCTAATATTCTTAACTTTTTCTAGAGATTTGGTTCTTCCCACAATCCCAAATTTTCAAGTCATAAGTTATTAAATTGACATTTTTCAAAGAAGAGGTAAAAATATTTACCAATATTTTTTTGTTTATATCAGCCTTAAACACATCCAAAATTTATTAAAATATATAAATAAGAATACATATTTCTATTTACTAAAAAAATTACCTTATGTTGATGTTATACATATTTTTACCTCATTTACATACTAATAGAAATGATAACATAATTCCCATGTACATGTGGACTACCACCTCAAAAGAACATTGTGCTTTTTTTAATGTATAGAATTTTTGTATATTAATATGTATGTATTTAATGGATATATATTATATTTATTATATTACTATTATTTAGAAAATAAAAATTAATTTTTTTATTTCATTAATTCATTTGAAAATGAAAACATTAGTCGTGTGAATGTATGAACTACCATCTCCAAGAAGTGATGTAGTTATTTCGTCATCAACATATTATATAAGTAGATATATAATTTTATATAAGTAATAAATAAGATACATATCACGTTATTATGATTCTAATGATTATGAAATAATGAATACCGTGTGGGTTCTAGATCCAACAAACCACAACATGAAATGAAAAAATGATTTTTCTCAAAAATATTTATTTTATTGTGGAATAATTTATAAATGTATTATTAAATATTATAAAGGAATTATAAATTATGTCATTTTTATAAAAATGGTACTAGTAAATATGAATAAAAATATGAACTAATTATAGATAAATATAATAGAATATTATAAGAAATTAAAGACCAGAGGTAAGGGGCTACATAACTCAATTTCCTTTAATTAGGCAATACTACTTCTTTATGGACTTTGTTTTGAAAAATTACTGAATTCACATATAATTTTTTATGTTTTTATTCCATGTATCTTTTTTTGATTTTTTTTGACAATTCCCCACATTTTCTCAATTCTTCATTAAATGTTCTATTATTATCAACTATTTTTCATCTCAAATTGTTTTGTTAAGACATGTTTCTTGTTTTTCCGCATGTTCATTTTTATGGTGTGCATACTATTGGAGTTGGTTCCCAATAAACAGCTTTTTTACAATATAATAACTTTCTGTCATGGTTTTGAATGCTAATCAATTCCTTATCACATCATGATTGGTCATCTGTGTGACATTTTATGAGATAATGTCCTAAGTGTAATTGTCCCACTAAAATGTCAAAGAGGATTCCTACTATGATGAGATTCCAGAAGTAAAATGACACAATTCCATAATATATGTACAATAGTGATATAATATCATTTGTGGGACACATATGATTCATGCTTTCAGGTGTGGAGAATCATAGAAATTTGAGGGACTTTCTTAGGGTGTATGGCCTTGAAGATATCTAGTGGGAAGTTTTGAGAACGAGTCCTGATAGTATAAAATCCCCAATAATAAGTGTCATTGGATGTTCCAATTTGTATATATGGGAATTGGTCCTTATAATTTATTATTATTGTCAATAGATATTATTAGTTGTGAACTTATATGTATTGAAGAAAATATGAAGACAGATGTTCGTGGTGAGGTAGGATATGTTGGGTCTATCATGATTAATATTGAATTAATTAATAATGTGAGAAAATATAAATCCATTTTGTTATTTAAAAAAAGATAATATCTTATTCCATTTTATGGAAATGTAAAGCCTAAATAAATTTATTTCCGCAGTGATCAAGTGGGAAAAATCTATTTTCCAAAATTCAAAGAAAGAGGTATCGAGCATATAGGTGGATGGAACTGGCATTCTATATGATCAATTAGAGATATTTTGATAAAGGGATTATATAACATGTTAATCATTCATATGAGGTGACATGTTGTTATGGCACTATCAACATTCTATATGGGTTCCTTGGATCATTTTTGGAAGATAACTTTGGAAATTAGTTAAGTTCACATAATTCCACTGAGAGAGAGGACGGTATTGTCAATCACTAAGTGTATCGAGTATCACAGTTAAATAATTTCTTATTTTATAGGTTGAATAAATATTATTTCTGATATTGGTGTGTTAAATATTCATGTATTATTAATAAAATTAATTGGATCAGTAGTTATTCAATAGAATATACTGTGGGTGGAATAGTTAATAAATATTAAGGGGGATTGGATGACCGAGTTTAATGGTCTAGTGAGAAACAATAATGTTAAAATTTATTTTATAATAAAATATTTAATTATAACTCTCATGCTTAGTAAATTTACTAAAAAATGATATTTCTATTATTATTTGATATGGGGGCTTCCCTAGGATTAATGAAATAATTTGAGGCACTTGGGAATTTATTTCTTATAACCATAGTGAAATAAATGCATATTTATATTATTCCGACAATATCCAATGGAAATCAATGTGACACATATTCAGTTGCTCACAACAAATTGTAGAAACCCACTTTATCGTAGAGATTTCATCCCTCTACATGAACGTTTTCAAGAACAAGAGTGATCATCCTCAACTAAATCAATGAGAACACTTTGGAAGAGATTTTCAAGGTAATCGAAGCCACGCGACACAAGTGAAAGAATCTATAGTACCAACAGACAAGGAGTCCTTTGGAAACATCCGAAGATTCTTGAATATATTTCTATTCGTGGAAATTAATGTAGTCGTTGTTCTTATTTTTTCAATGGTGTAATTATTGAAAAGATACCAATGTGGTAATGATTTATGTGGAAATAACATTTTTAATCAGGATTGTTTATCCAAAAATTTCATTTAAGAAAATTATTTGATAAAACCCATATATTTTCATCTATTTTGGTTGTCTTCCCTTTACATGTTTTCCTATCATTATCCACTCATTAGTACATTAAACAATCAAGAAAATGTTTTTTTTACAAAACATGGCCTCATTTCCTCTTTGGTTAACAAAAATAAACCACAAATCCCATTTTCATCAAAAAAAATTATAGAATATTAATTTGTATGATAAATTGATTATTAAAAATCATTTCATCCTTATTTACATTCAGATAAACAAGTTAAAAGGAATCCCCTTTAGTTTTTCGAATTTGTACTTTTTAAAATATTAATTTTATGTATGAAATAACTATTAAAATATTTTTCAAATAAATGGATTTTCCCATAATTAAATCGACTGTATGATTTGAATTATATTTTAAATAATTCCATGTTGACTGTAATTAATTTTATTTTAAAATATGTTTAATTGTGAATACAACATAGAATATAGATCGTAAAAAACATTAAATATTATAATTTAAATGTAATATGAATAACCTATCCATTAAATTTGTGATTATGAATAGGATGGTATCATCATGACCAAGACCACTAGGTCTGAGATGGAAGTAAAATGACCTCTTGTGTGATAAACCATGAATAATAGGTTCTTAACAGGAAATGAGAGTATAAGTGAAATAGTGGGGAGATCATAAATTCTATTTAAGTTTATAAAAAAAGAATTAATAAGCCATAATAAAAATAAATAATTATATTAATCATGAAGAATAATAAATATATCATAAATATTAGATAATGAAGGGTTTCTTAAGGAGATAATTAATCGAGAGAATATAGTGAATGTGAATAAATAAATATCTATAGGTCCCGCCCCTATCTATCTTAGTACAAAACCAGATTCATGATACTGCTCTTAACAGATGACCATATGGCCCTTGCCTTTTTTAGATCCCTCATTTAATCTGTAATCCCATATAAATACCATATTATTGTGTGAGTTCAAGACAGAGTGTAAACCTCTAAGGATTCCATTACATGGTGTTCTAAAGAATTATTGTGTCTTCTATAATAATAATAAATGGGTGTTATGTATAAACGTACTACCAAAAACTCCATGGTTTCACACTAACATAGCCACCAAAAACCATTGTCATTAACTTCTTATTTTCAATGATTAAAAATGCACAGTAGGTTAGCAAGAATCAGAACCATCAACAAGGATGAATGATTGTCACTCGGAATCTAGAAATGTGTTGAATGAGTAAGCAACTAATAATTCCTAAGCCATTTATTGTTTTTATACTACTCATAATCTTCTAGGAATTGAGTATCACCGATCAACTAAAAAATAAAGAAGAAATAATATAAATGATATGATGCTATATATTCATCACAGTCACACTCCATTCTTGCACCCCTCATACTATAACAGTACCATGATTTCCACATGTCATTTATAAAAAAGACCAATCCTCCAAATAAATAACATGAAAATTCATAACACGGTAATGACCATATCACACATCGTGGGAAATATAACATCATTATATATCCAATATATTAATCAAAATTTGTTATGGAAAATATTAATTTCTTAATAATTCTAATGTAAACAACTTCATAAGTGTATCTTGGGATACACACTCCGAAATGTGATCAAAACGAAATAAGGAATATCAAATATGCTAACATTGTAATCATACTGTGGAATAATGTGCAACGAGAGCCCACAAAGTTAAGGAAATTCTTACCTAAAAGACATCAATGTCAACAAAATGGATAAAACTCCTATTATTCTAAAGATATTATGGAAACATCTAAATCCAATATCACCTCATCATAGGCCATATGATCATATTTTTCAACGCATCAATGGTCAAAGTTATTCAAAGGACCCTAGAACAAATCCAAGAAATTATATAAATATATATATATATATAACAAATAAAATATTACTCGTGATGACAATTTATACCAACATAATATTTTAAAAAGTATAACTTCATTGCAAATCATGAACTATTGGTTCTCTTTAATAAATATTTATATAAAAACATGCAATAATGTTAATATTTCTATACATTAATACAAGCTCATATGTGGTTATTTCATATAAATATTTTTTTGAAAAATTATTATTGTACTTATAATATTCATATCCATCTTATGATAATTTAATATCATTGTCACTTCATAATTTCCTTTCAATTACACTGGTATAATTTGAATAATTATATTCTAGAATGTTCACATACAAATTATCTATCCAAAATTATTATATAATAATTTCCAATAAATTAGACATTGATATTTATCATAAATATCCTTTGATAACAAATTATCCAATCATAATTATGTAGTGTTAATTTCTTCATAAATTATCATTTTATAATTTTATAAAATTATATATTGATAACCCTTATTATTGTTTTTGATTATCTCATACAATTATATGATTGTAATATTTGAATAATTATAAATTTCTTTATGAAAACAAATCATTTTGTAATTATCATAAATTATGACTTCAACAATAAATGTTTTCTTCATTTTATAATTATCATAAAATAAGTAATTAATATTATAATTTTATAATTAATATTATTATTATTTTTATAAATATGAAATTATTATCCATCAATAATTTTTATAGATTACCCATTCATGATCTCGTATAATTACCTTCACATAATTCATTATTTTATCTTCCGAAATTCTTCAATTAATTTATCTATTGAAAATTTATAAATTATCATTGATAATTTGAGGGATTATCCCTAGATAAACCAATGTTTTTATATATTAAATTATCGACCATTTTATGTTACATGAATTTAAGATGAATATAAGTGAAGAATAAAACATAATAATTTAAAAACTGTATTATTTATCAAAATGTTTGTATCTCCCAAGAGGAAGGAGAATAATCCCCCGCACAACAAGATCAATCGATAAAGGAATCACCAAACGACCACATTAGTGTCTCAAGATCACCCATACTCAATTTAATCAACTAATGTTGAGAACAAAATGTTTCAACATTTAAAAAAAACCAAAATCACAACATTTTACACACCAATTTAAATCATATGATTTTATCAATGATTTAACCAAAAATTAAGGATATTGTATTTAATTTATTAAAATTATCACCATGAAATTATTAGTCTGTCAATCCATTTTTCATATGGAATTTTATTAATTCTTCCATGTGAATAAATAGAGGATTGAGGCTGAGTTGTGGATTTGAACAAAAAAATTAAATAAATAATTAAATATATATATATATATATAATATTAAAAAAAATTCCGCACGTAAGATTAAACCAATCACTCATTGTGGAAAAATGATACTTTATTATTTTTATCAAGCATTCATTTTGAATATTCAATGGCATCTCCATTCATTATGCATTTTATCTACATGAGGGGGTCATATAAAAAATCTTATTCTCATCAGGAAAATTATCAGGTCTATCTACACCTCGCATGCATACATACATGCATGTGGAATGTACATAAAGTAAAATACATTTGGGTTCATGTAACTATTTAGTCATACTGTATGAAAATCATAAAAATCATGATAACTAGGCGCTCATTCAAAATTCGTAATAGTATTTGTGTACCTATTTTTATTCCTCACATGGTATAAAAAATGCTTCACCAAATAATTTTAAATACCTGAATGCTCTAGATTATTTGTTTCATCAAGTGGTAAGTAACTTCCACTACTTATTTTAATACCCGAGGGATCAAGTATACATTCTCGATGCCAGATGTGATCATTCAAGAAGTGCAACTTCCATCATAAAACACCTAAATGATATAGTTGTTTTTTACTATATTTATAATCACATTTCCTCATATCATTCATTTATCCATGGTTGATAATAATTTATTCTATTTATATGTTTTATCTCACACAATGTTTTTAAACATCATAAAATAAATTAAATACTCATTATTACTCAAGAAAACATGTGCATAAATATATCATGAATTATGTTCATCCATTTTATACTACTTCCATATATTAAAATTCATTGTACTTTCATGTGTGTCTAATTTGACAGATATAAATTGATATCGAACATTCCACATGTATTTAGTAGTTTATTTTTTCCACTGAATGTTTGGATTCCTTAATTGTAGAATCATGGTTTGGCTTTTACATTTCATGTATGGAAGTTGATGAATGTCTTTTGAAATGAATTATGTAGACTCTACAAGATCACATGTTCTCAATGCAGATTTAATAATGGGATGAAATCTCGAACATGATTTATTCCATGATATCTATGGCACAAGCATGGTAAAATATCCACTCCGCAAACACGCATTAATGTGGGTGGAGTAAGACAACATTCACCACTTGATAATATAGTCTATATTGGCATGATAAGATTGATTATGTAATGTAAATATCAGTTTAAGGGGATTACAATTTCTAAAATATTTGTTGAATCTTGTTCTTTTAAATATTAGTGTACAACTTCTTTACTTCTTTTAGTGTTATATTATCTTCAAAACCCCAAGTACCGAGGTTTTCTATCAATCCCCCACTAGAACAGATCCATGATGTCATTCTCCACCACCATGTATCACTATGTGGAAGTAACACCATTACTCACATTCACTCACATGTGTTCCTTATACACAAGACCCCCAATCATCTTCAAGGACTATCATTCTATTTTATAGGCTACAAAAATATGATGATTCCAATTGAAATAAAAATATATTTACATAGAACTTCTGAACTCACTTAAACAAATAGATTAAAAAAATATGAAAATCAATGATTTTATATCAACTATATGCCTTCTTAATACTTCCACATTCCATGTCATTGAAAAAAATTATATTCTCCCCATTTGATTTTGATTATGATTTTGATTATCATGGTTGAGAGATATGAACATGATATCTAGATTTCATGAATAAATTATTTTTACGATTAAATATATTTATATCTATATTTAATTTATTATTCCTTAAAATTTCTGTATGATTTAATGTGTTAAGTTGTTTATTTATGAAAAATATATACATGACAAAGGATTGAAAAGTGATGAAATTTGGAGTTTAAAAAAACTAGGCACCATGAATGAAGCGAAGTGGTGCGACACTTTCTTTCTTTGGACAAAGTGGAGCAGTAGAACTAGAGCAGATAATTTACACATCAATTATTTAATTTAATCAATTTGATTTTTTCATGATATGTTTTTTTGAAGTGAAATGAAATAAATTCTCAAGCACATATATGTTTATGACTACATGACATGTATTATTAAAAAAATCCTTTAAGAGTTTTTGAATATAAATTTAAATACTATTCAGTTGAAGGTTTTATAGTAACCCCTATTTATAGACTAACTAAGCTACACCATTGGAGACATTATAGTGGGAGGATCGACTTGGATTCGTGTTGGGACTATGACACACTGCCTTTAATCCCTTTTTCTTCCTTCACTCTGTAGGATTTCATTTATCCATTAATGCACATTCACATTGCTCGCATTATGGTGTTATATAGTGTATTGCAGCGTGCATGATGAATGAGAATGGATAGTATGAGTTATTTTATTTTTTATTTTATTTTATTTTAGGTTTTTATGTTAGTTCATCCATTATAAACTTTATTTATTTCTTCTTGCATGGACATTGTGAGCATTTTTAGGGATTGGGTTCAATTTTATTCTTTCTTTGTGCATGACTATTTCATGAGTTGATTTAATTATTTTGATAATGTAAGGTATAGTGTATAATATTTTAATTGGGTTTTTCCATTACCTATGTTTTAATTTTATTTTGGTTTTACCATTCACTGTAATCTAATGTAATTCACCATGAGAAAATGAAAACTCTTGAAAGATAGAATTTACCTTGACCATTGGTCTCTATATGACCTGATTATAATAACTTTGAGATTGTTAATTGATTATTTCATAAATTTTCAACCCATAAACTTGTATTCCTTTTCCCCTAATGCCATTTTATATTTTATTGTCCCACATTATCTATCAATAACATGCTTAGTTATTTAGATGTATTTTCATTAAATCCCAAAATATTTATGTTTATTTTATTATATTAATATTTTCTCCATTCCTATATCTATGGCTTTGAACTCAAACATTCAATTCCTATAACACCCTATAGTTTAGTGCTTTTTTTACATGTTATAAGTATCTAAATTTGGTAACCCTGTGCAAATTAAAAATTCCCATGGAGATATTATAACTAATACATCTCTAATTAAATTTTTTATTTTTCATCGTCTATAGTATTTAGATCTACGTGAGAAAAATAATTTTTGCTGCTTAAAAAATCATTTTATACATCATTGGAAACACTTTACAACATCTTCAAGAGAGTGAATCTATTTAATAAGTAATGTACATTTATTAAAATATAAATAATAAATTAGAATTGATCATCAACTCATGGATGTCAAGTGTTGAATAATTTTACATCCACATCAAGGATGATATTCCTTAATGGAATCTCTTAATAATACCAATTTCTAAAATCAATCATTGTTGGGATCATCATCATTTATATTATTCAATGTTTTCATTGACTTCAAAATGTTCACTACCCCTTCTGGAGGCGAATCCCTTCATTTCATCAAATTGTATCTAACAATGAGTTCTTGTTTTAAATTTTAATGAATTTGAATATCAATTGTTTTTATCACATCTATGATGGTGAATTAATCTTCTTTAATAGCATGATTAAATTCATCAATTTAGATCATAACTCTGTTATAAGGTGTTATCTTCATGACATAAATAGATAAATTAAACCAATATGGAAAGTTCCATAAATATTTGGATTGATATTATATCATGTAGGTATATAAATATAATCATAAACTATGGGATCCCTTCCAGTTTATGAATCATATTAAATTTTCTATAAATAATGAAAAACACAATGTAAATGGGAATAAGGTTGTTATTTAAGATTTTTAGAGTGATGAAAAAGGTTGAAATGTTTTTCTCAACCAGGTTTTCCCACTTTATCCAACCTATATAATATCATCGATTATATTATTTATAAACATTAACTTCAAAAATCATTGAATACACTTTTATCCTCCAGTGAAACATGAATAATTTTCAATATCTCTCATTGTGCTATAATTATTTTTTAAAAATCATTGAAACTTTGTATATCTATTTTCAATTGAACATGAAAATAACTCTAACACAATAGTTTTCATTTTTTAACCACTCATTAAATTTTTATTTTTTAGGTGGAATTACATTTTTTTTATTTTACATGATCCCTTTCTTCTGCTTCTTCCAACATTCTTACATTCTCCAAATATTCACACCAAATAACTAGTATATATTTGGGGTTATTTAATTTATTATTAGTGTTTCCCAATGACATCACATGGGTGACTTCTTTAAAATATGTGCTTATAATTTTTTTTCCTTTTATTAATAATCATATTGGATCTATTTTGAATATGATTTTTATTAATATCATTTTCCAATAAATAATTAATTATATATAACAATGGTGTAATCTTGTTTTTTGTAAATTTCATCAACTTTTCACCCAATGATAAAATTATATATTCAAGAATATTATCATTTCATTCTATGATAAAACGTGTTGGGATACACATATATAAAATTTGTAAACTGTAGTTATTATAAAATTATAAAAATTGATGAGAGTATCAAATCTATTTGATGTAAAATGATAATTAATTTTTTTAATATTTCATCTTCTCTAACTAATTCCCACTAAAAATATGAATCATTTTTGCTTAATAATACATGGGATTAATCCAAGAAACCATTGCACATTTCCTAGCACAATGATTAACCTATAAATCATGATATTATTTCACCATGTCTATGTTGTTCAGAATTTTAATCATAATCAATACATTTTTTTAGGGTACTCTTTACCACATGTTGGTCTCTTCTAGGGGAACCAAATTCTATATTTCTTATTTCTTCCATGGTAATGGTTGAAGTGTCTTCTTCATTTTCACACATCTATATTTGTATAGAATTTTTATTTAAACCATCTCCTTGTATAGCCAACAATTCAGCCAAATTTGAACCTTCATAAGTTTATGGAACATTTTTCATCATATATTATTGATAGAGATAATATAATATATAATTGTATTCTTTCCATATGTTAGAGGTTTTGTTAGTAGAATCCTCAAAATAACATTTTGTGGCATTACAGACATACTTCTTTGATTGTGAAGCCTCAACATCAGTCATTTATATAGTGATTTGTTAGATATATTATTTGTCATATATGATATGGATGAAATTATTTTGTTCTTAAATAAATGATAGTACACCATCATAGTATTTTCTTGTAATCGCAGTAACGAATCCATGCAATATAACTGTTTCTTCTAATAGTGGGTCAAGCTCCATGATCCTCCTAGATTTGATTTCCAACTGAGAAATATTAACATCAATGTTTGTTGTTATATTTTCATACAATGCATGGATATTATTATCATGTTATTTTCTGGTCTCAACCTTATCATTGATTGTGATGATTCAATATGCTTCAAGTTTGTACTATCTTCCTTGGAGCTACTCATACTCTACTTTAGAATATCCATCTTCTACAGAGTGATTTTCACAAGTCCTAGACTTGTTCTTCAAGATATCATGACCTCTTGAATCACTTGAATATACTATGGTAAAAATATATTCCATATTATCGGATGTTAAAAAAACCATTTTTTTATATCCAAAAAATATGAAATTTGACTTAGTTGTTTGTAAGAGTGATTGAAACATATTTTTCCTATCATAAAAAGAGGGACATCTTCTTTATCTTTTTATTCTCTTTATTTATCATGTTCATAAAATTATTAACATAATAAATTCATTAATTTGGAACAAAATGAACTTATTATGATATTTAGTTCATTATATGTTCAAGAAACAGATTCAAATCGATAAAATAAAAACATAAAATCTATATAATCCATCATAGGGAACCTATCTCTAATACCACTTTTATATCCCCATGATGGATACATTGACTGGGGGAATCAGTGGTAAATTTTTATGAAATATCCCATTTAATTAAACATATATAGAATGATAAGGCCTTGATCTCTTGTACTTTGAAGTCTCAATTATCTCTTATGGAAACAAATAAATGAAATTAAATGAAATCAAGGATTTTTAAAAGGTTCACAAAAATACAACCTCTTTTACGGATCATCATGTGGTTATTTTGAATATTTTATTGTCACTATTATTGGTAGTTATTAAAAGTTCATTTCAATTAACACAAAACTTTTATAGGTTAGGTCCACATAATTTTAATGATAGGTTATATTATTTAAACTCTAACCACCTTCCTTCAAGTATGTTGTTTATATTGGTACCATAAGTTCATCAAATATTCTTCCTCTAGGTGAAACCTATTTTATCATTCCTCATTTACTTCCTCAAGAACATCACAAATGCAAGTCTTGTGCCTCCCCTGGTTTATTTGATCACCTACATGAATAATTAATTGGGTTTGAATATGTCTCTCTTCGATACAAATATTTCATCCTAACATCAATGAATGTTTAAATCATTAATTTTTCTCATCATAAATGTGAACATATTTATTTCAATGAATGTTGTTCATGGGGATCTCAATTATTGTTTCTCTTCAAGTACCATATCGTAATCATAATTAAATTGTGATTATGAATAAACCCAATTATTCATCATTTAAATATAAATACTCAAATAATGGTTGGTAGTATATTTACACAGTTTGAATACCCATAAAAAATCGGTATGATTATTTCATTAATTAATTTTGAATACATTATGGTGGCTCTTGTATTAATGTAATGAATCTACTCAAGGAGTTCGGGTATAACCCCCTTTTATAACATTTATAGGCAACCCACAACACTATACATCACATTAACACATGATTTCATCCATCATGTGCCCCAAATAAAATAAATGTGTGTTCGTTAAACTTTTTATTCATGTGGTGGTAAAATACAATAGCTCATTATAATGAGAGGATCATTCAATATTCCAAAATATTTTCAGATCCCTATTTCTATTCATCAAATGTTATGTAAAATTCCTCACCCAAACTGTATATATTCTCTAATACTGATTATTATTTGTTTCATAACATGGTTACTAATTCATATATAATTTTTTGATACACTAAGGATCAGATATTCATTCTTATATAAGGTAACCATAGTTTAGAAAGTGTAACTGCCATCATTAAACCCTCAAAGGATTTGAATGTTCTTCATTCTATTCATGGAAACAACTCAATATATCAAGTAATAATTCATTAATTAAAATAATTTATTCTATTTAAATGTGTAATCCCAAAATATGTATTTATAGACCATAAAAATACATAAATACCATGTCTTAATTAAGAAAACATTAGAATGAATATCACATCCACTGTATTCTTCCCTTTCTTGTATCTTCTATGAATTATAATTTGGTATACATGAATTAAGTGGAATCTATTTTCCAATCCACTCATTATAACATGAATCATGTATTCATCATATTAATTTTTATCTCATAGATTAGATTCATCATTGAAGGAATCACTACACATATACTTTCTATTCATGCATGAATGAGAATGAATATATGTGGCATTGAATTATATGGAATTTTCATGATCATTGAATTTAAATGTTGCATTTATCAGGTGGTTTAATCTCAAACAATACTCAATAAATAAAAATTGCGGCTTGAACATGGGAGAAAAAGCACACTACAAACACCCTCAAATAAGAGAGTATGAAGGTTGAAATTTCTACATGATGAGACGGTCCAGATTGGTGCAATTAGATGGTGTGGGAAATATTCATATAATTATAATATAAGGAATAATGTTTTACATTTCACTATCACACATAACTCTTTAGCTCAGTTTTCTACTTTCGTAATAACATCAATGTTCATTAGCATGGAATAAATGAGTACCAGGGTCTAGTTTTTGAACACCCACAAGAATCGTCTAATACCATGTCTCTACACCACCATGTTATCCCATTGGGTGGTGCCAACACTACATCAAAATTCTCTCCTACCAACCTTACAATCATGACTACCCTAAACTTATACCACATAGTGAGATTCGTGATCCTATTTCCACAAAGGATTGAGGTCCCTAAACCACATGTGTGGGGATTACATGACCATGGGGCCCACATGGTTGGTTATCAATTTATCATAGCTTTAATAATGAATATATATATATAGCCTTAATTTATATTTTTTCATGTAATTAATCATATCATCTTCCAATAAGAATATATTCCAGGGTTTTCTTCAATAAATCTTCCTAAAATTAATTTTTTCTCATGTACATTATATAAAACTCCACATTTTAATTTTTCGAATAAAATAATAATTTCCAAAGAACATTAAGATTAAATAATATCTACATTCTTATTAGGTAACCCAAATCATAGTTATCTAATTTAATCATCACACAAGATGATTTTTTTTCGTGTTCGTCAAATTATTCATGAAAATATTTATTCTCATGGTCTTCATCCTTCTATTAAATGATAATGACCTTGTGTTCTCTCTTAGTACCATTAAAACATGTATTCTTACTAAATATCATCATAAAGAATCCTCCTGATATGATCTATGATCCTCTATAGGTTTATCTGGGCATTTATCAAACATGCTTCAAAAAATGAATTATCCTCCATGATGTTATTAATCATCACGAAATATTGAAAAATTTATTAAGAACAATTAAAAAACGTATTCAATGTTTTATCATCAGAAGGATTGTGTAAATACCTCCAATACCGAGATTCAAAAAGCACAACATGCATACATCGATTATTTGGAGTATGGTCAAAAAATTATGTGGTCATCCAAATCCATTTGGTGATTAAGAAGAAAACCATTATCCATAGTATGACATTTCCATGATTCATTATTTCAGTGGACTAATAGATGATCCACCCTTAAGAAAACATGATCACTAATAGGAAAAAACTCCCCTATTAAAGTTGAAATATAGTCTATTCCTAATCTTATTTGTGATAGATCTATTATAAATTATATATACCCACTTAGAGGACTCTGAAACCAAATTGTGCCCTATAACTACTTCCTCTTTTACCACATTCCAACAATGTGATGAATGAATTTGTTTCCCACAATGTTTCAAATAAGGTTCATTATAAACAGAATCTCACTAAATGTTATTTTATGAAATCTCAAATATGGTTAGACAATTATCCCATGATCCACAAATTTCTAGCTCACACGATCTGATCATATCCTTCAATATATACATTTTCCACTCAATCTGTCCATCTGTATATGGATGGTACATTGTTCTCAATCTTAATAGAGTCCTTAAGGCCATTACTCATAAATACTAAAACTGTGGCATAATTCATGTGTCAATTTCAAAAATAATGATCATAGGAAATCAATATAAACATAAATTCTCATAGAAATAATGATTTCGTATCTCCTCTACTAGGTTAGCCTCACCAGTATCTAACAAGTGAGAAGAATTTAGTAGATGATCTATAATCACTAAGACTATATCAGAACTCCTCAAGGTACTCGGTAAACTGATAAAACGTATCACTATGAGGTCCTACCACTTCTACAAGGGTACAAGAAGTGGCTGAAGGCAACCCCTATGTCACTAGTCATCCATATTTACACTAAAACAGGTAGGGTATTAGGATAAAAAACCAAAAAATGTCTCTCATCATCCCTATCCAATAGGGAAAATTCATATAGTCCTGAATTATCATGGCCAAACCTTGATTTTATTATCATACATATGTATGGTAATATCTCTTCATCTCCTCATAGATGATTATAGGTACCACTGACATCCCATGTATCAGGATCTCATAATCATCACTAAAATTCCTCTTAGGTAATGAATCACCTCAAACTAGTTGTTCCCTCATCACATAAAACTATGAGTCTAACTTCTAACCAGTCTTCACAAAATCAAAAATATATTATTTGTTCCCCAAAGAGTTAAAAGATACAGCAACCTAATTCACTAAATATACTCCCCACCAGATTCCCAATAATCTCATCAAGAAAAATTTCTCCTCAGATGGTTCTTCACCAACCTCCTACTTAGCCTATGACTAATAGCTAAATTCATAAGAAATCAGGTTACCATTACTAGTTGAATACAGGTTCTTCATTATTAATGTATATATACATACTCATACAAATTACTCTATCATGGGTTTAATTTCCTCATTTGAAAGTTATACAAAAGGATCATGTGGTCTATAGAAAGAACATAGCTCTCACCAAATAGATAGTACAACCATTAATGTATAGAATGGTCTATATATAAAAAATTCAGATCATGTGTAGGGTAGTTTCAATCATGTGGTTATTTCTAATGATACCCATATTTTACTACATTATCTCTCCCATTTAGAATCACACAAACAAAAATTCCTTATGAATCACAGTATATTGCATAACATTCCAAGAAAAATGTAGTTGTAACATCCTGCTTCCGGAAGCCACCCAGGGACGCCCCGTACCCAGTCGGTCACATGGCCTCAACACATTTCCTCGAATTACAGAGGATGTCGACTAGAAGTGAGGGCCTTTGGTGTGTTAGTGGGGAAACAATTCCTTCATTGGAAGAGTACACAACAGAAGTAAACAACACATACAATAGCGGAAGAAGTAAACATCCAACAACAGTAAAGAACAAAAGTCTAAAACAAATAAAAACTGGAGAAGACATATATATATATATATATATGTATATATATATGAAATGATGCATGATACATATGTCTAGGAAAACAATCAAACAAGTCACAATGCTGAATACAATAATAAAACAAAGTAAAAATGAAAAATCGATAAGTAACTCCTTAGCATTGCGAGCCTCATCTTGGTCTCATTATCTCCTACTCCAATGCAATCATGTACTTGAAGTCAAAGGGTGCTTTACCATGACTATACATGAAGCAGTATAATTTTTTTAGGCCCAAAATACTGACCCAAATAAGGTGTGAGACTAAATCCCAATAGGCCACCACCCGAAGATCAGTTCCCAATAGTCTATGAGTATATGTTAGGTAATAGTACAGTAAGCATAAAATAGTAACCAAAAAACAGGATGAAACACAATAGTAAACAATCCACAGATCAACAAGTAGCAATGAAGAAAACATCTAACCACAACTAGGAATCCCACTTGGAAGTTCACACACCCCCCCTCTAGTCCTATTCAAATAGTACCAACATCCCTCTGAGCAGTACACTTATCCTAACCCCTTTGGTTTGGTCATACAAAATTATAAGACTCTCTGAGGAAGAACGCTCAGTAAATCCCCCTTAAAGTCTAAGGTAGACATGGACTCTCTGAGGAAGATCACGTTGTCAATTACACTTATAGACCCAAGGTCTAGAGACTCTCTGAGAAATCTCACTCGGTCAATTCCTCTGATAAACTCATTTCGATCACAGACTCTCTGAGGAAGCTCACTTGGTCAATTCCACTTATATCCTGGAGTGGTTTGAGGAAATTCAAAAAAAAAACAAAGTCTCCCTGAGGAAGCTCACATGGTCTACCCCCCCCCCCCAAATAGTCTATAAGGTTCAAAAATATCTGAGGAATCTCACTTGGTATATCCTCATATGGTCTATAATATCCAAGACTCTCTAGGAAGATTACTCGGTCTATCCCCTCTAGTCTATAATGTCCAAGACTCTCTGAGAAAGATCACTCGATCTTTCCCCTTATAGTCTATAGAACCAGGTTCTCACTTCCCCATTGAAGTCAGTTCATAATATTTCTATATGGACAAAGTAATACTATTGAGCTACTTGGCTAACCAGTCTATAGCATAAAAAGCATGTCATGGAATAGTGATCCATCTTATGGTCACAAAGCATGGAAACAGGTATAACGGCCAAAGGCCAAACAAGACCAAAAGGTCGTAAACAGAATAAGGCATATGAAAAACATCCAAGCATAGAAATTATCCTTATACATAGCCAATTTTACTCTACATAAGTATACAATAAAGTCAATAAAAAAAACAGGGGAAAGACATTAAACATGAAATACCCCGTTCAAGGGTATTGGTGGAAGTTTCACATAATACTCTAGACCTCGAACAGAAAGGCACAAACCACCTACCTTGATGCAAGGAGATCGATAAACTTGAACCACAAGGCTTGAATCTCACTAGAACTTCGTAGATCTATGAAAACACACAAAATGTTTAACCCATGATAACATGCACAAAAGGAGGAATTGGGAAACAATGATCTAGAATAAAGAAGAGATTACGGTTGTGGTTCCAACAAAATTGACAATGGTTGATTCGAAGAATGGATGGAGGATCGAGGGATCAGAGAAGATTTGTATTCGTATGGTCTCTCACAGTCGAAGAACACCTAAATGATGATGGTTTTGGGGTTAAGACGTGACCCGTGTGTGTTTAATGAAAAAAAAGTACATGTCGTGTAATTTTGGAGTACATAGTGTATACTAGGCCTTTCTGTACTCCACTTTAAGTGGCTTCCACATCACCCCACACGACTGTGTGTGTGGCCTGGACACGGCCAGCACATGGGCTGACATGCCATCGAAGTACAAGGCGTGTACTTATAAAGTACACGGTGTGTACAAAAAAAATTCCATGAAACTCCTCTTTTCTTAAAAACTCTAGATACAGGAAAAAAAATACCTGAAACAAAGGTCTAGGTTCTTTCAAAATTCACCACTTAAAGAAATTCATCCCCGAATTTCCATAGTGAGTCATGGAAGAAGAACCCACGAATAGTTCTGACCACTGCAATTGTACATCAGCCTCCCTCTCCCAAGTCTCATACTATACTCGCTCGTGGTGCTATAGCACCCCTACCAGAGGAACAGTATGGCCATGGAGAACCTTCGTAATATGATCGAAAATATGGATAGGATGCTCCTCAAATGATGCATCCTCTTTGAGCTCAACCTCCTCTGGATGCAAGACATGAGTCAGTTCTGAAAAGTAATGTTGGAGTTGAGAAACATGGAAGAGGTCATGCATAGCCCGAAACCACTGAGATAACTGCAAACGATAGGCAACCGGGCCAAATCTCTCAAAAACCTCAAATGGCCTGACGTAGCTGGGTGGAATCTTACCCTGTCTCTGAATCCTCTTGTGTCCCAACCTTGGTGCGTCACACAGGAAAACCTGATCCACGACCTCGATCCCCAGAGGTCATCTCCGCTGATAAGCATAAGACTTCTATCAAGCCTGTGCCGTAGACATCCTCTTCTGAGTCAAATCTATCTTCTATGAGGTATCCTCAACAAGATGAGGTCCCAACAAAGACACCTCTCCATCCTCCAGCCAACACAAGGGTGATCGGCATGGCATACCGTAAAAAACCTTGTAAGGTTCCATCTTAATAGTTTCCTGAAAACTGTTGTTGTAGGTGAACTCCACAAGATTGGTATGCATCTCCCAAGAACCTCCAACTTCCAGAATGAAAGATCAGAGAATATCCTCAACCACCAGGATCGTGCGCTCGAACTTTCCATATGTCTAGGGAAGGTTTTCTGTTATGAAAAGTACTTGTGTACCCAAAGCCTTCTGAATTCCCTACCCGAACTGAGAGGTCAATCCCGCATCCTTGTCCCAAACAATGGAGTGTGGAACTCTATGTAGATGTACAATAACTCGGATGTACAACTGTCCCGGATCAAAAACACTAAAGGTCTCCTTGATCAGCAAGAAGTGAGCATCCTTCATAAGCCTATCGATGACAACCCAAACAGCATCATTCCCTCGAGGTGACCTCGGCAAACCGGTAACGAAGTCCATTGAGACATCGTTCCACATCTACTCTGGAAATTTGTAACTTCTACAAAACACATGCTGGTCATTGAGGCTCTTCTCTCACCTACTGACAAGTGGAACAGCTCAGAAGAAAACTAGAAACATCTCTCTTTATACCTGGCCATCAATACTGGTGGTGTAAATCATGATACATCATAGTGATTCTAGGATGAACTACCCAAACTAAGTAATGAAATTACTGCATTAACTCCTCTCATATGTCTTTTGGCACCCATACACGTCCCTGGAAATTCAAGATCTAATCCTCGCCCATTGTCCATCTAGGAAGAGGATCCTCTCCTGACACATTCTCCTACAGGACTAGGCCTTTTGAGTCTGATAGCTGCCTCATCCATACCCGATCAAGAAGTATAGAGGTAACAGTTACAAAAGATAAAAAAGTATGCCCCAATATATCGGGAAACTACAAATACATCTCAGAGAACAGAGCCATAAGCTACCACTCCCTATTGGCCTCCTGAACTGCATGTATCGGAGTTCTCCTTCACAACACGTCATCCACTAAATTTCCCTTTCCAGGTGTATAGTCAAGCTCAATGTCAAAGGACTAAAGATTCTCGACTGACCTATGCTTTCTCAAATTCAGATCACGCTAAGTGAAGATGTAAATGATACTTTGTTGGTCAGTGAAGACCACAAAATTCTCTCCCCAAAGATAATGTCTCCAACAACGTATGAAATGAACAACAATTTCCAGCTATATATCATGTGTTGGGTTGTTCATATCATGTGTCCTCAACTACTGAGACTCGTATGCAATGACTCCATCTCCCTTATTAAGTAGAAACTCCCATACTGATACCTGAGGCATCATAATAAGCAGTATTTATCTTGCCAGGCTCTGGAAAGACTAGTTTCGGCGCTAAATTCAACCTCCATTTCAACTCTTGAAAGGCTGAATCATATGATTCTGACCATAAGAACGTTTCCCCTTTCTTGGTCAAACCTGTCAGTGGTGCTGCTAGGCGTGAAGAGTCCTGTATGAAATTCCTTCAGTATCCAGCTAGCCCTAGAAAAATCCACACCTCAATGACATTCTGCAGCTGCTCCCAGGAAACTACATCTCTCACTTTCTATGGGTATATTGATACTCATGTCTATGAGATAACATGACCCAAAAAGTGAATTTGATCCATAAAAAAGTTTTATTTTGAGAGTTTATCATAAAGATGATGCTCTCTTAGTGTACTCAGTACGATCTCAAGATGGTTAGCATGGTCATTTCGAGTATGAGAGTACACCAAGATGTCGTCACTGAAAACCATAACTAAGGAATCTAAGTATGGATGGAACACTCAGTTCATTAGTTCCATGAAAACCGCAAGATCATTCGTGAGACCAAACAGCATAACTATATACTCGAATAGACCATACCTGATCTGGAATGCTGTAAGAGGTATATCAGATGGTCTAACACACAACTGATTATAACCGGAACTCAATTCCATCTTCAAGAAAACTCGGGCTCCTCCAATATGATCGAAGAGATCATCAATCCTTGGAAAGGTATATCAGTTCTTGACCATCAACTTCTTTAGCTTCCGATAATCCACACATAGCTTCAGGGTACCATATGCCTTCATTGCAAACAGGACAAAAAAATTCCAAGGAGATGTACTAGGTCGGATGAAACCCTTTGACTGCAACTCCTCCAACTACTTCTTGAGATCCAATAACTCTAGTGTAGCCATCTTAAAAGGAGGAATGGACACTGGTGCCGCTACTGGCTCGAGATCAATAGAAAATTATACCTCACTATCCGGAGGCAAACCTAAAATTTCCTCTGAAAAGACATCCCTGAAACAATCCACCACTAGAGGAAAGTCTAACAGGGATGTCCCCTGATCATCCAAATATAGACTAGCAATCTGGGCTGTATCTTTTCATAGCCCATGATGCTCGGTCCTGCTCAACTTTCCTAGACATCCCACTCACCTCTATGAACAAAAGATCCACCCTCTGGTGATATGAAACTCATCCTACAGTGATAATGGTATAAAACTACCTGAAAGGGAACAAACCAGTACATTCCGAGAATGGAATCATAACTCGTTATCTCTAGGACAAATAGGTCCCATATGAAGTGACACCCTGCAACCTCAAGAGGGAACTCTCTGCACTGACGTACGCAAATCGCTATAGTCCCCAACGGTGTGTCTAGAGTCAAAGTATCAGCAAAGGAAAACATGCAGAGCCTATGGCTCTCCACAATAGAAACAGAGATAAATCTATGCGTTTCACCAGTATCTAAAATAGATTAAGATAAAACTTAAGAAACTAAGATCATACCTCGAAACATAGAAGGTCTAGTATCCGGCTCCTGAAGTGTCTGCTCCACAGCGATTGTCTGGCTTGTACCATGGCCCTGCGACCCTAGCTGACCACTCCGAGCTGATCCACTCTGCTTTCACTGGTAACCTAGTGACTGACCACCATGGCCGCGACCTCCACCTCGGCCCTCAGAGTAAGAAGAACTCCAGTTCCCATACTGGTGAAAAATTTGAAATGTATCTCTTGAATACAGGGTCATTGAAGATCACCTACCATGAGATGTAGGTGAGAAGATCTGACAAAAATACTGAAAATGTCCCATATTTCCACAATATCGACACTCTATTAGGTCTATCAGGCACTGAGGCCTAGTATGCCTACTCCTCCTGCATTGGTAGCATACTACCTGGCGGCCCAAAGATACATTCCTCCTACTCTGATCTCATTGAGCAGACTCCCTGCAGTGCTTCCTACTATCAGTAGGAGGAACACAAGCTCTGGAGGTCGAACTGCCCTGGCTCATTGCTCCAGAATCCCTTATATTGCGCTCCATGATAAGTGCCTGGTAGAGGATAGATGATATCGAAGTCAACCTGATGATGTTTGTAATGACCTGAGATTTTGAATAAATTTTTTTTCCTTACATTGTGTGTTATTTTATTTTATACTCAACAAGACTATTTCATTTAATAAAATGAGTATATTTAAAATGATACTGTTGGGTTTCAACTTTTATATGACCATTGGTCAATAAGACCGTTGCAAACTAAATGTAATAATTATTGTCTATAAATACATGTGATCTTGATTAATTAATATAGAAATAAGATTCGATGGCCCCATCCAATAGTCTCGGTCTGATCAAATCCCATCTGATGGAACTCAGGAAGGAGGTAACACCTTTGGGGTTTGCTCTGGACCAAACCCAAGCCGAACATCATCATGTGAAGTTGGAATGGAATCACCTTTGTGAGAAGTTCAAGCTGATAGAAATCACTTCTCGGGCAATGTTTGTCGAGCCGCTCCACGAGTCTATCACCCTAGCACACCTTACTCTTAGGTCATTTGTTGGTGTTATCCGGGTTATGTAATGAGACCGTAACATCCTTAGGTAATCCTTTCATTTAAATAAAAATTCTTATTTCTTCTTATGGTGAATTTGTGAATTTCTAAATGTCCGGATAAATATAGTATGCATATTATGGATGATGTTTAGAAGGATTTTAAAAAAAATTATGTAAACCTTGAATAATTAATAATGTGTAATGATTTTCAAAAAATGGTCTTCTATAGTTATGTTCAGTATGAAATTTTGAATCTAATAAGATCAACTTAATTATTGATGATTAGTAATTTATAAATAGTTATTTTACGCTTAGGATTAGTAATGTTACCAAATGGATTACTAATATCACATAAATAAAGTATTAATATAATTTAGGCACCTTGATTATGTAATGTGATTCAATAAAATATGTAAATAACTATTTTAGAAATTTCTAGTCACGTATTAGTTCTTTCAAGTGAATAGTTTTTATTAATTAAAATTAAAATTAAAATTTTTTAATTTTTTTTATAAAATGGAGTTCATTTTTGAATTCAGAGCTTCAATATTAAGTTATGGTGATATTTGGTGTTTTTTTTTAAAAAAATGAATTTTCAGTGAATTGTGTTTTTATATAAAAATTAAATTAAAAATATTTAGAAATTTGTTTTCATAAAATGTAGTTCATTTTTGAAATCAGGGCAGTAATATTTGTTTAATGTGTAATTTTGAGGTTTTTCTGCAGAAGTTGAATTTTCAGTGAAGAGTAAATTTTTAGTTTAGAGTTTCGTGTGTTTAATGACATTATTGAGGATGTAATAATTATGAAATGATACCGGTTGACTAATTAATAGTAAGATATGGTATGAGCTATCCCAAGTGGCCAATACTACCAATTAGATGTCCCGTGTCCATTAATGCTGTGTCCCCTCACTTCCCCTATAAATAACAGGCCATTCTCTCATCCTTTGCATTCCAAAATCATCATCAACGATATTATGGTCTCCTTACCTCCCATGGAGTCCTCCCAAGGTCCCAAACTTCAAGATTTCGTAGTTACTCTTCAAGGTAAGTGATCCTACCTCTCTCTTTCTTTTCAAGTACTCTCTTTTATGTCATTTATTTTAAGTTCCATGTTCTTATGTTTGGAATGTTCTTTTATATTCATCCTACTTTCCTTTTAATGTTTATATTCTTAAAGACCCACTCTTTCTCTCATAATTTCATTTTAGGAATGTTTATGTGGCGCTGTTAGGCTGCCGAATATTTTGTAAGGGATTTTTTCACCCTTCTCATTTTCATGTTCTATATTCACGTCATGTCTTTCAAGTTTCATTTTTTTATGTTCGAGTATGATATCTATATCCATACTACTGTTCTTTTTTTCATATGATGAGATAATCTATTTTATCACACCAATTACTATTTTTATGTTTTATGTGACGTCGTTAGGATGCTGAATTTTTATAAGAGAAATCTTATTTTTGTCTTCCTTCCATGTTTTCATTTCATATGGTATGTCTTTCAAATTTCATTAACATGTTGCTATATCATTTAAATTTTGTCTCCCTAATTTTTTATGGGTCATTTATGAGTTGGGTGAACCATGTCCTTTCTCTTTTAAATGTTTTCTAAAACTCTGCAACATAGCCGGTATGCTGCCGAATTTTCGTCTCAAAATGTCTCTTTCTTTTTATCAAATCCTTTTATTTTATTAAGTGAATAATCAAATCTCTTTATTATATAGGGTTATTCACATATATTTCCAAATGTTCTATTTTAATTCAGGGATTTAAATACATGAAACCCTCTTTCCTTTTCTGTGAGTTTAAAGTGACCCAAATATCATGTCTTTAAAGCAATTTTTAAAATGTTATAATTATGAATTGAAACCCATTTTTTATGCTATATGGATTATTTATGAAAAATTTGAAGACGATATATGTGCCTCACTTGATAATGAAGAAAAATTATTAGTTCGCCCTGATAGCGCTCCAATGCATTGGGTAACGATGTGATCTCTTGGGATTACAGTTTTCACGATACCTTGGTGAATAACCTTGGTAATTTTTTTTAAATGCCACATTGGGGATGGACCATGGTGATATGTTCATGATTGTCCAAGTTAAATGTTGTATCCTCATCTTCGTGTTATGAAAAACGTTATTTTTTTATGATATTCCCCATGATCTATTTCTCATGATTTAATGTTATTTACCATGACATTATTGATGTATCTCAAGTTCACATGTAAATTGTTTCTCTTGTTTCCCTTATTGGGTCTTCTGCTCACCCTTTTCTTTGATGTGTGCTTCCAGGTTATGAGATGTTGTAATGAACATAGGATGAACAATGAAGAATCATTTCAAGTGTTTGAGAATAATTTCTTATGTCATCATGTATTAAGTTCCTGGTTTCCAAGACACTAAACCTTAAAGATCCTCGGTTTTGTAAAATGTAATGAAATGTTATGTTATAAAAGGTAGGATTCTATAGTTAGTATCAATGAATGGTTTAGTTATATAAGGAAATTAGGATATGAAATCTTTAGGAAGAACCCTATAGAAATGTTTATATATAAGAATATTTTCCTGGTATTTTGGTGACTATTGAGTAAATGGATTATCAAGAAAATACATCCATGTCTCGATACGAGCAGGTAAAGGTGGTTCTGGAACAAGTGTACATAGGGGTAAAACCCGAAAACACCACATTGAGATAGACTCGAACGGGATATGGTACACGAAAAACGGGCCTTACTGCACTCTTGGTTATGACACTCCCTGGAGATATGTTTGGTTAATCGCAAGCCTTTTATTAATCATTTTGAAGGAATTATAGAAAAATGTAATTATCTAAGCATGAAGTTTTAAGATGAAAAATCATTTTAGTTAAAAGATTCGTAAATGAAATAAGATTCTCATGAAGGATTTATTATTTTATAAAATGCCCCCATCATCTAGGAATACATTGACGTATTTCCTGAGGAGTTACCCAGACCTCCCCCAGAAAGAGAAGTAGAGTCCTCCATCGAACTTATACCTGGATCTCATTCAATGTCAAAGACACCCTATTGAATTGAAAATTTAGAGCTATAGTAAATAAAGAAAAAACTCCATGTTCTTTTGGAGAATGTGTTTATCCAACCATGTGTGTCTCCTTGGGGGCACCAGTTCTCTCTGTGAAGAAGAATGATTGATCAATGTAGCTATGCATTGATATTAGAGAACTGAATGGGATAACAATGAAGAACAAATACTCTCTTCCAAGAATTGATGACTTATTTGACAAACTTCATGGGACTCAATTATTCTCTATGATTTACCTTTGTTATGGTTATCATCAATTGAGAGTAAATAATGATGATATTCTAAAAACTACATTCCAATCAAGATATGGGAATTATGAGTTTGTTGTTATGACCTTCAGACTGACTAATACACCTTCTATTTTTATGGATCAAGAATAAGTAGATTTTGGAAACATGTGTTTTATCAAATTGATATCTTTTGTATAGGAAAATTATTTGGTGATTAAATGATAAAGGTAATTTTGGATGATTTTTCCTCTTTTGTAGTACTATATGCCTAAGGAAAATAAAAATACTACATTATTTTATTTGTGTAGGAATGTATGAAATTTTTATTTTTTAAGAATATATGTATTTATTGTGGACATACGGTGATTTGGGTAATTACTAGAAAATGATTAACCTAGCATATAGAATATGTGATTAGGTTAATTACACTTTTGTATGAGACTTTACGAGTATTTGATGTTATTCGGAGATAAATGTTAAGATTTGTTGTGGAAGACTATGTGATTAAATCCTTCTGAGTTTTGGGTTTCAATCTTAGTATGGATTATTTTGATGAATTTTAAAGACGATTGTGTGTGGAATGTCTATTCATGAACTTTGGGTACTATTTATTGAATTTTGGAGATTAATAGTCGTTTTTAATATAATGGATTATCATTTTTTTGGGATTATATGATCTTGTACTATCAATTTTGGTTTTAGTTTATGTATAAATACAAGGGAAATATATAGTTCTCCTTTTGTAGATAATGTGATTCTCTAGAAGATGAATGTTGTGCTTTTGATGTGACCATTTATTGTTGAATGCACATCATTTGGAGAAATTATTAGTTTTGGTATAAACTAATTAATGGATGAAACTATACATGAAGCTAAGTATATTTCTTATGTTTTTATTCTATGTAGTAAATAAATTCCTCAAAATTATGAAATTTAACGTAAAAGAATTTTTTTTTTGGTTTACGTTATCTACTGGGTTATCAAAGACCATTTACACACATCATAAGATTGTGATTTTTTTGTGGTTAACTTTATCTTAATCATGTTTTCTATCAATCTCCATCAAAACAAGTCCCTTTGTTTTCTCTTCCATATCCATGTTTCCCTACATGGAATCCTAGTATGGGTTGACTTGGGTGATATTTGTACTTTCCTTTCTTTATTTTAAATTAATAGTTTTACTGACTCTTTTTCTAATGTGATATTTTCAACGAAATTTCCATGCCCAATTTTTAATTAAATTGTGAGGACGCAATTTCTTAAGGGGGGGAAGAATGTAATGACCCGAGATTTTGAAGAAATTTTGTTTCTTAACATTGTGTGTTATTTTATTTTATACTCAATAAAACAATTTCATTTAATAAAATGAGTATAATTAAAATGAGACCGTTGGGTTTCGAACTTTATATGACCATTGGTCAATAAGACCGTTGAAAACTAAATGTTACAATTATTGTCTATAAATACAAGTGATCTTGAATAATTAATATATAAAGAAGATTTGATGGCCCCATCCAGTAGTCTCGGGCTGATTGATGCCCATTTGACAGAACTCGGGAACTTGGTAACACCTTTGGGCTTTGCTCTGGAAAAAACCCAAGCCGAACATCATCGTGTGAAGCTGTAATGGAGTCGCATTTGTGAGAAGTTCAAGCTAATAGAAATCACTACTCGGGAAATTCTTGTCGAGCTGCCCCAAGATTCTATCACCATAACACACCTTACTATTAGGACCGTTGTTGGTGTTATAAGGGGTTCTATAACAAGACCGTAACTTCCTTGTGTAATCCATTCATTTAAATAAAAAATCTAATTTCTTCTTATGGTGATGTTTGTGAATTTTCAAATGTCTGGATAAATATAGTATGCATATTATTGATTAATTTTATAAGGATTTTTTAAAAAATATTTATGTAAACCTTATATAATTGATAATGTGTAATGATTTTAAAAAAAATGGTCTTCTACAGGTATATTAAGTATGAAATTTAGAGTCTAAGAAGATCAACATAATTTTTGATGAATAGTAATTTATAAATAGTGTTTTTATGCTTGGGATTTGTAATGTGACTAAATGTATTAGTAATTTCACTTAAAGAAAGTATTAATATAATCTAGGAACCTTGATTAAGTAAAGTGATTCAATAAAATAGGTAAATAACTATTTCAGAAATTATTATTCAAGTATTAGTTTTTTCAGGTGAATAGTGTTTTTTAATTAAATATTAAATTGTAATTATTTAGAAAATTATATTTATAAAAAGGAGTTCATTTTTTGAATTCAGAGCATCAATATTAGGTTATGGTGATTTTTGCGGTTTTTTCTGGAAAAAGTGAATTTCCGGTGAATAGTGTTTTTATATAAAAATTAAATTACATGTATTTAGAAAATTATTTTCATAAAATGGAGTTCATTTTTGAAATCAGAGTAGCGATATTTGGTGAAGGTAAAATTTTGGGATTTTTCTAAAAAAGTTGAATTTTCGGGGAATAGTGAATTTTCAGTTAAGAGTTTTGGGTGTTTAATGACATCATTAAGGATGTAATAATTATGTAATAATTCTGGTCGAATTATGAATAGTATGATAGGGTATGAGGTGTCCCATGTGGCCAATACCTTGAGAAAATACCATGGGAAAGCCCATGGTGTTTCCAATACCTCCAATGAGGTGTCCCTTGGCTATTAATGTCATGTCCCCTCACATCCCCTATAAATACCAAGCCATTCTCTCATCCATTCCATTTCAAAAACATCCTCAATGATCTTATGGTCTCCTTATCTCCAAAGGAGTCCTCCCAAGGTGCCCTCAAGCCTCCCAAGTACCCGAACCTCATGATTTTGATGTTACTCTTCAAGGTAAGGGATCTTACCTCTCTCTTTCTTTTCAAGTACTCTCTTTTAAGCCATTTACATTAAGCTCCACGTTATTATTTTGGGGATGTTATATTATATTCAACCTAATTTCATTTTAATTTTCATATGATTAGAGACCCCCACTTTCTCTCATGATTTCATTTTAGCAATGTTTAAGTGGCGCCGTTAGGCTGCCGAATTTTTTGTAAGGGATTTTTTCACCTTTCTCATTTTCTAGTTCTATATTCATGTCATGTCTTTCATGTTTCTTTTTCTTATGTTGGGGTATGATCTATCTATACATACTACTATCCTTTTTATTTTCATATTATGAGAGACTCTATTTGATCTCACAAATTCATTTTTTTTGTTTTAAGTGATGTTGTTAGGCTGCTGAATTTTCATAAGATAAATCTTATTTTTTTATTCCTTCCATGTTTTCATTTCAGATGGTATGTGTTTAAAATTTCATTACCATGTTCTTATAACCTTTAATATTTTTTTTCAACTATTTTATGGATCATTTATGAGTAGGGTGACCCATGTACCCTCTCTTTTTATGGTTTTCTAAAACCCCATAATATAGCCGTTATGCTACCAAATTTTCATCTCCAAATGCCTCTCTCTTTTTCTCAAATTCTTTTATTTTATTAATTGAATACTCAAAGATATTTTTTCTACAGGGTTATTCACATATATATATCAAAATTCTCTATTTTAATTCTGGGATTTACATACATGAAACCCTCTTTCCATTTCCGTGGGATTAAAGTTACATAAAGGTTATTTCTTTAAAGCAGTTTTCAAAACATTATGATTATGAAATGAAACCCATTTAGTTTATGCTATATGGGTTATTTATGAAATTTTTTATTATGATATATGTCACTCAGATGATAATAAAGTCAAATTAAGTGTGCGCCCTGATACTTTTCCAATTCATTGGGTAATGATGTGATCTTTATGGATTACAATTTTAACGATACCTTAGTGAATAACCTTGGTAGTATTTTTTAAATGAATCCTTGGGGATGGACCTTGGTGATATGTTAATTATTGACTAAGTTAAATGTTGTAGCTACATATTCAAGTTATGAAACACATTATTTTCATTATTATATTTCCCATGATCTCTTTCTCATTCCTTAAAGTTATTTATCAGGAATTTATTGATGTATCTGAAGTCCACATTTAAAATGTTTCTCTTATTTATCATGTCGGGCCTTCTTCTCACCCATTCCTTTGATGTATGCTCCCAGGTTGTGAGATGTTTTAGTTAACTATAGTCAAACAAAGAATAATCCTTTCAAGGGTTTAAGAATAAATTTTTATGTCATCATGTATTAATTTTCTGGTTTCCATGACACTAAACATTAAAGATCCTTGTTTTTGTAAAATGTAATGAAAAGTTATGTTATAAAATGGTGGGATGCTATAATGTTCACATACAAGCGGATGTCGTGCCTCAGACCATCCTTGAACTTCCATGCAAGGAAAAACTCATCACCTCTTAGAATATGTGTGAAATGCTGCAGCTCGGTAAAGCGAGAAGAGTACTCCATAAAAGAAAAGGGTACCCTGCTCTAGACACATAAACTCCCGGGCTTGATCGGCCCTCAAGGACTTCATGTAGAAGTAATCATTGAAGATGCGCTGAAACTCATCCCAAGTCACACTCTGCAGGTACCCAGACTGTGAGATCACCTCCCACCACCTCATGGAAGAGTCTCGGAGCATATGGGTAGAATGATTCACCCTCTTCTCTAGATGTATCTCCAGATGCTTGAAAATTGTCAGTGTGTCCTCTAGCCACGACTCTACAGCCTTAGGTCCTCCATCCCCAAAGAAAGTATGAGGATCTTGCTTCTGGAAAACCCGCCTCAACTCTACCATCGACGGGACAGGGGACGATGCTCCCTGGAATGTCTTCATCATCCTCAGAAATTCTTCCCTAAACTGTGCATCAGCGCTTGCAACTGGTATAACTGCATGTTCCAAGGCTGGCATAGCAGGAGGACCTACAAGAGGTCCCTAATCGGCCATATCCTGTGACTGATCACAGCCTATTAGCTGACATACAACTGGAGTACGTCTCAGTGGAATAGATCTGAAAGATCAAAAGCATACCTTATATCTAGATTATCTAACACTGAGAACACAAGAGTACAAGAGGGGAAAATGGGAATGAATCATTCATGTTTTATAAAACGTGACTACAAGGCGTGTATGAAAACTACATGACATGTTCTTTTAAGCCGTTCACATGGGTGTGTAGTTCTGCGAAAACTGGTCGTGTAACGATCCAACCACACGGCATGTTGTCCCCACACACGGCATGTACTTGAACTCTTTTCCTTGCCCGAGTCTCCTTACATAGCTAACACACACTGTACTATTAATACTAGTATACACGGCTTGTTCACGAAGGACATGACATGTAATAGAATTGGATTCAATGACCTGTGTTATCAGTTACATGGCCGACTACATGGATCACTCTTAGACGACGTGCTCCCTGAGAACACAACATGTTGTTGAAGGTTTTCCCTGACCCGTGTTGTTCGCGACACACCTGGGTACCTAGGTTACATGGCACGGCATGTGATTAAAGGACATGACATGTAAAGTCGATGTTTCATCCATCCATGTCGTTAGTCGCATGGGAGACACACAGTCACTACAACACAGCATGTACTTACAGTACATAGAATGTTCCTGATGATTTTTCACAACCCCGTATTTCTTCCCACCCAGTCCGTGAATGGTTTAAAAACTATAAGACATGTATTAACAAAGTACACACCCTATAATTTAGTTTTTTCTTCAATAAGTAACTCAGAAACTAATCTGAAGCCCAGAAAACACAGAAACAAGAGTTATGGTTACAAATTCTGATTTGTGAGGGCCCATACTCCCCGCAAATTAGAGCATAGAATCTTATACAAGTTATAACAAGGAAACCATGCAATGATCCACCAAATTCCTGTCCATGAGGGCCCATAACTCCTCAAGAACCAAAGTTTGATGTCCTTTAAAGAAAGGTAATATACAAACAAACTCTTTATCAAACAGTAGAGATTATATCAAAGAATCTATCACAACATCATGCATAATCTACACAATGTCTATCACAACAACATGAAATCTCTAATGCATCCTTGATGGCATGAAAGAATGCATGGAATTTGATTTCTAACAAGTGACTATATGATGCATGAGATGGAATACCCTCATATCATCGGGTTGTGACAGAAATAGAACCGCAATAAAAACAATGGTAATATTACAATTCAAGTGAATCAACCAATAGTGATATCATATGAACTGTAAAAAATTGAAAAACCTAAAGAAATTACAATAAACGAGGTAGATTGTCTATTCCATGTACATGGGTTAGCTACTTCCAGGCTCATCTTATTACCACGTACCTATTATGTCTTATCCCTAGCTATAGGCTCCAAACAGTAAGTGAAGAGAAAAGAATTCCTCTAATACGATTTTGTAACATCTCTGTTCCGGAGGCAACATAGAGGCGCCCCGTACCCATCTGGTCACATGGCCTCAAGTGCATTTCCCCGAACACCAGAGGCTGCCAACTTGTAGCGAGGGCCTTGGGTGTGTTAGTTGGGAACAATGCCCTCATTGGTAGAGTACACAGTGGATGTAATCAACACATACAATAGTGCAAGCAGTAAATATCCAACAATAGTAAACAGAGGAAGGCTAAAACAAATAACAACTGGAGCAGACATATATATATATATATATATATATATCAAATGATGCATGATACATATGTCTAGGAAAACAGCCAAATGAGTAACAATGCTGAATACAATACTAAACCAAAGTACAAAGGAATAATAGATAAGAAACTCTTCTGCATCGCAAGCCTCAGCTTTGTCCCACGGTCTCCTACTCCAATGAAATCAAGTACATAAAGTCGTAGGGTTCATGCCCTTGTTTATACCTGCTACAATATAATATGTTTGAGCCCAAAATAATGACCCAAACAGGGTGTGAGACTAAATCCCAGTAGTCATCCACCGGATGATCTGTTCCCAATAGTCAGTGAGCATATGGCTGGTAATAATACAGTAAGCAGAAAATAGGAACTCGTAAACAGGATGAAACACAACGGTAAACAATCCACAGATCAACAAGCAGCAGCGAAACAAATAGCTAACCACAACCAAGAATATCTCTAGGAAGTACTCACAACCCTCTCCTCTGGTCCTATTCAAGAAGTACCAACAACCCTCTCAGCAGTACACTCACCCTATCCCCTCTGTTTTGGTCATACTAAATTATAAGACTCTATGAGGAAACACGCTCAAGAAATTTCTCTTATAGTCTAAGGTAGTTATGGACTCTCTGAGGAAGATCACACAGTAAATTCCCCTTATAGCCCCAAGGTCTAGAGACTCTCTATAGAATCTCACTTGGACAATTCCTCTAATAGGCTCAGGTCAATCATAGACTCTCTGAGGAAGCTCACTCAGTGAATTCCTCTTATAGCCTGAAGTGGTTTCTGGAAATTCAAACAAAACAAAGACTCTCTGAGGAAGCTCACTCGTTCTACCCTCGTATAGTATATAAGGCTCAAGACTCTATAACAAAGCTCAATAAGTCTATCCTCCTGTGGTATATAATATCCAAGACTCTCTGGGAAGTTCACTTGGTCTATCCACTATAGTATATAATGTCCAATACTCTGTAAGTAAGCTCACTCGGTCTATCCCTTTATAGTCTATAAAACCAAGATCTCATGGCCCCGTGAAAATTAGTGAATAATAATGCTATATGGCCAAATTAAACCTACAGATCTACTTGTCTAACCAGTCTATAGAATAACAAGCATGTCAGGGAATAGTGCTCCATCCAAAGGTCACAAGGCATGGAAAATAGCTATAATGGCCAAAGTAAAAACAAGACCAAAAAATCATAAACATAACAAGGCATCGGAAAAACATCCAAGAAAAGAAATTATCCTTATACATAGATAAATTACCTCTAGAAAATCATACAATCATGGCAGGAAAAACAATAGGGGAAAAACAGTGAACACGCAATACCCCGTTCAAGGTAATTGGTGGAAATTACACATAATACTCAAGACATTGTACGGAAAGGAACAAATCACCTACCTTGGTGCTAGGAGATCGATATAAACGAACCATGAGGCATGAATCTCCTTATAACACCATAGATCTATAAAAACATCCAAAACATTCAACCCACGATAACATGAAAAAGAGGATGACTTGGAAAATGATGCTCTAGAAGAAGGAAGAGCATACCACTACGGTTCCAACGCAATTGATGGAAGTCGATCCGGAGAACAAATAGAGGCTCGGGGGCTCGGAGAAGATTTTCGGTCGTACAGTCTCTCTCGGTCGAAGAAAACCTAGAAGAAGACAGTTTTGGGGTTAAGATGTGACCCCAGTGCGTTTAATGAAAAAAAGAAAGTACACTACGTGTACTTTTGGAGTACACGGCGTGTACTAAGCCTTTCGGTACTCTACTTTATGAGACCTCCACATCACCCCACATGACCGTGTGTATGGCCAAGACATGGCTAGCACACGGCCTTATGCAGCATCAATGTACATGTTGTGTACTTAAAAAATTTCCCGAAACATCTCTTTTTTTAAAATCTCCAGAAAAATGAAAAACATACTTGAAATGAAGGTTCGAGTTCTTACAATAGTGTTTGTATTGAAGATGTATTCATCATTATCTTTATCCTATAGATTCTATCATAACATTATTATCACTGTTATAATTACTCTCCCTTCTTCGTCACTACTATCATGGGTGCTGATAGTTGGGGGAATATTGTAATAAAATATTTTTGATATTTTACTTAACCAAAGATTATCCAGACCATGAACATATCTCGAAGAAATTTCCAGGACATGACTAACTCAACTTCCTCTAGGCCTATCAATATACCAAATTCAGAATAATGTTTTCTGTTGAAATTCACCTATTAAATCCCTAATTAAAACTTTAGAAATTTTCCATATTCTATATATGATAAAATAGAAATCAAGACTATCTCTAGAAGTTGATCATGAATATCAAGTGTAAATGTGTATATGGGGATGTAATAGAAGAAAAACCTAATGATTGAGTCCAATTATATATTTATGATTTTTTCACTATTTCCATTAAAATTATAAATTAATTTGATTGTGTGAATGGAAATAAAATGTAGTCATTGATTCCATTCCTTCATTGAACACTATCCTCAAAATATCCTCCTCTCACACTCACAATAGGTGATAGAAAGAAAGAATATAAATCATATAGAACCACCAGGCTCTACATAACCAATTGAAAATTCCATCTGTCCTATGAAAAGGATAATGGCTCATCACCATCCCATGATTCCACCTTTGGTTATTGACACGGTCAAAGACTACAATCATCTTTCATGGAACATAACCCACATGAACCACATGGTTTTCTAAATGGCCATATAAATACATTACACTATATGTAATCCAAATTTTCCATGAGGTACATCATCTTGGATGGAACCATACTATACATTGGTTATTGAAATGGAATTCTTTCATTGCATAAGATATATATTTTCAGTGAATTTTTGTTACTCAAGTCTCTACTATGTAAATGATTTCGAAACTAATTTTCTACTATAACTCGATAACCTGAGGGACAATGTTTCATTGTATGTATTAATAATACTATTTATAATGTCATGCAATATTTTGAAGTAGTATTAAATTCAAATTACTAGTAGTTTCTCGATGTGAAATACATGTGGTTGAATTTTCCATTCCGCCTAAACCACATAGTATGCAAGGGAACCAACATTGATTCATTCTCCTATACATCCAAGACTAATTCAGAAACCTTTCTGATTGAATAAGTGTTCCACATGATAACCCAATTAGTTCAATATTCTTATGTGGAGGTGACATATACTAAAATACAGTGAAAATAATTCATAAAATAAACACATTCATTTTGATAAACCGAAATAATTATTGATATTCCCCTCCAATCACTATCCTCAGTCTCCTACCATGCATCTTAGTCAAATTCATAATATATATACTAACACACGAGAATGATCAGTTCGATTTATAAATTAAAAAATGATATATCAAAAAAATATTTCATCAAAAATATATCAATCAATGACAAACTATCAAAAATATATAACAGAAATCAAAAATTTGAATTTATTAACTAATATGATGAACCCTAATAAGTATATATATAAAATTTTAACCTATGTGTTTATCCATGATGCATGAACACATATGAATGTTGATAAATCACATATCAACACGATGTGAATTACCCAAGTTTAATTAAACCTATTGTAATAGAAGAAAATTATTCCCTAGAATTTATATAAATGTGGAGGTCCAATATAAAGTGCCAATTAGGTACATTCATAGATCCATTACTTGATTCCAACATACCCTGTGTACGATCTACCATATCACAAATAAAAAAAATAGATGAAACAATTTAGTAAAACTTAGTTCCTTGGTACCATTTTGTAACATCCCATCCAAAACCATTGGGTTTGAGGAAAATAGTCACATGACCCCATTTACGTCTCCCCATAAGCAGGAGGATGATGACTATCATTGTGTGTATAATTCATATAGTGGGTAGATTATAACCTCTATATCAATTCATATAAAATAAATATAACATAATATTATAAAATTATAAAAGTAATCATGTGGAATAATAATGATTTAAATTGTCACATATAAAATACAATATCCTAATGTGTTAAATCATCTATAGTAAAATGTGATGGTATATAAATAAATATCAAATGGTCCCACAATAATCCATCATAGTCTACCAAAAGATCCATTATTGTTAGCTTATCATCCCACCATATGGAACATTCACTTCATTGGATCCCACATGAAATATACAAGAACTCAAAAATTCACAACTCAGGTGTGAGTAAATGAACATGAGGACACCAACAGTGCATCATTAATCTAGTGTGATATACTATAATAGTTTATTCCAAAATATTAATTAATACCTAATAAATATAAACATACAATCCAAAACAATGTGTTCAAGTGATAACCAGGCTCTTGACGGTGACAAAGGTAATATCACATCAAGTTTACATATTTATTTCCTTATTTAATGGTAATATCAAATTTAATATATAATAAACAATTTAGAGTACATTCAATTATTTTCGAAAAAACGTATGTTTCTGAAAAAATATATATATTATTTTTATTATATTAATATTGAGAATCTAAAAGCCTCTTAATATTACACCGAATAAGTTTCTAGGTCCTTAAATATACCATATAATAATCAAATGTGTTAACATATATTTTACAAATGCATAAAGTCACATCAGAAGAAATGTTTTTTAAATTTTATTATATATATTAATATTTTCACAAATAAAACTCATTAATTATTAAAAAATAATGTTTTCTTATGGTTAAAATTTTATAATATTAAAATTAAATTTCTATATTAACATTTGTACCCATGAAGAGTATCCATCAATAATTTTCTGAAAACATTGGCAAATATTTTCTAAAATCAGACCCTCACTCCCATAACTCTTCCATGATCCTCTAATGATGTCATAGAATTCATAAAGTTGGTACCATATTCCCTCATTGGAACATTTCATCATTGTCTATAATCTGCACTAAACACTAACTAAAATAATAATTAGGCTCCAAATCAATTACCCCAATGTTGGAGACCTGTTCTTGATTTGATTTGTACATCCATATATAAAAAAATATGAAACACATTGTGCACACTGTGAATATGTGGAGAAAGGTACTAATGGTATTCCTATATCACTATTATTTTTGTGATCGTGATGGGGACTAAAAAACATGGTACACCCTTTCCACACTTCCTTTGATGTTAGTGGTATAATTGATTAATCACTCTCATGATAACATTATCGCCAATTGTTTACTCCAAAGTTCATGTCCAATGGTCGACATATGATACATACCTATTCTTTTCATTTTCTAGGTATTCTGAGATAAATACCTACTATCTAAAGTCATACAAACAAAATTGGGACTTAGAACAACTACATCACCATCATAACCCCAACAATGAGGTAAATTAAATGGTCATTGATTAAGATCCTCATAATGTTTAAAATGAATATAATCATGGTAAATGTTGTTTTATGTGACCTAAACCAAGTATAGATGGTAATATCATAATCCACTAATATAATTAACACAATCTCGAAGAATACCCTCTAATATAAATATCATTTACGTGTTCAATTTTTCTATATGAGGACAGCATACTATGCTAAATATTAGGTGAGTCACTTGGGCCTCCTGCAAGCCATGGAAAAACCAGGATATACGTTTTGTGTATATAACCAAAAAAAGATCCTAATAGATATATGTGTAATAATATAATCTCAAAGACATAGATCATTTTTAGATCTTCCAATAAGTGGTAGTCTCTTATCATTAAGAAGTGAGAAGACTTCATTATGTAATTGACAGTCACCCTGACCATGTTAAGATTCATGGGTCTTGGATAAAAATTTCAAAAATACAATAATGAAATCCACCAACATTAACATGGTTAAAATATTTGTCTTGAGAAAACCACCTGGTAACTAGTGTTTGGCCTTCACCCTGTAATAGTTATGTAATTAGGAAACGATACTAGAATTGTTTCCCTTCCTTCTTGTCCACCATAACAGACAAAAGAAGTCATGATAAATCATTGTCATATCAAGATTAACTACCCATAAAAATGTGTGTTAATCTGTTATCAACTACTCTCTATTATATGTAGTGTCCAGTGACCTCCCATGTACGATGATCACATTATCATCGAAAAATGGATGCATGGGTATCAAATCACCTCCTACTATATGTTCCATCATCACATCCCACTCTCATTCTAACTGCTAACCTATTCTCACCCAATAAAATAGAAATGATAAGATCCACAAATTGACTCAAAACATATATCACTTATCCTTAAAATGATTTTCCCCCTATCAACCAACTACCTAATGAATAACCATTTCTCCTTTGAGAGATACTATGAAACCTCATAGGTATCTACATACTATGGCTAATAGAATATGAAATGATGTTATTTTTTTTTGTTTATAATCCATATCAAGATCAAACTATTGAATATACTCAACCCAGAACCCATTTATTAGGTTCATGTCCCAAAATGTAAGGTTATAACGAAGTCTTTTATGGTCTGGGTAAAAACAATATCTCGCGGAAGAGATGGTTTTAGTAACATTTTGAATCATGGACCATAGTCGCAAGATCTAGATCGAGTATATTTTTTTCTTCTCAGGGGGAATATATTATGAGTCCCATTATATACTATATTCTCTCTCAACAAAATTATTCACCTAGAACATTGCTAGATGTACCAGAATACATTTTATAGTTGATCCTAGCATTAGGAATTATCAATACTAGGTTTGTATTCAACATTATCTTTATCTTAAAAAATTATTATTCAGATTCGTTGAACAAGTATAATTTCACACTGATATTTTTTAGTGTTGTCATGGGTTCTTATTTATGGTATAAAACATGAATAATTTATATTTAATATCCTTATAGGCACTAGGATATCCTAATGATCAACATTTTTTTTGTGATGTGGCCAAGAAAATACTCCCTCTATTTTTTCTAGGAATATATATTTACACACTCAGACAAGTCATTTACAAGAAACACTTTTCATTGAAACAATAAATAAAACAAAAAAAATTTGGCATCAATATAATGTTCTTGATGAATATTCAAAACTACCTCTAGGTACCTAGATTATTTCTATTTTGTTTGAGAGTATATGATGAATAAATTTACCAAAACCATGGTTAATGAGTCCAAGTATGGAGGGAATATATTTTTTAGGAAGTCCATGAACATTATTGGATCGTTTTTTATCTCAAAAGGAATCACCAAGTACTCGTATTGTCCATGCCAACTTTGAACAATTTTCAATGGAATCTCCTCTCCTATTACCCTAAGCTAGTGATAGCGTAGAAAATGGTCAGTTGTTGGGAACCACCAGGCTCCCCATTATTGATAAATAAATTCATCAGTCTTGGAAAAGTGATATCAATTATTGAATATCGGTAGGTTCATATTCTGGTAATCAATGTACAGTTGATGAATACTATATCAATAGTTGGATAATAAAAAATGAATACCCTAAAATGTTTTACAAATCCAAATATATCATTTCTTCTCTATATCATCATACTGCACCAAGAGATCCCCCATCATTGTTGGAACTATAAGATATAGTGGTATGAAATTATTTTTATCACCCGGCATGAGGACAATACCTTATTAACATTCTAATCCTTAAGAGTATCTACTAGGTGAAATATTTATTCAATTATTTAACCCCATATATATTATAATATCTAGGGACTATAATTTACCAAAGGGATAAAGAATTCAAGAGTTTATGTCATAGAATATTTGTAAATTGCTATGAACGCAAATACCTAGGAGAGGAGATAAGAGAAAGTATCCTTATCAAAGAATCCTTTCTTCATAAACTATAGAGATGTTTCATAATCCTACATTAGTACAATGTCCTACACATCAAGTGAAAATTTATAAACCTCCACCCATGTGGGCGTATCCCATTATTCATACAATGTATGTCTAACAGACTATGTCAAGGAGAAATCTCCAATAATGCGATTGAAAAACTTCATAATAGAATTAATTTCTATAGTATAAACCCTATTATATCTATGGGATAACAAAAAGGATCTCATATGAGTCTATACATAACCCAATGTATTCCCCTCCGAAAAATAACCATGGGTTTTACCCCAGCATGTTAGACACATACATAAAATATATACCATAAAAAATCCATTATTAGTTCAACTAATTATGTCCAATAAAGATTTATCATAAAATCCCATCATGCCAGATATGTCACACAATGAAAAAATATCCCAAACATGTCACACATATTACGATGTTTAATTTAAGAACAACTATGTATTACAACAACCTATATATTTGGAATGTGAACCCACACTCTGAGTAATGATTCATGGCTAAACCTAAATACTTACAATCCATATATTCCCACTATGTTCATCAGCCAAGGAGAATTAAATCAATGGTGGTAGATAACATAATTTCCCCAACATTATATAAACCTATAGTTCCACTATATATTGTTATCTAGATTGAATCATTGTTCCACCGCATGAATCCCCACCAACATATCTATTGTATACCCTATCCCAAATACTGAAAATTGAAGAAATAAGTTAGTATGTACTAGTTCTAAAATATATTTATCTAGAATCCTAACTCGAACCAATGGGTATAATCGGCAAGGTCACAAGACCTCATACAAGACACCCATTTTCAATAGTTTTCTGACTAAAAGTGTGGGTCTAATAACTATAGTGGGTAGACTACACCCTCTATATAGATTTATTAATAAATAATAAATAATAAATATTAATGAATAAATAATCATATTAGTCATGTGAAAAAATAATTATGGTATACATGACCGATAATAAACATGCTCTGAAGGTTGTATGAATACCATAGTAAAAATTGCATGTAAATAAATTATTGACTATGTGTCTCTCTAGTATCTACAACACCCAAAATCTATATTTGTACTCCTTATATCAATATCCCACCAAAGGGTCCTTTCCCTTTTCCAGATCCATCTTTAATTCTATATGAACACTGAAATACCCATGTAGTGTGTGAGTACAATACTTAGTTGGACATCAACAACACATCCATAACCTAACAAGATCAAGTATAATATTGTATCACTTAGTAATTATCCATGTAGAACCAGAATAAACAGAAAATCAAAAACGAAGAATTTTTTCACTAACAAAGATTCCACAAACCCAAAGACATTTCTTTATTGGCTCTATTCACAAAAATGTATAGTATATTTGTTGTGTTTTGAACTACCCTCTAGGTTATTGGTGTCACATATATTCCATAAGGTACTGAGTGTGAAAAATACTCATAATCGATAAGGAATCAAGTATTACTCAAAATTCAGAATACATAGAGTATTAATAACCTGATCAAAATCTATGATGCAGTAATTATAGGAAATGTAATAAAAAATACACAAGGCATTGAGTAAAATCAAAGTTATCAGTCTATTATAAACCAATATCATCGTTATCACCCACCATGTGGAACCTCTCAATGAGTAATCAAAACATGATATCCATATATCACATATACAATATATCAATACTCTAATTGAATGAAATGAAAAGCAATATAATGATAATTAACATATAATTGATCATGATATATATAAAAATTTCATATATTCAAAATATGAATCAATGATCATTATATAAAATTGGAATACCTAAAAATTTATCAGTGAAACCACATCACTACCATAACATAAGCTAGGTAATGACCCAAATTAAATAACAATAAAATTGTGGATATAAAATAATCGAACAGAATAAACATAACATTGAAAACTTTTAATGATATCCCAGCAAGGTAAGGAACATACTATATAACATACACCGATTTTAATGGAATGGATAATCCACCTGGAATAGTTTTAATCATGGAGTTGAAACCCCCAGAGATAATAATACCTCAGAAGAAGACTTATATTAATATTTTATTACACATCAACACTCATGGTTTGTAAAATATCCTAGAACCAAATCCAACTATTTTATTTCAATAAGAAATAAAATATTACCATTGATTTTACATTATCACTCTTGGATAAATAATAAATAATCTCATTAATCAAATTAATGAACTAGAAGTTTTCAATTAAATAATAACTATAAAACCACATTTTATAATAATAATGTAACCCTATATTAGTCTATGATCATATGAGATTGTTTTTATATTGTTATTTTAAAAATGATATAATTACCCTAGAAAATTTTTGTATCCTATGATAATTTGATATAATTATCACTGGATAAATTCCTTATAATTATCCTTGGATAATTTCTAAATGTATTTAATAATAATTTTTCTTAAATATTATTCATCAATAATTACCTCTTAATAATTTTTCTAAAATTTCCCTTTGTTAATTTTCAAAATTATCATTAGATAATAAATTTTCCATTTGGAATTATCTTATAATACATTCTTTATAAATTATATGTTGATAATTCTATATTGTCATTATTTGATTATACATATAATTATCATTTGATAATATCAAAAAAAATTCACTTGATAATATTTTGATGATTACTTTTTGATGATCCAAACTATTTTTTTGTAATTTTTTTACAAATTATCCCATGTAAATTTTAGTTGGTTATCATTTTATTATTATCCGTGAATAATTATATGAAATTATAATTTTATAATTATTAGAAATTTTATTTGTTGTTTCAATAAAATTATCTTCTGATAATATTTATTTTTTAACCCTTCATAATCCAATATAATTATATTTGGATTATTCTTTATTGTAATCATAAAAAAAATTCACATAATTTATCCTTTTATAATTAAAAAATTATGTTTGAGAATTTGATGAACTATTATTTGATAAAACATGGAGTTTAGTGAATCTATTGTAAACCTTTTTATTTCCATATAATTTATAATAAATATAATGGATGAGTAAAGTTAAATAAATTAAAATAAAAACTATCATATTCCTCACTATGTGTGCAGTGCTCATTGGGATGGATTAGGAGCCCCTGTGCTCCCTAATTGATTAAAGATTAGTTCACCAAAAATACATATGGGAATCTCATGATCAAATGGACTCAAATAAATAAGTCAAAATTGATGTATAAATGGTTTTTTTATTTCAGTAACCTCACAATATTATTATTTAAATTTGAAATATAAAATAGCAGATTTAATTATTGATTCCACCATAAATTGTTGGTTTTGTCATTTAATTATACCCTATTCAGGATTTTCTGAGTTCATCTGATCAAATTTTTTATATATGGTGTTACTTAAATTCATATTTCCGAATAAATGGGTGGTAGAGGAAATGTGGTGGAGAATAAAATAATCATTACATAGTAAAAAAATAACCAAATTTAAAATTAAAAAATATTATCCTCACGTGTGATTTTACCAAAACTCGGATGAAACCAAATTTTATATTCCCCTTAGGATAAATCCCACATTTCGTACCTAATTTAGGTATTTTATTTCTCATATGAGACACCGTTAGAGAGATATTTCATTATTTTTGGTAAAATCATGCATTTGTAAAACAATATATTTACCCTCAAAATTTATCTAAACAAACACAAGATTTGGATCATTTTTATATCTTTTCTAGAGTAAATTTAATGTTCTAGAATTTATGGTATGCTCATATTTCTTATCTGATCACCATTTAGGGTATATTTTATTATTTTTTTAAAAAATATGCTTTTGTGGTATTATATATAATTTTTTATTATATCAACAATGGGGCTATATATGGATTAGAAACACATTCCAAAGTAGTGACATACTCAAAAAATTTCAATTGGATATTATAATTTGATAATTGATATTTTATCCTTACATGAAGTCACTTCAATAGAAATCATTTATAAGGTGACTTTTATTGAAACATGTAATTATCATATAAAAATAATAACAAATTATTAATTATGATGGTTTTATTAAAATTCAAAATTCAAAATCATGAATGTATTGAACATGTTATAATAAATATATATATATATATATCTTATTCAATAAAAACTTATTTATTAATTCACTGAAAACACAAACTCATTTTTTATTAAATATAATTTATTTTTAAAAAATATTTTTTCATAAAAACTGATTCTTTTGCATTTTGTGAGAAAATATTTTAATTTTTGGATCATTAATAAAAATATTTGATAAAACTAATATCATTTATGAAATCGTCACATCAATTTTATCTTATGATTAAATATTTGGGTTTTCTAGAAATGAATGATTTTTTAGGGAATAGTGAAACTACCAATTGTTTTCATTTTTATGCTCATTAAACATCATTAAAATATCCCATTTTATTTGAATTTGATATTAAATTAAAATATGTTTTATTTATTTTGTAATAATTTATTTAATTAGAATGGAATTATCTATATAATTGATTTTGGTATATGTTTCTTTTTTGTGTGAATTTTTTTTAACAAAATTATTCTTTTAAAAATTTATATTAATATTAATTTATTTAATGTGATGGAATTAAATTTGATTAAATGAAATTAATTTATGGATTCCATAATAAATTTTATCTTATAGGTTATTTTTCAAAATTTTCTTATGAATTAAATGAGTTTTTGAATACTAAGAAAATATTGTTCGATAAACTAAGCGCATAAACCATTTGATCCCTTTTTGGGGAATTTATTAATTATTAATTAAATTAAGCATCCTTTAATATATAATATTTAGGTTTCCTCTTCCTGGAAAACAATATCAATTTTGGGAAGAACCTCATTGGTTTCTAATCAATGTATTTAGGTATTGTATTCGTCTAAGAACTGATTCAATCATGGTTCATCTCTATGGATATGTAACGGAAAGACCATGATTCATTTTTAGTCCATCTCAATTCTTTTGGATATCTTTTGGCCTTTTTTCATTTAGGTTCATATTCCCTAATTTTTCATTATTAATTTCCTCATCATATTTATCCCAATATGCGATGAATCAGGACACGATATTGGATGATCTATCTAGAATTGAATAGTGGTAGGCATTCTCCTGAATTTCCCATAATGTAGGGCCATATATATATATGTATTCCTATCACACACCAATTTTATGATCATCACATTAAAATAATATTAAACCATATTACTTTAAGACTCTTTTTAGGTAATTTAATATTCTTTTTTATTCTAGTTATAGGTTGAGAACAATGAATAACCCACCCCTTTTGGTGTGTTGGATTAAATTGACAATTTAATGGTTTTTGTTTTGGACCCCCATGAGGTGGGCCTTTTTACCACATGGAATGGGATGTAAAACATGTTATTTATATTCAATATGACTTAATTGTAATATAAATGGTAAAATGTGATCGGATGAGTGATCATGGTTGTTTCCCCATATCCTTTTAAAGATTGTGATATGTATACTTTAGCTTGAAATACCATTTTATTTCTATCCCTTTTGAGATAAATGATTCCAAATCTATGTATTTGTTTTCTAAAAGTAATTTTCTTCATAAATGTTTTAACAAGTGAGTTTAATGATGCGAAGTCAATGAAATATATTTTTATTCATATGATTGTTGTTATATTGAAAATACAAATGTGATTAATTGAATGGACATGCCTTTTAAAAATGGAAAATGATTCAGACACCATTTGAGGAGAGTTATAATTGGATTTCATTGGTTTTGACCATAACATGTTAATGGTTTTTGAATAAATGCTTTGTAATTGATTAAATGGTTATGATCCTTGGTTGATACATGGATTCACATAAGAATTCCAAGGATAGACTCATGTTCTTTGAACATTTCTTAATCCATGGGTGATACGTTCATCCAAATGAGGGATATCATTGATTGACACATTGGGTATAGAATTATTGCTGATTGATACATGGGTTTTATTAAAATTCCATAGACATACTCAAAGTTAATTTTACAATTTATTCCATGGGTGGTACTCGGACTTCCAGAGTGGACCACTGAGGACAGACTCGGTTGGATGGGATGTTATACCACTCATACAATGTTATCGGGATCCTGAGAGGTTCTCTAGGGATGGGATTGTGGGTTGTTGGTTGATATTTCACCAGGAGAGATACTTTATTTCCATTAATTCAATGTTAAGGATGGTCTTAGGTTCTAAATTTAATTATAAATTAAATGACTCTTATGATGAGTCTACAAAATAAAGCATAATCTTGGATTCATTCGTGACCAATTTTATTTGATGGTATGTTTAGGGATCTATTATGTTATTTACTATAGGGAATATGTTGTTATTTTGAAATTAATATATACATATTAATTTATTAATATAAATTTTTAAATTCTTATGATTTTAATGAATTAAATATTAAATGTCTTCCTGTATATAAAGTATGTTTACTTTTTAGTATTTCCTTAACTACTACGTTACACATTGATCATTGTAGGTCATATAAATTCATTCACTGATTGGAACCTTACATTGGGTGGTTTACTACTAATTTTTATCAAAAACCTTCTTTGTGTCTCCTTTTTGGATTAAAACAGACAATATGATTGCATGTATGGATAATAGAAATCACCCTCTATCTAGGTCCAAGATTTTCTGTTATGATCAAGAGTGCATGATACCAAACTGAGGCTTGTGATAATACTGTGATACTTTTGAATAATTTTTTTACCTTTGTTACTAGAATTTTACATCTTCATTGTATTCCTATTTTTAATATTTCATAGAAACAAATATCATGTAACATTATTTTGGATATTAAATGTCTTCTACCATTGTTTATTTATAGTTATCTTCTACTATCTAAAATTATCCGTATGGATTCCTACATCAACAAATTATTTTTATATTCTATAATGATACACTCTATTGATGAGGAAAATTTCCCCCCAATAACACTCCTAGTACATCATTTCTTTTCGAATTCCTTTGGAATTTTGGGAGATGAACATGATGCCATGTGGACAACTAGGTATGAAGCACTGTTGATTGGAATCTGTGTTCAATACATTGCAAGTTGAATAATATCCATCATTTCTAGTTTTCATCTCTTCTTGAGACAATTGAAATGGATTTTGAGGAATAAGAGTTTTCTAATTAGTTATTCTCAATACTATCTAGCTCGTGTAAAGGAAAAAAATCCAAATTGCACTGAATTGAATTTTTATTTTCAGGATTTTTACAATATAATTTATTTGATTCCACTATTATGTAATGAACTAGATTTTTTTTTTTTCTATGATTATGTGATCAATTTATTTACAACTCTATCATATGAGGGTGCTCCATCGCATCATCATATAGGTCTCCACTTGAAATAAAATGTTGTAAATATTTTTAGGCCATTTAGTATTCATTAATTAGTTCATATTGTTGTGATATTTTCTATGATAGATATGCATGCTATTTTGATAGGTATATTGGGACATGCCATGGTATAGGTTATATAGTTTCCATGATTTGAGACTTAGGGAACAAAAAACCTCATGGATCAGAATTTTTTGACCATGGTTCCACATTTAAATTAAATTGAGTGATATCTGAAATGATCTTGAATTAAATTGATAAATATAATTGAAAATATTGATGTAGATTAAATTGAGTTGGAAGAATGATATTCTCATGCCAGTGAACATGAATAGACCTGAACATAGTAGTGGATTTCAGAAGTGTATCTCATGTATATTTGTTATGTACATCTCTCAGACATTAATCATAGAGTTGGAAGAGGGTTATCTTCTCATAAGGGAATGATTTTTCCAATTATTTTTAAATAACAAATCTTTTTAGCAACACACATTGCTAGTTATCATGATATGACTTGTGTGTTTGGAATTTTAGATCCATGACACCATCAAGTCCTCCTATCATACACTATATGGTTAGAGATGATCACACTCCAAATAGGGTAGTCCATGTGATATCGTCATATCCTCTAGTTGTGTCAGTTGTGGTACTGTTTGTTACACCTAACACATGTTTTGAGACACAATTCTATGATGGTTTTTTGAGTTTCATTTAAACCATTCAGGGAGCACTACTACCTATCCTGACTATAGAAGTGTTGACACATGAGTTACAGTAGCATGAATTTTCCCTTGTTTTCAGGGGATGGAATACCATAAGCTACAGAATTATTGACACATGCCATGAAATATATCTTTGATCACATAATGACACATATTTGTTTGAGGGTAATGCTCAAAATAAATATTATGTGTTATTCCTCCAATAGGTTTTGGTATGATATCACTCAGGCAGATAATCATATAGAGATTTCCTTTTGGTATTTTGGGATAGCCTCCAAATATTATTCATATATCAAAACATTTTGGGTGATAGATCAAGATATTTATTACATCTGATGTAGGGAGTATTATTAGTGATGAATTTTTCATCCCATTTTTTCAATATCAAGTTCATTACACATATTATAATGGTTTAATTTCTATCAAAATCCATGTGATACGAGGATGGTATCTAGTTTTTCATTAGATCACATGTAAATGACATCCGGTACACTAATGTATTTGGTATAGTGATTCATGTAATGATCACTCTGTACAACCTGAGGGAATCTGGATGTGTGAACCATGCAGGTTTGGACCCTATCTCTAGTAATGCATCGATCGGTAGTATTGAGCATTGTTTGGAGCTTCCAAGTGGTTTATTTATCAATATGAACATATCTTCAAATATCCATGTGGGGAGAAACCAATGTAGTAGGTTGGGATTGAATGAGTTGATATAGTATGACGAACCTAGTTGAGTGTCGATTGTGTGGAATGTTGGGCCATCTATAGTGCTTCTGTAGAACATTTCTACTAGAAACAAGAGATACATGGTCTAAATAGGCTCCTTGTTTAGGAGTAGGTCCAATAGCTTCTCACCCGATTGAGATGTGGCGTACAATAACATTATAAATCTAGAGTGGTGTTCATGGATGTTGTAGTGAGACCCCAATTTATAAGGGAAATCATGGTGGATTATCTCATCCTAGGCATGAAGTGTCATAGGTCCATAGTACAGTCCAGACATATATAGCGCAACAAAGTCACGAGGAGCTGGAATGTAGACATCTTACTGTCAGTGGTAATATTCTTGTAGCCTATATTTTAATTTATTCATTTTTTTATATAGGTGCTTCACAATATTGTATATTTTTTCATGTTGTGAAGATCCTAGGAATCTATGAATATAAAATTGATGAAGTTATGTCCCTATACCCATTTTTTCATATTATAGTAGTTGGTCTGCATCGGTTTATGGAGTTCCCCCATGAGATTGGTGGGTGTCATTTCATATGGAACCTCAACATCCTCAAAATGACATTCTTTGATAACATTCTTGAGTTGGATCAGTTGGTTCCTTTTCATGAATATGAATATTTTATCAACATTGGGTGAGATTTAAATCACCATAGGGTGGATATTTTATTCATATGGGTTAATGGGGTTTCAAGGAAAGCTGAGCCAGTCCCGAGCATTATCAGATGGGTAGGATGATAGCTTAGATGTGAGTTTATATATTAATCATAAGGGAATCATCAAATTGATTTACCTCCATTTTTTGACCTTTTTAGGGATGTTTTCCCCAATAAATTTTCATGAATACTTATAATGAGAAAGGATGTGTTATCTATCAAGGTAGTACTAACAGCTACACCTGTATCCATTCCTCCATACTGGATGGCTACGATGGAGTTACAATTTCCCAATATGAAACTATAAGATCAGGATAAAAAGATTTTCATCCAACCCAATAATTTAATGTGGGGTGTTTTGTTCATTTTATGAAAATTGAATATGATTCCATTAGGCTATGTGTGGATTAATTGAAATTGAACCAGCTGACAGTTAAGAACCGGTATCCTCTACAGCAGAGAGATGATCTCTTTGATTATCCTTTAGGGGCATGGGATTCTCAATGATTTATTTGTGATCTAGTTATAAATATATGTATTTTATTCCATCATACATACCTCTAATATAATTTCATAGAAGGTGTGGTCGATATGAGTTTTTTTTATGTTTTTTGGCCTCAAAGACATTTATGTGGTCTACTTATCACTGATGAAATATGTTTTCTATAAATAACATTATTCAATTATTTTGGTTTTTTTGGTGATATCATGTTCTATTATTACAATATATTTGACCTTTCCAAACATCTATAGATAACTTGGAATATAGTGAGAGAGAATCAGTTATATGTTAAACTCAAAAAGTGCACTTTTGGATGGATCATATTCACTTCCTGAGTCACATCATCTCAGAGACAGGAGTATCAGTAGACTTATAGATGGTAAGAGGTATAGTTTCCTTGGAGTATCCTCAGAACTTCTTTTAGTTTCATAGATTCATAGGGTTGGATGGTTACTAAAATCATTCCATTCATGGCTTCTCATTCTTATCGTCACCCCTAATGTGCTCGACTAAGAATATTATAAAGTATGTATGGATACATTCTTCTAATATAGAAATTTAAGAGCTCAAAGTGGGATTGAAATTGGTGCCACTACTAATTATGCTGAATCCAAGTAGGAGATACACTTTTTACTATGATACCATAAGTACCGGTCTAGGAGTTATTCTAATATAGATATATAGATTCATTACATATGAGTTTTAGAAATTAGAGCCACATGAGTGGAATTTATTGACGCTTGATTTAGAGTTACCTATAGTTGTTAACACATTGCATTGTTGGATACATTACTTATTGGGAGAGAATATTATGGTTTAAATAAACCACATAACCCTAAAGTACATATTTAGATAGAAATATTTGAACCACATGCAACAATAGTGGGTGGAATACCTTTAGTCTATTGACTATATACTTTCCTATATGCATAGATAAGGAAATTTAGTGGTTGATACAATGGGAAGAAGGACTCTGATATAAGAAGAGCAGTAGTCCAATAACGATTGGAAGATTCATTATTTTTTCTCTTTAATGTACATGTAGGTACATGACAATCAAAGTAAGACTTTTCTAACATACCTATTTATTACCTATACACTTTTATAAAGAGTTCAGATGATGTATCTATCATTGAAATGAGGGTCAGATCAATGGGAGAGTTTGGAAGGTGAGGATCCTCTTCCTGGATGGATAAATGGAGAGAATGAAGTACACCATTTCCATGGTCATGTATGGTTGCCATCCGACATGAGAAAGGATATAATTCAGGATATTCAAGCATCAATTCATGAAATGCATCATGATGTCACCAAGCAGTATCAAGATTTACATCATTTGTATTGGTGGATGTTTATGAAAAGATATGTAACTGGTTTTCTCCTATGGTGTTCACCTGTAAGTAGGTGAAGGCTAGATGCTAGAAAACAATAATACTTTTTTATTATCAACACATACCTGTGTGGAAATATAATGAGATCATGATGGATTTTTTTATGGTTAATCGAGGTCACCTCACATTATTGATATTGTATTCATTTTTTGTAATCTCATGAAGGATTCATAATTCTATCTGATTATGGAGAACTTCAGGGTTGTTGACCTTGGGAGATTGTATATTTGTGATTTTGTACGCCTTCATGGGGTCCCTCAAAATAACATTTTGGATAAGGGTGTATGGTTTATTTCTGTATTCATTAATTTTCTACAAAGGTAGTTGGGTATACTGGTTCTTCTGAGCATGTCCTGCATCCCCACAAAAATGGCTAGTCAAAGCTCCCAATTTCAGAGCTAGAGACCATGCTGCAGGCACATGTCCTATATTTCATGGGATCCTATAATATTCATATACCCTTGATTAAATAATCATACAAAATAGTTTATCAAATATTATTCAGATCACGCAGTGATAGGGTTTGTACATTTGTCCATGTCGAACTGCAATGTGTTAGTCAGAGGAAGGAGTGGAAGCTGTGTTATGACCTCATTTTGTTCAAAAGACTAAAGATAATGAAAATTAGATTCAGAAATGGATGGAAACATCCCATCATTACCTGAAATGTTATTCTAGTTTCCACATAAGACCTCAAGAGTTTCACATCAATGATTGGGTTTACCTATGTGTATCACTGAGGTTAGGACATAAGGGGATTAAGAGATATGCAAATCTTTTACCAATGTGCATTGGGTAGTTCTAGATTCTATAAAGGATTGGGCTTGTAGATAATTGGTTATAGATTCTGCCGAGGTATTTATCCATGCATGAAATCATCCTTGTTTCTTAGATATAATTTTATTATTTAGAACCATCTCCCGTGTTTCAGCTTGTAGATGTTGATTTTTTGGTGGACTAATCCTTTTAGGAGAATCCTATATGTGTTTTTGACCATTTAATAAAGGTTCATACTGGCTTGCATATTTCATTAGTATGGATTCTATGGTATAATGGCTGAGTACATGATGTGACCTTAGAGTGGGAGGTCAGTGTACGATCATAGTGGTAAGATTGGTTCTCATATAATGCTTCACCAACCATGGAAGGAAAATTCATGGATTAATTTATTTAAAGGGATATGTTTTCAAGAACTCATTTATTAATTGACATAAATATTATTTTTCCTTCGAATCTCATTTTAATTGCAAAAACAAAATTGACAAATATGAATTCCATTTTATGTAATATAAGTCTAGGGGGGTCGAGGGTTGGTCTAGTTTTTAGAACCCAAATTTCAGGTTAAAATAAGATGGTTCATAGTTAGTGGAATCTATGTGGGATGATTTACATAGATTTATATCTAGGTCTTCATTTTTAGCATATTTTGATAGTTTCATATAACACTATTTTTTCATTGTTAGTAAACAATGCAGGTAAATCGTGTGAGTTCCCCTTGTCCTATACGACTCATGCTTTGTTTGGGCATGGTATGGTAAACCTTGTTCATAAACCGTGTGACTATGTTGTTTTCAAAATATTTTAATTTTAAGATAAATTAAAGATCATTTTAAAAACCTAATTTAGGTTTCATCTTCATAGACAAAATGCTCATCGTTTTGATGCTCCTTGGTAGTGTATAATCATTGAATTGATGTATTGTCTCCATCGAAACTCTGATTCAAGCGTGATTCATCTATTGGGATCCATTATAGTATTACATAGATTCCTATTTATCCATTATCAATTTTTTATGCTACATTTTCTGCAATTATGATTTTGGATGAGATGCCTCGATTCCTCTTTTTTTATCCTTTCATCAAATTTCTCCTACTCTAGGATGAATCAACACCTCATACTGGATGATGTGTCTTGAAATAATTTTATGTTGGAAGTCAGCTGGATTTGCTTAAAAATTGGGCCCTATATATATGTTTTCCTACCACATGCCCATTTTTCTGGCATATCATTAAATAGAAATTTAACTATATTATTTATAGACTACATCTATGTAATTGAATACGTCTTTTAATTCTTGTTATAGCTTGAGAACCATGAAATACACACACCTTGGATGTGTTGGATTAAATGGCCAATTTATTGGTTTGTGTTTATAAACCGTTGAGGTTTTCATTTTTATCCAATTTCATGGAATGTCAAACATGGACTTGAATTGAAATATAAATTAATTTTAATTTTAATTCTAGATTTCTGGGGGATTAGTGAGCTTGACCCTTTACAATAAGCTTGTTAATGCTTTGGTCTTGAATACTTATGCTTGAAATTACATTGTATTGATTTCCCTTTTGAGTAAAACGATTCCAATGTCTTGGATATGTTTTTTAAGCTTAATTTATCCTCCCAATGCCTTAGACATGTAACAAAAATGATTTTATAGTTGTACAATAGATTTTTTTACACGTGATGATTTTTTTATTGAAATTTACAATGTGATTAATTAAATAGAGAATCCTTATAAGGATTTCACATGGTTGAGACACCTTTTGAGGTGAGTTATACTTGTATATTTTTATTATTTACTATTACGTGTTTTAGAGAGTAAAAAAATGTTTTTGAATTTATTAAATCTTTATATGCCTTGGGTTATATGTGGAATCACATTAAAATTCCACATATGATATGCAGATTCTTGAACCATGCATAATACCTGGGTGGTACATGGATCAAAATGGGGGATGACATGAACAAACTCATTAAGGATATAAATAATGACTTGTGGATGGTTTTTCCATTGAGAATGTGGTTACCAAAAACAAATGAATATATCAATTAACACAATTTATGGACTAATGTAACCAATAAATATATCAATCACAAATATTTATTTTATTAATTAAAATAAATAATTTTTTAATTGTGATAAATTATATTGTTGATATTAATAAAAAATTAATACTATTTTTATTTTAATTTATTGAAAGTATGAATAATATTAATTATAATTTTAAATTCAATATCATATTAAAACTACTTATTATTAATAAATTTAATTCTATTTAAATGATAAGTTAGTATATTTTAGAATTTAATATTAAAAATATGGATTTATTTTTTGGATTTGAATTTTCAATAAAATATTAATGTAAATTTTTGAAATATTTATGGAAATATTTAATTCTAGATGAATAATTCTAATTTGTATTTTTATAAATATTAAGACATTAATGATATTTCATGGATATATGCAAAACATTAAAATTTATAAAACCATTTTTATAATAAATTATTTAGTTAATAACATGATGAATAAATATAAATTCATTTTTTAATAATTGATAATATAATTTAGCAATAAATTACATAAAAAATATTTTATTCTCCTGAGAATCATTATTTGGTCTATTATTTTATTTTCATAATCTCAAAGTCCAATTTAATTTTTTAATGATTATAATGAAAAACAACTATTATTTAATTTAAAACAATTATCCTTTTATGATATGAATTAAATTTATAGATATATTCCTAAAATAAATTTTATTTGTAAAAATACTCATCATTTCATAAGATGTTTTATGGGTTATGTGCTCTAATATTAAAATTATTTTTTTGAACACAAATATAAAAAACATATCCTAAATGTATTTAATTTTTTGGAATTATTATACCAAAATTACATAATTATGGTAATTTAACTTTTATTGTGAAAATATGTGAGAAAGGTCCATAAAAATATTTCCATAGTAATAGTTAATTTTTATAAAAATGAAAAACTAAGGATAAAATGAATAAAATCACATAAATTTTGTATTTAAATGTTTTTTAAGAATTGTCTCATCACACGTTGCCTCTAATACCCATTATTTTACTCTTCTACATAAATATTCCATTATTAGTGACTTTACCTTTTTTGTTGCAATATTGTAACCCACCTATCATATAAAATAACATACCCAAAACCCCTTTAAAACAAAATATAATGAGAAAAAAAATTTAAAAAACATGTAAGATCCATATTTTTATGAAAGTATTTGATATTTTAATTTTAGACATAAATATCATTTTTTCTCTAATAAATGTACCTATGGTGCTAAACAAGACACCTGATGTGTTTGAGGCTAATTCAGAGGCCAATATTCCAATTTTTTACGATGCAGGTTGTCATGAATGATTGGAACAAGGTTAGTAGTAACCATCGAGATCAATTGTATGGGCCAAAAAATTTAGGTTCATAGTTATGTACACAATGAAATAGTAGATTAATGACCATGAAAAATTGGAAAAATTGAAAAATAACAACCCATGGAGTATACAACTTTTGTCTAACTACGTTACTAGGTCATGAGGGGTTTGGCCACCCATATAGTGGAGACCACATAGCTATTTCACAGTTTGGGAAACTCTTCATCCAACTCTTTTGTTCCTCTAAATTGGGTAACATTAAGAATTTTCCCCTTGGGTCATTAACCATTAATCCTCCCATCTCATCTCTCATTCAGGCACAAAAGATTCATCGACCATGGGAACAGTTCCTTTTCCCTTCTACTAAATTCCATGCTATCCCCATTTTTCATAATTGGAATTGAATTTCATTAATGACCTTGTAAGAATGTCGATATGGTTATTAATACACCGGATTATTTTTAATGTTTTTTCAATATCAACAGTATTATCTCCATGAAATCCAATTTATTATAAATGTAAGTATTTTCTCTAGTTTTTTTATTTCTACTATTCTAATATATATATAATGATTATATTTGATGATTCTACTATTACATGGAATAGTTTTTCATACGTTTACATAAATTATAGTTTTTATATAAAGTTGTATTTTGTCTCATGCAAGAAATTCTTCGTTTCACCAATAAAATGTATAATTAATTTAGTAGATTGGTTTATAATAAATTTCCTACTCTTGGAAAATTAATTTACTTATTTGGTCATTGTATACCTCAACTCATAACACCACATTGGGGTCTTTTATATGAATATTTCAATTATTCATATTTGGATTAAAATTAAACCACAATTGATGAATGCTGTCATAACCCTTCCAGAAAAATAATATTAATGGAAATTAATTTAAATTATCTGTATGATATATAACCATGTACCATGTGATAGTAGATAAATAGAATGAATTAATTTTCAGTGGGACCACATTATAACATGACCCTAGTAAAATGATGTAGTTGGATGTATTTTTTTCACATGGATCCATTTTTTTATACTTTAGTCATGTGTTTTAAATGACTAATTGAATTTATTAAATAGAATGGATTATAAAACATGGCCCATGTTGTTAATTTCAATTAGCTTAACTCAATTTATGAAAGTAATTTAAAAATAGAAAGGGCGACATTTCATAATAAATATCAAAATATGACCTAGATATGATTACATCAATGATTATTTATTGGAATGGATATTATGATCCATGTTATTTATCTAGAATTAATGAAAATTCCCTTCTATATTGCTTATCTAGAATAAATGTACATGATGATCTATATTGATTCTCTTTTAATTTAAGGAAACTATATTCTATATTGTAAATTTGGTATTATGGTATATAGTGATATTTAACTTTTTATATGGAATTCGGGGACTTGATGTTCCACAATGAAAATTTAGAATTAATAGACATAATTATCCATATTAGATGTGAAATAGTGAGTATTTATATAGATTTTGGATTTGTCTAAATTAGGTATTATTGGACGGATGTCCTATAGTGAACCCAATCCAATATGGGAATTATTTATTTTGGATACTACTTTTTTATTATTACCTGTACATAGAATCATTATATATTCACATATTGGATAGTGTAAGGCACATCTCACGGTGGCATAATATGTTTTATTCACACCAATTTTGGACAGGTGATTTATATCCAAAGAGACTTCTCGTATGGATATCAGTGCAATGGGAATTGTCCTACAAGGGATAATTAATATCCTATCCTAGGAAAGAGTACAGAAGTAGGGTACTAATCTAGTGTTCTTGATGGAATTGGAATGTCAATTTATTTTATTTTTTAAATTTTATTATAAATGTATCATATGTATTTCAGACAGAATATATTCCTGTTATATTCTTTTATACAAATTCCATCATTGTATATTGATTTTGTTATTGATAATGTTTGTTGTTTTATTTTCATGATAATTTTATGTGATATAGCATTATTTTTATTTCACTATTTCGGTATTATTTATTATACAACATTTTGTTTTGATGTAACAATTATTTTATAGTTTCCCCACCATATCACCATAGACCCTCACATCTAGTTAGTAGCCCCTAGATTAAAGGGAGATGTACTTGAGGCCATGTATCTAACAGGGTTTGGTTACATATGGGTAAACCAGGCCTATAACATCACAAAGTGTAATCATGTTTATTCTCTAACCATACTATTTTATTATGGTTTCAAGGAGACAATGATATTTTATAATTTTATAGTGGTCATTTTCAAATGATTCGATAGCCCGCATATATAGAAAATTCCATGTTTGTTTGGAAGGGATTGATGTTCTAGTTTTTTAATTGTATTAATTCATCATGGGTTAACATATATGTTTTCCAAAATTCATTATGATTTGGTACATTTATCCTATTCAAGATATGTAATAGAGGTATTATCTCATGAATCATTTTTGGAATGTAGTGGTTCACATGTCATTCATATTCTATGCTATGTAGATTACATTTCATGAATGAATAAAATATGTTGTATGTTTCTTGACAGTTATATCATATAGATGTGTAACATTTCTACAAGATGAATGTGATAAATTATACATAAACTAATGTCTAGAGATAATCCTAAACATTTATTGTCACATATCTTGTTGTTTTCACCTTAATAAACCAATTATGATATGTTTAATCCATGAAATATTAGTTATATTCATAATTATGTCAGTTGTTTTCAATTAAATGGATATAAATTGTAATTTATAAGGATTCAACCAATATAAATATGGAATTGTGATCCGTGTAATTGAAACATCATATATGAATTCATATATCTAGATTCTAGATTTAAAATTCTGGTTCTAGTTACATGATGATCCAATTGTTACTTATAAATAATATGTTTTTATTACATGGGAATGTTAGTTACTCAAATTAGACCGTGATATATATAAATATACTTATAAACTAGTAATCAAAAAAACAAATAATTAAATGTGGGTGGAAATTGAGATATTGAGAGTGTTTTCTTCAATTGAATAGAATTAATAGTCCATTAACCAAAACATATATAATTAAATAAATAAAATTCACCTGAGCTAACCATACTATCAGATAGTATGAAGTATCTCTTATGATCCTTTATGATCATTTATGTCTCCAAGACCTTCTTTATGTGTATCAATTTGGGTGTTTACTCTTGTATAAGAAGGATTTATACCATTTATATTCTTCTATGTATGATATTTTTTGTTATAAAATATGGTTTTGTGGTGTGCATTTAGCATTTGGTAAATATTGCACAATGATAGCATCTGGTCGAACACTAAGAGGGTGGTGAAAACCATGCTCTAGAGGTGGTGGGACCTATACCAAAAATATTAACTCATAAAGTGAATACCATGGATCCTCCAGTTATACCTGATATATGTAACAATTCTCAGTTCCATGAGGGTTTTGAATGATAACTATAGAATATATAGTGAGCCACATGACCAACTCTTACAATGGAAACAATGATGTTGGAATTCCATCTGCAGCATCTTCCTACTATAATAGGGGACTATGGCCCCCCCATGTTGTAGATTAACGGATGGAGTCTAATTTTTCAATCATTATGGATCTTGAGACACCACTATATAGTATAGTCATGTTTATAATTTATCATCTGAATGGATCTACCATGAATTAGTGTTCTGTTTCAAAATTGGTTACTCTACAATAGTATATGGTTTGGATGGATTACAGATATTTCTATTATGATTATATCTATATGAATGTGCTGTGTAAATAATGATCTCTAGAATATATGGGTCTAGAGAAGGGTAATATATTTGTAATAGACTATTTTTCTCATTTTATAACAATCCAATATCATTTCCCACTATATTCAATGATGTATTGACCCATGTTAGGAAATTTGAGGATGGCCTTAAAAAATAAATCACTTCGTAGGTTAAAGTTTTCAAGTTGTGATTGATTTATAATATAGTAAACCAAGATCTCATCTACAAGAACAGAATAAGTAAAATGAAGGTTATGTGGAATATTTCTTCAGTTTCTAGAGTTGGGGGTAGTTTATCTATTGATAAAATAGCATTTTTTAGGTTTATTTCATGAGAAGAAGTAGTTAGTGTACACTCCCTATTATCCAGATGTAATGTCATTAGTGTGGAAGGCCTTGTCACATGATCCCATAATGTGATAAATGAACAATTGAGTTTCATTCAAGACAAATTATGGGTCACCTATGATGGATTGTTCTGTAATTTATCTCCTATTTTCCAGTGTGATATGATCAATATAAGCTTCACCATTCATATTAGGATCAGTTTCGTCACATTAGGTTGGGAGTAGGAGTAATACATGTCATTCAAGACAAGGTGGTAAAAATGGTAAGGGAATCCAAAACTATAATCTTCAACCCCAAATGAGGGAACCTACATTAGGTAGTTTGTTTTTAGCTTTTGGTTGTCAATATGGTAATACATATACTTTAAAAACCAAAAAAATAGGTGTAGGTAGCTGATCAATATAATGTTATGTGATTGATTTTAGTGTCTGTGAAATTTATTTTACCCATTATTTCATATTGGAAAGTCAATTTATTTTTATTTTTTGGATATGAAAGAGTGTCATACGATTAATATTTTGTTGTTTTGTTGATTTATAACACTTGATACTTTGTTGGGGGCATTATTACACAGTGTTCAACAATTCAAGGAGTGGTCACATTAGATGCGTTATTATTTTTTCTACTATACAATCATTTACATCATGATGAAAAGATTTTACATCATTATTTGGAGGGAATTATTATTTCTCTTTCATGACTTTATTGATTTTTATCACCATAAGGAGCCATTTGAATCTCTAAATATTTTACATCATTATTAAGTTTCTTAGGATTGAGAATGGAACTCTGGGAGGCTCTCTCTAATTATCTGGTAGATCAAGACGATGGTACAGAGAAACATTATCTCATCTATTCTATTACTGTTTCCATGGAAGTACCAAACGATTTTCATTAATTATAGTCTGAGTATGATGGGGCTTAAATACTTAGAGATGCTCTACTAGAGAATGGAATAAAATATATTGTGGCTCTAGGGCCTTACCTATATGTTGGCATCAATACCATCCTTGACTGTCTTCTGTTAGGAGTAGAAAGAGGTAATGGAAAGTATTAATTTTCTTACTGCAAGTATTTACATAGGTTTTGGGACAAATAAAAAATTTATGGAACCCGCCAGAGATGTTCTGAGTGATGATGATATGACTAGATCAGTCGTGTAATTCACCACACATATCATTTGGAGATCATCTTAGTTTAGGGACATATTGATTGGATATGTCAGCCTCATCCATGGGGAAACCAAGTCTACAACCCCCACGTTAGGTATATTATTTCACCTGAAGAGGTTGACAATTATTATTATTTGCATGGTGGATACGAACTGGTATAAAAACATAATGAAAATGTCTTCTAAACAAATAAAGGTCCTAATGCATAATTGGTTGTACCAGAAGAGTGCATGACCTTATAATGTCTGAATGAATCATCACATCCAAGTTTCATCCTTCTACTCGTATGTTCCCATCATGTTTCCACACAATGAGATGAAGAGGTATGGATGCTTCTATAGATCACACATCTCAATGAAGGGGGAAATATATATGATTCTTATAATATGAGGGTTCTCTCATATCATCCACCCTTGTAGGATATGGAACACCATCAGGTGCATCATCACTTATCTCATATCTGGGGCTTTGAGGTGAGTGGTGATAGTGTTAATGTAATTGTCTTTTTGAGATTACCTTTATTGAAAAGGATCCTTTATCAGAAATTCATTTTTGAAATAAATAACAGAGTAATCAACATAAGTAGATTGTGGAGTGGCTCGATCTAGGTTGCAAGGAATCTGATCACATTTCTTAGGAAGATTTTATGGATCATATTAATTTTACTTACCATAAAATACCACCTTTCCTCTATCAAGAAGTTTGGGATCAATTAGTTCAACCTAGAGAAACTAGTTGAGGAGGACTTTTGGCTTCCAAAAATCCCAAATGGAGGAGGAACATATTCTTATCAACGACCACTATAGTCTAGGATCCTATCAACAAAGGGCTTGTAGATTATCCTTATCTAATCTATTACCTTCTAGATAATGGTGATGATTTTGGGATCAACCTAGATCTTCATTAAAACATCAATGATATAATAGGCATCTTGATGCCCTTTTCCCTTGATGGTGTTTCGATATATAGGAAAAAATGTATAGGGATCCTCGTGGCTGAGTTTCATCATTTAATGTCATGTTTGGACATATTTTGGAGGGTCTGTTTGATACTATATATCCTCATGTGTGGAAATTCCTTATAAGACAATAGTTAAATGTACCAATTCTCATGTAACTTGAAAATGAACAAGTTCTAAATAAGGATACTTAGATTCAAATCCACGATATCAACTGGTATGTTTCATTGTCAAGTGATACGGTTGATGTGGAGTGCATCATGACAATCCCATCCAAATATTTTCAGATGTGGAGACACCTTCTCAATGATTATATGGTGTACAGTGAGGCTCTTCATTCATCTATATTTGAGGGTGTAGTGGGATATGGGTGATGCATGGTGTTGATACACATAGTGTTTTTCCAAATCGACAATGAAAAAAACCTGATCAATGTTGTTGAAGTTATTCCAACATCCTAGGTAGACCAAATAATGAACACAAAAGCAATAAATCATTATCTAAAGAATCTTGTGAAATCATATAACTAGACCCATAGTTAGGGGCTCCGAGATGTGGACATTGAATATCTAATTTTCCCAGAACATGAAAAACATAAAATCAACAAATATAGTCATGTACAGTCATTCTTGATGTGAAACATGGTCCTTCTCTTTGTTGGACCAATCATCAATCAGTACAATCTATATAAATAGTGGAGGCACCAATGTGGATTGGTGCAATGCCTAGTTTGACAATAGAAGAGCCACCACCTGGGTGATTTATTTTCTACACAGTGGGTTATCCCATGAATGTTATACTGACTATGTTATTAGTTACTTATAGGATTGTGTGCTCAACACTCTCTCATGTAAAAGGCTAGAGTCCCTCAATGGTTGCTCAACTGGATACTCATAATTTAACCCATTTCATATAATCACTCTATGATCATGGGTGGTTGTAGAGAGGGAAATTGGTGATGATTGATATGACTGCACCATGATCCCCTGGAGGGATGCCAAATCATCCTCCACCGACATGTTCCTTTGATGGGATTTGAGTATTATATGGATATAAAAATCAATGATTATAAACATAAAAAATAGGACTCCTTCCCTAGAATCTAATATTGATTATTAGTGTGAAGGATCCATCATTGAGTAACATTCCCCCTTACAATCAGATTGGTTGATGATATTGAAAATGAATAGTTTCTTCTAATTTATTTTCTTTTAGTGGTGATGATTATTAATTCTTCCCTAATATGTATTTTCGTGGTGGAGAAATATCTTCGAATGGGATGAACTCCATGTTTATGGATTTTTGGAAGGGGAAGACCTCCCTATAGATCAGTTGGGATATAAGGAGGTCCCCTATATTGTATATTTTTTATAGTATTGGGATCTCCATTTTAATCAGAAGAAACATGTGGATGAACCCATTTGTAAACATTAGTAATGATACATGGATTAACTCTTTTATACTAGGTTGAATAATTATTAGTTCCACCAGATTGATTGAAATTAATGTAGGGAGGACCATTAGGTTGAGGATTAGGAATTTGTAGAACACCATTGTACTGGATGCTGATCTTTTGGGGAGTACCTTTTCAATGACAGGAGGGACCATTGTGAGGGCCTCCATGATTACAATTGAAGGATTTTGGATGAAATAAATTCTAATTTGGAGTGTCATGGGGAGTAAATTTTTGTTGGTCGATGGGGATAGACTGAAGAGGACCATTTCACTTATTGATGATGAAACAAGGAGGTCATTTTCTTTAAACGATGCTGATATGAGAAGGGACTCCAGTTAAAATGGAAAAATCATTTGGAGGTCCTCGATTATGGGAAGAATATTCATAAATATGAACTTTAAAATGGATGTGGAAGAATCATAGAGGGAATCCTATTTGATTTATGGGAACATGGGGAGGGTCTTTATGCTGATTGTATGATAAGGGAGGACCTCCTCTTAGATATATGATGAAGTAGGGAAGAACTATACTTCTACAAGGTACTACATGATTAGGACCATCATGATGATCATGGGGGTGGAGAGGGCCTACTCTTGAGTTGGTGACAACACTGTAATGACATCCACACCAAAACTTAGCTTCAGGACTTGATCATAATGATTGTTAGTGACACTGATGATTAATATATATATGAAATCCAACATGTGATCCAACTAAATTATGGATCCCAAATGGGTGAAGATAGGTCAGTTCTCAACAGTGGTAGTTATATAGAGGAATCTTCCAGCGGTAGCTATTTCCAATGAACTTTGGGATAAAAATTTCTCATGACGGTAATTCTATTTAGAATGTTAACTTTGTCGATATTGGGTGGTTCAGACCAAGGCCAGCAGATCATGTTTATAATCCACATATTCATCATTCTTAATATAGAATAATTCATCCAATTAATGGGTCATTGTTGGAGTCTCCTCGGGGGATTCAGCGTACTACTCAAAACTTCCATGACACAAGCCTCCCACATTTCATCACAAATGGGTATATAGTCCTCAGAACAATTCAAGGATAATATTCCTAAGAAATGTTCTATTGGATTTAGGATAGGCGACTACATGCGTGGACCTTTTGGGAGGTATTGTCAGTGATGTAGTAAATTCTCTAGGTCTGAGTGGTCGACATTACTTATGAGAATGACACCCGCTTACTCGTACCGAAATAAGAGTGTGTATATTGACTTTATCATAGAAAATCACTTGGTTGATATGAGGCATGGGTTCCTGGTAGCTACAGTCCTGTTTGAGGATGTGGAAAAGGTGGATTCATGAGGGATTTCCTCTTTAAAATTTCACATACCCTTCAATATATGATCATTGGGTGGTAAATTTCATTTGGATGGAATCTTATAAAAAAGTTGGATTCAACCATCAGTTCCACTGTATGGATACCAATTCCCAATTACCCAACATCATCTAGAATTCCATAGTTGGGGAGAGAGATCATTACTAAAAATGTCATTGTCCAAAATTTATAATGTTCAACTTCCCCTATTTATTGCTAGTTTAATCACAGGCCTACTATTTTCTTAGTGGGTCTGAGAACTGGATAACTATATCTGTTTACATTCCCATTTAATGATGTTCTGAGAACTACTAGTACTCATGTTGAGGATAATATCTTCACATCATATTCACCAATTTTATTTCTGATGCTTTCATTAGGAAACATTGTCTTACATGTTTGATTTATTCTTGAGTTTCAATTGTTACCCTGAATTCCCACATTCCAATGGCTAAATACATTCATTAAATTTAACAATAATGTATATTCCTTGATCAAAACTGAATTATGTGATGTTATTTCTTCTTTCCGTGTAATCCACCTTTGAACTCATCACTTAGTTAGGTATTCCCTTGTAAATTTAAGTCATGTTCATGTACCTCATTCCCAATGTCATCCCTATTTAGATGTTGGTTAATTACACTACTTGTGTCTTTACATTTCAATTGTTCTTGACTAAGAAGAAACATTCCGTGAGTAGAGTTTTCATGTTGTGAATCGTTGGGATGACTGGATAAAGGTATATTTGGCCACCTATATTCTTCCTCTTATGTGGGAATCTCATTGTTGAATCTTAGGAACTAAACCAATGAATCATGTGTCGATGGAAAGGTGTTTAACACCAAGGTCATATATCATCCAAGGCATTCTCCTAAAGTATCCCATGTTTTAATGAGGATATGGATATGGAGTTTATTGATCAAGAAACCCCATAGAAGCATATATAGAAGGTAAATCCCTTTGAGGGGACACCTATATTTAGGCTAAAACACACCTTGAGGTGGATTGTAGGTTTAACATCCATTAGAGACTAGTCATGATGAGGCCCCTTTGAGGCGGATCATAGAGGTTCATTCTTAGGATTGATAATCTGAATGGTTTACCAATGGATGGATCAATACTCATTGGTGGAGGAGAATCTGGGAGGTGTGTCCCATAAAATGAAAATGACACACTATGAAGGAATATGGATCAGGACACCATGTTGAGGGTGATCCAATAGGTGGGTAGCTTAAATTGGAGACGTCACACCATGAAGGTAGATTAGAACACAGTTGGAGGAGGGTTAACAAGGTGCATCTTATGTTTACCGTTGAATGGGTTTGAACCTCAATGATTCATCATACATACCCAGTTTAGAATACATGGATCAAAACCCATGTTGTTTAATGCCACAACTTATAGGGTGTATAAGAGGACTAGTCTGTGAGATTAATTTCATGTGTTAGGGATTCATTCATCCTGAGTGGTGCGATAATAAGATATTTTGTGGGGATTATTCATAGAGGATTCCCATCAAAGTCGAATTTCTCTTGGTTGGATGGTGTGGAGAATATGTATTGATATTCCAAATGGACATGGGGGATATCTAGTATTCCATGTGAGTGGTATGATCATATTGGGATGTGGTAGTCCTAATGAAATTAAGATGGATTTGGATTTTTTTTGGTCCATAGATAGAATTCCTACATATCCCAAATAGTTTACAATTAAATCCCATATACATCATAAGGTTGGGATTATACAGTTTTGGAGGCCCATTGATGTGGAGCATGTGGCTGGGGATTACATTGAGGGTATTCTCATTTCAGGGGATATGGTTGGGGATTACACATTGAAACGTCACACATGATCATAATTTCATGATTTAGACAATGTTGTATTCCCTTATGATTCATGTTCGATGTGAGAAAAAAGATGAATAATTATAACAACTCCTCATGTAGTGAAAAAATCATAAAAATTATGTGGTTTAAGGATTATTTTTGGAATCCTTCCAAGGAGGATCTCATTCCATGTTAGTATGATCTTATTCCATTTATGCGTGATCTAATTCCCTATGTTGATAGGATTTTTGAATACTATACAATAACACACATAGATATATAAACTAGTTCTTATTTCATAGGGTAATGCCACAGTTTAACATCATGTGATGAAGATATCTGTTCTATATAGTATTACATCGAGATGCACACACATTGGGGAACCACTCCTATCCCTTATGGAATACGTATCCATCTCTCATTAACCATTTATGATAGGAATGACCTTATAAAATTCATGTTTTTACAAACTGAAGTAGTTTTCAATTAATAGGTCAACGTTATAATGAATATGTAGAGAAAAACAGAATTTGTGTACCTATGATGATAAGGAATAGGTTCATGGGAATCACATGACACACATGTAGTATATTGTGTTATATAAATAGGAATCACATGTCATTAAAGTACTATAGGTGTAGCTGGATGGGTCATATATTGGTTGGTGGATCTAAGAACTAAAAATTTGCTAAGAGGTGTTAGATGGGTGGAATAATGGAGAGGAACAAGAGAGATTCTTCATAAAGCAACTGACCACGTAGATTGGTTCCCCACAGAGATCAGATGCTTCATGAAGGTTAGGGACTTCGTTAATGTATATGATTCATGGAACAATGTGACTATTCCTTTGTATAAATTACTCAATTAAGAAAGGAGTACTTTGATAAGGTTTAATGCATTGAAAATAATCTAGTTACTTTGAGGAAATTCTTCTCTCATAAAGGGTGTAGAAATTCATGAATGGAATATTCTCTAATGGTGGAAGATTTCAATAACACATGAAAGGTCATACTTTGATGCCCAAGTACCTTGGATGATCCATTGTTATCTAGTTTATGATGCCCATGTGCTTTGTGAATTGGGAGTAAAATGGAATTTGAAAGGTCAGGTTAATCATACTAAATGAATATAATGAGGGGGACTTTATATTCCATGGGTACTAGAAATCAAGGAACTAGTTCATGAGGAAATTGTGGTATTTTATAATGGGAACAACTCGTTCATACATTACATGGTCACTGTCATTATTTTTGTGTGGTCTTGATGCATTATTGTACTCATATATGACACTATCAAAGCATCACATAGTTTAAAAGAGGACTCGAAATAAAGAATGAAAATATCAAGGCCTCAAGTGGTCATGAAGTGGGATTCTTAGTTAGGAGCACTATGATCTTAATGAAGAAGTTAGTCATCACAATATATACCCTTAGACGTGTTTTTTGGATATTTTTTCTTCTATTCGCTTTGAAACATCTACTTATTCTTCAACCATTATCTTTCCACATATTTCGAATCCAACAAAAAAATTATTTTATAAAAATATAATTGTTCTCTATTGATACTTTATTTTATAACTCTCTAATTCTATTTTAAATTATTAATTATTTGAGATTAAATTCAATGTCACCTAGAGTTATAAAAAATATCATTGTTCCATGATCATTTTTAAAAAATATTTATCCCATGAATTTAATTTCACAAATGAATGTTATATTTACCTTTATAAAATTTAATTATGTTTCCAATATTATTTATTTCATCTCACACCAATCATATGTTACTATTACATAATTTATTTAGATTACTATTTCCACTAAAGAGTCTAAATAGAGACTATAATTGTATAATTGTGGAATGTTTTTGAACAGTATTACAAAATAAGTGTCACAAAAATATAATACTCAAACACACTAACCCATCGATTATAAATATTTGTTTTTTATTTGAAAATTAATGAATATATAATTTAAATATATGTACATTTACATTGGTAAATTTCACAATGTAGAAAATCTAGTTTTAGAATTATGGTGTTTTATCAGAAATGGGAGTGCAGGTCTACGATTACTTGATCACAAATATCCAAGATAGTTTTCACCCCTCATTAATGATGTCTTGTATGAAATTATAAAAAATATAAATCCAATTCAAAATATAAGAGTTTCATACTGAATATGAGAAGGTAAAAAGATTTTTACATATGCTTTAGTGTGAGAAAAGTCACCATGGAAGAATGTATTCCCTATAAAAATGTGGGGGTGGATAAGATACTCTAATGAGAAAATCTAGGGTGTGTAAGTGACTTGGACTGAATGATAGGGAAGTCTATTGGTTTAAATTTTGAAATATTTATGAAATACATAAATAGTTTTCCCATATTAAAAATACTGGTTTGGAACCCACTAAAACAGCAGTGGGATCCATCGATCTTAAGCTGGAACAGAACCACTGAATTATTCAGATGACTTCAGGTGGTATTCCAACACATCTATGGTAGAGTTCCCTTATTGTATTTTATTTATACATTTATTATAAACATATGAGTATATCTTCATAAGAGTCCCTATAAGATCAATTCATAATATACACTCTCTATGTTATCTAAGGTCATGAATATTGATCTTCTTCTTAGTGTAAAAATATTCAAACATATATATGATTTCAATACAATTATTACCATAATAAATTAAACTTAATAATTTTATAACTAAAAAAATCAGTTAAGTATTATACACAATATATTTAACAATATAAATTTCTTCAAAAACATAACGATTTCACCCACAAGTAAAATAAAAATAAATCATTTAACATATCATCGTGAATAGTGAAAAAATATATTTCTAACATGTGTAGTTGATTTCTATAGATAATATTCACTGATCATAAAAATTATTTACTCATCCAAAATAAAAATAAATTATAATGGGTTAGTATAATATTAGTGTAATGTGTGATGACTAATAAAACAATAAATAATAATAATCCTTTATTCTAGGGGTTTTATTTTAATCAAAGCCATAATAAATTAATAATATGATTTAATCACATAAATTCATTATGTTACATATTAAAACTATAAATGAAAATCTATATAAGTTTTAATATCATTGGATTGTTCTATATAAAATTTGTTTTATCATTACATTATTTAATCAATGAGTTAATTTTTTGAAATGTTTTCAATTATAATTTCTTCTAATAGCATTAAATATAATGGTAATACCAATATCATTTTAATTGAATTTTTTGATAACTAAATCAAACAATTAACATAAATATTTCATACAAAAAATTAAAAAGATAGATTCAAATAATATATGGATTAGTAATTCACATTATCTTATTGGAAATACTATGATAATAATACTCAATTTTTTATAATTTCAAAAAAATGTGATTTAGTTGATGCGATTAAAAAAAATTATAATATAACATATATTATTCAACAGGAGAAATTATTATTTTTACAATTAATCAATAATAATTACATCTATAAATATTTTTCCACACATGATAGAATTATAATTCATGAAAATAATTTTAATTATTTTATAAATTGTTTTAGATAAAGTTAATTAAAATTTATGAAATATATTTATAAAATATGTGAACCCAAAATATTATAGAATATCAAAAACCAAGGCTTATAGCTTTCCACATACAATGGAAACTTTAATACAAATATATTTACCCAATTAAATATCTTTAAATTATCTAAAAATATTTTGTTTATATAATCCAATAAGGCATTATGTATTTGTGACAATAAAGACTTGAGAGCTCTGTATACCCCTAAAATATCTTGTATCTCAAACCATACCAATGAAAAATTATATTATTCCCCATATATAAAATATTATCCTCATTTCATGTGGACACATAACATCCATGTTTTGAATATTAATCTATATGTTTTAATATACTCAATTTATTATACAATGATGAGAGAAAAATAAATTTTTTATACCCTAATATTTCATTTGACACATTGATATATAATATGAAATCCTAGTAATAAAGAATTATTTTATGATCTATATTCAATATATCCATGGTTTCATCTAACAATAGATTTATATCCCTTTCGTTATGTTGTGGGCTATACATTTACTTAAACAAAATGTCTAAAATTTAGACTATACACATAAACTCTATAGTTTATTATTAACTAGTACTCCGCCCGTGCGATGCACGACACTATAAAATAATTCTTATTAATAACTATAAATTACAATTTATAAAACATAATAGATTATATTAATAGTGAATATATTTGAAAATAAAATGACTTACATAATGAGGAATATAAGTTACAGAAATTGAGGAACAAAATTTACATAATGAGTAGCATTCTGTATAAAATTAACAATGAAGGAAATGTTGACTAAAAAGAAAGGGGCTTGATTAATGGTTTTACTTATAAAAAGAATTTGAATTTATAAAAGTTGAGAAGAAACAATAATAATGACTAAAGAGTGAAAGTCAAATCCAACATAAGACAGTGATTGTAAAAATAAAACCGACAAATGTGAAAATGACTGAAATAAATATGGTAAGTTTAGAAAATATAGAGAACAAAAACTAATGGAAATCAGTCCAGCAAAATGAAAGTAATAAAAAATGAGCAGAATGGAAACATGGATTTCCCATCCATTGTTTTGAAGAGCAGTTCAACTGTAGAGGTGTTGTCGCCATGTTTGGAAATCAAGGACCTGCTCCAAACCATGATTTGAAGATAGCCACCTGAAAATGGAAATAAAATTATGAAATGTATTAAAGAAATTTATCACCATAATGAGGATAGTATGTCACTCATGATGGAAGAAAATTGAGTTAATACTAAAGACAACGAAGATAGAGAATGCTCGAATAGGGGAGGTGAAGTTCAGAAGGTGTGAAATTTACAAATCTATTGAAAGATATTGAACTGAAAAATTACTACTATAAATATGACAAACTCTCATAGCACTGCCCCTCCCCTTCCCCTCTGCCTAGCAACCCCTCCCCCTACCCAGCCCACTCCCCTTGCCCAGCCCCATGACCAGCTCCCCCCCCTCCCCCTGCCAAACTCTATCCCCTCCCCCTTGCCCCATGCCCAGCCCCCTCCCCACCCCCATGCCCAGCCCCCTCCCCGCCCCCATGCCCAGCACCCTCCCACTGCCCACCTCCCTCCCTCCACTGGCCCCTACTCAGCCCCCCTCCCCCTGCCCAACTTCCCCCCTCCCCTCCCCCTGGCCCTGCAAAGCTCGCCACCTCCCTCTGTCCAGCTCCCCCACCTCCCCCAGCCCCGACCCCTGCTGAGCTCATCCCCCCCACTACCCCTGCCCAGCTCACCCCCCCCCCCCCACCTGCCCAGCTCCCCCCAGCCCATGCCCAGGTCCCCCCTCCACCTGCCCAACTCCCCCCTCCCCCAGCCCCAACCCCTTCCCCAGCCCCAGCACCAGCCCCAGCCCCTGCCCCAGCCCCTGCCCCATCCCCTACCAACCCCTCCCACTGGCCACCCCCAAAAAAACATGCCCGAAAAGCAGTGGAAGGCTGACTAAATTTTACAAAAACGAACCACAGGAAGATATATCCTAATCAGTTACAATTAATTCCTTGGATAGTTATTCATCATTCTCTAAACAGTGAAGACAGATGCAAAAACAGGATTAAATTTTTGGAATACCTCAATAATCAGCCACGACCCAAACTGGGAAGCACCTCCACAACCGAGCTGCAAACCCAGGCAGAACAGAAAGATATGTTAGAAAGACAAGATAGTGGTAGGTAAAATTTAAACAGAAAGACAAACTTCTAAGAAATAATTATAACAGTTGGAAACTTATATGACTAAATGAAAAGGAATAAAATATAACCTCTCCACTTCCCCCTCCCCTCTGCCCAGGCCCCCTCCCCCTGGCCAGCCCCCTTCCCATGCCCAGCCGTCTCCCCGTCCCCCTACCCAGCCCCCTCCCACTGCCCAACTCCCTCCCTCCACTGGCCCCTGCCCAGCCCCCTCCCCCTCCCCCAGCCCCCCCTCCCCCAGCCTCTATCCATCTACCCCCCTCCCCATGCCCCTGCCCACCCCCCCCCTCCCCTCCCCTCCCCCTAGCCCTACAAAGATGGCCCCCTCCTTCTTCCTAGCTCCCCCACCTCCCCAGCCACTGCACCTACCGAGTTCCCCCCCAGCCCCTCCCCCTGCTGAGCTCCCCCAATCCCACTGCCCCTACCCAGCTCCCCCCTCACCTTGCCCAGCTCCCCCACAAGCCCCTTCCCAGCTCCCCCCCCCCTCCACCTGCCCAACTCGCCCCCTACCCCTGCCCCAGCCCCTACCCCATCAGCAGCCCCTGCCCAGCTCCCCCCACCCCCCTACCCAGCTCCATCCCTCCCTCTTGACCCTGCCCAGCTCCTCCCCCTGGCCACCCCCTCTAAAACGTGCTCTTAGAAAAGAAGTGTAAAGCTAATGAAATTTTAAAAAATGAACCACAGGAAGAGATATACAAATCAGTTACAATTAATTCCTAGGTTGGTTATTCATGAATCATTAAATAGTGAAGATATATGCAAGAGTAGGGGTAAATATTTGCTATACCTCAATAATCAGCCACGGCCAAAACTGGGATGCACCTCCACAACCGAGCTGAAAACCCAGGCCGAACAGAAAGATATGTTAGAAAGACATGATAGTGGTAGGTAATATTTAAACAGAAAGAGAAACTTCAAAGAAATCATTATAACAGTAGGAAACTTATATGACTAAAAGAAAAGGAATAAAATATAACACCTCCCCTTCCCCCTCCCATCTTCCCAGCCCCCCTCCCCCTACCCAGCCCCCTCCCCATGCCCAGACCCCTCCCCGTCCCCCTGCCCAGCCCCATCCCACTGCCCAGCTCCCTCCCTCCACTGGCCCCTGCCCAGCCCCCTCCCCCAGCCCCCCCCCCCTCCTCTTGCCTCTGTCCAGCTACCCCACTCCCCATGCCCAGCTTCCCCCCCTCCCCCTGGCCCTGCCAAGCTAGCCCCCTCCCTCTTCCCAGCTCCCCCACCTCCCCGAGCCCCTGCCCAGCTCCCCCCACCCTGCCCAGCTCCCCTCCTCCACCTCTCCCTGCCCAGCCCCCCTCCCCCACCCCCACCAGGCCCCTCCCCTACCAGCCCCCGGCCCAGCCCCGCCCCCTGCCCACCCCCACTTAAATTTAATGATGATAAACTGTAGTGGGTAAACAGAAAATAATATCATAAAAATCATGTACTTGTAGATAGCACATGATCATTAGAAGACCGCAGTACCATCAATACCATGTTGTTGAATAAAAACTATTTGTAAACATGAACTTGTACAAAATTTAGTATTACCGTTCATATATGTTGTACATATCAGTCAATCTTTTCTGATTTTTCCTTTAATTTATCAGTCATTCGGGCTGCCACATTTTTTATCTGACTTGTTATACCGACACATTCAGGTGAGATATGATGAGATTGATCAGTAAGATCATCATTTAGAAATTCAATTAGTAGGTTATTTTTCATATAAAACATAATTAAAAGATGCATTATATGAAAAAGAAATAACAATGTTGGCTTCAAATAAAACCTTATAATGCAATTTCTAAGGAAGAAAATATATATATACCTGAATAACTGATGATACCGCAGACGATTTTTCAAATATTGAGTCATCCTTTGAACTTTGTCGAAATGAATCACTACTCTGATGATAATATTATAGAACAATATAGTATTATTCCAGTTGCATGTTCTTTACATGTAGAGAAGTATTGAATGTTATAATGGATTATATTATACCTGATTATGTTCTTAGACACTACTTACATTTGTAAAACCTATTCATTGATGATGTTGTATATAAATAATAATAGAAATAACTTTGTTCAATCTATCCACATTAAAGATAACAGGAAAATGTAATAGAATATACCTGAAAATCTATGAAGATATCATTGAACATGGTGATGTAGTCTTTTTTCAGTAATGAAAAGTACCGTGTATGTGTTTTGTTCTACTGAATGGTGATGATTTTTTATATTAAAATTCGACACTTCAATTGATAAGAGAACCTTTTCTGATTTGAAAACGGTCAATTCGGAAGGAAAACCGTACTCATCATCATCCACATTTTAAAAATAAAGTTGTTGTTAGTTTAAATGAAGCGAACATATTTTTTCAGCATGCTACTTTATTAGGTGGTAGTACCTGAATCAAATAATCTCGCAGATCTGATGCAGTTTTCCTCACAAATTGCATTACTTGTTTATCGAATAGGACAACTGACAAGAAGTCTGTGGTATCTGTCACAAGCAGCTGCACTCTAAATCTGTTGATTTGTAAATATGAAATAACTAAAATTAATTACTACTGTACTATAACATAAGTAATAAACCGTTAAGGAGAAGAACAAATAATAACCTGGGAACGGTGAAGGTTACATATTTTTTGCATTTGTTACACTTAATTTTGCCCTCATCAATATGAACTTTTTTCATGCAAGAATTTCATGATTCGTAGAACCAATTGTGTGTTGTTTGAATTTTCTTTATGGTAACAGAAATCAAGCACTTCGTAGGCTGTCCAACATTGAGAAAAATGTAGATTATGAATTAATACAGTACTGTACTAGTACACCCAGATTAAGAAACTGAACGAAATTAATTGTTAATTTTCCATATATTAAATACCTGATCACAATTATTCACTTCAGAAAGGGTTTTCTTATTTTCCCAAAATAGAAATGTTGTAGAGGATGAAGATGGGTTAGTTGATGGTGGACTTCGATTCTCTGAAGCCATTATAAACGTACATCTGAATATTAAAAAATGCAACTCCAATGTCATATGATATATGTACATATATCATATAGTAATCTGTGAACATCATATAAACAATTCAGAATTAAATATAGTATGCAGAGAACCTTTTTCTGAATGATTCAACATCTTCGATATCAATATTGAAAAGGATTTTCATCGTATTAATGGAAGTTGTAAGTATGATACAGTCTGAAAATGGTTATAAAACAAACATAGCTGGAATACTCTGTTAAAATTCATCATAGATTTGAATAAACGAAAGGGCAATAAGGAATTATGTTATTAGAGAGCATACTATTCAATTTATTAACTCTGAAAAGTTTCAATATTAAAACAATTGGTGAACCGATATTTTCTTCCAATTATGACGACATCTGGTTAGCATAGTCACCCTATAAACTGCATTTAAGTTGTAACCCACTGCCCAAAAAATATGTACCGCATGTTGTTAAATATAAATTGTGGGGAAGAGAAATTAAAAGGCCATAATAACAAACCTTTCATCCTGTAAGACAATTTACATCCTCGAATTAGAACTACCCAATGCCTCAGGAGGATGTGAGCAAAGTAAGTATCCAATAATTTCTAAGACATATTACAAAAAAGAAAACGCATGATAATGTTAGATAATAGTTTATAAAATCATTCCATAATATTCTCTATTGATCAATACAGAATATTTAAAAGCATTAAACTTAGGTGTCATGAATCTTAAGAAACATCTACCTATTAAATGTTGATCTCGAACCCTTCTCTGAATTATGTCTTCGAAGGAAGTAAAATTGAAACAGAAATGTGGGAGTGGCACATCACAAGACCGGACATGCATTGTTGATGTGAATAGTAATCGACATGCATGTTTACTTCCTAAATATGTACCTTGATTAACAGTTATTTGATAGTTCTGTATGAAATAGCAAATGCCTTTATGCAATATATTTCTGAACTTTGATAGAATTTGACACCCAGTAACTGTACAGTGTATCTTTGTTTTCTGCAGAAATAAAGATCTAATAATGTCAAAAATATAAAGACATATCAATGTAGTTGATAAATTTTTCCTATACTTGAAATGAGAATATATGTGAAACAACAAAAATATAAATTGCAGTCTAGTATGAATTTAAAATTCACCTGTAAATCACCAAGAATCATATCAACTGCAACAACATCATTGGAGTACCTAGATGTTGTGTTGGACCACTAATTCAGAATACGCACTTATATCATCAATGTCTTATCGGTATCAGGTGTGATATCATTCAAAGGGGTAATAGATCGCGACATCTTGGTAATAATGTGATGTTTTTTCTGTAGAAAGAGATAATAATCAGATATATTGAGATTCATAAAATCATACAGAAATAAGCTGAGCAGAACCAAACATTGACAAATTAACATATAAATTGACATATACATAACACAATCTATGAAATATTTCTTTATACACAATATTTTGCATTGATTCACGAGTTGTGGGATTATTATCACCAACTACTATTTTCAAACCTAATGGTGATGTGACTCTAGATAGAGCAACATATAATTGACCATGAAAAAACACATGTTTTTGAATATATAGCCCAACATTAGATAGTGATTGTCCTTGACTTTTGTTAATAGTCATAGCATAAGAAACAGTCAATGGATATTGTATTCTTTGCAGTTTGAAAGGACATCGATAGTCGGAGTGTGTCATATTTAATCTTGGAATGAAAGCAAGATATCCTGAATTACAACCACACAATATTCTTGCTCCGATGACATGATCTCCCAAATGAATGATAATCAAGCGAGTCCCATTACATAATCCCATAGACCGATCTACATTTTGAAGCAACATGACAGGTACCCAAATTTTGAGTGTAATCTTATGGGATGCCATCCCTGAATCATTAATCCCATTTAACATATCAGAAGTGTAAATGTTTTCTGGCCTATCAGTATCAAAACATGCATCACAAACTAAATATGAGATGAAAGAATCTTTGCATTCAGAACTGGTGAGGAACATCATGTACGCATTTACTTCATGAACAATATCCCAAGTTGGAGCTAAGATGGCATGGTCTTTATGATAATTAATATCAACATGGTTACTCATGAAGTTGGGATAAGTATGCTCAACAACTGAACAAATAGGAGCTGTAGTCCATAAAGAAGATATTCAGATGGGATTGGAATTAAAGTTTCACTATCATTTGGTTCTACAATGCGACCTTCACCAATATCTAAAGTCCATTTGGAAAATTGAAGAAGCTCATCTGAAACTATATCAGAATTGGAAAACAATCTCATGTTCAGTGTCAGTTTCAGAATATGACAATGTTTCCATAAATATGAAGAAGCTATACTTGAACAAACTATATCATTTCTGTTTCCACCTGGTACGACAGGTAGTATCTTCTTGAAATCCCCACCCAACAAAACTATTATTCCACCGAATGGCAAGGTTGAAGCATTCTCATTTTTTATTGACGTTATATCTTTTAAAGTACGATCAAGGGCTTCAAAGGAATGCTTAAGATTCATTGGTGCCTCATCCCAAATAATTAGCTTTGTTAACAGTAGAAGATCTGCGACATCACTGCCTTGTTGAATATTTCAAACAGAATTTTCAGAAATAGATATAGGAATTCAAAATTTAGAATGTGTCGTCCTTCCACCAGGTAGTAGTAATGATGAAATTCCACTGGATGCAACTGCCAGAACAATATTACCTTCAGACATTAGTAAAGATATCAATACTTTCCAAATGTAAGTCTTATCTGTGCCTCCATGACCATGCAAGAAAAAGAAACCACCGACGGATGAAGATAACGAAGACATAATTATAGTCATCGCATTGTTCTGTTCATCAGTAAGATGACATTGCAAATTCATATACTCATTCCGAAGACTGTCTCTATTATAATTTAGTTCATCAGCTACTAAATGATTTCGTTGAGAGACAATATCAGAATCTGGAACCGGCATTGGTTGAAAAGCATGAAGAGATCGACCATTCCTCTTGTCACGAACCAAATCTGGTCGCCGCCAAAATCGACACCAAACCCAGCCCGTGACAAGGCCCGAAGGGCGTTCCCGATCCCCACGGGCTGGCACAAGTGCCCGGGTATCATAAAATGATAATTGGGAACTATTTACCCGATTTTATAAACATTAAACAAAAAAACCCAATAAAACAAATCTGGATTTTTCAACTAAAATCATCTTTTACAAAATTTCAGAACTGATTTACATAAGTTAAAACTACATTTAAAGACCATTACAAAGGTAAAAAAACAAATAAGGACATCCCAAGAACCCTTTTGTCAAGGGGCACCACCCTTATGCTATCTCTACAAGACTTCACTACCAAGGACCTGATAGAAACCCGAACCACTAGAACAAAAAAAACTGTACCCAACCTGCGACAACAAAAATAACCAAGTCTACTTACACCCAAGGGTGTAAGTAGGGTGTGAGCCAAAGCCAAATAGGATACCACCACTAAGATATTCCATATAATAAGCATTTAAAGACGAAAAGCATGCAAGTTTTCAAAAACATGAAAAGTTAGTTACAATTTCTAAAAGATGCAAATTTGAATAAGAACAGTTTTCAAGTGGGATATTTTAAAGGATTAAAACTTTTTAAAATAAACACCAAATCTACTGTATTTTCCATCAAAATATACCGTATGCCGACGGTAAGCACAAAATATCCAGTGAGCACAAGCAATGGGAAATAACCCCTAGGCACTAGCTAGCTGTGGGTCCCAGGTACCTCGTATCTCGGTGAGAGTAACCATCACAAATATCTGTTCTCGTGCACGAGCCACTAGTATGGAACATACCCATAACATATTGGTCCCCAATCATCATCATCTTAGTTTAGTTAGAGTTGTAAGTGTCAATCTTGCTAAGTGAAACTGAGGCCAAACACCACGGGATCACTAGCATACTAGTACACGTCCACCCACCTAGATACCCAGGTTTTCCCTTTGTGCTTAAACAATTTAAACAAGTCAATGAATATACATTTCACATGAAAATATCATTTCCATATCATAAATTCACCAAACAGCCCACATGTATACAACAAAAGTCACAAAAGTCCACTTTTCATTCAAATGCATTTTGAAATCAAACCCACACAAAAATAGCCCACAACACTTTTTTCATAACATTAAAAATCCAACACATCCTTTAACAATTTTATAAAATACCTAAAAATATACTAAACATCACATAACATCCCACTCACATGTTTCTTAAAACCCTTTTTATAAACAAAATATACTTTTCACATCGCACTCACACAAACAGCCCATATAACGTTCACACCTCTTTCACATTTTAGTAAATCCATTAAACATTTTTATAAAACATTTCCAAGAGGATACACATAACATAACAGAACTATTAACATATAAAATGGACCATTTGAATGTATAAATAATCCAAAACAGTTTTCCAATATGGTTTCACATCTTACATAAATCATTAAACCATTCAAAACTTTCATAAAACAACTCTAAAGAGTGTACCAAATCTTTTCACAAAAAAACTCATTTCAAAACCATATTTCAAGGAAAAAATCACACCAATACAAATTCAAAACATAATTTTCATCCCCAAAAAAATTTATTAAACTACCCCCATGTTTTATAAAAACACCTCAAACAATACCACAAAAGATCCACATGAAAAGCACAGGTTTTCAAAATCACTTTCAAGAAGTACAATAAGGATTTAAACCTTAAACCCATTAAAAAACCTCTTTAAAACCTAATGGCACACCAATACCATACCAAATCAGAATTTTCATCCCAAACAAGATTTATTAAACCAATTTCATATGTTATAAAACACACCCAAACAATACCCAAAGGGTTGCACATGTAAAATACCCAATTTTTTTAACTAAAATGAAACTATAAAAAAAATGCTTCACCAAATACAAAATAACCAGTTCCCTCACAACACACAGCATATTATTAAATTCATAATAAGTAATTCAAGAAAACTAACTCATCTAGAAATGATTACACATGGAATCACCTACCTTTTATGCCGAAACCCTCAAAACATGGTGCGAAACATCAACCGCACCACCGCCGCACATCAAAGAATATAAATCCAGACCTAGACCACCAAAAATTGACCCAAAAGATACCAAATAGGACCATATGTTCTAACCCTATGTTCTGGACATTCTATAGACTCTTGAGATAGGGTGGAAACCCTAAGGAGAAGAGAAGAATTGAAAAGAGAAACATTACCCAAAATAATCTTGAATATAACGACTCCAAATCCACCAGAATCTGAATTTGAAAACGTTCAACAATTCATGGGATGTTCTAATAGGGATTATGAGATCGTATAGGAACTGGAATGGGAGAAAAATAGTACGAATTGAGAGAGTTATGATGTAAATTACTTACCTCCTCAAATCTTCCCGATTTTTAAAAACCTAAGAATTTCATCACTCCATCGCGACGCAAACGAGCTCCAAATAGGGGGAAAATGAATGGGAGAGCTCCTGGGCTCCTTAGGGTCTAGGAGGAGGTGGAATCACCGAAAAATTCATTATAATGAAAAATATATTAAAAAATTAAAAAAACAATTTAAAATTGGAAAATGGGCTTTCGGGTTCGCCCAATTCTCAAATAAAAACCCAAATCCCCCATGATTATGGATTTATAAAGGCTCCAAATTTAAATGTGGCGTTAATATATCAGGGGAGGAGATTTAGGAGTTGGAATTACGGAAAAATATTAAAAAATAAAAAAGTTATAAAAGAAACAAAAATTTATTTTGAAATCTGGAATTGAGCTCATGGTTTGGCCCAATTCTTGAAAACTCAGATATTCTCTATAAAACCTTTGAAAACCCCCAAAACAAAGCATGAATAGATAATAAATTAAAAATAACTTTAAAATAAGTTATGTATGTGACAATTCTCCCCACCTTGAAAACTATCCGCCCTGGAAAGTCACAGCAATGTTAAAGCAACAACCGAACCCCACTGACAAACCAATAGGTACTCCCTTGCAAGGTTTCACCCCCAAAGGCCAAAACACCTCCAGTGATCAATTAAGGAAGGATTACTATCACTAACAAAACGTACACCACTTTCCTGAAAGGATCAATAAAATTCATAATTTATCCCAAAATAAAACTCTTCAAACACTATCAGAACAAGACTCAAGCAATTCACCCAAACGAACAATAACTTTGAACAAGGTTACACTTACCTTACTTTAACTAACCCATTGGGCACTCTCTAGTCCCAATGATTAGTCAAGGAAGATGTTGGTATCTAGATATCTCCGAACGAGACTATCTACACCAATCCAAAACCATAGATAAATCTATGTTACTGGTATGGGGGGGACACTAATATGCTCCCCACTATAAGAGACAACAAATATTTTTTTTCGAGACAGAATCAGGACACTAATAGAGGGAGGCCTGAACAGACTCCCTGGTACCTAAGGTAGACTTCCATTCAAAATTTCCTAAGGAACATATATGATAATCATAGTGGTTCTCCCCACCATATGAACCAACCATCTTAATCGACCAGCATATGTCGGCACAGAAAGACCCAAAAATTTCAAGATTTGGGAAGGTCGCACGGTTAGTCTGCATAGTTTTTGAAACCGTGAACTAACTGTGCTGATCAATCTTCATGCATGGTTTCCAGGCACATTGTTTCTCTTAATCATTCACAAACCATGTGCTCAGCATGTCTAGCCAAATTTCCAACCATTCTCCAAAGACTCAATGGAAACCAAAGGGGGAGGGAATGACATTAGGCGATGACATAGGTACAAGGCCCACCACCTATATCCACCGAATGAGAACAATAGAGGGAATATTATGACACCATAGGTTTAAACACTTCCTATCTTTCACACCGAGGATATGAAATTTTACAAGGTTTTAAATGACCCTGTGATTTCCCCTGACTACGAGCCAGCATCTCTCCAAGACCCATGGTTGGAGCTCAAATTATTGAAGCATATTCGGCCTCACAATTAGTCTTCGGAAACCCACTAAATGATAATTATTCTTTCGGTGCCACCAACAACTACACCACAAACCAAGATAAGTTTTCCAGACATAAGAAATTCCATACTCACTTTACCCTATCCCAACATTTCACTGAAACAAGGGCTAAGAAGATGCACACACATCACACCTTGTTTCTTCTGGTGAGAAACAACAGAAGTAAAGAACACCCACACTCACCTTCCTCTAAAATGGAATATTTTGATGTTTTTTCCAAGGGAGACATTCACCCAACACAACAGGGACTCTCGGAGGATTTCACGACTTTCACCTATATGGTCAATCGAGCACATGACATCATTAGGCATCACCGAACATGGCCATTGTGAATGATATAAACAATGCATGGAGAGGGACCATATACAACATCCCCAAACAACACACAATTCTAGAAAGTGGCCACAATATCCTATCGTGACCATATTTCTCACACCGGTGGTTTAACATGAACTCATGCTTCAAATAAACTTTGAAGAACCCCAAAGGCCCCCTTAGACACCATCAAGACACTCATCCAAAATAACAACCCTAGACCACATCCACCTTCGACGAATTAGGAAACATAAGAAACTATGGTCTCTTTCACCCATCCACAAGAACTCTCCCATTACAAGAGGATCAAAAAATCAAAGAAAGGAATGGGTGTAGACTCAATCTAAAAATCTCATGAAAAAAATTATTCCTTATATTGATCAACTGGAGGGTCTTCAAACGACAAAACAATCCGGGTTTCACTTTAGTTGTGCACTAACCTTTAATGGGGGTGTACCTTATCCAACGATTGAACCCAAGGACCCAACCCAGATGGTCCATTAGTCAAGATATACCACAAACCAGATCAAAAAACATGAAGGGAACCATCATAAATGTGTCCCAAAACATTTTTCAAAAGAGACCACTAATTGTCCCTATAACACAACATACTGACCAAACCCAAACCCAAAACACAGTTCAAAGAGGAGGGGTTCTTGGACTCAAAACATCCCACAAAATCAACATTTTCCAAAAATACAAAATATAAACCATTCCAAACAATTCATCAAGTCTTCATGTTTCTCTTTAAAAACATTTCATTGAAAACAAATGGTTCAGCGGTTAGCGCATCCACCAATGGTACCCCATGGGCCTTACACATGCATGTTTCAGTGCCACACCGGGCACCCTACTCATATCCATCTCGACAATCATCGAGTCATGTCTTCAACCATACATCTTCCCTTATAGCCCCATGCATGTGATTGCTCATGAAAATACCAAAGGTTAAAACAAAAATTTGTTCCCCTTTTCAAAACCAAAGCGGTCAACCAACACATCCTTTTTTCTCAAAACCGCTAACCACAAGATCAAAATCCCAACTCACATCTAAAAAAAATTCAGAAAGTCACATCCATTTAGAAAATAACTCACTTTCAAGATATTCACATCAATTTCAAAACATCTCATCCCATTAAAACACACTCTAATTGTTTAGAAAACTCTATTGGAAACACTTTTTAAAACCAACTTCAATATAGTTTCTGCTTTCAAAGAGGTGTAAGCACACCATTTTACATTTCAAAACAATTTTGAAAATTCAGTTCTTCCATTTCATAAACCCAACCATTCCCTCTTTATTTGAAAATCATTTCATAAAAACTTTACGCTTCTTAAAACCATCTCACCTTAAAACCAAAGTGCCATGATTTCAAAACTAAAGAACACCAGACAATGCGAGAGTAAACTAGTTTCAGTGGGTGACTTGGACATATGGTTGGCAGCCATATTCCAATCTCTTCACTGTCACAGAGAGTGTTCTAGGGAATAACCCCGGCTCCACATGGCTTGCCAGACCCTGCGAGCTCATTGAGACCATTAACCCAACTCTCTTTTCATTTCCCCTAATCATCATCAAACCAAGAAAACCCAAAGACATAGACAAATCCCAACTTCCCCTGGCAACTGGAATCCTGAAATGAGGTGTGGTGATCAAGCACACTACCCATAACCAGAATTCCATGTCCCAACAATCATAAATCTAGACTATCCTGACTATTTCCCAGATAACATGACTCAAATGGAGCGAACCTCCTTTGATACCATTTTGTCACGAACCAAATCTGGTCGCCGCCAAAATCGACACCAAACCCAGCCCGTGACAAGGCCCAAAGGGCGTTCCCGATCCCCACGGGCTGGAACAAGTGCTCGGGTATCATAAAATGATAATTGGGAACGATTTACCCGATTTTATAAACATTAAACAAAAAAAAACTCAATAAAACAAATCTGGATTTTTCAACTAAAACCATCTTTTACAAATTTTCAGAACTGAATTACATAAGTTAAAACTACATTTAAAGACCATTACAAAGGTAAAAAAACAAATAAGGACAGCCTAAGAACCCTTTTGTCAAGGGTAACCACCCTTATACTATCTCCACAAGACTTCACTACCAAGGACCACCTAGAAACCCGAACCACTGGAACAAAAAAAACTATACCCAACATGCGACAACATAAATAACCAAGTCTACTTACACCCAAGGGTGTAATTAGGGTGTGAGACAAAGCCCTATAGGATACCACCACTAAGAGATTCCATATAATAAGCATTTAAAGATGAAAAGCATGCATGTTTTCAAAAACATGAAAAGTTAGTTACAATTTCTAAAAGCTGCAACTTTGAATAAGAACAGTTTTCAAGTGGGCTATTTTAAAGGATTAACACTTTTTAAAATAAACACCAAATATACTTAATTTTCTAGAAAAAATGTACCGTATGCCGACGGTAAGCACAAAATATCCAGTGAGCACAAGCAATGGGAAATAACCCCTAGGCATTAGCTAGCTGTGGGTCCCAGGTACCTCGTATCTCGGTGAGAGTAACCATCACAAATATATGTTCTCGTGCACGAGCCACTAGTAGGGAACATACCCATAACCTAGTTGTCCCCAATCATCATCATCTTAGTTTAGTTAGAGTTGTAAGTGTCAATCTTGCTAAGTGAAACTGAGGCCAAACCCCACGGGATCACTAGCATACCAGTACACGTCCACCCACCTAGATACCCAGGTATTCCCTTTGTGCTCAAACAATTTAAACAAGTCAATGAATATACATTTCACATGAAAATATCATTTCCATATCATAAATTCACCAAACAGCCCACATGTATACAACACAAGTCACAAAAGTCCACTTTTCATTCAAATGCATTTTGAAATCAAACCCACACCAAAATAGCCCACAACACTTTTTGCATAACTTTCACAATCCAACACATCCTTTAACAATTTTATAAAATACCTACAAATATACTAAACATCACATAACAGCCCACTCACATGTTTCCTAAAACCCTTTTTATAAACAAAATCTACTTTTCACATCGCACTCACACAAACAGCCCATATAACGTTCACACCTCTTTCACATTTTAGTAAATCCATTAAACATTTTTATAAAACATTTCCAAGAGGATACACATAACATAACAAAACTATTAACATATAAAATGGTCCATTTGAAAGTATAAATAATCCAAAATAGTTTTCCAATATGGTTTCACATCTTACATAAATCATTAAACCATTCAAAACTTTCATAAAACAATTCTAAAGAGTGTACCAAATCTTTTCACAAAAAATCTCATTTCAAACCCATATTTCAAGGACAAAATCACACCAATACAAATTCAAAACAAAATTTTCATCCCCAAAAACATTTATTAAACTACCCCCATATGTTATAAAAACACCTCAAACAATACCACAAAAGATCCACATGAAAAGCACACGTTTTCAAAATCACTTTCAAGAAGTACAATAAGGATTTACACCATAAACCCATTAAATGAAACCTCTTTAAAACCTAATGGAACACCAATACCATAAAAAATCAGAATTTTCAGCCCAAACAAGATTTATTAAATCAATTTCATATGTTATAAAACACACCCAAACAATACCCAAAGGGTTGCACATGTAAAATACCCAATTTTTTTTAACTAAAATGAAACTGTTAAAACAAATGCTTTACCAAATACAAAATAAACAGTTTCCGCACAACACACAGCATATTAGTAAATGAATAATAAGTAATTCAAGCAAACTAACTCATCTAGAAATGATTACAAATGGAATCACCTACATTTTATGCCGAAACCCTCAAAACATGGTGCGAAACATCAACCGCACCACCGTCGCACATCAAAGAATATAAATCCAGACCTAGACCACCAAAAATTGACCCAAAAGATACCAAATAAGACCATATGTTCGAACCCTATGTTATGGACATTCTATAGACTCTTGAGATAGGGTGGAAACCCTAAGGAGAAGAGAAGAATTGAAAAGAGAAACATTACCCAAAATAATCTTGAAGATAACGACTCAAAATCCAGCAGAATCTGAATTTGAAAACGTCCAACAATTTATGGGATGTTCTAATAGGGATTATGATATCATATAGTAACTGGAATGGGAGAAAAATAGTAATAATTGAGAGAGTTATGATGTAAGTAACTTACCTCCTCAAATCTGCCCGATTTTTGAAAACCTAAGAATTTTAGCACTTCATCGCGATGCAAACGAGCTCCAAAGAGGGGGGAAATGAATGGGAGCGCGCCTGGGATCCTTAGGGTCTAGGGGGAGGTAGAATCACCGAAAAATTCATTATAATGAATAATATATTAAAAATTTAAAAAAACAATTTAAAACTGGAAAATGGGCTTTCGGGTTGGCCCAATTCTAAAATAAAAACCTAAATCCCCCATTATTATGGATTTATAAAGGCTCCAAATTTAAATTTGGTGTTAATATATTAGGGGAGGACATTTAGGAGTTGGTATTACTGAACAATATTAAAAAATTAAAATGTTATAAAAGAAACAAAAATTTATTTTGAAATTTGGAATTGAGCTCACGGTTTGGCCCAATTCTTGAAAACTCACATATTCTCCATAAAACCTTTGGAAACCCCCAAAACAAAGTATGAATAGAAAATAAATTAAAATTAACTTTAAAATAAGTTATGTATGTGACACCTCTGTAGTATATTCTCTATTTCAAGCAAAGAATACATTTTTTTTGATGATCCGTGAGTGTCAAATCTATATAGATTCATGAAATATTGTTATTGAAGTAGTATAATGGATTCATAAAAATGTAAAAGTTCAATGAACCAACAGCTACATTGATCACATAGTATATATTGAGAGATTTGACAACACATACCTGGCATTTGAAGCCTATTTTGTTGCGCATAGTGGATGTCTTCACTGACGAGCTCCCATGTTTCATGCCACACAATGTCTGGCAGGACATATTGTTTGAGAACAAAATGTTGGCAAATAGTATGCGCATAGACTTTCCTGTAGCCCAATATGACACCTCCTTTATTGCTTCAGTAAATTCTATGTCATCATCAAGAAGTCCCAATGCAGAACATGCTTTGAAAAAAGTACCATGGATAATATTGTTCATAGTTCTAATATTTTCAAAAGAAGTTGCTTCTCTGATCTTTGTGAGCATTAATCGTAGGTAATAAAGATCTCCAGTTTTCGGTGGTACATAATAAAGTCTACCAATACTGAACCCCTGCTTTCATGGACACCATCTTTTTTCTCATTGGTGGAATAAAAATCAAGTTGGATATTCTGCGAATGAGAGACACTTTCCTTCTGGGTAAGCAATATTAGCTTGAAACCAAGACGTAAGCATTGAATCTAAAATATTACTCTTACTCAGCACATCCTCAATATGATCAGTGTCAGTGTATGTAACAATATTATGGCCTAGTAAATGGAAATGTAACCTTTCAACCGGAGGATATCTATAGTGGATATCATATGAAAATATCCTCCAAGCTGCCTCGCAAGGAGAGATGTACCGGCAATCATAATAAATTTTAATCTCATCAACATTATTGCCTGACTGTGCTATACTGTTAGTTTTATACAAAGGTGTTGTGACACGATCATTACCTTTGATAATATACTTAAACAAATATTTGATGGAAGTTTATTGATTGCAAATTTCTATATTCAGACGAGCTTGATACTTCATTATCAAGAAAGGATTATACGGTACAACAAACCGATTATCCAATGGGACACCATTTTTCACGATCGTGTTCCTATCTTTTCATCGTTGGTATAAAACATACCCATCATGATCAACTGTTGTACTTTCAACAATTTTTTTTGGAAAAAATTTAGTACACTTGCCATTTTTCAAACAAGGTGATTGACGATTTGCACTACCACAAGGTCCATGCATCATAAACTTCTTAACAGCCTCATGAAGTTTTGGGAAGTCACATTTGTTTGGAACATCAGCGAAACACAATTGTCAATGCAGGCAGGAGTACCTAGTTTTCTCTCTCTACATAAAAATAGCAAAATGTGTACATGAGGCAGTCCTCGTTTCTGAAATTCCACTGTATGAACAACTACACAGAAATTAATGATATAAATGACATAGTTCAACAACATATTCAGTAGTTAAGATAAAGTATGTTTTATAAAATAATCTGTATTAAAACAGGTACCTGCTTGTGACTTTCCAAAGAAACATCTGTCTCGTAAATCTTTCATCAACTTGTAAACCTTAATATTGAAAATTATGCATAAAATGTGCGGACAATCTGAAGGCCGAAGATTTTTAGATGATATAAATCTTGTGATCTCAGGACATAGTGGATTGCATGTAAACGTTAAAAACAAATCTGGATACCCTGCCCAATTACATATTGACATAGCATCTTGGTAATTTTGAATCATATATCTGGGACCACCAGTAAATGTAGATAGTAAAATGATACGCTTCCCACATGGAGACCCATCACGGTCACCTCGTATAAAAGCATCTTGCAACCCATTGTACAACTCAACCCTCAAGCATTTTTTATTGAAGCGAATGAAGGATAGTCTCTGAGACTCTATCATTGTTAATGCATCATCAATAAACTGTTGCAACAGTCTTCTGGAAAATTGTAATATTGACCTATCACTCGAACGACACTGCAAGTGATAGGAGAAGTATTCCCGCATTTTAAATTTCTGAACCTTTGTACCTGTACTAATAGATGTAGATCTATGTAAAATGTTTTCAACGTATCCATCCTGACCATTTGTGAAAATAAGTGGATATTGCAATGGAAGGTACATGGGATGATTCTCATCAATCCGCTGCAAATCACCACTTATGCTCCTAATAATAATATCTCTATCACAGTTGAGATCTTCAATGTCACTGACTATAAGCATCACAATCTCAAAATCTGTAGGCAAGTTGTATGTCGTTGCATCTGTTTGTCTTCTCTTGAGAAGACAAAAATTTATGTTTGCATGTCTTGACGATAAAGAACATCCTTTGCACATCTGATCTGACGAGCTAAAATATTTGTTTCATGCATCATTTTTTGTATGTTGACAACAACATTATAATTGAATGGTGTGTTTGAATTTTCTCCATCATAACTACAAAGTGAATTAAGTTACAAATGAAGTGAAAATATGACAATCACATAAATGTGGTAACCGACATATTAAATTTTACATGACATTCAGAATCCTGTATTGAGACTCGTTTTCCGTATCGTAAACATATAATTGGGAAAACCTAGGCAGTTGTCCCTCAGGAGGACACAAACTACCTGCGATGGTAGTTTTGTCCATTCAATCTGATTGTAGTTGGAGCTCTTCCATCATTGAATGATCTATCAACCTTACCACCCATTGACGTGAATGCAAACATATAATTGTAAATATCCATATATTCCTAGAATCCTCTTGCCTCTACAGAGTTTGGATCAAAAATCAACGTTCGAAGGTATGGAGGGCAGGACGGTAGTAATTGCAAAGAGACTTTACCAAGCGTGCAGCAAATAGAAAATCGTGGCTTGTCTTTGGTGATGCATTTAATATTTCTCTCATCAAACCAAAATATACAACCACAGTGTTGACAAACATTTGAGGGATCTCCACTATTCAAATATTCTGCAGGTGAATAATGGTTAAATTAATGGTGTTAATAAATTTGGAATTATAAATTATATAAAACCATTAGTACCTGAATAATAGTAGTTAAAGATATGAATACTACGGTGACCTGCAACTTCTGCAAGTTGAAGTTGATGCATTCTTTCTACAGCAATGTTTTGATTTAGTTAGTAAGAAAATTCATATGCAATTCCTGTGTAGTAACAAATGATTACGTATTTGGTCAAACCTGAAAACTCTCTCTGATGATTAAATGCAGCATTGATTTCACCGGTTGTTACATATCTTTCTGAAATGACATGAGTCAATTTAGATGAAACATATTTTTGAAGTCTAAATAATGCATTAAAAGTACAGGTAAATTCATATTCATAGGAGATATATATCTATATATTCATATAGAGAATACAACATGATTATAATATACAACACACTTGTGTTAGAAAAATATGCTTCATTACCGGTAGTTGAAGAAGTAAAACAGTATCTATTTTAAACATAGAATGCAACATATTACACTAAGTCATATTTGAAGATCATCTGAAAGCGTGAGTTGTTCTTACTCGGATAATGTGTCACAAGCAGGGTAACTGGGAATATGTCCCTCAATCGTTATACCTATAAGAAGTAATGTAAACATAGTTTATTTTTTCAATACATGTGAGACAAAATGTGAAATAGTTCAAAAAAATACGCCGACGGAGTAGAAACTAGAAGAGTCATAATTTTCTTTATTAGAAGATGATATATGCTTTCTCTTGCTACCGGGCGCAGATCTTGATGATGAAGCTCCATGATGAGATTTCAATGATAGTTAATATTTGGAAAACTATAGAATTTACAACATAGTAACAAAAAAATTATTTAGTCAATGTTATTTTACAGCTTAATATAACAAACCGTTCAAAGACATAGGTGACAATGAAATACCTGAACCTCTTGTGGTGAATAGAGAGGATATCAACAAAAGTGTAACGATTAGATGAAATTTTAGATTGAAATGCTCGGATACTTACATGAAGTAAATTTAATACGGTTATTACTATCATTTCTAAGGCTTGTTTGAAAATTATTTGGCGAATAAGATCCACAATGTAGAGCCACTGTCAGTTCAACAGTAAAATGAGTAAATCATATGAGATTATTCACGTTTATTTTCATTACTGTTTCTGAAAATGATAGTAATATAAAAAGTACTGACCATTTGTACGAACAGGTGAAAGAGGTATGTGTGCTCCTCTTCTCAAGTCGGAATGCAATTGCATAGTGTCAAATGTTGCAGCAGAAAATAGTTCATGGGAGATCATCAGAGATTTTCCTGAAATGTTACGAACATATAATTCAGTATGTTCATTCATGGAATGTTTCTAAGGGAATACACTAACGTTGTACCGATTTGTAATTCTCTCATACGAAATCTTCTTTGCAACCTTGCATCTCGATATGTCGATGGCGTCTGCATATTTGTTTCGATGTCTTTATGTTGAATTGTCATGATTTACAATGCAAAGGAAAGAGGTTTATGGGTACGTACATTAAATTTAAAATAGATTGATTATACCATAAATAGAGAATGCATGTTTGAATTATATATGATGTATGTTGTAAATGTAATTAAAACATGCAGCGTACAGTGGTTTTACTTAACGGTAGTTACACCAACATGAAAAAGCATATCTATTTTATACAAAAATGATACATCTGAAAATAGCATATTCAAATAAGTAGAATGCACTATGGGAACACATTTGCAAAATGGTTTGAATGAATACCTTGGAGGGATATTGAGGTCATGTTATGAAGTGAAGAAGGATGCTCCAGCGACTATGTATTCTATTGTATTGTGATTTCAATGAACCACAGTTATACCAACATCAAATATACATATATACATTACAGACAAAAGAAATCTATGAAAGTTCAATATTGAATGTCACATAAGGTACTAAGAGGAACCCATAGATAAGAAATGTAATGTAAATTTAATAAACGACACTTATACCTCTAATAACGACGCATGTAAACAGTATACAGACATGAATTACTTAAAAATATCATTTTCAAATAAAAATTATGCTATACTGAAATTGACTGGAGTGGAGGGAGTTGGGCAGGGGTAGGAGGAGGCGGGGAGCTGGGTAGGGGGAGGAGAGGCTGGGCAGGGGCAGGGGGAGGGAGGGGGAGCTGGGCAGGGGGAGGGGGGAGATGGGTAGTGGGAGGGTGCTGGGTAGGTGCAGGGGGAGGCGGGGAGCAGGGCAGGGGGAGGGGAGGCTGGGCAGGGGCAGGGGGAGGGATGGAGGTGGGCAGGGGGAGGGGGGAGCTGGGCAGGGGGAGGGGGGAGCTGGGGGGAGTTGGCTGGGCAGGGGAAGTGGGAGAGGGCTGGGCAGGGGAGGGGGGAGTTGGGCAGTGGGAGGGGGCTGGGCTGGTGCAGGGGGAGGCGGGGAGCTGGGCAGGGGGAGGGGAGGCTGGGCAGGGGCAGGGGGGATGGAACTGGGCAGGGGGAGGGGGGGAGCTGGGTAGGGGGAGGGGGGGAGCTGGGCAGGGGGAGTGGGTTGGGCAGGGGGAGGGGGCTGGGTGGGGGAGTGGGGATGGGCAGAAGGGATATAGTATACAGAAATGATTTCCGCGGATGGTTATTGATGATTCATTAAACAGTGAAGACGCATAAAAGAGATTGAGTGAATAGTTTGTATACCTCACGAAGCACTGTCCTATTAATGCATTGAAGTATAGTCATAGAAACATGAAAGAAACAGGTGTAAATTAGACTGATGTTAGACAACATAATATGTAGTTGGAATCTATTATAATATAATGCATTAATAGGGCACACCAACATGAAAAAGCTTATGATGTATGTTGTAAATGTAATTCAAACATGCAGCGTACTGTGGTTTTACTAAACGATAGTTACACCAGTATGAAAAATCATATCTATTTTTTATAGAAATGATACATCTGAAAACATCATATTCAAATAAGTAGAATGCACTATGGGAAGACATCTGCAAAATGGTTTGAATGAACACCTTGTATGGATATTGAGGTCAATTTATGCAGTGAAGAAGGATTCTCCAACGATTAAGTATTATGTTGCATTGTTATTTCAATAAAACACAGTTATACCAACATCAAAGATACATATATACATTAAAGACAAATAATCATTGGAATCTCATTATTGAATGTCACATAAGGTAGTAAAAGGAACCCATAGAAAAGAAATGTCATGTAAATTTAATAAACGAAACTTATACCTCCAATAACGAATCATGTATACTGTATACATAAATAATTTCCGCAGATGGTTGTTGATGATTATTTAAATAGTGAAGACACATAAAAGAGATTGAGTGAATAGTTTATATACCTCACAAAGCACTTTCCTATTAATGCATTGAAGTATAGTCATAGCAACATGAAAGAAACAGGTGTAAATTAGACTGAAGTTAGACAACATAATATATAGTCAGAATGTATTATAATATAATGCATTTATATGGCACACAAACACGAAAAATCATATGATATATGTCGTAAATGTAATTAAAACATGCAGAGTATTGTGGTTCTAATAAACGATAGTTACACCAACACGAAAAAGCATATCTATTTTTTACAGAAATGATACATCTGAAAACAGCATATTCAAATAAGTTGAATGAAATATGGGAATACATCTGCAAAATGGTTTGAATGAATACCTTGGATGGATATTGAGGTCAATTTATGCAGTGAAGAAGGATGCTCCAACGACTAAGTATTCTGTTGCATTGTGAATTCAATGAAACATAGTTATACCAACATCAAAGATACATATATACATTACAGACAAAAAAATTATTGGAATCTCATTATTGAATGTCACATAAGGTAGTAAGAGGAACCCATATATAAAAATGTCAGGTAAATTTAATAAATGACACTTATACCTCCAATAACGAAGCATGTATACTTTATACAAAAATGAATTACTTGAAAATATAATTTTCAAATAAAAATTTTTCTATACTGAAATTGACTGGAGTGGAGGGAGTTGGGAATGGGTGGGGGGAGGCAGGGAGCTGGGCAGGAGGCGGGGAGGCTGGGCAGGGGTAGGGGGATGGAGTTAGGCAGGGTAGGGGGATGGGTAGGGGGAGTGGGGGACCTGGGCAGTGGCAGGGGGCTGGGAAGGTGCAGTGGGAGGCGGGGAGCTGGGCAGGGGGAGGGGAGGCTGGGCAGGGGTAGGGGGAGGGATGGAGCTGGGCAGGGGGGGGGGGCTGGGCAGGGGGAGGTGGGGCTGGGCAGAGGGGATATAGCATACAAAAACGATTTCCTCTGATGGTTATTGATGATTCTTTAAATAGTGGACAGTAAGATGTCTTTAATGTATGTTGACAACAAAAACAGCAAACCAGAAACAAATGTAATATAAATTATTGTGCTAATATTAGTACCATTTATAGGAAACCTAAAATTAGTGGTATGATTTGATGTTCTGTAAAAGGAAACATACATTTATGGAATCGTAATCCTTAATGTGAACTATCCTATTGAAGTGGAAACCTACTATATAAATGGAAATCTAGAATAAAATAAGTAATCCATACCTTCTTCACTATAAAAATTTGGACAATATATTTTCATATATCAATGGATAAAGACAGATGAATGATTTCTCCACAACATGAGTTTATAGAAAAATAAATTAATGGAACAAAATAGATTACTAAACAAATCAACGGGCCAAAATTGAGAACATACTATTCAGACAGGTCAAAAGCAAAATCAAGAAAAATTACACTACAAAGATCGAGGTATATTCGTTGTTCAAACCCTTAGATATATATTGCTTTGGAAACCGTAATTGCAAGCGTACACCAACGACAACACTCACATATACTTCACCAACATTCGGTCCAATTTGGACTCCTTGCCGACAACCGAACTCAACCATAGACAGAGATCGCAGAGGTGGAGGCGTGGAGGCGGAGGCAGAGATGAGGAGGATGATCGGGAAGGGGACCAGGAGATGGTAATCAGGGAGAGGTTCGATGTTGGGTAGTCACGGAGGGCTACAGGAACCTAGGAGAAATCCTGATGGGACCGACGGTGGAGCACGCAGTGGTGGAGGCGTGGAGATGGAGGTGTGGAGGCATAGGAACTTCGGGAAGGTGACCGTGAGAGGGGACTCGTAGAGAGGATGAGGGCGGCGGGAACCCTAGGAAACACCCGATCGAAAGGAGGTGGATCACGAGAGGGGGAGACGGAAATGTGTCGCGGGATGGGTAATTGGGAGAAGCGGAATTGGGATAGTTGGGTGATGTGGCTCATTGTAATGGTGACACGTAGGCTATGAGAAAGCCAATTTTAGTATAGATAATAGATAACTATAAATGAATTAATAATTCTATTGTTTATATAATTACCTAAATATAGTGTCAAAATATTAACACATAAATAAACTAATTTAAATAAAAATATTTTCTTTAATAAAAAATATATTAAAAATTTATAACCAAATTTTATTTATATGATTACTCTTAATATGTGAATTTGAAACATGAAAAATTATAATGTAAGTATCTGAAAATTTTATTTTTATGTTCTGAGTTCATAAATAAGATATTTTTTTAACAATTTTATATTATCATTTTCCATGGGATTTATTTTATATTAAAAGAGTTATAATTGATTCTTAGAAAGAGTATCAAATTATTATTTTTTCAATGCGAGAATGATCCATCTGCAAATTATTTTTTTGGTCATGATATAATCACATGCCAATTAATATCAATAGTCATGATCCATGTGTATTGAAGGATATATAAATATCAAAAAACACACATCTATATAAAAAGAAAAAATATGAAAAACCGAAAAACCAATCCATGGATTCATAATGAAATCATATGACATGGTAAAATTGGAATGAATGAAATTATAATTGTACTAGTATAATTACTCATTTCATTATGAGGATTTATAATTTTTATACTTATATATATATAATAATTTCATCAATAAATAAAAATCATGTCATCAATTATATACAAAGTAACATATATCCAAATTATAATGATTAAAGTTGTATTGAAGTTTTAAATAGGGTATTCACATAGTTTAAATTTGTTTTTTATTTTTTATATATATAATATATTTAATTCCTTTTATTGAATTACATAGAATATTAATATTTTAGGATAAAATCTGTAATTTATTTATTTGTGTTTTGAGGTTAATCTAGAGATAATAATTGAGATTTTTAGGTTTGGCATTGATATATTGATTGATAAATATAGATTTTTAGGTTTGGTTGGATGTTCTATAACATGTGGTATATTATTTATCATTAGAGAATTGATGTAGGATGCTACCAAGTACCTAGTGTATTATATATTGTTAGATTAATTTGGTAGTGGAAATCTAGTACAAACTATTTGTTGGTGAAAATAATATTTCTACCAAGTGTAGTTGTGGCCACTTCTAACTAGGGGATGGTTTACTAGGTATCCCAGGAGCTATGTAATGGCATGGGAAGGCACTATGTGGAACACCATGTTATTGATATCCCTTCACTATGTAACCTAACGTAATAGGAATAGTTACTTTTAAAATCGTGTTAATATAATATTTTTCATTCATTATTATAAACCACAATGGGGTTATATTCACCATGATAATCTAACATATCTAACGAGATCATGGATAGATCCTCCCATATTTGATCTTATTCATTTTATTAACTCTTAATATTTCTAATTTTTAAGGATTCATCAGTATGAAGAGTAACGTAGTCCTTCTATATACTTAAATTCATCCATCTTTTTAATTTATTTCTATTTTACAACAAATGTACTTAATGGTGAAGATTTATGAATAGAACAACATGTCATAGAATCACATTATTGTTGAGAGATTTCTAATATAAAGGTAAAGGGAAATATAAATGTGTTATTTAATTTTCATTGGTGTTTAATTATATATATGATATATTAGGATTTATTTAATCTGGTATTAAATAATGTTATGATGAAAGTAAATGATTTTTTATGATTGAAATATATTAGAAATTTTTTCTTAATATTCTTTTTAGGTATTATTTTATAAGTTCTGATTGTTATTATAGATTCATTATTTACATGGTTAATATAAATAAAATTGATTAGATATGAAGATTGTTTTAAATTTTATTATGTCTTTTTTTTTGGTTATTAAATTATAAATATGTCATCATGTAAAATTTACAGTAGGGCTATCTAACCCTTGATGTTATTATTTTTTCTATCATTCATATGATGTGATAGGCACTTTGTTTCATTAATAATAAATATTACTAAACATATATTGTTATTATTACAAATGGGAGTTATATATGGATATTTCTATATATCTTGTTAATATTTCATTTGGAATATAATATGTACTTGTGAATTGGTTTTGGATTCTAATTAAATTCATTATTATATAAAAGATTGTGATTAGGATGACTATTTTTAATTAAATAATTTATCATTTGTTCTCATTCTAAAAAATATTGATTAACTATATAAGGATAGATATAATTTAATTTTTATAGTATATTTATGAATTTATAATGGTTTATTATTATTTTTTTCAACATACTTGTATTTTATTATATTGATTACATAAGTCAATAATGTATTCATTATTAATGAAAAAAATCAATGGAGGCTTTGGATTGTTAAGAAATAATTATTATTAAAGTTTTATTGTTTATTTCTTCCTAATAATTAACATGAATATTGAATATGTTTCCATAATCATTGGAATTGTTCTATCTATGCCGGTTCTTTCATATAATTTTGATGAAGTAAAAACTAGTTCTTAGAGACATGGCGGTAATATTATTGATATATATATTCGGGATATTCTACATTATATTGTTTAAGTAAACTAAAATATGTGTTTTAAATTATTTTTCTTTATGGAAATAAAAAAAAATATATGTGGTTAACAAATGTAAATTATATATATTTTCATATTAATATATATATAATAAATAAAAAAATATTAAAATTGATAGTATTTTTTTACTGTAGTGATGAAAAAACTTCTGAGTTCTTTCATATTTTTCAAATAAAAATCATTATAAAGTAAGAAATAATACTTATAATTATATGGTAAAATATTAACTATGGTATATAATTTGATATATGATAAGTAAATATTTGTGGTATTACTAGTAAAAATATTTATTCAGTCCTTAATATAGTTTGGTTTCCAGCTTTAACCTGTTGGATTTTATGCTCTAATTTAATATGATTTGATAATGGATTGAGAAAAAAAAGATTAAATTATTAATTTTTTCCTCTTGGGTCTTATTATATTTTTATAAAAATAACAATCTAATCTCATATATTGATCATTTTATGAATTTTTTTTAAAAACTCAATTTTTAATTTAATGTATAAGTTTTATGTGCATTGGATAAATTTCTTATTAAATTAACGTGTGAGGAAAACATTTTTGAAATACTATTTAGATATAAAAAAAACTATAAATATTAAATGATAATGTTTTTGTAGAACATATATATTTAAACAACAATTTAAATGTCTAAAGGATGATTATGAATATTTCAATAGGGTATTAGAAATAATGATGTTCTTCAACATTAAATTAATTATAAAATTAGTTTTTTTATCGATATTGTCTTTTTGGTTGGTTAGTAATTTCTTTATAAAGCACATACATTAATATATGTGTGCCATATATAGTTTATCATTTTCATTACTGTTAATATATATATATTGTTGTTTATTCCTTGTTTATGTCTCCATTTTGATTAAAAATGAATATTTTTAATATTTTTTATAATTTCATGATACAAATTTAGATAAATAATAATGTTTTGATTCATTTATACTTTTTTGTTTATAAATAAATTAGCCTTCATTTATTTAATGTTCCCCTGTAAAATTAAGATATATAATTCTTATTCAATTTATGATATTCTATTCAGGGTTATATATAATAAATTTTTTTTTTTGATATTGTAAATGGTTTTTCTAGTGGAATATTAATCATGTTTATTCCATTAATAATTATGATTCACAATTACTACATTTTTAATATACATATATTACATTTTTAATTTATAGAAAATCTATTTTTAATTAATAAGTACTTTACCAAGAACATGAACTATGTAATAAAATATAACATTTTAATTCATAAATGGAAAAAATAATCCTTAGATTTTGAATAAATCCAAAAAAATATAAAAAATAATCCATTTTATATAACATAATATAAAAAATATAGAATTCAGATATCCATAGAGTTTTGGTATCATTGAAATGTCACACACATGGTAAATATTATAAAATAAAAACAATACAATAGAAATATGATTTGTTTATTAGATTATATAGTGAACCATGGGAGAAAACATTTTTAATGTCGAATGAAATTTTTATGGATAATTATTTGGTTTTGTATTGACAATATGATTGTATGAATAGTAACTATACTATCAGAATTCTGACGCTATCATTAGAATGGTAAGAATATTATTAGAATACAAAAATGACGAATTGAATTTTATTATGGCCAATAAATATTTATATATATTAAACATGTTAAAAACACATATGTTAGAAGGTCATAGTTAATGGTATATATTTATATATGAACATCATTCGGGTGTACAGTGGACTACCACCTCGTGAACCAATGTAATTTTATTTACATATTAACCTATCATGTCTTGTTTTTGTGATGGATTTAATTTATATATGTGAAACTCTTTAAAAACAAATTTTTTTTTCAGAAAATATAATATATATTCAATATTATAAAATTTTTAATCCATTTTAAAATGATAACGTTGTATATGTGTACCTCAGGATTATAGACACCACGAAATATTGTAATTCATTTTTCATATCCACATCACACAGATGGAATATATAAGTGATTTTAGTAACATAATATGATATTTATGAAATATTCCTCATTTTTGAAATATAAAAAATCCATATCTTATTTCCCTAATGTTTTTTGAAAATGAAATTGATACACAAGCGTACCTAAGGCCTACAGTCTGATTAAATGTATCATAATAAAATTTTCATTACCATCCATCATGGTTGGTTTTAAATGTATACTTAAATTATAAAAAAATATTATATCCATATAAGTTTTCTATATATGATGGATCAAATAACCCTTTGACAATAATTAGTAGACTAGTTTTAATTTTGATGGCTATGAATCGAACATTCTCAAAACACCTGATGTGTAATTAATTGATTGAGTAATTAAATATGTCATTCAAATAGATGAATTAAATCATTCAATAATAATTTTTTAGACATCTGAATGTTTTTCAAATTATTTTTTTATTATAATATTTTATATATGCATTTTAATGGACATATATGGAATGTATATACTCAATGTAAGGGGTTTTATTCCTATTGTTATTTAGTTAGGCATGTTTTGATGTCAAGATAGTAATTCCTATTACATGGTGTACATGGTGTCCCTTATATATTTTATACAATTCATCCCAATTAATTCATTTTATTTTATATTAAAATTAAAAATAAATCATTAAATGTTATTGGAAATGAATTTTATGAAGTGGTAGTCTATTTCCTAACTCAATTTCCATTCATTGGGTTATACTTATACTTTATCAATGTTGTATTTTAATTTTAATATGTGAGTTGATATATTAAATTTTTAATCCTATATTCCCACATTTTTATGTGGGTTTAAATATTTCCACATAATCACTTGCAGGGTTAATCATAAAATCACAAGTTATAATCTTTTCATGGTTTTTCTTTTTCAAAATACTATTTTTCAATTTCATGATTCATTTAATAAACCATGATTTCTTTCAATAGTTTAATTACTGAAAAATGAATGAAATTTTAAATATCTATTATGGAAATTTATTGTATTCATAGAGATAAATTTAATATTTTTTAGTGAAATTTTATTTTTAATGTAAAAAAATATTTATGGTTACATATTTCAATCTTATTATTTTTCGGGGTTGTTTAAGTTCAATATTCTATTGGGTAAGTCATGTTATAGAATTTTATTGAACCAACCAATTTACATTGTAATATCTTTATGAATTTAATTTCAGGTTTGTTTTCCATTTCTTTTATAATATATTAATAAAACAACAAGAATGTTCATTATAAGTGATATCAAGCTTAAATATTCTTTTAGATTAGGAATCATTCTCCTCCATAATAATTTATAGTAAAATGTTTTACAGGGTGATGATTTTTTAACACAAAATATATCCCAAACATATTTTACATTAACTATGAACATCATTTAAATGGTTTTATATTTTATTTTAACTACACATTCTTTGGGGGTGTAGTTTGAATCACACTAAAGAAGTTTGAAAATAATATTTATTTTTACCATTTTAAAAATGATCATAATTTAATGTCATCATAACAAATCAATTATTTGAGGATTCCATAAGAATTTTACTTATTAATCTTTGAATAAAATGTTATTATTTATATTTTATAATCTTTTAAAATATATAAAGGATTTTAATATTTTTGTTTCTTAAAGAATGGTTTATGTGGTATTTTTTGGTATTTCTATTCATCATTTAAAGCCTCCCTTGATATTACTTATATAAGAGTAGGTATATGTTGTAATTATATAATCCTAATTATTTCTTGGTATGGGTCATTATTATTATTTTAAATATCTGGGCACATTTTTTCCATGGGTATATTAATCTATGAGAGAATATAGAATATTGTTATTCTAAAAAATACCCTTGTATTTATTTTTTCCATCAAATGGTACATAGATATTTTGTACTGAACACCAATCCATATGATACTTTGTAAAAAATTGTTACATTTCTATCCCATATAACCCTCCAATGTAATCATTTTTGATGTTGTAGTTGACAAAATATAACTAACTCATAAGAGGTGATGAAGCTAATAAGTTAGCATGTTACCCCAAAGTGACTCTAGTTATTTACCTTGTATGTTTTTTGAATTTGATGTTTCTTATAGGGGTTCTCATCAAGATTATGTTCAAAGATATCACAAATATTTTCTATGATTCATATTAGTTTTTAAATTGTCTTTTTTCAATGATTCATTCAACATTAATGATTATTGTTGGATTATATGAATTTTGTCTTATAGAAAATATATATTTTATGATTCATGATTTAGTATACATATTATTACGTGTATGTGTATTCTTATGTTAGCATCCCAATCAATGATTTTTTTCATCATACCCTTATTATAATATTATTTTAACAGATGAAATTCAATAGTTAATTATTATATTGGACCTTACTAAGTGTTGGAACATACCCTTCATATTTTTCCAATATCCATAGATTTCTAATATGGTTTTAATAATGTTATTCCGAATAAATATATTATTTTGGAAGAATATTATGGGAGATAGAGTTTATTTTTATAAACTAGTCACTTAAGTATTGAGGTTTCTATTTAATAGTGGTCCTAATTATATAAAAATCCAAACATAAAAGTTCTTTTGGTATATAAGTGATAAAATTTATCAATTTGATTTTATGTGTTTTAACTGGTTAGATTTTTGTCACCTTTATTGCTATCAATTCCAAACATTTATTATTTTTATTTTTGAAATCAGATATGGGAGTGTTGTTTCATGGATTTTATAATTGGCTTCAGAGTTGGTTTTAGACAACATTAGAGGATAGGATGTTATCATTTGAGGTTAACATAATATTTATATATACCATCATGGGATTTTATGTTTAAACAATGTTGAAATATTTGGGTCTTATACTACCATTTAAAGGTTTTATGTGATTGGATTTTGATGCGATTATTGGTTTTTTAGGAGATTTTTTATCAGGTTGAGGGATTTGTAACCCTTTGGATCAATGTAAAGAATAATTTAGAAAAATGCAATTACATATTGGGGGTATAATTTTAATGTTACTATTTACGATTTATGGTTTAAAAATCCAATAATGTTGAGTCCATTGATGTTATTTTTGATATAGGAATTTTTGTTTATATATTCAGCTAATTTATACCTTTGGATTTATTAATAATTTTTGTGGAGATTAATACGATATTTTATCATATTGTGTTTTACATTTTTATTAAAATTTTATCACTATTAGGATAGAAATATGGGATGGCATATGGTGAATACCATTTTCCTTCCTCTAGTAGGACCCTAGTTGGAGACATGCTCTATGGGGAGGGTAAGAATGCATATTTGAGTAATTAAACACAACTATAATATGTAATAGAGAGATAAGATATATTCATCAATAAAAACCTACTTATATATATATATATATAATTAATAGTGAAAAAATGAAATTCCATAAAGTACTATAACAACTTATATGATATCTAAATGGACCTAAAAAGTAAAGACGGGAAGGACTATAAAGCCTATACAACTTTTTAAAACCCTAAGCTAGTAATATACGGTCTAATCTCTGTCCCTCTATAGATGAACTGAAAAAATAGATTTAATAAATGTATACTGTGTATAACAATATAATCAGTAGGATCTTCTACATAGCCTATCGTGAAAAAGATATATAAACCATGATTAATAGATTTGAAAAACAATAAAACTAACCCATAACCTATACATGTCAACTAATATCCCAACATAATCATCGCTTACTATCACTAATAATCTCATTCAAGAGATCGTTCAATATAACAATGAATAATAATGGGTACCCCAATACTGATTGACAACAATTATGACCCTTTTCCCTAATGTCAAAGGTATTGATCCATCTATCTCGAAAATAGTACATCTGATAGTCACTTATTCATAGCATCACATCACACACCTCATTCATCCCTTAATCAAATAATTCCATCCACAAATCCATATATAGTTTACGAGTTATTTTTTAGACCCAACACTACACGTATGATTATTACCAAAAACTATGTATTATACCTCAAGCCATTATATAACATTCAAACAGTATGTCACTCAAAAAATCATAGCATATACATATCATCCACATATACATGGGTGTGAAATAACAAAATCCATTATCTATAACTACACACTTATATGGGAAATCTAAAAATAACAAATAAAATCACAAGTACCATGATACTATGGTGGGCACATAAGGGTAGTCATCCATTCATCTTCACATTGGTATTTTGAGAAAAACACTCTCTCAAAGTCCACTGGGTGCCAGTTTCACTCGCTGACATGGGTGGGAACTGTATAAAATAAAAAATATGAAAGATATATTTTATCTCAAAATCATTATATAATAATGAATTATTCTCATACTCAAATACATCTAACATCACTCAAACACCCAAACATGAAAATTACATCAATTTTATTTCCATCAAATTACATCAACCAACATATTTAAAAAACATAGTTTTTTAATTTAACTAAGATTATTAATTATGAACTAAATCTATCATTATAATAATTGAAAAATACAAATATACTACTATATATATAAGAACATTCTAAAAAATAATATCATATATTTCATTGAATCTAAAAGAAGAATTGGAAAACCAATACCATGGTATAATTCTGTCAACATGAGATATCTAAAACATTATTTATTAATATTAACTAATGGATTATCTGGGTAATTCTATTTTCATCCAAAGGGATGAAAAATCCCAATTTCTTATTTTATGTTAAAAAAATTGAGATGCATTGAATCCCCAACACAAAAGGAATCAACATTATTTTCCTAAGGATAGATCAATTATGTGCATCACATATCACCTATAACATTATAAAACATTGATATTATAAATAAGTCACTCCAACAATAAACCGAAAAAGAATGAAAAATCATTATAATAGTGAAGAAAAATCTTTATAGCATGGAGAGAAGGAATGAGAGGAAACAAGATCGATGAGAGAAAATTGTCATGAAAAATATGATAATATAAAAATTCGTTCACCAATGATTAAAGATTAAATAAACAAACTATCCATGTTAGAAGGAATCTAGAGCAGTTGGGAATAGGTTTTTCAACTGCCTAGAATATTACACAAGTCATAGGTTTTGACAAAAACATGAGTTTTTGTAGCCTTTATTATAATTTAATAGGTAATTTACAAGGCGGATTACCCATTTTCACATCATGTAAATATCTGGATTCATATTTATATGTAACTATTTTAGAATAAAAATATTTACCATTTAAAATTAACACATTTTGTATCACCCCAAGAAATGGATTGACATTTTTGTGATCATCTTTCATGGAATTAAAAAACCTCATACATATTGTGAACTATGAACAGATGATGTGGAACACTAACATTCCTTGTATTCCACCTTCAATAACCTATTATAAGTTGAATTCATCTATACTAACTTCAGACCACCTCCAAGAAATAGAAGTTTCAGAATCAGAAAAATAGTAGGAATACATGTATCCCGGAACTTTTATTAGATAACTACTAAGAAATTATCATCCTAAAGAATCTAAACTGAACCCAAAGGGAAATGGAAATGGGTTTCTATGAAAAAAACCCTATGAGATACCTCTAAAAGATCTCAACATCTTACGATCTCAAACACATAATCATAAGAATTGTGTGAAACTATACTACAATATTATCCAATTCCTAAACACTCTCTAAAGAGAAAATACATATCAAATGAGATTAAATCCATGAAAAAATGAGTAACCCATCACATAAATCATAAATGTAAACACCCACAAAAATAACAATAATTTGAGAGAAGTCATAAACATCAAATAGCTTAGGGTACTATGTGTTCATTTGTAACTCATCTTCCACTGTACATTCCTACATGCATATGTTCTTCCTCATGAAATTAACCAATGAAATAGAACAACCAATAGAAACGTACTCTAGACATCCCTAGATCTTGACAGACTACTCCTCAAAGGTCGTATCATCATCAACAATGATCATTATCCAATAGATGACGTAAGGGTTTTCATGAAGATAATGATGGTTCAATTTCACGTGAAAAAACGTAAATATGGATCCTCTATGGGGGGGAGTAAAATATAATACTCCATGACATAAACAAAATAAAACTCATCAAAAATCCCTACATAACATGAAGAATTAGTAATGCTATTACAAAGACTTTACTGACCATGATGATGAGTCACCTTCAGGAACATGTGATGTAACGACACAAACATTTATCAATAGAATTTATCCCTTATAATAGTAATTTCATACAGTATAAATCACATAAAATCACTTATATTCCATAATAAATCATTATAAATGATTATTTCGTGAAATAAGATGTGGATCTAGCTGATATGAAACCTATTCTAATGAAATAGTATCTTGACCTTAGGAATAGTAATATTACAATTATGAATAGTGAACTAGAAAATTGAATACTAACCAGACACATGAAATTATTAATAAAATTCAATGATTTTAATAAGGAAATTATGGTATAATTATATCTTATAATATGTCAAATTTTTATTTAAAAATATTAATTAACTGTTGGAATTTTTGAATGTCATTAATATTTTTTTACAATTATATAACTAATTTAATAGATTAAAATTATTTTTTAATAAAATATATCTTTAAATTAATATCATCATGTCTTGTGATTTTTTTATAAATTTATGAGTCCTTGAGTGATTTTTTAAAGTGCTAAAAAATCAGTTATAAATTTAAAATCATGATTCTCTCAGTAAATGATGATTTATTTAAAAATTATATTAAATACATTTATGAAATTATTTTCATAAAATAGGGTCCATTTTATATTTTTAAATGTTTAAAAATATATATGGTGACCTTTTGTTATATTTCTGATAAATTTTATTTTTTTATGACTAGTAAAATTCAATAATTTTATATAAATTATAAATACATGATTGTTTAGGACATTTTTTATGTAAGTAAAATTTAAGCACATTAAAATATAACCATCTCTAATTATTTTAATTTATTTAGATAAAATTATTATTCTATTCATATTATTTTTCTAAATCAATGAAATAATGAATATAATAATGATAAAACACCCCTCTCCAGCACTATAAAAATTAACCCTCGTTTACTCATCCCTTTCAAGCATTAAGACATATCCATATTCTTGTAAAATAGATGAAAAAACCCTATACTATTAAAATATCTACTGGTTTCATGAATATTATTGAACCATCCATATGGAGGTTCTCAAGTTGGATAATCCAAGAGGTAAAGTCCACTTCCTTTTTCTTTAAATTTCATTTCAATTTCATTTATATTATTCTCTTCTCCTCGGATTCTAATATCCAAATTTAAGGATAACTCTAGTATGTTTCATATAATAGAATGATATCATGGTAATGAAAGATAAATAATTTAACTCCTAACAGTCTCTCTCTCTTATTCTAAAATTGAAATAGTCGCCTGTTATGTGTAAATTTACAGGCATTGTGGGCGATCCACAATAATTTTAAATTAAATACTTAAATTATGTAAATAAAACAATAAAAGTGTTCTAAATAGATTATAATTTTCTTCTACAAACCAATTTATTATCTACAACTAACATATACATATAATACAAAATGAAAAGACAAAACGAATTTTTGTCCTCAAGAAACCGCCATAATGAATCTAAAACGATCATCATTAAATTGTTTCTAGTGATTCATACTCATTAGATATAATGAATTTTTTTTAAGATAATTTAAAATTTGGGATATCATTACTAAAATATAATAATAATTCTTAATAGTTAATCACATTTTCCACAAACATCCATTGATGTATACAAGTGGATCGATCCGGATAATTGAGAAAACAAATTCTCTTGAATAGTTAAATTGAACTCTTTAACTGATAAAAATACTCATAAATGAATTCAATAAAACCATAATAAATCAAATTATTTTATAAAAGTTTATTTATTTGTTTATTTATGAATCTAATCTAATTATACAAGTTATTTAATTTAATAATACATTTTGACTCAAGGTAAGAGGAAATCTAGAACACATTACTCTTTTTTCCATCTTTCACCCCATTTTGTGCATAGATGATCCTTAAATATTATTTTTTAAACATTATATTACCTTTTCAAGTATATAATTGTTTTCTAAATTGTTTTATAAGAAAAAAAATGGTTTCCAAAAGAACACTTCTTTAAAAAACAAAACTTTTACTTCTTGAGATTGTTTTTTCTTCACTCATTGTTAATGATTCTGATACCAAGAATGATATTCACCCTATAATTTTGGAACTCAATGTTAATGAATGTATTCTTATTAAATGATACTCATTCCTTTACATGATATATTTTACGTTCAATACTGATATATTCCTTATGTGTAATGAATTATAATGTAAATTTTATGATGTCATGGGTGCTCTCAGAATTATATAGAACAATGTAAACATTATAATATGATGGGTTCTCCTAGAATAATATCATGATCAATTTCATTATATAATGTGATGTGTCTCAAGATAAAAGTGAAATATGTTTTTACATGATGTTATTTTTTCTCGCAACTATGTATGGTAATTGACCGCAAAGGAAAAATGTTTCATTTGTATGCATTTCAACAACCCATGTCTTTTCATTAGTCTTACAGTCATGATTAGGATCCTATGAATTTTTTATTATGTTTATTATTATTCTCACCCCATATTATATTGTTTTATGTTTTTATATATCCTCTTCTAGGACATTGATCTCCCCCTGTTTTGAGATATATCCTCTGGTGCTTACGTATACTTAAGTGATTTCAAGGGCCAATATAAATCTATAGAAGGAGGAATTAAATAAACTTGTATGATTTATTTAGTAAATGTTATGTATTGTCCTAGTATTATGATGTCAATAATCATTGGATCCTTGTCATGTAATTATTTTCTATTGTTCATCATTAATATTATGTAATTGTAATGTAACGAAAACCATGGTCCCAATAGTTGATATCAGAGAACAATTTAGTGAATTTAAAAATTAGGATTAAAGAACCATAGTGAAACCCCATAGTATGAGACCAATTATAAGTAATCACCCATGAATCATTGTTTTTGAAAACTATAAACATATGTATACTCTAAGATATTCCATTAAAGTTAACTCTAAAAAAGTATAACATATTTATGACTTTTCGTCTTATGTTTTTTAATAACCATTTCTATCCAAATTATTTTTAGGAACTAGAAGAAACAAGGAAGAAACACCATGTGTGGAACAATGCAGTGATATCCTGAAAGAGAACCCCAATGCTTTTGAAGGTGGAGTTTAAAATTTCATGGTAATTCTTACCTTGTTATTTTTGGTTATGAACAATAAACAAAAGAATATGAAACTTATAACTTCATAGAAGAGGGATAAAATAGTGATCAATTTATTTATGTTGCAACGAATTCCAATGATAAGTGGATCTTCTGATCCACTAGATATGGAACAGTGAGTAAACTCGATTCAGAATAAATTTTATGATATTCACTATTCTTAGATGGAGAAAGTGAAGGTCACTATTAATTATCTAGTTGGAGAAGATGGTAGAAGGTGGTATTTGATTATGAAAAAAATAAAAAAGAATCAATTGAATAGATGAAGTGGTAAGAAATTAACATAATGTTTCGTACAAAATATTTCCCTCAAATCCTTCATATAAATATTGATATAAAATTAAAAGATATGAATAAATATAATGGTTAATTTTTCACAACTTATGAAGAAAATTTCCTATGGCATGGGAGCTATGATTCAGGTTTTGTTTTCAACAATGAAATCAAAATTTATAGAATCATTAGTGGTGTAAACCCACCCCTTCAAAAGGATGTACCAATTTGAGACACTGGTAGTTATGAAGAATTTGTTTTATGTTCTCTCAAAGTTGATATGGAGTCTTGAGAATTTTACAATGAATAGGGTGATAATAATTGAATGATAGAGTTTCAATCAACATGGTAATGTCAGAAAGGTGGAATAAAATATCAATAACATCCATGTAAAAAATTTTGTTTGAGGAATTATGGGAACTTCCTCAAAGGGATGAGGAAATTATTCATGTGTTAGTGTGAAGGCCAGAAAACCAATGAATGACTAAAATACATGAGGAAGTAGAAAAACTAGTGAATAAAAGGAGAGAACCACCCATGGTCCAATTCTAAAAATGAAAGGAGTAAGGGAACTATACAAGATAGTGAAATAAACCTCTACCGCTTATGGATAATAGGAATCATCATCTAGAAATGCCCAAGGTGCAAGGGGATGTTTATTACATCACTACATTGGATTTCTAGTAAGAATACGATGTCGTACAAGGTACACTTCCTATTCACTCATGAATGGTGAAAGACATATTTGACTGTGGATTTATTGATTCATCTATCATGAAAGATTGATATAACTATTAAATTAAATCCTTGAAACCGTAATGTTGATATATCTATAAAACATTAATTTGTGTGATCATTAAATCCTAAGTGTGAGAATCTTCCCCAATTGGCATTAAAGTAAGTAGCATCCAACAAATCTCTTGACACATCCCATGGAGAAATTTTACTCATTACTAGGATTGGATTGGCTATAATTATAATGAGAACATATCAAATATTATGAAAGTAAAAGAAATTTACATATTCCAAACCATCCATTGATCCTCCATTATAGATATGAATCTCATGAATCTCATTTTTCAAATCCTTCAATGACATGGGTCTTGATTCCCTATGAATAATAATACATTGATCAAATTGTTTAGTCAAATAATGTTATCAACCTAGGGGAAATTTGCATCATGAGGGAATATAGTTACGGAACTCCTAATGAGTTACCCAGACTCCCCAAGGATCATGAGGTCGAGTTCTCAATAGAACTCATACCCAGAGCTAGTCCTCTCCCAATGTGTCCCTATGTGATGCCTCTTATCTAACTAGTGAAGTTAAAGAAGAAAATTCAAGAGAATTTTGTAAAAGGTTTCATACAACCTAGTTTATCACATTATGGTTCTTCAGTGCTCTTATTCTGGATGAAGGATGGATCAATGTGACTATGTATCTATTATTAGGGACTCAACAAGATCACCGGAAATAATAACTATCCACATAAAACAAATTATAACTTTTTTGGTCATCTCTTATGAGACCAGTAATTCTAAATGGAGGATAATAGTTCTAGATATCATCATATAAATGTGAAGAAGGAAGATATTCCTGAGGCTTCGTTCCATTCATGGTATGTAAACTTTGATTTTCTAGTATTTCTCATTGTAATTACAAAACCCCCTTCAATATTTTTGGACTTTATGAGTAGATATCTTAAAAACTACCTTGAAATATTTTTGGTATTGTTTATCATTGATATTATCCTCTACTACATGATCATAGAGGAACATGAATAACTTCAATGTCATGTGTTTGTGACATTGACGAATGATAATTTTAATTCCAAACTCAGAAATTGTGAATTTTGGATGTATCAACTCACATTCATGCGACATGTCATCCAAATTGAAGGAATTTCGAAGGACCCTCTAAAGAAAAAGGCGATAAAGGAATGTCTCAAACCCTCTAGTTTTAGTGAAATTTGTTTTTTTTCATTTCCTCAAAGGGTATTATAAACATTTCTTGAGAAATTTATAATGATTTTTTAAACTACTAACTATGTTAACAATGAACGCGTTAAAGTATTCCTGGATGGATGATTATGAAGATATCTTCATGGAGCTAAATAAAAGACTTTTCATTGCACCTGTACTCACAGTACCGAAAAGAGGAGATAGTTTTTTTATATATTTCTATTCATAAATAATTAAATTTTGGGGTTTACTCATAAAAATTGATTATGTGATAGCATCCACCCCATGCTATTTGTACATCTAGGAGAAGAACTACATGATTGAGGATATGTGGAATGCATTTCTGATTTTTTTCCTTGAAAATCTGGTGGCACTAACTCTATTGTGAGAAGTGTGACATATATAACTATCACAAGATCCAAAAAAATATTTTCAAAATTAACGAGATCAGTATGTTTCAATGATTATTTTAAGATATAATCAATGACTATGATTTCTCTATTCACTATCATCCTGGAAAGGAAAACAAGGCCTCCGATGCTCTTAAATGGGAAGAACATGATACTCTATCGATGTGGCAGATTGAGAAAGACCTATCTTCTTGGATATTTAATGGATGGATTTGTAAATCATAATTGTAGGGAATATATCCTACCATTCCCAAATGATTTCACAGCAATATATCCTAGAGAAGATTAAGGAGGCACGAATGTTTGATCTGGAGATACAAGAGAATGTGAATGTAGTTTAGGAAGGTAAGCTATAAGAGTATCTTATCGATGATGATGGTATAATATAGGTTGGAATGAGTCTTTGTGTACCCTCATCTTTTGGGATAATGAAAAAAATATTGGATAGTGAATAAAGATCAACATTATATATCCATCCCCAGAGTACCGAGATGTATCCTGATCTCTTAGAACACTTCTTGTGGGACAACATGAAGTATGATATTGACAAGTATATCTCAACGATCATGATATGTCAGAAAATTAATTCAATGATAAATATTTCTAAATGGATGATTCAAAAATTTACTATTTTTTTGTGGAAATGGGAGAATGTCACTATATACATTGTCATTGGTGTCCAGAAGGAATTCAAAATAAATAATGTGATATGGGTTATTGTGGACCAACTCAACAAGGATGAATACTTTATTTCTATTTGGGTAGATCTCCAACTCAAACAAAATGATAATATATTTTTGAAAAATTTGGTCAGACAAAATGTTGTTTCACTCTCAATTGTATCTGATCGTGATCTATGGTTCAATTAAAAATTCAGTAGGAGTCTTCGATATGCTTTGAGTAGTGAATTAAATTTCAGCACTGCTGATCACCCCCAAACATATGGCTAGTCAAAAAGGACTACATAGATTCTTGATTATATTCCAAGATCCTTATCTTTAGAATTAAAATAATGGTGGGATCGGGCTCTCCCATTAGTTTAGTTCTCATATAACAATAACTTCCCCTCAAGTATTCATATTATTACATATGATGCTCTATATAGAATGAGATATTGTACTCCAACATTTTGGGATGACGTTGGAGAAGCAAACAACATGGACCTGATATTTTTCAAGAGAATATAGGTAACATTCAATAAATTTATAAACATATCAATTCTAGAAAATGTTGGAAAAATATTTATGGCGACAACCATCATAGGGGCGTGGAGTTCAAAATTGGGGATAACTTCCTCCTACGAATATCACTATGGAAGAGAGTCAAACAGTTTGGAAAGAATGTCTGGATAAGCCATAGGTAAGTTGGATACTTTGATATATGTGATCACATCATAGTCTTGGCCTGTTGGAAAGAACCTTCACAGATTATTAATCACGATTTTATGTGTTCTATGTATCGATCATGAGGAATTATATACAATTTCCCTCACATGTTTTGAACTCTGAGGTGGTATAGTTGGAAGATGATATCTTTTATGAGGTGGATCTTGTAATGATTCTAGATTGAAGAGATAAGGTTCTATGAAAAGATATATCCCACCTAATAAAAGTGTTGTGGACGTACCATAAGTATGAAGTACAATTCGAGGATCTATAGGGGGTGATTTAGAATAATTACCCTTACCTGTTTATGTGAAAAAAATTAGAGGGAAAAATTTTAAAAGGGGGGAAGAATGTAATGACCCAAACATTTATCATTGAAATTGATCCCATCATATAGTAATTTAAAAAGTATAAATAACAATAAAAAAAGTAATCTATATCAATGAAATAGAAACATGGCCTTATGAATATTAATATGACCCTAATGAATAGTAAATTAGAAAAATGAATAGTTAACCTGCACATGAATGTATAAAAACAATTTATGAATCTTATAAATTAAATTATGGTATAATTATATCATAGACTCTGTAGTTATAAGTTTTATTAATTATTATTTAAGAGTTGGAATTTTTATATGTCAGAAATATTTAATTACAATATTTAAAATTAATTGAATAAAAAAACATTTATTTTCACATTAATTTTTGAATTATAAATTTTGATAAATGGTCACAATTAATGTTTTTTAATTTTTTTTATATACAATATTTTTTTTATGAAGAGTAAAATATGATTATTTTTGATAAATGCTATATACATGAATTTTTTAGTTGAATTTGATGTAAGGTTGGTGTACGATCCTTAATCATTAACCATCCATAATTATTTTTATATATTAGGGGATAATTATAAAAATATTCATGGTATTGAGAAAATATTGTTAACTAATGGATATAATAATAAGAATACACCCCTCTCATCCATTATAAATACCACCACTCGCACCCTCTTCTCCTCAAACCACTAATGTAATGAGACTTGTCCAGATTCTTTACATATTTCTCCCCAATCCCCAATCCCTCTTCTAGGAGGTCTTTTTCCCACCAAATAACAAAACCATTCCTTATGTAAGGTTTCAATAAGGTTAAATCCAAGAGGTAAAATCCACTTACTATTTCATTCAATTTACATTTAATTTAATCTCTATTATTCAATTCTCCTCACCATCTCTTATCTATCTAGAGTGATACCTCTATACTGATTGATATAATTTAATTATTTCTTGTTATTTTTAGATACATCACAAAACTCATCCCTAAATCTTAGTATTTTATTCTATAAATGAATTCATCACCTGTAATGTGTAAATTCACCATCATCATGGGAGATGCACATTCATTTCATTAACACTTTCAAGAATGTCAATTAAAAAGTTATAATGGTTTAAAAAGATTATGAAGTTTGTGATGAAACCCTATTAATGTTTTGAAACTAAATTATACATATAATAATTAATTATTAAACCAAATGAGTTCATTGTGATCGAAGAATTTCAAAAATTGACATAAACTGATCATCATTAACTTGTATCTAGTGATTCACCCTCAGGCCATATAACCAATTTCATTATAATAAAATTTAAACTTATGTAATATAATTAATAATATATAATAAAAATTATGGATATTTTTCCAGATATTACACAGTCATCCATTTATGTATACAAGTGAATGGATCCTGAAATCCATTGAAAGGAACGCTCCCAAATGATGAAATTAAATACGAAAATTCATCTAAAACCCTATAAATGAAATAAATAAAACAAAAATGAAAATAATTAATCTATATAAGGTTATATATTCTTTGAATATTTAATTAAATATTATTTTATATGACATCAAACTAAAGAAATCACTAAATCTCAAGTTAATGGGTATTCCCAAACCCAACTCGGTTTCATTGGGATTTCTCACTTTCACCCCATTTTCAGTATGAATATTTCATAAATATAATTTCTTCATAATTATATTAAATTTTTCATATATAAATGATTGTTGAGTGATTTTATGGAAAACACAATGTTTTCCCAAAAACACATCCTAAAAAACACTCATTTTGCATCTCGAGATCGTTTCTCCTCCAATCAATGATAATGATTATAATAACAAGTATTATATTCCAACTCTAAATTTGGAACCCAATTCTTTTTTATTTATTCTTATGAAATTAAGCTCATTCCATTCTAGAGGTTAGTTTATGTAAAAAATTGATTTACATTCTATGTGGATACATGATAATGTAAATGTTGTGATGTAATAGATGAACCTAGAATTAAATAGAGCAATGTAAATGTTAGGATGTAACCGGTGTGCCCATAATTATATATAAATCCAATTTATTAGGTAATGTAATTTATCTCTTGAGAAATTTTAAATATGCAAGAAAATGATGCTACCTTTGTTCAAAACTATGTTTGGTGGATAACAACTAAGATATGATGTTTCATTTATATGAATTTCCATATTTCATTCCATTTATTAACGACTCCTATGATGATTATGATCATATACCATTATTATTATGATAATTATTACTCCCTCCCCATGTTATACTATTTCATTTTCTTAAATATACTCTTACTTGGAATTTCATTGACACAATTGATGAATATCCTTAGGTGATTTTGTGTACTATAGAGAATTCAAGGGACAATAAGAAGATAGAGAATATAGAATTAAATAAATATTTATGTTTCATTTTTTAAAGGATCTACTTGGTAATAGTTATGTAAAGATACATAGCCTTTTGATTCTGGGTATGTAATGGATTTATGTTGTTTACCATTAAAATGTTTTAATAGTAATGTTAGAAAAAAGAGGTTTTCTATATGTGATCTCAAAATTCGAACACCCGAGGTATCCTCTTATAATCAACATATGATTTATGATAATCCTTTTTTTCATTCATCATCACACAAATTACGTGATCCATCTCTATTAATTTTTTATATCAGTTCTATCATATGAATCACTGCCAATCCAACCAGATCCCATAATAACATAGAACGAAATATTTAGTTGTATAAAACATCAAACAATGAATTACTAAAAAAGGAGTTTTAATTATTATTTCAATAAAAATATAACATGGTTAGGTGACTCATCCATGAGCCTATAATATCATTGAAATAAGATCACACTATGTTTTCAATTGTTTGGATGCTTCACCCTTTTTGACCAACATTATATGGATAAAAAGATCTACTAAGTCATACTTTGGTGGAAAATTAATGTTAGAGGACTCTTTATGGCTTGAATATAAAATGAAGATCCATATTAAATATGATCTTCCACGAGAATTTATACAATTCACTAACTCCTTGACATACTACCTTGATAAAAACACCAATATGATTGACTCCCTTTTCATTATAAAGTGGTTTTTATTTTTCAAATGATCCAATATCACCCATAAATCATCATATCCTTCCTAAGATCGAGGAGAACCAATATCAATTTTCACAAAAATTTCATCCCACCTAAATCGGAAAACTTCTAATAGCTGGATAAAACCACTGGGAACACAGTTCTTGGCCTTCAACTTCTGTTAGACCCAATATTGAAAATCAAACTCTACAACTGTATTATATATCATATGATACAAAAAATAAACTTAGACCTTGGTGTATCATTTTAATGTAAGGATGTAACTCGCAATGTAAACTATAGAAATCAAGGAGATTTGCCTCATGCATCAGTGAAGGAACAAAAATATTTAACATGAATAAATCTGGTGTTTTCTATCCTTTGAAAACCTTTATGGGTTATCCCAAAAAACAACGTGGTCCCTCTAGATCATCACATAAAAATATCCAAGATGGGGTTGTTCCACTTGTTACACCAAATAGGAAATCACTTTTATCTAGAAAATAAAATGTATCCCCAAATATCTCTCATATATAAATTCTTCACTTAGAGATATTGGACCACACATTGTGAATTCCTAGATTCTTGCATGGAATTCAATGTGAATTCCTTATCCCCGAATTAGCTACAAATTTTCTAATTCTAAAAATATTTGAATATATATGTCATAATTCAACTTGATTTCATCCACCTAAACTGATGAATATTCATTTAATTCATGGATAAAACATACCTCAGTCACTTATGATTTCTAAAAAAAGAACATCGAAGAGGTAATTTCTCTACAAATTCTATGAAAATAAAACAACCACCATCTTAGGATCATGGTGGAATGGTTATGCTCAAGGGGATGTAACTTATGAATACCGTAAGAAATGAATTATTTCTATTATATTAGAAAAAATCTCAACAATAAGGTCCCAGTCTTATAACATTACTTCATCTTGAATTAAATTAATAATTCACATTGAGGATCTTTTCAGGTTTAGAGTTTTAGAGAATTATGACATAATTATTACAACTCAGAAGATTACAAAGTAGGCACTTTTACTCAGTTTCCATTTTTTTCATAAAACAAATTCCTAAAAAGAAACATGTATAGTTCCATGTTTTAGATAACATGTCTTTCCTTGATCCCATCCTTGAACCTATTCATCTTTAAGTCCTGTGGAAAACTTTTCAAAAACATGGAATGTGCATAAAAAGCTCAGTAAGGGATAAATAAGGAAGGAAACTGTTAGTTTTTCAAAACAACAAGTAAACCATGAATACTTAATCATAAGTAATACTTTTCACCTTTATGAAGTAGTAAATACTCTTCATTGAATAAAAGATAATTGCTTACCCATTTGTAACCAAAATATCACCATAAAACCCCTATAAATAACACATAACATATAAAGGCAACTTGGAACATAAACATACATAAATTTAATAACCATACATTTGACTTCCACACATGTCACTAAATGGAATAGCGATACGGCCGACTTCCATACTCAATGAATTGGAGGTTATAACATAACCACCCATCTAGGTATTCACTACACCACCCTTCATTCGGTTTATCACGTAACCACCTGTCAAATGTCCACGTACCATTATAAAATCATAAGACATAAAACAAATATAAAGGAAAGAAAACATTTCCACATTTCAATCACAATATATCACATAAATATATTTACATAAAAAATCCATTTTAAATTTTAAATACCAAAATACAGAAAAGTTTATATGGTATTTATTTTCTTTTAAAAATAATACGGCTTGTTGAGGAAGCCAGAGATCAAATAATACTCGCGGTGGAAGAAAAGGTAATTGTCATTGCATATGTTAAAAGAAACATTCCATTTTTTCATTTAGTAAAATTCTTCGTAGAAAAATATTCTCTTTGAATGAAATAAAAAGTCAATGGTTTTTATATAGCATATAAATGAAAATCTTGTAATAAAACAAAAATATGCCCCAATGAAAGGAGATTGAGACAAAGTCCCTTACGAAGATGGTATCCTTATATTAAGGATAAATAAATGGAATAATAATGCATGAAAAATATAAATACCCCAAATATAAGTTGGTATTAGTGTAAAACAATCATAGGTCATTCACACATATTCATAGCATGACATAATCAAGAAGTAGAGGATTAACCCAAATAATTGAAATTGGGTTAGGAAGTTCCCTTACAAAAATTAGACAGCCTAACAACGTCACATTAAATTTCAGAAAATTAGTTGACGAGACAGAAAATAGTACCTCATCACATGGACATAAAATTTACATCAATAAGGATATAGATGATCATGTCCCAACATAATAAGATGTAAAATAAAAGACATAACAAGAAGAATTCTTTTAAAAAGAAGAGGGTGAAAGGTTCTTTTACCAATTCTCTAACTTACGAAACATACATCATATGAAGGAAGGACCATAGGGTGTTTATGAAAATACCCATAAATGAATTTATATTACATAATGAGTAGAATCATGGTCAGTACATACAACAATCAAAGGCGATAGTGACAAATATAGCATGAATCTTACGGGAATAAAAGTGAGATAAAAACCCCTTACCTCATTGTAGTAAATCGAGTTGTATGACTAAAAGATAATAAAAAGAAAATGAATCATAGAATACCATGAATATAAATAGAATCAGGATAATATATATCAAATGGTAGTACACAATACACAACATGAAATAAATATGTGGCGAACAATGGAAATATCATGGAATTAAATGTGAGATAAGAAATCCCTTACCATGTGTCCGACTTGACTCGCCTGTATATTCCTTCTTCTTCCAGAATGATAAAATTAAATTAATTTATACTTGCATAATAATATTTTTCAAGTTTATTATTCCTTTTATATAACTTATTATCTTTTTTTAACAATTATTTAATGATTTCAGTTCATAATGTACATTTTTTCAATGTTCGGAACTTGAGTCAAAAATGAACTTGTTATAATTATAAATTGTCCATGTGGTCAAGATTCCATTATCTCTAGAATAATATTTATCATCTATATGTCATATATATCATTTATATCCAGCATATATATGTATTTATAACAGTACAATACATTTTTAGATAAGAAATGAAATGCACCATTCATGGAGATGGTAAGTCGTACGTACGCATGAACGCTACTTTCATTTCCAATTCATGTTTTAATGAAATGAAAAAATAGTGATTCATAGGAATATTATAATTTCAGTATAATATTTATTTCTTATATGTTACATATGTTCATAAATTATATCCTTTATACATTCCACATATGGCATGAACGAGTCATATCACTTTGAGGAGGCGGTAGTCCACACTTCCTAAAATGAAATTATCACGTTTACCTATTATGGAAACCATAAAGGTAATAAATAAATGAAAAATACAGAAGAAAAAGAAAAACATAAACACAATATATATCATATATAAATATAGTGACATCTTAAAGGCCACCATGAGAGGCGGTATGAGATAATTGAACAATCATCGTTACGTGGGGCAGTAGTATGTCGTCCACAGAAATATTATGTTCTTCATCCATTAGATGGAGGTGTGTGTAAGTGTATTTCGAATACATCTCATAAAAACATCATAGTATATTGAAGAAACTGGTGATTTTAAAAAATAAATGAGTAAAAATATTTTAGGTGGTTGGAGAAGCAAAATAAAACAAAAGAACATAAGAGAGGACATTACCTTTAAATCGGGTAACTCCGCTTGATTTGAACCAAAAGGGTTTCTTCAAGTGATTAAAGCCTAAGGTAAGGATTCTAGGTTGAATAGAGGGATCGTGGGAGCATATTTCAGTATATTTTGGTCAAGACAAAGGGATTTAGAATTGTGATAAAGGGGTAGGAAGTGGGGTCTTTTTATAAGGGAGAGGAGGGGCTTTTTTAGAAAGATTGAAAATATTTATTTATTATATAATGATTTTCTACTTCTAAAGGTCAAAAATTCATTATTGTCTAGGATATGGTGTCCCATGTTCCAAATAAAGTCATCCAATAAGAATTGGACAAGTGTTGGATATTCTTTTACACTTTTTCGTCTTATTTATTTAAATTATTCAATAATGACGTAAACACTGCATCATCATTGTGTCATAAATAATATTATTTATTTGATGTGTAAAAATTATAAAACAAAATTAACATGATGTATGAAATCGTTTTAGATTTCTTATGAATATTTATTGTCATAATTATAATTTATATAACCCCATGTAAAAATTGTTTTAGTAAATCAATACTTGTTTGTGACATTTTAACTTTTACTTTAAATAAAAAGTTATTAATGTCATTATCATACCCAAGTGGCTCCAGGGGGCCCCCAAATTGACCCATGTATTTTCCAGGTCGGCCATGACTCATCCAGTAAGGTTATAACATGTTTCATGAATTTTTTTATTTTTATAATAATATTTTTACCTTAAATTAACCTAATTACCTTAACGGTTAATAAAACTCAAATGTTACCATTCAAAAAAAAATTATTTTCATCCCATTGAACAAAATTTTACTAACTAATTAGAAGCATGTATGTAGGATTTCTGAAATTCAATTCAAAAAAGCGGTAAAATTTCATTTAAACAAAAAAAATCTATTTTTAACTACTACATAGTGGATTCACTACATATCAAAAATTGATGTTTTTAAGAAAAATACCAAAGATTCAACCTAAACTATATTTGATATTCCAAATTCAAAAATTATGTCCATTTTACCAAATTCAATACATATAAGTTGCATTAATTAATTTTATAATTAATTCCCATTGTCAAAATAAATAGCATGTTTTTAAGAAACAATATCTATCAAAATATTGACACCTGTTTATGTCCAATTTGAATGTGAAATTAATTCCAATGAACACCATTGGATTAAATTGTAGAAATATATTTTAATTAAATTTCAAACCAAATTAGAAAGATATTCTAACAATATAAATAAATTATATTAAAAGGTGGTTTTGAAGTAAAATACAACATTTATCACTATTCATTAAAAAAATAAAGTTTATCAGAAAAATACCAGAAATTTACATAAAGTAAATTTTTTTGTATTCATTATAAAAAATGATTTTATTTTTTATAACATATAAAATAAAAAAACGTGTATATAAGAAGGGTTTTCCATCAAAAAGTGGTTAATCGACCTTTTAGAGAATATTTTAATATGTATGCTTAAAATTGGATTCATTCACTTTTTAAACCTCTAACATTTATTGGATAAATGTAAAAGCATTTAACAAACATGTAAAATCATATTTTAGTTATATATACTCATTACCTCCATTACAATGGCTAGATGTTAACTACCATTTGAAAAATATTATTATATTATTAGTGTGCAACGTAAGATTTCAATGAAACTCAGTTGTTGCGTATCGAGTTTTCTATCGAACATAGAAACCCCTTTAAAGTAAAATAAATATTTAATTCCAAAAGATTAATAAATATTAAAATTTCATATTCATTATTTACCTAGGACGTTCCATCCTTCCCCCCTTTTGGGAATTATGTCCTCACAATTGTAAAATTCGGCTCAGAAACATCATTGAAAGCCCCACATCGGAAAAGGAGTCAATAAAAATATCACTTTAAAAGAAATAAAGCGAAGTAAAATGGTCACCTAAGATAAACCATACTATAATTCCATGAAAAAATGGATATTGAGGAGAAACGTATTGTCATGTTCTGATAAAGAGTGATAAAAAATAGGATTAGGAGAAAGTAATCAATCTTAAATCCACAAACTTGTGATGGGTTAAACGGTATTAGATTTCACAGTAAGAAAATTTAACAGACACCAATTTTGTTTTAAGATAATTTTCATTAAGGAATTTATTTATGGGATTAACTAAAACATAAGGAAACATACTTACTTTTCATGTAGACATTCATCTTTTACTATATTTATAACACAAACTAATATTTTCTCTAAACGATGAGTATTTAGGATGACTTGTTCACATTAAAATCACTAAAATAAAATTCTAGAGAATCACATAATCCACATAATATTAACTATATATTTATCGGGGATTTAGACCTTAACCAAAACCAAAATGGTTTGTACAAGATCAGATAATCCCCAAAAAGGAGAATCTTTTACAAAAAGAAAAAACTACTCTTAATCTCCCAAAATTTTTATAACAATACCCAAAGATCATCAAAGACCATTAAATAAATAGTTGTCCATAAAATTATTCAATTTAATTTAAACTATGATCGAATCCGAAAACATAGAAGAATTTTATCACATAGTCTCCCACGATACATCTTAATATTTATCTCCAAATAACATTGGCTACTCTAAATGTATCATACTGAAAAGTAATTAACCTAATCACATATCCTCCCTAATAGGTTAATAATTTCCATAGGTAACACTAAAATAAACTTATTCTTGATTCATAAAATCATATAACTAAAAATAATTAGTCAAACTAACCAGAGACTTCATGTAGTCCTGTGGTAGGCGAAAAATACTCGTCACACTTTGGATGTGGGTTCGATTCCCATAGCTTCGTCCAATGCGATGGGTTGTCACATGGTCTGCGTGTTGTCCCCTCTCCAAAACTATATAATTTTATAACATTACCCAAAGGAGATAAATTCATCAAAAATAATTATAACATATTTTAATGATGAAGGTTATCTAATAACTTTCATTTTGCATCCAAAAATGTATTAACCTGTAATTGCCTCAAATTCAGGGATCTTATAAACCCAAATGTTTCTTTATATATATATCCAGAAAATAAAATATATTTATTCATTGAATAAAATTTTAATATTTCAAACCTTAGGGTTACACATACTATAAAAAGTCATATAATGTAATCCCTTCATCTAAAGATCCCTAATACTTATAAGCATTTCACCATCCTAAAATCTACCATAACACTTGAATACCATATATGTTGAATTCATACTCATTCGACATTATTCATGATCCATTAACCATTCCTTTCCAAATTAATCTGAAATAATTCTTTCCTAAAAACAAAATCATGAATCATAAGCTACGATTTCAATAATAGGATAACATAAGTTAAGAAATAATCCATACCTTTCATTGTTCATTGTCAATTTCTTCATCCTCAATTGGAATAGCATAAGGTATTAGTAAACAAATATTTGTACGATATTGGTGATCCCATTCCTGAAACATCTTCTTAGGACATGTGTTTGAATAATGAACATGAACACAAAATTTAAAACATTCAATTGATCCCTCAGAAAGATATTCTTTCCCATTCCTAGAGTCAACTGGATGCTTCCTGTTTCCATTATAGGTTCTTGATTTATGACCTTCATTTCCACATCTATAGAATCTTACTGTCCCTTGGAAACATTTTTCTAGGTGTTTCTTTCCACATCTTTGACACATAGGTTTTTGAACACACTTACCTTTATGATTATTACATGAAATTCCATATTGATTTGTTTCTTGAAAATATGATGCCTTATAAAAATCACTAAGCTTCGGGTGGTCAATCATGACTCCATATAGTTGTTTGAGAATAAACACAAGGGTTATAATTGTAGCTCCCATATCATTAAGTTTCTCATTCAGAACATCGTCACAGTTTTCTTCACATCCACTGTTGCTTTGGTGGCTACTAGGTCCAACCATTTACTAAAACCAAAAAGGTCAGAGTGAGTATTTAAGTAAAATATTCATATAATACTAAGATATAATTATTCTTGTTATCTTCAACACATTCAGTTTATCTATAAAAACTATGACTCTTTCTGAAATCCTAACCATTATGGTAGTGTCAATTATGCTTAAAGAATACCCTAAACTCAAAAGTTATCTAAACCAACCATTGATACCATCTATTTGGACTGTCCTTATAAAAATTACATAATCTTCAATTAAATAAATAATTCACATTGAGGATATTTTCAGGTTTAGCGTTTTAAATAATTAGGACATAATTATTACATCTCAATAGATTACATAGTAGACAAATCTACTCAGTTTCAATTTTTTTTTAAATAAATAATCTTAAAATGAAACTTGTATAGTTCCATGTTTTAGATAGCATGAAATTCCTTGATCCCATCATTGAACCTATTCATCTTTATGTCCAGGGGAAAACATTTCAAAAACATGGGATGAGCATAAAAATCTCAGTAAGGGATACACAAAGAAAGAAACTGTTAGTTTTTTCAAAAAACATGTAAATAAGGAATACTTAATCATAATTAATACATTTCACCTTTATGAAGTAGTAAATAGTCTTCACTGAATAAAAGAGCATTTCTTACCCTTTTTTATCCAAAATATCACCATAAAACCCATATAAAGAACACATAACATATAAATGTAAGATGGAACATAAACATACGTAAATGGAATAAACATATGGTTGAATTCCACACTTGTTACTAAATGGAATAGCCATACAGCCGACTTACATACCCAATGCATTGGAGGTTATAACATAACCACCCATCCTGGTATTCACGAAACCACCTGTCATTTGTTTTATCATGTAACCACCCATCAAATGTCCAAGTACCATTATAAAATCATAATACATAAAACAAATTAAAAGTAATGAAAAAATTTCCACATTTCAATAAAAATATATCACTTAAATATATTCACATAACAAATCCATTATCAAAACCATTTTCAATAACAAAATACAAAAAATAGTATATGGTATTTATTTTATTTTAAAAACATTATGGATTGTTGAGGAAGCCAAAGATCAAATAATACACGCGGCGGCAGAAAATGTCGTTCTCATCACATATGTAAAAAGAAACATTCCTTTTTTTTGTTTAGTAAAACACTTCATAGAAAAAGATCCCCTTTGAATGAAATGAAAAGTAAAAGGTGTTTATACATCATATAAAAGAATGTCTTTTATTAAAACAGAAATTTTTCTCAATGAATGGAGATTGAGACAAAGTCCCTTACAAAGACAATATCCTTAGATTAAGGATAAATGAATGGCATAATGATGCATGAAAAAAATATATATACACCCAATATAACAGGATATTAAGTTTAAAGAAATAATAGGTCATTCACGCATATTAATATCATGACATAATCAAGAAGTATAGGTTTAACCTAAAGAATTTAAATAGGGTTATGAAGTTTCCTTACAAATAATTTACAGACAAACGACGTCACATTAAATTTAAAAAAATGAGTTAATGATAGAGACAATGGTTGTCACACCTCGACCGCGGACGTCCGTAATTTTTTTCTCCTTTCATGGTCCCGGTTTAATTTTTTTTTCGAAGATTAATTGTGATTGATGGTTTCGCACCGGTGCGCGGTCATCGCATCGCTAGCGGTGATCGTGCGTTCGGCCCGGGTGACGATGTGTCCACCCGGCGTTTTAAATATTAAAGTTTTTACGTTGACTTTTTATTATTATTACTATTTGAGTTGCGTTACTATTATTGTAGTTATTTTCCGTGTATAAGTATATATATCTATATATGTCTATATATGCGTATATATGTACATATGCATATACTTTAATACGTTATGTTTATATATGTATATGTATATATATATAATGTATTTATGTGTATATGTTTATATATAGGTATATATGTATATATGTTTAGGTATGCGTATATATATACGTGTATTTTGATTATAATAATTATTATTAAAATTAACTAACTTTTATTTATTATCATTATTCTATTATTATTATTATTATTATAAAGTTTTATTATTATCATTACTATTAATATTATTATAAATTTTGTTTACCATTTTTATAAAGTTTATTATTATTATTATAAAGTTTTAATATTATTAATAATATAACGGTTTGTTATTATTATTATTATTATTATATTCATATATATATAAACTTAAGCTAAACTCTAACCCTAATCCCTTTCTCTGCCGCCACCTTCCCCTCTCTCTTACCTTCTCTCTCTCTCCCTTCCTCCCATGTTATTCTCCCCCTTCGGTTTCGGCCGACACGCACCCAGCCGCGCCTCCCCTGCATGTTTGCCAGAAGCCTCCTCCCGCTCCGGCCAGCGGCGTCTCCGGCCGGTCCGCAACGTCCGGAGACCCTGCTACTCCCGGCCGCCTCGCCGCACCACCGCTCTGGTGCGCTGTCCGCCGCACCGGCTCGTCGCCATCCGCAGCTCCACGCAGCCCGTGCCGTACCAGGCCCCGTTTCCCGTCACTGCAACCCCCCGCCTGCATCCTCCACGCCCCGCATCTCGCCGCCATTCCTGCTCTCCCTCTCCCTACCCCGCTGTCCCGGCTCCCCTGCGCCGGCCTCCCCAGCTCCACCAACATCCCACCGCCCTGGCCCCTTCGCCCGCGCGGCACCCGGCTTCAGCCCCCTCCATCCCGCTTCCCCCCCCGGCAGCCCTCTCCTTCAGTGACGACCCCCCATCCCTATCTCTCACCCCGGCGTCCCAACACCCCCGCTAAGCCCGACCTCCGGTGCCCCCTCCTCCCGTCCCGCTCACCCCAGCGCCGCGCCGCCCCGGCCTGCCTGCGCTCTTCCTGGCAACCCCCGCCCTGCGCGCGACCCATGTCCGGCTCGCCACCGCACCTCGCACTCTCCAGTCGTCGTCCCGCCTCTAGCCGCCGCCGTCCGGCGACCCCGCTGCGCGCTCCCTCCCCCTCCCGCACCAGTGTATGTTTTGTTTTATTTATTTATTTTTTTTATGTTAATCTCATTTAATTACGTTTTTTTATATATATAACGTTTTAATGTTTTTTTATCATATTAATATTATTATAATTATTTTATTATTATTGTTGTTATTATCATTTTATATTATTATTATTACATTATTACTATTGTTATTATTATTATGTTATTATTATTATTTTTATATTATGTTATTATTATTATTAATATTATTATTGTTATCATTATTTTATTGGGTATGCTAACATTATTTTTATTATTATATTAATATTGTTATTACTATTATATTATTATAATTATGCTAAATTATTATCGTTGTTATTATTATTATTATTTTGTTCTTATTATTATTATTATTAATATTATTAATGTTGTTATTATTGTCATTACTAATCTTATTATTATTATTATTATTATTATTATTATTATAATTATAGTTGTTACTATTATTATCATTATTATTACTCTGGCAATCACTTGTGCTTTGTTAGGGGTTTTTCATCAACTTATATTTGTTTTTGGTAGGTTCAGGATTTTAGGACCCGTGCAGGGCATTTCCGAGAGAGCGCCATCGCTGCGCCTTGTTTCCGAGGTTCTGCCGTCTCCACGCCTTAGTTTCGAGGTGAGCGTTTCTCCCCGACGCTTGGTTTCGCATGCTCTAGTGAGTTTTTGTATGTGTCTGAGTCCTTCATATCTATTATGCAGAGTGTTGGACTTTATCACGTGGCTTCAGACACACGTCGTGTCATCGCGCCTTGGTTCCAAGGCCGTTTTACGGTCGCGCTTGGATCTTGAGGTAGGTCTCCCTTTTCACTCTTCTTTAAATTTAGAATTTATATATTCCTTGAATTTTTATTAAGTTTTAGTAAATTAAAAAGTATTATTAAGGAGTTATCTATAGTTTGGTGATCTGCTGATGATAAAAGCTGTTTTAATTCTAGCGTTTCATTAAAAGCGTTTTCTTGGATTTAATTGTGTGCTTCCATGGTAGTGTTGCTAGATGGTTCCTCCTGAATAATGAAAGACATGTTGAATTGGGTTTTGAAATGTTTTTGGCATGTGTAAATTAGTAGATATATTGTTTATGGAAATGGTGTTTTCTGAGAACCTTGATTAGAGAAAACGTCGTGTGACCCTTTGAAATTGTTTTTGGAAACTTCATGTGTGGTTCTTGGTTGATGAAATATGTTTTCTTTTGTTGTGTGAACACAAGTTTGGATTTCATTTAAGAAATAGTATTCCTTAAAAAGGGGATTAAAGGCCCGTTTGGCTCTTGATGAAAGTGGGGTGCATTTTGATATTAGAAGATAACTCTACTTGTGAAACAATTGTGTTCCAGGGTTGATATGCTGATTTGGGTTTCTTAAGCAACGTTCTAAGTGTGTTTTTGGTTTTCAATGAAATGGCGTGTGTCATCTCTCTTTAAAAATGCTTTAGTCTTAAATGATCAAAATGAAAGTGACATGACGGCCCGGTTGGCACTTTCTCAAATGTGAAGTGATTATATATATATATATATGTATATATACGTACTTGTGAGGGCATTTCTATAGGGGGACTTCCCTTCGAGGGTTGTCGTGTAGCGATGTCCGTGTAAGGGGTTGGCAAGTGCGGTGAGATGAGTCACGCGTGCGAGGGTCTCCCACTTACACAGTGTTACTAAAACCACCATGGGTTCCTGGGCGTCTTGTAGATTATCGAGTGACGGTTTCTTGCTAACCCTGATTAGACGGGTTGGTACCCCCTGGAGTTGTAGACAGGCCAGGAGGGATGTGCCACTGGTTGGCTATTAGGGCGGCTAGTTGGTTATTGACTATGGAGTACCACGCCGGCAGGTAGTCTGAACCCGAGTACGTCCAGGGGTTTTCTAGGGATGTTCAAGGGTGGTTTTGAAATCAAAAATGAAAAGGGAATTTTAAAGAGGAGATTTTGTTTTGGGTTGTGTTTTATTTGTTTGGTCCTTATGCTGACTGTTTTTGATGAAGGCGCTTTTATTGATGTTGCTTCGATTTGATGTTGGGTTTGGCTTTGTGTTTTATATATCGCTTAGGAAATGCCTCCCAGAAAGGTCTCTAAGGATTCGGATAAGTCATGCCTTGTTTTTGGTCCTCCTCAGACTTTGCCTATTCTCCATGGTGATCAGGGTCCGTTAGAGGCAGTGAAATGGCTCGAGGAAGTGGAGCGTGTCTTTAGAACGTTGGGAACTCCCGATAATGTTAAGGTTCGTGCAATTATGAAGATGTTCGGGGGTCCAGCTCTGGACCAGTGGAAGGTGGTTGCCCCACCATCGACGCAAGGAAAAATAACGTGGGATGTCTTTAAAATAGTTTTCATCCAATGGTTTGTACCTGAGGAAGTGAAGCTGGAGAAAAAGAGGGAACTTGTACATATTCAACAGGGCCAACAGACGGTGAGGGCATATGTTGACCATTTCAACCAACTAATTCCCTTTTCTCCAGATGTAGCGTCCCATGAACTCATGAAGGCCTCTCTTTTCACTGGGGGTCTTCGTCCAGAGATCAAGGATCGATTCCTCCCTTCTAAAGACCTTTGTTTCGAGAAGCTGGTAGAGGAAGCATTCTTGGCTGAGTTGGTTTCCGGTGTGCGGGTGGTTAATACTCCAGCGTCCCCTTTTGTTCGTAAGAGTTTCCTCTCTGGTGAGGAAAAGGTGCCAGAGATACCTGTTCCTAAGGAGTTATCCCCTTTGGTCCCAGCTTCCAGTTCATCGGATCGTTCGATGGTATGCTTTCAGTGTGGCCGTTTCTGGCATTTAAAGTCGTCTTGTCGCAACCCTCCGAAGACGTGTCATCGTTGTGGTTGTCTGGGTCATCTGGAGAAGTTTTGCAAGAAGCGTCGCTTGAAGAGGAAGCTGTGATGGGAGAATGTCAGTACCTGACTGTGAGGCAGAAGATGCTTCAGCCATCAGAGACCCAACCACAGGTCTTGGGGTGAAGCTCGCGCACAGTCAGGAGTCCCCAGGGGTGTAAAGCCTTGGTCCAGGTTTTGTGTTCCGTGTTAGCAGTAGAACAATAAAGATATTTTAGTACTTGTTTTTCTGCTGTTAAGTTTTGACGATATTGTTTGTTCATTGTTCTATGATAACCCAAATAGTCTGGTCTATGTGGATGTGTTGTTTTTAAATCGTGTGTCCTTCTTAAAAGTGTGTTTGACCCTTGTGTGGGTTGACCTCGTTTTAGTTATGTTGTCGATATGGTTATGTTTTGTGGACTTCGGTGGATCATGTCTCCAATTTGATGTTGGTTAAATGTCTTTCTATGGGTTTTCCCTGGTGTTGAAGGATGTTGACTCTTGTTGAGGATTCAATGTCTCGACGGAGGTGTTGTTTTAATCGTGCTATAAGAGTAGGTTTGAATCGGTTGGGAGTTCCCGCGTCGACCCCCCTTTACTAGGGTTTTTTATTTAAATGTACAACTTTTCTACACAAGTTGAGCTCTTGTGGTGGGGAGAACCCTTCGTGTTCTCCCCTCAACCTCGGACCTCAATTTTCTCTTGAATTGGTCGGGTGTGACATGTGTAGAGTAAGGTCATCCTCGATATTATCAATTCTCTCCGGTTCCTTTAGTTCCGTTGGGGCATGGACTTAATTTTTGACCAAATTTTGGCCTGGTGACTTTCTGGGGGCAGAAAGTGTCTGTGGTGGGGAGAATTGTCACACCTCAACCGCAGACGTCCGTAATTTTTTTCTCCTTTCTTGGTCCCAGTTTAATTTTTTTTTGAAGATTAATTGTGATTGATGGTTTCGCACTGGTGCGCGGTCATCGCATCGCTAGCGGTGACCGTGCGTTCGGCCCGGGTGACGATGTGTCCACCCGGCGTTTTAAATATTAAAGTTTTTACGTTGACTTTTTATTATTATTACTATTTGAGTTGCGTTACTATTATTGTAGTTATTTTCCGTGTATAAGTATATATATATATATGTCTATATATCGGTATATATATACATATGTATATACTTTAATACGTTATGTTTATATATGTATATATATATATATATATAATGTATTTATGTGTATATGTTTATATATAGGTATATATGTATATATGTTTAGGTATGCGTATATATATACGTGTATTTTGATTATAATAATTATTATTAAAATTAAATATCTTTTATTTATTATCATTATTCTATTATTATTATTATTATTATAAAGTTTTATTATTATCATTACTATTAATATTATTATAAATTTTGTTTACCATTTTTATAAAGTTTATTATTATTATTATAAAGTTTTAATATTATTATTAATATAACGGTTTGTTATTATTATTATTATTATTATTATATTCATATATATATAAACTTAAGCTAAACTCTAACCCTAATCCCTTTCTCCGCCGCCACCTTCCCCTCTCTCTTACCTTCTCTCTCTCTCCCTTCCTCCCCTGTTATTCTCCCCCTCCGGTTTCGGCCGACCCGCACCCAGCCGCGCCTCCCCTGCATGTTTGCCGGAAGCCTCCTCCCGCTCCGGCCAGCGGCGTCTCCGGCCAGTCCGCAACGTCCGGCGACCCTGCTACTCACGGCCGCCTCGCCGCACCACCGCTCCAGTGCGCCGTCCGCCGCACCGGCTCGCCGCCCTCCACAGCTCCACGCAGCCCGCGCCGTCCCTGGACCCATTTCCCGTCACCGCAACCCCCCGCCTGCGTCCTCCGCCCCCGCATCTCGCCTCCATTCCTGCTCTCCCTCTCCCTACCCCGCTGTCCCGGCTCCCCTGCGCCGGCCTCCCCAGCTCCACCAACATCCCACCGCCCTGGCCCCTTCGCCCGCGCGACACCCGGCTTCAGCCCCCTCTAGCCCGCTGCCCCCCCCGGCGGCCCTCTCCTTCAGCGCCGACCCCCCATCCCTGGCTCTCGCCCCGGCGTCCCGACACCCCCGCTAAGCCCGACCTCCGGTGCACCCTCCTCCCGTCCCGCTCACCCTAGCGCCGCCCCGCCCCGGCCTTCCTGCGCTCTTCCCGGCAACCCCTGCCCTGCGCGCGACCCCTGTCCGGCTCGCTGCCGCACCCCGCACTCTCCAGCTGTCGTCCCGCCCCTAGCCGCAGTCGTCCGGCGACCCCGCTGCGTGCTCCCTCCCCCTCCCGCACCAGTGTACGTTTTGTTTTATTTATTTATTTATTTTTTTTTTTGTTAATATCATTTAATTACGTTTTTTTATATATATTACGTTTTAATGTTTTTTTTATCATATTAATATTATTATAATTATTTTATTATTATTATTGTTATTATCATTTTATATTATTATTATTACATTATTACTATTGTTATTATTATTATTATGTTATTATTATTATTTTTATATTATGTTATTATTATTATTAATATTATTATTGTTATCATTATTTTATTGGGTATGCTAACATTATTTTTATTATTATATTAATATTGTTATTACTATTTTATTATTATAATTATGCTAAATTATTATCGTTGTTATTATTATTATTATTTTGTTCTTATTATTATTATTATTATTAATATTATTAATGTTGTTATTATTGTCATTACTAATCTTATTATTATTATTATTATTATTATTATTATTATTATAGTTGTTACTATTATTATCATTATTATTACTCTGGAAATCACTTGTGCTTTGTTAGGGGTTTTTCATCAACTTATATTTGTTTTTGGTAGGTTCAGGATTTTAGGACCCGTGCAAGGCATTTCCGAGAGAGCGCCACCGCCGCGCCTTGTTTCCGAGGTTCTGCCGCCTCCGCGCCTCAGTTTCGAGGTGAGCGTTTCTCCCCGACGCTTGGTTTCGCATGCTCTAGTGAGTTTTTGTATGTGTCTGAGTCCTTCATATCTATTATGCAGAGTGTTGGACTTTATCACGTGGCTTCGGACACACGTCGTGTCATCGCGCCTTGGTTCCAAGGTCGTTTTACGGTCGCGCTTGGATCTTCAGGTAGGTCTCCCTTTGCACTCGCCTTTAAATTTAGAATTTATATATTCCTTGACTTTTTATTAAGTTTTAGTAAATTCAAAAGTATTATTAAGTAGTTATCTATAGTTTGGTGATCTGCTGATGATAAAAGCTATTTTAATTCTAGGGTTTCATTAAAAGCGTTTTCTTGGATTTAATTGTGTGCTTCCATGGTAGTGTTGCTAGATGGTTCCTCCTGAATAATGAAAGACATGTTGAATTGGGTTTTGAAATGTTTTTGGCATGTGTAAATTAGTAGATGTATTGTTTATGGAAATGGTGTTTTCTGAGAACCTTGATTAGAGAAAACGTCGTGTGACCCTTTGAATTTGTTTTTGGAAACTTCATGTGAGGTTCTTGGTTGATGAAAAATGTTTTCCTTTGTTGTGTGATCACAAGTTTGGATTTCATTTGAGAAATGGTATTCCTTAAAAAGGGGATTTAAGGCCCGTTTGGCTCTTGATGAAAGTGGGGTGCGTTTTGATATTAGAAGATAACTCTACTTGTGAAACAATTTTGTTCCATGGTTGATATGCTGATATGGGTTTCTTAAACAACGTTCTAAGTGTGTTTTTGGTTTTCAATGAAATGGCGTGTGTCATCTCTCTTTAAAAATGCTTTAGTCTTAAATGATGAAAATGAAAGTGACATGATGGCCCGGTTGGCACTTTATCAAATGTGAAGTTATTATACATATATATGTATATATACGTACTTGTGAGGGAATTTCTACAGGGGGACTTCCCTTCGAGGGTTGTCGTGTAGCGATGTCCGTGTAAGGGGTTGGCAAGTGCGGTGAGATGAGTCACGCGTGCGATGGTCTCCCACTTACACAGTGTTACTAAAACCACCATGGGTTCCTGGGCGTCTTGTAGATTATCGAGTGACGGTTGCTTGCTAACCCTGATTAGACGGGTTGGTACCCCCTGGAGTTATAGACAGGCCAGGAGGGATGTGCCACTGGTTGGCTATTAGGGCGGTCAGTTGGTTATTGACTATGGAGTACCACGCTGGCAGGTATTCTGAACCCGAGTACGTCCAGGGGTTTTCTAGGGATGTTCAGGATTGCCCATGGTTATTGCTGATAACTTCTGGTTTATTTCTGCTTGCACTTGGTTTTCCTTTCTTGTTTACCTTTTCTTTCACTTGTTTTCCCTACTTGTTTACTTTCAGTCATCCTTCACAGCCTATACTGTTAGACTTTGGAAAAATGGTTCTCAAATGAAAATGCTTTACTTTCTTTGGGTAAGATTTGGAAATGTAACACTTTGCTTTTCAGAATATGTTTAAAACTGATGAAAGGGAATTAACTTTCAAAAAGGAATAAGGGAAATGTCTCGTGTTTGATTTTCAAGTAAAGCATTATGAAAACATACTTTTATACATTAAAGTTCAAACCTGGATTATGTAGATTCTTTATTTACTGGCGGTGCATTGGGATTTGTTGTGGGGCTCACCTACTCAGTACTTTTGTGCTCACGCCTATCTTTTACCCTTTTCAGTTGCAGGTTCCTTGTGTTCAGGTTCTCCTGCTTGAGTCGCTCAGTGTGGGAGCGACGTTGGTTGTAGTTGGGTGGTGACCCGCGAGGTCACATGGAGGTATGTCTTGGTGTAGTTGTTTATGTCTTTAGTGTTTGTCAGTTTGTTTAGTTTATATTCATTCTTTCGATCCTGTTTTTAGCTTGGGCTGAAATCGTTCCCAACGATTAAAGTTTCAATGCCCGACACTTGTTGCCATCCCGGGGGGATCGGGAATGCCCCTCGGGACTTGCCGCGGACCGGATCGGGTGACCGGTTCAGGGTCGACCCGGGATGGTTCGTGACAATGGTATCTCATCACTTGGACATAAAATTAACATCAATAAGGATATAAAAGAATATATCCCAACATAATAAGATAAAAAACTAAAAGACATAACATGAATAAGTATTTTAAAAAGTATAGGGTGAAATGTTCCCTTACTGATTTGGTAACTTACGAAACATACAACATATGAAAGAAGGACCATAATGTGTTGATGTAAATACACATAAATAAAATTATATTACAAAAATAGTAGAATCATGGGAATTACATACACCACTCAAAGGCGATAGTGACAAATATTGCTTGAATCACACATGAATAAAACTGAGATAAAAACCCCTTACTCATTGTAATAAATCGAGTTGTATAACAAAAATATAATAAGAACCAAATTAATAACATAATACAATGAATATAAAGAGAATAGTGATAATATATTTCAAAAGTTAGTACACAATAAACAACATGAAATAAATAAGTGGCGAACAATGGAAATCTCACAGAATTAAAAGTGAGATAAGAATTCCCTTACCACGTGTCCGACTTGACTCACTCGTATGTTACTTGTTCATCCTGAATGGTAAAATTAAATTAATTTAAACTTTATTAATAGTATTTTTCAATTTTATTATTACTTTTATATCCCTTATTACCTTACTATAACAATTATTTAATTATTTGAGTTCATAATTGACATTTTGTCGATGTTCGGAACTTCAGTCAAAAATAAACTTGTTATAATTAGGAATTTTCCATGTGGTCAAGAGTCCATGATATCTGGAATGGTATTCCTCATTTATATTTCATATAAATCATATATATCGAGTATATAAATGTATTTATAATAGTATGTAACATTTGTAGATAAGAAATGAAATCCACCGTTCATGGAGACGGTAAGCTGTACGTAAGCCTGAACGCTACTGTCATTTCTATTTCATATTTTAATTAAATGAAAAAACGTGATTCATAGGTATATTATAATTTAATAATAATATTTATTTCATATATGTTACATATGTTCATAAATTATATCCTTTATATGTTCCACGTATGGCATGAACAAGACATATCACTTTGAGGGGGCGGTAGTCCGCACTTCCTAAAATGAAATTATCATGTTTACCTATTATGGAAACCATAAAGGTAGAAAATAAATGAAAAATAAAGAATCATAAGAAAAACATATACATAATACATATCATATATAAATACAGTGTCATCTAAATGGCCACCATGAGAGGTGGTAGGAGATAACTGAACAACCATCATTGCGTGAGGTAGTAGTTTTCCATCCACAGACACATTATGTTCCTCTCCCATTAGATGTATGTGTGTGTAAGTGTAGCTGGAATACATCCCATAACAAAATCCTAGTATATTTTAGATACTGTTTTTGTTACAAAATAAATGATTAAAAATAGTTTAGTGGTTGGAGAAGAAAAATAAAACAAAAGAATCTAAGAGAAGACATTATCTTTAAATCTGGTAACTCCCCTTGGTTTGAACCAAAAGGGTTTCTTGAAGTTAATTATGCCTAAGGTAAGGCTTCTAGGATAAGTAGAGGGATATTGGGAGATTATATAAGTAGATTGTGGACATGAAAAAGGGCATTAGAAGTGTGATAAAGGGGTATAAAGTGGGGTCTTTTTATAAGGGTGGGGAGGTCCTCTTTTGGAAAGCTTGATAATATTATTTTATTATAAAATAATTTTCGGTTTCTAAGGGTTCAAAAATAATTAATGTCAAATATAAGGTGGCCCATTTTATAGATAAAATCATCCAACAATAATTCGACAAGTGTTGGATATTTTTTTAAACTTTGTCTTCTTATTTTTTTAAATTATTCAATAATGACTTAAACACTGCATCATCATTGTGTCATAAGTAATTTAATTTATTTGATGTCTACAATTATTTAATAATTTCCATGATGTAGGAAATATTTTTAAAATTATAATAAATATTTATAGTAAAAAATATAATTTATATAACATAATGTAAAAATTGTTTTATTAAAACAATATATGTTTGTGACATTTTTACTTTTACATTAAATAAAAAGTTATTAATGTCATTATCATACCCGACTAGCTCCATGGGGCCCCCAAATTGACCCATGGATTTTATTTTTTTCCATGACTCATAAACTAAGTTTAGAACATGTGTCCATGTATTTTTATATTTGTATAATAATATTTTTACCTTAAATTACCCTATTTACCTTTAATCGAGGTTAATAAAACTCAAAATTTACTATTCACCAATAATTATTTTCATCCCCTTGAACCAAATTTTACTCACTAATGAAATCCATGTATGTCGGATTTTTGAAATTCATTTCATAGAAGCGGTAAAATTTCATTTAAACAAAAAAAATAGTTTTTAACAACTACTTAGTGGTTTCACTATTCATCAAAAACAGATGTTTTTCAGAAAAATTCCAAAACATGACCCTAAGCTATATTTTATATTCCTAATTAAAATATGATTTCCATTTTACCAAATTTAAAACAATTAAATTGCATTAATTAATTTTATAATTAATTTCTGCTTTCAAAATAAATAGCGTGTTTTTATGAAACAATATCTATCAAAAGATTGACACTTGTTTATGTCCAATTTAAAAGTGAAATTAATTCCAATGGCCACCATTGGAATAAATGGTAATAATATATTATAATTACACTTTAAACCCAATTAAAAATATAATCTAGAAATATAAATAAATTAAATTAAAAGGAATTTTTGAATGAAAAGAAAACATGTTTCAGTATTCATTAAAAAAATGATTTTTATCGGAAAAATACAAAAAAATTACATAAAGTATAATATGATGTCTTGATTACAAAGAAGGATTTAATTTTTTATATCATATAAAATATATAAATAAGTATATTTAAAAATGGTTCTCCATCAAAAATCATTTAATCTACCTTTTAAAGAATATTAGAATATTTATGCTTAAAATTGGATTAATTCACATTTTAAGCCTTTAAGATTTATTAGATAAATGTAAAAAAAAACATGTATAATCATATTTTAGTTATTTCTATTCATTCCCGCCATTACAATGGCTAGGTTTTAACTAACATTTAAAATAATATTATTATATTATTAGTGTGAAACGTAAGATTTCAAAGAAACTCATTCGTTGCGTATCGGGTACGCTATCAAACATAGCAACCCCTTTAATGTAAAATTAATATTTAATTCACAAATATAAATAAATATGAAAATGTCATATTCCTTATTTACCTAGGATGTTACATCAACCCATTAAATAAATCATAACAGAAGACGTCAAACTATACTAAATCTCTAAAACAACAATGGATAAGATTATTGACCGTCTTCTCCATAAAGATCTCATAAGCTGCCTGACTGTAGTTAATTGAAAACAATTCCTTATCCCAGATAAAGGCTATCAGATGAGTCAAATCCAAATATAAACCAGCTACATACCACCTTTAATAAAATAAATGGCTAAGGAAACACTTCCCCCTAGCACTGTATTGGTGGCTTCACATGCCACAACTACTTTTTTCATAGAAGAGTCCATAACTAATCCCTTATAGAACACAACATGCTCAAAGACACAAAACATATTACCCCAAAAATCACACATTTAAAAATTCCAAATTACCCTCTCATAGATTAGAACTCCCAAATCATTACACGAATTGTATGTGTACTACTCCTTTTATATAGAGTACCTAAGGATAATTTCTGAAAACAATAATGAATATATCTAAGAAAAATCTAATAATTAGATTCATCAACACCATGAACATGAATGGATCCATTTTCACACATTATTTTACACAGAATAACTCATAATTTACAAAATAATAGTGGAAATAATTCTCTTATATATCCCCATAATTTACATGCCTCAGCTTATATCCGTAACAAAAATCGATTTTAATAAACCAACATCCTCCCTTAATTTGATTGAATAAATCGTCAATCGCAGGAAGAGAATATCAAATAATTATATTCACCTAGTTGATGTAATTATAATTAATAAAAATCCAAACACATCTATCATCATTCTCATTGAAAGAACTAGTTCACCCATTGTAACACAGTTTGACAAAAAAACATTACCGCAATAGACAATTTAGCTATTATCATAGTTATTTAAAATCAAAATGTTACATTCAATATAGAGATATTAACATTGGATACATTCCAAGATATAACTTCATTTTATAATTGATCTCCCATGGACGGGGTAACACTATAACCTCATCCAGAGATGCATCAAGGTACACTTCCACAACCCTTGGAAAGTGTCACTATTTAACCTCTGATGAACATAGCATGAGATCATCCATCAAATATGACAAGTGTAGAACATGGATCATACCCATATGAGGGTCTTAATTTACATCATACATTTCAACATCTCCATCATACTTATATAAAACAACTATACTTAGTAACCAATCCATGAGGGCATGTACCAAATACAATTATTATATGATGAATAAGATGTCATATGTATGTATCTATAAACATAGGAAATATCCCTCAGAGTGGTTCTTTCTCATAGACAGATCATAACCTCTACATACATCATAAAATTGAGCTCAACCTCATAATGGTCTAGTCAACACCATGTCAATCATACACATATCTACTTCAATAAGAAAATCATGGATGAGGGCAAGTGATATAAAGGATTTCAAAACTCCTATATCAAAAAAATTACAAACCCATGTAAAAAAATAATAATTTCGTGCCCTAAACAAATACTGGTACATCTGTCACAAGAAGGAGTTAATAATTTTATGGACCACAAATAGTTTCGCTGCTTCTTTGACCCCGATGAAGAACAAACCCATGGTTACACTCTTCTCTCTAAGGATGTGAAAAATTTCAAAGATGTACACTTCCTGCCTCTTATCATATTTTTTGACCCCAAACTGGGTAACCCTATATTTGAAATCTCGACTAAGGCATCCCATGTAAAGATACATGAAGTTAGAAAAATCCCACAAGTAGACTTCTCAGATAGGTTGGTCACTCTAACTACTAAAGACATCACCATCAATAATAATAAAATATTTTTAATCCTTTTTCATAGGTATGGATGCCACCCCCTGAGTTATGTGTGATATTGATGGATGAAACCTACCCGAGGCTGGAAGAGAACTCTTTTTTCCAATAAATTGGGATCCATATACCACATCTCTACATCATGAGAAATGTGGGAAACTCCCCTCCTGTGATGATCCAGTTTTCTCCACCATCCAATCAATAACCTCGACTAACTCGATCACCTTGAGATTTGTGTTAAATATAAATAGGATGACCTAGAGTTGGATCATTGGATGAAAATACCCCTTTAAATTCATTTCCCTAGACACCTCATATTGAATCAGTTATGAAGGATATCACAAAAGGTTGTTGAAATAGATCCAGAACATTTGTAAATTTGATGTCCACTGCCAAGGGGTATGAATCTTTTAGAGACTGGCTGCTCCAACAGTCAAGGAAAGAAACTATGATCAATAAAATTCTTTTTAATTTCTCCCCTAATAATATAGAATCATCATGACCCCCATTGAATGAGAACCATTGAAGTATAACTCCTCCAAAAAGAATCATTAGAGCCTAAAAAACCATATGATCCTTTCAAGAATGGGTCCGACTAAAATTAAATGAAACCACCTCCAAAACGTCTTAATTGAATAAATATAAAAGGGATAATGACATATTATATAAACACTACTATGGAATCCAACAATTGTCCTCCTCCATGTGTCTTAATCATTAAACTACACATTTCAGGGATCTTTAAGATAATTATATTAAACATCGTTAGTAGAACCTGTTGAGGACATTGACCTATAAACATTTCTATGAAAAGAAATAATTGTGAGACCACATATACCTAGAATATATAATATTTAACATTATTTAATTAAATTTTTCATTATATTTTTCTAATTTTATATTTTCACATTTTTTACCCATTTCAAACAAAGGCACATAGAAGAATAATGAATGGTCCTTCTCTATGTATCTACCTCAAATCCTGTATCACATAATATAGTGGGCTCAGTAAACTAAATGTTTTATTAATCAGACAATAGGGGTCCATAAATACAATTTTCTCTAATATTCATTCATGTTTACAATGATTAATAAACTAATCTTACATCATTGACCTACCAAACCTTAAAACCACACATGTTCCTAATTCAAAACCATATATTATCCCTCTAAATTAACCTTTAAAACCACTCAATGGGGAGCACCTATCACAAAATATTACACCTTATATTCATTCATTAACGGAATGTAGATGGCGGCTGCTCAAGTTCCACAACCACTAAGCCCAATGTTAGAGACTAGCATCGAGTGTATTATACTCATACATACGTGAGGCATTATCATATAGCATAAAATGATGAAGGGAGATAATATAGATTTATCAATCAAAACCATATCAGTCATATATATATATATAAATTAATCAAATTGGAAAACATGAAATTTAATACAGTACTATAGAAATTGAAATGAATACTATAATTAAAAACGGTAAAAATGATAGTGACTACGAAGCCCAAAAATGTCCAGAAACCCACGAACAAGTAATATAAATCATGATTTCCAACTGACTCCATAAATCCTAAAATGATATTTTTTATTCATCATGTTATAATAGTTGTACACTTAGTAGGATACTCCCCGTGACCACTTCTAAAAATGATAATTAAAATAAGATAAATCGCAATGAAGAATACATAAAATAACTATTCTCCTAATTATGGGAACTATGTTACAATCCTCATATTTTATAACACTCACAATGTATCTAATACAATAGATAATACAATATAATAATGAAACATCAAGGCTACCCCGATCCCACTTCCCCATTATTTTTCTACTCTTCCCTAATTTTTCATGTAATGATCAATCTCTCTGCAATGTAGTCCATCCTAAAGGCAACTAAGAAAGGGATCACAACATGAGCCTCAAGAATCACATCATCCCATCCACATATCCATATACACTAACAAATTTATATTTGGGAGAAACAAAAAACATTTTGACATTTATCATATATCAGGCATTATACCTCAAGCCATTGTAGCTCATACATAGGGTATGTACCTTAATCCATCGTAACCAATATATATCATACATATAATGCCCTTTGGATAATATATTTTTTAATTCATGTGTGTCAAATAACAGAAATATATTACCTCCCATTGGAATGTTGTTGAAAATACTCCCCCAGACTACACTACGTGTCATTAACCCTTACCAACAAGAGTCGGGATTCATATGAAATCAATGAAAAAATTGGATTTAATATAGCTCACGACCACACTATGGGAATAACCAACAATTAGAATCAATTGTATATAATGTCTCTCAGACTACCGACTACCACATCTAAATCAAAATATCTAATAATCACACTATCACTTAGAAATACCAAATATATTTACATATTTTAATTTTATAATTTCACTCTATTAATTAATTTATTCATTAATTACCCATTAACAATTTTTCTTTTCATTCAAGCATAATCATTACCATGCTCATGGTTTCATAATATGAACACATATTCATAATATGAATTCAATAAACACCAACTCATGGGATAATATTTATAAAATCAACATAATCATCAATCCATAATCCATGTAATCAATATAAAGAATCATATGCAACAACCAAGAAGAAACATGAAACCAATTACTACATACTACCTCAGGAAGTGGGGAGTTGAATGTTGATAAATCAATAACATCATGTATAATCCATTAAAAAATTCATAATGGATCATCCCATCATCACATCAATATGTAAGACAAATTTCAACCCATTCCTTTATCTGTAGATTCATCCCTATCAACCTCATGCATATCCTAGGGAAACCAATCTTTAGAGGAACCGAATTCATCTACATCATCGATTACTCAATTATATACCACATAATTCAAGCTAGATTATTATAATATAGGGTCATATCACCTATGAAATTTGAAACAAACAATTACAACTTATAGATAAATATATACCCCAAATCATGGAATAAAACATTTACAGGAAAAGGATCTGTCACATATCAAAACTGATTTCCCCCAGACTTATCAAGAATATAGTAAAATCATTCTATACAAATTATAATTTACAAACAAATGATATTTATTCAATATATAATTATCCAAATCATTATTCGTATGTCACAACTATTGGAATCATAAGGAATCATGATATGAGATGATATCAAAATCTAAACATACACATAGAATTTGAATAATTTTCATAAATCTAGGAGAAGTATCATTGTCAATTTTCATTCCTTTTATTTGTTATCAACAATAAAAAATGACCCAAATTGTTTTTCAATTAAATTAATCACTTGGTATATAATTTTCAATTAAATATGTGTGTTACATGAATTATTTACCATCAAATTCTATGAGCTATCATATTACAAAGATGCTTCTTCTTTAAATAATCTAAAACAATTAAATATAAATTAATTTCATGTTTTTTATCATTACCAAATTCAATATTCTACAAACGTCATAAGAACATGATAATAATGAATAGAAAAGATAAGACATTATCTTGCATGTCATGAGGATAACTACAATCAGAATATAAAGAACGTCAGCATGTGATCTCTAACAAATTTTTTATTAATATTATTCAATAAATCATTAAATTAATAATATTTCAACAAAAATTGATAAAACATGATCAATTTATGTTACTATGTAAATAAATATAGAAGTAATGAATCCCCTACCTAAAATCTGTCAATATTATTCATTTGAGAACTAACCAATATTGCAGATCATTGATTAGATATACAATGAGGGAACTAAGTTCCCCTTAATTCTTCATTCCACAACTAAACTAACAAGAACCGATAAAACAGATTAGAAAAGCACAGATCAAGTTTCATAGAATAGTGAGAAAAAATGAGATCAAGTGACACTGATTTGGGAGAACACACTAAAAATTGCAAAAAAAAATGCAGTATGGATAAACAGGGATGGATGATGGAATCCAAGAATCTACCCCCAATGTAAGGAATCAAAAACACCTTGTAATAATGTCTCTGATAGATTTTATAATGATAGAATGCATAGTTTTAATGGAAAACTCATTCCACTATAGCCTTTATAGAAATGCTACATATGTAATTTACATGGGATGTACCCCATTTTCATTTCATGTAATTATTGTACTTTATATATCACCAGAAATTTCATCTCCTTGATGTGTTTAGTCTTGAATATTTACACCTCCTGTATAATCTCATGAACTGACATCAAAATCTATAAATAACTTTCAGACTATGAAATGAAATTAACCAAGCCCTGAACATTGAATACACAACGCGAAAAACATAAAAGACATGTATTTACCATACTTCCAAATTTTTGTTGTCGAACCATTAAGGACTCACTCCACAACACCATTGAGCACCATGAGCATAAAAAATTAATAAATGGTCAGACTACATGGATCTGAGCCCATATACATCTTTTGGAGAAAAAGATGATATTTTGGATGAAATTTATTAAAGGATTAAATTCTCCTCAAAAGGTATATATATTTCATTAGGTTACTAAAATGTATTGTAAAGTTAGTCCTCATATAGAGGGAAATAATTCTATAAAATATTATCTTATTTTAATCATTGACAATGAATTAATGGCCTTTTTCAATCTATATTGATTTATGATTTTTAAACATTTATTTTCTTAAGAACATTCACCTTATTCTAGAAAATTTTCTCTATCAACCTCCATTATTATTTTGATATTAGATTTTCATCCGTGTTTATATTTTTAAATCCCATTAATTTCTTCTAAGTTGGTAACCATGTTAGGTGATATTCGAGAAAACCTTCATATTTTAATTTCCCTCTTTTCATGAATATATTTTACTGATTTTTTTTGTTTTTTATTAAAAAAAAGTTATTTTAAAATATCAAATCCATTATTATAAACAATAATTTCAAATTATTTGATAATCTTTGTTAATGATAGAATTTAATATCCTTATATTTTAAAATAATACTATATTCGATAAAATATACAACACATAAAAATGTGCTTAAATTAAACATAAAATATTTGTATTTTAATTTGACTTATAGAACAATGACATTAAATTCATGGATATGAATAGATATTTCCAAATTATGAAATAAATTATATGGTTATAGTATATTAAAATGTATTGATAAATGTTTTAGAAATAAGCACTCAATTTTTAAAAATTAAATTTTGTACTTCAAAAAAATATTTTCAAAAGAAATGTTTAAAATTGAATTTATTAGAAATGTTATATGTAATGTAAAAAATATTTATAAAATATTTTTATTAAAAATTCTTTAATTTTAAAAACATGTATATAAAAATTATCATTGGGTAAGATTTTTTAAATTTTTCTAAAAGGATTTATTTATCTATATATATTGAAAAAATAATAATTTCTCTAAAAATGTTATTTATTTACATTAAAAGATATATTTTTATTTTTCATTAACATTAATGTAAAATATTTCTTAAATAATTAGATATAATTTAATTTATTTCATATTTTTATTTATGATTTATTATAATTTTATAAGTATATTTTAGATATATGAATCGCATTTTTTGAAATAATGGTTTTCTTTTCCTTCATAAATTCTATATTAATATACATAATTTTGACTTATTGGAGTATAATAATGAAAAATTTATCACATTTATTAAATTATTATTATTATATTTTTTAAATTGGACCCTTTTATATATGATCATTATGAATAGTAATTGTAGTGTGTTTCTTTCTCCTCAATATGAGAATATTGGGTAATCGTAGTTAAAAATAAAATTATTTGGTCTAAAAAACTGTACATATTTATTATAATATATTTTCTCACTGGGGTTAATCCATACTAATATAATATTCTTTTATCAATAAATTGTGTTCCAATTTTCATGGAAAATGATTTACTTATTATTTTATATAATGGAAAATATTAAATGTCATAATATTCATTTTAAAATATCAATTATATATTAAAAATTTGATGAAAATATGTTTTTTATTAGTATTATTATTTATTTGTATCATAATTAACTTATATTTATTATGGAAATTCATTTTAAATTGCTAGGGATCAAATAAATCCATTAAATTATTTGGAAACTTTGATATAGTGCATGTGAAATCAATTGAAAAATCAAGTAAATAGTTTTTGAAAGTAATTTTTTATGATTTATAGTGTTCCATAATTTTTATAGATATATTTAATATATTATGGATGTTTTAAATTTTAACATTTAAATTATATTAATATAATGATAACTCAAATGTCAATGTTAATTTATAGTTCCCAGAAGAGACATTGATGATATATTATAAGAAACAATTATCTTATTAAATGATTGAAACTTTATAGAAACACTATAATCACCAATGTGAATGGGATTTGGTTAAAAATAACATAAATAGATTATTATTTTTTGTAATTTTCCCTTTTATAGTAACTATCATGACCCATAAATAGTTAATATCATTAATGTCATGGTAATTTTCAAATGGGATATAATTGGTTCAAAATAATTAGATAACGGGGAACAAATAATAAAAAACTTGTCCCGATTTTACTTAATGATAGGATTTAAACTAATACACCTAATATTATATATATATATATATATATATATCAATGTTTCATTTGAAATTAATTTTTATTCATTTAATACCTTATGTAATTCAAAGAGAACCGCTCTCCTCACATATAAAAGGGAACCTCCTCTTCTCTATTCCTCACAAATTTTGAGAAATATGTTTCTGAAAATCCCCCAATAAAATTAAACTACAAAAATCCATACAAATTTTCTAGATGTAAAAATTTTGATTTAATATTAACAATATAGAGAATAAGGTATAACAAAGTGGTGGTTATCCAAAGAAGAGGCATACATTATAAATCAATGATTCTGTTTTATTTATTATTATTATAACTCATTCCATTATATTTGAACCATTTTAATATTATAATGTTGGTAAATTAATTTCAATGAGATGTAATTATGTTCATTAAATGTTTTATAGTAGTCTCCTTTTGTATAAAATGGAAATTGAAACCAATTTCTTATGTACGTCGGGCCACATCCTCGTGAACCGATGTAATTCATATTCTCTCACAACCTCTTAATGTTGATGATAATGATTTATTTAAATTATATATACATATATATATATATATAATTAATAACATAATTCTCATTCTATATGGATAATATTTCATCTATTTCAAAAAAAATCTTCAATCGAAAAATGATAATAGTGTTCATGTGTATATGCGTATTACAACCTCCACGAAGCGATGTGATTCATATTTCATTGCTGCATCACATGGATTACATATATAATTGTATTTAATGCCATAATATGATATCTATGATATATTTATAAATATATAATGATAAAATTAAACATAAATTATTTCCCTCACGTGCATTGGAAAATTGAAATGTTACCCGTTCATACATATGGCCTACCACCTCCAAGATCGTATTGTAATTAATTTTACATAACCATTATTCATGGATCGGTATAAAATAAAAATTATTGTATAAAAATCATAATTATATCATAATTATTAATCTGTAAATGATGGAATAAATATATCTTTGACGATGTTCATCATACCGATGTTTTTTGAATTTATGAACCAAATATCGTCAAAAACACTCGATGTGGACTTAATTAATTATGTAATCAAATATTCCATGAATATAAATGAAATAAATGGTCTAGGAATAATATTATAATCTAAGAAAATGTTCTTAAAAATTTGGTATTATTTTATTATATGTGTGTAAAATTTTATATGTAGCATGTTTGGACTCATGGTAATATATTTTGTATCAATTTTCCTTTATTGATAAATACTTTAAGGATATACTCCAGATTTCTTATATGGTGTATCTACTACCATTTTAAATTTTTATATCATATTTTACAATTAATTAATTTAATTTTATATTAAATTTCAAATTACAGTATTCAGATTGATTTGAATTGAAAGTCACCAACTAGTAATGGGTTTCATGACTCAGTTATCATTCACTGGGTAATACATGCACATCATAGACATTATTATGACACGATTATTACTAAATTTTTATAGAAATAAATTAATTTTAATTAATCTATATTTATACGGGTTTACAAACATTCACACAATTCTTTGTATTGTTAATTATTACATCAAAATTTTATGTTTTTTGTAAGGGTTCTATTTGTCTCAAACCAATTTATATAGGACATAATTATTATCTCCGATAATTATTTCCTTATTATGTTTTAAATACCACTTCATGAATGAATTATTCAATATTAATTCATGAAATCCACATAATTATTAGATCTATGTCATAATATTCCTTTTAATTAATTTTTATTCCAAATGTAACCATTGTGGTAACAGTTTTACATCAAAATCTCAATCCTTTTTCTCATTGATTATGTTCATGGATACATTGTGGAAAAAATATGATCTTATTTTCATAAACTAAATCCATTTTCATATCTTATGCTTGTAAATTTTCTTTAAATGTTTTATTTCCATTTTTGCTAATATTTATTAATTAAAAATCAATAATATTATTTTAAAGGCATACTGGTCTGGTATCTCTTTTCAAATCCTGAATGTATCCCATATATATCTGTGTTTTATAAAATGTTATCAAGAATTAACATTCATAAAATAAATTGAATTCCTAAAGTAAAATTATGCAATACCTCACCTTATTTTAATATATTTTAATTTTAAATTTCACAAATATTTCTTCACGGGTCACCCTTGACTCTATAAAAATGTTTTATTTTTTTTATTTAATATTTATGATATATAAGGATTACCAAAAGTAATAAATGACCAATATTTTTTGGGTTTATTTAATATGTTCCATTGTTATTTTATAATAAATTATTTTCTATTATATGATATAAATTTGTAAATAAAATTTTAATTTTGAATGTGTATTTTACTAAACAAATGATCTTTGCATGGTTTTAGTTTCATTAATTAAAAAACCCATGATTATAATTTTTTTATTGTGGATATAATATAATGATACCAATATTATTTTTGACATATATATATTATAATAGTTTCAATTACATTTTCATATAAGACATTTCTTTTCCATGGGTAAATCAAGAAATGAATGAAAAATGGTTATTGGTATGTTGAAAAGATCAATATTTTAATTAGTTTTCTCCTGAAAACATATGTTAAAATTAATAATAACATTAGGATTGGGTTGTCAATACATATTATTAATTGATTATTTCTAATTTGATACATGTGAGTCCATTATATAACTCCAACTCAATGTTTAATGACGATGGTGTTTTCAAATTATAAATAACTCCAAAGATACAGTGAAGTTAAATTGTTAACCAGTTATTGCTTAAATAATTAGGGTATTAACCCAAAAATTTTATCCTATATGTATGGGTTCCTATAGGTGTTCTACGAAGATAATGTTTCAACATACAAACGTGTTTTATCTATTCTTCCTATTAGTGTCTCATGTATCCTATGATTAGGGATTTTTCTCACACGGGTCATGGGTGTTGAATTATTTGAATCTTATATTATGTTTTAGATTTATGTTATCATTTAAGATTTATTATCCCTATTCTTATGGGTATTAATTCAATTATGGTATTCTCATTAATAATGATATTTCATCAAACTCTTGGGTAAATATTCTTATCATATATGAAATTTAATTATAAATGATCATTTTCAACCTTATGGCCAATTGATCTCACTATTTCTATGATTTCTATTTCCCTAGGTTTTGAAGAAATATTTTATGTTCGTTATTCCTTTGGAAGTAAAAAGATGTGGGGAACAAAAATGTATAAAATGTAAATTTTTATTAACTAGTTCATATTTTATACCTGTTTCCATTTAATAGTTTTTCCCAATTTTGTAAAAATCTAAATATTAAAGGTCCTTGATTATGTAAGTGATATATTTTTTCTATTTCATGTTGTATATTTTTAATGATTAAAATTAGGTTATGTTCATTAGTATCAATTTTTGAAAGTTAATGATTTTTTTTAGAAACAGATTGGTGATTGGGGGTTTGGGGATATTAAAATTGTTGTGTTGTTGATTAGTTCTATTTTATTCTTCCATTAATTCACTGTCTCATTTCCAATTATATTTATTTCCACAAACATATATATTAATTATGGAGATCAACACTTATTTCCAAATAAGGATTCATAAGAATCCATAAAATTTATCAGTTCACTATTATTCTTGTAAGAATATTTGATAAGGGGGTAGTGTTTATCCTAACTTATTTTGAAATCCAAAGAGAAATATCTCATCATTACATTTTGTGATTGAATTGTCCTCTCATATTGAATATCTATCAAATGATGATATGAAATTATTAATCTCATGTCCACATTCAAATATTGATGAAATCCTCTAAAAAATGTCATGGTAAACCACATATCTCAACTGAAACAATTGATAGTGGTGGAGAATGAAACTATACAACTCGATTAACATATAACCTATAGATATGATCAAGATAGATATAATCTATGTCAAAAATGAAATTTTTTAATATTATAAAACGATCAACTACAAAAAATAAAATATTTTCCCAATTATATGTCCAAGGGAGTACCTAGATGAAATTTATTGTGATGTATTAAAATATTCACTCATTTATGGGTAAGTGTTGTAATATCCCCTTAAACATATATTCCTTATAAATAATGTTCTATAATAAAAAAATAAACGATATACATACTCCAAAATAATTTCCTTCATGTTATCTCACTAGAATGTTTCTTTAAAATCTAAATACATAATCATAATTCCAAAGTGAATTGATAATGATGAACTATGAGTTTCATCTAATAGTTAATTTTTAAATTCATGTATTTACAAGGAATAAACACAACTTATAAAAAAACCATTACATAACATTGATGGTCAAACTATATATCTATCCATACATTTTATCGGAGCTTTATATATGATATTTATTACACTTTGTTTATCACATGAATATATTGGTGAATATTCTACTAGAAATGATAGGATACATCCATATTTCTTCGGATTTAAAGGTATGTGTTCCTAAATCCCAAATGTATTGGATATATTTTAATAGTATACATAAAAAACTATCATTTCCCGTATAAATTATTTCATTATTCACATTATTACCATTATGGGTTGGTTATTTCTTTAGTAGTGATAATATGTAATAAATCCCAACCATCACCTTTAGTTCATATTAAAATAATTTTTGTTTTTATACACATTATTATTTTATGATTTTTATACAGGTAAACCCTTTAAATATAACTATAATGATTGTATATCATCATTGATATAATTCCAACTCCCATTTACAAATATTTTTTGAAGAAATATTTTTTGGGAACCCTTAATTATCGAGAGGTATAAAATGATTCCATGTCATTCTATAATATAACACAACTTATTGCCTACTTTTTTTGTCACTATTGATCACAAACCTTATTTCACTAATTTAAAGAGTGAGAAAAGTTATGTTGAACAACCCAATCTTCAGTTCTATAGAATTATATTCACACACATCTACTTTATTAAATATGAATCCCTTTCATTTCAACATTATTTGTAGATTTTATAACTCTAGAAAATTTCTCACAATGGTTTATTATTGTGTTACGAAGTCAATAAATCTATATATTTCAATCAATATGGTGGGGTTGATCTATTTTTATCATCTTCCTTATTTTAAGGGTCCACCTATACCCCATCATTATTAATTACATTACCTTCAAACTATAAATTCTATATCCATAATTAATTTTTATTACATTGTGTATACTTTTTCTACATTCTATTATTCTTTGTCAAAATTCTAAATTCATATTCATTAAATTACACATTTTTTTATTATATATTAAAATAATATTTTGTGACTAAAAAAATTTCATCTTGGTAATCAATATAGTAATTTTTCATGAGATCCATGAAGATATAATGGGTATTGGATTGTTCAAATAAAATCAAAATAAATTCATAGTTTACATACCTCTGTATAGAAGGTTTCTGTTGATATATCCTCTTTCATTGACCGTCATCAATTTATATGAAAATCAATAGTATTTCAATGAAAAATGGTTGATCTTCTTGAAATTGATCAAATAATAATAAATAAAGGATAGAGTCTACTTTTTATATAGAGTAATATTTTTATGTTATCCATAATCAATGCAAAGACTCATTGACCGTACATACTTTTTAATTAAATGAATATGTTTACCCAGTTATGATAAATATAAACAATTTATTATCTTTCCAAGATTTCACTTTAGTTTGTTCCACTATTCATATATATCAATCATTGAAACACCTTGATATTTTATGATTTATTTATCATTAAAAGTACAAATAAAGACTATGAAATGGGAAAATCTAGTCCAAAAATATTTTTAAACAAAAATTAAACATACAAGATCCTGCATTACAATGGAGTGTATAGATGTGGCAGTGAACCACTATTCACATATCATCATCCACCAATTAGGTACAGTACTTTGGAGCTTTAAAATACAATATTTTTGTGGTTTCCAAAACATCCCTCTTCAAAAATGTGTTCACCACCTAGATGGATTATCTATATGCATGTGAGACATCCAATTGAAGGAGAGTTACCAATTTAATGTACTCAATCAAATGAGGTAAAATCTTCCATGGAAGATTCCTAGTTCCAACATTGAGGTCCATTAAAAAAAGTAAGGGTAATATTTCATCGATATTGTAATCAACTTTTACTTATTAAAATATTACATGGAATACATCATCTTCCATAATTCAGCTTCATAAAAAGTTTTATCTCCATTGTAGTAATGAATTCATCCTATAACAAATCCATAGTGGGTTCTGAAAATACCACTACAACCTAAATACCCCGACATGCCATTAGTTGCACCATCTAAATTTCACATTATCCATGATTTAGTTGGATGGATACATCATATATAATTGAATATAAGAGGATTACTCTCTCGACCTGGAACACTGAACAACCTTAAAGTAATCAAATCAATAAATTGAATTAATCAAGCAACCTATTAATATCTAGATCATGGAAAACTAGTAACCATGAATATTCCCTATTATTATTGGAATTATCACAGTAGAGGATGAGGTGTTGCAAATTCTCATCAACATTTAAACATGTGTTGATGAACGAGACAAGCTGTAATCTATATTTGTTCATTTGATTATTTGTAGGAATTATTTATTTCTATATTCTCTATGAAATAATGTATCTAGAGGGTTCGATGAAAATTACCTTCAATTTAGACATCCATGAAGGTATCATACTGGAGAAAACCCATTCAATTTTCTATTACTCATTATAATTGAAGTTTCCTTAGTTTTTAATTTATATACATGTTTTTTAAAGCTCCATAAAGACATGACATTGAATGTCTATCACAACCTACAATTGTATAAAATCATGAATTTATTTTTTTTCTATATTTCATCAATAAACATATATATTCTATTAGGAGGAATATCTAAATAATTTTAAAGAGGTTCGCCAAGATAGAATGTGTCCTAGAAATTTAGATCATATTGTTTTCAAATAATTCATTTGGTAATTTTCCTGATATCGTTGATTGATTTAATGAATCAGGGACAGACTGATGACCCATGTAAAGAAAATTATCCCTCTCGTAGCCACCTCTTAGGAATGTGTGATGTGAAGTGACAAGACGTATCATTAGAGGATATGAGATTCCATTAAAAATTTTCTATAGAATCATCATTAAATATTTTATTATCTTTGATTTGAACTCCCTCCATTTCATTGGAATTAAAGAACTCCGTAAAAATAATATTTATCAGTTTTTAGCAATAAAAAAATCTATTCCATACAAATTACCAGATCATGCCTTGCATCTCATTGAGTATACTTCTTGACCATTTGAAAATATATAAGGCTTAAAAAAATGTATAATTCATGATTGTATTAACATGTCACACTCTCCCATATCGAATCATGGATTTCCCATTCCATCTATCCATTTGATTTGTGATACCATAGCATATCCCTCTGATTTTTTCTTATAAATGTGGTGACACGAATTGGTCACCCAATTCATGCCCCAACAAAATTTATTAAAAACAAAAGTAGCATTACAAACACAAGGTGCAATGAATTTACACCAGCCAGAATTTTGAGAATTACATACAAAGAAACACCATGGAAGATCCAATAAAGTCATGAGATGCACTGTCTATAGGGGATTCCACCATTCCATCCGAAAGAGATAAAACTGGAATCTCAAATCTAGTCTGTTTGAAACTGAGCCTCCGGAGTGCTGCTTGACATTTCATCATTATAAACATGAAGTACTTCTCTCACACTATTATACAGTTGTGAGTAATGGAAAAAATGAAACCTGAATTAGTCCTTGAGACACTAAACCATCATTAAAAATAAAAAACTGGGAAACATTTGGATCAAAAAGCATAAGAGGGTGTAAACCAGTAGCATAATGTCAACTTCCAATAGAAGATCATGTAGAAGTGAAAAAAATCATCAAGAAGAGGTCTATGTATACTACAGACACAACAGAGAGTCCTCAAATCCAATAGTCAAATAGCAGTAACTAATAAGAGATTAAAATAACTATACTAGAGTAAGAAACCGTCGAAGCAAGTTGCATGCAACAGATTGAAATAACAGGCTGTGCACATGAAGATGCAACCATAATCTTATAAAATCAGGGTGTTTACTTGGTTTCCTACACCAACCTATTATTAAACATTCTGTGTCTAATATCCAGGTATGTATCCGTAGAAATTCCCCTATTTTTTAGTCTTTGGTAGGCTACTTCGTCTCACACTTCCATTTGATGTTCTATATCTTCATTCACCTCTTTATATGACCAGGATGTCTCCTCATTAGTTTAGTGAATCATCACATCTTGGGATTTGGAGGGTCTATTTATTTCTTTCTTAGAGGTGTCTAAAGAACTTGTGACAATTGTTTTTCCCATCTGAGAGTAATCTCTATGATTTTTAGTATTCTTAGGATTTGGAGTAATGAATCCATCAGCATCCACAATATTTTTTCCCTTTCTTAGCAATTAAGTTTAGATAACTTTCCTCAATCTGATTGGTTTGATCATCATTTCCATGTGAGGGCTCACAAAAATCTGAGAGTTCACCTAGATAACGGTCTCATTCATCTTGTGATTCTGATTGATTACCCTGCTCCTCCATCAAAGTAGGTGGATCAGTGGTGTCACATGTACCAAGTAAGTAATCACTTCCCTTTGTTTTAGCAGGATGCTCAAAATTTTCCACCTTGCTCACATGAGTTTTCTCATTTGCTGATAGCATAGGTTTTCCAGCAACCATTTCGCTAACTCTAACCTCATCCTACTATTCCTTCACAATCTAAGAAGCTTTGGCCTTTAGTCGTACAGTCTTGTGTCTGAAATCCATTGGAGAATGGCCCAGCTTTAAGAGTAAATGGATGTATTCGGGAAGTCTCTCATACACATCCTCCTGAAAGAATCCAAACTCTCCATTATGAATCCATATTTGAGAAGGCAAATTCTGAGAAACCTTAACTTCAATTCATATCCTAGAAAATGATGGTCTTGAAAGACTCTTCATTGCAGAATCAGTCTTAAATGGATTACCAATGAGCATGGACATTGGGAACAGTGCAGGTTTCTTGAACAGATTTAATGGGATTCGAGGGAATCTAATCCAAACTGGAACGATATGAGATTCATCATAAGGATAAAAATCAGGGGTCTATTTAAGGACTTTCATAGAGTAACCCCCAAAGAACCAATAACGTCTCAACCATAATCTATAGTAAAAATCCTTAGAGTAAAGAAGAAAGATTAAATTGTAGGAGTTCAAGAGGTCGATATGAAACCCCGAGAATCTAATGGTTTCAAGCGCACTTCTTAAGTATTTCAGTGATGGTCTACGATAAGCAAATTTCCAAAAAAGAACAAATTGATGATCAGATGCAAGATAAATTACCTCTTTTGTTGAAAATGAAAATCTCTGGTTGTCCACGGTGATGGAAATTTTTAGGGTTAATGCATGAGGGAGGTACCACGACATCATTTGAGCGAGCTTCAATATTCCCAATTGTGCTCCCAGTAACAACTTCAGCAAAAGATTTCAGAGCTGAATATGGTTTTCAATCATCCTGAGTAGGGGTTCAAACATCCTGAGTCGGTTATCTCAATTTCTCCCCCAGAATCGGCCTCTCCATCCATATCCCTCTGAGGTATTGACTCTTCATATTTACATAAAAGAGTGGCATGAAAATATAGTTCAATGGAAAATATCAATTTCACAATTTAAGCCTTCTAGTTATCCTATTTTGTTGGACAATATATAGTCCACAAAAAATATACAATGATGGATTTACTCTATAGAATAAACTACCCCACCAGTTCTTCATAGTGAGTGACAAGAGCATGAATCGATGCAATGGTAGATATAGAAGCCTATCCAAATAAAATTATATCATCATCATATAGAATGTGTGAGGGAATTGTTTTACATATTCCAAATATTATTTAATTTTAGATTCATTTGATTATCAAGGTCATATTCATCTAGGTAGGTTATCATAGTCCAAGGAAAAAAGGGGACCTGAGATGAGATCCACTTTCAAATCACCCATGGTGAAATAAACAAAAATCTTATGGTAGAACCATTTATTAATATGGAAATCATTATAGAAAAAAAATAGGTAATAAATCTAATAATGTTTTAAAAATATCATATATTCTATGAACATTGAGAATAAATCCCCATTATAGGGTTTCAAAGGCTTTAGATATGTAAATATTAATGGAAAAATTTCATTCCTTCATATCCCTATTAATTATATTGATACTTTATGAGGCTATAAATAATAAATTTTGAATACAACATCTAGGAAAATATATATACTGATTTGATTTGATGTTCTCCTTTATTATTTAACCATTCATCACAAAAAAATTCTATTATTATTTTCGGAATATTTTTCACAAGATATATGTGTATAAAATTATTTATGTCAACTACATTATCCTTCATAGGATCATGGAAATTATGTTGGGGAAGATTACCTTTTGAAATGATGAATTGGATAAAAATTCTATTACAATACTAAAAAGGTCATCCATTAATGAATCCCAATATAAAATAAATTATTTGATTTAAAAACCATCTGGTCCATTTGAACACTCTATATTAAGAGAGAAAATTTATTTTCAATCATCCACTTTATCTCATGGCATAAAAAGTCATCATATTTTATGGTAAAAAATGTATGGCATTATCTTTTAAATAATAATTTATGTGTTATCCAAAACGTATACTTCAAAAATTATAAGGAGTTAATAAACCAAAACCTTTGAGATTTTGTCCTCAAATGTGTGTAGGTTTCCACTAATTCTAGTGACATGATTACCAACATTGGATCTCCTTTATCAGTTCATCCTTTGAATGATTTTTTATTTTCTGCCTATATGTACCACTTGACATGAATTCAATTATTGTCTACACTCTCTTGGAATCTTATGATATTATCCATATTTTAATGGTCTTGCAGCTCAATCCTACATGGGAGGTTCTGATTCATATTCCATGCATGAACATGTAAATGATTTTCATTATCATCCTAAATTTCTAGGTAAGGGTTCGAGGATGATTTTTTAGTCCATTACATTATTATTCTTTTCATTTGATTAAAATATTTAGGGAGCATCTTTTTTTTACTTCCCAATTTCAAAATCTTCTAGGTCCCCAATATTTTTTCTCGACATCTTGGAATGATAGTCCAACCGTTGTTGAAATGAAAAGGGTGATTAAATGAACTTTCCAAAATTTATACCCCCAAATGTATAGGGTTGTGATTTGAATAATTTCAAGAAATAATGTAACCTATGAATAAATTATGGATAAAAAAATTCAATATGAATTCATTAATTTTTATTTATATATATATTATATTAAAGTAAAGTTATGGTAAAATATATATGTTTTTCTAATGAAAACTTTTATGTTTACAATGTGTTCATATATTAATACTTTTATTTAAAATCTATTAATAATTATATTAATTAAATTTTTATATAATATATCCAATAGAAGATTATTACATTCATTGTACATTTTTTTATTGTTTTTAGTGAATGGAAACTCTATTTTATTGTTAAAGATTCATTTGTGTAAAAACTATTTTGTTTCATTTTCCAAACATTATATAAAATGAATTTCATCCACTTATTGAATTATCGTATAATAAAATGGATCACATAATACAAATAACCATAATAAAAAGTGTTGAATATATTAATCTTATATATTAATTTATAAAATGTATCTTATGTTGAAAAAATGTTAGTTACAGTAAAAAAACCTAAAATGAGACAAGATGGTAAAAAACATGATAATTTATAAAATGACATAATAATTACTATAGATCATATTTTATGGTAACGTATTTGATATATATAATCGTATATTCAAATTTGAGCTATTTTTAGAGGCATTCAAATTGAGAAAAACCATAATGCAATTTAGTCTTTCGAAAAATTCCATTAATTTCCTCTCCCTCCCTTATAAAGGGATACCACAAACCCACTATTCCTTAAATTTTATGTGACCTATAGATCATAAAATACCTACCCCCAATACAATATTAACCATATACCCATGACATAGAAGTTATGTTTTGATCAATATATCAACCTTAGAATGCTTTAGGTTTAATCCAATGGAGTTTTTCCAGAGAAGAGGTATAACTCTTAACCAAGTGCATCAATTTTAAAAATTTGTTATCCATCCATTTATTATATGATATTTAAATTGATATAATAACATTAGTATCAACCATATAATGAGGTTTTTTTTTTTTTTTCTAACACCCTATATTTAATTCCTTCTCTATCAATTGAGAAATAAAAGCATCATTCATATGTATGTGTATAATATATACTTATGAATAGATATATTTTGTTTTTAAGGAAAATTATTCATGGTTGGTTATTATTGTGTATTTAGTGTTGATATATGATATTAATAAACTAATTATTCTTATTCAATTAATATATATTATCTACCAACTTACCTTTCCATCTATTTGTAAACGATAATGTCTCTTGTGTATACATGTGGAATACCACCTCTATAAAGTGATTTGAATCATTTTTCATTTCCATATTACATGGATATTAATAATGAAATATTTAATATATATATATATATATGATATTTATCATTTAATAATGTTTATGTAATTTTGAATTAATCATTACCTGTCTTTTTTGTCTTCTATCAAGATGTTAAAACATCAATTTTATGTACATACATACTGTCATCTATATAATGTGATTTAATTTATTTGTGATCACCGAATTATTTTAATAGTAATAAAAGTTTTTATAATTAATAAATATTATTTTTATTTAGTGATTAATAATATAAATATTATGAAACTAGGACCAAAGTGCATGTGTCAAAAACATCAAATAGAAACATTCCTATAAAAAGGGCTAGGTTTACCCTGATTTTCAATTTTAAAGAAGAATTGTTAATAAAAGGATAACATAATGGAAAATTATTTGTTATGTTATAATATGGGGTGTAAATATATATATAATAAATATATATTTATTATAAAATATATTTTAATTTTTATGATTCATGATGGGTCTTGAGGTAAGGGTTTGTTTTACAATCTCATTTCTTTTCTGGATTATATATACTAAATTTCAATTAAGTGAAATTATATAGATATTATACATTAAACAAAAAAATTTATTCTTCTCTAGTTATTCTGAAAATCGTAAAGTATTAGTTTCATTTTCATCTCATTATTATATTTCATAATCATGAAAATACTGTTAAATAAAATTCAACCATATTTTATATCAGGCTATATATCTTTTTTATTCCATATCCATGATTTTCAGAATAGATTATTTTATGTATTAGAAAAAATAATATTTTTTTAAAATATCACTTTCACTAAATATATATTTATTTAAAAGTATTTAAAATTAATCTTTTAAATAAAACACTTTTTGAGTAATTCACTCTTTACATTTTAAAAAATTGTAAAAATAATGTTCTCTTTGAACATATATGGCATGTAATTATTTTCATGATGTCATAACTAATCATTTAATTGAAGAAAACAATACAAGTTTATTGGTATATTTTCAATGAAAATAATTATTTCAATATTCTGTGAATTTTTTTTATGATTTTGTCAAAATAAAAGGCTATTTTTTCAATGTATTCAAGGAACATGATGAATTTTATTTTAAATATATTTTTCATCAATATAATATTAGTTAATAATTATTAATCTTTACAATGAAATTCTCTTATAATTCATACAATTTAAATTCTATTTATTTATTAGTTGGATGATAATTTTTGGTTTATTCTATTATAAGGTTTTCCACCCCTTGTGTTAATTTTGTTATCATGAAATATTTGTGGAACATTTTTCTTTTCTATGTGTTATATTATGATAAAATAATAGAATGTTTATGAAATATTTTTCCATTACATGGTTTATGATATGATGAACTGACAAATGTTCCTTAATCATGTGGCAAACAAATTTATGGTTTTCATTATGTGATGGGTTATCATGGAATTATATTGGCCTCCAATTAATTTCGTATATAATATTATCCCAAGAGATAATAACGATTGGAATGTGGAGTAAAACTCATTTAGTTATATGAATTGTCAGATAATAATGTTCTCATAGTGGACCTTGAAAAATGAATTGAGTATTTGGGGTGCGTATGATGTCCACTATGAGAGTCCTAGATGTGCTCCATGACTATGGAAATGATTTTATATGAATATTTTTATTTAATAAACATAGGTATTGTACTTATGATATGTAAAAATATCTCATTATTAATTATTGATCATTCCACACACTTATTAATTATGAAAATTTTTATGAAAAATCACTAATCTTGGTTTTTGAGTTAATGACCATTGATTGATTGGATATGATTATTTTAAATTATTATTATTTTCTCACAACTTTTGGGATATCATATTCAAACTTATTATCATTGATTGACATATATTATACTTACCCTAACTGACCATATAAGATCACCCTTTCTTTTATCTCATTTCCTAAGGAAGTTAAGAAATTATTTTAGTTTGGTAAATCCAACAATCATAATAGGTGATAATTATATTGTTGGAGATGTTTATAATCCATTATTATCTAAGATGATTATATACATAATTTATAAAGACAGAAATCCATTATAACCCTTATTCATGTATTATAGAATAATGTACTACATATTTTTAAAAAATTATATAAAATTTATAAATTCTAAACACGAGTCATGCCATTACATATTGGATTATGTTTACTTATTTTTAGATATTTTTATTAGACAATTATTTTGGAATATCATTGGATATGTTTTTTATAGGATAAAAGGCTTAATCATTATTTATGAAGACATTTTTTGGTTTTTTTTAAAAATAAATACTTTTTTGGATTTTGAAATATTGATGTGGCTATTTTGCAGATGAACCCATGAGTAAAAAATATAAAAATATCAGATTGGGTTTTAACTCAATCATCAAAAATGATAGATGAGTGGGCCTAAGCCTACACACCTTGATAAACCTTCCGTGGGGATATTTGTTTTTAATTAAAATTTGATTTATGAATCATTATGAAGGTTATATAAATATAATGGTCATGAATGAATGAAGATAGACCTATGATTTCATAGATTGAAGAGAAGCAGTCATGATTGATTCATCTTATGATTGATTTTTTATGATTTCCTGAAAACTAACTATGATTATTAATTATCAAATAAGTTATTTTATAATGGTCAATTCCTAGGAAAAATATGAATTATTTTAATGAATAATGTTAATGTAAATGAAATGACATTATTCATCAAAAAAAAAATTAAATTGGACTCGAGATCCAAAATATTACGACTATGATCATAAAACTCTATAAAGTTATAATTGGTAACATGAGTTGTGTCTATTATAAAAAAGACCAAAGGAAGGAACAAAACCTTATTGGTTATTTTAGGCAGCAACATCCACATTCCTTCAGTGGTTCCTCTATTCTACAACATTATAAAAAATGGATTATTACTAATAATATGATAATTTTTTATTTCTATTATATGGAACATGAAAAATATATCATGATATTATATCATTATGAATATTATGTATGTCAATGGTGAATACTTATGAGGACTATTGGGGTGGAGGAAGGAATCGACTCAATCAAAAGGGAATAGTTTAAGAAGCTGTTTTTTAAAATGTTTTTCCTTGAAATATACTAACCAATATTGAAAGGGAAATTCCAACAAATAAATTATAATGATGAGGAATTAATTTGTATAAATGAGGAAAAATTTAGCAGACATACATGGTTTGCTTCATGTATTACAATTAATCAGGGATGAAATATTGATTGTTTATTTTGTTTCTTGAGAAAAAGTATTAAAAGTAAATGATTAAATAATACTTTTTTATTTATAAATAAATAATTCAATGTTATCAGATATTCTTGCGGTTTTGGCCCCCTCCTTCATAGTAGGCGGAGGAGAAATGACCACCCTTCCTATATGTTTCTATGGTCATTCATCCCTTATACAAATATATACTTCCTTCCTCATTTCCCAAAATCCTTTGTTTCACTAAGGTCCTAGAACTTCATAATGGATCACCCCAGTTTGTGATTTCGACAAAATAATTCAACAATGCTCTGGACCTTCACAGGTCGATGATTGTGGCCTTTTTCTGTGGTTGACTTACCTTGGTTGAAGCATATGATAGATTGTTTTTTAAAATAGTGGGGTATTTAAGATCACACATTGGTGGGACATCTCAATCAGTGCTACCTAGTTATTCATTTCTCCTCGGATTCTGATCTAATCGTTTCCTGGTCCAGTGCCCCTCAAGTTATCAATAGATTCTGATTTTACATCATTTTTTGGTCATTTGAGTTCAACATGAACCACACACTGCCTTAGACAATGGAGTGGGTAAATTTCCCTGATCTTCCACTTCTTTTTCAAATCCCATCATTTATCTACATATTTAAAAATCTGGTATGATGATACTTGTTCTCTGATAGTCTCACTTCTAATTTTATTCACCCAATCTCATGTCACGTATATGTTGAGGTCAATGTATCAACACCTCCAACAGAGTGCTTGTTGATATCAGTCAGAGAAGAGTTCGAATAGATTAAAAGGGTTGTATCTAAGTTATGGCCAACATTCTATTTTGTATGTCATCTGCTAGGCCATTTGGTCTCCATAAGCCATCGCGGGCATAATGATAGTTAGACTAAGGTTAGATTTTCAAGTCCCACTAAGGGGTAAGATGTTTATGTTGATCTTATAGTTCACCAATAGGTTTAGGGTAATGTTGTCTTGGGTGAGTATAAAGAGGGTAGTTGAACTATACGAATGGTGGAGGAACCCGTCAAGCTACAAAACACTCCATGTTTGGAGTCCATCTCTTGTGGTGATCATCTCTTGAAGTGGTCTTCATTGGTTCTATTAGTTGTAGTGAAGAGTTTGAAGTCTATTTAGGTAGATACATAAGTCGTAGACGTATATTCCCATCTAAAACAGAATTTTGGTATAAACCTTTTCCATGATGGAAAAAATGAGGTTGTGCAGGTAGGTGGATCAGAAATGGAGTGGCTGTTGGTTGTGGCTATGGTGGAACAACCGGTTACATCGAACACAATCGAGGGATGTGAGTTGAATTTGATATTCAGTGATTTCCAAGGACTTAGAGGCACTCAAGGAGGAAGCTGGGAGGATAGAAACAAGTATATAAGGATTATGTGATGTGGATATGAGCATCCCATAGGATCAGACTTACAATAGAGGGAGACATCATTGTTGGCCATAAAAGATTATCATCATCAACAAGGGAGACTGGATGAAGTAACTCTCTTGGGACCCTTAAATACAAACACCCTCGGTGTTATATCTTCATTATATATGAACTATAGGAAGGGGGATGAATAAATTCTTGGAGAATAATGTAGGAAAATGCTAAGCGATTAACAGGGTAACCTATATGAAGGTCTGGATTATCAAGATCCACCATTGACTAAAGAGTAGGATACGTGAAGTGATGACATCTATATTAAACATTCAATGGATATCATTGTTAAAATTCAAGAGAAATATCCCCCATTCCAAGAATGAAGATATGGAAAAAAGGATTTCAATACTCAGGGAAATGTATAGTTGTCCAAGGGAAAATTCTAAGGACTACAAGGATTAATCATACTTTACAAAACTGACGGAGACAATGTCGGTCAAGAAGGGTAGAAACAAGGAAATCAAATCCCAATTGAATGATGAATGTGAAGAATCATGTAGGAATACAATAGACAGGGAAGAGGAGGATAGGATGTAATTGAAACATGTCCTACACTCCAATGAAGAAAGGCTACATGATGTAATCCGAAACAATGTTTCAAATGAAGAGATTAAAAGGATTTATAAAAGAATGATGAATGTTGATTTCAACGATGATCAAGAAGCATGGATAGATAAACAAGACTGAATCATATCCTAAGGCTTCAACCATAGAAAAATTAACTTAGTGGAATTTATTCGGAAAATAGATAGGATGATCACTTACCTCTCAGGTTTTACCGGAGAACATATTGATATTTAGGTTAGTATGATGTGGCAAGAACATTATAGAGTTACATTATCAAGTAATCTTAGTATAGATTTTATTCATTTTGTGGGCTCCTTTAGCATGTAGTGGTATCCTATTTATAAATAATGTTTTTCTCATAACTCCTTAAAATTGAATAATTATAAAAAGTTAATTTTTTATGGATACACTTTCATTTTAATCATGGGTTTGAGGTGAAAATGGGAATTATTTAATTATAAGGTAATTATAATAGGAAACCCCACTTAGGAATGAAATTTATTCTTATTTATTTATATAATTGGGAAGGAAGCATGGAGGAAATTTTCCAATTGTTTCTAGTAAATGATTTAACTGTTAAAAATATGGTCATTTATAAAAATAATGTTGATGTTATGTGAATATATTGGTCAATGAAATCAACAGTGAAAAAGAACATCCAAATATTACAACCAAACTCAATTTTTATAAATTAAAATAAGTATGAAATTAATCCCAATAATTTCAAAAATATAAGGGATAATGGTGAAAATTTATGTCAACAACAGCTTAATACTTGTGAAAAGGAAATTTCATGTTGTCACAACTACTAAATTTTGTTAATAGAATGAATTTGTGAAAATAACACTTTGCATACACTACAGAAATAGAAAAAAACGTATTTGATTTTGGATCATCCAAATATATTATATTTTCTAAATTATCTAATGGTAAAATGTCCCCACCATAATGATTAAATATTTAGTTTGTGCTTAAAACACCAATTGCTATGATTATTCAATCGAAATATTAGAGCTCATCTATGATAGATTTTATGGAATATTTATCCTTAAAATATTTACATCTACCTCTAATTGTGTTTGATTTTAATTAGGTCATGGAATGGATCACCCTAATTATAACCCATATCATATAGTAAGGAAGTAAGGTCTTGGTTAGGTTTTTGTATCAACTTATGATCACCTTTTGGTGAAAAAATTTATATGAACATCTAATTTATGTTCCTTTGATTATATGGGTCTTACATCCTCTTCATGTTGGATAATTACCTATAATGGTTAATGAGAAAATCAAAATCAATGTTGTGCCTATTTTTAGGACTACAAATTTTTATTTCTTGAATTCATTATAATTAATTCCATGAATAATGATGTTTACTTTTAAATATAATTCATATATGTTACTACATCTATTTAAAAAACACCATAAATAATGTCCTTGATTTAGTTACATATATTAGAGAAGATACTTCCGGAGAATCCTGATAAGGGATTTGATCATAACAATGGTTCACCATGGGGTGAACCTGTTCTTTTTTTTGTAATAAACTAGATTCAATGAATATTTTTAATGATTATTGAGAACATATCAAGATCATTATCAAGAATAATTATCCTCTACATTAAATTTATGAATTTTTTTTCAACTTATTTTATTTCAATACATTTATAAAATTTAACATCATTCTAGATATAATTGATTAATGGTTATTAAGGGGGTGATAACTAAAAAATCATTATATAAAAGGAATAGTCATTTTAAATTAATATTTATACCAATTGGAAATACCAAGTTTGGAACCAAGTGGAATCATTATAAATACATATTTATATAAAAGGAATAATCTTATTTAATAGTACGGAAGAGAATATTTATCATTTAAAAATATATTTGACGCCATGTGGAATCAAAATATATATTCCAAATTTATAATGTTGGAATTCAAAAGAAATAATGTTTCATGACTAGTTCCTGTAATCTCAAGATATAGTATATTCATAAATCCTTCCATGATGGAAGTTTATGAGTAATGTCACATACCAACGATTGTAAAATAGATCCATTTTTTCATATTTTTCTCGAGACAAGTAGAAAATATGGATGTATATCGCAAAGATATATTATAAAATAATGGAGTTTTCTTGGAAGGGAACCATGTCCTCTTGGAAAGATGAATGCACTGGAAATTTAAAGGAACTAAAGAGATGTACAGTCATTGTAATTGTACTCACAGAACACCTCATTTGATAAGGTTTTTTGATTTATAGTGATGAATCAAAACAGTTATTAAGATGTGTTCATTTGAAGAATGAACTCTTGATGTTTTATGCCTCTCATTAATTCTAAATTCAGGTGAAAATTAATTTGTCTCATGATTTGGATAATGTTTCAGTATTTTTTTTATTGAAATATATAGATACATCCACTATTTTGAAATATGATATATATATATATATATATATATCATTTATTATATATGTTCACAGTAAAATAGTTGAGTATTGATTAAATGTATTAGTTGGAATTGTTGCATCGTTATGATATCTCAATACACCACCACCATGAGAGGGTGAACAATGTGTTTGACGTTCTGACTAGGAAGGACCATAACAGTTTCTCTATGATGAGGATTGAAAGATAAGAAATATTAATATATTTTCAAAATATGTATCTTCAAATCTTAATTGAACGGTATATCACATATCTTTATCCGATGAAGGTTAAACCATATATCCATGTGATAATTAAATTAGGGTTGAAGGTATATCAGGAACTGCATATAAATATGATAAATTTCCTTAATTTAATGATTAGATGTGATAAAAAATATATTTCGAGAAATATTTACATGTCATGTCAATATTACACTCGAAGAATGAGCTATTTGAAAAAGCAAATAGTTCATCATTCTCTATCAAACCTTGATGCATGAAGATTTACATAAATTTGAGAGTGTATTGTATATGGGATAGTATGAAAACATTTATTTTATAGTGTATATATTTATGTCTTCTATATTAGTATTTTATGGATTATAAATTGGATTATAAGGGTATATTATATCCCTTACCCATAAAATAATCCAAATAGGAAAACATCTATATGAATTTCAGTATTAGGAACCCCAAACCAACATATGGCCATAATGATATTTTGATTGTACTCAATTAACATAATAAATAATCACATTTAATTTTCAATATATAATATTTGTCCATTTTTTAGATTTATAGGATATAAATTATGTATGTGGTATGTTTTTATGGAGTACCACATACTATTTTATCTGATGGGGGTATGAGGTCTACCTCGATCTTCTATAGAATTGAATTGAAATACATTGGTATGGAGATTAAAGTTGTCATAGTATATTAACCTCAGATAGATAATCCGTCTAGTAGGACCACTAATACCATATATTATATACTAATATAGAGATCTATGGAATTTAATGTCGGTATATATTACACATTAATTTAGTATAATTTCAACAAATCAATATCATTCACTAATGCATTCAGATAGCTTATTATGAATACCTATATGGTAAGAAGTCAGGAACTCTAGTGTGTTGGGATGAAGATTGAGAAATAATTTTTTGGCCCGAGATAACTTTGGAAATAGGAAATGGTCAAATACATTCTAGAGGTTATCTGGACTGTGTAAAGTAAATTAGAAACTTATTCAAACAATCATATGTAAAATATCAAGATTTTATTTAGTGAAAAAGTATTCTTACAAATATCAATTTTGTGAAATGTTATTCTTTTTTTTAAATAATATACTTCTTATCGCATAATATATCAACCCCGTTTAAATTTATTATAATATTAAGAGTGTTTCTTTTCCCTTGGTACTTCTATTGAATCTCTCTCAAGTTCAACATCTGTTCCATATTACTTTTTAGATAACATTTATAATTGATCCTTTACATTTAATTCACAAAAATATCAATACACTGGAATAGGATATCTCTGTTAAGGAACAAATTGAAGAGATTATGAATCAAAGAATAAACTTTTAGAAGATATAGACCTCCCACATGGTCAAAATTTGGTGTTATAACCTTTAATGTTATGAAGGAACATATAATTATGAAGAAGTGATGAGGCTGAATAATCATTAGTTTATTAAAAAAATATAAAGTTTAATGGGATGAATTATTATAATGGGTTTTATAATTCAAAAAATTTGGATTTTAGGATTTATTGGATTTAGAAATCATAATTTCATTAAGATCTTGCTTTACATTCAACAATGAGTATTAAGAAAACAATGAAAAAATTAATATATACATATTATTTAATATGATTTTTATTTTAGAGATATTTGATTAGAGGGTATAAATAGTATTACCAAAATCTTAAAAATCCCATTTTTAATACAAATAAATTGTTATCTTTTAATTGGTTTGAAATTAAAATAAATGTACAAAAAGTTAAAAATCACTTTTCTTCTAAAATTAGTATTTATATTAAAAATGGTATTTTATTTTCATAAATTATATTAGTATATAATGGTTAATAATTTAAATAATATTTTTATACAAAATATGAAAACAAATATTTAAACTTTTTTTAATACTTTTTATGTGGACTAAAATAATGGTAAACGCGGATTTATCCTTAAAAAATAATTTTACCAAAAATTGTTTTATTATGTTTTTCAAAATTATTTTTTCCTGTATTTCAACCAAAAATAGAACTATTATATTTTAAAAGGGTTTCCATATTATTAATAAACATATATACTGTTATTTTATTAGTTTAACATTTTTTATAATCATGAATAGTGAATTTGGTAAAAATTGGCAAATACCATATTAAGAGTTATTACAATTTAAAAGGGTTAATACTATAATAATAAGTATTAAAAAGTTCTAAAATCATATATATTAAAAATTATAACATCATATTAGGACCCTATATCATCTCATAAATAAATATAAGTATTTTTTGACCAATTTTTATGTAGTATTACCTTAATATATTTTAACATTTCGAAAAATTACTTTCAGTCATCTCTCTCCATTATCAGAAGATGTAGCCTGACATATCTTCCACAGACATATATATTATTATATAATATCCATAACCTATCATAATTCCTTACAAATTTACCTCCCAATGATTTACAGTTTTTTTCTCAAAATATTATGTATACAATTCCTATGATATAAGTCAAATGAGCTTCTCCAAAGAAGAATTCTATATCTTAACCAATAATTTTAATTTTATATCTTCTTATACCTGCATGTATAATATGATAAACATGATTTCATAAAAAAAAATCTATCTCATATTTTTATAGGATTTTTTCTGAAAATTTGTTGACATGTGTTCATTTCCTCCTCTATCAAATGTAAAAGGAAAACATCACTATTGAATGCATGGGGATTACCTCTTTGCGAAGATGCATATTTTGTTATACATCACCATAATTATTGTATTAATTTTATAATATAATCTTAGCTTATATATGATATTTATTATATAATATTTGTTTTAAATTATAATATCATATATATGATTTTACCATCATTTAGTTGGAAAATGAAAATGATTATCGTATGTACATGTGAACTTCTACATCGATGAAGTGATGTTAATTAATTTTAATATTTATATATGGATAGTAATTTTAGAGAACCGAAGCTTGAAGTACATAGATATTACATTACTTTTGCGGAAATACTTAATATATAACAAAAACATACACAGAAGGACTATAATAGTTTAGTGTCTTTGGAAACTTAGAATATAAACATCTAATCATGTTGAAATATACTCAACATCTCCCATAAAGATCTTCCACTTTTTGTTTCCTTACCTAAAACCTTTCATTATTTCCTGGGGAAAATAAGACACAAAAGGGGTGAGCTGGAATTCTCAATAAGGGAAAACATAGAGAACATAAAACAATCCATAAACATTTGAAAACAAAAACTTGAACATGAAATCTAAACATTAAAAACTTGAGCAAAGACATAAATCTTGGAAGTACGTAACGAATATATCATAAAGGAACATCAATCAAGATAAAATAGGATGGGAATAAAACATGTAATTGTGGAAACCATTCAGCACTTGTTATGATTTCCATAGTAGCCAAGGCATTGCTGCCGAGACCATCTTAGTGGACAAAGTCCCTTTCTCAGTCGAGTTCACTCCTCGTTTCAGTCCTGTAACACTGAACCAGATTAACATACCATTCCAGCCATGTCTATCTCATGAGATATAAATCTTTACCCAATGGATTGGAGGTAGATATAGGTCCCACACTTCTCATAATGAAATCATTCTTACTTGTGCCACAAAATAAACATACATCATTCATAATAACTCAATGAATAAAATGGGTTTCATAAACATCATCCCATCATCACATAATCCATATAAAATAAATGGATATTTCATCATAAGAAAAGTGAAACCATGTTGATCATAGAGACAATAAACTTGAAACATAAACATATGAAATAATGTCATCTTAGATGGAAAATGGTTTTGATAAAACATTTGAAATGAATTCTTAAGGAAAATATCCTTTCTTTTTCAAAATCAATTTCTTTTCACAAAACGTCATGCAATTTTAAAAGAAAAGTATTTTGTTGAAAATAGTCATGAAATATTTTTGAAGAAGCTTCATGAAAATAAGGCTTTATAAAACCATAAAAAAATACTTTCATGTCGTATACGTTAAAAAAACATTCTTCTCGTACTTTTGTCGGAATAGTCAAAAAGTACCTCGTAACATAAGCAAAAGAAAGATTCCTTACATACCATGTTGTAAAAGTCAAAATGGGTAAAAAGGAAATTAAACATACATGAATACACTATTATAAAACATGGAAATGGATGATATAAATAACCCCAGTAAATACTTACAAATAAGCAATCTCGGATAAAAATGAGATTTGCAAAATTATCCCTTACCTTAGGTCTGATATTCTTCGTACGTATCCAAACCTCATGTATAATGATTTAAATAATGTCATTGACTTATTACAGAATCATATTCATTTTTAATATATCATATGTGGTTCACTTATGACTTTATATTACTCGTTCCATTGTAAAATCATGTTAAAGTAGCGTTTTGGGTAAAATCGTTTCATTTGTTATTCGTGTTTTAAATTGTAATTATTCATATGATTACTTAGATCATGATTACATACATACAAAATGTAAAACATGATTGATATATAATATATATTCAATATATACATATAAATAATAGATCGATAAATGGAAAGAAATACACCATTCATGGAGAAGGTAGGTCGTACGTACGCATGGACGCTGTTTTCGTTTCCTTATTGAATTGAATGGAATTAATTATATGAAATAAATATATATGTAAATAAATAAAGTTGCATTATTATTTCATATATTTCATTATTACTTATTATATATACTTTATAATCATTCTTGAATTTTTAACATGGAAAATGAATGTCATCGCGTCGTGGAGACGGTAATCCGTACGTACGCACGAGCGATGATATCATTCCCATGGAATTGTATTAGAGTGTATGTATACTATTTAAGAATCAATATCACTTTACAATAATCATATATAGTCATTATTTACACTATTATACCAATCCAAGTAAGGTGGTGGTGGAAAAAAGAATACACCACGGCGTGGAGACGGTATTCCGTACGTACACCCGCGCGGTGATTTCATTTTCTGTAGGATGGATAGATGGTGAAATAGGCTTTTTTAATACATATAATAACATATAAGTATATTAGTGATACTTATGTTATTACTTAATATTGAAACAACTAAATAAGAAGAAGTAGAAGAAGAAATAAAGTTGAAAGAATCAGTAACGGACATTACCTCTTCTTTGAAGAGCCTCTTTGAGACCTCCTCTTAGGGCACTAAAATTGGTCTTTGAAGAAGAACAGGACCTATGGGATGTTTATAGGTAAGTGGGGAAGTGAAATGGGCAGGTTTTGGCCGACCTTGAAGGCTCATATTGGTGTGAGGAGGAGAGGGAGGAGGTGCCCTTTTATAAGGGAGGAGAGGGGCACCTTTGGAAATATAAGAAATATTAGTTTATATTAAATCCCAACCCCACTTAAAAACATCCAAAATGACTCATATACGAAGTTTAGATGAGATAGGGTTGTAATCTCATCGACCAATTAAAATATAGACATGTTAGGAATTTATTTTAAACATTATCATCTTGATTTATCCTTATTTAATCAATTTAATTTTATTTGTGGTAATAACATTCTAAATTTTACATTAGAACAAATAATTAATTATTTGTTGTGAATTGTCTATAATTGGATACTTTATAACATTTTAGACCATTTAAATTTAAATTTATAATTTTTAAATACTTTTGTGATTTTTAAACAATTTTATCAAATGTTATGTTTATAAAATAACAATAGTGTCAATTTTGACACTATACATTTATTTGAATTTAAATAAAATATATAAAAAATATATGTTCTAAAAAAAGATTTAATATATTCTTAAAAGGTAATATGTATCTATAAAATTAGTGTAGGATATTAAATAGTTCATATAATATTTATTTTATTATTATTAAAACCATTTATTTGGTTTATCTCTTAATTAAATAATTACTACAACATTTTTTTATAAATATTTAATATAGTTAATTGTTGCATAAAAATTAAAAATAAAATTCTATCATGAAGATAAATCTATTACCTTTAAAATAATAATTTTACTAGAATTTATCATCTTAAAACCATAATATTTAAATTGTTATTTTATTAAATTATGAAGGTGACAACTTTGGCATCATTTAAAATAAAATAATATAAGTGTCATAATTGCCTTAATAAGGATTCAAATGGTCCAAAATTCGTCCATTGGATGATTAGGGTTTATATATACACTAACAATAAGTTTCGTGCAGATTTATCGGCCTTTTGATATGTATTACTATTTCAATAAAAACTGTATTATTGATTATTCACTAAATAAATAATTTCTGCATCATTATTGTATAAGATAATAAGGTAATTAAATAACTCTTAAAAATTACAAGTAAATTACCATGAAAAAGAAAAACATTTTATCTTTAAAATTAGTATTTATAACCGAATTTATATTCTGTATAAACTTATTTTAAAAATACTTTAATTATTAAAGTTGAGTGAGACATATTTCCCTTTCCTTTAAATAAAATAAACTAAAGGTCTTCATCACTTCCAAGTGGGTTATAATAGATTCCATTTAGACCCAAATATGACTTATGAAAAATTATAATCATCCAATTGTATTAAGACAAGTATTAGGATAATTTTATAATATTATATTTACCATTAATTACCCAATTTACCTTTTACTATGGTAAATAAAATTTACCATTATTACTATTCATAAAGGGAAAAAATAAAAAGTAGTCTATTAATATCATTTGGAACTAATGATTCCAAATATGGAATCCAATTTTCCAAATTAAATACACATAATTTGGAGAAATTAAATTAAAATTAATCCCATTATCGAAAGAAAACGGGTTTTTGTTTAAAACATTGCAAAAGATTGAATTTATTTACCCTACGAATTCAATGTAAAATAAAAGCTAATGACATAAATTATATTAAATGTTAAAAATATATTCTATTTATACTTTAAAACCATTCAATACAATAATTTAACCACATAAGTTATTATGATGAAAATGTTGTTTTTAATTAAAATATAGCGTGTTTTTACTATTCATTAAAATATGAAAGTTATCAGAATAATATGAAAAATTTATCCAAGGTAAAATTTTATATCCTGATTCCAAATAATAATTTTATTTTTTAAAATTGAACTTATAAAAATTTCAAAAACTATATTTAAAGTTGGTGCGCCATCAAAAGGCGACAAAACTGCATTTTTTTTTAAAATACTTATTTTACCCGAAAAAAATATTTTGTTCTTATACCATGTTCTAGAAAATGTGTAAGATGAATAATAATGCTATAAAATTCAAATTTTAGTTAATAATATTCATAACGGCTAGTTCGTAATGATATTATAATAATATATCATTGGTTAGTAAAACTCGGTATTGCGTACAACACACGCTATCGAAGAAGGTCGTGATTACGAGTAATGCAAGCCAAGTCAGGGTTGCATGTTGTGCAAGAATCCTTTATTATTTCGTATAATAGAATCCAATCATATTTCATTTATACATTGAATATATATATATATACACTCAATTTTGCATAGAATAACTATTATAAAATGAACTTGAAATTGTGTGTAACACAATCTATGAATAGTGTTACGTATAATGCCAGCTAATACAGTGTTGCGTATAGTATAATATAATCTTGGTGTAGCATAAAACACATGGCATAAAATAAATTTAAAAAGAATAAAATCTCGGGGTGTTAGATTCTACCCCCCTTAAAATGAATTTCACCCTCGAAATTCATTGGGGGTTATATATGGTTTAATACTTGAAGGTTCTTTTAATTGAAACCCACATCATAAAAAGGAATACCAAAACTTATCTTTAAAAACAAAAGTATGAAACGTAATGGTTACCCATATTAACTAATCACTATTTTTCCACATAGGAGAACATAGGTGAAAATATGGATATGGAAGAGAAATCTAACCATCATGTTCTGATAGAGAGTGGTAGAGAACATGGCTATGAAAAAGAAAAAAACAACAAAGCCATAGATTTGTGATGATCTAAGGTACCATCTGATTCCTCGGATATAAGGGCACTAGGAGAACATTTTTGGTTTTCAAGATCATTTCCCTAAAGTTGATGAATTAAAAGAAATACTTACATGATTTTGGTACAATCTCATTATTGTTCGTGAATTGAACAATTTCCACTTCATATATTAAAGAAATGAAGTTGAATTTGTTATTCGTGAAGCGTTAGAAGATCATATGATATAATGATGGGTAATTCCATCTATTTCAAACAAAATGTTGGCAAAAGTTATAAGTCCATATTATGGTGAGATTAATCGTATATGGTGCTAAAAATGTACTTATACTTTATTTATCATACCTCTTAATAAAATAAAACTACTTTCCACTAACCAGTGACTTCCTGTAGGACAGTGGTAGGCGATAAAGGCCTGTCAAACTTCAGTTGTGGGTTCAATTCCCACAGCCTTGTCCGATACGTTGGGTTATCGCCCGTTCTGCAGGTTGTCCTTTTTCTAAAATTACATTACTATAACATCCCATCAATAATATTGAAAAAAGTTCTATCCTTAAACAATACTAACTTATGTCCAACATAATCCATTCAAAACTTTAGGCTTATCTAAAATACTTCGGTTCAAGCTCATAGTATAATAAAAACAATTACTAGAAAGGTTATCTACCAAGAATGTGAATACAAGTATTTATCCCACATATATCATAAGATATATCTTATTGGTTGGATTCCAAACACATGAATACTTTAGTCATATATTCTCTTGAAACATAAATTACCATAGAACCGTAGTGAAAACATGAATACAATCAAAAGGTAACTCTTTCCACATACCAAAATCCCAAAAATCTATATAATCAAACCATAATATCACTTAGTCCATATATCAGTCATGAGCTCATTAATACAATCAAACAACTCATTATCTTCTTATCCCTTCATTATGTGCATATCATCTACTTTCCAAAAAATATCTGAATAAACTTTCATGGTTACCAGTGCCATTCAACATATAATTTCATATACTTTAGGAAAAATAATAGTGTAATAATCCTTAAATGATTCGTTATTCCATAGTACCATACATTATTCTTTATAAACATACAATCATTCCACTAGCTTCTTAAACCACTAGCTGGGCTTCATCATTTATTTCATCTCAAATTTCATTTGTAGTCTCTTCATCATCATCCACATAAATACTACCCGTATGACCATGCTGATTCTCTTCATGAGTCTTTCCCTTAGGGAATTGGATTGCATAATTCCCATACATTCCACATTTAAAACATCTAATCATTGTTTATGTCGTAGCAATACCATTATCCTTGTCCATGGTGTTAACTAATCCTTTTCCTTTGCACTTACTGGCTTTGTGTCCTTCTTTTCCACACCCAAATAAGCATCCAGTTCCTTTGAAACAATCTCTCTGATGCCTCTTCCCACATGATTTACATGAGAGAAATTGAACATTTTTTCCTCTATGATCATAATAAAACTCGATAATTCTCTTATTATCTGTGTCAGGAAACTTACCAAAGTTGAGATTATTGATCATATTATGAGATTTCTGATTAGGCATAATAAAGATGTTTGGACTTCCAAATCCCATTTCATTTGGTTTCTCATGAAGAATATCATTCCATTGTCCACCATATCCTCTATTATCGTGAATCTTCCTGTTTCCAGCCATTTTATAAAACCCAAAAATAATAGTGTGAGAGGCAAAAATCATGCTAGGGAAAACAACATAGTAAAGGAGGAGTACCCTCAATATCTAACATCTTAGGTTAAATTATATGATTGTTACCGTAGTTCTAGGACTATATCCTATACGTATACTTATCCTTAGGGATATCCCTAGACATACCTTAGAAATATCTCTAGGGATCTCACTAATGTTTTCACATCCTAGTTTCCAAAGGTTGACTAAACCATTCCTCTGATACCAACTGTATAGGCCTGAATCTTGACGTACATAAATATTACATTACTTTTGTGGAAATACTTAATACATAACAAAAACAGACACAAAAGGACCGTAATAGCTTAGTGTCTTTGGAAACTCAGAATATAAACTTCTAATCATGTTGAAATATCTTCAACATCTCCCATAACGATTTTCCCCTTTTTGTTTCCTTACCTAAAACCTTTCTTTATTTCCTGGGAAAAATAAAATATAAAACGGGTGAGCTCGAATGATCAATAAGGGAAAATATAGAGAACATAAAACAATCTATAAACATTTGAAAACAAAAACTTGAACATGAAATCTAAACATTAAAACCATGAGCAAAGACATAAATCTTGGAAGTACGTAAGGAATATATCATAAAAGAACATCAATCATGATAAAATAGGATGGGAATAAAACATTTAATTGTGGAAACCATTCAGCACTTGTTATGATTTCCATAGTAGCCAAGGCATTGCTGCCAAGACCATCTTAGTGGACAAAGTCTCTTTCTGAATCGAGTTCACTACTCATTTCAGTCCTATAACACTGAACCGGATTAACTTACCATTCCAGACATGTCTATCTCATGAGACATAAATCTTTAACCAATTCATTGGAGGGAGATATAGGTCCCACCAATCTCTTAATGAAATCATTCTTACTTGTGCCTCAAAATAAACATACATCATTCATAATAACTCAATGAATAAAATGGGTTTCATAAACATCATCCCATCATCACATAATCCATATAAAATAAATGGATATTTCATCATAAGAAAAGTGAAACCATGTAAATCATAGATACAATAAAATTGAAACATACACATATGAAATAATGTCATCGTAAATGGAAAAAGGTTTTGATAAAACATTTAAAATGAATTCTTAAGGAAAATATCCATTCTTCTTCAATATCAATTTCTTTTCACAAAACATCATTCAATTTTAAAAGAAAAGGATTTTTTTGAAAATATTCATGAAATATTTTGGAGTAATATTCATGAAAATAATGCTTTATAAAACCTTAAAAAATCTTTTCATGCCGTATATGTTAAAAAAACATTATTCTCGTACTTTTTTCAGAAAAATCAATAAGTACCTCGTAACGTAAACAAAAGATAGATTCCTTATAAACCATGTTGTAAAAGTCAAAAATGGGTAAAAAGGACTTTAAAAATACATGAATACACTTTTATAAAACATGGACATGGATGATAGTAATAACCCCAGTAAATACTTACGAATAAGCAATCTCGGATAAAAATGAGATTCGCACAATTATCCCTTACCTTATGTTTGATATACTTCGTACATATCCAAACCTCATGTATAATGATTTAAATAATGAAATTGACTTATTATAGAATCATATTCATTGTTATTATATCATATATGGTTCACTTATGACTTTATATTACCCGTTCCTTTGTAAATTCATGTTAATGTAGCGTTTTGGGTAAAATCGTTTCATTTGTCATTCATGTTTTAACTTGTAATTATTCATATGATTACTTAGATCATGATTACTTACATCCAAAATTTAAAACATGATTGATATATATTATATATTCAAAATATACATATATATAATAGATCGATAAATGGAATGAAATACACCGTTCATGGAGACGGTAGGCCGTATGTACGCATAGACGCTGTTTTCGTTTCCTTATTGAATTGAATGGAATTAAGTATATGACATAAATATATATGTACATAAATCCAGTAGAATTATTATGTCATATATTTCATTATTACTTATTATATATACTTTATAATCATTCTTGAATTTTTAACATGGAAAATGAATCTCATCGCGTCGTGGAGACGGTAATCCGTACGTATGCACGAGTGATGATATCATTCGGATGAAATTTTATTGGAGTGTATGTATAATATTTACAAATCAGTATCACTTTACAATAATCATATATAGTCCTTATTTACACCATTATACCAATCCATGTAAGGTGGTGGTGGAAAATAGATTACACCACGACGTGGAGATGGCATTCCGTACGTACGCACGCGCGGTGATTTCCTTTTCCGTAGGATGGATAGATGGTGAAATAGGTTTGTTTCATAAATATAATAACATATCATTATATTATTGATACTGATGTTATTACTTCATAATGAAACAACTTAATAAGAAGAAGTAGAAGATGAAAAAAAGTTGAAAGAATCGGTAACAGACATTACCTCTTCTTTGAAGCACCTCCTTGAGACCTCCTCTTAGGGTACTAAAATTGGTATTTGAAGAAGACCAGGACCTCTATGATGTTTCTAGGGAAGTGGTGAAGTTAAATGGGTAGGGTTGGGCCGATATTTAAGGCTCAAATTGGTGTGAGGAGGAGAGGGAGGAGGTGCCCTTTTATAAGGGAGGAGAGGGGCACCTTTGGAAATATAAGAAATATTAGTTTATATTAAATCCCAACCCCACATAAAAACATCCCAATTGACTCATATACGAATATTAGATGATATAGGGTTGTAATAGCATTGAAGAATAATATTTAGACATGTTAGGAGTTTATTTTAAACATTATTAACTTGATTAATCCTTATTTAATCAATTTAATTTTATTTGTGGTAATAACATTCTAAATTTTAAATTATAACAAATAATTACTTATATGGTGTTAATTGTCTATAATAGGATAATTTATAACATTTTAGACCATATAAATATAAATTTTTAATTTTTAAATATTTTTGTGATTTTTAAACAATTTTATAATATGTTATTCTTATAAAATAACAACAGTGTCAATTTTGACACTATACTTTTATTTGAATTTTAATAAAATATATACAGGAGATATGTTCTAACAAAAAGATTTAATATATCTATAAAAGTTCATATGTATCTATAAAATTAGTGGAGAACATTGAATAGTTCATATAATATTTATTTTATTATTTTTAAAACCATTTATTTGGTTTATCTCTTAATAAAATAATTACTACAACATTTTTGTATAATTATTTAATATACTTATTTGTTGCATAAAAATTAAAAATAAAATCATATGATGAATATAAATCTATTAACTTTAAAAATAATACTTTTACTCAAATTTATCATCTTAAAATCATAATATTTAAATTGTAATATTTATTAAATTATGAAGGTGACAACTTTGGAATCATTTAAAATAAAATAATATAAGTGTCATAATCGCCTTAATAAGGTTTAAAATGGTCAAAAATTAGTCTAGTGGATGATTAGGGTTTATATATACACTAATAATAAGTTTCATGCATATTTATCGGCCGTTTGATATGTATTACTATTTCAATAAAAACTATATTACTGATTTTTCACTAAATAAATAATTTATACATCATTAATGTATAACATAGTAAGGTAATTAAATAACTCTTCAAAATTACAAATAAATTACCATGACAAAGAAAAAAAATTTATCTTTCAAATGAGTATTTATAACAGAATTTATATTCTGTATAAACTTATATTCAAAATACATTAATTATTAAAGTTGAGTGAGACATATTTCACTTTCCTTTAAATAAAATAAACTAAAGGTCTTAATCACCTCCAAGTGGGTTATAATAGATTCCATTTAGACCCAAATATGACTTATTAAAAATTATAATCATCCATTTATATTACGACAAGTATTAGGATAATTTTATAATATTAGATTTACCCTTAATTACCCAATTTACCTTTTACTATGGTAAATAAAATTTACCGTTGTTACTATTCATAAAGCCCAAAAATAAAAAGTAGTATATTAATATAAATTGGACCTACTGATTCCAAATATGGAATCCATTTTTCCAAATTCAATACACAGATGTTTCCGAAATTAAATTAAAATTAATCCCATTTTTGAATGAAAAGGGGTTTTTGTCTAAAACATTGCAAAAGATTGAATTTATTTAACCTAAGAATTCAATGTAAAATAAAAGCTAATGACAAAAATTATATTAAATAGTAATAATATATTCTATTTATACTTTAAAACCATTCGATACTATAATTTAACCACATAAGTTATTTTGATGAAAAAAGTTGTTTTTAATTAAAATATAGCGTGTTTTTACTATTCATTAAAATATGAAAGTTATCAGAATAATATGAAAATATTATCCAAGGTAAAATTTTATATCCTGATTCCAAATAATAATTTTATTTTGTAAAATTGAACTTATAAACATGTCAAAAAATATATTTACTGTGGGTGCGCAATCAAAAGGCGGCAAAACTGCATTTTTTGAAAAATACTTATTTTACCCAAATAATTTATTTTGTTCTTATACCAGGTTCTAGAAAATGTGTAAAATGAATAATAATGTTATAAAATTCAAAAATTAGCTAATACTATTCATAACGGCTAGTTCGTAAAAATATTATAATAATATATTGTTGTTTAGTAAAACCCGATATTGCGTACAACACACGCTATCGAGGAAGGTCGCGATTGCGTGTAATGCAAGCCAAGTAAGGGGTTTCATGTTGTTCAAGAATCCTTTATTATTTCGTATAACAGAATCCAATCATTTTTCATTTATACATTAAATATATATATATATATATATACACTCAATGTTGCGTAGAATAAATATTATAAAACGAACTTGAAATTGTGTGTAACACAATCTATGAATAGTGTTGCATATACTGCAAGCTAATACTGTATTGCGTATAGTACAAGATAATCTTGGTGTAGCATAAAACACATGACATAAAATAAATTTTAAAAGAATAAAATCTCGGGGTGTTACAGTAATAAGTTTTGGTTGAATGAAAATTTATGATATTTATGTTATTAAATTGATTATTAAATGTTGAATATTTATTTACCTTTGTTCCATTCCATCCAATGAAAAGAAAAAGCTCACTTATGTGTATGTATGAACTATCATCTCCATGATGTAAATTGATTAATATTAAATAATTGATGTAAAATATCATTTTGTGGTATAAGAAATTAATTTAAAAATCAATTAATATGGATTATATAGTTATATTAGATTAAAAAAATATATTATATAATTTTTAATAAAAAATGAAATTATTTTAATTAAACACTTTTCATATATGTTTTTATTTAAAATATTAAAAAATTTGTTTTATAATTTTAAAATGATAAAATATGTTTCATTTTTTAAATCAGAAACTTAAAATTTACATTGGGTGGAATATTTTGAATTTTCATAAAATGATGATTTTTTAATGAAAAGTGAAAAATTATGTTTTTTATAAAGAATGAATTCCTTATTTATAAATTAGGTAATTTATTAGTCTTCATATGTTTCAAATAATAAATGAAGTAACTGATTTTTTATTTTTATATGTTTATTCCCCTGAACTTTTTTTTATTAAAATTTATTTAGGTTTTTTGAAGAAGACTTTTTTTGTTTTTGGGAAGGTTTTTTCTAAAAATTATTTAGAAATGCATTATATTTCACCATGTTAATTAATTAAAATAATAATTTATGGGGAATGTTTTAAATTATAATTAAGAAAACATAATATTAATTATTGTTTCTGTCAAAAATATATTATTATTAGTCATTGTGTTAATATAGAATAATCTTTTTATGAAAAACACTCATCCTAAAACCATGATATCTCAATGCATTTATAGGAATAAAAAAACATTAAATTATCCACTTCTATGAATTATATTGTGGAAGATAGATTCCATATATTTCAAATAATAAAAATTTAGGATATTTAATTATTAAAATATAATGTATGGCTAATGTTAATTATGAATATAGTTAAAATTTATTTATGTAATTGTGATAAAATTTGATTACTTAGTGGTTGATCATTAATCATAAGGGAGAAAATTATGTTGAAAATGGAAATAATACCATTTAAAAATATAGTTATACTTAACCCCTTAGATTCCTGAGTTTTTATCATCATTTGATCCACATTACATGGAGAAATGGATAGTGGAACTCACCCCTTAAAAATTTTACATGTTTAGTACTCACCTCCTTTATAGAATGAATCCCCTATCCTACATCTATCAAGAACATTGGATCAGAAACAACCATAAAAAATTTCTTCTCTAATTTCATCCTATCACCTTAGAATCATTTAATTGGGTATAAATCTAATGAAGAAGGACTTTTGTGGAATCCAAATGGAGATACCAAAAGAAGAGGTAACGTTCATCAAGAAGATTTTATTGATTCCCCCACCGCTTTCAATTCAACATATACCGGGATTATATAATAACAACAATACCATAAATATACTTATCCATTGTTATTTTATTCCTATGACCTACATCCACATTCAATTCTATCTTATGTGTTATGAAATCATTATTCATTTGTATAGTGGACTTCCTCTTCACGAAACAATATCATTCATTTTTCCATTACAACCTATCATGGTTAGAAATAATGATGGAATAAAAATTTATATATTAAATTTATGAAATTTTTAACATGATTATACATCTTAAATAAATATATCATATACACCATTTTCAAATTTGTTACTGGAGGGTATGTTATAACGTTGCTTGTGTGTATAGTAGATTATCGCCTGGTGAAGTGTTATGAAGAATTATTCACAAATGTTTTACATGGATTGTAATAATGTTAGCTATAATTAATATATATGATATATGTGAAAAAATTATGTAATTTGTGAACAAAAATATTTTTTTATATTTAATATATCATTCTCTTCATATCATTTGACACATTGAAAAAGTGATAATGTAAATTGTGGAAATGTGGAATAACGCTTCCTTCAAGTGCGGTGATACATATTTTTTAATCACCGCATGAAAATGATTATATATATATATATAGAATTAAAAATATTTTATTCATGATATGATTATAATTCATGAAATATAAATTTTTTATATCTTTTTATCATAATGATCATTGGAAAAATTGAAATATTACTCAAGTGTATGTACGACCTATTTTCTCCATGACCTTAACATTAGTTCGTTTTTCATTAACATATTTAATTTTGTTATTAAAATTATAATTTTTGTTTAAATATGATAACTATTTCTTGATTGTTATTCAGTAATTATATAAATTATGACCCCTTTTACTATATTGGACCAAAGCAATGTTGTTTTTTCCACATTATCTAAATATAATCCAAACATCTTATATATTATTAATTGATATTGTAATATTATATAACATGTTGTTAAGTGAAATAAATGAAATAATAATAATGAAAAAAATTAAGAAAGATTATAACTAACAAAATTTTATTTTTCAGGAAGATAAAGATACACATTGGAAATATTACTCAATGAAATGGACTTCATCTTGGTTTCCATTAATTAAGGATTTTTTAATGTTATGATCAATTATTCTTTTATAAGGCATGTATACAGAATCATTAACATGATATTTCATTAATAACTCTAATATAATGGTATTAAAATTTTATTTTAACTATAATTTTTCCCAGGGATTGAGATTTATAAGTTTCTTGAACTGATACAGCTCATTTCCTTTGAAAATTCATCATTTAAAGGTTTTTCTCTAATATATCATTCTATTAATGTACATGTTATTAAAAAAAATTAATAAATTTATATATGGACATAAAATATTTATAATGATCATATTATTTCTCTTTTACCTTATTTATATGTCTTTAAAATGGAATATTTTTATGTGTTTTAATGTGAACATTTTGTCAAAATCAATTATATTTATAATGTATGATAATAATGAAATATCTTATCATCGTGAAATTTATTTGATTTCTTAAATCATTGAAATTATAATTTTTTTCTCAGATGAAAACAATACATTCAATTTTTTTAATTTTTTCATTTATTATTCATTTTTAAAATAAAAATTGTACATTGTATTGAAAATTAACATTTCAATTAAACTAAAATCATAATATTTGATATTCATTTAAATATGAGTTAAAAAAAGTTAAAAAAATTCCAATGTTTTATTCATGTTTTAGTTTATAGAATTTATGTATAATGGTTGTCACTAAATATCACTGGGTTATGCCATTATATCACAAATGATGGATGTGCCTAGATAGTTCTATAATTAATTTTTTCTGATTATTTTCACTGGAGAAATACCTTAGAAGTTATTTGTATGTTTATTACAATCTTTAAGGGTTATGTAAATGTATTAATGGATTCTATTAGTTTACTTCACAACCTACCATGATGAATTTTCAATGATTTCTTATGATTTTCAATTATTTTCTTTTCAAAATGAAAATAATTGAATTTTTAATGGAATAATATTTCTCTTTGTGGGTGAAATGTTATGTTTCAATAAATGGGTTTTCATGGGTCAAAATTTTTCTTACTGGACTAATGGTTTCATAATATTTTTCTACCTTACATAGAATATTTTTTCAACCCTTTATTTTTAATTTTTTTCACAATATTTAATGATGGGTAAGGGAATAGATGAAATCAGGTTGAACCCACAAATATTTTCCATGAAATAAATCGTGCTTTGATTAAAATGTTTTAAATTATAGGAAAAATGGAGTCTAAATGGTAGTTTCCACATTTTATTCTATTAACTTATTATAAATGAACTATAACAGAATTATGTATTCCATAAACATGAAATGATTCCATGTTAATGAAGGTAAAATTCATGATTATAACTAAATAATATATAATGGTTATTGTCAATGCCATATAATTAATTTATATGAATTTTTTACAACATTATGTAAGAAAATATTATAATTATTAGATTATTAATATATTGGATATGATGATAATATGAAAAAGGAGAATCCATAAGTACCAATAAAAAAACCTAGCATTAGAAACTGAGATGTTTTCCCCCAAATGATTGTTTTGAGAATGAATGTTTGATAACTGTAAATTTATAAATTTTAAAGAAATGTTACATATTAAGAAATATATGAATTAAATTATTGTATATATTTATCATAAATATATATTCATTATAATATATATTTTATTATTTAAGATGAAAAATGACACATTATGTAACAATTGTTATAAAATTCTTATTTCTTATTAGGATTTTATATTCTAAATTTCAAATGAGTGAAATTATATTGATCAAAATCTTAAAAACCCACATATTTTGTTTTATGTTAGTAATTATGCTAATTTTTATATATTAGTACTTCCTACCTCTCTTAGTTACATAAAATAGTGATGAAAATATTTTCATTGAAAAATTTTCTTTATTACCTTTTTTCATGTTAAATGATTTCTTCTATATCCACTCCGTTAAAATAATTTTATATAAGATTTTACCAATATATAAAATGGTTTACTACGTATTTTTTAATAACCATACACATTAATTATATTTTTTAAAAAATAATCTTTTTAATGAAATATTTTTAAAAGTACCTTATTTTTAAATTTCTATTAATGTGAGAAAATAATATTATATTTTAATATATATGATATTAATATATTTTATGACTGACCTAACCATTACTTTATTCAAATATTCTTTTATAATTTTCCTTTTTTATTTTCAAATAAATTTTTTATATTATATTCCAGGAATGATTATTTAAAATTTTATGAAAATAAATGAATACATTTACATTTTTACATAGAATGAATCGAATGATTATTTAAATCTACTATTCACCAATTTCAACATCCATAATGGATTGTTATGATTAAAAGGGATTACAATCTTATAATAGAATACACATTCCTTCTATAGATGGATTATAAATATGATCAAATAATGTTGATTCTATAAACCATTTATTTAACATGGGTTAATTTAATTCTGATGAAATCTTTATGAAACTTGTTTAATTTCAATGGGTTATTATATGATAATATGAAGGAATTTTAATATAATTCATTTAATTTCTATGTATTGCAATATGAAGAATTTAGTAATGATTTAATATACTGCGAAACACATATGTATGGATTAAATTTTTGTATTGGTGGACCCAAAATTATAATTCCCTCTGATGAATTGTCCATTGAATGATACCACTTGAGATAATAAAGGGAAAATGGGGAGATAAACCAATTCAGTTAGTGTCTCAATCCAATATTCTATTAATAAAAATTAACATTAATTAATGAAATTATTGAATATGATGTGAAAACAATTCCATGTGATATTTTTGGAATTGGGCATTGACTAATGAAATTATTTTTCATTATTATTTGTGTCCCACAAACATATGTCTTATGATAAGTATATATATATATTCATGAAACATGATTGATTATTTATGATTAGGAACACTATTGACCTATGACTTATTTATGACAATAGAATATTCTTTGATTTCTGAGTCATTATCATTTTTTAATAGTGTGTGATTATTATTTCATATAATAATGTTATTATGTCCTTATACCGTAATTATTCTCACTTGATATTATTGATTGATATATATTAGTTTTATCCTAACTAATCATCAGATCAAAAAACAATTAAGTTTTTATTCACATATTTATGAATAATTCTTTTATGTAGTTAATGTTTAATATGTTTACTATTTTGGGAGATCATTGCGGGATATGTTCAAGGACATTAATGAAATAAGACGATTATATTTGTAACATCAAAATTCACTAATCCTTTATGGTCCTTAGGGGTGTATTATTATCAAATATATTGAAAATTCATCTATAATGATGTAATATTTGAATTAATATTATAAAATGGTTGTCTAAACTAGGGTCATATGATAAGGGGTCATTGGAATAAAAGTATAACCATGTATGACTTTTATTAAAAATTTAAAATCACAATTTTGGGGAAGACCGGGAAACTCATGATGAAATAATTTTGAATATCCACATACAATAGACATGAAGAGTTTCTCCCTAACCATTTGAGATTGTAACTTATCCTGAATTTGTAATAACTCACTTAAAATGGTTGTAGTTCCAATTAGATATTTATATTCATCCTCCTACTGATAAAACATTATGGGTTTATTTTGAATATCAAATATGAATCCCCTAAAACAAAAATTAAAATGTGATATGTATAGTGAGATCCATTCCATTCCCAAAAAAAATTAAATTTAACAACATGGAGAAATAAAACTTTTTCTGGACTCACATTCCCTCAATACTCAATTAAATACGAGAAAATGACTGAAGATTTTATTAAGCCTTCAAGATAATTCAATATCTATTTTTCAAGGTGGGGGAAGTATAACCTTATCATGTTATTGAGGTATTAATGAGTTGGTATAATCATAATAAAATAAGATGTTTTTCATTACAGACAGGGTGACAGATGTATGTTAAACCATATTATCCTCGTGACCCACATCAATAGTTGTGATCACATGATATTTACCGTAATCTCATGTATTATCTTCTTATTAACCCCTTGTATAATCATTATTAATTTTTTGAAAACTATTTGGAATAATAACTATACTACTTACAATATTATAATTAGAGTATTGTGGTTCATTAAACATAGTGGTATACCCATTCCTTTTATTTTTCTTTCCTCTTTACATCAGTTTGATGTTAACATGATATATAGACCTCCTTTGGACAACTAATACAATTACTAATAACATATAGTCAATTACCTTCATTCTATAATCTATTATGTTTTCATAAAATTGACTCATTCCCTTTCATCTATGAGTCTTTTTATTAAAAAAAATTTCAAACATTATTTTTCTCATCCTATCAGAATAAATATTATGGTGTTAATCTACACTCTCCTTTTAGAACATTGAGATATGATAGAATTATTTCATCATATCTACTAAAATCAGTTATGGTTTACTCCTTTTCGATAGGTCTTTTTAATCTACCAATCAACCGATATCAACTTATTTTACTATTGATTATACATGAAGTGTAACACATAAGTTTATAAAATGGCTTCCTTATATTTTCCAATTGATTCAACATAATTTAAACTAATATCAATTAATTCAATTTTAATTTCTATGATATGTGTTCGTGAAATGTACTTACTAAAAAATACTATCATTATCTCATCCCATTCAATGGATTCAATATATTACACTTTTAATTTATTCTTAATAATATTACCCAATTTATCATATTTTATTATCAAATGATGCACCACTATGAACCTTTTCCATGATCAGATCCTGATATAATAAAAAAATTATTTTTAGTGGTACTCATCGAGTGCATGATAATCAATAAATCAGATAACTCACCAAATGAAATTGGACGTTTCCATATGAAATAATCAGTGGTAAATAGACAGTAATTTATTGATTTTCATGCTTAATATGATTCATTATAGGTGATTTTTGTGTGTTTATAAAAATTGGATTTTTCATTCTATTTTTCAAGTAATTTGTTTAATCATGAATAAATCATTTTTTTTCACCATAATCATTGTAAACATGATTTTTTTAGGTTGTAGTTGATAAACCAAACCAAAATTCATAATGTTAGCACATATTCATTATGAATCAGGTTATGAAATCATATATTCCTAAAAATAATTTGTGGGATTTTTTAAGTTATAATACCTTTTTTATTAACCTATGGAATTTTTTTTTACGATTATATAAAATTTAATTAATCAAAGTATATTTTAAATTATATCTTCACATTCATATCATATTATTCTACAGAGATAACTAATCCCATCTACAGTACCTATTGAGGAAACCTGAGAAAAAACAGATAAATAATTGAAATATTTTAAATGAACTTTCATTAAATTCCTATTAATACACACTCAATAATAGAAAAATGATTATTATCTTTAGAAGATTTATATGTAATATATTTATTTTTGGAAATATATTAACAATATTCCAAAAAATAATTCTATTTTTATACCCTTCTTAAAAATCACATATTTAAAAACATTCTTCATAACCTATAGAAAATGAAAAAAAATATGATTACCTCAGATGCTTGAAATGGATAATCATCATAGATATAAATAAGTGATTACATGGAATCAAAATATAAACATAATATTATGAGATCAATATTATAATAGAAAATGTTCATACCCAATATGTTATATATCATAAATCACCTGTCTTGGAATAAATATATATCATTTCAAAAGGCAAGGCTCATTAAAGTGAGTAATCCCTATAAATCAATCTTGTATCATGAGAACATATCCCATTAAAAATTACATGTATTAGGAATTGTGGAACAATAATATTTATATAAAATAATTTCATTATTCAAGGTTCACTTCCAAGAATATCATTTTATACAATGTCCTATAGTGGATCAGGTTTCCTCTACATTACACAATCTCCTTACTCAAGGAGAACACACAAGACTATTGTTGTAGACAAAGTCCCATATTTAATCACATTCAACCCTGATTATTGTAAAAATTATATCATGGTATATATTTTCATTCCTGATTCATTGAGGATATTTACTTGATACATTCATCAGATAATGAAAATAATATATATGTATTCCACAAGAACATGAAAACATTCATTAATTCAACATATCATAACTCATTCAAATCTAATGAGTTTAATAATGATGTCACCATAACATTATTTTCATAGTAAATATAACATATTTTATGGATTCATTATTAAAACCTCTTTATAAATATCTTTAAAATCAAATAAATCTGATGGTTTCCTAAAAGAATGGCCATAATGCAGGATAAATAGATGTATTTTTACATCGATGAATAATACCCTTAAAGAGCATTCAATTTTTTTTGGAAATCATGAGGAAAATATCAGCTTCTTCAGATAATATCTGAAATATAAATCATAAAATATTTTGAATAAATATTTCATTTAAAATATATATCAAAACCAATGGTGGTATATTCATATTAAATAAGAATTATGATTGTGGGAAAATACCTTCATTTGGATAATGTTAAAAAAAATATTCTTTTCACACATTTTATAAGAAAATTAAATGAACCAAATTGGTAAAATGGAATGTAGATTTCATTAGAAAATATGAAATTAATGTAAAATATATTTGAATATTTCGTCATTAGATTTATCATTCAGGAATTTATTTGAAAGATGATTGGGGAAGAAGGAAAAGTTTTTCGAAAAAAGGGGAATTAAGGTTGACTATTATAAAATAAATATTATTCATAATATGTGAAAAATAGAATAGAATGATATTAAAATAATAAAACACAAAAAATAACCATATTTTTAAAAATATATTGTTTTTAATAGATATATATCACATAATTCCCCCTTCTGAATTAAATTGTAAATAATTACAAATAAAAATGATATTGCAACATAAACCATTAAACATAGTCCTTTTATTATTAGTATCCACTCATAAGTTTTAGTATTATAAAAATTGACTTATTATTAATATATACATGAAAAAAAATTCATTAATTCCTTATAATAAATAACACCATTATAATTTTAAATAACACATTTTTTTAACAATTAATCATTAAAATTAACATTTGGAGAAAATGGTTGTTTTTTCCAATCATGCTACAGTTCCATGGTTTTATTCCTTAAACCATTGTCATCGTTTTTCATCTCTAGAATCATAATAATTTTATTCGAAACATATTTATTTATTATATAAAATTTTAGTTCCATTCATATATGGTGGTAATAGTGATAGATTTATATCCCTTAATTGAGTCTACATTTTTATATACGTAAGACTAATGATTTTAATTTCAAAATAATAGATATAAAACAAATATGTAATATCATATATTTCTAGTGTAATAATAATATCATAAATACCATATATATTCTTAAAATTTCTATATATACCCAGCCGTGTAATCATGAACTAACAAATGAATCGCATCACTTCATGTAGAAGGTAGTCTAAATGGACGCATGTAAAATGTTATAATTTTCATAGGATGGAAATGTGTTGAAAAAAATAAAATAGACATAAAAAATATTTTGGTATGTAATTTTACTAATTTATTTATTTTTATTTTTTTATAGAATATGTATAGGAGTTTCAGGTATAAGGAATCTAAAAATATATTTGTAAGTGAAATTAGCTCTTCAATAGGAAACCTATGATGGCTTACACCTTTAGCCTTCAATAGGTAGTTTTCTGGAATGAAACAAATATCTTAGAAATCAATATGTATACTGTTAATTTAAATTGGAAGTTAATAAGTATGTTAGTTGGATCATTTGGACTGAATGAGTGACGAGGAGAGGAACACCATTTATAAGTGATGTTAGTGGAAAACATGTAAATATATAAAACATTAAAATATAATAATTTCATATAAATTTTTTGATGAACCATAGGGATAAGAGACTACTGATAAGATAATTGAAAATATATATCTTCAAACAATCAAAAGTATAAAAAAATTTCAATATTTCAATAATTATAGTCTAGTTTTACTCACACGTTAACCATTTTTATTATAATAGATATGCAATTTTTTTACTATAGTTCATTTCTACATTTAAAATAATATGAAAATGGAATCCTTACAATATTTTGACATGATTATTCAAAATATAGAAACTATTTTATTAATATCAATTATTTTATGTAGGAGCAAATCATTTTTAAATAAGCAATAAAAAATGAACAAAAAATATTTTTGAAAAAGTAAATTTTAACAATAAAATTAAATTTATACACATACCATTCCTAGTGAAAAACATGCTATGATTGCTACATAATTTTATTTAATATAATATATTAACATTTTATCATTGTAATTCATTAATAGTTATTAATTAGATTTATTAATATATAAAATAATAATACATTAATTGTATAAATTAATTTTAAAAAAACATATATTTGTTTCCTTTAACTAATGTTATTTTAATTTCTAAAAATTTCATAACAAATTAATTCATTTTCCCCAGGCATACACAATACATTATCTACGTCAGTATAACCTGAATTATTTTTAAAATAAAACTTGTATAAAATGGATAATTCTGATAAAAATATTCTTCAAAACAATTCTTTAGGATCAAAAGTATTTCATAAATCTCATAAAAAATACGTTAAACCATTATTTACCATATAATGTGGTCAATTATATTGTTCATAAGAATTAATCCGAATATATTATTGGTGTGTTCTTCACCAACAATAAAAAATACATTGCTTTATTAAAGTATAATATTTTCTATAATCTTACGGTATTTCAAAAAAATTATCAACCAATTATGAAAACCCATTTTAAGTCAATTATACATTTATTTAAATGATATAATCAACATTTTTTATGGAAAATTCAATAAATCATTCCTGAAATAATATTAATATATCATTGAATTCAGAATTAAATAATTAAAGTTATTTCTTATATTATAATTGATAGCCCTATTATATTTAATGTATGATAAACATGATGAATATCTTACAACATTATAAATTTTCTACTTAATAAACAATGAATGGGAACATGTGTAATTTTTTTTCAAATAATAGTAACCTATAAATATATATATATCAATCAAATATCAACATGTTATCCATTGAACTGGATTATCAGGATTTAAAAAAAGTATAATTTCAAAAATACAAAGTGTTAAAACCACTCAATTAATCCAATATTAAGGTTCCTTGGATTAATTTACAGATCAAAAGTTACCCGGTTTGATCCAAGGTAGATAGTCAAAATTGGAAATTTATGAAGTCGGAATTAAAATTTCCCTACATTCCAGATACAACTTACTTATAATGAAATAAATTATTCATTATTGTCTAAAATAGATTCTATATTTGTTCCATTACAAAACTTATAAGATCGCAAACTGGTCAGCATTTTTAAATCCACATGTATCAATAATTCATGAAAAGAATATACTCCTTGTATTAGATATAACCACACGTATAACACCACGACTGAATGAGACAAAAAAAATAATGTCAAAATAAATTTCTCCTTATTATATGTTATAAAATAATAAACATTACTAGAAATTGATATTACTTATACAAATTATATTGGAACTACTTATGGTTTATCTTATTTTGTTCATTTAAGGTTATCACCTAGAATCACTGTATTTTATACACAAATGAAAATGTGAATTATGTATTTTACTTCCATTGGTATGTATCCAAAATTAAAAAACATCTAACATAATATGTTTAGACAACATAAATATCTAATAAAAAATCATATGGAACCCCCACTATCATTATACAAGAATGTATGATTTTCAATATCATAAAACAATTTAATCAAAATTGTTTCCAAATTATATTATTAATCCATTATTCATACCTAATTCAAAAACCATTATATCTGTCAAACATTTCATTGAAGAAAAGCTCTCACAACTCTCCATTGCTTTAAAAAACTAATATTCTTATAGTGAAAATAATAGTGGAATCAAAATTCCAACACAAATAATCCATTTAGTTGATACTAGTGATAAAGATACAAGTCATTAAAATGGGTTGAAGTAACCATAATAGTCCATGGAAGATATAGGGAAACCACCCATCAACATAAAAAATTAAATAAATAAACATCCTATAAATTCAACTAAATCCATATAGAAAAATCATTCATAAATAAAGAAAATACCTAATCAACCTTGTGGTAGTGGCTCCATATTGAATTCTAAGCATTATACTACTACTGTCCAGCTCGATTACCAACCACCCTGAAACATGTACAATATAATTATATAAATATAATGGGTGTAAAAATAAATTATATATTTATAATATCACACACAATATCATTGGTGAAAAATAAAATAAGCATATTAATGTCGTAGTTAGTAAATCTCCAAACCAACTAGACCAAACAATGAAAACAATCACCCATCTTCTAAAAGACATTCTCACTCAATTTAATCCCATGTATAATAACTAATATCAATGATATATTTATAATTATTTTTGTAAATTACTACCTCCCTTTACTATCACACTCACACCTTAATGTCAAATGCACTAGTTCTTTTATCACATCCATAAGTTTAAAAAACATCATTAATAGTCACCCATAATGTTTGTAATACTAAAACCCAACCTATAAAAACTTATGAAAGTTCCCAATATACTATATTGGAATTAATAAAAACAATAACTTCAATGAATATATGTGCTATAGCATAACCCTTCCTTTACCAATATCCTACACGTTCTAACATCTCATGATGGCATCGTCCGCATCAATAATTGCATGTCCACATTTATAATAATATCCATATATATAGGGTATCTACCATATGAAAAAAATAAACTTTATTCACTTCTCCCCAATTTCATGAACACAGCCATGTACCATCATCAAAATCATGATACATCTTGAAAAGAGAATGATAAATAAAGAAACTCCGTGAATTCATTCCCTACAAAATCAATATTTTTATAAAAAATACATGGAACCCAAAAAATTTGATAATATCTAGGGAAATATGACTTGGGTTGGGTGTGTGTTAGAATCAAATGATGTATAAAAATATATATATACTCATTGGATCAACATTGAAGTATCATTTATAGTGAAATATCAATGAAAAAAATCATTGTAGCACCCATATCTTGCACTAATATTCATGTGACAAACATCAATACCATTACTAAATAAACAAACTGACACCATTATACACAAAAAATAACAAAAACATGTAACAACTTGAGATTTTAGAAAATATTATAGTTCAATATATACATTCGTTCATTAGATTCTATATAATGTAACCCTAAAAATATTGGAATAATTATTATACATAACAAAGTGCTGAATATTTTTGGTTATCTGGATTAAAAATAATTGTAATCTATATCTTTTAAATCATTTAGGTAACACTATTATTTCTAAATAAATTTTTTTAAGTATTTTATTTATGGGGGCTATCTATTTTATATAAGTTCTCTAAAAAATTACTTCCTAGTATTAGAATTATGACAATATTACACATGACGAAAATGAATTAATTGGATATCAGTTGGTTAGAAATTTTATAAATTTGTTTCAAGGTAAAATGATATTTTTTTTTCTAAAAATAGTTTTTAGGTGTGCAATGATATTTTATATTAATAAATTAAATTAATCATGATTGGTGAATTAATTTAATGAAATTTTTAGATAATATATTCAATCAATTAATTAAACATTTATTTAAAAATTATTACTATAACGTTAATGTGAACAAATTCTTTGGTATTTTTAAAAATGTTTTTTTCAAAAAAATAAATTCATTTTGTTCTATATTTTAGATAATAAATGAATTTATTATAATTATAGAAAATAAGTTTTATTGGGTTTTTTATATATTTAGAATAACCGTGTCAAAATATGTTAAATATGCTAGTTTAATACATTGACATTGTAACATCCTATACTCCAAAAACATAGAGCTGATAGTTATATTAATTTATTAGTATATAAAACAATATATAACATAATATATAATAGAATAATAGTACTAGAAGTCTAGATAATCAATAATATTTGATATTAAACACAATAACTTAAGAAATATTATAAAAACCCATGGGAACATTATTATTTCCTATATATAATCATTCATAACTAAACATCATTCCTATATTTGTTTTCTAGAGAATAGTAAAAAAATATATTGAACTTAGATACCCAGTAAGGTGAAGAGTACAGAAGAAGAAATCATAATATAATCACATAATAAATAGTATGAAAGAAGTGTATATCATCATAACATGTCCATAATAAAATGAATCATATTGGACACTATATAAATGTTAGTTAATAAAATCACAGATAATAAATATTGATCTCATTATGAAGGAATTAATAATGTAATAAAACCAATATGTATCAAGAAGTCGTTATTCCTATATATCATAAATAATTTTGTAAGGATTATTCTAATAACATTTCATAATTTTCTCGTGATACCTACTAATAAATCAAGTGTAAATAAATATCAGGCCTCCCTCATTGATATTTTAATCCAATTCATTAATCACATGACATTAAAAGCCCTTTAATCAAATTTACTCAAAAACTTTTAAATTAATTAGATAAATTATTAAAAATGGATATTCATGAGATGGAAATAAAAAATTATGTTTACCCAATCAATGGAATAATTTCACTCTTTAAGAGAATATTCAAAAGAAAATCATATAAACAATGTGGTATTATCAATGTTATAGTAAGTACCCTTTTCAAATAATGTACCATTAGGTTGTAGAGAGGGTAAATACAATGTTTTGGGTGTAATTAAATTATAATAGTTGATATCAATTGTTTTCAATATAAGGATTAAAATCGTAGGAAAATCCTTCATTAATGTTCATAGATATTTTCTGAATTATGGAAAGAATATCCCCAAGGATTGTCTTTCCATGTATGTAGTCGTATTCTCACTAATTTTGTGTCGATTGATGATTGAGTTGATAATAAACAATTATTTTTTCTGGGTGGTTTTTCATTTATTCATATATTCCACAACCACATATACATTCTATTATCCAGATAAGGGTGTAATTTCCATTAAACCAACAAAAAATTAATTTCCATATATAATATTTTTGAGTATTTTAATATCTTATGTTACATAAGAATTAATTTTAATTAATGGATAAAATTTAAATTATAACATATATTTTTATTAAAAATTAAATAGTACTTATTTAATATTTTAAATCATTATTAATTTCACTATAATATATAAAACATGAATAAAACATAATCAGGTCTCCTGGAATTGATATTTGATGTAATGAATTATTAGAATTATTCTATATTATTCACATGTGATTTATCGTATTATTCAAAAAAATATTTATTACTTATTTAAAGAAATTATTCATAACTATATTCATTTTTACACAATATATATTATTCTTCATTATAGGTATAATAAAATATTATTATTTATTTTCAATATTTTTTTGAGTAATATTGGTCATTTTGAACCTATTTCGTAATAGGGGTTTTGTTATTATTTCTTATTCGATTGTTCAAAATTAATATATAATAAAAAATATTTGAATTTATTATTTATTATTGTTTATAATGATATTTTTTCATCATATTTTAGTATTTGTCCCAATCTATAATTGTTAAATCTGTGATAAACAATTTTCACAGATATTAAACACACGAAAATTTGTATGTTAAATAATAAATATATTATTATATTTCTCAAAAATGAAAAAAACAATTATTTACTAATTCACATTTTATAAAAATATATATCATATTCACATAATTATCTATGACATAAACTTATGTCATTTTTTGCAATTGGTCAGGCTAGCACAAATAAGAACATGCAATATATAATGGACAATTATGAAGAGATTTTTTGGTAATTTAATAATTCTAGAAGTATATTGACATTATTTATTGTTTCATACTATGATTTTTCATAATTTTTAATAATTATTAGAAAAAATATTTCATGAAATAAGTTATTATGAAATATTAAGAATCAATTTTTCTTAAATAACCTTCTTTTATACTTTTAATTTTACCATGGTTGTTCATTACACATATTGTTTATATAATGTAAAAAATATCATTATAGGACCATAATAATTTCATTAAAAATCATATTTATCTATTAAACCCATTCTCAAAACATACCATTTAATGAGGTGAATAAATAAGAAAATGGAAACTAATCATTCTATTGAGGTCATAATCAGCACGTATGAATGGTTGACGATTAAATTTTACACTGAACTGAAAATTGTATAATATTTGTTATCATTTAAGAGTATAAAATATGTTTAAAATGTAAAAATAATTTATTAAATTCATCATTACTTCCATCCATGTAATGTTTCTATGTAAACTGAAAAATGAAATTTTGTCGATAAGGTAGTCCACACACACAGAGAGACAAATTTCAATTTTTTTCTTTCTCAACGGAATGAGGGAAGTAAAGTTTTTTATTACATTATAATATTATAATAAATTATAAAATAAATTATTATGTAATTTTATATTAATTTGAAAAATATAAATATAAAACTAAAATATAAATAAAAGGAAATTATTGATAATTAGTTTTCATGTTGAATACTTTAACATTCCCTTCAAGGGATACTTGCAAAATGAGTAATTAAGATAACATATTGTAACCAGAACCAAAATAAGGAAATATAATTATTAAAAGATTTTTTGGAGTTATTTTTTTAGTGATGATTTATTTTTTCTGTAATATTCTAGTGGTGGTTAAAGGCCCATGATATGAGTGGTGAGAATGGAATTATAGTAAATATTTAAAAATAATGTAAATAGGCAACTTGTTGAACATGTAAGGTAGATGATAATATAGGCATTAATTAGATATGGAATTAAATGAGGTCAAATATCTCCCAAAAAATATTTTATAAACACTTTTTAATCATTTTTCATGCCCATTAACAATATATATATTTATTTGACCATTTTCAGTTTTACTGTGTTTACTAGTACTTACCAATGAAAATCATATTTAATGCTTAAAAATATTATATAACTTGTTAAATAATTTATACCTAATTATTAAAAATATTAAATTCCATTTATTATAAAATATTTATATATATGGAAAAATCAATTTTAACATTAATTCCATAAATTCATTGAATCTTGTTTTTAGAAACATAATTTATAAGAATAATATTTATGTAAAAGTTAAAATTAGAAAGAAATTTATTTTTCATGATATAAGTATATTTTATTATAAAACCTATGCAGAATTAAATTCAATTAAAAAATATATTAAGTAAAATAATTCATAATTAAATGAAAATAGAAAATATAGATTTTATCGCAAAATGTTTTTCTTATGCCATTAATATTTTATTAATATTCTTTAAAATTAAATATTGTGTTTTTAATTTGTATGTGTTCAAATAATAAATAAATATTTTACAAATTAAATTGTATTATAAATTACTAGTTCATAATGATGTATTTATAATATTGTTAGTTTTCATAGAAACTATATTTTCACTATTCGTCAGAAAATAAGTTATTTCAGTAATATACAAAAAAAATTATTAAGATGGTATTTATTTTTTTTAAAAATAATTCTTTTAGGTAACACTACAAATATAATATAATTTTTAAACAAATTCATGAATAAATATTCTTTAGAGTTCATGTATATAATTCTTTAGTGATAGATTTTTTATCTATTACATTAGAGTCTCATTTATCAAATTCTACCACCACTAAATTGTTTTACCCACAAAATTGATTATATATATGATATGAAAGAATTTTTTATTTTAATTTCACATGGATACTTCAGGATCCCATGTTTCATACATTAGTTATTGACTTCTCCAAATGATGTTCTCTATCATAGTTATACCATTCTGCATAACATCCTCTCATGTGTCAATGATATGGACCGTAACTTCATTTTATGAAAATTTAGGATCAAACACCATTACATTCTATGTGAGTATATGATTTGGAATTTTTATGGATTTCCACAAGAATAAAACATTAAATATTTCATGTGTGGGATAACTAATTTTTAATCTTCAACCCCAATTTCCACTAGAATTTTAAAATAAAAAATGTACCTTGGGCTTAACCTCCCCTTTTTACAAAATATTTATACTAATTTTTGGGGAGTCACCGTTAATGATAAATAACCCCCAAATGAAATAAAAAGTATTTCAATTAATTGTCATCATTGAATATTATTCTATTTTATGCTTTAAATATATCATCCTAGATTGTCAGTTCTTTTTGAATGGTTTAATTGAAATTAATCAGCCTATAAAATTTTTTGCTCGAACTTCATCCAAATAAGTTGGACTAAATTATATCATCACATATAATGACTCATGTTGTTAACTATTAATTCATTTAAAAATATTATTCTATGAAAATTCTGCGATATGGACATACTAATCCCATGTTCCTTATTTGACAAGATAAAAAGATCTTATAATGTTTTATAAAATTTGGATGGTCCATTCAAGAGTCCCATTAATTTTTTTGTTGATTTTAAGTGAATAGAATCACCTAATTACTTGGAGAATTTTAAGGGTTTTTTTTAATCTTATTTTTATCCAATTTTCAGAAAGAAAATGATAATTGATAGTAGTTCCCCTTATGTATTAGAATATCAATAATATATATCCCAGAATGTTTTTCAATGTATTGGTCCTATTTAAATCTATGAAAGTGAAGACATTCTAATGTGATCAATGATACCCCAGGTATAATTTTTCATCCCTCTAGTTTTGAGATGTCCATTGATTAATACCACTGTACTATTTTCTTAGTTACAGAAATATAAAATAAAAATTTCAAGACTCCCATTGGAAGTTTTTCTTCATCATTTACCTACTATAATACTATAAATCTAGAAAAATAATCCAAAATTAATCTCTCCATACCATTCAACAAAATATATTCTCTGAAATATCTATACTTCTTTGTTCCTGCAGGGTGTATAATTTTTTTGATTTATTCTCTTTATTTAGTGGATTAATCATTAGCTCATTTATGGATGTAACATATAACTAATTTCCAATCGTATTCTCTCCATCTTTATAGATTAAATACATCAATTTCCCATCATGTTCTGTAATAACCCACCTTTGAAAATCATTATCATTATATCAAAAAATTTATATCTTTTCTAGTAAATTTGGATTATAAATTTCACGAAAACTTAATGATGTATCTAATTTCAAAAATATTTTCATATAAATATTTACTATATCTAATAATATTTTATACTAATTAATCCTAGTCATTGCTAAAAATTCAAGGATCCTCCTACTGATGGAATAAACTACCTTTTATACTTCCCAAGGTTGTATGATATTTAGAAATTATAATTCTTAAGTAGCTCAGACCATCTTATTTTCCTCATATCTATCTATTTTTTAGATAGTATAATTCAAATATTTTTTTTACCATATATATTTCACATCATATTCCATAGAGGCAATTTCACAAATTAACATTATTCTTTATAAACTACTATATTATTGATTATACAAACAAAACCCAAACCATTTCTTAATTCAACATACTCTATTATAAGTCCTTCCTTTCAAAATAATAAATTTCATTAATATTCCTTGTTAAATATATTATACATCACTCGAAAACATTCATCACATTCAATGGGTCATGAGAATTTAACCACTTTACAAAAAAAATGGATTTGATGTTAAATAATTGGGAAATGTTTTGGTGAAAATTAGGATAATAACATGATATAAAAAGGAAACTATATATTTCAGTTATATTCATCTATTTAGACCATTCAATGACAACATTTTTTTATGTAACAATCGACATTTCGTCCTTCGAGATGTTATGGTCAAGAAAACACACTCGGTTGATTGAAAATTCACACTTACCAAACTTATGATATAACACCTCCTATCTGTGGGTCTAAATAATTATTCATATCTTGTTATAAGGATTTTAATATATTTTTTAGTTTATCAAGACATCATTAATGGATTCCTCAATGAATTTATCATTCTCATCCTCGAGATTATTATCCATCTAGTCCTTAAAAATATATTGTTAATTATTTAATATTATAATTATTACTCTAAAAACATAATTTTCATATCACATATTATATTTTATCTTTGTTATATCATCCATGTTCACCCTTAACTAATGAACACCATTAAGAATATATGTCTCTAAAAAATATATATCACCTAGAAGTTGGTCAATAAGTCATCAATTCATGGTCAAGGATACTTATTTTATAAAATAATTGAATTTATCTCCATACAATCAATTCATAATCTTATAGAACCTTCATTTATTTCAATGAATAAAATGAGGTATCCCCATGGTTAAACATTATAATAAATAAATATCTTATCAATGAATATGATAGATTATTTTCTAACAATATCATCTACACTAGATCAATTATATATGTACTTTTTATATGTTTCTTATATTAGTAATATGTTAAAGGAAAAATTTGACTTCAACTTCAAGTGGATGACATGGTAATTCATATAGAAATAAATCAATGTATTTTTGTACAATTGATACATCCTATGTCTTTAGGATGTCCTTCCTATACGTGGAGCATGTTTTCTCTTACTCTTCCCCCCTACATGAGTATTTTGAGCTATTATAGGTGACTTATGAAAGGATGTGGTTGGTAAAGTCTCTCCCTTAAATGTATGGGATATTATGACTGATTCACTAATAATTATACCTTCCACTTGGAAATAAATTCTTTTATTATACATAGAGTCACAATATTTTCAAATGATTAATTCAATATAAAAAATTGTAATAACAATAGATTCATCCATCAAGGAATACATATGTATATTAATACAGACTAGTAGGTAAATTTTCCATGAAAAATAATCCCATTATGTGTCTTAACTAAATCATACATTCATTGATTATTAAGAGATAATTCTATGTTATCATTGAACATGCTTTAAATAAAGGAGTTTTTAGATCCCTAATTAAATAAATCATTCTTTGCCATTGATTTTATGACCATTTTATATTTCTCCACAACAATTGGTACTTCCACCATGGTTTTAGTGATCTCATAATATTTTATTTTCTCGATAATACATTATTGTGGGAAATTATATTTATATATAAGGAATTTTTTTGTATTGTATCTCATGTCACATTGTAAAAGAATTGAACAAAAAAAATTATTTCCTATTTATTCCAGAGATTGATTGCATATATATTTTCTCTTAAATCAAAGTATCATTTCATTTATGCAATTTCCTGAGTATATTTTTTCAATTGTTATTACATAAGGAAAATTTCACTCTTTCATTCAACTTATTTGAAATAATTTTCTTTTTGGGGTTCTTTGTAAATCATTCCAAATCTATATTACCATTAAAGGAATAATGGTGGGATAACTCTTTAATTTAACTTGAGGAAATGTCTTTATATGATGATCATGTCTTAAAGACCAAATCCCTTTAAAGAAATTTCTTTTTCCCATATTATAATTTTTCAATATTTTTTTATATTGATCATACAGAGCCAATTTTATTTTAATATAAACATAAAAATGTTATAAAAAGTTAACAACAATATTTTCCTCCACCCCGGTTCTATGATAGATAAATTGTAATTTTATTTAGACCATCATATCAAGAGGATTGAATTTTCCAAATAATATATAATATAACATTCTTCCTTTATTATCCTCTACCTCAACATACACATAAGTATTCTTAATTATCGATTATCATTGATCTGCATCTCTATCCATATGATATACAACCACGAAAACATTTCACCTTTCAATAAATACCAAATAATGAAATGTAATATTTGGGGATTTGATCCATTGCTCTGTCAAAAATAGATTATTAGTTATGTTAAATAATGGCAGTTTTGGTTATATGATGTTTTCCAAACTAGTTACACCACATTGTGAAAATTAATGTTTCTTTATTATTTCAAGTTTATTTTTTATTACATGGGTTAACATCCACAAAATGTTATGATATGAATATTTCTAACTCTAGCCTCATTAATTATCCAAGGAGGAACATGCCTACAATAACATTTGTTGATGAAAAAATTCATATTACTTGTAATATTAATAATTTAATGGAAAAAACATATTTATCATGTGAATTGGAATTGTAAAATTAAATTTTTATTAGGTTCGGTAGAAAATATTCCTTAAAATATTAAGGTTTTTACCTATCAATATATATATGAATAGGGTCATGAAAATATTAACCTCATAGATTCTACATATATTTATACTATACAAACTATAAAAACCTAGCCTCAAAAAACCTAGACAAAATTGTCATATTATATTAATGATATAGAAAACTGGAGTTCATAGAGGATATAATAGATTAGTAGTTCTGGAATAGTAGAAACATTCATATTTTCTCACATTCACATGAGAAAAATAATAGGGCATAAAAAATCTATGATAACATTATTATTTATTATATAAGATCCATGAAAATTACACATTGTTTACTTCTATGATTCCTTGTGTATGAAAAATAAAAATAATGGTGATATTATAGGATTAGTAATGAGGGGTAACTAAATAGTGATACCATTTCATATGAAAGGCTTAAATTATAAGGGAAAATTGGTAGATTTTTAGAATATACACCATATATAAAAGAAACTAAGGTTATATAATATCCATGATAATAAATAATAACATGGAATAAAATTATTTTACACATACTTAAAAAAATTATTACACTAGACAATATAAACATATTCTCAAGCCATTTTTCATGAAATTATAAATAAATTAGTAATTTATATTATAATACCTGAGCTACTTTTCACATGAGATGTATTATTTCACGGTGGTTTTATCTATATTGGGCCCTATACATAACTAATTAAATATAATGCATTCATAATATGTGTAAATAATATATTTCATTAAATTACATATTGAAATTATTACATAATCATGGAAAAATTGAACTATGGTTACCCATATAATGTAAATAATGAAAAAAAAATTCACCCAATTAGTGTAATGATTTTACTATCAATGATAATATCCAAATAATTAATTTTAAATATACTAATAGAATGTACCCTTTAAAAATATATAAAACAAGGTGGTGTATATTGTAATTTCAAATTATTGGGTTATCAATAGAGGATATTAATTGAGTCCAGTTGTTTTAAATTTTAGTAGTCCAATGAAATAGTTGTAGAATACTTCAATAAGTTTCATAGATATTGTGTGAGTTATATAAAGCCTATAAATAAAATGTATTTATCCATTGATGCGGTTGCATGCCAACTTATTAGGCATTATGTGGTGATCGAGTTAACACTCAACTATCCAACTTCAGTATGATTACCCAATGAAATTCTATACCACAAAATCATAAAAATTATAGTGTTCATAATGTGATGTAATTTAATGGAATACCACACACTCAATACTTTCCAAAATATAAAATATTGGGTTATTATGATATCTTAGGTAATTTCTTAAAAATATTATAATGGATGTAATTTAAAATATAACATTATATACATCTAATAATGATTGAATAATTATAAAAACTGTCATATTTTTTTAAATTACACCATATAATAAAAAAAATATTGTATGAAATAATCAAGTTACAATGAATATATCATTGAGACAAAAAAACCATACCAATATTCCCATATAAATAAATGTGATCTAACCTAAAATATAAAAAAATATCTACCTTAATTACCTATTTCAAAACATAAGTTTAATCATTAAACATTTTTAACATAATTTAATATTTTTATTTATATTTTGGTTTGTTATTCAGAGTCTATTTTCAATTTTCAGTTTGGTTAATCATTGTTGTTATGAACTTGTTTCATAACAATTGAGTTGTTATATGTTTTCCTATGAAAATTCATTATTCAAATATCATATTATTTATTGGACTAATTTTTTTAACTATTTGTAATGTTATAATTGCATTATATGGGAGTTTTAGTTAGGATCCTTAAATATAAAATTGATGATGAGCATGTTTTAGTTATTTTTAGAAAACAGACATTGGTATTTTAGCAAATTGGTGTAATAAAAATGTTACCCTCCTATATAATATAATAAAATCAAAATTTATATATATATATCATAAATTTAAAAAAATTTAAATTCCTATAGTCATCTAGGATTTAAATTTATAGCATTGTACATGTAGTAGTTTAAACAGACCCATACAAGAACATAAAATATGTAGGGAATTATTATGGAGTGATTTTGATAAAATATGATTAATCTATATGCCTATGGACATTATTTAATATTAATATGTGGGATATATAGGTATTTAAAGGAATTTAATTATGTAGATAACCAATATGTCATTATTACATAGTTTTTAAAAATCATATTTCTCTCTTTGAATGCTCTCTCGGATTGTAGAATTTACTATTATTGATTTTGTGTTCATTATTTTTTGAGGATGGGGAATTTTCTATTTAAAAATACCTAAAAATTTCATTAACATAATTATTATACCATAAATCCATTATTTTACCACCCATGGAAGGTGGTGATGAAAATAATGTAAGTCAATTTTTTCATCAAGGTATTTGTGTGCAAGTACACATGGTTTGTAATTTTTTTTTCAATGATTGGGAGAAATATTTAATATGTTCACTCGTTTAAAAATATAAAATATATTATATTTATTATAATTATAAAATATAAAATTAGGACAATTTGAATAAGGCAATTATGAAAGATGTGACTTGATTCCTTGTGGAGGACGTACTCTACCCACATAACGAGAAGTTGATTTTTATTTCATTTAATGGACAAGTGAATGGATATTAGAAAAATATCCCCAAAGCATAATACAATTCAGTAAAAATAAATATATTTGTATGTCTATTTGAATGAAAATATTTTATTTTGAAAATTAATATACAAAAGGGAAAATATTGGGAAAATTAGTACTCACAATGAGAACATGTGATTTTTATTAGAGGTGTCCACTGAAAGAAGGGATTAAGAAAAAATCATATTAACATAATATTAATTGAAGGACATAGGATTATAGGTGAATGAAGAAAGTATATTTTCATTAGTAAACACAAATTTTGATAGGTATTAATTTCTCAGCTAGAGGATCTTTTTATCAACGGAAAGAATGATTTTTTTTTAATATTAAAATTCAATATAAAGGGGGAAATTATTTAACATAAATAGTGGCTTTAGGAATGGGAAAAAATAGATTGGGGGTATGATAGACAATTGAGAATCTATAACCTTGTAAATTAAAAAAATAAATGATTTCTCATCTTTACCATTGAATTATAACTGTAATAATAAATAAAAATTAAATGTCCCTTACTACATAATTTATAACAAGTCATTCCAAATTTTCAATCCAATTTATCAGGTAAAATTTCTATATTTAATAAATACCAATTTCGAAATATTCACTTGTATTTTATTAAAACCACTATTAGAATGTGGATTAATATTAAATGATAAATCAATCCAAGATGGTGATTTACATAATTATTTGGATTAATATTATATCTTGTAGGTATATAAAATTAATATTTAAATATGGGATCCCTATGAGGGTATGAATCACATTCAATTTCTTATAAATAATGAACAAACACAATGTATATGGGAATAAATTTGTTATTTATGCTTCTCTAGGTGAAAAAATGTTGATATTGTTTTTTCAACCTGGTTTTCCCACATTATCCATCCTCTGTCATTTCACTGATTCCATTCGGTATTGAAATTCACATCATATGATCATTGAATGCACTAGTATACCATGGTGAAACATGAATCATTTTTAATAACTCATATTGTGCTATAATTATAGTGTAACAATATTACTAACTGTATATATATATTTTTTACCTAACACACAATACAACCCTAACACAAAACTTTTTTTTTCAACCACTCATGAAATTTTTATTTTTAATGCCGAATTATATTGTTTTTAATTTTACATGATCCTTTTTTCTTCTTCTTCCAACATTCTTACATTATCCAAATCATCACACCAATTAACCAATATATATTTGGGGTTATTTTGTGTCTTATTAGAGTTTCCCCCTAACTTCACATGTGTGACTTTTTTCACATTTGTGTTCTGAAATTTTACACTCATATTGAAAATCATATTGGATCTATTTTTAATATGTTTTTTATTCATCTCATTTTACAGTAATTAGTACTTTATATATAACTTGGTTGTAGTATTTTTTTTTGAAAATTTCATCTAATTTTCACCCAATTATGGATATTTTGTATTATGGGGTATTATCTATTGTTTCAATGTAAAAACAAGATTCAATGCACATGTATCACTTTTGTGACCTCTGCTTATTCTAAAATCATAAAAATTGTTAAGAGTATGATATATATTTTATATAAAGTGATTGTTACTTTTTTTTAATATTTCACCATTTCTAGCAAATTCATCATTCAAATAGGAATCATGTGTGGTTAATAATATGTGGGATTTTGCTATGAATCTAGTTTACGTCTTCTAAATATGTTTTGGAACAATGATTTACCTATAAATCTTGATATTATTTCATCTTGGGTATGTTGTATATAATTTTATTCATAATAGGTACAGTTTTTAGTGTATTATTAACCACATATAATTCTTTTCTGGGGGAACCAAATTACTTTTTTATTATTTCATCCATGTGCATGAGGGAAGGGTATTCTTAATTTTCACACATCTATATTTGATTCGAAATTTTAGTTAAACCATCTATTTTTGTAGTAAAAGATTCAGAAAAATTATTACCTTCATATATGGATGATACATTTTACTTCATATATTCTTGATAGAGAACATTATATGATATAATCATATTCATTCCATCAGGTAGAGGTCTTTTTAGTCAAACCCTCAAAATAACATTTTGTGGCATTACAAACATAATTCCTTGATTGTGAAACTGCAACATCAGACGTTTCTAGATTGAATAGTTGGATATCTGATTTAGGATATCTCTCACTATGGAAATTATTTTGTTCATTAATAAATGAGATTAAATAATCGTAGTATTTTCTCAATTTCATAATAATGACTCAATGAAATATAACCATTTCTTATAATACTCAGTCTTGCTCCATAATCCTCTTAGATTTTATTTCCAAATGAGAATTATTAAAATCAATGTTTTTTTATATTTTCATACAATGCAGGGATATTATTATAATGTTATTTTTTGGTCTTAACCATATCATTGATTGGGTTGATCCACTATCCTTCAGGTTTATATTATCTTCTTTTGAGCTACTCATATTCTACTTTAGAAAATCCATCTTCTGTGGTGTGATTTTATCAAGCCATGGGCTTGTTCATCAAGATATTTGAAATCTCACTTACTTGTTTCATAGAGTGATTGAAACTTATTTTTCTTATCTCAATAATAAATATATCTTATTCAACATTTCCTTCTCTTTATTGTTCATGTTAATCAAATTAATGAAAATATAATTTCACTAATTTGAAACCAAATGAACTTATTTTTATTTTCTATTCATTATATGTTCATGAAATAGATTAAAATATTCAAAAGAAAAACATAAAATCAAGGTAATCATTCTTAGGAACTTATCTCTAATACCACATATATATCCCCAGGATGGATACATTGATGGGGTGAATTAGGGGTTAATTTTTACAAATTATCCCTTGTAACAAAGCATATGTAGCTAGTTAAGGCATTGATCTCTTGTTCTCTGAAGTCTCAATTCCCTATTATGAAAACAAATGACTGAAATTAAAAGAAAATAAGCATTTTTAAAAGGTTCACAAAAACCGAACAACTTTTCATGATCATTGTGTGGTTTCTTTGAAGATTTTAGTGTCACTATTATTGGTATTTATAAAATGTCTACTTCAATTCACACATAATTTTTATAGGAAATATCCAAGGAATTTAAAATATTGATGTTATTATTTATACTAGATCCACCTTTCTTCAAAGACGTTATATATATTGGTACCACAAGTTCATAAAATATTATTCAACCTTAGGAAATATAGTTAATCATTCCTTGTATGCTTCCTCAAGAACCTAATCAATGTTGGTCTTGAGTATCCCCTTCAAATGATCATGTTTATGTGATCACATACTTGATGAATTACCTAGACTTGAATCCTGATCTCTTCAATACAAATATTTCATCCTAACATCATCGATTGATGAAATCATTTATGTTTTCTCATCATCAACATGAAGATTTAATTTGAAAGAATTTAGTTTATGGGGATCTCAATTATTTCAAGTCTTTAAGTACCATCATTAAACCCTCATTAAATTCTATTTATAAATAAACACATTTATTCCTTATTTAATTATAAATACTGAAATAATGTTTGGGATTATATTTACTCATTTTTAATTCCCATAAATAATGGGTGTGTTAATTTCATGAATTAATTTTGAATACATTATGGTTCCTTCATTATTCATGCAATGAATATAATCAAGGATATCAGGTATAACCTCTTCTTCTCACGTGTTGAAGTAACCCAAGACTCTATACATCACATTAATTAATGAATTAATTCATCATGTTCCTAGAATAAAAAAATCAGTGTTCTTTAAACTATTTATTGATGTGGTGGTAGAATACAATACCCCATCATTATTAGGGGATCATTCAATATGACTGAAGATTTTGGGATTCCGGTTTCTATTCAACAAATTGTATGATAAATTCCTCATCATGACACTAAAAATTCTCTAATAAAAATTATTATTTGTTTCATAACATGGTTACTAAATAATATATATATTTTGAATACATGAAGGATTCATTCTACATTCTTATCTAATGTTACGATCATTTAGGAAGTGTATCTTCCATCTGTAGTCTCCAAAAGGATTTGATTGTTCTTCATTATATTCATCCCCACATCTCAATATATCATGTATAAATTCATTCATGAAAATAATTACTTCTATTTAAATGTAGTATCCCAAAATATGTTTTTAAAGATCCTAAAAATACTTGAGGACCATTTCTTCATAAAGAAAACATTATAATGAATATCGCATCCACCATATTATACCCTTTCATGTAACTACTATGAATTATAATTTATTATATATGAATTTAGGTGAAAATTATTTCATGTCAACCCATTATTACATGCCTCATGTACTTATCATATTATTTTTTATCTCATAGATTGGATTCATTAATGAAGGAATTATTACTCACCTACTTTCTAATCATGCGTGGATGTGAATGAATATCATTGGAATTGAATTATATTGACTCAACAAGATCATAAGAGTTCAATTTTTCATTGATGAATGGGTTAAATCTCAAACTATACTCATACAAATAAAATTGTGTCTTGAACATGGGGGAAGAAGAACACCACAAACATCCTCATGTATGGGAGGAGGAAGATTAAAATTGCTAGATGATCTGATGGTCCAGATTGTCACAATTAGACAGTGTGGAAAATATTTGTATAATTTAAATAGAGGGAACAATGATCTACTTTCCAATGTAACACAACACTTTTTATCTCATTTTACAGCTTCCCTAATAACATCAATGTTATGCATGCTTAGAATAAGCGAGTGAGAGGGTCTATTTCTGAACACCCACCATCATCGACTAGTACTAGGTCTCCACGCCACCACATTTCCCCAGAGTGTGGTGCCAAAAATTCGTTAATATTATCTCATATGAGCATTACACACTGGAATACCCTAAAAACATACCACCATGTAGGCATCGTGATCTTATTGTCACAAATTGTTGAGGTCCCTCTACCATAAGTGTGGGGATTACATGACCATGTGGCCTACAAGGTTGGATATCTTTATATCAAAGCCTCCATAAGGTAAATATATAAGTATAATATATATGGAATTACTATATATTCTATAGTAGAATTCATAATACCCTCTTGTAATTAAATGAAATTCAATGGTTTCCTTTAATAAATCTTCCAAAACATATTTTTTTCATGTACTTGATAAAAAACTCCATTTTTATGATTTTGGAATATAATTATAATTTCCAAATAACTACAAGATTTAATAATATCCATATTCATATTAGTCATACCAAAGCTCAGTTATCTAATTTCATCATCACACAAGATGATATTTTTTCATGATCATCAAATTATCCAGGAAAACATTTATTTTCGTGGTATAATTCTTTTTATTAAACGAAAATGACCATGTGTTCTCTACTAGTGAAATTCACACATGTCATTGAAGTAAATATTGTCATAATAAATCCTCATAATTTGATCTTTTATCCTTCAGAGTATTAACACTATATTTATCAAACATGTGTTGCAAAATTAATTTGCAACCATGTAGTTCGTAATCTTCATGAAATATTGAAAAAATATTGACAAAAATTATAACACATATTCAAGGTTACATCTTCAGAATGATTGTGTATATACCTTAGAAACTAAGATTCATGATGCTCATCATGCATAAATAGATTATTTAATGGATGGTTAAAAATGTATTTCGTCATCCATATCTGTTTGGTGATCAGGAAGGGACCCACAAACCTAGTACTATCTTTTCACGCTTCTTTTTTTATGTGGACTAATTAATGAGTCACCATTAAAAAATCATGATCACCAGTAGAAAAAACCATAAGTATCCTATTATAGATGAAATATAATCTATTCCTACTCTAATTATTAATTTACCTTTTATAAATTAATTTTACACACATAGAGGACTCTAAAACCAAACCAGTCTACATAACTACTTCCTCGGCTACCACATGCCAACAATGTGATGAATTAAATGGTTTCCCATAAAGTTTCTTATATGGTTCTATATAAATATAATCTCAGTAAATTTTATTTTATGAAATCTTAAATAATTTTAGATGATTATCCCATGATCCACCAATTTATAGCCCCAATGAACAAATCATATCCTTTAATATATATATCGTCCAAATGGTCTATCTATTTGTATAAGTATGTTGTGTTGTGCTCAATATTAATAGAGTCTTTAAGGTAGTCACATTGAAATTCAAAAAATGTGACATAATTCATTTTTCCAATTCAAAAATAATGATCACAGGAAATCAATATAAACCTAAAATTTCATGGATTTAATGTTTTCTTAGCTCAACTACAAGGTTAGTCTCTCTAGTCTGTAACAAGTGAGAAAAAATTATTTTCTTACCTATAATAACTATGACCATATCACAAATCCTTGAGGTCCTAGGTAACCCAATAAAAAATATCACCATATTGTCCTACCACTTATACAAGTGTACCAGAAGTGGCTGAAGGAAACATCTAGGTCATTAATGTTTGACATTTACCCTCTAACAGGTAACACATTGGGATACCAAACCCACAATGTCTCTCTTACTCCCTAGCCAACAGAGTAAATTCCTATTGATATAAATTATTGTGGTAAAACCATAATGTAATAGTAATATATATGTTTAGTAATATTTCATTATCTCCTCATAGATGAATGTAGGTTCCACTAACATCACATGTATTAGGATCACATCATTATCACTAAAGAGTCACATGGGAATCAAATCAACACTAACTAGTTGTTCCCTAATCATAGAAAACATTGATTCTAAATCATATCGAGTCTTCACCCAATTAAAAATATATTATATCATAATTCAGGGGTTAAAAGTCAAAATTACATAATTCACCAAATACACTTCCCACCTGATTTCCAATAATCTCATCAAGCACAATTTCACCTATGACGGTCCTTCACCATCATCCTACTTAGCTCATGTCTTATGTCTATGGTCATCTAAAATCATGTTAACCATACTAGTTTAGTACTATTTCATAATGATTAATATATATATGTACTCATTCAAATTACTCTATCATAGGTTCAGTTCCCTCAATGTGAAGTTATATAAAAGGATCTTCTGGATTGTGGAAAAAATTTATCCCTCACCAAATAGATTGTGTCTCCAAAAATATAGAGCATAGTCTATAGTTACACTATTTTGATCATGTGTATTGTAGACTAGATCCTACGGTTATAGATAATCATTCCCATATTATACTACCTTTTCTCTCCCCATCATCACTACACCAAAAAAATACATATGAATCACAGTACATTGCATAACCATTCCTATTAAATTGTAGTGTTAGTATTAAAGACATATTCAACCATTTCTTAAACATTGGGAAACTATATTCACAATTTTATCGTCATTATATTTACTCTCCCTTATTCATCACAACTATCTTGGGTGAAGATAGATTGGAGAAAACCAAAATAAAATATTTTTGATATCCTACTAACCCCATGAATTTTCTGACCATGAACATAGCTCGAGGACATATCCAGGACATGAATGTCTCAACTTCCTCTAGGACTATTAATTTTAAAAAATCACACTCAACATGTCTTTTTATATTATCCTATTAAATCCAAAAATCAAAATTTAGAAATTTTCCATTATCTATTTGTGCTAAAATATTACTCAAGACTATCTCCAAAAGCCGAGCATGTCTATCTAGTATCGATGTGTAGATGATGATGTAAATGAAGACCACCATAATGATTGAGTCCAATTATAGATTGAATATATTTTTCATTATTTCTATGTACACTATCAACACATTATATAGAGTGAAAGGAAATGATGTGTACCCATAGAGTCTATTCCTTCTCTGAACTCTATCTTCAGAATGTCCTCCTCTAACACTCCCAATTGGTTATCGAAAGATAAAATATAAAGCATATATAACCACTAGGATACACATAACTAATAAAAAATTCCATCAATAATATGAAAATTATATTGTTTCTTCACCATAAAATTAATTTTTTTCTAGTTAACAACACATAGTCGAAGACTAGAATCAACTTTCAGGGAAAATAACTCATGTGAACCCCTTTGTTTTGTAAATAGACTTATAAATCCATTCCACTGGTTGTAATCCATATTTTCCTTGACATCATTCATCTCAGATGTAACCATATAATACATGGGTAATAGAAATGTAATTCTTACATGTAATTATCTTAATATCATCTTGACTGGTTGGTCCCTCAGATTCACTACTATGACAAACATTTCAAAAATAATTTTGAATCATACCTCCGTACCCAGAGTACCTATAGTTCCTCGTATGGATTAATAATACTATATTTAATGTCATGTAATATTTGAATAATGTATTAAAATCAAATTCCTTGGAATATCCCTATGGTAAAGACTTGTGGTTGAATTTTCCTTTCCGCCTAAACTACATAGTATGTGAGGGAACCTATTTTGATGCATTCTCTTAAAAATCCAATTCTATTGAAGTAACCTTTTTGATTGAGTGAGTGTTCCACATAATATCCCAATAATTTCATTATGGTTATGTGTAGGTAACATATCCTACAATACAGTGGAAAAATTTCATAAAATAAACACATGCATTGGGATGAACCCTCATCATTCTAGATATACCCCTCCCCTCACTATCCTCAGTCTCCTGCCATGAATTTTAATCACAATCAACATATATATACTAACACAATAGAATGAGCAGTTCAATATATAAATTACAATAATTTTATATCATAAAAATAATTCATCACAAATATATCAATCATAGATAAACTATAAAAAATAGATAACACAAATCAATGAGTTTAATTTAGAAATGAATATGAAACACAATAATAGGTATATAATTTTGGAATTTGAACCTATGTTTTTATCCATGATGCATGAAAAAATACGAATGTTCATAACTCACATATCAAGATGATGTGAATCCCCAATGGTAAATTAAATCTATATTAATATAATAACATCATTCCCATTACTTTATATAATTATGGAGGTCCAATAATAAATTCAAATTAGGAACTTTTGTAGTTCAATTACTTGATTCCCAAATACCATATCTTCTATATACCATATCATAAATAAAGGAAATATAGGAAACAATTTTGTAAAACATAGTGTCTTGTCACCATTTTTTTGTATCCCAACTTACACCATGAGGTTTGATCCGAATGGTCACATGACCACATTTATGTCTCCCCAAAAGAAAGAGGATGATGAATATCATTATGTGTTTAATTCATATAGTGGGGATATTATAACCACTATATCAAGTCATATAAAAATAATAAATAATAAATAGAAATATTAAATTATCAATGTAATCATGTGGAAAAATTAAGATTGAAATCATTTAATATAACAAAAAATCTCTCAATGTGCTACTCCAACCATAGTTAAATGTGAAGGTAAATAAATAAATATACAATGGTACCACCTTAGTATAACATATACTACCAAATGATCCATTATCATTAGCTTAGCAGCCTACCATAAGGCAGTTTCCCTTTATTGTATTGTAACGACCTAAAGTTTCATTAATGAAAAATGCCGCTTGATCCAATTAAATGTCTCTTTATGAAAAATGTTTTTATAAGATTTCAACCTCTTTGGTTTTATGATAAGAGTGGTGACCTTTACTTTTATAGTCGTTGAACAGTGATCACATGATTAGTATAAATATATGGCTTTAACGAACAAAATTTTTACTCAGACAAAGGAAGCGATGGCCTCATCTAGTAGAATTACCCCATACGAAGCCCATTTGTTGGAGCTCGGAAAAGAGTTGGCATCCTTGGGCTTCACCCTTGACCATGCCCAAGCTGAGATTCTTTATGTCAAGATCGAACGTGACCGTCTACGGGAAAAGTTGAAGTTGATTGAGAATACCACTCGACCGATGTTATCCGAGCCGCCCCAAGAATCTGTCACCATCGCACACCTTACCCTTAGGTCTTATGCGGCCTTTTTAAGGGGTTGTGTAACAAATAAGTTGTACTATGTTCATGTACATTTTTTTGAATATAATTTCTAGTCATTTTTTGATACTTTGTAAATAATTTTTAAAGCACAAAAGGTGTTTTTAGTTATTATTTAATTATGAAATCCATTTTATTAAATTAAGGGATTTTTGAGTTAAATAATATTTTAATAAAATAATAATATTATTATTATATTAATTTTTTTTACATATAAATGATCTTATAATTTTATGAATGCAATTAAAATTTTATATTAAGGTTTGAAAGCCATTTCTGTGAAAACCCATGAATTTTCGATAAACGTTGGTTTTTATTTTAAAAGTGAAAATTAACATATTTAGAAATCCTTTTAGATAAAATAAATGTCATATCTAGAATCAGGATGTCTAAATTATCCAACGGTTAATTTTTCAAAATTTTCTGAGACAATCAAATTTTTGGGTAAAATTTAAATACCATTTAAATATATAATGTGTTTTATGACATCATAATGACCCAATGGTGATATAATAAAATACCATAATCCTTAAGTTCGGCCAATATATGTTTTACCATTAAAATAAAGTGATTTTGGGTTTGTTTGACTTACTTTTCAAAGCATTAATGAACCCCTCAAGACTTATTCAACACTTTGCCTTTTTAAATTAATTTTCATGGGAGTCTGACTCACCTCCACATAAGAAACCCTAATATTTTAATAATTTCGCACCTTTTACTTGTAAAATATTTTTTTCCTAATTCCTTTTCCAGAAACCATGGGATGGTTTGTGGTTTGGATTAATTTAATATAAGGGGTCCCAAACCTAAATAATAAAGAATTCTCTCACCTTTCCTATATAAACCCACCCAAGATCCCACTTCCTCCTCACTAAAATACATTGGAGTTCGTCCAACCTCTACCCTACTCTTTCAATAATCCTCCCAAGGTTCATCAAGCTCCTAAGAATCCTCTCACAAGCCTCTCTCTAGCCTTTGGATGCACACTTCCAAATGAGGGTTTTTTTCTTCCTTTCTCATTTTTGTCAATTTTCTTTAAGTTGTATTGCCCTTTTAATTTCAATTATGAATGTTGGGGTATGGTTTAGAACCTCCCCCATACTGCCCTATTATTGTTTGAATGATGGGAGACCCCTTTCTCTCTCATTAAATTCCTCCCATGTACACCCGTTACTATGCCGAAATTCCGAAAGGAACTTCTCTCTCTTTTTTTACATTCAAGCAATACTATTGTATCATTAATCTAAATTCCTTTTCAATTGTTGGGACATGTATCTATTTGACCTCCTTACTGTCCATTACATGTAAATATGATAAGTAACCCCTTTCTCTTTCATCAACCATTTTTTTATGAATTCTTATGTCATGTCGTTACGCTGTTGAAATCGCACCGATTTTCTAAGCCAATGTCATTGTGTAGTGAATACCATGCCCATTTATCCATCAAGGGTATTCACCTTTATGCACATTTACTTATTGATTATAGATTTTCATGTATGAATTCCACATTCCTTTATCGTGGAATAAATGATTATGTTTTATGAATCCATGTTTTATGATCCATGTGGCACACTTATGCATGAATTGAAATGTTTAAGAAGGGTGCACCCTTATAGCGCTCCAATGCATTGGGTAAAGTATAGTATCATGATACGTCAAGTGCAATGAGATTTGACTCATTATAATTCAAGTTCAACTATGGTTTACTCGTGCTTCATGTGCAACGAGGGTTTACTCATGCTCCATGTGCAATGAGCCACGACTCATGCTAATTCAATGTTAAGTGTTGTTCCCACATTTCCATGTTATGATTATCATGCTTTATCATGCCTTTATGTTCATGTTTCTTTTATGCTCTATTGATATGCCTATTGTCTAACATGTATTGTACTCCTCATGTTATTCCATGTGTACTCCCTTACTAGGATTTATAGATCACCCTTTTCTTATGCATGTCCTAAGGTTATCCCATTCAATGCTAAGTACGAGGGAATTTAGTGGTCATGTAAAGGATGTTTTCAATAAAGATGTTGTATTTAATGATTTATGTTTTATGTAATGATCCTAATCCCCAAAGACACTAAACCACTCGATCAACTTTTTTGTTTCAAGTGAAGTTTTATGTAATAAATCATGATTATGTTGTAATAAAAAGCAGGGCTTTCATAGGTGGTATCAGAGGATAGGTTTAGTTATTTTTGGGATTAGGAAACCCTAGTAAAGCCTTAGATACAAGACTAAGTATAATAAAAACATCCCTAAGTTTTGGTAAATACTAAGTAAGTGGTTTATAAAACAAATACATCCATGTCTGGATACGAGCAGGTAAAGGCGGCTCTGGCACAGATGTATCACATGGGTAAAACCTGAAAACACCGCTTTGAGCTAGACTAAAATGGGAACTGGTGCACGACAACGGGCCTTGCTTCACTCTTGGTTACGACACTCCCGGGGGATATGTTTTGATAAATTCAAAATCATAGTATGAACCCTTATTAAGGGAAAAACGCCCCTATGAATATATGTTAGAAAGTAGATCATGAAAATCTTAGATTGAGCCTATATACTCATGAGTAAAGGACTGAATATTTATTTATAAGTCATCAACTTTTGTCTTTGGATTACCCTTTATGTGTTACCCCTAAATTTCCTTTTATTCCAGCCAATGGCAGGTAATAGGAGGACTCAGGCTAACAACCGTTTTGAAGATCAGTGTGACGACTGTACTAATGAGATGACCAATCAAATGGGAGCAGGAATCGCGAACTTTGTCATGCTTCTCTCTCAGATAACTCAAGTTTTGAATAGAAACATGGGTCAAGAGGAAAATTCAACCCCCCTAAGAAAGAATAAGTTGCTATAGAGAGATTCATGAGACAAAGGCCTCCTACTTTTAGTGGATCATCTGATCCCACGATCGCTGAACAATGGATCAACTCCATTGAAAAGATCTTCTCCATCCTCCAATGTTCTAAAAAAGAGAAGGTTCTCCTCGCGGCTTATCGTATGGAGGGTGAAGCTGATCAATGGTGGACATTGATCAAAAATACGAATCCTGAGGAGGAGATCGAGGCTTTAGAATGGGAGGAATTCCGAAAGATGTTTTTCGATAAATATTTTCCGCACACCCTCCATCTTAAGATGGAAAGGGATTTCCTTTCCCTCAAGCAAAAAGATGAAGTATCTATGGGAGCGTATGAGGAAAACTTCACAATGCTTGCACGATATGCTTCCAGCATCATCGTTACCCCCGAATGCAAGGTTGACCGCTTCTTTGGTGGGTTGAAGCCTAGCTTGCGGAAAGCATTTGTGATCCATGACTTTGACAGCTATGAGGAAATTATTAGATGTTCCCTCAAGGACGAAATGGAGATCGGAGAATCACATGGGTATCATGGGGAAAAGAAGCGTAAGGTGGACTTCAATGCTGGTGGTCCGATGGATAAATCCAACGGTGCTAAGAAGTTCCAGCACCCCTCTTTCCAAAAGTGCGGAAAGAAAAACCCTAGAAATTGCCTTAAGGGGACGAGAAAATGCTTCAGGTGTGGAAGAGAAGGGCACCTAGCTATTAACTATCAGCAAGAAGTAACCGCCGATGCGACAGAGGAGAGGAACACTCCGTTCGAACCTCAACACATTGTTCAATGCTATAAATTCAAAGAACCGGGTCATTTTGAAAATCAGCACCCTAATCCAAGGGTTATCGGAGGAACCAACGACCTCCAAGACAGCAAGGAAGAGATTTTTTCATCACTCCTGCTGAAGTGAACCCTGAAAATGAAGTGGTGATAGGTACGCTAGTTATTTATTCAAGAATAGCGAATGTACTTTTTTATTCAGGTTCTACGCATTCTTATATATCTCGAATGTTTAGTAGAACAATCCCAGGACCACCACAAATCATGGAAGTAAGGATGTTGGTGAGTATGGAAAATTGGGCAATCATTGCATCCCATGAATATAAGTCCTCCCCTGTTATAATATGTGGATTGAATTTCCTGGCAAACCTCATCATACTCCCTTTTGTGGAATTTGATGCAATTCTTGGCATGGATTGACTTTCCTTATATAGAGCCAACATAAATTGTCGGGAGAGGGAAATCACACTCCATATGGAGAATTCATCCCCGATTCATTACAAGTGTCAGGAAGAAGATGAATCTCTTTTAGCTATATCATCTCAAGAATGGATATTACTGCCCTATGAGCATGCGTATTCGGCTCAGATGATTGAGTCCAAAGAAGAAACCATCCTTGAAGAAATGCCTATTGTGAGGGAATTCTTAGAAGTGTTTCCTGAGGAACTGCCTGGTCTACCTCCAAGAAGAGATGTTGAGTTCTCAATTGAAATTATACCTGGGGTGCTACCAATATCCAAGACTCCATATAGAATGGATGTTGTTGAGCTTGAAGATCCGAAGAAACAACTACAGGAGAATCTGGATAAAGGGTTTATACGCCCATGTGCTTCACCATGGGGTGCACCAGTCCTCTTTGTCATGAAGAAGGATGGGTCAATGCGGCTCTGCATCGATTATCGTTAACATAACAAAATCATGATAAAGAACAAGTATCCACTCCCATGAATTGATGACTTGTTCGATCAGTTGTGTGGAGCACAATACTTCTCCAAGGTGGACTTGCGGTCGGGATATTATCAAGTAAGGGTAAAGAAGGAAGATATCCCCAAGACTACTTTTCGTACAAGATATGGGCACTATGAATTCATAGTAATGCCTTTCGGACTCACTAATGCTCCAGAAATATTCATGGACTTGATGAATAGAGTCTTTAGAGATTACCTTGACAAATTTGTGATAGTATTTATAGATGATATTCTAATATACTCCAAAACTAAGGAGGACCATGAGGAGCATTTAAGAACTGTACTAGAGACTTTGCACAAGGAGAATCTCTATGCAAAGTACAACAAGTGTGTGTTCTGGTTGAAGGAAGTCTCAATCTTGGGCCATATCATCACAAGCAATGGGATATCTGTGGATCCCTCCAAAACAGATGCAATTGAGGGATGGCCGAGGCCAACATCTGTAACGAATATCCATAGCTTCTTGGGGTTAGCTGGATATTATCGACGATTTTTGAGAAATGTATCACGATTGTCCAACCCTCTTACCAAGATAACATTAAAGGGAGTAAAGATTTCTTGGAGTGATGAATGTGAAGAATGCTTCAAGGAGTTGAAAAGGAGGCTTATCACTGCACTCATGCTCACTTTACCCACAAGTGGGGAGCTTTTTGTGGTATTCAGTGATGCTTCGAAAAAGGGCTTAGGATGTGTGCTGATGCAGAATGATAAAGTGATATCCTATCCCTCAAGTCAGATGAAAATCCATGAGCGAAACTATCTAATGCATGATCTAGAGTTGGCAGATGTGATCATTGCCCTGAAAATCTGGCGGCATTATCTCTATTGAGAGAAATGTGAGATATATGTTGACCAAAAGAGTCTTCAATATATATTCACACAGAAAGAGAATAATATGCGCTAGAGAAGATGGATAGAACTCATCAAGGATTATGACTGTTCAACACATTACCACCCTGGGAAAGCGAACAAGGTGGCGGATGCCCTAAGTAGAAATGATCCAGCGATTCTATCAATGATGAGAATTGAGAAGGATCCAATCTTCTTAGACATGATAAAGATGGACGTGGGAATCATAAAGAAGGGAACACCATCAATCCTTTCACAAATGATTTTTCAACCATCTCTTTTGGAAAGGTTAAAGGATGCTCAAAAGGATGATGTGGGAATTCAAGAAAAAGTGGAAACTATCAAAAAGGGAAAATCCTCAAAGTTTAATGTTAATGAAGAAGGAATTGTGTGGTTTGGGAAAAGACTATGTGTTCCATCAAGTCCAGAGCAGAAGAAGGAACATTTGGATGATGAAAATAGTTCAAATTTCTCTATTCACCCAGGGAGCACAAAGATGTATCAAGATCTCCAAGAAAACTTTTGGTGGGATAATATGAAGAAGGAGATCGCTGAATATAAATCAAAGTGACTGGTGTGTCAGCAAGTGAAGGCAGAGAGGCAGAAGTCTAAGGGGATGATGCAACCATTGCCCATACCTGAATGGAAATGGGAGAACATCACCATGGACATTGTCACTGGACATCCTAGGACATCCAAAGGCAACAATGAATTCTGGGTTGTTGTGGATCATCTTACAAAGACTGCACACTTCATTGCTATTCGGGAGATTTTCTCATTGGATCAACTGGCATGGATATATATATTAGAGAAGTGGTAAGGTTGCATGGAGTACCACTATCTATTGCTTCTGACCGTGATCCAAGAGTCATCTCTATGTTTTGGAAGAGTCTTCAACATGCTCTGAATACTGAACTGAACTTCAGTACGGCCTATCATCCTCAAACTGATGGCCAATCCGAGCATACTATCCATACACTTGAGGATATGTTGAGAGAATGCTCAATGGAATTTAAAGGAGAATGGGATCAATATCTTCCTCTGGTTGTGTTCTCTTATAATAACAGTTTCCACTCGTGCATCCAAATGGCACCATATGAAGCCCTGTGTGGGAAAAGGTGCAGAACACCGGCATGTTGGGATGAGGTCGGTGAACGTAACCTTCTTAGACCAGAAATGGTCGAAAAAATGGTGGATAATGTGAAAACCATTCAGCAGCATATCAAGGAAGCCCAGAGTCGATAGAAGAGTTATGCAGATAATTGTCAATGATACCTTGAGTTTAAAGTTGGAGACATGGTGTTTTTACGCATATCTCCATGGAAGAAGGTCATGAGGTTTGGAAAGAAAGGGATTTTAAGTCCAAGGTACATCGACCCCTTAGAGATTCTTGATCATGTTGGGGTTGTTGCCTATCGACTTGCACTTCCACCTACTATGGCCAAGGTGCATGATGTCTTTCATGTATCCCTCTTAAGGAAGTACATACCGGACCCTTCACATGTACTCTCTTCTGAGGTGGTACAATTGGAAGATGATCTTTCTTATGAGGAGCAACTAGTGAAGATCTTAGATCGTAGAGAAAAAGTTCTATGAAATAAGACAATGCCCCTCGTCAAGGTGTTGTGGAGAAACCACAAGTTTGAAGAAGCAACTTGGGAGTTGGAGGATATGATGAATCAGAGTTACCCACATTTGTTTTAGTGTGGGAAAAGGAAAATTTTGAGGGTGAAATTTCTTAAGGGGGGAATATTGTAATGACCCAAAGTTTCATTAATGGAAAATGACTCTTGATCCAATTAAATGTCTCCTTATGAAAAATGTTTTTATAATATGTCAACCTCTTTGGTTTTATGATAAGAGTTGTGACCGTTACTTTTATAGCCATTGAATAGTGATCACATGATTAGATTAAATGTAAGGCTTTAACGAACCGAATTTTTACTCAAACAAAGGAAGCGATTGCCTCATCCATTAGAATTACCTCATACGAAGCCCATTTGTCAGAGCTTAGAAAAGAGGTGGCATCCTTGGGCTTCGCCCTTGACCAAGCCCAAGATGAGATTCTTTATGTCAAGCTTGAACGTGACCATCTACGGGAAAAGTGGAAGTTGATTGAGATTACTACTCGAGCAATGTTATCTGAGCCGCCCCAAGAGTCTGTCACCATCGTACACCTTACCCTTAGGTCTTATGCAGCTGTTTTAAGGGGTTATTTAACAAATAAGTAGTACTATGTTCATGTACATTTTTTTGAATATAATTCTTAGTCATTTTTGATACTTTGTAAATAGTTTTTAAAGCACAAATTGTGTTTTTAGTTTTTATTTAATTAAAAAATCCATTTTATTAAATTAAGGGATTTTTTAATTAAATAATATTTTAATAAAATAATAATATTATTATTATATTATTTTTTATTAAATATAAATGATCTTATAATTTTAGGAATGCAATTAAAATTTTATATTATGTTTTGAAAGCCATTTCTATCAAAACTCGTGAATTTTCGATAAACGTTGGTTTTAATTTTAAAAGTGAAAACTAACATATTTAGAAATTTTTTTAGATAAAATAAATTTCATTTCTAGAATCATGATGTCTAAATTATCCAACTATGAATTTTTCATTATTTTCTGATACAGTCAAATTTTTGGGTAAAATTTAAATACCATTTAAATATATAATGGGTTTTATGAAATCATAATGACCCAATGGTGATGTAATAAAATACCATAATCCTTAAGTTCGGCCAATATATGTTTTTCCATTAAAATAAAGTGATTTTGGGTTTTTTTGACTTACTTTTCAAAGCATTAATGAATCCCTCAAGACTTATTCAACACTTTGACTTTTAAAATTAATTTTCATGGGAGTTTGACTCACCTCCACATAAGCAACCCTAATATTTTAATAATTTCGGACCTTGGCCTTGTAAAATATTGTTTTCCTCTTTCTTTTTCCAGAAACCATGGGAAAAAACCATGGTATGGTTTTTGGTTTGGATTAATTTAATATAAGGGGCCCCAAACCGAAATAATAAAGAATTCTCTCACCTTTCCTATATAAACCCACCCAAGCTCCCACTTCCTCCTCACTAAAATCCATTTGAGTTCGTCCAACCTCTGACCTAATCTATCTATAATCCTCCCAAGGTGCCTCAAGCTCCCATGAATCCTCTCAGAAGCCTCTCTCTAGCCTTTGGAAGCACACTTCCAAGTAAGGGTTTTTTTCTTCCTTTCTCATTTTTGTCAATTTTATTTAAGTTGTACTTCCCTTTTAATTTCAATTATGAATGTTGGGGTATGGTTTCTCACCTCTCCCATACTGCACTCTTATTTTTTGAAAGATGGGAGACCCCTTTCTCTCTCATTAAATGCCTCCCATGTACACCCATTACTATGCCAAAATTACGAATGGAACTTCTCTCTCTTCTTTTACACTCAAGCAATACTTTTGTATCATGAATCTAAATTCCTTTTCAACTATTGGGACATGTATCTATATGACCTCCTTACATTCCATTACATGTAAATATGATGAGTAACCCCTTTCTCTCTCGTTAACCATTTTTTTATGAATTCTTATGTCATGTCGTTACGCTGCCAAAATCGCACCAATTTTCTAAGCCAATGTCATTGTGTAGTAAATACCATGCCCATTTCTCCATCAAGGGTATTCACCTTTATGCACATTTACTTATTGATTATAAAGTTTCATGTATGAATTCCACATTCGTTTATCATGGAATAAATTATTATGTTTTATGAATCCATGTTTTATGATCCATGTGGCACACTTATGCATGGATTGAAATGTTTAAGAAGGGTGTGCCCTTATAGCGCTCCAATGCATTGGGTAAAGTATAGTATCATGATACGTCAAGTGAAATGAGTGTTGACTCATGATAATTCAAGTGAAATGAGGTTTTACTCGTTCTTCATGTGCAATGAGGGTTTACTCATGCTCTATGTGCAATGAGCCACGGCTCATGCTAATTCAATGTTAAGTGTGGTTGCCACATTTCCATGTTATGATTAGCATGATTTATCATGCCTTTATGTTCATGTTTCTTTTATTCTCTATTGATATGCCTATTGTCTAACATGTATTGTAATCCTCATTTTATTCCATGTGTACTCCCTTACTGGGCTTTATAGCTCACCCTTTTCTTATGCATGTCCTTAGGTTATCCCATGCAATGCTAAGTACGAGGGAATGTAGTGGTCTTGTAAAGGATGCTTTCAATAAAGATGTTTTATTTCAAGTTTTAACTTTTATATAATGATCCTAATCCCTAAATACACTAAACCTCTCAATATTCTTTGTTTTATCAAGTGATGTTTTATGTAATAAATCATGTTTAAGTTTTAATAAAAGCAGGGTTTTCATATGGATCCCACATGAAAAATACAAGAACGCTAAAATGCACGACTTAGGTGGCAGTACATGAACATTTGGACACCAATTTTGCATAATTAACATTGTGTGATTAATCAATAATAATGTATTCAAAAATATTTATCAATTCATAACAATAAAAACAGAAAATAATAAACAACGTCTTCATGTGATAACTATGAACATGGTGATCACAAAGGTCATATCACATCCAGTGTAAATATTTCCATCCGTAGTTAATGGTAATACATAATTCAATATCTAATACACCATTTTGAATATATTCAATTGTTTCCAAAAAAATTTATGTTCGGTAAAAAATATATGTAATATTTTTGTTATATTAATACTATGAATCTACATGCAACTTAATCTTACACCGACTCAGTTTCTAGGTAAAAAAATATTCCATATGATATTCAAATGTATAAATAGCATTTTTAAACTTACATGAAGCCACATTAGAAGAAATAATTATTATTTTAATTTTGTTGAATATTTTCATTTTTCACAAAAACAAACACTCATAAATTGTTGAAAAAATTGGTTTTATTATAGTTAAATATTTATAATATTAAAATTAAATCAGATTATTGAACTATGTACCCAATAAGAGTATTCATCAATCATTCTTCAAAAACATAGGAAAATATTCTCAATCATTAGACCCTCACTCCGACAAATCCTCCTAAATCCTCTAATGATGTAATCGAATTCATAAAATGGGTACCATATTCCTTAATTGGACCTTCACACCATGGTCTACAATCTGTACCAAACACTCTCAAATAGAATCATCACTCTACTAATCAATTAACCCATAGTTGAAGACATGTGAAATATTTGGTATATACCTCCAGACATAAAAAAAAATAAAACACATAGTGAATATAGTGAAGATGTGGATGAAGGTACAAATTGTATTCAACTATCCATATTTGTTTAATTATTGTGAAGTGGACTACAAAAAATGGTTCAATCTTGATAAAATTCCTTAGACATTAGTGGAATAATTGATGAATCACTCTAATGAAAACATTATCGCCAATTGTGAACACAAAATGTCACCTCCAATGGTCAACATATTATATATAACTTCTCATGAAATTGTAAAATGTATTATGAGACAAATAAACACTCTATATGGTCACATAAACTAAACTAGTACTTAGAAAAACTAAATCACCATCCTAACACCAACAATGAGGTAAATGAAATGTTCATCCATTAGGACCATCATAAGGTTTAAAATGAATCTAATGATGGTAACTTTTGTTTAATGTGACCTGATACAATTATATAAGATCTTCTCATAATCCAATAAAATCATTTACACTATCTCTAATAATATCCTATAATATGTATATTGTTCACATATTCAATTTTTCTATCTGATTACATTATACTACAGTCAATTTTAGCTGATTCCCATAGGTATCTTGCAAGACATTCCAAACCATGATATAATGATTGTATCTATAACCAAAAAAGTTCATAATGGATATATGCATAATAATATAATCTCAAAGACATATATCATTTCAATTTATTATTATATGTGCTCCTCTCTTAGGAGCATGAAGTTAGAAGACTTAATCAGAAAATCGACAGTCACCCATACCATGTCAGAATTCCATGGGGGCTAGGGTAACTATTTCAAAAATCCCATAATGAAATCCCCCAACATCCACATAGGTAAAATATTTCTCTGGAGAAACCCACATGGTCACTACTGTTTTTCCATCACCCTCTAATAGTTATGAAATTAGTAAACAAAACCAGAATTGTCTCTCTTCCTCACTGTCCACCATAAGAGACACTTGATGTCATGATACATCTTGATCATAATAGAATTATCTACCAAAAAATTTAATGGTAATCTCTTATCAACTCATCCCTATTAGTTGTAGAGACTGATGACCTCCCCTGTACAATGATCATATTTTTATCACTAAAAGGCCACCTAAGTATCAGATCACCTCATATTATATGTTCAATCATTGTATCACTCTTTCATTTTGATTGATAACCTACTTTCACCCAATAAAAAATCTTGATATCACCAAATGGTGTCAAAACATATATCACTAATCCTTCAATTAATTCTCCCACCTGTCAACCGACTAACACATCAAGAACTATTTCTTCATTAATGAATACTATGAATCCTCCTAATTAATACATATTATGGATAAGATAATATTAAATGATGTTTCAATTTCTTGGTTTGTAATCCATCTCAAGATTAAGCTTCTGTAGATACTAAACCCAACACCCATTTCGTAAATTCATGTCCCAAAAAGTAAGGTTATAACGAAGGATATTGTGGTATATGTAAAAAACTCTCACAAAAGAGTTAGTGTCAGTAACATTTTTAATTACAGACCATAGCTGCAAGATCTAGATCAGGTATAGGTTTGTTCAGCTTAGGGGGACATATTTTATTAGACCCATTAGAAAAAATCATCTCTCTCTGCATCATTGTCCCCCTAGACCAATTCAAAAAGTAACAAAATACACAATACAACTAATCCCAGGCTCAAGAATTTTCAATACTATGATTGTATTAAACCTTATCATCAGATTATTAAATTATTATTCACATTGGTTGAAAAACTAGAATTCCACTCTCCAATTTTTCAGTGTTTTCATGGGTTTATATAAATTTTAGAAAACATGAATAATTTATTTTTAATGTCCTTATAGACCCCAAGATCACCTGATCATAATAATTTTTGGTAATGTGGCAAGGAAAATAATACATTAAAATTTTTTGGTATATAGATATACACTTATCATACACCTCATTTACAATGGAATTTTCCAATTGAATATATAAGTAAAACAATGAAAATTCTACATCAATATAATGTTCTTCAAGAATACTCAAGACTATATCTAGGTACCTGGATTGTTTGTATTTTTTTACAGAGTATATGAAAAATTAATGGACAAAATCTAAGATTTATGAGTCCATGTATAGATGGAATATATTTTTTATGAGGTCCATGAACACTATTGGATATTTTTTAGGTCAAAAGGATTCACCATGTACTCTTATAGACCATGCCTACATTGAATCATTTTCTATGGAATTTCCTCCACTATTAAAAAAAACTAGTGATAGCGTAGTAAATGATCACTTGTGGGAATCCACGAGGATCCACATTATGGATCAATAAATTCATTGTTCATTGGAAAGGGTTACCTATTATTTATTATCACTCGGTTCATCTTCTAGAAATAATCATACTGTTGATGAATACTATATCATTAATTGGATAATTATAAAATTATACCCCACAATGACTTACATAGCTCAATATATCATTTATGCTCCATGACATCCAACTACGCCATGAGATCCTTAAGCTCTGTTGGAACTATAGGATATACTAGTATCAAAATATTTTGAACACCTTGCATGAGCTCTTTCTCTTATTATCAATCTAATACTTCAGATTCACTAATTGGGAAAATATATATACAGTGATTTATCTCCATCCATATCATCATCCCTAAGGTCTCTAATTCCCCAAAAGGAAGATGAATTCAAGAGTTGATGTTATGGAATGTTTGTAAATCATTATGTACTCCACTGCCTAGTACATGCACTAAGATAAAAACTCCTTATCAAAGAAACCATGCTTACAAAACTATAGATAAGTTTCAGAATAATATATTATTTCGTTATCCTACACTTCATGTGATAATGTAGAAACCTACTACCGGGTGGGAGTATATCATCCTTCTCAAAAAGGATTTCAATAAGACTACATAAATGAGAAATTTCCTATAAATGTAATGGAAATACTTCATAAAAGAATTATTTTAAATATTAAAAACCCTAATCTATCTATGGTATCACCAAAGTATCTCATATGAGTCTAGTCGTAACCCAATGTATTCCCCTCATAACACTAACTATAGTATTTTTTCCCGCATATCAGTCAGATACACCAAATACGTACTAGAACAAATCCATTTTTGGATAAAATAATTTGTTTTAATAAAGATATATCATAATATATTGTCATGCTAGATATTTCACCCAATGAAAAAAAATCTCATACATGTATCACAAATTATGTTATTTAATTTAAGAACAATTATGTTGAATAACAACCAATATATTTGGCATGTGTACACACACATTGATCCACGATTCATGGATGACCCTATATACTAACAATACATATATCCACAACATGTGAATCACTCAAGGTTCATTAAGTTAATTTTTATAGAAAAAATAATTTCCCCAGCATTATAGAAACCTATAGGTCCACAATATATTGTTATCTAGACCGAATCATAATTCTACAACTTGAGTCCCAGCCAACTTATATCTGGTATACCCTATCCCAATTCATGAAAATAGATGAAATATGTTAGTAAGTACTAGTTCTAAAAAATATTATACTATCATTATGACCTGAACCATTTGAAATGATCAGGAAGGTTACAAGACCTCATATGTGACACTAATATGAATGTTGTTTCCAAAAAACTGTGTGGGTCTAATAACTCTGGAAGGTAGAATACTCCCTCTAAATATTTTGATTAAAAAATTATAAATAACAAATAGAAATAAATAAATAATCATATTAATCATGTGATATAATAAACAATCTCCTAAGGTAGTAAGAATACTATAGTAAAAAGTGCATGTAAATAAATGATTGATTGTGTGTCTCTCTAGTATCTACCACACATGAAAACTATATCCACGCTCCTTAAATATGTAGCCTACCAAAGGGTCCTTTCACGTTTCCAGACACCTTGTTAATTATATAAGAACGCAAAAATTCCCATGTAGGGTGTGACTACATTACATAGTTGGACATCACCAACACATCCATAACCTAACAAGATCAGATATTCTATTGTATCCATTAGAAATTATCCATATAAAACAAGAATAACCCTAAAATCCAATACAAATAATTTTTTCACTAACAAAATTCCCCAAACCCCCATTCATAGCTACTTTGGCACCATGAAATAAAATGTACAATATGTTGAATGTGTTCAGAACTAGCCACTAGGTTTTTGGTTTCACATTGAATACACAAGGTACTGGGTGAGTAAGATACTCACAATCCACAAGGCATTGAGTATTACTCAAAATTCAGAATACTTAGAGTTGTAATAACCTAATCCAAATCTATAATGTACTGACTATTAGAAATATAATAAAAATTACACATGAAATTGAGTAAAACACTAATTATAAGTCTATTATGCACAAATATCATCGTTTTCACACAATATGTGGCGCCTATCAATGAGTTATAAAATAATGATATCCCACTATCAAAAATACAACATACCAATCATCTAAATGAATGAAATGAAAATGAATAGAATCATAATTACCATAACACAAATCAAGAGAAATAAAGAAATATCATATATAAAAAATGTCAATCAAACATCATTATAGAAAATCTAGATAACTCAAAATTATAATTGAATAAACATCATTACCATACCACAATCTATGAAAAGTCCCACATTCAATCACAATACAATGGTGGATATAAAATATTCCAAAAAATTCATACCATGGAAAAATTTATAATGAGATCCCAGAATGGTAAGGAACATACATCGTAAGATTCATCGATGTAAATAGAATGGAGAATCTATCTTGAATTGTTTGAAAGAAGGAGTTGAGATCCCCATATTTATAAAAGCCATAACACATGAATTATTTTAATAGTTTCTAACACATCAATACTCATGGATTATCTATGGCTCCTAGAACCAAACCCCACTAATTTATTTCAATATTAATTAAAATGTTACCTTTTATGATACATTCTCTCTCTTGGATTACTTATATATTATATCATTAATCGAATGATTGTACTACTGGATTTCACTTCAATAGTAACTATAAAACCAAATGTTATAATATTAATGTAACCCTATATTATTCTATGATCACTTGTGATTATTGTTCATATTATTATTTTAAAAACAATATAATTATCCAAGAAATATTCCAAAGTATCCTATGATAAATTGATATCTTTATAATTTGATAAATTCTTTATAATATCCTTGCATAATTTATAAATTTATTTTCAAATAAATTTTTTAAATGTTATCCTTCTATAATTACGTCCTAATAATTTTTCTTAAAATACCCTTTTTTAATATTCCAAATTATCATTCAATAATAAATCATATTTTCCGAGAAGTCTTATAATAATTTCTACATAAATTATATGAAGATAAATGTATATAGTCATTTTTTGATAATCCCAATAATAATTTTTAATAATATCATAAAATATTCTTCAGATAATGTTAGGATAATTATTTTTGGATGATCCCAAAATATTAATTGTTTTTTAATTTTATCAACTTATCCCAAGAAAATTTCTAGTGATTAACATTTTATTTTTATATATGGATAATTATATTAAAAAAATTACATAATTATTATAAATTTTATATATAGTTCCACTAAAATTATCTTATGATAATTTTAATAGATAATGACTTCATAACCCATTATCATTATATTTGGATAATTTATTATCGTTATCTTCTAAAACATTTCACATAATTTATCCACTGATAATTTAAAAATAATTTTTGATAATTTGATGAACTATTATATGATAAAACATGGATTTTAGAGATTAAATAATAAATAATTTTTTTTCTTCATAATTTATAATTTATACTATGCAAGAATAAAGTTAAATAAATTAAAATAAAATCTAACATATTTCTCACCATGTGTACAGTGCTCATTGGGATGGATAAGGTGCCCATGTGCTCCCTATTTGATCAATGATGGGTTCACTAAAAGGGAACATGGGACACTAATGATCACATAGAGTCAGATAAATTTCCCATCATTTAACTCTAAATGGTTTTTATATTTCAATAACCTCGGGATCATTGGATTTAATTTTCAAATATAAAATAACAGATTTAATAGGTGATTCAACCATAAATTGATGGAAATCCTTTAATTCTACCCAATTTATGATTTTCAAATTTCATCCATTGAAATATTTTTAGGTATGGTGTTACGTAAATTCATCTGTGTGAATAAATAGAGGGTGGACCAAATGGGGAGAAGATTAATGAAAATTAATTAATATCTTAAAAATAATAGAATATAACATTAATAAATATTATCTTCATGTGTGATTTTACCAAACTCAGAATGAACACAAATTTTTTATCGGACCTTGGGTAAATACCATATTTCATACCAAATTTACATGTTTTATTTCTCATATGAGACATCTTTTAGTGATATATTTCATTATTTTTGGGAAAATCGTGCATGTGTAATATAATATACTTACCCTCAAATGTGATCTAAACACACACCTCATCCGCATAGATTATATATCATGATTACTGTAAATTTAATGTTTTTGAATTAATGGTAAGTTCATATTTCCCATACGAACACCATTTATGATATATTTTCTTATTTCTAAAAAATATGCATGTGTGATATTATATATAATTTTTCATTAAATCAATAATGAGTCTATATATGGATTAGAATCTCATTCCCAATAAGTGCCTTAATCAAAAAAATTCGATTGGATATTCGAATGTGTTAACAGTGATTTTACCCTATCATAGATTCACATCAAAAAAAATCATTTAAAAGCTGAATTATATTGAACACATTCATTTACCATATTAGAATTATAATAAATTATTAATAAAGAAGGTTCTATTATAATAAAAAAATTCAAAATCATGCATTAATTTAACACATTACAAAAAATATATATTTCTATCTATCAATAAAAAACTTATTTATAATTTCATTTAAAATACACACTCAATTCTTATTAAACTTATTTTATTTTTTAAAAATATTCTTTTCTTAAAAATATGATTATTTTTCCTTTTGAGAAAAAATATTATTATTTTTTGAACATTAAATTTTTTTGGATTAAATGAACTTCATTTATGAAATCAACACGTCAATGTTATCTTATGATTAAATTTTTGTGGGTTTCAATAAATGGATTATTTTTTAGGGAATAGTTTTATTATCTATGTCTTTTATTTTTATGGTCATTACACATCATTAAAATATCCAAATTGAATTGAATTTGATATCAAATTTAAATAAGATTAATTTAATTTTAAATAATCTATTTAATTAAAAGGTAATTATCATTATAGTTGATTTTGGTATAAGTTTTTCAGTTGTGTAGAAAAAACATTTTTCTAAAAAAGTAACACTTTCAATTATAAATTTATATTAATAGTAATTTATTTAACATCATGGAAATAAATTATATATAGTGGACATTATTTTATTATTCAAAAATTAAATGTTATATTAGGAGTAATTTTTTAGATTTTTATAATGAAGTAAATGTTTTTTAAAATATTAAAAAAACATGGTTTGTTAAACTAATCGCATAAACCATGTGATCCTTATGTTTTGCGGAATTTATTAATTTTTAATTAAATTAAACATCTATTTATAAGAAAACATTATGATTCTTTATCCAGGGAAACAAGCTCAATTTTGGAAAGCTCCTCCTTTGATTCTTATCTATGAATTTAGGTATCATCTCCATCTAAGTACTGATTCAATCATGGTTCATCTCCATGTATATGAAACGATAAGACCTTGATTAATTTTTAGCCATTCTCAATTCCTTTGGATATCGATTGACCTATTTGGATTTTGTTTCATATGATATAATTTCTCATTAATAATATCCTCATAATATTTCTCCTAATATGGGATGAATCAGGACCTGATACTAGATGATCTATCTAGAACGGACATATGGTAGGCATTCTCCTGACTTTCACATAATGTAAGTCCATATATATATGCCTTCTGGTGAAACATCAATTTTATGAGAATCACATTTAAATAATATTAAATCCTATTACTTCAAGAATCATTCTATTTAATTTAATAGGATTTTTAATTCTTGATATAGGTGAATATCCATGAATAACCCTACCCTTTGGGTGTGTTGGACTAAATGGACATTTTAATGGTTTCTGTTTTGGACCCCCTTACAGTGTTCCTTTTTACCATATATCATGGGCTTTGAAACATGAAAATTAATTTCAATATGATTAAATTGTAATATAAATGATTAAATGTGATAGAATGAGTGAAAATGGTTGTTGGACCTTAGCTTTTAGAATATTGTGATATGAATACCTCAGCTGGAAATTCCATTGTATTTAATTCAATTATGAGTTAAAATATTCCAATTCCATGAGTTAATTTTCTATGATTAATTTATCATAATTATTTTTTCATCATCTATGTTTAATCATTCTTTGACTTTTAAATAGTTTTTTATGAATATAATTATTGTTATATTGAAAATTATAATGTGATAAATTGAATTTAAAATCAATTTGAGGATAGACAATGATTGGGATGCCTTTTGAGTTGAGTTTTACTTTGATTCCATTGGTTTTGACCTTAACATGTTTAGGGTAATTTAATAAATAATTTTTAATTGTTTTAACGATTTTCAGAGTTGGTTGATATGTGGATTCAAATTATAATTCCACTAATAGACACAATTTACATGATCATTGCATAATCCATGGGTAATACGTGGATCCAAATAAGGGATACAATTGATGGACTTATTGGGGATATGTGTAGAGACCCGAAGTTTGAGGTACATTGACATTACATTACATTTGCGGAATACTTAGTACATTACAAAAACACACACACAAGGATCGTAATAGTTTAGTGTCTTTGGAAACTCGGAATATAATCTTCTAATCCTGGTGAAAGATCTTCAACATCTCCCATAAAGATCTTCCTTTATTTTTTATACCTAAAACCTTTCTTTATATCCTGTGGAAAAGAAAAAACCTAAAAGGGTGAGCTCAAATTCTCAGTAAGGGTAAACAAAAGAAATATCAATCACATCATATACATAAGCACATAACTTTTGGAAATCTTAACCTGTAAAAGAGATCATAATTTCATAACCTGGGATAACTCATGGCAGTGAAATGTAATCACAATAATCATAACATAAATCATTAAAAATTGTGGCATACACACATAATCATAGAGAATCATTTCATGTTAGTCAAGACTCATTGCCAAGACTATCTTAGTGGACAAACTCCATTTCTGAACCGAGTCACCCTCGTTTCAGTCCTGTTTCACTGAACCGGTATAACCTACCGTTCCAGCCATGTCTATCTCATGAGATATAAAATCTTTACCCAATGCATTGGAGGGAGATATAGGTCCCACCCATCTGATAATGATACCATTCTTATGTGTGCCACAAAATCATAAACAATACATCATTGCATAACCCATGTAATAAAAATGGGAATCTTAAACATAATGACATCATAAAACAATTCATATACGATTAAGGAATTCATAAAAATAATTCCATCACAACATAATCAAATAAATGTAATAATAGGGATAAAAACATAACCCTTTATTATCTTATATGGAAAATAATTTTGATAAAACACTTGAACTTCATTCTTGAGGAAAATATCCTTTCTACTTCAAAAAAAAATTCCTTTCTTAACATTTCTTACAATTTTAAACTAAAAGAAGTTGATTAAAAATAATCTTGAAAACTTGTAAAGGAAGTTTCTTGGAAATAATGTTTTAAAAATCCATTCATTCCGTATAAGTTAAAAAAGACATTCTTCGTACTTTTGTCAGAAAAGTCAAAAAGTACCTCGTATGAAAAACGACAAATGATTCCTTTCATATCTTTTACTAAAAACTCACCAAAGGGTAAAATTGGATTTAAGAAATTGTAGGTGGATGGAAATAATATTACATATTGAGGAAACATGGATGTGGATGATAAAATACACCACAGTAAATACCAAAGTATAAACAATCTCGGATAAAAATGAGATTGTGATATTTCCCTTACCTTAGGTCCGATTTGCTTCGTAAGTGTCCGAACCTCCTGTATAATGATTTAAATAATGTCATTTACTTATTAAAGAATCATATTTATTGTTATGTTATCATATATGGTTCACATATGACTTTATATTACCCGTTCTTTTGTAAATTCCATGTTAAAGAGCGTTTTGGGTAAAATTGTTTCATTTATCGTCTGTGTTTTGACTAGTAATTATTCATATGATTACTTAGATCATAATAACTTAATTCCAGAACATAAAACATGATTTATATATATATATTCAGAGTATACATATATATAATAAATCATTAAATGGAATGAAATACACCGTTCATGGAGACGGTAGGCCGTACGTACGCATGAACGCTGTTTTCATTTCCTTATTGAGTTGAATGGAATTAAGTAGATGACATACATATATATACACATATATCCAGTATCATTATTATGTCATATATTTCATGATTACTTATTATATATACTTTATAATCATTCATGAATGGTTAAAGTGGAGAATGAATCTCATCGCGTAGTGGAGACGGTAGTCCGTACGTACGCACAACCGATGATATCGTTCTCATGATCATGGGACTGTATTGGAGTGTATGTATACTATTTTAGAATCAATATCACTTTAAAATAATAATATATAGTTATTATTTACTCCATTATACCCATCCAAGTAAGGTGGTGGTGGAAAATAGATTTCACCACAGCGTGGAGACGGTATTCCGTACGTACGCACGAGCGGTGATTTTGTTTTCCGTAGGATGGATAGATGGTGAAATAGGATTGTTTCATACTTATAATAACATATAAGTATATGATTGATACTGATGTTATTACTTCATAATGAAACAACCTAAGAAGAATAAGTGGAAGAATAAATAAAGGTGAAAGAATCGGTAACAGAAATTACCTCTTCTTTGAAGCGCCTCTTTGAGACCTCCTCTTAGGGCATTAAAATTGGTCTTTGAGGAAGCCCAGAACCTCTAGGATGTTTCTAGGTAATTGGAGAAGAGAATGTGGCAGGGGTTGGCCGAGCTTGAAGGCTCAATGTTGTGTGAGGAAGAGAGGGAGGAGGTTCCCTTTTATAAGGGAGGAGAGGGGCGCCTTTAGAATAACTAAAAATATTATTTTATTATAAAGTCAAGTTCGGTTTTAAATAGCTCCAAATTGATATATTTCGAAACTAAGGTGGTTATGGGTCGAAAACCTCTCATTAAATAGAATTTAGACAAGTTTAGGTTCCTATTTTAACCTTATCATTTAGATTTAACATTAAGTTAAATAATTTTACTCTTACCGTGTCTTCTTGTGTTCTTATACTATAAGGTTAATAAACATACTATATCAAGAAAAACTAACCCGAAGTTGTTTATTATTAATATATATAACCTTATCTAAGTAATTTGGATGAACCATAGATTTTTAGGAATAAAATAACTACTAATAATATAATATTTGTTTTAAAAACTATTTTATGTCAATTTTGACACTATTTAGTAATTGATTTTTGTGAAAATCATAACAGAATTATTAGTTCGAAAAAAGTTAATTTAAACTATAATAACATGTCATATTAAACTAGAAAATTAGTTTAATTCATAAAAAGTCTCAAATTATATTTATTTGGGTATTTATAACATCAGTTATGTCAATATTTCATTTATAAGATAATTACTACATCATCGTTGTGTCATAAAAAATTTAAATTATTTAATGTCTAAAAATTACAAATAAAATACCATTCTGTAGGAAACCTTATTATCTTTCTAATGAATATTATTAGTCGAATTTATATTATGAATAAACCTATATTAAAAATGATTTTCTTATTAGACTTTGATTTTAACTATTTTAACCCTTATTTAAATAAATTAATAATAAATGTCCTAATCTAATCCAAGTGGGCCTAAATGGTCATATTTTATTCCTAAGGTTATTTTTGGTCTAATTACACTTGTCCAATAGAATTAGGACATGTGTTAGGGTAATAATAATATCATTTTTACCCTTAATTATCCTATTTACTTTTAACCTTGGTAAAAAAAAGTAAAAAGTTACTATTCACCAAAAAATTATTTTCATCTCATTGAACCACATTTTACTTACTGACATCAACTGTGTCTCTCAGATTTTCGAAATTCCACTCACAGAAGCGGTAAAATTATGTTTTATGAAAAATTCAGTTTTTTAACTACCACTTAGTGGTTTCACTATTCATCCAAAAATAAATGTTTCCAGAAAAATACCAAAAAATTGATCTAAGGTATATTTGATATTTTCAATTCAAAAATGATGTCAATTTTATCAAATTCAAAACATATCAGTTGCATTAATTAATTTAAAAATTAATTCCTGTCGTCAAAACAAATAGCGTGTTCTTAAGAGATAATAACTATCAAAATATTGACACTTGTTTATGACTGGTTTAAATGTGAAATTACATCCAATGACGAACATTGTATTAAATTGAAAAAATATATTCTAAATATAATTTAAAACCACTCAAATTAATAATTTATCACTATTAATTATTTCGATTAAAAAAATTGTTTTTAATTATAATTTAGTAATTTTCACTATTCATAAGAATATGAAAGTTATCCAAAAAGTACCGAAATTTCACCTTAGGCTAAATTCGATACTCCGAATCCAAAAATGAAGTCCATTTTGAGAGCTAAAATTTCTAAAATTTTAAAAGGTGGTTATTACTATTCATAACGGTTAGTTTTAATAATATTTTAATAGCATATCGTTGTTTAGTGAAACTCGGTATTGCGTACTACACACGCTATCGAGGAAGGTCGCGATTGTGTGTAATACAAGGCAAGTCAAGGATGCATGTTGAGCAAGATCCTTTTTGTGTAGCGTACAACACATGACATTAATGAAATTAAAAAGAATATTTTTCATAAAATCACGGGGTGTTACATTCTACCCCCTTAAAATGAATTTCACCCTCGAAATTCATCAGGGTTATAAATGGTTTACTATTCAAAAGTTTCTTTGATAGAAACCCACATAGTAAAAAGGAATACCAAAAATAATCTTTAAAAACAAAAGTATGAAACTTAACGGTTACCCAAATAAACTAATCACTGGGTTTCCACATAGGTGAAGATATGGATATGGGAGAGAAATCTAACCATCATGTTCTGATGGAGAGTGGTAGAGAACATGGCTATGGAAAAGCCAGCAATCACAAAGTCCTAAATTGGTGATGATCTAGGGTACCATCTGATTCATCAGATACAAGAGCACTAGCACAACATTTTTGGTTTTTTAGATCATTTCCCTAAAGTTGATGAAATTGGAATTAGAATAAATACTTTCATGATTTTGGTATAGTCTCACCGTTTGTCGTTCTTTGGACAATTTCCACTTCATCTCTTAAAGAAATGAAGTTGAATTTTTCATTCGGGATGTGTTAGCATATCATGTGATAGAATGATGGGTCATTCCATCTGTCTCAAACAAAAGGTTAGAAAAGTTATCAAAAAATACATAAGTCTATCTATAGTGATATTAATCCTAGATAGTTACTAAAATGAACTTGTACTTCATATATCATACCGCTTAATAAAATAAAACTAGTTTCCACTAACTAGGGACTTCCTATAGGCCATTGGTAGGCGATATAGGCCAGTCCCACTTCGGTTGTGGGTTCAATTCCTACGACCTTGTCCGATGCATTGGGTTGTCGCCCATCCTGCAGGTTGTCCTTTTTCTAAAACTATATTACTATAACATCCCATAAATAATATCGAAAAAAATCTTCTATCCTTAAACAATACTAACTTATGTCCAACATAATCCATTCTAGTCTTTAGGCTTATCCATAATACTGCAGTCCATTCTCATAATATAGTGAAAACAATTACTAGAGATTTAATACCATCATTGATCCCCATATATCATAAGATATGTCTTGTTGGTCACATTCCAAACATTCAAATGCCTTAATCATGTATTCTCTTGAATACCCATTGAACCATAGTGAAAACTTGAATGCAGTTAAAAGTTAACACTTTTCACATACCAAAATCCTCAAAATTCTATATACTCAAACCATGATATCACTTAGTCCTTATATCAATCATGAGCTCATTAATACTGTTAAACATTTCGTTTTCACGTTTTCCCTTCATTATGTGCATATCATCTTATTTCCAAAAATATCTCAATCACTTTAAATACCACATTAGACCAATACATAAATATTCCTGTACTTTATGATACAACATTATTTTGGAATCCCATTACATAAACACTTAATCATTCCACCACATCGTTGTCATATTCAACATCGCCAATAGTGATCGCATGTGACTTCCCTTTGTCCTTTGCGTGAAGCGGTTGCTCATGTCGATCATCAATAACCCTTGAATTAGGGAATTTATTTGCATAATTCCCCATTTCCTTGCACTTGAAGCATTGAAGTGTTGGTGGTGTGTTCTCTGCAGTGTTTTCTTTATTCACATCATTAGAAACCATTTTTCCATTACTTCGACACTCAGCTGCTCGATGACCTTCTTTTCCACACTTAAAACATTTTCTAGTCCCTTTAAGAAAATCTCCCCCATGCTTCTTTCCACACTTTGTGCATAAAGAAACATTCATCTCATTTTCATCATTATTTTGAGATTTCTCCTTGAACTCCATCTTTTGTTTCTTTTCAAAACCATGAGATGGATATGTAACATCAACTTCCATTTCTACCTTCATAGCAGAACCCACAATTTCATCATAGCTACTGAAGTCTCTTATAGCTAATTCCCTTCGAAGACTTGGTTTTAAGACACTGAAAAATCGATCAACTTTACTTTCAGGTTGGATGATAATGCCAGATGCATACCTTGCATGTCTTGTAAAATTCGCTTCGTATATACCAACAGATTCATCATCCTTCTGCTTCAGCTCAAGAAACTCCTTTTCTATCTTTGTTCTAAGAATACGAGGGAAGTACTTACTGAAAAACAAGTTCTTGAACTCGTCCCATTACATGGACTCAATTTCATCTCTTGGACTCGTATTCTTGATAGGATTCCACCATTGATCAGCTTCACCTTCCAAACGATATACTACTAAGATGACTTTATCATGCTCAGAACATTGAAGAACTGAAAATATCTTTTCAGTGGTACTGATCCATTGTTCAGAAACAAGTGGATCGGACGACCCACTGAAATAAGGTGGACGTTGCCTCCTGAAGGACTCAATAGAATATTGTTCCCTTCTCTGCTCATTTGGAAGTCCAGAATGATTCATAGCTTGTGTAAGTATAGCAATAAGATTTTTCACTCCATCTCCCATAACATTTTTTTTCAGGAGGGAAATCATTGCATTGTCCATTGCATTGATCAACACGGTTCCTTCGGGTTCCAGCCATCGTCTAAAACCCAAAAAGAATAGTGTGAGAGACAAAAATCATTCTAGGGAAAACAAAATAATAAGGGGGGAGTACCTTCAATATCTAACATCTCAGGTTTAATTCTATGATCGTTAGCGTAATTCTAGTACTATAACCTATACGTATACTTAACCTTAGGGACATCCCTAGACATACCTTAGAAATATCTCTAGGGATCTCACTAACGTTTTCGCATCCTAGTTTCCAAAGGATGACTAAACCATTCCTCTGATACCAACTGTAGAGACCCGAAGCTTGACGTACATTGACATTACATTACATTTGCAGAATACTTAGTACATAACAGAAACACACACACAAGGATCGTAATAGTTTAGTGTCTTTGGAAACTCGGAATATAATCTTCTAATCCTAGGGAATGATCTTCAACATCTCCCATAAAGATCTTCCTTTATTTTTTATACCTAAAACCTTTCTTTATATCCTGGAGAAAAGAAAACATAAAAGGGTGAGCTCAAATGCTCAGTAAGGGTAAACAAAAGAAATATCAATCACATCATATACATAAGCACATAACATTTGGAAATCATAACCTGTAAAAGAGATCATAATTTCATAACCTGGAATAACTCATGGCAGTGAAATGTAATCACAATAATCATAACATAACACATTAAACTTTGTGGCATACACACATAATCATATAGAATCATTTCTTGTTATTCAAGACTCATTTCCAAGACTATCTTAGTGGACAAAGTCCATTTCTGAACCGAGTCACCCTCGTTTCAGCCCTGTTTCACTGAACCGGTATAACCTACTATTCCAGCCATGTCTATCTCATTAGATATAAAATCCTTACCCAATGCATTGGAGGGAGATATAGGTCCCACCCATCTCATAATGATACCATTCTTATGTGTGCCACAAAATCATAAACCATACATCATTGCATAACCCATGTAATAAAAATGGGAATCTTAAACATCATGACATCATAAAACAATTCATATACGATAATGGAATTCATAAAAATAATTCCATCACAACATAATCAAATCAATGTAATAATAGGGATAAAAACATAACCCTTTATTATCTTAGATGGAAAATAATTTTGATAAAACACTTGAACTTCATTCTTGAGGAAAATGTCCTTTCTACTTCAAAAACATTTTCCTTTCTTAACATGTCTTAAAATTTTAAACTAAAAGAAGTTGATTAAAAATAAACTTGAAAACTTGTAAAGGAATCTTATTGGAAATAATGTTTTAAAAATACATTCATGCCGTATAAGTTAAAAAAAAGATTCTTCATACTTTTGTCAGAAAAGTCAAAAAGTACCTCGTACAAAAAACGACAAAAGATTACTTTCATATCCTTTACTAAAAACTCACCGAAGGGTAAAATTTGATTTAAAAAATTGTATGTGGATGGAAATAATATTAAATATTGAGGAAACATGGATGTGGATGATAAAATACACCCCAGTAAATACCACAGTATAAACAATCTCGGATAAAAATGAGATTGTGATATTTCCCTTACCTTAGGTCCGATTTGCTTTGTAAGTGTCTGAACCTCCTGTATAATGATTTAAATAATGTCATTGACTTATTACAGAATCATATTTACTGTTATGATATCATATATGGTTCACTTATGACTTAACATTAACCGTTCTTTTGTAAATTCCATGTTAAAATGCGTTTTGGGTAAAATTGTTTCATTTGTCGTCCATGTTTTGACTTGTAATTATTCATACGATTACTTAGATCATGATTACTTAATTCCAGAATATAAAACATGATTTATATATATATATATATATATATTCAGAATATACATACATATAATAAATCAGTAAATGGAAAGAAATACACCGTTCATGGAGACGGTAGGTCGTACGTACGCATGAACGTTGTTTTCGTTTCCTTATTGAGTTGAATATAATTAAGTAGATGACATACATATATATAAACATAAATACAGTATTATTATTATGTCATATATTTCATTATTAATTATTATATATACTTTATAATCATTCATGAATGGTTAATGTGGAGAATGAATCTCATCGCGTCGTGGAGACGGTAGTCCGTACGTACGCACGAGCGATGATATCATTCTCATAATTCTGAGACTGTATTGGAGTGTATGTATACTATTTCAGAATCAATATCACTTTAAAATAATATTATATAGTTATTATTTACACCATTATACCCATCCAAGTAAGGTGGTGGTGGAAAATAGGTTTCACCACGGTGTGGAGACGGTACTCCGTACGTACGCACGCGCGATGATTTCATTTTCCCTAGGATGGATAGATGGTGAAATAGAATTGTTTCATACTTATAATAACATATAAGTATATGTGTGATACTGATTTTATTACTTCATAATGAAACAACCTAAGAAGAAGAAGTGGAAGAAGAAATAAAGGTGAAAGAATCGGTAACGGAAATTACCTCTTCTTTGAAGCGCCTCTTTGAGACCTCCTCTTAGGGCACTAAAATTGGTCTTTGAGGAAGACCAGAACCTCTAGGATGTTACTAGGGAAGTGGAGAAGATAATTTGGCAGGTTTTGGCCGATCTTGAAGGCTCAAAGTTGTGTGAGGAAGAGAGGGAGTAGGTGCCCTTTTATAAGGGAGGAGAGGGGCACCTTTGGAATAACTAAACATATTATTTTATTATAAAGTCAATTTCGGTTTTAAATAGCTCCAAATTGATATATTTAGAAACTAAGGTGGGGATGGGTCGAAATCCTCTCATCCAATATAATTTATACAAGTTTAGGTTCCTATTTTAACCTTATCATTTAGATTTAACATTAAGTTAAATAATTTTACTTTTACCGTGTCTTCTTGTGTTCTTATACTATAAGGTTAATAAACTTACTATATCAAGCCAAACTAACCCCAAGTTGTTTATTATTAATAAATATAACTTTATCTAAGTCATTTGGCCGAACCTTAGATTTTTAGGAATAAAATAACAATTAATAATATAATATTTGTTTTAAAAACTATTTTATTTCAATTTTGACTCTATTTAGTAATTGATTTTTGTGAAAATCATAACAGAATTATTAGTTCGAAAAAAGTTAATTTAAACTATACTAACATGTCATATTAACCTATAAAATTAGTGGAATTAATAAAAAGGCTCAAATTATATTTATTTGGGTATTTATAACATCAATTATGTCAATTTTTCATTAATAAGATAATTACTGCATCATCGTTGTGTCATAAATAAATTACATTTATATAATGTCTAAAAATTAAAAATAAAATACCATTATGTAGGAAAACTTTTTATCTTTCTAATTAATATTTATAGTCGAATTTATCTTATGTATAACCCTATATAAAAAATGCTTTACTTATTAAACATTGATTTTAACTATTTTAACCCTTCTTTAAATAAATTAATAATAAATGTCCTAATCTAATCCAAATGGGCCTAAATGGTCATATTTTATTCCTAAGGTTGTTTTCGGTCGAATTAAACTTGTCCAATAGAATTAGGACATGTGTTAGGGTAATAATAATATCATTGTTACCCTTAATTACCCTATTTACTTTTAACCGTGGTAAAAAAAAAGTAAAAAGTCACTATTCACCAAAAAATTATTTTCATCTCATTGAACCACATTTTACATACTGACATCAACCGTGTCTCTCGAATTTTCGAAATTCCACTCACAGAAGCGGTAAAATTACGTTTTATGAAAAAATCAGTTTTTTAACTACCACTTAGTGGTTTCACTATTCATCAAAAAATGAAAGTTTCCAGAAAAATACCAAAAATTAGATCTAATCTATATTTTAGATTATGAATTCAAAAATGATGTCTATTTTATCAAATTCAAAAAATATCAGTTGAATTAGTTAATTTAAAAATTAATTCCCGTCGTCAAAACAAATAGTGTGTTCTTAAGTGATAATAACTATCAAAAGATTGACACTTGTTTATGACTGGTTATAAATGTGAAATTACATCCAATGATGAACATTGTATTAAATTGTAAAAAAATATTCTAAATATACTTTAAAACCACTCAAATTAATAATTTATCACTATTAATTATTTCTATTAAAAAAATTGTTTTTAATTATAATTTAGTAATTTTCACTATTCATCTGAATATGAAAGTTATCTGAAAAGTACCAAAATTTCACCTTAGGCTAAATTCGATACTCCGAATCCAAAAATGAAATCCATTTTGAGAGCTAAAATTTTTAAAATTCTAAAAGGTTGTTATTACTGTTCATAACGGCTAGTTTTAATAATATTTTAATAGCATACCGTTGTTTATTGAAACACGGTATTGCGTACTACACATGCTATCGAGGAAGGTCGCGATTGCATGTAATACAAGGCAAGTCAAGGATGCGTGTTGAGCAAACTCCTTTTGGTGTAGCGTACAACACAAGACATTAATGAAATTAAAAATAATATTTTTCATAAAATCTCGGGGTGTTACAATATGGTTATATGTTGAGTGATACATCGGTTTTTAATAGAATTCACGGACACAATAAAACGTAATTTTACAATTTATTCCATGGGGATACTCGGGCTCCCATAGTGGACCACTGAGGATAGACTGAATTGGATGGGATGTTATACCACACCTATAATGAAATCGAGATCCTAAGAGGTTCTCCATGGATGGGCTTATAGGTTGTTGGATGATATTTAACCTTTAGAGATTCTAGATTTCCATCATTGGAATGTTAACTATGGGATTAGTCTCTAAATTGAATAATAAATTAAATGAAAATTATGATGACTCTTCCAAAACTATGAATAATCTTGGATTCATTCTTGACATGTTCCTTTTAGATGGTTTGTTTAGGAATCTATTGTGTTATTTACTATACAGAATATATTGGGGTTTTTTAATATATAAATATGTACTAGTTATTTTTAGATTAATTTTTAAATGTTCATGATTTAAATGAAAACTATATTAAATTACTTCCTACATCTAAAGGATGTTTACATTTGAGTATTCCCTTTGCTACTGCATTACTCATTGAAAATTACATGTCATATATATTCATAGACTGATTGGGACCTGAAATTGGATGGTTTGTTACTAATATTTTAGCCCACACAAGGTTTGGGTCTCCTTCTGTGATTAAAATAGACAATATGATTGAAATTAAGGATAAAGGAAACCACCCTCCATCAGGGTCCTTGATTTAAAGTTAGGATCAAGAGAGCACAAGACTAAACTGAGTCTTGTGATGCTATTTTTATAGTTTTCAATAATTTTTTCCCAATGTTTCTAGTATTTTAAATCTTCCTTGTATTCCTATTTTAACTATTTAAAATAAATATATATCATATAACATCATTTTGGATTTAAAATTTCTTCTATAATTAATTATTTATAAGTGTATTATACTATTTACTTTTGTACATATGGATTCTTGCATCCATCACTTATATTTTTATTCCATCATGATACACTCTGTTGAGTATGGAACTGTATCCCCCCTAACACACTTTGTCCATCATTACATTTCAACAACCTCTGGAATTTGGGGAGATACACTTGATGCCATGTGGACAACCAGGTATGAAGCACTGTTGATTGGAATCTAGTTTCAGGACATTAAAAAGTTTTATTATAGCCTTCATTTTTTGTTTTCATCTCTTTTTTAGTGACAATAGAAAGGGATAAGAAGGAATATGAGATTTCTAATTAGTTGTTCCTGGTTGCAGCGATCTCGTGTATTGGAAAATAATCAAAATTTCCCCGAATTGAATTTTAATGTTTTAGATTTTGAATATTATAGTTTATTTGAATCCACTATTGTGTAATGAACATGAATTATGATTTTTTATTTTTATGATTATGTGATAAATTTTTTTATAACCCGATGATATGAGGGTCTTCCATCTCATGAATCATATAGGTCCCTACAAAAAATCACATGTCATGCATTTTTAGGCCATTTATGATGCTTTACATATTTCATGTTGTTGTGATATTATCCATGGTAGATATGCATGCTATTGTGATATGTATATTGGGTTATGTCCTGGAAGGCATGAGACTGCTACCATGCTTTGGTCCTTGGGGAATATAGAACCTCATGGATCAGAATTTGGTTGACTATAAATAATCATTTAAATTAAATTTATAGATAACTATGAAAAGATATTCAATTAAAATGATAAATATAAATGAAAATTTTGATTTATTATAAAATGAGTTGGAATCATAAGATACATATCAAAGAGAACATGAACATAATTTATTTTTGAAGTGGATTATGGATTTTTATCTCATATATGTTTGTTATGTACATCACCCAGACCCTACTCATAGAGAGGGGATAGGGTTATCTTGTCATTGAGCAAGGATTTCAACTATTCTTCTTAAATAACATCCCATTTTAGATTCAAACCATTGTAATTGTCATTTTATGACATGTTTGGTAAAAATTTTAGTGACATGACAACATGAAGACCTTCAATCATACTCTAGGAGGGTTGAGATGATCGTACTTACAATGTGGTAGGCCATGGGAAACCATCATATCCTCTAGGTGTGCCAATTGTGGGACAGATTATTACACCTAACAGAGGTGTTGAGGCACAATTCAATGATGGTTTATTGACTTTCCTGTAGACCATTCAGGGGGCATTGTGACATATCCGGGCAATGGATGTGTTGACACATGAGTTACAGTAGAAAAATTTTCCCAGGTTTTTGGGGGATGGAAGACCATAGGGTACAGACTCATGGCTACATGACATGTATTCTATCATGTTCAGATAAAGATGCATCATGAGATGAGGGTAATGATCAAATCATATATTATCTATTATTCCTCCAATAGGTTGTGGTATGATATCACTTAGATAGATTATCACATACTGATGTCTGTCAGGGATATCGAGATGGATTTCTAGGATTATTTCTATCTCAAAACATTTTGGGAAATATAGCCAAAGATTTATAACATCTGGATCAGGGAGTATTATTAGAGATGAATTACCCGACACATTTTACCATGTTATATTTATTCACACACATTCAAATGGGTTAATAGCTATCTAAATACAAGTGACATGAGGATGGTATCAGGATTGACATTAGATCACATGTAAATGACATCTGATTGACTACATTATTTGTTATGGTGATTCATGCAATGATCATTAGGCTCAGCCTGAAAGAATCTGGATGTGTGAACCATGATTGTTTTGCACCTCCGTCAGGTAATGCATTGATCGATAGTATTAATAATTGTATGGAGCTTCCATATGGTAATGATAGCAATCTAAAAATATCTTCTGATATCTGTATGGGGTGAAACCAATGATGATGGTATGGATTAAATTAAGTGAGATAGTATGATGATCCTAGTTTAGTTTCGATCATATGGAATGATGTGCCATTTTTTGTCCTTCTTTAAAACTTTTCCACTAGAATCCATTGAGAAAAGGTCTACACAAACTCCATTTTTATGATATGGTTCAACAAATTCTCACCCAGTTGAGAGATTGGGTACAAAAGGATGGTCAATCCATGGTGGTGTTCATGGAAGTTATACTAAGACACCAATTTAAAAGGGGCGGTTGGGTGGATCTACTCACCCTATTCTAGAAGTGTTATTGGGCCACGGTACATGCATGGCATATATAGTGAAACAGAGTCACGAGGAGTTGGAATGTAGAGCTCTTACTATTATAGGTGCTATTCATGTAGCCTCTATATTAATGCATTAACTTTTTGATATTGGAGCTCCACATAGCTCTATAAATGTTCCTATTTTGTAGAGCATTGGGTTCTATGTTTATACAATTTATGATGTTATGAATATTCACACTCTATTGGATATTAGAACTATAACATCCTTGGTAAATAATGAATATGAAATTTTCATATTTATTAATTTTTTTGAATTAAATATTTATTTTAATTTAAAATGGATTCTATGTCTGATAGCATACTCAAGTTGTAACAATGGGTTTCACTGAAATCATTTGTTGCACACAACGTTGAGTAATACCAAAAAATAATATAATAATATTAATATTTTAAATGATAGTTAACACATTTTCATTGTATTGAATGGAATGAATAAAACTAAATAAAATATGATTATACAGGTTTGTTAAATGACTTTACATTTATCCAATAAATTCTATATGCTTAAAATAAGAATGAATCCTATTTTAAGCACAAAATACTCTAATATTCATTAAAAATTCGTTTTACTACCTTTTTATGGTGACCACTTTTTAAATCTAATTTATGTAAATTTTATATATTCTATTTGAAAAAATATAAACCTTTATTACAATAGGGTCATAAAAAATTTAATTTGGATGAAATTTTTGTATTTTTCCGTTAAATTAAATTTTTTTACTGGATAGTGAAAATTCTGTATTTTAATTCAAAACTACCTTTTAATCTAAATTTTTATATTGTTATATTTTGTAATTAATTAGTTTTGAAGTTTTTTTAGATATTTTTTTACTATTTAATCCAATTTTGTTCAATGTAAGTAATTACACTTTGATATTGGACAAATACAATTATTAATCATTTGATAGTTATTATTTCTTAAAAACACGCTTTTTGATTTGATAGCGGGAATTACATTTAAATAAATTTCACCCACTTCTATGTTTTGAATTTGGAAAAATTGATTCCATATTTGGATTATGCAGGTCCAAATTGTGTAAATAGGTAAAATTTATTTTTAGACATTATGAATATTTATTTCGATAAATATCTGATTTACCATGATTAAATGATAAATCTAGTAAATAAGGGTAAAAAAGTATTATTATAATAATATAAAATTACCCTAAAAAATTTCCTAATCTTGTTGGATGATAAATTTCTGAAAATGTGAATCTTGGGGGTCATTTTTGGACCCCATGGATCCACTTAAGTGATATAATGACACTTTATATAAATTAATTTGAAGGCAGGAAAGACATAAACCAATAACTTTTAGTAAAAAAAATTTTACATGAGGTAATATATGTTATCTCTTCTAAAATAAATAGACATTACAAAGATTTAAATATTTCTTAAATCATGGTTTTTTAATTATAATTTTTATACATCAAATAAATAATATTATTTATGACACAATGATGATGCAGTGTTGACCTCATTAATGAATAATCTAAATAAATAAGAATTTGAAAAATTGAAACAATATCTATAACCTATCTAATATTTATTAGATTATTTTATTTCGAACTTGAGTCATTATATCTTTGACATTAATGTGTTTTGTATAGTTTTAAACTGATGATATGTTTATATTTAAATAATATTTTCAAACATCCCAAAATAGCCCATCCTCCCTCTCATAAAATCCCATCACCTCTAACCAATTACTCACACGACTCAAGAACCTAGTGTCGTCTAGCCTATGACCAATTATGCTCCCTGGATCCCCCTCAGCCTCCTAGAATTATTACATTTTTATGAAGGAACATCAAGTAAATATTCTACTTCAACCCAAAAGGAGTTACACGATTTAAAGGTAATATCTTTTCTTATGTTATTTTTAATTATTTTAATTCTTCAAACCACTAAACACTTTTATTTCGTTTATTTTTAAAAAAAATATTATCATCAATTGAAATGGTTTTTTTATTAGAATGATTCTAACTACACTTATACACACTTCCATCTAATGGATAAAAACATATTGTTTTTGTGGACAACGAACTATTGCCTCGTGAAACAATGATTGTTCAATTATATACTACCACCTATAATGTTTTCCATTATGATGTAACTGCTATTATATGTGATAAATAAAATATTTATATTTTTTTCTATTCTTCTGTATTTTCCATTTATTGACTACCTTTATGGTTTATGTAATGGGTAAACGTGATTATTTCATTTGAAGAAATGCGTACTAATGCCCCCTCAAAGTGATATGACTCTATCATTCCATATATGGAACATATAAAGGATGGTATAATTAATTTATATACGATATTATAATATAATTATTATATACCAATTTAACATTACATTTTCATTCCAATATATATGAAATATAAATGAAAGTAGCGTTCATGCGTACGTACGACTAACCATCTCCATGAAAGGTGCATATCATTTCATATCTCCCAAAGTTATGTACTATTATAAATACATATACACTAGATATATATGATATATATGATATCTAAATCATGAATACTATTCTGGATACAATGTAATTTTGACCACATGGACAATTTGTAATTATAATAGGTTCATTTTTTACTCAAGTTCCAAACATCGACAAAATGTCCAATACGAACTCAAATAATTGACTAATTGTAAATGAATGGTAATAAGTGATATAAAAAGAATAATAAAATTGAAAAAGGTTCTTAAAAAACTAGTTATTAACTTATGTTTATTATTCAGGATGAAAAAGGAACAAAGGACTCATGTCGGACACAAGGTATAGGGTTTCTTATCTCACTTTTAATTCTGTGAAATATTCATTCTTCACCACTCATTAATTAGATGTGGTGTATTTTGTACTTCCAATTGATATATATTATCTTGATTCTATTTATAGTCATTTTATTCTGAAATTCATATGGTTGTAATTAACTTTTCATTATATGACTCGATTGATTAGAACCTGGTATGGGGTTTTAATCTCACTTTTTAATTGTGTTAGATTAATGCAATATTGCCACTATTTTTTTTGTGTTGTGTATGTACTGACCATGATTGTATTATTGTGTAATATATTTTAATTTATAGTTATTTACATCTTCATTATATGATCCTTATTTCATGTGTTGTATGTTTCTTAAGTTACCAAAACGGAAGAGGAACCTTTCACAGTCCCCTTTTTGTCAAAGAGTTCTTTTATGACTTTTAATTTTCATTATCTTATGTAGGGATATGTTCTTATAGATCATTATTGTGGTAAATATTTTTTTCAAAGTGATAACAGATCCATTCCCCACTCATAAACTAATATTCTGAATTTTAATGTGATGTTGTTAGGTTGTCGAATTTCTATAAGAGAAGTTCTATCCCAATTTCAATTATTTAGGATAAACTTCTACTTCTAGATTATGCCATGCTACGAATATGTGTGAATGAACAAATATTTATTATTTTCACCTAATATCAACTTATATTGGGTGTATTATTATTTTTCACACATAATAATGTCATTGATTTATCCTTAATCGTAGGATATGATCTTTGCAAGTGACCTTGTCTCAATTTACATTCCATTGAAACGTATCTATTGTTATACACCAATTCATATTTATATGGTGTATATACATCCCTTTTGACATATTATATCATGAATTGCATTATTCTCATGATATGATAATCTTTGTTTAATGTTATCCTTTAATTACTTTTATTGATGTATTTTCTCAAGTGGTAAGGGACTCATTAACTAAAACATTGTATTAAATGTTTAAAATAACTATTCTTCTAAATCATTCTAATTAATGTCCATTTTTTAAATTGTTTTTAAGGACTTATTTATATGTACACTAATGTTTTCAAATATTTACTCCTTTAATAAATTCAATGTGGAATGGGACACTTTGATTCAAAAATATCATTATTAAATGTTTTAAATGGTTTTGAAAATGATTTGTAAAAGCCATGATTATGTCAATATCTTGAAATGATATATTGTGATTGCAATGTGGAAATATTATCTTTAATTTAGGATTGTTTTATGTATTGTGAATATCTTATTGTTATCGGGAATTTTTTATGTATATGGGTAGTTCGGTGATAAACACATGGTTATACCCTATGTCTATTATTTCAGTTAAATCATTGTTTTATAACATTTTTTGTCAAAGAAATTATGTTTCAAATGGATGGAGGAGGATCTCAAACAACATTCCTTTCTCTTCTTGATGACATTTTTGCAATATTTATTTCATATTCACGTTTAGATGACAGTGAAACTTTTTCTAACATACAAACCACTTGAATGCAGTTGTTAATGATATCAAACACCTCCATTATACCTCAATATCATCATGGATCCTGGGTTGTATTTAATGAATTCCTATTTTCAGAGTATTATCATATTTTAAAAGAAGGCATATATTATCAACGAGTTTTCAAATATTTTACCATATAACAAGATTTGGCTGCATATTGTGATTTTGAAAGAGGTTCTGAAGATGGCGACCCTTGTACAGCCTATTTATATTTTCTTTTATATTATACTTTATCAGTACATACTTATGTTATTTTTAATGGACCGTTGATTGAATTTTTCAAATCATACTCATTCCGACTGTTTTATAAAAATTATTTTTTATATGATGTTTTGAAATTATATTTCATAAATGATTATTTTCGAAAACTATTTTTCTGTGAACACCCATATGACCCATGTTTTACAAGGTGTATTTGGATGAAGGAACCAAATGATTTTTAAGGATCATTAAATCTTTGTTTCAATGCATGGACCTTCTAACTACATGGAAATGATTAAGATGAAACCATAGGGAAACCATAATGAAGTTATGTGGTTCCTTCAATTAGGAATAGTTTAATTTTATCATATGGAGGTGAAATAAAACGGTCAATATATATACGGATTCATGAATTAAGATGTTGAGGACTTAATGTATTGGGATAAAAATGAAAGGTATAAGAAAACCCTCGAGGTTAAAACATATTAGGGTTATATTTGTGTTTTATTAAAATTAAAACACATAGAGAGTGGGAAAACCCATCGCATCGGACATAGCTCTAGGAATCGAACCCACAACCAAAGTTTGATTCGCATTAATCACCTACCACTAGACTACATGAAGTCCCTTGTCAGTATGACTTATTCTTTTTAGTTAAATGATTTTTTGATCAAGAATAATTTTATTTTTGGGAAATTGTGTTTTAATGGATATCCTTAATATAGGAAAAATATTTTTTGATTATGTGCTAAAGGTAATTTTGAAATATGTTCCCTCTTTGGGGGAACATTATATGCTTAAAAAAATATTATAATATGGGATCTAATTTATGGAATAATGTATGAAATATATATTTTTTGAGAATCAATGTTTTTATTGTGGATATATAGTGCATTGGGTTATTTATGGAAATAATTATCCTATCATAGGGTATATTTGATTTTGTTAATTACACATAAGTATAGTCAATGTTATTTGGAGATAAATGATAAGATTTACTATGGAAGACTATGTGGTAAAATCCTTTTGAATTTTGGTTTTTAAACATAGTTTGGATTAAATTAATGTATTTTAAAGACATTTGTTTAATGAATGGACTATGATGCACTTGGGGTATTGTTTTTCAAATTTTGGGGATTAAGATTAGTTTTTATTTTCATAAAAGGTTATAAATTTTTGGGATTTTTTGATCTTTTACTAACCATTTTGGTTTTGGTTAATGGCTAAAGACATGGGAAATATATAGTTCATCTTTTGGGGATTATGTGATTCTCTATAAGCATATTATAGCTATTTTAATTTGAAGAAGTCATCTTGAATACACATCATTAGGAGAAAAGTTTATTTTGTGGTAAAAATATAGTAAATGGTGAATGTCTATATGAAAATTAACTATGTTTCCTTATGTTTGTATTCATTATCTTAAATAAATTACTAAACTTTATGGAAAGGAATATAAAACAAAATTATTTATGTTTACATTTCATTCTGGGGAATCAAATATCATTTAACCCTTCGCAATTTTTTGATTTTTTGGTGGTTAACCTCCTCCAAATAATGTTTTCTATCACTCTCCATCAGAAATTAATGGTTTTTTTCTCCTTCGTATATACGTTTTCATGGAATCCTAGTATCTCTTTTCTCATTAGACCTTTTCACTTTTCTTTGTTTATTTTAAATTGATTTTTTTATTGGATCGTTTTTATGTTGGATATTTAATGAAGTTTATGAGAATAATTTTAAAAGTGTGATAATGCAATTCCCAAACGGGTGGAATGATGTGACATCCTATGGTAATATATAATATGAAATTTTCATATTTTTTAATATTTTGGAATTAGAAATTATTTTTTCATTAAAGGGGATTCTATGTATAATAGTGTACCCAAATCACAACAATGGGTTTCTTTGAAATCATATGTTTCACACAACATTTAGTTATACCGAAAAATAATATAATACTATTATTTTAAATGGTATTTAAATAATATCCATTAGATTAGTGGGAATAAAAAAAACTACCTAAAATATGATTATTCTTATTTTCTAAATGACCATACCATTATCCAATAAATTTTAGAGGCTTAAAATAAGAATGAATCCTATTTTATGTATAAAATACTCTAATATTCATTAAAAGGTTGTTTTACCACCTTTTGATGGAGAACCCATTTAAGATCATGTTTTTCACTTTTATATGTTCTATTTGACAAAATAGAAATTTTAATTAGAATTGGGACATCAAAATTGAAATTGGATGAAATTTTAGTATTTCTCTGATAAATTTAATTTCTTTTAAGGATTAGTGAAAAATACTGTATATTAATTCGAAACTAACTTTTTATCTAATTTATTAATGGTTTTAGATTATCTTTTTAATTGGTTTTAACATGTAATTATATTATTATTAAACCATTTTATCTATTTTTGGTCAATTGAAGTTATTTAAAATTGAATTTGGACAAAAACAATTGTAAATCTTTTGATAGTTATTATTTCTTAAAAACACGCTTTTTGTTTTCATGGTGGGAATTGAATTTAAATTAATTTCTACCACTACTGTGGTTTGAATTTGGAAAAATGGGTTCTATATTTTGGATAAGGATTTAAAAATTGAGAAAATTGATAACTTATATTTTTAGACATTATGAATATTTACTTCGGTAAATAATTTATTTACTATGGTTAAAGGGTAAATCTGGTAAATATAGGTAAAAACAAATATTATAATAATTTAAAATTACCCTAAAATATTTCCAAATACAATTGTAAGGTACATTTTTAGACCATGGGCATCCTTGTGTCTATTTTGGTACCCCACGGAGCCACTTAAGAGTGATAATTGCACTTTATATTAATTAATTTAATGTAAAGGTAAAAATGACAAACAGCAAATATCTTTTTAATAAAATAATTTTTACATAGGTTAATATAAGTATCATTTAATCTATAAGTATTAATTAGAAATATAAAAACATTTCATACATCATAGAACTTTTTTTCTAATTTTTAGACATCAAATAAATTAAATTATTTACGACACAATGATGAAGCAGTGTCTACCTCATTAATAAGGATTTAAATTAATAAGATTATAAAAATTTAAAAAAATCTAAAACCTTTACTATACTTATTGGATGATATTATTTCAAACATGATTCAAATAATCATCAACTTTTATGAGTTTTTTACCTTTTGAAATTGAATATATGTTTATAATAATATAGTATTTTCAAACTTCTCTAAAGAGCCCCTCCTCCCCTTTATAAAAATCCATCACATCTATCTCATTATACTCACAAATCAAACCCCTTGGAACATAAATTATCTTCCCTATTAATCTCCATTATCCCCTATCCTCATACTATAATACTTATTATATGTATAAGGAACTTCAAGAAATCATTTTTGTTCATACCAAAGGGAGTTACCCAATTTAAATGTAACGACTTCTCGTTTGTTCATTTCTATTATTTTACTTCTCCAACTCCCTAAGCTCTATTTATTCCTTTATTTTATAACAACACTAGTAAAAAAATATATTACAATGTTTTTATGAGATTTATTTTAATTAATCTTATACAAACCTTCTCTTAATTGGTAATGAACTTACTGTTTCTGTGGACCTCGAACTACTGCATCATGAACGATGATTATTCAATTATCACCTACCTCCTCTCATGGTGGCCATTATGATGGAAAATTATTTATATGTGATATATATTATATTTTAATTGTTTATATTCTTCTTTATTTTCAATTTATAGTATACATTTATGGTTTCCATAATGGGTTACATTATAATTAAATTTGAGGTAGTGCAGAATACCGCCCGTCAAAGTCATATGACTCATTCATGCCATAAGTGGTATGTATAAAGGATGGAGATAATAAAGTTATATATGATATTATACTAGAATTATATTATACCTATATTTCATTACTTTTTCATTCCATTAAATAGGAAATATAAATGAAAGTAGCTTTCGTGCTTACGTACGGCTTACCGTCTCCATGAACGGTGCACTTAATTTATTATCTCCAAATGTTATGTACTATTATAAATAAATATATATTAGATATATGTGAAAAATATGATCTCTAAATCATGAATATTATAATGGAAATAATTTAATTTCGACCACAAGGACAATGTGTAATTTTAAAAAAATCATTTTTGACTCATATATCGAACACAGACAAAATGTCCAATATGAACTCATATAATTGACTAATTGTTGTAGCACGTTAATAAGTGATATAAAAGGAATAATAACTACAAAAACAATTCTTATGAAAGTTGATATTAACTTATATTTATTGTTCTGGAAGAACAAGGATAAAATGTGTCATGTCGGACAAGAGGTAATGGGTTTCTTATATAACATTCAATTCCGTGAGATTTCAATTGTTCACCTCTTATTTATTAAATGTGGTGTATTCTGTACTGCCATTTGATATATATTATCTTGATTTTATTTATATTAATGGTATTTTTGGCTGTATTTTGTCATTATAAACATTATGTCACATGACTCTATTGATTACTACGTGGTAATGGGTTTTCATCTCGCTTCTTATTCGCATTAGATTCATGAAATATTTCCATTATTTCCTTTTTTGTGGAGTATATACTTCCCATGATTGTACAATTTGTTTGATATAATTTAATTTATGGGTATTAAAATCTTCATTATATGAAAATTCTTTAATGAAATATATGTTTCGAAAGTTACCAAATCAGTAAAGGAACCTTACACTATCCTCTTTTAATCAACAACTTATTTTATGTCTTTTAATTTTCATTATCTTATGTTGGGATATGTTCTTATATATCCTTATTTCAGTATATTATTTGTCAAATTGATTAATGAACCATTCCTCTCTCATCAACTCATTTTATGGATTTTAAAGGTACGTCGTTAGGCTATCAAATTTCTATAAGAGAACTTCGTAACCTAATTTCAATTCTTTGGGATGAACTTATAATTATTGATTGTGTCATGAGATTAATATGTGTGAATGAAATATTAATTTATAACAACTAATATCCACTTAATATGGGTGTATTTTTATTTTTCACACATAATATTGACATTGATTTGTCTTTAATCTATAGAAATGATCTTTTCAAGGGACTTTGTATCAATTTACATTCCATTGAAACTTATTTATTTTTATAAACCAATTTACTTTTATATGGTGTATATAATTCCATTCTGAAATATTATGTCATAAATATTCTTATTCTGATGATATTATAAGTTTTGTTTAATGTTACTCTGTAATTATTTTTATTCAAGTATTTTCTCATGTTGCGAGGGACACTTTAAATAAAACGTTTTGTTAAATGATTTAAATAATTATTCATTTAAATATTTCTCATTAATTTCCATGTATTAAATATAGTTTTAATGATTTATTTATATGGAAAATAATGTTTTAAACATTTTATTACATTTAAAGCATCATAGTGTTATAAGCAACATTGATTCGAAAATCTCTTCTTTAAATGTCATATTTGATTTTGAAAATGGTTTGAAAAAAAATTAATAATGTTGATATCTTGATATTATATATTCTGATTAAAATGTGGAAATGTAATCATTCATTTATGCTTTTTATGTGATATGAATATGTTATGGTTATTGGGCATTGTTTACTTATTCAGGTGGTTCTATGATAAACCTAGGTCAGGTGATCTCGATATTGCTCTCCAATGAATTGGGTTACATGAAAGAGGTACATGTTAATGTATCTCCTAAGATATTTAAGGAATATACTATGATAGGTATTTTGACATAACTCCCTCTGTAGTTTTGACAGCTACAATGTAAGTATGTTGTGTATGACACAAGTTAGCGTTATGATTTATAAATTATATGTGTTATTCATAAACCATCTGAATTCATTAGTTATGGTTTGATTTAAAAGTATGGTTTCATTGTTTTGTATTTATTTATGGGATAATGTTTTTTTCTTTATTTTATAACCCTTGATCTGATTTTTATGCTCAACCCAGGTTTTTGAAATGTTTTCCACATGAATGAATTATTAATACGGTCAAGTATGGGATCAAGGAAATGTCAGGCTGTTTAAAACATGGAACTAGACAAGTTTCTTTTTAATAGTTTTTATTTTATAATAAAATGGAAACTTAGTACTAGTGTCCACATGAAATTTTTCATGTTCATATGTCATATTTATAGCCTATTCCCCTAAAACTATAAACCTAAAAATATCATCAATGTGAATTATTCATTAAATTCAAAATTATTTAATGTTTTGAGGTCGAGTCCTTATATGAAAAAATGTTATGCATCGGTTTATGGACTTCCCGCATGAAATTGGTGGGTGTCACATCATATGGAAGCTCTACATCCTTGAAATGAAAAGCATTGAAATCATTATTGAGATGGATCAGTTGGTTTCTATTTATGCATATATTTATTTTTATCACTACTGGGTTTGATTTACATCACCATATGGTGGAGTGTTTATTCACAAGGATGAATGGGATTTATATGAATGTTGAGGTAGACCCGACCATCATGGGATGTGTTGGATGATAGATTATATTGGGAGTTTATATATTAATGATCAGGGAAATCAATATATTGATTTGCCTCTATATTTTTTTATCATTTTTATGATTTTTTCCTAGATGAATTTCCATGATTACTTCTAGTGAGATAGGATGTGTTCCCTATCAATTTAGTACAAAGAGCCACACCTATATACATTCCTCCTTATATGATGGCTATGATGGAGTTGCAAGAGATCAAGAAGAAACTAGAGGATCTTGATACCAGGGGTTTCATCCAACCCAATACTTCTCTGTGGGGTTTTCATGTCCTTAAATGAAAATAGAAGATGATTCCCACATGCTCTGTATGGATTCATGGAAATTGAACTAGATAATTGTTAAGAACTAGAATCATTTACAATAAATAAATTATCTCTTTGATTATCCTTTATGATCATGGGTAATATAAACAATTTATTTGTGATCTAGTTATCATTAGATGTATGTTATTCCTTCATACATTCCTCTAATTAAATTTAAAAGAAGGTAAAGTCTATATGAGTATATTGTTATGTTTTTTTTCTCACTGATAGGTCAGTGTTCTACTTATAACTCATGAAATAAGTGTTCCATTCATAAAATTATTCCATTATAGTTGTTTTTTATGATATCATGATCCATTATTACAATATATATGGCCATGCCAAACATTAATTTATAAATATGAATATAGTGAAAGAGAATCAGTAATATGTTAAAATCACAAAGTGCCACTTTTGGATGGATCAGATTCACTTCCTGGGTAACATCATCTCAAAGACAGGAGTATCAGAAGACTCATATAAGAAGAGTTGTATAGTTTCCTACGAGTATCCCCAGAATTCCTTTGAGGAACATAGTTTCATAGGGATGGACAGATAGTAAAATAACTTCATTGAGGATTTCTCATTAATATAATAACCCCTAATAGTGTTGACTATGAATATTCAGAAGTATGTATGGGTACATCCCACAATGATTGACATTTAAAAGAAAAAAAAAGAGATTCACTTTGGTGCCACTACTAATTAGACCAGATCCTGGTATGAGTTAAATTATGTACTATGATGCATCAAGTATCGGGCTTGGTGACCGTTCATATATAGGGATATAGATTTATTACATATGGGTCTCAGAAATTGAGGCCACATGAGAGGAATTAATCAAGGCATGATCTTGAGTTATCTGTAGTTGTTAACACATTGCATTTTTTGATACATTGCTTATTGGGATATAATTTTCGGGTGTACATAGACCACAAAACCCTCAAGTACATATTTACATAGTATTATTTGAACTAGGGGAAGTGAAGGTGGGTGAAATACCTTATGTCCATCGACAATGATCTTTCTTATATGCCTGGTCAATGAAATGCAGTGGTTGATGCACTGGGAAGGCAGACTCTGATATTGGAAAAGCAGTAAGACAATAGTAAATGGATGATTCCATCTTTTTTCTCTGAGATGAACTTGGAGGTACACAATAATCATCGGATGACTTCTCTAACTTACATATCTCTTTCTTATAAAATTATATAAAGTGTTAAGATTATGTATCTATCATATTAATGAGAGTTATTTCAATGAGAGAGTGTAGAAGGTTAGGATCCTACTTCTAGATGGAAAAAATGATAGGATGATGCACACCATATCCATGGTCATGTATATTTTTCACCAGACATGTGTTAGGAGATAATATATGACATTCATACTTCAATTCATAAAATGCATCATGGTGTCACCAAGATGTATCTGGATTTATATAATTTGTATTGGCAGAGGGTTAAGAAGTGATATTTAATTGTTTTTCTCGTAAGGTGTTCCAACTATAAGTAGGTGAAGTCCAGACTCTGGAAACTGGCTAGGCATTTATAGTAGCTACTCATACATGGGTGGAAATAGAATGGAATCATGTTGGATTCTGTTATGGGTTACCAAGGCCATAACATGGTATTGATATTGAATTCATTTTTCGTATTCTCATGATAGATTTTTAATTCCATTAGATTAGGGAGAACTTCATTGTTGTTGACCATGGGAAATGGTACATCTGTGAGATAGTATGACTTTACAGGGTCCCACATACTAACATTTCAGTTAAGAACGTATGTTTTATTCCACAATTTTGGAATTTGATACATAGGTTGTTGGGTATACAATTTCATCTGAGCTCGTCCCACCACCCCATAAAAATAGCTATTCAGAGTGCACAATTTTGGTGCTTGACCCATGCTGCAACACATGTCATATAATTCAAGGTATCCATTTATACGCATATACCCTTTATTGAATTATCCTACAAAAATATATTTTGATATACTATTCAGATCGCACCGTGTTAGGGTTTCAATAGTAGTTCATGTGGACCACCCCAGTGATAGTTAAAGGAATGAGTGGAAGCTATGATAGGACCACGTCTTGTTCAGGAGGCCCTATATCATCTGATGTTGATTCGAAAATGGACAGAAACTTCCATGTCCTACATGAAATATTATTCCAATTTCTATAGATGAACTCTATAGTTTGAGGTTGGTGATAGGTTTTTTCTACGTGTTTCACTCAGGATGGGACACAGGGGATTAGGATATAGAGAAATCTTTCACTATGGGATGTTATTTCATTTGAGGTTCTAAAGAGGGTTAGTCTGGTAGCCAATTGGTTATAGTCACCATAGAGGTATCAATCCAGGCATGAAATATTCCATTTTTCATATCTATAATGTATTTATTCAAACCCATCTCTCAATTTTCAACATAAAGACGATGATTTATTGGTAGATGCATCTTTGTCAGAGCATCCTATATGTGTTTTGGATCGAAGAATGATGGTTTATACATGCCAGTATATTTCATTGGTATAGATTCTATTGTATAATGGATGAGTACTAGATGATACCTCAGAGTGGGAGGCTTGTGTATGATCATAGTGGTCGGATTTTTTCGCATATCATGCTTCACCACCCGTGGAAAGGAAATTCGTGGATGAATTTCTTTATGGGGAGATGTTTATAAGAAGTGGGTTATTAATCGGGGTAAGTATTGTTTTTTTCCTTCAATTATTATTTTGAATGCTTAAATATTAATTAATATTAATTCTATTTGAGGTCTAATAGGATTAGGGTGTGTCTGGGGTTGGTATGGTGCCTAGAACCCATATTATGTGTTAAAGTAGGAGGTCGCACAGTCAGTGGAAACCGTGTGGGATGAGCTACATGGCTATCTATCGAGGTCTTCATTTTTAGCAAATTATGAAAGTGGCATATTACACTGTTTGTGCATGGTTATTAAACTATTTGGGTAAATTGTGTGAGTATCCCTTTTCCTATAGGAACTCGTGCTTCCTTTAAGTGTGGTCTAGTAAACCTTGCGCATAAAATGTGTGAAAATTCTATATTCATAATGTTATAATTTTAGATAAATTAAATATCATTTTTAAACCTAATTTAGGTTTCTTCTTCCGAAACAAAATTCTCATCATTTGGATGTCCTATTTGGTGACTGATCATGGAATTGAGGTATTATCTCCATACTAACTCTGATTCAAGCATGGTTCATCTCTTGGGATCCGTAACAGTAAGGCCTTGATTACTATTTAACCATTATCGATTCGTCTTGATATAATTTGTGAAATTAGGATTTTGGATCATATGGCTTGATTTCACTTTCTACATCCATTCATCAAATTTATCCTTATCTACGGTGAATCAACCCATCATACTGGATGATGTATCTTGAAATAATTTAAAGTAGGAGGTCTTGTGGATTTGTCTTAAATATGGGCCATGAATATATGATGCCCTACCCCTGCCCATTTTTAGGGCATATCATTAAATAGAAATTAAACCAATATATGTCTAGAATACATTTAAGTAATTGAATATACTTTTAAATTATTGTTATATGCTTATAACCTAGAAAAACACACCCCCTTAGTTGTGTTGGATTAAATGTCCATTTTATTGGTTTGTGATTTATACACCTTCAGGTCTTCCATTTTACCCCGCGTTATGGGATGTCAATCATGGAATTGAATTGAAATGAGAATTAATTTTAATTTAAATTATTCAATAATAAGGGATTAGTGTGCATAACCCTTGACCTTAATCTTTTTAATGCTTCAGTTTCGTATACCTATGCTTGAAAGTACTTTGTATTGATTTACCCTTTCAGATAATATATTCTAATCGTTACGCCATGACCCTAGAATCCAAGAGCCGATACATTATTTTAATACATTGGTATGATAACAAGGAATCCAGTCCCGAAGGACCGATCAGTTTAGTAGTATTGGAAACAAGATACATTCATAAGATCAAAACTAAAAATTGAATAGAAAAACACCACTAATTTATTCCATTAGAAGCATCCAAGTTTCTTAGATTATTCCTGAAATTCACTCATAACTAACTTCTTCATATCCTAGGAAAATAAAACATGAGGAAGGAGTGAGGTCAAATGCTCATAAAGAGTAAGCAATATAGAAAAAGATAACATAAACATTAGGGATGGTGAATAATTGAAAACCCATGCCTTGAAAAATAATTAACCTGAACACTGTATGGATGGAATATGAGCTGAGTAAACAATGACACAATAAAACATAGTCATGGGTATTATTCTAGTCGAATAACAACCTGAATGTCAATAGATAATCTCATAATTATGGAATGCATAATGTCGGACATCATAACCACATTTTCATGGCTTTGTGCCAAGACTACAAATAATATTTTTTCAAGGCCTTGTTACAAGATTCTAGTTTGTCTCATGAGACCCACCAATGCATCGAGGAGCTATAGTGGGCTCCACCCGTCACTTATTATGTCCAATGCATTCCTCATTTTAAAAGTTAGAAAAATAATATAAACATTCGCATTAGAAATAGAATATAAAATGTCAATGCTTTATCCACAAACCATGAATGGTATAAAAATATCACATCCACAGTCAAACATAACTCATTAAATACAATATGGAAGATTTTATTGTATCCAATTAACATTAATTGATAATAATGAATGATATTGACATAGATGAAAATAATCATCCAAAAAATTTGATAGATATATACCTTTTTTCTAGAAAACATTTTAAAGTCACACTATTTGTCAAGAATCCATTCAAATAAGATTTTTGAATCAAAGTGTCCCATAAAAATTTGAAACTTATAAAAGGAAATTTAATTTTAAACCATTAATGTCCATATAAATAAATCCATAAAAAAGTTTTTAAAACATGGACATTAATGAGAACGATTTAGAATAATAAATCATTAAAACATTTAAAATTATATTTTAGTTGGAGTTCCTAACAAAAAAGAGAGACACTTAAATACAAATAATTTAGGTAATCAAAAATTTATAATAACATGAGAATAATGGGATTCATGATATACTATGTCAATAGACATTATATACCCCATATAAATGTGAATTGGTGTATAACAACAAATAAGTCTCAATGGAATGTAAATTGAGATGAAATATCTCTTGAATACTATATCCTTAGGTTAATGATAAATCAACGACATAATAATGTGTGACAAAAATAAATACATTCACTATGTTTGTATATTCAGGGTAAATCAATAAGAGGTTATTTACATGTATTCTTGTAAAAAACACCATCGAATTGGATGTTTAACTCAATAAATGTAGAATGAGTTAAAATTACTCTTATCAAGTTAATATCAATGACATGATAATTTATAAATGGAGTGATTATGTGTATCTAAAATATATCCACAAAAAGGGGAGTGGAAATTACTACACAAATAATAAATATTGATTCCACACTTAATCATAGAGTAAAATAATATTTGGTGTATGTGTATAGCCCAATGAGTGGAAATTGAAATTTGAAATTCTCTTACTGATTTGGTAACTTCTGTAACACACACACCAAGAATTAAGTATCATACAATGAAGATGTAAATACCCATAAATTAAAGTATATTAAAAAAATAATACAATTAGAGGAATTACATACTCCACCCAAATGGAAATAGTATCCAATATAGCATAAATCTCACGGGAATAAAAGTGAGATGAAAAACCCATACTTCATTCTAATAAATCAAGTCATATGAACAAAAGTTAATAACCACAAAATGAATTAGAGAATAAGATAAATATAAAGAGATAATTGATAATATATATCAAATGGCAGTACACAATACAGAACATGCAATAAATAAGTGGTGAATAATAGAAATCTCACAGAATTAAAAGTGAGATAAGAAATCCCTTACCTCAAGTCCGACTTGTCTTGTATGTTCCTTGTTCTACCTAAATAATAAACATAAGTAAATATATTTATGATTAAGAAAATTATTAAAGTCGATTATTATTTTTATATCTCTTATTACCTTTCAATAACAATTAGTTATTTATTTGAGTTAATAATGGATATTTTATCGATGTTTGGAACTTGAGTCAAAAATGAACTAGATTTAATTACTATTTTCCCATGTGGTCAGAAGTCCATTATCTCCAGAATGATATAAATTATTTATATATCATATATATGTTACATATACAGTATATATATCTATTTTTAACATTACATAACATTTGGAGATATGAAATGAAATTTACCGTTCATGGAGACGGTAAGTCGTACGTATGCATGAACGCTACCTGCATTTCTATTTTATATTTTAATGGAATTAGAACATAATGATACATAGGTATATTATAATTCTAGTATAATATCATATATAATATCATTAATTCCATCCTTTATACATCCCACATAATTCATTAACGAGTCATATCATTTTTATGGGGTGGTAGTCCGCACTTTCTCATATGAAATTATAGCGTATTTCCCATAATATATGCCATAAAATAATGATATAAATGGAAAATACAGAAGAATAAATAAAACATAAATGTAATATATATATCATATATAAATACAGAGCCATCTTAACGGCCACAATAAGGGGCAGTAGGAGATAATCGAACATTCATCATTTTGTGAGGCGTTAGTTTTCCAACCACAAAAATATTACGTTCTTCACCCATTAGATGGAGGTGTGTGTAAGTGTAGTTTGAATAATTCTCATAAAAACATCATATTATATTTATTATATATGTTTTTTTATAATTAAAAGTAATAAAAAGTTATTAGGGGGTTGGAGATGTAAAATAAAACCAAATAAAACGAAAGAATTTAAGAGAAATAATTACCTTTAATTTGGGTAACTTCCTTTGGTATGAACCAAAAAAGACTTCTTGAAGTGCCATATGCCTAAGGTGAGGATTCTAGGATGAATAAATGGATCTATAGAGATTATTTTGGTTGGGTTTAGATGATCTAATGGGTTTGAGAGGTGTGTGGAATGAGTTAGAAGTGGTTTCCTTTTATAAGCGGGGGTGGGGCTCTTTAGGAAACTGTAAAAATATTATTTTATTATATAGTGATATTCGGTTTCTAAAGTTCGAAAAATAACTGAAGTCAAATATAAGATGACTCATGATCGAAATAAAATCATCCAATAAGATTTGGATAGGTTTTTGATATTATTTTAATATTAATAATAATATTAACTTAAATCATTTATTAATGAGGTAAATACTACATCATTATTATTTCATAAAGAATTTAATTTATTTGATGTAAAAAAATTATAAAACATTTACCATAATGTAGGAAATATATTTAGATTATAAATGAGTTTTTATAGTTGAAAATATGAATTATATAACCCCATGTAAAAATTGATATTCTAAATGATATTTTTAAATTTCATTTTTGTCTTTACTTTATGTTAATTAAAATAAAGTGCCATTATCATTATTAAGATGATTCATGAGATCCCAACATTTACCCAAGGATTCCCATGGTCGTCCATGACTCATCCAATAAGTTTAGGACAAGTATTATGGTATTTTTGTATTATTATAATATTACTTTTACCTTGAATTACCCAATTTACCATTAACTACGGTAAATAAGAGTCAAAATTTACTATTTACCAAAAATTATATTAATCTTATTGAACAAAATTTTAATTACTAATAACAATTATTTATCTGGTATTTTCGAAATTTAATTCACAAAAGTGGTAAATTATCATTTCAATGAAAATGTCGGATTTTTAACTACTACCTAGTGGTTTCACTATTCATTAAAAATCGATGTTTATCAGAAAAATGCAAAAAATTATACCTAAGATATATTTGATATTAATAATTAAAAAATAAAGTCTATTTTACCAAATTCAAAATGATGATGTTCGATTAATTAATTTAAAATTAATTTATGTTGTCCAAACAAATAGCGTGTTTTTAAGAATCAATAACTATCAAAAGATTGACACTTGTTTATGTATAATTTCAGACATAAATAAATTATAATGACCAAAATTGGATTAAAGGGTAAAAATATAATCTAATTAAACATAAAAAACAATTTAAAATATAACCTAACCATATAAATAAAATAGATTAAATGACACTTTCTAATTAAAATACATTATTTCTCACTGTTCATAAAAATTAATATTATTAGAAAAATACAAAAAATTTACCCAAAGTAAATTTTGATGTCCTGATTCTAAATAAGAATTTTATTTTTTAAAATGGAACATATAAAAGTTACCAGAACTTGATTTAAAAAGGTATTACCATTAAATGGCAGTAAATCACCTCTTGAAAGTAAATTATGTTTAAAATTCGATTAATTTACATTTTAAGCCTCTAATTTTAATTGGATAAATGTAAAAACATTTAACAAACATATATAATCATTTTTTAGTCAGTTCTGTTCATTCCTACCATTATAATGGCTAGGTGTTAACTACCATTTAAAATATTAATATTATATTATTAGTGTTCAACGTAAGATTTAAAAGAAACACATTGTTGAGTATCGGGTATACCATTGAACATAGTGTCCCATTTAAATTAGAATAAATATTTAGTTCAAAAATATTAATAAATATGAAAAATGTAATGTTCTTTATTTACCTAGGATGCTACATCCTTTCCCCCTTATGGGAATTGCATCCTCGATATTTTAAAATTGGTCTTGGAAGCTTCATTAAAAGTCCCACATCGGAAAAGTGTCAGTAAAACTATCACTTTAAAAGAAAGAAATAAAAATACAAAGGTCATCCGAGATAACTCATACTATGACTCCATGTAGGAAAACACAGATATTGAAGATAAAGTACGTGTCATGTATTGATGGAGAGGGATATAAAACATGATCAGGAGAATGTTAACAACAAGAAAACCACAAACTTATGATGAGATAAATGGTCGTTAGTTTCCCAGTAGGAAAAGTAAATGGATAACGTTTTTATTTTCAGTTCTATTTCATATAGTTAAGGAATTTATTTATGATATTGATTAAGAACATAAAGATATATACTTACTTTTTATGTAGAGTATCATTCTTTAATAAATTTTGACCACCAACTCATGTTTTGTTTCAAATGATGGGTATCCAAGATGACTTGGTCACACTAGAAGAGATATATTCAACTTCTAGAAAATAAGAAGATCCACAAAGTACAAACAATATATTTACCTTGTTTGTAGTGATTAACCACCACCAAAATGGTTAGTACAAGATCAGATGATCCCCCAAAAAGATAACACTTTAGAAAAATAAATACTAATATGAATTTGAAAAATTAATCCAACAAAACCCAAAATATAAATGAATACCATTCAATAAACTATTTCCCTTGAAATCTTTCAATATAATCCAAAATAATATTGAAACCCAAAACTTAGATGAATTTTGTTATGTAGTCTTCCACTTTAAATTGAATCTCCAAATGACATCGACTACCCTTAAATTCAAAAACTCAAAAGTAATTAATCTAATCACATTTTCTCCATAATAGGTTAATAATTTCCAAAAATAAGACAAAATATAGATAAAAATCCACCATTAACCGTCAAATTAAATCCCATATTATTGTATTTTTCGTAGGTATATAGTGTTCCCAACACAGCGAATATCTTCTAAAATAACATTTATCAATTAATCACCAATTCGTTTTCCTATACTAATGAAATTCATTTGTTAGGACATAAGATTCCAAATAAACATATTATTGATTAGTAAAATCATTTAACTAAAAATAATTAGTCACACTAACTATGGACTTCACTTAGTCCAGTGGTAGGCGATAAATCCCAATCACACTATGGTTGTGGGTTTGACTCTCGCAGCATTGTTCTACGCAATGGGTTGTAACATCGTATATGTGTTGTCCTTTTTAAAAATCTATATAATTTTATAATATTCCCAAAAATGAGATATATTCCTCAAAATAACTATAAAAGAATTTTATCATAAATGTGATCTCATTCCTCGCATTTTTATTCCAAAATTTAATAACTTGTAATTTCCTCAAACTCAGTGATCATATAAAAATAAATGGTTATTTATAATGATATCCATAGGAGAAACAATAATTATTCCCCAAATTTCATTTTGACATGACAAACTATAGGTTACAAATACAAGAGAAAATTCTTCCAATGTAATCTCATCAACAAAGGGCACTAATACGTTTTAAACATTTTTTCATCCATTTATTTCAACATAGCTTCTACCTTGACAAATAGTATATCTTATAGAATAGGGAATTCACTCTATTAATGGCCAGGTCCCCTACATTTATGGCAAATGACTGTAAATGGATTCTTAGTACAATTTTTATTTTCTTCCATTGTACTCTTTATTTTTCCTCGGAAATTCTATACTTTATGTCCTCCTTTCCCACACATAATGTATTTTGTTGTTCCATTAAGACACCTTCCTAGGTGTCTCCTTACACCTTTCCTACATGATGGAAAATGAGCTTTCTTTTCTCTGTGGTCATCGCTACTATAGATCTTATCATTCACCACTTCTTTCGTCTTTTTTGAGTTCAAGAGTTGGATAATATATATGTTGTTAATCATATTTTTGGAAAACTGATTCAGCATAAACATGATATATTTTATGCCTATCATCATTCCATTTTGTTTCTCAATTACAGCACCGTTCAGACCATGTACATCATGCTCAATGTTACATATACTTCCTCATAATCCATCCATTGAATAAAATCAGAAATCATTGTGTGCGTAATAATAGTTCTAAAATATTTTAGAGAATATCATGACACAATATTTTCAATTTAAAACACCACAGGATTAACCATGGTCATTTATTCTCAAGTTATATTAAAATACTTCAAATTGGTTTCTAAAGAGAATGTAAATTATCCTAATCATATCCCCCAGGAATGTCATACCAATGAGTGCAGCAAGGCCCATTGTCATGTACCAGGATACCCCAGGTCAAGGCCGAAACTGCTTGTCGGAGTTTTCACTCCTAGGTACATCTGTGCCAGAGCCGTCTCTACCTACTAGTATCTATACAGGGATGTATTTCAATGAAACTACACTAAATAACTACATTAAAAAAATTCAGGGATGTAATTCTATACTAATCATCAAGGTCTATCTTAGGGTAATGTTCTATAATCATAGTTTATCTAAATATAGTTTCCAATGTTTGTACTAAACATCCACTATTAACAACTATAACACCCCAACCCTAGAATCCAGCAGCTGGTGTATTATTTTAATATATTGGAATGATTATAAGGAATCAAGTCTCAAAGGACCAATCATTTCAGTGGTTTTGGAAACAATATACATTCATAAGTTCAACACTACAACTTGAAAAGAAAAACAACACTAATTTATTCCATTAAAAACATCCATGTTTCCAAGATTATTCCTACATGTCACTCATAAATAACTTCATCATATCCTGGTAAAATAAAATGTGAGAAATTTGTGAGATCAAATTCTCAGTAAGAGTAGGAAATACAATGGTAGATAACATAGAAATTAGTTATCGTGAATAATTAAAACACACGACTTTACAAATAATTAACATGAGCACTTTATGGAAGGAAGATGATCTGAGTAAATAATTCCATATAAAACATAGTCATGTGTATTATACTAGTAGAATAACCACATGAAATATCAAAAACTAATCTCATAATGATGGAATACGTAATGTCGTACATCATAACCACATAGTCATAGCCTCGTTCCCAAACTACAAATAAGATTTTGTCAAGGTCTTGTGCCAAGACACTAGTTTATATCATGAGACCTACCAATGCATCGAGGAGCTATAGAGAGATCCACCCGTCACTTAATAAGTCCAATTCATTCATCATATGAAAATATTTAAACATAACATAAACATTCATATTAAAAATAGTATACCAAATTTGAAAACTTTATCCACAAAACATGAATGTTATAAAAATAGTACATCCACAGTCAAACATAACTCATTCAATACAATATGGAAGATTGTATTGTAACAGTTTAACCTCAATTGAGAATAATGAAGGATATTGACATAGATGAAAATAATCACCAAAACTATTTGAGAGAAATGTCTCCCTTTTTTCATGAAAACATTTAAAAGTCACACTATTTGTCAAGAAGCCATTTAAAATAGATTTTTGAATCAATGTGTCCCATACCACTTTGAAACTTTTAAAAGGAATTTTAATTTTAAAATGTTAATGTCCATATAAATAAATCCTTAAAAAAACATTTTTAAAACATGGACATTAATGAGAATGATTTAGAATAATAAATCATTAAAACATTTAAAATGATATTTTAGTTAGAGCTCATAACAAAAAGAGAGACAATTGAATAAAACTTATTTGGGTAATCAAAACATTATAATATAAAGAGAATAGGGGGATTCATGTTATACTATTTCAAAATACATTATATAACCCATATAAAATTGAATTGGTGTATAACAACATATAAGTCTCAATGGAATGTAAATTGAGATGAAATATCTTATAAATACTATATCCAAAGATTATGGATAAATCAATGACATAATTATGTGTGAAAATATAAATACACACAATATGAATAGATATTCAGTGTAAATCAATCAGAAGTAATTCACACATATTCTTGTAAAAACAACACCAATTAGTTTGATGTTTAACTCAATAAATTGAGATTGAGTTAAAATTACACTTATCAAGTTCATATCGATGACTTGAGAATTTATCAATGAAGTTACTGTGTGTATTGAAAGTATATACATAGAAAGGGGATTGAAAATGACTAAAATAATAATAAATATTGATTCCACACATAATCATGGAGTAAAATAATCAATGAAGTATGTGTAAAGCCCAATGAGTGGAAATTGAAATTTGAAATTCCCTTACTGATTTGGTATGTTATGAAACATACACCACATGATTGAATTATCATAAAATGAAGTTGTATATACCCACACATTAACATATATTACAAAAATAATACAATCAGGGGCTGTACATACTCCACAAAAAATAATATAGTGGTCAATATAGCATGAATCTCATGGGAATAAAACTGAGATGAAAAACCCTGACGTCGTTGTAATAAATCGAGAAGTATGAACAAAAGTTAACAACCACAAAATGAATCACAGAATACCATGAATAGAAAAGGAAATCACGATAATATATATCAAATTTCATTACACAATACACCACATTCAATAAACAAGTGGCGAACAATGGAAATCTCTTGGAATTACAAGTGGGATAAGAAACCCCTTACCTCATGTCCGACTTTTCTTGTATGTCCCTTGTTCTTACTAATTAATAAAATTAACTTAATTTATACATGTTTAAGAATATTTTTAATGTTTATTATTCCTCTTATATCACTTATTACCTTGCAATAACAATTAGTTATTTATTTTATTTCATAATGGATATTTAATCGATGTTCGGAACTTGAGTCAAAAATGAACTTTTATAATTACTATTTTTCCATGCTGTCAAAATACCATTATCTCCAAAATGATATAACTGATTTAGTTATCATATATATATTATATATCCATAATATATATCTATTTATATATATACATTACATTTGGATATACGAAATAAAATGTATCGTTCAAGGAGACTGTAAGTCATATGTTCGCATGAACGCTACTTCCATTTCTATTTCATATTTTAATGGAATTAACACATAATGATACATAGGTATATTATACTTATAGTATAATATCATATATAATATCATTAATTCCATCCTTTATACATCCCACATAAGGCATTAAAGAGTCATATCATTTAGAGGGGGCGGTAGTCTGCACTTCCTCAAATGAAATTATCGCATTTTACCCATAATAAAAACCATAAAGTAATGATATAAATGGAAAATATAGAAGAATAATGAAGAAATAAACATAATATATATATATCATATAAAAATATAGTGTCATATTAATGGACATCATGATATGTGGTAGGAGATATTCGAACAATCATCGTTTTGTTAGGTGTCAGTTTTCCATCCACAGAAACTGTATGTTCTTCATCCATTAGATGAATGTGTGTGTTAGTGTAGTTCTAATAATTCTCATAAAAACATTCTAGTATATTGAGGACACTGGTTTTGTTATAAAATAATGTAATAAAAAGTTTTTAGGGGGTTGGAGAAGTAAAATAAAACAAAATAAAACAAATGAATTTAAGAGAAAGCATTACCTTTGATTAGGGTAACTTCTATTGGTTTGAACAAAAAAGACTTCTTCATGTTCCTTCTGCCTAAGATGAGGCTTCTTGGAGGAATAAGGGGATCCTAAGATATTATTTTGGTAGGGGTTGGACAAGCCAAGGAGATTGAGAGGTGTGTGGCATGAGTTAGAGGTGGTGTCCTTTTACTAGGGGGAGGCGGGGCTCTTTAAGAATCTGTGATAATATTATTTTATTATATAGTGATATTTAGTTTCTAAAGGTCCAAAACTAATTAATTACAATGATAAGATGACTCATAGTCTAAATAAAAAGATTCGATAATAATTGGATTGTTTTTGGATATTATTTTAATATTGGTAATCATATTTATTTAAATCATTTATTAATGAGGTAATTACTACATCATTATTGTGTCATAAATAATTTAATTTATTTGATGTCTAAAAATTATAAAATTTTTACCATAATGTAAGAAATTGTTTTATATTTCCAATTATTTTTTACAGTTGAAAATATTAATTATATAACCCCATGTAAAAATTGATATACTAAATGATATTTGTTAATGACATTTTTGTCCTTACATTATGTTAGTTAAAATAAAGTGTCATTATCAACCTTAAGTAGCTCCATGGGGTCCCAAAATTGACCCAAGGATGACCATTGTCGGCCATGACTCATAAAATATGTTTATTACAAGTGTTAAGTTATTTTTGTATTATTATAATATTCTTTTTACCTTGAATTACCCTATTTAGCTTTAACCGTTGTAAATAAAAGTCAAAAGTTAATATTCACCAAAAATTATTTTCATCTTATTGAACAAAATTTTACTTACAAATAACAACCATGTATCTTGGATTTTCAAAATTCAATTCACAGAAGTGGTAAAATTTCATTTAAATGAATAAGTCTGATTTTTAACTATTATTTAGTGGTTTCACTATTCATCGAAATTTAATGTTTCTCAGAAAAATACAAAAAATTCAGCCAAATCTATATTTTATATTCTGAATTCAAAAATGATGTCTATTTTACCAAATTTAGAATGAATATGTTAGATTATTTAATTTAAAATTAATTCTTGTTGTCAAACCAAATAGAGTGTTTTTAATAATCATTAACTTTCATAATATTGACACTTGTTTATATATAATTTCAAAGATAAATTAATTAAAATGACCAAAATTGGATTAAAGGGTAAAAATTTAATCCAGTTACACTTCAAATCCAATTTAAATTATAATCTTACCATATAAATAAATTATATGAAAATGTAGTTTTGAATTATAATACATTAATTCTCACTATTCATAAAAATGAATATTATTAGAAAAATACAAAAAATTTACCCAAAGTAAATTTTGATGTCCTAGTTCTAAAGAGGAATTTTATTTTGTCAAATGGAACATATAATAGTGACCAAAACATGATTTAATGAGGGTTCACAATTAAAATGTGATAAATCAGCCTATTAAAGTAAATTATGTTTAAAATTATAGTCATTCATATTTTAAGCCTCTAACATTTATTGGATAAATGTAAAAGCATATAAAAACATATATAATCATTTTGTTGTTAGTTTTGTTCATTCCAGCCATTACAACTACTTTTTGTTAACTACCATTTAAAATAATAATATTATATTATTAGTGTGCAACGTAAGATTTCAAAGAAACTCATTGTTGTGTATCGGGTATACCATTAAACATAGTGTCCCCTTTAATGTAGAATTAATATTTAGTTCACAAATATTAATAAATATGATAAATGTTGTTTTCTTTATTTACATGGGATGTTATACCAATGCCTTCTATTTATTTTTTAAGCTAAATTTCTCCTTTCAATTCCTTGAACATGTATGGATAATTATTTTATAGTTATACAGTAGATTTTTATGCTTGTTATGACTGTTTTATTGAAATTTCCCATGTCAGTATTGGAATAGACATGCCATTTGAGGATTTAAAAAACATGATTCATCTTTTGATGTGAGTAATACTTGTATATATTCAGTTTTAACCGTTACATGTTTTAGGGAATTAAAAAATGGTTTTTAATTTATTTAATGTTTACGATCCTTGGGTGATTTGTGGATTCACATTATAAATCCACATACGATATGCAGATCCAAGAAACAAGCTTGTTTTTTGGGTGATACATGGATCCGAATTAGGGATGTCATGGACAGAATCATTGAGGATAGACATTAGGATGAGTGATACAAGGATTCTTATGAGGATTCCATAGACGGAATCAACGTTAATTTTACAGTTTAAGCCATGGGTGATTCTCGAGCTCCCTTAGTAGACCACCTAGGATGGGCTCGATTGGTTGGGGCATCATTCCTCAACTTGAATGATATCGAGATCCTGAGAGGTTCATTAGGGATGGTCATGTAGGGTGTTGGTGGACATGGCACGTAGAGAAATATTGGAATTCCAACATACTAATTTCATAAATGGTATCATCTTCCAAAATGAATAACTAATTAAATGACTCATAAGACATATAGGAAAACACAAAGCATAATATTTAATTTTTATTGAATTATACATTTTTGATGGATTGTTTAGGAATATATTGTAGTATTTATAATATAGAGCATTCCATTATTCGGTCAGATCATGAGACTCATAAATTCATTGAGAATGAACTGTTATAAGTTTTTTATTTAAAACAAATGGATATTAAATTGATGTCAACATAAAAATTAAGTTTACTTTTGAAAATTTCCTTTAATACTAATTTACTCATTGAACACTGGATATCATATATATTTATAGACTGGATTCCACCTATCCTTGGGTGGTCGCGTACTATTATTCTATCTCACATTCTATTTGGTTCACCTTTTTCATCATAAATAGACTATATTATTATAGGTAATGGTAAAGGAATGTTCCCTACTTCATGTCCTTGATTTTTTTATTAGCATAAATATAGCATGGGACCATGAAGAGGCATTCCATGCTACTAGGAAGCTTTTTTATTCTTTTTTAGCTTTTTTTATCAGTATTAGACATATTCCTTGAATTCTTATTTGGATGTTTTATAGAATCATAAGTCATATAACATCATTTTGGATATGAAGTGTCTTCTGGGATTGTTTAATTATATCAGTGTTTTGTTGCTTACTATTGTTTCTATGGAATGATGCTTCTAATAAATATATTATTATTATGATGTTCTATACTCTAATGATGAACGAATAGTCTCCCCAATGACCCTCATAGTCACTCAATACTTGTTGAAAGAATCATTCCTTTGGAGATATGTTCTTAAGGCCATATGGACAAATACACTCAAACAAATATTGAGTAGAATATATGTCATGGATGTTAAAAATGATAAATTAATCTCAGAAGAATATGTGATCAAATGGTTTGGATGTTTTCAATAATGGTTGGAAAAAATTTGATGTATTTTAATGTTAATTATTTATCAAATTATCTACATTGAATTTTCGGTATTATTATTGACGGTTTACATATTAATGATTTATTTCATCATTTTATGTTTTATTCATATTGTTAATTATCTTATCTTGTGGAAAAACATGTACTGGATATTGTATAATGATATGATTGATAACTTGTTATCCTTTTATTGATTATTTGATCCATTAGAACTTCATCTTAAGGATTTAGATATGATACTTTAATCACAAATTTTCATTATTTTTTGAATGGGATTATATTGTTGTAGAAATTGATTAAAGGATGAATGTATACTTATAAATTTATTATATTTCTTTATTTATAACATTATATGGTAAAGAAATTCCTAAACAATAGGAATATGAACATGAAGAAAAAATTCTATCTGTTTACCTACATTTTTGATGAATCGATGGTCATTTTCACATCATTTTAGTTTATAGTTTTTTTATATATAACCATATCATGAAAATTAATTTTATTCCTATCCCTGATCATTGTAACCCTCAATAGTTATTTGAAAATTAATTTCATTCCATGTTTATATTATCAATCAATAAAAATGCTCCTATATTTTGAAACCTTGTTATGTGTTATTCTAGATTTTTGTACCCTTGGTTACTGGTACATAACCCTTTCTTTGTGTTTTTATGGATATAATGTATAAGAGTGAATGTTGGGAGAGTTTGGTGATATTTCATTATGTTATTGGGACAAATTTATAGGTGAGTGGGATGCACATGGTTTTTCAAAACTATGCAGAAATCCTGGTATTAACCATGCGATATAGCAAATTTGAGGAATAGATCTTGTGAAATGTGTTTTCATGGGTAATGAAACCCCAAAAGGATGTTGTGTGATGGTCTATATAGGTAGTAGAAAATAAATGCTTAGCGCACAGTTAGTCTAACCAGGCGAACTAACAATGCACATTGTTTAAATGAGATCTTAAAAAAGGGGATCTCAAACTTTATTTCTTATAAGTCGCTCATTTTTTGTTCAAATGTATCCATATCATGTTATTTTTCCTCTTTGATGGTATAAGATCCTCTACCATGTGTTTTTGAGTCAATCTAATGGATTCCCTTTGTATTTTAAACTCGGATTGTTGAGGTATGTGATCAATCTTCATCGTTCCAGATCAATTTCTTAAATACAAATTGATATACATCTCATGTGTTCTTGGATTCTCATATATACACAATCTATTAGAGGAAATATGAGTGTTGATTACTAATCAGTCAAAATGTTGTCTTGATATTTCTAGGAGAAGATATCAACGATGGTTTTGGGAAGAATCAACCCTGTTTTCTTAAACATTCTTCATCTGTTTTCAAGTTTTGTCAAAACCATTGAGGTATGCGGCTTCTCTATCAAAAACATTATTTAGAACTGATGATAATTATTTGAAATATAATATTTATTGTCTAATTGGTTTTGATTTTACTGTTTATCATTCGTTGTAAATCCTTCTTTGGGTTGGTTTGGAAAATTGGGTAAATCTAGAAAATTTGGCATTTGATTGAAATGCTTGTGTTATTAATTTTAAAATTGAGATTTTAAAATGTGGATTTTTTATAATTAATGAACATGGTTTGGATTTTATTATTTCAATAAAAGTGATTGTTTTAACGAAATTAAATGGATTCATTTCAATTTGTTTATTCTTCAGTTTTAAATAAAAATATACTTTTATTGGAACAACTTGTTTGGGTAATATGAAATGGTTTTTCATACATGGGGTTGTGTGAGTTAATGATAAATGTATCCATGAATAACGGAAATGTATCGTTGGGGTACCATGAGTGTTACCCTAGACCAGGGGCATGTGTCATTGGGACATAAGGTAATTGAATGGGATACCGCTCATGAATATGGAACTATCGAATGAAGCATGTCTATGTGTGTGTGTGTTGTGAACTATAGAATGGGTTTACCAAAATGATAATAATTAGTTTTTAAGCCTTGATTAATTAATTTCAGTATAAATAACATGAAGGAAATTGGTTTCATTTAGTTTTGTTTTCAATTGGATTGAAATGGTTTTTAGAACATTTTTATATTTCGTTATAACTTTTTTGAGAAATTGTTTTATATAATTTATTTTATTAAAATATTTTTACCTCTTCTATCTTAGTGTCATGAGAATGGATTTCATTAATCAATCCTACAGATTTATATACTCACCCATTCATTGGAAAATTGGTGTTTATGTAGATACTACCATACGGAACATGGAAAAATGTAAACAATCACACTACTTCAGCAACATGTCGTGAAGATTTGGACTATTCTGTAATGTTAGATCATAGATCTTTTAAAGCATGAAGTCTTGAATTCTTCTTAGAGTTTATTAATTGTCATCAAGATTTTTACATTGATGTTTTTTTTCTTCCACAATAGAATAAAATGGTTTGTTGTTTTAAAGTGATTTATTTCAAATGTATAATTTTATTTCATGCATCATTTGGTGAGGAATTTGTGGATGGTTAGTCAGGTTGTTGTTTTAAGACATTAAAGTTTAAATAATCTCCAACATTCATTGAAACCCATAGACATTTATTAATAGAATGTTTTTTCTTAGGTATTTCACTTAAAACCTAATAATGACTCATTATACTCTCAATCCAATTAGAATTATCTGGTCATTAAAAATGGTATTAGCTTGTTCGATCCTTGCCTAATAAGAAGTCATTAGTGTTCTTAGTCATGGATTTGACATTCTATCTTGTTTATTAATTGGGATGGAATCATAAAAAGGGATAGTATTATCAAAACATTAAATATATAGCATAAAAGTACATTTTTATCCCTTTTATGCTGAACTATTGTTACCAAGAATATGGTTACATAAGTGTTTGGAGACACTTCTAGGATTTTGGGACCTCATTGTCTTGAGTTTACCAAATGAGATGAGAATTAAATGCATTTTTGATAAATGAATTTACAATAGGAGTACATACATCATTTTGAGGAATGATTCATGTTTTTAAAAAATGTTGATTTTTTAAAAATCATTGATTTTTTTTTCTGATGAATGTTATTGAAAAATGAAATGCTTGTGGTATTTTGAAAATGGTGAAATTCACATAACGAAGCATTAATGTTCAAAAAAATTAGCACAAGAAAAAATAATGTATTTGAAAACAATGTCATTATAGATTATGGTATTTAATTTAAATGGATAATTCATTAGTTTCTAGTCAGTGATATTTACGATGTTTTTTGTTGGTTAAGAAAATGTGACCTAAAGGGAAATGTCAAAAACAACGCGAAGATGTTTCAGAGAATGTGGTTGAACATGGACCATGTGTGAACCAAGAGGTATTTTAGAGTATTATACATGATTTTCAAGATGTGGATATAGGGAACCATAGGAATGATCCAAATAATGTAGATCATGCCATCCAGTTCTTGGAGTAGAATCGAGCTAACTATTAGTGTGATGTTAAACCCAAATGGTGTAGTTGTGGTTTTGAATGATGAACCACATTTTCGATTTCATTAGCTCACCATAGGAGATAAATGAATAGATGGTGAATTATATGCTTGAGGATCTTGCACGCCAGAGGTGGGATTTAGTGGGGTCGGCTAAATAGGATAAATTCCATACATAGGAGGATCTCGAGGAATTGGTCAACAAACAATTCTATCCTCATACATTCAAAATCAATAAGAAAATAAATTTCTTTATCTGAAAGTAGGATAATTTCTCTAGCATGTAATATGCATCTAAATTCATGAATTTAGTGTTATTTTTATCAGAAGTTGCAGTAAGAGAATCCTGGGAGGCTCACATCTTCGAGTTGGGTATAATGTAGGAGATTTGATGGAAGATTGTGGTTTTCTTTATTACATAATATACAATGATGGTGAACAGATTGATTGTGGCTGAACGTGATATCAAAATATCTAGGGGAGGAGTTATGATGATACCTAGAGGTAGTTATGGGAAATCAAATGCTAGAAAAAATAAGAAAAAATGACACACATTACCAAGGTGGAAGTAGAAATCAGAATCAGAAAATAGGATCAGTGAACCTTCTTCCATGACCCATGATGAAAGTTAGTAGTTTTCAATGTGGTTCGTTTAACTTCATAAAGATAGAGTGTATGGCCCAATCTAGATCATTCCATAACTACCACCAAATTGGGAATCTTTTTTGATATTGTCGTAGTGCTCCAAGGTCATGTGCTCAAGAAATTTCTCATGTGTCACAAGAATCGTATGCTTCAACAAGGTGAGGACCAGAAAACCAGTCTCTTAATTAGATCATAGCTAGTCATTGTGATTCTAGATGTACCATGACTCCTCAAAAACGGAAATCTATGCAAGGTAATGAAAAGAACAATGCATCAATGATGGAATTTAATAGAGCTGAGAATATGATTATCGATGATTTGGTTGGACCATCTACCGTGAGACATACAATTATTTTGAATTATACCCTTGTTAATTTTCTTTTCAAAACTAGTGCATCACATTAATTAATTACATTAAATGATGTTGTTTTTCTATGTTTAATTTCTCAAATGATGAATTTTTTTAAAACTGCATAAAACTTACATGGAAAGAGAATGCCAAGCCATTGTTTATAGAGCATGTGTTATAAATTTTGATGAAGATAAGCTAAAATGGGACTCATCTGTGTTGGACATGGATGTCTATTACATAATTCTAGGTATGGAGTTGCTGACAATGTTCAAGTATCAAACCAACTATTATAGAATAATAGTTCATTTAATGCCCAAGGATGATATTGAGCATCTCTTTTGTGTAGAATGAATCATAAAGGAATGTAAAATGATCTTTTAGGCACCAATGGGGGGAATGACCTATTACCAGTTGGCCATGTATACTATAGAATCAAAGGAAGTGATCAAGGAAGATATTTTTCCAGCAGTTGTTACTCGATTTCTTATTGTCTCCCAAGTACATCTCAGGGTTACCACCTCTAATATAAGTGTACATTACTATTTATTTCCTTAAATGGACTATTATTACTTCCTTTACATATAATAATATGGAACCAATATAGATACTAGAATTGAAAGTGTGGTTGGAGTAGCTAGTGAGCAAGGGTTTCTTTCCAACATGTACTTCTCGATGGGCTGCACCGGTCTTATTCATGACAAAATCAAATGAAACCCATTGATTGTGTGTATTTTTATCGAAATCCTAACCAAGTTACAATAATGAATAGGCACACACATCCACAAATTGATGAATAGTTCGACCTAATGATGGTAGCTCATCAGTTTTCCAAGATCGAATTGCAATCATGATTTCAACAATTGTGAGTTTGAATGGATGATGTTCCAAAAACAGCATTCAAAAGCTGAAATAGACACATTGAATATGTTTTCATGACTTTTGATCTAACGAATCCATGAGCGGTCTTCATGGCTTGGATGAATCAGATATTTCTGCAATATTTGAACTCTTTTGTTGTCCTGTTTGTTGAAGACATTTTGGTGTTTTCAATGACAAGTAATGACCATGAAGAAAACCTGGAAATAATTTTAAAAGTCACAAGAGATCTCTATTTGTATGAAAAAATATCAGAGTGTGATTTTTTGATACAAGAGGTACGCTTTCTTAGCCACATGATTTCTAAAAAATGATTCAATGGATCATGAAAAGATAAAAGTTCTTATATCTTGAAAACCACTAAATAATGTCTTTGAGATATGATGTTTTTTAGGTCTAGATGGATTCTAAAAATGGTTTTTGTTTGACTTCTCACAACTAGCATCCCCAATGATAGCTTTGAGAAAGAAGAAAGATCCATTCCAATGGGTAGAATATTTCCAGATGTTTTTCATGGTACTGAATGTTCATCTTACATCAATACCTATTGTTATTTTTAGAGTATCAAGAATGGGTTTATTTGTGTATAGTGAAGCATCAGGATCAAGGCTAGGTTGTATTATTATTCCAGGAGACCATGTGGTTGCTTATGGATCAATCTCATTGAGGGTGCATGAGAAGATTTACCAAAATAGGATTTAGAGTTTTCTACAGTCATCCATGCCCTGAAGACATATCTTCAATATCTCTTTGGTGAGAAATTCACATTGTTTAAAGATCAGTAAAGCTTAAATCATATATTATCATATCAATATTTGAATATGTGCAAAAGTACATGGCTGGAGTATCTCAAGATGTTTGACTATGACTTGATGTATACACCCGGAAAAGGGAATTCAATGGTGAATTCATTGAGGAAAAAAAGTCATATTCATAGTTATAAAAACAATATTTAGATGAATGATATATTATTTCACCCTATGATGACATGCAAGTGGAATGTAAAGAAAAATGCAAGGTAACAGTATTATTTTAAGCAACACTTGTTCTTGATTTGGTAAACATGGTCAAATATGCACAGACATCTAATGAAGAGTATCTTGTTATGAGTTCTAAATACAATGGTGGGGAGACAATTGAGGGATGGAAACATGATGGGAGTTTATTTTTCTATTTTAGTAATAGGAGGGGTGTACATTTGACATGTAAAGGAACAACTCTTTCATTCATACCACTATTTGAGATGGGATGTAAATCTAGGAACACAAAATATTTTTAATTTTTTGAACATGTAGATTCGGTTGAGTGGCATGAAATGTATGGTTACCACGTGCCTCTCGCGGGGCATAACTTATTTGAAATAGAATCCATGAATTAAATACATGTAGGTATGAAGCAGTATTTACCCATTATAGTGTGGAGATGAGAGCAATGATTGATTGAATTTGTTACTGGTATCTAAAGAGTGGCTTGGAAACACAATTCCATATGGGTGGGAGTGGATCATCTAACCAAACCATTCCATTTATTTCCATTTTTCAAAACTCATACGGTGGATGATCTATCCAAAATATATATCCATGAAGTGGAAAAGTGTTATGGAATACCAATTTTAATCATCTCATGCAGAGATCTAAGGTTCAAATATTATTTTTTTGAAATACTAAATGAAATTCCTTGGAACTATGTTGAATATGAGCATTCTCTATCATAATTAGATGGATTGGAAATTTGAATGGATGATACAGACCTTTGAAGACATGTTGTGGGATTTTGAATTGGATTTTGGTTGCTCATGGGATGATCACATTACATTATTGGAGATCTCATATAATAACATCTATCTAGCCTCGATACATATAGTTATGTTTGAAGAATTATATGGGAGTCCTTGTTGGTAACCTTTGTGTTGGGTGGAAACTGGTGAGACTTCACTAGTCATGCTATGATTATCCTTGAAAAAAAATGAATATACAATTCAATAGAAAGAGGATGGAAACAGCTTAGAGTCCTAATAAATCTTATACAGATAATTGTCGAAGGTCATTTTCTTGTGTTGTAAGTGATCATGTGTTCTTTACGATATCTCTAAGACATGGAAATCATCATTTAGAGAAGAATGGCATGTTATCTCATAGATACAGTAGCCCTTTTGAGATACTAGAATAGGTTAGTGAGGTGGATTATCATATGGAATTACCAACATGATTCAGTTTCGTCTGTAATGTGTTCCAATATCTTAATTGAAAAAGTATTAGCCTGACCCTAATCAAGTGATTAGATTGGATCACATTGACCTAGATATGAATGCATTGCTGATACATATTCTGGTACAGATTGTGGATAGGAAATAGATTTTATTTCATGGAAAAAGCAACAGTCTGGTGCGTGTTTTAAGTTATCATGGTCATATTCAAGAAAACCCATGGGTACGTTAGAAGGAAGTAAAAGACCGATGGATAGAACTAATTCAAAGAAGTAATGGTTTTGGACTTTCTGGGGAAGTAAAGAAAGATGGTGGGGATAATGTATTACCCCCAATTTTTGTTACATAACCCATTATTTATGTATTTAGTGATATAAAGTATAAGAGGGAATATTGGGAGAGTTTTTTGATCTTTCAATTAGAATTTGGGACAAAAGGAGAGATGCATGGGATGCTGACAATTTATCCAAATCGTGCTGGAATCCTAGAAGAAACCACGTCCAAGAAAATATTTGAGGAAGCGGGATATATCATGGTGTGTGTACGATTAGGGAGACCATGTGAGGTGGTCGTGTGATAGTTTTTGTAGGCAGTATCAAATGCAAGGATTCTACACAGTGATTCAAACAATGCAATCTAACCGTCTGTGTGGTTTAAATGAGATCCAAAAAAGTGTATCTCACATATTTTTTTCTCTATGTTTCATTTTTTTGATCCTATGAATCCATAACTCTAGATTTCACTTCATTTAATGTAGAAGATCCTATCATGGGTGACTTGGGATCAATCTGGAGTATTCCCTTCATGTTTTGAACCCAGATTATTGAGTTATGTGATCGTTCTTCATCATTCTTGATCAGTTTTGTAGATCTACATCAATCGAATTCTCCTCTCTTCTTGGTTTTGTAAATCTACACCCAATATGGGTAGATATATGGTTGTGGATTTCAAATAAGATGAAATTTTTTCTTTATCATTCTAGGAGTCGAGATCTAAGGAGGTTTCATGATGAATCGACCTGGTTTTCTTAAGTGTTATTTGTCAATTGTCATGTTTCGTCAAAACTAATGAGGTAGGTGGATTATCTCTAGAGATCACTTAGTAGAACAAATCATCATGCTTTCAAATTTATTATCTTTTTTTTAATTTTTTGTCATTTTTTTTAGTATTATTTTCAAATGTTTCCTTTGTGATGGTTTGAAAAATGGGGAAGTATGTCAAATTGGGATTTTGAATGAAGTTCTTGGGTTCTATTTAAAATATTAAAATTATAAAATGGAGATTTTTTGGAATTGTGGCACACTATTTGGATTTGATAGATTCAATAAAATGGATTGACATAATGAAATGAAATGTCTTCTTTGAAATTGGTATGTAATTTGGTTTTCCATAAATATGATGTTTTTTGAAGTTCATAATTTTGTGAATTTGAAATGGTTTGGAATACATGGGGCTATTGGAGTTTATTATCGATGTTCACCTAAATAAGGGACGTGTACCATTTGGTTAAAAGGTGTGTGACCGAAGATCAAGGGCATGTGTCATTAGGACACAGGGTAATTGGACTTAAGACCTCTCTTGAGTATGGAACAATCTAAGGAAGCAATAATGGGTGGGTGTGTTATGAAATTTGGAATTGTTATACCAAAATGATAATAAGAATTGGGTTTTAAAACATTATTGGTTATTTTTTAGAAAAATATATTTCTGGAAATTCATTTCATTTAGATTTTATTACACTTGGTTGTAAAAATTTTTGAAACTTGTTCATATTTTGTTATAATTATTTTGAGAAATTATTTTATATAAATTGGTTTGTGTAAATATTGCTAACACTTCTATCATAATGGTGTGAGGAAGGAAGTCGTTATGAAAATATACTAAGTTATATACTCACCCCAACTTTGGAACTTTGTGGATTTTGTAGATGCTACCTTATAGAACATATGCAATGGTAAAGTATCACACTTCTTTAGAACCATGCCATGATACATTGGAATACATGGTGATGTTGGAGCAGAGATCATGTGGATCATGGGGACTTGTTGTCATCTTGGAGTTTATTTGTTGTCTTCCCATTTTTCCTAATGATTTTGGTTTTTCATCTGTTGTATCATACAATGGTTGGTTTTTTTATAGATATTGTTTAGAAATGACTTAGTTTATTTCATGTATCATATGGTGAGATGTTTGTATTCAGTTTTTCGTATTGTTTTTTATACATTAATGGTTATATTGCCCCCACATTCTTTGAAACCCTTCCGCAATTATTCGAATCCATTCGCATCATGGAGATGACTCTTAAAGACCAGTAATGACTTTCCATACTCTCCAGCCAATTGAAATTATCAGGTTATTACACATATGATCATAAAATTTCCCTTACCCATTTCAAGAGGAAGATTGACTAACCTTTTTTAGGAATTGATATTTCATTTGAGGTATATAAAATGTCAAACCCATAATTATATAATTCATTTTAAAATTATGATGAAATAATTCATTAATTTGGGGAGAGTGTAAAATCTCAGATTTTAAAAAAATAATACTATTTTTGATAGTGCATAAAACATTCACCCTAAAGCTTAAACGAACCATTAAATATTATTATTTTATTATGATAATTATAATATTAAAAATAAATTACATGGTTTGAGTAGGATTAACTGATTCATGAAAATATATAATAGTCAAACCCAATAAAAATTAATTTATTAATACTTATTAAATCAACACAAAATTTATGGTAATGTCTTCTTATTATTCAAAAATATAATTTCATAAAATATGTTTCCTATTACCTCTCAGGAGAAAATATTATAATTTTAACAACATTCATAAAATATATTTGATAAAAGTATATTAATTTTTAAAATAAAAATATCATCATATTCTTAGGGTGAATTTTTTAAATTTATTAAAAAAATATCGATTTTGATATGAGTTGGGAAAATACTGTTTTTGTAAATTTTGTCTAAAAATTTCATTTTATTTCATTTAAAAACATTATAATTATTTATATTTGATATTTGATTCATATTGGACCGCTTTAGTTGTATAAAAATATATCTAATTACATAGTAATTATCTTTATAAATTATTTTTTTATACGTTCATTATTTATCTCAAAACACATTTTCTTAAAAATAGTTTTGCATTTCATTTCACAAATTTAAATTTAAATTTACTTATATAACATATATAAATAAATTTTGATTACCAAATTGATTGTATCCAATTGTTAAAGGCTCTTTCGTGGCATACAAAAAACCGTGGATCAATTCTAATCAAGGATGATGTTTTAGGGTACTGTCGAACTATTGTAGCAGGAGCTACTATTGTAGTACTGTAGCAGAGAAAGAACTATAATGGTGACGGTACTCTAGAGAAACTTTAGAGGGTTTGGTATAGTAGTATGTAATGTAGCATCTAGGTAAGGTAGAATTACTATTCACCTGAGGTCCCTTTGGACCAAATAAATGTTCTTTCATGCCCCTGGACCTTCGTACGATGTAATGGGTCACCATCTATTGAGTCAAAAAGTGGTATTTTCTTTTCATTAATAATTAAAATTACATTTTGGGACCAAACATAAAAAAAATGTTTGAATTATTTTTAATGGTGATATTATTATCTTAAACATTTATGGAAAGCTGAGATTGTTCATGTACAAACTATTCGGAAAACATGTTAATGATTATAAAAATAAATAATTTATTTTTTTTAGAGATTTATAGTTTCCCATATAATTTGTAGATAAATATAATATATTATGGATGTATTAATTATATATATTCTGAATAAATTATTATCCTGATTACATTAATGTCAAAGTAAATTAATTATTCAAAAAACATCATTGATTATATTTTAAAAAAAACTATATTATTAAAAGATTTACAAATTCATTAAATTTTTATATTTCTAAAATTGAATGTGATATTGATTAAAATAAAATCCATGGGCCATTTAAGATTAATATTCATTTTTGTTGAATATTTAATCACCTCTATATATTAATAAACATTGATTCGAGCGCATATATTAAAAGGAGTAATGAGTGGTAAAAAATTAGATAAGGGAAAAAAAGGTATTACAAACTTCTCAATCATTTATTGTATGAGTTTATTTCAACCCAAACACTTCATATATTAGTTATATTTATTTATTTTTATCCAAATAAACATGAAAATATATTTATAATAGTTTAATAACTTATGAAATCCCAAGAATGACTCTCCCATCATGTATAAAAGGGCTCCTCTTCTCCAATCTTTATCATACTAATTTAGTACACTATTTCAAACATTTACTACTCAAATAATTTAACAAAACCTATAATGATATTCTAGAGAAATTATTTTGGGTATAATACATACCGTAGAGGTTTTAAGTGGTGATTAAAATTAGTTTGAGCGATGAATTTTAATATATTTTGATTGAATGTTTTTTTATTTATATTTTACATGCTTAAAATATTCATAAAATAATATAAATGTTAAAATATTTAAAAATTTAATATTTATATGATTTTATTTTAATTGAATATTCTCTATCCATATCATTCTTAAATAAAATTGAAAATGAATCTATCATTCATGTGTATGTTGGATAACCACCTCACAAACCTTTTTAATTTTCATTCCAACAAAAACTATTATAGATGTATATAATAATGTATTTAATATAGATACATGATATTCATTAAGAAATTAATATTTGAAAGGATAACATATCATTTATTTTATAAGTTATCCATCAATTGAAAAATTATTATGATGTTGGTTTGTAAATGTTGATGATCCCCTCCATGAAGTGATATAATTTGTTTTATAGACCACATCAATGTAATGTTATAAGTAAGTGAATATATGGAAATAATATTATATTTATGATATAATAATTAATTTTATTAATGATATAATAATTTACTTCTGTTCATTATGATCATAATAAAGGTGAAATGTTACTTATGTGTAAGGTTGATATATTTTCTCTGTCATTATAATGTAGTTCATTTTCCATAACAACCATTCATGGTCAGTATTCAATGTAAAATTATAGTTTAATATTTATAATTATTTAATGATTTTTATTTTTCATAGCATGTCTTAGATACCAGCTTTAACATATTCTCCCTACCAAATACATTTTGATCATATGAGTCGAATATCAACAAAAATTCTGTCAATACTTCAAATGAATTATTATGTGAATATAATAAGGAAATAAATAAATTAAATGGAATAATATACATGATACATGATTTTAATCAGTAAAATTATTTAATTTATTTTCATATTCAATAATATAATTAATACACATAATGACTCAGACTCTAGAAAAGGTATACTTTTCATTAAAAACCAAAAGATAAATTTTTTAATGATTTATTTATATATTATTATTTACATGTTTATAATTTTAAAAATATTTCTCATATTTATATATAGAAATAAATTAATTATCAAACCAATATTTTACATCAATTTACGTTCTCTCAATGTATGTCAAAAGTATGCTATTTATATATTTTATAAGTAGCATTTAGAATTATTTTTAAAAGGTAAAATAAATGTTATATTTTAATGTATATGAAATCAATATATTTTACACCCAATGCAACCAATATTTATTGTTTTAATTCCTTTATAATCTAACATATTTTATTTAAATAAAACACTAGTTTTGTTTTGGTTATAAAAATTTATGTAAATTTGTTTTATAGAATATAGATATACCAATTTTTGAAAAAGAATCTGTTGTGCTCAAAATAGTATTTTAATTTTTTTATAATGGAAATAAAACATTATATGTATTTTATACATGTTATGGTCCTTGTATATATTTTTATAATATTTTAACCCTAGTATATCTCTCTAACTAGTTTTATTGTTATTATATTCTTTGTAAAATTATGTTGAAATTTTATCATAATTTTTATCCCACATATAAGGGTTTATGTATGGGTTCTTGGGAAAGTTCTATAGAGATGATGTCTTATGGAACAAACATAATTTTTATTTGGTTCATAAGTATTTTTTAGGAAAAAATTTTATTTCATATTGTGTTCTAATGTTCTATTGATTTAATAGAATGATTATTTCTTTTGGTGTTAAAATGAATGTTTTTAAGAGAAATTATTTCCTGGTTTCTCTTAATATATAATAAACCCTAATGATTATGATTTTGCTTTTATTTTTTATTAAAAAAATTTATGTAAAAATTTGGGTTTTTAAGTTTATTTTTTATCTATAAATAATTATTTAAGCTCATCATTTCTTATATTAAAGGAAATCTCAATTTGTTGATCTAATGATTTAAAAATGACTAATGGGATTCAGCCATTTTCAGAGTCATATATTTATTTTTTTATCATATAAAATTTTTTATATGAAAAATTAAAATGTTTTATGGATGATTAATAAAAAAATTCTTCTTGAAAAATATAATGATTTTACTTAAAATAATATGTGTTTTACTTTAAATGTGTTGTATTGTGGGAAAATATATTCAAAGGTGATGTTAACAACAAATAATGAATGATTTCTTAGTTTATAATTTATAATACAATTATCTAAAGCTATAAACGTTAAATTATTCTCATGATGAATGAATTTGATAAATTTACTAATGAATCCATTTTTAGATAGGTTTAAGAATTTTTCCTTGTAGTTATTTTGAACAAAATTATTTTTTTCAATCCTCTGGGATTTTTTATGATGTTATCAAATGAAAAAAATATTTATCATGTTTTAAACCAGTATTTTCAGTGACCTTTTAAATTTTTTTATCATTTATATCAATTTTTCTACTGTTTCTCATGTTTTATAGGTGATGTATTCTAATTATATCACCCATGTTCTACTCCTAGATTGCTTATGATTTTTTGATGTGGGGATTTTTATGAAAACTATTTACTATATATGATTCATTGTTTGATTAAGGTATTATTCTTTTATGATCTTATAGAAGACATGTGCATCAATTTAATATTTGCAATGGTGGGTTTGTTATGTCCCACTAATAGATTAGCTTATGATTGATATCTCATAGGATAATATGGACCACATTGGGGTGTGATCCCAATACGCTACGGAACTTTTTCCATAGTCATAGTCTTCAGAGTGAACATTGATTAATGAAATTACATTCTATGATTACGAATACTCCATACTTACTATGGCATGTTCTTATGTACATAATATGAAATCTGGGGTCATGATTGATTAATAATTATTCTTTTCCCTTATGATTCATGACTTTTTTAATGATTACGATCCATTCCATGACTCGCGGATTATGATATATAAAATAATGGGTAATAATTATGTATGTTATGAACATGATATCAACCAATTATTCATATCTCATTAATCCATGTTATAATTTTCTAATATCTCTCATGTACTTCCCTACAATTCTTCTGAAGCCCCCTTGTCCCATATTTCCATTTTCCCTATGATACGAAGAGATGTTATTTATAGTATATGATTAACATGGGCACTATGGGAGTACGACATTTTGATAAATATTGAATACATTTCTGAAAATTAGATAAATATGTATCTAATATCCAATTTCAGTAATCTTATACATTAATATATCGTATATTTTATGTTTTATTCTTAGGTTTCATCTGTTTTTATTAGAGACGGGTTTAGTTATTTTTTAAAATATGTTATGAAGAATATGAAGTTAAATAATAGTATTGTCATTGAGGAATTTAATGTGATAAATGTGGTTTATAAAATACCTAAATATCTATATTTACATGCGATAGTTTTGGATCCGAATAATTATTTTCTTGATTAATTGATTTATCACTCTTATTATTAGAGCTTGATTCACAGACTATGTTTTTTTGAATTAGTAAAGGAGGAAACTATTGAGATATATGTTTAAATTATATTTGGTTTGTAATGTCATTATTTTTAACTTCAGAAATGGTACATAAAGTGATTATAATTTAAAAAGAATATTTTTATGATCACACAACTATCACAATTCAAGACTATAATTTATTTTCAAAATTGGATAATATTGGACAAACACACATTTGATCCTTTAATGAGTATATATAAATATTAATTTATTTGTAAATATTTTTTAGTTGCGGCAGATCAATGATTTTGTGACACAAAAAAGTTATGTTTTGTCCTCTAGTTCATGGATGAAAAAAAATCTCCTCGAAGTGTATCATTTATAAATTTAGGTAGAAAAATTTTAAAATTATATTACAAATATAGGCAAAATAGATTATTTTTCATCATCTAATGGGATCTGATTTGGAGGGTATTTTTTTGTAATTAATTTCCCATATTATTTCACACATATATGTAATGGTAATTATTTACTCTTAATAAGATGAATTATGAATATAATGGTACAAATGAAGTAAATTATACAATAATTGAAAGATATGATTCTAGTTTTATAATCAATAATGAAATTAATATTAATATATTCAACCATTGCTTAAAACCAAGTCAATAATGACATGGATCTTCAATGACCTTATATTACAAGAGATAATTGCAAATTTCAGGTGATCAGAATTGTAATAGTGGTTCACAATAATAAGGTTGTGAAATATACACTTATCATAAACTCTTGAACAAAAAATGTATTATTTTATTATTATTATACAAACAAAATTATATATGAACAAATTTATAATGGTATCATATAACCATAAAAACAATTATATATTGTATTATAATTGATAAAAAATAATGGTATGATAATCCCATAAAATTGTCATATCCCCTATTTTGGAATAATTTTGTTGATATGTTATTCCTAAAAGATTGACTATTCCCCGTCTAGTTGAATTTGGTGTTATTTTGGGCATGGATTGGCTCTCTCTATTTAAACAAAAAACAAAATTTTTTGGAAGGGAATTATTATTTGAAATAAATAATAAACTCATTAATGTATACTAGTGAAAAAGTTAGTATTAATATCCAAGGGAATGTACTTCAATTTTTTTATTTTTTACCTATTTATTACGGGTTTCTATCTCAAAAGGTTTAGGAAAAAATTAATATTAAATATATGCATATATTCTCTGAATATGATAATATACATCATGATTAGTTCCCTATTCATTACCTATGATGTGAAGTTTTGTTTATAATAAAATACGAAGAGCCATATGGTGGTTGGAGGTCTTGTGATGGACAGATGCTTCGATCTATTATCACATAATGATTTGGTCCAGAATTGTGAAAATGATCATGGAAAAACTTCTATGGATGAGTAGAATGTCCTAGGAATTGGGTCTAAAAATGAGTGATCTAGCTATTATGTAGGTGATACAAGGGATGAGGTAAAGGGAGGTAAGAATCCAAGATCTATGATAAGTAAGTGTTGGAGGGGAAACTGTAAGGAGCATAAGGATTTCAAATATTTACCTCTACTAATGGAGACTAGATCTATGAAGATGTTTAATGACAAGAAGATAGAAATTGATCCCCACCAAATGAGTTAATTTTCCCAACAAAAAGAATCTAATGCGATAATCAAACAAACATTAGAAGTGATTATGTTCTTGGAATATGTAATGGGTGAAACTATCCTTACTATTTATTCTTTTGATGTATAAGAAGAAATAATGATGAAAAGGTATCCAATGGTTCATCCCAATGAGGAGAAAATCAACTTCTTGATTATAATGACTAGATTTTAATAAGTGTATTCAATAAAGGGATGATAAGTATATATAAGTATATTGATTCCTAATAAAAGCTGTAGATAATGTTTGATGATCTTCTGATGGAGGAACCAGAAGCCTTGGAAATCACAAACTCATGGAAACTTTTTATGGAGAATAAAATTGGTAGGAAATAATTTCACTTTAGTGGAATGATGTATTATTTTTTCTCTTGAACATTTAGTTTGTCAATTTTTCCTTAAACGTGTTTGATAAAAAATAAATTAATTTTTGAGTAAGTAGTTTATAATAAAATGAGTAGTCGGTGTTATACCTATTTTAATGAAACTTTATAAAATGAACCAATTTGATTTTCTTGAATTGAATAAGAAACTATATTCAATATATAGAATTCATTAAAACAAGTTCATCACTATGGGGTCAACCTATTTTTTGTATAATGGTGGTTCAATTCATGTTATCCATGATTATTGATAAATTAGAAGATTAATATCATGAAATGTAAACACATCCTCGTATTGAAATTTTTTGTCATATTTTAGGATCTGAATACATTTTAAATATTGTACATTTCTCTTGATATCATTTTTTGTGGACCAAAATAGCTACCATTAAATGATATCATTATTTCTTATGTAGTGACAAAATGAACTTAGAGTAATGGCATATTGACATTCCAATTCCTCAATTATTCTTATAGATCTAATTAATTGCATCATGAAATGGTTCACAATAGGGATTTGGTATTATTTAAATATTATCTTCTAATATATTCCAAGAGAAAGAATTAACATTTAGAATATTTTAGGATTTTTTGTTGATCATGATGATGGATTAGTTGTAAGGAATATTTATTAAATGTGAATTCTAGATACATAATGAAACATTCTTAGGATACATAATTATAAAATATAGTATATTGATGGATCCAGATATTATATATATTATGGAACATTAGAAAAAACAACCCATGTTTACTGAAATATATAGTTTTATAGTGATTAATTTAAACAACATGATATTTTTGAGATATTTATCATGGCTTTCAAAAACACTAAACATTTATATATATGTGAGTTCTATATTCCTTTTGATAGACTAATTTGAATAAAATTTCAATGAACTAAATAGAATATTCATTAGTTCATATTTTCACAAACTACCATATAGTTGATATGGATTTTAAATCTATAGTGATATACCAATGTGTGGAATAGGACGTGTTATCATGTAGAGTAATATGTTAGTACCTTGTGACTTCTTCCAATTGATGGTTCATTGGAAGAAATACCCAACTCGTGACTTCTAACACACATTAGTGTTTTTTCATTGATGAAATAGATGTGTTATAGTTATGGTTCGGATTGTTAAATTATACCAATATTAATATCATGAAGTTTATATTAACATATGAACAGTTAAAAATGATCAATAGGATATGGTTGGAACTGATTAATGATTATGATTGGTAAATATAATGCCACTCGAGGAATGAGAACAAGGTGGCTGATTCTCTTTGTCGAAAAGACCAATATATTTATTTCCATGATAATGATTGAAAGATTTCATATACTTATTCACTAAAAAGTATAGTATCTAAAATCTATATAAACATAGAATAATATTATTTTCCAATATAAATGCTGATAAATTTTTTCCCATCAATATTAATGTTATTTTGAAGGTAGAAGTAGAGCTGCAAAAGAAGGTAAATATATTCCCACAGATAAAACATAAAAATGATGGAATGAATATATTTATGAATATATAATATTATCCTTGAATTCAATAATGGATGGATATATAATATTATTTACATATTTAATGATTCTATACTCATCATAATTGTGTGAAGTTTATAAAGATCTTAATAATTTTATTAGGTGGGACAAACTTATAATAGAAATTATAGATTATGTATATGAATGTCTAGTGTTCTATGATGTTATGGTTGTGACATATAAGTTTAAGGGGGTGTCACAACCATTACACATACCATAGTGAAAATGGAAAACATCACCCTGGGTTTCATCTTTGTGTTTCCAAATACATCTAAATAGAATAATTCAATTTAGTTTATATTAGTCATATTTTTAAAATAAGAACATTTAATTTCTATAAGAGAAGATTTATCTTTTGATCAACTTGATATGTTATGTATTATGGAAAACATATTGTTGTAAGGAGTACCTCTTTCAATTATAGCTTATCTATGTCCATGGTTTACCAAAAATTTTAGGATAATTATTTTAATTGATAAATATTTAATTTAGATTTAATATATTTTATCATCCTCTAATAGATGGCCACTATTATAGGATATTTCAATCCATTGACAATATTTTGAGATCCTTCTCTTCATATTTCAATAGAAGTTCACATCAACAGCTTCACCATATGGAATTCTCATATAATAAAATATTTAATTCAATCATTTATATGTATCTATATTAAGCCTTATATGGAATTAAGTTAATGACTACAACAATTTGGTATGATATTAGAGAAAAATTGAAATTTGTACATCTTCTAGTTGAGGAAATATAAAACTATACATCCATTTATAACGTCATCCTGATAACATATAGTCAATCGAAAATTTCACATGAATATTATTTGAGAGATATAGAAATCAATTTTAGTGATAAGTAATTGCTAAAATTAACTCATGGTAAGAATTTTATTTTATTTGGAAATGAAGTAACTAAAAACCAATTCTATTTCATTCCTTATGAGAATCATGATCATATCTATATTGTAGGATTCTACTTGGATCGTCATATAAACCAATTCAATGTTCAGGATGTCTTCAATGTATATCTTTAGATAAACTAAATACTTGGCCTCTAGAAGGGATAAACTTATAGATAAATCCATTAAATCATTATCATTTTAATGAAGGCAACTAGTAGAAGTCTTTGATAATATAGAAAATGTGATACATATAAACACTATTAATTTTTTTTATGGTTCAATGGGGTAATATAAATTTTAGAGTTCTACATGGGATCATGATGGTGTGATGAGGTATATGTAACCATATTTGTATGTATAAGAGTGATATAATATCAAGGGAGAAATTTTTATTTGTGTGGTTGAGTGTTACATAATACTATTTAATAATATATTTATCTTTAATAAATTAATTTTCTTCAAATATTCTGGAGCATGAATCCCTAAACATATTGAAATAACTATTATAAATTATAAATTGAATTACCTTATATGGTATGAAAATTAAAATATTAAAGTAAAATATTTTATAATTCATTTCGTTGAAACTATTTATACTAAATATAGTTTTAAAGTAATTTTTAATGAGATTATTTCTTGTCATGTCACGTACGTAACCTATTTTAGGGTTATTTTAAATTTATTTTCCACTCATGATTTGTTTTGGTGGTTTCCAAAGGTTTTATTGAGAATAGGTGAGTTTTCATGAATTGGGCCAAATTGCGAGCCCAATTCCATATTTAAAAATAAATTTTGTTTCATTTATAACTTTTTCAATTTTTAATATTTTTGACTCATTCCAACTCATAATTGTTCTCCCCTGATATATTAACCCCACATTTAAATTTGGGGCCTTTATAAATCCATAATCTTGGTGGATATGGGTTTTTAGTTAGAGAATTGGGCCTTCCCGAAAGCCCATTTTCTACATTAAAAATAAATTTTGATTCTTTAATATCTCTTTCAATATTTGCGTGTTTACGGTGCTTCTAAGCCTCATATGCGGCCATTACACCCAGCCGCGCCCCAAGCCTCTTTACCCCCCTCTTTGGAGCTCTTAGGATCGCGATTTAGGGACGAACATCTTAGGGTTTCTAAAATCGGGCAGATTTGATGAGGTATGTTCATTCAATCACAACTCTCTCAATTCATACTATTTTCCCTCAATTCCAATTCCTAAATAACATAATAATTCTTGTGAGAACATCCCCTGAGTTTTGGCCGTTTTCCATTTCAGATACTAGTGTTTTGGGGAGAGTCAATCTAGATTTCTCAAGTAAGTTTGTCCATTTCTTTTCTCCTTTCAAATTGATTAGGGTTTCATTCTATTTTTTTAGGGTTTCCTCATTTTTTATTGAAGTGAACAATGACCAGTGGATAGGGGTTCGAACTTAAGGTTTAAACTTGGGTTTTATTGCACCAATTTTCTATTTTAGGTTTGATCTACCCTTCTTGAGGTGCGGCGGTGGTGCGTTTGTGTTTTCACACAAAGGATTCAATGGTTTCATTTGATTTGGTAGGTGATTCCAATGTTGATGCAATCTTTATGTATTAGAATGCTGTATTTATCATATTTTCAAATTTATATAATTTTATTATTGCTGAAAAAATTGGTTCTAATGTTGTTTCCATTGCAATTGAATTTAAAATGCCATTTTGGTGTGAAATTGGGGGTTTTCCAAAGAAGTGTTTTGTTTGTTTATTTGGGGATGCCCTATAAATACTTAGTTGTTTTTATTGATCTGTAATAAGGCATAAAATAATGTTTATAATGTTTATCCCCTTTGGTAATTGCAGCAAAAAAATGGGTTTTAATTGTGTTTGTAAAGAAAGTGAAGTTTTGGTTCCACTTTTGTGTGAAAATGATGGTTTTACAAAGATAACACTTCTTGTTTAACATGAGGATGCCCAAAAATTGATTTGTTGTTTTAATTGATATTTATTGGTCTGCCTTTAATGTTTTGGTAACTTAAAATTGTGAACATAGTGTACAAGTGCGTTTCTTAAGGGGTTTTGTGTGCAAAACTACAAGAGATTTTGTGAAATTGATTTATTCAAATTCAAAGAGTTTATTGTGTGTCTTAAGTGGTATAAAATGAGATAGCTAATGTATTTGGTGTATGTGACCAGTAGTGGTGTTTTAAATTAAAATGGATGTGTGTTAAATCTTGAAACTGTTTGAGCACAAAGGGGGAAGCCCGGGTACCTAGGTGGGGCGGATTTGTACTAGTACGGCTAGTGGACCGGATGGGTTTTGTCCCTGTTCCACATAGCATTTGGATAACGACAACTCTAACTAAACTATGTGTATGATGATTGGGGACCACTAGGTTATGGTTATGTTCCCTACTAGTGGCTCGTGCACGAGAAAGGATTTTACTATGGTTACATTATACTTAGGTACGAGGTACATGGGGCCTGAGACTATCTAGTGCCTAGGGGTGTTCCCGGTTTTGTTGCTCAGTGGATTTTTGGTATTTGCCCTTGTTTTTTGGTGTCTTTGGAGTTATAATGCAGTATCTAATATTCATATTTAAATGTGTTAACATTCTGAAAGTTTTATCTTGAAAAATGTTTTCAATTTAAAGTTTCATTTTGTGGAATTTTTCCCCGCTTTTAATTGCATATTAAAACTGCTTGCTTTTTCACCTTGTATTGCATGCACCTTGGAATCATAGGGTGTTATCCTATTGGGATTAGGCTCACACCCTACTTACACCCCTTGGGTGTAAGTAGCCCTTTTTTTGACCCAGGTAATGGAAAGGCTAAGGGTGATGGCGGTTCAGGGTGTTAGTCCTCATCCTTGGGGCGGAGTAGTGGAGACGACTTGGGGGTGATGACCCCTTGTCATGTGGAGTCCATGGGGCTGTTTTGTTTCTGTTCCATTGTCTCTTTGGACCTTTTTTATTGACTCTAAACCTATGTATTCAGTTATGGTTTTTGTTTAAACATCATTTGGTATAAATTTTCAGATTCAGTTTATTGATTGTTTTTAATGGTTTATGACTTCATATTCGGGTAAATCATTCCGAAACCTAAATAAATGATACTCGGGCACTTGTGCCAGCCCGTGGGGATAGGTAATGCCCTTCGGGTCATGTCACGGGCTGGGTTTGGTGTCGGTTTGGGCGGCGACCAGATTTGGTTCGTGACAAAATGGTATCAGAGGAGGTTCTGGTTAACTCTTTGGGTCACGTTATTTGGGGAACAGTCGGGATAGTATAAAGTTACGATTGTTGGGACTTGGTAGTTCGGTTATGGGTAGTGTTCCTGATCACCACACCTCATGACAGGATTCGAGTCGCCATGGGAAGTCAGGATTTATCTAATTCCTTTGGTTTTCTTGGTTTGATGATGATTAGGGGAAATGAAAAGAGAGTTGGGTTAATGGTCTCAGTGAGCTCGTAGGGCCTGGAAAGCCATGTGAAGCTAGGGATATTCCCTAAAACACTCTCTGTGACAGTGAAGTGATTGGAATATGGCTGCCAACTATATTTCCAAGTCACCCATTGAAACTAGTTTCCTCTCGGATCGTTTTGTGCTTTAGTTTTGAAATCCTCGCACTTTGGTTTTCTGGTGACTTGGTTTTAATAAGCGTAAAGTTTTTATGAAATGGTTTTCAAATAAAGAGGGAATGGTTTGGTTTATTAAATTGAGGTATTGAATTTTTATAATTGTTTTGAAATGTAAAATGGTGTTCTTACACCTCTTTTGAAAGAAGGAACTATATTAATGTTGGTTTTGAAAAGTGTTTCCAATAGAGTTTTCTAAATAATAAAATGGTGTTTTAATGGGATGAGATTTTTTGATATTGATATGAATATCTTTAATGTGGGTTCTTTTCCAAATTTTTGTGTCTTTATGAAATGTTTTGTAAGATGTGAATTGGGATTTTGATCTCATTGTTAGCAGTTTTGAGAAAAAGGTTGGGTTGGTTGAGCATTTTGTTTTTGAAAAGTGGAAGGAATTTTTGTTTTACCCTTTGGTATTTCCATGAGTGACCACATGCATGGGGTTATATGGGATGATGGATGGTTGATGGCATGACTGGATGAGTGCTGGAATGGTTATGAGGAGGGTGCCCGGTGTGACACAGAAACATGCATGTGTGAGGCCCATGGGGTACCATTGGTGGATACGCTTACTGCAAAACCGTTTGTTTTCAAAGAAATAGTTTTAAAGAAAAACATGATGTATTGATGAATAGTTTGGTATAGTTTTTATTATGGGTTTTTGATAATGTTGATGGTGTGGGATGCTTTGAGTCCAAGAACCCCTCCTGTTTGAACTGTGTTTTGGGTTTGTGTTTGTTCGGTGAGCTGTGTTGTAGGGACGATTACTGGTCTCTTTTGAAAAATGTTTTGGGATGCCTTTACGGTGGTTCCCTTCATGTGTTTGGATCTGGTTTGAGGCATGTTTTTACTAATGGACCAGCTTGGTTGGGTCCTTGGGTTCTCTCATTGGATAAGGTATGCCCCCATTAAGGGTTAATGCACAGCTGAAGTGCAATCCATATTGTTTCGCCATTTGAAAATCCTCCAGTTGATCAATATAAGGAATATTTTATTGATCATTGTTGATTGAGTCTACACCCATTCATTTCGTTGATTTTTGGATCCTCTTGTAGTGGTAAAGTTATTGTGGAAGGTTGAAAGAAACCTTAGTTTTTAAAGTTTCATGATTCGTCGAAGGTGGAAGTGTTCTTTGGTTGTAAGTGTGGATGAGTGTCTCGAAGGTGTCTAAGAGGAACTCTCGGTCCTTCATAGTCTCTTCAAATAAGGAGTTCATGTTAAACTACTAGTGTGGGAAATCTGGTCATGAGAGGATATTATGGCCACTTTCTAGAATTGTGTGTTGTTTTGGGATGTTGTACAAGTTCCCTCTCTATTCATTGTTTATATCAGTCGCAATGGTCATGTTCGGTGATTCCTCGTGATGTTATGTGCTCGATTGACAATAAAGGTGAAAGTTGGGAAATCATCTAAGAGTCTCTATTATGTTGGGATAATGTCTCCCTTGAAAAAAAAACATAAAAAAAATATTCAATTTTAGAGGAAGGTGAGTATAAGTGTTCTTTACATCTATTGTTTCTCACCCGAACAAACAAGGTGTGATGTGTGTACATCTTTTAATCCCTTGTTTCAGTGAAATATCGATTTAGGGTAAAGTGAGTTTGGAATGTGTTATGTCTTGGGAAAAAACTTATCAGGGGGATTGTGGTGTAGTTATTGTTTGCAACGAAAGAAGAATTCTCATTCAGGTGGTTTCCAAAGCCTAACTGCGAGGCCGAAGATGCTTCAATATTTTGAGCTCCAGCCATAGGTCCCGGAGAGAAGCTGGCGCGTAGTCAGGGGAAACCCCAGTGTCATTTAAACCCTTGTGCAAAGTCCTATCCTCAATATGAAAGATAAGAAGAGTTTAAACCTATGGTGTCATCATATTTATTATGTTGTTCCCGTTCGGTGGAAATAGGTGGAGGTCTTGTACCAATGTCATCGCCCAATGTTATTCCCTCCCACTTTGGATTCCATTGAGTCTTTAGAGAAAGGTATGATGTTTGGCCAGACAGGTTGACCACACGGTTTGCACTTGGTTAGTAGTGACCATGCCCCAAAAAAAACCATGTAGATAGAAGAATCTATACTGTTAGTTCATGGTTTCCCAAACCTTGAAGACTAACCGTGTGGTCGTCCCAACACTTTATATTTTGGGGTCTTTCTGTACCGGCCCATGCTGGTCGATTAAGATTGTTGGTTCTTATGGTGGGGAGCCTATTTTTTCCCCGTACCAATAACTTAGACTTATCCATGGTCAAGGATCGGTGGTAGGTAGTATCATTCAGATCTATAAAGCTACCCAAATCTTCCTTGGGTAACCATTAAGATTGGAGAGTACCCAATGGTTTAGTTAATGTAAGGTAAGTGTAACCTTGTTCAAATTTGTTGTTCGTTTGGGTGAATTGCTTGAGTATTGTTCAGATTGTGTTTGAGGAGTTTTTATTTGGGATAAAGCCTGAATGTTCTTGATGGTTTTTGAAAAGTGGTGTAAGTTTGATTTGTGAGAGTATTCCTTCCTTCATTGATCACTGGATGTGTTTTGACCTTTGGGGGTGAAACATGGCAAGGGTGTACCTATTGGTTTCTCAGTTGGGTTTGGTTGTTGCTTTGACCTTGCTGCGAATTTCCGGGGTGGAAAGTTTTCAAGGTGGGGAGAATTTTCACGTATGTAACCTATTTTAGGGTTATTTTAAATTTATTTTCCACTCATGATTTGTTTTGGTGGTTTCCAAAGGTTTTATTGAGAATAGGTGAGTTTTCATGAATTGGGCCAAATTGCGAGCCCAATTCCAGATTTAAAAATAAATTTTGTTTCATTTATAACTTTTTAAATTTTTAATATTTTTGACTCATTACAACTCCTAATTGTTCTCCCCTGATATATTAACCCCACATTTAAATTTGGGGCCTTTATAAATCCATAATCTTGGTGGATATGGGTTTTTAGTTAGGGAATTGGGCCTACCCGAAAGCCCATTTTCTTCATTAAAAATAAATTTTGATTCTTTAATATCTCTTTCAATATTTGCGTGTTTTCAGTGATTCTAAGCCTCATATTCGGCCATTACACCCGTCCGCCCCCCAAGCCTCTTTACCCCCCTCTTTGGAGCTCTTAGGACCGCGATTTAGGGACGAACATCTTAGGGTTTCTAAAATCAGGCAGATTTGATGAGGTATGTTCATTCAATAATAACTCTCTCAATTCATACTATTTTCCCTCCATTCCAATACCTAAATAACATAATAATTCTTGTGAGAACATCCCCTGAGTTTTGGCCGTTTTCAATTTCAGATACTAGTGTTTTGGGGAGAGTCATTCTAGATTTCTCAAATAAGTTTGTCCATTTCTTTTCTCCTTTCAAATTGATTAGGGTTTCATTCTATTTTTTTAGGGTTTCCTCCCTTTTTATTGAAGTGAACGATGACCAGTGGATTGGGGTTCGAACCTAAGGTTTAACCTTGGGTTTTATTGTACCAATTTTCTATTTTAGGTTTGATCTACCCTTCTTGAGGTGCGGCGGTGGTGCGTTTGTGTTTTCGCACAAAGGATTCAATGGTTTCATTTGATTTGGTAGGTGATTCCAATGTTGATGCAATCTTTGTGTATTAGCATGCTGTATTTATCATATTTTCAAATTTATATAATTTTATTATTGCTGAAAAAATTGGTTCTAATGATGTTTCCATTGCAATTGAATTTAAAATGCCAATTTGGTGTGAAATTGGGGGTTTTCCAAAGAAGTGTTTTGTTTGTTTATTTGAGGATGCCCTATAAATACTTAGTTGTTTTTATTGATCTGTAATAAGGCATAAAATACTGTTTATAATGTTTATCCCCTTTGGTAATTGCAGCAAAAAATGGGTTTTAATTGTGTTTGTAAAGAAAGTGAAGTTTTGGTTCCACTTTTGTGTGAAAATGAAGGTTTTACAAAGATAACACTTCTTGTTTAACATGAGGATGCCCAAAAATTGATTTGTTTTTTTAATTGATATTTATTGGGCTGCATTTAATGTTTTGGTAACTTAAAATTGTGAACATCGTGTACAAGTGGGTTTCTTAAGGGGTTTTGTGTGCAAAACTACAAGAGATTTTGTGAAATTGATTTATTCAAATTCAAAGTGTTTGTTGTGTGTCTTAAGTGGTATAAAATGAGATAGCTACTGTATTTGGTGTATGTGAACAGTAGTGGTGTTTTACATTAAAATGTATGTGTGTTAAATCCTGAAATTGTTTGATCACAAAGGGGGAAGCCCAGGTACCTAGGTGGGGCGGATTTGTACTAGTATGGCTAGTGGACCGGATGGGTTTTGTCCCTGTTTCACTTAGCATTTGGATAACGACAACTCTAACTAAACTATGTGTATGATGATTGGGGACCACTAGGTTATGGGTATGTTCCCTACTAGTGGCTTGTGCACGAGAAAGTATTTTACTATGGTTACATTACACTAAGGTACGAGGTACATGGGGCCTGAGACTATCTAGTGCCTATGGGTGTTCCCGGTTTTGTTGCTCAGTGGATTTGTGGTATTTGCCCTTGTTTTTGGGTGTCTTTGGAGTTATAATGAAGTATCTAATATTCCTATTTAAATGTGTTAACATTATGAAAGTTTTATCTTGAAAGATGTTTTCAATTTAAAGTTTCATTTTGTGGAATTTTTCACCGCTTTTAATTGCATATTAAAACTGCTTGCTTTTTCACCTTGTATTGCATGCACCTTGGAATCATAGGGTGGTATCCTATTGGGCTTAGGCTCACACCCTACTTACACCCCTTTGGTGTAATTAGCCCTTTTTTGACCCAGGTAAAGGAAAGGCTAAGGGTGATGGCGGTTCAGGGTGTTAGTCCTCATCCTTGGGGCGGAGTAGTGGAGACGACTTGGGGGTGATGACCCCTTGTCATGTGGAGTCCATGGGGCTGTTTTGTTTCTGTTCCATTGTGTCGTTGGACCTTTTTTATTGACTCTAAACCTATGTATTCAGTTCTGGTTTTTGTTTAAACATCATTTGGTATAAATTTTCAGATTCAGTTTATTGATTGTTTTTAATGGTTTATGACTTCATATTCAGGTAAATCGTTCCCAAACCTAAATAAATGATACCCGGGCACTTTTGCCAGCCCGTGGGGATAGGGAACGCCCTTCGGGTCATGTCACGGGCTGGGTTTGGTGCCGGTTTGGGCGGTGACCAGATTTGGTTCGTGACATGTCACATAATTAATGTTATAAAATTTATTCATAATTTAAAACATACGAAATTGTATTGCTTACATATTAATTCAATTAAATATTTCGTTATCAATTTGTTAGAAATTACAAACAAAATCATTTTATGGTAAATATTTTTTTCAAAAAATCCTCTCTTATGAATACATTTTTTTATCATAATAAATTATATGAATAAATGTTTGTGAATAATTTTAAAAAAATTTAACATTATGTATTAAATAAAATATGTTAACATTAATTTACATTTTTATTACAATGCATGGATAGCGAATAAAGTCAATGATACTGTTAAAAATTCATTTTCCTAAAAATGGTTTTCATTATGATTTTTACACTAATTATAAAATTTATATATTAAAAATATAGAAATTTACTTTTATAAAATGACTTAAATTTAATTGCAATTAATTTTTTCCAAAATGAATTGTATTATAGGTAAAAATTCACAACTTTTCAAATGATTAAAAAGGGTTAAAACGGGGTTATTCTAAGAAGATATGGGATATGATAACCTAAATATATGTATATATACAATTGATTATGTTAATTCAGACCCAAACATATATTATATGTTGATTATGGTAATTGTTGTTACACGTGAAATTAAATATTACTTGTATTGTATTTTACTTATTAAATTAAATTGATATGGGAAAAAATAAACTATATAGATGTATAAATACAATTGGTTATCTGAATTCAGACCCAATCATATATTATATTCTAATATTGATTATTCTGGTTACACATCAAATTAAATATTACTTTTTAAATTTTATTGATTACAGTATTTAAATTCGTTCCAATCCCCTCCATTATAAATGAAGATTCACTCCCCGTCAATCCTTTAGACCTTTTGGACAATCTATCTCTACAAATACCTACCAAAATAAATTCCTTACATCTTTCCCCATGTCTATGAGTATATTTAATTACAAAAATTACAACCTTTTAGGATTAAGGTGTATGATAATAGTGGTTTTTCAATGAATTGGTAATAGTCTTTGTTGATTATTTTAATGTTTCTTTCATCCATAACCTCATATAAATATTAAATAACCATTTTAAAATGATTTAATATGTGTATTTACGATACTTAATTTTTATTATTATACAATTAAAACTTTTTTATATCACATGTACATAATTTTAGAAATGGTAAATTTTTATGTGTGTATGTGAGGACTACCTCCTCCATTCAGATATTTGATCATTTTTCTATGTACACTATTCATGGTAAGTCATGAGGATGAATTTAACAATAATATATGAAATTTAATATAATTTTCTTTTTTCATAATGAGATTTTATATTTAACATTAATTTTTTATATTCATTGGAAAATGAAAATTTTACTCATGAGTTCATATAGACTACAGCCTCCACGAGTTGATGTATTTAATTTATGATCACAACTTTCTACAATTATTTATAATGTTATATATAAGGAATAAATATGATGCTAATATCATTGTTATTAATTTTTAGATTATGAAATGTTGACCTAGGTTTAAGGATTTGAACCGTAAAACATATGCTTGCATAGAATAAAAAACTAGTTTTCTCTCAAATATTTATTTTAATGAATTGTTAATAATTAGTTATTTAGAAATTTTTATGGAATGTTAATATATTTATTAATATAGTTTGGTTATATATTTATAATAAATATTAATTTATTATATTTTAAGATATGGTCTTGTATTATGAAATTGAATCCTTAAGGTAACATGTTTCATGACTTAGTTTCCATTTATTAGGTTATATCACTTCATTGTTGAATGTGTAATACCAAAATTATGCGTAAAATAACATAAGATTAAATTATCTTTTTTCTCCACTTTTTTGAATATTTATATTTTTCACATGATCTATTAATTGATTGAATCTGAATATAATTTTTATAAGCATTATTTGGATTTTTATCTCAATATTGTTTCATTGGGAATTTTTTTTATTATAGACAAGTATTGATTATATGTAGTATATATATCTATTTGATAGGTTATATCATTAATGTATTTATAATAATGGTATTTAATGTTTTATTTATTGTTATTTATATTAAGTTGATATTAATTAAACTGTCACCAATGTAGTAATATAATGTTTGAATCTCAATCTTAATTAAGATTATTTTTGTTTAATTATTCATGGTGTAATTACATTCTCATTATCAATAAACAAAAACTATTTTATTCTCATATATTTATTTCTAGAGTTTTAATGTTTTAAATTCATTCTCACCTAATTGATACATAAAATTATTAGGATGTTTTTTAAATAAATGTAATCCTAATTTCCCCTTTAGTTGATAAACTATATCTTATATATACATGTTCTTTAAAATTATTTGAAGAGTGATTATTTTTTATGATCAAATGTTTAATTAATTTCATTTTCAACTACATATTACATTATTTTCAGACATTTAAGGAAATATTTTTAGAAATTTCTGAATGATATACTTTATGCAATTTTACAAAAATTATAAAATAAAACTGAATTAAAACATTTATCGAATGGATTTATTATCCTATAATCACGTAATATATTTTATATGATTTTTCATTTTCATTTTTCCCTGAATATTATCTAAAAAAATATCAATATTTTTGGAATTTGTATTTAATAATTTATAAAAGTTGTTAATTGTCATATATTTTCAATGAATATATTGAATGACATTTTAATGCTATTTTCATTCTTGTTATTTTGATTTGAAGTTTCTAATTCATCATTAGGGATTTGATATTGTGATATTATCCAAATTATTTCTCTAGTGGGATTATCATATTGTGATAATGAAATCTATGTGAAACCCTATTCTTTTCCACTAGTTATCCTAAAATTAAAAGATAACTATTTTTTGAACATATGAAATTCATATGAATGGTTTTTATTAAATGGACTGTGGTACCATTAAATACCCCCAACTAATTAGGTAATGATTACGATCTCATTAGATGTTATTTATTTAAATACAAGTGAACCCAATCAACTTTGGGAATTTCCCCACCACAGTAGCCTGTGAATTGAACCTTGAAAATTGAAATACATTTTTTTACATATTATTGTGCCATAATTACAATGATTTCTTCTTATTCTCATGATATTCTGGAACATATCATCACTGATTAACGATGATTCTTCACACATATGACACATTTATTTTTGATATGATATAGATTTATATCATGCCTCAGGATTTATGATCTATGGCATAATGGGAATGAATGATGTATGTTATTATCATGCTCTCATACCCATTTCGCTCTTATAATATTATATGACCATTAATTTATTCCTCCATGATTTCCATTAGGGGTCATCTGAGAACACCATTTCTTATGTTTCCACTTCCCCCAGTTTTTGAATGAAGGTTTTATATAGGATATGTATAATAAGGGTAGTAAATGAGAAGAGAATTATGGGTAAAAATGAATTTTTATTCTGAAATAAAATGATTATGTTCCTATTCACAAAATAAATTAATCCTGTTTGATTTTAGGCTTTTATTTCTTTGTAATTTTATAAATATTCATCTAAAATGATATAATGTTTTTGTACATTTTTCGTAGGTTCCTTAAAAAGCATCCAATATTTTTTATTTAATATTTTCGTTAAACCATTTCATGTTTTATAATATTCATCATATAATTAATATGGTGTTAATTTGTATATTTAATTACAATTAATTCTATTATGTCACCCTCACATATCCCATCCATTACCAATTAATTACATCACTATTAATTCAATAAAACACATTGTTTAATCAAATTCATACCACAAACATTTACTATTTAATTATCATTATAATTTTATATTATGTTCAATAAACTATGAACAAAACCACTTCAATTGACATAAATTTTAAAAATTGGTATGAAATAAATCCAACAAAAACTATGGAAAAAAGTCCAAAAACCCACTAAAAACACTAATTCATCGTCCACTTCAACCCCTAAACCATCACACACTACAATTCATCATAAATCATGACACCCAATCCATGATCCAATGCCTAACTCATGTAATTTCCCAAAAGAAAATCATATCCACCAATTTGTAAGGATAATTCCCATAATTAATATAGTGTATAAAATAAGCATACAATAAAAAACATTAATGCATCAACCATGATAGAAATTTCTTTTATTTAAACAATAAACATCACATTCATTTCTAGTTTCCACTCAATGTGATCATTTACCATATCCACATTATTAAAAAAAATTGAATGGGGATTTTATTATCATATTTAATTAAATTAAATAAAATCATTGTAGAAATACTAAGTTTTAAAAATATAGTAATTAGGAATTAATCTCACCAGTGATATCCTGGAAACATGTAAGAACATGTGAAATACCTCATCCCATAAAACAATCTTCTTCATTTATTCATTTAAATTATTAATATAATCCATACTATTATCCCAAGGAAAACAATATCATGTTTATTATGTATTATACACAAATGAATGAGAGTTAATTAATCCTTTATATAAACCACTTCTTTAAAATCAAGTGAATAACTATGATAATATGAATAGGTGACCATTAGATCGACCACACATGAGGGAAAGCAAAATCAATCTAGATTTAAATAGAAACCCATCAAAATTCCATCCCCACCATCCTCTAAATTGAAAATTTACTACCACCAAGAATTGAAAAGGAATAACTTGGGGAACTATTATTTAGAATGATTAAAATCACTACAGATCATTATTTATCAATTTACAATTATGTGGATCAATGAAAAGAAAAGAGTCTAATTTTTATCTAGATTTTAATTTATTTCACCCATGGAATGATGGGATAATAGGTGAAATAATGGAATTTCAGGGAGACCCCAACCTTTTACCAATTCTATAAAAATTAAGAACCCTCATGGAAGGGATTATGAATCACTATAATTGTGTCAATCCCAACCTCCCCTAAAAAATATAAATAACTTGTATAAAATTCTCCGTCAACCTCTATATATGATAAAACCATTTGATGACAGTTTCATATGGAAAATCACCACATCACAATCATTGATTATCCTTTCATTCAAATCAATCCCATACAAATGACAAACAAAACCAAAGGATTGTATGTCTCTGCTCCATAAAATGGAAAAACTTTAATTTTACCTCAAAAGCTTCCACACTAAATTGACTATAGAGAAACTATAATAACTTCTATATATATTAAAAACAAAAATTTAATATAATACAACATAAATTCTATATGAACATTCCAAAAGGATAATTTAATTGTATTGACCACTGAATATGGCCATGTAGGGACCTATCAAAAACCACCAAAACCACTACAAAAATAGATCTCTAAAAAAGGATATAATAATGAAACAAATTCTACCATGGCACAATAAAAAAATACATTTATGAAATAGTAGTATAAATCTATTATTCATTATTAAAAACCCCTAATGAAACCCCTAACAAGAAAATGATTTAATGTGACGGTCTTAAATTAAATTTTCTATTAAATTTTATTCCTCTAAGATGATTATAATCATTGAGTATGAAACACAATACTAGAAAATGACCAACTAAAACTATCCACAATCACCCCTAGATGAAACCATCGAAATGGAACAACATAACCTATAACCAAAAAGAAAAAACTATATAACAGAAAAAATAATAAATTATTATAAAAAATTGTCTCAAACATTAAAACAACAAAAATACACAAAAAATTGTTACTGAGAACTCATATATAACTCATCTTCGCATGTACTCTCATATTGGACACCTTGTATCTATAAAATGAAAAAAAAAGGGTTAGATCCCCCATGCTACACCTTGTTCATATCATTATAGATCCCATCTTGGATCTCTATAAATATATTTTCATCCTTTGCAACTATCTATCACAAATCATATCAACATGGTATCAATTTCTTTAATACAGACCAATTTTTTTGTAAAATAACCACTAACATGTAAATACTAAGATAAATTTATTCCCAATAAGTTTGATTCCATATAAGTTAGTACTCAATAATTATAAAGAGTATACCACTCGAAGAATATAACTTCTAAATCAGTGGTCTTTCCACAGTCAAGGTAATACATTAATTGTACATTCATTATCCTCTAGTTATGACCACCACTTTTTAAATATCCTAACATAAATAACAGGGATTCCACAAACCATTCAACCAGATGTAATACCTCAAATAAAAATAAGCACATAACTAAAAGAATCTATTTAATGTGAAATATATGAATCACTATCATAATTAAAAAACATTATGAAACTTCACGACCACATAAAAAACTTCTTAAATAAGATATTCAGTGTGATGTAAAACCCAGCTAAGTAGAAGAAGACATATCAAATAGATACAAAAAACGATATATTTCATCTCACTATCTATAATCCCGTCTTATTAGTGAAATTAATTTATTAAATCACTTTTAGAAGCACATTTCTTCCCCTTAACATGGTACATAATATTCTAAATATATTCATACATTTTGGAAACAAGAATTATGATTATTTTTTTAGATATGATATCTTTCACTTCAACCCACAAACAAAATCATTATTAATAAACATTATTCATTTTTAATAAAATAATTCTATTGGAATAGAGGAGAATATTCCAATGTGTAAAAATTCAAAAAAAAATGATGATCATCCACGAATAATTCTATAATAATGGGAATAAGGATAAATTCTCAATAAAACTATCTAACCCTCATTCCAAACGTGTTTTATCATAACCGACTACCCAAGTGATCCCGACCATCTGACCTATCAAATCCAAACAAAACTCATTCCTAGAAACATTACAAGAAATAGGAAATTTAAACCATACAATCCATATTATGGAAGGATTTTTAAATAATTTTTTAAAAAAAATTCTTCATACATATACATGGAACATATTAAAATAATATGGTCAATAACATATAGATTATACTTATAAAACATTTTTCTTCATTTTCAATTATTTATAATCAAACTCATATACTAATTCGTAATAACTAATAATTTTTTTGAATTTAAAAATTTATTTAATATATATGTATATAAAATAAAATGGAAGCAATAATTTAGAATACAAATAAAGACACAAAAAATAAATGATAATAAAACTACTACACATAAGAGTTCAAATGGAATTTATCATTATATTAAAACGGATATAATCAACTTAATATTGGATGTACTGGTCATCAACTATCATACTATACCCTTCGGTTTAAATGGTATTACCCTACTCCAAGAACTCAACATGTTAGAGTACTCTCTTCCACATATACACCTAATCCAAATAGAAATATTTGAAAGACATTAATATCAAGTGGAAGAGATAATAATGAATGTTCAGGATAAAGAGAGTCGTAGGTGTTAAGGGAGATTGCACATCATAATTAATTAGGAATGGTATAATAAAAAAATATTTTAAACTCATCCAAGCATAAGAAACTGAAACAACAATGCTTCCCACCAAGAACATGAGTGAGATTTAGTTTTATATGTTCATTGATTTGAGAGAAGAATAGTGTGAAAAAGAAAATATGAATGAGAATATGTGAAGAATAACATATATGTATTAGTCAAATATAAATCATAAAAATGGAATAAATACGCCCATATATAAAAAAATGGAAATCTATTTTTAGAGGAGTTAGTGTATAAATTTATATATAAGAGTGTGGTTGATTGTCTATCTAAATATTAATCTTCAAAACGGTCACAAGTTATTAGTTGATTAAATGACATAATATTGGAATTTTTTCATCAACAATGTTATTTGATTTTTCATTTAATATTAACCCAAAAAAATTAGATATACATAGGAAATTATTAGAAAATATCATGGAGGATTTAATTGGGAAATAATTTCTCAACTATATACTAATTTAATTATCATTTTCTGATTTGAGTAGCCTTTTAGTACTAGATAAAGGATAAATCTAGTGTATAAATATTTAATGAAATTAATCTTCAGGAACTTATTGATTATCCAAAGTTGTTTTATCTCATTGAAACATATAATTTGTGTAATATGTGCCCATACTAAAAACTAAACAATTTTTTTTCATTGATTACATATCACCACATGTGAGAATTTTTACGATCATATAACTAAATTCAATATTTGGTTATATTTAATGAATTATCACCGAAAGAACATGGAAGTCTAAATAAATAATTTTTTGAAATGTATTGGTGTAATAATAATTTCATATAAATATAGAAATGATAAAAAATAATTTAATATATGAAATTCTGTTATTTTCACAATTGTGATCATATATTTAAGAACCCATAAACCTTTTCTAATTTTACATAAAATATGAAACTATAGGATTAAAATTTTGAAACAAGTATCATTTTTAGAAATTATATTCTACATTATATTCCTTATTATAATAATTACACAATTTGGGAACCATCAAATATCCAGATATGAAAAAAAAAAGTGATAAAATTTCCATGATCATTTCCAAAAGATAATTTCTTAATGTTTTATATATAAAAAACCCCTATTCATTTTTATATCTCAGATTTAAATTTCCCTGACATAAAAAAATCATCCACGAACAAATAACCCATACATCTCAATCAAATTAATATCACTCTTTAAAAAATAGAATTTCAATATATGTTTTTTCTCATACACGGAGAATTAATTTATCACTATAGTATTGTGAAAATTCTCATCTATCCTCCCTGAAACATATAAAACATTCATTCATGCTTTCATATAAATTATTATTTTTATGAATAATAGTCTGGGTGTAAATAATCATAATATAACAAGTACAATATGTAGAGGTTGATATTTTAATGATAATGAATTAATATTAGTATAAAATAATAGTTTATACCTTAAACAATTTCCCATTAATATGAAAAACACCTCACCCACGTTTTGAAAGGATTGATACATGAAAAATATAATACTAATTCAATTATATTTGATCTTTTTGAGATGACAATGTTTCAATGAAATATAATTAATGAATTAAAATGATAAATGTAAACAAATTGAATTAGTATAATTTCATCTCTATTTTTTTATTTTTTTATTTTTTTATTTTTTTATTTTTTTATTGTCAAAATTTACCAATATTTTTATGATGAAAAATTATGATACACATTAAGTATAATGAAGAAAATTTCACTATTCCCATAATTCCTAATAAAATGAAAGACACAACACCAACAAATATTTAATTATTCATAAATAAGACATATGAGGACATCATTCCCCCACACTAAAATGTGAAATATCCTCACTAAAATATTAATAGGAAAGGTAGGTGTGAGAAAATTGGCTATTATTATGTCACAGAACTATCTATACATTGGTAAAATATAAGGGATGAATAAGGGTAGTAATAATAATAGTCTTCAATATAAAATTTGGATCTCCCAAAAGATAACATAATCACATTAAAACATTCTATAAACTCCAAATCATTAAAGATGAAAATATCAAACATTTTATCACAAAAAATGAATCAGATATCTCATAGAAAATGAATTTCTTGATATATCAAATAGACCTATAATGATCATAGGTTGGGGGGAAGATATTAATTTTGGATTGTAATAGTGCACATGAGTTTCAAAATAAATTAAAAATCCCAAAATGATAATATTTTTAATTATCAATGAAAACACAATCAACAATAATTTCATACCATAAATTGTAAAATATTATTGTTTTATAAAAGTACCAAGATGTATTGAATTTTACAAAGTATTAGATTATTGAAAATATCATAGAATTCATAAAGAAAAGAAAAGTTATATAGAATTATTTTGAAAATGAATCACATAAAAACTAATATAGATTAATAGACATCACCTCCCATTCATTAGTAATAAATACCCATAAATTCATTCATAAAATAAATTTAAACTATAATGGTAGAAATCCCCGATGGGAAGAAAGAAACAACTGATTTTATTTTACAATGATATCCTTGAGTTAAGATATAATATTCATACAATTTAATCCAAAAACAATGAAACCAAATTACAATAGAATTTCTATTGATTTTTTTAAAAAAATAACAGAAATGGAAAAAGAATAATGATTTAAACTCCTATGTGAGAGATAGGTTTTTAATATCCATTTTTTCATTTTACCAAGTGCAATGATTGGTGTGTTTTCATTGATATGAACCACTATATGTGAATTCTTATACTAACCCTGAGTATATATTATTAAAATAGACCATCAAATAAAAATTAATTATAATAAGTCTCAAAATATGTCACGAATTCAGTTTCTTCCACATCAACGAGGGTAATAATTGTGTTATATGAATATAAAAATTAATGAAAATGTATGTAATGTTCAATTCATTTACAATATAATTTTAAATACCTAAATTTATGAAATTATTAAATCTAGGAGTAAGTCTACACTTTAATTATCATTCCTTTATCAATGTTTCTTGGATTTTGATTGTTGGTTTTAGGGGAAGATAAAAACCATCTATAACATTTCATTATATCCCAATAAATTTATGTTTTCTTCATTAAAATATATATAGAGTTATATTGGTTATAATTTTTCATTTTCCATGATATAATAAAAAAATTTAATATCATTTACAATAATTAATTCCAAATATTCATCAAATCCTTATTAATCTCTCACATAAGCATGAACTGTGATATATTTTTGATGAATTATATCATGAAAAGTCTGATATGGGTTAAATATATCATCTATGAATATCCACAAATAATCCTTCGGTTATTCAAATAAAAATGTTGGTTGAACAAGGTTTTTCTCATGTAATGTCTCGTCCTAGGTTACACACATCAGCTCATCGAAAAAATTCACTACATGACCTCAATTGTGCATCCTAATTTTATAGTGACTGGAAACATCCAGAAAGGGTCTCATCTCAAACATGGGGGATAATATATGTAACACCCCGAGATTTTATGAAAAAAATATTCTTTTTAATTTCATTAATGTCTTGTGTTATACGCTACACCAAAATGAGCTTTCACAAAACACATCTCTGACCTGGCTTGAATTACACGCAATCGCGACCTTCCACGATAGCGTGTGTTGTACGCAACACTAAGTTTCGCTAAACAACGATATGCTATTAAAATATTTTTAAAAATAGCCGTTATGAATAGTAATAACCACTTTTTGAAATTTTGTAAATTTTATTTTTCAAAATGGACTTCATTTTTGGATTCAGAATATCAAAATTAGTTTAGGGTGAAATTTTGGTGATTTTCGGATAACTTTCATATTTTGATGAATAGTGAAAATTACTAAATTTTAATTAAAAACAACTTTTTCAATCGAAATAATTAATAGTGATAAATTATTAATTTGAGTGATTTTAAAGTATATTTAGAATATATTTTTACAATTTAATATAATGTTGGTCATTGGATTTAATTTCGCATTTAACCCAATTATAAACAAGTGTCAATCTTTTGATAGTTATTATCTCTTAAAAACACGCCTTTTGTTTTGACGATGGGAATTAATTTTTAAATTAATTAATGCAACAGATATGTTTTGAATTTTTTAAAATAGAAATCATTTTTTAGTTCATAATATCAAATATAGCTTAGGCCTAATTTTTGGCATTTTTCTGAAAACTTTCAATTTTTTATGAATAGTGAAACCACTAAGTGGTAGTTAAAAAATTGAATTTTTCATAAAACTTAATTTTACCACTTCTGTGAGTGGAATTTCAAAAATCCAAGAGACGCGGTTGATGTCAGTAAGTAAAATTTGGTTCAATGAGATGAAAATAATTTTTTTGGTGAATAGTAACTTTTTACTTTTATTTACCACGGTTAAAAGTAAATAGGGTAATTAAGGGTAGAAATGATATTATTATTACCCTAAAACAAGTCCTAATTCTATTGGACAAGTGTAATTCGACCAAAAACAAACTTAGTAATAAAATATGACCATTTAGGCACACTTGGATTAGATTAGGACATTTATTATTAATTTATTTAAAGAAGGGTTAAAAGAGTTAAAATCAAAGTTTATTAACTAAAACATTTTTAATATAGGGTTATACATAAAATAAATTCGATTTTAAATATTCATTAGAAATATAAAAAAATTTACTACATAATGGTATTTTATTTGTAATTTTTAGACATCAAATAATTTAATTTATTTATGACACAAAGATGATGCAGTAATTATCTTATTAATGAAATATTGACATAATTGATGTTATAAATACCCAAATAAATATAATATGAGACTTTTTATGAATTCCATTAATTTTATAGATTAATATGACATGTTAGTATTGCTTTAATTAACTTTTTTCGAACTTATCATTCTGTTATGATTTTCAAAAAAATCAATTACTAAATAGTGTCAAAATTGACATAAAATAGTTTTTAAAACAAGTATTATATTATTAATTGTTATTTTAATCCAAAAAATCTACGGTTCGGAAAAATGACTTATATAAGGTTATATATATTAATAATAAACAATTTGGGGTTCGTTTGGCTTCTTATTGTAAGTTTATTAACCTTATAGTGTAAGAACACAAGAAGACACGGTAAAAGTAAAATTATTTAACTTAATGTTAAATCTAAATGATAAGGTTAAAATAGGAACCTAAAATTGTCTAAATTCTATTGGATGAGAGTATTTAGACCCAACCCTACCATAGCCTCAAAATAAATCAATTTGTAGCTATTTAAATCCGAACATGACTTTATAATAAAATAATATTTTTAGTTATTCTAAAGGTGCCCCTCTCCTCCCTTATAAAAGGGCACCTCCTCCCTCTCTTCCTCACACAACTTTGAGCCTTCAAGATCGGCCAACCCATGACAAATTCTCTTCTCCAATTCCCTAGAAACATCCTAGAGGTTCTCGTCTTCCTCAAAGACCAATTTTAGTTCCCTAAGAGGAGGTCTCAAAGAGGCGCTTCAAAGAAGAGGTAATTTCCGTTACCGATTCTTTCACCATTATTTCTTCTTCAACTTCTTCTTCATAGGTTGTTACATTATGAAGTAATAACATCAGTATCACTCATATACTGATATGTTATTATAAGTATGAAACAAACCTATTTCACCATCTATCCATCCTACGGAAAATGAAATCACCACGCGTGCATACGTACAGAATATTGTCTCCACGCCGTGGTGAAATCTATTTTCCACCACCACCTTACTTGGATGGGTATAATGGTGTAAATAATAACTATATATTTGTCACGGCCCGACCCAACGGGGCTCGAGCCGCGACTCCCCAAGCCCGCCTCCAATAGGCCAGGGGCTGGCGACCAGCGCCGAGTAGGCTATCACACACATGGGAGGCATTAGCCTAAGGTACCTGTACACACGCACCCACAAACACCTCCATGCAACAGTGCAGAGATATAGAAACAGGAAAGTAAATTCATGCATACAATCTATCCCAAACCAGAGTGAAACAACAAATGTACAAGGGCAAAACAGGGCCCACCAAAAGAAAACTACAAAGCGCATGTAACCCGCTCTGAAGCAGGGGAACGCTGCCACGAAAACCCGCCAGAAAGCTCCCTCGGCACAGCTCCAGTAAGCACCCCGGTCAACCCGCTCACTAAGCTCCTCCTGCTCCGGGTCCTCCTGGGACTCCGTCAACAGGCCTGTGGTCTGCACAAGACACAAACATGTGCGGGCAAAGCCCATGCAGGGGTGAGTATAAACATACTCTATAGGCACCCCAAAACCCCAAAACCCAAGGGAGCAACTGAAAGACAACAGTCCGCTCAACCCAGCCAGAGGGAACCCAGACGAGAGAGAAACTCCATCTCGTGACCATCCTCGGCTAAACACAACTAGTCAGCTCAGCTCAGCTCAGGTGTATGCCCATACATACACCTTGAACAATCCAGATATACACAGCTCACGCCACAAAGCCACAAGAGGTACCGACCTCATCACCAGCAACTGTCCACAACCAGGAGAGTACACCACGAACACTGTCATACCAGATGACAATCATCCGAGAGATACACGCCATCGGGATACTCACAAACATCACAGACGCTCACCCGTGAGACCGCGCTCGTCGGATAACATCACTGGGGAAACATCGCTGAAACACCATAACCACCAAACTCCTCGGATAGGGGATCGCCGCTAGGGTCCGATAGGGGATACCAAGACCCACTCTGGTATACGTAGCTCACAGATAGGGGATCACTCCCAGGGTCCGCTGGCGGATACCACGACCCGATCTGGCGTACGTAGTTCTCACAGATAGGGGATCACACCCAGGATCCGCTAGGGGATTCCACAACCCGATCTGGCGCTCGACAGAAGCACCACACCCAGATAGAGGATCATCGTCCATATAAAGATGGTCACGACGATACCGGAACCCTATCTGGTATAACTCGCGATGTAGGGGATCGAACTGACGATGTCGCAACCCTACCGAAACCACGCGCTGAGTAGGGGATCGCATAACCAACGATACTACAACCCTACCGACACCAAGCGCTGAGTAGGGGATCGTATAACCAACGATATCGCAACCCTACTATAAACATCATGCTGAGTAGGGGATCGTAAACCCGACGATGCCACAACCCTACTGTGCACGACCCACCGCGTAGGGGATCATATTCCCGATGATGCCACAAACTCTACGGGGTTAACCTGCTAGATAGGGGATCGCTGCCCGTGAATAAGCGGTCACAGCGATACCAAGAACCCGATCTAGGGTAAAGATGCAAGAGGATCCACTCCGGGCCCACCGGAGGGATACCACAACTCTAACAGTATAAACATCCCATCGAGAGGATCACAAACCCATACGAAGGTTGTGATACCACACGAACCCTCGTACGAACGAACCAAGGGAGAACCCTCAACCATTGCTGGTCCAAACATCGCTAACCCGAGCGACTCGCCCCAAAGCCACACTGCGCACCTCCGAAGCCAAAATCGAGGCCACCATCGCGTTCCACGCAGAAAAACACGCAGGATAGGCTGTTTACTCGCCCGACACGGAGCACCGGTGAAAACGACACTATTCACAGTAGCTAGCTCGTGTGGGGCCCACACAACGATCCCGAAACCCATCGGGCGGATCACACCACGGCGATCCCCTCGGAAAAACAAGTGGAATCGACTACTCGCTCGCCCAAAACGGACACCCGGTGAAAAAGGTACTATTCACCGAAGGCCGGCTCGGGTGGGGCCCACGCCTGGATTCCGAAACTCGCCGAACGGATCGCGCCATTGCGATCCTCTCGGAAAAACACACAGGATCGACTATTCATCCGCCAAAATCGGACTCCTGGTGTAAAAGCTGTGTTTCTCTGCAAACGCCAAAACCCGGCCTCGTGGGGCCCGCACCCCGTTCGCAGTCCCAACACCCGGAAACCATCTCAAAAAGTACTTCATATCATCAGGGTCCCAACGCCACTGACGGCACGTCAAACGGACGCTCCGGGTAGAAGTTACAACGGCCCGAAGTCGTAAAATAATAAAATAATATTATTTTATACGACGTTTCTAACTCCCGGGCCACGATCCCGAACCATAAAATTCTCAAAGTTATTTCAAAAGGTCCGTCTCGACGCAAGGAGCGCGTCGCCGCAAACGGCTCGCAAATCGGAGTTACGGTTTGCGAGTTACGGGGGTTTAAAGAACCCCCGGAACAAACTGGCCGGACCACCGCAGGGTCGCCGGAAACAACCGCGCCGCCGCCGGACTCCGCCGCCGCCACCGGAAACCGCCGCCGCGCCGCCGCGCCGTTGCCGGATTCCGCCATGGCCGCCGCCGGAAAACCGGGTTTTCGCCGGAAAACTTCCGGGAGCCACCGGGAGCACCCCGGTGCTCCAAATTCAGATCCGAAACATGTTTTGGAAAGCTCGGGACCCGAACTATACAACCCATATGAAAATTTGAAGAAAAACAACACAAAAACGGGATCCGGGATTGTAAAACTCAAACCGCCTACCTCGCGGGCGAAACGCCGACGTTCTGCCTCAGATCTGCGCTCCAGAGCTTCCGCTGCGCACTCCTGGAACGTCCGCCATCGAATTCTGAGCTCGTGGGCGATCCGTTTGCTCGATTCGGCGGAGTGGCGGCGAAGAACGGCGAAGAACGACGAAGAACGATAAAAGGGGGGGGGGGGCGCTGATATTTATATCAGCGTCCCGCCGGCGCCAAACCCGCCTCGGACCCGGCGCCCGATGCGAACAAAAGAAATGTCACCCCTAGGGTAAACGCGCCGTTCTGAACGCAACGGCGGTCTCAGATTTTCCATCCGAGACTCCGTTCAGAAATTATTTGAGCCGACGCTCGCACACTAACTTGCTACTTATTTACGGAAACGCCCCTGGTGGCATTTCTCACCGCAGGCCCGCGCCCGCAAAGTTTACACCCCGCCTAGGGTAAACGGCACGTTCCGGACGCAACCGTGCCCTCATATTCCCGTTCTGAGCTACCGTTTAGGAGATATCACACCCCCGCCACGTGCATAGTATAAAAATACTTAATATTTTTATAAAATTAATTCCGGGCACACCGGGCCTCGGAATCGCACGCCGTCTTCGCGCCTAGCTCTGGAATTATTCGTAGGAATATTCCAAAGTCTGACAGGGCCAAAAACTCGAGTCGCTACATCCTCCCCCCCCCCCTTAGAACTTTTCGTCCTCGAAAAGCCTCAAGCACAAGGAAAGCGACTGAACTCTCAACTGGGTCTCACACACCAGCGAGCTCACCAGCAACAACCACTCAGGGTCTTACCAACGCCCTGAACAAAACTCGAGAAAGCAACGAAAGGAAAGAGTGCCGCTAAACAGTGCCTGACAAACTACTGCAGTAAGTAGAAAAGACACAAGGCGTACCTCTATCCATCTGCGGTGCCTCTGGGTCAACAGCCTCCAGGGCATGCAGCTGTCCTCGCCCTCGACCACCAGCTCCCTGAGCTTGGCGTTGACCACCTGGGGGTGGGGGTGGTGGCAACTGGTACTGTCTACCACCGCCTCCCGCTGCACCAGCTCCGACGCCACGTCCGACGCCCTGCAGACCTCCTTGCTCAAGACGCTGCCTCTGCCAAGGTGGTCCATCGACCGGCTCCCTCTCAGCAGCACGTCGGGTCGGACAATCTCTAGCAAGAGGTCCCCGACCATCGCAAGCGTAACACTGCCTCTCCTGCGGCTGACCAAAACTGGCCTGCGAGCCCTGTGAGCCCTGAGGCTCAGATCCTCCATCCTGGGGTCGCCTCCTGAAACGTCGGCCACGTCCAGACCCCTGAGTCTGACGTCGGCTACCATATGTCGATCCGACCGACGAAGACTCAGCTCTCGAGTGCCCAGCACTAACAGGGGGAAACTGCTCAGCCAGAAAACTCTCAACCACCAACACTCGCTCCAGCACTCCAGCATAGGTGGGTAGGCACAAGAAAACCACACCTTCTCGGATGTCCCTACGTAAGCCCTGCTCGAATGTCCGAGCCCTAAAGAACGGGTCTCGAACCAAATCCAGGGAATAGCGCGACAGGTCTGTGAACCTCGCTGAGTACTCCGACACAGTCATGCTCTCCTGACGAAGCTGCAGAAGCTCCTGGATCCGCACTGACCTCAGCGTCACCGGATAGAACTCCTCCCTGAAGAGCCGCTCAAACTCTGCCCACGTGAGCGTCTCCTCGTCATGGGACTGCATCACCAAACTCCACCATCACCCGGAAGAACCATGCAGAAGGCTCGCCGCTAGGACCACCATCTGATCTGGAGGTGTCCTTACTAGGCGGAAAACTTGGGTGACTGCCTCAAGCCAGTTATCAGCTGCCTGGGGGTCTGGATCACCCCGGAACCTCAGAGGTCGCTGCCTCTGGAACTCGTGCAGCGCACTCAGCCTGCGCGCAACCTCGTCCTGCCCCGCCGGCACAACCAGCTGCTCGACAGGTGGTGGCTTAACTAGCAGACCACCTGGAGGTGCAACCTCAGAACCTGCGCCCTGCTCCACAGCCACTACACGGGGTGGGTCATCAGCACAATCCTGCTGCGGAACACTCGCTGGCTGTCATCGTGGAGGCATCCTGAAATACATTCAAGACACACCACAGTCAAAAAGTATATCTGGAGAGCTGACTCAAGAAGGACAAGGAAAAACCAAAAACCCAGTCCTATATGATGCATGTACCATTATGTCCCCGCGACCAGTGTACAAATGTCCCGAGTCAAAAGGCAGGTTATCAGAGTCCTGGTGTATGGATACGTCGGCCGCCGCACCAACACTGGAGTCCCTGGCCTGAAAGTCGAACTCGAAACATCCTAACACTGCCGCTATGCAACCCAAACCAAGCTCACAGCTAGACCAGCTACGCTCTGAGATCCCAAAGGTGGAACCTCCTCTGATACCACTCTGTCATGACCCGACCCAACGGGGCTCGAGCCGCGACTCTCCAAGCCCGCCTCCAATAGGCCAGGGGCTGGCGACCAGCGCCGAGTAGGCTATCACACACATGGGAGGCATTAGCCTAAGGTACCTGTACACACACACCCACAAACACCTCCATGCAACAGTGAAGAGATATAGAAACTGGAAAGTAAATGCATGCATACAATCTATCCCAAACCAGAGTGCAACAACAAAAGTACAAGGGCAAAACAGGGCCCACCAAAAGAAAACTACAAAGCGCATCTAACCTGCTCTGAAGAAGGGGAACGCTGCCACGAACACCCGCCAGAAAGCTCCCTCGGCACAGCTCTGGTAAGCACCCCGGTCAACCCGCTCACTAAGCTCCGCTTGCTCCGGGTCCTCCTGGGACTCCGTCAAAAGGCATGTGGTCTGCACAAGACACAAACATGTGCGGGCAAAGCCCGTGCAGGGGTGAGTATAAACATACTCAGTAGGCACCCCAAAACCCCAAAACCCAAGGGAGCAACTGAAAGACAACAGTCCGCTCAACCCAGCCAGAGGGAACCCAGACGAGAGAGAAACTCCATCTCGTGACCATCCTCGGCTAAACACAACTAGTCAGCTCAGCTTAGCTCAGGTGTATGCCCATACATACACCTTGAACAATCCAGATATACACAGCTCATGCCACAAAGCCACAAGAGGTACCGACCTCATCACCAGCAACTGTCCACAACCAGGAGAGTACACCACGAACACTGTCATACCAGATGACACTCATCCGAGAGATACACTCCATCGGGATACTCGCAAACATCACAGATGCTCACCCGTGAGACCGCGCTCGTCGGATAACATCACTGAGGAAACATCGCTGAAACACCATAACCACCAAACTCCTCGGATAGGGGATCGCCGCTAGGGTCCGCTAGGGGATACCAAGACCCACTCCGATATACGTAGCTCACAGATAGGGGATCACTCCCAGGGTCCGCTGAGGGATACCATGACCCGATCTGGCATACGTAGTTCTCACAGATAGGGGATCACACCTAGGATCCGCTAGGGGATGCCACAACCCGATCTGGCGCTCGACAGAAGCACCACACTCAGATAGAGGATCATCGTCCATATAAAGATGGTCACGACGATAGCGGAACCCTATCTGGTATAACTCGCGATGTAGGGGATCGAACTGACGATGCCGCAACCCTACCGAAACCACGCGCTGAGTAGGGGATCGCATAACCAACGATACCGCAACCCTACCGACACCAAGCGCTGAGTAGGGGATCGTATAACCAACGATATCGCAACCCTAATATAAACATCATGCTGAGTAGGGGATCGTAAACCCGACGATGCCACAACCCTACTGTGCACGACCCACCGCGTAGGGGATCATATTCCCGATGATGCCACAAACCCTACGGGGTTAACCTGCTAGATAGGGGATCGCTGCCCGTGAATAAGCGGTCACAGCGATACCAAGAACCCGATCTAGGGTAAAGATGCTAGAGGATCCACTCCGGGCCCACTGGAGGGATACCACAACTCTAACAGTTTAAACATCCCATCGAGAGGATCACAAACCCATAAGAAGGTTGTGATACCACACGAACCCTCGTAGGAACGAACCAAGGGAGAACCCTCAACCACTGCTGGTCCAAACATCGCTAACCCGAGCGACTCGCCCCAAAGCCACACTGCGCACCTCCAAAGCCAAAATTGAGGCCACCATCGCGTTCCACGCGGAAAAACGCGCAGGATAGGCTGTTTACTCGCCCGAAACGGAGCACCGATGAAAACGACACTATTCACCGTAGCTAGCTCGTGCGGGGCCCACACAACGATCCTGAAACCCATCGTGCGGATCACACCACGGCGATCCCCTCGGAAAAACAAGCGGAATCGACTACTCGCTCGCCCAAAACGGACACCCGGTGAAAAAGGTACTATTCACCGAAGGCCGGCTCGGGTGGGGCCCACGCCTGGATTCCGAAACTCGTCGAACGGATCGCGCCATTGCGATCCTCTCAGAAAAACACACAGGATCGACTATTCATCCGCCAAAATCGGACTCCTGGTGTAAAAGTTGCGTTTCTCCGCAAACGCCAAAACCCGGCCTCGTGGGGCCCGCACCCCGTTCGCAGTCCCAACACCCAGAAACCATCTCAAAAAGTCCGTCATACCATCAGAGTCCCAACGCCACTGACGGCACGTCAAACGAACGCTCCGGGTAGAAGTTACAACGGCCCGAAGTCGTAAAATAATAAAATAATATTATTTTATACGACGTTTCTAACTCCCGGGCCACGATCCCGAACCATAAAATTCTCAAAGTTATTTCAAAAGGTCCGTCTCGACGCAAGAAGTGCGTCGCCGCAAACGGCTCGCAAATCGGAGTTACGGTTTGCGAGTTACGGGGGTTTAAAGAACCCCCGGAACAAACTGGCCGGACCACCGCAGCGTCGCCGGAAACAACCGCGCCGCCGCCGGACTCCGTCGCGCCGCCGCCGCCGCCACCGGAAACTGCCGCCGCGCCGCCTCCGGATTCCGCCATGGCCGCCGCCGGAAAACTTCCGGGAGCCACTGGGAGCACCCCGGTGCTCCAAATTCAGATCCGAAACATGTTTTGGAAAGCTCGGGACCCGAACTATACAACCCATATGAAAATTTAAAGAAAAACAACAAAAAAACGGGATCCGGGATTGTAAAACTCAAACCGCCTACCTCGCGGGCGAAACACCGACGTTCTGCCTCAGATCTGCGCTCCAGAGGTTCCGCTGCGCACTCCTGGAACGTCCGCCGTCGAATTCTGAGCTCGTGGGTGCTTCGTTTGCTCGATTCGGCGGAGTGGCGGCGAAGAACAGCGAAGAACGACGAAAAACGATAAAGGGGGGGGGGGGCTGATATTTATATCAGCGGCCCGCCGGCGCCAAACCCGCCTCGGACCCGACACCCGATGCGAACAAAAGAAAGGTCACCCCTAGGGTAAACGCGCCGTTCTGAACGCAACGGCGGTCTCAGATTTTCCATCCGAGACTCCGTTCAGAAATTATTTGAGCCGACGCTCGCACACTAACTTGCTACTTATTTACGGAAACGCCCCTGGTGGCGTTTCTCACCGCAGGCCCGCGCCCGCAAAGTTTACACCCCGCCTAGGGTAAACGGCACGTTCCGGACGCAACCGTGCCCTCAGATTCCCGTTCTGAGCTACCGTTTAGGAGATATCTCACCCCCGCCACGTGCATAGTATAAAAATACTTAATATTTTTATAAAATTAATTCCGGGCACACCGGGCCTCGGAATCGCACGCCGTCTTCGCGCCTAGCACTGGAATTATTCGTAGAAATATTCCAAAGTCTGACAGGGCCAAAAACTCGAGTCGCTACAATATTATTATTTTAAAGTGATATTGATTCTGAAATAGTATACATACACTCCAATACAATCCCACGATCATGAGAACAATATCATCGCTAGGGCGTACGTACGGACTACCGTCTCCACGACGCGATGAGATTCATTCTCCACTTTAAACCATTCATGAATGATTATAAAGTATATATAATAATTAATAATGAAATATATTACATAACAATGATACTGGATTTATGTGTATATATCTGAATGTCATCTACTTAATTCCGTTCAACTCAATAAGGAAACGAAAACAACGTTCATGTGTACGTACGACCTACCGTCTCCATGAACGGTGTATTTCTTTCCATTTACTGATTTATTATATATATGTATATTCTGAATATATATATATATAGATATATAAATCATGTTTTATGTTCTGGAATTATGTAATCATGATCTAAGTAATCATATGAATAATTACAAGTCAAAACACGGACGACAAATGAAACAATTTTACCCAAAACGCTCTTTAACATGGAATTTACAAAAGAACGGGTAATATAAAGTCATAAGTGAACCTTATATGATATCATAACAATGAATATGATTCTGTAATAAGTCAATGACATTATTTAAATCATTATACAGGTGGTTCAGACACTTACGAAGCAAATCAGACCTAAGGTAAGGGAAATATCACAATCTCCTTTTTATCCGAGATTGTTTATACTTTGGTATTTACTGGGGTGTATTTTATCATCCACATCCATGTTTCCTATATATGTAATATTCATATCCTTCTACAATAGTTTATATCCAATTTTACCCTTCGGTGAGTATTTAGTAAAAGATATGAAAGGAATCTTTTGTCGTTTTTCGTACGAGGTACTTTTTTGACTTTTCTGACAAAAGTACGAAGAATGTTTTTTTAACTTATACGGCATGAATGGATTTTTAAAACATTATTTCTAAGAAGATTCCTTTACATGTTTTCATGTTTATTTTTAATCAACTTCTTTTAGTTTAAAATTGTATGACATGTTAAGAAATGAAAAAATGTTTTTGAAGAAGAAAAGATATTTTCCTCAAGAATGGAGTTCAAGTGTTTTATCAAAATTATTTTCCATCTAAGATAATAAAGGGTTCTGTTTTTATCCCTATTATTAAATTGATTTGATTATGTTGTGATGGAATTATTTTTATGAATTTCTTTATCTTATATGAATAGTTTTTATGATGTCATGATGTTTAAGATTCCCATTTGTATTACATGGGTTATACAATGATGTATGATTTATGATTTTGTGGCACACATAAGAATGGTATCATTATGAGATGGGTGGGACCTATATCGCCCTCCAATGCATTGGGTAAAGATTTTATATCTCATGAGATAGACATGGCTGGAATGGTAGGTTATACCGGTTCAGTGAAACAGGACTGAAACGAGGGTTACTCGATTCAGAAATGGACTTTGTCCACTAAGATAGTCTTGGCAATGAGTCTTGACTAATAAGATATGATTCTCTATGATTATGTGTGTATGCCACAAAGTTTCAGGTTTTAAGTTATGATTATTGTGATTACATTTCACTACCATGATTTATCCCATGTTATGAAATTATGCTATCTTTTGCAGGTTAATATTTCCAAAATGTTATGTTCTTTTGAATATGATGTGATTGATATTTCTTTTGTTTACCCTTACTGAGCATATGAGCTCACCCTTTTATGTTTTCTTTTCCCCAGGATATAAAGAACGGTTTTAGGTAAAAAAAAGGGAAGATCTTTATGGGAGATGTTGAAGATCTTTCATCACGATTAGAAGATTATATTCTGAGTTTCCAAAGACACTAAACTATTACGGTCCTTGTGTGTGTGTTTTTTTTATGTACTATGTATTCCGAAAAAATAATTTAATGTCCATGTACGTCAAGATACGGGTCTCTATAGTTGGTATCAGAGGAAAGGTTTAGTCAAACTTTGGAAACTAGGATGCGAAAGCGTTAGTGAGATCCCTAGAGATATTTCTAAGGTATGTCTAGGGATGTCCGTAAGGATAAGTATACGTATAAGATACAGTCCTAGAACTACGGTAACGATCATAGAATTTAACCTAAGAAGTTAGATATTGAGGATACCCCCCCTTTATAATGATTGTTTTCACTAGCATTATTTTTGTCTCTCACAAGATTCTTTTTGTGTTTTAGTTAATGGAGGGAACCAGAAGGAATTCGGTTAACATTGAATCCAATGGAAAAATTGGTGACTATGAGCAACAAAATTGTGTAATTCCTAGAGAGAAAGATATTGTGATTATGTCGAATCAGTCATCGCGATATATGATTAACAAGGTGAAATTTAGTGGTATGCCTAATTCATCAAAGAAGAAGAAGATAAACTATTATGCATGTTCGCATGTTGAGGAGTATAAAGAGAGGAAGATTGAGATTTCTAAAGAAGGGAAGAAGAACCTTGAGGAATACCTCATATGGAGGGACCGATGTTATCTGTGTGGAGAAAAGGGTCATAGAGTGACAGACGGTTATGGAGTTCAATGTCTTATTTGTGGAGAACATGGGCATTACCCAACTCGATTCCCTGACTTAAAAGTTACTTCTAAATCAAGGAAGGACTTATTACAGGACAATCATTGAAGTGGATGGACTGAAGTGTTTATGTATTGGTATTCAAGAATAATGTTGTTGAGGTACTTTTATGGTGTATTGAAATATTTATGTATTGGTCTATTGTGGTTTTCAATAATTTTAAGGTACCGGTAACCATGAAAAGTGATTCAAATATTTTGGAAATTAGATGATATGCACATAATAAAGGGATAAGGAGAAAATGAAATGTTTGACAGTATTCATGAGCTCATGATTGATATAAGGACTAAGTGATATCTTGGTTTGAGGATATAGAATTTTGAGGATTTTGGTATGTGGAAAGTGTTAAATTTTAACTGCATTCATGTTTTCACTAAGGTTTAATGGGTATTCATTCTTCAAGAGAATACATGATTAAAGTATTCACATATTTGTAATTTGACCAACAAGATATATCTTATGATATATGGGGGATAAATGATGGCATTCACGTGATCCTTTTCTTTATACTATGAGCTTGGAACGAAGTATTTTAGATAAGCCTAAAGATTGGAATGGATTATGTTGGACATAAGTTAGTATTGTTTAAGGACAAATTTTTTTTGATATTGTTGATGGGATGTTATAGTAATATAGCTTTAGAAAAAGGACAACCTGCAGGATGGGTGACAGCCCATCGCGTCGGACAAGGCCGTGGGAATCGAACCCACAACCGAAGTGAGACTGGCCTTTATCTCCTACCACTGGCCTACAAGAAGTCCCTGTTTAGTAGAAACTAGTTTTATTTTATTAAGCGGTATGATATATGAAGTATAAGTTCATTTTTGGAACTATATACGATTGACCATAAGATGGACTTATAACTTTTGCTAACCTTTTGTTTCAAAGAGATGGAATTACCCATCATTTTATCACATGATCTGCTAACACATCAGGAATGACAAATTCAACTTCATTTCTTTAAGAGATGAAGTGGAAATTGTCCAAAGAACAACAAATGGTGAGACTATACCAAAATCACGAAAGTATTTCTTCTAATTCCAATTTCATCAACTTTAGGGAAATGATATTGAAAACCGAAAATGTTGTCTTAGTGCTCTTATATCTGATGAATCAGATGGTACCTTAGATCGTCACTAATTTATGGCTTCGTGATTGCTGGATTTTCTATGGCCATGTTCTCTACCACTCTCCATCAGAACACGATGGTTAGATTTCTCTTCCATATCCATATTTTCACCTATGTGGAAACCCAGTGATTAGTTTATTTGGGTAACCATTACGTTTCATAATTTTGTTCTTAAATATTGGTTTTGATATTCCTTTTTACGATGTGGGTTTCTATTAAAGAAACTTTTGAATAGTAAACCATTTATAACACCGACGAATTTCGAGGGCGAAATTCATTTTAAGGGGGGTAGAATGTAACACCCCGAGATTTTATGAAAAATATTCTTTTTAATTTCATTAATGTCTTGTGTTATACGCTACACCAAAAGGAGCTTTCACAACACACATCTCTGCCCTGGCTTGAATTACACGCAATCGCGACCTTCCACGATACTGTTTGTTGTACGCAACACCAAGTTTCTCTAAACAACGATATGCTATTAAAATATTATTAAAAATAGCCGTTATGAATAGTAATAACCACTTTTTGAAATTTTGTAAATTTTCTTTTTCAAAATGGAATTAATTTTTGGATTCGGAATATCGAAATTATCTTAGGGTGAAATTTTGGTGATTTTCGGAAAACTTTCATATTTTGATGAATAGTGAAAATTACTAAATTTTAATTAAAAACAAAATTTTCAATTGAAATAATTAATAGTGATAAATTATTAATTTGAGTGGTTTTAAAGTATATTTAGAATATATTTTTACAATTTAATATAATGTTGGTCATTGGATGAAATTTCACATTTAAACCAGTTATAAATAAGTGTCAATCTTTTGATAGTTATTATCTCTTAAAAACACGCCTTTTATTTTGACGATGGGAATTAATTTTTAAATTAATTAATTCAACTGATATGTTTTGAATTTTGTAAAATAGAAATCATTTTTGAGTTCATAATATCAAATATAACTTAGGCCAAATTTTTTGCATTTTTATGAAAACTTTCAATTTTTGATGAATAGTGAAACCACTAAGTGGTAGTTAAAAAACTGATTTTTTCAAAAAACTTAATTTTACCGCTTCTGTGAGTGGAATTTCAAAAATCCGAGAGACACGGTTGATTTCAGTAAGTAAAATGTGGTTCAATGAGATGAAAATAATTTTTTTTGTGAATAGTAACTTTTTACTTTTTTTACCACGGTTAAAAGTAAATAGGGTAATTAAGGGTAGAAATGATATTATTATTATTACCCTAAAACATGTACTAATTATATTGGAAAAGTTTAATTCGACCAAAAACAAACTTAGGAATAAAATATGACCATTTAGGCCCACTTGGATTAGATTAGGCGATTTATTATTAATTTATTTAAAGAAGGGTTAAAAGAGTTAAAATCAAAATTTATTAACTAAAAAATTTTTAATATAGGGTTATACATAAGATAATTTCTATTTTAAATATTCATTAAAAAGATAAGAAGATTTCCTACATAATGGTATTTTATTTGTAATTTTTAGACATCAAATAATTTAATTTATTTATGACACAAAGATGATGCAGTGATTATCTTATTAATGAAATATTGACATAATTGATGTTATAAATACCCAAAAAATATAATTTGAGACTTTTTATGAATTCCACTAATTTTATTGGTTAATATGCCATGTTAGTATTGATTTAATTAACTTTTTTCGAACTTATAATTCTGTTATGATTTTCACAAAAATCAATTATTAAATAGTGTCAAAATTGACATAAAATAGTTTTTTAAAAAAATATTATATTATTAATTTCTATTTTATTCCTAAAAATCTAATGTTAGGCCAAATGACTTAGATAAGGTTATATATATTAATAATAAACAATTTTCGGATCGTTTGTCTTCTTATAGTAAGTTTATTAACCTTATAGTGTAAGAACACAAGAAGACACGGTAAAAGTAAAATTATTTAACTTATTGTTAAATCTAAATGATAAGGTTAAAATAGGAACCTAAAATTGTCTAAATTCTATTGGATGATAGGATTTCGACTCATACCCACCTTAGCCTCAAAATAAATCAATTTGGAGCTATTTAAAACCGAACTTGACTTTATAACAAAATAATATTTTTAGTTATTCCAAAGGCGCCCCTCTCCTCCCTTATAAAAGGGCACCTCCTCCCTCTCTTCCTCACACAACTTTGAGCCTTCAAGATCGGCCAACACCTGCCAAATTCTCTTCTCCAATTCCCTAGAAACATCCTAGAGGTTCTGGTGTTCTTCAAAGACCAATTTTAGTGCCCTAAGAGGAGGTCTCAAAGAGGCGCTTCAAAGAAGAGGTAATTTCCGTTACCGATTCTTTCACCTTTATTTCTTCTTCCACTTCTTCTTCTGAGGTTGTTTCACTATGAAGTAATAAAATCAGTATCACTCATATACTGATATGTTATTATAACTATGAAACAACCCTATTTCACCATCTATCCATCCTACGGAAAACGAAATCACCGCGCGTGCGTACGTACGGAATACCGTCTCCACGCCATGGTGAAATCTATTTTCCACCACCACCTTACTTGGATGGGTATAATGGTGTAAATAATAAATCTATATTATTATTTTAAATTTATATTGATTCTGAAATATTATACATACACTCCAATACAGTCCCACGATCATGAGAACGATATCATCGCTCGTGCGTACGTACGGACTACCGTCTCCACGACGCAATGAGATTCATTCTCCACTTTAAACCATTCATGAATGATTATAAAGTATATATAAATTAGTAATAATGAAATATATTACATAAAAATGATACTGGATTTATGTGTATATATATGAATGTCATATACTTAATTCCATTCAACTCAATAAGGAAACAAAAACATTGTTCATGCGTATGTACGACCTACCGTCTCCATGAACGGTGTATTTCTTTCCATTTACTGATTTATTATATATATGTATATTCTGAATATATATATATATATCATGTTTTATGTTCTGGAATTAAGTAACCATGATCTAAGTAATCATAATAATAATTACAAGTCAAAACACGGATGACAAATGAAACAATTTTACCCAAAACGCTCTTTAACATGGAATTTACAAAAGAACGGGTAATATAAAGTCATAAGTGAACCATATATGATATCATAACAATGAATATGATTCTGTAATAAGTCAATGACATTATTTAAATCATTATACAGGAGGTTCGGACACTTACGAATCAAATCAGACGTAAGGTAAGGGAAATATCACAATCTCATTTTTATCCGAGATTGTTTATACTTTGGTATTTACTGGGGTGTATTTTATCATCCACATCCATGTTTCCTCAATATGTAATATTTATATCCTTATACAATAGTTTATATCTAATTTTACCCGTCGGTGAGTTTTTTGTAAAAGATATGAAAGGAATCTTTTGTCGTTCTTCGTACGAGGTACTTTTTTTACTTTTCCGAAAAAAGTACGAAGAATGTTTTTTTAACTTATACGGCATGAATGGATTTTTAAAACATTATTTCTAAGAATATTCCTTTACATGTTTTCAAGTTTATTTTTAATCAACTTATTTTAGTTTAAAATTGTATGACATGTTAAAAAGGAAAAAATGTTTTTGAAGAAGAAAGGATATTTTCTTTAAGAATGGAGTTCAAGTGTTTTATCAAAATTGTTTTCCATCTAAGATAATAAAGGGTTCTGTTTTTATCCCTATTATTACATTGATTTGATTATGTTGTGATGGAATTAGTTTTATGAATTCCTTTATCTTATATGAATTGTTTTTATGATGTCATGATGTTTAAGATTCCCATTTGTATTACATGGGTTATACAATGATGTATGATTTATGATTTTGTGGCACACATAAGAATGGTATCATTATGAGATGGGTGGGACCTATATCTCCCTCCAATTCATTGGGTAAAGATTGTATATCTCATGAGATAGACATGACTGGAATGGTTGGTTATACCGGTTCAGTGAAACAGGACTGAAACGAGGGTTACTCGATTCAGAAATGGACTTTGTCAACTAAGATAGTCTTGGCAATGAGTCTTGACTAATAAGATATGATTCTCTATGATTATGTGTGTATGCCACAAAGTTTCAGGTTTTAAGTTATGATTATTGTGATTACATTTCACTGCCATGATTTATCCCATGTTATGAAATTATGCGCTCTTTTGCAGGTTAAGATTTCTAAAATGTTATGTTCTTTTGAATATGATGTGATTGATATTTCTTTTGTTTACCCTTACTGAGCATTTGAGCTCACCCTTTTATGTTTTCTTTTCCCCAGGATATAAAGAAAGGTTTTAGGTAAAAAAAGGGAAGATCTTTATGGGAGATGTTGAAGATCTTTCATCACGATTAGAAGATTATATTACGAGTTTCCAAAGACACTAAACTATTACGGTCCTTGTGTGTGTGTTTTTGTTATGTACTAAGTATTCCGCAAAAGTAATGTAATGTCCATGTACGTCAAGATATGGGTCTCTACAGTTGGTATCAGAGGAAAGGTTTAGTGAACCTTTGGAAACTAGGATGCGAAATCGTTAGTGAGATCCCTAGAGATATTTCTAAGGTATGTCTAGGGATGTCCCTAAGGATAAGTATACGTATAAGATACAGTCCTAGAACTACGGTAACGATCATAGAATTTAACCTAAGAAGTTAGATATTGAGGATACTCCCCCTTTATAATGATTGTTTTCACTAGCATGATTTTTGCCTCTCACAAGATTCTTTTTGTGTTTTAGTTAATGGAGGGAACCAGAAGGAATTCGGTTAACATTGAATCCAATGGACAAATTGGTGACTATGAGCAACAAAATTGTGTAATTCCTAGAGAGAAAGATATTGTGATTATGCCGAATCTATCATCGCGATATATGATTAACAAGGTAGAATTTAGTGGTATGCCTAATTCATCAAAGAAGAGGAAGATAAACTATTATGCATGTTCGCATGTTGAGGAGTATAAAGAAAGAAAGATTGAGATTTCTAAAGAAGGGAAGAAGAGCCTTGAGGAATACCTCATATGGAGGGGCCGATGTTATCTGTGTGGAGAAAAGGGTCATAGAGTGACAGACTGTTATGGAGTTCAATGTCTTATTTGTGGAGAACATGGGCATTACCCAACTCGATGCCCTGATCTAAAAAGTTACTTCTAAATCAAGGAAGGACTTATTCCAGGACAATCATTGAAGTAGATGGACTAAAGTGTTTATGTATTGGTATTCAAGAATAATGTTGTTGAGGTGCTTTTATGGTGTATTGAAATATTTATGTATTGGTCTATTGTGGTTTTCAATAATTTTAAGGTACCGGTAACCATGAAAAGTGATTCAAATATTTTGGAAAGTATATGATATGCGCCTAATGAAGGGATAAGGAGAAAATGAAATGTTTGACAGTATTCATGAGCTCATGATTGATATAAGGACTAAGTGATATCACGGTTTGAGGATATAGAATTTTGAGGATTTTGGTATGTGGAAAGTGTTAACTTTTAACTGCATTCATGTTTTCACAATGCTTTAATGGGTATTCATTCTTCAAGAGAATACATGATTAAGGTATTCACATATTTGTAATTTGACCAACAAGATATATCATATGATATATGGGGGATAAATGATGGCATTCACGTGATCATTTTCTTTATACTATGAGCTTGGACCGAAGTATTTTAGATAAGCCTAAAGATTGGAATGGATTCTGTTGGACATAAGTTAGTATTGTTTAAGGATAAAACTTTTTCCATATTGTTGATGGGATGTTATAGTAATATAGCTTTAGAAAAAGGACAACCTGCAGGATGGGTGACAGCCCATCGCGTCGGACAAGGCCGTGGGAATCGAACCCACAACCGAAGTGCGACTGGCCTTTATCGCCTACCACTGGCCTACAGGAAGTCCCTATTTAGTATAAACTAGTTTTATTTTATTAAGCGGTATGATATATGAAGTATAAGTTCATTTTTGGAACCATATACGATTAACCATAAGATGGACTTATAACTTTTGCTAGCCTTTTGTTTCAAAGAGATGGAATGACCCATCATTCTATCACATGATCTGCTAACACATCACGAATGACAAATTCAACTTCATTTCTTTAAGAGATGAAGTGGAAATTGTCCAAAGAACGACAAACGGTGAGACTATACCAAAATCACGAAAGTATTTCTTCTAATTCGAATTTCATCAACTTTTGGGAAATGATATTGAATACCAAAAATGTTGTCTTAGTGCTCTTATATCTGATGAATCAGATAGTACCTTAGATCGTCACAAATTTATGTCTTTGTGATTACTGGATTTTCTATACCCATGTTCTCTACCACTCTCCATCAGAACATGATGATTAGATTTCTCTTCCATATCCATATTTTCACCTATGTGGAAACCCAGTGATTAGTTTATTTGGGTAACTGTTACGTTTCATAATTTTGTTCTTAAATATTGGTTTTGGTATTCCTTTTTACGATGTGGGTTTCTATTAAAGAAACTTTCGAATAGTAAACCATTTATAACACCGACGAATTTTGAGGGCGAAATTCATTTTAAGGGGGGTAGAATGTAACACCTCGAGATTTTATGAAAAATATTCTTTTTAATTTCATTAATGTCTTGTGTTATATGCTACACCAAAAGGAGCTTTCACAACACACATCTCTGACCTGGCTTGAATTACACGCAATCGTGACCTTCCACGATAGCGTGTGTTGTACGCAACACCAAGTTTCGCAAAACAACGATATGCTATTAAAATATTATTAAAAATAGCCTTTATGAATAGTAATAACCACTTTTTGAAATTTTGTAAATTTTATTTTTCAAAATGGATTTCATTTTTGGATTCGGAATATCGAAATTAGATTAGGGTGAAATTTTGGTGATTTTCGGATAACTTTCATATTTTGATGAATAGTGAAAATTACTAAATTTTAATTAAAAACAACTTTTTCAATCGAAATAATTAGTAGTGATAAATTATTAATTTGAGTGGTTTTAAAGTATATTTAGAAAATATTTTTACAATTTAATATAATGTTGGTCATTGGATGTAATATCACATTTAAACCAGTTATAAACAAGTGTCAATCTTTTAATAGTTATTATCTATTAAAAACACGCCTTTTGTTTTGACAATGGGAATTAATTTTTAAATTAATTAATTCAACTGATATGTTTTGAATTTGGTAAAATAGAAATCATTTTTGAGTTCATAATATCAAATATAACTTAGGCCTAATTTTTGACATTTTTCTGAAAACTTTCAATTTTTGATGAATAGTGAAACCACTATGTGGTAGTTAAAAAACTGAATTTTTCATAAAACTTAATTTTACCGCTTCTGTGAGTGAAATTTCAAAAATCTGAGAGACACGGTTGATGTCAGTAAGTAAAATGTGGTTCAATGAGATGAAAATAATTTTTTGGTGAATAGTAACTTTTTACTTTTTTTTACCACTGTTAAAAGTAAATAGGGTAATTAAGGGTATAAATGATATTATTATTTCCCTAAAAAAAGTCCTAATTCTATTGGACAAATGTAATTCGACCACAAACAATCTTAGGAATAAAATATGACCATTTAGGCCCACTTGGATTAGATTAGGACATTTATTATTAATTTATTTAAAGAAGGGTTAAAAGAGTTAAAATCAATGTTTATTAACTAAAACATTTTTAATATAGGGTTATACATAAGATAAATTCGATTTTAAATATTCATTAGAAATCTAAAAATATTTCCTACATAATGGTATTTTCTTTGTAATTTTTAGATATCAAATAGTTTAATTTATTTATGACACAAAGATGATGCATTTATTATCTTATTAATGAAATATTGACATAATTGATGTTATAAATACCCAAATAAATATAATTTTAGACTTTTTATGAATTCCACTAATTTTACAGGTTAATATGCCATGTTAGTATTGATTTAATTAACTTTTTTAGAACTTATCATTCTGTTATGATTTTCACAAAAATCAATTACTAAATAGTGTCAAAATTGACATAAAATAGTTTTTAAAACAAATATTATATTATTATTTGTTATTTTATTCCTAAAAATCTAAGGTTCGGCCAAATGACTTAGATAAGGTTATATATATTAATAATAAAAAATTTGGGGTTCGTTTGGCTTCTTATAGTAAGTTTATTAACCTTATAGTGTAAGAACACAAGAAGACAGGGTAAAAGTAAAATTATTTAACTTAATGTTAAATCTAAATGATAAGGTTAAAATAGGAACCTAAAATTGTCTAAATTATATTGGATGAGATTATTGCGACCCATCCCCACCTTAGCCTCAAAATAAATCAATTTGGAGCTATTTAAAACCGAACTTGAATTTATAATAAAATAATATTTTTAGTTATTCCAAAGGTGCCCCTCTCCTCCCTTATAAAAGGGCACCTCCTCCCTCTCTTCCTCACACAACTTTGAGCCTTCAAGCTCGGCCAAACCCTGCAAAATTATCTTCTCCAATTCCCTAGCAACATCATAGTGCTTCTGGTCTTCCTCAAAGACCAATTTTAGTGCCCTAAGAAAAGGTCTCAAAGAGGCGCTTCAAAGAAGAGGTAATTTCCGGCTACCAATTCTTTCACCTTTATTTCTTCTTCCACTTCTTCTTCTTAGGTTGTTTAATTATGATGTAATAACATCAGTATCACTCATATACTGATATGTTATTTTAAGTATGAAACAACCCTATTTCACCATCTATCCATCCTACGGAAAATGAAATCACCGCGCGGGCGTACGTACGGAATACCGTCTCCACGCCGTGGTGAAATCTATTTTCCACCACCACCTTACTTGGATGGGTATAATGGTGTAAATAATAACTATGTATTATTATTTTAAAGTTATATTGATTCTGAAATAGTATAAATACACTCCAATACAGTCCCACGATCATGAGAACGATATCATCGCTCGTGCGTACGTACGGACTACCGTCTCCACGACGCGATGAGATTCATTCTCCACTTTAAACCATTCATGAATGATTATAAAGTATATATAATAAGTAATAATTAAATATATTATATAACAATGATACTGGATTTATGTGTATATATATGAATGTCATCTACTTAATTCCGTTCAACTCAATAAGGAAACGAAAACAGCGTTCATGCGTACGTATGGCCTACCGTCTCCATGAACGGTGTATTTCTTTCCATTTACTGATTTATTATATATAAGTATATTCTGAATATATTTATATATATATATAAATCATTTTTTATGTTCTGGAATTAAGTAATCATGATCTAAGTAATCATATTAATAATTATAAGTCAAAACATGGACGACAAATGAAACAATTTTACCCAAAACGCTCTTTAACATGGAATATACAAAAGAACAGGTAATATAAAGTCATAAGTGAACCATATATGATATCATAACAATGAATATGATTCTTTAATAATTCAGTGACATTATTTAAATCATTATACAGGAGTTTCGGACACTTATGAAGCAAATCAGACCTAAGGTAAGGGAAATATCAAAATCTCATTTTTATCCGAGATTGTTTATATTTTGGTATTTACTGGGGTGTATTTTATCATCCACATCCATGTTTCCTCAATATGTAATATTTATATCCTTCTAAAATAGTTTATATCCAATTTTACCCTCCGGTGAGTTTTTTGACTTTTCTGAGAAAAGTACGAAGAATGTTTTTTTTTAACTTATACGGCATGAATGGATTTTTAAAAAATTATTTCTAAGAAGATTCCTTCACATGTTTTCAAGTTTATTTTTAATCAACTTCTTTTAGTTTAAAATTGTATGACATGTTAAGAAAGGAAAAAATGTTTTTGAAGAAGAAAGGATAATTTCCTCAAGAATGGAGTTCAAGTGTTTTATCAAAAATTATTTTCCATCTAAGATAATAAAGGGTTATATTTTTATCCCTATTATTACATTGATTTGATTATGTTGTGATGGAATTATTTTTATGAATTCCTTTATCTTATATGAATTGTTTTTATGATGTCATGATGTTTAAGATTCCCATTTGTATTACATGGGTTATACAATGATGTATGATTTATGATTTTGTGGCACACATAAGAATGGTATCATTATGAGATGGGTGGGACCTATATCTCCCTCCAATTCATTGGGTAAAGATTTTATATCTCATGAGATAGACATGGCTGGAATGGTAGGTTATACCGGTTCAGTGAAACAGAACTGAAACGAGAGTTAATCGATTCAGAAATGGACTTTGTCCACTAAGATAGTCTTGGAAATGAGTCTTGACTAATAAGATATGATTCTATATGATTATGTGTGTATGCCACAATGTTTCAGGTTTTAAGTTATGATTATTGTGATTACATTTCACTGCCATGATTTATCCCATGTTATGAAATTTTTCTCTCTTTTGCAGGTAAAGATTTCCAAAATGTTATGTTATTTTGAATATGATGTGATTGATATTTCTTTTTTTACCCTTACTGAGAATTTGAGTTCACCCTTTTATGTTTTCTTTTCCCCAGGATATAAAGAAAGGTTTTAGGTAAAAAAAAGGGAAGATATTTGTGGGAGATCTTGAAGATCTTTCATCATGATTAGAAGATTATATTGCGAGTTTCAAAAGACACTAAACTATTATGGTCCTTGTGTGTGTGTTTTTGTTATGTACTAAGTATTCCGCAAAAGTAATGTAATGTCCATGTACGTCAAGATACGGGTCTCTACAATATACACTCTTATCAATGTTGAACAAATAAAAATAAAAAATATATAACCAGTAAATAAACCACGCTTATATTAAACGATGACAAAAAAATGAAAAAAATGCAATACCCCAAACTAATACGTAGATATAACATGCCATGTACATGTCATGTGTCCATATTAAAACACCAAAAAACGGATAGTGACAACTACTAATATGATCCTGAATATTGACTAGTTCCCTCATATATACTTCATCAATATCATCCTTCTAACATAGGTCCACTTCCCTTAACATGTCATAGAACAAGGAAATGCCTCCTGGTACTTACCAACCAACTGATGTATAGTCTGAGTTCCACTCATTAGGTGAAAAACTGAAGTGTCTAAATCAATATTCATCCAATAATACCATAAGTAGTTTTATTACGAATAAAATAAAATAAATAAAGTAAAAACATTACATTTATTTAATTAATATTTTTTTATCCGCATATCATTCAGGTTCATGATGACACCAAAACTCTCTATACCTGCTTATCCCTCTGTCATAGTCTGAAAGATATCAAATAATAAATTAAAAATTCATTATAAATTTATTTTTATTATTATCTATTTCATTTAAATTAATTAAAATAGACAATTAGAACCATAGGACAATAACAATATTTGGGACATATATTGACCTTCATGGAAATTGGGGGGGGGGGAGGTTGAAGTGGAGTTATGTAACCCACAACACTATATCAACTAATCAAAGAAGTGGGATTTTGAGGTAGTAGTCTATGTCCCACACTCAATTATCCAATAATCACACAAGTTGTCTTATAAAGAAATAGATTGTTTTATAGAATCATTTATCAAACAATCACACAAGTGAGATATTGAAGTAGTATTATGTGTCCCGCACTCATATTCATAGTGGTTTTTTGACACAGCAGACCAGGTCCCGCATATTTTTATCAATTTATCACTTGGGTATATTGATGGATCATACCATTTCCAACACACTTATATAACATGTATCACAATATAAGATATATCACACCAATCAATGTTATTAAATGTTAACCCTTTCATCGTGCATTGTCATAAACATCTTCTATTTAAATTTATCAAATAGTAATGATTCTAGAATTTAATTTTCATGGAATATATAAAAAACCACCATTAAAACATTTATTAAAATTTCAATTAATATCACATAAACCCATTAATGGAAAAGTAAAACATCCCAAATTTTTATAGGAAATAAATTCATAATTACAGTAATTAGACAACATAAAATCCGAACTAATTAATTAAATTAAAATTTTATTAATCAATAAATTCTACAATTGTAACAATATATTTATTTATTACTCAACAAATTCCAATACAAACAATATAATATCACATTATTTAATTATCCAATTATTTAATCAAATACTATGTCTTGCAGAATCAGAATATTCAATTAATTAATTCAAAAATTAATTAATCCAATTCCAATATCACAAAATCCCATTAATTAATTAAAATATTTATCAAAAAAATTCCACCAATTTCATAATAAAAAAATTTAATTACATTATTCAGTAATTAATTAATCAAATTTCAAAATACCATAAATTAATAAATCATCTAATTTACTCATTTCATTATTCAAATCCCAAACATCAATTGTAATTTTACAAATGATTGTAATAAATTCAAATAATGGATATGGGAATTGAATTTAATCATCCAATAGAAAAGTGTTGATGAGTGATTTCCCAATGGGAATTATCCAAATCAAAATAGAAATATCAAAAAGACAAATAAGATAGAGATTTAGAATCAAATCCTAGAAAAAAGATAAAATTGATCATGATCCATTAAACCTATACAATGATATAAAACCAATAGGGAAAATACCTTCAAATTATTTGAGAAGAATTAAAATGTGGGAGGAAACCATATTGGATAAGATTCACATACCGAGAGAGGTGTGGATCTTCTATCAGGGGATAAAATTGACAAGAATGGAGGTTGGAATGTTTTAGAATATATCTTTGAGCCTCAAAAAAAGTTAATTCATTTTGGTCTGAGATATGGAATATTTTGGGTAAATTTTGTGGGTCTGGGTATTTTTAAATCTAATTATGGGATAAATAAAACTATGTTCATGGTTTCCTATTTTGTGATGTAATGACCCAAACTATTATGAATAAAATTCCCCTTTATATTTAATTAAATTTATTATTATGTAATATGGTTATAGAATATACCTGAACAAATTATGTTTTATTATATATAATTGTATTTAAATATGTTGTAAGTGTCATTATATTTGATAATATATCCATTGAATAGTGATCAAATGGTTTGTATAATAATAGGGTTTTACAAAATCTAAATGACACAATGAAAAGATGTAATGTCCCTAGCCAAATGATTATACTCTTGGAAGAACATTTATTAGAGCATCCAAGGGAGATGGAATTACTCGGATTTTAGTTTGACCAATCCTAATGTGAGATCCAATAACTGAATAATGAGAGAAATTGTTTACTAGAGAAGTTTAGTCTCATTGAGATCACAACCCAATACATGTTTTTTGAACCACTCGAAAAATTCCCACCATCGCATAAATAACCCATAGAGATTTTGACGGTATATTAAAGGGATATAAATATAGACACAATCAATATAAGTATGTGAATTATGTTTTATAGAATTATCATTTAATTTTCATCCTATTTTTATTACATTATAATTACTTTTATTTGGATATAATAAAACAAAAATAGCCTTTTGGGTAATTATCAATTTCAAATAATGAATTAATTTTCATGTATTAACATATTTTTAATATAAATTATATTTTAATAAAAGATTATTATTAAATTATATTTGGTAAATACAAATGATTATATAATTTTTTGAATTCATGTTTAATTTTTAATAGGGTTTGAAAACTATTATTATAAAAAACCCCAACATAAATTAATAAATATTTATTTTATCTTATCAATGAAAATTATCATAATTATAATGTTATTAAGATAAAATAAATAATTTTTTCTAGAATCGGAGCTTTGAAAAGTTTCTAATTGTGAATTTTTCATTATTTTCCGATATAGTTATATCTACATGTAAAAACTAAAAATCAAAAAATTATACTTACTGTATTAGGACATCATAATGAACCAAAAGTGATGTCATAAGTACTATAAATGGTATACATGACCAAATATATATTTTCCAATTAAAATAATTTTATTTCAAATTTATTTTATTTATCTATAAAAATCCATTATGACTCATCTAAAACCATTTATATACATTATAGATTAAAAATAATTTCATTATGAGTATGACTCACCTCCACAAAATCAATGGAATTATTTTTTAATATTTGGAAATGGGCCTTATAATAAAATGATAACAACTCCCATATTTTAAAAAACATGGGGAAAAACATGATATAGTTAGTTGTTTTTTTATTTTAATATTTAGTGTCAAAAACCAAAATAATAATAAAATCCCCTGATTTTCATATATAACCCCATTGAAGATCTCAGTTTACATCACAATGACTCCTCAGAGAACGTCCATACTTATCACACCACTCTCTAATGTCCTCCTAAGGCAACCCCAATATCTCAATAATCCCTTCCTCAGAATTGGAGTCATACGCTACAATAATGGATCTTATACTCTCCTCTTTTTTTCAAGTAATTTTTAATTATGTCACAAAATTTCTTTTTTCTTATGTTTTAATATTTTTTTAAATTTTCCTCAATCTATCAATTTTTTCTATAAATCATGAGATATTCTATTCATTCTCATTAATCCTTCCATTTTCATTTATGTGAACATGTTACTATGCCAAAATTTGGTAAGGTATTCCCTCTTCATATTTCCTTTCAAACACATATTTTAAGTTATGTTGTTATGCTGCATAATTCTGACAATGATTATTCATTTCAAAAAAAATTTGAATATTGTACCAATTTTATATCCATAGTGTTCTCCTTTATACACATATAGGCTTGATTATGGACTTACAAGTTTGTATTCCACCTTGATTTTATCGCAGAATAAATTCTTATGATGAATGAATTCATATTAAATGATATATATGGAACACATAAGAATTATATTGAAATGAATGTGAATGGTGTGCCAATAATTATATATCAATCTAATACATTTGGTAATATATAGTATCATGATATGTAATTTTTTGATATTGAGTGAACCTGATTCCTTTATTGGACTTTCCCATAATGAAGTTATCTCTAATTTATCCTTGACCGTTGTTTATGATGTTGTGTTTTAGGTTTTTTCCACATTTCCCATGTCATTATTATCCATCTAATTCAATCCTTATTATTCATGTTCCTTTTAGGCCCCAATATTATTCTTATTTACTGAAATATATTATCTTATAAACTTTACACCATGTTGTATCCTTATTGGGCTATATAGGTCACTCATTTCTTATGGTCGTCACCAGGATATCCCATACAATTTTAAAAGGCCATTTACTTTTAGGAGAATGTTAATAGTTTTTTAAAAAATATTTTCTTATTCCTCGTTTGAGATGTTATGAAATGTTTATAATTCCTAAATTCACTCAAAATTTGTAACACCCCAAGATTCTATGGAATGCTTCTCTTGGAATAATACAATAGCATGTGGTGTACGCAACTTTGAGTTCTAACACGCCACAAAAAGTAAACTAGCCATTATGGATAGTAATAACCACTTTTTGAAATTTTATAAATTTTATATTTCAAAATGGACTTCATTATTGGATTCGGAATATCGAAATTATCTTAGGGTAAAATTATGGCACTTTTCTAATAACTATCATATTTAGATGCATAGTGAAAATTACTAAATTTTAATTAAAAATAAATTTTTTTTAATCGAAATAATTAATAGTGATAAATTATGCATTTTAATGGTTTGGAAGTATAATTAGATTATATTTTTATCATTTAATAAAATTTAGTTCATTATTAGTAATTTCACATTTAAATTTGACATACACAAATGTCAATCTTTTGATAGTTATTATTTCATAAAAACACAATTTTTTGTATTGATAACAGGAATTAATTTTAAATTAATTCCTTCCACTTGTGTGTTTTTAATTTATAAAAATGGTAGGAGGTACAAATTTTGTATATATTTAACCTTTATTTTTAGACATTTTGATTAATTACATCGGTAAATATTTTATTTACCATGGTTAAAGGGTAAATCCGGTAAATAAGGGTAAAACAATAATATTATAACAGTATTAAATTACTCTAACACATGCACTAATCCTATTGGATGATAAATTTCCAACCATGGGCATATGTGGGTCTATTTTATGATTCCATGGAGCCACATGTATGTGATAATGACACATTATATTAATTAAGTTAATGTAAATACAAAAATGACATAATCTTATATCTTTTAGTAAAACAATTTTTTACATTGGGTTATACTTGTTATCACTTCGACCATAAATATTCATTAGAAATATGAAAATATTTCCTACATAATGGTATATTATTTATAATTTTTAGTCATTTAATAATTAAATTTATTTGTGACACAATGATGATGCAGTATTTTCCTTATTAATGAAAAAATCAAATAAACAATATGATAAATGTTACAATAAATATAATTTCAATGTTTTTTTTGAAATCCACTACTTTTATAGGTTATAATTACATGTTATAATTGATTAAATGAATTTATTTTTAATTAATAATGTTTTTAGGACTTTAACAAAAATAAATTATTAAATAGTGTCAAAAATCACATAAAGGAGTTTTTAAAAGAAATATTATATTATTAATTGATATAATATTACTAAAAGTCTAATGATCGGCCAATGGACTTATATAATAATAGTTTTATCATTAAGTAACCACATGGGGTTCTCTTGGAAGTATATAGTATGTTTATTAACCATATAATATAAAAATACAACGAGACATGGTAAATTCCAAACTATTTAACTAAGAGTTAAATATTGAAGATAAAGTTAATATAGTGACCCAAACATGTATAAAACCTACTGTTTTAGTGGTTTGCGACCCATCCCCACCTTAGCCATTAAATAATCCACTTTGGATCCATTATAAACCAAAAATTATTTTATTATAAAATAATATTTCTAGCTTTTCCTAAGGGGCCCCTCACCCCTCTTATAAAAGATGACTCCCCTTCCCTCAAATTCACACCTTCATAGCATTTTTCCATGGCCAAAATCTACCCAAAAACCCTCTCAGCTAACCTCCCTTAATCCTATAGGCCTTTATTTAGTCATAAATCCATTCTATGGAGCCCTTTTTATCAAATAAAAAGGTAGAACCCGAAGAAGAGGGGGTTAACCTACCCTCCACCAAGGAAAAGTACAAGGTAAGGGTTAATTTCATAATCTCTTTATTATCAAAGGTTGTTTTCACATAAGTATCTACCGGTACCTCTATATCATCAACATCCATGTTTCATAAAAATTTATTCCAAAACATTTTTACTATTTTATAGACAATGGGTTAAAGTAATTTATACCCTTTTTTGACTTTTAATAAGATATTTATAAAGGAATCTTTCCATCATTTTCCAAACAAGGTCCCTTTTAACCTTTTCGACAAAATTAAGGTAATAATGTTTTTTTAACTTCTATGGTGGGTGCATCTATTTTCTGCCGTTATAAAATCGCCAAATCTTCCCTTACAAGCTTATAAAAATATTTTCAAAATAAATGTTTCCATTATAATTATGTGACTCTCAAATGATTTCATAATATAAAGATATATTTCTCTAAAAAATGTTTTTATTTCATCTAAGTCAACATCCTTTAATGGATTGTATAATTATTTAATGTTGATTTATTATGATACAAAACATTCAAATTGTATTGAAGGTTATGTGATATGTTTGATAGTGGATGTGTTATTTCATACCATTCATGGTTTATGGATAATTTATTGAAATTTTGTACGCTGTTTTTTATATGAATGTGTGTGTTATATTTCAACCACTTCTTATGATGAATGTATTGGACTAGTATGTTCTGGGTTGGCGACCGGTAAATGTATGCCCTTTGGTTTGGTGTCTGGTTACAGTAGACCCTCCGGTTGGAGTCCGGTTACCGAGGCTCTCCAGGTTGGAGTTCGGTTATAGAGGATTTTCTGGATGGAGTCCTGTTACAGAGGCTCTCCATGTTGGATTCCAGTTATAGAGGCTCTCCAGGATGGATTCTGGTTATAGAGGCTCTCTCGGTTTGGATCCGTTTATAGTTAGCCCCAAGGTCCTAGCACAAGGCCTTGACACAGAAATTAAAGTCTGACATTATTCATTCCATCATTATGAAAGTGGTTATCGATATTTCATGTGATTATTAGACTAGTAGAATATCCATGTGAATAGGTAAATAGAATTATTTAATTTTATTTTTCCATATTATGCTGATTTTCACAATTAAAAGGCTTTTGTTTTAGTTATACATTACCTTAATTGTTTATGCTTATTTTTGAAAGTTTCTTCTATATTGTTATCCTTACTGAGCACCTGAGCTCACCCCTTTCTATTTTTTGTTTTTCCTAGGATGTGAAGAAGTGTATTATGACTGACCTGTAGGGACAGTTTATGGGATATTAATGTTTTCTATGGAAGCAATGTTGTTGTAGATTTCCATTTTATGATGTAATGTAATCCTTATGAATTTATCTAGTACATCAAAGGCTATTAAACTAAACAATCTTCTGGGACTTGATATTTTGTAATCATGACGATGATACATAATAATGCAATGACTCTGGGATTCGAGGGTTAGGGTGTTATAGTTGGTATTAGATGATGTTTGGTACAAACATTGGAAGCTAGTTTTATATAAACTCCGATTAGAGCAAATTGCCTTCTGATAGACATTGAGGATTAGTATTGAAGAACTTCCTATAATTATGGAATTGTGGGGATTTTGTATGTTTTCCTAGCAATACATCCCTCTCTGGATACATGTAGGTAGAGGCAGCTCTGCCATAGATGTACCTAGGGTTAAAACCCAAAAACACCGCTTTCAGTTAGACTCGAACGGGAATGGGTGCACGAAAACGGGCCTTACTATACTCTTTGTTACAACACTTTTAGGGGATATGATTAGGATAATTCTCATTTTCAATACAAACCATTATGTAGGATTTATTAGTATATACTTCCACAAAGGTAACATTTTTATGTTTATGTATTATATCCATAAACTATACAATTTATGTTAAATGTTTTACAGGTTTGGATTTATGCATTACGATTCATAAACTAATCTAGTGTATGTCATTGTTTTAAAATGGTGCCTAGTCGAAGGAATGGAAACCATACCAATGCACACAATCCATGTAGGTATTTACCTCCTCCTCAAGATAATTATAGTGGAGCTGGTGATACAACTGGTGTTGATCAGCTTATCACTACACTGGGACAACTCAATCAGGTTATGAATAATAACCTTACCCATATGGAGCACCCTGATCCACAGTGTGGAGTATAAATGTTAGATCTCTTCATGAGGCAACAAACACCAACATTCAATTGGAGTAAAAATCCATTAGTAGATGATCAATGGATAAATTCCTTAGAGAAAATATTCTACACCTTCGGGAGTAGCGAAATGAAAAAGTTGTCATTGAAATTTACCACCTCACTGGAGATGCTGATCAATGGATATCATTGATTCAAAACATAATTGAATATGATGAAGTATCAAATATGTAATGGAGGGATTTTATATAGATTTTATTAGTAACATACTTTCCTCGTGACCATCAAAAAGATATGGAAATGAAATTTCTGAGTCTGAGGCAAAAGGAGGATGAGAATGTCGCAAAGCATGAAGCTAACATTACAAGGTTATCAAGGCATGATTCAGATTATATAGGTAACCAAAAAAGTAAGATTGATCGTTTCTTTGATGTGTTAAAACAATTTCTCCATCGAGCATTAGTATCCCAATACTTTTCATCATACGAAGATATAGTCTCGTGTGCTATCAAGACAGAAAAGGAATTCTCTAAATCATATGACAATAAATTAAAGAAAGAGAAGAAGATAACGGTGGAGCAAGATAAAGATAAAGGGAAATAGGGAAATAATGATTTTACATTTTGTGATAATTGTGGGATGAAACACCCTAGTAATTGCCTAAAAGTAATGGGATTTTGTTACAAGTGTGGTGAAAAAGGCCACCAAGATCTTGATTTCAAGGGGAAGAAAGAGGATTTCAATGTTGAATGCTAAAATTTTAGAGAAATTAGGCATTATGAAAATTAATTCCCTAAGCACCAAGGAAACTAACCTCAAAAAAGGACAAGGGATCAAGGTCAATATTATGTTGTTAATACAGTTGAAGTGGAATAATTAATGTATTTGTGTTTTTTTGGACTCAAGAATTATATTCTGGTTATAAGAATAATTTGATATATATATAAGGATTGTACTATAGTACTTGTTGTTTTCATTTAGGTTTCAATATGATTAAGGTAATAATACTTGAAGTATATGACAATAAGAGAAACATTACTTTGTCTGGGGAATCTGATGTTACAATGGATTTCAGAATTTGGATACCTTTTATAGGGAGTCTGGATAGAGGTATTTTGGATAACTATAAAGGTTGAAATGGATTAAGTTGAACATTGGATAGTTTTGTTTAAAGTTAAAACTTTTCTTATGACTATTTTTGAAAAAGTATATCCTCCAGGTCAGGTGATAACATGTCGCGTCAGACAAATGTAGAGACCCAAAGCTTATCGTACATGGACATTACATTACTTTTGTGGAATACTTAGTACATAACAAAAACACACACACAAGGATCGTAATAGTTTAGTATCTTTGGAAACTCAGTACGTAATATTCTAATCGTGGTGAAAGATATTCAATATCTCCCATAAAGATCTTCCCTTTTTTTTACCTAAAACCTTTCTTTATATCCTGGGGAAAATAAAACATAAAAGGGTGAGCTCAAATTCTCAGTAAGGGTAAGCAAAATAAAAATCAATCACATCATAAGAACATAACTTTTGGAAATCTTAACCTGTAAAAGAGAGCATAATTTCATATCATGGGATAAATCATAGTAGTGAAATGAAATCCCAATAAGCATAAATTAAAATATGAAACTTTGTGGCATACACACATAATCATATAAAATCATTTCTTGTTAGTCATGACTCATTGCCAAGACTATCTTAGTGGACAAAGTCCCTTTTTGAATCGAGTCACCCTCGTTTCAGTCTTGTTTCACTGAACCGGTATAACCTACCATTCGAGCCATGTCTATCTCATGAGATATGAAATCTTTACCCAATGAATTGGAGGGAGATATAGGTCCCACCCATCTCATAATGATACCATTCTTATGTGTGCCACAAAATCAGAAAAGCATACATCATTGCATAACCCATGTAATAAAAATGGGAATCTTAAACATCATGACATCATAAAACAAATCATATAAGGTAAATGAATTCATAAAAATAATTCCCTCACAACATAATCAAATAAATGTAATAATAGGGATAAAAACATAACCCTTTATTATCTTAGATGGAAAATAATTTTGATAAAACACTTGAACTCCATTCTTGAGGAAAATATCCTTTATTTTTCAAAAACACTTTTCTTTTCTTAACATGTCATACAATTATAAACTAAAAGAAGTTGATTAAAAATAAACATGAAAACTTATAAAGGAAGATTCTTGGAAATAATGTTTTAAAAATCCATTCTTTCTGAATAATTTAAAAAAAACATTCTTCGTACTTTTGTCGGAAAATTCAAAAAGTACCTCGTACGAAAAAAACGACAAAAGATTCCTTTCATATTCTTTACTAAAAACTCACCGAAGGGTAAAATTGGATTTCAACTATTTTAAGTGGATGGAAACAATATTAAATATTGAGGGAACATGGATTTGGATGATAAAATACACCCCAGTAAACACCAAAGTATAAACAGTCTCAGATAATAATGAGATTGTGATATTTCCCCTTACCTTAGGTCCGATTTTCTTCGTAAGTGTCTGAACCTCCTGTATAATGATTTTAATAATGTAATTGACTTATTAAAGAATCATATTCATTGTTATGATATCATATATGGTTCACTTATGACATTATATTACCCGTTCTTTTGTAAATTCCATGTTAAAGAGCGTTTTGGGTAAAATTGTTTCATTTGTCGTCCGTGTTTTGACATGTAATTATTCATATGATTACTTAGATCATGATTACTTAATTCCAGAATATAAAACATGATTTATATATATATATTCATAATATACATATATATAATAAATCAGTAAATGGAAAGAAATACACCGTTCATGGAGACGGTAGTCCGTATGTACGCATGAACGCTGTTTTCGTTTCCTTATTGAATTGAATGGAATTAAGTAGATGACATACATATAAATATAAAGAAATCCAGTATCATTATTATGTCATATATTTCATTAGTACTTATTATATATACTTTATAATCATTCATGAATGGTTAATCATTGAGAATGAATCTCATCGCGTCGTGGAGACGGTAGTCCGTACGTACGCACGAGCGATGATATCGTTCCCATGGTCGTGGAATTGTGTTGAATTGTTTGTATAATATTTAAGTATCAATATAACTTTATAATAATCATATATAGTTACTCATTACACCATTATACCCATCCAATTAAGGTGGTGGCGGAAAATAGATTACACCACGGCGTGGAGAAAGTATTCCGTACGTACGCACGCGCGGTGATTTCCTTTTTCCGTAGGATGGATAGAAGGTTAATTAGAGTTGTTTCATATTTATAATAACATATTAGTATATTAGAAATACTTATGATATTACTTTATCATGAAACAACTAAAGAAGAAGAAGTTGAAGAAGAAAGAAGTTGAAAAGATCGGTAATGGATATTACCTCTTCTTTGGAATGCCTCTTTGAATCCTCCACTTAGGAAACTAATATTGGTATTTTAAGAAGACTAGGACCTCTAGGATTATTCTAGGGAAGTGGAGAAGGGATTTGGGAAGGGGTTGGCCGTGATTGAGTGCTCAAATTGGTGTGAGGAGGAGGGGGAGGAGGTTCCCTTTTATAAGGGAGGAGAGGGGCACCTTAGGAATATCTCAAAATATTATTTTATATTAAAGTCAAAATCGGTTTATAATGGTCCCAAAGGGTCTTATTTCGAAGCTAAAGTGGGTATGGGTCTAAATACTATCAACAAATAGGATTTAGACAAGTTTAGGTTATTATTTTAATCATATCAATTAGATTTAACTCTAAGTTAAATAATTTAACTTTTACCGTGTCTTTTTGTTTTCTTACACTATATGGTTAATACACTTACTATAACATGCCAAAAGAACCCCAAATTGTTTGTAATTAATATAAATATCCTTATCTAAGTCTTTTTGTGGAACCTTATATTTTTAGGAATAAAATAAAAATTAATAATATAATAGTTTATTTAAAAACTATTTTGTGTCAATTTTGACACTATTTGATATATGATTTTTTGTGAAAGTCATAACAGAATTATATGTTCGAACCAAGTTGATTAAATCAACACTAATATATCCTAGTGACCTAGAAAATTAGTGGGATTCATAAAAAGTCTCAAATTACATTTATTTTGGTGTTTATAACATCAATTATGTCAATATTTCATTAATAAGATAATTACTCCATCATCATTGTGTCATAAATAAATTAAATTATTTAATGTCTAAAAATTATAAATAAAATACCATTATGTAGGAAATAATTTTAGATTTCTAATGAATATTTATAGTCGAATTTATCTTATGTATAACCCCATATTAAAAATTATTTACTTATTAAACTTTGATTTTAACTATTTTAACCCTTCTTTAAATAAATTAATAATAAATGTCCTAATCTAATCCAAGTGGGCCTAAATGATAATATTTTACACTTAAGGTTGTTTTGGGTCGAGATAAACTTGTCCAATAGAATTAGGACATGTGTTAGGGTAATATTAATATCATTCTTACCCTTAATTACCCTATTTACTTTTAACCGTGGTAAATAAAAGTAAAAAGTTACTATTCACCAAAAATTATTTTCATCTCATTGAACCACATTTTACTTACTGACATCAACCGTGTCTCTCGGATTTTTGAAATTCCATTCACAGAAGCGGTAAAATTATGTTTTATGAAAAATTCATTTTTTTAACTACCACTTAGTAGTTTCACTATTCATCAAAAATTGATGTTTTTCAGAACAATGCCAAAATTTCATCCTAAGCTATATTTCATATTCCGAATTCAAAAATGAAGTCTATTTTACCAAATTCATAACATAGAAGTTGCATTAATTAATTTTATAATTAAATCCCGCTGTTAAAACAAATAGCGTGTTTTTAAGAAACAATATCTATCAAAAGATTGACACTTGTTTATGTCTGGTTTAAATGTGAAATTACATCCAATGACCAACATTGTATTAAATTGTAAAAATATATTCTAAATATTCTTTAAAACCACTCAAATTAATAATTTATAACTATTAATTATTTTTATTAAAAAAGTTGTTTCTAATTATAATTTCGTAATTTTCACTATTCATATTAATATGAAAGTTATCCGAAAAGTACCAAAATTTCACCTTAGGCTAAATTCGATACTCCGAATCCAAAAATGAAGTCCATTTTCAGAGATAAAATTTCTAAAATTTTAAAAGGTGGTTATTACTATTTATAACGGCTAGTTATAATAATATTATAATAGCATATCGTTGTTTAGTGAAACTCGGTATTGCGTACTACACACGCTATCGAGGAAGGTCACGATTGCGTTTAATGCAAGGCAAGTCAAGGATGTGTGTTGTGCGAGCTCCTTTTGGTGTAGCGTACAAAACAAGACATTAATAAAATTAAAAAAGAATAGTTTTAATAAAATCTCGAGTTGTTACATTCTACCCCCCTTAAAATGAATTTCGCCCTCGAAATTCGTCGCGGTTATAAATAGTTTACTATTCAAAATTTTCTTTAATAGAAACCCACATTGTAAAAAGGAATACCAAAACATGGCTTTAAAAACTAAATTATGAAATGTAACGATTACCCAAATAAACTAATCACTGGGTTTCCACATAGGTGAAAATATGGATATGGAAGAGAAATCTAACCATCATGTTCTGATGGAGAGTGGTAGAGAACATGGCTATGGAAAAGCCAGTAATCACAAATCCATAGATTTGTGATGATATAAGGTACCATCTGATTCATCAGGTATAAGATCACTAGGACAACATTTTTGGTTTTCAAGATCATTTCCCTAAAGTTGAAAATTTGCTTAGAATAAATACTTACTTTATTTTGGTACAATCTCACTGTTGTTCGTGCCTTGAACAATTTCCACTTCATCTCTTAAATAAATGAAGTTGAATTTGTTATTCGTGAAGTGTTAGCAGATCATGTGATAGAATGACGGGTCATTCCATCTGTCTCAAACAAAAGGTTAGAAAAAATTATATACATAAGTCGATCTATAGTGAGATTAATCATATATGGTTCCTAAAATGGACTTATATTTCATATATCATACTGCTTAATATAATAAAACTAGTTTCTACTAAACAGGGACTTCCTATAGGCCAGTGGTAGGCGATAAAGGCCAGTTGCACTTCGGTTGTGGGTTCGATTCCCACATCCTTGTCCGACGCGATGGGCTGTCGCCCGTCCTGCAGGTTGTCCTTTTTCTAAAACTACATTAACATCCCATCAATAATATCGAAAAATGTTTTATGCTAACTTATGTCCAACATAATCAATTCTAATCTTTAGGCTTATCTAAAATACTGCAGTCCACTCTCATAACACAGTGAAAATGATTACCAGAGATTTAATACCATCATTAGTCCTCATATATCATAAGATATGTTTTGTTGGTCACATTCCAAACATTCAAAGTCCTTAATCATGTATTCTCTTGAATACCCAATGAACCTTAGTAAAAACATGAATGCAGTTAAAAGTTAACACCTTCCACATACCAAAATCCTCAAAACTCTATATACTCAAACCATGATATCACTTAGTCCTTATATCAATCATGAGCTCATGAATACTGTTAAACATTTCATTTTCTCGTTTTACCTTCATTATGCGCATATCATCTTATTTCCAAAAAATATCTCAATCACTTTGAATACCACATTAGACCAACACATAAATATTCCAATACTTTAGGATACCACATTATTTTGGAATCCCATTACATAAACACTTAATCATTCCACCACATCGTTGTTATATTCAACATCGCCAACAGTGATCGCATGTGACTTCCCTTTGTCCTTTGCCTTCAGTGGTTGCTTATGTTGATCATCACTAACCCTTGGATTAGGGAATTTATTAGCATAATGTCCCATTTCCTTGCACTTGAAGCATTGAAGTGTTGGTGGTGCGTTCTCTGCAGTGTTTGCTTTATTCACATCATTAGAAACCCTTTTTCCATTACCTCGACACTCAGCTGCTCGATGACCTTCTTTTCCACACTTCAAACATTTTATAGTCCCTTTAAGACAATATCCACCATGCTTATTTCCACACTTTGTGCATAAGGAAACATTCATCTTCTTTTCACCATTATTCTAAGATTTCTCCTTGAACTCCATCTTTCGTTTCTTGTCAAAACAATGCGATGGATATGGAACACCAACTTCCATCTCTACCTTGATAGCACAACGCACAATTTCTTCATAGCTACTGAAGTCTCTTATAGCTAATGCCCTTCGAAGACTTGGTTTTAAGCCACTGAAAAATCGATCAACTTTAATTTCAGGTTGGATGATAATGCCAGATGCATACCTTGCAAGTCTTGTAAAATTTTCTTCGTATATACCAACAGATTCATCATCCTTCTGCTTCAGCTCAAGAAACTCCTTTTCCATCTTTGTTCTAAGAATACGAGGGAAGTACTTACTGAAAAACAAGTTCTTGAACTCATCCAATTCCATGGACTCAATTTCATCTCTTTGCCTCGTATTATTGATAAGATTCCACCATTGATCAGCTTCACCTTCCAAACGATATACTGCTAAGATGACTTTATCATGTTCAGAACATTGAAGAACTGAAAATATCTTTTCAGTGGTATTGATCCACTATTCAACAACAAGTGGATCAGAAGACCCACTGAAAGAAGGTGGACGTTGCCTCATGAAGGACTCAATAGAATATTGTTCCCTTCTCTGGTCATTTGGAAGTCCAGAATGATTCATAGCTTGTGTAAGTATAGCAATAAGATTTTGCACTCCATCTCCCATAACATTTGTTTGTTCAGGAGGACAATCATTGCATTGTCCATTGCATTGATCAACACGGTTCCTTCGGGTTCCAGCCATCATCTAAAACCCAAAAAGAATAGTTTGAGAGGCAAAAATCATGCTAGGGAAAACAACATAATAAAGGGGGAGTACCTTCAATATCTAACATCTTAGGTTTAATTCTATGATCGTTAGCGTAGTTCTAGTACTATAACGTATACGTATACTTAACCTTAGGGACATCCCCAGACATACCTTAGAAATATCTCTAGGTATCTCACTAAAGTTCTCGCATCCTAGTTTCCAAAGGTTGACTAAACCTTTCCTCTGATACCAACTGTAGAGACCCGAAGCTTATCGTACATGGACATTACATTACTTTTGCGGAATACTTAGTACATAACAAAAACACACACACAAGGATCGTAATAGTTTAGTGTCTTTGGAAACTCAGTACGTAATCTTCTAATCATAGTGAAAGATCTTAAATATCTACCATAAATATCTTCCCTTTTTTTACCTAAAACCTTTCTTTATATCCTGGGGAAAAGAAAACATAAAAGGGTGATCTCAAATGCTCAGTAAGGGTAAGCAAAAGAAAAATCAATCACATCATAAGAACATAACTTTTGGAAATCTTAACCTGCAAAAGAGAGCATAATTTAATATCATGGGATAAATCATAGTAGTGAAATTAAATCCCAATAGGCATAAATTAAAACATGAAACTTTGTGGCATACACACATAATCATAGATAATCATTTCTTGTTAGTCATGACTCATTTCCAAGACTATCTTAGTGGACAAAGTCCCTTTCTGAATCGAGTCACCCTCGTTTCAGTCCTGTTTCACTGAACCGGTATAACCTACCATTCCAGCCATGTCTATCTCATGAGATATGAAATCTTTACCCAATGCATTGGAGGGAGATATAGGTCCCACCCAACTCATAATGATACCATTCTTATGTGTGCCCCAAATTAGAAAATCATACATCATTGCATAACCCATGTAATAAAAATGGGAATCTTAAACATCATGACATCATAAAACAAATCATATAAGGTAAATGACTTCATAAAAATAATTCCATCACAACATAATCAAATCAATGTAATAATAGGGATAAAAACAGAACCCTTTATTATCATAGATGGGAAATAATTTTGATAAAACACTTGAACTCCATTCTTGAGGAAAATATCCTTTCTTTTTCAAAAACACTTTTCTTTTCTTAACATGTCATACAATTATAAAATAAAAGAAGTTTATTAAAAATAAAAATGAAAACTTATAAAGGAATATTCTTGGAAATAATGTTTTAAAAATCCATTCTTACCGAATAAGTTAAAAAAAACATTCTTCGTACTTTTGTCGGAAAATTCAAAACGTACCTCGTACGAAAAAAACGACAAAAGATTCCTTTCATATTCTTTACTAAAAACTCACCGAAGGGTAAAATTGGATTTAAACTATTTTAAGTGGATGGAAACAATATTACATATTGAGGGAACATGGATGTGGATGATAAAATACACCCCAGTAAATCCCAAAGTATAAACAATCTCGGATAAAAATGAGATTGTGATATTTCCCCTTACCTTAGGTCCGATTTGCTTCGTAAGTGTTCGAACCTCCTGTATAATGATTTAAATAATGTCATTGACTTATTAAAGAATCATATTCATTGTTATGATATCATATATGGTTCACTTATGACATTATATTACCCGCTCTTTTGTAAATTCCATGTTAATGAGCGTTTTGGGTAAAATTGTTTCATTTGTCGTCCGTGTTTTGACTTGTAATTATTCTTATGATTACTTAGATCATGATTACTTAATTCCAGAATATAAAACATGATTTATATATATATATTCATAATATACATATATATAATAAATCAGAAAATGGAAAGAAATACACCGTTCATGGAGATGGTAGTCCGTACGTACACATTAACGCTGTTTTCGTTCCCTTATTGAAATGAATGGAATTAAGTAGATGACATACATATAAATATAAATAAATCCAGTATCATTATTATGTCATATATTTCATTTGTACTTATTATATATACTTTATAATAATTCATGAATGGTTAATCATTGAGAATGAATCTCATCGCGTCGTGGAGACGGTAGTCCGTACGTACGCACAAGCGATGATATCGTTCCCATGGTCATGGAATTGTGTTGAAGTTTTTGTATACTATTTCAGTATCAATATAAAATTATAATAATCATATATAGTTACTCATTACAACATTATACCCATCCAATTAAGGTGGTGGTGGAAAATAGATTACACCGCGGCGTGGAGACGGTATTCCGTACGTATGCACGCACGGTGATTTCATTTTTCCGTAGGATAGATAAGAAGGTTATTTAGAGTTGTTTAATATTTATAATAACATATCAGTATATAAGAAATACTGATGTTATTACTTTATCATGAAACAACTAAAGAAGAAGAAGTTTAAGAAGAAAGAAGTTGAAAAGATCGGTAATGGATATTACTTCTTCTTTGGAACGCCTCTTTGAATCCTCCACTTAGGAAACTAAGATTGGTATTTTAAGAAGCCCAGGACCTCTAGGATTATTCTAGGGAAGTGGAGAAGGGATTTTGGAAGGTTTTTTCCATGCTTGAGTGCTCCAATTGGTGTGAGGAGGAGGGGGAGGAGGTGCCCTTTTATAAGGGAGGAGAGGGGCACCTTAGGAATATCTCAAAATATTATTTTATATTAAAGTCAAAATCGGTTTATAATGGTTCCAAAGGGTCTTATTTCGAATCTAAAGTGGGGATGGGTAGAAATAATATCAAACAATAGTATTTAGACAAGTTTAGGTTATTATTTTAACCTTATCAATTAGATTTAACTCTAAGTTAAATAATTGAACTTTTACCGTGTCTTTTTGTTTTCTTACACTATATGGTTAATACACTTACTATAACATGCCAAACGAACCCCAAATTGTTTATTATTAATATATATATCCTTATCTAAGTCATTTGGCCGATCCTTATATTTTTAGGAATAAAATAACAATTAATAATATAATATTTGATTTAAAAACTATTTTGTGTCAATTTTGACACTATTTGATATATGATTTTTGTGAAAGTCATAACAGAATTATATGTTTGAAACAAGTTTATTTAATCAACACTAATATATCATAGTAACCTATAAAATTAGTGGGATTCATATAAAGTCTCAAATTACATTTATTCTGGTGTTTATAACATTAATTATGTCAATATTTCATTAATAAGATAATTACTGCATCATCATTGTGTCATAAATAAATTAAATTATTTAATGTATAAAAATTATAAATAAACTACCATTATGTAGGAAATCATTTTATCTTTCTAATGAATATTTATAGTCGAATTTATCTTATGTATAACCCCATATTAAAAATGATTTACGTATTAAACTTTGATTTTAACTATTTTAACCCTTCTTTAAATAAATTAATAATAATTGTCCTAATCTAATCCAAGTGGGCCTAAATGATAATATTTTACACTTAAGGTTGTTTTTGGTCGATATACACTTGTCCAATAGAATTAGGACATGTGTTAGGGTAATATTAATATCATTCTTACCCTTAATTACCCTATTTACTTTTAACCGTGGTAAATAAAAGTAAAAAGGTATTATTCACCAAAAATTATTTGCTTCTCATTGAACCACATTTTACTTACTGACATCTACCGTGTCTCTCGGATTTTTGAAATTCTATTCACAGAAGCGGTAAAATTATGTTTTATGAAAAATTCAGTTTTTTAACTACCACTTAGTAGTTTCACTATTCATCAAAAATTGATTTTTTTCAGAACAATGCCAAAATTTTATCCTAAGCTATATTTCATATTCCGAATTCAAAAATGAAGTCTATTTTACCAAATTCATAACATAGAAGTTGAATTAATTAATTTTATAACTAAATCCCGCTGTTAAAACAAATAGCGTGTTTTTAAGAAACAATATCTATCAAAAGATTGACACTTGTTTATGTCTGGTTTCAATGTGAAATTTCATCCAATGACCAACATTGTATTAAATTGTAAAAATATATTCTAAATATACTTTAAAACCACTCAAATTAATAATTTATCACTATTAATTATTTTGATTAAAAAAGTTGTTTTTAATTATAATTTAGTAATTTTCACTATTCATCAGAATATGAAAGTTATCCGAAAAGTACCAAAATTTCACCTTAGGCTAAATTTGATACTCCGAATCCAAAAATGAAGTCAATTTTGAGAGATAAAATTTCTAAAATTTTAAAAGGTGGTTATTACTATTTATAACGGCTAGTTATAATAATATTATAATAGCATATCATTGTTTAGTGAAACTCGGTATTGCCTACTACACACGCTATCGAGGAAGGTCGCGATTGCGTGTAATGTAAGGCAAGTCAAGGATGTGTGTTGTGCAAGCTCCTTTTGGTGTAGCGTATAACACAAGACCTTAATAAAATTAAAAAAGAATAGTTTTCATAAAATCTTGGGCTGTTACACAAAGCTGTAGGAATTGAACCCACAACCATAGTGCAGCATGCCTTTATTACCTAGCACTAGCCTACATGAAGTCCCTGGTTATTACACAATATTTTTCTTCAATTAAATTTCATGTGTAAATATTTGGAACCATATATTATTAGGATAAATTTAATAATTTTTTGGTTTATATAATCTTTTGGAGTGAAAGATGAGTTTGTGGTAGAAATTTGTTGAAAGATTAAACTCTACATGTCATGTATATATATATTTCTTTTATTCTATGAATAAATTAATTATTAAAACTTATGGAAGGGATATTATAACCAAAAATGTGTTATCCGAATACCTTATATTTTTTTGAACTTACGATATTTTAAATCACCATAGATTGATGGTTTTGAGGCCCTGAATTTTACGTTTGTTTATGATTGATGAACTCAATCACTACCTATAAATATTTACGTTTTTCCTCTAATTGCGTGTCTATAATTTCCACTAATTTTCTCCTATTCAAAACCCTTATTTGGTGGTGACATTCACATTTCCCTTTCCCTCTCATTAAAACTAAATTTTATTAAACCTGTTTTGGATGTGGGTTTTCCGCAAAGGTATTTCTATTTTCAAACATTTATTTTTGAAGAATAATTTAATATTTTGAGGATGAAATTCATTGATGGAGGAGAGAATGTAACGCCCCATGCTTCCATGGTACGCTTCACTTTGAATAATACAACAGTGTGTGTTGTATAAAACTCATAGTTCTAACACACCACTGAAAGCAAATTAGCTGTTATGAATAGTAATACCAAATTTTTGAAATTTTATAAATTTTATCTTTCAAAATGTACTTCATTTTTTGATTTGTAATATCTATGTTATTTTAGGGTTAAGTTTTGGCACTTTTCAGATAACTTTCATATTTTGATGAATAGTGAAAATTACTAAATTTTAATTAAAAACAACTTTTTTTAATCGAAATAATTAATAGTGATAAATTATGTATTTGAACAGTTTGGAAGTATAATTAGATTTTATTTCTATATATTAATACAATTTAGGTCATTATATGTAATTTCACATTTAAATTTGACATAACCAAGTGTCAATTTTTTTATAGTTATTATATCATAAAAACACACTTTTTATTTTGACATCGGGAATTATTTTTAATTTAATTGCTTCCACTTCTGTGTTATGAATTCAGATAAATGGATTCAATATTTAGAATCAGTAGGTCCAAATTGTTTAAATATGTAACTTTTATTTTTAGACATTTTGAATAATTATTTCGGTAAATATTTTATTTACCGTGGCTAAAGGGTAAATCTGGTAAATAAGGGTAAAAAAATAAAATTATAATAATATTAAATTACCTAACACTTGTCCTAAACCTTTTTAAAGATACATGTCCAACCATAGTAAACATTGGGTGGATTTTGTGTCCTCATGAAGCCACTTGTAAGTGATAATGACACTTTATATTAATTATGTTAAAGTAAATACAAAAATGACATAACTATGTATCTTTCAGTAAAACAATTTTTAAATAGAGTTTTATAGGTTATCTTTTTGACCATAAATATTCATTAGAGAAATAAGAATATTTCCTACATAATGGTATTTTATTTATAATTTTTTGACATTAAATAATTATGTTTATTTATGACACAATTATTATGCAATATTTTCCTTATTAATGATAGAATCAAATAAATAGTATTATAAATACTATAATAAATACAATTTGAAAGTTTTTATTACATCCACGAATTTTATAGGATAATATGACATCTTAGTATGGATTAAATGAATTTATTTATAATTAATACAGTTTTTAGGTCATCAAAAAAATCAATTATTAAATAGTTTCAAAATTGACAAAAGGAGTTTTTAAAACAAATAGTATATTATTAATTGATATAATATTTCTAAAAATATAAGGTTCAGCCAAAAGACTTATATAATAACAAGTGTATAATTAATGAACAACATAGGGTTTTCTTGGAAATATATAGTATGTTTATTAACCATATAATATAAAAATACAAAGAGACATGGTAAATGTCAAACTATTTAACTAAGAGTTAAATATAAAAGATAAAGTTAATATGGTGACCCAAACCTGTCTAAAACCTATTGGTTGAGTGGTTTTCGACCCATCCCCACCTTATCCGTTAATTAATCCACATTTTAGCCATTAGAAATTGAAAATTATTTTATTATAAAATATTATTTTTATGTTTTCCTAAGGTGCACCTCACCCCCTTATAAAAGGGCACTCCCCCTTCCCTTTAATTCACACCTCTAAAGCCTTTTTGATCGGCCAAAATCTACCCAAATACCCTCTAAACTATCCTCCCTTCATCCTAGAGTCCTTCCTTTAGTCATAAATAAGACCTATGGATCCCTTTTGATCAAATCAAAATGATGAACCTGAAGAAAAGGAGGTTAAGCTTCCCTCAACTAAGGAAAAGTACAATGTAAGGGTTAATTTCACAATCTCTTTATTATCCAATGTTGTTATTATGTAAGTATCTATTGGGACCTCTTTATCATACATATCCATGTTTCTTAAAAGTTTATTCCAAAACATTTTTACTATTTTATAGATTATGGGTTAAAGTCATTTATACCCTTGTTTGACTTTTTATAAGATGTTTATAAAGGAATCGTTCCATCATTTTCCAAACAAGGCCCTTTTTAACCTTTTCAAAAAACATAAGGTAAGAATGTCTTTTTTTTACATATACTATGGGTGAGGCTATTTTCTTCCGTTATAACATCGTCAAAGCCTCCATTAGAATCTTATAAGAATATTTTCAAAATAAATGTTTCCTTTATAATTATGTGACTCTCAAATTATTTCAAAATATAAAGAGATATTTCTCTAAAAAAATGTTTTAATTTCATCTATGTCAACATCCTTTGATGGATTGTAAGATTATTTTAAGTTTATTTATTATGATAAAAAACTTTCATATTTTATTGAAGGTTTTGTGATATGTTTGATTGTGGATTTTTTATTTCATACCATTCATGGTTTATGGATAATGTAGTGAAATGTCGTATGCTAGTTTCAATACAAATGTTTATGTTATATTTCAACTTCTTCTTAAGATGAATGTATTGGACTAGTATGTTCCGGGTTGGGGACCATTAAAAGTACGCCCTCCGGGTTGGGGTCCGGTTATTGCTGACCCTCCTGGTTGGAGTCCGGTTACAGATGCTCTCCGGAATGGAGTCTGGTTACAGAGGATTTCCGGGATGGAGTCTAGTTACAAAGGCTATTTGGGTTGGATTATAGTTATAGAGGCTCTCCAGGATGGTGTCTGATTAAGAGGTTCTTTGGGTTTCGATCCGGTTACAATTATCCCATGAGTCCTGGCATGAGTCCTTAACATAGAAATTAAAGTTCGAAATTATGTATTCCATCATTATGAAAGTGGCCAATTATATTTTAATGTGATTATTCGACTTATAGAATATCCATGTGAATAAGTAAATGGAATTATTTCATTTTATTTTTTCCATATTATGTTGAAGTTCAAGTTTAAAATTCTTTTTTTCTAGTTATACATTGCCTTAAATGTTTATGCTTATTTTTGAAAGTTTCTCCTATATTGTTATTCTTATTAAGCAGCTGAGATCACCCCTTTCTATGTTTTATTTTTCCCAGGATGTGAATAAGTGTATTATGAATGACTTGCATGGATAGTCTATGGGATATAAATGTTGTCTATGGAAACAATGTTGTTGTAGTTTTCCATTTTATGATGTAATGTAATATTTATGAATGTATCTAGTATCTCCAATGCTACTAAACTAAACGATCTTTCATGACTTGAACTTTTGTGATCATGCCAATGATACGTAATAATGCACTAAATCTGTGCTTCTGGGGTCAGGGTGTTACAAAATAATTATCTTTTTGGTTTTATTAAGTTTAGTTTAAATTAATAATTCATTTATGAACGCATAATAAAGAGGATTGTTGTTATAGTTGGTATAAGAGATGATGTTTATTTGTTTCTAGGATTACCAGTAGAAAACTCTAGGTAATGCCTTTGGGATAAAACTAAATATAGTAAAACATCCCTATATTTTGTTAAGTATATACTAAGTGTTTTTTTATGAAAATAAATTCTCTATAATATACTAAATTTGGCCTTGTATTTGGAACAGATTTACCTAGGGGTAAAAAATAATACAATATGTCCCAAGCCAGACTTGTGGTAACCTTGTACATCTCAATGGTCCTTACTATTCACATGTTATAACACTCTCGATGACTATGATTTGGTAAATTATAACTTCATTATGAATCATTATTATTGAAACAAAAAAAATACATTAATAATAAATTATAAGAAATAGATCATGGATAACATTGATTGATGACTATAATTTCATAACTAAATACATGTAATTTATAGGTTATCTCTTTAATTTCATTAGATTTTGCATGATGTGATTATGAGATTAAAAATACTCATCCATAATTTTATATTTATTCTAGCCTATGTATATAAATAGGTGGAATTAGTATTGCATTGAATATGAAATGAAATGTGGTTACTACCCCAAAGAGATGCCCAACCCATTGGGAGAAGTAATCAAAAACATTATGATAGTACTCTCTCTATTGATATTGGTTCATAATGGAAACATGGATCAAGAGAAGCACCTAATCACCCTATGAGAGAACACACCACAATTGAGAGATTCGTGTGACAAAGACCTCCTACTTTAATTGGATCATTTGATCCCTTAATCATTGAAAAATGTATCAACTCCATTGGTAATATATTATCTATCATTCAATGTTCCAAACAAGAAAACGTTAGATACTGAAGCAATGTAGTCAAAGGAATTAATGAAAATGTTTTTGATAAATATTTTTTCTGAACACTCTGACTTAAAATGTATGTTTATTTCATATCCTTCATGAAAAGAGAAAAAAATTTATTATGAAGTATGAGTAAAACATCACATGAACAAAATGGTACACCATCATATTTTTCAATACCTTTAAATTAATGTTTTAATTCCTATTTGGTTGGCTAAAACACTGTATATGAGAATCCATGGTGATCCATGACTTTCATAACATTGGAAATGTTGTATGATATGTCATCAAAGTTGAAATGGAGATAGGAAAATATCTAGAGTATCATGATGATATGGATCATAAATTGGAGATTTATTTTTGTGCTCTGGTAGTGAAATATAACAGTTCCATGAAATTTCAACATCCCACTTTTCAAACGTGTAGAATGAAGCACCATGGTAATTTCCTAAGGGTAATAATGATTTGATTTTGGTACAGGAAGAAAGAAATCCTAGAAAGAAATTTCTAAAAGGAAAATTAAACTAATGTGGTGGAGGAAGGGAATCCTCTAGTCAACCATCAACATTTTTTATTTCTTAAACTACAAGAATCTAGGGATCTTTGTAAACCAATGCACTATTCCAACATGTTTTTTGTTGAGAGAACCCATATCCTCTATAAAATCAAGTTATATATTTTTCTATCACATCCACTAAAGGGAATTCTGATAATGAAGTAGCGGCATGTAGCCTAGTTATTTATTCATGAATGGAGAAAATTATTTTCTGTTATGTATTTTTACCTTCTTTCATAAGAGAGTATTTATGTAGAACTATAAAAACTCCACCAAAAAGCATAGATGTAGTACTATAAGTGAAAACATAATATGAGGGAATTATTTCATCCAATGTATATAAATCCTATCCTATCCATATTTGTGGGAAAACATCCCAGTAAACCATTTCATACTTCTTTTGTGGAATTTGATAAAATTATAACATGTATTTTCTATCTTTATATAGAGCTTACATTAATTTTCCATGATGAAAATAATTCAACATATTGAAAATTGACCCTTAATTTCATACAAGTATGAGTATGTGGTTGAATCATATCTTTCAACATCATCTCATGAATGGATATTATTTCCCTATGAAAAAGCATATTAGGCTCAAATGATTAATTATAAGGAAAAAACCTTCCTCTAAATCATGCATATTCTTTAGAAATACACAGATGTGTTTCCAAAGTAATTTTCTAGTCCTCCTCCAATATGAGAGGATGAATTTTCAATCTATCATATACATCGTGAATTTAAATAATCCAATACTCTATATATAATTTATGTTTTTGAACTTTGGGATATAAAAAAAACAAGAGATCCTTGACAAAGGGATAATACACCAACGTGTTTCACCATGGGGTGCACCATACCTTTTCATCAAAAAGAAGGATGGGTCAATTAACCATTGCATCAATTATCATGAAATAAACAAGAACATGGTGAAGAAAAAGTATCATATTCCATAGATTTATGGATATCTCAATTATTGTTGTGCATTACAATACATCTCTAAGGTGGATTTATATTTGGGATATTATCAATATAAGTGAAGAAGGAAGATATCCCCAGGACATGTTTTTGTACTAGGTATGGGAACTGTGAGTTCATATTTATTCCATTCAGAGTCACTAATTATCTATAAATCTACAAGGATATGAGGAATAATGTAATTAGAGATTACTTCTACATATTATTTATTTTATTTATCGATGATATTATAATATACTCCAAAATAATGAAATAGAATGAGGAGGATAAGAATATTCTAATAAATTCCCATTGAAAATAGAATCATTATGAAAAGTAAAACAAATGTTATTTATGATGGATGGTACTATCATTGTTGGGAAATATAAACAACATAAATGGGATATCTATGGAACCTTAAAAGATCTATGTAATTGAATCATGGTCGAGGATAGTGTTTCTGATATACATTTGTAGTTTCCTTTGGATAGATGGGTATTATCATCAATTTTTGAGACACTTCTCACAATTTTCAAACCCATTAACAAATATAATTTTGTATGGATTCGTGTTTTCTTATAATGATTAAATTTAAAGGAGTTTTTTGGATTTTAAAATGAGGCTTATCAAAATTCATGTATCCACAATACCAATATGTAGAGAACTATTCATGGCATTCATTAACGCTTTGAAGAAAGGATTAATCTGTATGGGAAATTAAAATTACAAAGTCATATCCAAACCTTCATGGAAGTTGAATGTTCAAAAACAAAACTTCCCAATTAATGGTATGTGGTTGGGTATAGTTATCATAACAATTAAATACGGAGGAAATATCTATTTAGGGAGAAGTATGAAATATCTATGTTTAACAAAATCTTCATGTATAAATTCACTAAGAAAGAGTTGAATATACACCCAAAAAATATTGTTAGGTTTGATCAAGGACTCTAACTTCTTATTTAATTTCCATGCTGGGAAAGAGAATAAATATTTAGATTCTCTAATTGAAAAGGATCCAACAACATTACCATTAATGTGAATTGAGGGGGATCTGATTTTCATAGATTTGAAAATGATGTACATGTGTATCATATAGTAAGGAACATCGTCAATGATCTCACAAATGATTTCTCAAATATCTATTTTGGGAAAGATAAAGTATTATTAAATGTATGATCATGGAATTAAAATGAACATTTAAACAATAAGGAAAGGTGAATCCATGGAGTTTAATGAGAATGAGGAAGAAAATTTATGATTCGGGTCTAGCCTATGTGTTCCATAAAATCCCGAGTTAATGAATGAAATATTAGATGATGCACATAGTTTGAGATGTTACAATCACCCAAAAAATAGATAAATGTATCAAGATCACTGATAGATCTATTAGTGGGACATAATGAATTAGGAGATGACTAAATATACATAAATGTGCATGGAATTTCATCATGTGAAGAATTAAAGGTAGAAGTATAAGGGGATGATGTAACCATTATCCATACCAACGTGGAAATGGGGGAAATCACCGTGGAATTTTTCACTAGTCTTATTAAGAAATTCAATCGAAATAATAATATCTAGGTTATTTAAGATCATCATACAAATATTACACACTTCATTGAAATCTGAGAGGATTTCTCACTTGATCAACATGGACAGATATACATCATAGATGTGGTGAGGATTCATATATCACAACAATTTATTGGTTCTATTTGAGATCGAAGATTCACCTCTAATTTCTAGAAAATCCAATAACATTATATAAACATTGATCTGAATGTCAGTATATTATATCATCCTAAATTTGATGGACAATATGAGAAAACTATCATGACACATGAGTTAATTTATATAGAATTCATAGTTGAATAAAAAGGAGGATGGGATAAAAATCTTTCTCTAGTCAAATTCTCTTATGAAAATAGGTTCTACTCAAGAATAAAGTTAGATCCCTATGAATCAGTATATTGGAGGAGGTGCAGAACACCTTCATGATGTGATGAAGTTGGAGAATTTAAATTACTTTGTCTTAAAATTTTGGGGGAAATTATGGAAAGCATTAAGACCATTTAGTAGCACATCAAGGATGATTTTACATATAAACTATGTTGAAAATAATTTACAAGACCAAGAGTATTATGTTAGATAAAGTGTATTTTTATTGATATCTACATTGAATAAATTGATTTGATCTATAAAGAAATTTAAATCATAGTCCAAGATACAATAGTCCCTTTGATATCCTTAATCACATTGGAGGAGTGTCCTATCATCTTTCACACCCACTAAACCTATATAAAATAAAATATATGTTCTATATATCCATTTTGAGGAATTACATATAAGAACCCTCACATGAAATCAATCAAATGATTGTACCCTTAGGGAATGATCATTCCTTGAATGAATAGCGGATGAAAATCATTGATTATATAAAAAATTCATTCAAATTAAGAAAAGGATCCTTATCATAGATTTTTCTAGAAACCTCAAGTTTGAATAAGAAACATGTAAATTGGGGGAGGTGATGAAAAAAATTAACCCTCATATGTTTTAGTGTGGGAAAAGAAAAATTGAGGGTGAAATGTCTTAAGGGGGGATATTATAACCCCCCAAACTATTATAAATAAAATTACCCTTTTTATTTAATTTAATGTATTATTATGTAAAAGGATTATAAAAACATGAACCTATTTTAATTTATTATAGTCAATTGTATTTTAATGACCATTATTAATCATTACCTTCGAAAATGTAGTCATTGAATAGAGAATACATGGTTAGTGTAATTCTAGGGTAATAATAAATCTAATTTACAGGGACAAATGAAATAATGGCCTAATTCAATAGTATTATATGCTATGAAGCCCATCTATCACAGATTCCAAGGGAGAGGACATTATTGGTCTTTTCCCATGATCAAGACCAAGTTGAGATCCACTAACATATGCATGAGAAAACCCATTTACGGGAGAAGTTCAAGCTAATAGAGATCAAGGCACAAACCAAGTTCGTCCAACCACCCAATGAATTTATGACCATCGTGCACATTACTCTTAGGAAATTAGATGGTGTATTAATGGGATATGTATCATTTCTTGAGAAATATGATTATATACTTTATTTTTTATAAAATGATGATATATTTCCACAATTTTATTTTTAATTTATAAATTAATTTTATTTTAATACAATAAAACCCAAATTGTATTTCTGGATAATCATCAAATTCAGACATGGTGTACTTTTCTTAATTACTGAATTTTTTAAATAAATAATATTTTAATAAATTATAATTACTAAATTATGTTAATTAAATACAAATTATCAGGTACTTTTTTATTATCTCCAATGTAATTTTCATAAGGGTTATAAACCTCTTATTGTCAAACAAACCTAGAATTTCATAATAAATGTTGATTATATTTTAATAATGAAAATTAAATTATTTATATATTTATTTTGATAAAATTAATGACATTATTTAATCATAAGATCGAAATTATCCATTGGTGAATTTATCATAATTATTTATGAAAGTCGAATATTAAGGTAAAAATTAAATATCGTATAACTATACTATATATGTTATGACATCAAAATGATGGAAAAGTGATTTAATGAATACTATATGGGGAATACAAGATGAAACATATGGTTTTCATTAAAAATATTGAGATTTTATGTTTTTTTTGTTTTATTTGTTTTATAATTCAATTATAAATCCCCGATAACCATTAATATATTTTATGGTTTTAAATTCATTTATTTATGAGTATGATTCACATCCACATAATAAAGGAAATTATATTATCAATATAGACCCTTGGTATTATAAAATAATGATAACCACTCCCATTTTTTCGAAACCATGGAAAAAACAAGTATATGGTTTGTGGTTTTAGTTAATTTTTTATGAAGATCCTAAAACCAAACTGATAATGATATCCCCCTATTTTCTTATTTAAACCTACACAAGACTCCCATTAATGTCACTATAACTACTGGAAAACCGTTTATAATCTACCCTACCCTCTCTAAATCCCTCCCATGTCACCCCAAACCCTCAATAATCCCCTCCATAGCATTTGGAGTCATAAACTCAAGTAAGTGATCTTCCACTCTCCTCTTTTTGTTAATCACATCCTTTTGATATATCTCCAAATTTACATTCCTTTATATTGGGATATGTTATTGAATATTACCCTTAATATTAATTTGATATATAAATTATAAAATCTTCATCTCGCTATTATTAATCCTTCTGTGATACTTAATTTACAGTCACTATTATGAGGATTTTTTTAAAGAATTCATCTCTTCTCATATCCATTCAAGAACTTATTTTATGTCATGTTTCTTATATTCCATTATATTATATTGATATATGTTCAAATATATTCCAAATACATTCCATAAATATTATTAATTATGAGATCACCTTTTCACTATAATTATACATACCATGTTCATTTATGTACACCCGATACCATAGAGAAATATAGCATGGATCCTCTTCATTATTCATGTTCCTTCATTACCTTAATCCTTTTATTTCTAATTTATATTATGGGAATATATATTTCCATGTCCCTATTACTTCTCATTTTATATCTAGTTTTTTTTATTCTGATTTCTCCCTCATTATCCAATTTCATATTATTTATGTGACACAGTTATGCTACCTAAAGATTACAATAAATTTCCATACCAACCTACTTTTGTAGTCAATATCGTACCCATTTCCTTTAATGGGTCTTCACCTTTATGAAAATATAAATTTTATTGGTGACATTAATATATAAATTCCACAGTCCTTTATTGTGGAATAAATTATGATGATGAATGAATCCATTTTTTATGATCTATGTGGTACAATTAAACGTGAGATTGAAATAAATGTGATGAGTGTCCCCATAATTATATAGTGCCCCAATGAATTTTTTATATTTATTATCAGGACATTCATGATGGTATATGGATTAAACATTCTACATTTATGTTAATATTTCTATAATTAATTTGTTATTGGTTTATCCTTGAAATATTATTATGATGGATTGCTTTAAGTGATTTTCACCTGTCCCATGTTATCCCTATCATGCAATATCAATAATTATTATTGATGTTCCATTTATTATCTATTAATATTCCTATTATGTAACATATATTATATTCTCCATTTTATTCCTTTTTGATTCCCTTACTAGGATTTATAGATCATCTATTTATTATGTTTTCCCCTACGAAATCCCAGGATGTTTTAAAAATCCCTAGAATTTAAGAAGCATGTTAAGGATGTTTTAATAATTCTGTTGTATCCCTTGTTCGAGATGTTATGATATGATCATAGCTCACAAAAAATGGATTTTCAGTATTTCAGGTTGTATTAAGTGTTATTTTCTGTAATAAATCATGTATTAAATTGTAATAAAGATCAGGGTTGCTATGAAGGGATCACATTTTTCCAAACTATGTGGCTTAACCGTGAACCTCTTCGAGGGGGTGAATTGTTCTTCCTAAAAGGGTTAAAAAAATGAAAAACAATTCACTAGCTATATTAATCACCTATGTCTGGGTTAACATGATTTCTATGCAAGGTGAATGGTTTTGGAAAACCATGCGTCAACCATGCACAAACCATCTTCCTTCAAAAGTTCAAAAATTTCACCAAAACATTTTCTTTGGAGAAAACAAAAAATATATACTCAGAACACATCCTTTATCTCTATGATTCTGACATTAAATTATTCGTCCACTATGCCCTCTTATCATATTCTCTCTCTCTCTCTCTTGTGCTTCCTACCCCACATGACCATGTTTCAACAAGACATTAAATATCGACATTCTATTTCCCCAAATCAATTTCACACTATGATACAACACATGTATAGGATTCGCTTTAAATTATGCATTTATCTTTATCTCAGCATCATCAACATCAACCATATGAGAAGGTGTGGGATGATACCACCAAATCTATGAACCATGAAAATTTTCATTAATAGAAATGTACCTTTACGAAAGATCCAATCAGCACATGATTCTATCCACAGCCTCAAATGGTCCAACCAAAATGGGCTCTATATTTCCTTTACTCTGTATCTTATGGTGATGTGATATATGTGAAATGAAAAGAAATATCTGATCACCCACTATAAAAACTATGTGTCATAAATTTCTATCATCATAAAACTTCTATTAAATTTATGTTTTATCCATATGAATCCAAATTAGTAGAATTTACACTGATGTCTCCTTCACAAGACTCAGTCTCAACAACTCTGACTCACCTCCCTCCATCCAATATAAAGGTGATCTTCATGGACTACCATAAATATCCTTATATTGTGGCATCTGAATGTTTTCCTAATAACTATTCATATTTGAAAACACAACCAAAGATAGGTTCTTCTCATATGACCCATCAGTGTCTTGGACACATTCCCACATCATATCCTCAAGAACATGAATAGTACATTCGGAATACCCATCCATCTTGTCACGACCCATCCCCCGGGGCCCATATCGTGACTACCCAAGCCCGCCTTCCATAGGCTAGGGGCTGGCAACTAGCACCATCGGTGTAAATCTCTAAACTAGGAAGGAATTGCCCTAAAATAGTAAACAAACACAATAGAAAGTAATATAGTAAGTAAAACTGCATAGAAAAGAGAGTGTTTAAAGTAAAGGGGATAGAAATACAAGCCCGGTAGTAAAGTAAAATACAACTGAAATGCTAGTACAACTGAAGAAAATATTTAAAGAAGCTACTAGGTCATCCTCTAGAATTCTCAAATGATGGTTGGGTATAATAAGCCTCCTCATCACCCCATTTCCGTCCATCCGCTCCGTGTACGTCTTGCCGAGTGGTCAACCTCCGGGTACCATCTAGTTCTACTTCTCTCTGTACTAATCAGTGATTTCCATCATCTAAAACGAACACAACGAGGTGTGGGAATAGCCCGTGCAGAGGTGAGTATAACGATACTTAGTAGGGACCCAAAGACCTTCACGGTCTCACTAAATCCAACAAGGATATACGACAAAGTATTAAATCAACTGAAAAATTCCACTTAGGTATATGCATATACATATACCTATGTTTATCAAATGACCCATCTCAATCATGAGGAAACAAAATAGTTACTGACTCAGCTCACACGGGTATACAACTTTTTTATAGAGGTACAGATGATTAGATATAGCCATTGAGTCATCTAAGCTATCGGACCAACACATGATCCAGGACCAGCTATTCTGTGGAACTAACACATGATCCAGGAACATAAGTCAAGATTTTCATACCAACACATGATCGAAGAATAGTCGTTGGAGCTGTCAGACCAACACATGATCTTGGTTCAGCTATTATGTCATACCAACACATGATCCTGGTACATAAGTTATAACTCTCGGACCAACACATGATCTAGGAATAGTCATTGGAACTGTTAGACCAACACATGATCCAGGGATAGTCAACAGTGCACAGCCAGCCACAGAGTTCCACTCAGTTATGCTTGATTCATGGAGGGTCTTCTCCTCAAGCCACGTTTCGACATGTCAACCATCACGAAGTACCATGCTGATGTATCTCAAGGGGCATCCTCGTCATAGGGGTCTCAACGCAATAGATGGTGCGTCGATCGGATGCCCGACCTTTGAGTTATTGGCATTTCTATTCTAGGGACCTGGTTTGATTTTAGGTTCAAACCATCCTGACGATACCCTAACTACGTCCAAACCTCAACGGGGGTATTCCAAAAGAACTGTCTCACTCTAAGCATTCCTTCGCTAAAACGGTTCGTCGATTGTACTGCCATAGCCCAAGATATGGGCAAATACGTTTTTTTGGGTCAAATGGGTCCGGGCTGGGGTCCAACCCGGTCCGCGGGTCCGACCCGGCCCGATGGTCCGACCCGGACAGTTGGGGCGGCCCGGCCCGACGGTGGCCCGGATCAGTGGGTGGCCCAGCTCGTAGGCACAGCCTGGCCCGAGGGCGGCCTGGGCCGGTGGGGTGGCCTGGCCTGTGTGTGGCCCGGCCTGTGTGCGGCCCAGCCTGTGGGTGGCCCGACTGGCTAGCTTGTGTGGCTCGGATGGCCACATAGTTGGGGGGGGGGTTACACTCCCTCTCATCCAGATGGCCGGCGTTTGGCACTAGTTCGGTCTCCGCGGGACCCTTCGGGTCCCTCCTGTAGCACGATTCTGTGGCCAGCTGAGCCGGCCGCCCCTAGCTCCTCCACTGTGGCGTGACAATGGAGCGGTTATGATGGCCTCTGCGTGGCGCGATGGAGCCACAATGCCACTGCCTTCACCGTGGTCTGCCAAGCCATGACACAGTTCTTTTCGCAGCATGATAGTGCTGCGCCCTTTTGGCAACGCGGTGGCCCTTGCGGTACTGGTTCTTCTCGCGGTCCGCCTCTGTCGGAAACTAACAAGAACAACCAAAGTGGGAGGGTCGGGCCATATTCGTGCGGTTCGAGCCCTCCTCATCATGGTGATAACATTTGTCATTTCATAATCCAGAAATTTGAATGATGAAGAATGGAGGTTAGAACACATATATAAAATAACTCAAATCCTCCTACCTTGAGTTCGATGATCGATGACGGAGTCACGGAAGGCAGACGTCGTTCCATCAATGTCAAATGAGGAAGATCTTGGACAAGACGAGTCGAGATGAAATCATCAGTATACTTCTAGAGCGGCGGTGCTTCCCTTTCTTTCCCCGGTTGAAGAAGGAAGAAAATGGTGTTCATCGTTCTTCAGAGGTAAGGGGCATTCTTCTTGTTCTTCGTCGAGAGGATGAAGTTATCTCAATTCTTCCAAGTTTCTCCAAGGCTCCACCAAAAGAGAGTTTCCAACCAAAAATAAATAATAGCTTTGTCTATTATTTTATTATTGGAATGAATTCAAAACAATTCAAAATGTGCCAATTAATTAAGTGAAGGATTTGGCACTTTAATGAGGAGAAGTTGAAGAGGCTCTCCACATAATTGGTGGTTCAAGGGGGTTTAAATCCCGTGTGGTCCCCACCTCTTTGATTTCAAGAGGTGTTAAACTTAGGGTGGGTCCCACTATAATAATATCCTCCCAAGGGAGGTTATGTGTGTTTGGTCCCCACCTCTAACCTCCACTTGGAGCTTTTAACCAACAATAAAATAAAAATAAGTAAATTTTTTTAATTTAATTTTATTTCAAAACACCAGAAAATTATCTTCTATTCTCGTTATAATGAAACTGCAGTGATGGTCTTCTTAAAGGAATATTGGTGTTGTGAGTTCAATGGTGCCTCAAATTTCATTTCTAAGCACCGGTTCAAAATATATAAAATCTCGCTCGTACATTTACTGAACATACCTGAACAAAACATCCAAAATTGATTCTGGGAATACCGGGCCTTCGAATCAAGCATCATCAGAGACATCAGACACATAAAATACCCTCGTATTTAAGAAAAAAAATTCCCATGGAATTTCTATGTCTTTACATGTCTTTGGGTGGAATTCCATATTCAACAAAACATGTGTACCGTGAAACTTCTACAAGACCTAGTAGAAGCATGAAGTGAAGTGTGTGTCAAAGTGTGAAACTATTATCCATTGAATCCCATGAAGACTCCCTATCTCCCAAACATACAATCCTATCGACTACTAAACTGAGAAATTATCCCACATAGGTAAATAAATGTTCTAAATTTTCCAAACGATCCATAATGTAGAAAATTGGGTCACTCTTTTTAGCCTCCCTATGGACCCCCACAAATAATTCCAAAATAATTTCGTCCCACTTCAATTTCAATAATAAGAAATTTGTATTATAAAATAATAGGACATTGATGATCATTCATCACCTATTGATAGGTGTAGCATCCTATCAGGAACCCTTTTAATTAACTCTTCATTCCTAACCAGTAAAACTATCATTTTATTTCATGGTACTTTTTTGAAAAACATGGATTTACCTCCCACTTTGAGGCATGAAATTTAGGCATCAATCCCTTTTGATTTATTGTAAGCACTACAACCTAACTCATATCATAGATGTTATGATCCTCATATATTGATCAGATGTGATGTTGAATCCCCACCTTAATGGATTTTCCTCAAGTGAAAAATATAATGGATCCACAGTCTACATATCCCAAACCTATTTCAAAAGTTTATAATATATTATAACTGATATGAGACAAATCTTCTCAATATGGTCCTAAACTCAGCATACATTTCATCATGAAAAGTATTCATTTTATGCTCATCACTAGAGTCCTTGACATCAATAGTATGATTTTTTCTACTCAAAGCATTAGGCAAACTGTTTCCAATTACATTTGTATATTATTTCTCAGAATCAAATGTCTACATATACTAAACCCGCCTCCACTACCAGATTTTCAAATATCATTAAGAAAATATATATTTTAAGATCTTCTGATTATTATACATAGTAAACTTAATCAAAAGAATTAATACCTCCAACGCATCAAGAAATAAATCATTACATCCATCTTCTAGTCATGTGTAGGGTAATTCCATTCATGTTGAATTAAATACTAATGAACATATTCCACAACTCAATATCACTACATAAAAACTACTCTAAGTCATATCCCATTAGTGTAACAGAACACTGTATACTCCTCACCTAGATCACAGAGTAAAGATATTGGTTTAATTTTCAAATTCTTACTCAAATCCTAGAATTCCTCATCATATACTTCCTTCCCTTCAAAATGAACCCCCGTTGTTATTGATCTTGAAAAAGGTGACTCTGAATGGGAAAAGTTTGGGATGATCCTTTGATAATATATTGCTAACCATAAAAACCTATAGATATCAATTAAATTATTGGTCTCCTCCCATGATATAACTTATTGAACATTCTATGGTTTGACATACACACCTTCCATAAACATGATGTGTCCCCAAAAATGAACTAAATTATTCCCAAATTTACATTGATATAGCTTCAAAATAAAACTGGTTCTCTCTCAACGCACTCAGGATGATGTCATGATGTTGGGAATGATCGTCACGAGTCTTGGTGTACACCACGATTTCATTCAAAAAAACTACCACAAAATGATCATGATATGGATGTGATATTCTTTTCATCAAGGATATAAACACTATTGGTGCATTTGTTAACCCAAACAACATTATGAAGAACTCATATAGTCCATACCATGTTTTGAAAGCATTAGTAGGTTTATAAAATGGTTGATCTCTGAAATGATGATACCTTGATATCAAGTCAATATTGTAGAAAACACATGATCCCCATAACTAGTATATTAGATCATTGATATGTGGATATGAATACTATCTCATCGCTATCATCATGTTCAACATATAGTAATCAACACATATGCATAGAGTCATGTAAAAATTATCTGGAAACAATAATTGAGAACCCCAATGAGACATAATCAGATGGATAAAACAATAATCCATCAACTCGTCTAGTTTACTCTTTATATCTTGATGCTATATTGGTTTCATTCTGTACAGTTGATAGAAATTTTCTTATCACACAGCTTGATCTCAATCGTAAATTCCAAATCACCCTCTCATGGAAGTCCTAAAAATCATTCATGAAAATCATCCTAAAACTGATCCACAATGGGTGGAAACACATTCATCCTTACTACATCATCATCTGACAGTAGAATAGAAACCTGGGTGGTGAGATCCCTCACCTGGTGATGAACTATCATTTCACAAGACCCCATGATATCCCATTCCACATTGTGAGTATATTTTTCACCTTTAGTATAAGTAAATTTCCCTATCCTATGGTAGTAATATATGTTGTCTTCGTATGATACTAACTATTAAATTCCTATAATTAAGACCAATCCTGTTAATTAAAGGATGTATAAACCCAACTAAAATGATACACCCAAACCCAGAGAGAACACGCATTGTAAAATGAAATTTCCCTCGACTATACTACTAATGGTGTATAGATCATCAATACCCCTCCCACAAACTCCACTTATTGACCCATAAAATTCAAAATTGTAGAAAATATTAAGGAATTAGAGGCACCAATATCATATATATTACTAGAAATCAAAGAAACTACAAGAATATTACATCTAACTGTCAATGGTCCATCCACTATATCTACTAGTGTAGGCTCAATGGCATGTAACATTCATGCCCGTCTTACATATAATATAGTATGAGTTTGCAGGGAAACACCACTCTGCTGATATGAGAACTCTTTACCATAATTATGACATCCATTGCCTCTATCAATATGAGCATTAAAACTATAACTAGAAGACTGATACAGTACAAAAGATCATTTTCTCATACTCTATATCTACCAAACTACTCCAGTATTTCATGCTTTTTGGGGGTTCCTAGAGAACGTATATAAATATAATATCCTAATACAACCTTGGAACTCAATATATAGTTAGGTAACTATCTAAAGATGCCTCTATACCTACCAAACTAGTGACAAATCAATCGGGTAAGATCCAAATTAACTGGTCCTTCCCTTGGATACTCTTACTTCTATCTCCACTACTAACATTCTCATTGTTTCATTCCATTCTCATGAAAGTCATTCCTTCTGACCATCTAGCCAAATAAACCTTTCCTCTACCAGATTAATTATTTAGGTTCCCCAGAGTAATGAGATCATGATTCACCAATTCTAAAATCTTCTTCATCTGGAATATATTTACATGGGAACTAATTTCAAATTTCACCCCATCATAAAATTGTTTCAATAAAGTAGATTTATCCCATAATAATGATGGAGAATGGAGCTAAAACTATGTAAACTATCATATATATTCCATCACAGAAATACTCCCCATATTCATCCTCATAAACATAGTTTCTATCTCCTTCTTAAACATCAATATATCTATGTGTTCGAGGAACTTATATTGAATGTATACCCACTCTATATTCTCCATCTATCAATCATGTGTCTGGATATCCAACCAATTATTCAACTGATCTAGTAACATATCGGTATTCAGATTTATACTATTCTCAATAGGGCTCAACATGTGTTGATGTATTTTCTAGATTGAATCAATTCATAATTCATATGACTCATTTCAACCCGCTCTGAGAAATTTATGAGGGTAATGAAACTGATAATCACTTGTAATGTTTACACGTATTTATTAAACTGACACGGGTCCCTTTTATGAAGTGCATGAGCGATGAAAAATTATCTTAAAACTAATTTTTAACTTCATAACAAGAAACTATTGGAGCCTCAAGTTCCACTACTGGTAGGACATCTCTAGCCATAACATCCTATCATCACCTCTACAAGAATTCCTATGGACACATTTCTCTATAATTACATGAACATGTATTTTAACATCTAAAACATGTTAACACATCCAAGATATGTTTTTAAACAATCCATACCATTTCACACCCTTTCACCACAACACGGTCAAAACTGAAGAAGTATCACTACCCTCAACAATCCTACATATGCATTATTGTTAACAAATTTTATACTCATTTTAATTATTCTTGTTTCCAAGTAGATACCCATTTATTCAAATATTTCAAATTTTATGGTTCTTAAGTACATATAAAGGGTCTTTCTTAAATTAAATTAATGAAAACAAATAAAATCATTTCAATTTCAACAACATACAAAATACCCATCTTTTTATATGGGGTTAAAATGATACATGTCCCAAAATAATATTGAGTTCCTTGAATGAGTAATTTGTAACAATCTCTCATTTAATTCTATTCAACAATTTCATTTTCATAAAATCTTAAAAACAATCACCACGCCGCACAAAAATTTCTCCACATGAGGTGAAATTGAATAAATTGCAACATCAAACATCAATAATAACAATTCATGTGTGGGTAATTGGACATTACCCTCAGACATGAGTTTTCTAATACCATGCATGAGATCTTTACCAACTCCTGACTCATCCTATTTTCATGTCCATATTTTCCAAATATTAGGATAAAAATTGAAAACGAACTTCTTTTAATATCACTCTATAATGTCTGTTTCTTGGTTCCTTGAGACGGTTCACTTTGTGACCTCATGCACACACCCATATCCCAGAGGCTACCAACTATCAAATATGTTCTATTATAAATCATGAGAAGACTATACACATTTTAACAAAGTAGAAGAATATTGTAAATAAAAAATAACCAAACGATATAACCAAAAACCAATGATAAAACATATCATATGTTACCAAAACTGACAAAATACAATATCCAAAAGTATACAGAAGATTTTTCAATCCATGAACATTTCACATGTCAATATGAAAACCTGAAAATAAACAAGACACAAAAAAACTCCCAAGAGGGTCCCAAATCTTGTCATGTTCCTTTATCCATGGTCCAACCCATACCATCCATTTAATATAGGTCTCTTTACCTTTACCTATAGAGTAATCGTGAACTATACATGGGTACTGATCTACAATCCCACGTATGGTATGGGTAAAAATTAATAGCCCACCATCATTCACATCTAAAAAAATCTGTTCAATAATACTGTATGCGGTTATATAATGAGTAAAATAAAATAAATAAAGTAAATAGTTTAAATTTATTCAATAACTCTTATTTAACCACATATCTCACAGCTTGACAAGGACACCAAAAATCTGAATACCTTCTTCAACCCATGATTGACTCATAACCATATCACATAATAAATTAACAATTCATTATGACACATGACATTTAATTATCCACATAATTTTAATTCATTATCATGGAAAATTGGAACAATATTCTAATGTCATCTTTTTGGACTAGATTTCAATGCTTAGAACACTATTGGTATTTTAAGAAGCAGTCTTTGACCCAAATATCATTTTCAAAAAAATTCAAACAAGTGTAATTTTGTATATGAATTCTATTTCTCACACACATTTAACATACAATCACATAAGTGACCTTTTTGAGATATCAGTTCATGTCCCACACTTATTTATAAAACAATCACACATGTGGGATTTTCAATGACTAGTTAGTGTCCCACACTCACTTATCATTATGGTATTTTCATTCAAAAAAATTGTCCCACACAAAATTTTCAATTTATCACTATGATATTTTGATGTAGAAGTCCATGTCCCACATAGGTATATCACAATATCACAATATCACAATATCAGATATATCACAATATCTTATATATTACATCAATTAATTTTAATCAACATAAACCCTTTCAACAAACATTCTCATTTATTTGTACCATTTCAATTATTCAAACAATCATGGTTCCACACTTTAATTATAACATAATTATATGAAAAATAAAAATTAAAACATTTATCAACTCAAAATTTTATATCACATTAACCCATTGATGGTCAACTTAATCATTGCATAATTTCTATTATCAATTAATTCATAATCTCATTAATTGAACAAAAAAAATACTAATTAATTAACCTAATAAAAATTCAATTAATCTATAAATTCCTAAATTGTAAAAATATATTAATTTACTCATTAATTAATTAACCCAATCCAAAATTATAATATACCATTAATTAACTCACAAATTAATTAATCAAATTCCACATATTTAATTGGCACATAATTCCATTTTTTAATTCACCAAATAATTAATCAAATTCACCAATACCAAAAACCAATTAGTTCATTAAACAAATAGTTAATCAAATTATATCCAATGGATAATAAAAACAGTACATTTAATAATTCACCAATTAACTAATCCAATTTCAGAATCCAATAAATTAATTAATCAATATAATTATTCAATTTATTATTAAATTTCCAAACACCAAATAAAATTTAAAAAATTCATATAATATGTTGGAATTAAAACTACGTTAATTGAATTTAGACCACCAACCTCAAATAATTGTTGAGAAATTGCCCAATAAAAATTCCTCAAATTGAAATGTAAAGATCGATCCCAAGAAAAAAAATGTGATCCTAAATCAAATAATATAAATAAAATTATATGGACTAGGATCGATGACACCCAAATCAAAAACTAAAACCAAAAGGGACAAGAATCTCTTAAATGAATGAGATAATAATGGGAAGATGGAAATAACCTGTATGGGATAAGTTGTACATAACAGTTGAGGTGAATATCATCAATCCGGTCTTTGAATCATGAATAATGGAGGTCACAAGGGCTTGGAATCAATCTTAGAGCCTAAAAAATGAGATAATTTATTGAGGTAGGAGTTAGGGTTGATTTTTAGATTATTTTTTGCATTCTGGTGTCTTTAAATCATATTTTCATATTAATTAGAACCTCACACCTGGTTTATTTGTCAAGGGGCATGCTATTTTTTAAACCATGAAACTAAATAGTATGCATCTTTTTTGGGGTACATGATTACTCCTAAAAGGATGAATGGTTAGGAAAATCATTCATCAGCCCTTTAAATCACCTCTTTTCGGGTTCTTATGATTTTTTGGGTTGGTTATATAGTTTGGTAAAACAGTGCACCAATCATGCACACCCACAATTCCTTACAGAAGTATATAATTTGAAATAAAAAATCATGAAGGTAAAACCCAAAAAATTTATACACAAAATAAGGAAAAAAAGACTAGAAAAATAGATCTATATATATATATTGAAAAGGCCAAGATCTTAAAAATAATATTTCCTTCTCTATTTTATATTTTACAAACAAACATATATTATTTCCACTATATAAGTTGAATGGGTCTTAATTTGTTTTATCAATTCAAAAATTAGTTAAAAATTGTAATTCTCGCGATTTTTTAATTATTAATCCTTTGAAGAAGAATATTCATTATAGAAATAAAAAAATCACAATCAAATATTTTCTTGGCCTATGAAATGAATGATATGAAATGGTGTTATTTTTATATTTTTTATATTTGGTGTTTTTATTTTTCAAAAAACACCTAATATGTGTTCTTAGAAACCCATAAAAATAGAATCAAATATAAAGGTGTATTTTTATTGAATCCATATCAGTTAATTATTTCTTGTTGAGAATGCATTAGAGTTCAATCATATGGAAGATATCTCAAGGAGGCCACTCAAACAACACTATTATAATTTGGTATCTTTTTTTATCCAAATGTACTATAAAATAAAAATTAATAATATTTTTGTTTTATAAAATTAATATGATATATCTATAGAAATGAAATGGGAAAAAATTATAGAGTAAAATATTATACAATGAAGTTAGTGAGAAGATGGAATCGAATCTTAGGAGTTCAGAGTGAAGTTGTGGGTTTTTAATGTATATTCTCATAAATATATGAAATATATAGATTATAAATTTCCACTATTCACCCTCCCATTTGAATTGAATTACACTACCCCATGACCTTTTCATACAGGATTACACTCTTATGTAATAAAACATAATCCAAAATCCTATGTTCAAATAACTTAAATATCAATAAGAAGAAAAATGAATGAATGAGGAGGAATAAGTTAAAAATATTGAATGTAGGGGGAATTCACACCAAAATAAATTATACCACTATATAAAACATATAATAAAAGAAGGTTAACGTGCAGAATCAATAGAAACTAAAAAATCACTACCATTCCCCCCATAATAATATTGAGGGTTACTTATCCACAACTATGGAGATGATAGAATCATTATGGGATATGCACATAAATAACATACAATTGAAAAGTGGATGAAGAAACAATATATAATAAAATTTAAAAATGTATCACAATATAGAATATATATACTTATGAAATTTCTAACATATTAAAAATGAACTATAATACCAATGTATAATCCATATGGTAGATTATTATTAGCCAAAATGTTGTCCTATGAACATTCAAGTGTGGTTTTCCAAATTAATATACAAATATATGAATAAAGATGTATAAAAAATCTATTACAACTATCTTGTTCACCCACACAATTATGGCCTCATTCATTAAATTTTCAACAGTTTATTACTAAATTATAAGTTAATTTTTTTTGGAATGTAGAATATTTAAATTCAAATAATTTGGTTACCTATTCTATTATGATCTGGATTATTTTTAATCTCATGTAGATTAATTAAATGTAGGTATTCTTAGTCAACTCTTTATATTGTGTTAACATTTAATCTTTTTATCCATTTTATTTTAGAGATTTGGACCCATATTAAATTTTCATTATTTTTATGCATATTTCATAGGTAACCATTTTATGATGTTTATTTGCAAGTCATATATATTTATTCATGGTTTTTTCATATATAAATTAAATTTCCAACTAGATGTAAATCCTACTAGAAAGATAATTTTTTAATTTTGATTGCTGTTAATTTTTTTTTTGGCTAAATGAAAAAATTAATAATAAAATAATAATTATCATAAATTAAGAGACTTTCACTATTAATCTCAAATTACTCAAAAAATAAATAAATTTTAACAATTATCATTAAATTATAAATTTATTGGAATTAAAATATTCAAATATAGAATAAATATTTGTGAATTTATTATATACATTATCCCCCAACCAATGACATTGATGTTTTGGAAAATCTCAAAGTAAATGTATTCATATCAACATATGTATAGAATTTGAGAAAATATACATGATCATTTCCCAAAAAAATCATTATGTCTCATATATATGAAAGAGTTTATTCTTTTCCTCATCACTCACATTTAATTTTTTTACTGAAAAATTCCATCCTGGACACATTCACACATACTTAAAATTATAATTCATTGTCCACTTTACCAAAGAGAAATTGAATATAAAAAATAGTTATACAAAAAAGATGTATCATTAACCATAGTCTTGTGAAATTTATCTTCAATTCACTCTACTAAGTATAAAACAAATTCTTAACATGCTGTCTTTTCTAAGGTGATTTTGGATTCTATGTAACAATGGGTACATACATTAAAAATTCAATTTCTGAAAGGTGAATGATTAACATTTTTTTTAATTATTGAATATTCATGTGAAATCACATAATGTACCTTACTCAGTTCCCCTTAAGGATGTAATATACCACACTACCATTTGTAATAGCATGGTTCATAACTAAAACAATGAATGTAATGAAATGTTTCATACTATTTCTATCTATTCTAGTTTTATTTATAATTATTATCTTTTATTCAATCTTTTAAATAAAAATTATAGAAAATGATATGTAAATTAAATATATATAATTAATGATAAATAATTAATGTTATCACATAGAATATTTCATTCCCATCATTATTATCATGATATTTTTTATTTTTTATTTTGTCACTTTCTTTTGAATATACTAGGATGAATCAAATGGAGTAAAGTGTGTATAATAGACTGATACACATAATATCACAAATAAAGAAACACACATCATACAATCTTATAATGAAATACATACTAAAGGCCATAATTCAATAATCCATCCACAATAATCAGTGTATAATGTGGTGTAATAATATCTAGAAATCCATTGATTATATGCGTTAAATAAGGGTATCTATTGAGGTAAATCAAGTGTTCAAATATTGATATCCCAAATATACCTAAATTTCATTATAAACAGTCATAAACCGGAAAAATTTTTAAATTGAAAAAATACATGTTCTATATCACAAACCATGAATCATGTCTCTAAAGAAATATTGAAATATTATGAACATGTAAAAAGGTTTATGAGAATCTTAGGTTATGAAAGATAATAAGTATGTTCATTACATTTGAACATGAGTTTTTCAATCAATTAATCATTCATAAATAAAAAAATGAATGTTTGAAAAAAACCCTTTGATAAATAATCTAGATCATTAGAAATTATAATCAAGTTGTGTTAAAAATATCATTAAGGAACTAATATACAAAAGAATATATATAATTAAGACAAATATCATAAAAAATTATATTATGTAAAAATGGAAACAAACAAATTTAATTGTAGAGGAAGAATGAAAAAAATGTAAAATAAAACAATATGTACTAAATGATTGAAATCTCCCACAATTTGGATTTATTTATCCATCATTGAATCCCAATTAAAAATTATAAAGATAATTTTCAAAAAATATGATAGAATGAAACCAAATGAGATTGTTTTTTAATTCCTTCTTGGAGTTATGATATTAGATACACCCACATTAAACGTAAAATAATTTTAGAGAAATGAATATTAAATTTTTATGAAAAAGTAAAGATATTGAAATTTGAAGAGAAAATACTCTTGTTCTTTTCCAAAGTGGGAGATTAGCTATTCCTTCCCCATCATAAGAGGCTTCATCACATTTTCTGAAAAATGATGATAGTTGGCATGCCACTATAAGTGAACATTGACTGTATTTGTTAGATGGTATTGGGAATAATAACCTTAAGAAAACATATCTCGTAAAATGAATATAGAAAAGGTAAGTATATGGTGAGGGAAATGTGTGAAAGGGTTCTCCATGTTTTATGATGTTTGAGGAGTGAACTCCATTAGTGGATTATATAAGAGTAAAAATTTATTATTAAAATATTTTTCTTTATCAGTACTTTATTTTTCAATCCATCCCAATTCCGCACCATCATCCTCATAGGCACCTCTATACAACTCAATTAGATCCTCTTTGCCGTCAAAAAATATTTCACTACAAAATCATATTTTTCATTATATTAAGAATTACATGAGTTTCAAGAATCCTAAAAATTAATTTATTGAGATGTAATATTCAGTTAATTTTATATAATATCATAATGAAATAGGTTCAAAAACAATTATCTCCATCGTTTAGACTATATATTAATTGTTTCTCTTTTATCAATACCATTGGGAGATGGTTTTTCAGAATTAGATAGAGGTAGTCAATATATTCTATCTTTTCCAAAAATTATACTAAATCAGTGGTGTCTTCAGCCAATGTGATAGAGCAGTAGATATTTGAAAATGTTTTATTTTCAATGATAGAATAATCACAAATGGTTTCACACTCTACAGAATTTTCCCAATATTCATCTGAACCTTATAGATCTTCCACATGTACATAATCTAGAATGTATATCATAAGAACAATATTAATAAATTTTCAATAATGGCTGAATGTATACTCAATAAGTTCACCAATAACCTATATTTTTTATTCAACTATTAATGTTGGTTTAATATGAAATTAATCATATTTAATTATCCTTTGTGGGTTTTCCCACAAAAGTTTTTCATTTACATTAGACTAGGGATATGTATCATCATTTTTTTGTAACATTATCTAACATTTTATAATTATCTTTAACATTATCCATTAATTATTTTTCCATTATGTACAAGACTTCTATTTCGTAAAAACATAAATCACAATGAATTCATATCATTAGAAATGAAATGAAAGATATGCAATGGATTTTTATTTGAGTTTTTTATATTTTAGGGATTTATGAGAAAAATAGTGTGTGTATAGGTTTGAAATCCATTAAAAATAACATTATGAAATGTATTTCTTGAAAATAAATATCAATAACATCTTATTAAATATGAATCTTCCATAGATAAATCACATTTTAAAGACCTAAAAATTTCAAGGAAATATTTTTTAATTTCTTTGGAATTTAACAAGAATGCAGTTTCTGAAGGCACCTGATTCTAAGGCCAGGTGTGCCCGTAATCATTTTACGAAGTTTAGATTGGGTATGTTCAGTGAACGAATGAGTCAGTTTTCCTAACATTTGAACCGGTGTTCGGAATCGAAATCTGAGGACACCGAGGGAATCGCAGTGCTAGTAATTTCTTAGGAACAACTTTTCCGGAGTTCCGTTTTATTGGGTGTGTTTTTTTAATTAATTTTTGTGTTAAGTAAATGAATAAAATAAAATGGTTCAACCAATTTTATTTCATTTAATGTTGTTCAACCTAAGCTAAGTGGTTGAAGTGGAACCCACTATATCCTACTCCACTAGTTAGGATATTTGTGGTGTGGGGCCTACACGAGCCCCACCTTTTCAACTTCCATGAAACCCCCACCTTTAATTAGGTAACGTACCTGCACCCCCCTTTAATTGAGATTCAACTCTTACATTTAACTTAATGTTTAAACGCATCATTAATTTGTGCGTTTTAAACTTCTCAATTAATTCAATTAATTAATTGATTCAAATTTTGAATTTCAAAACGTTTGGCTTGTGTGTCAATAAAATAAGACAAATCTTATTTTATTAAAGGGTTCTGTTGTGTGAGAGGGATGGGGTGAAATCACTCAAAGCCTGGAAGTAGTCCTTACTCAATGAAGAACGCGAAGAACACAGAACTCCGACGATGGTCGACAAGAACGCCGGATCCTTGGAGATCGACGACGCGACGCCGACAAATCTTTTCTCCGCGACTCGACGATCCTCCTTCCGCGATGCCTTCTTCTGCGACGTGAAATTCTGTGACAAACCATCATTCAACTTTTCCTCCAGGTAGGGGAATTATATTCTTTTTGTTCGTGTTTAGCTTCATTGCAGATCGTTATCTTATTTGAGCCGCCTGATTTCAGAATAAAGGGAGGTGGTCGGACCGCACGAACACGGCCAACCCTCCTCCCCCCTTGGTTGTCTAATTTTGTTGCGGCACGTGTAAGGTAGCATGGTGCCGTTGCACCGCGCAGAAGCTATGAAATTGGGTGAAGAAGCGCGGTACCATCGCACCGCGCCGTTGAAGTCAAACAAATCGGTGGCGCTGTCGTTCCGCGCTGGAAAAACCACGAGGAGACACAGTTTGTTTTTTGTTGTGTGCGGATCGACGGGCCGTGGAAGAATGGGTCGCAGGAGTGATTTGAAGTCCTTGTAGTGAAGGGAAAGTCCCGGGAGGACCGGATGTGAAGACGGAATTGAAATCGGACCACCAGAGAGCGTCCGGTGGTCCGCGGAAGGTGTTGCCGGCCACCCAGAGGCGGCGGCGCCCCGGTGCGCCGCTGGCAGGATCGGCTGCGGCTGAAGCTGCGGCGGAGGTGGGATCTGGCGGCCACGCGGTATCCAGTGGAGGAGATACACGGCGATCCGCCGCGTCACTGGCAGAGGATAGGCCCCCATGTGGGGGCCGCGGTTTCCAAACAGGGGGTCAGCACGCCCCCCGTTTCTTCCGCTCGGTCGTTTTGGCCGAGCCGCTTGGTCCGCGGGCGTCGTGCCGCGCATGCGCTAGGCTAGGCCAGGCCGCGTGGGCCGGGCCGTGGCCACCGGGCCGGGCCACGCCCAAAAGGGCCGGACCCGGACCCGGATCGGGTCGCTCGGTTCATGCCGACCCGGGGGGGGGGGGGTATCGGGCCGGGTCGGACCGAGCAGAAACCCCCAAATTTCAGACAGTTTCGTTCAGATGCCCATATCATGGGCCACGGACCTCCGATCGACGCACCATCAGTTGAGATGCGATCCTTGGATCGAGACAGTCATTTCGGTATATTACACACAAGGTTTCGAGGTAAATTTGAGATACAGCCGGGTTGGTTCGTACACGAAACCAACCGGGCCCTCGGAGCGGATATGCTTATATCATGAGCTCCAGACATCCAATTGATGTGCAATTGACTTTGTTTGATTCCACATGATGAGACAGAACTTTTGGCATACTTAGCCTGAGTTTTGGTTGCAGTTGGATATGGCCGGGTTGGATTGTATCCGAAATCCAATCGGGCCCCTGGAACGGAAAATTTGATAACTTTCAGACCAAACGTCCGTTTGACAAACCGTCAGCGGCGTTGGTGTTCACTTTGAGAAAAGGTCCCTAAGAGATTACCCTACAAGAGTTCGGGGTACAGTTGAAATATGGCTGGGTTCGTTTTCACACGAAACCAACCGGGCCCATGGGACGAAAAGGCTAGTAACTCACAGACTGGGCATCCGATTGACGCACCATCTGTTGCATTGAAACCCCTATGAAAAGGAGGTCCTTTGAGATACTTATTCATGGGACTTTGAGATACATGGTGTATCGACCAGTAGCTCGAGGAGCGGACCCTCCCAGAGACGAGCATACGGAGTACGGAGACTGTGTAGCTGACTGAGACCTAACGACTGCTTGAACGACTCGACTTGGAGTGAGTCGACTAGCCCAGTGGACGGAGCACTACTTTTTTTGGGTGCAGACCCATGGCGGACAGAGCACTAATCGTTTGGGTGCAGACTCATGGTACTCGTCTGGAGTGTACCTCTGTAGGCTATTAGGGGGTGTGCACTACTGTGTTTGGGTGGAAGACCCCTACGGGAAGCACTACTGTGTTTGGGTGGATGACCCACGGTACATGACAGGAGGAGTACCTCAGTAGTCTTAGGTTTGTCAGTAGTACCTTGGAGTCGTGACAGGATCACTGTACACTCCAGAGACGGGGATCTTCAGCAGTTACGATTATGATAATGAAAATCCTGGTTTGAGCTGAGTCTATGACCTTTGTGTTTATCTCGTGATTGATATGAGTCACTTCATAACTTAGGTATATGTATGAGAATATACCTAGGTAGTGGTTATACATTGATTTTATAATTATTTTGTTTCCTCATGATTGAGATGGGTTACTTAATAACTTAGGTATATGTATGGGAATATACCTAAGTAGAGGTTATCTGTTGAGATCTTCTTTGTGGTTATCCTTGTTGGATTTAGTGAGACCTTGAGGGTCTTGGGTCTCTACTGAGTATCGTTATACTCACCCCAGCACGGGCTATGTCCGCACCTCGTTGTGTTGGTTGCAGACGGCGGGCAGTGCTGATGGAGGCCGAGTGTTTGAAGACTGGACGATACCCAGAGGTGGACCTCACGATGAGTCAGTATTAGGAGGTAGACTTCACGGAGATACGATACTCGGAGTAGGTTGACAGGAAAGAGAGCTGTGGAGGCTATCTATACCTACCCTTCAGGTAGGATCCGTGGTGGACGATCCAGGAGCTGTACTATCTGTACCTACCCTTCAGGTAGGATCCGTAGTGGAAAATCCAAGAGCTCCGCTATCTGTACCAACCCTTCAGGTAGGATTCGAGGAGGACAACCCAGGAGCTTCTTCAATTCTTTATGCTGTTGTATTTTTCTGTTGTACTTTTGTTCAGTTGTAGCTATAATTTCGATTGGGTTTGTATTCTGGCCCATTTAATTTTTTCAACACTTCCTTTTTTACTTAGTGTATTACTTCTGCTTGTACTCTATGGTGTTTTGTTTACTTTTTTAAAGGCAATGTCTTCCCAGTTACTGGGAATTACGCCTTTGGTGCTAGTTGTTGGCCTCTGGACTATGGAATGCGAGCTTGGGGAAGTCACGACACGGGCCCCGAGGATGGGTCGTGACAAATTGCTATCAGAGGAGTTCGGTTCTACCACAGAACTTATAACTCTGATATTTTCTTTCTGTGAAGTGACAGTGTTAAGAGTACCGAGTGTGGTTTTCTATTTAGGGAGTCCAGTGTTGGTGCGGGCGGCCAATGTATCCATACACCAGGACCCTGACTTCTAATTTCTGAGTTTGTGCACGAAAACACTGATTGTGTGTGTGTTTTCAACGTTTTTCCCTTAAAACAGCTCAAACTAGGTCAGATCACTAGGTATAATCGTTTGACCGTGTCACGTTTTTTCTTTCAGGATGCCTTTCCATGGACGACCAGCTAGAGCCCAGAGGGATGTGCGTACTGACAGCCTGTCGAGCGATGAGACTTCGGTACATGGCCCTCTTGCAGTTGAGGCACCAGCAGAGGCACCAGCAGTACTACCATACGTTGGTCCACTGATGCCACCATCCCCAGCATTAGGTGATGCTAACCGCTTGAGCGCGCTGCACGTGTTCCAGCGCCAGCGGCCACCCAGGTTCCGGGGAGAGAAGGACCCGTAGGCGGCTGAGGATTGGCTGGAGGCTGTGGTGAGAGTCTTCAGGCTAGTGGGGACGCCAGCAGACTTCATGGTGATCTTTGCTATCATCCTTCTTCGGGCAGCAGCAGGAAGGTGGTGGAGCTTCTTGTTCCAGTTTTTCGACGGGATGACCTTCACATGGGGAGACTTTGATACCTTCTTCAGGGTGGAGTTTATACCAGTGGATCTACACCCCAAGAATGTTCAAGAGCTGCTGCCTTTGCCGCATGATTTTCTATTAGCAGACGAGTCATCTTTAGGTAGTAGACAGATGATACAGAGGTCCAAGAGGACCATATCCAGCCATACGATGAGAAGGAAGTGTTATGAATGTGGCAGGAAGGGTCACGTGGACCGTGACTGTCCGACCCCCCCCCCCCCCCCCCCGCACAGTTGATCCGCGGGTGTTGGAGGAGCCACCTAGGAAGAAGCAGCGGCGGGTGCTTGAGCAACACCCAAGCAGTGGACAAGGTAGTAGAGCTCCGGGAGCAGGTGGACAAGAGCAGAACTATTGGATACCTTTTTGTTCTTCGTACCTCTAGTTCCATGTTGTTGTTTTGTCTTTGTACTATGAGCTGCTATAATAAAAGACACTTATCTTTGTGGTGTTTTCTTTCCTACCCTTTTGTTCGGTTGATATTGAGAGGTTCCGGTTAAATACTGTTAACTTGACCATAACTTTTGATATTTCTACTGGAGGAGACCCAAAGACCTCACACTGATGACGATAGTGTGACTCGACCCTTGGAGGTCAGAGTGACAGTTGGATCTCTTGGTAGTTACGTCGAGGCCTTATGATGTCATCCATGGCATGAATACATCATTCATGTCAGGATTGATTGTACTAGGAAATGGGCGTGGTTCATTCGGAGGATGAGACCGAGTTTCTCTTTTCGGTAAGGGAGAAATCATAGCAGCTCTTTCATATCGTAGGAAAAGAAGGTGCAAGTCATCCAGGAAAGGATGAAGACTGCACAGTGCAGTAAGAAACAGTAAACTGGTTCCAGTCTTAGAGACTCGGGTGTGTTAAATGTTTCAAGAAGCGGAATCCTTAAGGAGAGATGAGTCTGTAAAGAAGTAGACATGGAGGTAGATCTAGGAGAGTAGCATGAGGTGGTGTACTTTTAAACATGCTACAACTACCCGCCTTAGTTTTCCCCGCCAGGCTCAGGGAGCTGGAGGGAAGAGGAACAGTGATGCTGCATGCGATCAAGGAGTGTGACCCAATGGCTCTAAAAATGATTCAAGGGACAGTCTGTGTCCACTACTAGTTTTCGTAGTAACAGACGTCGATATGAATCATTCCTTCCATCCACGAATATTGTCTCATACCTACAGTTTCCGGTAAGCTGTAGACTTGACCCTCACATATGGTGATATCTTGGGAGGAGACTCGATAATCACACTTACGCCGACAGTGTGGTCTTACCCACAAGGCAGGAGTTTTGGTTGGAATCTCTTGGTGGAAGCATCGAGGCCTTACGACATTGGTTTGAGTATGGACTAGACAATCACAGTTCATACACAAATTGACGGTATTAGGAAAAAAGGTTGTGGTTTAACTACGGCATCGGGATGTGTTTTCCTTGGTTGGCGAAAAGGAAACCCCATGCAGCACAAGATAAACTCATGCATATGAGGGATTGTCCGATCACTCTTGAGCCGGTCAACCCTACCCTCGTGGCAGCAGGATTTTTGAGTTTTAGTTCTAAACAGGAATTAGGGACCTCTAGAGTTCAAGGATACCGATCACGACCTTATACGAGTCTCACCTCGAAGAGGTTTACGGAGATGTGTCCGATGTGACAAGTTATCTCCAAGGTTAAACGGACCTTTCTAGGTCCTCATCTGGGTAGGCGAGGAAGTTTACCGCTTGACCTTTCCACCCTAGTTTCACCAGGTGCATGATGTCATCCACGTACCACGGTTGAGGAGGAACGTGAATGATCCTTCACACATCATCGACCTCAGGGAGATGGACATCGATGACAGGGTGCGATGCACTGAGGTTCCAGTAGAGGTTGAGGATCAACAGGAGAGGGTCCTACAAGGACGGTCGATTCCTCGGGTGCGCTTTCATTGGAAGTACGAAAACATCCAGGAGAGAACATGGCAGCGAAAGGCTCAGATGTGTGCTCAGTACCGCTTTTGTAACCCTAGTTTGTGTTAAAAGAATTATGAGGATGTAAATCCCTGAGGTAGGAGTAATGTAAAGACCTGGAAATTTAAAATAATTTTTTTAATTTCTTTGGAATTTTACAAGAACGCAGTTTTTGACGGCACCTGATTCCGAGGCCCGGTGTGCCCAGAATCATTTTCCGAAGTTTAGCTCGGGTATGTTCAGTGAACGAACGAGCAGGTTTTTCTAACTTTTGAACCGGTGCTCAGAATCAAAATCCGAGGACACCGACGGAATTGCATCGCTGGTATTGCTTAGGAACACCTTTTCTGGAGTTGCGTTTGGTCATGTGTGTTTTTTTAAAATTTTTGGGTTAAGTAAATGAATAAAATAAAATGGTGCAACTAATTTTATTTCATTTAAAGTTGTTTATCCTAAGCTAAGTGGTTTAAGTGGAGCCCACTATATCCTACTCCACTAGGTAGGATATTTGTGGTGTGAGGCCCACACGAGCCCCACCTTTTCAACTTCCTTGAAACCCCCCACCTTTAATTAGGTAACGCACCTGCTCCCCCCTTTAATTGAGAGTCAACTCTTACGTTTAACTTAATGTTTAAATGCCTCATTAATTTGGGTTGTTTAAACATCTCAATTAATTCAATTAATTGATTGATTCAAATTTTGAATTTCAAGAAATTTGTCTTTTGTGTTAACAAAATAAGACAAGACTTATTTTATTAAAGGAGTTCGTTGTGCAAGAGTGCTGGGGATAAATCACTCAATGCCTGGAAGCACTCCTTCCTCGACGAAGAACGCGAAGAATACGAAGAATGCCGACCTCCGACGAAGGTCGGCAAGAACGCCAGATCCTTGGAGATCGACGACGCGACGCCGACGAATCTTTTCTCCACGACGCGATGATCCTCCTTCTGTGATGCCTTCTTCCGTGACGTGAAATTCCGCGATGAACCTTCTTTCAACTTTTCTTCGAGGTAGGTGAAGTATATTCTTTTTTTTTGTGTTTACCTTCATCGTTGATTGTCATCTTATTTGAGCCGCCTGATATCGCAATAAGAGTAGGAGGTCGGACCGCATGAAAACGGTTGACCCTCCTCCCCCCTTGGTTGTCTGATTTTGTTCTGGCATGTCTAAGGCGGCGCAGTTCCGTTGCACCGCGCGGAAGCTATGAAATTGGGAGAAGAAGCACGGCGTCGTCACGTCATGTCTATGAAGTCGAACAAAGCGGTGGCACCGTCGCGCCGCGCCGGAAAAACCCCTTTGTGACACGGTTTGTTTTTTTGGAATGCAGATCGACATGTTATGGAAGAATGGGCCATAGGGGCGATTTGAAGTCTTTACAGCGAAGGGCAGGTCCCGGGAGGACCGCAGGCGAAGACGGAATTGAAATCGGACCACCGGAGCGCGTCCGGTGGTCCGCGGAAGGTGCTACCGGGGCGCTGCCGGCAAGAGCTGTCGTGGTTGAAGCCACGGCGGAGGCAGTATCCCGCGACTGCACGTGATCTAGTGGAGGAGGGACAAGGCGATCCGCTGTGTCGCTGGCAGAGGAGCGGCCCCCACATGGGGGCCGCAGTTTCTAAACAGGGGGGCAGCGCGCCCCCCATTTCTTCCGCTCGGCCATTTTGCCCGAGTCGCTTGGTCCGCGAGCGCTGCACCGTGCCAGCGCCAGGCCGGGCTAGGCCGCACCCGAAAGGGCCGGACATCGAACCCGATCGGGTCGACCCGATTCGGGCCGACCAGGGGGGGTATCGGGTCGGGTCGGATCGGGCCCGAACCCCCTAATTTCAGACAGTTTTGTTCAAACACCCATATCTTGGGCCATGGACCTCCGATCGAGGCACCATCAGTTGCGATGCGATCCTTGGATCGAGACGGTCGTTTCGGTATATTACACTCAAGGTTTCAGGGAACAGTTGAGATACGGCCGGGTTGGTTCGTACACGAAACCAACTAGGCCCTCGGAGCGGAAACGCTTATATCTTGAGCTCCGGACGTCCGATTGACATGTAGTTGACTTAGTTGGATTCCTATTGATGAGGAAAAACTTTTGGAATACTTCTTCTGAGTTTTGGTTGCAGTTGGATAGTGGACGGGTTGGATTGTATCCGAAATCCAACCGGGCACCTGGAACAGAAAAGCTGATAACATTCAGACCGGACGTCCGTTTGACGAACTGTCAGCGGCGTTGGTGTTCACATTGAGAAATGGTACCTAAGATCTTACCCTAGGAGAGTTAGGGGTATAGTTGAGATACGGCTGGGTTGGTTCGCACACAAAACCAACCGGGCCCCTCGGACGAAAAGGCTAGTAACTCACAGACCGGGCGTCTGATTGATGCGTCGTCTGTTGCGTTGAGACACCTAAGACGAGGAGGTACTTTTAGATTCTTCTTAATGGGAATTTGAGATTCTTGAAGTATCAACCAGTAGCTCATGGAGCAGACCCTCCCGAAGACGAGCATACGGAGTACGAAGACCGTGTATCCGGCTGAGACCTGACGTCTGCTTGACCGACTCGACTTGGAGTGAGTCGACTAGCCCAGTAGACGGAGCACTACTTTGTTTGGGTGGAGACACATGGTGGACGGAGCACTACTTGTTTGGGTGCAGGCCCATGGTACTCGTCTGGAAAGTACCTTTGCAGGCTATTAGGGGGTGTGCACTACTGTGTTTGGGTGGCAGACCCCGACGGGAAGCACTACTATGTTTGGGTGGCTGACTTGAAGTACTCGACAAGAGAAGTACCTCAACAGTCTTAGGTTAGTGAGCATTACCTCGGAGTCATGATAGGATCACTGTACACTCCAGAGATGGGGTTCTTCAGCAGTTACAGTTTCGATAATGAAAATCCTGGTTTTCGCTGAGTCTATGACCTTTGTGTTTACCTCATGATTGAGATGAGTCACTTGATAACTTTGGTATATGTATGGGCATATACATGGGTAGTGGTTATCTGTTGATTTGATAATCTTTGTGTTTCCTCATGATTGAGATGGGTTACTTGATAACTTAGGTATATGTATGGGCATATACCTAAGTTGAGGTTATCTGTTGAGATATTCTTTGTGGTTATCCTTGTTGGAGTTAGTGAGACCTTGAGGGTCTCGGGGTCCCTACTGAGTGTCGTTATACTCACCCCTGCACGGGCTATGCCCGCACCTCATTGTGTTGGTTGCAGACGATTGGGAGTACTGATGGAGGCCGAGTGTTTGAAGACTGGACAATACCTGGAGGTGGACCTCACGACGAGTCAGTATCAGGAGGTGGACTTCACGGCGAGACAATACTCGGAGGAGGTTGACAGGAAAGAGCATTGTGGAGGATATCTGTACCTACCCTTCAGGTAGGATCTGTGGTGGACGATCCAGGAGTAGTGCTATCAGTACCTACCTTTCAGGTAGGATCTGAGGAGGACGACCCAAGAGTTGCTTCCATTCTTCCAGCTACTGTCTTTTTCTATTGTACTTTTGTTCTGTTGTAACTGTGCTTTCGATTGGGTTTGTATTCTGGCCAATTTAATTTTTTCAGCACTTCCTTTTTTACTTAGTGTATTACATCCGCTTGTACTCTGTGGTGTTTTGTTAACTTTTATAAAGGCAATTCCTTCCCAGTTATCGGGAATTACCCCCTTTGTGCTAGTCGCCAACCCCTGGCCTATGGAAGGCGGGCTTGGGGAAGTCACAGTACGGGCCCCAAGGACGGGTCATGACAGACATGATTGATCTCATGAGGTGTCCACTAGCAAAACATAATTCCTCTATTAGAATTACTTATAAAATAAGAAATATACTTGTAAATAATTACTAAAATTATTTGGTATTGATAAAATTAATATGATATATGTGTATTATTTTCAAATGAAAAAAAATAACAACAAAATGAATAACATAATGAGGTTTTTGAGATTAATATTTTCAATCATAGGGGTTCAAGTTGAATATATCATTTTTTTAAATGTATAATCGCATTATAGTATTCAATGAATTGATCAATAACTATCACTGCATTCTTAAAATATTGAATTCTCTTACCCTATATCGAGACCTATTCATACATGAGTAATTTCATCCATATCAATTCATAAAACAAATTTTTTATTTTAAAGACATAAATATCAAAGGGAGGTAAAATAAATTAAAAAGGAGGGGTAAGAAAGTATATGGGAATATAAGATGACCACACACATAAATACATTTTGCAAATATGAAAAATAGTGAATTAAATAATGTGATAACATTAAATTACAATAATCTGGAAAATCAATTCTTTACCCTTTGACAATAGTAATAATTAGTTTTCAACAAACACTGATATAAGAAATTCGAATTTAGATAAACACATAAAATAAATTAATAGACAAGATAAAGAGAATAAATAGTATATAGTAAATTTATAATATTTTATTATAATAGAAAAAATATATACATATCTTTTTAATGGATAATAACAATGGAAGATATAGATTACCATTTTATAAGGAGGAGATTATTTCCACACAAAAATATTTTAAGAAAAATATAAAATCAGAGATGGACCAATAAAAATAAAAAACATAAAATGTGACATTTTAAAATGATATTTTAGTTTATTTTTTAGTTTCAACTCAAAATTGATATGCATCATCAGAAACTTTTAGAAATGGTTATGAATCAATTATAGGAGATTTTTTTTTGCTACAGTCTTTTTGGTAAATGTTTCATTTGGTTACCATGTAATTATTTCCTTGAATAATACAAAATATTTTTTCTATAAAGTTAATGAAAATAATTCTATGAATATTCTAGATCTACCATACAAAATTCCTCTAATTTTAACGTTCCATTTTTATGATATGAGGTAATTTAAAAAATTTAATAAATATTAATTTAGATATCATGACTAAAATTCAGAGCATTATATTATATGTATTTGTTTGGAAAAAAACAATTCAACTTCGAATTAAATTATTCACTATAATCTTTTATGTCATGAAAAATAATTTGTTTCTATTTAGTGCCCTTTAAAAAATTATATCAAAAAAATTAAATTATGATAAACACTCTTAATGAACACAAATTTATCTACATTAATAATTATGATCAAAATATTAAAAAAATAATACATATGAAAATATTACCCATAAAATATCAAATTGGTGGGATTAAAAAAATAAATTATACAAAGAAAATTATAAAAATATCAGTTCAATATTTCCATAAAAATAATAATATCACACATTGATAATCCTAATATATTTTAATCAATATCCATACAGGAATCAAAAGATCTCATATTTTCATAATATTTTAAAAAATATAATAACATCATGTCTCATACATCAAAAACAATTACCTTTATTTTTCATGTATAACTTATAATTTTATTTAATTTAATAAAACTATCCAGGACCGAATCACACTAATGTCACACTAAAATTATCATTACTCTTTACTTGGGAGAAATTAAATCTAGAGTTATGATCATACATAGAAAATAAATGTACCATCATATTTTTCTGAACATTCTCCTCACTGCACACTATAATAAAAAAATAACATTTTTGAGAACATTTATATGTTTATTTTCAAGGCTATATGTTTTTGGATAAAAAAAATATAAATTCAATGAGTAAAAAATAATGTTGAACACTTCTGTTTAATGGGTGAAAATAAATTTAAATCAAGTTAAATACCACATTTATTATTAAAAACCTAAATTATGATACACCATTTTAGAAACTAATCTTTTATGTAAAAAAATTAATACAATTGAAGATTTAATCACAAATCTCCTATTTTCTGTTTTCTTTTTTTCTTCTTTTTTTATTTTTTGAGATTATTTTATTGTTGAATTCATGAAAAATAATAATTGTGAATGAGTGATGAGTAATTTTTGATATGAAAATTAATGAATTAAATATTACTTATTTTTTATTTTTATCTCTTTTCTCAAAATTATTATTAGATAAAATTTAACATAAAAATAAATCACAAGGAATATAATATTATTACTCCCAAACAACCTAAAAATTGTAGCACTCTTCACACCACAATCTAATTTGTTACTTTAAAATGAATAATTAATAAAATGCATTCCCATACCTTCAAAAAAGAAATATCTATGAATTAATAATGTGATTTATTATATGTATATGATAATATTTTTTAATGTGGCCAAAACCTCAAAGGAAACTCTTGTATTCTATACTATGATAAAGAGAGGATGGGAATTTATGTATAAATTAAAGGATTTGGTAGACAAAAAATTCCTATATAATATTACATAAATTATATAAACAATAAATCATTAAAAGGGAAAAAACATGTCATGAGTCAAAAATATTAATGAAGAATATCAAGAAAAAGATAACTTTAAAGAATATTTCCAAAAACGTAAAACACTCTCTATTTTGGAAAATTATTCATGTTATAAAATACAAGGTTATAGGACATTTAAATTCAATAAATTTTATATAAATTAAATGACAGGAAATTAGGATACAAAACCCATTCAGTATTCATTAATTACCTTAAGCATTAAAATTACATAGTGTTATAAAAATAAGGACATTATTTGAATTTCCTAAAATATTATATTATGATAATGAACCTGAATATATCATAAAATTTTAAAGAATAATGATAATAAAATTCTAGAAAAACAATTAACAAAGAAAAAAATAAATTCATAATGATATATTAACATCCACCCACACATAAGATTTAACTAACTTTATTTTTATATAAAACATTATAATGAAAAAGGTATAGAACAAATATTATTTAAAGACATAACATTAGATTATTTTTATGATGTATACTTCAGTTATTCTCCTAGTTGATGATTCTTGAAATCTATATTATAAAAAGAACTATAATAAATTGTATTGACATATAAACATATAAATGAATGAATATGGGGAAACAATAATTTTGTGAACACCCACTAATGGTTGAGTGATTTTTAATTCCACTAGTTACCATGTTTCATCTCATTATATCATATATTATTGTGGGTGGGATTATTCTTATATGAGTCCCCCAATGTGACATTTTTCTATATCCATTAGTATATATCAAATAAAGAGTCCAAAGAAATAAAATAAAAATTCATATCACCTATAATGAATAGAGAAATGATATGTATAGTCATAGGAATAAATATTGAGTGGTGATCCCAATTTTGATCACCTATAAGAGTGGTCTCCATCCGAAATGTAGATATTAATACAAGAGGTGACATCTCTTTTGGTTTTGGATTAGAGATCAATTTATAAATTATTTATTGTTCATTTCCAACATACACTAATTCGATGATGATTAACTCAACAAAATCATCCCCTCTATCCTCAAAATATGTTACTTCTACAACACATTCCTCTTCTTCCATGGATATCAATGTATTAGCCAAATTTAAAAATTCAATGTTGATGTATTTAATATTCATTTCATTTTCAATAATGTCAATTAGAAATAATATCATGAAAATTATTATATCATTGAGTAATGGTTACACTATAAGATTTTCAGGTATGCCTTGTTTTAAATTTAATTTCTTCAACATCATAGGTTTCACAGAACTCCAAGCTTAAATGAACAATGATATACCATCAAATACAATTATTTTTAATTGATTGATATAAAGTAGCTATTAAATTATAGGGATTGAATATTATTACTGAAATTCATATATTATATATTCAATTAAATATTTTTATATTCATCTAAAATATTTTGAGAGAAATAAGATAAGAATAAATCCAAATTTACACATAAAAGGAAATGTTATTATAAATGAATTTATTCATAAATTTTATAGAATTTTTTTTCAAACATAATTTTTGTAATTTTTTAAAATTTTAGATGAAAAAATAAATCTTATTTTTTAAGGCATAATATCCAAATTTACATTTTATAAATTTTTTGTACTTTCATGATAAGTTTCAATTTTTATGGATAGTAATTTTACTGTCAGAATAATAATTTGACAATTTGAAAAATTAATGTTCCATCTATAAAAACCTCAACTATTTAATTATAATTAAATTTTACGTAACCTATAAATGATAATATGGTGTATTTATATCATGGAATAATAAATAAATGTATTAAAAATGAAAAATTAAGTGTTAGTATTTTTGTGAATCATTAATGTTATCTAAAATTTTATTAATAATATAAGGATTCAATCAAAAAATAATTAAATATATTCATGAATTAATATTTGGTTTCATAATTATTATAAGTTAATTTTATAATACATTAATTAAATTTTTGACTTGTTATAAAATTAGTTATAATTTTCAATTTGAAATTTTAGAAATAAATTATGGCTTTAATTAAAAATATAATTTATAATAATTATAAAATTAATTTCATATAAAGAATTAATGTTTTACCTTCTTCCCATTGAAAAATTTTTAGGGTTAATTTTTTGTACTTTTTTAAAATCATTTAATTTTTTTCGAATTGTGACACACAGTAACTTATGGTATTTTACAAATACATGAATTTTTGATTCATAGATTATGAATGGGTGATGTACACCCATAATATTTAACTATCATTAATTATTTTAATATATTTATTTATAATTATCAAATTATTCATATTCTTTACCCAACATAATAAACATATGAATATTTCTTTCAAAAAATTATCCCTCACCTCCACTGTAAATATCACCATGCCACCCCTTCTCGTCACACCTCCAAAGGCATGAAAAATGTCCAATTTATTGAAATTCCATTCCCAAACCTATATCCCCCATCCATTATACTTTTTTCTCAATAAAATTATTAACACTCTTACCAAATGTGGTTCTCAGGGTAGTGTAGTTCCATAGATAAACCCCACATTCGTTTCATTTTATTTCCTTTCTTATTCTTTTCATTTCTTATTTTATCCTCACATTTCTATCATAATGTTACATGGTAACTCATGTATCATTTATATACTGAAATTTTATTATTTTGAGGGAAATATCCATCACTTTTCTTCTTTTTCAATTATTTTTAATCTAATGATGAAAACATCATCTCTGGGTTTATGATATTTCACCATTGTGAATGACGTGTTTTCATTTTTCAATTTTACCTTCAATACAACTCATTAATAAAATTTAATCATTATAAAATTCATTTATTTATGTATTAAATATGATTTAATGTTATTTATCTATTATATATATATTATTAATTAATGAAACAAAACTAGATTGTGATGATTTAAACCCTGTCAAAATAATATAAATGGTTATCACTAATGTCTTATCTAATAATTCATCATCACCCAAAATAACAAAATTTATTAAATAACCATTTAATCATATGTAAATTAATTAATAACATATAATTTAAAATTTGGATAACTATTCACATTTCATGTGATCTATCGTACAAGTATACAAGTCAATTAATCATGGCAACCAAGGAAATGAACACTCTCAAATCATGTAATTAATATTATAGATAGTAAAAAAGGAAAAAAATTAAATTAATAAAATTATAATAAATAAAACAAATATTAATTATTATGTTTTAATTAATTAGTGAATTTAATTTTATTATCTCCAATTTTAAGTACATGTTAAAATTATTTTATACATAAGCTAAGTGTTCTCTCATCTCAAATTCATTTCTGTCAGATATACCTTATTCACTGCTATTTCAGGGGAATGGAGTTTGTGTACTTCTCCAAGATGTATCATATCATGAATATTTTTATTCTATTTATTTAAGGTTCAATATTAAAAAAATTATCTTTATTTTTAATATGATTCAATTGATTACAATGTGGTTATGGATTCTCCCAATACAACCATTTTCATTTGATTTAGGAATTCTCCCTCTTTACACCAAGGTAATTGTTAATTATTTTTTTATAATTTTTAAAAATTATATTTCAATTTTATAATGAAATATATGTGGATCAATAACACTTAATAGTATGGGGATATACATGTTTTACAAGGAACCTTCACGACCTGTACCCCAGGGCCCATGCCGTGACTACCACACGCCCGCCTTCCTTAGGCCAGGGGCTGGCGACTAGCACCAAAGGTGTAAATCCCTATGCTGGGAAGGTATTGAATTTATAACTGAAAACTTAAACAACAGAGTATGAGTTGGAAGTAAAACAATAAGTAATTTTGTATAAAAAAGAGTGGACAAAAGTAAAGGGGTCGGAAATAGAAGCCCAACCGGAAAGTACAAGTACAACTGAAAAGAAAGTACAATTGAAGAAACAAAAGTATCTACTAGGTCATCCTCCAAGGTTCCTAATTAAATGGCAGGTACAGTTGGCCTCGTCAGTACTCCATGTCTATCAGTCTCCTCCATGTATCGACATGTCGTAAGGTCCACCTCCTGGTACAGTTCAGTCCTGCTACTCTGCCTCAGTCAGCGATGTACATCATCTGCATCCAACACAATGAGGTGCGGGCATAGCCCGTGCAGGGATTAGTATAATGATACTCAGTTGGGACCCCGAGACCCCCAACGTCTCCAAAAAATTCAAAAAAGATAATCCACAAAGTATGAAATTGATAGATAACCACATGTAGGTATATGCACATACATACACCTAAGTTATCAAGTAATCCATCTCGATCATGAGGAAACACAAGAGTTGATGAATCAGCTCACATAGGATTACAACTTATGTAGAGAGATATGGATGATCAAATGAAACCACTAAATCATCTAAGACACTAGACCCACATAGGATCTTGGACCATCAGTTTGAACTGTCGGACCCACACAGGATCGAGGAATAGTGGTCAGAGCTATCAGACCCACACATGATTCAGGACCAGCTATTCTGTCAGACCCACATAGGATCTAGGAACAGAAGTCAGAACTATCAGACCCACACATGATCCAGGAATAGTAGTTCGAGCTGTCGGACTCAAAATGGATCCAGGACCAGCTATTCTGTTGGACCCACATGGGATCCAGGAATAGATGTCAGAACTGTCCGACCCACACAGGATCCCAGAACAGTCGTCAAAGCGCAGCCAGCCACAGGGTTTCCATAAAGCATGCTTGATTATGGGAGGGTCCTCTCCTCAAGGAGAGAGTTGATACATCAACTGCGACAAATACCCATGAGGATGTATCTCAGAGGTCTGCCACATCATTGGGGTCTCAATGCAATAGGTGATGCATCAATCGAATGTCTGGTCTGTGAGTTATTAGCATTTTAGTCCTGGAGGTCTGGTTGGATTCGTGTACGATCCAACCTGACCGTATCTCAACTAAACATCGAACTCCTGTGGGGGTGTACTCAAAGGGACAACTAAACTCCATTGGTTGGTCCATCCAGTAAGGTTTGACCTGGACCACTGGGCCCAGCCCAGCAGGCCGCGAGGGCGGATCGGCCCAGGCTCGGGGCCAATTTGGCCTGGAGCATCACGATGGTCTGGCTCGGTGCGGCACAGCCCATAGGGTGTGGCTGGGCCGGTATGGCCAGGGCACAGTGAGGGGGCTATAATTTCGGCATGATTGAGAGGTCGTAAGGGGGCCGATTCGTTGGATATTCTGGGAGGACACACGAGGGGTCCATCTCGAGGAGGTGTGCTGGGGTGCGCGGAGGTCGGAAGCTGGATGGTTCTGGCACAGCTAGGCGGGCAACATGGAAGCCGGGTTGTGTGCGGCCAGGAGGGTAGCAGTGCGGCTGATTCAGGCAGGGCATGACCAGCGCGTTCAGTCAGGCGGGTTGCCAGGTGGGTGGCCAGTTCGGGCACGGTGTAGCCGGCACGGGCGGCCAGGCGGGAGGTCGGGAGGGAATCCGTGCAATAGTGGAGGGAGTGGGATGGCACGGGGTTCTGCCGGGGATCTCGGGCGGTGCGGGTGGCCAGACGGGTGGGAGGCCGGGCCGGAGTGGGTTCTACCGGGGCGCATGAGAGGTGGGGGTGGCCGGAAGGCCAGGTCTATGTGGGCTTAGCCGGAGGCAGTGCGGGATGCTGCAGGGGAGGCATGGTTCACAGAGGCCACAGGTAGTGCGGATATTTCCATTGCCTCCTCCATCGCCTCGTCTTTGTTACATCACAATGTTCAAGAACACCACAAGATGGAAAATCAACGGAGGATGTCGGGCCATGTTTGGTTGGCCAGCACCTTCTGTGTTTAGGGAGGTATCCAATGGCTCATCAAGAATAGAAGATGAACAATAACATGTTTATAAACAATTATTTTATAACCTTTGAAGATGATAAGAAATTTTATATCATCATCAAGTAATAAACCCCCTACCTCTAATTTTTCTTACTTCATTCATTGGCAGAGTATTAGAAGTCAGTCGTCGAAGACGTCTCACGATGGTTGAAGCATCGAGGAAGAAGTGGAATAAATTTGACGTTCTTCATTCTTTTTTCTACGTTGGGAGATGGGGTTCATCATTGGAGAACTCTAATTCTCCCAAGCTATACTCTCAAAATCTCTCACCAAAAGAAAATTTCATAGACAAAAATAATATTAATTTGTCAACTATTTCAGATGTTGGCATGAAATTCAAATGGAGATTTAAATTAATATGATAGGATCCACCTAATTAATGTGAAGGGTTGGCACAAATTAAATAAAGGGGAGTTGAAGAGGCTCCCCTATATGAATTGGACCTTGAGAGTTTCTCCACATTAATGGAGAGTTTCAGGGTGTTAAAATCCCGGGTGGTCCCCACCTCATTTATCCTCGCAAGGGAGGTTGCGTTCGGGTGGGCCCCACCACCATAACCTCTAATGGGAGGTTAAGGTATGGGGGCCTCACCTCCAACTTCCAAGAGGTGGTTTTGACCACCCAAATCTCACATGGGGGATCATATAAATTAAAGTGATGCACACTTTATTTTATGATTATTTTTCCATGTAATCCCAAAATTTATCTTTTAAACTCGACCCACTGCCATCGAAGTGAATATATCCCTAAGTGAATACCAGCATTGCGAGTTCAACGGTGCCCTCAGATTTCTATTACGAGCACCAGCTCAAATGTTATAAAACCCCGCTAATACGTTTTCTAAATGTACAAGAACAGAACTTCAGAAATTGATTCTAGGAATAGAGGGTCTCGGAATCATGCACCGTCAATTTTTGAGGACTCATAATATTTCCATGTTTTTAGGAAAAAAACAATCAATGGAATTTGTGGGTCTTTAGATTCTCCCAAACACAGGTCATTGCGTCCCTGTAAGCTACAACTCGAACTAAGGGAACAAGTGGGGGGTACTGAGCACGCATCTGAGCCTCCCACTCCCTTGTGATCTCCTAGTGGTTCTCGTGCTGCCAGGGAATGCGCACCAGAGGTATCGAATGTCCACATAGGACCTCTCCTGTCGATCCACAATCACTACTAGAACCTCTATAAAAGTCACCCCATTGTCGATGTCCATCTCTCCGTAGTCGATGATGTGAGAAGGGTTGTGCACGTATCTCCTCAACTGAGATATGTGGAAGACGACGTGCACCCGGTGCAACTGAGGTGGAAGAGCTAAGCGGTAAACCACCTCACAAACTCTGCTGAGGACTTAAAAAGGTCCGATAAATCATGGAGATAACTTGATGCCTCATCCAAGTCTTTGTAAACCTTATCAGGGTGAGACCCATGGAAAGACGTGGTCACCATCCTCGAACTCCAGAGGTCTCCATCTCTTGTCAGCATATGACTTCTGCCTGCTCTATGTACTCTTCATCCGCTCCTGGATGATCTGAACCTTCTCTGTCGTAGCCTATACCATCTCTGGTCCCACTAGTGTAGACCCCCATGGGTCTGTCCAGCATAGTGGTGATCTACAAGGACAACTATACAAGGCCTCAAAAGGTGCCACCCCGATGGTGGAGTGATAGCTGTTGTTGTATAAAAACTCCACCAAAGGTAGGTGATACTCCTAGTTTCGACCAAAGTAGAGTACACAAGCACATAGCATGTCCTCTAGGGTCTGAACAGTCTGCTCGCTATGACAATTTTTTTTAGGATGGAAGGTGGTGCTCTGATGTAGATGCATCTCGAAAGCCTCCTACAACCCCTTCCATAATTGGGAAGTAAACGGTGTGTCATGATCAGAGACAATCGTTAAAGTTATACCATGTAAACACACAATATCCTACACATAGAGGAATCTCATGCTAACTACTGAACTCTGATCTATGATCGGTAGGAAGTGAGCCCACTTTGTGAGTTGGTCGACGATCACCCAAATCGAGTCATGACCCTAGAAGTACGTGGTATACCTATCATGAAGTCCATGGATATCCCATTCCACTTCCACTCTGGGACCTTTAAAGGCTAGACCAAGCCTGTTAGAACTTCGTTCTCTGCCTTCACTTGCTGAAAAGTGAGGCATGGAGAGACAAACTCTATTACCGCCTTCTTCTTACCTGGCCACCTGTTCTGTTGCTGAAGGTTCTGGTACATCTTCGCCACTCTTTGATGTACTTCTAGAGCGGAAGTGTGGAACTCCCTCAACACTTCCTCTTGATGTGCCACTGGTACCAAGGTACTTCCTCTGAAGAGAATGTCATGCTCCACACCTTCAGAAAATCCATTAGGTTCCTGCCCTATGGATATCTAAGAACGTCATGTCTCATAGTCAGCATCTCCACACTGTGCCTCCCTGAATCACTGAAGAAGTGGGCGAGTGACTGTAAGAGACTGTAAGAAAGATGCTCCATCTCTATCCACAAAGGGTATCTGTAATGAATCCAGCTACTATGTCGCCTCTCCTAGCAGCTGTATACTAGATCTACTGCTGAGTGAATCTTCCACAACGGTCCCCTTCCCATGAGTATAGACTATCTCGAAGTCATAGTTCTGGAGGAACACAATCCATCACTGTTGTCTCATGTTCAGGCCCTTCTATGATAAGATATACTAGATAATCTTGTTATCAGAGTGCACAGTAAAATGGTCACCCATTAGATAGTGCCTCCACACCTTCAATGTGAATACCACTGGTGGTAACTCTGAGTCATGGGTAGTTTAGTTCTTCTCATGTTGTCTTAGTTGCTGAGAACCATACGTGATCACTGCTCGGTCCAGCATCAGGACACACCCGAGTCCGGTCACTGATGCGTCATAGTAGACTACGTACCCTACGCCTTCCTCTGGAAGCCTCAAGATGGGGGAACTAGTCAGCCTCTACCTCAGCTCCTCAAAGCTCTCCTGGAATCTCTCCGACAACACGAATGGTTTCCCCTTATTTGTCAAGGCTGATAGTGGTGCTGCAAGTCTGGAGAGATATTGAATGAACCACCGGTAGTATCCTAAAAAAGAAAACGTCCCTCCCCCATTGTGGGGGTAATCTGGATGCATCTTTTCAAAATATTTCCCCATGCTCTATCACTCCTTTCTGGAACTGAAAAATGAAAACTCCTACTACCACAAAGGTAAGGCTGGCTCACTCAAGAGTGATTAGCTCCACCCTCCTATGCATGATTTTAACATGTGATGCCTGGGATTTCTTTTTTGACGACTATGGAAAACCTCATCCCATCATTGTAGATATTCCACAAACTTTTTACCTAATACAATAAATTTGTGTATGAACTTCGGTTTCTCAGTTCATACCCAAACTAACGTCGTAAGGCCTTGACGCTGCCACCAAGAGGTTCCAACCGAAGCTCTCACCACAAGGGTCAGATCACACTATCGGCGTAAGTGAGACTATCAAGTCTCCTCCCAAAGCTATCTTTAGATGTGAGGGTCAAGTCAATGGTTTAACTCAAAACTCTATGTCTTGGACAAGATTAGTTTCTTTAAGGAATGATTGGTACCTATGTCTATTGATACGGCAGCTAGTAGTAGACACAAACAATACCTCGAATCATTCATAGATCCCTTTGGTCACACTCCATGACCGCATGCACCTACTCTCTTCCCCTTCCCCCTAGCTCCCAGAGCCTGGAGGGGACTACAAAGGCAGTTAGTTGTAACAAGTCGAAACGTACACCACCTCATACTGCTCTCCTAGATCTGCTTCCAATCTTACTGCCCCTCTGGATTCATTTGTCCCTATCACACCCTCTTCCTGAAACTTCATGCATGTCCAAGTCTTGGACCCACTTACCTACTTTCCCACTACTAACATTCACTGGATGTATCCGCTCAGATAAATAATATTCAACCAAAAATGTTCTCTCTCGCATCTAGACAAATGTTTTTGGCTCGTATGTCCTAAAACACATCTCGCTCGGTAGTCCGAGCCCCAATGAACTGATCGTATTGTATTTATCGAGTACTCCGATTGATCATTATTCCTCGATGAATACTCAACTACCGAAATGTCATCTTAAAAAATCTATACAAGATCTAGATAACTCTCAGCCAACTCCTCAGTCCATTCCTCAGCCGTCTATTAGTGTGGCTCACCTCGGAACCTGAGGGGTATCTTTTTCTAAAACCCATGTAAGGCACTAAGCCAACATGTGTCATCTATCGGTACTGCTGGTAGTAAATGATGACCAACATGCGATTATATAACTGATACACTACCTGAAGGTACAATCTCAGGCAATGTTCCATGTACCGAAGCCTCATCACTATGTAGACCAGCCTCATGGTCACTCACTAGAAAACACTAGTAGCTAATATAACTACATTCTCTACAGGTCTCTCAACTAGGTGGAGAACAGTAGCAATCGCCTACAGCCAGTCCTCTACTTCCTAGGAATCTGTCTCGCCTCGTATCCTCGGAGGCCTCTACCGCTGGAAATCGTGCAACACGCTCAGTCGGCGTGCACCATATGCCTGTGCGGCTAGTGCAATCTGTTGCCCAATGAGTTGTGGTGCTACTGGTACCCCACTCGATGGTTCCAACACAGTAAGAGGGACCTGCACAGGAGCCTCGTCACTCAAGGGGCTGTCATCGTGTACTCTTTTAGAACTCAAACTGGTTGTCTGCGTGGAGCCATCCTGAACAGATACAACACGGCCAAAAATTATACATGGTGAGATGAACTGGTTGAACTGACATAAAGAATAATTTTGAAAACACACATGCAATCAGGGTTTTCATGCACTAGTAGGGGATCAGTAGTCAGGTTCATGGTGTATGGATATGTCGGACGCCGCACCAACACTATACTCCCTGAATTGAGAACCTCACTCAGTACCCTAAACAGTATTGCTTCATAGAAAAGAAAGATCATATTCATATGTTATATTGTAGAACATCCCTCTAATGCCAATTTTCCCTGACACATCCCCTGGGGCCCGTGTCGTGACAACCCCAAGCCAGCCGTCCATAGGCCAAGGGCTAGCGACTAGTAACTAAGGTGTAAATCCCTATGCTGTGAAGGAAATGACTTTATTATTGAAAACACGCACAACAATGTATGAGATTGAAGTAAAAAACTATGTAAAGCTGTATACAAAAGAGTGATGAAAAGTAATGGGGCTGGAAATACAATCCCAATAGGAATGTACAAGTAAAACTGAAAAGAAATTACAACTGCAGAAAAGAAAAGCAGCTTCTGGGTCATCCTATGGGGTTCTTACACGAAGGGTAGGTATAGATGGCCTCCTCAGTACTCCACGTCTGTCAGCCTCCTTCGTGTACCGAATCTTCGTAATGTCCATCTATGGGTACCATCCAGTCCTGCTACTCAGCCTTAGTCAGCACTGTCTGTCGTCTGCATCCAACACAATGAGGTGCGGTTGTTACCTGTGCAGGGGTGAGTATAACGATACTCAGTAAGAACCCCAATACCCGTTAGTTATCACAAAAATACAACAAGGATAAACCACAATGTATGAAATCAACAGATAAACCCACTTAGTATTTTCCCATACATATAACAGAGTTATTAAGTAATCCATCACGATCATGAGGAAACATAAGGGTTGTTGACTAAGCTCACATAGGTATAAAATTTATATATATAGAGAGAGAGATGATCAGATGTAACTACTGAATCATCTATGTTGTCGGACCCACACAAGATACCGGACTAGCACTTAGAACTGTTGAACCCACATAGGATCCAAGAACAGTATTCAGAGTTTTCAGAACAACAGAGGCTCCAAGACTAGCTATTCTGTTGGAACCTCATAGGATCCATGAACAGTAGTCCTAATTGTCAGACCCACACAGGATCCGGGAACAATAGTTGGAGTTGTCGAACCAACACCGGATCTAGGACCAGCTATTCTGTCTGACCCACACAGGATCCAGGAATTGAAGTCAAAACTGTCGTACCCACACAGGATTGAGGAACAGTCGTCAGAGCGTAACCAGCCATAGGGTTTCCACAAATCCTGCTTTATTCTGGGAGGGTCCAATCTACAAGCCAAGATTCAATACGTCAACTGCCTCAAAGTCCCACGAAGAAGTATCTCAAAGGTCCTCCAGGTCACAGGGGTCTCAATGTAATAAACAACACGTCAATCGGACCCCCATTTTTTATGTTATTAGCCTTTTAGTCTTGGGGGCTCGGTTGGATTCATGTACGATTCAACATGACCATATCTCAACTAAACAATGAACTCTAGTGGGGGGTACTCAAAGGAATGGCTATGCTCAAAGATTTTTTGTGCCGCTGAATGATCGACAAATGGACGTCTGGTGCCAAGGATATGCCCAATAGATGTAAAGGGTCAGTAGTGTGCCCAGGTCCGGTCCGACACGGTCAGACCGACCCCGCCCAACCAAGTCTGGGTCGACCCAGTTTGGACCATCCCATTCAGGCCTATTGGGCCTGGCCCGGCCCATTGGGTGGGCTTGTCAGTTAGGTTTGACCCGAAAATCACATCCCAACACAGCAGGCTGTGAGGGCGGCTCTGCCCGGGCTCGAGGCCAATTCATCCTGGAGCATCGCGAAGGCGCGGTTCGGCCCGGAGGGCACGGCCGGGCCAGTTCTGCCTGGGCACCGCGAGGAGGCCATAATGCTGGCTCGGCCAGGATGCCGCATGGGGGCCGGTTCACTGGCTCGACCGGTAGGCCGCAAGGTGGCTCGTTCGCCGACTAGGCCGGGAGGCCGCAAGGGGGACCGTCTCGAGGTGGTGCGCGAGGGTGGGAAGGGGCTAGCAGGTAAACGGTTCAGGTGCACCCAGGAGGGCGGTCGGCCAGCCCAGTAGGACACGGCCAGGGGGCGGCCGGTTAGGACATGGTGCGGCCAGTACGGGCGGCCAAGCGGGCGGCCAGGCAGGAAGCCAGGTGGGAGGCCAGTTCGGGCAGGGCCCCACCAATATGGGCGATGAGGCAAGCGGCCAGGCGGGCGGCCAGGAGGGCTGCTGGGCGACCATGTTGGGAACGGGCCGACACAGGGTTTCACATAGGTGTGTGGGTGGAATGGGCGGCCGGACGGCCGAGAGGCCGGGTTGGCGTGTTTTCATCTAGGGCATGCAGGAGGCGCGGGCAGCCGGGAGGCCAGGCTGGGGCGGGCTCGGCCGGAGGCGGTGTGGGATGCCGTGGGGGCAGCGCAATTCACTGAGGCTGCAGGTAGCCCGACCATTGTTGTTGCTGCCTATGTCGCCTCATCGTTGTTATGTTTCCATGCTCAAGAATGCCACAAGAAGGAGAATTGATGGAGGATGTCAGGCCAAGTTAGGTTGGCCCACTCCCTCCACGTTTAGGCAGGTATAAATTGACTTATCAAGAACAGATGATGAACAATATCATGTCCACAAACAATTCCTTTCTAAACATTGAATAAGATAAGAATAGGTATAACATCATCATGTAATAAAACCCCTACCTTTGATTCGTTGTACATTGTTCTTTGGTGGAGTCATGGAAGTCGGCCATCGAAGACGTCTCAAGATGGTTGAAGTTTCGAGGAAGTACTTAAAGAAATTTAGTGTTCTTCATTCTTCATTCGTCGTAGGGAGATGGGGTTCTTCATTGGAGAACTCTAATTCTCCCAAGCTCTCCTCTCAAAATCTCCCACCAAAATAGAATTTCCATGACAAAAATATAACTAGTTTGTCTATTATTTTTGATGTTGGCACGAAATTAAAATGGAGAATTAAATTAATAATATAGGCTCCACCTAATTAATTCGAAGGGTTGGCAAAAAATAACTAAAAGGGAGTTGAAGAGGCTCCCCGATATTAATTACATATTGAGAGATTCTCTACTTTAATGGGGAGTTTCAAGGGGTTAAAAGCCCAGGTGGTCCCCAAATTATTTATCCTCGCAAGGGAGGTTGATTTTGGGTTGAACCCACCACCATAACCTCTTATGGGAGGTTAAGGTGTGGTGGCCCAACATAAAACTTCCAAGAGGAGGTTTTATCCACCCAACACTCACTTGGATGCTCAAATAATATAAAGTGGTGCACAGTTTATTTAATTTTTTTTCCATGTAAACCCAAAATATTTCTTTTAATCATGACCCACTGTCGTCAAAGTGAAAGTCTCCTTAAGCGAATACTGGTGCTGTGAGTTCAATGATGCCCTCAGATTTCAATTTCGAGCACCTGTTCAAATGTTATAAAAACCCACTCATAGGATTACTGAACGTACCCGAAAAATACTTCATAAATTGATTCCTAGAACACCGGGCCTCAGAATCATGTTCTGTCTATTTTTAGGAACTCGTAAAATTCCCATGTATTTAAGAAAAAACAATTCCATAGAATTTATGGGTCTTTACAGTACCCTTTTTCTTTTTCTACTAATATACATTGTAGATATTAGAGAATATCCCAATTTCATTCCCATTTTTAGGTATAAATAATTATCTATTATCGGAAACCAATATATTTATAAAATCATTACTTTAATCACAATAAAAAATATATTACAGAATTTTTGGTTTATAGGCATACAATTATTCATTTTTCAGTTTTAAGGACTCTTTAATATTTTCCCATAAAAATCATTAAAGAGGATCATTTTTAGTGATTCTTAAAATCTAGTTTTACATGATTCCACATTAGTTTCACATAATTTATTCCTAAAACATATTTTAATTGTCCTTTTTTTTCTTTTATGGGATATTCATGTTTAAAATCGTATTTTAGAAAATATACAAATGATTTCTAAAAATAGCATATCTTTCTAATGTAAAAGGGTATTTCACATAATAATTTATCGATGCTTTTGTTAGACTTATTTTAAACTATAAATGTGATTAAAATATTTAAATTTTTGCTGGGTATCTTATTTTTAAAAATTTATTTTACTACACATATGAGGAATACATTAGACTTTGTATGTTGTGTGTGGGGCCTGCTATAGCACCACGATGCGTTGACATGTCTGACACACAAACAAGAACAATTTTTTATGTATTATGTATGGTTTCTGGGAAGAAGAAATGATGGAATGGTTATGATGTTTGGAATTACAAATTACCTCATTATGATATTATGAATTTATGGCTATTTTGGTTATTTTACTAGTATAATATAAATGGTTAAGATTCATTATCATCTGATTGTTTATATGGAATTTTTTATTCCTATTTTATTCCAACAATATTATTATCAAGATTATGTTTTAATGGATTTGGTTTTTTTATTCATTATGCCTTATTGTTTTATTTTTTTAACATAAATTGTATTTATTTCCCTTACTGAAAATCTGATCTCAGCCCTTTCTTATGTTTTATTTTTTCCCTATAATGATATGATATATATTATGAATGACTTATAGGTATAATCTAGGTATTTATTGATGTTTCCAATGGAGTTTCTATGATGTATTTCATTTCATGATGTAATTTAATGCTTATGTATATATCTGGTTTTTGAAATATAGTAAACCATTTGGTCATTTGGGTTGCGATTTCTTATTCATAATACCAATGTAATTATATAAGGAAAGTGATCTCTACAACTAGGGTTCAAGTATTTACATTTAGTATAAGATAATGTTTAGTAGAATCTATGGAAACTAGATTTAGAAACATAGATTAAGGATCATAACCTTAGGAAAGGAATTTTTAAAAATCATCAATGAAAATACTATAGTTTTGGAACATTAGAGATTATATGGGTATTCATTAGGATTCATCCCTTTATAGATACTACAATAGGACCTGGTTCTGGAATAAATGTACCAGGCAATAAAACTCTGACAAGGTGATTCAGGCCTCACTCAATGTATCCTAGTACACAACAATATTCCTTACTCTACACATGGTTTGACACTCCTAGGGGATATGAAAAGGATAATTAACATGTTATTTAAAAACCATTATAATTAATTTTAAACTAAAAATAACCCCCATGAATCCATGATTATAATTATGATTTTATTTACATGTTTTAAATTTTAGATAACCATTTCAGTGGATTTGGGATTATAAATTTTTGTTAATAATTTTATAATATAATCTATTGAATTTCATTATTTATAATTAGTTCCTGGTAGACAGAATGTGAACTTCGCCATTTAACATTATTTCAAGATTAATAATTATATTGTCTTTTTCGATGATAAAACAACATTTAGATGGGAATTAGTTTATAAAATATTCATAATGTGGGAGGAAATAATATCATGATCTTACAAGATTGGTAAATAAATATCAATGTAATATTGCTGAAAAGGGATAAATTATAAGAAGATGATAATGGGGAAATTTTGTATAAAGGGAAGAAGGAGAATATGTATTTTCCCACATGTGATAATTTTGGAACGAAACAGCTTGTTATATGCTTAACAGAAAATAGATTTTGGTTCGTGTGTGTATAAAATGGCCTCCATGTCATTGATTTTAATGAAAGGTAAGAATTTTCCATTGTTCATTACATTAATTGTAAGGAGATGGGACACTATGAAAATGAATGTATCAAGTGTAAAATGAATTTACACAAAATATGATAATGGATCATGGTCAACCTTATGGTATAACATTATATGAAGATTAATACTTAATATACATGTATTTTGGTTAATGAATTGTGTTATTTTTTTATTTTGTTAATAATTATCTTTTTATATGATTCATGATAAATATAAGGATTGTACATCATTATGATTTATTTAAGGAATTGGAAGCATGAGATGAATGTAACCCGTAATCAAGGGAAGATATAATGATGTAGTATGATATTTTTCAAAACAAATGACATTGGAAGGATAATCCTATATGAGTTCTTGATTATTGTGATAATAATAAATTGTTGTTTTGGGGAATATAATCTTGACTATTATGCCGATATGATGGTTTACGTTGTGGTGGAATATTTAGATTTTGGTATATAAGGCCAACCTAATATTTTACTCTTGGGAGCATGGATGTTTTCATTTCATTTTTAAGGTTTTCATGCTATTAATATATTTATTACTTGGGTTTATGAGGTACAATATTTGTGGAATTTTATATTATGTTGAATTTGAAAATTTTGTGACCTTTGATCAATATTTTTGGATGTTGAATGTGTACTGACTTATTTTATTTCAGTATTAATATTTAATACTTATTGAATGTATCAAACTAATCATTGGAAATCATTTTGATTGGTAACATATTCTATTTTTCATTGTTTTAGTAAACATTCAAATTACAATGTAATTAATTAGGGACCATATGATTCATTAAAATTCCATCAGGTGTGAAAAAATCATCCGGAACATTCATTTCCATGTTTGAGTGGTGATTTGAAAATAAATGGAAGCATAACCAAAGGATGAGAGTATTCTTATGAAAAGGAAATTAATCAATTATGTTTAATCATTAATGTTCTTATATGAATATTAAAATGATATCTCTACATTGAGGAAAATATTTTCAAACAAAAATGTTATGCATTTAATTTTCCTTCTAAGAAATAAATGCACTTTTGACATATTAATATATTTACAATTTTCTAATGTGTAACTTTATATTTAATTGTTTTCTATCACTCCCAATCAGAACTTGATTGTTATTTGTTTATTCAATGTCAATGTTAGCACTTTCCACTAATGATTTTTAAGCTGAAATCCAAGTTTTGTAGTGACCATAGCATATCTTTTTCCCTCTTATTAAGTAGAAATTTTATTAACACTATTACAAATGTGGGTTTCTCAAAAAGTAATTTTGAAGTATCAACTATTTATTTTGAAGTAAATGTTCCAATTATGAGGACGCAATTTATGTTAGTATAATAGAATGTAAGCTCCACTTATCTTTTATGATATGTGGGTTTTTAAATTTAAATTATTTGACTGTATATGTTTTAAACAGCACCATTTATTAATTTTAAATTTTTACACTATTAAAAAAATTTATTTTATAAAATAGACATTATTTTTATAAGTGTAATATCAAAATTTACATTGGTTAACATTTTGGTATTTTTTTGATAAATCTCATTTTGGATGAATATTATTGTATTCCTTAGTAATAGTAATGTGGCCATTATAACAATAACCGCAAATATTAATGTAAAAACAAAATTTATGTGTCATATTAATGAAAATGTTGTATATTAATATCATGGAATATGTAAAAAATGATTTTCAAAAGGCATTTATTTATTGGAATTTTTTCTGAATGTAATTTTTATTTACTATTTTATAATTAATGTAACAATTTAAATGAAAATTTATTTTCATAACATATAATTTTAAATTAATATTTTTTTTTCACTTGATTATAATATAATTTTATGAAACATTAATTAATTTCTCAATGTTTTATAAAATAATTTATAATTTTAAAATTGATATTTTTCGATTAAATGATGATTTTATTTAAAAATAAAATAAATCCTATTTAGTAAATTATTTTTATAAAATTTATTTCATTTTTTAATTCCACAAATTGAAAAATTGATAGGATATTTATTTTATTTTTCAAAAATAGGAAACTTTTAGTTTAATTATGAGATATTGTAATAAATGGTATTTTACAAATACCTAATTTATTGAGTCATAGATAATGTATAGATAATGAAATCCCTTAATATCTAAATATACTCAAATATTTTAATATATTTAGTTATAATTATCAAAAATAAATAGGATTCATTATCCAAAATAATAAATAAATAAATTAAATATTAAAAAACACCTCCCTCCTCCACTAAAAATACCACACCCACCAACCCTTCTCTCTCAAATTCAAAGACATGAATATTGTCAAATTTATGCCAGATCCTCTCCAAACCCTCTACCCCAATATTCAAGGGTCTTTTTTCTCAATACAAGACCAATAAATTTTCCCAAATGAGGTTTTGAAGACAAGAAAATGAAGAGGTAAACCCCTCTTCAGTTTTATTTTAATTTTTTAAAGTTCATTTATTTTATTTTCATCTCCACATATGCTTATCCCAAATTGACATGACAAATAAATTACATTTTAAAGAATATAATATTATTGGGTTGAGGGAATAATCCAACAACAATTTTTTACTTCTTCCTGTTATCTTATAGATGAAATCATCATGTGTGAGGATTCGATTTACTATCTCCATGGAAGATGTGTTTCTATTTACTAATTCCACCTTCATGAATTTTCATAAAAATTTATGGTTAAAACATAAATTTTATATGAATAAAAAATTATTTAATGTTCTGGAACCAATATATTTAAATAATATTAATTATTAAACTATATAATTTTTTTATGATAGAAAAACAGCCCAAACGATGTAAACGATTATCACTACTATCTTATCTATAGATTAGTACTCAACCTAGATAACAAAATAGATTATATAAAAATTTAATATTTTATATCTTTTCAATAAAATTTAATTAAAATTTTATATAAATAATTAGATTTTACTCATTCTTTCAAACATGTATACAACTAATCCAAGTGAAAACAAAGGAAATCAAACACACTCAAATGATGAAATTGAATATTTAACAATTCAAAAACAAACTAAATTAACTTAATAAAATTATTGTAAATAAATTATTTTTAGAAAAATTTGTTATTTAAAAAATTAATGGACTTAATTTTATATTACATGACATTAAGTACAAGTGAAGAACACTTTCAGACATTTGGTAAGGTTTTTCTCATATTACATTCACTTATTTGAAATATTCCTTATTCACCAAAATCTATTATGTATGGTGTATGTGAAACTCCCTTTCATTTATCAAATATTGAATATATTTTTCTTAATTGTATTTCATTTTTAATTTTATGATATTATGTTTATGTGGAATACATTTTGACTGATTACAATGTTGTAAGGGATTATCCCCAAACCTACTTTTTTCATTCAGGTTAGGATTTCTCTCTCTCTACACAAATACATTTCATTATCATTGTTATATACATCTTATATTTTTTTTATAAATTCCAAACCCAATATCCAGATCATTGCATCTTTATTTGATGGATAAATTCTTGTTTTACAATGTTTCCTTTTTCAATTCCTCCTGATAAGAAAGACCGATTAAATGGTAAAACCCATTTTTTCCTATTTTCTTGTATACATCATAATAAATTTTGAGAAACCTGTATTTTTATAAAATCTATAATTTTATCATGAGAAAACTATCTTATTTAATTCAAGGTTTTATTAAAAAAATTCATTTTCCAATTTTAATTGCTCATTAATATCTTCCCTTACACTATATAAAAGATGTTCATTTCAATAGATTCTTAAAAAACTTTTTCTTTTTTCTCGATACAGTTTTATATTCGTTTATAATCTTATTTTATTAAAAATAAAAATGATTTCCCAAAAGAACTCTTCCTTCCAATGTAAAAGGGTATTTCTCTCGAAAAACATCAAATGCCTTTATTAGGGTATTTTTTTCTTATGTATTTGATTAAAATATTCTAATTTTTTATGTGTAATTTTGATTAAAAAATATCATTTATTTTACATATGAGTAATTAATAGGTCATTGTATGTCATGGGTGGGGCCAACTATTGACTCCCGATGCATTGGTTAATCAGATGAGAAAAAAAATAATTGGTTTTTAACCATTCTATAAGGTTCCTTTTATGATGCCTTGATAGTTTGTTTATTAGGTCTAACACAATCCATTCCCTCATTCTGATATTTTTAATTGATTTTATTTCTGATTATCCCCTGGTAATATATCCAAGGTTAATTTCCATTATCATGTGATAATTTGTATGTAATTAATTATTCATATTTTATTCCAATCATATTATGATCAAGATCATTTTTTAATGGAATATATTTTTATTACTTCATCATGCCTTATTTTTTATTTTTATATCTTCTGATGTATTTCATACCATTTCAGAGCATCTGATCTCAAAACTATATTTTTTTCCCAGGATGAAATGTGATATATTATGAATGACATGAACAAATAATCTAAGAGTTTATTGTTCTATCTAAAAAAGATTATATTTTTTATTTCATTTCAATTTGTAATGTAGTACTTATATATGTATCTATTTTCCAAATTTACTAGACCATTTGGTAGTTTGGGATGTGTTGTCTTGTTCATAGTACCAATGTAACTAAATAAGACACCATCTCTTGCAAACTTGAGTTGGGGTTTTATAGTTACATTATATTTTATTTATTCATCTATTCTCAATTCCACTTATTGTGGTTTTTTATTTTTTTTTTAAAGTTATTCATTATCCACAAAAAAATTTATTAAATTATAGAACATTAGTGGCATATTCTTATAATGTGAAACAGGGGGAAAAAGGTGATGATTTCTAATTTTCAATGATTGGTCAACCAAATTGATTTTTATTTCATATTGTTTCTTCCAAATTTCCAATAAATCATTATTAATTTCATATATGTACATCATTTTTAATTTAATTTTTATTAACCTCTTTAAAAAAAGATCATAAAATTTCAAATACTTATTCTATGAATTCACTCAAGGCCTCCTTAGTTACATAATTTATGAATTTTTTTTTGAAAAAACGTTACATCATCTTCAACATTGAATTATTATCATTCCCACAATTAATATTTCATTTATCAATATAATTATAAATTATATTCACTCAATATTTGAAAAGATCAATCATTCTCAAATTTTACATGAATCATTACTAGTTATACCCTTCTTAAATCATTATTAGGCACCCGAAACATATATAACTGCATCATGATAAAATAAATGAATGGTATGAGATAAGGTTTTCGTATTCTTGAAATTTTTTGTATGTGTTTACCCTAAAAATAAAATATAATTAATTGAATGATCTTTTTTCAAATCTTAATCAATAAATTCTTATTACAAAATAATTCAACATATTTTAATAATAAGGTTGATCTATAGATGAGGCTAATTAAACAACACTATTCTTCTACTGTAACTTTTTAAAAACTATATAATATGAAACTAAAGAAAAACTATTATAGTGGGTTTCAAAATAAAATTCATATAATATATATTTAAATAAATTAATATGAATATAAAATTCCAAGATAATAATTTTCACAAAAAAATTAGTGAGAAGAATATTGCAGCTTCTAGGGGTTCTATTGGTCCTCTCAATATATTATATGGATATTCTTATTATTACATTAAATTTTATGAGTGAGAACTGTCACCATAAAACCTACCATTCAAATAGTTTTATAGTAACATATATCTCTTCATTTTTGGGGATCTCTTCCACAATAATACCAAATCCATACTCCACCATTAGAATTATGTAATTAATGTTAATAAAGAAAATGAATATAAACGGAAGAAGTAGATAATTGTTCAGAATGGAAATAGAAAACAAAATAAATTAAATTTAAAAGGTAAAAAATATTATAATTAAATAATTATAATTCATTGAAGAAAAATAAATAAATACATGATAGAATCCCTAATCCAACAAATGTGATAATTAGTTCTTGAAAACCATGGAGTTGAGACATGAATCGAAAAATAATATAATTAAATAGACTTGTTAATGATGAAATAATATATAATAAACATGAACAAATCAAGTGTAATAAATACACACTTGTCTAATGAAGAGGACAATATATTTTAATGGGACTGGGGATCAAAATTATAAGGAATTTGGTTGTTTATTACCAATCCAGATGTTTTTCATCAAATGTTCACAAATGGTTAGCCCATTGAAATCATGAATACATAATTGTTCCCTTTAAAATAGTTTTCCAATTATTTTTATCATCATTTAAAAAAAAAATATTCAATGAATATGAATAAAATATTTTATGATTATATTAATAAGGGAAACATTTTGGTCATACATACTTGTTGAAATCTCATTCTTCGATTTCCACTTTAATTATGGCCATCATAAAGGATGAGTCTTGAGTATAAAAATGTAGGAAAAAATAACCTCTATAACTTCTTAATAATTCTTCAAATTATAATTTCATTTTTTTAATTTTTTAAATATTAGACCATCTCCAAAATTAAACAGATAAGAGAAAAAATTTCAACACCACACAAGCGAGTTTTATTTTAGCCTCATAAGTTTTGATTAATAATCTGGTCTTCTTTAATAAAATGATACCTAATGAGTTCGTAATCCCATAAATATGTATATTTCAATTTGTATCCATTTAAAATTGTCTATAATATAAATAACAAAATGAAACAAAAATAAATAATTATCAAAATTTAATCCATTTTAACAATTAATCTCAAATTATTCTGAACACCTAAAACTGTTATAATTAAAATAAAAATAATAAAATTTTTAGGTTAAGAAAATTTCAAATATTTAATAAAAAATATGAAAATTTTACAATCATAATTCCCTCAAACATATATATATATATTATACTACTCTAAAATCATAAAATATTTGATTTGGAGTCCACAATTTAATCAAAAGGTTGAAATTATACATGAAATTTTAAAAAAAATCCATTCTATATCCAAAATGAATAGATATTACATTCCATTACATCTCGAACATTTATATTTTAGTAACCTAAAAACTCAATTCATGATTTTAGCACGACTATATTGTTGTATGTAACCATTTATTTGTGTTGTTTATATATATAATGTATAAAGGTGAAGTTTTGGAGTGTTTGGAGAACATTTTGGGAGTTTTTGTACTTTCCTATTGGTTCAAAAGTGGGGAATGGTTTGTGAAAAATATGAAACACTTACAGAAAACCACGTATAGTGAGACATGAGTGATGGAGAAGGCGCATGATCTATGAACATATCGTCCAAACTATGCATAAGACTCAGGGAAACCATAAAGTGTTGTGATTTTTGTAGATTATGATATTTGTCTTGGTTGTCACATTGTTTGGAGACCATATGATGTTCATCGATAATGAATTGGATGGATCATGTTTATCACACTGTTTTCCAAACTATGGGCTTGAATCATGCTCAAATCAATTTGAGATCATTAAATTGTGGATCTAGCTCATTTTTTCCTTCAGTTCCTCATTTTCCATAAATTGGACTTAATGCGGGATTTTATCATATCAGTGGCTGGAAAAACTCTTCCATTCATATTGGAATTGATCAGAGGCCTATTGATGTTGCTTTGAATCCATATTATCATGGTATGTGGCCTCTCTTCATTTTTCTTGTTAGTTTTCTTAGATCAACATTCCATGTCCCTCAGTTTCATAGACCTACAACCAATATGGATTGATCTATGGTTATTGATGGTAAATTTGTCTATATTTGGTCTTTTTTTATAGTTTGGGAGATATATGGTGGGTTTGTGAATATTTAACTAGGTTTTGTGACGTTTATTCTTGTTTTTTATTATTTTATCCAACTCTCCTGTGGTTGGTGGATTCAATCTTGGCTATGTTATCATAGAACATGAATAATTAGTTTCCAATTTATTACCCTGATTAAAATTGCTTTCTGATTTTCAAGGAAATAATTTATGAAACACCGTTGACTAATGTTTTGTGGAAAATATCAAAAGATATGTGTTACTGAAAACTATTTTGATAACATGATTTTAAAATTTTTATTTTAATTTAAAAGTTGATTTTTTACTTGTAAGGGAATTTTTTTATAAAAATAATGATATTTTATTGAATGTGTATTGAAGACTTGGATTTGTTTTGAGTTCGACTGGTTGTGTGGCATGTTTACATATGCACTAGGATGGATATGGGATCAAAGTACCCACATCAACAAGTTCGGAAAAATATTTTCATGATGTACACCTATCAATGTGGTCTACTAAATGATGTATTAGTGGAAGGATGACTCGCCACTCCTAAGAATATAGTGTTCCATGGATTTCATGAATAGTTTGATGTTTGGTTGTGTGTAAATGGATCAATTATTCTCAAATGAAATGTTAAATAATTTAAATAATATTATATGTGCATTCCATGTAAAATTGACTATAATAGATTTATTTTATTTTTTTATGAATTTAATTATAATTTTTTAATATAAAATTTTATATATAAATGTTTTTAAAATGTTCTATCCAAGTGGCGTGATTTCAGAAGTCATTATGGAAACCCTCACGTGTTTTTGTACTCACGTCTAATTTCTCACTTTGTTTCCTTTAAATATGTCATCTACCAGGATGTTGAAAAAGTTAACATGTCACACATCTTGGCACTACCTTATGACATGTCAGTTGTATGGTGGTGTCGGAACCTGAGGATTATGGATCATGGAGTCTTGTCATGTTCTTAGAGTTTTAATTGTTTTTAATCTATTTTTACATCGATTTTTAGTCTTCTGCTATGGCACCTGATTCTGGAATGTTTTTGATAAATGAAAGGTTGAGTTTCCTTTATTTGTTATCATGCATCTTATAGTGGTTTCTTGATGATAGATCCTTTTGTTTGTGGGATTATTCTTAAAGGGTGAATTGTCTCCCATATGTATTGAAACCTTTATGAATTTATTTCTAGCCTTTGGCGTATTGTGGACGTTTCCTATGTCCATGTAACACCCATCCATCCTATTAAGAAAATGAGAAATGGTGGGAAGATAAAAGTGTTATCTATTTTGTTCGATCCGAAATATTTTTGGGACAATTGGACTTCATTTACGTTGATCTCAGAGTGTAAATTCATTCTTGTTTATTCCTTGAGTTTGGTTGTTAGAGAGTTTTAGAATTGTTAGGACATGAAATGTATAGCCTAAAAACCATAGATAACCTTTTATAACATTATGTTACAAGGTATTTGGGTACAACAGTGTTTTCGAGAAACATATAGGATTGAAATCACATTGTCATGGGTTCATCCATTAATATGATAATGAAATTCATTAGAGGAATTAATTCTCACTAGGATTGCAAATATAATTTTTAGTAATGCTTTTTGTTTATTGAAAGTACGCTAAATTTTAAAAAATTGTGATTTTTTTAAATGATTGATTTTGGAAAAAAACAAGAAGGTATTTTGAAAATGGTTTTATTTCCAAAAAAGTAATAATTTTTCAAAAATGGTTGCACCTTGAAAAGTTTTCTTTTAGAAATAAATTTTGTGATAGTTGATGTGATGGAATTTTAATTTGTTAAAACCATTGTTTAGAGAGAGATAGACTTATGAATATTTGTGTATTTTATAAAATAGAACTTGGTAGGAAACGTAGAAACCAACCAGAAGAATCTGTAGAGACTGTGGATTCACCTGAGTGACATGCAAACAAAGAACTAGTTTAGAGTACTGTCAAATTATTTCAAGATGTGGACACAATGAATTAGAGTGATGTTCTAAGGAATATGGATCATTCATTCCAATTCAGAAAGAAAAATCAACCCATCTTCTTAGGTGATTATGAACTATAAAATGAAGTGGTTTTGATGATCATGATGAATCATATCTTCGATTTCATTAGCACTCTACTAGAGCTAATGTAAAATTTGGTTAGCATATGCTCGAGGATCTTTCATATCAATGTTTTAATCTAGTGGAATGGGGTAATGCATATGAAGTCCTTATTTGTGAGGATATTGATGAATTTTTCAACCAATAAGTATATTCTCATTCATTAAGGATTCAAAAAGTTATAGAACTTTTCACCATGGAGAAGAAAAATATCTCTTCCACCAACTATGTAGATAAATTAATTAAATTAGTTCAATTTTTAACAAATTTAGGGGGTAGTGTGTCTGTGAATGAACTTATCATTAAATTTGGGGAACAATAGGAGATTCACTCAATGAAAGTTGTTCTCTGAATTATGTACTACACAAATATGGAGAATAAGGAAACAATGGCTGAATGAGACATCTTAGGAGCTGTGGGTGGACAAACATTGTTGATAACCTTGAAAAATGGTGGGAAATAAAATTCATGGAAAAATCAGAAGAGGGACACATACATCTAAGGTGGAAGTATGAATCAAAATCTTATTGTTCGATCAATGAACAATCCTCCACAACCCAAAAAATAGGATGTTTCAATATGTGCTTTGCATGACAACAGAAAGTGAGTTTTTTTGGGATAACATATAGCATGCCAAAACAAAAATAAGATAGATAATCATTAGCGCTATAGTCAGAGTTCTCTATGTTCAGGTGTTCAAGACACTTCCCAGGTGTCCCAAACATTATATGCTTCAATTGTTTAAGAAAAACGGAACTAATATCTTCTATAGAGTAGCTAAATCCCTTATGAATGTAGGTATACCATGACTCCTCATGCAGGGAAATCCCTATAGGGAAACAAATCAAAACCATCACAGAAGATGAAATAATATGGATCTAAGAAGGTGATTATGGATGATCGGTTGGAAAAATATATCTTGAAAGGTATGATTCATTTGAAATCAACCCATATGAATTCATTGTTTGATACTGGTCCATCACATTATTTTATTTATTCACATTCTATTGATTTACTATGAATGAAACATGAGATAGTGTCTTCTCTAATAAAACATGAAACTCCTATTATGTAATGAGAATGAAGAGCATTACTATATAGAGCATGATAAATAATTTCTGATGAGTATGAGGTGAAATTGTACTTCTTTGTATTGGAGATGGATTTTTATGATATAATCATATGTATGGATTGGTTTAAAATGATCATGGATCAGATCAGTAGTTTTTGTAGTAGAGTTAGTTTTGCAACTGAGAATGGAAATGAGCATCTCTTTATAGGGGAAATGGTTGTAAATATAGTTGACATGGGATTTTTTGCACCAGTATTGAGATCGATCTCATACTAGTTTGAAGCATTGAATTTGGTATTGATGGATGAGATAGAGAATAGTATTGTTACAGTAGCCTTTGACTTGTTTCTTGATGTTTTTCCTGAAAATTTCTATTGGTTACCACTAGTAATGTAAGTGGAATTAACAATTGATATCCTCTGTGGGACCAGACATATCTCAGCTTTGTCTTCTTGAGTGGAACCAACATAATTAAGGGAAATAAAGGTGTAGTTGGAAGAGCTGGAAAGAAAGGGATTCCTTTTGCTGAGAATGTCTCCATGGGAAGCCATTGTATTGTTCATTAATAAATTTGATGGAAACCTAATACTATATTTTTATCATTGTAATCATAACCATGTTACGATAAATAACATGTATCCACATCCACATATTGATGACCTATTCAATAAATTTAGGGTAGAACCATAGTTCTATAATATTGACATGTGATTAGGATATCACTAATTATAAGTTCAGATAAGGATATTTCAAAGACAACATTAAGTAGAAGGAATTACAATTATTAATATATGGAAATTCTTCTTTGTTTTACGTATACATTAGTGGTCATTAGAGAATTGATGAATTAGATATTATAGAGATATCACGATTCTTCTATTATAGTGTTAGTGGATGACATATTGGTGTTTTCAAAGAAAAAGTATGAGCATGAGAAACATTTGGTGACAATGATGGTCATCCTAGGAGACCATCGTTTTTATGAAAAGATATCAAACTGTGGATTTTGGATACATGAGTTATGCTTTCATGGACATATAATTTCTCAAAAAAAAATTAGTGTATTGAGAAATCATAGAAGCTATAATCTATTGGAAACCTATAAATAATGTATTCATGATACAATGTTTTCTTGGCCAAAATGGTCATTACCAACACATTTTGCGTGACATTTCACATATGTCTTTTCTAATGAAACATTTACAAAGAACATTGATTCATTTCTATGGAGTCAGAAATTCCATAAATCTTTTCATCTGCTAAAGGACCACCTTCCATCCTCACTAATATTGACTTTTATCAACATCAAGATAAATGTACATAGTGATTTGTTATGCTTTAGCTTCTAGATTGGGGTGTTTCATCATCCAAGGAGACCATGTTGTTGGTTATGGCTCAAGGGAGGTATGATTGCTTGATAATGACAACCCATCACATGTTTTGGAGTTTTTTTCAGTCGCCCATTACATAAAACAATAGAATCATTATATCTTAGGTGATAACATAACTATTTTCAAAAATAATAAGAGCTTGAATCGCATTTTATAAGATAATAATTTAAATATGTTTAAAACAAGATTGATATAGTATCTAAAAATGTCAGACTTTGACTTAATTTATATACCATGTAAATTAAGTAATGTGTATGATTAATTAAGAAGAATGGTGTATGCTCAGTCAGTAAAAGAAGATTCAGATCGGTGGAAGCTGATGTCGGTCCTAGACAATATTCATTTTCATTGTGAATATTGAGGTGATGTTTTGGTTTTATTTTTAGTTTTTGTGGTTCCTGATTTGGTAAGGATGTTAATGTTGGCATTGACATCTGTTGTAGAATGTTTTTCTGTAGATTCAAAACTCAATAGTAAGGAGACCATTATCGGATGAAGGGTATATGAGAGTTCAGTATTGAGGTTTCAAGATAATAATTTATATACCTATGAATTATTCAGAGAAACATCTTCAGGATTAACACGATTCGAGATGGGTTGTACATCCTAGAATATTGAAAATGTATATGGTATTAAAGGCATAGTTTTGGGGGATCAGAATGATAGGGTTTGAGGATGAGTTCTTTTCAAGATGATCAACATGTCATAATGTTAAGGCAAAGAATCAAAAAATAGAAATAATGTTACAGTGAATACCTATTCTATTGCAAAAATGGAAGTAGATTGCTATGGATTTTGATACAAGTCTCACCATAATAGTTTAGAACAAAGATTCCATATGGATGATAGTGGATCGACATACAAAGTCATCCCATTTCATAAATATTCATGAAATACAAATGGTGGATGATCTACCCAAAATATGTATCAGAGAAGTGGTAAAGAGGACTGGAATACTACTTCCGGTCATGTTAAACCGAGATCCAAGGTTTATTTCGGGTTTTTTGTAAATCCTTATAGGAATCCGTTGGGAATTGGTTTTCTATGAGTACAGCGTGTGATTCTTATATAGCCAAGAAATATGAAAAGATGATAAAAACATTAGAGGACATGTAACAATCATGAGAAATTAATTTTTTGTGGATCATTGAAAGCTCTTGTTCTATTGGTGATGTCCTCATATACCAATAGATCTCCATTCTCAATACATATGGCTAGATCTAAAGAATGGTATGGGTGCCCTTGTCACTCCCCCTATATTTGGGTGAAAAAATGTGAGTCATATCTAGTTGGATAGATAATCATTCAAGAGAAAATATAAAAGAATCAGTTGATTAGTAAAAATGATGGAGATGGATTAGAGTCATCTGAAATCATTTGTAGATCATCATCAAAATTCAATGTAGATAGCGGTGTGGGATCAAGTGTCCAAGAGAATCTCTTAAAGACTTGGACATAGAAATTTTTTTAAGTAGAGAAAGTTATATCCTTGATATATAGGCCCTTTCGAGATACTGGAATGGGTTTGAGAGGTTGTATATCAGTTGGAATTAGCTCCACGATTCAGTCTGGTGCATAACGTGTTCCACTTATCTCTGTGGATAAAGTATCATCCAAATCCTGACCATGTGATAAGATTTGATCACATTGGCATACTGTTGGATGCTTCATTTGTACATATCTCGGTAAGGATTGTGAATATTCAAGAGAAATATTTTTGTGGGAAAATCATGTTTCTAGTACACGTTTGTGGAAACATCTTCAGATTTCAGAAGATCCATGGAAATTCTAGAAGGAGATGAATGTGCCAATGGATGAAACACATTTAGTGAACAAATGATTTTCTACTTCATGAGGATGGAAATAAAAATGGTGGGGTGATTTTTGAACCCCTTATTTCGGGTATAAAACACTATCATTAAGATATTTATGTATACAATATATAAATATTATGTTTGGGATAGTTTTGAGAACGTTTTGACAGTTTTTTCGGGCGTTCCTATAGGTTCACATGTGTTTCACCGTTTATGGAAACCATGAATCACCTATATGAAAGCATGAATAATGAGACATGGGTGAATGTTAATGGTAATGGGATATGAATGAGCTATCCAAACCATGCGTAATCAATGTAGAAACCATTTTGTGTGGTGATTTTGATGGATAATGATCATTGGAATGCTTGGAGCACGTTTTGGAGACCGTGCAAGGGAACTGTGGAAGGATCATCATTAAGTTAGTGGTTGGAGAAAAGTTCACGTATGGTTTGCATAATCATGAGAGTATGTATTTCAAGGTTAAAATTTAGATCATTAAATTGTGGATTTAAATTATTTTTACCTTGATGTTCCTCATTTTTTCCAAAAAAGAACTAATTGAACTTAGGATTGTGGTATCTCAAATGTCAGAAAACATCTCATAAGAAAAGTGGAATTGATCTATAGATTTTCTCTAGTTCATTGAATCCTAATTTTCACGGTATGTTATCACTCTAGATCACTATTGTTAGTTTTCATAGATCTACATCTTACCAGATAACATTTTCTTATATTTAGGATTTTATGGGTATATATGATGTTTTGGATACAAAATATATTTATTTTTGGTCTTTTCTGTTAGGGGAAATGATCTAATGTGGGTTTGTGATGATTCAACCCAGTTTTATAGAATGTTTTCATTTTGGATATCATTTTGTCGAAAAAATATTGTTTTTGGTCAATTCACTATCAAATCATCTATCACAGAACTCGATGTCATAGTTTCAAATTGATTTCTTTTATTCAAATTAATTATTGAATTTTTTTGAATAATTTTACATTCCTTCTTGAGTGACGGTTTGTGGAAATTGGGAAATTTTTGATTTATTGGAAATTTTTTTGATAACAAGGTATTAAAATATTTTTTTTAAAATATTTTTTTTTATCATGGAAAAAGTTGGATTTCATTTAAAATAATGAGGTTTTATTGAATGGATTGAACATACATAGATTTTGGTAGATTATTAATGGTTTGGTGGATTGTTTACATATGATTTGGGATGGATAAAGGTGTAATGTACCGCTATATAGTTTTTGAGATGGATATTGGAGTGTTTTACCCCCATTAATGTGGTCTACTAGGTAATGACTTTGTATAAGGATGACTCACTTCTTGCGAGTGTATGGAGGTGCATGGATTTCAAGAATGGTTGGATGTATGGTTGTGTAGAAAGTGATATGTTTTACCAAATTGGAATGTTAAAATATTTAAAGTATTTTTTATCTCCATTACTTTGAAATATTTTTAAATTGTTTTTTAGTTTATATATTTATAAACACTATACATGTTTTTTTTATATAAATATTGTATTTTAGAAAACATTCTTACATATTATATCCAAGTGACCTGAGCATGGAAATAAATTAGGAAAACCTACTAAGTATTAATTTTCACCCCTAATATGGAAATTTTCTTCATTTCTATATATCATCTACTACAAAATTTTCATTGATAAAGTATCACACATGTTTAGCACTACCTCATGATAATTGGGCACTTTTGTGTACAATTAACACAGAGCATATCGAGAATAGAGTCTTATGGTGCACTTTTATTTTTAATAGTCAATTAACCATTGATTGCTTATACATTGTAATCATCCACTATAGTTATTGATTCTATAATGTTTTTGATAAATTAAATTTTGAGTTGTCTTTAATTTTTAACATGCATCATATTGTGGTCATTTGGATATGGGTGGTTTCGTTAGTGCTTTTTTACTTAAATGTTAAATAATCCAACACATGTATTGAAACACTATGGTATTTATTGGTAGCCATTGAAGTATTTGGGATGTAACCTAAGGCCATGTAACTCCTTCCGCCCTATGAATCCAATGAAAAGTGGTGGGACAACAAAATGACTCAGTCAAACATATCTCAAATTATAATTTATGTCATTATTATCTAATGATAAATTAAATCTAAAATTATTCTAAATCTTGTTAAATTAATTTATCCCAATATTATAGTAAAAATAATAATATATTGACAAATTTATATGTGAAAATTGATTCAAATAATGACAAAGTTTTCAAGCTGCTTTTAAGCTATTGGTTGGATGGTAAGTTATTTTAAAATTTAATGGATGAAAAATAAGAGTTTAAACACTTCAGTTTAATACAAGAATATTCATGTGAATCCATTAAAAATAAATCACTAAATTCCACATTTATATTAGAAACACCACACCCCAATTTTAGTGAATTGGTATATGAGTCAAAGAATGATTCAAATTGTGATTTTAATCATAATTCACATTTTTTGATAATTTTTTTCTTTTTTTCATTTTTCTATTTTTTGAATGATGTTAGGTAAATGAATTTCAAGGAATGAATTAAAAAATAGATAGTCATAACATTATATAATTAAATCTAATATCCTTATATTATTTTTCAATTTTTTCTATATCTGAATTATATTTATTTAGGATAAAAATGATTACAAAAATAAATATCAAAAATGAAATTGAATCATACTTATACTTACCAAAATAATGAAACAAACCTCAAAAAACATTATAATGAATTAAATATCAGTGAGAGAAAAAAATAACACCTCCACACACTCATACCTAAAATATCCATGAAATAATTGAGAGTTAAGGTAGGTATATGAAAATAAGCGCGTAAGGATTCTAAAATCCTATAAGAAAAATTATATATTATAAGGGATAAAAATGATTACAAGTAGTAGCTATCTTTATATTCAAATATGGATAGAAAAAAAATACCCCACATTCATAAAATAATTCAATAAACATGAAATATACAAATAAAAATAATCATATTTTCTAGATCATGAAACATGACACGATACTCTCAAGAACAAGGCGAATGAAATGATGATGTCAAAAATTATTAAAAACCACTTCTGTTAGGAATGATATTGATTTTGGATAGTAAAAGTTCACATGAGTTTCATAAAAAATCAAATATAATTAAATATATTGGTTATAAATTATGGATAAACCCCCATTAAGTAATTATTCAAAATCATTAAAATTCAACTATTTTAATGTCACGGCAATTCAATGATATTTTGAATTTCCAAATATAATTGATTGAGATCGAGATCCAAAAAACAATGAAAAGTTAAAAATAGAAAACATAAAATTAATAATTCTAGATTTAGTATACAAAAATAAAAAGACATAAAATTTCCAAAAAAAACAGATTTCCTTCCCCATCACGTATAGGATTTAACAACACATAATTTCATCCCAAACATGTGTCATAAATATTATGTTAGAAAAAAAATGTTAAGGGATGAAAAAACATTAGATTATTCCTCTATAGAACACATTAGTTGTGATCTATAAGATACCAATTTGAAGAAAAAATGAAACAATTATAATATTTAATAAAGTTTGAACATATAAAAATAATTAAAATAAATGATAATGTGGATATAATCTTGGTTTGAACACTCAAGTGTGAGATGGGTTTTACGGCCACTTGATAGGTAGTTTCCCAATAATATCCCCAATCTGATAGTGAGTGGGGTTTCATTCATATGATCCCCAACATGGAACCTTTTCTAGTATCCATCAGTAAATATTTTGAATAGACACCCAAAAATTAAAATAAAATCATAACATCCCCTCCAACTAATGTTTAAAATAGATATAAGGGGAGTGACTAATTTATAATGTGGTGATTATAGTTTTATTATTCTTGAAACTAATACGAATTTAACATTTTCCAATATGGGACTATCTATTGGTATTGGTAAATTATTCATTTTTAAAAAATCTTACAACAGATCGGTCTATGTCACTCAATTGTTCGTAAAATCACTTTGGATAAATTGATTATGATAGGTAATATAATTTTATTACAATTATTATAATTATATTATGCAAAAATATGTGCATGTATAAATCCTTAGCAACATATTCATTATATAGATTTACTTATTGATGATATTATTATCAAATTTTATGAAAAATATGACCAATTATTACCTATTTGTAAATTAATTTTTAAATGAAATATTATTTGTTAGTATTCAATTAATATTTTTTAAGATTTTTTATTTTATTTATTATATAATAATTTTAAAAGTAAAGTTAAATGAATATCCATTAAACTGTGACTTTATTTAAAAAAAATATTTGTAAATTAATTTATAAACAAGTCCAAATTATATTCTAATTTATAAAAGCTCGATAAAAATATTACAAACATGATAAAAATATATGATAGTTTACATAAGACATCATAAGATATAATTTGTTGTCAGTTTCCCTCACAAAACACATACAAATATTTTTTTCAAGGGGGATGTGGGGTCTGTGCAAGAAATTATCCCATAAAGTTGTGACAAGGTGCCAAGAAAAGTAATCACCTATAACATTCTACATTGATCCATGAATATGGTGGTTCCCAATTTCATATGGTGGTATCTAAAAGTAGATATTCATCATCACTCATGTATGTAACAACCCTTCCATAATTTTGTAAGTGTAAATAGTTCATCACCATTCACACACTACTAGAAGGAAAATTCTCCCAACGTCCAAAAATATATTAAAAATAAATATCTCAAAAAATGAATAAAATCATTAATTGTGTCAAACAGGTTTAGTAATATCATTTCTTTTTTAATTTCATAATTCCCACAAAAAACTACTTTTCAATTTTACAAGAAACATACCAAGATATTTTATTGTGAATTGAAATGAAAATAATATTGATTCAATTTAACATTAATGGTTCAAGTAAATATCTCAGAATGATGAATTTTTATAGAAAAACAATTATAATGGATAATGATTGTAATAAAAAATTTAAAATGCACTCAAAGAATGATAAAAATTAATATATTCAAAAATATTTTTTATGATAGTGTGGTAAATTATTAAATAAATATCATTTAACCTATTGATACAAAATACATATTTATTCCCATCAATCTAATAGTGTAAAATCCAAATCCAAAAATAAAAAAAACATTATTTTTTGGATCAAAGAAGATAATAGATATATTTTTAGTAAAAATATAACATAGGAGATATGAATTATTTCCTTGTAATTAGTCCTAAATAACTTCATTAAGTTCATGAATCAAATTTTATTTAATAAAATGCAATGAAATTTGTTCTATGAAAATCACTATTGATGAGAGCAATATGGATGGAAAGAAAGGGAATGGATATGCGGATAGAGTTAGTGGCCCAAAGAATGTGCCAAATGCAGTACCTTTTAATCAAACATTGAATCTCCATCAGACTAAAACCACAGTAACCATTAATCAGTTTCATAAACGATTAAAAGAAGAATATCTCAACTAATGTTCGTTACTATCATTTATAATAAAATATTGTAATGATTTTTAAATGAATTATCAATAAAATATGACTAAACCAAAAATGTGATCACATTAACAATATAAAAATACCATAAGATTATAATTCTTATATAAAAATGCTCCTAAAAATCAAGGGAAAGAAAAAGATATTCCAGATGATTTGGAGGAAGTTGGTTATATGTTAAATTCTATAAGCTACAATCAAACAACCTCCCATGTCACGTGTGCAAACCACATAGAAAAAGAAAATTGATTTTTTACCTGTACACCTTTCCACTAAGATGATAAAAATGATTTAGATAATTTTGATGAATATAAGAACTCATACAATGGTTAGGGAAAAATATCATTAATACATAATCCTTAAAAATAACATCAACTAGAACCTGATTATAAATTCCAAATCTACTAAACATCACTATATTATTCACATTCACTATGAATGATAGTGATGACAAAATCACCCCCACCATAAATAATCATCTTTCGAGATTTTCATGATTGAAAAATACTATAAGGACTCAGCCTTATAAAGTTGCGTAATTATGAAATTTACATAAGACCATACATTGTTACACATTTAGGATCTTTTAGGATTATATTTTTAAAGGATGTGGATATTATATATACACGATATACCACATATATACAAGAGGATACTACTAAAATAGTATCCATTTTTTTAAAAATAGAAATCATTAAAACATAAAACATGATTTCATTAACAACACTCAAAACCAAGAATCATGAATCCATTATTTTTATTACTCAACCTTATATCCTATGATAAACATTTTAAAAAAATGGGATGAGTATAAAACTCAATAAGGGTTATAATGAACGAAAGCATTAGTGAATTGATAAAATAAAATCAAATAAAACCGAAAATCATAAAAAGATCATAGGAATAGACAAATATTTTAGTTACCTTGGTACATAATTACTATAACACTCGTACATTCACCCTTATTTGAGGAATAACCTTTTTTCATCTTCAATATTCAGAGTTCCCAAATCATCGGACAACTATAATGGGGTTCACTAGTCATATCTTGAGCTATAATGGGATCCAACCAACATATCATGATATATAATGGGATCAAACGAACATAAATAATGTCCAAGGGACATATAATGGTAATAAAGTATCATGAAAGCATGATAATTCACTCATTAGTTATACATAAAAAAAGACAATCCCTTTGAAATTTACTCAAGTATATTTTAAAAGGATTTTAAAAAAATGCATCTTAAAAATATAATCAGAGTGGTAATTAATAGAATGGAATGTAAATTTGTATACACTATATATAGACATAATAAAACATAATATCAGAAATAATTAATCAGAAAAATATTCATAATACAACATAATTGATAAATTTGATGGTTAATCCCAAGAATAGAAATTGGGTTAAGAATTCATTTACGTTGGGTTATTCTTAATCAAAAAGTGATTAAAAATGTTGTATAATCATTAAAATAGTGTTATTAATATCTTAAAGAAACGTATTGATGTTTATAATAGCATATATGATCATTTAATCACATAATTTAACCCTTTACTTATTTGTATTTTGTTCCTTTCATTGTTTTCTGTGTGTTGTTTTCATGGTTCCCATGAGCAGTTCATGATGGATGTTCTAGTCGATTACACTTGAAACTCCATAATTGGAATGGAATGGTATTATCATTTTCTTGAATAATAAATTATACCATTTATCATATTTAATTATGACATTATGAGGATACATTTGATAAAATATTATTGATATTTTTTAGGTCATTTTGGTGATTCTTCGATCATAATGAAAATTGTTTGTATTATAAATTAATCACATGTGTACAAAAATTATTCCAAAACCTTATATAAGATATAATAAATAAATTATAATCTTGTTCATACATAAAAATTGTTTCATGACCCTCCTTGGAAGTGGTAAATGAAATTTAAATCACATCGTCAACAATATCCGTAAATCGACAGATCACGGACGGTGTTTTAATTTCATGAATAAGTGGGAAAGGAGAAGAAATGTAATTTTGAGTATTCCATAAACATGATGAATTCTAGAAAATTTAAGATACTAGTTCATTAATTCCTCTTGTATAATGGGAGGTGTGGATAGAAAAATGAAATAATTTAATCTTCAAATAAAAGTGAAGTTGATAAATCTCATAAGAAAATTGGGCACCCTAACGACTTCGCTTAAAATTTCATAATATATTTTGATGATAGAAAATGGGTATGTCATCATTCATATATTTTATAGGTGTTAAGGGGGATATAGAATGAAATATCCTAACATAATGTAATGAAAATTATTATAATAACAAAAAATAAAGGAAAATAAAGAAAACAAAAGTGGATGCTTACCTCTTGATCCCTTCCTCTTGAGATCCTTCTTACGGTCATTGGTTTTGGCCTTTTGGTGTGACCAGAATCTCTAGGACATGGGGAAGAGTCTTTGGAGCAGTATTTTGAAAAACATTGTGAATGATCAAGGCTTGAGGGGTGTAGTAGGAAGAGTGGAATGGGGGTGGTATTTATAGTGGTGGAGAGGAGGTAATTTACATTATTTTAATCATTTTTTGTAATATTTTTTTCTCAGGACTCCTTCATTCATGGGACCGAAAAAATTAATAATGGCATGAGAGTTCAATAAAAGTTTCCTTATATCACATATAATTTCATAAATAGTGTATTTTACTAAAAAATTGAATATTAATTATTTTACTGTATTTCACAATTCATAAAAAAATCCTGAATTTTACTAAAATTAAAAAATTCTCCCTAACCATTTTTTATATGTGTAGAATTCAAAAATGAACTCCATTTTTTGAAAATATTTTTATATATATTATTAATAAATGTTTTAAATAGAAACATACCTAATTCAAAAATTAACAATATTAATTCTATTACATCCTTTATTTCACATTGAAAAATTAACCATGTTGTCATTATATTTAACCTTAAAAAAATAAAATAATAATAAAATTTACTATTCATTAGGGACATATTACTATTGAAATTACAATTTATAAGGGTATGTTACTATTCACCAAAAAAACAAGATGGTTCCATCAGACTCTAAATAACATACTGAACAAAATTGAAGTTAACCATTTTTTGAAATTCAAAACATAGAAGCAATAAAAATATATTTAAAGTCTAGATATAACTATTGACTCAAAATAAAATTTCATGCATTTCATTTTTTTAAACCTTGGGGTGTTACATTTTCCCCACCTTCTAGAAATTTTATCCTTGCAATTTTATTTACTCTTTAAACTACTGAGGGTACTCTTCCCTCATAGCATTTTCAAAGTCCCATGTTGCTTCTTCAACCCTGTGGTTTCTTCGAAAAACCATTACTTGGTGTGTTACCTTATTCTAAAATACTCATTCCCTTCAATCAGGTATTTGAACTGGTTTCTTTTCATAATAAAAGTTCTTTTCTAGTTGAACTAATTCTAGGCTCCAGACATGTGTTGAATCTAGCACCTGCATTCTCAATATCGAAATATGAAAAACATTATGTACCTAATATAAACTTAGAGGAAAAGAAACTTGGTATGAAATTGTTCCAAATTTTTCTAGGATTTCAAAAGGACTGATTAATCATGGACTTATCGTTCCTTTCATACCAAAATGCATCACTATTTCCAATGAAAAGGAAAACAAGGTCACCTACCTTGAAAGATAAGCCTTTCCTTCTGTTATTTGAAAAACATTTCTACATAACCTGATTTGATCTCATGTGTTTCTGGATCATATTCACTTTGTCAGCTACTTCCTCTACTAATTACCATCCCATCAACTTCTTTTCCTCGACTTCTTCCCAATGAGCTAGAGTTTGATGTTGTATCTCATATAGTGACTCAAAGAGTGCCAAATATGTACTTGAATAAAAACTATTATTATAATAAAACTCAACTAATGGAAGATTTTGATCCCAACTTCCATGGTAGTCCATTGAACAAGCTCGAAGCATATCCTTCAATGTCTGTATAGTTCGTTCTGACTTCCCATCTAATTGAGGATGAAAAGTTGTACTAAAATTTTATTTTTGTACCCAACTACTTATAAAGCCCCTTAAAAATGTTATATGTGATCTTGGGATCCTAATAATATAGAATTTAAAGAGGAAATCCATGTAACCTGAAAATATCTTTGAGGTATAGTAGAGAATGATGACCCATCGATATTGTATCTCGAATAGAAAGAAATGTCCAGATTTTTTCAGCTGATCAACAATAACCAAAATTTCACTATTACCTAAAAAGTATTAGGTAGTCCGACCTTGAATTCCATGTATATATTATTCAATTTACATTTGGGAACTGGAAAATGATGAATCATACTATTTTGTAACATCCACTATGCTTTGACATGTTTCCATGTTAAACATTCAGTAGAAAATTCTTGCAATATCCCTTTTCATTCCATCCCACCAGCAATTCTCCCAAAGTTCTCTTTTCATCTTATTATATCTATGATTAACTGAATATAGGGAACTATAAGAATCACAAAAAAATAATTATTTAACTGGGAAACCCAAGGCAAAAAAACCCTTTTTCAAAATTTTAAAACACATTCTTGATCGAGGATAAATTCTGGGAACATAGACATTTTAACCAATTCTATCACTTTCTTAGCTCACAGACTTCTTTCTATGATTTCATAATTATTTTTGATAATTATAAATTCACTAAAACCTGAAAAAAAACAATTTTATTACCTTTATTGGGAACTTATAATATTAAATTCATAAAATCATAAATCAATGGATCGTGTTCCCAATGTTACATGGTTAATGATGCATGATTTTTTTGACTCAAGGTATCTGCCACTTTTTTTTTTCTTTTCCTAGATTGTAATTGATCATTAAATCACAATAATTTTTTAGTTAAATACATCTTTTCTGCCTCATGATTAATTTATTCTAAGTGAATATAAACATTAGAATTTAATGGCCAGTATATATTTGACATTTGTCACCAAATAAATGGCACATCAAAATTTTAAAAGAAAAAACCAGACCTACCATTTCCAAATCATTGGTGGGATAATTTTAATCATGTGTTTTTAGTTTTCTTGAAGGATAATAAATTACTATATCATTCTACATAAGAACACAACCACATACCTTTAATGAATCATTTCTATAAATGACAAACTCAAGATTTTGAGAAGGCATGGCCCAAAACTATAACATTAAATAATCTCTTATTCAGTTCATGAAAATTAACATCACATTCTTTTTTTTCAAACAAATTTAACCCCTTTTCTTGTTTAGAGGGTTATCGATATGTATAACCATGTAATTTATTTAATGAACCATCAGTAATAGCCTTCTAATCCTTGAAAACAATGAATATCTGTAACATTTTTCGGTCTTTTTTCATTCATCAAACACTATTGTTTTGGAAGGATCAGTAGTTATTCAAACATTATTTACGATGTGACCATGAAAATAAATATATTGCAACCAAAAATTTCACTTCCTGAAATTTCCTTACAGTTTATTTTCATTTATGGTTTGCGGAATAACACTCAGATGTTTTTCATTCTCCTCCTTACATATAGAATATAACAGAACGTCCTCGGAAAATACATCCAAAGACATATACAAGAACTCATTAAATATAATATTCATAAGATCCATTAATACCAAAGGTGCATTAGATAACCAAAAAATAATAAGTACAAATTCATAATGTCTATATCTTGTATGTAACTTAGACTTCATGATTTATTTATCATTTAATTTCAACTGATAGTACCCCGACCTCAGGTCATCCTTTGAAAAATAATGTTCTCCATAGAGATGATAAAAATGATCATCAATATGAGTAAAATTATACTTTTTTAAAAATAATATATTTCAAGGATCTATAATAGATCCAAAGTCTCATTAAACCATATTTTTTCTTAATAAATAAGACTGAAGTGGACCCTAGTGAAGTGCTAAGTCGGATGAAGCCTTTATTTAACAACTCCTACAACATCCTTTTTAATTCCATATGTTTGATTCGGTCCATTTGACAAGGGTATTTAGAATTTTTCGTAGCATTAGTAAATAATTAAATAGTAAAATCAGTTTCACAATTAGGAATAAAACCGGTAAAATCATCTGAAAAAAACATCAAGGTATTCATTCGGCACTGGTACATCGTTAATCTTGATGGTTCCCTTATAATTAATCATATGAGGAAGATAACTGTAAATTCCATACTTATTAAGTATCATAGCTTCCTAATATATTATAAATGGTTTGGGTTCATTCTTGTACACAAACAGAGGTTTTTTCTAAAAAAAACTTTGTTTTATCTGTAGTCTATCATAGCAAGATAAAAAGAAAGCCAGTAAATACCAAAGATGACATCAAACTCTAAAAGGTGTAGAACAAAAATGTTTTCTGGTAAAATCATTCCACAGACAAGGTTATTCATATTCTTATAATTTCAGTTTTCCACAATATTTCCTTAGGATGTTTTTACCATGGGATTTGGTTTCATTTCATGAGGTTGAATTCCCAAATTTTGAAAAAATTTCTCAGAAATGAAAAATTTTGTAGACCCTGATTCAAACAAAACATTTTCAAAATCTGCAAAAAATAGGAAATATACCTGATACAATGCCATTTCTTGGCTCATCATCTGTTTAAATGGTTGTAAATTATTTTACTAAACCCTACTTCTTCAAATCATACGGATAGCTTGCTTGAGTAAATAGCTTCATACAACCATTTGAAAATTGACACAATTCCTTAGAGTTAAAGAATCTCACCATCAACTTCTCATTATTATTTTTATCATGCTTATTGAACTCATGATACATGTGTCCAAACATTCCACATTGGTATAATTTCCCATAATTTCAACACATTCACGAATATGCCTTTTACCAAACTTTTATCAAGAAGGTAAATTCATTTTCATACATCCAGACATGTTTGACGAGTTATTCCCCATTTCTATACAACCCGATCACTTCATATTCTTATCATCATGAGAAACATATGTTTCATAAAAGTCCATATAATCTTTTACAACACTAAAAACAAAGCATTTCAACTATTGTAAATCCAAATCTATTCGTAGAAATGGTTTCAAAACATATTAAATTCTATTAATTTTTCTATCAAAATCCTAAGTAAAATTTGGTATGTCCCTTGACAGTCTTGTAAAATTTTCTTCATATGCTACCACAGAATAATCTTCTTTCTACCTATCTTCTAAGAATTTCTTCTCCAATCTGAGTTGAATAGTTCTAATAAAATAATTTTCCAGAAAAGTACTCTTAAATTCATCCCATTCCAGAAAGTCAAGAACAACTCTTTATCTCCTATTCATAACCAGATACCACCATTTATTGAATTCACCTTCTAAAAAATAAATTGAAATTATTTCCTTTTTATTTTATGAACATCCCATGAAATCTATTATCTTTTCTATGCATTTATCCATCCTTCGGCTATCATTCGATATGCGGTTCCACTGAATACTGGAGGATATTTCCTCATAGAATGATCCAGAAAAAACATGTTTTATTGTGGAAGATAATGATCCTCTCTAACATGGATACCACCCATATTTATTCTATGAAAAACCATTTTTTAGAAACATAACATTGATTAATTAACATGGAAATCCTTAAATTCTATAAAACATTAAATAACCATAGAGTAAAATTAATTTATGTCATTATTTAGATTTCATCCCAACCCAAAAATCCATCTAAACCATAATTTGGTACCTACTATAAGGAATAAGTCTTAAAATAGTACTTAACAATGAATTTTACAGAATATTATACATTAATACACATTTAGTCCCTTTTCACGTTTAGAGTTTTAAATGATTTGGATATCTTACATACATGACATATGATATTCATACAAGAGGATACTACAAAAATAGTATCCATCCTTTTAAAATAATAAAAAAATTAAGTAAAAAAACATGATTTCATTAAAAAAACTCCATATAAAACATCAAAAATCACTTCATTCTCTTACCTATCCTTATATCCTGTTAATTGTTTTAAAAAATAGTGGATGTGTATAAAAATAATTTAGGGATATAAAGTAACAAAGTGTTCGTCAAGAAAAAACATAAAAACCAATAAAAACAATAATCATAAAAAACACATATGAATAGAATAATCATTTAGTTTCCTTTGGAAATAGTTACCATATCTCTCTTACATTCACCCTTACACATGGAATAACCTTTTGGTCAACTTCCATCTCTAGAGTACCAAATGTATTATAGGGATATAATGGTTCTCACCCGTCATATCAGGAGATAATATGGTCTCAACCCAACATATCTTGAGATATAATGGGATCAAACAAACTTAAATAATTTCCAAGTAAGATATCATGGTAATAATGTATCATTAAATCAGAAGGGAGAAATCATTGCATATACATATAAAAATACAATCCCTTGAAATTTATTCCTGATACTTTTAAAAGGATATTAAATGGAATGTACCTTAAAAATAATCAGAGTGATAATTAATTGAATGGATTGGAAATGAGTATAGACTGTAAATAACCATAACAAAACATAATATAAACATGAAATTAGTATACCAATAATCATAAGAGAACATAATGGATAATGTTGAAGGTTAACCCAATGAATGAAAATTTGGATATGAATTCCCTTACCTTGGGTTCTTCATAATTAAAAAGTGTTTAAACCTCATGTATAATGCTTAAAAGAGTGTTAATAATATCTTAAATGAAAATATTAATTTTTCTAATAACATATATGATCATTTCATTACATAATTTCATCATTAATTGTTTGCATTTTGAACATTTTTTTTGTTTTGGGTATGTTCTTTACACGGTTCCCATGATAAGTTCATGATGGAAATTTTTTCGATTGGAAGTGAAAATCCATAATTGTAATTGAATGGTATTAACATATTTCGAAAACCATAAATTTTATTATTTATAATTATGAATTTTTACATGATGATGATTCAAAAGTTAAAACATTATTGATATTTGTTTAGGTCATTTTGGCGATTGATCGATCGTAATGAAATCGTTTTGAATTGTAAATTAATCACATGTGTAAATAATGATTCCAGAATAATATATAAGATCTAATAAATAAATAATAATCATGTTCAACCATATAAATTTTGTCAGGGCCATCCTTGAAATTTATAATAGAAATTGTAATCAAATCATCAACGATGTCGGTTAATCGACACATGACAGATAGTGTTTTAATATCTTGGATAAGTGGGATAGGAGAAGAAATGTAATGTTTAGTATTACAAAAACATGATGATATCGAAAATATGTATGATATTGGATAATTCATTATTCATAGATAATGGTATGTGAGGAACCAGAATGAAAATATCAGAATCATGAAATAAAAGAGAAGGTGAGAAATCCCTTATAAAAATTTGGTAGTCTAACGACGTCGCCTAAAATTTCATAAAATAATCTGATGAGAGAAATGGGGAATATCATCATTGTTACATAATAAGTGAAGTAAGGGGGGATATTTAACGATATATTCGAACATAATCCAATGGAAAATTAAAATAATAACATAATTTGAAAGAAACGAACGAAAAAAGAGAGGATGTTTACATTTTGAGTTATTCCCCTAGATATCCTTATTAAGGAATTTGATTTTGTCCTTTTGGTTATACCATTAGCTCTAGGAAATGGATATGAGTCTTCAGAGGAGTATTGGGTATATCATATGTTAGGATCAAGTCTTGAGAGGTGTGGGAGGAAGAGGGGAATGAGGTTGGAATTTATAGAGGAGGAGAGAATGTATTTTTCATTATTTTAATCGTTTTTATAATATTTTTTCTCATGACTACTTATTTCATGTGACCCCAAATAGTAATAACAGCATGTGAGTTAGAACGAAGTTGCCTTACATCACTTAAGATGTTAGAAATTGTGTTTTTACAGATAATTTGAATATATGGTATTTTACTGTTTTTCATTATTCCTCGAGAATTCAAAAATTTCATTAAATTCCCAATAAATAACCCAAACCATTTATCAACATGTAGAACAAAAATAAGAACACCATTTTTTGAAAATAATTTTCTAATTATTATTAATTTAAATTTTAAATAAAATCATACTAAATTTAGAAATTTTCAATTTTAACTCTATAATTGCTTTAATATCACGTTGAAAAATTAACCAAGAGGTAATTATATTAAAAACATAATAAAATAAAATAATTATAAAATTTACAATTCATTAGGGTCATATTACTATTCATATTTCTATTCAATGGGTATGTCACTATTCACCATAAAAACTTGTTGATTCCATCACGCTCTAAATAACTTACTGAAAACAATTGTAGATGACCGTTTTTGGAAATTCAAAACAAAGAACCACAAAAAATATGTTTAAATACAATTTATAAATATATATCTAAAAATGTTTCATGAATTTCATTTTTAACCTTAGGGTGTTATAAAAACTAGTCAACAGAATTGTAAATAAAGATGACTAGAAAAAAAATTGATTTTTTAGAAAGATTACCAGACGTGGAAACATGAAACAATTCTATCAAATGAAAATATTAGTCAACACATTAAATATTATTACATAAATGAAAAAAGAATCTAATTTGTACCAAAATTAAAAACTGATTTTTTTAAAAAAAATGAATTTCAAAAAAACATGATTCAACCAGTTATCTAGTGGAGACATATGTTTAAAATTATATAACTTATATTAATCACTTTTAGTAGTCAAATTTAGAGAATAAATGGCCCTCATGAATGAAACCATCATGATTTATTGTGCTAAAACTGTATCAGTTGTAGAAATTCCCTTAAATATTTTTATTTTTTGGCCTAAAAACTATAAATCCCAAAATTTGTAAAATTGGTAACAAAAAATAACTATATATTTTTAACCACATTAACCACGCATATGATTAATTAATGATGAATAAAATATCAATATTTAAATTTTCAAAAAGTCATTCTGGTGCTAGAAATTATTAAAACTGAATGGAGGCTAGGGAGATTTTTAACATGATCAAATTAATAATTAGGAAAAAATTAATACAATTTTAGCTGTAATTTTAATGAATTGAGTGACTCAAAATAACAAAATTGTAATGTTATTTAACAATTCTAACAAAATATATATTTTTTATCATATATCATGGATGAAAAAACTTCTACTAAATTCGATGATGGGAGATTAATATAAATATATATCTAAATCATCATTTAAAACAACTATATCATTCTCTGTGTACGATTCTTCATCATCATATCCCTTATAGTGAAGAATTAAGAACAAAAAATATAACAACCTTGATATTTATTACGCATATAAACATGATTTATTATATAAATATTAACTTAAAGAAACTCTGAGGATCAATAGGTATAGTGTCTTGGGAAATTTTGAACATTAGATAACAACATGAAAAAAACACAACAAATTTATTGAAAACTACTTTTACATGACAACATTTTTTCATACATAGCATTGCATGTGATAACCTGAGGACATGCATAAGAAAAAGGGTGAGTTATAAAACCTAGTAAGGGAGAAAAAAAGTCATAACATGTATAATATAATAAATTTTAGGCAATACTAATATCAATGGAGGAGAAGAGAAACATAAACAAAAAGGCATGATATAGTTTGATTATTATAACATGGAAATGTGGCAACAACATTTAACAAGATATTAGCATTAGCCAAGGATCATTTCACAGGGAGCATGACTAAACCGTAATTGAACATGAATTATAATGATTAAAATCTCATTTCACTTTATTTATCATGGTTATACTCTTTACCTAATGAATTGGAGAGCTATCAGGTCTCACACCTCTTAATAATTTTATTTCAAGCATAAGTTTTCCACATATATCATACAACATTGATTCATTAGAAATAATCATTTATTACATGATAATGGAATGTGTAATTCATACATGAAACTCTATAATCAATAAGTAAATGTTCATAAAGGTTAATACCCATGATAGAAAAATGGGTATGGTATTCACTACACAATGACATTGTTTTGGAAAATCGCTGTGCAATTTTTGCAACATAATGACAAGACATAAGAATTCCAAAAAATGGATGATGAGAGATAATGGGGTTACTCATAATATTTACATGAAATGGACAGTATTTGGGTCTTATGGATACATTTACCATCATAGGTAATGGAATTTAGAATCATTATATAAAAATATTATCAATGTAAAAGAGGAGAGAGAAATCCCATACGAAATTTTGGTATGGTAACAAGTGTACATGGGAGGAATTAATGAGGGAAAAAGGGGTCTCAGAACATTAAAACATAGTGAGGGAAGTATATGGGATATGTGTAATCATACCCCACCATTTTTAATTGAAAACACAATGGTAAAACAACATAATGAAACTTGTATAAAAAGAGGGGAAGAAATACCATACTATGAGGTGTAATACCAAAGGCTTGAGAGAGCCTTCAGTGGGGCATCATGGGATCTTGGGGCCCCTTGGGAGGATTATATAAAGATTTGGTAACTATTTTTTCAATATAAATTGTTTTAGTGAAGAGTAATGTGGTATTGAGTGGGTTTATATAAGAAAGGATAGGGAATTATTTATTATTTAGGTTTTCGATACAACACATTAAACTACTTAAACACACAAATCCTCCAATGGTTTTCCAATGGTTTTTAATAAAATGGAGTTGAAAAAATTATTTTATATGGCCAATGTCCGAACTTATTAAAATATTATGTTATTTTGTTGAGGTGAGTCACACTCTCAAGGAAATAATTTTAAAAAGGTAAAATGTTTTATAAGTCCTAGAGGTTCTAATATGGATTTGTAAAAAAATAAAACAAACATAAATCAAATTATTTTAAAGGTAAAACATATATTTTTTCAAAAACCAAATTATTGTATTTTATTACATCACTATTGGTTCATTATGATGTCATAAAACACATTGTCTATTTAAATTATATTAAATATATATCAAAAAATAGGACAGTCTCTAAAATTTATGAAATCATAATTGCTGGATAATTTCCACATCTAGATTCCAAAAATAATATCAACTTTATCTACATAAAATTTTAATTATGTGATATTTTACATTGTAATACAAAATGAAATTTATCAAAAATTCATGAGTTTTGACAGAAACTGCTTCCAAACCATTTTACAAATTACAATTGTATTCTTAAAAATTATACGATCATTTATATTTAATAAAAATTAATTTAGTAATAATATTTTATTAAAATATTATATAATTTAATCAAACCATTAATTCATCAAAATGTATTAAATAATTTAATATTAACAAAAAAACTACTTTTGGTTTAAAAACTATTTACAAAGAAAAAATACTAAAATTAATTTATATTATTTATTATATACAAAAATAATGCACATAATAATTGTTCTTGGGTATTGATACATAACCACTTATAATACCCGTATATGACCTATGGGTATGGTGTGTGATCCTGACAGACTCTTGGGGAGGCTTGGATAATATCACTCAGGTGGTAATCTATATCAACTTCAACTTCTCTCGTAGGTAGTCACATTCAAGCATAACATGTTGAAGCTCGGCTTTGTATTGTTCCAGAGAGATGCCCAGTGATTCCACCTCCATTCCATGCTCTAAAAAATGGGCTTCATACAAATCTATTCAACAGGATGTGGTCGTTTCATAATTTGACAATGTAAATTGGATTTGATAAAACACTATATTTATAATAATCAAGTGATCACTGTTAAATGAATATATTAAAAATGGAAATAACTATTATGAGTATTTTAAATTGAAAAAACCTAAAACCAAAGGTTTCTTCCCCCTTTCCCGAAGGTTTATTTAAACCCTAAAGTTCCAGATCTAGTTGACGGGGTGCCGAATCTCCCCTTATCTTCATCTATTTTTTTAGAATCTTCTAGCCTATTGAACCTCACTCTTTTAGATCGCTTCAAGGACAAGAAGCCTTCTGTGGATGAGTTCGTCCAATTCATTTTCGGACCGTGGGATCTACAAGAACACGCGGTGGTTGGTTTACTCGATAATAAGTAGATTATGATTCGATTTGAGATGGAGGCAGATCTGATTCAACCATGGTCTAGGGCCCCTCACTTCTTCAAAGGATCTTGTTTTCTACTCCTTTGATGGTCCTTCGACCTTCACATGAAACACGATTCCCCTTCAATCGCGGTTTGGGTAAGTTTCCATAAACTCCCCTTGTCGTTTCAAAACCCTTCAATTATCCGGATGCTTGGCAATTTGGTAGGATGATATCTTTAATCTGATGGTCGAACTGAGGCACGGTGTCATCCAGTGAACCCCATAGTGTGCGTTGAGATGGATGCCTCTCACACCAGTTTTGATTCTTTTTTTTGTCACTATTGGTGAAGAATATTGTTGTAGATAGCGAGTTGTTTATGATTATTGGGTAGATTTGTTCGGTTCTTACAGGAGGTTGGGCATTCAGATGAGGTTGGCCGAAGGGGACTTCCTCCACGGTCGAGGGAGGTCAATTGTAAAGGGAATTCTATCCCTTCGCGTAGGGAGGTGGACTATTGTTTAGAGGCAAAGTTGGATTCTGAATCGAGACAAATGGAGTCTCCTGTCAGAGTAAGGTGCTCTAAGGTGGCTGGCTCGGCTTTGGATGGTAATGCAGCTAAGGTTTGAAAGGTGACTTTTGAGAGTACTACTGGTTTTGAAGCTTCAGTTGAGAAGAAACATGAGGCTAGCTCGAACGTGGATAGTTTTAAAGAGTCCAGGGCTTTGGATCTTAGGGCTCAACCTTTTCTGTCTTTCAGTAATAGATTCGACTGAATTTCAGATGCTGTAATGGCTGAGTTCCTGGAAGAGGGGGGTATTTCAGGAGAGGTTAATAGTGAGAAATTCTGAGAGGATCAACCGGTTGGTTGTTTGGAGATCGAAGATGTGGAGGCCCTTCAAGAGGGAGACAAAGTTCAAGGTTCCATTGGCTTCCCCTTGATTGAAAATTGCCCTGAGGCTAGGAGCTCCACTAAGGTAGAAGATGATAGGAGTCAGAAGGAGCAGGCTGATGGTGGCTGGAAAGAGTGTTTCCTACGGTGACTGTGGATAATGTTGTCTCAGTGGGGGTGTTACTGCCTTTGTTGGAGAACTCAGTTCCTGATTCGGGTTTGGGGGACCAGGCTAGCAAAGGTATGGAGAACCCTGTGGGAGGGAAAGAGAATGTGAGTGGACCAGCTGGTCGTTCTTTCAGTGATGTGGTACAGGGTGGGAAGCAGACTCTTGTTACTGTTGAAGGGCATGTTCCTTCAACTCCAAGACGTCGGCCAAGGAAAGACTACTCATGTCTCTCGCAGCCGATTATGACCAGTTCCACCTCTAAGAGGAAAGATAAGGTGATGGTGTCCTTTGCGAAGAATATCGTGACCGAGAGGGCATCACCGGACCCAGTTCTGGAGTATCTCAAGAACCGGGTTCAAAGTGCTTACAACTGGAGGCCACCAGATTGGGAGAAAACCTTAGATACTGGTGAAGATGAGTCTGGTTGGGGATGCAGATATAAGTCTTGCATTGATGACATGTAATCAGTGTTTGTATGTTTTTTTTATCTGCATCTTGTTTGGTTTTTTGATGTTTGTTTGGGTACCGGTACCTGCTAAACCGGATTTTGAAAATCAAAAAAAGTATTTCCAGGTAGGAGTGATACATGAAATACATCATATACTTGAGATAGGTTTGGTTGGAGTTATAGTTGATATGCCACCACTCCTATAGAATCAGGGATCTAAAAAAGGCCATTGTACATTGGACTAAGTTTTCCCCTATCCTAAAATCTCATAACTATTTTCCATGGAAATATTGAATGTATTTTCATGACTCCAATATCAAACTCTAGATCTTGTCTATGATTATAAGCATATATTTTTTTGAACTATGAGTAGCATTAATTTGTTGTTGGATGGTCTTACCCTTCTTCAGTGTTTCTTTAAAGATTTTTGGATATATGAGTTTTAACTCCCTAACTTCATCCCAAAATGATGGTGTTCTATACCTCTTTCCATACAGGGCTTCATAAAGAGCCATTTGGATGATTGAGTGGAAACTATTATTGTATGAGAACTCAACCAAATTAACATGCTTAACCCATCCTCCATGTAAGTCTATTGTACATGATCTTAACATATTTCCATGTGTTTGGATAGTCAAATCTGATTTTACATCATTTTGAGGATGAAAATTCATATGAAAGTTCAACTAAGTATGCAGTGCGAGTTGTTGACTCTTAAAAATCATAGAGGTGAATCCTAGATTTAGATCTGAAATAATAGATATTTCAACTCAATTCATCCTTACAATTTTTATAATGTATTTTCATGCCATTTGATTCAATGAGAAATCCTTCTGAATTGCAATGAAGTGTGTAGTCACTATAAGACGATCCAAAACAACCTAGATATAATTGTTTCATTTGGATTTATTTGGATGTCCATTAAAAAGTCAATTGGGATGTTCTCTAAATCCTATGTTGGTATGAGTAATGGTTGAATCATCCCCTTAGACATATGCCTCTCTACCTACACCTGCTAATATACCAGGCACTTTGATGTGTACTCAGTGATCTCCTTCTTAATGTTATCCCACAAAAAATACTTTCGGATATCACTATAAATCAATGTGTTTCCAAGGTGAAAGGAAAATTTCTATATTTGTGAATTATCCAAAAGTTATTTCATAATACTTGGATTTTATGGAACACATTTTCCTGACCCAAATCTCACAAATCCTTCTCCAGTAACATTGATCTCTAAGGATTTCCATTTTATGTTAGTTTATACTTTCTATTAAATTCCCACATTAACATTTTGGGAATCCATTAACCTTTACAAAAGAGATTGTTGAGAAATAATTTGTGAAATGATTGATGGTGTTTCCTTTTTTATTATTCCCATTTTCATCTTCATCAAGTCTATGATTATTGGATCCTTTTCAATTATCAACAATGATAGAATCATTGGGTCCTTTCTAGATAGAGCATCCTCCACCTTGTACTCTTTCCTAGTGTGGTAATGGATTGAGCAGTTATAGTCATTGATCACCTCTATCCATCTTTATTGGAACCTGTAGAACTGATTCTGTATGAATATATACATGAGGTTTTTGTGATCCATGTATATTTCAGACTTCTCCCCAAAGAAGCAATGTCACCAAAATTTTAATGTGAAGATTAATATAGGTAACTCTAGATCATGTATTGGATAGTTTTTATCATGAACATTAAATTTCAATGAAGCATGGGAAATTACTTTGACATTTTTCATCAAATTCCATCAAATGGAGACTTATAAAATTTTCAAAAATAACATTCCCACAATCTTCAACATGTGATAAAACCCATATTGAAGTTGTTTTCCATAATTATTTATTATCATTTCTACTGGGGAATCAATTTTCATAGAAAACATAAAATATATTCTAATAGGAAATGAATTGAATTTAATTACAACATACACTCCCTTGAAGTAGTGGCTACATGTAATCAATTCATCATTTTCAATCATAACACAGTACTTCTCATGCTCCCTTTATCATGGATATTGTTGATTCTCATCAAGCTTCTCATCCATTACAATAGAGCATTATCTTGGGTAATGTCTGACTTCTCCACATTTATAGAATAGATAGGAGTAAGAAAAATTAGATGTAGCTTTGTCTCCATCCATCTCATTAACCATTATTTCATGGAAATAGGATAATTTGTTCCCTTCTTATCCATGCTTAAAACATCTACTAGTCTCTTTGTGACATATCCCTTGGTGCCCCTTTCCACACATGTTGCATAAAGGAAATTGGATATTATTCCCCTTATCATATTTATCAATTGGACTTTCATGAGATGTCATATTCCTCTTCTATGATTTCCTTAGGAATTCAACAAAGTCCAAATTGTTAATTATGATTTTTGGTATCTAGTTTTTCTTAATCATGATATGTCATACTTGAGATCCCTTTTGATTGTGAATCTCATTAGGACATTCAACCTGTTTCCCTTCCCATAAGTTGTTAGGCATATTCCTAATATTAAAAGACAATGGCTATAATAAAATAAAAATTAGGGATGAGTATCGTATTTTTTTAAGTTAAAATGGGGAATCCAATTATTTAAAAGGGATTACTTATTAATTTCTTTTATATACTAATAATATAAACTTATAGGCTTCAATCTATGATATCCATGATATAATTCCCACCATATATTTTTGGGGAATATATTTTATTTCCATAATAATATATCATAAAAATCTTATGAATTTACCAAATAATATACCCTAGGAGTTTCGTAACCATGAGTACAGAAAGGACCATTAAAATGCACCAGTTATCATTCGAGTCTATCTCAGAGTGATGTTTTCAGGTTTTACCCCTAGATAGATATGTGGCGGAGACACCTCTATCTGCTCGTATCCTGATAGGGATGTATATTTTTGAAAAACCACTTACTAAAAACTCAACAAATTTAGGGATTTTTTAATTATATTTAGTCTTATCCCTAAGGCATTCACTAGATTTTTCTAATCCTTATCAAAAAAAACTAAACATATCATCTAATGACAACTATAAAAACCCATCTCTTTATTACAATCTAAAACATGACATATTACATTAACATTCACTTATGAAAATTTTGAGGACTGGTAGGTCTAGTGTCATGGTGAAATAAGAACATTAGATAACATCATAAAACATAAAACCCCACATATTTATTTAAACCTTCTTTTACAAGACTACATTCCATCAAACATAGCATTGGATGGGATAACCTAAGGACATTCAAAAGAAAAGAGTGAGTTATAAAGCCCAATAAGGGAGTAAACAAGCCATAACATGAATAATATAGTACATGTTAGGGAACAGACTTATCAATGGAGAAGAGGAGAATTGGGAACATAAAGGCATCATATTGGATGATTATTATAACATGGAAATGTATAAATTTCATTTTACATGATATTAGTCTGATTCAAGGATCATTGAACATTGATCATGAGTAAATCATAATTTCACTTAAATTAGAATAAGTAAACAAATATTGTACATGATGTATCATTATAATAAGCTTTTCCTAATGGATTTGACCGCTACTAGGGTGCACCATTCTTAATATTTTCATTTCATGCATAAGTGTTCCACATATATCATTCAACATGGATTCATTAAACATCATAATTTGTTTCATGATAATGGAATTTAGAATTCATACATGAAAAATATAATCAATATTTAAATGTGTATAAGGTGGATTACCTTGATAGAGAAATGGGCCTGGTATCCAATAAATAGTTAATATGGATTGGAAAATCGCGGTGCCAATTTCGGCAGCATAACGACATGACATAATAATTAATAAAAAATTTGATGAGATAGAAATGGGTATATCATCATATTTAAATGAAATGTATAGTATAGGCTTCAAATATATAAAATTCCCAACATATGTAATGTAACTTAGATTCATAATATAAAACAATTTCTTGTATTTAAATTATGAGATAGGAATCAATTACAGAATTTAGACATGGAAACGAGTGATGATGGGAGGAATTAATGACAGATAAAGTGGTATATAATTATTCATGAATAATGATGGTAGTATAGGGTTGGTGAGAAATAATACCGCAGCAATTTTAATTGAAATGAAAAGGGTATAGTACCACAAGGAAACATAGACAAAAATGAGAAAGGAATAAATCCCTAACATGGAAGTGTGATCTCAAGGCTTGGGAGAGGCTTGAGAGGGGCTTATTGGGAGATTGGGGTTCCTTGGGAGGATTCCAGATAGGGGAGTGCAAGGGTTGGTTGGGCCTTAAATGGTTTCAGTGAAGATTAAGGGGGAATTGAGTGGGTTTATATTATAATGGATGGTGAATTCATTATTTTTTTGGTTTTGGACACCACACATTAATCTAATCAATACCACAAACCAACCCATGGTTTTTCCCATGTTTTTTTCCAATGTGTGAAAAAAATATTTTATAATTGTAATGGCCAAAGTTATTTAAATATTAGGCTTGCTAATATGGAGGTGATTCACACTCTCAAGGAGCTCATTTTAAAATGTTAAAACGTATTATAAATATTGGAGGGTCCACAAAGTCTTTGTAAAATAAATAAATAAAACTTAAAATCACATTATTTTAAATGGAAAACATATATTAGTCGAATATCATATTTAAAGTATTTTATTACATCACTATTTGGACATTATGATGACATAAAACACATTATATATTTAAATGGTATTTAATTTTAACACATAAATTCAATTGTATTAGAAAATTATGAAAAAAACACGGTTGCACAATTTAGACATCCTGTTTCCAAAAAAAAATCTTCATTTTATCTAAATAACATTATAAATATGTAAATTTTCAAAATAAAAAAAACAATAATTTATTGAAAATTCATGGGTTTTAAGAAAATTAGATTTCAAACCATAATAAAAATTACAATTATATTCCTAAAAATTATATGATCATTTATATTTAATAAAAATTAATTTAGCAATAAAATTTTTTGTATACATTTTTTAATTTAAAAAATTCTATAATTATTCCAAAACTATATTGTAATTGAATATTAATTAAAAATACTATTTGTGATTTAAAAACTATTTACAAAATAATAATAATAAAATTAATGTGTATTCTTCATTCTATACAAAAATAATGCACAAAATCATAGATATAGAGTCATGTTACACAACACCTTATAACACTAGAATATGACCAAAGGTTAAGATGTGAGATAGTGACATACTCTTGGGGTGGCATAGATAACATCACTCGAGTGTTAGTCTCTATCAACATCAACTTCTCCAATAAGATGTTCTATCAACTATTAATGTGTTTAAATTCAGCTTGGTATTGGTCAAGAGTGAATCATAGTGACACCTCATCATTTCCAAGCTCTGAAAAATGGTCATCGTATTGAGTAATTATACTAGATGAGGAAATATCTTTATTTTTCTAAGTAAATTATATTTGTTAATACCATATATAAATATATACTAATCTAGTTATCACTATTCAATAACTATATTAGAAACTGTAACAATTCAAAACAATATTTCAAAATCCAAAAACATAAGGCCAAATATGTGCATATTTTTTATGTAACCAAATAAAATAATAATACATTTAATCAGATCAAGTGGAATATTAAGTAGTAAAATATTGGGTTGGTATGAAAAAATCACCCATGACATTAGAACTCTAGAAATTAGTGGGAAAATACTAAAATTGATAATATAATCAATTATGGAATGATATCATTATCATGAAAGAAATGAGAAAAATAAATCATATGATCGATCATGATTTATCTCATCATAATAGTATTTAAAATTATATCATTGTAATGTTCCTTTCTAAATGTGAGCCAGTGCACATTAATATCATAGAAAAATATTTCATTTGAAATAGGGAAAAATAATGAATAGAAATTTTCTATTAATCAGTTTCTAAATTGATATTGACTTCATGTTTGAATCATTCATAAAAAATATTATATTATATATTTTATTTCTTGAAATATTACAAAATTGATAATATTTTAATTACATATATATATATATATGTGTGTTTTTATTGAAACAATATTGGTTCATAAAAAATAATTATTTAATATATAGGCATTCATTAGTAAAAGATATGTTGTTTTTGGATAATTTATTATTATATATTTTTCTAATGATAAAATATTTTCTAGGAATAAAAATTAAAAATAAATTATTTATTTTTTGCTAAAAATATCAAATTAATATATACATTGACATATTTTACTATTAGTAAAATAATTTTTAATGTAAATTATAAATAAAAATGGACATATCTAATGGTGATAAAATTTTAATTAATTAAAATAATAATAATATTATATAATATATGTTGCAATTTCCCATTTTGAACAACACATGTATAATTTGTTACTAAATATCAGTTTGTACATGTAAATTATTTTTTATTGGGGGAGTGTTTCAATATATTTTTTGATATTATGATGGGATTTGGCTTTCATTATGGATTAATATCAATAAAACATTTTTCAATGATTCCTAGTTATTAACCATCATCCTTGTTTGCACAAGTGAAAAATGGAACAATATCCTCTATTCTCTCCAAAAATATTTTTCTTCTGCCTAATATTTATATCTTGAAAGACAATATACATGTTATGTGAATATGAAAATTAAAATCAATGGAATTTAATATTAAATTAACTTTTTTAAAAGTCATACTGAATGGATATCATCAATATATTATCTCTTTCAGTTTTCTTAGTTTTTAAATATTTTTTATTTCATGGAGATCCATATAGTTTTTTTTGTCAGAGTTCGAGGTAGTTAGTCAATATCCTAAAAATTTTTGTCTTAATCCACCACATCAATTTCATATTCTAAAAATATAAGTGTCTGAAAATAGTTTTTTATTTTTCATTATCAATTATGTGATAATCACTTACCATTTTATGCTTATTAATGTATATATAATATTCATCCAAACCTAACAATAATATAATAAGTACATCAGTAGAACTTTATGCTTCAACAACAACATTATGAAATTTTGATGAATGGAAAAATGTATTTTTTATGAATTCCATGTTGGACTCATCAGGTTCATCAAATATGAAAAATTAGGGTATAATCAACTCCTTATATTCAATTTTATTCTGTTTTTTTTTTCACACAATAAATCCATGATTTGTTTAATTCAACGGTAAATTATCTTCAGTTGGCGGTTCACTTATTAAATAATTCAAAAATTCACTTTCACTTGAATCTATATTGCTACTGATCTTTTAGACTCAATATCTGTCTAGTCATAATAAAAAAAACTACAAAATTTTATCATGACTTATGAAATGAATGATATGAATGAATATGTTTTTATTTTATATAATTACTGATTATTTTTTCATTTGTAGATAATATTTGAGTGTGTGTTTGGATACAATGGAATCAATGAAAAATATATTGTTTGGTTTTATTGATCTCTATAAATAAATTGGTATTAACTATGAAATAATTTTATAACAATTCAATGGTCGATCTCTTGAGTAGCCTACTCATACAGGAAAATATAACTATTATCCCTATTTATAAACAATCTAATATAACAAAATGAAATATCTAATATATTGTGGATATTATAAAATAAATATGATATATATATAAATATAAATAAAAATAAAAATTCATGATAAAAATTAGGACAAAATTTAGCCTATGAGAATATAACTACATACGTTAGGAGGTCATGGAGAATTTATCATTTTAAAAGGAAATTGTTATTACTATATTAAATGTAGATATTTAGATCTAAAACATTAAATCCCTCCTTTTTTATTTGAAATACCCTTAATTGATTCCTCTATATGAAATAATAATCTCTTACAGAATAATACCAAAGCCATATTCTACCATTTTAATGAATTTAATATAAAAGGGAATGAAAATAAAATAATAATGAGTATGATTACATTTTTTGAGAAAAAAGGAGTAACAACATGAGAAAATCAGTTTGACCATAATTAAAAAATTTATAATTAAAAATTAGAACGCATTAAAGTATTATAAATTTAATAATATTTTATTCACCTTTAAATAATAGCGAGGTTTAATTATCAAAAACCAATGAGATGATTGAAAAATGTATAGAGAGAGAAAAAGAAATAAAATTAAATATATTATTGTAAGATTATATAATATATGCACAAAAAAATAACAATTAAAATAGAAAATATATACACTCGACTTATGAAAATTCAAATTCAAAAGATCGAAAAATGACTAAACATATATGTTGATAAATGTGGTAGATTTTTTATTATTATTATTTTCATCAAAAGATAACACATAGTTGTCCTATTGAAATATAGAATCACATAATACAGCCCTCAAATAATGTTTTCTTATATTTATTACATGTTTCAAAAAATTATTTCATCATTATTGGCTACATGTAGAATGTTTTATGACTGAATTACATGGGAAAACATTAATATATTGTAGACTATTTGAATTCACATTCTTCATTTTACAATGAATTTCTGGTCTCGAAAGAGGATGAATATAGATTTGGAATAGCTTATGAAATTATTCCACATTAAAATCTCTAGAATCATTGATACTTACAACTCATTTGAACATTACATTTACGAGATGGGAGTTTGTGTTAAAAATTTCTCAAATATATGTGCAGAACCTCATACAAAACATTTCAGATTTATTTGGGACTCATATGATTAGTTTAATTATTCATTAATGTCTAATAAAATATATCCCTACAAACATGTAAGCCTTACAAGTTGAATTTTGAAAGTTAATTCTGCATAAAAAATTATATGTAAGAAATAATAAACTCTGAAAATCACTTAATGGTATGAAATTAATCCATTTTTACAATTAAGCTAAAATTATTTCAAAAACCTAAAAATCTGAATATAACACTTAAAATATCAAATTTCAGAAACTAAAAAAAAGAATTATAAAATAAAATCTATGAAATATTTTCTTCAATACAACACTAGACAATAACAATGACTATTCATTTTACCTAACAGAAAATTCCCAGATCTATATAGATATAAGGCTTGAGTCTGTTACCAATCATCTAGAGACAACATCACTTCATTCCAATACAAACTAGTAGCCCTATAATATAGGGATATTACTACAACTTCATCATTATCTAAATTCTGATTATTATTATTTACCTCAACATGATCACTAACTTTCATATTGGACTTCACTGGAAATCTTGCAACTCTCCCTCAAATCTTCAGACACAATTTGAGTTTGATATACCTAGATTGAATATCTCCTCCTACTATGAGGTTTAAAAACATGGATTACAAAGATTTTCCTAAACTTTAGATACCAGACACACAACATCATCCCTAATATTGATCCTAATGCTTCTTCAAAGGGTCATCTCTCTACACCAGGGAAAAAAAATAGATTTCAGACCTATATATTAGATTTTTCAATGGATTATTTATTTGATAAAACATAATTTTACTTATAATTTACCCAATAAAACATTCAAATATTATTTAATATAAATTCCACAGGAAATATTTACAAATACTTTATTTTTTAAAAAGAGACCTACACCTATTATAACAAATCCTAAGCCTCATGGTCTCACACCCCCACAAAGAAACATCAACAATATCTACTATCATCATCATTTCTTTATCCATTCCCATGACACTAACATCTTTCAATGAACATTTTTTTATGTTATTAATTATATTTCTTCAATGAAATCAATAATAATAATACAAATAATTTTGATTCATACCTTCTATAAGGTAAAAAAATACATACCACAAGATTCCCATTAAATCCGATAAGGCCATGTTTTTTCTTCACACCCAACCAACATCAATCTCTCAACTAAAAATCTACCCCATAACTCTTTTGATATTATCCATCTGAAAATAAAACAATAAAAAAACCTCCAAGTCTTTTTCATCAATCACATCCACCATAAATCCATCACAACAGATCAATTTAAGGAAAGACCTCAATAACACCCTCTAATGAATTAATAAGGGATGTTAATGAAATTTATTCAAATAATTCATGATTGGTAGGAAATAAAAAATAATTTCTTAAATATTGAAATATTTTATCAAAACATACTCATTAGAATCATTACAAATTTATAATTTAATTTTATATCAGAACAATAAATTTCTTTTAATTCTATTCAATTCATTCATTTAATATTTAATTAAATGTTTTAATAAAAAATCCCTTCTATAAAAAACATTCATCGCATTTTTTATGATCATATTAGAAATGAATTTTGTATTTATAAAAGGAAAATATTGACTTATTTGTGAAAAAAATATCCAAAAGCACACAATTAATTGAGTGGCTCAAGAAAATAATACAAAACAACAATAATCATTATATTCCTATACATGTATGATGTTTCCAAATATCATCATTCTAAAATTTATAAAATATTTATAAGAACAAATCATTAATAAAATTAAATAAAATTATTCACCATTAATTCCTACCAATTAAAATCCTCAAACATTACTATATGTTTATTATTCATGCAGTACCATATTAAAATGTTTACATGATTTCAATTAATATAACTACAAAATAACGAAATTTGAGGTATAATAAACATTATTACCAACATAATATTTCATGCATTCCATTTTTAATAACATAGGAAGGGTTACATACTTACAACATACTCTATTTGGTCAACTAATACAAGACTATTAATATCATTTTCAAAAAAAAATATTTACATGATTTTACATAAAACATAGGATTCATAATTTAGAAATATCACGATTGAAATAACATGGGGCTACAAAAAGTCGTTTTATTAAATTCAAGTGTTTTTTGGATTACATAAAATATAATAAATTAAAAATAATATACCAATGAAGAAACTAGAGTTTTAAAAGCTCTGAATTTTGTTTTATTGTTTATAATATTCATAGATACCATTTAACTCATTGGAAATTCAATACTTCTTAGATATTTAAATTAGTGCTAATTTTTATTCATTTAACAACATAAACACATAATATCACAAAAATATTCTCATTTACATACCCATTGATATATATCATGGAAGATAAGGATCATATCATAACATATCACATGCCTACACTGGTAATAACATGATATAAAAATACAATTGAAATGAAGACCATAGAAATCATTCTCCTATATCTTGTAATCTTAAAAAAATTAATAGTGAAAAATGAATCCATATAGTCAGTAGCATGAAATTGGTTAAGTTTAGTTTTTAGGAATCATATCAATTTATCCACAAAAATAACTCATCATCAATAATAATAAAAAGTAGCATGATGCGTGTACCATTAAAATTTATTTACCATGTAGATTGCATTATCTCACATAGGATCCTTAGAATTCATATGGTTCTTAAGTTATATCACATGGTTACTTAATCATCTTTTTCATATCCCATATCTCTTGGTGCATCACACACTATGATCGGATAACCTTCTTCTCCAACAAATCCCAAGAAATCCCCACTTATTCCTAACTCCAATCCCCATTCTAATTTTCATATATAAATTTGATACCACTTTCTCATGGCATGGACCCAATGGAAATCCTTCCAATGAATAATGAGTGTGACCCCAAAGATCATTCCCAATATCACATGGTGTAGTCACTATCATAGAGATTAGAGGTATTAAAAAATTAGATGAATTACACCCATTAACCCTAGAAAGATGTAGGGAAACAAAATTTTAATACCCAAATATAAATTAAATCAATGTTACAAATTTTATGTAATTAAATAAAGACACCATGTCATTAAATATATGTAATTCCAATGAATTCCAAAGGTATGAAATTTATACCCAATCCCTAGGTAAGTTAGTATTAATAAGTCTGATAACATATTCCCTCTTATAAGACATCAAAAAATATATATATCACTCTCTGTGTGTGTGAGTAACATGATTAATAAGTAGGATCATACTAAATAACACCAATTCGATTTTGGAAGAGGAATGAAATTGATTTAGTGAATAAAAACAAAATAAGAACCTTCTAAGTCATGTATTAGTCATCCTCTCTACAGATCACTCAACCAATATAAAATCCAAATATAATAACATAATGTCTGAAATATATATATATATATATATATATATATATATATATATATATCAGATCCCATCACCACATCCCAATTTGTATTTCAATCTCTCACAGTGACATCAAATTTCCCAGAACATGCATCGTTTCCATATCATCACAACCAAGTCAATATACTAATTTACATCTTTTATGTGTTCAAAGCAATCCCTAACCATCAAAACCACCCATATTGACTATGATTTCAATTTAATACCTATCATTGTACTCATATCATAGTTGATATTACTATAAAAACAACTATACCAATCCTAAACTACATCATGGTATGACATATTATGTTGGAATCTGTTCACAACCAAAACCCCATGTCAACAATTAAACGCATATCCAAATTTGATGAGTATCTTGAACTATATGTACATTAACCTCATTCCCTCGTCTTATCATGAATACCACCCAAAGTTTACCATTTTCATGACCATAAAATCTCTAGAAGAGAGATTGGTAAGAGGGAGATGTAACCCATCCATTCCCAATATAGTATGGATATTTGAGGAAGACAATAGGAACCTAAAAACATTAAGCATCAGTAATTTCACCTATGGATATTTGGTTGTGTATAAAAATCAGTATATATACATTAATAAAGATTTAATCACAAATACAACATTGATAGATCATCCAAATAGCTCAAACCCATTCAATAAACATCACCACAACTCCACCACCTTCAGATAATATGCATTGTCTCACATATCGTTTAACTATCGTTATTAAAACACAAAAAAAACCCCATTCTACAAAAAAAAACATATATTACACTTTAATTTTAGTACATTTTCATCTAAAATAAATTCAATGAATTTGATATCTTTTTACTCAAGAAACATCAAACTAAATAAAATAATTTTGTTTAATGATTAGAAATTAATTATGTGACATTTACAAATAAATTAAATATATTTTATTAATAAATTATTTAATTATAAAAAGTATTTTATTAATTCTTATGGTAAAATGTAAATGTTTAATTTAAAAATAGTTTTTATTGAATATAGAATATGTAGTTTCTAAAAAAATTTGGAATATTAATTTAAAAAATACATACATCAATTTTTAATGAATTATTGTAGAATTAGATTCGGGGGAGTTAATTTGATCTTTGAAATTAGTGATTTTTTGGAGAATAGTTAAAAATATATATTTTACAAATACAATAAATTTTATAGAATAATTATAAAAAAATAAATTCTTAAAGTTATATGGAACCACTTTATAGAAACAAAATTCATTTTCAAGGAGTCGTGTAATTATTTTAAAATAATAATTCTGAATTTAGAAACCCATCCTGACATTTTTGAAACTAGTATTATTTAATTAAAATAAAACAATTTGGTAAAGATCCATTAATTATGAAATCATAATGGTCCCTTACGTTATTTAATTCTATGAAAACCAATAAAGAATTTTTTTTATACATATACCAATAAATGAAAATCAATATTATGCATGATTTTGATGACATTTTATTTTTATTCTTAAATAGAATTTTTAATATATTTGTTCATGGTGTTATGATTAATTATATTAGAATTATATTTTCAACCATTTTAAGTTGAATATGATAAAATGGGTTCCATATTTTTAATTAACATATCCATATATGTTTATAAAGTCAATTTTATTTTTATTCATGTGTAATACTTACCATTAATAAAAGTGAAATCATTATGGAAAAAATTAATGGTGTTAAATCGAGTTTTTCTCTCCCAATATCTTATCACAAAAAAATTTCCTTCTGTGCCACATTGCTATGAAAATGACTTCATATTATTTTAGTGTAAAGGGTATTTACTGGGGAGCCACTCCCCTAACTTAGAAATGGAAACATCATCTAATAACTTATTCAAAAACATTGAAAACCATGTATATATAAATATCTACCCAAATCACATACCCACTCTCATCGACATATCATAGAGGTTTTTATGTGAGAAGAAAACATGCATAGGGATACAAAAGGATAAATCCAAATGAGGATAACCAAAGAGAAAAAGTAATCTTAACCAAGTTCATTCCAGTTTATATATCCTTTTTCATACTCCATATATTTTACAATCGTATAAAATTAATAAAAATAGTATCATTAGTATGATGAAATTTTATTACAATGATTTAATAACCATTATATACCTATTTTATATCTAATGGAAATTTAAAACGTTGTTCAGGTGTACTTGTAGAATACCACATCCATGAAGTGTCATATATTATTCTCATAATCACCACATATGGATAATCATAATGGAAATTTTAATGAATGAATTTTATATTTATCAATTTTTTTAATTTATTAAAGAAAAATAGTTTTAGACCTTCGTTTAATTATATCCATTGAAAAATGGAAACATCGATCATGTGTATGTGTCCACTACCACCTCCATGAAGTGATGTATTGTAATTTCAATAACATCATAAAATTATAAATTATAAATGTTTTTAATCTCAAATAAGTATTTTATATATTACCTGATTATGAGTATAAAAAATTACCAATGTTTAACAACTAAAACAATCAAATTGAAACATTTGTGAATAAAATATAACTCTAAAATACTCACATTAACATAAATATATAAATAAATGTGTAAGATGAAATTTTAATAGAATTGTATCTAGGATGTTAAATATTTATATGTTATAACATTGATTTATGACAAATATGAATTTATAATATAGGATGTTTGAATTCTTATGAAGAAACTCAAGACATTAGGTGAGGGATTAAGTTAAAATCTTGGTTTTTGTCGATATTGATTACATTTGAATTTTCATTGAGATAATTTTAAATATTTTATCATTTAAACCTAAAATATATTATTCTATTTTGGTTATTTAATGGTTTATAAATTATTCTTTCAATTTCCCCATATTTGTTTCTTGAAACATCTGATAGAAAATTTATTAATCAAATTTTCAGTAATTTATTCCTTAATGTCTAGAATATTTTCTTTCAATGTGAATATTTTTTAGACTATTTAAAAAATGATAAAAAAATATTTTTAAATCATTGGTTAAATTAAATTTTTACAATTTATCACATTCATTAATATATTTTTGAAAATAATATGATCAACATTATCTATACTAGACAATTTTAAATTTATTTTCAAAACTATAAAATTAGTATTTTAAATGTAATGCCCCAACCCCAATTACCTAGAGTCAGGGAATTACTATATAATTTTGGCATGATCAAAAGGGATCAAATCCCAAAAGACCAATCAGTTTAGTAGCCTTGGAAACACTAGATATATTCATAAGTCATACATTAAAACAAAAATTAAAAAAACTACAACAAAAACTTTTCTTCATATCCCCTCATTCTATCCTTGTAGGTCATTCATAAATTACTTCTTCACATCTTGTTAAAAATAAAACACTGAAAGGAGTGATCTCAGATGCTAAGTATGGATAACAACATAGTAGAAATTTCATAAATAAACATAAACATTTAAGGAAATGTATAACTAAAACAAAATCCTTTTAAACATGAAATTCTGAATAATATGGCATTAATAAAATGAAATAATTCCATTTAATTATTCCCATGGATATTCTACTAATCGAATAATCACATGCAATATCAATAACCAAATTCATAACAAGGGAATGCATAATGTCGAACTTTGATTTCTGTTTCAAGGTCTCGTGCCAAGACCTAGGGGGTAACTGTAACCGAAACCCAACCCGGAGAGCCTATGTAACCGGACTCCATCCCAGAGAGCCTCTGTAACCAGAAACTAACCCGGAGTGCCTCTAATAACCGGACACCAAACCGGAGTGCCTCTAATAACCGTACACCAACCCAGAGTGCCTCTAATAACCGAACACCAATCCAAAGTGCCTATAATAACTGTACACCAACCCAGAGTGCCTCTAATAGCCAGACACCACCCCAGAGGGTCTGCTGTAACCGGGCCCCAACCCAGAACATACTAGTCCAACACATTAATCTTTAGAGGATGATAAAATATAACATAAAAATTCGTATTAAAACTAGCATAGGAAATGCCAAAACATTAACCATAAACCATTAATGGAATAAAAATAAATCATCCATATTCAAACATATCAAAAAACCTTAAATACAATATGGATGATTTTTATCAAAATAAATCAACTTTAAACAAGTATGAAATTTATCAACGGATGTTGACATAGATGAAATCAAAACTATTTGAGAGAAATATCTATTTTTTTGAAATCATTTAAAAGTCACATAATTATAGAAAAATCCTTTATTTTGAAAATATCCTTATAAGCTTGTGAGGGAATCATCCAAGTTGTAATAATGGCAAGGAATACCCGCACCCACCGTATAAGTTAAAAAAACATTCTTACCTTAATTTTGTCGAAAGGGTTATAAAAGACCTCATTTGGAAAACGACATAAATATTCCTTTATAAACATATTTTAAAAGTCAAAAAAGGGTATACATGAATTTAACCAATTTCCTATTAAAAAGTAAAAATGTTTTGAAATAAATTTTTAGGAAACATTGATGTGGATGATAAAGCGCTCCCAGTATATACTTGCGTTAAAACACCTCAGATAATAATGAAATTGTGAAATTAACCCTTACTGCTTTGGAAACGTAAGAAACATACAACCCATGAAATAATGTTCATAATATGAATATGTAAATACCCATAATTTAAAGTATATTACACAAATAATACAGTCATTTTTAGTAATGACTCCACACAAAAGGAAATTTGTGGTGATTATAGCATGGATCCCACGGGAATAAAAGTTAGATGAAAACCCCTTACCATGTAATTTTCCTTGGTTGAGGGTAGGTTATCCTCATGTATAATGGTGAAATAATTGTTATTAAATTATACAATAATCATATACATTAATATGATATCATATATGATCTTTTAACATTGCTTGGTTAGTATTATCGTCGTTTTGGGTGTTAACTTACTCGTTTTCTTTTATATATTTTGTTACATAAACCATGTTTGTTATGAATAGTTTGTATCTTATTCATATCTAGGATGATATCAATTCCTTAAAAATTATTATTAATCATCAAATGAGAATTATAATTGCATGGATACTATGGGAAATGAATCGCATCGCGTTCTTGGAGACGGTAGTCCGTACGTACGCCCGAGCGACAATATCATTATTTTGATATTAAAATAATATAAAATTGTATGGTATATAATATATACAGAATAATTATCATGTTATATTTATTATTTACATCAATTAAACATAATTATCATACCCATACAAAATAATAATATTTTTACTAACAATTACACCACGACGTGGAGATGGTAAGCCATATGTACGCACGTATGGTGACATGTCATTCAAAAGATGGATAGAAAACTGAATATGGTTGTACCATATTTATCATAACATCATAGTACATATAAGATATTGGATTCATTATTTTAGAATTGAAACAACAATGAAATAAGAAGTTGAAGAAGAAAGGAAGTTGAAAAAGGGTGGTGAAAACACTACATCTTCTATGGGTTCTTCCTTTTGATTTGATCGAAAGAGGTCCTTAGAATGGAATTATGACTAAAGGAAGGCCTCTAGGATTAAGGGAGGATAGTTGAGAGGGTATTTGGGCAGATGTTGGCCAAGAAAAAAAATCCTTTTTAAGGTATGAAGAATTGGATAGAAGTGGTGTCATTTTATAACGGGGAGGAGGGGCTCTTTATGAAAAACGTAAATTATTAATTTATAATAAATTTATATTCGGTTTATAATAGATAAAAAGTGTATTATTAAATTTATAAGGTGGGTATGGGTCTAAATCCCTTCAACCAATATATTTTATACAGGTTTGGGTCATTATATTAACCTTATCATTTAGTTTTAACTCTTAGTTAATTAGTTTGACATTTACCATGTCACTTTGTATTCTTATATTATATAGTTAATAAACATACTATATACATCCAAAAGACCCCCAAGTTTTCCATTAATGATAAACCTATCAGGATATAAGTCCTCTGGCCAATCCTTATATTTTTAGGAATAGAATATCAATTAACAATATAATATTTGTTTTCAAAACTCATTTTTGTCAATTTTGAAACTATTCAATTTTTGATTTTTGTTAAAGTCATAACAACTTTATTAATTCGAAACAAATTCTTTTAATCGATAATAAATTATCATATTAACTAATAAAATTCTTTTATGTCATCAAAACATTCAAATTCTATTTATTTTTATATTTAAAATACCAATTGTCTGATTCTTTGATTAATGAGGAAAATACTGCATCATTATTGTGTCATAAATAAATTTAATTATTCAATGTCTAAAAATTATAAATAAAATACCATTACGTAGGAAATATTTTTAGATTCCTAATTAATATTTATAGTCTAAATTATAACATATATAACCCTATGTAAAAATTTTTTTTATAAAAGATATATGCTTATGTCATTTTTGTATCTACTTTAACTTAATTAATATAAAGTGTCATTATCACTTACAAGTGGATCCAAGGGGTCCAAAAATCGACCCAAAGATGACCATGGTCTGAAATTTATCAACCAATAAGGGTAGGACACGTTTTAGGGTAATTAATTATTATTATAATATTATTTTTTATCCTTATTTACCAGATTTACCCTTTAACCATGGTAAATAAAATATTTACCGAAGTAATTATTCAAAATGTCTAAAAATAAAAGTTACCTATTTACACAATTTGAATCTCGTGATTATAAATATGTAATCCATTTTTCTAAAATAAAAACACAGAAGTGGCAGAATTTAATTTAAAATTAATTCCCCTTGTCAAAACAAAAATCGTGTTTGTAAGAAATAATAACTATCAAAATATTGACACTAGTTTATGTCTGGTTTAAATGTGAAACTATGTCCAATGACCAAAATTTTATTAAATTTTAAAAATATATTTTAAATATACTATAAAACCACTTAAATTCATAATTTATCACTATTAATTATTTCGATTAAAAAAGATGATTTTAATTGAAATTTATTAATTTTCACAATTCATCAAAATATAAAAGTTATCTGAAATGTACCAACATTTCACCCTAAGCTAATTTCAATATTCCGAAATCAGAAATGAAGTCAATTTTAAAGATAAAATTTATAAAATTTTAAAAAGTGGGTATTACTATTTATAATGGGTAGTTTGATTAGTTGTGGTGTGTGTTAGATCTCAAAGTGGCGTACAACACACACTACTGGATTATTCAAAGAGAAGCATATCATGGAAGCTTGTGGTTTTACATTCTCCCCTCATTCAATAAATTCCATCTTCGCAATTTGAAATTATTCTTCAAAAATAATATTTTGAAAGTAGAAAATATCTTTGTGGGAAACCCCACATCAAAAATTGGGTTAATAAAACATTGTCTTAATAAGAGGAAAAGAGAAATGAAAGGGTCACCACCAAATTATGATCTCAATTTGGAGAACATTGGTTTCAATTAGAGACACATAATTATAGGAAAAATATAAATTTTTATAGGGAGTGATTGAGGTCATCAATCACAAACACGTGTAGAATTGAGGGCCTCAAAACCATCAATTTATGATGATTCAAAATATCATTAGTTCAACAAAACATAAGGTATTAGGATAACACATTTTTGGTCTTAATATACCTTCCCTAAAGTTTAAGAATTAATTTCATCATAGAATAAGATAAATATATATATACATTGTGACAAGTAGAGTTTTTGTCCTTCAACTAATTTCTACCAAAAACTCATCTTTCACTCCAAAAGATAATAGAACTCAAAAACATTATATTTATCCTAATCTTATAGGGTTACAAACATTAACACATACTATTATAAAGAAAAAAAATATTTTTTAATAACCAAGGATTTCTTGTAGGCTAGTTGTAGGTAATAAAGGCCTACTGCACTATGGTTGTGGGTTCGATTCCTGCAGCTTTGTCCGACACGATGGGTTATCAACCGACCTCCAGGTTGTCCTTTTCCTAAAACAATAGTGTCATAATATTCCAAAAATTATCATAAGAAATGTTTTAACCTTGAAAAATACTATCCAAATTTTAACTTAATCCTTTCTAAAACATTATTGTTATCCAAAGTACTTCTATCTAGACTCTCTGTAAAAGGTATCTAAATTCCAAAATCAATTGCAACATCCGATTCTCCAAATAGAGTAATGTTTCTCTTATTTTCATATAATGAAAATATGATTACCATTGTCATATTAAAACCTTAATGAAAACAAAAAGTACTGTAGTACAATCCTTATATATATCATGTTATCCTCATAACTAGAATATAATCCTTGAGTCCAAAAGCACAAAGACATTAATTATTCCTCTTCAATTGTAGTAATAGCATATGCTTGGACTTGATCACTTGGCATTTTTTGAGGTAATTTTACCTAATGATTAGAACATTCATTTCCATAATTCCCCATTTCTGTACAATTTTAGCATTCAAAATTGACAGCCTCCTTCTTTCTCTTGCAATCCCAAGTATTGTGACCTTTCTCTCCACATTTGTAACAAACTCCCATACCTTTTAGGAAAGTACCGGGGGGTTTCTTCCCACAATTATCACATAATGGAAAATTCTTCTTCCCATTTTTTTCCATTATCTGTCTCTTGCTCCATCGTTCTCTTCTTCTCTTGCTTTACTTTATTGTCATAAGATTTAGAGAATTCATTTTCTGTCGTTATAGAACATGAGACAATGTCTTCGTATGATGAGAAGTATTGTGAGACTAATGCTAGATGGAGAAATGGTTTGATCCCATCAATGAAATGATCAATATTACTCATCGGTCTACATATATAATCCGATGTATACCTTGCTAACCTTGTAATGTTCGCTTCATACTTTGCGACATTATCATCCTCCTTTTGTCTCAAACTCAGAAATTGTCTTTCCATAACTACTTGATGATCATTAGGAATGTATTTTTCTAAGATAATATCTTTGAACTACCTTCATTCCATATTTGATACTTCATCATCACCCTTAATGTTCTTATTGAATGACCACCATTGATCAACATCTCCAGTGAGGCGGTAAAATTCCATGACAACATTCCCCTTTTTGCTACTCTCCATGGCATGAAATATTTTCTCTAAGGAATTTATCCATTGCTCAGCTACTAAGGGATTTGTACTCCCATTGAATGTTGGTGGTTGTTACCTCATGAAGCGGTCTTACATTGATCCTCTACGCTGCGGATCATGGTGCTATATATGGGTAAGGATATTATTCATAACCTGAGTGAGTTGTCCCAGTATGGTGATTATATGATCAACACCTGTTGCATCACAAGCTCCACTATAATTATCTTGAGTAGGAGGAAAATCACTATTTGGAGTGCATGCATTGATACGGTTTCCATTTTTTCCACTAGGCACCATTTCTAAACAATGGCATAAACTAGATCAATTAATGAATCACAATATATAATTCCATACATGAAAAACTCTTTACATAAATTGAACTATTTATGGATATAATCCAGAATATTAAAAAAATGTTTTCTTCGAGGAAGTATATACTCATAAACCCTTCATAATGATTTGTAAAGAAAATGATAACTATATTAAGCATATCCCCCAGGAGTGTTGTAACCAAGAGTGCAGCAAGGACCGTTGTCATGCATCAATTCTTGTTCGAGTCTAGCTCACAATGCTGTTTTCGGGTTTTACCCCTAGGTACATAAGTGCTAGAGCCGCCTCTACCTGCTCATATCCAGATAGGGATTTATTTCTCAGAAAACTCACAAAATCTCTATAACACTAAAATTCTAGGAAGTTCTTCTATACTAATCCTCAAATTCTATCTTAGGGATATGTTCTCTAATCAGTGTTTATCTAAATCTAGCTTCTAAGGTTTGTACTAAACTTCCTCTGATACCAACTGTAATGCTCTGACCCTAGTTACCCAGAGTCGGTGCATTATTACATAATATTGGCATGGTCACAAGGGATCAAATCCCGAAATTATGATCAGTTTAGTAGCCATGGAAACATGATATATATTCATAAGTCATTCATTACATCATAAATTAAAAAAACTACAACAACATATTTTCTTAGTATCCCCTTATACTATCCTTGTAGGTCATTCATAAAATACATCTTCATATCCTGGGAAAAATTAAACATTGAAAGGGGTGGGCTCAGATGCTCAGTAAGGATAACAACATAGCAAAAACGTTCATAAATAAACATAAATATTTAAGGCAACGTATAACTAAAACAAAACCCTTTTAAACATGAAATTCTGCATAATATGACAAATATAAAATGAAATAATGCCATTTAATTATTCACATGTATATTCTACTAATATAATAATCACATGCAATATCAATAGCCACTTTCATAACAAGGGAATGCATAATGATGAACATTAATTTCCGTGTCGAGGCCTCATGCCAAGACCTAATGGCTGACTATAACCAGAACCCAACCCGGAGAGCCTCTGTATTCGGACTCCATCCTAGAGATCCTCTGTTACCGGACTCCAACCGGGAGTGCCTCTAATAACCGTACACCAACCCGGAGTGACTCTAATAACCGGACACCAACCGGGTGTGCCTCTAATAACCGGACACCAACCTAGAGTGCCTCTAATAACCAGACACCAACCTGGAGTGTCTCTAATAATCATACACCATCCCGGAGGGTCTTCTGTAACTGGACCCCAACCCGAAACATAATAGTCCAACACATTCATCTTAAGAAGATGATGAAATATAACATAAACATTTGTATTAAAACAAGCATACGAAATGCCAAAACATTATCCATAATCCATTAATGGCATAAAAATAACTCATCCATAGTAAAACATATCACAAAACCTTATATAAAATATGCTTTATTTGTATCATAATAAATCAACTTTATAAAGGTATAAAATTTATCAAAGGACGTTGACATAGATGAAATCAAAACTATTTGAGAGAAATATATATTTTTTTAAAATCAAATAAAAGTCACATAATTATAGAGAAAACCTTTATTTTTAAAATAAGTTTATAAGAATTTGAGGGAAGCTTTAAAGGTGTAATAACGGTGGTTAATAACTTCACCCGCCGAATAAGTTAAAAAAACATTCTTACCGTAATTTTGTCGAAATGGTTATAAAAGACCTTGTTTGGAAAACAACGGAAGGATTCCATTATAAACATAATTTAAAAGTCAAAAAAGGGTATAAATGAATTTAACCCATTCTTTATTAAATAGTAAAAATGTCTTTAAATTCATTTTTATGAAACATGGATATGGATGATAAAGAGGTCATAGTAGATACTTAAACAACCTCGGATAACAAAGAGATTGTGAAATTAAACCTTACCGCTTTGGTAACTTATGAAACATACAAACCATGAAAGAAGGTTCATATAATGAAGAGGTAAATACCCATAAGTTAATGTATATTACACAAATAATACAATCATTTTCAGTACATACAACACACAAAAGGAAATTTGTGGTGATTATAGAATGGATCTCACGGGAATAAAATTGAGATGGAAACCCCTTACCTTGTACTTTTCCTTGGTTGAGGGTAGGTAAACCTAATTTATAATGGTGAAATAATTGTTATTAAATTATACAAGAATCAAATACATCAATATGATATCATATGTGATCTTTTTACATTACTTTGTTAGTATTATCATCATTTTGGGTGTTAACTTACTCATTTTCTTATATATATATTTTTTACATAAACAATGTTTTTTTATGGATAGGTTGTATCTTATTAATATAAAGAATGATATAAAGTCCTTTAAAATTATTATTAATCATCAAATGAGAATTATAATAGCATTGATACGATGGGGAATGAATCTCATCGCGTTCGTGGAGCCAGTAGTCTGTACGTACGCACGAACGAAAATATCATTATTTTGATATTAAAATAATATATAATTGGATGATATATGATATATAAAGAATCATTATCATGTTATATTTCTTATTTACATAAATTACACATCAATATCATACCCATCCAAAATAATAATGTTTTGAATAACAATTACTCCACGATGTGGAGACGGTGAGCCGTACGTAGGCACGTATGGTGACATGTCATTCAAAGGATGGATAGAATACTGAATATAGTTGTAACTTATTAATAATGACATAAAAGTATATATAAGATACTGGATTTATTATTTTATAATGTAAACAACAAATAAAGAAGAAGTGGAAGGAGAAAGTAACTTGAAAAAGGGTGGTGAAAACATTACCTCTTCTTCGGGTTCTTCATTTTGATTTGATCGAAAGGGCTCCTTAGGTTGGCATCATGACTAAAGGAAGGACTCTAGTATTAAGGGAAGATATTTGAGAGGGTATTTGGGCAGATGTTGGCTATCCCAAAAGGCTTTTATGGTATGAAGAATTGGTTTGAAGTGGTGTCCTTTTATAAGGGGGAGGAGAGGCTCTTTAGAAAAAACATAAAGTATTAATTTATAATAAATTCATATTCGGTTTCTAATGGCTCAAAAGTGTATTATTCAAATTATAATGTGGTTAGGGGTAGAAATACTTTCAACCAATATATTTTAGACAGGTTTGGGTCATTATGTTAATCTTATATTTTAGTTTTAACTCTTAGTTAATTAGTTCGACATTTACCATGTCACTTTGTATTATTATATTATATAGTTAATAAACACACTACATATATCCAAACTACCCCCAAGTGGTCCATTAATTATACACCTATCATTATATAAGTCATTTTTCTGAACCATAAATTTTTAGGAATATAATATCAATTAATAATATAATATTTTTTAAAAAAACTCATTTCTGTCAATTTTGACACTATTCAATAATTGATTTTTGTTAAAGAGATAAAAACTTTATTAATTATAAAAAAATTCATTTAATCAATACTAACATGTCATTATAACCAATAAAATTAGTGGATGTCATCAAAACTTTCAAATTATATTTATTTTAACATTTATAATACCAATTTTTTGATTCTTTCATTACATAGAAAAATAATGCACCATTATTGTGTCGTAAATAAATTAAATTATTCAATGTCTAAAAATTATACATAAAATACCATAATGTAAGAAATATTTTTATCTTACTAATTAATATTTATAGTCTAAAAGATAACATATATAACCCTATGTAAATATTGTTTTCTTAAAAGATATATGCTTTTGTCATTTTTGTATCTACTTTAACTTAATTAATATAATGTGTCGTTATCACCTACAAGTTGATCCATGGGTCCTAGAATCTACCCAAAGATGCCCATGGACGGAAATGTATCATCCAATAGGGTTAAAACACGTTTTAGGGTAATTTATTATAATTATAATATTTTTTGGTTACCCTTATTTACAGGATTTACGCATTAACCATGGTAAATAAAATATTTACCGAAGTAATTATTTAAAATTCCTAAAAATAAAAGTTACCTAATTACAAAATTTGGACCTCATGATTCTCAATATGGAATCCATATTTATAAATTCAAAATACATAAGTGGAAAAAATTAATTTAAAATTATTTCCCACTATCAAAACAAAAAATGTGTTTTTAAGAAATAGTAACTATCATAAGATTGTCACTTGTTTAGGGCTGGTTAAAATGTGAAATTGTGTCCAATGGCCAAAATTTTATTAAATGGTAAAAATATATTATAAATATACATTAAACCCACTTAAATTCGTAAATTATTACCATTTATTATTTTGATTAAAAAAATTGTTTTTAATTAAAATTTAGTAATTTTCACTATTCGTCAAAATATAAAAGTTATCCGAAAAGTACTAAAATTTCAACCTTAGCAAATTTCGATATTCCTAAACCAAAAATAAAGTCAATTTTGAAAGTTAAAATATATAAAATTTTAAATAGTGTCTATTTCTATTTATAATGGCTAGTTTGATTAGTTGTGGTGTGTGTTAGAACTCGGAGTTGCGTACAACACAAGCTACTGGATTATTCCAAGAGAAGAATACCATGGAATCTTGGGGTGTTACATTAAACATTACCATGAAGAAATCATTTTCTTATCACAACTTCCATTATTAGTCAAAAATAATAATTTTCTTGTTTCTATGATTAATGATATAAAATTAAATTTCCCTTTTATCAAGTATTTTTTACATTAAAAATAATGATAAGGAAATAATTTTTATGATTAATTTTTAAATCATATTTCTTATGATTTTACAAAAAATATTTCTTACGTCTTTTATTGTTATTTAATTGTTTTTATGCATTATTATAGCTATTTTATAATTATACAGTTTAATTTCCATATTTAGATAGATTATAATAATTATATTTTATGTATATTTTCATGAAACATAAAAATTTCCCTTGATTTAAATAATAAATGAAAAGATATTTTTTGTTTTCATAAACCATTGGAAAACATATGTGGGGTATTTATTATTTTATGGGTGGTATTGATATGATATATTTGTTAAATTATTTGGGCAAATCTTCATATCTCATTAGAAAAAATGATATGTATATAAGAAGTGAATCCAATCAACTATAGAAAATTGTCTACTATGATTATTATAATGGTTTGTGAACACAATCCACTAAGGTACAATTTCAACAATATTATGATATTTAAAAAATATAAACATGTTGAATGAAATTATTTTAAATTTTTATATTTATTATAAAATAAAATGTATTATTCTTATCATATTATTGAACGGATCATGATTCATTATTTGTGATTTCACACTCTTATGAATCATGCCTATTATATAATAATTCATTATGTCAGGACACTTGATTTCTATTTTATGTCTTATAAGTATTTTTAAAAAAAATTATGATCATGTTATCTTTCTCTTATTATTATTTTATTCTCACATATGAACATTTATTAATGTCTCTTTTATTTTCCATTATGGAGTATCTAACCTCAATAGTTATTATTTTTATATTTCCTTATTTTATGAATAAACGTATTCTGTAGGATATGAATAGAAGTTTATTATGTGAAAAAATAATTTTGGGTATGTTGGTATATATTTATAAAAATAAGATAATCCTACATCTAGTCTACAATGACACAAAACATTAGTATTTTTTGGTTTCTGTACTATTCTGACATATAGTGAATAATCATCTAAAATAAATTTATATGCATGAGTTTTATGCTCAGGTCATGTCTATATGTATCTAAGCAATGTTTAGTAATATTTTTTTATTAGTTTATATATAATAACGGAATATAACCTTATCAAAATTATGTATTATGTGATATGGGAAAAACCACGAATTTCGTATGGTGATGGATGGTGTCATAATGTAAATCATCATAGCAATTATTTTCAATATCATCTGAGTGATTACTAAAATTAATATTGATTGATAATCATAGGAACCTTTTAGAAGTATGAAAATTATTAGAACTATAATAAAATAGAGAACATTGTTATTATTATACATTCATGAAATTTAAATTCATTATATAAAGTACAAAACCACTCTTTTATGTCATGAGAATTTTCCTTTGGTGTTCCATCAAAACCACAATGAATACATATTAAAATATCATTAAAATTTCATATTGGTATAATGGTTTCATATCATTTATATAGATCATATCAAATTAGATTTTTGTGGAATATTTATCCTTCAAATATTAAAATTTTATATACAGAAGGATCTTATGTGATTTCTCTTCATGGTATTGCTCTCTCTATATATGGGGCCCTTATAAATTGTTGGCAAAAGGAATTTAAAATTTCTATCCTAAAAAATGTATGATCATATATTCATGTTATTATGGATATAAACAAACAATTTAAATTAAATCCATGTTATGTTTCTTAATACCTACTAATGATGGGTATCTAGCACAATTTTTTTGGGTGAAATATGAAATTGATGATGTTCCTATTATGTAGCAATATGTTGATGTAATTTGAGAAAAGTTTTGCCATCTTCCCTTAAATTGTGATTTTTATTTTTCAACATTACTCTTTGTTAGTTTCTTTATCATTTTATAGACTCATTATAGAATGGTGATTATTTTGTTGGAGTAATTAAAGAAGAAACTCCAAGAGAATCTGTGAAATGGACTCATTCCACCAAGTAAATAACCAGTAGTGCACCCAATATATTTGTTATTAATTATCATCATGAACATTACATTACTATTATCAAAAAAAATATCATCTACATTTATTTGATGTCTTAGTTGATCAACTACGTAGAGATCAATATTTAATAACTATATACCTTCAATATGGATATATTTAAATAAGGGTAAAATGGATGATGATAGTAATATAAACATTCCATTGATGAATGGATAGTGTGAATTTATATTGATTCCATTAAAAAATAAAAAATTAATCGAATATATTCATGGATCAAATGACTGGATTATTTATGATATTTCCACAATTAGCAAATTCTAGTCATTATATATCGTATTATAATTTATTTGAGGATAAAAGAATAGTATGAATATTAGTTGGGATTATATTAACGACTTTTATAAAATATAATTTTAACTCTAAATTAAGACAATTTTTATTATATATATTAAATATTTCATTAATGGGACATGTAATTATAATGAACTGTATATTTTCGGAACCACAAAAGGAAGAGGTTATTGAACAATGTAACATAAAAACTATTATGACTAAGATCAAAACAATTCATCGATTGGACTGAAACTATTAATTAATTTTGATAAATTTCTCATTTTTATGAAACTCAATAACCATTTTTCTAGTGAATGGAGTCGTGTTCATTTGTATAGATGAATGTATGAAATTATTCATATAGATAAATAGAATTTTGTTCTTTTCTCTTTTACTCACACTAACCTATAGTGGATAATAGTTTCTAAATTGTTGTGATACATTAAAATATAATTGGGAATTGTTCCCTAGAAAAAAATAATTGCATAGGGGTATGCCTCATTCAAATTGAAGATTTGTGATCAATATTATGAAACCCAATATTGGTGCTAGAAATGGTGACTTTTTTATTGTTAATATAGAGGAATTGTATTTATCATTATCATTCAGAAGTATATAGTGATAAAAAAAAGTAAAATTCTATATTCACATAGAATACATTCTATAATCACCAATGGATATTGTCATAATTCATTAGAAATATTGATTTCTCAATACATTACAACCTCAAGAAGAAAAATAAAGTGTTTAATGTTTTGGGTCAAAATGATATTTTTAACTTATTAATAAAGTGGATTGAAAAATATAAAATACATATGGATTTAAAGAATATTGAACATTAAAAAATATGGGAAGTGGAGATATTTTGTATTTATAAAATTAATATTCAACCTTTTATTCAGTTGTAGATTAATGAGGCGTAGAAGAATTATTTGGAACTACAAAATAGCTGTGGATTATTCTATAGTTTAATAGAGTCCGTGATGGAATTATATAATTTCGAAACTATATGTTTGAACTTCTAATACCATAACAAAATAAGGGTCTCTTGGATGAATCACATAACTCAAAACTACCTATCCATCCTAGATGTAAATTTTTATATACATATATATATATATATATATCTATATCTCTCTCTCAAATATCATTTTGAATGGGACAATATCAAGGGAATATTTGAGTTTATGAAACACTATTCCTAGAATGTCAGAAACTGAAGGACAAATACCAGATGTCTTAGTCTATGATGAAACAATTAACCAAAACATTATAAAAATAAGGAATAGTCACTATGGATTTATTAAATAGAATCCACAAAAAACTAAAAGGATATAAAATAATTTCGGTTGATATTGAATTCTATGGGATGGAATAACATTTTGATATTATCCTAGATTATTTCTCACATGATAATACCTCAATGATGTATATTGTGGATTTTGTAAGGTTGAATAGAGACCTAATCTCAATTGTATCTCACCATGATCCACATATAACCTAAATTGTTAGTATAATTCATAGAAATAAATGAACATAGAGTCTCATATTAATAATTCATATCACCATCAATCATATGGTGATTCAAAGAGGATAATCCAACCATGATTTTGTATGTTGAAAAATTACAATAATTAATTTTATGTCTATTGGTATCAACAACTTCTTCCTGATTAATTATCTTATAAAAATATCATGAACTCAATAATACTAATGGCTCCTAATAATTACGAATTTGGAAAGAAAAATAGAACTCTAATTTGTTGGTATGAAGGTGATGAATGTAACCTATTATGTCATAATGAGATTAAAAAATATCAATTAATTTTAGATCCATTAATCTATACATCAGTGCAGAAATACATTGAAAAAGACGTTATACTAACAATATTTGGTGATATCTAGAGTATAGTTTTGCTTATAAGGCATTCCTATGAATAACGAATTGTCGTAGGTTTATGAGTTCTATAAATAATGGTATTTGGATCTATCGATATAGTGGTCCCAATGTCATTATTCATCATAAATGGATGTTATCTTATGTCACTAAGCTTCCATAAAATTCTCTCTAGTGTGTGATGTGTTACACATATCCCTTTGGAGGATGTACATAAATAATACATACAATGTACTAAACTTGTTGGTTTTCTAGTTCAATAGTGATATTTCATATGAGGAACAACTTGTAGAGATTTGGGATAGAATAGATAATGTTTCATGAAAAAGAACCTCCAATTAAGTCATAGTTTTGGAAAATAATAATTAGATTGAGGATGTAACATATTAACTCAAGGATGTAATGAAGAAAAATTATTCTCATATATTTCCAATATAATTATGTAATTTTGATGCCTATATTTTTTTAATAGGGGTATAATTTCAAACTATAAAATTTAAATATATATTCCTCTGATCATTTACCACTTTTAGTCTCCTTGTCCTTCATGTAGGTTGGTTATGATTCTAGTGACCCAGTCTAAACATACATGGATATTATATCATTTTTTTATTAGTATTTTTTATGTTGAAAAAATATATTGTGGGGTACTATAATACTTTAGTTTATTGGGAAAAATGGGAACAAATATTACATCATGGTGAAAGATCATCAACATCTCTCCAAAATATCTACACCTTGGGTACAAATTTCTAAAACATATCTTCTTAAAATAGATAATTGAATCATACGAAACGGTGAGCTCATATTTTCTATAAATAAATATAAATAAAATTCAAAACCATAACATGAACCAAAGGGTGTGGAACTAGATCCCAACATCTGATGATCATATGCAACATATCATAGATCATAATAATGATTAGATGTTTATATGTATCCTAAGGAAATACTTAACATAACCCATGAAAGAATAAAATATGAATGAAATATCAAATTATGGGAAATTGACAAGAATATAAAACACCTATATTAAGGGGGTTTACCAAAGACTTTATAACATGTTTGGCTTGGAATAATCACTCAGGTACCTACTATGGTATTGTGATGTCCTCTTCAATACCCTATTATTTTGATCTTGGGATATCCTCTAGTTTACACTGTTTTTTTGTACCTTGGATATCTCCATGTTTACATTCTTTATTGAGGCGTGGGATCTCATACCATTTACAATCTTGTTCTGGATTGATATTTCCTCTAATATCACCTCTTGTTTTGGGATTGGGATGTTCTCATATGTACCCTTTTCTTTGGTCTTGAATGTCCTCTTATGGACCCTATAATCTAAAAAAACAGTTATCATTACACAATTAATTAGACAGAGATATAGGTACCACCTTACACATAATGAAATCACACATGCATGTTGAAAAAAAAAATTCATCATATCATGGCCCATGAATAAATATTGGTTATATAAACATCCATTCATAACCCACAAAATGAAATGGGTATCATTAATTTTTTTTCAATTCATTTCCTATGGAAAATATATAGGATTCATAAAAATTTCATCAAATAATAACCCTTGAAAAATGTGGGTTTCAAAATCATATAACTCATGGAAAACAAACAAATTTTCATAAACATATAACCCATGGAAGAGAATTGTGTTTCATAAAGACCATGAAATTAAGAAAAACACATTTATTGAAAATATATGATCGGAACCATTAAATCATTTCATATAAAAGAATGAGTAATATCAACAGATTTCATCTTTATGAAAAATAATTTTGAAATATGTTTAAAAAATTCATGTGGAAAATATCATTTCTTCTTGGGATTTTTTTTAATAATACAATTTGAGAATAATTTTAATATAAAATACCATTAAAATTTATAAATAAGAATATAAATAATATGGAAACATTTTTTCATGAAGACTTTTTAATATTAATCATAAAATTTTAGAAACCTTTTTCATCAAAGACACATTAAAAAAATATAATGATATCCTAAAAATGTTTTGAATAAAATTTCTTTTAAAATGCATTCAATTGTTATAAATAGTTATTTATACGTTTTGAAATCTATTTTCTATGAAAACATAAACAAGAAGTTTGAAATCATTTTGAAAACCATTTTTTTGAGAAAACATATGAAATAAGTATACAAATGTTTTGAAATCCATTTTCCATGAAAATTTAATTCAATAACATTTAAAAAAAATTAAGCATTAAATTAATTATTAATAGGATTTATGTCTAATAAATCTATATATGGAATATGGGCTAAACAGAACATTCATATTGAATTGTAGAAAGGATAGAAAACTACCTCATTTTTAAAGAGACAAGAATATTCAATTGAAAAATTTGTAAAAGGGTAAAATAAATTTAATGATCACTAGATAGTAGTAGGATATTCTTTTAAACCATTTTTAGAAAACATGGTTTTTAATAAAATTAGTTTATCCAATGAATGGAGGGTAAAATTATGATTTCACAAATAAAACTTCTAAACAATATAATGTTACACATAGTAGAAAAAGGTACGAGTACCAAAGTTTATCATGAATAACTAGTGGAGAGGAAAATTCATGAATTTCATGAGATATTGAAGATAATAATTCATCAAAAGATGCATAAACATAAACAATATTGAAAAGTGATGAGATTGTCTCAATAAACTTTTATAACATCATAACATGGTATCATAATCTCATTATAAGAAAAATAAATTACATATAGCTTAAAATATCATGAAAAGACGTATACTCATTATATTAGATGTAATGTAGAGGTACATACACATCAATGAATAGTTTAGGTGCATAAAAAACATGAGTCCCACAATAGAGATATTGTCACAAATCATTTTTATGGATTTGGTATCTCTGGAATCATAAAACCAATGAAAAAAAGAACATAAAATAGATATTTTAAGACACATAAATTTAGTTTTAAGATAAATATAATACAATAATAGATCATATATCCTTCACCCAAAACAAATAATCGGTGGACATAGCAAGTAACTTAGGATAATATAAAGTGAGATGAAAACACATTACCTTGTGTCATGACTCTCATTGATTGTTTTAAAACCACATGTATAATAAATATAAATTTATTATAAATATTTTAAATAACCATATTATTTTATCTAATAAATTATATGGTTTTATTATTACCTTATATTACCCACTTTTAAATAATCTTTTGTTCAGGTTTATGTTTAGGTAATATTGGATTTCTTCTTCGCATGGGTCTTAATTAGTTATATATTTGTTCCTTATACATTATATCCTTCTTTTAAAAAATGTTAAAAAATTTTATATATATCATTTATATAGAGTATGTGTAAATTATAATACTCTATAGAATATATATAATTATGAAATGAAATACAATGTACATGGAGATAGTAGGTCCTACATATGCATGAACACTATTTCTATTTAATTGTCGTATTGAAATTAATAAAAAAATGAATACATGTATTTATATATGAATGTATATATCATTATTAATGCATATTTATTATATCATATATATCATATATATTCAATAAAACAATATTTAATACAATCTGTCTATTTTCTGAACAAATCATATATCTTTATGCGGTAGTCGTCCACACTTTCTCAAATAAAATTATCTAATAAACACCAACTGAAAAGTAAGAATATATGTGTTGTAAAATTAACATATATGAATAAATAAATAATAAATATAATATATTAAATATATAAATAGATTTTATATCGTAATATCCACCATGGTATGAGGAAATGGGAAAACAAACATTCATCATTTTATGAGGAAATGGTTCATCATTCACATAAAAAGTATCTTCATTACTCATTAGATGGAGGTGTGTGTAAATGTAGGTTGAAATAATTACATAAAAACATCCATTTATAATAAGTGTTCTGTTTTTTATATGATCATGGGAATTAAAATATTTTAGGTGGTGTTGAATGGAAATGATACTACATATCTTGGGAGAATACATTACATCTTAATCGGGTAACTCCTTTTGGTTTGTGACAAACAGATTCCTTGTTAGGAATTTTGACCAATGGGAGGATTAAATGAGTAATGGAGGGAATATGGGAGATTATTTTAATATATTTTGGAAGATATAAGGGGATTGATCTTTGGGAGGTAGGGGGAGAGGTGGTGGCCTTTTACAGGGAAGAAAAATGATTAACAATGAATTTTGTAAAACAGGACAAGTGTACACATGTTCTTACATAAAAAAGTCAAAAAAAATGCCCAAATCACATTAATAACTGTTTTATAGCTGAAATATGGCTACAAAATGGTTTTTGGGAATGTTTATAAGTCATTTGGGCCCCTAATATTAAATTGTAGTCCCTAATTTTGAATAATTTGACATTATTCGATGTGATTATTTTATATCACTTTTAATAATCATTTTAGTCAAAATTAAATTGATTTTATTAAACTCTAAATATTATTATGATTAATTTGTACTATGTTATTTTTTATAAACCCAACTTATAAAATAGGAAATATTAAGATTAATGAAAATCCAACAGACGTTGTGAAATACAGAGTTTTTTAAGTTAAAAAATGATCAAAAGGTTTTGTGTTTTTTATGTTAAATTTCAAATTGAAATATATTATATTGGCCTAAATTGTATTAATAGAGATATAATTGATCTCATTGGACCCAAAAACAATTTTAATGTATAATTTAACCTTAATAATTATTTATACAAATAAGAAGTTATTAACTAAAACACTATATTTTTACTATTCATCAAAAATGAATTTTTCCAAAAAACACAAAAATTCACCATAAGATAATTTCAGAGTTCTAAATTATAAAGTGTATTTTATCTAATCTTATTCAATTTCTAAATTTTTCTAAAATTATTTTAATTATAGAAAGATGTTCCTTTAAGAAATCTATATTTTTAAACATAGAATAGTTTCTAAAAAACATATTTTTCATTATCAATAATTTTCATCCATATAAAACAATTTTAAATAATTTTTTAAAAATATTATCACTATTCATATAACTAAATTTAATGGCTAGGTCAATATTTTCTTATTTAATAAAAAAATATAACAATAAAATTTTGTTCTGTATAAACATTAGTACAACATGAAAAATACACCATGTTGGTTATGCGAGTAACACAAGACAATATGGTAATGCATGTATATCAAGCCAAGTCGATATTTCATGCAAAGAAATACCAGTTGGAATTACATCTAGTTCATCCAATGTATGTTTTTTGTGTATTGTAATCTGAGTCGGTATTGCATGTAGTGCATGCAATGTTGGTATTGCATATAGTGAAATCCAAGTTGGTATTGCGTGTAGTGAATTCCAACTTAGTATTTTGTATAGTGCAAGCCATGTAGGTATTTAGTGTGAAATTAATGTTTTAATTTTATATTTATATATATATATATATATGTAACTATTTTCAGTGTCAAGTGAACTAGAAAAATAATTCAAAATTATAAATTAAATCAAAAAATATATTTCACAAAATCGTGGGGTGTTGCATTACACCCCATTAAAATGAATTTTTTCCTTAACATCCATCTCTGTAATGAGTGGTTAAATAGTTGAATGTTTCATACATACAAACCCACTTCATAGAAATGAATAATTATAAATTCCACTAAAAAGAGAAGGTTATATCCATAATAGATACCCAATGTAACATATAACTTGTTTTCATCATTAAATAACATTCGTTGGGATTGGATATTGGACATGAATGAAAAACCAAAATAATTATAGGGTGTGATTTATCTCATCATTCACAAAAAAGTTAATGATCAAACAATATTTAATGGCCTCAAATTCATAAATATGTGATGATTTAAAATGAAATCAATGCAATAGAAATTAATGTATTAAGATTAAGAATTATTTTTATCACTATACTATCATTGAGTAATTGTTTTTATTAATATATAATATTACTAAATATACATACATGGTGTTATTAAAATTATTATACAACATCTTAGCTATTGGTTGTTCTATAATAGATTTCATCTTCAACTCTTTCCCAATAAGATGAATGAGAATTATTTTTTTATTCTGGATGTACTAACAGATCATGACATCCATGATATGTTAGCCCATATATATTTAGTTTCCGTCATCACAATGTAGTTTGAACAACCTATACAATATACAGAAAACCTAATATAGAGAGATATCATTTTAATATGCATGACTTCATCTGTTGTTTAACATAATATTTCCATAAATGGATAACCATATAATATATCTAATAGACTAAAATTCAACATTTTGGAAACTGTTTCATGAAATTAGATTCATATTTATCCCTCATATATCAAAAAGTACATATCAAGTGTCACATTCCGAAAAAATTAATACCCTCATCATATATTCCCATGAAACAAAGTAATAACCTTAATTACAATAAATCCCATGAAAAAATCCCCATGGATCTTTATTACAAAGGAAAAATGATATATTTCATGTATCCAAGATTTTATAAACTTCATCCATGATGAAATTGACCTCATTTTCACCCAATAAATAATGAAATCTAGGTAAAAATGTTCAATGATATTTTCTTTATCTAAAACAATTATCTCATAATCCAAGTAAAATACAACTTCTTCAACATCTTAATCACATTAAGTTTTACCTACCCCAAATAAAAATATCACTTTTCTATGTATTCATCAACATTACACAAAAAAATTTCAATTCATAATGAAAATTATACTGAAAATAATTCTATAATTTTTGATACATCTAACATAATCAATGAATTACAAGACATATGTAATTAATTCTTCCAAATTTTATTCTTAAACAATTACTCATTCTTCATAAAATTATTCCTTACTAATTCATTCATAGAATAAGACATATTAAACCTGCCTTATGTTTCTTCAACCACAATATTTCCATCATTTTGTGGATTAATTTTAATAATGCATGGGAGAACATTACATATCATTCACATGTTGTTTGTGGACCCCTTATCATCAGAAGTATAAAAAATACTCCTTTCAACTTCATGATCCTATTTATGATATTTGGACATGGGAATTTGATTTTAATAATGAACATACATCCCATATGTGAAACATTAATTGTTTACCATGTTCTTTATTGTTCTTTAAACTTATTAATACCATAAATAATTGGGCGAGAAACACATATCATATAAGAAAATCACATAATGATGATAAATTACATATAGGAAGTCAAAAAAATGACAACTACCTTTAATTGGTGAAAGCATTGTATTAACCTAATTTATTCATGTCCAAATTATATTTATGTTCTTCATAATGGTTCTTAAATAGATTGCATACTACCCAATCATATCCTCAATGATTGTCAAACCAGGTATGTTGTGAGGCCTGTTGTCGTGTAATAGATTACCCTAAGTCAAAACCCGAAAGTCATGTTGGATTTGTTACCCCTAGGTATATCTCTGAAATATTCAAGTCCATATATAACATTAGGATGGGGATTTTTTTTAAATAAACGGCTCACTCTATCCTTTACCTAAATTCTTGGAAATGTTCATATACATTAACTCATTCTTATCATTATCCATATTGACATCCCTAAAAATATCTATAGTAAAGTTGTAAAACAATAAGGGTTCGGTTAGGTTCTCAAAAGATTGATTAGGTCTCAGGTAATTTAACCAGAAGATTAAATTAGCTTTTGAAACTAACCTACTGATTTACAATAGTTACAAACACTTGCTAGATTAACTATCAAAATAACATTAAAATAGTTTTAATTTAAAATTAATTAGCAGCGGAATATAAAATATATAGTATACAGTAGACTGAAGCTAAGATGCATGGAAGATAAAACCAAGAGGTTCAGTCTCAAGTCGAGACTTAGTCCTCTCAAACAATTTATATAAATTTGATCCAAACCCTGGATCAGGGTAAAAAAAGTACATAAACTGTCTAGGTACTAAGACCTATAACACAGTACTTCATGGGAAAACAAAACAACAGCACACTCACTATCCAGGTCTTTCTTGACCACTACCAATATCCACAGTGGGATAAAAGAGATTTATAGAAGGTTTGTGTAAGGAATTATAAATCCTCCAGTTTAGCACAAGAGACAGTGTGCGTATTAAATATAAAGAGCATGCACACTGCTCAAAATGTAAATAAAAAATTCACTGAGAGAGTATATATGAGTTTTAGAATGCTTTAGTGATTTGAAGTGCAACTCTAGACTCCTTTGATTAATCAGGAATACTTCGGAGTCCTTCTTTGGGTTTTCTCTAAAAAACAGAGGGTCTTTTTCTTCATGATCAATTTGACCAGCATAAGTGTATGAATAGCTTGTTGTAGTTCTTCACTCTTTTACTAAAGTTTATCTTGTGTTATCTTCTTATATGAATGGATTCGTGTATATCCAGTGTTCTTCCAATATGTTTGTAGCCTTTCTTTACTGTGTGTATGCACAACTTTACAGCATTCTTCAGCCCTTATTTTCACACACCTATGCACGGCCTTTGTCCTTCCTTTTATAGCATTATTCTCCAGTCAATGGGAATGATTACCTTTTTACAGGTATGAGGTAAGCATCCCTGACATTCCAAAAACTATCATTAAATAACATTCATTATATTAAAATCCTCAAATATGAACATTGATAAATAAACAAATAGAAATATAGTTTAGGGACAATGACTGGTTTTCAATCGGTAGCTCCTTATAAAAGGGATCTTGTATCATTGGATCCTCTGTATCAGTAGCTATCTCTCCTTGTAATAGTATCTCCTTGTATCAGTCATTGTCTCATTGTATCATTAAACTTCTATCGGTAGACTTGAGTAGCGGTGAGATTCTTTATATCAGTGAACTTTATAGCGGTAGACTTTCTTATACCAGAAGACATACTCTAACGGTAGCTCTAGTGTAATGGTAGCTCGTATCGGTAGACATTTGTATCAGTAGCATGTGCATACTAGTAGCTCAGTTCTGTACCAGTGATTAAGTCCATACTGGTGGACTTCCACCGGTTGACTTGTTCTATCGGTAGCTCTGCTTTTATCAGTAGTTGTCTGTATAAGTGGATGTTGTATCAGTTGACTTCATACCAGTAGCTATGTATATCGGTGACCTTTACTTATCGGTGACCATGTCTATTGGTAGACTAAGTACCAGTAGGTCTGTATCAATAGCTTTGAGCATATCAGTGACTTAACATTTATCTGTTCTATAATAAACATATCCAGATTGAGTTAAAATTATGTCAAAGTATGATTAAACTTAGATAAACATTGATTGACATATTCTAATGATTATTTTGATATTCATCATATATATATATATATATATATAATTATAATCACACATCAAGATTATCAAAACATATTAAAGCATGATTGGGATTATCAAAATAGGTGAGGTCAACAATCTCTCCCTTTTTGATAATCCCAACTCAGGGAATTATAAACCAAAAAATCAATAATGTATTAGAGAGTTATAGACCAAAATTATCAGAGGTAAAATAAAATTGAAAGGTATCAGAGGAAAATAATAAATAAATGTATCAACGGTTTGATAGAAATGAAACATATTAAGCTAATATTTTTCCTTCTATGTACAACAGATGTACACTTCTATATAAGAGGTAGAGTTATAGCATGAAGTTTATATGTTCATTCTTTTCCCTGTTATATTCTCCCTTTTATATACATATTCTCCACCATGTATATAAATATTCTCCCCCTTTGTTATTAGAAAAAAGTAAGGGTGAAAAGAATTTATAAGAGGAAATGAGAAATAGAGAAAAGAAAACAAGACGATAGATATATGTTGTGGGGAAAAGAGTACAAGTGAAATAAAAAAGTTATTCAAATGAAATAAAAATGACATACAATTGATTCCTATAAAAGGTCGTATACAACAATCAATCCACCTTATGAATCTACAAGTGGTATTTTTATTTTGGATTCTGAGGTAGACTCTGACTGTGGGGAGCCAGGTGGAGGATTAGGAACACTAGAAAAGATCTGAGGAGGCTAGGCTACTGAAACTATTCTTGGCCTATACAGTGTATCTTCTTGAGTGATCATAACAGTAAGGCTGAAAATGTCTTGGACTGGAGTCATCTAATCTGGAGAAGTAGTAGAGGCATATGCAGGTAAATTTGGAGGTATGATCACAGGCCAAGCATCAACATGAATGAAAGGCAACAAGAGATTTTGGAAATCTATAGTGATTCCTCCTCCCCACTCCATAGCAGACAAAAATTAATCTTTGTTTTCCAAAAATTTATCCATGGTTGGATTCAGCTCCCTGAGTATTCTTACTTGTTCCCTGAAGGCCTGATTGACTGGTGGTAGCTTCATGTTTTCAAACATAAGCTAGAAATGATTATTGAGCTGATTCTTGGTGTAAACCCTTTGGAAATAATAATCCACTTTTTTCTTTGACTTCATTTCGAGAATCAGTATCTTCCTTCATAAAACACTGAAGGATTTTTCCAATATCCCTATTGGTAGACAGCACTTGACTTAGGGCAGATGTGTCCATAGAGACACTGGTTGAAGCTGAACCAAGATCCCTCTTCATCAAATCTCTAATCTGATCCAAATATATTGAACAATTGGAAGCAAGAGAACAAATAGAAAAAGCCATAGTTTCCTTGAAACTCTTAGTTAGGCCATTGATAAGATTATTTAGAAGAGAATCCTGAGTACGAACATGATTCTCCACAGACTTCTTAAATCCCTCAAAAACTGAAACCATCTGGTATAGAACACTTTTTAAATAGGCCAAATCCTTATCTTCTTGAGATTTAGATCTCATATAGGATTCCACAGAGACAACTGATTTCTTTAGAGATTCAACATCCTCACCCATGCTAGACATCTGATTCTGGCAAGATGTGATTCCATCCACCATCTCAGCCATAGAGGTTGTCACACGACACCCAAGAGAGAGTTCAAAAGATCTTTCCAAGCTACTCAGATCCCCAAGAAGACAATTCTTTATCTCAACAACATAATCATTTAAAAACTCTTTCATTTCATCCTTAAAATATTCTAAATCATCCTTGGTGATTATATTAGTAGGAACAACAACAGGAGATCTTTCAGATACTATACAGGCTATAGATTCATTCATAACAGTCTGAATAGATGACACGAGTGAAGATTCCATTCTCCTTACTTCTTCCACAAAATTGGCCTTAAAATCCGATTTTAACGTATTCAGATCATGTTTTCTTTCCACATCTTCAGGTAATAACTCAGAAAGAATGTCATAATTGACTTTTGGTCTGTGAAATGATGCCTCACTATCAGAATCAGGGTAATCTAATCCACAAACCACACAACCTTGGTATTTTTCCTAGTCCTCAATATAATTTTCCACTGAAACAGTACCAATCCTAGTTTGATGATCCCCCTCAATTGGTGCATTCTCCTGTACAGCAATAGCACCCTCATCTTCTTGGTCTTCCTCATCAGAAACCTCCACAACCATCTCCAATTCTGCAATAGCAGGAGGCTCCTCAGGTATAGGTATAGGTATAGGTCTATCAACTTCATAGAATTCCTTAAAAGGAATTAAGGAGTGTCCAATCAGTGGACTAAGGCTCAAGATGATAGAATCAGATGCTTCACTTGCATGAACTTCTTCTTCATTCTCTCGAGCAGCCTCTTTATGATCTGATCTCTACTAAACTTCCTTTTCTTGTGACACAATTTCAGGAGCTGGACTGGGAGGCATGTCTGGATCTCCTCCATATGCTACAGTGGAATCCTCCTCTTCTGAATCATCACTATATTGTCACTCTACCTCATTAGGTCCTAGACCCGGATCCCTCACATCCTTTGGCCTATAAGGATGATCCACAGGATTAAACTTATTATATAACTTCTTATCATCAGTAACCCACATTCGTTTTAATGGATTCCAATTAAACTTCATGTACTTACATACTGTGCTTGTGATACAGAAGTTGTTCATTACTGCCATTGTCTCATCCTGAGACTCAGCTACTCCCTTTACTTTAATCATAACCAAAATCTACTTGGCCAAGAATAAGGCAATATTTTTTGACTTTGGCCTGGTCATATCCTCAATCTGAATCATTAACAGTCTGTACAAATTAATCTTAACCCCATGACTCAACAGATGCATCAAGCAAATATCCTGGTATTTAATATTGGAAAAATATCCTCTCCTTGGAATTAAAACATGTTGAATGAACTTAAACAATAGCTGGTTCTCTCCATTCATTTCTACAGCCACTAATTTTCTAGGAGTGCCATCTCCTGTTAGCTCTTCCAAAGCAGTTTCATACTTAAAGATATTAATGGTAAGAGGTACTGATTTCGAGAAATTTCTAAAACCACCTTCATGTGGAACCATCAGGCATTCAGCCCGATCAATAGAAGAAAAACATATCTCCTTTCCTTTCACAACAGATACCATCCTATTCTCGACATCTAATATCTCAAACTAGACATACTCATAGAAATATTTTACCAGCTTTAGATAGTAGGGGCCATTTTTGTTCGAGAATCATTATATCCATTTCTAATCATCCAGAACATCTAGAAAAAACGATTCACATGACATTATCCATTTTGCGCATAGCTCCATTTCAACTACTATCTCAATTTGAACAAGATACAGATTTCTGGGTTTCTTCACTTCACTTGCACTACTATAATCGCCTTTGATCCTCTTAGCACTCGGTTCATATTCCTTTCCACTGATTGAAGGTCTCTTTACTCTTTCCATTGAATCGTGAGGCTTAGGGTTCGATGGTTTGAGAGAGGTTTGAAGGTAAGGGGCTCATGGTGGATCAAGAGAGGATAAGACATGTATTTTATCATTTAGGAATTATAAAATAGAAAATTAAAATATAATAATTAATGTAAAAATGATACATATTCTGGAGGCTAGACAGATGGTTAAAACAATGCATACTTAACGGTAGGGTATACCGGTGAGAATTCCTAACATTAAGGTTTATCTATCAGTGAGGTCCACTAATGGTGAGGTCCACACCTGTGAGGTATAACAACGAGGTTTCTAACGGTGAGGTTTCTAATGGTGATGTTTATAATGGTGAGGTTTGTAACAGTGAGGTTTCTAACGGTAAGGTTTATAATGGTGATCTATCATTCCTAACTCATGTCTAATGTAACTTATCCTATCTGAACTAAAAGGTTTGGTGAATATGTCAGCTAATTGATGTTCAATGCCTATATTTTCAAGAGTAATATCACCTTTTTGGTAATGATCTCTTTAAAAGTGGTTCCTTACATCAATATGTTTAGTCCTAGAGTGAGATACAAGGTTCTTTGAAATTTTAATTGCACAAGTGTTATCGCAGTTAATAGATACATGTCTAAATTGGTATACATTGTCCAAAATAGTGTGTTTCATCCATAGAATTTGTGCACAGCACCTACCAGTAGCTATATACTCTTCTTCACCAGTAGACAATGCAACAGAATTCTGCTTCTTACTACACCATGATACTAAGGATTTTCCCAATAAATGAAATGTTCGAGATGTGCTATTTCGATCCAACTTGCAACTAGCAAAGTCAGCATTTGAATAACTCATTAATTTAAAAGAGTGTCCTTTGGGATTAAACAAACCTAAATTTTTAGTATGTTTAAGATATTTGAAAATTATTTTTACAAAAAGTAAATGAGATTATTTTGGATAAGATTGAAATTTTGCACACCTACACACACTAAACATAATATATGGTCAACTAGAAGTAAGGTAACATAAGACTCCAATCATACCTCTGTAGTTGGATTGATCCAATGGTTTTCTAGTTTCATCCGCATCCAACTTACAAACAGTACCCATAGGTGTATCACTTTCTTTAATACTATCCAGACCAAAATGTTTTCAAAGATCCTTTTTATATTTACATTGATTCAAAATAATACAATTTTCATTTTGAAATACTTGAAATCCATGAAAATATTTGAGTTCTCCCATTAAACTCATTTCAAATTCAATTTTCATGCTCTTTGAAAAATAAGTACATAAAGACTGTTTAGAAGATCCAAAAATAATATCATCATCACAGATTTGTACTATAAGAACATCATTAAAAATTATTTTAATAAAATGAGTTGGATCAGTAATCCCTTTAGTAAAACCATTTGAAATATGAAAATTACTAAGTCTATCATACCAAGCTCATGGAGCATTTTTTAAACCATAAAAAGCATTAGATTTCTTGAAAACTCGATTTTGAAAATGTGGATTAGTAAATCTAGGTGGGTTTTAAACAAAAACATCTTCCATTATAAAACCATTTAGAAAATCACTTTCAACATCCATTTGATATAACTTCAAATTCAGACGAGCATCATAGGAAAGTTGGATCCTTATAGCTTCTAATATAGCTAAAAGGTAAAAGGTTTCCTCATAGTCTATTCCTTCCTCTTGACTATACCTTTATGCAACTAACCTAGCTTTGTTTCTAACTATATTACCATAATTATCAACTTTGTTTCTAAAAACCCATTTACTGCCTTTGGTCAAAGTGTCCTTAGGTCTGTCAACTAATTATAAGACTTTGTTTCGTTCAAATTGATTTAATTCTTCTTGCATAGACATTACCCAAAATTCATCATTGATTGCATCCTTGATAGTTTTAGCTTCTAACTGTTAAATAAAGGCTTAATGTTTAACCGGGTTTCTTAGAGAAGCTTTAGTTTGTGTCCCTCTATTAGGATTTCCAACAACATCATCTAAAGGATGATTCTTTAGAATCCTATTTGATCTAATAATGGTGGGACTAGAAATTTCAGGTTCATCTGAAAGTTCAGGTTCAACCGAAGAAAGTTGTGGAATGTTTGTAAAACTAAATTTCTTTACAATAGGTTCATTGATTTTATCATTAAGGTTCCTAACCGACAAATCGCCTTCTAGATTTTCAAGAGAAGACTTAGGTTCATGTGGATGAGTTTCATCAAACGTGATGTGAATAGATTCTTCCAAACATTTGGATCTTTTGATAAATACTCTATAGGGTTTTCTAGTTATATAATAACCAATTAAAATTCCTTCATCACTTTTAGAAGAAAACATGTCATGATTATCCTTGGTATTGAGAATAAAAACTTTTCATCCAAAAAAATATGAAGTAATTAACCATAGGATTCATATGGTTCCACAACTCATAAGGTGTCTTCTTGAGAACAGGTCTAATCAAGACTCTATTAATAATATAACAAGCTGTGTTTACAGCTTCAGCCCAAAAGTAAACAATCAAGTCATACTCATTAGGCATAGTTCTTGTAATTTCTTGAAGAGTTCTGTTTCTTATTTCTACTACACCATTCTGTTGAGTTGTTCTAGGGGAAGAAAAGTTGTGACTATAGACATTATGTGGGCATTAACATTTAATCTCATGATTTTCAAACTCATGACCATGGTCACTTCTCAATGTATTTATCACAAGTCCACTGAGGTTCTATAGAGCCTTGCAGTATTTAATAAAGTAAGAACAAGCTTCACTCTTGTGAGATAAGAAGTATACCCAATTGTATCTAGAAAATTCATCTACTAATACATAGACATAATGCTTCCCATTTAAACAAGAAACTCTAGAGGGTCCAAAAAAATTCATGTGAACCAACTCAAGAGGTTGAGAAGTTGAAACATCTTTCTTTGATTTAAATACAACTTTATGTAGCTTTCCCTTTTGACAAGGATTAAAAACTTTACCAGCTGGGAATTTTAGTTTAGGCAAGTCTCTAACTAAGTTCTTCCTAGTTAGTTTTCTATGTGAATAAATTTTTCAATGTCCTAATCTTCTATGCCACATCCCAGACTCTTTATGAAATGAATTTAAGCATGTAATGTTTCTTAACCCAATAATTCAAATCAACAGCATAAACATTTTCATTTCTCAATGTAGAAAATACTAAAACATTTTTATAATTAAAAACATTACAAGAATCATTTTCAAATTTAACATTGAAACCATTATCACACAACTGAGAAATACTTAACAGGTTATACTTAAGTCTATCAACAAATAAAACATTGGAAATTAAAACTGAAACAGTGTTACCAATCTAGCCTAGGCCGATGATTTTTCCTTTAGAGTTATCACCAAAGGTGACATGGCCTCCATCAATTTTGATTAAACTCTTGAAGCATGAGTAATCTCCAGTCATATTCCTTGAACATCCACTTTCCAAGTACCATACCTTCTTATGGGAACTTTTCAAGAAAGATTCCTACAAAACAGGTTTAAACAGAAAATGATTTTTGTACCCAGATCTTCTTGTGTTTAGATAGGTTAGCAATCAAAGCTATAGGTATCCAAATTTGACTTATGGGTCTCAAATAATTTACATTATCGATAGATTTTGAAATATAAACATTATTTGATCTATTACCAATTGAATAACTAGATGAAGCATATGAATTTCCAAAACTATAACTAGAAGCATTCTGTCCAGATTTGGGAATAAATCTATTTTTAGTGATCTATCTCTATCTAGGATGATAGCCTATTCCAGTGGTATATTTTGGTGCCACATTTTTTCCTAACATTTGTGTAAGATTATTCTTTCCATTTGAGAATTTCTCTAAGTCCTTACTTAATTACGCATTGGGAAATTTGATTTCAGTATTTTCCTTAAGTAATTGAGCAATCTTTACCTTTTCTATATCAAGGGTAGACTTAACATAACTAGTTAAAGCACGATGTTACATTAAATCTTTATACGTCTCCTTAAATTCATTACAGGTTTCTTCTAGCATATTACAGTATTCAAATAATTCTTTACTAGACTTATTTTCAGATTCAGAATCAGAATGAACTATAGAATAATAAGAATTTAAAATATGAGTATCTAATGCTTCCTCAGATGTGTTTTTCATGAAACACATATTAGCTTTTTGATATTTTTCATCCTGAGTAAAATCTGAATCACTTGAACTGTCTTCTGAAGCACTACATGTTACTTTCATATCATTCTTATACTTATTTTTGTTGTAGTCATATTCCCTCTTGAACATTGATTTTTGACCGTCTACTTTTACATGTCCTTTCATTTTGCACTCATAGCAGACAATGTCATCACATTTATCCAGATTTTTCCAATCCTTCTTCCAATTAACTTTATTGTCCTACTTTCCTTTATAATTTGATTTTCTGAAGAATTTATTCTTCCTATAGAACTTCTTGAATCTCATGGATATTTGATCCATCTCAGCATCACTGTCAGAATCTGAACCTTCACTGGTTGAGCTTTCAGAAGGTATGTGAAATTTCTCCTTATCCATTTTGTTTGAGGAAATAGACTTAAATGATACCGAATTCCTTTTTGGTTCATCATCTTCTTCCTTGTTTACCTTTAGTTCTTCTTCATACATCATATTCTTACAAATTAATTCCTTAACAGATAGTGAACTTATATCACACAATTCTCTTATTGAAACAGATATGCCTCTCCATCTTTCTTCCAGACAACTTAATATCCTCATGATCTGTTCTTTTGTAGGAACATCTTTACTAAGAGATCTCATAGTGTTGATAATCTCGTTGAACCTGAGATACATATCAGAAATGGGTTCATCAGAATTCATTTTAAGATTATCATACATAATAGTATAGATATCCAATCTCATTTCCTTAACATTGGTTTTTCCATCATGGTAAATAGAAAAAGTGTCCAAGATTTCATAAGCAGTTTTTCAAGAAGATATGCGATTAAATTCTTCATCTACTAAAGCAAAGTATAAAGATTCATTGCTTTAAAGTTATTATTGTAAGCAGTTTTAGTAGGTTTATCCCAAGTAGTTCTTTCAATTTCTAGAATCATATACTGAGTCTCTATAGTAGTTCAGATGTTAAATACCATACTCTCTAAATGAATTTTCATTTTATGTTTCCATTGAGTATATTATGTACCTTTAAAGAATGGTGGCCTATTGGTTGCATCACCTTCTAATCTATTATCCATTATCATTTTTTAGAAAATATATTTAAAGAGATAAACTTTAGAACTAACAGAAATTTAAGATCTTTATGATAAAACTAAATTCACAGTTGAAAAACTGAGTGTTTCGAAAACCTTTATTAATAAAAAAACCTCTGATACCAAATTTTGGTTGGAGTAGATACTCAAGAGGGGGGTGAATTGAGTTCCAATAAAATTTTTGTTATAATTATTTATATTAGAATCCCCCAATTAAAAACTAAGTTAAACTATAGTGAATTTGTAAATATATAAGGGTTCAGTTAGGTTATCAAAATATTGATTAGGTCTCGGGTAATTTAATCAGAAGATTAACATAGCTTTTGAAACTAAACTACTGCTTTACAATAGTTACAAACACTTTCTAGATTAACTATCAATGTAACTTTAAAATAGTTTGAATTTCAAAGTAATTAGTAGTGGAAAATAAAATATTTAGTATACATTAGAATTAAGCTAAGATGCACAGCAGATAAAATGAAGAGGTTTAGCCTCAAGACGAGACTTAGTCCTCTCAAATGATTTATATAAATTTGATCCACACCCAGGATCGGGGAACACATCAGTACAAAAACTGTCCAGGTACTAAGACCTCTACCACAGTTCTTCGTGGGAAAACAAAACAATAGCACACTGACAGTCCAAGTCATACGTGACCTCTATCACTATCAATAGTGGGATACAAGAGAGTTATAGTAGGTTTGTGTGAAGATTTAGAAATCCTATAGTTTAGCACATGATACAGTGTGTGTATAAAATATACATAGTATGCACGCTACTCAAAATGTAAATAAAATAATCACTGAGATAGTATATATGAGTTTTATAATTCTCTAGTTATTTGAATTGTAGCTCTGGATCTATTGATTAATCAAGAATGCTTCTGAGTCCTTCTCTGGTTTTTGTCAAAAAAATCCAGGGTCATTTTCTTCAAGTTCAGTTTGATCAGCTTGAGTGTATAAATTGCTCATTGTAGTTCTTCACTCCTTGAATATTGTTCAGCTAGTGTTATCTCTTTGTATGAATGGCTTCGTGTATGTCCAGTTTTCTTCCAGTATGTATGTATCCTTTCTTTATAGTGTGTATGGAAAACTTTTCATCATTCTTCAGCCCTGATATTCACACACCTATGCCCGAACATTGTCTTTCCTTTTATAGCATTCATCTCTGGTCAATGGTAATGATTACATTTTTATATGTACGAGGTACAGTTCCCTGACATGCCAACAACTATCATTAAATAACATTAATTGCATTAAAATCATCAAATCTGACCGTTGGTAAATAAACAAATAGAAATATAGTTTAGGGACAGTGACTGGTTTTTAATCGGTAGATCCTTATAGGAGTAAGCTTGTATCGGTGGCTCCTATGTATCAGTAGCTGTCTATCCTTGTAACGGTATCTCCTTGTATTAGTCAGTGTATCATTGTATTAGTGAACTTCTATTGGTATACTTGAGTAGCGGTGAGCTTCTTTATATCGGTGAACTTCATAGTGGTAGAAATACTTATACCGGTAGACTTATTCTAATGGTAGCTCTGGTGTAACAGTAGCTCATATCTGTAGACTTTTGTATTAGTAGCCTGTGCATACCAGTTTCTCTGTTATGTACCAGTGATTAAGTGCATACTGGTGGACTTACACCGGTCGACTTGTTCTATCGGTAGCTCTGATTCTATCAGTAGTTGTCTATATCGGTGTATATTGTATCGTTGGAATTCATACTAGAAGCTATGTATATCGGTGACCTTTACTTATCGGTGACCATGTCAATCGGAATACTAAGTACTGGTAGGACTGTATTAGTAGCTTTGAGCATATTAGTGACTTAACACTTATTTGTTCTATGAAAAACATATCTAGTTTGAGTTAGAATTATGTCAAAGTATAATTAAACAAAGATAATCATTGATTGAAATATTCAAATGACAATTTTGATATTCAGCATATATATATATATATAATTATAAGCACACTTCAAGATTATCAAAACATATTAAAGCATGGTTGGGATTATCAAAACAGGTGAGGTCAAAAAATGTCATAACATCCTAGTTTCGAAATAATGACTAATCCATTCAGTCGATACCGACTATTAAAACCCAGTCTTAATACACATGGATATTACAAAATTATAGATTTATATATTGTACGTTTCAAAAATACATTCTTGAGGACAATAATTGATTGGTTTATTTTAAAACATGGAAGAAAATTATTCTATCCTAGTGCAAGATCATCAACATATCTAATAATTATCTAAATTGTAACACCCCATTATTTTATCAGATATAATAATTTTAATTTCTCTGATGTATTCTGTTATATGTTACTAGATTATTTCTATGCAATATATGTAGCACCGTATTGGCTTGCGGTATACGCAAAACTATGCTTGGCTTCTACTACACAAAATTTCATGTAATGTTTCTATAATTAATTTCAATCAATACATAATGTATGTGAACAAATACATATTATTATGTTACCCAATGACATAACTTCTAAAATGGTGTGAAATATTATTATTAAATTATTAATGAAAATATTGATTATACATGAATCAAATTAATTATTTTGTTAAGAATTATTTTCAAATGAAAATATGTGCGTTTATAAATGAATAAAATCACACTTTCTGGAAATAATTAGTGAAATATATAAGTAATATATTAAATTTAATATCTTAAATTTATCTTATATGATTTCTAGATATCATATAAGAACAAATTCAATTTTTGTATAAAAGAATCATTTTCAAAAAAATATATTTTTATTATTATTTGATTTTAAAACCTTGTTAGTTATAGTTATTTATAATTATATAAGTTATATTTTATATAATAAACTTTTTCATTGGAAAATAGATATAAAATTTTACTTCTGTTGAAATTTTATTGTTTTTTTATGAAATGCATATTTTAATGAAATAGTGAAATATTTTGCATTTTAATTCAAAACAACCTTTTCATTCAATTTATTTATATAGATAAACTATCTCTTTAATTTTTTTAAAAGTGTAATTGGATTATTTTTTAAAAAATTAATCCAATTTTGGAAATTATAATTAATCTTACAATTAAATTACACATAAACCCCTTTCAATCTTTCGATAGTTTTTACTTCTTAAAAACCTGTATTCTGTTTTTGAAAACATTAATTAATATTCAATTAATAACTATTTTTTTTTTGGAATTTAGAAAAAGGTATTAAATATTTATAATCATATGGTTTAAATATTTTAAATATGTACCTTTTATTTTTGGACATTATGAATAGTATCTCAGGTAATAGTTTTTATCTACCACGGTAAAATAGTAAACCATGCAAATAAGGGTAAAAAATAATATTATAATAATATAAAAATACACTTAAAGGAATAAAAATCTAATTTTATGATATATTTTCGACCATTAAAATCAATATGATGAACCATATAAATTTTTTTGTCACTTGGGTGTGAAAATGACATTTTATAATAATTAATTTAAAGTAAAGTGAAATATTACACTAACATTATTCTTTTACTAAATAAATGTAATGTTGGGTTTTGTTATTAATATCACTAACTATAAATATTAATTCGAAAGCTAAACATATTTCCAACACTATGGTATTTTATTTATATTCTTTGGTCATTAAATAAAATGTGTTATTTATGACACAATGATGATGTAGTGATTACATGATTAACAAAAAATCAAATAATTGATACTATAAATATTAAAATAAATAATATTTGACATAATTTATGTCATCCACAAATTATTTAGGTTAATACGACATATTATGGTTGAATCAGTCAATTTTTTAAAGTAATAAATTTGTTATGAATTTTTAAAAAGTGATCTAAGAATAGTGTCAAAAATTTACATAATTCATAACACTAAATATAAAATAGTTTATTAAATGATATAATAATCCTAAAAAGATAATAATCCTCCATGTAACTTATATAATGAAAACAATTCATTAACTATCCTCTTGTGGATCGATTGATATTTTATTGTAACTATATTACCCATAGAGTATAAAATTATAAGAAGACATGGTATGAGTTAACTTATTTAACTAATATATAAAGTAAAATGATAATGTTATATTCATAACCTATTATTATATAAAACAAATTTCTTGAGAGTACTTAGACATATATAAATATTTTCCTTTAAATAAGTTACTTCAGATTCATTTTAAACCCAAAATAAATTTATAATAAATTAATATCCCAATACATTCTTAATGTTACCATCACCTCTCTTGTAAAAGGGAACTTCTCAATGATTTTTATTCACACCACCAATGACCTATTGGTTGGCCAAATCCCATGAAAATCTCCTCCCAACATCTCTCCATTCATTTTAGAGGCTGAACATTGGACATAAACCCATCTTAAGGTGTTCTTCTGTTGAAATCAAATGAAGAAACCCAAAAAAGAGATATTCATTTATCCCTTCTTTCGAAGTTAATTTCTTCATCTATTTCCTCTTACTATTTTTCTACCAAAATTGAATAATGACTCCAAAATATAATATATACTGATATTTTTATATGATTCTGGTACAACCATATTCCTTATTTTTTCCATTCTGTGAAAAATAATATCATCATTTGTGCGCTTGTATGTCTTATTGTCTCCCCGCTATGGTGTAAAATAGTTTTATTCTATAAAATAATTATATAAGAATAATTCTGAAAATCAATGGGTTAAATGATAAATATGAATGATATTATTTATTTAAAATTCATATTCCATCCAAATACATTCCATTTAATCATTAAGTGAATGATATCTACACCCGTACGTACATACGGCCTACCATCTCCACGACAAGATATGATTCATTCTCCACATTAATGAAATTTTAAAAAGTATTTATAATAAATAAGAATAAATTATATGACATAATAATGATATTGGATTTATGTATATATATATATATATATATATATTCTATTTATGTCCTTCCATTTAATTCAACAAAGAAACAGAAATAGCCCTCAGGGGAGCGTACAACCTACTCTCTCTATGAATGGTGTATTACATTTTATATATATATTTATTATATATATATATATATAACAAATATATATTATATATAAATCATGTTTTACATTATGGAATTATGTAAGTCGTTATCTCTGTAATGAGAGTAAGAATAACAAGTCAAAACACATAAGATAAATAAAACAATTTTTACCCAAAACCTTGCTTTAAAATAAAATTGATAAACTAATGGGTAATATAATGTAATAGGTGAATAATATATCATAAAATAAATATTATTATGGTTCTATTAAAGTTAATAATTTAATTAAACCCACTATATAGGTGTTTCAGATCCATACAAAGCATATCATAACTAGGGTATGTGATAATTATTCAATCTCATTATTATTAAATATTGTTTATTGGTAATTATTTTTGGGTGTATGTTTATCATCCATGTCCATATTTCCTATATATATAATACAATTTCAATTATTATACTTTTTTAAATGTCAATTTTACCTATTTATTAATTTTTATTAAACTGTATTGAGTGAATATTAATTTCATTTTCTATCTGAGGTACTTATTTATTTTTTAAGTAAAAGTATGAGGATAATGTTTTTTAACTTATATGTTAAGAATGGATTTTTACTCTCTTATACCAAATTATTTCCGTGAATATACCTTTAAAAGATTTCATATTTATTTTAATGTATGTTATTTTCTTTTAAGATTGCATGGAATTAGAGAAAATAAAATGTTTTCGAATAAGAAAGGACATTTTCTTCAAGAATTATTGTCAAGTGTTTTATAAAAATTATTTTCCATCTAAGATTATTCTCTTTAAATAGAGTTATGTTTATATCCTTATAATTAATATGATTTTATACTATTAACCATCTACTGATATTTTATATATATTATGTTAGGATGGAATTATTTTTAAGAAGCCAAATTTATTTATGGGTTTATATATGATGAAGGATTAATGTTTTTGTGGAACATATAAGAATGATTCTATTATGATTTCGGTGGGACCTATATCTACCTCCAATGCATTGGGTAATGATTTATATATCATTATTAAGAAATGAATGGAATAGAATGTAAATATAGTTCAGTAATATATGGTCTAAATGACAAGTAAAACAAGTTCGGTAATACAGGGCTGGAATGACATAAAAAATCTGGTTCAGTAATAAATAGATGGAATTGAATGTTATCATTGTTCAGTAAATAATTTTTTCTTCTATGATGGTCTTAGAATTATTTACTTGGATACTATGTAAATAACATAATGTGATTAATCGTTTTCCAAAAATTTATGTTCTATTCAATTGATATCTTATTAAGGATTATTATCATGAATGATCTATGACTTACGTACTACCAAGACTTGTTTCATGACTCATGATTTTGATTTTAAAAAATTATGTTCATGTTTTTACATAATTATGATTATGGTTTTTGAGGTTATTCATGTTTTCACTCAATGATCATTTGATGTCACCCTTTTTATTTTTTCTGTTACCTAGAATATAAAAGAAAAATTTGTAGGGAAACTAATGGGTAATATATTTATGAGAGATGAAGAAGATCTTTCACCAATCTAGTAAATGTGTTCTGATATTCCAAATATTGTAAACTAATATGGTATTTGTTTGTATATTTTATGTAATGCAATAATTATTCCACAAAATAAATGTAATGTTAATGTATGTCAAGCTTTGTACTTTTCATACTCTTTTTGTTCTTCTGCCTAAAAGCATTATTTGTAACATGGAGAAATGAATCTTTAGAAAAGGGTTAGATTAGATGCCTAGAAAGTGTAGATAAAGAGATTTTTTGTGCATAACATGAACCAATGGGTATGGTTCGTGAGCATAAAATTTGAATATCATATATTTAATATCATAGATCAAAATATATATTGGTAGTTTTTATGAACCATAATGAAATATTGAACATAGTGAATGAATGAAAAATATAAGAATAAAAAATGGATTTGTGGAAAACAGATAATCATATAATAACCCAACGTAAAGTCTTCCTACCAAGGCCTTTGTAACTGGTTTGTATTGGGATAATCACACATGTACATTCTTCGGGATTGGGATTCCCTCATGTGTTCCTTTTTTGGGCTTGGTATGGCCGCCCATTTACTATCTTATTTTGGGCTTCGGATTTCATCCCATTTACCCTCTTGTTTCAGTATTATAATTTCCTATCATTTACATTCCTGTATTGGGATTTAGATTACCTCCCATATACCCTCTGGTTTTGGGATTGGGATGTTATCATACGTACTCTATTGTTTGAGGCAGGGAATGTCGTCCTGTGTACTATTAGTGATCATAAAACATTTATCATTAACCAACACATTGAAGAGAGATATAGGTATCACCCATCACATACTAAAATTATACAAGCATGTTTCAAAAAATAGTCAAAATATTATTACACAAGAAATAATATGGGATTATAGACATCAAATCATAAAATAAAAAATTAAATCAATATCATTAACATTTTATCACATCATAACATATGTAAAATATATAGGTTTCATAATCATTTTATCAAATGACAACCCATGAAATGAAGTTGGTTTCAGAAGTATATAACACATGAAAAACAAAAATATTTTCATTAAAATATACCATATTGAATAGAACTTGGTTTTATAAAGACCATGACGTTTAGAATAACTAGTTAATATAAAGTAAATGAATGTAACCCTTATATCATTTTGTAGAAGGTAATGATTAACATCAATGGATTTCATCATAGATGAAAAATAATTTTGAAATATATTTGAAAGACATTTCTTGAGGGAATTTCCTTTCCGCATTAAAAATATCTTTTTAATAAATAAAACCATTTGATAATAAATTACATAGAACATACCATTAATGATTATAATGAAGACATTAAATCATTTTAAAAGAATTATAATTAAAAACATATAAATAAATCTTCAAAACGTTTTAAAAAAAATTTCTTTGAAAACACCAATAAAATTGACAAATAAATCTTGAAAACAATTTGAAAAATATTTCCTTGAAAATACATTGAAAACATATAAATAGTTCTTAAAAACATTTTGAAGACAATATTTATTTAATGCTTATAAAATAATCTTAAAAACGTTTTGAAAATCATTTTTTTGAATTTTTTTTTAAAAAGGTAAAAAATAATCCATTGATCATTAAATGAATGATTCAAAGAATTGAAAGAGGATAAATCCATACAAGTCATACCAAGTAAGAAAGCATTCCATTAGCTTGGTAAAAAGGATATAAAATTTCATAACTTGTAAAGAGACAATTATATTCCATTAAAAACATTTGTAAAAGAAAATAAGGGTAAACTTTCTTTTATTGGTCAATGGAGAATAGTAGAATAATCTAGGAGACAATTTTTTAAAAAAAATTAAAAAACATTGATTTCCGACTGAAAAGATGCAAAATTGAGATTTTGTAAAAACAATTTCATAAATATATTACATACCAAAGAGTGAAAAAACATCTATCTAAATGAATATAGAATTATTAACCATTTGATAGTAAAATACATGAATATATTAATATATGACACATAATAATTAATTAATGGAAGTATAAATTTAAACAATCTCGACAAGCAATGAGATTGTATCAATAAACTCTTATAAGATGGTAACATTGGATCATATTATCCATGTTTCATAATTGAACTAAATTATTTATAAAATATCATTAGATGAAGTATATTTATTATTTAACATGGAAAACTGAATTATATACACCACAAAAAAAGCATTTGGGGCATAAAATACATGACTCTGAAAGAAAGAGAAATGAGTCAAAACCTTTTTACAGAATTCATAGAATTTGAAACATAAACCCAATGAAATATATATAATAAAATGGATATTCGAATACACATTAATCGATGTATAAAACATATATAATATTATTCATTGAGGTATATACATCACCTTAATGGAACGAGTGGATAACATATCGCGTATCTCATGAAAAAAAAAGTGAGATGAAAGCCATGTTCCATGTGTCTTGACTCTCTTCATACTCATTCAAACCACCTATATAATAAATATGAATTTATTATAAATATTTTACAGAACCATATTATTAAATATCATTCCATATATGGTTTTATTATTAACATATATTACCCACTATTTAATAATCAAATGATAATCTTACACATCGTGTAATATTCACTTTGTTCTTCGCATGTGTCTCAATTTTATATATATTTGGATTATATACCTAATAATATGATTTATATAATGTAAACCATGATATAAAAATAATTTATATATATTATATGTGTATTATAATAACTTATTGAATACATATATATATGAATTGAAATACACCGTTCATCGTGCTGGTAGGTCGTATGTACGGATAGACGCTATTTCAATTTAATTGTCATAATAAAAGAAATTAAAAAGAATATATGTATATATGTGATTATATAATTATTAGAGAAGTATCTTGATATCATATATATCTTATACATTTACTAAAACCAAACTTAATACTATCCATGTAGTGTATAAATGTATTATATCGCTTTGATGGGTGGTTGTCCACACTCCATCAAACAAAATAATTGTATTAACACCAAAAGAAAAGTAAAAATTGATATGTGTTCTAAAATTAAAAAATAATCCTAAATAAATAATAAAAATAATATTTGACATATATAAATAATTCTTTTCAACATAATGGACACCATTTTAGGTGGTAATAGAAAAATTACCATTCATTATTTCGTAAGGTCGTAGTTCATCGTACAAAGAAATTGTATGTTCTCTACCTATTATGTGGAGATGTGTTGAGGTCTTGGTAAAAATAAATACATAAAAATCCTATTATATTTAGGATACATTATTTTTTATATAATAATTCAATGGAAAATATTTTAGAGGGTGGAGAATGCAAATGAAACCAGAGATCTTGAGAGATGATGTTACCTCTTAATCAGGTAACTCTTTTTTGTTTGTGTCAAAAGGATACCATGGAATAATTTATGACCAAATTGAGTAATAAAGGGGTAATTAAGGGAAGTTTTAAGATTATATGAGTTGATTTTTAGTGATCCATGGTGCTTTAGAGGCTTGAAGAAGGGGGAGAGGTGGTGGCCTTTTATAGGTAATGAAAATGACTCACTTGAAATTTTTTTCAACAATCTAGGAGTACACATTGTCTTACCTAAAAATAATCCATACCAAACCAACTAAAATAATTATTCAATGTATTGTAGACGTAATATGGTGAGAAAATTATTTCTTAAAAATGTATATGTCATTTGGGTCCCTATTATTATTTTTTATTCCGTTATTAAGACTAATTTTAACTTAAAAACTATGATTACATTTAATAAAATTTACATTGATTTTTTGTTAAAAAATATGTTAATAGTATTAAACTCTAAATATTATACATATTACGATGATTTATTTCATCTTTTTGAAATTTAATTCCACTAAAAAAATTATTAATGCAAATCCCACTAACGTGGAAAAATAACTGGATTTTATTGTAGAAAAAATTGTCAAAACATTATGAGTTGTTATATACAATTTCAAAGTGAAATTGATTTTATAGAAATAAATTGTATTAATAGTTTTAAAATTGATCTAATTTGACCCTAAAAAAATTTAAAGCCTAATTTAAAATTAATAAATATTTAAAATAAAAGATAGTTATAAACTACAACAAAATATTCATTACTAATGATAAAAAATGATGGTTTTAAGATTAATCAAAAATATTAACCCTCAGATAATTTCAGCATTATAATTTTAAAAAAAAATATTATAAAATTAAAATTTTTAATGTATCTAAAATTACTTTTATTATTACATGATATTCCTTTGGGAAAACAGTTTTTTACCATAGAGGGGATTTATGAAAAATCATATCTTTCATAGTCAATTTGATTTATATATAAAAAATTATAAATAATATTCGAAGAGTATTTACTACTATTTATATAACTATGTTTAACAATTATTTTATAAATATCTCATTTAATAGAATATAATAGTAAAATGATGTTTCGTAAAAATAGTGAGGTTGCAGGGAATTTATGCCAAGTCAGTGTTGCAGGTAGAGCAAGAAAAGTTAGTATTTCATGTATCACATGCCATATAGTTATTGTGTGTACTATAAGACAAGACATTATTGTGTGTAGTGCAGGCCAAATTGGTATTATGTGTATTGAAAATCTATTCAGTATTGTTTATAGTGCATGCCATGTAGGTATTGCATGTAGAGAGATCCAAGTTGGTATTGTGTGTAAATGGAATGATTGAAATAGTCATTTCATATATATATATATATACACAGACACATAAAAAGATCTATTTTCACTATCACGTTAAATGAAAAAACAATTAATTTGAAAAACCATTACAAAATCTCGATGTGTTTGAATGATCACATTAGATTATTCCACCAGTGGAATCACTTTCTAGGATAACATAATGTTGTAAAACACTCATGGAACAATCATATTGAGAGAGATGCATGGAATAGGACACACGACAAACTGACATTACATAAACATGTCCTTCAGGTGAGGGTCTTAGAGCACCACCCAGTTTTTAAGGTCATCGAAACCATCAAACATGAGATTGAAAAGATGGAATAAAATCTCAAAGTAGAGTGGAGTGAGTTGATGTTTTAATACTTCTCTAGTAAGAAGGATATTATAGAAGATATATTATTATGACAAGAGTGTATGTAATGAGTGAACAACAGAATAAAATGTTTACCTAAAGGACTCATGAATACTACCTATTTCCAAGTATGCATTAGACTAAAAAAATCTCATTAAACTGTAAATTATGATGGAGGATGGGTCAAACTCTTTGGACTAAGATATTTTTGGGGATATAGCCTAGTCTAATATAAAAAAATTTCTTACAGGAACTAACTTGTGTAAGACTATAGGGTACATCAATATGAATTCTGAGTTTTTGTAAGTGATCCCAAGAACAGTCTCTATCCAGGATAATGAACTCTTGGAAGTAGAACATGAGGAATAAGAATTTTATGAGGACATGATGGGCCTTATTTTCAAGAGTTCCCCTGGACATGATAGTTTTCCATTCTCTCTTTACAGGGAGTCCAGTAATGTGGTATGGGGGAATATGGTAAGGGATATTCATGATTTCTTTCTGGTAGGGAGCCTATTGTGAGTTTTATGTGAAACCACCTTAGTGACCAAATCCTATATCATGGATCCTTATTCCCTATATAATAATGTCCAGTGATTATCTTCATGTTTCAATAAAAAACATATCCAGTGTCATCAAGATGAGTTTATAAATAAACCGTCCACAATGGGTTTTTGTGACCCATGATGGGATTATCAAAGCGAGATTTATTCCTTGTGTCAATAACATGTCCCATCGGATAGTTAGAGACATCAATCATAGGTCACATGGTTCAAACTTGGTAATTAAACAGGATACAGAAATTTTTATGACATAATTGAATAGAGTTTCATCATAAAGGTGTTATCAGATATGGGTTTCTCCTCTTGGGCCTCTGTTCTCATTTATATGTTCTAGGGTTCATCATGTATAACTGTCTCTTCTAAGGGAAGGATCCATGGATTCATCAAGGATACACATGTGTTGAGGAACTAGGACCCCCTTTCCCAACCATAGTTATTCTACTAAATATTTCTTCAATCCATTTTAATAGAAGAATGTACAAGGGAGATATCATCCTCGATTGGAGGAGGTTTCCCCTTCCAACTCCATCTCCCATCTCATGTTCATAAAAGACACACATATATTTATGAGAACCAATAATAGATCAGTTTGGGGTATCGATATCGTTCTTGAAGAATACAATCATTGGAGTGTTCAGTTTATCAATATAGGGAAGAGAAACCAATATATTTCAAAAAGATACTTTGTAAGGTGGGACACTTCCTTGAGCAATAGTCTCAACATATAGAGTTTTTCCTTTCTAATAGAGTACCTTGGTTGTTTATTTTTATTAGGTGGGTTTTGAACTTTACACTTCAACTAAATTTTGAGTGGGATCACAGGATGACTTCATAATTAGAAAATTTTCTTTTTATCATTTGGAGGAAGGATAGTGTGTATCAAGAGTGTCCTCAAGTCCATACCTATTCACGTGCATATAGTCTTAAATGTTAAAAAGGTGTAATTTTTAGCATCAATAACATCCTAGAAGGTTTTATATGGGATTTACTTTAAGTGGGTAAAATGAACTAGGTTTCATACACATGGATGGATAGCCCCATTGATGATGGGGCATCAATGTGAGAAATCTATCAAATACAAGTAATTTTAAGCATGAATATTTTATTAAGAGGTCATTGAAGAACACATCATATATGGAAATACCATGTCTACCAGATGCCAATGGGGCATGGAAATGATGAGTGGGAAATTGAATCCATTTTTGTCTTCAATTTAGACTCACATACTGATCTTGAAACCTATTTCCCAATGCATTGTGGGGAAATGTGATGTCCTCTTTTAAAAGCACAACTGGGCAGCTTCATTTTTAGACATTCTAGGATTTCCATCCCCCAGAATATCATTTATAGAGGATATTAGATACCCAAAATTTATTAGAATTGTCCTGGAAAAGTATCAGAAATGGACTTATGATCTCATTTATGTAAAATCTATACCCAACAAATGTATTTTCATAGCCTAATTCTATGGATATTCTCAATGAGAGACATCTGTAGGGAAAAAATTATAGATGACTACCATGATTGTTAGAATGAGACACAATAGTGGAAAATGATACCCAATTACTACAATTTCCTACCATGGAGAATTAGAAACCAAGAAGTACCTACTGATGACACTGATAAAAGAATCAGAATCACCATTGTCTCTAGAATCTTGTGCTTTAAGAAGTACTGAGAGAAGACCACAACCCAACTATTTTATTAATGTGATTGTGTGAACACATTATGGAAAAAATTAGTAACATCATGGACAACTAACATTAGTAGATCCTCATTTTTTTATTCCTTGAATGGTGGTTTCATAGTGTAAGTGATGGGGGCCCAAAAAATATGGCTGATGTTATACTTCATTACACTAGCTAGTGGTTCATCTCCAAAGAGAGAAATATATCCCTCCATGGATAGGTTCTGGATATTGGAAAGTACATTATAATCAGAACTAAATCATCCTTATGGACATGGTTTTGTAGATAAAAATCTAGCGTGAGACTCCCTATCTGAAGCTGCTTCAAATGAATATACCCCTCTCTATATCCATGTGCAACTCTCCACATTGATGTTGGGTATGATGGTTTCTTCATCTAATAGGTCTGAAGTTAAACATACATGGATCTAATAACCAGGTCATTATAAGGGGATAGGGTACTGAGATTCCCTAATGGTTCTATTATCCTAGCCTTTTAGCTATGTTTTTCTACAAATATTCCCTAATGGATAAGGCTATGTAAATTCTTATAGGTGTATGCCTATACCACCAAAGGAATATTGTCTTAATAGAAGAGGAAAGAGGATCAATTATTCTTCATAGCACTCTGCGTGATACAGGTACCATTCCATGGTTTATATCCTACATAATAAGAATGTGTTAAATCCCTATAAACAACAATATCTATGTGCTACACACCAGGTTGGAGGAAAACAGGGTTGCTGGCTATCTTGCAACCATAGTTAAACAACATTATATTTTATAAATTTTCCGAAGAACGAACCTCTCGAGACCTATGGGGGAAATATAAGGCCCCAGCCTTAAACCTTACCTAATCTTGAGTTATTTCAAGAATACACAATGACAATCTTTTTAGGTTTAGAGTTTTAGAGAATTAGATCATAAATCATTCATTAAATTCCACATTTAAACAAATTGTTTTCATAAAAGATAGTAATCATATTTTTCCATCAACGGAAACATATTTAAAATAAAAAATGGATTCTTTCTTGACACTTCCTTGACACTATAATAATATCATGTAACTTTCCCTTGACCTGTGAAAAACATTTCAAAAACATGGGATGAGCATAAAAAGCTCAGTAAAAGATATAAAAATTCGGAAAGGAAACATTAGTACATGTATACATAAGAATCAATGAAATCATACATTACTCATAAAACATAAGCATGTTAACATACCTCATGAAATCATAATATTTATAAATAACTCATAAAAATAATAAGACATAATGGTAACATGAGGCATTCATAACATTATTACATTGGGAGTAAACCTCATGGTTATGTTTGGATTACCCATCACAGTATATTCCCTAAATCGCATCGGAGAAACCGTAGCATTTAACCCCGCCGCATTACCCAATGCATTAGAGAGCTATATTGGGATCACCCGACCATAGTTTATCACGGAACCACCCGTTTTCATAAACAATGACCAAGAAACAAAAAATAATCATAGCACATAACTTAATCATAAAGTAAAGATAACATTCCCACATTTCAATAAAAATATAACTTTTTATGATATTGAAATAATGAATCCATTCAAAAAAACCATTTTCAAAACCTTTCAAACATTCAATAAAGAGATTGTTTAATCAAAGTGTCCCATACCAACATGAATCTTTTAACATTTTAAACCATTAATATCCATATAAATAAATCCTTAAAACCATTTTGAAAACATGGATATTAATAAGAACAAATCATTAAAACATTTAAAGCGATATTTAGTTAAAGGGTTTTTACCAAAATTAGAGACACTTAAATAAAATAATTGAGGAATAACAATATTCAGAACTTTATAATATCATGAGAAAAAATGGATTCATGATATAATATTCTAAAGGACAGTATATACATCATATAAGAGTTAATTGGTGCATAACAGCAATGAAGTCTCAATATAAATGTAAAATGAGATGAAATCCTTTATAAAGAAGGTGTCCTTAAATTAAGGATAAATCAATCTCAAAATTATGTGTGACAAATATAAATACACCCAATATAAGTGGATATTAAGTGTAAAACAATAAAATTTCATTCACACATACTCAAAGGATGACATATTCAATAACTACATGGTGGACCCGAAGAAATCGAAATTGGGTTAAAAAGATCCCTTGGTAAAATTCGACAGCCTAACGGCGTCACTTTAAAATTAATAAAATTAGTTGATGAGAGAGAAAATGATATCTCATCACTTGGAAATAACATTTACATCAATAAGTATATTTAAGAACATATCCCAAAATAGAAAGATGTAAATTAAAAGACATAACAAAATATGTCTTTTTAAAAGAGGAGTGTGAAAGGTTCCCTTACCGAATTGGGAAACTTTCGAAACGTACACCCCATGAAGGAAGGGTCATACAATGAAGATGTAACTACCCATAAATTAGATTATATTATACAAATAGTAAAATAAGGGGCAGTAAAACGACCAAAAAAATGGAATTAGTGGCCAATGTAGCATGAATATCACAGGAATAAAAAGTGAGATGAAAATCCCCTTATGAAAATTTGGCAGCCTAACGGCGCCACATAAAACATCCAAAAATGGATTGATGAGATAAAATAGGGTCTCTCATCATATTAACATAAAATTTACAGCAATATGAATATAAAATAACATCCCCCAACATAAGAAAGAGGAGCTTAAAGTAAGTTACATAAAAATAGTACTTAAAAAAAAGAGAGAGGTAGGATCCCTTACCTCAAGTCTGACTTGTCTTGTTCGTTTCTTTATATACATGAATAATAAACTTTGGTCAATTTATAATTTCTTTAGGTCCTTATTTAAATATTATTCTTCAGTTAATATCACATATTACAATGTTATAATAATTGGTTAATAATGTGAGTTCATTTTAGATGTTTTTGTCGATGTTTGGTACATGAGTCAAAAATGAACTTGTTTAAAAAATGTTTGTCCATGTAGTTATAAGTAAATCATCTCTAGAATAGTATTAATGATTTAAATATCATATATATCCAGTACATATTCATTTTATACTATTCCATAACATTTGGAGATAAAAAGAAATGAAATGCACCGTTCATGGAGACGGTAGGCCGTACGTACGTATGAATGCTACTTTCATTTCTATTTCTTACTTAATGGATTGAAATAATAATGATATAAAGATATATTATAATTACAGTATAATATAATATATAATATCATTAACTATATCCTTTATATGTCCCACATAAGGAATTAATGAATCAAATCACTTTGAGGGGGCGGTAGTCCGCACTTCCTAAAATGAAGATATCACGTTTACCCATAATGGAAACCATAAAGTTATGACATAAATGAAAAATAAAGAGTCTTAAGAAAAATAAAAAAATATTATATATCATATATAAATATAGTGACATCTTAATGACCACCTTTGAAGGTGTTAGAATAATATTGAACAATCATCGTTTCATGAGGCAGAAATTCGCCATCCACGGAAACAGTATGGTCTTTAACCATTAGATATAGGTGTGTGTAATTGTATCTCTAATCCTTAATATAACAACATCCTAGTATATGTAGGATAATTTTTTTGTTACAAAAGAAATTAATAAAAAGAGTTTAGGGTGTTGGAGAGAAAAATAAAACAAAAGAGCATTACAGAAGACTTTGCCTTTAAATCAGGTAACTCCTCTTGGTTTGAACCAAAAGGGTTTCATGAAGAGCTTTCTACCTAAGGTATGGCTTCTAGGATGAATATAGGGATGTGGATAGACGAAATTATCATAGCTTGGCCGAGCCAAAGGCTTGAGATGTGTGGGTAAGGAGGTAGAGGTGGGGGCCTTTTATATGAGAAGAGGAGGGGCACTCTTCGAAAGGAATAAAATGTTACTTTATTTTCAAATGAGTTTCGGATTTTAAAAGCCCCACATTGATGTATTTAATGGTTAAGGTGTTAAGGGTTCTAATTCAACCCATCCAATTGGTTTTTTACATGTTTAGGTCTTAGATTTTACATTATCTTTTCATTTTATTTAAATTGTAAAATAATGAGGTAATTGCGGCATCATCATGGTCTCATATATAATTTAATTTATTTAATGTATATGAATTATAAAAAAAATATGATGTAGTTAATAGTTTTATCTTTCCAATGACTATTTATAGTCCAAGTGATCATTTATGTAGGAATAATTAAAAATGTTTTACTCAGGTGATACATTCTTTGTTATATTTACTTTCTTTAAAAAAATTAAAATAAAAAGTCATTATCACACAAAAGTGATTCCATGGGGTCCCCAAGTTTGGAACAAGGCATCCCATGGTCGGCCATGACACAACCAGTAGTATTAGGACACATTTTGGTGTCATTTTTTATTATAATGATATTATTTTATTATCCTTAACTACCCGATTACTAATTAATCAAGATAATTAACGATAATTACCGTCGTTACTATTCACAAGGTACAAAAACAAAAGAGTCTTAATTACATAATATGGACCTTCTGATTACAAATATGGAATCCATTTTACCAAATTCCAAACAAACAAATTGAAATAATTAATTTAAAAATAATTCTCGTTTTCAAAACAAATAGCGGGTTTTTTTGAAACAATATCTATGAAAATATTGGCATTAGTTTATACACAATTCCAAAGTGAAATTAATTCTAATGACCACTATTGGATTAAATTGTAAATATATATTCTAAATAAACTTTAAAACCAATTAAAAAGATAATATATCCAAATATTTAAATTATATGAAAAAGCAATTTTGATGTAAAATGCAATATTTTTCACTATTCATTAAAAATAATGAACATTGTCTGAATGTCATGACCCGTCCTCGGGGCCCATGCCGTGACTACCCCAAGCCCGCCTTCCATAGGCCAGGGGATGGCGACTAGTACCAAAGGCGTAAATCTCGATAACTGGGAAGGAATTTCCTTTTTAAAAGTAAACAATCACCTCAGAGTACAAGCGGAAGAAGTAAACACAAAGTAAAAACTGAGTACAACAGTAAGTGGGGAAAGTAAAAGGGGCTGGAAACACAAGACCAACTGTAAAGTACAACTCGAATGGGAAAACAGCAATTGAAAAGTAAAGCTGCTACGCCGAGCTGTCCACTAGAAATCTCACCTGAAGCGTCGGTACAGATAGCTCCACTGCTCCTCGGGTCCCGCCGTCTACTCCGAGTACGTCCGCCCAGTGGTCCACCTCTGGGTACCGACCTGCTCCATAAGCTTCAACCGCGATCAACGCTATCTGTCGTCTGCAACCAACACAACGAAGTGCGGGTATAGCCCATGCAGGGGTGAGTATAAGCTACTCAGTAGGGACCCCGAGACCCCCGAAGGTCTCCCAAAAAATTCACAAAGGATAAACCACAAAGGAAAAATACAATCATGAAGTAACAATCGACACTGCTTAGGTATATGCCCATACATATACCTAAGTCATTAATTCCAACATGCTCCAACCTCTGAGTCCAAGTAAATCCCATTCCACACAGGAAAGAAAATCGTATTCCACACAGGAAAGCAAAACCTATTCCACACAGGTAAGCAAAATGTAATCCACACAGGATAGCACAACTCAATCCACAAAGGAAGCAAAACAGTTTTCAGCTCACACCGGTATATATCGTCGAAAAGGTGAAAGGGATGATCAGATATAGATACTGAATCATCTAAGCTGGGACCCACATAGGATACAAGGCCAGCTGTCTTCATTGATTCATCGATGCTGGGACCCACATAGGATACAAGACCAGCATAGCTGGGACCCACATAGGATACAAGACCAGCACAGCTGGGACCCACATAGGATACAAGACCATCAATCTTCATTGATTCATCTATACTGGGACCCACATAGGATACTAGAACAGTACTGAATCATATAAGCTGGGACCCACATAGGATACAAGACCAGCACAGTTGGGACCCACATAGGATACAAGACCAGCAATCTTCATTGATTCATCTATACTAGGACCCACATAGGATACTAGACCAGTACTGAATCATATAAGCTGGGACCCTCATAGGATACAAGACCATCACAGCTGGGACCCACATAGGATACAAGACCAGCAATCTTCATTGATTCATCTATACTGGGACCCACATAGGATACTAGACTAGTACTGAATCATATAAGCTGGGACCCACATAGGATACAAGACCTGCAGTCTTCATTGATTCATCTATACTAGGACCCACATAGGATACAAGACCAGCACATGATTGGACCTACAAAGGATCGGTAGCACTGATCCACGTAGGATCACGGTGTGTTGTAGTCATCGCCGTCGAATCCACTGAGGATCTCTGTACAATCGTCGTCATCACAGTCGCAGTCGCAGCCAGCACTAGGGTTCCCACGCACAGCAAGCTCGTTCGGGAGGGTCCGCTCCAAGAGCAGAGAGGCCGATACATCAACTGACACATAGTCCAGAGTTGATGTATTCAAAAGTACCGTATCGCCAACAGGAACTCAACGTCGCAGACGGCGCGTCAATCGGACGCCCGGTCTGAGAGTTATCAGCTTTTTCGTTCCAGGGGCCCGGTTGGTTTTTAAGGAAAAACCAACCCGATCGTACTCAACCTGCGTCTAAACCTCGGGAAGAGTAATCAAAAAGATCCATCTCACATAGAGGAAATCATAAAAGTCGACGACACGTCAATCGGACGTCTGAAGCTCAAGATATGAGCGTTTCCGCTCCGAGGGCCCGGTTGGTTTTGTGTACGAACCAACTCGGCCGAACTCAAAGTATTCTGTAACCTTGAGTTCAATATACCGAAACTACCGTCTCGATCCAAGGATTGTGTTGCCGTTGATTTCACATCGATCGGAGGTCCGTAGCCTGAGTTATGGGTAATTGAACCCAAACGGTCCGAAAAAATAGGGGGTCTGGGCCCGGCCCGGCCCGACCCAGTACCCCCTGGGTCGGCCGAACCGGGTCGACCCGGCCCGGGCGGCGACTCGGCCCGACGAATCGGCCCAGCTCGAAAGCCTGGCCCGGACGGTGGTACGGCGGCGCGGCCAGCGCGCCGCGCGAGCACGCCCAAGGGAGGAAGGAATTCCGCCTGGTCACGCTAACCAGGCGGCTGCGGTGCCCGCGGGGCCCGCCTCACAATTCAAGGAGGAATGCGACCCCTTTTTTTATTTCCCACAGGGAACCACGCTAGTTCCTTCATTAAATTCCAAATGGCGGACCCCACGGGTCCGCCTGGAATGTTGACCGGGGGTTAACCCTCGAATTTAGTAGATCTCGGTCGGCCATAAGGCCGACTGTTTTACCTGATGCAGGACCCGAGTGGTCCGGAATTAATTGTGAACTGGCGGCCAGCAAGGCCGGCCGCCCTCTTTCATTCCGCCGTGGCCCGTTGGAAGCGGCTCTCCTTGGTCGCCAGCGGCCGGCGAGGCCGGCCGCCTCCCGCTGCTCCGTCGCGGCCCATCTGCCGTGGCTTTTCCTTTGTCCGACGGTGGCCGGAAAACCGGCCGCCGCTCCTAGCTCTGCGACGGCTCAAGTGGAATCCCTTGTTTTTCTGGCATGGCGCGACGGCACCGTGCCCTTCCACCACAGCCCGACTCCGGTAGCGGTCTCATTCGAGTTCAACGACGCGGTGCGACGGCGCCGCGTTTCTTCGTCGCGGCCCGCACCGGCCAAAATTTCTTCTTTTCCGCGCGGTGCAACGGCACCACGTTACCCCGCTCCAAACAGCAATGATTACAAGCAATAGGGAGGGGGTCGGCCATGTTTGTGCAGTCCGGCCTCCCTTCGTTAATCCGATAACATTCGGTTATTTAAATCAAAGAAGAACGCTAGAAAAGATATTCAAGAGCACAAAAAAGAAAACCCCTACCTCGGTTTCAAGAACGGTGCACGTCAACGAGCCGTAGAAGGCGAGCGTTGCAGAGGTCGGGCATTGCGGAAAATGAACGTCGATTCTGTTGTCTTCAAGGTGCGTTCGAAGAGGAAACATCATTGGAAGAAGACGTCGTGTCGCAGGTCGTTGTCGCGGAAGTCGATCACTAAGGGCTCGGCGCTCCACGTCGGAGATCATTCGTTCTTCGTGTTCTTCGTCGAGGTTAAAGAAGAAGAAGAAGACTTCACACTTCCCAAACCCCTCAAAGTGGCAAAAACTCTAACAACAATAAAATAAGACCAAGTCTTAATTTTATTAACACAACAAAACCATTTGAATTTCAAGAGATTGAAATTAAGTAACTCACCTTATTAATTATAACAAGTTGTCAAAAATTAAATAAAGTGAGTTAATGTGGAGTTAGGAAAGGGAGGGGTTAGAGGATTTGAAAGGGTGGGGTTCGTGTGGGCCCCACCACCCTCATAACCTCCCTAGGGAGGTTGGGTGGTTTCCCAAATTCCATCAAGAACTAACACTTAGAGTAAAAAATAATAATAAAAATTGTAGATTAATTATAAAATAAAATTCCACAATTTTTATCATCAACTCTCGTGAGAATGCAACTCTGGAACAGGTGTTCCTAAGAAAATACCAGCGTTGTGGTTCCATCGGTGCCCTCAAAATCTGATTCTGAGCATCGGTTCAAAATTTAGAATTTCCCGCTCGTTCGTTCATTGAACGTACCCGAGTCAAACTTCGGAAATTGATTCCGTGCACACCGGGCCTCGGAATCAGGTGCCGTCAGAAACCGCGTTCTTGTAAAATTCCAAAGAAAATTAAGAAAAAAATTCCCTTGAATTTTACGAGTCTTTACATTACTCCCACCACAGGGATTTACGTCCTTGGAAAGCTTCAACACAAACTAGGGATACAAAGGCGATAGAGCTAGGTGGTAAACCACCTCGCCAATCCTGCTGGAGACCTGGAAGGGTCCGATGAAGCATGGAGACAACTATCCACCTTGGCCAAATCTCCGTAATCCATGTCGAGGTGAGACCCGCATGAAGACGAGGTCGAAATCCTCGAACTCAAGTGGCCTCCGCCTCCTGTTAGCATAGGTCTTCTGTCGGCCCAGAGCTATCCTCATCCGCCCCTGGACGACTTGGACCTTCTCTGTCTTGGCCTGGACCGCCTCTGGTCCCACAAGAGATGCTATGATTTCTTCTTTTCCAAAAAGGGAAATCCGGTCTCATCCCCTGGATGAACCACATTCTTTGCCTAATACAGTCAATCCTGACATGGATGGCACTAATCCATACCAAGGATGACGTCGTAAGGCCTCGACGCTACTACTAAGAGATCCAACCGTTACTCTCACCTCCAAGGGTTGAGTCACACTGTCGGCATCAGTGTGTGGTAACTGGGTCTCCTCTAGTAGATGTCTCACAAGTGAGGGTCAATTCAATAATCAAAACTAGAACCTCTTAGAAACAACACAAAAGTGGATAGGAATGAAAACATCACAAATGTATGTGTCTTTTATTATTGCAGCTCATAATACAAATACACTACGCAACAGCAACGAGGAACTTGATGTAAAAAAGACGTATCCACTAGTTCCGCTCATGTCCATCTGCTCCCAGAGCTTCATGATCGAAGGCCTCAGCTGCCTGAAGCTGAGCTCTCCCATGTCCACCAACTCCCTGCGGTCGGGGTGGACCTCCTGGTGGTGGTGGTGGTGGCAACACCTCGAAGCGTCGCCTACCGCCTGCTACTTGGCCAGCTCCTCTGCCTCACCCACCTGCACCCTACAGACCTCCATGGCCGAACCTATGTCTGGGATGTCCCTCTACCTCCTGCTACTCATCTGTAAGACGAGTCGGGCAGTCTCGAGCCATGTGACCTTGCCCACCGCATGCGTAGCAATTCCTGCCCCTCGTGTAGCTGGCTCTCCTTCGTGTGCCTCGCACAACCGAATCTTCATCTAGTGACTGCCCATCTGATGGTCTGGCCCGTTTGGACCTCTGCGTTACCTGTCTACTGCCAACTGCAGAAGACCCTGCTACGGACCGTCCTGCGGAGGTCCCTGTCACTGGAGCCTGCTCGGCGAGAAAACTCTCCACTAGAAACACCTCTGCATACGTCAGAATGTTGAGGGAGATCATCAAAGCCCTGATCTCATGCCTCAGTCCCTGTTCGAAGTTCTGGGCCCGGAAGAACGGGTCCCGTACCATATCTGTGGAGTAGCTTGAGAGATCAGTGAATTTCGCCGAGAACTGGGCCACTGTCAAGCTGCCATGCCGTTGCTGAAGAAGCTCCTGAATGCGCACCGCACAGAGGGTTGCTGGGACGAACTCGGAGCGGAATATGCTCTCAAAGTCCATCCAGAGAAGATATGTCTCGTCATGCACCTGGAGCATCAAGCTCCACCATCGGCCCTCTACTGCGTGCAGTAGGCTCGCTGAGAGGATCACCATGAGGTCTGCCGGTGTCCTCAATAACCGAAACACTCGCACCACTGCCTCCATCCAGTACTCGGCTGCCTGGGGGTCCGTCTCCCCACAGAACCTGGGTGGTCGCTGGCGCTGGAACTCATGCAGTGCACTGAGGTGACGTGCATCGTCAGCGGCTGGTGCTGGAAGTATCGGTGGCTCGGCGGGTAGAGCTACCGCCAGTGCCACTGCTGACAAACGGCCCTGCAACGAGGCCTCATCGCTCGGTGGGCTGTCATCATGCTCAACCCTCGGAACCCTAACTGGCTGCCATCGTGGGGCCATCCTGAAAAGGAAACAGGTGTGCTATGGTCAAACAGTATACCTGGTGAGCTGACACAAGTAATCACAAAGAAAACTTGAAACACACATGCAATCAATGTTTTCGTGCATTAAGTCAGAAATCAGAAGTCATGGTCCTGGTGTACGGATATGCCGGCCGCCGCACCAACACTGGACTCCCGGAACTGATAACCACACCCAATACGCTAAACACTATTTCCTCAAATAGAAGAAAAATCAGAACTCCGAGTTCTGTGGTTGAACCGAACTCCTCTGATAACAATTTGTCACGACTCTTCCTCGGGGCCCGTGCCGTGACTACCCCAAGCCCGCCTTCCATAGGCCAGGGGATGGCGACTAGCACCAAAGGCGTAAATCCCGATAATTGGGGAGTCATTTCCATTTTAAAAGTAAACAAGCACCTCAGAGTACAAGGGGAAGAAGTAAGCACTAAGTAAAAACTGAGTACAACAGTAAGTGCGGAAAGTTAAAGAGGCCGGAAATACAAGCCCAACTGTAAAGTACAACTCGAAAGGGAAAATAGCAACTGAAATGTAAAGCCGCTACGCTGAGCTGTCCACTGGAAATCCCACCTGAAGGGTGGGTACAGATAGCTCCACTGCTCCTCGGGTCCCGCCGTCTACTCCGAGTACGTCCGCCTAGTGGTCCACCTCCGGGTACCGACCTGCTCCGTAAGCCTCAACCGCGATCAGCGCTGTCCGTCGTCTGCAACCAACACAACGAAGTGCGGGCATAGCCCATGCAGGGGTGAGTATAAGCTACTCAGTAGGGACCTCGAGACCCCCGAAGGTCTCCCAAAATCCACAAAGGATAAACCACAAAGGAAAAATACAATCACGAAGTAACAACCGACACTACTTAGGTATATGCCCATACATATACGTAAGTCATCAATTCCATCACACTCCAACCTCTGAGTTCAAGTACATCCCAGTCCACATAGGAAAGTAAATCGTATTCTACATAAGAAAGCAAAACGTATTCCACACAGGTAAGCAAAACGTAATCCACACAGGATAGCACAACTCAATCCACAAAGGAAGAAAAACATTTTTCAGCTCACACAAGTATATATCGTCGAAAAGGTGAAAGGGGTGATCAGATATAGACACTGAATCATCTAAGCTGGGACCCACATAGGATACAAGGCCAACTGTCTTCATTGATTCATCGATGCTGGGACCCACATAGGATACAAGACCAGCACATCTGGGACCCACATAGGATACAAGACCAACAATCTTCATTGATTCATCTATACTAGGACCCACATAGGATACTAGACCAGTACTGAATCATATAAGCTGGGACCCACATAGGATACATGACCATCACAGTTGGGACCCACATAGGATACAAGACCGGCAATCTTCATTGATTCATCTATACTGGGACCCACATAGGATACTAGACCAGTACTGAATCATATAAGCTGGGACCCACATAGGATACAAGACCATCACAGCTGGGACCCACATAGGATACAAGACCAGCAATCTTTATTGATTCATCTATACTGGGACCCACATAGGATACTAGACCAGTACTGAATCATATAAGCTGGGACCCACATAGGATACAAGACCAGCAATCTTCATTGATTCATCTATACTGGGACCCACATAGAATACAAGACCAGCACATGATCGGACCTACACAGGATCGGTAGCACTGATCCACGTAGGATTGCAATGTGTTGTAGTCGTCGCTGTCAAATCCACTGAGGATCTTTGTACAGTCGTCGTCGTCACAGTAGCAGTCGCAGCCAGCACTAGGGTTCCTGCACCCAGAAAGCTCGTTCGGGAGGGTCCGCTCCACGAGCCGAGAGGCCGATACATCAACTGACACATAGTCCAGAGTTGATGTATTCAAAAGTTCCGTATCGCCAACAGGAACTCAACGTCGCAGACGGCGCATCAATCAGACGCCTGGTCTGAGAGTTATCGGCTTTTTCGTTCCAGGGGCCCGGTTGGTTTTTAAGGCAAAACCAACCCGACCGTACTCCACCTGCATCCAAACCTCAGGCAGAGTAATCCAAAAGATCTGTCTCACTTATAGGAAACCATCAATGTTGAGGGCACGTCAATCGGACGTCCGAAGCTCACGATATGAGTGTTTCCGCTCCGAGGGCCCAGTTGGTTTCGTGTATGAACCAACTCGGACGAACTCAAAGTATTCCGAAACCTTTAGTGTGATATAACGAAACGTCTGTCTCGATCCAAGGATCATTATTCCGCTGACAGCGCATCGATCGGAGGTCCGTAGCCCGAGTTATGGGCAATTGAACCCAAACGGTCCGAAAAAAGGGGGTCTGGGCCCGGCCCGGCCTGACCCAGTACCCCCTGGGTCGGCCGAACTGGGTTGACCCGGCCCGGGCGGCGACCCGGCCTGACGACCCGTCCCGGCTCGGAAGCCCATCCCGGTGGGCGGCGCGGCCAGCGTGGCCAGCGCGCCGCACGATCACGCCCAGGGGAAGAAGGAATTCCGCCTGGTCACACTAACCAGGCGGTGGCGGCGCCCACGGGGCCCGCCTCACAAATCAAGGGGGCAAGCGCCCCCTTTTTTTATTTCCCACAAGGAACCACGCTGGTTCCTTCTTTAAATTCCAAATGACGGACCCCACGGGTCCACCTAAAATGTTGACCGGGGGTTTAACCCCCGGATTTAGTGGATCTCGGCCGGCCATAAGGCCGGCCGTTTTACCTGATGCGGGACCCGAGTGGTCCCGCCTTAATTGTGAACCGGCGGCCGGCAAGGCCAGCCGCCCTCTGTCATTCCGCCGTGACCAGTTGTCCACGGCTCTCCTTGGTCGCCAGCGGCCGGTGAGGCCGGCCGCCTCTGGCTGCTCCGTCGCGGCCCATCGGCCGTGGCTTTTCCTTTGTCCGACGGCGGCCGGAAAACCGGTCGCCGCTTCTAGCTCTGCCACAGCTCAAGCGGCAGCCCTTGTTTGTCTGGCGTGGCGCGATGGCACCGTGCCCTTCTGCAGCGGCCCGACTCCAGTCGTGGTCTCATTCGTGTTCAACGAAGCGGTGCGACGGCGCCGCGTTTCTTTGTCGTGGCCCGCAGCGGCCGAAATTTCATCTTTTCCGTGTGGTGCAACGAGACCACGTTACCCCGCTCCAAACTGCAATGATTAAAAGCACTATGGAGGGGGTCGGCCGTGTTTGTGTGGTCCGGCCTCCCTCTGGTAATCCGATAACAGTCGGTTATTTAAATCAAAGAAGAACGCTAGAAAAGATATTCAAGAGCACAAAAAGAAAACCCCTACCTCAGTTTCAAGAACGGTGCACGTCAACGAGCCGTGGAAGGCGAGCATCGCGGATGTCGGGCGTTGCGCAAAACGAACGTCGATTCCGTTGTCGTCGAGGTGAGTTCAAAGAGGAAACGTCATTAGAAGAAGACGTCGCGTTGCAGGTTGGTGTCGCGGAAGTCGATCTCTGAGGGCTCGGCACTCCACGTCAGAGATCGTTCATTCTTCGTGTTCTTCGTTGAAGTTGAAGAAGAAGAAGAAGACGTCACGCTTCCCAAACCTCTCAAAGTGGAAAAAACTCTAACAACAATAAAATAAGACCAAGTCTTAATTTTATTAACACAACAAAACCATTTGAATTTCAAGAGTTTGAAATTATTTTACTCACTTTATTAATTATAACAAGTTGTCAAAAATTAAAGAAAGTGAGTTAATGTAAAGTTAGGAAAGTGAGGGGTTAGAGCATTTGAAGGGGTGGGGTTCGTGTGGGCCCCACCACCCTCATAACCTCCCTTGGGAGTTGGGTGGTTACCCAACTTCCATCATGAACTAACACTTAGAGTAAAAATAATAATAAAAATTGTAGATTAATTATAAAATAAACTTCCACAATTTTTATCATCAACTCTCATGAGAACGCAACTCTGGAACAGGTGTTCCTAAGCAAATACCGTGGCTGCGGTTCCATAGGTACCCTCAGAATCTGATTCTGAGCATCGGTTCAAAAGTTGGAATTTCCCGCTCGTTTGTTCACTAAACGTACCCGAGTCAAACTTCAGAAATTGATTCCGGGCACACCGGGACTCGGAATCAGGTGCCGTCAGAAACCTCGTTCTTGGAATATTCCAAAGAAAATTAAGAAAAAAATTCCCTTGAATTTTACAGGTCTTTACATAGAAACATACCAAAAATTTTAACCAAAGTAAATTTCAATATCACAATAATAAATAATAAGTTTATTTTTAAAAATAGAGCTTATAAAATTGTGAAAAGGTAGATTCAAAAATGGTTCTCCATCAAAAGGCGGTAAAACAATATTTTGAAAATATTAGAGTATTTATTTCATAAAATTGTATTCATTTTGATTTTAAGCATCTAACATTTATTGGATAAATGTAAAAATATTTGACAAACATATGTAATCATTTTGTAGTTATTTATGTTCATTCCCTCCATTACAATGGCTAGGTGTTAACTATTATAATATTATTATATTATTAGTGTGCGACGTAAGATTTCAAAAAACTCGTTGTTGCGTATAGGGTACGCCATCGAGCATAGAATTCCCATTAAAGTAGTATTAACATTTTATTCACAAATATTGATAAACATTAGAATGTAATATTATTTATTTACCTGGGATGTTACATCCTCCCCCCCTTTTGGTAATTTTGTCCTCGCAATTTCAAAATTGGGCTTGAAAACTTCATTGAAAGTCCCGCATCGGAACAAGAGTCAGTAAAACTATCACATTAAAAGAATGGGAGGGAAGTACAAAGGTCACCCGAGTTAACCCATACTAGGATTCCAAGTATGAAAATATGGATATGGAGGAAAAAACAAAGGGTCATGTTCTGATGGAGAGTGATAGTAAACATGTCTAGGAGAAAGTTAACCACAAGAAAATCACAAACTTATGATGCGTTAAATGGTATTTGATTCCCCAGTAGGAAAAGTTAACAGACAACATTTTTGTTTTATGTTACTCTTAATTGAGGAATTTATTTTTGAGCTGAACTAAGTCATAATGAAATATACTTACTTGTCACGTACACTTTCAATTTTTACTAGATTCCTTAATCAAACTCATATTTTCTCCAAAAGAAGATTATTTAGGAAGACTTGTTCGCATTAAGAGTACTATAATCAACCTCTTGAGAATCACCTAATACACAAAAGAGAACAATATATTTCCCATGTCTTTAGATATCAACCGAAACGAAACCAAAAAGTTTAGTACGAGATTAGATAATACCCAAAAAGGATTTTTTTTACAAAAATAAAAACTACTCATAATCTCCAAAATTTGTCAAACAAAACCCAAAGTTCAACAAAGACCATTCAATAAACATCTATCCATAAAATTCTTCAAAGTAAACCCAAATAATATTGAAACCCAAATATTTGAAGGATTTAATCACATAGTCCCCCAAGGTACAAATTAACATTTATCTCCGAATAACATAACTTGCTATTAAAGTCTCATACTGAAAAGTAATTAGCCTAATAACATATCCCCCATGATGGGTTAACAATTTCCATAGATAACCCAAAATCTACTTACTATTAATTCATAAAATCATCTAACTAAAAAGAAACATTCAAACTAACCAGGGACTTCACGTAGTCCAGTGGTAGGAAATAAATACCAGTTGCACTTTGGTTGTGGGTTCGATTCTTGCAGCTTCGTCTGACGTGACGGGTTGTCACACAGTCTATGTGTTGTCTTTTTTCCAAAACTAAATAATTCTTAAAACATCCCCCCAAAAAGAGATAAATATTCAAAAATAACCATAACATATTTTAAACTTAATTTTACCTCATGTCTTTCATATTCCATTATAACATATAGTAACCCATAATTACCTCAAAAGTAAGGATCATATAAACCCTAATGGTTACCTTTATAATTATCACATGAACCTCCACATCGAGTTGGTTCTCTCATACAAGAGGAATTAGAGAACTCACCAAGTTTCAAGTGGATAATCATGACTCCTGATAGTTGGTTTATAATAACCATGAGATTTCTTATTCAATCCCCCATTTCATCCACTCTCTTAATCAGAGAACCACCACAGTTTCCTTCAAACCCATTGTCACTTTGGTGCCTGATAGATCCATCTATTTACTAAAACCAAAAAGGTTAGTGTGAGTATATCAACAAAATCATCATGTACTAAAGAGGAAGATAAACACTATGATATACTTATCCAAGTTATCTCAAACTCATTCCAACCTTCAAAAATAGCGATGACTCTATCCAATATAATAACCATTGTGGTCATACACAACTTGTCACTTATGCTAAAACAACACTCTAACCTCTAAAGTTATCTAAACCATCCTTTGATACCAACTATAAGTCCCCAGCCTTAAAACATACTTAATCTTGAGTTATTTCAAGAATACACATTGAGGATCTTTTCAGGTTTAGAGTTTTATAAAATTATATTATAAATCATGCATTAAATTCGACATTTAAACAAATTAGTTACATAAAAGATAGTATTCATTTTTTTCCATAAAAGAAAACATATTTAAAATAAAACATACATTCTTTCTTGACACTTCCTTAAAACTATCATCATATCATGTACCTTTCCCTTGACCTATGAAAAATATATCAAAAACATGGGATGAGAATAAAATGCTCACTAAGGGATATAAAAATTCAGAAAGGAAACATTAGTACATGTATACATAAGAAAAAATGAAATCATACTTTACCCATAAAACATAAGCACGTTAACATACCTCATGAAATCATAAGATTTATGAATAACTCATAGAAATCATAAGACATAAAGGTAACTTGAGGCATTCATAACATTATTACATAGGGAGTAACCCTCATGGTTACGTTTGAAATACCCATCATAGTATATTCCCTAAATATCTTCAGAGAAACCTTAGCATTTAACCCCTTCGCGTTACCCAATTCATTGAAGAGCTATATCGGGCTCACCCGACCATAGTTTATCACGGAACCACCCGTTTTCATAAAAAATTCCCAAGAAACAAAACATAGTCATAGTACATAACTTAATCATAAAGTAAAGATAACATTCCCACTTTGCAATAAAAATATAACTTTTTATGATATTGAAATAATGAATCCATTGAAAAAAACCATTTTCAAAACCATTTAGAACATTCAATAAAGGGATTTTTGAATCACAGTGTCCCACACCACCTTGAATCTTGTAAAATTTTAAACCATTAATATCCATATAAATAAATCCTTAAAACCATTTTGAAAACATGGATATTAATAAGAAAAAATCATTAAAACATTTAAAGTGATATTTAGTTAAAGGGTTTTTACCAAAATTAGAGACACTTGAATACAATAATTGAGGAATAACATTTAATCAGAACTTTATAATATCATGAGAATAAACGGATTCATGATATAATATTCCAAAGGACATTATATACACCATATAATAGTCAATTGGTGCATAACAACAATTAAGTCTCAATAGAAATGTAAAATGATATGAAATCCCTTATAAAGAAGGTATCCTTAAATTAAGGATAAATCATTCTCAAAATTATGTGTGACAAATATAAATACACCCAATATAATTGGATATTAAGTGTAAAACAATAAAAGTTCATTCATACAAATTCAAAGGATGAAATATTCAATAACTACATGTTGAACCCAAAGAAATCGAAATTGGGTTAAAAAGTTCCCTTGGTAAAATTTGACAGCCTAACGGTGTCACTTTAAAATTCATAAAATTAGTTGATGAGAGAGAAAATGGTATATCATAACTTGGACATAAAATTTACATCAATAAGGATATATAATAACATATCCCAAAATAAAAAGATGTAAATTATAAGACATAACAAAATAAGTCTTTTTAAAAGAGGAGTGTGAAAGGTTCCCTTACCGATTTGGGCAACTTTCAAAACGTACACCCCATGAAAGAAGGGTCATACAATGAAGATGTACCTACCCATAAATGAGAGTATATTATAAAAATATTAAAATAATGTGCAGTACAAACACCACAAAAAAGGAAATAGTGGCCCATGTAGCATGAATCTCACAGGAATAAAAAGTGAGATGAAAATCCCCTTATGAAAATTCGGCAGCCTAACTACGCCACGTAAAACATCCAAAAATGGATTGATGAGATAAAATAGGGTCTTTCATCATATTAAAATAAAATTTACAGCAAGAGTAATATAAAATAACATCCCCCAACATAAGAAAGAGGATCCTAAAGTAAGTTACATAAAAAGAGTACTTAAAAATAAAGAGAGAGGTAGGATCCCTTACCTCAAGTCTGGCTTGTCTTGTTCGTTTCATTATATTCCTGAAGAATAAACTTTGGTCAATTTATAATTGCTTATGTTACTTATTTAAAGATTATTATTCAGTTCATATCACATAATACAATGTTATAATAATTGGTTAATAATGTGAGTTCATATTAGATGTTTTTGTCGATGTTTGGTACATGAGTCAAAAATGAACTTGTTTGAAAATGATTGTCCATGTAGTTATAAGTAAATAATCTCCAGAATAGTATTAATGATTTAAATATCATATATATCCAGTACATATTCATTTTATACTATTCCATAACTTTTGGAGATAAAAATAAATGAAATGCACCGTTCATGGAGACGGTTGGTCGTACGTACGCATGAACGCTACTTTCATTTCTATTTCTTACTTAATGGAGTGAAATAATAATGATATAAATATATATTATAATTCAAGTATAATATAATATATAATATCATTAACTCTATCCTTTATATGTCCCACATAAGGCCTTAACGAATCAAATCACTTTGAGGGGGCGGTAGTCCGCACTTCCTAAAATGAAGATATTGCGTTTACCCATAATGGAAACAATAAAGGTATGACATAAATGAAAAATACATAAGCTTAAGTAAAACATTAACATATTATATATCATATATAAATATAGTGACGTCATAATGGCCACCTTTTAATTTGTTAGAAGAATATTGAATAATCATCGTTTCGTGAGGCAGAAATTCACTATCCACGGAAACAGTATGCTCTTTAACCATTAGATATAGGTGTCTATAAGTTCAGGTCAAATAATTCTTATAACAACATACTAGTATATGTATGATACTGTTTTTGTTACAAAAGAAATTAATTAAAAGAGTTTAGGGGGTTGGATAAGCAAAATAAAACAAAAGAACATCAGAGAAGACTTTACCTTTGAATCGGGTAACTCTTCTTGGTTTGAACCAAATGGGTTTCTTCAAGATCTTTATGCCTAAGTTAAGGTCTCTAGGATGAATAGTGGGATGTGTAGAGACAAAATGAGCAGAGATTGGCTGAGAAAAAGGCTTGAAATGTGTGGGTAAGGAGGTAGAGGTGGAGGCCTTTTATAAGACGAGAGGAGGGGCACTCTTGGAAAGGTATAAAATGTTGCTTTATTTTCAAATGAGTTTCCGATTTTAAAGGTCCCACATTGATTTATTTCGAGGATAAGGTGATAAGGGTTCGAAATCCACCCAACCAATAGGTTTTTGACATGTTAGGTCTTTTATTGTACATTATCTTTTCATTTTATTTAAATCGTTAAATAATGAGGTAATCGCTGTATCTTCATGGTCTCATATATAATTTAATTTATCTAATGTCTAAAAATTATAAAAAAATACTACGATGTAGGAAATAGTTTTAGATTTCCAATGAATATTTATAGTCCAAGAGATAATTTATGTAGAAAATATTAAAAATGTTTTACTTAGGTGATACATTCTTTGTTATATTTACTTTCTTTAAAAAAATAAAAAGATAAAAAGTCATTATCACAAAAAAGTGATTTCATGGGGTCCCCAAGTTTGGAACAAGGCATCACATGGTCGGCCACGAAACAACCAGTAGTATTAGGACACAAGTTTGTGTCATTTTTTATTATTATGATATTATTTTATTATCCTTAACTACCCGATTACTAATTAATCAAGATAATTAACGATAATTAACATCATTACTATTCACAAAGTCCAAAAACAAAAGAGTCTTAATTACATAATTTGGACCTTCTGATTCCAAATATGGAATAAATTTTACCAAATTCCAAACACATAATATGAAATAATTAATTTAAAAATAATTCTCATTGTCAAAACAAATAGCAGATTTTTTTGAAACAATATCTATGAAAAGTTTAGCATTACTTTATGCCCAATTCCAAAGTGAAATTAATTCTATTGACCACTATTGGATTAAATTGTAAAAAATTATTCTAATTAAACTTTAAAACCAATTAAAAAATATAATCTATTAATATATTTAAATTAGATGAAAATGCAGTTTTGATGTAAAATGCAATATTTTTCACTATTCATTTAAAAGAATGAACATTGTTAGAAACATACCAAAATTTAACCAAAGTAAATTTCAATATCCCAATCATAAACAATAATATTATTTTGAAAAATATAGCTTATAAATTTTTCAAAAGAAATATTTAAAAAAGGTTCACCATCAAAGGCGGTAAAACAATCTTTTAAAAATATTAGAGTATTTATTTCTTAAAATAGGATTCATTTGGATTTTAAGCCTCTAACATTTATTGGATAAATGTAAAAATATTTGGAAAACAAATGTAATCATTTGGTAGTTATTCTTATTCATTCCCTCCATTACAACGGCTCAGCATTAACTATTATAATATTATTATATTATCAGTGTGCAATGTAAGATTTCAAAGAAACTCGTTGTTGCATATAGGGTACGCCATCGAGTATAGAATTCCCTTTAAATCAGTTTTAACATTTTATTCACAAATATTGATAAACATTATAATGTAATATTATTTATTTACCTGGGATGTTACAGGAAAACCATGTCTGAGGGGATTCCATCAAGATTGATTATTTCAGGCCTCCTTAACCTGTTTCCATCTAATTTTTTAACTTATTATTTTTTATAGAATAAATTAATAAATTAGGATAAAAGAGAGTGATTATTAAAAGTACTACATTAAATATTAATGTCTAAACTAAATTGTTTTCCTTAAAAAAATTAGTTGTAATATTTGATATATATTTCATATTTATCAAATTTTAAAATTTTAATTATTGAAAATGAACATTATTTTATACATCGTCATTTCAAAATCAGAATGTGGTTTTTAAGATTTTTAAAAAACATTTAATTTTTTTATCAACGGGGAAAACAAAATTTTTTATAAATGCCATAGCAATAAAGACTTTATTATGAAATTAGAATGAAATTAAATTATATTAATCATTTTACTTCACAAAATATGTATATAATTATTACAATAATTCATTTAATACTATTATATTTAATTTTGAATCCCATGCATAACTTTTTGGAACTTAGGTTATATTTTTTTTATACTAATAACTATTTTTGTCCTTTTCTATTAACTATATATTAATCATATTTCATTAGGTTATATATATTATAGTTCCTTAATTCTATTATATTTTATATACAAGCTATTAAATTATATGTGAATCATTAATATACCATATTTTATTGTAAGTTCATTATTACGCTTATTGATGAATTTAAAAAAACGTGTTCTCATTGCATTATTAGTAATTATATTATATTTAATTTCAACCACCATCATTATTTAAATATGAAAAAATTGATCATATATTTTTAATAATAAATTGAAGATGAATTATATAGCTAATTTTAATTTTATTCATAATGAATAATAATGATGTATAAATTGAAGTCAGCACCATAAATTTCCAAATTGTAAAAACTGGTTAATCTAATCGTTATGTGTTCCAATATCACAAATAAATTATCATTGTTTTTTTAAATTATTGGATTTCAGACCGACATTATACTATTATTTAAAAAAATTATATTTATTTCCACATTCCAAAAAAATGGAGATATATTATGTTAATGAAAACAATATTTTTAATGGGTTGACTCCCCTCATTTTAAAATGGAACCACCTATCTTCACTTATTCAAACACATTTTCCACCATATCTTAGCCCACTACTTCTAAAATCACTTCCATACCTTCTACCACACATCTTATAGGTTATGTTCTGAACAAAATTCCATTTTGATGAGTCTTAAGGATATTTACAAAATAGGATAACAAAGGAAATGGAAATAAAATTAACCCAATTCATTCGAGTTATATTATTATTCCAAGTTAATCCCACTTGGTCAAATACCGTGAATGGGATGGTGAATCAGGGTATGAATGATTAAAACTATGACCCCTTTGAATCATCTTTCATCATTAAAAAAACACACTTCTCTCTTTCTCTTGTATAAATATATTAATTGAAATAAAACCATGCATAGAAAATAATGATTTTCAGTTGGTGTAGACTGATTGGGATATTTTCAAGGAGAATACATCAATGTTGGTCCAATGTAAATAATCAAATAAATCTCACTACCAGTTACATGGTTTAGGCTAGATCTTATATTCCTAGGCTCACTAACCTTACAAGGATTAGGGTCTTCTCACTGCACTCCCACGGTTCACTCCCTGTGTATCTTCCACTTTCTCACTACTACTATGAATGATAACCATATTCCACTTTCTTTTCTAACTGATCATTGATGAGAACCACTCACAGATTTGTTACATGAAGTTCCCTTCATTTTCAGGGAAGCGGGCATCCTAAACTGTAGATGTATTCGCTGCTAATTTTTTTTACCTATAGATGAAATCAATTCTTCCACGTACTATTAGGTTAGAATAATTTTCTTTCATGAAATCTTTTAGTGCTTTTAAAAGTCTCCTTGAATCCTCTATGAAAAAACTTTCTTCGTAAGCAAACAATATAGAAAATTTGATTTGTTTATTTTCTCTCCGCAAAATGTCTCTCCACTGTGTATTGTCCTTACTTTTCTGATTTTCTACGCTTCCCTAAAATGTCTCTCATCTGCAAAAAAAACCTCTACTTCTATTGACTGTCTCTACTTCATTTTCCAAGTCTTACTTCTTATCTAACAGTGTCTTCCTCCTTTTCAAACCATGTCTCGCTTCCCTTATAGGATATATTTTCCACAAAAACCATCATCGAAATTTCTTTCATGGTAACCACATCACCCTTCATGGAATTCTTCCTCACGAACGTCTTTTGAATATCACTAGGTTCCTAGAGAAATGATGATTTCTTATGAAAATAATAATGATTTATTGATTGGATAACCTCTCCTTATATATGAAAAAAAACAAAAAAACCATTAATTTGAGATTTACCAAATCATCAATATGGTACTACCATCACTACATACAACTCCATCCATGAACTATTTCCTTATGGGATCCAAATACAACATTTCTTTCTTCGTGGTGGCCCAAATCACCATTATGTTTCTACAAACGATTTCCTTGATGGCTTCCCAATTCACATCAAACTTTCTTCAAATGACAACACATCCTACATACTAAATTTCTTCTATTTACTGCATGACTTTTCTAGTATCCTTTTACTCCCTCTGAACCACTCCCATACATGGATGGGGACATATGCTTTATAGTTCCCTTCCTTTTTTGATTTCCTTAAATGTTCTATGTACAACCATTCATTGACCAAAAAATGTCTTTTGTGGTCCCTGTAATGTTCACTCCTACTCATAAAATCATCTTTTCAAAAATAAATCTCACGATTTTGAGGCCCACAAATTTTGAAAACGCTAGGAAACTATGCTGCCTTAAGCACCTTATTTAGAAAACACCATCCATACTCATTCTCAGTCATTTGGGTTTTTAAAAAAACCAAGTAACACCCAAAACATACCAAGAGGACATCTAGAGGGATTTTTTCCAAAAAATATCCCCCTTTTGAATTTTTTAAAAAACATTCACAATTTGATATCTCATTAAAGCTTCTTTGAAATTATCCATGCATTTACTTCTTGTGATCGAGATAATCACCATGTATTTACTCAACACATAACCTAATCCCATATAATCCATGATCTGTCTAAGATATTATAGTATAAAGAAAATTTCATAAATAAATAACTTCATTCTATTCCAACACAACTCTTCTACTTTCATCATGAACCTCAGCTATCATGATATGTATCCTTTTTTCAATCTTGTCTAGCAACATTAGATTTATTACTCAACATATGTCACTTCTCCACCAAATAGCTTCAACTCCCCCTATATCACTGTTCAACCTATCATCTCATCCCCATGTCATGAAAAAGGAATTTTTCCCTTTTAATATAACTATTTATCCCCCTTCTTCAACAAACCCAAGGGACACTCCTTTTATGTCTATAATTTGGAAAAGAACACAGATGAGAACATTATAAAAAACCACACCATACCTCGGGGAGAGAGGGATCCACATCCATACTTTTTCTAGTGAGAGTAGTCATCCGAACTATATGATACAGTAAATTCATTTCATATGCTTCTTTAGGTATGGCCTTTATCAGATTATATCCAACCTGTTGTTCATTAGGCATATACACTAACTTCATGAGTCCTTTATCCACTTTATCCTCGATGAAATGATATAGTACTTCCATGTGATTATTTCATTACTAATGGAATATATTTTTTTAAGATTTATAGAACTCAAATTATCACAATAGATTCAAATGGGAGACTACACTATAATCCCTAAATCAATATGTTGTTGTTTCAACCAGAATAACTACGTACATGCTTGTGTGGTCGCAATATACTCATCTTCTATCATGCTCAAAGAAATGAAATCATGTTTCATTCTTAGATTAGAAATACACAATACAACAAGATAGTAATCACCTTCATACAATGATTTTCCATCATCTGTTGAACCAGACCAAACTGTATCTATATATCCCAAGATCTCTAAATGTGATTTTTTAATATACATTAAACTAAAATCCATAGTTCCATTGATATACATAAGTATTATTTTTTACAAAACGTTTGTGGGATTCATGGTGTTTACATTGATATATGGATACTTCGCATGTGGAAGAAACAATATACCATCGTGTCACTATTATGTCCAACATACATCAAAATTTTTTTATGTGTTCATTGACATTTTCCACTTTTCCTTCATAATCACGATATAGTTTCATTTGGTGAGCCATTAGAGTCTTCATCTCCATGAAAATATCCATACCAAGCCTTATCATAACATCCTTAGAATATTTTTATGGGGAAATTTTTATCTCATTATGTGCTTTGGTCACCTATAAACTAAGGAAAAACATCGGGTCACCAATCATTGAAATTTCAAACTCACTTTTCATGAATACCAAAAAAATTCTACATTTTCTTCATATGATCCTCAAGATATTATGTCGTCAACATATACCGACACTATAATACTTTTATTACTATCATGGTTGACATATAAATTGTAATCAACTACCCCATACTAAAAACTGATCATTTTTTGAAACTGATCTGGCCTTGAATACCATGATCTTGGTGTGTGATTCTTACCAAATAAATTTTATGTAATCTAAAAGAACTTTTCTCATCTTCATGAATGATAAAAATATTTTTATTCTAAATATAATCTTCTTTTTCCAAAACACCCTTTAGAAATGATGACATGACATCCATCTAGAAAAAATATAACTTTCTTTGCATCATTACAGAAGAGAATAATTGAATTGTATCTATACTTGCTATATGTCAAATTGTTTCTTCAACACAGATACCCTATATATGGGAGTACCCTTTTCACACTAGTTTTTATTTGTTTCAAATAAAAACTCCATATTCATTAATGTTGTTGTGAAACAACCATTTTTTCCTGATGACATTTTTATATTTTGGCCTCAATACAATCTATGATGTTTGATTTTTCACAATTTTTTCAACCTCTTCATTCATAGCCCAACCCCAATTATCCTCCCTAGCTGCATCAAAAAAACATTTTGGATCTTCCTATGATAAGTATTATGGTTTTTGTTGATTATTTATTGTCCTTTTGTATACTGGCATTATCTGGTCACCAATTATGTTTTTTATATCTATTTCAACTTGACTCTCCAATAATTGTGTAGATACTAATTTATCATTGTCTTACTCCTCATCTAAGTCTTCTTCATAATCATCCTCTTGAACTAGAGAATCCCATTATCTTGTCATTTATTTGTCATTATCCCCCTATGACTGATAATGTATTTTCTGAATAATATTATCTTTCTCTACCATCATTAAATCATTTCATTCAACAATCTTTCCAAACCTCTTGTTGAATCATTTAATTTATTTTCATTTCATTGAGTAGCTAAGAAATATCCCTTCATCTCCATGGGATTCAAACTTCCTATGTTTCTCCTTTTTTATAATTAAACACTTACTTCCGAAGAAATAAATGTACCTCAATGATTTCTTCCTTCCTTACCATAGCTCATATAATATCTTATATTATTTCAGATATAGTATTTATCTATTTGATATGTAGATTTTTTTTATCACTACTTCTTTCTAAAATTTTCAGGGAAGGTCATTTTCAATGAGAATTGATCTAGCCATATTTTTTAAAATCCTATTTCTCCTCTCAAAAACTCCATTCCCATGTATAGATCTCACTTCTAAAACATTATGACTTATCCCATGATTCTCAAGATAATGCTCCACCTTGTTCTTTGTGAACTCTATAGCAATATCTGGTCAGATATTCAAAATATACTAACCTAGCATATTTTCAACTTCTTGTTGATATCTTTTAATTCCTCTAAAATCCTTATACCAATTTGTGATGATTGATACCCAAGAAATTATTCTATAATAATAAATGAAAATAACATAATATATCCTCACATCAAGATCTGTTTGTGAAATTTGTCGAACCCCACAATATGAAACAACACAAGAAATCTTATTGACCTTTTCACATTTTCCTTATAAGTCTTTGGAATGATCTTCCCTTGTTGACAGGAATCACACATCTGGTTAAAATTACATGATAATTTAGGGAGACCTCAAGCAGCATTAAAATTTACGAGATCATCCAAGGATATTTGGATCTCTTGGAGAAGATGTTTATACCACAAATTATTTTCTTCTTTCTTACACAAAAATCACATATCATATTTTCCACTAATGAGGTAGAGAATCCCTTTTTTATTCTTTCCCCACAATATTATAGAACCATATTTTTCCTTGAAGAAACACAATTTAATTGAAATTATTATGCAATGTCCTGAGTCACACAATTGACATACACTTAATAGGTTCTGACTAAGACCTTCAATAACAAATACTTATGCATGTCTCAAGTATTTTCACCCAAACATTGTCTTATTAGAGGCAATTATTTTCAAACCCTCATCATTACCAAAACATACAATTCATTCATTATAATACATGATTCCCATCACTAGGTCATTCATTCCTTTCTATGGGAGTTGTGTCCGCTGTAAATGATCCATATCCTGATGCGATCTGATAACTTGAATGCAATCATTACAACAAATTCCTACTAAAATATTTTATTTTTTATCCATGTTTCTGACTTCCCACCAGGTAGAGATATATTCTCTTGACATTCACAAAAATATGATGGACCATTTTAATTTTGTATAGATACTAATTTATTTTTCATTTTCATCGCATTTGATGATACATTTGTCTTTTATATAAAATAAGCCTCAGTCTTCTTGAGCACATTCCACTACATTATTGATGAGAAATATCTATTCATGTGTCTTAATCATCCACACCTGAAATAGTGACCAACAATTGATGACCATGAAAATTGAGCTCAGTAGGACTACCTCATTTGGGCATGTTTCATTTAGTAGTTATTTAATATGGAAAAATCATTTTTTACTATACTATATTTCCAAAATAATAGAATCTGATAAAGGATATATTCCTTTCTGTAAATACAACACTACTATTAATCCCTTGGGTTTTCTAAATATTCTGATTTTTCTTCAAACCCAAATCAATGTTTAATATTATAGTGGGTTCATATGGTATCACATCAAATGTTACTTATTTTTTTGATCAATATCATCAATGCCTTATCATTTGGATTTAACTGTTGCTTCAATTTTATTAGACCACTATGCCCAAAATTTAATCATCTTTGTTGTCTGTATAATCATCATTCCAAAAATCGTACCTACAGTAAACAGTTTTTCTTGATCTCTAACACTTAATCAAATATTTTTGACTTCCTCTTCAAGTTCTTTTATCTGTTTTATTTATTCATTTATAGATTCGGATAAACTATCGATCTACATTTTCCAATATTCCATATTTATTTTGTACTCAACCACCTTCTCTAAGATTTTTGGAATTTAAGACTTGAATTTTTCAATTTTTTCATCCAGCTCATCCTTTTGTTCTTACTATTGTGGCATATCAATTTCAGCATCAAGAACATCATTTTTTGAATTCATTTCTTTAGATCTCCAAACGACTATATCATAAAGCGGTGCTTCTAATTCAACCTAAAGTTCCACCCTTCCGTCAAAATATTCTTCATCATTTTCACATTCTTCGTTTGTTACAAAATTTTCAATTAACACCATCAATACATCTACCACATGATCCTAGTAGTCCTCTAACTCTTCTCCCTCAAATAATTCTGAATTATCAAAATCTTTTGAAATTAGATTGTTTTTTAGAAGAATGTTCTCTTAGCACTTCTTCTATCATTATCACTAGATGAATACTTCTTTTGGGAAATTCCATCATTGTCTTCAATATAATATGAATGGCACAAAGGCCCAATTTTTTTATTGTTTTTTGATAATCCCTCTTTTTGGGGGTGTGGGGGAACCCTTATAAGGCCTATAGGATTAGAGAATACATGTACTTCTAGTCTTAGAGGAAATGTTCAGACTATATCTACAATGAACTACTCCTCCCCAACTTCAATATAATGGTGTAATCCCTCCATCATGAAATGGTTTCTTTTGTAGGATTCCTATGCATGCACAGGATGGTTTGGATGGAAATACCATACCATCTTCATATTTGAATATTTGAATTGAGAAATGACAATACATCATCAGAATATTTTTCTTCTTGTGTATCATTAATATAGAGATTCTTTGTGGAATTGAATGCCACTTCTTTGGACTTTCCCTTTTCGATAGAATTTTTATCACCATTTCTCATTTCATATGAAATAAGATTATTGTGCAAGTTTTCCAATGCCCTCTCCTTTTGATCTTTATCTTCTAATAATGAAATTTTTGAATTAAATCCTGGTGGAAGATTATGAAAGATGCACTTCACAAAATGTATATCTTAAATGACTTCTCCAAGACCAAGAATGTATTTTACAACCACCTTCACCTTATCATAGAATACATTAAACAATAGTATGGGTTCACTCTAAGATCTTCAAACATGTTACAAAAACCCTACAACATTTCATATCTTACTTTTGAAACACATGTATGGATATTCATCTATGTTTCCCACATACCATGTGATGTTTTAAATGGCATCACCTTCATATATATTTCATTTGATAGAGATCCTCTTAAAATATTGATTCCTTTATCATATAAATCCAATTTATTTGTTTCAGCTTCTAATAAAGCACCACTATTGATATCACCTGATAATACATGCATATATCAATTCCTTAATATAAAAAGTTTTTCTGCATCCGATTCTTCCATTGATTGAAATTTTTACCTTTGAATATAAGAATTCCTTTGTGATTGACCACCTGCATTTATTCTACTGAGATACTCCTTAACTTTTAAATATTCACTATAATAACAATTTTTATGTCCAATAAGTCAAGTACTTTGGGAGGGGGTGAATTAGGGTATGATAGATTAAAACGACTAACCCTCTGTAACTTATTTTTTCATAAAAAATAATATTCCTTATTTATCGAGTTGAAATATGTGCACAAAAATGAAAGCTTTCACTGCACAAATTGATTTTTACTTGGTTGAACCTCACATGGCTACATCCAAGGAGAATACAATGGTGATGTGATATTGTACAAAATATATTAAAGCTTATTGCCACTTATAAGGTTTAGGAATGATCATATATACCTAGGATCGCGGCCATTACAAGGTTTATGGTCTGCACACTATATTCCCAAGGTTCACTCTCAATGTCTCTTCCTCTATCTCACTACTAGTGGGAATGATCACCACCATCCAATTCTATTGCTCAGTTCTCTTGGAAGATATTAAATCACTATTTATGGAAATATATGTCATTTTATAATCATGCAATCATGCATCCTCAAATATATATGGATTATTTATTGACGTCCCATCTCACATGTAAATGAAATCAACTTTTCTGCATATTGTTATGTCAGTGAAAATTGCTTTCGCTGACTGTTTTATTTCTTCTGAAAGATTCCATGAATCCTCCACGAACCACCTTCTGTCATCCATGAATTTCATATTGTCTATACATCATAGATTGTCTCTCCAAGAATAATAAGTCCACCGTGTACCATCCTTACTTCCCGGATTGTCTCCACTTTCATGAATCATCTCCCATCTGTGGACTACCTCTTCTTATGCAGACCATCTCTCCTCCATGTATCAGGTCATCATATTTCATGTATAATGTTTTCCTCCCCCTCATACAGCATCTTCTTCCTCTGTATAATACTTCCATTAAGGGATATTGTTCCCTACAAAAACCTTGAACAAAATTTCTTCCATGTGAACCACTTAATGCTATGCGGAATTCTCTCTCAAGAACCTTTTTTAGATTTTACCATATTCCCAGAGCAAAGATATTTTCTTATGAAAGTCACTATGTCTTAATGATTTTATTATCTCTCCTTATATAGAAAAATAAAAAAAAATAACTAATATATTATTTACCAAATATCATTGTGGTACCGCGTTCACTACATATTGCTCCTTCCATGATCTATTTCCCTACATGATCCACATACTGCCTTTCCTCCTTCGTGGTGGCCAAAATCATCATCTCGTTTTCATGAACGATGTCCCTCATGGATTATCAAATCACTACCTCTCTTCTACCAACAACAAGCCATCCTCCATATCTTAAGCCTACTATGTACTGCATGAATTTTCCACAATCCATTTTTTCTATTCCCACTATTCTTGTACATGGTCGGTGACTTGTGCTTCATGGTTCCCTTCCTTTTTTTTATTTCCTTCGAACATCCATGTACCACAATTCATGGTATATGAACTGTCTTGGTGGTCCTTGTAGTATTAACAAATATGTAGAAATCCTTCATTTTCAAAAATTAAACATCCATTTTTTCAGCCAAAAAAATTGGTAAACACATAGAAACTGCACCACCATAAATATATGCTTCAATGAACACCATATATACTCATTCACAATCATATGTCTTTGTCATCAAACAATTTTACTCCCAAAACGTTCGGATAGGACACCCTGGGTGATTTTCCCCCATTATTCCACCTAAAAATAATATTCTCTAACTGCCAAAAAATGGAATTGGGATTAACATTATAATGTAATTTTTAAGTAGTTATGGAAAAATAATTAACTACCTCATTTCCCTCTAATGGAAGATGAGAACATCATTCATGAATATTTGCATACTACCACCTACATGGGATAATGTATTTTATTTTTTATTACCACTCGATATGTCTAGTATTAAAGATATATTTAATGTATATACTCTATTTATTATATAATTAATTTTCTATAATGATAAATTACTATCTACAAACCTTTCATTATATAATTTGACAAGTGAATACAACACCTGTTTATACATGAATATTACCGCCTTCACGAAGTGAGGTATTCCATTTTTTCAAGACCTTCCATTAGTGGTTATAAAAGTGTTTATAATTAAAATATGTTAATTTTTTTACTTGATTAATTTTATATAGCCATCAAGAAAGGACATGTACCAAAACCATCTAACCAAAAAATTCATGGAAATCCGGATAGTTAAAACCCTAATACAAAATATAACAATTGATTATTAGTATATTGGTAAAAAAATTAGAAGAGATTAATATAAATTGATATGAATAAAATTAATATAAGGATTTAGATTTATAATAAATGTAAATTTAATATATTTGATGTTATAGTGTGTTTGAAGTTATTTTGTACTTGAGGTAAGAGTTTATGTTAAATTACCACTTTTTATTATGGTTGTTTATATTTCAATTTCCATTTGGATTATTTAATGTTTTTTATATCATATATATATGATATTTTCTTATTCAATTCATATTTATATGGTTTTCAGCTATTTATTACATTTCCCCCCACATTTGTACCCTAAATTATTAAAAATATTTTATTAAAAGGTGAACTTAGTTCTTATTAAGGGCTGGGAAAAATTTTATTCCCTATTTATATTTCTTATTATATTTCAAAAATATGAATATATACATATTATTCATTTCTATAAATATTTTCCATATATTTGAATTTGATTATTATGTATTTAGATGGAATCATTTCAACATTGTATGCATAGGAGACTTCTTTCATTCAATACAAGAGTAAAAAAAATTGAACATTTATCGTGTCAATGAATTATCTAATAATCATGTCCATTATTAATTATGGGATTTAAAAATAAATAATAAAATTATTCTTTAGGAAATTTCAATAACCATTGTTATGGGAATTATTTTTCAATATTTATCAAAAGAAAATAGATTTTCTGCTTATTTTTCAGTGCATATTTTTAATTGTTTTGTTAGGAAATATTTCAAATTGTTCAATATTTTGGGTAGATTGTTGTGATTCATTGGGGGTATCATAATATAATAACATAAACATTATTTCTATTTATTTAATTTAAGGATGACGTTGTAAGTAATATTTCATGAAACATGTTTCATTCCGCCATGAATATGATGTTATGATAAATTGAAAGATAATTTTCTAATCACATTGAACAAATATATATGGTTTTAATTATATGAAGGTTTTACCCTTAATTATATATCCCACTAATTCTTTGTGTTAATATTTGTAGCTCATGATATTCTATTAAAGGTATTATTTAGTAAACTCAATCCACTATTGGTAATGTCCATTAGGTTTATTGTATTAAGTGGTGAACCCAAATCCACTTTGGGACTGAATCCCCTATGTTATGATAGTTTAGGTAGTTAAAATTGCCCAAGGAAATGATTTCATATGAATATTTTTATTAAAAAAGTTAAATATTATTATAATTATTTTACCTCATGGCTCATGATTAATTATTCATTATTCCTCAATCATTTTCGTCACATCATTTTTTATGAAAACATAGTGTGTTGTGAATCATGAATTATGGTCTATCAGATTTTATTTATGTTTATATAAGTAATGTTTATGTGATCATAGCATTATGATTATATTATGCTCATTTGTTATCATTAATTGATATATATCTTATTTAAATATACAGAGAATCAAGGATAACTATTTCTTATGAATCCATTTTCCTAGGTTATGAACAATGCTAGTAAGTATTACATCTATATGCTTGGTAATATGTTGGAAGAACCTATGTGAATATATTTATGATTATTCCCAAATAATTTAACTATATATTTTGTATCACAATACACTAAAAATTTATGGTTTTGGGTTGTTGTTTATTATTATGATATGTAAGGAATAATAATTTAATATTTTAGTATATGCATGTATGGTATTCCCTTGTCACCTCAAAAAAACCAAAGAATCATCCATAACTACCCATTTAATATTATATTTTAACTATTCCTAATATTACCATGTCAATTATTCTTATGTTAGTTATGTATTAATTATCCTTATTTAATGAAAACTTTTCTTAGGAATATGACATATTTAGACTAATAATTACACATTCATTCCATTGCTAACATTTCAGTAACAATCCATTGTATATTTGATTTCATCACTCACTGAATTTCCATTTAATTTCAAACTTATTATTTCATTAAATCTATATATCTAAAAAATAATACCTCTATTATACACCTACCATCATGAGACAATCTTGTTACACATCCCTTATCTACCCAGGAAGTTTTCCACATATACCGATACTCAACCATAAGTTATCAATCACTATAATATATCATTCATTACTAGTCAAAACCCAAAACACGGATGCCACTCAATCACATAAAATCTATTTTTCACATGAAAATTACCAAAACCAGGTCCACCTTAACGCTTTATCCATACGAGTCCAAACATTAAAAAAATAATTTAAGATGCATACAACAACCACTTCAATGGAATTTAGAACTACCAAAATTTCATTCTTCTAATAGGAAACATCACTTTCACTGTCAGTTTCCACTCAACATATTTTTTTAGAATATTCAAATTATTATACTTTTTTGAATGTTAATTATAATATCTTATTCATAAATATAAAAACATTGTCCCAAAAAACAAAAAAAAATTAAATAAATGTTTGAAATCATGCATAAATAAAATAGGAAATATCATGAAATCATATAAATACATATGAAACACCAATTCCTAAAAATTTAAATTCTTTTACAATTAATTAAATTTATTATATCTATTTATAATATCCATCCAAAGAATAAATTTTCATGAAAAATATTCATTACATAAAATATAAGGAGAGTTGCAAAATCTACTACCTCAACCGAATCTTTACGCACTACTGTGGAAGAATAAGATGAGAAGGAGATGAACACTTGGAAAATCCAACAAGAGATAAACCAAAATAACCCTTTATCATAATATCACCCCAAATAATTAGATCCTCAACATCCTCCGAATATATTTGGATTTCAATTATATAATTTGAAAGTCGGAATATTGATGAACTAGGAATAAAGAGAAAACTCATAGTGGAATACTAATAGTCAATTTACATTTACCAAAGATAAAATACATTAAAATGGGGTACATATTCATTGCAAATATGCACTTTCTTTCATAGTTATTATGGGAGACAAGGGTGGAAAAATGGAAATTAGTGGTGGATATATTTATACCCATTCTTCAAACATAAAATTATGTAAAAAATCATCTATGCTAAAATAGGTTCAAAACACATATCCATCAATAATACAACCATAAAATAACCCTTTTAAAAAACTAAATAATCATAAAAATATTGTAAAACCAAGGGAAAAGAATAGAAAAAATTTCATCACCACACCTCAAAATAGATACTTCCATTCATCCTGATCATTCGTAGACCAAGTCCAAACTGTAATAAATGGATCAGAGCATAAGGTCACATAAAATGGAAAATACCTAAATTCAACCTTTCTATCATATATGTGACATTGGATACAATAATTTCACATAGATTTATACAAAGAATGAAACTTAAACTTCAAAACAAAAACAATATGTTTCCTGAATAAAAAATCATAAAGAAACATAAAAATGAATGATTTCCAAATTCATCCCCCCAGTTCCATTTTCCTCAACCACAAATACCACAACACAATCATACCTATCAATCATCCTATCTTATAACAACACATTACAAGATTTTATAATTCTAGTAACATGATAAATTTACTTTTTAACTCTAACTTTAATTCCCAAATCATTCTTTTGAATCATCCAACACCATGAACATACAATGCAAGGTGTCGAAATGGTATGGTCTATTATAATTTATTTTTAGAAAAAATTATGAAACCCACACATTTATAATGGGATTAAATTATGTTTATTCTTTCTGTACATTTTTTTCAATATGAGAATCATGTAACTAAATACATCTCAAGAGATTACTATTCATAGTTAGGATCCAATTATCCAATATCAATGACTTTTTGCATCGACATGATGTAATTAACATCATTTATTATATTATAATATTTATGAAGTGATCATTGACATATGATTATACATTTTTACTCATGACCCCCTTTTTACAATACCTTAATATAATATCCTTTTAATTTATATTAGAATCATATATCATTGATGTGATTATGATTATTATGGTCTCTTATATACTCAGGTTGATTCATATCTCAAGTTATATCCCATTAATCATTATCTAAATTTGGTTTTTCATGGTCAGACTTATTAGGTGTATATCTTGAGGTCATCAAATGTATTATATAAAATATAAATGACTATAGAGGGGCTATACTAATTGAATTTAAAAATATTAATTTCTTATGATAATTACTTTTTTAGGGAAAAAATTATTAGATAGTAAAACATTTACTATTTGGATGTGTATTGAAATTTATAATTATGTAGAAATTATTAAAAAATCGTGGAAGTGATGGTTGAGTTGATCTATGTAGATATATTGATAATGATATAGACACTCACGTATTGATCATTTTAATTCTCCCATTACGGTTTCATATATGATCATGTCTATTTCATAGAAATTTTGAATTTTTAACATCTGATATATTTGTAATAGATATCTTCAGTAGATATTTCATATAAGGAATGAAAATTTATTAAAAAGAGATGCGATGAATGATGTTATTTATATAGTATTCCCATTCAACCTTTCCAAAGGTAGTGGATGTATGATTTTTCAATCATGGGTTAGTATATTCTTATTTCCAATGGATTGGAATTATGCACTAACATTTTTGTATTATTCCTTTTTTCTTAGGATAAGATATAACCATGTATGTACATTTTTGGACCCGCAGTGTATACATAGTTATACATTATGGATAATAAAAATTTATAAATATCATTAATTAATTTTACTTCAACGTTTTGATTACTATCTAAAACATATTGTTTTTTATATTTATGGTAATTATAACAAATATATCACAAAAATAAATGATTATTAGTAATATAAATTTGAAAAACCATTGTGGAAAATGAAAAATATTTTCTAAAACGTGATTTTTCTTAGATACTAAAGGTATTTATTATTGGATATGTAGTTTCTATTCCAATACTTTATGTAAATAGATGTTTTAAGATTATTCTAATATTTTCATGTTGTTATTGTATAATTTATAGCCCTAAATGTTATGGGATCATTGGAGATTTTTTGGGATGGATTGTTTACTTGAAACATGCTTTTAGATGGTTTTTTGTTATTAGAACCATCTAAATACATTTTCAATTCTTTACCATCGATGTATTGTTATTCTATTTCTCATTGTTGTTGATCTCACATCAATGATATTGCTTAAATATATGGTATGGATAATGAGATAACAACTTGGATCCCTTTATTAATTCCATATATTTATATAAATGTAATAATTTGGATTGTTAATGAATAATATTTATAAGAATTTTTTTTGACTCACATTATTTCTATAAGGAACTAAATAATTCCATAATGATAAATAGAGATGGATGGTTCTAGCTTCAGTCCCCAACGAATCTGGGAATTCCCTAGGAGATAATTAATGTGTAATTTTTTTATTATTTGGTTATTTTTTACGAAATTAAAAATAGAAAAATATTTTTTTACCAGTATTATTTGATTTACAATGATATGAGACATACATTTTTTTAAATGAAAAATATCAAATAAAAAAGGAATCACTAATATCATTATAAAGGATGCTTATGTAACTAAGGGATGTCTATGTATTCAATGTTAACCTTAGGATTAAGTTATTATTTCTTCAAAAACGTCATGTATTATACAGTGAATCTTTTGAGTGGAATAGTGATCAGATGTGGTCCACTGTTTTGTATAATGACTTAAAATTCCAATGAATACTTTCATAAATGTTTTCCTTGGATTGTCTATTTAATTATTAAATGCATCTTGTTTATTTTAATTATTTTGATCTTAAAAAATTATTATATGTATATGTAACATATGTCATTTTCTTAATTATATGTATGATAACTTTGGAAATTTTAATTCATATATTAATGAATGTTATAAATAAATTGATAAAAACACATAAAATGACAATAATTGTGTTAATTCCCAAAAATTAAAAATCTAAATTAAGGATATGCACAATTCACAAGAATATATATTCTACAGTAGGAATAAGAAAATGAAAGAATATAATATGTACTATAAATTCTATATTATGTTGGTCTTCAATAATTATTATATGGAATAACTATATTTCAAAAATAAATAAGAATTAGAAATGTAATAATATTATTATAATTGATAAATGGTGAACCATATGAAAAAAATATAGTTGATGATTAATGAATAAAATAAGTGGTATATATAGAAAATATTATAAATATATGACCATTGGAATAAAAACTACCCATTATAGTAGCAACTAATCATTGAAATAGAAATCTACCCATTAATAGTACCTCGAATAACTAATACATAACATTAATAACTTAATAAATATAAATATAATAATATAATAATCTATATTCTTAAATCATAGATAAATATACATTTTTTATTATGTGTTTTTACATGTGAAATATTAAAATAAACTAATTTAAATGATATTATTATTAAATAAAAATAAAAATTTATATTATAATTAAATATCGATCATATAATAATTAATTAACAATAACAAATATAATTGAAATCCCTCATTGCAAAAGAAGTAATATATATTCCATAAAAATTATAAATATATATTATGGTTTTATTTTAATGTTAATATGATAATACGTAGAATTTATATATGATAAAATTCTATATATATTTTAAATCATCTTCCCAAAACATAGATTTTGTTTATTTCTGAGTATTTTTTAAAAAAAGGTACATTTTTATGTACATTTAAAATCATAGGTTTTATGTAATCTATAATATTTATGACATCATCCTGAAAAAAACATCTAAATATTTATTTAAATTTTTCATGAATTAGAATTTATATAATGTGAAAAATAATTTATAAAAACATAATCTTCATTTTCTAATGTATGAATAAAATTAATATCTAATCTTCTAATTAATTTGGAAAAAATATACATTGTTTTTATATTTTTATAAAATATTTTGATGGTTTTCTTACTTTTTTGGTATGTTTTAATGTTGGATAATAATATATTTTTTATTCAAAAATTAAAAATTTTAATCTGAATTGTTTGTTTTATTAGTGAATATCATAAATAATAAAATAATTGATAACTTATTCAAAGATAAACCTCATCATTTCTTATATAAACCCCAATTCATCATCCTTTTCTCCTCACATCTTAAAATCATTAATTTTTATAATTATATATAAAACAATTCTCTAAATTATTTTATTACTCTCATTGATACCCTAGTGTCAGAAAATGAACCTCCCTCCATGGCTATATATGAAATCAAATGGTGGTGATTCCAGTTGAATTGTACGAATTTCAAAGATTCTATTTACATTAATATTTCACCTTTAAATTCATATAACGTACAAAAAATCATAGTTATTTTGATGAAATAATTAAATTAACATGTTAGTAACATCCATTTTACCTTTTATCAATGAGATATTACCCATTCCGTTTCCTCACAAACATTTTCCTAAGAAAATAATATATCAAAATTCATGTCTCAAAACTTATGAACTCTAATTTTAATTCTCTTGTTACCCCATCAATGAAATAATTTCTCCTGAAAGGCATTCATAATATAGTCTATTAGTTATAGACATTTATTGTATCTCAAATAACTATTCATCATATATTTCTCTAAAACCTTTTTAAAAAACCTGACACATCCTTGGTTTTTTTATTATACCCATGAAGAAAATGATAATTTATTTTCCACTAATTACATTCAAGAGTATTCATTAAATTGAACTTCATGATATTTTATAAAATATATAATCACCTTTGTTATTTTTTTATTATTATTGAATCATTAAATAACTATGGTATCCATGATATTAATTGTAATCATCCAAATTTGTTTTGACCATCTAAAAGAAGCTTATCGGTGAGATTCCGTAAATTGTAACTATATATTGAATATTTTCACTCCTTGACAACTTTATTGACTTAAATTATACACCATTAAACTTATTAAAATTATTTAACAATAATATATTTTCCATTAAACAATACAATTATATATAAGGGGGTTTGGAACTATGAACTAAAAACCTCTAAAAAGGATGAAAGAAAAAAATTATTCCAGTGAATGAATACTAAATGATAAATTGAATCAAAGAAATTGATAATGTTAAAGTTTATTTTCTTATTTTTTTAAAAATTTAACATTAATAAAAATTTGTCTCTAATTATGATATAGGAAAAACAAATAAAAATTGTATACGAGTTATTTGTTTCTCTTCTATATCATGACCCCCACCATGTGTACATATAAAACTACTCCACCTTATTGTACATTAATTCATGGTTTATTACAGAATATTACACACTATGAAACCATGATTATTTATAATTCTTCTGTATTTGGGAATTAGGTACATTACATAAAATCTTAAAACAATGAATATATCATCATTGTTGAAAACATTTTTAACATTTTCTTTAAATTACATCAGACATTAAATTTCATGGGATAACCTAGGGACATTCATATGAAAGGATTGATATATAATGCCATGTCAGGTAATAAATAAGGAATGATGTGAGGAAAGTAATATATTTTTAAAATAGGCACATCAATTGGTAATTAAAGGAACATAAATAATAAGGAACGATATATCATGATAATCATAACATGGTTAATTTTTCAAAAACATAAAACCCTGCATTAGAAACATATGTCAAAGATAACGTCCAATAAATCAACATAGAAAAATACCCATAAATGAATTAGCTTCACTACATATCCCAATATAATTTATCATTATAGTAAACACTACCCAACACATTTTAGTGCTATTTAATTATGGTCACACCTATCACATTCATTTCATTCCCGTGTATAAATGTTCCACATAGATCATCCAATATGGTTTCATTAATCATCATTTTTTATTCCATGATTAAGGTGTTTAGAAAACATAAATGTAACTAACATATTGAATATTTATAGTTTTATTATTGTGAATACAAATGATAGTAAATGGGTCTGTTATTCACTACAAATTTTTTTAGCACAGAAAATCACATTGAAAATTCGGCAACATAATAGTGTCACATAAAAAAATCATATAATGGTTTAATGAGAGAAAAATGAATCTATCATTATTTGGAAATGAAAATCGGAGTAATATGAACATATAAAGGTATATCCAAACATTATGAATTGGAAATATAATGCATAAGTTAATAAGGAAACATGAATATAAATATACAGTGAGGATTCCTTATTTGAAAGAGTGACACTGCATTCTTGGGTGGTGTTTCTTGAGAGCTTAGGCACCTTGGGAGGACATTTAATATGGGTGTTAAAGATAAGGACATGCTATGAGGATTTATAATGAATGTAAATTTGATATTGTGTGGGTTTATAAATGAAAATAGTTTGGATTTCAATATTATTTCTCAAACTATGGTATTTTACTCTATATAATTAAATAACCTAACCACAAACTATACCAAAGTATTTCCCATGTTTTCATAAAAACATGATTGGTTATAATTAATATATAATTCCAATGTTCTATATTAATAAAATAATTTCATGGATTATGTGGAGGTCAGTCATACTCTAAAAGGAATGGATATAAAAAATTAAAATATATTAATGTTTTTGGAGAATTTATAAATGATTTATAAAATTTATCAAATAAATGTAAAATATCATTATTTAAAAAATAAAATATCTATTTTTCAATTGATACCTTTTATAGTATTTATTTCATCACTTTTGGATCATTATGTTGGCTTAATACACAAATTATACTTGTGTGGTATTTAATTTTTTTTAAAAAACTCAAAGGTCACAATGATATTATGAAAGGTTCGCCATTGGATAATTTCAACATTATGATTCCAAATATAACCCTCATTTTGTATAAATAATTTTCTATATATATACATATATTCACATTCGAAATAAAATTAATAATGATTATGAAATGATGGGTTTTTTTCAAAAATAGTTTTTGAACACATGAATAATTACATTTTACTTATTAAAACATATTTGTTCATTTAAATTTAAATAATTATATAAAATTAATATTTTCTAAAAATATTATTTATTTCAAAAATCCATTAATTAATCAAAATAATTTCTTTGATTTAATTTTAATATTATCCAAAAATTAAATTTCATCTTTTTTATATCGAAAGAATGATCATTTATAATGTAATAATAATATGATGAAAATGTGTTTATTATTCTCTAAAAAATAATTTACATACTCATATCACTAGGGTATTGATACATATCCATTTAATAAACATGAAAATGCCCAAAGAGAAAGGTGTGTGGTGGTGAGTTCTTAATGTTGTGGTTTATCATAAATGGTTTGGGTCACTTTCTAGATGAGCTTCAACTTCTCTTGTAAATGGTTATACTCAATCATATATTGTATGATCTCTTCTTGGGATTCATAAAGTGAAAAACATGGGATTATATCATCCTTGGATGATCCAATAAATTGGATTCATCGAGTATGATCCTATTTGAAGCTATATCTTTTTTTATCTCTGTCAATTGGATTTTTTAAACCGTATATTTATACTAACCATGTAATAATTATTCAATGACTATATAATAAATGATAATGATAATTTACATTCATTTAAATCTGATATGATATAATAAAACAAAAGGTGTGCATGTGTTTTATATAACCATATTACATAATAATATATTCAATTAAATTTAATGGGGAATTTTATTTATAATGGCATGTGTTGTTAAAATCTTCCCCCTTAATAAATGTCTCCCTAGAATGTTTCGTTTAAAAAAAAAATAGGGTATAACATTTTTTGATCACATGCTCTGATTCCCATGTCATTTCTTCAAACATCTGGTTTCAGTACAACACATTAAAAAGGTGAATTTTCTTATATTTTTATACATTTTCATTATGATTTTTGATCTTCACCAGATTTTCCTCATATAAAATTTCATTTTACGATGTTACAATCATTTCATAAATTACAAGTGTGGTGTCTGGTATGTACTTTCCCAAGATGGATAGATGGAATACATCTTGAACTTGAGATAGGTTAGGTGGGAGTTCAAGTCTAAATGTCACCAGTCTAATGCCATCAATGATCTCAAAATAATTTATATACCTTGGACTAATCATTCCCTTAATCCAAAATCTCACCATATTATTCCATGTAGATATGTGGAGGAATAAAATGTATCCATGATCATATTATAGATCTCATCAATTATATTCATCATTACACTTCTATAGACTCTAATTAGTTTTTATATGCTATTGATGGTCTTAACATTTTCCAAAATTCCCTCAACCATTTTAGGACCTATACATTTTCCCCCTACTTCATCCCAACTATAGGTGTTCTTCACCTATTCCAGAAAATGTCTTCATAGGTATCCATTTGGGTTTTCGCATATAAAATGTTTTCTTAAGAAGACTTGACTATAAAATGATGTTGGTCCCATACTATATTGATGCCTATAGAACTCTCACTCAACATGTCTTCTGATTTCTGAATATTCCACATATATTTGAAATCATTTTGTGGATGGTAGGATGTACTAATGTGCAGCTCAGTGTTTAGATCTTGTTGGATTATTTTCCAGGGCATGGAGGTGAATCTCAAATCTCGATTGGATAATCTATCTAGTGTTACTCCATTATGTCTTACCAATTCTATAATGTGTATTCATGAATGTTTATCTACTGATAAGTCCTCAAGAATCAAAGTAAAGTGTGAAATCTTTGTATGATGATCCACAAAAACAAATATATTATTATTCCTATATGATGTCTTTGGGAGACCAGTGATAAATTCCATGATGATGTTTTTCCGTTTTAATGTAGGTATCATAATGGCTTCATCAACCCCTTTGATTTAATTCTATCCCCATTCTCATTATAAAATACAAGATATCTCTTTCTATATTTTGTGATCTTCGTCTTCATATTTTCATAGAAATATTGTTCTCAGAGGTCTTGACACATCTATGAGATAATTGGGTGGATGGATAAGGTTATTCTATGTGCATCATACAACATCTCCTTCTTTTGATCAGGATTTTATGGTACACATTTTCTTGACCCAAATAGCAGAACTCCTTTATCATTAACATCAAACTCCAAGGATTTCACTTTCCCTATATGTTCAACTTCTTTCTAAACTCACACATCATTTCAATGAGAATCCATTATTTTCTCTAAAAGGGATGGTTGATCAATAATTAGGGAAAGGAATGATGGTGTTCCTTATTTTATGACTCCCATTCCCATCCTTTCCAAATCATTGAAAATCAGGTCCCTCCTGATTCTTATAAATGATAGAATTGATGGATCCTTTATACATAAAGGGTTTACCACATTTTTTTTACCATGTTGGTAGTGGATTGAGTATTTATAGTCATTTATTAGATCTATCAAACATAATTGGTGCATATTCATCTCTTTCTAAGTGAATATATATTTGAGGATTTTTTATCCATATATATTTCATACATTTTCACAATGATATAATGTTGCTATATTTTCAAAGGAAATATTGTTGTCACTAACTCGAAATCATGTGTTCAGTAGTTCTGTTCGTAAACATTCAATTAAAGTGAATCACAGGCTTTGAAATTTCCTATATGTATTAACAAACATCTAAATCCATTCTTCATAGCACAAATTAATACTATTAAATGTTCCCCACTTGTGGGTACTGTTTTCACAGATGTAGTGATAATCCCCCAGGAAGTTCCTTGAATCTCTGTTCACATTCACCACTCCAAGATATCATAACTCATTTATGATTTATCTTGGTTAGAGGGTATCACAATCATGAAAAATTTATCAAAAATCAATTATAATAATCATATATTCCAAAGAAAACTATATATATCTATCACAAATGATGGCCTCATCAATCCTTTAATTGCTTCTATCGTTGATGGGTCCAAAAATATCCCATTTGTTGTGATGATATACACCATTAATGATTCATCATTCAACTATAACTCAAATTTTATATAATTGTAATTATGTTTATCCATTATAATGGTGTTTAGCATAGTGCTCATATTTTCCTCTTGTTCCTACTTGATTTTGGACAGTATTAGAATATCAACAATAAACACTACCTTAATGTTGTCAATGAAATATTTAAATACACTATTCATCAAGACCATGAATATTTCTGGGAAATTTGTTAGTTTGAAAGGAAGAACTATGAATTCATAGTGTCATAACTTGTATGAAATAAAACCAAGGTAATTTCCACATTATTAACCCTAACATGTTAATATCCTGATTACAGATCCACCTTGGAGAATTGTTTTACTCTATGTAATGGATCAAACCATTCATCATGCTATGTTAGAAGTTACTTTTTCTTTATCGTGATCTTGTTGATCTCTTGATAATCAACGAAATGATTTATTGACCAATCCTACTTTTTTATAAAGAGTACTAGTGTAACCCATGATGAAGCACATGGGTGTATAAACCCTTTATACAAAATCTATTATACATGTTTCATCATCACTTCGTGTTCCACAATAGCCATTCTATATAGAACCATGAAAAATGGAAAACCCCAGGTATAAGATCAAATTGAAATTCAACCTCTCGACTAGGAAGAAGACTTAAAAATTCCTCTGGAAACACATCTTCACTTTCCCTCAAAATATTAATGTATTTGAGGATGGTTATTTCCATAGGATCAATTATTTGAGAAAGATATGATTACTTGTAGTTCAATAATATCCTTTCTTGAGATGTAGGTGTTAAAGAAGATTCATCATCCTCCTTGCAGCTGTACTAAATTGGAGTTCAATTTTCAATACGGTGAGTGATTTCCTTCTCGCATAAATTTAAGATGTATTTATAGAGAGAAAGACAATACATATCTAGAATTGCTTCAAATTCCTCCAAATGTATTATGAAAAGATTCATATGGATGTTGATCTAGAAAATGTTGATAAGTTAGGAGTTATATACTTGGGATGAAATAATGTTCCCATTTTACATGTTCACCAACATCTATACTTCCATGTGTTGTGGAAGTATTGGAATAGTTCTAATAAACTTTATTGATATGATGGAATTCATAGAACAATAATCCAAATTAGATTCTCTATTTTTAAATTAATAACTATTATACATGTCACCACATAATTTCTAGGATCCACTTAGGAAATTTTGATGAAAAAATGTTACATGTGCTTCCTTGGAGGATTCTTGTTTTGTCCAAAACCCGTATCTTAGGGAATTGATTTGAAAAGTGTCATGGTTCATTGTATTTTAAGAAATGAAAAATGTGTTGGGGTTTGATCAGAGCATTCCATTACTCTATCAAATTAGGTGGATTCACTTTCATAAATCTTCATCTACATGTCGTTCCTTCCCATGCCTAAATCATTTCCTTTTTCCCCTTTTTAAATTTTTTTCGTGCTTCTTTCCACACCATTGATAAGTGGGATGTTTAAATTTATTCGTATCATTATATATCTCGATAAGACTCCATAATAACACTCCACTTTCATCTTACTATCCTCATGATACCCTTGAGATTATTTGATCTCCATTTTGACATTGAGGGAACATCCTAGAACTTCCTTCTAACTATGAAAGTCTCAGATAGACATGGATTTTCATAAAATAGTTTTTATCCCACCAAAGAAGTGAAAATTCCTGAATTTGAGTGTGACAACAAATCCAAAGGCATATTTTTCAAGTCATGGCATGTTTTCCGCATATTCCATGATAGATTACTAGTCTTTTTCCTTAAGATAAAGGAACTTTTACATTTTAAGTTAGAGAGTGTGAGAAAAATAGTATTAAATTTCATTCTCTAGATTTCCTTCCAACCCATTGCTTCAATATCATCCTCAGTATTTATATTATTATTCAATATCAACCTCTGATTAGACTACCCCTCTATATGATAAATAACCTATATAACATTGTCTTGTTTGGAATATTGAATAATGGTGAATATATTCTCAACGGGGTTCATGCATTGACCTGAGATTTAGGGATCAGATGATCCATTGATACATAGAAGAATTTTTTCCATAAAGGACTGGGTAACAACATGTTCTCTCTTAGGGGGATTTGGGAACTCATATTGTTCCATGTTTCTTTTTAGAACCCGATTCATGTGAGAGAGTATTGTCAAACTAATTTGATTTCTCCTCCCATTGTGTTGGGAATTCCGTTGGTGAAATCATAACATTAACCATCACATTGATTGATTACCTAATTCCACATAAATCTCACAATTGTCTATATTAAATAGAAAATTAGTCATGATTATTTTTTAAATATTAAACAGCCAAAGGGGAATCAAATTACATTAAAAAAATAAATTATGAATTAAATTTATTTCCTTAACATTTGATCTTCTTGGATTAAATATATGGTTTCCATGATCTATTTCATAACTTGTACTCTTATAGTCATCTTACCCTAAATAATGGTTCCTAATAAGAGTATGAATTTACCAAATCAAATCCCCCAAGAGTTTCAAACCATGGGTGTGGTATGGAAAATTTTAATATACTAGGTTATAATGAGTCAGTCCTGACACACCGTGTCAGAGTTTTGACCCCTAGATAAATCTATACATGGACCACATCGACGTGTAGTATCCAGCTAGTGATGTATTTCCTTGATAAACCTCCTACAGTACAATTAAAAAAAATTAAGGATGTTTTCTTATAGTTAGTCCTATCCCTCTGGCATTCTCTATAGTTTTCTAATCCTAATCCCAAAAATAAATGAACTTTTCCTTTTTATACCAACTATAACGTCATTTCTCTTCATTAGACATTATTATATGATTTATTACAAAATATTAAACCTAATAAAACCTGTATGATAATGAAGTGTAGTTTACTTTTTAATTGGTACATTATAAGAAACATAAAATAAGGAAGAAATCAGCTTTATTTGAAAACATCATTAGCATGATCATAATATTCCTTTTAATGTAAAACTACATGTGATAACCTGGGGTAATGCATTAGAAATAATTCTGATATAAATCCCAGCAATGAAATAAACATGGAATAACATGATGAAAGTAATAAATTTTTATCATATATAATATCAATTGGGCGTAAAGTGAACAAGTATGATAACGTATGATATAGTGTGATAATATTAACATGGTAAATGTGGAAAAAACATGAACCATTGTATCATAAAAATAGGTCAAGGATAACAACTAAAAAATCCTGATGGAAAATGTCCCATAAAATAATTAGGTTCACTGCATGTGGTAGAATGACATCTCACAAGACTAATCATTAGAAACCTCATTGGAGCGCTATATTATTTTGAGTTCACTCGTCACATTCATTTCATTCTCATGCATAAGTGTGCCACATAGATCATAGGACAAAGATTCGTTCATTAAAAAACTATATTCCTCAATCAATTATTCAGGAATAAATACATTTAAGACCCAAATAAAAAATGTATTTGTACATAAAAGAGAATACCCATGATTGGAAATGGGTATGATATTCACCATAAAATATTTTCGGAATGGAAAATCGCTGTGAAATTTATGCAGTATAACAACATCACATTAAAAACAATAAAATTAGATGATTGGATATAAATTATTATAACATCATTTTAAAAAAAATATAGAAAGTAATGATGCCTTGTAAATACATATCCCAACATAAGGAATTATAAGTAGAAGTTATAAGATAATAAAGAAACCTAAATTGAGAAGATAATGTGAGGATACCTTACATGAGTGTGTGGCACCAAATGCTTCAGTGGAGCTTCATAAAAGCTTGGGGAAACCATGGGAGCACTCTAGAGAGGGGTGGTAATAGTAGGGATGATATATATGGATTTTATTCAAAATAATTGTAGATTAGTACGGGTTATATAGAAAAATAGAGGGGATTTATTTTTAATTTCTCAAACATAGGTTTGCACACTATATAATAAAATAACCACAACAAACCAACCATATCATGGTTTTTCCTAGGGTTTCAACAAAACGGGATTCGTTTGCATTAATTTATAATATAGAGGGCCGAAATTAATAAAATAATTCATTTTTCTAGGTGGTAGTGAGTCATACTCTTAATGAAATGATTTTAAAATGTTAAATTATATTAATGGTTTTGGAAGATTCAAACAGACTTTATAAAATTAATCAAATAAACAAAAAATCTCATTATTTTAAAGATAAAATATATATTTTTCCACATATACCAATTATATTATTTATTATGAAGAGACCCAGTTTTTTTGTCTAACTTTGGAACATTTCTATAAATATTTCCAGAGATATGTGCTGAAACGACATATGAATCTGAGACATGGTGTTCTTGGAATAACTTCTATAATAATATCATGTATTATTATAACATGAATGAAATGTAAATTGTATATCTCTTGAATGGTTTCTCAAATCGCAAAACTGAGTCCATAGTTGATTCTAGAGCATGTCATTTACCCTTTGAAGGGTATAACTTTTTTGGGCATATCATTCCTGTCGAAAACACTATGAAAGGTAATTTGTAAGTAAATTAATTAAAGAAATTAATTTATTTTGGACGTATGATCGAATAACATATGAAAGAATATTTGGATTGGAAATTATGGAGAACTTTTGAGTTCGTAACACGGTGCTTTCCTCAGGGTGATCTCAGGTAAGATGGAACAAAAGGCTTGGATCCCATGAAAAATGACAGTTTCTTATATATAAGGGCTTAATAAAATGAGTAGGGATTTGGATCATTTCAATTCAGCCATGGGAGAAGCTACACTCTCCCTTATGATGGAGGTTTGACATCTTTTCATTATCGGATCATGAATAATCCTCAATAATTGGTAAATAAGAGTGTAGAAAACATAACGGAGGAACCAAAAATCGAGGTAGGATTTCTATTTAGAATTATGTACCTCCCAATTGAATATTTTGTTCTATTTTTCCAATTATGATAAATTATCTACTTTGAAACCATTTATCGATGTCCAAACAAACAATATCTATAGTCTTGTTGAATTTTTTATTACTAATTCTTCATGATATTCACCTTCATTGTCCCCCAACATTTTGTTCAATAAATATTTTGACGAAACATGGAATGGGGAATATGTTTGTGATTCTCTTGGGACAAGGATTCGTGATCTATTTGAGGAGGTGTGGTAGTAAGTGGAATATCTGAAAACATTTTGTCTTCTCAAAACGTCAACAATTGATTCTGTGGAGCACACTCTCGGGAAGTACTGGATTAGAGGATCCTAGATCTGGTCTTGAAAAAAATTTCCAATCACCGTAGTGACTATGATGGTCCATGGATGGTTTTCCATTGAGGTGGATCTGTCAAAGCAGTGGTGCGGTAGAAACTAGTGGTGCAGTGATGGCTAATGGGCAGCGCAATAATGTCCATAGGGGGGCACGAAGGACACCAACAAGGTAGGATGATGGAATATAGCTTGATGGTTGTGACGACCATCATTTCCCATATGAAACCACCTGGTTTTTTTAAAAAGCATACAATAAAACAAATAAAAAAAATTATTGTTATTATTAAATCATTTAAACCCCTATAAAATCCTTGTGTGGCATCCAATTCATGTACAATCAGTGATAATGAGACCCCTAACTTCGACATGGTCTTTTTAAGGACATTGTTTAGTACCTTTTCTATGATCTGTGGAGCAGGTCCATTAAACATCCTAAAATAATATTATAATTTTTATTTCATTAGAAACTGATTATAGTGTAACTCATACATGGGACATTAGATTCGTGTGATGTCTATGAAAACACGGCCCTTGCTTTGACGAGGACCTTTTGAGCTAGTTATGGGAATTTAATTCATAGATCAAGGCCTGGTGTCTTGAGACACTATAATGGATAATAATACTATTATTATTATTATTTAAGGAATAATTCATCTGATGTACCTTCTCCATCTGGATTCTGATTGACATGTCTTAAGCATAGTTGTTACCCTAGATTTGAGGAATACATTTCAGGACTAGTTTTGGGTGTTGAGATAGACATCTAGTTGTGGGTCCTACATGGACCATTTTGGGGGTTGGCGTTGAATTGGAGGTTTTTCACCGAGTGTCTGTTTAGGAAAAGCTTATATTCGATATCATGTGATTTTCCAAAAGGATAGCAATGGTACAATTCAATTTTGGTGTTTTAGGATTGTGGCGTGGGTCTAACATAGCACCGATCTTGTGTGGTACGATGAAATACAATATCTTCCCAAACTGTCTGTTTTGGTCAAATGAGCAGTCGTTTCCTTGTTTTTTTCTAAGAGGATCGCAATGGTATGATCCTTTTGCCTTGTTCGGAGATTGATGAGTGGGCCCCAAGAAGTACTATTCACATTCAATGCTATGAGATGTATATTTTCCTCTATATCCCTGATATGGGTGAAGTAATAGTCAATATTATTCACTTTTTCGCAAGGATCATGACATCGTGATTCATTTGGATACTTGGGTCCATTTGAGGAGACGTGTCGGTGGAAATGATTTTTTTTCCCTTCAGACCAGTGTTGTGTGCTGAATATTTGTCTTCCCTTTTGGACCAGAGATTCCATTTACACTCATATTACATGGTAATTCCTAGGGGTACTTGTGTAGTAGTTTAGTACTCATGTTGGAGATGACATAGAGCCACTATTCATATGGATGACACATGCTTCGTGTACCTCACTACTAATATTTTATCGCTTGTATATCATTATTTTGGACTCGTGTTTTGGGATGCTAGTAGCCTAGACAGATTGTTTTTCTACACAGAAATTGATGGTCTGTCTATAGTGGATAAAGATATATGATGTAATATTTCATGGTTGTGATTCATATCTAGGAAATGTCTGATAATTTTACTAATCAGGCATGACATATTAGTGCTTTCTATGTGGCGCAATATAGAAAAGATGTCTAGTGTAGTTCCTCGATATATTTTGAGTGGAATCCCCCTACAGGGTAGGGTATGGGTCCTCAATGAACTACAGTGAAATCCCCCATCGACATTTGTGTGGGTCATCTACAACTATTCTAGAGTGTAATCCCCTATCTATGTGGGTATTGTTTCCCTACGACTACAAAGATAGTTGAATCCCTTATCATCATGGGTGTGGGTCCCCTAACAGCTACATCTGAGAGGAATCCCCCCTACGCACTAGGCTGAGTGTCTTTGATGAATAATAGTGTAATCCACATGACACATCGGTGTGTGGGTCGTCGGTGATTGATATTATAAAGGATTCCCTCAAACACCCTAGGTTTTGGATCCTCTACATTGGGTTAACATTTTTTAGATATGGATCATTGATGAGAGACTTTGATGTTACTTTGGACTCATAAGAAGAATGGATGATTTCCCCACCAATTTTCACCCTTGTGATGTGACCTAAAAATTTTTTGGGCAAAAAGGACATGCTCAAAGTGGATAATATAAAGGTGTGGTGATTTATTCCCTTCAAATTTCAAGTTCATGTTAGATGTGGCTGATGCTAGGAATCATTTTTAGTTACTAATAAAACCATTGGTGACTCTTTTCTTGTGATGAGATATGATATGGAGAACCCCATACTATTTGTTATGGGATTATTTGATAGAGAATATATATATATATATAATATTTAAGCAACCACTCTGTGGGTTTTGGTTACTCTCCTTCCTGGAGAGGCGAAAACATGGACGGTATGCCATAAGATTTATGTGTTTGGAATCTCATGGTTGGATGATTCTAATCTCCTACCATACACAACAAAGACTTGATGAGAAGTTCAACATCTCCTCATTTCTTGTTCCTTTTGTTTTCGATAAGTTTACTTTACTATCTTGTTGGGTTGATATGTACTCTTCTATTGTACCTTGTTTAATCTACTACACCCCAATTCAACACATATTTTTATTCTCCCTTGACCATTTATGTCACTCAATTGAATATTTTTATACTCACCCCTTCTTGAGATTTTCCTGCACCTGGTGTGCCCTTGACGATGATGGAAAGATTTTTCATGACATCATAGGAGATTTGGGATACGTGGTGCTTAGACCACATGTGGTGGTTATATCTTAGTATCCAGGATTGGGGATCTATAATCAATTTTACATTTCCACTTCACGTTGAGTTCTAGATCTTTTTTGGTCGGGTGTGTATTTTTTCATTTTTCCCATTCAGAATAATTTTATATACATATAATTATTAGAGGAGTATGCTTGTTAGTAGTTTATTTTTAGCAGTTTTGTTTCTTTTTTCCCCTTTCCAAATACACTCTTTCATTGAGTTGGTGGCATATGTGTGTACAAGTTCTTAGGAAATGGCCTCCAATGTTTTTTTGTTCCATTAGTGCTTATCGCAACCCATGGCCTATGTTGGTGGGATTGGGGTAGTTATGGCTCGATCCCCAACATGGTTTTGGGTCATGAGAAATTGTTATCAAAGGCGTTGCATCCCTTGGATCGTTAATCATATGTTTCCCTAATAAGTTTTTGGATGGGTTTAGGGAGACAATGTTGATGTGTCTAAAGAGTATCTATCAAGCTAGTGAGTCCAGTGATGGTGTTGCAACTGACAGAGCCATTCACCATGACCCTAATTACCCATTAGTTGACTCGACATGCTAATACCTTTTTTGTAGTGAATATGGTTAAATGCATCATATAGGATTGAGTTGTTGACTATCCTTCTTCAGTCAAATCTCCTCATATTTTTGGTATATATATATATAGGCTTATCAGATCTTGTACTCCTTGATTACATTCATGAAGCCTCTTAGATGACAGTTATCTAGGATACTAGATTTGGTTCAAGATGGTGATTATATGAGAGATGATGCCTCAGTTATGGATCCATCATATGATCCCACTTCCTCTAGTATTTCAGGTAACATCACCTCCACCTGTTGAGCACTAGTTTGTCCCAATAGACCATGCTGGGTATGCACGCCAGATGAGCGCACACTGTGAGTTCCAGCATAAGAGACTACTGAGGTTCCGTGGTGAGGTAGATATCCTCATAGAGTAGAGGATTGAGTAGGGTTAGTGGTCCAACTCTTCATGTTTGTTTGGAAATAAAAAAATAATATGGTGGATTTGGCAGCCAGTATTTTCCATGGAGCACATGGACACTGGTGGAGTCTGGTGACTAAAAAGCACAATGAGTTGGTACTCTTTTGGGATGACTTACAGAAGTTGTTCCTTGATGAGTGTTACCCACCGTTCTTATGCATCACTCAATTTTAGATGTTTTTGGATCTTCAATATAGAGGGATGAAAATGGAAGATTACAGACTTGGTTCTCCATCCATACTCAATACTCTTTTTATGTTGTCCATGTAAGAATCTTCTCAACATTGATTATTGAGTAGGGTCTCTGTAGAGATATCTATACCAACATAGTTCCCTTGTTCCTTTTTTCCTTCTCCAGGGTGTTTGAGTGTGTACTAGATACATAGAGTTTTCTATTAGTGAGATTCTAATTTTCCATTTTTGGATGTTTTTGTGATAGATTTAATATGTTTTTCACAATTAGTAGTTGCTAGTTATATGGGCCTCAACATAAGAGGCCTTACCATGTATAGACTCATGCACGTTGTACGTCATATAATAGAGTTCCAAGAAATCCTAATTAGGTCCAATACTATGCCTGTGATGGTTGAGGTCACATGGCATGGGGCTTCCTGATGATACATGTTAATCTTCCCAGGTAGATAGTTGGTGAACCGCATCATCATACACAGTTTCATGATTAGGGATCTCCAAGGTAGGGATAGGCTAGTCATCAAGGAGGTGGCTCTAACAAAAGACCATGATAAATTATGGTTAGTGGATGATGTTATAAGGTCCATCTACCACCATTGAGCATCCCACATTGGGCTCGGGGGAGTTGGGGACTGGGGCCACAACCAGCTGCATGTTATGGAATACTTGGATCTTACAGCATGTGAGATAATTAGTGGTACACTTGGTGTCTTTTATACCTTTTTGCAGTACACAATTTTTCACACATTGTAAGGTACACTTTTCTCCCTAAATCATGATTGATGTGTTATATAGGTAACGGGGGGAACCAGTGTAACTTTTTTTCAATGTTTTATAACATATATTTGAATGAATTCCGAAGATGGATCCTTCCCTCAGCTAGATGCATTTTTTGATGGGTGAAAAAACATGAGGGAGTGTTAGTGCCACCAAAAACAGATTGCATAGAGGTTTGGTGGATGAATCCCTTTAACATTTGTTTTCATGGGAGATTAGTGCATTAGGGTTTCAGAGTACATCCTATATTTTCTAGTAGATATTTTCTTCTTGTGCTCCTCTTTCTACAAATACCATGAGTGGGTGTGAAAGATTGTCTGGGTTGGGTCTACTCTCCTTCCATTGTAGGATAATACACATGGGGTATGGCACAAGATTTATGTATCTATCCTCTTCTAGTTAGGTGAGTTTAATCTCCTTCCATATTTGATTGTAGCTTGTATTCTCAATTTAAAGTCTTAAAATTTTTGTTATCAAGTACAGGTCAAGGTGATATTGACCCCGTGACTAGAACTACGTGGACCACTATGTGGTGCTGGTAGTGGTAGTATGTTCCCCATGAATTTGGTGATATTGTTTTCTGGGAGAGATATTTAAGGTTAATTAACTCTACTAGAGTCTCAGGTGTGTCTTCGCCAGGGAGACTTGAGCATGAGGTGATGATGATAGTCTAACATACTGTAAGACAATGACATTGATAATGTTTATACTCCAGGAAACATCGATGTTTTAGTGGATTCCCCAAGAAATAACTCTAATGGTTTCCTTATGTGGGATATTTTGGAGTATTAAGATTCTAGATAGATTTCCCTAGTGGTGCAGGAGGGTACACTTTTTCTTTAGTCGATGGGGTTGACCCCTTCACTTATTGAGCGAGTGATAGATTCCCAAATGTGAAACACCAACTAAGATATCATTCATGACTCAAATATCCACAAGTGATAGACACGATGGATATTCGGAATGAGGGGATCCCAACATCTCATTTTGTGGAAACCAATGGTACCAGTTGTGGTACGAGAGGAATTGATGTCAGAGTTCCACCTCTCCATTAGTTGTTCATACCATTGTGTGAAAATGTAAAAGGATATTTAGTGGATGTTTTGGTGGACCGGTATGAGATGAAGCATAGCATTGGTAAACCTACGAGGACTCACCTCTCAGTAGGTGAAGGCTGAGTACAGAGGTTCAGCAGGTTGTTAATTCCACTTGAAATCGCAGAGTAAAAATGGGATGGCATTCCCATGAACTCTGTCATAGGGATTTTGTACATAGTAATGGTCCATGACACCATCTGGGTTATAGTAGACCAAATAATGAAGCTTATACATTCATTTTATCAGGGAGAAGATCTTGGTAGAGGTTCTGGGATAACTATATGTCTGAGAGATCATCCGCCTTCATTGGGTACCCAGGACATTAGTGTCCAAATTTGATAGGAGGTTTATGATATGATTGTGGAGAGGAATTCAGGAGGTAATTGTGACCGAGATGTGGAGGAGTAATGGATTTCCTCCCCAGACTGATGAGTAGATAATGATATCTACGTGTCAAAGGAAATGATAAGGGCTAGCGTGTTGGTTTTCGGCCAAGGATGTGTGTTATCCCTATTATTCTATGTACATTTTTGAGATCATGAAAAGGGTTGGTGAGGTTACATACCACATTTCACTACCCCCATAGCTAGAGAAGGTTCACTATGTTTTTATGTATTACAGCTGAGGAGATACATCCAAGATCCTATTAATTTCATTGACAAGAGAAGAAATTAGAATTAGAAACCATCCCTTTGGTTCACATCTAGTTCACACATGGAAACAGGCTAGTTCTCTTGGGAGTGGGAGTGCCAGGTGGGAGCTCAGTAACCTGAGATGTTTTCCCTAGTCCTTCTTCTCGGGGATGAAAATTATAATGGAGGGAATGATTTAAAGGCCTTGTTTTTTTGCTTGTAGGACATTGGAATATTTTTACAAATATTAACTTACCTAAGTGTTGAAATAACATGTGAATCTAGAGTTTGTGTTCCTAGAATAAATTATTTAAAAATATTTAGTATATTTATACCATGAACACATTGAATATATGATATCTCCCCCAATGGTTTCTCATATCGGGAAACCAAGGCCACATTTGAGTCAGGAGCGTTTCATTTACCCTAGGTGGGGAATGAATTTTTTGGAAACATGCTTCCTGTGGAAAACATTATCATGGGAATTTTTTTAAATAAATTAATTAAAATAATTAAATTATTGTGGAAATCAGATCAAATAACATTTATATAGAGATTAAGATTTGAAATCATAGAGAACTGTTGAGTTTGTAGTTTGTTTTTTCCCTAGGGGTGACCTCAATTTAAAGGGTGAGGGTGGTTCAGATCCCACGACTACTGATAGTTACCTATAAATATGAGCTTAAGTAAATGAACATAGGTTTAGTTCATTTCTAATCAGGCATGGGTGAACGACCACTCTCCCTTTAGATGTATATTCAACATTAGTTATTCATAAGATCATGATAAAAACATCAAGCATTGGAAGATTAGATCACAACAAACACAATAGTGGAACCAAAAATCAAGGTAAGATATATTTTTTTTATTATGTAGCTCTCGATTGATGATTTTGTTTAATTTTCATCATTTGATCAAATTCACTATATTAAAAGATTTTATCAATTTCCAAACTAACAAAAACCATCACATGATTGAATTTTTAATTTCCTGTTCTTCATGTACTTTGTGTTCTTCATCCTACTACTTCTTTATCCATAAATTTATTGACAAAACGTAGATCAGAGAATTTTTCTATGAAGCCATCAACCCGATGAGTCCCAATTTATGCTCAGAATCGACTTTCGGGCACTGGAAAAGGTGCATCTAGAAGTGGATGATATTCCAACATTTCATCATGTCAAAATGATGATGATTCTTTTAGAGGAGCACAAAGAAGTGTAGATAGGGATATGAGTAACCTAGTTCCAGTCTCAGATAAATGTTTTGATCATCGTAGTGACCATGATGGTCCGTGTAATGTTTTATGGTGATGTGGAACTGAAAATGTGACAATGCAGCTGAAACTAGAAGTGTAGTGGTGGATGAATGGCGGTGCGACGGTGGAAACAGGTTGGCGTAGCCGATGCCAAGAAGCTGGGATGGTGGCTTCCGGCTGCGGGAACCCCCCCACCCCAACCCGCACTTTTTTCAAAAACCAAAAAAAATGAAATAAAATTATATATAATAATAATAAATATTATTATTATTATTATTGATGCTTTTAAATGCCTATAATTTCTATGTGCAGTGTCCAATTCATGTGTTGTCACATGTAATGAGAACCTGAAATTGATGCGGTCTTTCTAAGAAACATGTTCTGTACCCTTTCCCTGACCCATGGAGTGGGTCAACAAAGATTCCTAAAAAGTAATATTATTAATTCATCAGACATTGATTTGAGGGTAACTGTTACATGGGAAATCTGATTCACAATTTTTTCTGTGGAAATGTGACCCTTTATTTGAGGAATACCTTTTGAACCTATATTTGAAATTTAATTCTATGTTCAAAGATCATTGGCTTGAAGTGTCATATTATATATTAATAATATAATTACTATTACTCTAGGAAACATTCATCAGATTTACCTCATCCATAAAAACTCATCTTCACGTTCCATCTGAGGCGTTTTCACCTTGTAGTTGATGTGGACTTTTGAAGACTAGTATAGGTTGTTGAGACTGAGATGATGGTGTGGTCCCCATTAGGCCTATTATGGGCTTTGGATGTAACACCCCAAGCTTCTACGGTACGCTTCTCTTTGAATAATGTGATAGCGTGTGTTGTACGCAACACCGAGTTCTAACACACCATAACTAATCAAACTAGCCGTTATGAATAGTAATACCTACTTTTTGAAATCATATATATTCTATATTTCAAAATGGACTTCATTTTTGGATTCGGAATATCGAAATTATCCTAGGGTGAAATTTTGGTACTTTTCGGATAACTTTTATATTTTGATGAATAGTGAAAATTACTAAATTTTTATTAAAAACAACTTTTTTAATCAAAATAATTAATAGTGATAAATTATGAATTTGAGTGGTTTTAAAGTATATTTAGAATATATTTTTACCATTTAATATAATGTTGGTCATTGGACATAATTTTACAATTAAACCGAACATAAACAAGTGTCAATCTTTTGATAGTTATTATCTCTTAAAAACACGCTTTTTGTTTTGACAGCGGGAATTAATTTTAAATTAATTTCTGCCACTTCTGTATTTTGAATTTAGAAAAATGGATTCCATATTTGGAACCAGGATGTTCAAATTGTGTAAATAGGTAACTTTTATTTTTAGACATTTTGAATAATTACTGCAGTAAATATTTTATTTACCATGGTTAAAGGGTAAATCCGATAAATAAGGGTTAAAAAAATAATATTATAATAATACTAAATTACCCTAAAACGTGTCTTAACCCTATTGGTTGATACATGGTCGACCATGTGCATCTTTGGGTCTGTTTTGGGACCCCATGGATCCACTTGTAAGTGATAATGACACATTATATTAATAAAGTTAAAATAAAAATAAAAATGGCATAAGCTTACATCTTTTAGAAGAACAATTTTTACATAGGGTTATACATGTTGGTTTTTCGATTATAAATATTCATTAGAAATATAAAAAGATTTCCTACATAATGATGTTTTATTTATAATTTTTAGACATTAAATAATTTATTTTATTTATGAAACAATGATGATGCAGTAATTACGAAAATAGTAAACAATTAACATAATTGATATTATAAATACCCAAATAAATATAATATGAAACTTTTAATGAATTACACTAATTTTCTAGGATAATATGATATATTAGGATTGATTTAATTGACTTTGTTCGAATTAATCAATCTGTTATGAGTTTCACAAAAATCAACTATTGAATAGTGTCAAAATTGACATAAAAGAGTTCTTAAAACAAATATTATATTATTAATTGATATTAAATTCCTAAAAATCTAAGGTTCGGCCAAGAGACTTATATTATGATAGGTTAATCATTAATGGACCACTTGGGGGTCGCTTGGATGTATATAGTAAGTTTATTAACCATATTATATAAAAATACAAAGAGACATTGTAAAAGTGAAACTAATTAACTTAGAGTTAATACTTAAAGATAAGGTTAATATAAGTACCCAAACCTGTCTAAATTCTATTGGATGAGTTGTTTTCGACCTATCCCCACCTCATCCTTTGAATAGTCAACTTTGGAGCCTTTGGAAACCGAATATGAATTTATTATAAATTAATATTTCTAGCTTTTCCAAAAGTGCCCCTCACCCCTCTTATAAAAGGGCACTCCTCCTTCTCTTTTCCTCACACCTCTCAAGCCACTTGGCTCGTCCAAACTCTGCCCAACTAAGCTCCCCACATCCCTCTCCTCCTCCTTGAAGCTTCCCCTTAGGCAGAAAGCATTTCAAGAAGTCCTTTGGTTCCAACCAAAGTGAGTTACCTAGATTAAAGGTAACGATTTCTCTTAAATTATTTTCATTTATTTTGCTTCTCCAACCCCCAAAATCTTTTTATTTACTTTCTTTTGTAACAACACCAGTATCCACAATATACTAGGATGTTGTTATAAGAATGATTCAAACTACACATACACACAAATCCATCTAATGGATGATGAACATAATGTTTCTGTGGATGGCAAACTAACGCCTCACGAAACGATGATTGTTCAAATACATCTTACCACCTCTCATGGTGGCCATTATGATGGCACTGTAATTAAATATGATATTAATGATATATATTTTATATATAAGATTCTGTAATTCCGTTTTATTTCATACCATTATTCGTTTCATGTTGTATATACATACGATAATTTCATTTGAGGAAGTGCGGACTACCGCCCCCTTAAAATGATATGACTCGTTCATACCACACATGGAACGTATAAAGGATGGTGTTAATGAACTTAAGTAACATATATAAAATATTATATTATACTGGAATAGTAATATACCTATGTATCATTTGGATTTGATTCTTTTAAAATAAAATGGAAGTAGCGTTCGTGCGTACGTACAGACTACCGTCTCCACGAACGCGATAAGATTCATTCTCCATCATATCCATTCAAGTATTATTCTCATTTTAGGGTTAAAAATAATGTTAATATCATTCTGATTATGAATAAGATATAATCTATCCATTACAAACATGTCTTACGTAACCTAACATTTAAGAAGAACGAATCGATTATCACCCGAAACGACGATAATACTAAGATATTATTAATAAAGCAATGTTAAAAGATCATATATGATATCATATTAATGTATATGATTCTTGTATAATTTAATAACAATTATTTCACCATTATACAGGAGGTTAACCTACCCCAACAAAGGAAAAGTACAAGGTAAGGGTTATTTCACAATCTCTTCATTATCCGAGGTTGTATTATACGTAATAATCTACTGGGATCTCTTTATCATCCACATCCATGTTTCTTCGAAATGTGTTTCAAAACATTTTTACTATTTACAAGAATATGGGTTAAAGTCATTTATACCCTTGTTTGACTTTTTATAAGAGGTTTATAAAGGAATCTTTCCGTCGTTTTCAAAACAAGGTCCTTTTTAACCTTTTCGACAGAATTGAGGTAAGAATGTTTTTTTTAACTTATACGGCGGGTGCGGTTATTTTCCGCCGTTATAAAATCGTCGAAGCTTTCCATACAAGCTTATAAGAATATTTTCAAAGAAAATGTTTTATTTTATATGGATCTTAAATGATTTCAAAATAAAAGGAGATACTTCTTTAAAAAGAATTTTGATTTCATCTATGTCAACATCCTTTGATGGATTTTAAGATTATTTGAAGTTGATTTATTATGATACAAAACTTCTATATTGTATTGAAGGTTTTGTGATATGTTTGACTGTGGATGTGCTATTTTTATACCATTCATAGTTTATGGTGAAATTATTGACATATCGTATGCTAGTTTAATACGAATTTTTATGTTATGTTTAAACCTTTTCATATGGGAATGCATTGGACTTAATAAGTGACGGGTGGAGCCCGCTATAGCTCCTCGATGCATCGGTAGGTCTCATGAGACAAACTAGTGTCTTGGCACAAGGCCTTGACAAAATCTTATTTGTAGTCTTGGCACGAGGCCTTGGCTATGTGGTTATGATAGTCTGGCATTCTGCATTCCAACATTATGAAAGCGGTTATTGATTTTTGCATGTGATTATTCGATTAGTAGAATATCCATGTGAATAAGTAAATGGCATTATTTCATTTTACTTTTGCCATACTATGTTGAAGTTCAAGTTTAAAAGGCTTTTGTTTTAGTAATGCATTGCCTTAAATGTTATTTCTTATTTATGAAAGTTTCCGCTATATTGTTATCCTTACTGGGCATTTGAGCTCACCCCTTTTCTATGTTTTATTTTTCCCAGGATGTGAAGAAGTAAGTTATGAATGACCTGCAGGGATTTTATGAGGGGTTAATAGTGTGGATTGTGGAAACATTATGTTGTTGTATTAGTTTTTCATTTTATGATGTAATGTAAAACTTATGAATATATCTAGTGTTTCCAAGGCTACTAAACCAATCGGTCTTTCGAGATTTGATCTTTCTTGTGATCATGCCAATGTTATGTAAGTAATGCACCGACTCTGGGTAGCTGGGGTCGGGGCGTTACAGTTGGTATCAGAGGAAGTTTAGTAAAAACCTTGGAAACTAGATTTAGATAAACTCTGATTAGAGCACGTATACCTAAGATGAACTTTGAGGGTTAGTATAGAAGAACTTCCTAGAATTTTGGTATTGTAGAGATTTTGTGAGTTTTCCGAGCAATACATCCCTGTCTGGATATGAGCAGGTAGAGGCGGCTCTGGCACAGATGTACCTAGGGGTAAAACCCGAAAACACCGCTTTGAGCTAGACTCGAACGGGAACTGGTGCACGACAACGGGCCTTGCTGCACTCTTGGTTACGACACTCCCGGGGGATATGCTTAGGATAACTCTCATTATCTTTACAAATCATTATGAAGGGTCTATGAGTATATACTTCCTCAAAGAAAACATTTTTATGATTATGGATTATATCCATAAATAGTTCATTTTATGTTAAGTGTTTTATAAGTATGGGATTATGTATTTTGATTCATAAACTGATCTAGTTTATGCCATTGTTTAGAAATGGCGCCTAGTGGAAGAAATGGAAACCGTATCAATGCACGCACTCCATGTAGGGATTGCCCTCCTGCTCAAGATAATTATAGTGGGGCTGGTGATGCAACTGGTGCCGATCAGCTAATCACCATACTGGGACAACTTACTCAGGTTATGAATAATAACCTTACCTGTATGGAGCACCCTGATCCGCAGCGTGGAGGATCAATGTTAGATCGATTCATGAGGCAACAACCACCAACTTTCAACGGGAATACAAATCCATTAGTAGCTGAGCAATGGATATTTTCCCTAGAGAAAATATTTCAGGCTTTGGGGAGCAGTGAAAGGGAAAAAGTTGTCATGGCATTTTACCGCCTCACTGGAGATGCTGATCAATGGTGGTCATTAATTCAAAACATGAAGGAAGATGATGAAGTATAAAATATGGAATGGAGGGAGTTCAAAGATCTGTTTTTAGAAAAATACTTCCCTCGCGACCATCGAGCGGATATGGAAAGGCAATTTCTAAGTCTGAGACAAAAGGAGGATGATAATGTCACAAAGTATGAGGCTAACTTTACAAGGTTAGCGAGGTATGCTGGAGATTATATACGCAACCCAAGAAGTAAGATTGATCGTTTCTTTGATGGGTTAAAACCATTTCTCCGTCGAGCATTAGTCTCACAATCCTTTTCATCGTACGAAGACATTGTCTCATGTGCTATCAAGACCGAAAAGGAATTCTCTAAGTCTTATGACTTTAAAGCAAAGCAAGAGAAGAAGAGACCTGCTGATCAATCTGGGAATGGAAATAAGGGGAAGAAAGGAAAGGTTGAATATCCATCATGTGGTAAATGTGGGAAGAAACACCCCGGTACTTGCTTGAAGGGAATGGGAGTCTGTTACAAGTGTGGTGAAAAAGGCCACCAAGCTCATGATTGCAAGGGGAAGAAGGAAGCTACCAACGTTCAGTGCTACAATTGCAGGGAGATGGGGAATTATGCAAATGCATGCCCTAAGCATCAGGAGAACTTACCTCAGAAAAAGCTAAGGGATCAAGGCCAGGCTTATGCTATCACTACTGCTGAGGTAGAAGCTCCGAAAGACGTGGTGACAGGTAATTTAATGGTTTCCTCAAGTTTAGAAAATGCATTATTTGATTCTGGATCATCGCATTGTTTCATATCCTCCCAGTTTGCTAAGAAAATTAGATATTTCCAATTTGATTTAATAAGGGAGTTGTCAGTTAAAACTCCTAAGGGAAGTATCATTGCAACAAAGTTTTGTGAATCAGTCCCCATTAGAGCACATAAATTTTCTTTATCTGCTGATCTCATCGTCATACCTATGATTGAGTTTGATATAATCCTCGGTATGGACTGGCTTTCAGACTATGATGCGAAGATTTATTGTAAGAAGAAAGAGGTTACGTTTCTTGATAATAATGATAAGGAACACCTTATCTTTAGAGCGGAATCATCACCACCTAATTCTTATTTAGATCCACCCCCAGTAGCTCAACTAAATTCCATTATTGGGGAGGAAGAGAATGAAATAACTGTCGGTGAGGAAAGTAATGTTCAAATAGAGGATGTACCTGTTGTGAAAGAATTTGTAGATATATTTCCGGAAGATTTACCTGGACATCCTCCAGAACGAGAAGTTGAGTTTTCCATTGATTTGATTCCTGGATCAAGGCCTATATCGAAGACCCCTTATAGAATGGCCACTGTAGAGTTAGTCGAACTAAAGAAACAACTAGAGGAATTGAGTAATAAGGGATTTATTCGCCCTAGTGTTTCTCCATGGGGAGCCCCTGTTCTTTTTGTTAAAAAGAAAGATGGATCTATGAGGTTATGTATCGACTACAGGGCGATCAATGCTATAACGATAAAGAACAAGTATCCCCTACCTCGTATTGATGATTTATTTGACCAACTGCATGGAGCTCAATACTTTTCAAAGATTGACCTTCGATCTGGATATCATCAGTTGTGTGTAAAGAAGGAAGACATTCCGAAGACAGCATTTCGAACCAGGTACGGGCATTACGAGTTTACTGTAATGCCGTTTGGATTGACTAATGCACCCTCTGTATTCATGGATCTGATGAATAGAGTTTTCAAGGAGTATCTCAATGAATTTGTGGTGGTATTTATTGATGATATCTTGGTATACTCCAAAACCTACGAAGATCATGAAAATCACTTGCCCATTATCTTGAAGACTCTGAGGAGGCATGAATTATATGGAAAGTTTAGCAAGTGTGAATTCTGGCTTCAGGAGATTTCTTTTCTTGGCCATATTGTCTCTAAATATGGAATATCTGTTGATCCTTCTAAGACCAAAGCAATCCAAGAATGGCCAGCACCTACGAGTATAACTGAGGTACGTAGTTTTATTGGCTTGGCAGGTTATTATCGACGTTTCGTCCAGAATTTTGCCCGATTGGCTAACCCATTATCGAAGCTCACACGTAAAGGGGTTAAATTTGTTTGGACAAAAGAGTGTGAAGAATGTTTCGAAGAACTGAAGAGAATATTAGTCAATGCTCCTATATTGACTCTACCATCGGGGAATGATGGGTTCGTTATTTATAGTGATGCGTCAAAGAAAGGACTTGGTTGTGTCCTTATGCAGAATGATAGAGTTATTGCCTATGCATCACGACAGTTGAAAATTCATGAACAAAACTATCCTACTCATGATCTTGAGTTAGCAGCTGTGATCTTTGCTTTGAAGATATGGAGGCACTACCTCTATGGTGAAAAATGTGAGATTTATACTGATCACAAGAGTTTGAAGTATATTTTCTCACAAAAAGAACTCAACATGAGGCAAAGGAGATGGCTTGAATTACTCAAGGATTAGGATTGTACGATACACTACCACCCGGGGAAGGCAAACAAGGTGGCAGATGCTTTGAGTAGAAAAGACCATGGAGTTTTGAACAATATGAGAATTGAAAGGGATCCAATTTTAATGGATCTAGAGAAGATGGACATGGGAATAACCAGGGAAGGTGAAACATCAATGCTTTTTCAAATGGTTGCCAAACCATCTTTACTAGAAAGGATTAAGAGTTCCCAGACCGATGATGAAGAATTTCATAAGAAGATTAATGCTGTGAATGATGGGAGATTGAGAGACTTTGTGTATGAAGATGGAATTTTGAAATTCGGGAAGAGACTTTGTGTTCCCAATATACCTGATCTAAAAAGGGAATTGCTGGATGACTCTCATAGTTCCAATTTCTCTATACACCCTGGGAGCACCAAAATGTATAGAGATTTGAAGGAACATTTTTGGTGGGACAACATGAAGAGGGAGATTGCTGATTTTGTGTCAAGATGTATGGTTTGTCAACAAGTGAAAGCTGGAAGGCAACAGCCTGGAGGAGTCATGCAACCTCTTCCCATACCGGAGTGGAAATGGGACAATGTTACGATGGACTTTGTCATGGGGCTACCAAAGACTCCTAGAAGGAACGATGCAATATGGGTTATTGTTGATCGTCTTACCAAGTCAGCACATTTTCTTGCTATAAGAGAAGATCTACCCCTGGAACGTCTAGCAAGACTATACATTAATGAAGTTGTGAGACTTCATGGAGTTCCCCTATCGATTGTTTCTGATCGTGATCCCCGTTTTACTTCAAGATTTTGGAAAAGTCTTCAGAAATCCCTGGATACTGAACTTCATTTGAGCACTGCTTACCACCCTCAGACAGACGGACAATCAGAACGGACTATTCAAACCTTATAAGACATGTTGAGATCTTGCTCACTTGACTTTCAAGGTATGTAGGATCAATATTTACCTCTGGTAGAATTTTCCTATAACAATAGCTTCCATTCAAGTATTCAGATGGCACCATATGAAGCGTTATACGGAAAGAGATGTCGTACACCAACCTGTTGGGATGACATTGGTGAAAGAAAACTTGTAGGCCCAGAACTGGTGGAGGAAACGGTGGAAAAGGCGAAGGTAATCCAAAATCACATCAAAGCAGCTCAAAGTAGGCAGAAGAGCTATGCCGATAATCGAAGGAAGGATTTGGAATTTCAAGTCGGTGATCATGTTTTCCTAAAGGTATCTCCGTGGAAGGGAGTCATACGTTTTGGTAAGAAAGGTAAATTGAGTCCCAGGTACATCGGACCTTTCGAAATTCTAGAACGAATTGGGGCTGTAGCTTTCCGATTGGCAATGCCGCCAAGTCTCTCCAAAGTTCACGATGTGTTCCACGTATCTCTGTTGAGAAAATACATGCCTGACCCAACGCATGTACTCACCTATGAGGAACTAGAACTGGAACCCGATCTGTCTTATTGTGAAGAGCCTGTCAGGATTCTTGATACAAGAGAACAAGTGCTGAGAAACCGGACGACGCGTCTGGTAAAAGTTTTGTGGAGAAATCATAAGATGGAAGAGGCAACGTGGGAACCCGAGGAACTTATGATGAAGAACCACCCGAGTCTTCTTATACAGTAATACCCTAGAAATTGCGAGGATGCAATTATTTGAAGGAGGGGAGAATGTAACACCCCAAGCTTCTACGGTACGCTTCTCTTTGAATAATGTGATAGCGTGTGATGTACGCAACACCGAGTTCTAACACACCATAACTAATCAAACTAGCCGTTATGAATAGTAATACCTACTTTTTGAAATCATATATATTCTATATTTCAAAATGAACTTCATTTTTGGATTCGGAATATCGAAATTATCCTAGGGTGAAATTTTGGTACTTTTCGGATAACTTTTATATTTTGATGAATAGTGAAAATTACTAAATTTTAATTAAAAACAACTTTTTTAATCAAAATAATTAATAGTGATAAATTATGAATTTGAGTGGTTTTAAAGTATATTTAGAATATATTTTTACCATTTAATATAATGTTGGTCATTGGACATAATTTTACAATTAAACCGAACATAAACAAGTGTCAATCTTTTGATAGTTATTATCTCTTAAAAACACGCTTTTTGTTTTGACAGTGGGAATTAATTTTAAATTAATTTCTGCCACTTCTGTGTTTTGAATTTAGAAAAATGGATTCCATATTTGGAATCAGGATGTTCAAATTGTGTAAATAGGTAACTTTTATTTTTAGACATTTTGAATAATTATTGCGGTAAATATTTTATTTACCATGGTTAAAGGGTAAATCCGGTAAATAAGGGTTAAAAAAATAATATTATAATAATACTAAATTACCCTAAAACGTGTCTTAACCCTATTGGTTGATACATGGTCGACCATGGGCATCTTTGGGTTTGTTTTGGGACCCCATGGATCCACTTGTAAGTGATAATGACACATTATATTAATAAAGTTAAAATAAAAATAAAAATGGCATAAGCTTACATCTTTTAGAAGAACAATTTTTACATAGTGTTATACATGTTGGTTTTTCGATTATAAATATTCATTATAAAGCTAAAACGATTTCCTACATAATGATGTTTTATTTATAATTTTTAGACATTAAAGAATTAATTTAATTTATGACACAATGATGATGTAGTAATTACTAAAATAGTAAAAAATTAACATAATTGATATTATAAATACCCAAATAAATATAATATGAAACTTTTAATGAATTACACTAATTTTCTAGGATAATATGATATATTAGGATTGATTTAATTGACTTTTTTCGAAGTAATCAATCTGTTATGAGTTTCACAAAAATCAACTATTGAATAGTGTCAAAATTGACATAAAAGAGTTCTTAAAACAAATATTATATTATTAATTGATATTAAATTCCTAAAAATCTAAGGTTCGGCCAAGAGACTTATATTATGATAGTTTAATCATTAATGGACCACTTGGGGGTCTCTTGGATGTATATAGTAAGTTTATTAACCATATTATATAAAAATACAAAGAGACATTGTAAAAGTGAAACTAATTAACTTAGAGTTAATACTTAAAGATAAGGTTAATATAAGTACCCAAACCTGTATAAATTCTATTGGATGAGTTGTTTTCGACCTATCCCCACCTCATCCTTTGAATAGTCAACTTTGGAGCCTTTGGAAACCGAATATGAATTTATTATAAATTAATATTTCTAGCTTTTCCAAAAGTGCCCCACACCCCTCTTATAAAAGGGCACTCCTCATTCTCTTTTCCTCACACCTCTCAAGCCACTTGGCTCGTCCAAACTCTGCCCAACTAAGCTCCCCACATCCCTCTCCTCCTCCTTGAAGCTTCCCCTTAGGCAGAAAGCATTTCAAGAAGTCCTTTGGTTCCAACCAAAGTGAGTTACCTAGATTAAAGGTAACGATTTCTCTTAAATTATTTTCATTTATTTTGCTTCTCCAACCCCCAAACTCTTTTTATTTCCTTTCTTTTGTAACAACACCAGTATCCACAATATACTAGGATGTTGTTATAAGAAGGATTCAAACTACACATACACACAACTCCATCTAATGGATGATGAACATAATGTTTCTGTGAATGGCAAACTAACGCCTCACGAAACGATGATTGTTCAAATACATCTTACCACCTCTCATGGTGGCCATTATGATGGCACTGTAATTAAATATGATATTAATGATATATATTTTATATATAAGCTTCTGTAATTCCATTTTATTTCATACCATTATTCGTTTCATGTTGTATATACATACGATAATTTCATTTGAGGAAGTGCGGACTACCGCCCCCTTAAAATGATATGACTCGTTCATACCACACATGGAACGTATAAAGGATGGTGTTAATGAACTTAAGTAACATATATAAAATATTATATTATACTGGAATAGTAATATACCTATGTATCATTTGGATTTGATTCTTTTAAAATAAAATGGAAGTAGCGTTCGTGCGTACGTACGGACTACCGTCTCCACGAACGCGATAAGATTCATTCTCCATCATATCCATTCAAGTATTATTCTCATTTTAGGGTTAAAAATAATGTTAATATCATTCTGATTATGAATAAGATATAATCTATCCATTACAAACATGTCTTACGTAACCTAACATTTAAGAAGAACGAATCGATTATCACCCGAAACGACGATAATACTAAGATATTATTAATAAAGCAATGTTAAAAGATCATATATGATATCATATTAATGTATATGATTCTTGTATAATTTAATAACAATTATTTCACCATTATACAGGAGGTTAACCTACCCCAACAAAGGAAAAGTACAAGGTAAGGGTTATTTCACAATCTCTTCATTATCCGAGGTTGTATTATACGTAATAATCTACTGGGATCTCTTTATCATCCACATCCATGTTTCTTCGAAATGTAATTGAAAACATTTTTACTATTTACAAGAATATGGGTTAAAGTCATTTATACCCTTTTTTGACTTTTTATAAGAGGTTTATAAAGGAATCTTTCCGTCGTTTTCAAAACAAGGTCCTTTTTAACCTTTTCGACAGAATTGAGGTAAGAATGTTTTTTTTAACTTATACGGCGGGTGCGGTTATTTTCCGCCGTTATAAAATCGTCGAAGCTTTACATACAATCTTATAAGAATATTTTCAAAGAAAATGTTTTATTTTATATGGATCTTAAATGATTTCAAAATAAAAGGAGATACTTCTTTAAAAAGAAATTTGATTTCATCTATGTCAACATCCTTTGATGGATTTTAAGATTATTTGAAGTTGATTTATTATGATACAAAACTTCTATATTGTATTGAAGGTTTTGTGATATGTTTGACTGTGGATGTGCTATTTTTATACCATTCATAGTTTATGGTGAAATTATTGACATATCGTATGCTAGTTTAATACGAATGTTTATGTTATGTTTAAACCTTTTCATATGGGAATGCATTGGACTTAATAAGTGACGGGTGGAGCCCGCTATAGCTCCTCGATGCATCGGTAGGTCTCATGAGACAAACTAGTGTCTTGGCACAAGGCCTTGACAAAATCTTATTTGTAGTCTTGGCACGAGGCCTTGGCTATGTGGTTATGATAGTCTGGCATTATGCATTCCAACATTATGAAAGCGGTTATTGATTTTTGCATGTGATTATTCGATTAGTAGAATATCCATGTGAATAAGTAAATGGCATTATTTCATTTTACTTTTGCCGTACTATGTTGAAGTTCAAGTTTAAAAGGCTTTTGTTTTAGTAATGCATTGCCTTAAATGTTTATTCTTATTTATGAAAGTTTCCGCTATATTGTTATCCTTACTGGGCATTTGAGCTCACCCCTTTTCTATGTTTTATTTTTCCCAGGATGTGAAGAAGTAAGTTATGAATGACCTGCAGGGATTTTATGAGGGGTTAATAGTGTGGATTGTGGAAACATTATGTTGTTGTATTAGTTTTTCATTTTATGATGTAATGTAAAACTTATGAATATATCTAGTGTTTCCAAGGCTACTAAACCAATCGGTCTTTCGAGATTTGATCTTTCTTGTGATCATGCCAATGTTATGTAAGTAATGCACTGACTCTGGGTAGCTGGGGTCGGGGCGTTACATTGGAAGTGAATTGGAGATTTTTCTCGAGGTGTCTATTTAGGAAAAGTGAATAGTCTATGTTGTGGGGATTTTTCGAGAGGATCGAAATACTGAGATCCATTTGAGGTGTTCTGCAATCATGGTGTGGGTCCCATATAGCACCACTCTTGTGTGGTATTCTAAAATACAACTTCTTTATTAGTTGTCCATTTGGGACAAATGAGTTGTCGTTCTTGTGTTTTTTTTAAGATAATCACAATGGTGCTATCCATTGTGCTTATTTCAGGATCAAGGTGTAGTCCCAATGAAGAAATATTCACATGAAATGCTAGAACATGCATATTTTCTACTGAATGTCATATATGGGAAAATGAATAGTCAATCACGTGAACTTTTTCACAAGGATCACAACAGAATGTTTCTTTTGGTTACCCAGGTCCATTTGAAGAGGCATGTCGGTGGAATTGATGTTATTTCACTTTGGACCAATGACATGCGTCAAGTGCTTGTCTTCCCTTTTGCGTGATATATTCCACTGGCACTGGGATTACATGGGCATCATTAAGGGTACTTGTACATAAGTTTAGTAATTTTCCAAGATATGGGATAGGGCTACATGATATGTGGTCCCCACATGCTCTGTGTACCACAATAGGAATCTTCTAACACCCATATCTCTTTCTTTGGGACTCATATATTGTCATGAAAGTATCTTATCCCAGGATTGTTTCACATAGAACATGATGGTACCCTCCGTAGTGGGTTTTGAGATACAATGAAAAATGATCTAGATGTGACACCTATTCAGGAGACATCCTACAATAGTAGCGATGAGGAGCTGAAATATCAATGATTTTCGAGAGATATCATCCAATAGGGATTTCTAGTTCATCGATCCCATACATGTTGAATCCCCCTTCTTGTTAGGGTTTGGATCCTTGATGAACTATCGTTTAATCCCCCATCCACACGGGTGTGGGTCCTCTACGACTACTATGTGAGTGGAATCCTTCATCACCATGGGTGTGGGTCCTATATCAGCTATTTCTAAGTGGAATCCCCCTCATCTAAAAGAGAGATGGTCCTCAAAGAACAATAGTATAACCCCCTGTAACATTAGGGTGTGGGTCCTCTATGATAATAATTAGTGTGGAATCCCCCTGATGTAGTTGGTGTGGGTCATTAAAATTGGGATTACTCTTTATGGATATGGATCAGTAATGATACTCTTTGATGTTACATTAGACTCATGTGTAAGATGGTAGTTTTCCCACCAAGATGTATCCTTGTGATATGACCTATAAACCGTGTGGATTTGATATCCCCACAAAAATAGGATAGTATAAAGGTGTTGTGAATATGTCCCTTTGAAATGGGTGTTCATGGTAGAAGTAGAGGATTCTGGAAATCATTGGTGGTAACTTCTGGAATTATTGGAGACTCTTTTCCTAGGATGAGCTTGGAAATTGAGATCCCTAAATTCTTCATTTTATTCATTTAAAAATCATATATATAAAACATGTTTATGTACCGACTCCTTGGGGTTTGTTTACTCTCCTTCTAGGAGAGGAAAATATGTACACATACTAACACATTCATTCCCTTGTCTAGATTATCATGGTTGGATGAGTCAACTCTCCTACTATGGGTAGTAAAGACTCGATGAGATTTTCATCTTATCATTATTTATAAATCATTGTGTTTCAGATGAGTTTACTTTACTGTCTTGTTGTGTTGACATACACTCTTTAACTATGCCTTGCTTATTCTATTTATCACCTCTTCAGTATATCTTTTTCTGCTCCCTTCAGTATTATGGCATACTGCAATGCATTTTTATACTCACCCCTTCTTTGACTTTTCCAACAAATGGTTTTCCCTTTTAGATTAAAAACAGTTTGATCGTAAAATAATAGGATCTTAGGGATATGGGGTTCTTGGTCCATGTACGCTGGTCATATCCTAGGATCCTGGAGAAGGTCTCTCTCAACTATTTTATTTTTTCCCTTGTTGTCGAGTTATGGAACTGTTCAAGTTCAGCGTGTATGTTTTCTAATTTACCATTCCGTTTAATTTTCATTAAATGAATTGTTTAGAGGTTTATGCATATTTTCAGTTTATTTATAGAAGATTGTTATCTTTTTTTTCATTCCTTATGCACTTTTTTATTTAGTTGTTTGTGTGTTTGTGTGTGTGTAGGTTCATAAGAAAAGTCTTCCTTAAGATTTTTGAGATTTCAACACTTGTCTGCACCCCTAGGCTATGATGGTGGGATGGGTAGTTATATCTTGAGCCCTAGCATGGGTTAGATCATGACATATTACATTACTTTTTTGTTATTATGATGTCATATTACACAAATTATATTTATATTGTATTTAATTTAAACATGAAAATTGGACTACTATTGAAAATTTTGAAAATTACCAGTTGAATAATTACAACATTTTGATTCCAAATATAATATTGGATTTATCTAAATAATTTTATAAAAATATGATTTTTCACTTTAAATCAAAATATAAATTTATTAACAAATGTTGGTTTTTTTGACAAGAACAGTTTTTGAACCGTTTTTAAAATTACATTTTTCCTCAAAAAAAACTATATGATCATTCTTATATAATAAAAATGATTTAATAATAATAGTTTTTGAAAATATTATTTAGAACAAAAATAAATTATTTTATCAAAATAAATTCCGCGATTGAATATTAATATTACCCAAATATACTATTAGTGTATTATTAAAGAAATATAAAAATATTTTAAAAAGTAATAATAATAGTATGAAAATATGTTCAAAATTATCTAAAAAAATAATTTACATTCTCATATCACTAGGTTATTGATACATATCCCTTTAATATACCTAAAAATTATGTAAGAGTAAGTTGTGTGATATTAGACATTCGTGTGGTATTTCGGTATACATAGTTCGTGTCATGATCTTGATGAGCTTCAACATCTACTAAAACAATTGTACTAATTCTTAAGTAGTTGGATCTCATCATGGGCTTGGTCAAGGGAATGGCCCAATAATTCTATCTCCCTCATAATCATTTAAAAATGGGCTTCATAGGGTTGGATCCAACTGGTTGAGGCCATCATTTCTTTTGATGTTTTCAATTGGATTTGTTAAAACCCATATATATACACAAATCTTGTGATCATGTATAAATGGATGTATTATACATGATAATGAATCATAAAAGTCGTTTATATCCTATAGGATATAATAAAATCAAATTAGGTCATGTGTTTTATAAAAAACTATTATATAAGAAGACATTTAATTATATTGTGAGGGGAAATTTATTTACAACTTCTCAGGTAGTTATAGTACCACACCTAGACCAGTAGTGTAGACTGATGTGACCCATGAAGGATGAATTAAGTGGCCATACATTAATAGATATACCCATTGGAATATAATGAATTCATATGGGAGTTCTTAAACTTAGTATTGTATGAATCATAAATGAACCATCAATTGACACCATAATATAAACCAAAAACTATTTTAGTACCTCGCATTGTTATCATAAAATTTTAATGAAGTAAAATTGTTTAGTTATTAATTTTTATGATGAAAAATTAAACCCAATGGTCACCTATACTACCACTATGTGATTGTAACACCCAAATCAATCATTGGTTAGCTACTTCAAATATAATTAACTATATATATATAGTTGTGAATATTGATGAATGCGTAGTTGGATCCTACTCATAAACATTGGAGAAAATGTAAAAGAATTAGTGTAATTAAAAATTAATAAATAGAGGAAATTGAAAAAAATACTAAAATAAAGAAATTTATATCACATTGTTACCATGGATCACTGAAGAATAAACACAAATAAATAGCTATCACTATATCAAAATAATATGTATATGTATAAGAATGTTATACCCATCCACATTCCAAATAACCTATATTTACTAATCCCCAATGACATATATCTACATAATCCCTTCCCATCCATAAGTAATTCCACCTAGTTGCACAATTATATCACACCCACATCCACAAAATCAAAACCACATAACATCACATAATGTGTATTATAAATTCTAGCTTATGAAATTAAAACCCATTCCGAACAATAAAATTTTGATTTTATCATATAACCTTTTTCCATAACAAATATCATATACAATTATGATGTAAAAAAGAAAAATTAAAGAACATATGAGCACAAACATTGTTATAGTAATCTAGAAAAACATGGTTTTGATTATATATATAGTCTACAATCGATTGAGGTAGTGGGGTTAGGTGAGTAGTAATCCATCTGTATCTACAACAACATTTATATCAAGAATGAAATTGAAACCAATGTCCAATATGTGATTTGGATCGATCATAGACACTGGTTGTGGAGTGAAAAATATATATAAGATAATGTTATTTTGGAACACAACTAGTCTAAATGAAACAATCCAACCCTTGAATCACACTATAGATCTAATTCAATATAACATTCGTACTACCATTTTTAGTACTTGAAATCCAGGATCATTCTTAACACACATGAACTAAGATTAATTATCATGAGTCATTTATAAATTACCATTATTTTATAATTCCCATAGATAATATTATTTTATGCATTTACATTTATTCCCTAACACCCATGGTACTTTTATTATCATCATTATATTTCAAGGTTTATCCCATGTTCAAAGAGAATTAATTCTAATTGATTTTTGGTTCCCAATTAATAGGTCATAACCATTATCCACAATTATTCCCACAAAAAATTTAAAAGAAATTATTATTCCATATCATAAGGACACTTATGGCTTGACTACGTCTAAACTCAATGGATTGATATTCCCTTGAAAAAAATCATCCTAGAGAAAGTGAAAAACTAATTATAGTAATATACAATATGAAAAATATGAAAGGATATCGCTCAATCCATTCCCACTAAAAAAACTAAAAAAAAAAATAAAAAGGAAAATATGAAATTAAAATCTCAACAACTATGTCTAATAATCCAAAAATACATCCATTAAGATAAATTCACCACATGATCCATACCATTAAAATGTTTATACATTATAGTGAATCATATTTTTAACAAAAAAACTATTGTGGAAACCATGTCTATAACATAAGGCATAAAACTTATAGGAACCATGTAATAACATTATATATCCTCAAAATATTAATTGTAGTAGAGAATAATTTTCATTAGATTTATAAATTAACTGATTTGTTTTGAGAATTATTCAACCATAGGAAAGCTAAAAACCTGTGGATAATGAAAGTTATAATAAAGTGATTAACATACCCAAAATTGAAAAATCCCTCAATGAATATATATGTATCTACAAATCACATATTTTGATAGGATCCCATGAAGATTTCAATACATTGTGTCATCTCCCCTCATAAGTGACAGTCACTAGAATGATTTGATTGATGCTTGATGTGGCTATTGAGGTTGCTCCCTCAATTGGCCGTAGGAATTGTTTCAGGTTTGCTTCTTTATTTTTTTGGTGGCTTTTTTCTAATGTATTTTTTATATATCAAAAAATACCACAATATATTTTAGAGGGAGAAATGTTAGAGGAGTTTTTCTGGAAAAAGCTAATGGACTAGTTAAAAAGCATCTTATATATGTACAATTTAATGTAGGAACATTATTGTAAAGTGACTTAGCTTAAATATTTTCATACCAGGCACATTATCATAATGTTTTTTCATCAAAATTCTTATTTTGAATGTTATTCTATCAAAAAATTCCCTTCATCATATTCTTTTTAATTAAAAATTTTCATAGTTTGTTTAGTATTTTTCAATTTATTTATATCATTCATTATAATATATATGGGAATATATCCAAGTAATTGTTTTTATTATATTTCATATAAAACAATATACCTTTATTATTTCAATTAATATATTATTATAATATATTATAATATATATTATAAAAAATGCATTAAAAGTGAAATATTTTAATTAAATTTTATAATATGTTAATATTAGCACTGTACTATATGTTATTCTTATTATTATTACTTTTTTTAATATGTTTTTTAGTATATATATAATATTCTAATATTAATAAAATAATGAATATTTTTATATATTTCATTATTATAAATGTAAATATATATTTTGTATTTATATGTTAATATATTATATTTACATAATTAATATATATTTATATTAATAAATATTATAAATCTAAATATTTTTTAATGGTAAAAAAGAAAAAATTAACTCCAACGGATGTGAAATCACATGAAAACTATATTATAAATATTTTTATCATTTAAGATCAATGGTCTGTTAATTTGATAAGTGGTATGCTCTAACAGGCTGACTAAGCAGTTCTTAAAGAATGAAAATCTCTAAAAATATTCTCTATAGAGAAAAAACCATCCATAGTATATATCATTACTTAGAAATAATTTGGGAAAACCACTGATTGTTTTTTAAAATAGAGAAATTGTTTGTCTTTAATTCAAAGCTGTCATAGTTTGTAGATGCTTATAAAGTCATTTTTATAATTTAAAACACAAAAATTGTATTTAACAATAAAAATCCCACAAAAAAATCTCGAATTGATGTGAAATCATTTAAAATGTGTCTTATAATTATTTATTACTTGAATAATTAGAGGAAAAACCAATCAGACGTTATGTGTTTTCATAAATTCTGAATAAGTAGATCATAAATAATGATAGTGTCTGAAAACATGCACCCCATAATGAAACTGAACAGATGAAATATGATTATTGGGAAATCACAAGACAAAACAATAGATTTATATTTTAAATTTAATATCATATAGTATGTCACATCAAGATATCTTTTTTTGGAGATGGAATAAAATATATTTTTTTAATCTAAAACACTAAAACATGTGTTTAATGATAAGACCCATATAAAAATATTTCTATATGAAGTGTAATAATATGAAACCTATATAATAATTAGTTTCTATGTTTCTGAGAATACTCGATTATCTATCAATCCTTGTTATCGAATTTACTAAATAGGGAGTTCTTATAAATGACAGTCTTAAAAAACATGAATCACATAACTAAAACCATCAAAATGTGCTCTGATATATGTGAAATCATAGTACCAAAACCGTACATTGATATTATAAATATAGGAACTACGTTTAATTTAATTAGATTTATTTTGATCTTAAGATGTATGTGTTAGTTTCCCATAGGATATTTGTTGAAAATTTCTCCATCCGTTAGATATATGTGATACTTAGTGGGTATCATTAGCTTATGTTCTCTAATATGCCCCATCATTTGTTTTGGGGATCTCCAACAACTTCTTCTTGAGGTTTAATCCTGTGGGAGTCTGAAAAACACATAATGTTTTGTGATCATAAGGAAAAAGATGTGATGTGAGATTATATAAATTATGAATACAAATTTAGTGATTCACCCCCAAAATAAGAATATATGGAGATCATTAGGGGAGTATTTTGAAGTAAAAATTACAAATACCTAGTGGATGGGGTATAACCTAATAATTTTTTTAGTGTTTAAGACCACATTTTTGTATCCTTAGAGGAGGTGGATGTCGAAAAATGAGCCCAACCTTGTGGGATGAAGATGAACCTATAATAACGTGGTTTTAGTTATCTTGGATACGATCTATTATTAATGTATCTTTTTTAGAATGACATTGGTGAAATTAAGACATTCACGATGAATAGTTTTCTTTTGATGGTATTTAATCTACTTGATTATTATCTTTCCATTGGTGGGATTCACTATTGACCCTTTCATATTATTAATACTATAGTATTTTGATAACATTCTCTAATAAGTACCAAAACATGGGATATTTTTCATGTAATATTACTATGGATCATCCAATATATTGTGGGTAGTTCCATATTATTTGATTGAGTTCAAAGTGATCACATTTTATGATGTCATTTCTTATGGGAATATCTTACCTTGGATTTGGGTGAAAAATTGATTCCCCCACCATACCCTGATATGGAATAGTGATAGATCATAATCAATCAACTAATAATGATTTTTCAATCCTCTAATACAATATAAATTAAGATCCTCATTCTAAATTCCAAATTTATGGTGATGTATCATTGAAATGGAATCTAATTCTATCTAATGAATAATTTATTCTATGGCCATTATGTGATTCACATATCATTTTCAAGGAAATAATTGCACGTTAAAATATATAAGACTCATCATATATTGATATGAATGTGATTTATGAATTATTATAATAATTTCTTCGGAATAATATATTAAAGAGTGTTAAAGGGAAAAAACATGAATTGTATGTAATTTTTTGGATATCTTCTAGTTGAAAAGGAATTTCACTTATCAAAGAAAAATCATCATGAATAAATGAGATTATTATTCAATGTGACTCATTTTGTGAGGAATTTCCCATAATATTTTCTATGATATGAGCACCTATTATGGAAATGAAATACCACTATAGGAAGGACCTTTGCAGAGAATTAAATTTTTTGGATAACTACTAATATTTCTTAATGTCTTACAACAAAGAGGGATCCTTGATGTTATACCCTGGGGAGGACCGTCAAGGTGGAAAGTTGAAAAGGTAAAAAACACTTTATGTTGAATCTTCTAAAAGTAATTTGGGTTATGAGGAACTCATCACGATAATGGTTCGCAAATTGGATCTCAATATAACCATGAAAGAGGCTATTATAGTGAATTCTTTATTGATGACCTCTGGAGATTCTGGTAGTAATAATTTGTGGAGGGCCTTCAAAACTAAAACTATTATTTCCCTGATCATCTACAGATTTAAAAGGATACAAGATCCCCATTGAAAAGTGTTTTATGGCCTCATTAACAACATGTTTAAGTAGATCATGAGTTTAGTACAACTTCTAGAATTCAAAATTCCATTTTGTATGATTTCATTTTATATATTCTCCATCGAGCAGTTGGAGTCGCTCGTTGAAAATAATTAAAGTGATATTCCAGAGCTCGACTATGTGTCTCTAGTGTTTATATTGAGATATATAGATAATAATTTTGTCTTTTGGATGAAATATGTGTCTTTTCAAAAGATTCTGTCAAACTACAAAAATAGTATCCTATTGGAATTAGATTTTGTGTCAAATCATGTTGTTCATTTATCATTAGAGTTTGATGATGATCCTCTGGGATAGGTGATTTAATATATGTATACTAAATGGTGACCTTCACATTGTAATATTGATGTACATCACTGTTGGGGGTGGGGTAGTGTTCCCAAACCTTGAATTCTACTACTACTACCAATAATTTTTGACAAGTTTTTTTAATGTGTGAAGGGATATGTTTTTCCAATCCATTGCATCTAGGATGTTTTGTTTGACATCTAAATCTACAATGCTAAAAAAATATCACTCCTTAGTTGGAGATGGGATATATGCCTACTCATGTGCTCCAACTGTAGATGGAATATAGAGTCATGATTCGTGCCAGGAAGAAGAAACATTGTTCTACCAATATATGTTGTTGGTATATACTGGAAATCTTATTCAGATTCTACTAGACTATGTTAGAAGACTTGGTTAGTGCTGGTAGGTAAATAAGATTTCTAATGGATTTCAATTATGGTGTGTCTATGTGATTATACTTTAGAAATGGGGAAATAGGAAAACTCTTTTTGGTTGGTCATTTTCCACCCATTTCAATATATCTTGTGTTCTAATGTCTCAATACCAAAGACAGGACCTGCGGGGTGGCATTTATTGTAGGTTGAGTGATTGATGCGGCATGCCAAAGATGGAAGTGGCTACATGAAGTGGTGTTTCTGGTAAATTCATGTTCTATTGTTATAAATCCATTGTTGACCTAATAGTATACCAACCAAAGGTAAGGGATGAACATTCTATTACATAGTATTTCCAACACTTTTTTTATTAGGGTTTGCATCACTGTGGAAAAACATGCTTGTTGGACCACATTTCTTCTTTCTAGTGGTTGGCTCCCTCTTTCAGCAAGGATATTGATGTTGGATCTTTGATTAAAATTTGATAATGAGATCTCATTTTTCTATTCCATGGATTCCTCATGGGATCTTGTTTCCTAGTCTGAGTCTCCCTTATATATTCGGGTAGTGTTCATAAAACTCATTCATGTAGCGTTCTCCTTGTTGGCGGTGGTTAATTTCATTGATTTTCTCAATAAAATCCAATGGGTATTTATAGGGGCATCAACCTTTCATTAGAGTATATGGTAACATCAATAATTTCTGGGCATAACTAGACAAAAGTTATATTGGGAACCTATTTATTCCTCATAGGAGGGAGTCACATTTTTTGGGAACATGAGTAATGTAATGGAGATCATGGGGTATCTAATTCTATATTCATGTAGACTTATGTTTCCTCATGAATCCCATGTTTAAAACAATGTAGCAGTGTGTCATGTTGTGATTTTAGCATCTTTTAGAGATATAGTGGATTGATCTAGATGCCCCATGGTGGTGCATAAGAGGTGTACATCCCATATGAGGGAATACCTAAAACCTTTATCAGATTAACAGGTTATAAGACCCCATTGATGTGGACCTGGGAGGTGTGTCCCATCAATCATTACATGACACCATTAAATGGTACATCCCTCTGTGTTAATACATTAATGTTTTTCTAGATGAATGGGTCAAAATACTCTATGATGGAGGACTTGTGGTGGAGTTCCCCATAAAGGGAACATGTCACACCATTAAGGTGTGCATTCCTAGGGGGAGGTATCAGAAATTTACATTAGTTGGGATTAAACATCAAATAGGTGTCTTATAATCCATGTGTAGAACATACGGATCGAAACACACGTTGGTCAATGGATGGTGTGGGGATTATGCATGGGAGTTGTCGTTCAAAAAAGGGATGTACTTGGTAGGATCATGTTATATTTAGTGGGGATTATTCATGGGATCTTCCCCCATGTTCTTCTAGGAGATACAATGATGTGGTTTGGGATTATATTAAATAATATACCATATAGATTTCATGATCTCACTGGGATGTATAGTCCCTTCTAAAATCAGGATGGATATGGATGGAGTTTATGATGTGGACAGAACAGATGAAATGGATGAGGTAGATGATTTTTTGGGTTTGAACCTCGTGGAGGTTTCTTATGTATCACATTAAGTTGGGATTCAATGTCCATATAGTTATTAAATATAAATTGTTTCTTACACCTAATGAGGAGGCCCATATGGTTGGGGATTAAACTTGGAAGTTTCTCATGTGGAGAGAAATGATTAGGGCTTATGTGTAGGATCGTCCCATTATTTATTAATCATTTCATAACATGAGGGAATATTTACTTTCTACTAGGTCAAAGTATACATTGGGGGATCACACCAGATGAGGTGGATCATAGAAGCATGTATTTTGGGTATACACATTAATGAGATCTATTAGAGTGGAGAATGGGAGTTACTCCAAAATGGAGGTTTGTCGGAACATTGAGATAAATTCATGATTTTAACTAAACTCTAATACCAAGTGATATTTTCTTGGTGTGAGAAACAAGAGGAATCATTAGACCTAATGCTCTTATCATGAAAGATGCACCGATGAGATATTGTGAGTGGATTACGTGTGGAATCTTCCTAGGTTCCTCAATAGGGTGTAAATGATGTTGATGGGTACTACACGTGGAAGACTCATGAATGCCTCTATAGAGAGATAATGTTATGAATGAGGATTATATGTGGGAACTAATCTAGTGCCACTATGAAGTATGAATGATGTGAATGGGGATTGCATATGGAATGTTCTCGTTATGTCTTCCTCATGTCAAGACATGAAGGAATATCATCTGTTGGGTTGGTCATGGTCTATAGTTATAGATTACAGAAAATGAGGAGGCCTGTGGATATTTTTTGATGGTCACCTCATGATAATGGCATGAGGCATCTTATGCTTTATGCATAAGTAATCTCATGTATGTCACAGGAGGTAGGATATGTTTTTCATATAGGGTGTTCAGTAGTTTAAATTCATGTAGTGGGGACTACTAGGTGGAAGACACTAAGAAATGGATAGTGTGGGACATAAGTTGGAGAGGAAATTTATGGTTCATCCTATCATTGGAGTCATGTGATGGGGTTTGAGGCGATTATTTAGGAATGGTTCAACTAAATGGGCTCTTGGAATCCAAGATGATAACCTCAAATGACGACATGGGAAAGGGGCCAAGCAGAAAATTTCGACTCAAGGTGTTTTAAGAAGATCGACAAAGTATCTTAAATCAATGTATTCCTTAGTGGATGATGCGGATACAGAAGTGCACATGAAAATATTCTATCGACCTAGCCCAATAGGATGACAATGTGACCCACCATTTATCAGGGTGGTCAGTGATAGTAGTGAAGGGATGTGGTCAGAGCCGTATGACCACGTCTGGGCAAAGATGTCAAGCGGGGGTGGATGAATGTGGGGGAGAATCCCTCATGGTATTGACCAGTGATAGAAAATGAGGGTGCTTAATGACAAATATGTATTTGAGAAGGATAAGGTTCTACAACGTTCATCATCTTGTGAAATATTTTATGATTCCCTTAGATAATTCTCTGTGAAGGATGAATGCTTTTTGAATCCCCAAGTGACTCAGAGGGATTTATTCCTTTGTGAAGGGTGTAATCCATAAAGAAATAAATTTCCACTTTAGGTCGAGGCTCTCATGAACACTAGAGAGGATGTTTCACAATGAATAGGGGCTACATGTAAGGGGGTATCACAAATCCTAAGAGCATCAGGAACTGAGGCCGATAGGTCGTTACATTATAGTGTATCCTCATTGAATGAAGGAATGAAGACGTATTTATAGGAACGGTTGTCTATCAATGCTAGGAATCACTTCATGAAGAAATCATTGTCTTTGTGAATGGTTGTAGCTCTGTCTGATTCGAAAATCAATTCATCAACATTCATCAATGTTGTGAACGGAGCTCTGAGAACCGAGGCTCAATGAATGGGATCCGCTAACGGGCTACGTGGACCATTTTCCAATATTGACTTCTAATGGAAATAACATCTGATCCCTAGCGTCATTTGGGCTCCACAAATAGTCAAATCCAATCCTGTAAAGTAGGATATGCTCCTGGATCAAACATGGATTCATTAATTGATTTATATAGACTTGTTTTTTTTAGTACCAAAATGTACCATGGAATGGATTCCGAATTTAAATGATGTGTAAACATGTGCCTTGTGATTTTTTTGAACCACCCATCACTTGTAAGACTACTGGAGGGATTTCATGTATTAGAGAGTATCATGTGTAGCTTCTAGGGATGGGATAGTACCATTGAGATGGTGGACACAAATTACTGTTTTCCCCACAGAACAATGAAGATGTTGAGTGGGTGATGGAATCATTTGGTATAATTTTGAACTTACTAATATGACTACAAATCCATATGTTTTTCATGGATATTAATAAAATAATTTTTAATATATTAATTTCTAGTGTATGTTTCTAAGGATGAGTATCATGAAAACCAAGAAACCCATCAGTGTAGAATCATAATTTAAAACCCCTAATCAATGATTTAATACATTAAAGGATCCACATTTGGCTCTTTTTCTCTTCTAAACATATGTATGATAATATTTCTTAACACATGGGTGAAAACCATTATTTTGGTCAATTAACTATTAACTTCATAGTCTATATTTAGGTTTCTCTCTAAAATTACGAGACATGTATTTTGATACTTCATATATATTCCAAACTCTTCATATGGGTTCCAATGTGATTAAGTCAAATAACTATAACCACCCAATATATATTTTATTTGTTATTGGATAAAGTACTAGTTTTTAATGTAGGTTGATCACTATAAAATTTTCAATTGATACTTAAGAACTCACATTTGTTTTTAAGAAGGGATTTTAGGCTCATCGCCCCTTATTGTGGGTATTATTTCATAATCTATGACTGTCATATAAATTTATTTCACATTTAAAAAACCTTCCACATAATAATATAATTATAGTCACCCTATTCATTTAGAATCAGTTTTTTACTTATGTGTATGTGAACATATTTATATGAAATAGGTTATTCATCTTAATTTTTAATGTTTTATTGATGTTGGTTTTAATCCACATATGTAGTTTCTCGTAAATTTATCATTGTATAGGGAGATGGTTTCCCTTTTGATGTGGGTATTGGGAACATGAGAATGGGTTTCAACATATCCTCTGGAATGGAATAAAACCCACATAGTTCAGTTCTAGTTATGGGGAATCATATTTCATTTCATGGTGATGCAATAATATCTATACCATAAACTTTAACATCATGTGGAATGAACATTTTCGGTAATAGTTCATATAAAGGGTTTATGTGGATATTATGCATGATGAACCATTTAAGGTATTTCAAATTGGTAATATGTTGTGTATACACCAACTTTATACTGTATGCAATATTTCCCTATGAATATGTCTCCCATATGGATTATGGTCTTACAATTACGAGGTGAAAAGGACCTAGAAAGAATGTAATCTTTTGGGTGGGTCCTACTATATAACTAGGTATATTGACTAATAACATAGTTATGGAATGGAGGTTTTGGGTTTAAACTTCATGGAGGGATCCAACTTATCTCTGTTGAGCTATAAATCTAGGACCACATAGTCTGGATCGGTCAGGGCATACACCAACAAAGTAGGTCGAAGTACTTTTTTAATATTCTAGTTACATGATAATCACTGGCCTCTAATACCAATGGAGTCATTATCTATGTTAAAAAGAATATATAATAGAAAATATTTCATATCACATAATTTAATAGGGATTGGACTCACACATGAGTTTGAAGCCCATATTTGAACTTCCTTCCACATATTCTAGTTGATGATGGATATGATATAGAAGGAAGGAGACAAATGATATTCTATAATAATGGGTATGGGTTACTCAATGATGGATTACTATCTCTAAGTGTTCTCCAAAATATACTGAATGATAAGGAAGGGGATATAACATACAAACTAGAAGAATCTGCATGCCTGTTTCTAAAACCCAAATTGTCGAATATGGTTCCACTAATTGGAAAATAGATGTTGTATAGACCATGTTATATTATTTACATTTCATGAAAAATTATGGAAATTAATACCACTTTAAATGCTGATAATATTTCTCCCATTATCTCAATTGATGATATCCTTATTGTGAAGGGGGTCACTCAATTTGAATATCCTAATGACTACACCTTCTAGGAAGGTTATTTGGGGAAAATCCCTCACTTAGAGAGTGGAGGGAACACTGATGTGTCTCATACCCTGACCATGTCACACACACACACACACACAATATACGAGCCAAAAATTTTGATATATAAAAACAATGAGTAGACAATTACATAATAGACTAAGATACCAACCTATGAGAGTATTATAATAAGAAATTGGAATGTAAATTGGTCTATAATACAAGCCCACCAAAGGTGGTGTCTAAATAAAAACATAATTTCCTGTAACATAGCTGCAGAAAACCCTACTTGAAGGGTAGATTATGGATAACTGGCTGAAGCCATAGAATCACACCTCTAAAGTTATAACACTATACGAACCACATGGTATATTTCCACCTAGAAATCTATAAAATAATTTATCATCTGTATAAGACATGACATGTCTGAGAAATTACTTTTTAGGGTTGAGAAAAATAACACTCAATGGGAAACCCTGAAACCACAAAGGAATACAACAATGAAATAAATGGAATGAACCCAATGAAATACACCATGTATTCTACAATGAAAAACATAAACTATACCTTGAAGAAACACATGGTATTCCACAATTTAAACAAAAATTTTATTCCCTACTCTAATAGGTAGTAGTCTATATCATTAAAAGAAGGGTTGTCAAATGTAGTCCACAAACACCCAGTTTCAATAACAACTAGAGTGTCAGTAACACATGTAATGTCGATAACATAGAGAGTGTCACTAACACATGGAATGTAGATAAGTCAAGGAGTGTCAAAAAAAATATATTCGATAAAACATGGAGTTTCGATAAGTAATTCACCCTCAATTCACGTAGTCTCTAAGTAACATAGTAATATAGTCACATAGTAACAACTAGCAATAATATTCATCTTGAAGTGCACATGTACCATGATAACCTACTCATCAAGACATAAGGTTGTATAATACATCCAAAACATCTCACATGGACTATATTTAATGTACTATCTCATCACAAGGGTCCCAATGCCACAAAAATCATGTCAAACAGACATAATGTTTAAATGTTACAGATATCTTTCTAAAAATGTATGACTTGGGTCTGGTTTGGGTCAGATTTGACCACCCCAGACCCATTGGCCGCAACCTTCTACATGTGTCCGACTAGGATCATCCCACTAGGATAGAATTTTAGGTGGTGGCCCATTCTGATTGATCCACTTGCCCTGCTGAAGCCGGGCTATTGAGTCCAGCCTGTTGGCCCGCTGGAATGGCCCAGCTCCACCAAGTATGTCCTGCGTTGTGAGCTGGCTTGTTGTGCTGAATGTGGTCCACCCCAAACATTCCCCCACCCAGCCAAATATAGTGCGTCCCTACATTCACATGGTTTTCCCACCACCCTCTATCCACATGGATTCACTACCACCATGGACGTAGCCCTTCTCAGTTGTGTCCCATGTCACCACTCGAGACCTCCTGCTCTGCTGCCGACCGCCCTGCCAGTGGCCCTTCTTCCCATTTTTCCAGACCCCGGACCCCATTCTAGCACATTCCTCACTCCTCCACTGGTCTCCCTTCAAGTAAACCACTGTTCTACACACACACCACTTAAACCAGTCGGAGCCGCTACTCAGGTCGCCATCGTGCGCCACCACCATGTTTTATCGTACCTCCATATTGTGGTTACAGTGTCCAATCCCCAGTCTCAGATCATTGTACCACAGACTGAAGGTGGAATGATAATATGACAATGATTCATGAAGAATAAAGAACTCAAAACAAATGGAGAAAATATATAAATACAAAATATTTCCCAATGAACGAATCTTGTCCTTGTTTGTGTCGAGCTCGAACATTTTATGTTCGAATGACTAACTAAGGGGTAATAAATCAAATCTCTTTAAAAAATCAATCCAGATAATAAAACCTCAATAATTTTCTATCCCAAAAGAATAAAAAATCAGTGGATAAACCTGTTTGTGGTTTGGTCCATGTTTATCAAAGAAAATTAAGAATAGTGGAATGCATCGTAAATAAACAGCACCGTAACTGGATTTTTTAGCAGTTGTTGATGAAGGGTGAAGTTGTGTCGTCATTGTTCATTGATGTGTTGATCTTATAAAAATAATCACTGAATATATATGATATCATAGGAATATATATCCAAAATCCAATCTATGGTATCTCATCACTGAATATCTATCCAAAATCCAAACTATGATATCTCATCACTGAATATCTATCTTCTAAAAGTCATTACAGATACCTCCTTATCATCATGTAAGAGGATTTATAGGTTTATCATGATAACCTTGAATTCTTTAAAATTGTAATTTAAAAAAATACTCTTGTTGAGGCGTAAGAAAGTATTTTTACTAAAAAAATTATTGATTTTTACATAATTTATGTTTTTCATCTCACCCACACCTAATGGTGTTAGCCCCTTCTTAAGGTAAATTTCATGTCCAGAATGCAATTGTGCCCTCATATTTCTTATCTGAGATTATGTCTTTACATTATTTATTTATGAAGAAAATTTTATTATTTTTTTTATAAGAAACTGAACATTTTTCATCGACTTTTCCCGGTGTAATGTTCCTTAGAATCCCAAACTGTCTCATCTCTTGGATGTAGAATTTTTCCAATTAAAATATAAAAATAAAAATGAAGAAAATATATCTTATTATATAAAATCTTGGTATGGTGGTCGAGTTTCGGGGTAATGAAAGAATTATCAAATTAGAGACATGGGTTACTGATTGCCCTCTTAGGAAATAAAAATTGTTCATGAGTTTCATTTCGAAAAAAAATCACTCAAGTATTAATTGGGAGAATTGAAAGGGTTTTTCATATGTACGATTAGAAAAGATCTATGAATCATCTTCCAAGGTATTCATGGTTGGTTTAATGGATTATTAATCTTAGTGGGACTTGGGTAATGTAATGATGGTGTAGCCTAAGTATAACTTATGTAGTGAGATAAGGGGATATCCCAATTGGGATTTGGATGATATTTGAAGGATGTGATGGAAGTTAGGCATGGTCTTTACTTACAGATAAAGGGATTCCATAGAAATAATTAAATGGTTTTTCTGAATATTTTATGTTATGTGAGTTTCCTTCACACTAATTCAATTACACTATGGTGGAAGTGGTAACCCACAATGTATCATGAGATTTTAGACCTTTGGAAATAGAAATACCCATCCTTTTCCAAATTATAACTCATTTTAACCTCTTAATAAACTACTTGATGATTTTATAGAATTGGAGATATATTTTAGAGATAATATATTTGGTAGGATTCTCAATCATCCAAAATAGGGGAAAACGAGGATCCCAAAGGCCCAATTTAGAAGAAAATTTTGGACCTTGGAAAAAAATGGAATCTCAACCTAGTGAGTCATGAAGGTAAATCATGCAAGTTAAACATGCATAAGAAATCAGGTTTTGAAGTTATTATTCACATGTCCAACATGTGTACACTCTAAGGGAATAGGGGGAGTTTATTATTATTCCTCAGGATTTTTTTCCAGCATGTCTTAAATGAATTTTCTCATCGAGATTTCTTTCACTATTTATAAAAGGGATCTCCAATAATACTATTTTTAAATTTTTTATTTTAATTTGTCATTATATATTTTATATATATAAGTATTTGAAAACATTAAGTCATTCTTGTGTCATGAGACATATATTTTTTTACAAAATCTGTATTTTCACCATTAACCTAAAAACATATTATAATTTTTAAATCTAAAAAAAATACAATTATGATTTTTTGACATTAATAATTAAATAATGATGTAATTTGTAAAAAAAATTAAATTATAAAATTTATAAATTTATATATTAAATGATATTAAAATATAGAGTGAAAACAATTTTTTTCAATGAAACCCTTTTAAAACATTAAGTATTGTTAATCTTTTTCGAATGACATTATTTCATGTAGAATTATTTTTATCCAATATAGGTTTTATACTTGTTAAATTTTTCTTATATAATATTTTTAAAATTTTGGTTGTTCAGTGATTTTTATGGAAAATGATATTGAACATAATATAAATTTATAATATATAAATATTTAGATATTCCAAAATCATAGGGTTTTATATTATTATTGGAATAATAATTCTTTATTTGAATTGAAATTGACCTTTGGAATAATATCATTTACTTTGAGAGTAGAAAAATTTATAATGATTTATATTTTACAAGAATAAATTGATAAATTTAAACATTTTAATATTATAAAGTAAATTATTAAATCATGTATTTGAATATATTTTTTATAATTTATGTTTTAATTTTTCTCATGGTTAGACTGTTAGGTTTATTTATATTTTAGGATTACCTAATAGAATATATAAATTTGTTAAATATGAATTAAATTTAATTTTTTATAATTAATTACCAATCAAATAACAATTGAAAAATAATAATAAACATAAATAAAATAACATATCAAAATGAAATATTATGTATTCCTATAAAAATATTTCATTATATATTTTATTATAATATTTATGGGGAAAATTTTATACTTTAATCATATAAATATGTGAAATTGAATTTTTTTTTACAAACAACTCGTACAAAAAAAAATGGTCCCTTTTAAATATATTTATAATTAAAAAACATGTCAATAGTAACAAATGTTGTTTTAAGGAATACAATAACATTCATGACATCATCAATATATACCTACCACTCAAAATTTTATAAAAATTTCATTATTTATAATTTATTTATGGTGTAAAATAATTCATATAAAAATAATAATATTTATTTCTGTAGATTTAAATAAATTTTCATAACCTATGCTTTATTTTTAAAAGACTATATTTGATTCATTATTTTTTCTAAAGTATTACTGAGGATTGATTTTTTTTTTCCTAAAATGATTATGATACAAAAATATTTAAATAAAATAGTTAATTCACCTCAATAAACAATTTTCATGGTATTTATCATAGATAATAAAATATTTTATGCTTTATTCAATGATACCCATCCACCTAATATATAAAAAACCATTAATACCCCTTTCCCCTCACATATAAAACATATTCTATTGTAAAATTTATACCAAAGATGATATCTTAACTCACTTATACATCTCTTAGAGCCCCTAATATACGTAAATAAACCACATCGAATGGATTTATACTGAATATAGAGGATCTAAAACCTTGTAGAATTCTAGGGTACCGAAGTATCTGTATTATTTTTTAGTAGATATTATTTTCTTATTAAAAAAATTCAAAAAATAAATTCTTTTTGACATGATTATATTAATATGATTTTAACATCCCTTTTGACCATTATGATGGTGAAATTTTTCATTCCATCTCATCAAAAACAAATTATTAGTCTAAATCCTTGATAAAGTATCATGTATTACCATTTAAAATATCCACCTACCGATTCATTAAAAAATTGTTCCATTCAATATAAAAAGAATTATTAATACTCTACATTTTTTTGGAAAATAATTGTTTTCAAAAAATTCAACTTCTTTGTCAATGCATTATTTTAAACACTTTTAAAAAACATTATTCAATCCATGATGGACTTATTAATCTATATTAAAATATGATATCTTATTTTTACCTTATTGCATTCATTGATATTATTATACTATTTTTCATGATTCGGTATAAAAAAATACATTTGTTCAATTTTATAAACACTTAATGACCAAATAACTACAATAAAATGATATTAAATGTAAATAATCGTGTACAATTTTCATATCTAAAAAAAATATTATTGAGTAACATTCACTAAATAAAATCTATTTATTGTGATAGTTAATTCCCTATAATTTATATTGAAATTATCCTTATATTATACATCTTTTGAAGCTTTTGGATTCATTGGATAGTTTCAAACAATCAATATAATTACATCAAAACCCTTTTTAAACTATTAACCTTACCAAATTTGATTAATAAAAAATAGAAAAAATAATCCATTAAATGAATAATAAATTTTATTAGATGAAATAAGTCCAATAACTATAAAAAATAAACATGAATTTTTTTTTTGAGAAAAATAAAAAACTAATAATTTATTATTACTCAATAAGTTAAAGCATAGACAATATGAGTCTTAGCCTCATGTTTTTGTGTTTCATCCCAATTTTCATAGTTTTTCGAAATTTCTTTTATGTGAACTTTATGAAACATTATGTCAATTATAAAATATTTTTAAATAATTCCATTATAATTTCAATTTATTTTAGAGGTATTACTTTTCTTTTTACAACATATATTGATTTGTAGTTCAAGAATATATTGTTTTTAAGGGTCCATGCAATGCTTTTCCTTTCTAATGATTAAGTTATTTATCAATTTTTAAATTTAATTTAACTTTATATATTTATTACAATCCCAAGTTCTCTCTATCCTGGATTTTTTCTCAAAATATTACAATATTTATTTATATTTTAAAAAAAATATTAGGCATATACCATTTAATGAATCTAGTGTTAATATGATGCATTTCATAGTCTATATTAAATACACTTTATATGTAATGTTAATCTAATTATTTGAAAAGGAATATATTGGAAATATTTATATTTATAATATTAATATGCCAAAATTTTTATAAAGTAACAGTATTGATCAATGAAGATCATTTTGGAACATTTTTAATTACATTGTTTATTCATTTATTTCATATAATGGAGGTTTTGAACATATTATGTTATTTGTGGATAAGAACCCGGGATTCGGTTTCAGGTACGGATCTCTTTTACGGGCTTTTTAAGGAAAAATAGAGAATCTGGAAATTTTCAGAGTACACGCCGTGTCCTTTATGATCACACGCCGTGTACTCCTCAGCCACTCTAAGTCGTGTGTTGGCCGAGATCGGGCCACACATACGGTGTGTATTTGGAATTTTTTAGAGTACATGTCATGTACTTTATGAGTACACGCCATGTACTCCTCTACCACTCGAAGCTATGTGATTGGCCGTGTCCAAGCCACACACACGGTGTTTAAGGCTGAGGTGGAGGCTGGTTATTTCAGGGTACAGAAAATTGAAGTACACGTCGTGTACTAAAGAATTACACACCATGTACTTTCTTTTTATTGCATTAATCATATCGGGGTCGTGCCTAATGCTTGTAAACACCTTAATCTCCGCCTAATTCCATCCAGAGCGTCCGAGGAGGCCGATTCTTCTCCGAGCCACCCATCTGTCACCGGTTGTCCAAATCGAACTCTGTCGATTGCAGAATAATCACAGCGGTGAGATCTTGGTTCTTCTTTAGCCTTGTTTCCTGATTCTTCCTCTCGTGTGAGTTATCTGAGGTTGAGCGTTTTAGATTTTTTTACAGATCTACTCCGTTCTAGGATGATTCACAGGTCGAGGTTCAAGAATATCGATCTCCAAGGATTGAGGTTGGTGGTTTGTTTCCCTACGTTGAAATTCTTTGAGTTTTGGTTGCAAAAGTGTCGGATACCCATGTATCGGGTATCCTGGGTTAGGTTTTTGATCATGTTTGTTGATCTTACATAGATTTCTTGTATGCTTGATGTTATTAGATGATTTATAATTGCTTGTTAGCATGTTTGAGGATCACCCCATGGGTATTTTCCCTTGTTTTGGCTGTTGTTTGCCGTTTGTCATGGTTTGCCTACGAGGAAACCCCTATTGCATTGCTAGTATGCCTGTTGACTTGATTGCATGTATTGCCTGCTGTTTATATGCTTGTGGACGCATTTTTCAGCTATTAGCCAAGTAGTTTTTTAACTTACTTTGGGCTGCTAATAGTCGATTACGCATGACTGGACTGCTCAGGGCCGTGAGAACCTGGTGCGGGAGATCAAAGAAGGAATAGAAGATTAAGTGCTTCCCTAGAGGGTCTGTTGGTTTGAGTTTCATACGCAGGACCTACGGGGATCAGACCTTGTGCTTCCCAATAGTGTCCTTAGTTTACCCACACATCTAGAGCACAGGGGGGAATTAGACGTAAGTGCTTCCTCATAGAGTCTGTAGCTTATTGCAAGACCATAGGGGAATTGACGTAAGAGCTTCCCAGAGTGTCTGTGCCTTGTTAGATTACTGGACTATAGGGGTCTGCTAGTTTAAGCCACCCCGAGAGTCAGTGTGAATTTTGGTAGTTGGTTGTGACGAGTCCACCAAGTCAAAGAACAAGCTTGGGTTTTTTAATTCTTGTGTTAGGTGGTATTTTTAGATACCTGATGTGTTACTTTCTTATCTTGGAATAAGAAACTTTTCTTGTTTTCCCTGGTTGTGTAATTAAATGAATGTGAATGGTAATTGGTAGAATTGTTTACTGTATTGTTTAACTTTACTTTCGCTATATCACTCACTGACAGTAGGGCACAAATCTTGTGGTGGTTGACTACTGGGATTACTCTCACACCCTATTTGGGTCCTGCTTTTCAGCCCAAAAAGATTATATGGTTGTAGGTTTAGGTAGGGATTGTTTCCCTTCCACCTCAAGTACTTGATTGCTGGTCAGAGCTGGAGAGCATGGGACTGGGTCTTGGCCAGCGATGCTGCTGGAGTTACTGTTTACTTTTATTACTTTGGTTTCAGTTGTATTTCATCATGTTGTTTTTCTTACTGCTTTCCATAGACACATGTACCATCCAGAATCATTGTTATATTAGACCTTTCATTTACTTTAAGTTCATTTGTTGCATGCTATTTACTGCTTCCGCTATTGTGTATGTTTATTCTTCCACTTCATACTTTACCAAATGAGGGCATAGTTTCCCCACCGACTCACCAAGGCCCTCACTGCTAGTCGGTAGCCTCTAGCATTTGGGGAAACATGCTTGAGGTCATGTGGCAAACCGGGTACGGGGCGCCTGTGGAAGGGCTCCAGATCCGAGTCGTTACAAGGTGGTATCAGAAGAGTTTCCCTTCTTTCTATTGCCTTACTTTTTTGCGACCATAGCCAGGGATTGGAAGAATTAGGTAGTTTGTACTTAACTGTGCTCGGGAGTAATTAACTCGTGTACAGGGAAAAGCTATATTACCTCGAAATTACAATTTTCAGTTTTTGCAAGTGTTATAGTTTATTATATTTCACTGTTGGGTGATGCACATGTTTTTTTTGTTACAGTTTATATTATTATGGTTCTATTTGGTTGCAACCCAATGAGATGAGGGTGTGCCGTCACATGCATCATATAGGCACCGGGTAGGAAATCACGGGTCATGCATTTTACCATGCCATCTAGGGTGCATTAAAATTACATGATGTTATGATAGATGTCATGATAGATTATCCATGCCATTGTGGTAGTTGTTGTGATAGAAATACTTGTTGCGCTGATAGAGTATTACGTCTTTTACAGCCTGTTTAGCATTGGTGCCAAGCTCTGGTCTTGGAGGTGTTATGGGCCCTCGAGGATCAGAATTTTGTGGATCATTGTTTGTTAGGCTGTTTACTTGTTGTATGTTGTTGTGATGATTCCAAGCATTGATTCACAGGGAGTATGGGCCCCCATGGATCGGATTTTGGCACATAGATGGTTGTTTTTCAGTGTTTCTGGCTTTCAGAGTAGTTTTAGAGATACTGCCAGGAAAAACCCCGAATACACGGCGTGTACTTCCTTCATACATGCCGTGTAGTTTTTAAACCGTGTTACTATCTGTGTAAACAAAAACACGGGGTGTCAGAAAATCTTGGGGGACACACTGTGTACCTTATGTACACGTTGTGAACCTTATGTACACATTGTGTGGTAGTCAACCGTGTACCGGGCCAGGTCGCCAACAACACGGGTCGGGGAAGCTCGTGTAGTGCATGTCATGTGTAATAAATACACGCCGTGTAGGTTTCTTCTGGGTACCGAACCATGTCCTGAACAACACAGGTCGGTGTTATCCATCTTTATACACGCCCCGTTTGTTTGAAACACACGGTGTAGGTGATCAGCCGTGTATTTGGTCATGTAACTTGCTACACGGGTTGTCGAGCCTGTCTCATACACGCTGTGTGTTAGAAGAACACGCCGTGTAGTTTTATTCTAGGTACCCGGCCGTGTCACGAACAACACGGGTCGGTGTTATCTCCTCTGATACATGCCGTGTTTGTTCGGAACATGCCGTGTAAGGGGTTAGTTGTGTGGATTTCCATGTAACCTGTTACACGGACCGCCGAAGCCTGGCTTGTACATGTTGTGTCCTTAGTGCACATTCCATGTAGTCCAGTTTTTAGAGGACCTTGTAGGTTAGCTATTTGAGGAGACTCGGGCAGGGGAGTGGAGTCCAGTTACACCCTGTGTTTCTGGACAACACACTGTATAGTCTTGAAAGTGACACGACCGATGGTGGCAGAATTGCAGACCCATGTAAATGGCTTTAATAAATACGCCATGTAGTTTAAATACACGCCGTGTAGATCAGTTTTTCATGTTTAAGTGTTTCTATCTCTTGTTCCCGTGTTGTACACTTGCGTTATCTGTTCTTGTTGATCCTATATCTGGAGTGTGCTTTTTACCTTTCAGGGTTATTGCACCAAGACGTCCTCCCCTTGCACATGAGGAACTAGGTAGTGAACGTACGCCTGATACGGAAGACCAGGGACTACCAGTAGTTCCGCTGATTGTTCCGGATATGGCACCTGCAGTGATTCCGGACACTGGTGTGAATGCTCAGTTCAGAGAGGGTTTCATATGGTTCATGTAGACCTTCCAGGGACCTCATCATCCTACCCCGTCTATGGTAGAGCTAACGCGAGTCTTCCAGCAGCAGCTTCCTCCCACTTTCAGAGGGGATGGAGGACCTCAGGTTGCAGAGTCATGGCTAGAAACCATGCTTTCCATCTTCGAGCATCTAGAGACACCCCCAGACAGACGGGTGAAGCTCGCGACTTACATGCTGCAAGATTCTGCCAAGAGATAGTGGGATGTGGTCTCACAGGCAGGGCGCCTGTGGACTATGGCTTGGGACGAATTCCAGCATACGTTCTAGGACTACTTATATCCAGCGATGCTGAGGGCTGAAAGGGCCAAATATTTCATGAACTTGCAGCAAGGTAGTCTTTAGTTTATGGATTATTCCTCCTGCTTCACTGAGTTACAGCGTTTCGCTCCCGTTCTGGGAAAGGACGAGCTGTTTTTGGAGAGGAAGTTTGAGGAAGGCCTCAAACCAGAGATCAGATCATTATTGAATTCTTTTGAGTTGACTTCTATTACTATGATATTCAACTAGGTGCTGATCACTGAAATAAATCTAAGGGAGACTAGAGCTGTTGACCAAGGCGGTTCATCATCCAAGGCTGAGTCATTTCATACTGACAGCAGGAAGCGCCACCGAGAGTCTACTCGGGGTGACTCGAGGAAGCGAGGTATATCATCTAGAAGACGAGATCTTCCTTCTAGAAACCAAGTGGTATGATATCTGTGCGGAAAGAGCGGGCATAAAAAGCCTCAATGATCGGGGGATCCAGTGGAGTGTCGAGCTTGAGGCAAGATGGGTCATCTGCAGCGTTTTTGTAGGGTTCTCCTTCAAACGGCTAGCAAAGGAGGATCTTTTTCTACCCCTCATTCAGGAGAAGGATTACCAGTCCCATAGAAGACTTGGGTCTTGAGTTATTCAGGTCGTTCAGGACTAGTTAGAGGTCGCAGATGTAGTGGCCAGGCTCAAGGGGGATCATCTCAGGGATATCAGGCTGCTATACAGGGCCGCGGTACTGGCCAGACGTTTGTAGTAGAGCAGATTCATCGGGAGCAGGATCCTGGACCTTTCACAGTTTGAGGTACGATCCTAGTAGCCTCAGTTTTATCTTCTGCACTTTTTGATACCGGAGCTTCTCATAACATTATTTCTTTCCACACTATGGAGATCCTTAGACTCACTGTCCTTACTTCTGAGGATACTTTGTCACTAGACACTCCTTTGGGACATATAACTATTAATGTGCGTCAGTGAAGGGAGTTACCCCTTGAGGTTGGAGGGTGTCACTTCGTGTGGGATATTTATGTCCTGGATATGACAGGTTATGATGTCATTCTCAGAATGGATTGGCTAGTTCCTTTTCAGGCCTTTTTCGACTGTTATCGCCACAGGGTGAGTTTCACGTCACCCGAGGGAAGGACTTTTCTTCACAGGGGCGAATGGGATTTCCAAGAAAGCAGAGATCGACCAGAGCATCATGGGTTGAGCAGAGTTATGACCCAGATTGACAATTTATATCTGGATGATCAGGGAACCTCTTAGATGGATTTTCCTCCAGTGGTTGATCGCTTTCCAGATGTCTTTCTATAAGACTTCTCAGGTTTGCCTCCGGAGCATGAGGTAGACTTCTCAATTGATCTTGTTCCAGGAGCCGCACCAGTATACATAACTCCTTATAGGATGGCTACGCCTAAGTTGCAAGATCTCAAGAAACAGTTGGAGGAGTTGCAGGCTAAGGGTTTCATCCGACCCATTACTTCCCCTTGGGGTTCACTTCTGTTGTTTGCAAAGATGGAAGATGGTACCATACGGCTTTGCATGGATTATCGGAAGTTGAACCAGTTTATGGTCAAGAAACCATATCCCTTGACAAGGATTGATGATATCTTCAATCAGCTTCGAGGAGATCAGGTGTTCGCGAAGATCGACTTGAGATCCGGCTATCATCAGCTGCACGTTAGGCCTTTAGATATACCACTGACAGCCTTCAGGATCAGGTATGGGCTCATCGAGTATATGGTTATGCCATTCGGCCTTACGAATGTGCCAGCAGTTTTCATGGAACTGATGAACCGAGTGTTCCATCCGTACTTTGATTCCTTCATCGTGGTCTTCATGGACGATATCTTGGTGTACTCTCAAACTCGACACGACCATGAAACCCATCATGAGATCGTTTTGAGTACACTGAGGGAGAATCAGCTTTATTCTAAACTCTCAAAGTGCCACTTTTGGATGGATGAGATTCACTTATTGGGTCATGTTATCTCAGAGACAGGAGTATCAGTAGACCTAGAGAAGGTGAGAGTAGTAGTCACCTGGGAGCAGCTGAAGAACGTCTTCGAGGTAAGTAGTTTCTTGGGGTTGGCTGGTTACTACATGCGGTTTATACAGCACTCCTCACGCCTAGAAGCACTGTTGACGGGCTTAACTAAGAAGGGGGTGAAGTTTGGTTGGTTAGAAGCCTGTGACTCAGCCTTCCATGAGCTGAAGGGGATATTGACTTCAACACTGATTCTAGTTCTTCCAATGCTGGGAAAGAGTTATACAGTTTTTTGTGATGTATCTGGCATCGGTCTTGGAGCAGTTCTTATATAGGAAGATCGTGTTGTCACGTACAGATCTCAGCAATTGAGGCCACATGAGAAGAACTATCCTACGCACAATTTGGAGTTGGCTGTTGTTGTTCATACTTTGCGTTGTTGGAGGCACTATCTCATGGGAGAGCATTTTGTGGTATATACTGACCACAAGAGCCTCAAATATATCTTTACGCAGCGTGACTTGAATCTCAGACAGTAGAGGTGGGTCGAGTACCTACAGTCTTTTGACTTCGAGATTTCTTATATGCCTGGGAAGGGAAATGTTTTGGCGGACGCACTGAGAAGGAGGACTCAGTGGCAGGTATTTCCGAAAGCCAGCAGTGAGTGGCAGCTCATGTCTTTGTTCCTTGAAATGCATCTGGAGGTACACGACAGACAGGGTCAGATGGTTCTTTCATTCGTAGCTGATACCTCTACCCTTTATGATCGTGTTCGAATGAGGCAGCTATCAGACCCTGAAGGCCTAGTCCTACGGGAGGGTGTGTCAGATAGAGACCCTACTCCGGGTGGATAGTGGGTGATGATGAGGTGCTACATTTTCATGGCCGCGTATGGGCTTTAGCAGACATACCTGAGGATCAGATGCGGGAGTCTCATGCCTCAGCTTGGGTAGTTCATCCTGGTGTCACCAAAATGTACCGAGAATTGCACCGCTAGTATTGGTGTCCAAGTATGAAGAAGGATATGGACGGTTTTGTTATGCGGTGTTCCACCTGTCAGAAGGTGAAGTTGGAGAATCAGCGACCAGCAGGGCTTTTGCAGCAGCTACCCATTCCTGAGTGAAAATGGAATGGTGTCACGATGGACTTCGTGACAGGGTTACCAATATAGCCTCAAGGAAATGATGGGGGTTGGGTTGTAGTGGACAGGCTCATGAAGATTGCACACTTCTTTCCGATCAAGGAGACCTTCAGTGTTGATGAGCTGGGACGGTTGTATATCTGGGAGATTGTACGTCTGCATGGAGTTCTACACTCCATTGTTTCAGACGGGGATGTGCGTTTTACTTCGCACTTCTGACAGGGGCTACAGAGGGTGTTGGGTACACTGGTACTTTTGAGTACAGCATACCATTGCCAGACTGAAGGCATGTCCGAGCGCACAATCTAGGTGCTTGAGGATATGCTCCAAGCATTTATTCTAGACTTTGGCGGTAAATGGGACAAGAATATTCCTCTGGTGTAGTTCTCCTACAACAACATTTTTCAGGAGACTATTCAGATGGCACATTACGAGGCTTTGTACGGTAGGCCATGCCGATCACCTTTATGCTGGCTAGAGGTAGCAGAGGCGGCTTTGCTGGGACCTCATCTTGTTCAGGAGACTTCACAGCAGATAGAGCTGATTTGGAAGAGGATGACTACAGCTCAGTCTCGACAGAAGTCTTATGTTGTTTAGCAGAGATGACCTCTGGAGTTCAAGGTCGGGGATCTGGTTTTCCTGCGTGTCGCACTGAGGTTGGGACACAAGAGGATTCGGAGACAGGGTAATCCTTCACCGAGATACGTTAGGCCATTTGGGGTTCTGGAGAGTGTCGGGCTAGTTGCTTATAGGTTACAGTTACCTTGGAGATACCAATCTATGTGCGACATCTTTCATGTTTCTCGGCTTCGATGATATTTCTCAGACCCATCTCATGTTTTGCAACCCGAGGAGGTTGAGTTGGAGCAAGATGCATCGTTCGAGGAGTATCCTATCAGGATTGTTGATCGTAGTACAAAAGTGCTCAGTGGCCGGTCGGTTCCTCTGGTACGGGTGTTATGGAAGCACGACCATATACAGGATGAGACTTGGGAGAGAGAGACTGATATGCGATCACAGTGGCCATAGTTGTTCACGGTTTCTTCTTCTACGCCTTGCTAGGGAAATTCAGGGACGAATTTCTTTAAGGGGAGATGTTTTTAAGAACTCGGGCTTCGGTTTTAGGTACGGATCTCTTTGACAAGGCATTTTAAAGAAAAATGGAGAATCTAGAAATTTTTAGAGTACACGTCGTGTACTTTATGAGCACACGCCGTGTACTCCTCATCCACTCTAAGTCATGTGTTGGCCAAGACCGGGCCACACACATGGGGTGAATCTGGAAATTTTCAGAGTACACACCATGTACTTTATGATTACATGCTGTGTACTCCTCTGCCACTCGATGCCTTGTGATTGGCCATGTTCGGGCCACACAGACGGTGTGTAAGGCTGAGGTGGAGGCCGGTTATTTTGGGTACGAAAAATTGAATTACACTCCATGTACTAAAGAAGTACACACCGTGTACTTTTTTTTTATTGCATTAATCGGTCCGGGTTCATGCCTAATGCTCGTAAACACCTTATTCTCCACCTAATTCCATCCAGAGCATCCGAGGAGGCCGATTCTTCTCTGAGCTACCTATCAGTCACCAGTTGTCCGAATCGAACTCCTTCAATTGCAGAAGAATCACAGCGGTGAGTTATTTGTTCTTCTTTAGCCTCGTTTCCTGATTCTTCCTCTCATGTGAGTTATCTGAGGTTGATCATTTTAGTCATTTTTGCATATCTACTCCGTTCTAGGCCGATTCACGGGACGAGGTTCAAGAATATCAATCTCCAAGGATCAAGGTTGGTGGTTTGTTTCCCTACGTTGAAGTTCATTGAGTTTTGGTTGAAAAAGTGCCGAATACCCATGTATCAGGTATCCCGGGTTAGGGTTTTGATCCTATTTATTGATCTGCCATAGATTGCTTGTATGATTGAGGTTATTAGATGATTAATAATTGCTTGTTAGCATGTTTGAGGATCACCCCATGGGTGTTTTCCCTTGTTTTGGTTGTTGTTTTCCATTTGGCATGGTTTCCCTACGAGGAAACCCCTATTGCATTGCTAGTAAGCTAGTTGACTTGATTCCATGTATTGCTTGCTGTTTATATGCTTGTGGACGCATTTTTTTAGCTATTATCCAAGTAGTTGTTTAACTTACTTAGGGCTGCTAATAGTCGATTACGCACGACTGGACTGCTCAGGACTGTGAGAACCTAGTGCGGGAGATCAAAGAGGGAATAGACGATTAAGTGCTTCCCTAGAGGGTCGGTTGGTTTTAGTTTCGTATGCAGGACCTATGGGGATCGGACTATGTATTTCCCAAGAGTGTCCTTAGTATACCCACGCATCGAGACCACAGTGGGAATTATATGTAAGTGCTTCCTCAGAGAGTCTGTAGCTTATTGCAAGACCATAGGGGAATTGACGTAAGAGCTTCCCAGAGTGTTTGTGCCTTGTTTGATTACTGGACTGTAGGGGTCTTCTATTTTAAGCCACCCGGAGAGTTAGTGTGAATTTTGATGGTTGGTTGTGAAGAGTCCACCAAGCCAAAGAACAAGCTTGGGTTTTGTACTTATTGTGTTAGGTAGTCTTTTTAGATACCCGCTCTGTTACTTTCTTATCTTGGAATAAGAATCTTTGCTGGTTTTCCCTGGTTGTGTAATTAAATGAATGTGAATGGTGATTGGTAGAATTGTTTACTGCATTGTTTTCCTTTACTTTTTCTATATCACTCACTGATAGTAGGTCACAAATAATGTGGTGGTTGCCTACTAGGATTAGTCTCACACCCTGTTTGGGTCCTACTTTTTGGCCCAAAAAGATTATATGGTTGCAGGATTAGGTAGGGATTGTGGCCCTTCCACCTCAGGTACTTGATTGCTGGTCGGAGCTGGAGAGCATGGGATCGGGTCTTGGCCAGCGATGCTGCTGGAGTTGCTGTTTACTTTTAGTACTTTGGTTTCAGTTTTATTTCAACATGTTTTTTTGCTTACTTCTTTTCATAGACACATGTACCATCCTGCATCATTGTTATATCATACCTTTCTTTTTCTTTAAGTTCAGTTGTTGCATGTTATTTACTGCTTCTTCTATTGCGTATGTTTATTCTTCCACTGCATACTTTACCAAATGAGGGCATAGTTTCCCCACTAACTCACCAAGGCCCTCGCTGCCAGTCAATAGCCTCTGGTGTTTGGGGAAATGCGCTTGAGGTCATGTGGCGAACCGGGTATAGGGTGCCAGTGGAAGGGCTCCGGATCCGGGTCGTTACATGGTGGGGATAGTAATTATATAGACCCCCTATGAATCAATATATATCAATATACATTCTAGATTTCTATTTTTTCATACTCTTAACCACTTCTATAATATTATTTTATAAATTTGACTATTTATAATTGCCATATTTTATATGAAATTCTGATTCCATATTACAAGACAATATACACTACCCATTACTAGGCATATGAACTCACTCACTTATATTATTTCCCAATTTAATATGCAAGCCATGTAAAATACATTATGTGTTTTAAGGAACTAACATAATGGAATAAAAATAGTCTTCTGATTTTTTGGTTTAATAAAATTTACAATTAAATTTTATAATGTAGTATTTACTACGTCTCCTAATACATATACTCTTTTTTAAGGAGGTAATATAATTGTAAGAAAATAATTAATTCTCCATATATCTGGAGTTAGTATTGTTATAGTTTTCATATAGTCATGTTATGTTGAAACCTCATGATTTTCATTTAAAACAACAAAAATTGAGAAAACAAATTATGGAATGACTGATAAAATTATGGAATCATTTTTATACTAGATAGAATGTTTGATATAAAATTTTAATATATTTATAATAATTTATAAAAATGAAAAATAATTCAAGGTTTTATTCATTAACCAATTAGTATATGTCCTTATATAGTATATAAACCGAGTTAATGGAATTAAATCCATGTTAACAACCATTGTAGGTAATAAAATTCTCATAAAAATATATCGTGTTTTAGAGCGTATAATACTATCCCAATATTGTCGAAGTTGTATTAGTATATACATATAATAGTTTCTGAATTTATCAATTAACTTCAGCAATATTATATGGAGTTATGTTAGATAAACTCATGAAGAAACAACCTTCCTCCATTAATAGAACAATTAATTCATGAGAGATTTAGAAATATAATATGTCTATATATAAAAAATTAGTTGATATGGGATGTAGTGAATTGAGAATGGTTATAATTGTTGAATAATGTCTAAAGGGTAAGGAAAATATAATAATTTAAATGACTGAAAAAAAATATTTCGATGGTGATAGAAAATATTATTTGAAATATAACAAGGAAATACATATTGGGAAATAATTTTCACAAGAGAAATGAGATTCTATGAAACTAAAATAATTAAAAATTATTAAAAAAATGAATAAAAGTTTTAGTTTCAAGAAGGAATATATTTACAGAACTATTTATATAGGATAAATATTATATAAAAATTTAATAATGAATGATTAATATTTTTACTTAAGGAATAAGTCTAATATAGTGATTGGTATTATTATTTAAATAATTTTATCCATATTAATATATTAGAATAATGTTCCACCATTATCGAGAAGGAGTTATATATTTCATTTATTATCAGTGGGGGTAATGAGATAAAGTGAGAAGTTATAAAACATGTTGAACAGTATTTGGAAAAGAAGAATTAAAGAGGCATAAAATTTTTGATTTTCAATAATTATATAGGTTTTACAAAATAAGATAAAAATCCAAATTATATTATATCACAATAATGATAATACTGTATTGAAATTTATGTATTTATTAAATTAGATGGCATATTAACGAGGCATTGTGTTAAAAAAATCGTTGAGAAAAATTTAAAACAAACAAATATATATTTTTAGAAATGATAAATCTCAGAATCTGAAAAAATAATAAATAGTTTAGTTATAATTAGAACAAATATATGAACTCGTTATTATGTTTAATGATTATATATATTATTAAATTCACAGTGTAAAAAACTTAAAATTATGATGAAAAAAATTACTTAATGGGGGTTAATATTTTATTAATGAATCTAAATGTATATTTTAATTAACATTCATCTAAAAATAGACATGTAAATTTGAAATACATTTATCTTTTTATATTATGAAATGAACCTAATATTTATAAAAACTTTTTAGTAAAATAGTTTCCATAGATAAATTCATTTGAATATATAAAATATTATTTATGAATGGATGGATAAAATAGATAAATGTAATACCACACATTTAAATACAATCATTATTTTATGCCTTTATCATAAAAATTGCATTCAAAGGACACACACTTCATAAATTTAAATATAATTTAATAAGAAAATAATAGATAAATATAATTAATATAATTTAAATACACATAAATTACTATCAAGAAAAAAAATATAAAATGAAAAAACCGTTTGAAATATAAATCTTATGTTATAACTAGCCATCACACAAAAAAATTATTCATGATGAAAACATAAAATAAGAGCTATTTGATGGAACTACATATATATTATGATCATTGGAATAATTGATGAATTATACAAAATAATATGATTTAAATATTTATTGAAAGGATGGTAGTAGTAAAATAAATCATAATCAATGTTTAACATGAAAAATTTAATAAATAAAAATTTATTAATATCCTAAAATATCATTTTAAATCCTATATAATGAATACATATAAATTTTGGATTCATTATTTTATTTGGGAAATGATTAATTTTAATGGTTTATTTTTAACAATATAATTAACTAAATTAGAAATATATTTTCATTATAGACATTAAATAATTATTTTTTCAATTATAAAAAATAAAAAAATTAATATGTAATCAAAAATAAAAATAATGTAACCTGTAAAAAATGAAATAGTAATAATTCCATATAAAATAGTTATTTAATATATTTTTTGATACTATTTAATATTATATCATGTAATATTTATACATTAAAATTTATAATTAATGGAATTATTTTTGAAAGAATATTGAATAAACAAACTTAAAATAATTTTTTATACTTTTTATAAAAAAATAATTATTTTCATAGAAAATAGATAAAATATATATTATTTATATCGTTTTTTTATTCCATGATAATTATATAACTATGGCTTGAGAATTTATAAAAAAACATCCATGAATATGAAATTTTTTAAAAAATTAAACTAATTATTTTAAAAATGATGTACATAATTTCAAAAAAAATATAATTTTTCTCTAAATATCTAGGTATTACTTTCATAAAAAAATCCATATTTGGTTATTTAGGTAAAATATAACATTTCATGTCTTCCAATGTACTTTGGTTATATTAAAATTTTGGGAAAAATATTAATAAATATTTAATGATATTTAAAATGAGTTGTGACATTTCATAGTGTTTATCCTAAATAGTAATATATTTTATATTTATGATATGATACACATTCTCCATTCTTATATAATAATCCTTTCTCCCCCTGTTATCCACAATTTTAGTATTTTTTTCATTTCCAATTCTTAACCCATATTACATTCATAACTCTCTTTACTTGGTCCAAGATCCCCTAGTGTATTCTGATGACCCTCCAATAAGTGATTTCGACTCAATCCAATGGATGAGACATAAAGAGAAATTCAAGAGTCCCAAACTCTCTATTTTAATTATTGTTTGAGATTTGTGTTTCAAAAAACTCTTATAAACCACCATCATATATGTCTCACATTATAATATTTTTATGGTATTATTATCCATTTTAACCCTTATCAATGAGAGATTTCTCATTCAGTATCATCAACCTTTTTTCATAAGATGTTAAGATTTAGACATATAGTTTCCGAAACTCATTTTTCATCATATCAATTATCCACATACACATTCTAGATCTTAAATCATCATTAAATATAAACATAAAATATATGTTTATTTCTACTATACTGAATTTATAAAACATAATTATTCATTAATTATTACCTTATTTTAAATGATTTAAAATACACTATTCACTTGTGGTAGTTTTACACTACCAATGTAAATGTTTGTTATATCATTAACTTATAAATTCATAAAAATTCATAAAATATTATTTCCTGATATAATGTTATATTAGTAATAAATGATTTTAATTTTATGTATTCATTAAATATAATGTAGTCATGATTATAAATATATTAAAATTAAATAACTATGTTCATTTTAATCATCTAAAACTAGATTATAATTGAATATTTTGTACATTTTAACAATATAAAAAATAGATTAACTCATTGGAAAATGTAATTTAATATAATATAAAACATGATTCTTCTAGATCATGTTGGACCCTTAAAAAATGCCTTTTTATTTATAAAGTAACATCTATTTTGTTTTTTAGTATGACTTAAAAACCCCAAAACAACATACAAATGAAAATTTAATCATTTAAATTTATAATACATGATAATAAATAATTAGACATAAAAATGATAAAATAAATATGAAAATGGTTTTCCAAAAGTAAATAATTAATTTGATTTAATAATTGATGATTTTATATAACATTTGATGTGGTATATGAATTGATGTGATTATTTATCTTCAGAATCTTCTTACTTTTTATAAATTATTTAACTATTTTATTCCTTTCTGTTGTTTTTAAAATGGTATTAATTTTTTCATTACTATTTTAATTTATTTTTGAGTTGTTACCAAACTCTTTACATGTTTTATTTCTTTATTGTTCATAAATTTTATTGTTTAATGTGGTTAGTACATATGTTTTTAAATTCTAATGATTATGTCATCTAACACTATCCATCTCTATCATGATGTTATACTTTTCAATATTGTCCATGATCTTTATCTCAAGGATGTATTTTACAAAATCATCCAATGTGTCATTGATTTTTAAATTTGACTTCACCGTATAACCACTATAATTTAAAATATGTATTTTCAATATTTAATAATCTATATTGAATGCATTATACCTAGAATTATATTCAATTTATTTAAATGGTGGACTATTTAAAATATTGATTCGTTTTCTTTTATTTTAAATTACTATATATTATACAAAAAATATTAATTTTAGTGGTCCCATAGAGAATATTATGTATTTTATTTATTATTTATTTCATTCATAAGTCCAATGATATAAAAATATGAAGTGCAGGGTGGTGCCTAGAATTATATAGCCCACGAATACATCTATAGTCTCTAAGATACAAAATCTTGTTATTTGGGAATATTACTACCAAATTATGTATGATTCATTTTCCATGGTCAAAATAGTATAATTATGATGTATGGAGTTAGGCATTCCATCATTATAAGATATATTATTATAACCTATGTGACTACTTTAATCCCATTACTATCACATCCATTGATATTTTATGCATATTTAATTATTTATATGAAATAATTTTTTACTTATAAATATATATTATGTATGTGATTATTATTCGATATTAGTATATATTGTATACTACCTCCGGAAGAGCGTTAGTGTTCAACCCTTTACAATGATTCCAAATATATATTAGAAACCTTGATGAAGGATACATGTAATCTTTGGATATAAAGTTAAGTGATAAAAAATATTTTTTTTTTTTTCATGATGTATGTAAACCTTAAATGTAACTTAATGATAAAATATATATTAATCAACCTAATAATAATGATCATATAATTTTGGAAGTTTAAAATGTAATAAATAATTTTTTATCTAGGTAACTGCAGTTAGGATTGTTAAATTCTTCAAATTTTTATGAATTATTAATCCACAGGTACATTAGGAAATTTTTATCTTTTAATAACTCATGATTTATAAAAATAAATTTCGTTAAATAATTAAATAAAAACTTTTAATAGAATCAATGGTTTTTAAATTCCTTTATTAGGTTCTATTTAATTAATTAAAGTGACTCACATGTATATCTTTATTATGATAGTTCATATATATTTTTATTTGTGATGTATTTCAAGGGTTGCTTTAAAATCATGACACTCTTGTATTTTTGAAACCATTTTGGTTTATTTCATATATAACAGATTTTTTTTTGTAACATTTCATTTTTTTAAAGGGGATTTTGAGACATGATTATAAATTTTTAATATTTAGAAATTGTAATTTAATTGAAATGTTTTCTCAATGTTGAAATATAAAGTATTTAATTTACTGAATTTATGATATTTATAAAATAAAAAAAATAGAAAATGGATTTATGAAATTATGTTTAACATTGCTAAAAATTAATAAAAATAATAAATTATATTAATAAATTTGAAATCAGTTGCTCAGATATACAAAAGTGTTCCCTAGATGATAACTATGGTATAAATACTTATACATTATAATTTAATTTATTAGTTTCATTATGTAAATGGTAAGGATGTAATATTATTAGTTAAATATTTAATTTTTTGGTCTCATGTGGTTTTTTGTGGTTTATGGAGTTACACCTTGGATGTGTGTTGAAAACCATCAGATAATACATATAGTGTGTTTATGGTGTGTTGATGAATATGAAATATAGATAAACTTGTTATACTGTAATCATTGAATTCTTAAATGGAATAATTCATATGGTGATAGGTATTTATTGAACTATGTCCTAATTCCATTGAGTAATATATTTAGGATATTTGTACAGTTAATATGATGTTATGTTTGAATTTTTGGATCATGTGAAAGATTTATTTTTCCATTTAGGATTTCGTAATTCATTTAGAACTTTGAGGATTAATTGGGGAATAAATTTTATTTTCCATGAAATATTGGATATAAAAAATTAATATTTTATATATGATTACTGATTTATGTGTGATATAATAGTTTTTTAGGATTTCGTGGAATTTCAAGAATTAGAGGTGTGTGTGGTAGTGTATCTTTAGAGGTGTTAGATCCAATTGGGTAACTTATACTACATTTATAGTATCATATTTTAGATACTATGTTTATGGTGAAAGGAAGTACATGATAGTATAGCAATATCAATGACGTACAACCAATCCCACTCAATACCCTATAGAAGAGTGTCCAGTAAGTGGTGAGATGTATAGAACCATGGGTAAATTTCTATAGTGTCTTTCTAGTATCCATTGAACCTCAAACAACACCCCTATAGTCATATTTTTTTTATTTTTCATAATTAATGTTCATTATTTATTGTACTTATTTAATTTAGTCCAAAAAAATGGATTCTATCAATGTAATCTTATACATGATAACTGAGACACCCCTAAAGATCTCATATTTATTTCTGTTTCCTTTTCATACCTTCTAATTTAAGGCTGATCAAGTGATTCTTAGTTAACAAATAAAAGGTAAATCCTACACCACCATAATCTATCCTTACTCTTTATTTATTTAATTATTTTACAATAAATAAAATTATATATTTTGATTATTCATTCACTATGTTGTATAAAGATCACTACATAGTTGAAGGATTAATAATTTCATGTCCAATTTATGGTATAATTTGATATTTTAGATATGTTAAATGTTATATTTATATAAATAATAATATTTATGATGTAGTCTAGGTATTTTAGATTATTTTAGTGAAATAATATTTTTTAGGGTGAATACAATTGAGGATTTTATTATTTATGATATTTTATATACTTGAAATGTTTTATTTATGAGTTTCAATTTTTTTAGAAAATATTATTTTATTTTAAATATATAATATTTATTTCTTAATTTAAAATATTATAAATGGTTAATAAATATGGTTTGATGGTTTTACAAAAATGAGTAAAACATTTAGAATTGAATTTTATTGGTGGTCTCAACCCTTTTTTTTATTTTTGGGTTACACAACATATGTGACATCCAATTTTTTCAAAATTATAAATAAATTTTAAATATAAATTTAGAGAATTCTATAATATTTTTACATTAATATTTTTTTATATTAGAATTAGGGATTTTTGATAATAACATATGAACCTATTTATTCGTTTTTAATCATCGTTATTTTTATTAAATTGTGACTAATAGTTATTTAGATACTTGGTTTTTGATGAGAGAATTATCATTCCCCTGAATTTTATGATCTAGATTTGATGGCTTTTTATTTTTAGAATTTAATTTGGGAAAATTACTTCATAATTTCAAATGGATCATTTAATTTATTGTCATCCACATCCATGACTATTATTATAATTCATGTCATAGTTGATAATTTCATAGTTACCAAGCTTTACATGTTTTCATTATAGGTATTAAAAAGTTTATTTTTGGGTATTGTACTCAGAAGGATTAAATATTTAGTTTCCCCTATTCATTAGAATTAATGTTCATTTTTGCTTATTTTGTCACTAATAATCTTCCATGACTGGAGGTTTACCCCTTTAATTTTATAATCTTTTGGTTGCATTAGAAAAAAAATAGTATATATATGTCAGTACCATGTTTTAATGTAAATCTATATAATTTTAATTTGATAGTGTATGCTAATTGATCACTTCTATTTGAATTTTTGTATTAGTAGCAATATAAAAAATTTAATGAAACATATATTGTTCTAGATTATCATAGCTTGACAAAGAATATTCACTTTAAAAAACTACATCTTCAATAGTATTATTATATGTTATCCAAGCATTGCCTATTTCATTATGTGTCATGTTTAATAATGTAAATAATTTCATTGCACTGAAACAATATTTAATTATAAATCAATAAATTATAGACAATAGAGTATATGAATTACATCAATGATGTGTTAATGGTAGTGTTTAATCAAGTGGGATGTTATTATTATAGTTGTAAATATTATTGGTTTTATAAAAAAATATTTTATTTTATAACTAGTTTATATTTGTTTATATAAATTATTGGTCAATAAATTGATTTTAAATAAATAATTTTACTTTTATAATTTTTATTTTAAATACTTATAATTGAGTATTGTTATTTAATATGTTTTATGGAAATATTATTGGGTAAATCTAATTTATCTAATTCAAAATTTAAATTTATAAAATTTTATCACTAATAATCTATAAATTATGTATCGTGTAAAGTGGTTTTATACGACTCAATAGAAATCCCTAATAATTAATTTAAATAATTCTTAAACTACTAATTTGAAACATAACATATAAATTTAATAGTAATTTAAATTATGTAATATATATTTATATAATATACAAAAAATATAAATGTTTTGGAATGAAACAATAATTGTATATGGTATTAATCATTGAGACATATTCTCATAGTTGATTGTCCTTCTTTCTCACATAATTTTCAAAAATTATTAATATTACCAAGATAGATCCTCTTTTAATATTTTTAATATGTTTGAATTATATTTTTCCACATGTCCTGTTCTTAGTTTGGCCAAACATAGTTATATTATTAATATTTATTTTGCCACTTTTGTTAATAAACGTTTTTCTTAATACGATGATTAATATATTTGTATGTTTCGATTTATCAAAGGATTATCATTAATGTTATATGATTTTCACTGATATAATAAAATTATAATATATATAATTGATAGTTGATATTCTATTCGTTTTTATTTTTAATAAATTATTAAATTAAGTATTTTGAGTTTATGGGCAGTAAATAACTGAGAATACTAATTCTATTTACTTTGATCCTATGATCATTTACTTCAATGATAAATATTTTATATATGAGAATTCCTATTTATTTAATATTTAAAATATGAAATGTGTGATATATTATTGTTATTGAATATTTGGGAATAGGTATCAACATTATATAAATTGGTAATAGAAATAATATGGGTAGCATGATTACCCACATGTGTTAAACACCTTCCCATTTCTCAAAGGGATAAGAGGGAATATTTATTTATCCCAATATATTGTAATCACATATAGATAATATTATAAATATACCCATTTCAGGTTGAATTAATTTCTCATTTATATTGAATGATGCATTATGTTGGCATATAGAGGCATAAACACACAATGGATATGTAGTTACTTATGGTTGTTGTAAGAACCCACTTTTTTCATTCAAGTATGGAACCTTTTGATTTATAATTTAAGAACTTTCCTATGCTCATTTTGTCTTAGACCATAATTTGGGTCATCATCTGGTCGGGTATTTTTTTGAACAAAAGCGGAGGGATGGTGGTAGTATTGGGGTTGTCCAATTACATGATGTTTAATTAGAATACATGATGTGTATTTTATTAGAAAATGTGTAATAGTATTTCCATAGCACATTACATCATATAAAAGGTTTTACAATGGGAAAATATTCGGATATTTACACAACCTAAAAGTAATTTACATGTCATTTAAATTCATGAGATGTTTTTTAAACACAGATGCGTGGACTCCTTTTTTTGGACTGGAGCCCTTGCCTCACATTTTATGCACAATATCACCCATGAAATAAAAGATGTAGAATTTTCTTCTATTTACAGATTCATAATATATTTCTTCTTATATAAATATCATTAGATACCCATCGGTATGATATTGATTCATTTTTAGCCATTATTCTTTAGTCATGATATCAGCTATTCTATTTATGTGCAGGATCATATGAGCTATTTTTAGGGTTTTCATCTATTTATTATATTTCTTCTGATCTAAGTGAAACTATAGTATGATACTAGATGAGGAGAGTCGTATGAGTATGTTGTAGGTGTTATAGTTCCATTCACTAAAATTATGGTTGTTTATATATGTTGTTAGGTCACCCACCCAATTTCTAGGCATCACCATTAAATGAAATTTAATACTAGGATATCTAGGCATGGCCTATGTAATTAAAGAGTCTTGAAATTTATTTTTATGGAATGTATACCTTTGGAAATAGAACCACCCCAATAGGAGTGTTAATTAATTGAATTATACCACTATGGGTGGCTCTTATAAATGGATACATTTTGGCATCCCCATTTTCCATTTTCCTTGGGATGTGATTGGTGAAATGAATTGTAAATCAAATTTATGAATTGGTTTTTGGATATAATTTTGAATTGAATTTTAATATGAATTATTAATTACATATGGAATTGAATAATTTAAGTGATAAATGACCATGGCCCTTGGTCCACATAATATAAATTCTTTTTTAAGTATGAATTTATCTTTTTATTTATATACCCATGTAAGTTAAATGTAGTCTATTCCATTTTATTATCATTAAAACATGATATTATAGTTTTAATTTCTACTATCATGTGAGATATATTTAGGCCAAGCCTACATATTTTGTCAATACCTTAAGACATCATCTGAGGTTATTTGTAAATGATATTTTCTGACTATTTACCATGACATGTTTAAATGAATTGTTTATATTGTATTGAATTTGTTAAATGCTTCTATGACTTCGGTGATGCATGAATTCGTATGTGAATTCCATGTATGAACTCAATTGGATTACACTTTTATTGTTCTTGAGTTATACATTGACTATGTGGCAGACTACATAGGATGGACTCTATGGTTTGACTTTTATATCTTGATTGATAAATAGTTTCATATGAGTATTACATTGATGGCTTCAAAAAGAATTTGATATTACAACTATGATTGACACATGGGATCCCTTTATAGATCACCAAGGATTAAATTTAGTAGTAGTGACTATATCCCACGCCAAGAGAGATACATGGGTTCTTGAGGACCTCTATGGATGGGCTCGTAGTGTATTGGTTTATATTTCACCTCGAGTGGGACATTGATTTCATCTTAGGAATTCCATTGATGGGCAGAGGTTTTGAATTGAATAATAAATTAAGTGGTTTATATGTCATCTCTTGCATTCTCAATGACAATCTTGGGATTAGCCTTGTTTAAAATTAATTTTTATGTTGTTTATGCATTCATTAATCTTACTGTTAAGGAGACATAAGTCTATGAATCAGATCAAGAGACATATAAATTAAATGAGGCTAAATTTAATAATAAAAATGTATAGACCACATAGCCTAGACAATTAATTAATATCCCTCTTAATTTTTTTATTTAACGAATTTGAAATTTAATGTGGTTCTGTACTTATAGGATTTTTACATTGGAGTACATTATTTACTTTTAAAATTTTTCCAGAACATTTTTTATATACATTCACTGATTGATTGCAACATGACCACGAGTGGCTGCCTACAGGTATTTTATCTCACACCATATTTTTGCAACTATTGGGTACCCAAATAGACTATATGATTGTATGTACATATAAGATAATGTACCCTACTATAGGTTCTTGATAGATACTTTGGAGAAGGGGAGCAAGGGACCTAGTGGAAGCTCATTATACTAGATGTGATTCATTTTTACAATTTTTTACATTTTTTATGTATTTTACACCTACATGTATATGTTTTGGGGAGAAATTATTATATAAATATGACGTGTGTCATAGTTTTGAATCTTATATGTCTTATGGAATTAATTTTATATCATTCTTCCTCTTTTACTTTATCTATCTGATTTTACTAAAGCTTCCTCTACTTACATGTTATTTATATTCATCTATTTTACTCTCTGTTTATGAGGGAATAGTATCATATAGACACACCTAGGCCATCAATATTAATCGGAAGCCTCTGACATTTGGTGAAATGTGCCTAAGGTCATGTAGCCAATCGATATCAGGGAACTGTTGAGTGGTATCCATGTTTGGGATGTTACTAATGTGTATCATAGCTTTATTTACAAGATTTCAATACTCTTTTGTGACAATAGAACATGATAAGAAAGAAATGGAGTTTGGTAATATTGTGCCCCTGTTTTAGCTAACATCCCTACAGGAAATGGCAGAATTTCCTCAAATTAAATTGATGTATTTAGGATTTTGACTATTATTAATGATTTTATTCCACCTCTTGGGGATAAACATGAATTTTGATGTTATTATTGATATGATAATGTGTTCTATTTCATTGAATCATGATGAGATGAGATTTTTCCTTCTAATTAATCAAATTAAGCACATCTCGGGAATCACATGCCATGTATTATTCCATTCCATTTAGGATTCTATACATATAACATGTTTTTTGGATAAGTTTCATGATAGATATAGTTTCTAATGTGATAGGTATTCTAAAATGTGTTATGGTGTAAACATGGGGGAAAATGGTTTGGTACCTGAGGTGTATGGGCCCTCATGGATCATAATTTGGTGAACCATTTGATTTAACCTATTTAAAGTGAATGTTATTTATATGTGAAACTAGAATGGATTGAAATGATATGGGAAATGAATAAATGAGAATGAAATTGAATCTTGAATATTCTAGATTAGAGACCTTGACCCAAACCATACATTATTAGTGGGATTTAGGTTGTATCTCTTTCATATATTGGACTTATATGTCCCCCAAACCTGACTCAGGGACTAGGTAGAGGAGTCTGATCTTATATAGGAAGGATTGTACCAATCATATTTATTTATATATTCTTCTGAGCTGTAAACATTGATAATGGTCTTGAACAAAGATGTGTGTTTTGAATTTTATATTCATTCCAACATGATGACCTCCAATTGCATTCTAGGAGGGAGGTGATGATCCTAATCTAGAGGTGGTGGGCTATTTGTTACTATTGGATCCTCCTGTAGTGCATACTAAGGCACCAGTAGTTGTACCAGACATGGGTGTTGAGGTGTAGTTCCACGATTGGTTTTTGTACTTTATGAGCACTATCCAGGGTGCATTGAGATCCTCCTTGACATTTCCATTATTGATGTGTGAGTTCCATCCATAGTACACACCAACAATTTAAGGGGATGAAAGACAACATGTTGTGAAGTTAGGGATAGAGGCCATGCGACATATCATCAAGCATTTAGAGTATCAAATTGAGATGAGGGAAAATATCTCTATGTATATGACATATGATTCTTCCAATAGAGAGTGAGATGTTATCACACAGATATATCATCAATAGGAAATGGAGTATATGGAATTATCTATAGCCTTATATGGTTATTTATATCCCAAAATGTTGAGAGTCGATAGAGATTATGAGTTCTTTCACCTCAAGAAAGGTGTTGTTTCAGTTATAGAATACTTAGCCCGTTTTATTGTGCTCCAGTAATTCACACTTATTATAAAGGGTGAAGATATATATAAATCTAGTATATTTTTAGAAGGAATCATTTATTACATCTAATCATAGGTGAATGTGTTTTATTTGACTACAATTTATAAAATAGTGAATCAATAGCTTATCATAGAACATAACCTGAGAGAGGTTGGAGGTTAGATCCATGGATATTCAAGATCTCGATCTGGTATGACATCAATTGGTAGTAGCAAGCATCATATAGAGAAACTATGTGGTGATATTAGTGGTTATAAAACCTACATAGGTTGTGGAGTGACATTCCACCAGTTTGGTAGACTATGACATACAATCCCCCGGTGTTTGAGGGACCCAATTGTTTGTTGATCCTATGGAAATACGGACCATCTATTGTTTTTCTAAAGAAAATTTCTTCTAGAAGACAGTGAGATTGGGTCTACACTGATAACACATTCAGGAGTGGGGTGAAAATCATCTCATTAGGAATGGATTTAGAGTGAAGTTCATCAATCAGGCTAAGGTGGTTGTCATGGTCATGGTATCCAGACCATAGTTTTATATAAAAAGTACTGTGCATATTCTAATTTTATCCAGGCAGTATGAAATGGTCATATTTCATTCTAGATATACTCAGTAAAATACACCCTTGAGGATAATGATCCCAAACCTTCTACTTTAGAGGTACCATTCTAGTATACTCTCCCTTAACTTCTTCCCATTTTGATATAGGGGTACCTCATGAAATTATTTCTATGAATTTTGTGGGGAGTCTTGGGCTCATTTCTATGTCATATAATGGATTCATGACACTTAACTCTATAATGGGGATTTGAACAATGGATTTATGTAATTGCTAAGAGTTTCTACTTGAGATTATTGGGTGTCACATCATATGGGGACTCATTTTCCTTAATATAAAGGATTTAAAAAATTTATTAGAATAGACTATTAGGTTACATTTCTTGATTACCTTGATTTCTATCAAAATAGGGTTACCTTCACATCACCTGAAGATGGAGTGTTCATTCCCATAGGTGAATCGTATTTTTAGGTGAGTTGATTTGGACTTGAGCATCATTGTTTAGGTATTATAACAACCCATATTTCATGTTTTTATCCAGATGATCAAGGAATATGTCAGGTATATTTCCCTACAATGGTTTATTTTTTTGGAATTCATCCTATATGACTTTAAGTATTAAAATAATGATAGAGGTATAGTTCTCTATCAATCTAGTTCCAAGAGTTGTACTAGTATCCATTCTCCCATTCATTATGAATGTTACTAGGATTCAAGATCTCAAGATGAAGAAAGATGATTTAATGGTAGATGGATTTAAAAAACCTAGTAATTATGTGTGGGGATCGGTAGTCCATTTTTGTAAAAAGGAAAAAAAACCCTCAAGTTATGAATGGATTGTAGTAAATTTAACCATTTCATAGTTAAGTATAAGTTTTCTCTTCTAGGGATAGATGATCTCTTTAACCAACAATGAAAAGACCAGGTCCTCTAAAATAATTATTTCAGATCTAATTATCATCAGGTTCATGGTAGAACATCACAGATACCTTGAATATACTTTCATACCATGTATGGTCTATAAGATTATTTTGTTAAACCATTCGGTTGCGCGAATTCACTAGTGGTCCTCATCAAATTAAAAACTGAGTATTAAAAAAATTATCTATATTTTTTTGTAGTGAGTTTCTTGGACAATATCTTGCTGTATTATCACACTTAAAATGACCATGCCAAAAAATGTTATATTATATTGAATACACTGAGAGGGAATCTTTTATATAATAATGTCACAATGTTCAACTACTGGATGGATAATATTCACTTCCTGGGTCACATTATCTTTGTGATATGAGTATCTATAGACCCATAGAAGGTGAATGTTGTAGCTTCCTGAGAGAATCCCAAGAAATTATTTGATTTATGACGTTTCTTAGGGTTGGATGCGTACTACTAGTGTTTTATACAATAATTCTAATAACTAGAAGCACTTAATAAGGAATTTACTAAGAAGGGTGTGATGTTATTTTGGTTAGATTCATTTGATATGACCTTTCTGGAGCAGAAATGTATATTAACATCAATGTTGATAATGATTTTTCTAGAGCTAGATAGTAGTTATACTATTTACTATGATACATCAGGAGTCGAGATAGGAGAAGTGTATATTTAGGTTCATAGATTCAAGTCATATGAGTCTCAATAGTTGAGACCACATGATAGGAGTTAACCAACACATTCCCTCAAGTTAGCAGTAATTGATCACACATTGAACTATTTGATATATTACATATTTGGAGAGACTTTCTTGGTATCAAAGCTCCCTAAAACCCTCAATTGTATTTTTACACATCTTTTTCTAAATTTGAGAAAGTGATGATAGGATGAATACATAATGTCTTTTGACGTCGACCTTTCCTACATGCCAATTAAAGGAAAAGAGGTGCATGATTCATTGAGCATGAGGACTGAGATATAGATAGTTTTGTAGGCTAGTAGTAAGTGGATGATCCTATATTTGTTCATTGAGATACACTTGGGGGTTAACAACATTCAAGGAAAGTATTTTCTATCATACATTTTTATTACCTTTTCCCTTATATATAAAGTGAGGATGAAGAAGTTCTCATATTCAAAGGCCTGGTTCTATAGGAGAGTGTGGCAGGTGATGACCCTTCACCTTGGTGGACCATAGTAAAGTATGGAATTATTAAATTTCATGGTCACATACTGGTTTCTTCAAACATGTGCAGGGATATTCTGTGAGACTTTCATGATTAATCTTGTGAAGTTCATCATGATGTCACTACGATGCATCTAGATTTACATCTGCAATTTTTTTTTTGTGTATGAAAAGGAATTTAGTTTGTTTTTTCGTGAGATGTTCCACCTATCTGCAGGTGAAGGTAGAACACTAGCGACTGGAAAGGATTTTACACAAGCTACATATTCTGCAATGGAAATATAATGATGTCTCAATGGATTTAATGACATTTTTATTGAGGTCATATTGATGTAATGTTGTCATTTTGTTTTTTTTTGTTAGAATATTTAGAGTTAAACATTTCAAGATGATCAATTAGATCATCAATATAGATGTGCTTTGGAGGTTTTATATATTCGTGAAAGTAAGAATTCACGGGTTCACGTGTACTATCACTCCAATTATTGATTGATGGTTTACATCGTGATTCTAGAATGCTCTATAAAGGGAATTAGGTATATATGTTCTTCTGAGTATATCATTTCACCTCCAGATATATGTCTAGTAAGAGTGCACGATTCAGGTGCCTACTCACACGTTTTAAGAATGCAACATAGATTCATTTAGCACTTGGGAGAAGCATCGACCCCTAGATAAATTCAACTACAACAATATATATCTATATACTATTCATATGGAACATTATGTTTCTTTGTATGGAAGGATATACAAATCATCCCTATATTGGTCAGAGTTTGGAGAGGTAGCAATGCATGGACCTAATTTTTGTTTAGGAGACTATAGAGCTAGTGTAGTTTATTCAACATTTGGGGGCTATTATGCAGTCCTATCATAATTCATAACATGACCACCACATATTACCTCTAGTGTTTGAGGTTGGGGAAAATGTTTTATTACATGTATCACCAAGGTTGGGACTCCCATGTGTGATGAGATAGGGTATTTTTCACTGGGGTATGTTAGAATGTTTGAGTGTCTGGAGAGAAACTTGCCAGTCGACTATCTATTATAGTTGTCTCAAAAGTACCGAGAAATGCACAATGCTTCCATGTATCTCAACTGTGAACTTATTACTAAAACACATATAATGCCTTTCATCCTGAGCATGATGAGTTACATGTATATTATTTATTTGAGGAGTATCCTATTCATATTGTAGATTATAGAATGATTTTTCTCTGTGGAAAATATATTCTTCTACTATGGATGTTATGGATTAATATCTGAGTGTAGGATGAGATAAAGGAGTGGTAGGACGATGTATGATCATAGTGGTTGGAGTTATTCATAGAACATGCTTCGCCACCCTTGGAATGGAAATTCGGGGATGATTTGTTTTAAGATGATCTTTTGTAAGAACCCATTTTTCATTCAAATATAGATCTTTTTTATTTTTACATTAAGCTCATATATATGCTTGTAGAGACTCCTTTCCATTATAGAGTCCAACGAATTGAAAAGGGGAATACTTTCTGCACAAAGAGGGTCACCCTTTGAAGAACATAAAAAAAATTAGCGAAGGCATGGACTAGGAGCCCATTTGGAGTGAGGTGCACAAGTAACTTCCACGCCACACAATTCACTTGTGCGCCACCTATGGGTCACGCAGCTCACTTGCACGCCCTATTTTATATTTCACCCATGGTGAAAGATGGCCTATAAATAGCCCCTATGGGCCCCCATTGCAAGGAAGGATTTTCCAAAAGACAAACTCAAGATTTGGTCGCCCAAGTCTTCAACTCAACTCTTCCGAAAGCTTCTAAGGTTAATTTTTACATAGAATGGAAGACTTGAATGAGTAGAATAAGGCCTACGTTTTTAGAATTCATCAACACTTGCACACCTATGTATCCAAACTTACTTAAAAATGGAAACACTTGCACGCCTCCCTACCCCTTCGATTAAACTTGTGCGCCGCCCTTTTGAAAACATCATAGGATAATACAAAAGGCTTGAGTTAAGTCTCTCCCAAGTATTACCCTACATATTCTTCAACACCTAGGTGAACCCATTCCATCCAAGTACACTTGTGAGTCCAAGACTTGAGTTCAAACATCATTTGTGTACCTCTCTCCCATTCACCTCTCCTCTTCAAGATATTATCCCTGAATCCCCTTTTCAAAGACATTTATAGCATGGTAACTTTGTTGGATTCCATATCTGAAAGGAATTTTATGAGAACCTCTCCCAAAACCTTGTGACTTACAAGATTTATGTCACCACGATTAGAGGATTTCTCCATGTAACATAATCCTTTAAGATAAGAATATCTTTTGATTTTGGGGCTCCTTCTCTCGAGTAAGCCTCACGTCCCCTTAACCTGGGCCTCCTTCCAATGAGTAAGCCCTAGTTATAATTTCATTTTGATTTGGGCCTCCTTCTCAGGAATAAGACCCAATCATAAGTCCCTTTTAATTTGGGCCCCCTTCTCAGGGGTAAGCCCCAAGTTATATGTCCCATTTAATTTTGGCATCCACATTAAGAGTAAGCCCCGAGTTAAAACTCCAAATCTCTATAATGTACAAATAACTTTATGTGCCCTGCTCCAGGGCTTCTTTACTGAAGTAAGTCCTGGTCTTCATCTACTTGGGCAGTCATAAATACGTAAGTCCCACATCATTTCTTGTGACTGAATCTTTTGTGACAGAGTCTCTAGGTTTACTGATACCTCTTGTTTCTCACACCGAGCAGGACTCTCGTGAGCTTAGAGTGTAAAAGTAATCAAGAAATCTCTTTTTAGGCCATTATCCATGCATAAACCCGATATTTCATCACTCGAACTACATAGAATTTGACCTATACCTTAAAATTATAGTACGTAGGAAGCCTTGCTAAGGTTCAATCCCATCATTCATTAATTCATTTCCGACCCATATGACGTTAATCTATATCTATTTAATCAAACTACATGTGTTCTGATTCCTTTTTAAAGAGGATACGTAGGTAGACCATCTGTAGGTATGATCCCAAATTAAAAATAATCCCTATCATTCTGAATGACAGTAAACTTCATGTGCCCCACTGAGTGGATTTAAAATCAGTATGGTTATCATAATTACCAAGGGATTTCTATATATTTTATTTAATAATAACATTGACTAGGAATCTCTAATACATACCGATGATTCTCCATCGATGAAGAACCTCAAATACATATAAAATATTCTCTAAATCCCATATATATCAATAATTGATTTCCAAATCTAAAGGAAAACTCATTGTCATTATTGGAGAACAAATAAGTATTCGTTAACATAACATAAATCTATAAGAGAGTCTCGGAGTATGCAATAATTTCCCCCAAAAATGTGTGATGAGCCTGACCTCCCATCCTCTCGACCAATGAAAATTCTTAAGCCTCATCAATCCATAACTAATGAGCACCTACCATTGGAAAGTAGGTCCAAATGGATATAGAACCATTGGGTGTTTCTTGTTCTATGAATAAACCCATTAGAAACTGATTGGAAAGTTTTAACCTTAAACAAAAAAGGCCATCCCCATTTCCAGACGAAACAAAAATATGTTGAACACGACATAAATTTTTAACCAAGATAAAATAATGTTTTAAAAATTTGTTAGGCCCCTATTAAACTCAATATGTGGGACAAAAAATCAATCAATAACATTTGTGTTTATCCAAAATATGTAGTCTGGTCAGACTTATCTTGATTATGTCTGGAATATCAAACAGGAACTCTTTTCCAAGATCTCTCTACAACAAAAAATTGCTTCTTTAAGGTTCACACCTTTGAATTACTTGGCCGCTACTCATGTTGGATCCTCATCCACTCTAAGGAAGGCATCACCTACTTAGAGTCTTCAATGCTGGGTATCAAATGAATTGGTGGGTGAATACCATCAACACAGTACCGTCCCGACTCTGGAGGCCGCTTGACAAGACCCCCAAGTTAAAACTCTCCCTGGTTGTCCGGATAGCGACAACGAGTGTTTCAAAAGCAGGTGGTACCAACCACCATTTCTAATGTTTCGGGTCATTATCCCTGGAATGCAACAACCAGTCCCTCCAATATTACAGGTAGGTGAATGAAGAGGTCACTAAGGGATTTTGTTCAAGAAGACCTTATTCCTTCCTGAGGACTCCCACCACCAATCACCTCCAGAATCATGCAGTAGTGCACCCTCAACATGATGGGGGTATCACTCCAAGGTGTTCGGCTAAGGTTCCTCAGACCCAAGCATGCAAGACGAACCGTCAGAGGAAAAATTCAGCCAACAGTGAGATGGTTCTTACCTCTTCCCCCTCCTGATAAGTCCATCTCCTAACTTGATGGCAAACAATAAGCGGGCATATACACCCATCATTCCTAATTTCACAACCCAATAGGCACATCTGGGTGTAACACACTAATCCCACCAGGAAATTCCAATGGAGTACTATAGGCAAGAATATACACCTGTTTATAAATCATCATCCAATCAGCAGGCTCGTCTGACTGCATCCAAAGAATCCCACCAACCAAATGTGGTGACCACCTATAAATAGGCACACACACCTGCTTACACTCATAAATTCTGACAGCAGTCTCATCTGCCATTATTTTAAGGATGTTCATCAATCATATTCGGTGGAGAACAATATGCTAACACATACACCTGAAATTCATCAATTGAAGCAACAGTCTCATTTGGTATCACCCGAAGATGTCAATTGGAAAGATCCAATGAAATACAAAAGGTAGACACAACTTTCTTCCCCCACAAATGAGTACGGTCAAAATTCACTGACATGACAAAGAAGACTTGAGCAGGAACACACGCCTACTCCAAACATGTAATTGACGTATATTCCTATTACAATAGATGAAGTCACCAAGCTCACTCTAACAATGGTGAATGAGCATAAGAAAATCTTTGTCCATATTCGGGATACCTGTCAGAATAATATAACATCTTCAGTGACATCATAGGGAAATAAACATAATGATGCCCCTATCAGTGGAGTGACTCATCAAAATGTCACCCCGGAGCACATACACACCTCTGTTCCAATCAAGTAGGGTCGTGGGGAATACTCCCCCATGTCATACAGGCAATCAAGTCAGGCACATATAGCCGATTTAAATGGAGATAGTCAGCCTAACCAGACTATTTCTCTTGAGTAGGCACATACACCTGCCCATAATAGCCACTTTCATCGACAAGTGGTTTCCAAAGTCAGTAAAAATTCATCCATGAAAAAGACTCATCCAATATAGTTACAAAATCACTAGCCATTCTGCAATAAGGCCTTTCTCAATGCTGGAGTTCTTGAAGCCCCCAGACATTTATTAATTGCAACTCACGATTCCACTCTCTCATTTCCAAATTCTAGAAATAACAGTAATAATTCTGAAGTTCTTCATCAGACACTCCCTCATGAAGGCTTGCTTCATGACAATTCTTTCAATCTCGATGCATCATCTTCATATGAGAGCCACGATAACCCTCTACGTGGCCAAAAGACCAAGGAGAAAAAGGTTTCACCTTTTTCTGTAACACGCCATGGTGGTCCTCCCCATGATGATGAATTTATCTATGAAATTCCTATATGTCGTAGTAATTCGCATTACCAGGACAAGTCTTCATGGGATAATGCAGTATTGAGAAAGCCATATTATCTTGCGGCACTTATAAATGAGAATCCAGTCATGTCTGATGCCTTACCGCTAGCGGGTGAAATACTTTCACAATCAGAAGATAGCTCGGGGTGTAGGTCATTCTCCAAACAACCCCTGGGTTATTCATCTTAAAATTTGACAAATGATTTTTCTTCCAATCTTGTTGAATCTGATGAAGCAACAAATACGCACCGGATTTTTTCCAATAAGGTTGAAGAATCTTCAACAAATGAGAAAGGGGAAGTTCTAAATATGAGAAAACAATCGGCGATAGGTGAAATTCTAGTCATGTTTTGTCCTTTTACTAACTCTCAGTATGATAATCCAGAAACGTTGATAGAAGATTGTATTAATGATATTCGTCTCAACATATGGAAAACTCATTGTCACTTAAAAGACAAAATATTACCTTATGATGAATATCAAAATAATAAAAAGGTAATATAAGTGTTTAAATTCCAAATTTACTTGGCATCTCTTTTAGTTTCCTGACATCCAGAGGTTGAAAAACAATAGAGATCCCTTCAGCGTACATGCCTTGGAGCATTAAAAAGTTTGTACTAGATAATTACCAATGCCCCATATAGTATTCATATCAGGGGATGGGGTGTTCATAGAGAATTGAATTTCGCTATGCTCTACAGTCAACAAAGCCCACCAAAAGTGGTCTCATGAAATGTTATTGCCCATGGCTGGCCACATCTAACTGGTTTTCTGTGTATTCAAAAGCTTTCTCAAGAACAGGCCTCAACTAGTTCTTCCCAAAGTCTGGAATATAAAGAAAAAGTTGTTAAATTACTCTAGCATCAAGAAAATTAGAACATCGAACATGAATCTTGTTTACCTCATGCACATCATCAGGTGATAGTGGTGTAAGAAATAATCCGACAGTCATCTGAGCTAGGAGATTTTAGTTGATGTCGGATGATGCATCCGGCGAATTTCCGGACTAAAATCAGAAAAATCAGGGGAGATTTTAAGAAAGTTTTAGATTTAGAAGCTCAAGGTCAACCTCAGCTTTCCAGAATGGGGACTCTATCAATCCAACACTTCGTATCAACAGATGAAATTCATGGAGTTGATTAGGAAAAACAGGAACAGCCCCAGTCAACAGGACATGCGACTTTTTCAAATTCCCAATCTCTTCCTCAGCGAAAGTCAGTATTTTCTCGATTATGGAAGAAGGTAAAAGACGAACGCAGAAACGGATTATCAGAAAAAATCCCTCTAATTTAACATTCATCAAGAAGTTCCTGAGGTATCAACCAAACAAAAGTCAATGACTCATAAAGGACCTAGAAGAAGACAGTATCGTGGAAACGCTGATAGAAGGGATGCAATGCGTTACGCATCGATAAATGTCATCAATGTCATTGTCACATATCCCCCTGAACATGAGGCTCACTCATAGGAATCAGATGAATAATTTCCTGTTGAAGAGTCTGCATACATAGAAACAAATGAAAAATGTGTGTGTACCCAAAATCAAAGGCTTGCCCAAAATCTAGCTATTTCTTCAAATAACCAACTCCCCCTCTCTGAAAGAAGATTGAAAAGGGTTAAAGAAAAATTCAGGTTACATTCCACCACCATTGGAGAAGGCCAATCACTTTGATTAGAGGAATGTTTTCGAAATCAAGTAGATGAAATGAAGGAGTTAAGGAGGATAAATTCATAACGACTTTAAGTTAGTCTTCTTCCAAATCATGTTGTAGTTAATCAATCAAGGGAATTCATTGCATCTGTTGGGATGGATCAATAATGTCTCCCTTTACAAGTACACCATCACAGGTCCAATAATATGGGCCATACACGACAAAAACCATCAATACTACCACCATTGGTAGTACCGGTCGCCACACCCGTCCAAAGTCTAGTTATTACACCTGCTCCGAACCAAGCTCATCTAGATGTTTCTCAAGCATTAATGAAAACCATTGAGTCATTAACAGCTCGGTTGGAATATATGGAAGGATTACGTGAACCAGTTCAACTGGATGATAGATATTACACTGAATGGGTGGAAGCAATTCCTCCCCCATCAAATTTTGTGAGTACCACATTCTTAATTTTTAATGGTTTAGGAGATCGAGAACAACACTTAACACATTTTGTTTCTCTTTGTGATTCTATGATGGGAAATCCTCCACAACATGAATAATTTAAGTTCAAGTGTTTTGTGATGTCAATACAAGGACCTCCTTTAGTCTGGTATACAAGTTTGCAATCTCGTTCAATTATTAGATGGGAAGATCTCTGTCAAAAATTCCTTCTTCAATTTAGCTCAACATTACCAAAGACGGTAGTTTTTTTATCTTACTAATTGTAAACAAATGGAAAATGAAAGAGTATTGGATTTCATTGCTCACTAGAAGGGATTAACGTACTCCTTAAATTTAGAACACCCTTAAGAAGAGTTGCTGCCAATCTGTGTGGAAAATATGCATGATTAATTACACACACCATTGATCCCTATGAAATACACAGCAGGGTTTCGAGACCTTACTTCAATCGCTCAGCAGATTGAAGACTCTATTATAATGACTAAGGCTAAAACTCGTGTAATACCATCAGTTCCATGAAGGAGAATAGGAAAGGCATAAGATGTTATAGTTACACTTAAACAAGAACCTATACATGATTCCACTTCACAACCTTCATCATATCGAAGGGCTCCACCTTCTGAGCATCAACAACAATGGCCTCTTCATCCAAATGATCAAAAAGATCCATGGCAGAATTAGTTTGAGGATTTAAATATCAAATATTATTCTTTCTGGAATGAACATGTTCTTGGTTACTTCATCTCGACTATAAAAAATAATCTAGTTCAGTTGCTAAGGCCCAACAGGCCGAACAAGGAAAGAGAAAAAGATCTCACCAACTATTTCCAGTTTCATCGGATGTTGGGGCATCCCATTCAAGAGTGTTTTGTCTTCAATGACCACCTAGAAATGATGGTGGACTCTGGACAAGTAAAACTGAAAAGTTTATCCGCCTAGGTGGCCTGTGTTAATGCTACTGATCCGGTGGAAAAAGGCGAGTGGCATGAAGTCAAAAGTAAAAATGTGCAGAAATATGATGATTGGATGGTCAGGAAAATGATCAACCGAACTCAGACCATTTTGCAAACAAAATTAAATCAACAAATTGTTTCTTCTGCTATTTCTACCATAGAAAAACCCCCTTCATCAGAAGGAAAATCCTCAACGAAGCAGCGTAACATGATGAAATAAGAGAACTCAGAAGAAGTTGAGCTCGTGTCAATGCCTAAGTTGTCTTTGACTCTGAAAGATTTTATGCCATCTACTTCAAAAGCACTAGCACCGCCCCTCCAAACGGCATATCCTGAACTGTTTAATCAGGCAGAATCTTCATCAAATGAAGAATAGATCTTGGGTTATGTTAACATGATTCATTTAACGGATCCATGTGCCAATTGAAGTTTTGATCATGATGAGGCTAATATTCATGTCTTTAATAGTGTAATTAGAGGAAGAGACAAAGGTCTAAGATACAGGGTAATATGTGGATATTCCAGAGGCCACTATTTCAATTCTACCCTAGCTGGAACTGTATATGCGGCAGAAACTCATGGAAAAGCCCTTTATCGGGCTCAACAAGCAACAACAATGTTCTTCCACACAAGGAAGATTTGGTCCTGACAAAGTTATTTTGGAAGAATGGTTATAGGTTACACCATCTTTCTCTAAGAAAATAAATAAACCCAGTTGTTCAAATCTACCGAAGCTAGTAGTGTCTCCAATTCTTGCCCTGATACGGGATGCATCTAATGCCAAAGCATCAACTTCCAAGGCACCTGCAAAACCACATTTTCCATCAAGTAAAGACAAACCATTAGACCAAAAGTATGACGTATTGAATCATTTGACCCATGTACTGGCTTGGTTATCAATTCTGGAGACCTTGAATCTAGAAAATGATCCTTGGGAGGTGCTTATTGAGGCTTTTTCAAGTACTCAAGAATTCAAAACTGAAGTTATTGTGGCCGAGGTTTACCATATAGAGAATGATTCTGTATAATTCCTTGTAGTGATATCTTTTACAGATGTAGATGAAGATTATTTTGTACATGGACATATTAGACCTTGGTATCTATCTAGAAAAGTCAATGACCTAGACATCTGATGAGCTTTCATTGATAATGGTTCAGGAGTTAGCCTCATTCCTATTTGTACACTTCGTTGATTGGGCCTCACCAAATCTGATTTATCTCCTTCTACATTGATGTTTCAATGATATTATAAGAATGAACAAGAACCTCTAGGAGATATTACAATTAGAATTATGTTTGGAGACCTTGTCTCTAATTCATATTTCATGGTTGTTCGTTAGGACACAACAGTCAACATTTTTCTTGAAACACCTTGGCTACATCAATATAAAGTCGTACCTTCATTATACCATCAATGTCTCAAATATAGTTTCAATGGTCATATTGGTACATTTTATGGTGCCAAGGACCCATTAAAAACGTGTGAATCTCAATAAATTGAGGTACAATTTTATCACATGGAGGGAATGGAAAAATCCACAGCAAAGAAAATCACCAAAATTAATGCTCCAAATGGTTTAGAAAAGATTCCAGTAAACCCATCCATACGTGTGAGTATAGATTATGTGATTCCTATCAGTCTAATTGATAAGATATACCTAAATCCAAACACTCTTATAGAAACATCCAAAATTTCAATTATGGCAATCAAGCCAGACATCATGGTAGAAATTGATGATTCGCCAAGTAGTGATGAAAGCTTAAATGGAGATGTATTCATTTCATATGCTGAAATCCAGCAATTCTATACTTCATCAACCAAGCTAAAAGAAGTTATAGCAATACCAGAGGAAAACTATTATGTTGATTCTCAATCCATAATCTCCTCTCTATCACCCCAGGAAGACCCTTCTTCATTAATAGGGTCATAAATGGAAGCCTCTTCTTCAAGATTTTCAAATTTTAACTTCTCCCATGACCATGGAAATTTTTCTTTGTCATCTACTATTAAAGTAGATACAGAAGAAGTAACACCTATTGAAGAAGAAGAGGAATATCTCAGAGATGCTCCTCCAGCATTTGAAGAGGGCATCTCTACCACTGTGGATGAACTCGGAGAAGTAAATCTTTTTCCAAAAGAAGATCCACGCCCCACTTTAATTAGTGCTGCAATGACTCTTGAAGAGAATGAAATTTATACATCATTTCTAAAGAAAAATCGAGATGTATTTTCTTGGAATTATATAGAAATTCTAGGTCTTGATACCGATGTTTCCACTCATCATTTTGGGTTTTCCAAAATAACATCGAGGATTCAAGCAAGCCGCAAGAAGAACACAGCCAACTTATGCCTCCAAAATTGAAGTTGAAGTTGATATGATTATCAAGGATAACATTGTAAGATAAGTTCAATATCCCAAATGGCTGGCTAATATTGTCCTTGTGAAAATGAATAATAGACAAATTAGAGTTCTCATTGACTTTAGAGATCTTAATCGGCATTGTCCTAAGGATGATTTACCAGTTCCAATAACAGAACTCTTAATTGATGCAAGAGATGGATATGAAGCTCTTTCCTTCATGGATGGTTACTCTGGGTACAACCAAATACGAATTTCCATAGAAGATGAGGATTCTACAGCCTTATGATCTCTTCAAGGTGTGTTTTTCTATCGGGTATTTCTCTTTAGCCTAAAAAATGCATGTGCAACATATCAACGTGCCATGCCACATATCTTCAGATCCTTTTTAGGGAAATTTGTTGAATGTTATGTGGATGATTTGTTGGTTAAATATAGACAAAGTTCTGATCAATTGGCTGGTCTGGAAATCATATTTGACAAACATCGACAACACAATTTGAAGATGAACCCCTTGAAATGTGCTTTCGGGGTAACCTCAGGAAAATTTCTCGACTTTTTCATACGCCATCTTGTTATCAAAGATGATCCTAAGAAGAAAAAATCAATCCTTGACATGTCACCTCCTAGAAATTTGTAATAATTTAGAGGACTTCAAGGACCGATGGCCTATATTCGGTGTTTCATTTCCAATTTGGCAGGAATGTGTTTACCCTGCACTAGATTAATGAAGAAGGCGGTCACCTACCAGTGGACTGAAGAATGTCAAGAATCATTCAATATCGTCAAGAAATATCTCTTGAGTCCAGTGGTATTAATGCCACATGTGGATGGAAGACCACTTATTCTCTATGTGATAGCTTTAGAGTGATCATTGAGTGCCTTCCTTTCCCAAAAAAATTGTGCTGGGAAAGAAAACAACCTTTATTATCTTAGTCAGACTATGTTTGAGGCAGAAACTCGATATTCATGTATTGAAAAGTGATTCCTAGAATTAATCATTGCAGTTTAGAAATTGAGACACTATCTAAAACATCATAAGGTCTAATTGGTATCTCACAATAACCCACTCAAATATATCCTTATTCATCCAATGCTGATAGGACGTCTGGCAAGGTGGGTAGTTATTTTTCAGTAGTTTGATATCCAGTATGTGTCTCAAAAGGCAAAAAAGGGTAATGCTCTAGCTAATTTCCTTGTTGAACACCCATCTATAAAAGATACATCTATAAAATTGATCTTCCTAATGATGAATTCTTCTCTATTCAAGATAATGTTCAAACATGGGAAATGTACTTTGGTGGTGCCTCTATAATTCCAAAATGGAAGAAAATGGAAGATCCTAAATTCAACAATGTTGGGTTATGAATCGTGCTTATTTCCCCAAAAAAGGCAGTGCTACCATATTCCTTATTATTGTTGGAAGGTGGTACAAACAATTAATCATAATATAAAGCTCTTATCATAGTCTTGGAATTGGAACTTCCGGAACAGTTGAATCTCTTGAAGGTAAAAGGTGATTCAGATTTGGTAATCAAACAAATCAATGAGGGATATGCCATCAGAACGGAAGAGTTATTCCCTTTGTGTGATTACATCAGTGAGTTAATGGTGGAATTTTCCTTAGAACTGAAATTGTTTTATGTCCCATGACCACAAAATGTCCAAGCTGATGCACTGGCTAATGTAGCCAAAGCCCTGGAAGATCCTAATTGGGATGAAACAATCATCAGTATTGCCCATTGTCGTATAGTTTCACCTTTTATTCAAATCATAATAGGGGAAATAAATGAAATCATTCCCATTTCTGAACCATATGGTCATACTATAGGATAGATGACACCTATCATGGAATACATTCAAAATGGAACACTCGCACCTGATAGGGCTGAGAAAGAACAAGCTAGTGATGTGTGGTAAATTTTACTATATATAATAGCACATATCACCAATAAATTCCCTAAAAGTGAGGATTTTATGGAATTTTCTTCAGATATATTGATGGTGAAGGGACAGTGGCTATCATGAATGATGTATATGCAAGAGTTTGTGGTTCCAACCAGTCAAGACATAGAATATCTGGTCAAATTTGAAGGATTGGATAATTTTAGCCTTCAAGTATACAAGATTGTGTTGATTTCACTAAAAAGTGTCATTCTTGCCATGTATGTGACAACTTCATTCATCAACTCCCAGATTTGCTTCATATGGATGAATACTCCTGGCCCTTTGCTACATGGGGAATGGATGTAGTAGGACCTTATCCTATGGCTACAGCTAAGCAGTTTAAGTATATTCTTACTGCTACTGAATTATTTTCCAAATGGACAGAGGTAATACCTCCCAATGAAGTCGGTGCTAAAAGCATTGTTAGCATTGTCAAGTCTAACATCATTACCATATTTGGTGTTCCTCATACCATATTGATGGATAATGGCACCAACTTTTGTTCATCCTATGTAATAAAATTGTATCAAGAATACAATATCAGATCTAACCATTCATCTCGGTATCATGAAGCGAAAAATGGCCATGTAGAAGCATTATATAAGACTCTTTAAAACATACTTCAAAGATAGTGGATAAAGATAAGAAGTCATGGCTTGATAATAATTTTCATGCTCTATGGGCTTATCGGACAACCACATGCACTACTACACGATCAACTGCAGATTCAATGGTATATGGAATGGAATCAGTCTTTCCTCTTAATGTCCAATTACCTTCTCTTAGAGTCACCATTTGTGATCAGTTATCTACAGGTGAAATATATCAAAATCAAATGGATGAATTGGAACAACTAGATGAAAAAATATTGTGCACACTTCACCATTTAGAATTCTATCAGAATCGAATAGGATGATCATTAAATAAGAAAGTGTGTCTTCATTCATTCATTCAAGGATAATTGTTATTAGTCCTCAGAACCCCTTTGATACCTGGAATGAAGCCCCCAAAGCGTGAGACAATGTGGGAAGGACCTTACTCAATACATAAGGTCTACTCCAATAAAGCTTATTCTTTAATCTCAATGGATGGAGAACTCATTAAAACTCCAACAAATGAAAGATTCTTGAAAAAGTATTTTCTATAACACAAATACACCCATTGTCTTTATTGCAGGACATTAAACTGCATATCCCCCTCTATCATCCATCATGACGTTAAACTATGTCCCCCTATCGTCTAACATGACGATAAACTGTGCATCATCTGAGCTGCAGGATGTTAAACTGCCAAGCATCCCATGTCTCTGACACATGACATTAAACTGTGATCGTCGCATGTGAAATTGTCTTTTAAACTCTATTTCCATGCATTCCCCAGGCATTTAACCATGCATAATCCCCACACCATCCTTTGTGGTCGCATATTTCTTGACACAATCGTCAGGTCTATTGTTGCCTCTTGTTTCTCACACCAAGCATGACTCACGTGAGCGTAGAGTAAGTTTCGACTGTGACATCTTCTCTGGGCCACTAACCACACTTATGTCCCAACATCATCTTCGGATTGTTGTCCTCAAGTACACCCTGATCCCTGAATCCCTATCAATTGAACTATGTGGACTTTGATCCTTACCTCCTAGGCCGGGTACGTTGGAATCCTCTTGAGGTTAAATCCCGAAACCACTTTCTTCACATCGATTCACCTCCATACCATATGATGTTGATCCATGAAGCCCTCATCAACCGTTTTATTCATATCAGTTCACTTTATTCCTATATGACGTTAAAATATGTACATCCCATCATCTTAGCTATATGGCGTTAAACAATACAGTCCCCCATTGTCCTTACTGCAAGACATTAAACTACATAGAACTGGTCAATGCATATGACCTTAAACTATTTTCACTTTTGTCCTGTATGACAATAAACTGCAAAAATCCCTGATACCCTCACTCGAGAGGAATCATCATCGACATGGTCTCCAACCATGTCATATTTGAAGAACTATGTGTTGCTTGATTCCCATACTCATGATATGCGTAAGAATGCTCGATAAATCCTTGAGTCCAGCCCCGATCCTTTGGGCCTAACCCCAAACACCACTTTCGGTCCCTTGGTTAAAAATTTCCCCTAGGAGCAAATGGTGTGATATGGAACACCCTTTTCATTATTCACATCGGGTTTATAACAAATGCATGATGTGTATCCCTCACTATGGTCTGATCTCTACGACCCTAAAAAATGATCTTCCAAGATATCGTCTTGCATGATGTTAAACTATATTTCAAGAACTATGTTATGCTTGATTCTCATCCTAATAAGATAAGTAGTGACATTCAGAATCTCAATTCAGGACCCAGCCACAACATTATACAAATAATATTCATGGTCCTAATAAATCTTTTCTTGACTTCTAGTTACAAAATGTCTGATACCTGAGAGTTCTTTCTCCTGACTGTGCAGCACGTGCCCTTAGGTGGATTTGCATAAGTTATCTACCTAACTGATCTGTCCACCAAAAGATGCTACTTTTTGAATATGTAGCTTATTCCCCAGTTGGCCTTGCATAAGTCAACCTCTATAATTGGTTTGTCATATAATGGTAACTTCATTCTAAAGAGAATCCTCTTTTGTCCCTATAGGTCTTAATGACGATATGTAGGGATCTAAAAAACTGACATCCTTAACATATTTGTTCCAAAATATTTTTCTTGATCTGAATGTATTCAAGCCTATGGTTTACATTATTCTCCTTCTCCATATGTTAAGAGCAATATAAAATAACCTTGGACCACTTGACCATATGTCGTATAATGTTTCTATCTCTGGTTTTAGTCATATGATTTAAAGACACATATACATTTTTCCTACGTTTGGGTCAAACCTTCATATTAGTCACATTCCTCCAAATATTTGACAATTCTTACTGGACAAATCCTCTCCATATTCAAGTAACTTTCTCTGTAAAGCATTCTCTATTAATTGGAAAATTGAATCCCCATAAAACATTCTTCAGCTATTAGCAATAGAATGTTAAATTTCTAAGAGTTTTTTCCCCAACAATGCAGCACGTGCCCTTAGGTGGCTTTACATAATTAGTCTACATAACAGACCTATCAGCCAAAAGATACTACTATTTGACTATACAGCTTATGCCCTTGTTGGATCTGCATAATTCATCCCCCATAACGGGTTTGTCAAGTAGTGGTAACTTCATTAATAAAAAATACTTCCTCTAATGCCTTTTAGCTCTTTTCCCATGTCATTCCTCAGATTCAAAATTTATCAAGTCATAGTTTATAATTTTCCCCCTCCATACTTGAATATGGTAATACGTTTCCAAATAAATTATCAAGAATTGAGTCAATATCATCCTTTCGGTCGAAGCTATTCATCCTTAAATATTAGCCTTTTTATAGTCCAACATGCATGACTTTAAACTGAAAATAACAAAAGACATGGTACTCATTAAATTGGGAACCTATAAAGGTTACTCTGGACAAAATTCAAGTCCCATATCGGTAAATGTATATTATGTATGATTTAGTCAATATTAAGAAATTAAAAGATCCAATGTTTTTGGGGTTGTTTATATAACCCTAGAAAAAATCAAACTATGTTTACTAGGCCCATTGGCTTAGGAAACAATAAGATCAATTATCAAGAAAATGAAGGCACAGATGATTGAAGATGAATTGTTTTTCATTGATGAACAAGATTAGAAGAACATCCACAAACTGGAGTCTCTTCTCTCTCTTTTTCAGAAATTACAGAAGACTTTCAACATGATTTCTCTTCCATTTTACAGCATCCCGATCTTCATCTGCAGCAACTTGAATTTCATTTTCTCATCCAACTTTACTCTCTTCAGCTCTACAAAGTGCTTATTTGGCATCTTTTATGGCTTTTATATCATCTACTTGGACTTCTCTAAGAAAACTATTATGCTGGTCAAGCTCCCCGATAACAGAATCTAGCTCTTGCTGAAGGTGAAACTGGTGGAAAATCTTCTCCTTGATATTTGTCTTAAGCCCCTTCAGCTTTACAGTATGAGCAGCCTCAGCTTGGGGCCCTAGAACCTGAAATTAACTAATATTGGTCCGCAATCTAGCTCTAATCAGGTCTTGACGACACCTTTGCTCTTTCTCCCTCCTTAGAATGACTTGTTTCACTAAGACATGTATTTCTTGATATCCAAAACCATTATATCCCATCATAATGAACATGGATAAATGTATTGGAATTTTTTAAGGCATCTCATCATGAGGAACCTCAGACATTGTCTTCAATATATTTTGACATGCCTTGCAGCCTGAGAATTGGAGCAGATTTTTCACCTCTAGGTCTGATTCAGCATCGTTATCTGAGGGAGGAACATAGTTTGGGATTAATGCACTTAAATAAGATTCATGTTCTACTCTTTCCCTGACCCTGGTTTCTTCACTTTATACTACTGTTTGGGCTGAGGCAGAGGCTTTACCTTTAGATCTAGCCATTGAAGTTGACATCCCTGGTTGGTCAATTGAAAGTATGGTTTGATTCAAAGGACAGTAAAAGTCTATTGATATTATTATAGGTTATGTAAGCCACAAATATCATAATATTTTACCTAATAGTAGATCAGAAACTTGTGAAGACTCCTCCCCATATTTCCTAGCTTCAATAGGATTTTCAGGATGGGTTTTAGGAGGATCTTTCGTGATAAGTTCCACCTGAGCCGGTGTTTCTACAATAACAGGGTAGACATCAATGTCTACACCCCTTTTAAGCGTTGTTGGTTTAGCAGTATCTTCACATGGAACTGTACACTTTTTTAACCAAACATGGTTAGAAGTGTAATCATGAGAAGATTAACCGGACAAATGATGAATCTCACGTTCAATTTATTTTATAACTAGATCTACAAAATCATCTAAATCATAAGGTAATTTAACTTGTTAGAAAATTTATTCAAAGGACATGCCATGATTCGTCATTTTATCCAATGATGTCCCAGATCCCAGGTTACTCTCACTAGTGGGAGAACTCATCATGTCTTCTTCATGACATTCATCTAGAAATCTTTGACCTCGTATTTCTTCATCAATGGCAGGTGTGGGGTCAGCTTTGGTGGTTTCCAAATGTTCTAGTGCATGTGTCGAACCTAAAACATCACAGAATGGAAGATAGTTGTTGTCTCATTTGAGATTCAATGATGTTTTGTTAATTTAACACAAGTCTTTTCTCTCCTGGAATCAGAAACAGGAGAGGTGTCGGGAATAGATGTCAGCTCATCTGCTCTCAGTATTCCTTCAGGAACTTCCATTTTAGCAGGAACTTGCGGCCATTCTACAGCACCCTCCATTGTACTTTGACGATGGTCAGTCCTTCCCTTTGAAGGGGAAACTGATGAAGCCCCTAAAATCCCGAGAAGTTTGAGTACATTTTCACAAGTTAAGATGCATGTCTACCATAAAGACTTACCACTACTGATAAATCATTTGACTGTGGTCTTCATTCTATAATGCCTTTGCTTCTGGGACTTTTTTGGGTGGATTGGTGTCATCATGTCTGAAAACGGGTATCAGAGACAATAATTCCCTTTATAACTCATCATCCATGACTTGCTGGCCTGGAGATACTGCGCCCAGCTCATAAGGAGATTTAGTGGCTCCAAGAGCAATGCCACCAGGGATATACCGTGACGAAGGGATATCAGGGGTTCTTCCCTTTACAAGCTGCAGGATAAAGAAGATTATTTCCTTGAATAAAAAATCTTTGACTAAATTAATATTTCAAAGAAAATATGAATTTGAGAAAAAAGGAAACATACATCTTCAGGAGCCACGTAATAACACCACTCTTCATCTAATGAAGGACCAATCCACTCATTGGTACCACGGTCCATCATTTCCTTCACCCGAATGGTGAACGGAACTGACTCATCAGTGGAATATATGAGCATTTCCAGCTCTTTAATGTAAGCCCTCACATCATTGGGTTTGTCCTCAAAATGGATGTCAGAGGAAGCCCAGAGATTCCCCACTCCAGGGATATGCAGCCCTTGATATAAGTCCATCAAAGCAGTTTCAGCATCACAATATAAACACCACCATGTCCGAACAGCCTCGGGTCATAAATATTCAGAATTTTCACTAGAAGGCCGCGAGGAAGGTCCTATAATCTAGCACTTCAACTTCTTTCTGGCCCCTTCAATCACATATATAGGATAAGAAAATTAAACTTTTTGATCTATAAAATAACGATGACTAAATTTCATCAATAATGTAACTCACCAAGAGTCGATGGAGTTGGTCTCTTGACTCTGGCAGGCGGATTATATCTAGCACGAGACCTCTTTGACACATTTGAAGCCTCATCATCCCCATCCTAGGAATCCGTTGAATCATCTTTGGGTGAAGAATCCGGTGAATCAGCTCCGGGTAAGGAAGAGTCACATTTCAAATGAAAATATTATTTTTTAATGATTCTCTTCTTTATCCCCACCTGAGGGACTAGCTGATTCAGTACCCCTTCACATTATAATGCTTCACAGCTCTCAGCATACCATATAGTCAATCGACTTGCCGCTTCAATAGCTGGTAGATCAAATACCACCCCAGTATTCTACATAGATGTTTAGAAACCATAGTTGATGAGAATCCATCAGAGGATGCTCTAACCAGACATGTACCGGAGGGCATAAAATAATTTTCAACAGAAAATTGAATTGACGTGAAAATATGTATGGATCATAGGACTAGAATATAATCTCTCCATCAATCTTTGTGGCCTATGTACCATCCCTACATGTCAGCATCTATGTCGTTAACTCGAGGTTGGTTTTTCCATCATCAACAAATCGCCCTGTTGGAAGATTTCACAAAGAAAAGATGTGAAACTCCATGAACATGCTCAGCCTTATTTTGATATCATATGCTTTGAGGGATATGGTAGAAATTACAGAAAAGTCCTGAACATACAGCTGGAATGAACTTCCAGGAACCTGTATCCTACTTTTTACATCATATGTCCTGAAATGGGTGGCGATTCATCCCCATAAAACTTGTAATTGTCCCACTATTCTTAGAGGAGACATACCCATATAAACATGAAGTAAACTCTTATAAATCATTTCCAAAACTGGGGTGGCCAACCCAACCATCTTCTTTTCAGCCAGCTTGGCTACAATGATAATGGTCCCCAGCCTCACACCTCCATTCGAATCCCGAACTGGTAAACGATAAAAACTGAGCCACAAAACAAAATATCCTTCCAGATGGGACTTTGCTTTAATTTTATGGTTCACTTTATACCCCCACCTATCAAACTCTCTTGCTTCTCGAGTTGGCCAAAATGTGCCCGGAGCACCCCCTAGTTACTGCTCTAGGGAAACAAGTAGGATGAGTGTAGGAAGGTCCCTCCTATCTCTTCTTAATCAAAACCATATCCATCCACTCCTAGGGAAGAATATATTTTCTGGAGTGGGTTTTTGTGGTGGCGGTTTTCTTAAGCTTGTATAAAATTTACATTAACTCTTGATCCAAAGCTGGACTCTTCTCTGAATCATTCCAGGTCACCTTGGGGGGATGAATTCATCATACATATCTCCCAAAATTGGATCCCCTAAAATCTTGTAGACGTCCCACAAACTGATGGGTACTTCTCCATGAGTCAGATGGAAAGAATTTGTTTCTCAGCTCTAATGGATGATTAACTCCAACCTGAAAATATCATTCCTATAAACATAAGTCTTCCCATCCTAGACAACTTCATATATTGAAGCTGTAACACCCTGAGATTTTATGACAAAATATTTTTTTAATTTCATTGATGTCTTCTATTGTATGCTACACCAAGATTTTCTTGTGCTATACGCAACACCATATTAGCATGCAGTATACGCAACCCTAACTTGGATTTCATTACACGCAATTGTGACCTTCCTCGATAGTAAAGGGAATGCGGCCAAGTGGAGGACGCCAAGGAGTTATGCATGGATGGAAGTAACACCTCGCCCAAGATAAGGAGGGGAAAGAGTAGGAGCAATGATAGTAAAGGGAATGCGGCCCCGTCCAGTGCTGTGGAAAAGGCTCCAAATGAAGATGGACGTCTCCCTTTAGTGGAAATCAGCAATACAGATCAGAAGCTGGATAATTTTGAATGCCCGGTTTCTGTTTGGAGGGAGCAACATAGTGGAGGAGAGGAAAACTCTGGGGGAGGAACAGGAACTGTGAGTGAGCTGGCTGAGATTTCATTAAGTGATATTGTGAAGAGAGGGACTCAGAAGATGGATACAAGCAGCGGGCCTATGTCTACTCAAACAAGAAGAAGGGTGTGGAAGGATTACTCGCACCTTCCGCCGCCGTTGAGGACCCGATTAGCTTCTAAGCGGAGTGGGGAGGTTGTGATTGCTCTGAAAAAGGGAAGAGTGGCCGTCGATGCCCCACCTGAACGGCCTGTTCTGGAGCAGCTTAGAAGTAGGGTTCAAAGTTCCAACAATTGGAGGGACCCAGAGTGGGCGTCGGCTACGGGTGAGGAGGAATCCTGCTTGGGTTTTGGAGACGATTATGGCTATTATGATATGTAAGGTTGTGTTGTTCTAGTTTGTTTAAGTTTCTTCCATGTGTGCATGTTGTACGTTGGGGTACCGGTCCCCTTTAACCCGGCTTTAGAAAATGAAAAAAAATGATTTGCTGCGACCTTCCTCGATAGCGTGTGTAGGAAGCAATATCAGGTTTTACAAAACAATGATATATTGTTATAATATTATTATGGAATAGCCGTTATGAATAGTATTAACAGCATTTTTAATTTTATAACATTATTAATCATCTTACATATTTTCTAGAACATGGTATGAAAACAAAATAAATTTTTCGGGTAAATTAGTAATTTTCAAAAAATGCAGTATTGCCGCCTTTTGATGGCGCACCCACTTTAAATCTAGTTTTTGACATATTTATAAATTAAATTTGAAAAACTAAAATTCTTCCTTATATTTAGGATATAAAAATTTAATTTGGATAAAGTTTTTATATTTTTTCTGATAACTTTCATATTTTAATGAGTAGTAAAAACACGCTGTATTTTAATTAAAAACAAATTTTTTCATCGCAATAATTTATATGGTTAGATTATATTTTTAATTTGTTTTAAAGTGTAATTATAATATATTTTTACAATTTAATCCAATGTTGTTCATTGGAATTAATTTCACTTTGAAATTGGATATAAACAAGTATCAATATTTTGATAGTTTTTGTTTCTTAAAAACACGCTATTTGTTTTGATAGTGGGAATTAATTTTAAAATTAATTAATTCCACTTATATGTTTTGAATTTGGAAAATAGACCTAAATTTTGAATTCGGAATATCAAACAATTCTTAGGCTGAATTTTTGGTATTTTTCTGAAAAAACTTCAATTTTCGATGAATAGTGAAACCATTTAGTGGTAGTTAAAAAACTTACTTTTTCATTTATATGTAATTTTACCACTTCTGTGAATTGAATTTCGAAAATACGAGAGACATGGTTAATATCAAGGACTAAAATGTGGTTCAATGAGATGAAAATAATTTTGGTGAATAGTAACTTTTTACTTTTTTTTACCACGGTTAAAAGTAAATAGGGTAATTAAGGGTAAAAATGATATTATTATTACCCTAACACATGTCCTAATTATATTGGATAAGTTTAATTCGACCAAAAACATCCTTAGGAATAAAATATGACAATTTAGGCCCACTTGTATTAGATTAGGACATTTATTATTAATTTATTTAAAGAAGGGTTAAAATAGTTAAAATCAAAGTTTAATAAGTAAATAATTTTTAATATAGGGATACACATAAGATAAATTCGACTATAAATATTCATTAGAAATATAACAAGATTTCCTACATAATGGTATTTTATTTATAATTTTTAGACATTATATAATTTAATTTATTTTTGACACAAAGATGATGCAGTAATTATCTTATTAATGAAATATTGACATAATTGATGTTATAAATTCCCAATTAAATGTAATTTGAGACTTTTTATGAATTACAATAATTTTTTAGGTTAATATTACATGTTATTATTTATTTAATTAACTTTTTTAGGACTAATCATTCTGTTAGGATTTTTACAAAAATCAATTACCAAATAGTGTCAAAATTGACATAAAATAGTTTTTAACACAAATATTATACTATTAATTGTTATTTTATTCGTAAAAATCTAAGGTCAGGAAAAATAACTTATATAAGGTTATATATGTTAATAATAAACAACTTGGGGTTCTTTTGTCTTGTTATAGTAAGTTTATTAACCATATAGTGTAATAAAACAAGAAGACATGGTAAAAGTTAAATTATTTAACTTAAAGTTATATCTAAATGATAAGGTTAAAATAGAAACCTAAACATTTCTAAATTCTATTTGATGAAAGGTTTCAACCCATACCCTCCTTAGCTTCGAAATAAATCAATTTGGAGCTATTAAAAACCGAATATTACTTTATAATAAAACAATATTTTTTAATTTTTCCAAAGGTGCCCCTCTCCTCCCTTATAAAAGGGAACCTCCTCTCTCTCTTCCTCACACCACATTGAGCCTTCAATCTCGGCCAAACCCTGCCAAATTTGCTTCTCCACTTCGCTATAAACATCCTAGAGGTCCTAATCTTCTTCAAAGACCAATTTTAGTGCCCTAAGAGGAGGTCTCAAAGAGGCGCTTCAAAGAAGAGGTAATGTCTGTTACCGATTCTATCAACTTTATTTCTTCTTCAACTTCTTCTTATTTAGTTGTTTCATTATGAATTAATAACATAAGTATCACTCATATAATAATATGTTTTTATAAGTATGAAACAACCATATTTCACCATCTATCCATCTTATGGAAAATGAAATCATCATGCGTGCGTACGTAGGAAATACCGTCTCCACACCGTGGTGTAATCTATTTCCCACCACCACCTTACTTGGATGGGTATAATGGTGAAAGTAATGAATATATATGATTATTTTAAAGTGATATTGATTCTGTAATATTATACATACACTTTAATAAAATTACACGATCATGGGAATGATATCATCGCTCGTGCGTACGTACGGACTACCGTCTCCATGACGCGATGAGATTCACTCTCCATGTTAACCATTAAAGAATTATTATTAAGTATATATAATTAGTAATAATGAAATATATGACATAATAATTCTACTGGTTTTATCTATATTTATGTCATCTACTTAATTCCATTCAATTTAATAAGGAAATGAAAACAGCGTTCATGCGTACGTACGGCCTATCGTCTCCATGAACAGTGTATTTCTTTCCATTTATCGATCTATTATATATATGTATATTCTAAATATATATTATACATAAATCATGTTTTACATTCTGGATGTAATTAATCATGATCTAAGTAATCATATGAATAATTACAAGTTAAAACACGAACGAAAAATGAAACCATTTTACCCAAAATGCTACTTTAACATGAATTTACAAAAGAATGGGTAATATAAAGTCATAAGTGAACCATATATGATATAATAACAATGAATATGATACTGTAATAAGTCAATGACATTATTTAAATCATTATACAGGAGTTTTGGATACATATGAAACATATCAGACCTATGGTAAGGGATAACTTTTCCAATCTTGTTCTTATCCGAGATTGTTTATTCGTAAGTATTTACTGGGGTTATTTTTCTCAGCCATGTCCATGTTTCCTAAAAATGGTTTCATGTATGTTTAATTTGCTTTTTAACAATTTTTTACTTTTACTACTTGGTATGTATGGAATCTTTCTTTTATGAGGTACTTTTTGACTTTTCAGGAAAAAGTACGAGAAGAATGTTTTTGTAACATATATGGAATGAAAGGATTTTTACAGTTTTATAAAGCCTTATTTTAATGAAGCTTCCTACAAAGGATTTCATGAATATTTTCAACAAAATCATTGTCTTTTGAAATTGCATGACATTTTGTGAAAAGGGAATGATTTTGAAGAATAAAGGATATTTTTCTCAAGAATTCATTTCAAGTGTTTTATCAAAACCATTTTCCATCTAAGATGACATAATTTCATATGTCAATGTTTCAAGTATAATGTCTCTATGATTTACATGGTTTCAATTTTATTATTATGAAATGATATCCATTTCTTTTATATGGATTATGTGATGATGGGATGATGTTTATGAAACCCATTTTATTTTTTGGGTTATGAGGAATGATTTATGTTTATTTTGTGGCACAATTAAGAATGATTTCATTATGAGATGGGTGGGACCTATATCTCCCTCTAATTCATTGGGTAAAGATTTATATCTCATGAGATATACATGGCTGGAAGGGTAAGTTAATCCAATTCAGTATTACAGGACTGGAACGAGGAGTGAACTCGATTCAGAAAGGGACTTTGTCCACTAAGATGGTCTTGGAAGAAATGCCTTGGCTACTATGGAAATCATTACATGTGCTTAAGGGATTCCACAATTACATGTTTTATTCCCATTATATTTTATCATGGTTGATGTTCCATTATGATATATTCCTTATGTACTTCCACGATTTATGTATTTTCTCAAGATTTTGATGTTTAAATTTCATGTTTATGTTTTTGCTTCCAAATGTTTATGGATTGTTTTATGTTATCTATGATTTCCCTTACTGGGCTTTTGAGCTCACCCTTTTTATGTTTTATTTTCCCTAGGAAATAAAGAAAGGTTTTAGGTAAGGAATCATAAAGGGGAAGATCATTATGAGAGTTGTTGAAGATATTTCAACATGATTCGAAGTTTATATTCCGAGTTTCCAAAGACACTAAACTATTACTATCCTTTTGTGTCTATTTTTGTTATGTATTAATTATTCCGCTAAAGTGATGTATTGTCCATGTACGTCAAGCTACGAGTCTCTACATTTGGTATCAGAGGAAAGGTTTAGTTAACCTTTGGAAACTAGGATGCGAAAACTTTTGTGAGATCCCTAGATATATTTCTAAGGTATGTCTAGGGATGTACCTAAGGTTAAGTATACGTATAGGATATAGTCCTAGAACTACGATAATGATCATAGACTTTAACCTAAGTTGTTAGATATTAAAGGTACTCCCCCATTACTATGTTGTTTTCCCTAGTATGATATTTTCCTCTCACAGTATTCTTTTTGGGTTTTAGAAAATGGATGTAAACAGGAAGATTCACGATAATGGAGGATATGATGGACAATGGAATGATATTCTTCATGAGAAACCAAATGAAATTGGTTATGGAGGTCCACATATCGTTATTATGCCTAATAAGTAATCTCATAATATGATCAATAATCTCAACTTTGGTAAGTTTCCTAACTCAGATAATAAGAGAAAGATGGAGGTTCATGATGATCATAGAGGAAAGAAAGTTCAATTCCCCTCATGTAAATCATGTGGGAAGAGGCATCAGGGAGAATGTTTCAAAGGAATTGGAAGATGCTTTGTGTGTGGAAAAGAAGGAAACAAAGACAATAAGTGAAAAGGAAAAGGTTCAGTTAACACCATGGAGAATGATAATGTTATTTTTACGACATCAACAATGATTATCTGTTTTAAATTTGGAATGTACAAGTATTATGAAAACCAATTCCCTAAGAGAAAATCTTATGAAGAGAATCAGCATAGACATATGGGTAGTATTTATGTGGATGATGATGAGGAGACTACAAATGATATGTGAGATGAAAGAAGTGTTGAATCTCATTCAGTAGTTTAAGAAGGTAGTGGAATGATTTTATGTTTATCAAGAGTTATGTTGTATAGTTAATGGTACTATGGAATAAAGAATCATCTAAGGATTGGTACACTATTTTTTTTCCGAAAGTATTTGAAATTATATGGTGAATGGTATCGGTAACCATGAAATTTTATTCAGATATTTTTGCGAAGTAGATGATATGTGCATAATGAAGGGATAAGAAGATAATGATATGTTTGATTGTATTCATGAGCTCATGACTGATATAAGGACTAAGTGATATTATGGTTTGAGTATATAGAATTTTTGGGATTTTGGTATGTGGAAAGTGTTAAAATTTAACAACATTCATGTTTTCACTAAGGTTGAATGGGTATTCATCCTTCAAGAGAATACATGATTAAGGTATTCACATGTTTGTGATTTGACCAACAAGATATATCTTATGATATATGGGGGATAAATGATGGCATTCATGTGATTGTTATCTAACATTTCAAGTAATAATTTTCTTTATACTATGAGCATGGACCGAAGTATTTTAGATAAGCCTAAAGATTGGAATGAATTATGTTAGACATAAGTTAGTAATTTTTAAGGATAGAACTTTTTTCTATATTATTGATGGGATGTTATAGTACAGTAGTTTTAGAAAAAGGACAACCTGCAGGACAGGCGGCAGCCCATCGCGTCGGATAAGGCTATGGGAATCAAACCCACAACCGAAGTGCGACTGGCCTTTATCACCTACCACTGGCCTACATGAAGTCTCTGGTTAGTAGAAAATAGTTTTATTTTATTAAGCGGTATGATATATGAAGTATAAGTTCATTTTTGAAAAATTATATGATTAACCACACTATAGATGGAGTTATATATATTTGAAAACTATTGCTATCCTTTTGTTTGAAATAGATGGAATGACCCATTATTCTATCACGTGATCTAATAACTCTTCACAAATAACAAATTCAACTTCATTTAGTTAAGAGATGAATTGGAAATTGTTCAAAGCATGAACAACATTGAGATTGTACCAAAATCAAGAAATTATTTCTTTAATTCAAAATTTTCAAATTTAGGGAAATGATATTGAAAACCAAAAATGTTGTCCTAGTGATCTTATATCCGATGATTCAGATGGTACCTTAGATCATCACAAATATATGGCTTTGTGATTGTTGGATTTTTCATAGCCATGTTCTCTACCACTCTCCATCAGAACTTGATGGTTAGATTTTTCTTCCATATCTATATTTTCACCTATGTTCTCCTATATGGAAACTAAGTGATGAGTTACTTTGGTAACCATTACATTTCATACTTTAGTTTTTAAATATTGGTTTTGGTATTCTTTTTTACGATGTGGGATTCTATTAAAAAAAACTTTCAAGTAGTAAACCATTTATAACCCCGATGAATTTCGAGGGAGAAATTCATTTTAAGGGGGGAAGAATGTAACACCCAGAGATTTTATGAAATATATATTTTTTAATTTCATTGATGTCTTCTATTGTATGTTACACCAAGATTATCGTGCTCTATACGCAACACCGTATTATCTTGCAGTATACGCAACCCTAACTTGGCTTTCATTACACGCAATTGCGACCTTCCTCGATAGCGTGTGCAGGACGCAATACTGGGTTTCACAAAACAACGATATATTTTTATAATATTATTATGGACTAGATGTTATGAATAGTATTAACTAAATTTTGAAATTTTTAACATTATTATTCATCTTACATATTTTCTTGAACATGGTATGAGAACAAAATAAATTTTTCGGGTAAAATAAGTATTTTTCAAAAAATGCAGTTTTGCCGCCTTTTGATGGGGCACCCACTTTAAATCTAGTTTTTTACATTTTTATAAATTAAATTTGACAAAATAGAATTCTTTATTGGATACAAGACATAAAAATTTAATTTGGATAATGTTTTGATATTTTTTCTGATAACTTTCATATTTTAATGAATAGTAAAAATACGCTATATTTTAATTAAAAACAACTTTTTCCATCGCAATAATTTAGATGGTTAGATTAGATTTTTAATTGGTTTTAAAGTGTAATGAGAATATATTTTTACCTTTTAATACAATGTTGTTCATTTGAATTAATTTCACATTGAAATTGGATATAAACAAGTATCAATCTTTTGATTGTTTTGGTTTCTTAAAAACACGCTATTTGTTTTGATAATGGTAATTAATTTTAAAATTAATTAATGTCACTTCTATATTTTGAATTTGGAAAAATAGAAATCAATTTTGAATTCAGAATATCAAAAAATGATAAGGCTGAATTTTTGGTATTTTTCTAAAAAACTTCAATTTTCGATGAATAGTTAAACCACTTAGTGGTAGTTAAAAAACTGACTTTTTCATTTAAATGAAATTTTACCACTTTTGTGAATTGAATATAGAAAATACAAGATACACAGATAATATCAATGAATAAAATGTGGTTCAATGAGATGAAAATAATTTTTGGTGAATAGTAACTTTTTACGTTTTTTACCACGGTTAAAAGTAAATAGGGTAATTAAGGGTAAAAATGATATTATTATTATACTAACACATGTCCTAATTCTAAATTATAAGTTTAATGCGACCAAAACAAACCTTAGGAATAAAATATGACCATTTAGTCCCACTTTTATTAGATTAGGACATTTATTATTAATTTATTTAAAGAAGAGTTAAAATAGTTAAAATCAAAGATTAATAAGTAAATCATTTTTAATATAGGGTTATACATGTGATAAATTAGACTATAAATATTCATTATAAATCTAACACGATTTTATACATAATGGTATTTTATTTATAATTTTTAGACATTAAATAATTTAATTTTTTTATGACACAAAGATGATGCAGTAATTATCTTATTAATGAAATATTGACATAAGTGATGTTATAAATACCCAAATAAATGTAATTTGAGACTTTTTATGAATTACACTAATTTTATAGGTTAATATGACATGTTAGTATTTATTTAATTAACTTTTTTAGAACTAATAATTCTGTTATGATTTTCACAAAAATCAATTACCAAATAGGGTCAAAATTGACATAAAATAGTTTTTAAAACAAATATTATATTATTAATTGTTATTTTTTTTCTTAAAAATCTAAGGTTCGGCCAAATAACTTATATAAGGTTATATATATTAATAATAAACAACTTGGGGTTCTTTTGTCTTGTTATAGTAAGTTTATTAACCTTATATTGTATGAAAACAAGAAGACACAGTAAAAGTTAAATTATTTAACTTAAAGTTAAATCAAAATGATAAGGTTAAAATAGAAACCTAAACTTGTCAAAATTATATTGGATGAGAGGTTTCGACCCATACCCACCTTACCTTTGAAATAAATCAATTTGGAGCTATTAAAAACTGAATATGACTTTATAATAAAATAATATTTTTTGTTTTTCCAAAGGTGCCCCTCTCCTCCCTTATAAAAGGGAACCTCCTCCCTCTCTTACTCACACCACATTGAGCCTTCAAGCTCGTCCAAACCCTGCCAAGTTTTCTTCTCCACTTCCCTAGAAAAATAATAGATGTCCTGGTCTTATTCAAAGACCAATTGTAGTGCCCTAAGAGGCGGTCTCAAAGTGGCACTTCAAAGAAGAGGTAATGTCCGTTACCGATTCTTTCAACTTTATTTCTTCTTCCACATCTTCTTCTTTAGTTGTTTAATTATGAATTAATAACATAATTATCACTCATATACTTATATGTTATTATAAGTATGAAACAACCATATTTAACCATCTATCCATCCTATGGAAAACGAAATCACAACGCGTGTGTACGTACGGAATACCGTCTCCACACCGTGGTGTAATCTATTTTCCACCCCCACCTTACTTGGATGGGTATAATGGTGAAAGTAATGAATATATATTATTATTGTAAAGTGATATTGATTCTTTAATATTATACATACACTTTAATACAATTCTAGGATCATGGGAATGATATCATCGCTCGTGCGTACGTACGAACGCCCGTCTCCACGACGCGATGAGATTCACTCTCCATGTTAACCATTCAAGAATGATTATAAAGTATATATAATAAGTAATAATGAAATATATGACATATTAATGCTTCTGGTTTTATGTATATTTATGTCATCTACTTAATTCCATTGAATTTAATAAGGAAATGAAAATAGCGTTCATGCGTACGTACGACCTACCGTCTCCATGAACGGTGTATTTCTTTACATTTATCGATCTATTATATATATGTATATTCTGAATATATATTATATATAAATTATGTTTTACCTTTTGGATGTAATTAATCATGATATAAGTAATCATATGAATAATTACAAGTTAAAACATGAACGACAAATGAAACGATTTTACCGAAAACGCTACTTTAACAAGAATTTACAAAAGAACGGGTAATATAAAGTCATAAGTGAACCAAATATGATATAATAACAATGAATATGATTCTGTAATAAGTCAATGACATTATTTATATCATTATACAGGAGGTTTGGATACATATGAATCATATCGGACCTATGGTAAGGGATAACATTTCCAATATCGTTCTTATCCGAGATTGTTTATTCATATGTATTTATTGGGGTTATTGTTCTCATCCGTGTCCATGTTTCCTAAAAATGGTTTCATGTATGTTTAATGTCATTTTGACCCATTTTTTACTTTTCCTACATGGTATGTATGGAATCTTTCTTTTACGAGGTACTTTTTGACTTTTCCGGCAAAAGTACAATAAGAATGTTTTTTAAACTTATATGGCATGAAAGGATTTTTACAGTTTTATAAAGCCTTATTTTCATGAAGCTTCCTCGAAAAGATTTCATGACTATTTTCAAAAAAATCATTTTCTTTTAAAATTGCATGACTTTTTGTGAAAAGAGAATGATTTCTAAGAAGAAATGATATTTTCCTTAAGAATTCATTTCAAGTGTTTTATCAAAACCAATATCCATCTAAGATGGTATTATTTCATTTGTGAATGTTTCAAGTATAATGTCTCTGTGATTTACATGGTTTCAATTTTTTTATTATGAAATTATATACATTTCTTTTATATGGATTATGTGATTATGGGATGATGTTTATGAAACCCATTTTATTCTTTGGTTTATGATGAATGATGTATGTTTATTTTGCGACACAAGTATTAATGATTTAATTATGAGATGGGTGGGACCTATATCTCCCTCCAATGCATTGGGTAAAGATTTATATCTCATGATATAGACATTGATGGAATGGTAAGTTAATCCGGTTCAGTATTACAGGACTGGAACGAGGAGTGAACTCGATTCAGAAAGGGACTTTTTCCACTAAGATGGTCTTGGCAGCAATGCCTTGGCAACTATTGAAATCCTTTCTTGTGCTTAATGGATGACACAATTACATGTTTTATTCCCATTATATTTTATCATGGTTGATGTTACATTATGATATATGCCTTACATACTTCCATGATTTGTGTCTTTGCCCAAGATTTTGATGTTTAAATTTCATGTTCAAGTTTTTGCTTCCAATTGTTTATGGATTTTCTTATATTGTCTATGATTTCCCTTACTGAGCATTTGAGATCACCCTTTTTATGTTTTATTTTCCCCAGGAAATAAATAAAGGTTTTATTTAAGGTAAAAAAAGGGGAAGATCATTATGATAGTTGTTGAAGATATTTCAACATGATTAGAAGTTTATATTCCGAGTTTCCAAAGACACTAAACTATTATGGTCCTTGTGTGTCTGTTTTTGTTATGTATTATGTATTCTGCTAAAGTAATTTATTTCCCATTTATGTAAAGCTACGGGTCTCTAAAGAAGCTCATTTCAGATCATCAATATAATCTGCACCGGTTTGTCGCACCAAATATGCCCACATCCAAGTCTGCTTCACACCTCCTCCAAGACAGAAATCCCAACTCTTCTTCCATCCCATGGATTAGTCCATATATGAATTTCAGAAAATAGAGGGATGGCAATGCGGCTGCAGCTCAGGCATGTGATGCTTCAAATCGGGAGCACATGGGCTATGATGCATTATGTATGCCTTTTCCACTTTCCCAGCATTGAAAAATGATCCTACAACTGAGACATTTTCCAAAGAGAAGTTAGTGTTGGTTTGAAACTAGAAATGAGGGATATAATTCTTTGCCTCTAGAAAGTTGACACCTTGTAGATGAACATGGCCATACAAAGGCAAATAGATGCTCTATGTGAAATTGGCATGATAGTTCTTCAAGTACTTATCCAAATCTGGGAGAGTTTTTTCACATATAACAAAAAATTCATGGCCAAAGATGTTCATCATTTCATCTATTCTATGGCTGGACAACTCATCAGATGATCCAGTTCTTTTTGCAGCCATTAAAGGGATTAATATCTTGGATATTGGACCACAACCTTTGATTGGGTTGATTAATTTATATAGACAACCACGAGTAGCTCTTATAAAAGGATACCTTTGAGAGTACCCCTTTTTTCCTTCACCTTGGTATGTGATTGCTGAAATAAATTCTAAATCAAATTGAAAAATTATTTTAAGAATATAATTTTGAATTGATTTTCAATATGAATTATGATTTTCATGTTAAATTAATTAATGTGAAGAGTTATATGACCATGTACCTTAGTCTACATTATAAAAATGCTTGAGTAAGAACAAATCACTCTATTTATTGATATTCCAAATTTTATTTTAATGGATTATATTCCATGTAATAATTTTTTACGAATTACTTGATATTAATAATTATATTTACTATGTGATGTAGATTATGTCCAAGCCATATGTAATAACCAAATCCTTGAGAAACATTCTGAAGGGATTTGAAAATGAGATTTTCTTTTTATTTACCTTCACATGTTTAAATGAATTTTAATGGTATTTAATTAGTTGAATGATTCTATGCCATGGGTGACACATGGATTCATATGATAATTCCATGGATGGACACAACTGGTTTCAATCGTGAATACTCTTGAGTGATACCTGGACTCCCTAGAAGCCTACCAAGTATAAACTCTGAGGATTGATTATTATAAGTTGAGTAATATAGGAATTCATTTGAGAATTCCATAGATAGATTAAAAGTGAATTTATTATTATGTATTTGGGAGGTAATTGTTCTCCCCTAGTGGTCGACAGTCTCAAGTATCTGTAACTTTATACCTCACCTAGAGTGATACCTGGGTTCTTGATGATCCCCATGGACGCGGTCTTATGGTGTTGGTTTATGTTACAACTACACTTAGACATTTATTACAACTTATAAATTCTATAGATAAGCTCGGTTTATGAATTAATCAATTATTTAAATGAGTTTTATGATATGTTTTATAACAAAAAGAATAAATATTGGATCCTTGGTTGTTTACACTTTATGGATGTCCGGTTTATGTATCATTAATTTGTGTTTTTGTGGGGGACATCAGTCTATGCACGATGTCTCGAGATATATAAATTAAATGGGACAAATTTTTTAAAAGAACTTGACTAAACCACATAGTCCTGAATGTTAATTCAAAGACATGTTATGTGAAATAATTCTATAAAAATAATTGGACATTTTATGATTACATGTATTTATAGGGTGTTTTCTTTGGTGAACATCCTTCACTGACTAAAAGGTATCTTCATTTTATATATGATATTTCTCCTAAAATTGTTTATATAACAGTATTTTGTTGATTAAATTTTCCATCTGATTGTACTGCTACATCTACTACATTTATGTTGTTGAAGTTATATTATGATACACTCTGGAGAGGAGGGAATAGTGACACCATAGACACACCTTGGTCCTCACTGTTAGTGGTAAACCTATGGAATTTGGGGACATGTCCTTGGGTTCATGTGATCACCCAGGATCAGGGAACTGTTGAGTTGCATCCCAGTCCAGAATGGTACAGTTGTTAGTATAGTTCATTAAATAACATTATTTAAAATTATAGAGAACTATTAAATCTTCTATAAATTATTTATTTTTTATATTTAGGAATATTATTCTAAACAGAACATGCATATTACTATATATTTACTTTGTGAGTTGGGACATCATTTGTGTTGTCATAACAAGTCATTGTACTCAATGTATTTAATGTTTAGCGAATATGAGACATTATGAGATGTATTTCAATTTTATAGTAATATATTTATCATTGTTAAATATATTTATCATACTCATATGTTTGGATCACCATTACCTATTTGGTCATTCGAAATTAATATTAGTAGAATGATTTACTTTTCACATTTCTTTATATACATATTGTATTTTCCTGTGATTTTATTAACTAAATATTTTTTTATAAACACCACCAATTAATTAGTTTAGTCATATAATATTATAGTTTTAGTTCATGTAGACTATTTAAATTAATATAATAGACGGTGGGGTAAACTCTTGTATCCATATTATGCTTTCATTATTTATTCAATGCTCATCCTATAGACATGTCGTGTTAGATTTTCACAATTATAATGTTTTCAGTAATTATAATAATTTATGATTGTTAATATTTTAACGATAATAAACAATGACCTACTATAATAATCTATATCCCCAAATATTAGGAAAATATTATATGGTTAGTGGTAATTCAATTAAATTACAATTTGAGTCTGAGAGTTGGAAAATTAGAATATATATAAGCATATAACATAAAGGATAAAGAAAATTATAATTTCCATATAAGGTTCCCCTATTATTGTGAAGATGGTTCTAATTTATTGAAATCATATTACAATATAATAGTGGATATATGCATATATATTTAAGCACCATGAAATGGAAATTTTTTAAAAACTATTTATAAATTTTAATAACAAAAAAAATTAATTTGACAATATGAGTTTATTCTTGTTTAAAATGGTTAGTAATGGTTGTGTTATAAGGTATTAATGGAGAAATAAATCCTAAAAATGTATTGATTAACCCATGATTCTAATCCAAATAGGGGATATATAATAGTTAAATGACGATAATTTATGATATTCAATATCTATATTAAATATTCATTATTTTGAAAAGAAAAAATAATTGCTATGAGGATTTTTATAATTTATATATTTGATATGTTTGACAAGAATTTTTTTAAATAAATTATATCTTTAGAAATTAAGTATCGCTTAATTTAATAATTACATGTTATAAAAAAAATTATACTATCATATTAGAGATTTGTTTTCCCTATATTCAAGAAGATTTAGTCTTGAATACTGTTAAATCATATAATGATTTTTAGTGATATTATGGAAAAATGTCATGAATATATCATAAATTACAAAAAAAATAAAATTTATATAACACCATAATTAAATAATAAACAAAAATATTAAATAACATAGTGTAAAAAATAAATAATAAAGATTGTTATAGTGATTGAAACAATATATATTCTTATTACTTATTAATACATAGAGGGAGTTTCTTGATTCCATAACATAATTCTTATGATTCAAATTTGAGATAATTATAAGATAAATGTGATGAATTTATTATTTTCTATTATAAATGTGTCACTAAAGAACTACATTTATTGAAAATAAAAATTTATAATTTATTTAATATTGTGATTATAGGTAAGAAAATATACAAATCTAGAAATTTAAAACATATTTTTTACCGATAAACATTTACATTCAACCAATATTATTTAAAAAACTCCATGATTTATAAAATTTTTCCCAACAAATATCAAATAATATTTTCATTTTTAAAAACTCTACTTCATAAGGATACTTAAAATTATATTTAATGACATAAAATTTTATTCCTATGTTAATAATTAGTTTAATGAAATTTTTTTATTTATTATTTTTGGAAAAGTAAAATAATTTTCCTATCAAAATGGATTTTAGGTCCTATAAAAGTTTTTATTCATTTAACCATTTTTATGTCATAATTAACTCATATATTATATCATATATGTATAATATATTTTCATATATGACCTACAATTCCAATATATCCAAATTTTTGGAAAAAACATATTCATTAGATAATATACATATTTAAAATTTAAATTTATTATAAATCATATAAAAAGTTATATATCAGAATTATATAAATTATCAAATAGATACATAAATATTTTTTTGATTTAAAATATATTATTTAAAACTACTATTTCTAATAAATAAATTTTCATTAAAATAATTATATTGAATTTTTTATTATTATCTTCTGTTGAACTACCATAACATGACTAGATTATATAAATGTCATTAAATTCTATTAAAAATATCTTTTTGCATGCTTTTCACATTCTGAATTTACATTATAAATTTCATATATAGTGTTTTTTTAATATTTTTACTATTTTTCAATATATCTATATTTATGATTATTAGAATGATTTTTATTATATATCATGGTCCCTCATATGTAAATTGTATTCCATATATATTTAATTGTATTTATAATTCACTTTAATTAAAATGAACCTTAATGAATTTTTTGCAATTATTTTATTATATTTTTTATAAATATATGAGTAATATTTAATTTACGTATTATTTTATTTTATTAAGAAGTTATTCTATAATTTTTTATATTTTTTATCTAAATCATCCACATTAGATGAAGTTAACGGTACATTCAGGTTGGACTGAAATAATAGATTTTCTTCTAGTTAAAAAAATTGTAAAATATAAACCATATTGAAACAAATGTCATGTAAAATTTTATATAGAATACCATATTTCCAACTTCTAATAAATAATATATGATGTATCATAACCTTTTTACTTGTTCCTTTGTGACATTTGGGTGTTGAAGGTGTTGATAGAACATTATAGAGGGAATATAGATGTTGGAGTTGAGATTTCATTATAGAGATGGAGGTCGCCTCTTAACCAGTCATTATATTGTACAAGATGAATTTATAAAGTTATAGGATAATTTTACCAATGTTTTAGACATGAGGAAATATTAAATGTTATAATTCAAGATAATATAGAGATTAATTTCAAGAATATGAGGACTAGAATTAATTTAGGGACTGTAATATATATTTCATTTATCCTAAAAAATACTATCTTTATTTTTATATGCTCACAACTCGATTGATGAGTTCAAAAAAAAGGTGTGATATATGAATATTTCGTCTATTAATTTGATTTTATTCATGGTTCATCCATGTTTTGTCATGATATGGATCCAAGAGTATATTATTTAGTGGTGTTTCTTAGTGTAGAATCCCAATGTGATGACATAGTTTAGGACATGATGCTCACTTTTATTGTATTGATTTTGAAGGTTGACTGAAACTAAAGTTATATCTATATGATAATTGTCACAGTATTATTATTTGGGATAGTTTAATTTAACCTAGTAATAAGGATATTTTTACCCGTCAAGCTTTGACATTTTTTCCTTATGTAAAAAAGAAATAATCCCTTTAGTGTCACCCTTTTCTCCATCATTTTCTCTAGAAATACCAATGAGCAAAGAAACATTTTTAATACTCATAAGATCCAATTTAAAAAAATTATTCATTTTTATTGTGAGATAGAGAATTCATTCTTCTTATAATAATACTTTCATTTTTTTCCAGTTTATTATATATTATTTTCTTGAGAAGACGATGGTTTACGAAGTAGTTTGTTTGCGTAATTTTTTAGCGAGTCGCAGATGGTTAGGGTTTTTTTATATATTTATTATGTTATTATAATTCATATTGGGTATCAATATAATTTCATCTATAAGTTTTCTTATACATCAATTATGATAGAATCAGTTCATGTATGAAATTCTATAACACGCATTTCTTCTATTTAAATTATTCAGTTACCTTGATCTTTTTCTTTGGGTGAGGATTTTTGATTAATAATTAATAATAATGAACTATATTTAATTAGAGTTGTCTCAAAGGGGTGAATCACATGTTTATAATTGTTTCCATTATTTTGTTCAGGTGATTTTTTCTTTCATCCAACTATTGCTAAAATTCTCTATTGTTGTTAATCCTTATATGTTGATATAGGGAGTGCTAAATAATTATATGAAACAATTAATATAATCCTGTATGTAACATGGTGGGTAATATTAAATCATGAAATGAAATAATTATATGATTTAATTTTTTTGATAAAATTATTCATTGGCAGTTTGTGTGGGAATATGGGAAGATTTTTGGTGATTATAGTTGACAGTGTTGTAGGTTTATGGTTATTGTAATGTGAAGAATTTCAAGGGTTTTTTATGTTTTTATGTGAAAATTTTTATCGAGGTTTTTTTGGATAAATATATATAGTATAAATTTTCTCGATTTCATTTCACAACATGCCCTAGTCTAATACACTTATCGACAACCAAATTTTTTAAGTTCTCCATGTTTTTTCCAATATCTTTGTTTATGATTGATAATGTTTATTTAACCCCATTTTCTCACACACCCATAGGATGTATTATATGATTTTATTGTAATATATTGTGGGTCATGAATGATATGGGTTTGAATAAGATTAATGTTTTTGTGCCCCAAAATCTACCCCATGATCTGCGCTCCCTGATCTGGCACCAAAAACACATGATGTAAAACACTAGAATTTATACACAATAATGATTACAGTATCATACTAAAATTCTCAATCCAAATACCATGAATATTATATATTAATTTATTAACGAAAAATAAAAAACTACTAAATTCCATGTCCTCCCAATAAATGGAAAATGTTTCCGCTATATAAGAAGGTAATAAAGTGAAAATTAGTATTCAATATATCCCAAAAATTCTCCACACAATATAATCTTAAATTATTATCATAAACAATATTTTCTTTTTATACCTAGGGAATTGAATGCATAATAATTGGATGGTCGCAAATTCATAGTATGGGGAAACATTATAGAAAATCATAACATGAGAGATATGAGTCATAACATGATGGAAGAATATAATAGATAGATTATATCATATAGTATATAAATTAAAATATGATCATATAACTAGCTCATGAGATTATTTAAATGTGGAAAAAAACATATAAAATATATCACATGTTGATGGTTTTTACCTTGCTAGTATAATATAGTTATATTGGATAACATCCCACACACCATACATGAATAGGATCACTACACATGTGTCATGATACATAATCATATGGAAAAATTGATAATTGAATTGGAGTCCTATTTGGACACACCCATCACGTTATAAAAATCTTACATATGTGTACCAAATGATATCGACAAAATGTCCTAAAAACCAAATGAAATAATATGGTAATTGTATCATTTTTTTCTTGGTTCCCTATAAAATAATCCATGATTTCATCAATAAAAATGAACTGATAAAACCATGGAAAATAAATGTGTATCCAATGATAATTATCATAATTATAGGAAAATAAAACTAAGAAAATATGATTATACATATGGAAGTTCCCCATGTAAAAATGGATATATAGTTTATATTAAAATTTACCCAATCAATAAATGTATTAGTAATATAGGTGAAAAACATCAATCATGTAATAAAACATAGTGAATTCACAAACTAAATAAATTATAATTAAATTATTCCCAAAAGCTGTTTTATTATCCTAAGTAATTGTAGTTATAGATCAAACCATATATGGGAAATATAATTTCAAAATATATCTATATAAAGGAAATGTATGATGTCATTTAGAGAATTATCTTGATCAACCATATGGTAGATATGAATAACAACCTTAGAAACATTATGAAATTTTATTTGAAATTTATATTTACTAATTACCTTTAAAATCATTTGAAATTATAATTTTTTTCAACATTGAAAAAATATTTCATTTTTGACAATGTGAAAGCATAGAGAGGAAGTTCATAGAAGAAGAAAATGGTGGAATAATTATTTGTTTATAGGGAATGCTTAAAAGGTGATTAGTTCTATTCTATGAACCCATATAGAATATGTTCTAAATTATATTTTTTTTTAAAAAATAAAAATAATATATTTTTTAAAAAAATATATTAAAAATATCTTGATGGTTAACTTCAATAAATTTGAAATTTTACATTAAAGGAAAACCTTTTTGAAAACTATCCATATGGGAAAAATTATAATTCCTTTAAAATGATTTTCTGATTCCCAAATCGTAATAAATAAATTGATAGTTTTATTAGAAAATGGTTGTATGGAAACATTAAGTTTACATTATATGAAATATATTTGTGTTATAGATCACAATTTTGTTATAAAAAAATGGACATGTAAGAGGAATATCCATTGGAAAGTATATGAGTTATTCATTTCTATATTCTGAGTTAAAATGATAAAGAGGTTCATCAAAAGTGATAATATTGATTAATGGAATTATCATCACAATATAAAAGTAAAATATATAAATTTGATTGATAATGGAAAGATTAAAAGATTTGGTAGATCATGTTTTGGGAGACATTTCACAACCCTTAAGAAGTAAACTACTGTCAAGAAAGCATTTATGACATTAGATACATTTTAATCAAACCCATTGAAGGGGAAAGGGTTGAAAATAAGATTTGAATACTATGGATAAGATAAATTTCATGATAACATAAAAATTAGGCACCATAAACATACTATAAAAATTAACTATTAGATAAAAATGCCTCAATGATGGTAGATTATTAATACAATGCTTATGCCTTAGAAAATATTCTAATAAAACCCCATTAAACGAGAGAGTGGCTAAAACTGATATTAAAATATAATTATTTATAATAATACCAAATATCCATTAGGTAGTATATATACCATTCAAAAAAATAGGTCCATAAAATAAAATATTTTTTAATGAAGAATGTTTTAAGACAAAACCCTAACCTGTGTGAGAAATCATTCATTACTTGCACATATATTCTGAAATAAAAAAATAAGATTATTAAAAACATTAATATGATCCTTCTTCATCAATAATTTATTTTCAATAGACTGATAATCATCATATTTTATTCATTTAATAAATCATTTCCACTTTTTTAGGTTACTCAAGGTGGGTAGGATGCTTTTTAAGTGAATATATTGGCTTATTGACAATTGATTTGATTATTTTTATATAGATTTAAAAATATAATAATATAATTTTTTTCAAATAATTTTTTTATAAATTTGAAATAATATTTTTATAAATGGGGTTACTTTTTAATTTCTTCAATTATTATACGTGGTGATGGTGATTTGATATACAAATGGTTGCCAGTTTAATTTTCATTAAAATATGAGGGATAAAGAAAGTAAAATTATTTTTAATTTTAGAATTATTATCATGTTATAAATAAAATACTTCTTCATTAAGACCCATATCATCCATCCATGTATGTAGGTTAAAAAACTAGTACGTTTGGTTCATAGTGGTGGTAGTCTACACATACGTTTGATGACATTTCTGTTTTTTCATGGATTCAATAGATGACATAAAATGGATATTTTGTTAGTATAATAGGACAATTGATTTAAATTAATTAATATTTTATCATTCTATATATAATTACATATATTAGGGGTGGTATAAAAATAATTTAATATTAAATAATGGTTAAGAAATATGTGATGTCATTGTCATGACTTTGAACATTCTTTTAAATGTATTATTGAAAAATGATGATTTTGATATCTAAGTGAGACTAGATGATTGAGGTCATGAAATGGAATATATGAGAGGAAATAAATTCATATTTTAAATTGGAATTAAAATGGGATATAAATTATCGAACGGGTGGAAGTTGTCTCCTTTTATATGTGACTAAAAGGGCACTTTCCATGGATATGAATTATAGGTTTGGGATAATAATGGACATTGAATTGTTTTAGGAGACATAGTTGTGGTGTGTTTAGTGAGTCTTTTTGGAAGGTATTTTCCTCAAATAAATCGTTTTTATGAGGTTATAATGTTCAAATTAATTTTGGAAAATTTTATCCCCTTTAGATTATTCATTTAAACAATTTTTCCACTTAATTAAAATAAATCATGTTAATAATTTTATTACTAAAAATAAAAATAGAAAATTATTACCAAATGTTTACATGATTATTATAAATTTACACTCTATTTAGACTAATTAATTTCATAAATATGGTAAAATATTCTTTATAATTAATTATACATAACACATAATTTTTTAACAAAATGTCTTTTTTAAACCATAAACTTATATATAAGAATAAAGATGATGGTTATTGATTTTAATTATAGTAATAGATTTATTTTAAAGGAAATTTTGATTAAATAAAATAATTGTGATATCATTTTTCATGAAATTACTATTATGAGGAGATTGTGTATTTATTGAAATTATTAGTATTTAGCTATAACCTTTGAAATTTTTTGAAACCTCATGTTCAAAATTTGATAAAAGTCAGGAAGAATGGGGAATCAAAAGTGAACTGGGACCTTCAGGTTATGGGGTTTCATGTTTTATAATATTTTAAGGGATCTTGGATGATTCTTTGGCTCATTTGGCTTGGTATCTACTCTTGAAGTGGAAATTAAATGTATCACTATTGAAATTTATTTTTCACATTTTATTATATGGAACAATTTATAGATTGAGTCTGAATCTACTTACATTAAACAAGCCATTGGAAACAGAACAAAATAACTATCTTGGAGGCTTTCTTCTAGATGGATGGAATTTATAAAGATCCTTTTGATTACCAATGTTATTATCAGTTATAACTATGGGGGAAAACTATGTGGCATATAGCCTTCCACAAAATAGTATTGGTATTGCTCAAACACGGTTAGATGTGCTACCTACAAAATTAGATCCATTACATGAAATTTAACATAATAAAACACATCCCTTCAAATTTTTTTAATTATTTTTATTTATATTATTCGATATCATTTTTGGTTGAAGCACCTTAAAAAATTACAACAATTAAACTAAAAATTAGATTTTCAAAAAATGATTAAAAACACTTAGTAAGTAATTTTTTATACTCTATATACAAAAATAGAGTTAATTTTATACATTTATATTAAGAAAAATTATATATTTTTATGTAGTTTTAAATTAAAAATATAAAGAGAAATGACATTCAATAAAAAATAACCATATTAAACCTTGTGTTTGTCTAATATTATTTCACATAGATGTTCTTATTTAAAAATGATAATATTTTATTTCATATATATATACCATATATATTATTATAATGAAATTTTAAATATAATAATTTTAATTTACTAATTTTTTGTGACCTTTTTGTAGTGTGTGTAAACAATGTATAAAACTCAAAATAGTTTGATCTGAAAATATAAATAAATATTGAAATATTAGTATGTCACATTCCTGCCAATTTAATGAAATTTTATCATCACAAATTTGTAGAAAAAAATTAATTAATGATAAAAAAATTAAAAAACGACTTATGGTATAATTGTTTATGAATTTTCTACATTAATATTATATGTCAAACGAGAAGACACTTCTTGCCCCTCAATCGATTTAACTAAATGATTAATTTTATGTGAGAAACTAGATTCTTTATGTCCATTTTTTCAAAGAAAAACTATTTTCTTGTTCCTTTGAGACATTACCCAATATTTTTCTTCACATGTTTTTGACATAAATGATGTTTTTTTCTTTATCATATTATCCCCCAAAATATTCATGAGGCTATGTCATTCTATTCTTTGGTGTGATAATGAATTCACCAATTATCACTTTATTAATCATTATTATTGATGGTTGATTTAAAATAATAATAATAACTATAATTATAGTTCATTTAAAAATAGTTTATAGGTTTGGATGATCACTATATTTTACAAATAATCAATTTTTATCTTGGTTCCCTTTTTCTCCAGCCATTACATTAAAAAAACATTTAGGGATGATAATAATAAAATTTGTAAATATTAAAATAGAAAACGATTATCATAAAAATATTAATTACTCAAGGTTAATCATAAAACAAATTAAGATTATTTACATTCAATATAGGTTATCCATGGTTATTTTTATATTACATTCACTAACATACCTAACTACTATTAATGAATATGATTAAATCCTTTATAATGGTTAGTAAGATAACATGAATTCACATTAGAATATCCAACAATAGTGTCTATCCAGGTGCGTAGTCTGGTCCTATCACCATGCACCAAAATGATGATAGAGCAATACCTGACCAACTCTTTTTTAGGTTACTACCCCTAGATGCATCTGTTTTAAAACCACATTCACGTTTTAATATCCTTACATAGTTTTTATTTAATTAAATTATCACTATCAATAATTTAATGACATTTTGGGAGGTTCTATATTATTTATCCTTATATATAGAATTATCAATGAATTTACCTTCTATGAATCCCTAAACCACATAAGATATTCAACACTACATTTCTACAAGTGTTCTTATACCATTGAAACTAAGATCATCCATAACTCTTCACCCATTAATTCAATCCCTAAATCATATATTATCCTAAAACAATAAAATTTTATCCTTTATTTTATTCTTATCATCTATTTGATTAAACCTACAGTTCCCCACCCCCTTCACACACACACCTGGATCCGATGCAGAAGTCACATATCTTACAATTTCATCTTTGAAACACTTTTATAATTATAGTATCCTTCGAAAATTAAAAGACAAATGACCTTTACCTTTGTGTTTTAGAGAGTAGTTAGATATAAAAAACAATTAAATAAAAGGTATTCTCAACAAATGGAAATTTTTTCCTCTATATACAAAGCTAATGAATTCATAATGATTCTTCAAAATATCCTATAAAATCTACACCAACGATACAGTTCTATGATGTATATTTTTATTACAATATTAAATAACCTAGGGAAATATATGCATAAAATGGATGATATAAAATTATAATTTGGGGTAATAATAATAATAATGAATAATAGGAGAGACGTGAGTCATAACATGATATAATAATAAGGATAATCATATGCACAGAATATTGGAATAATGATATTATATAATATGTACGTATATTAAAAATGGATCATAACAAAATATCATTGAATCATAGAAATGTGGAAATAAAATAAACAAGAAATAATATGTGATGGATCCCTTCCTATTAGAATAATAGAGCTTTAGTTTAACTACCAACAAATCATTTTTGGCTAGGTTCATTGCACATGCACCATAATATCTAATGAGATAAAAATATTAACGAATTCATTGGAGTGCTATTTTTATACAAAAAACACATAATTAAAATCGTACATATGTATGTCTCATGGTTTCAATAAATATATCCGGAAACACCAAGGATATAATATTGGTTTTATATGTTTTTCATGTGGTTATCTAAATATGCATTTGATTTTTTTTTCAAATAAAATGATATGATAAACACATGGAATTTATTTGAGTATCCAAAGAAACTGAGCATCATTCTAGGTAAATAAAACTCAACAATGATGATTAAAAAAATTTTATTAAATCCATATATAAAATTTACATATGGTTTAAATAATAATCTTCCCTACATATCGATGAATTGCACATCTAGGTGAAGAATGTACAATAATATAATGGAACCTAGGGCATTCACTGAATAAATTAAATGGATGTAAATAATTCCCACACAAATGTATCATTAGGAATGGAAAAAATAATCAATGGATCATAACATATATATATATATATATATATGAACCATTCATAATCCATCAAGATAAATAAGTTGGATGGTATCATTGGAAAAATAACCTTGATAAATAATACAACATAAATTTAGAACACACGTAGAAACATTATTAAATTGAATGGCTTATAATAATCACCCTTTCCCATTAAAATAATTTTGAAATTATTATTTTATTGAACATGGAGATAAATTTTTCATTTCAAAAAACTGAAATAATTTAGAGGGAATCTCTTATGAAATGAAAAAGGAAAAAATATAATATTTCACATGGAAACATGTAAAAGTGAATTCATCTATTGAAATGACCCATGTGGATAATTTTAGAATTAATTTATTTTCAAATAAACATTACATAAAGTCAGTGTATATAAAAATTAATTGAAATAAATTTTGACGTTATACTTTTAAAAATAATTGTAACATTACATTAATTGGTAAGTTTTTTTAAAAAATATCAATGTCGAAACATTAATAGTTCAATAAATATTTTTTTGAAACCCACATCATAATAAAGTTAAGAAATAATATCCAATTATTTGAATGGACATATGATAGTTACTTGAGACGAGTCAAATTTATGTTACAAATAATACTTTAGAAATGGAAAAAATGCACATGGAAAAGATATATTTATTGTAATATATATTAGTTATTGTTATAAACATAATATTTTTGTTTTTGAAATAATTTCAAAAAAGGGATGATATTGATAAATACAAGTAATATACCCATATAAAATTACATATTCCATTTTAGGAGATACTAGAAAGATGAATAGACTTGGAATATAATTTTCAAGGAGGGATTTTGCATCTCACATGAAATTAACTTTAGTTGGGAAAAAAATGACTACTTGAATAAGATTCTAATAAAAAAATTATGAAGAGATTGAAAATGAAACTCAATTATCTAGAATTAAATATATTTTAGGAAAATTCATCAATTGGGTATCATATAAAACATCCAAAATTTATTTTTCTCAAAAATTAAAATCTTTCATGACAATGATATTTTGAGACAAATAGCTATTAAACCCCTATGCAGTTCACATGAAATATAGAGGGTTTTAAAATGAATATAAAATACAACAAAAAATAATAATACATGATATTAAATATCAAATTGGTAGTATATACACCATTTAAAATAAACTAGTTGCATAAAATTACTTGCAACTCAATGAATGATGTTTTGAGACAAACCCTTATATGTGTCTGAAAGAGTCATGTAGTTTATATTAACTTAATTATTATTAAAATTATCCTTTTATTCCCATAATAATAAAATTATTTATATATTTTTAATTTTTAATCTACTAATTATCGTCATAAGTTTCTCATTTATTTAATTTTATCCACTATACCGGTATCTCTAGGTGGTTAAGTTGATTTTAGTGTTATTTTGATGACATGTTGACTATGGTTATGTTTATATTTAAAACAGATTGGATACCTATAGATTGTAAACAGTGTTTAAGATATAATTATTATAATAATTTTTTTTAAATTCATCAATTAATTTTAGTAATGGAAAACAAAAAATGTCACTATAAGTAAGTGATTATCTGCATGTATAGACAATCGACATTTTTATTTCACATAAAATAGGGTGGAGAAGGAATTTAAAATGATATAAATATTTTAATTTTAAAATATATTTATCATGAAACCCTTTTCAACCAGACATGTTTGACGGTGATAAAAATAGGGCATGTTGTGTATGAAGGTGGTATTCCACATATACAAATAAAGACATTTGCCTTTTTTAATGGTTTTGGAGGAAGTAATCAAAGGGATATTCCATTAGAATAATAACATAACATACTATAATTTATACCAATTTTATCCTAATATCATGTATGTAAGCGATTAATGGTGTTATAAGAAATAAAGAAGAACAAATAAAGGTTAAAAAATATTTGATACCTTAGTCGAGACTATGACCTTTCTCTTGAATGTCCTGTAGAAAATTGAAGAGTTAGATTATATAATGGTTACTATAGTCTTGAGTTAACCAATGGGAATTATAGGATATTTCATTTTTCTAAATTTTCGATTATAATTTTTATATGAGGTTGTGTATGGAAGTGGTGGAAGTGTTATCCCATTATTAGTGAATAAAATGGAACATTCTATGTAAAATAATGATAAGTGAGGGGTAAGAATGGATATTCATTGAAGTTATGGGACTTAGGATTCCAATGGTAGGTGAGACATTTTGGGTTGAATTATTAACTAAAAACTGGTTTCTAGAAGGTGTAATTGTCAAATGAACTTTGGAATATTCTAGCCATAATATATTATTAATTTAACCACATCTTCCACATAATTAAATCATAAACATATAATTTTCACAATCACTATAAATAAAATAGGCATTGATTTCAAAAGCTTTTAAATTTTTCATCCAAATTTGGTAACAATTTTACCTATTTCATTTCATGAATGTGGGAAAATAATCTATTAAATGAAACGCACATAATACATAAAAATGATTTTAAATAAAATAATTCATTAATTTTTAAACATATAAATAATATAAATTTTCATGGTTACTGATTTTCATGATATTAGATTATTTATGATAAAAAAATAATGTAATAATAAATTATAATATTTCAACATGAAAATTTTAACATAATATTATATAATTAGATTTAATTATATAAAACAAAGTTCTTTATTATTGTAACCATTTACTTTAGTTTATAAAAATAAGTGAATGATTTTTTTAAGTCAATAGAATTTTTTGAAATTCATAATTTTATTAATTTATTTAAAATGATGTATTTAATCATAAAGTGTGTGTATTATTATTTCATGAAAAATATAAAATTTAAATAATTATAATATTTTATATCACTTATTTATATCTTATATGTTATCATAATTATCTTTTAATAAAAATTATTATAATTTACTAAAGTTTCACAATATTTATTTTTATATCTGCAAAGAAAGATATCGAACTAAGTATTATTTAAAATAAATTTTTATTAAAATAGAAATAGCATAATGTTACAAATTTCTTATCAGTTATTTTACCTTTATAGGATGAATATGAATTTTTTTAGATATTATAGGGGCATGATATGGTTGGAAGAGAGATCATGGTTGATTTACTTCAGGTTCCTTATGCAATGTTAACAAGATATGTGATGTTTTGTTCATATGTTATGATTGGTAGTGGATATGGGATTATCAATATGATGTGGTTATGGGTTTTGGAGTGGTTTTTTATATAATTAATTAATAGATTCTAGAATTAGATATTATATTCTATGGGTGTATGGGGTTGGTAGGGTTGTAGTTCGATCCGCAATAATGCAATATGGATTGAGGAAAAAATGGTTGTTGTTGGGGTGTGTGTGTGTAAAATAATAAATTAATTAGTTAGAATGTTATTTTTATATATGTTCTAGATATTATGTTATTTCAATTCTACATGGTACTTGGTGAGTGATCCTTAATGATGTTGATCTGTAGTGGACATGATTGTTGCAGGTTAATTCCATTTCCTATTCACAAGAAAATAAACTAAATTATTCTAAATTTTCATGAGAAGCATTTGATATGATCCTACTGAGTATACATGTTACTATCACCTATATATGTAATATTATTTTAGGCTTACATGGGTTGACACGATATTGGATTGGAAGGTACTAAATCGGATATTGGAGTTTTGGTCGGATTGGATTTCAATGAATTTACTTTCATTAATATGTGGAAACTTGTATTTGAATGACATATTCTTAAATTGTGATGTTATTATCGATATTTATTTATTTATACTGTTATTTAATCAGTGGGTTTGTTTATATTATTGGGATATGTGAGGTTAATTCCTCTTATTTACATGTTTTGTACCCTCAGTGATACTCCCCAACCTATGGCCTCTTAAAGAATAACTTAGGGGTCATTTTCATCTTCACTACCATCCCACAGTGGGTTCCTATTAGGGGATGGTTGTGATATAATTGTATCAATGATTTTGGTTGAGATTTAGAATAATCATTCTAATTAGGAACTATTTGGAACAATATGGCTAGGTTTGGAAATGACATTAGTTGAGAATTGTGCATTGAATAAGATAGGGATGTTTGACTGGACATTGGATTTTATGGCCCCTCATAATCCAACACAAATAGTTCTTGGTTATCGTACAAATTGGTGTGATTATCATTATTATATGAAAGATTTTTAGGAGAGGTAGATGCTTAATTCGAGTTATTTTATTTATAATATAGTGATTTGGGGTAAATTGAATGAATCTAATTAAATGACATTGAATAAAAATTCTATGTGACCAGGATTAAGATGTTTCACTTCTCTTCACATAGATAACTAGTTTTTCTCATCTATACATGGTTCAGGTGGGTGATAATCAATAGGATGAACAAATTGACCATAGAAGGGATGACCATTCCGAGGTGGATGATAATAATATGAAGATTATGTGTGAGTTTTAGTGTCATATTATAACTATGGATTAGAGAGTTTTCACTTATTTTGAGATGGAGGCATGTAATGAGGATGCTGATATCAATTTTTGTATGATCAAAGATAGTGATGTGATTTAGGTTCCACTAGTCATTAGTCTTATGATGGGAGAAGATTGGTCATTATAGCTCCAATAACTTATAGATTGGATGGACAAAGATGTGTAATATGTTTATTTTTATAGGAAATTTCATTGGTAGTTTTAGTTATTGATGATATGTGCAGTGTAGATTATTGATTTTGTCTCTACTAAACATGGGACTCTATGTGTGATGGTCCTTGTGGTTATGTTTAAGGATCATCTTTTATTTTCTCCTAATATTTTTATCGAATGTGTAATTCATAGATTTATGCTTAAAGTAAGTGAAAACCCCATTTATTCAACATAAAATCACAATAAATAAATTTCTATTATACTCTGAGGTATATAATAAGAAATAGGTTATTAAGAATACACCTTCTTAGTCAATGATTTAATCATATGAGTGCATCAGTGTTCCAGGAAGATTAGTTCTAGTGTTTGGGTATCTCAAGAGTTAGATAAATCAAGGTTTTGTCTTCATGAGAGGAGACTGCAACCATTTATTCATTTTGTTTCACTTAGGATAGTATTTTTTTCATTTATAGGGATTATACCCTTTTTTAGATTTTTTATAAGGTATACCACAATTGAAATTGTTAGTGTTCTCCTAATATAGGGGACTAGAAAGATTAGGGAGGAATGGTATTTAATAATACTCACTAATATTAGTTTCCATAAATTCCATGACAACATTAGAAGATGGAGTAATATTCCATGAGGTGCTTCATCTGATAGTGATATATCTCATGATGTTGAACACCCCTAGTGGTAATGGTTTTAGTATAACCAAGGATGATGTTTTTATTAGTGATGATTAGGATCCAAACTTATAATTTTTAATGATATTAACTTTGTAGAGCTATATAGGTATTATATAATCTAATATATCTTCTATTTATCACATAACATATATTATATATTTTTTGATTCTATAGAATCACAGACTTTCCTTACACAGTTCTTTGTTCAATCCTTGTAATTCATGTTTGAGAGGCATCCAGTTCCCTTGATGTTGACCACTATACATGGAGGCCGAATGAGTATTTTTTATGTGTGTTGGGGTTGTGAGATGGTGGCAGGGTAACATCATTTATATATAAATTATTCTTGACAATGAATACAAAAAAATAATTCATTCACTGAATCTACTATTCAATTATTCTGCATGAGATTATTGATTTCTTCTAGAAGATAGTTTTCACTATAATAAAGAGGGCCAAGGTGAGGTGTTCATTGGTGAATAGGAGCATTGGATGGGTCATATATGTTTGGATCCATTTTTTCATTGTTAGTGTCTGGTCATTATACTCGATAGACAAATAGGTATTAATGATTCCTGGAGTCATTAAAGTTTATATAGTTGTTTTTGAGAATAGGTTTTGAACCTATCCCCTTAATGTGACATAGAGTTTGGGGCAGAGTTGCAGTTAGTTGATTATCTAGTTTTATGGATCTTTATCATAGAAACAATAATGAGCTATATATGTTAAGAATTCTGGTTTTGTGTTTATGTAAAAGGGATTTATCTATCCCATTATTTCATCATTTCATATATCAATTTTATTTTCAAAATGGTGGATGGTGAAATTGGGTTTTTTATATAATATGTATGGTTTAACTATGTAGTTATCAAGAACTATTACACTATTTAAAAGATTTAAGATATTATCGACCTGTTGAGGGAAGACCACTGGTTCTCATTGATTGATCTGGGCTTTAGATATTATTATATGAGAGTTATGGTGGAGGAAATTTTGAATATGGCATTCATGTGTCGATATGGACACATTGATTTCATGATCACGCCATTTTACGGTGTTCAAGGCTTAAAAAGACACATTTATGTCATAATATTACAGTAGTAATAATTACATATCTCAAATAGTATAAAATGTATAGAATCAAATGATTTATTTATTGTAGTATTCACTGCATAAATATATTATTTTTCAATAATCATCAATATATCAACATAACCGCTCGACTCTAAACCACCTTCTAAAAAATATCTAATTTTAACACATCTTCATGTCCCTAGAAATAATAACTAAAGTACATTTATATTTTTTGTTGAAGTGATTAATGGTTTGGATTTGTTTCCAACATGCTTCATGAACATGAAATGAGTGGTTCAGTCTGTATAGATGTTTTGGGGAGGTTTGAAATGTGGTCGATAATGGTTAGAGGTAGTTTTATGAATTTATGATGATTTATATAAGATCCCATATTTTTGAAAAAATTGATGACTGAATTAAATTCCAATAAATAATTTTTCACCACTAATTAATGTTTTTAAGAATCTAAGGATTAGTTCAGGGGCATCTAGAGATTTATCACAGCCTATAGATCCGTATTTTTGGAAGAAATATTGAGTTACATGGTTTGAAAATGGTTAGTGCTGACCATGCGACTCAATAATGTGGGGTGCAGCAATGAACTACACAGGGGAAAATAGTTTCTTTAAACTATATATCTCTGAACATATGGCCATGTGGTGTGTTGTGGAATTTTGAATGTGGTTACACATTTTTTCCAATCTGTTCACCCAAGGATACCCAATTAATGTAACATAACCACTGGTGTCACGTTGATTAAGTTCAAGGTTTGGAAAAACATCAGAAAAACCATTTTCCTCTTAAAATTTGGTTAAATTAACATCCCCCCCCCCACATCCTTAAATGTTTTAATACTCTTTTTCCTCCCACCTCATGCACAGCAACATGTATCCTCCATGGAATCTCTTTATTTATTTTCTCCAAGTATTTGAGCCATATCCCTAATAAGGTGGCTGATTCATTTAATGTTTCTCACATTTGAATCATACTAGTTTTCCCTTTTAATCACCATCCTTGTTTACTTAACTTAAATCAATATTTGGTATTCTATTTTCTATTAAATCTAGTATACACTATATTCTTGGGAACCTGTATATTTATTTAATTTCTCCCATATCTTCTCAAATTAAAGGATGACAACAGATTGAGGGATTACTACTATGAAAAGGAAGGTAGTTTAGTACATTTCCCTTTAAGATGAATTTCTGTATATTATGCTCCATGACACAGAATTCCATAATTTTTAATTGGTTTATAAAAAAATAATTTTCATGAATTTTAATTGTTATCTATGGTAGGAATTCACATTTACAACCTTTTCCTAAATAGAGGATTTCCCCTCCGACTAGTGCCATCACTTAGGGTGTGCTAATAAAATTTCCCTTGTCTTGTTGAATGTTCGTATGGCCAAACCACCTTTAATGTGGCCTTCTATTGATTTCTAGACGAATAGAATACTTCAAATTCATGGATGTGAGTGGCATGCCCAAAAAACATTCCATCTATGTTATATGTGGACTAGGACATTAATTACATAAAATGATAATGACTTTTAAAAAATACACGGTAATTTATTGAAGATTAATGGTATTTTAATATTGATTGGAATACATTGTCTTGGAGTCCCATATATTTGTGATGCACATGTATGGAATTCTATATGACTCTTGATACTTAGGCATGGTACCCCCACGTAGTTGTCGTGCTGAGGCCGGTGTCCCACGTGTTTTTGATATTGCGCATGGCGCCCAATATGAAACATGATACATAGGAAAGGAATCTAAAATACATGCGATTAACTAGGTTGGTGACCCATATGATATCTTATACATGGTAATGGAATCCATCACCACTCTATGAAATATTATACATGTGTATCGTGACCAATATGATTCATGATACCATAGAATGGCATCCCTCATCACTATATGAGACTTTTATGACTATCCATGATGCCTAAGTTACACCTCAAGCATTGGATAGTATAAATATATATATTTGGATATATATTATGTAAATATATATATATATATATAGTCTATATATATACATACGTATCTATATATATTTTTATAGTCATTTTATAAGACATATAAATTCTTAGGAAAAATATAGTAGTGTCGTCCTTGTGTCCATTATCTACTAATTCCAACTCATTAATGTTTATATGCATGATTTATACTATTTTTATATATTCTTACTAGTAATTATATACACAAAAACTAGATTATAATGGAAAATTATGGTGTTGTCAAACTGAGTATATCTAACACCCTATCTAGTACATTATTTAGTACCTGAATAGATTTAATGGATGCAGGTGGGGGAAAAGGGAATGGTCTAGTAGTCGATGCATTATTCTCAACTTAGGTTAGAGTACAAGAATAGAGGATCATGCTTATGATTTGGTTAATATTGGAGATAATTTTTGGTATTTGTTTTTTTTTCTGATAATTTTTTATAATCATGTCTTTTAGCTCATGTATTTCATTTTTGTATAGAATCTGGTTGCGTTCAACCTTCTGCATATGATATTTATTCTAGTTTTTCCTGTAATTTTTATTAGATGGATTATGCCTCCATAATTCACTTATTATTAATATTTTCCCTATTAATGATAATATATACCACTATTCCGGACATTTATCAGGAGGGTATCGTCTCCCCACTATACCTTCATATACCTTTAGTGTTAGTAAATAGACTCTAGCATTCATGGAGATATTCTTGATGCCATATGGCCCACCAGTTTGGATATTGTAATAGTGTGATCCAGGTCAGGATGCCTAAAAGTGGAATTAAAGAATATTTTCCATTTTTTCTTGTAATTTGGGATACTAGAAAGGAAACTAAGAATGTTTATGGATTTCTTAATGAGCATGTTCTTGGAAGTAGCTGACCCAAGTATGGGGAAAAGAAAATTTACTTATATTTGGTAATTTTTATTTTGGTTTTTTCTTATTATAGTTGTATAGATTTCACCATTGAGCAATGTAAATAGATTGTGGATTTATTATTATTGTTATTATTATTATTATATTTATTATTATTACTATGTATATATTTTTACCTTATCGTCATAATGTAAGGGGTCATTGATCATAAATCATTGTTGCCACTTTAGGATTTTCATGTAATGCACAAGTCATTCCATATTTATATAACCCAATGCATTTTATATTTTCTGTTACTAGTTCCCTAACTTTTATATCTACAAATGTTATAATTTTTCTTATAGTTATATAATAATAAGATTAATTAAAGAGTACGAGTAATCCTAAATTGGTTTTTCCTATGTATATTGATGTTGACACCTTAATTTAAAAATTATGTAATGCTTTAGCAATGGACCATGCATCAAATGCGTTGTAACATTAGAGGATATTGATTACATGAATTGAAATAGTAATTTATAAATCTTGTACATCAAAAAACAAGGAATGGTGGTTCATATAATGAAATAACTTTATAAAAACTATTATATCTTGATATTGGATATAGGAGTCTATCCACAAGTACATGACATGCCAATTCAAACTTATAAAGAATATTCCTTTATAACCTGAGAAAGGTGATTCTTCTAAATTTACTGTGATGTTAGTATATAAAGGGATATGAACATAAATACATTTATATTTTTAAATAAAATGGTTATCTTTAAATGGTAAGGCCATTTGCAACATAAAGGGTGTTTTCCTCTATACATTTCAATTAAAACTCTATATATTAGGACCTATCTTATATGATGTGAGTCATTGACCCTTACCTGAACATAGTTGGGGGCGGTAGGTGGTGTGTCTTTTGATCTATTAGGTTATTCCAAGTAACTAAAACCAAGCCTTAGGTAAAACTGATGACGTTTGAAAATTGCATAGGGAGGATTGAAGCTATCTTATTCACTTTGATGGAAGAAAATACCCTCAAATTGTGTGTGGATTACTAGAAATAGAATCAGATTGTGCTGAAGAAAATGTATCCCCAACCACATATATGTGATCTTATTGACCATGTCATGGGATCATAGGTTTTCCCGAATATCAATTTGTTATTGGGATACCATCAAGTATGGGATAGACCTTTCGGGAAGCCTTATACATAGTTTTATAAAAGATATGGACTTTAAAAGTATATAGTTATGTATTTCTGTCTCACAATAATTCCCGCAGTCTTCATATCTATATGGAATCAGGTTTTTAAATCTACACAATTTTCATTTTTGGGAGTCTTCAGGGAAAATATCTTGGTTTACTCTCATACACAAGATAACCATTCCAAACATCATGATGTCATGTTGTATGCGCTGATTAAAATCAAGTTGTATTCTATAATAAAAAATTTCTAATTTTGGATCAAGAATGTAATGTTATTGGGTCACATCATCTTAGAGGATGGAGTTTCTATTATCCCAAATAAGGAGAGAGTCATTATATCATGTCATTAGCCTAAGAATATCTTTTATGTAATTAAATTCATGGGGATGGATGAATATTAGTGGTGTTTCATTTAGGGCTTCTAATTCCATGTAAGTATCTCTTAAAGGATTTAAAAACAATTGGATAATGATTAAATGACATTTTTCTAATGAAACTGCATTTCTAGTGTTCAAAGAAATATTTTTTCAGCACCAATACTAGTTCTACTATAACAGGGATGGATCTCCATAGTTTAGGGTGATGCTTCCAGAAGATGGATAAGAGTCATTCTGATGTAGGTAGAATGAGTTATAGATTATGGGTCATTGTATTTTATGCCTCATGAGTGTAATTAATCAATTAATAATTTTAATTTAGCCTTTGTAGTTAATTATTTATGTTGGCAGATGAATAATGTTCTTAGAGAGGGATTTGTGGTATTCACCGACTATAGAATCCTCAAATACATGTTTACATAGTGTGATGTTAATCTTAGGTAGAGAAGGTAAGATGAATACCTATTGTCATTTGACTACAGGATTATTATATTCTTGGGAATGGAAATTCCATTTTTAATTCTCAAATCCATAAGACTCAGACATAGGAATTTCAGTAGTATAGTAGTATGTGGCAGTTGATGGTCCTATTTTGTAAGATGAAATTTTTGGTCCATTAGCATCATATAATAATAGTTCTTACATCATTTGATATGACCTATTCAGTTTTTGATAGAGTAAATATGAAACAATATTATGATCCAGAGGGCTTGGTCCTATAAGAGAGCATTTAAAGAAAGCATAGACTTCTTAGTTGGGTGGTTTAAGTGGATGAGGCCTTCTAAATACATAGAAACATATGTGTTTTTATAGATATACCAGAAGTGTTTATGTGAGATTCACATTCCTCTATATTGAATATACATCCTAGTGTTAAAAAAATGTATTGTTAATTATGAAACTATTATTGGTGGAATATTAAGAAGTAGAAAAAGCTAGTTTTTATCACCTAATGTTCTACATATCTACTGATTATGGATGAAAAATTGAACCAAATTAGGATTTTTCATCCACTAACCATCCCTGAGTGAATGTGGGGTGACATCACCATGGACATTGATATGGATTTACCATGGTCACCTTGAGTTAGTGATGTGATATGGGTTAATAAAGACTGGTTGACCGTAGTTTTAAACTTCTTGTCATTATGGGAGACATTTTCTATTGATGATATTTGGATGCTTTACATCAATGAGATTTTGTGAATTAATGTATTAACCAATTATATTGTATATGATTGGTACACATAGTTTACATTGTGTCTTTTTAAGGGGTTGTAGAAGGTTTCCAGTACATGGGAGCTCCTGATAATAGCCTTGCACCCACTCTCCAGTGGGAAATCCAATCACACAATCCTGATTTTATAATACATGATTTGAGAATATGCCGTAGATTTTGGAGGATAATTGGAGAAATTACTACCTATTTTTTGTTCTCCTATAATATCATATTTCAAGAAACATTAATAATAGATCAATAGGATTCCCTATATGGTATTAATTTCTATTCACCCCAAAAGTTTGTTAGAGGATGGATGTACAACACTAATAATACCTCATATTTCCTATGAGACTTCTATGTAGGTGTGTCTTATCAATATGAAAATTATTATAACTTATTCTAGGATTTAATATTATTCCATTTTCACGACCCACCCTAGGTGTTTTATGTGGGACATCGAATATTTATACCAGATTATCCTAGGTTTGGTCAAAGATTAATATTTACAAACGGAAAGCTATCAACTCATTATGTTGAGATAGCTAAGATATTATAATTGGACATTCTGGTAGCCAATTGGTTATCCTTAACTCAGATTTATCATTCCATTCATAACATATTCCTTGTATCTTATATTTTCCCCATAATTTTAAAACACTTATCGTATATTTTATACCTAAGATGTTGAATTGGATGTTTATGCTTCCATTTGGGAGTATCTCACTAAGAACATTTACATGAAAATGGTTGATCTTTGAGGTTGGTCAGTTCCTCAAATAAAGATGATATGGTATCACAACCATGTATAAGACAATACCTAGGATATAGAGGTAGACATACAAGATCAGTGGACAAAGCTATTCTAAAATTATTCATTACCATCTCATGAATGACAACTCAAGTAAAAAAAATTAAGGTTGGGAGATTGTAAAATTATTGATATTAGAATAAGTTTTGAACAAATTATATTGTAGTAAATATTTTCTTATCCTCTCACATAAGTCCTAAATAAATCAAGGAGTAGTCTAAAAACCTCTGGATATTGTTATGAGGTAAGATCCCTATATTTTTGGAAATTATATTGAGTACAATGGTTAGCACATGGTTAGTTCTCACCATACGGGTGCAGTCATGAATCATAGATAGGCACACAATTTGTTTAAACATTGAACCTTAGTCCACATAACCATAAGAGGTGTCATGGTGGGCTAAAGGTTATCACTTGGTTTTCCCAAATCATGCACCTTGGCATGCACAATCACTGCCACAAAACCAGTTGTTTCATATTGTTTTTTCATACAATTTAGAAAATTATGTTACAAAATCATGTGCCTATTAAAGATGGATGAAACTCCAATTTATTCAATTCTTCATTAATTATTTTTATCATATTTAACTTTCTACATCACAAAAATATTCCCCTATTTTATATGGATGATGTATCATGGCCTCCCCTAGGATTTGATCCATATATTTCATATGTCGTCTGTTTCCTTCACCATCTATCACATTTAAAGAGTATCTGTAAGAACATAATTCTTATTATATATTTATTTTATTTACCTTTATATTTAAAATTATATTTCAAGGAAATATTATATTTCAAATTTATTGGAATTTTTTCAATTTTGATGATTTCTTCCATTTAATCTTGAATTAAAGGATGAAAGTAGTTGGGGAGTAAAATACCTATCTAATGTTGATGGTTTTTTAATTTTCCCTTAAGATCATGTTTATTTATATTACACATCGTGACACTGCACAGTAAAAAATCCATGTGGTTCCGCCAAACTATAATTACCCTTTATTTAAATTTTTTCCAACTCAAGATCTCCCCAATACACCTTGTTGTTGATGGAGAATGACAACTTTAACGAGGACCACCCCTTAGGAAAACATATGAAATTACCCTTGAATTATTGAATGTTTGTATGGATACACAACCATATAAGGGGTATTGTGTCTTTACTAAATTAATCTACTACATTGAATTTAATATAAATGATTGGTATAACCACATCACTTGTTCTCCATGTAATTATTGTATTAATACCATGATTAAAAAATTAATTACTTATAAAACATCATGGGAATGTATTAAATAATTATTGAAATTTAAATTTTACTTTATGGAATAGGATTGGCATCCAATATATTTGTGATGCACAACCATGATAACTTATGTCATTCACGATACTCGGGAATTGCATCACATGTACTTGTGATGCTCAGGCATGGAATCCCATGTATGTTTGATAACAGGAATAAAAACCCATATGATTCCTAATACTCAGGCAAAACATCCCATATACTTATGATACACTGGAATAGTGACCCATATGATTCATGATACCAAGGAATGGAATCCCTTGTCATTATATAAGGCATTTATAGTTATTCTGGGATTCTTGAGTTATTCATTGGTTCCTAGAAAGTATAAGAATATATATATATATATATTACTACATATAGAGTCCATATATATGTAAATACACACACAAAGACACACACACACACACACATATATATATACATAGTAACAAGCTCAAAGATATCTTGACTTTGGCTGAAGTTGGTAGTGCCAGGCATGGCATGCCATATACTTGTGATACATTGGAATAGTGACCCATAGGATTCATGATACCCAGGAATATAATTCCTTGTCACTATCAATGGAATTTATAGTTGTCCAGGGATGCTTGAGTTATACATTGGTTCCTAGAAAGTATAGAATATAGATATATGGCTATATTGTTTACTATATATAGTCTATATATATGTAAATACACACACACACACACACATATATATATATACATAGTAACAAGATCATAGATATATATGATTTGGCTAAAGTAGGTAGATCCATCCTTTTATCGTTTAGGGAAAATATCCGACTATTTATACATAACAGGGTTTCTTCATACTATTTTTATATATGAAAGGAGAATATATTATATGCTTCAGATGGATTATAATAGACAAAGATTGTTGCTGACCTGCTCAGTATATCACACACCCTATACAGGATGCCATTTAGAATCTAAAAAGTTCTTAAGGATGCTATTTGAAAAAAAAAATTAAGTGTTTAGTTGTGGATGCATGATTTTCTTCTTAGGGTGGAGTACTGGAGAAGAGGGTACATCTTATGCTCATGATGCTGCTAGAGAGTGTTTTTGGTATTTTTTGACTTTTTTGGTCATATTGTATATTCCTTCTTCTCTAAGTCATGTATTCCATTTTCATACAGTATCATGACATGATCATTATTTTGTATATGATTTTAATTTATTTTTTTCATGTTATTTTAACTGTATGGTTTGTGCATATGTATTTCCCTAATTAATACTCTTTATACTACTTATTATTACTGTATGCTATTGAGATGCACTCTGATCACGAGGGTATAGTCTCCCCACTACCCAATCACATAACCATATTTCTATTCCGTAGACTCTAATATTCAGGGAGGTGCACTTTGCGCAATGTCACCCATAGGTGTTGCTTCTATTATAGAGTGAAAGTAGTTTTCATTAAAATCTATTTTTTAAATAATAAAATTTTATCCAACCTGAAAAATTTATAAATTTCTATGTTTAATTATTTGAGTGTTGACTCTTAGGACTGGAAAGCTGAGTGTAATCCTTTTCCAGGGAATGTATGATTTCCTACCTAATTGTATGTATTTGAGCTTTACCGTTAGTTTTCAATGTAATGATTCATGTCTATTTGTACGTATTTAAGATTATAATTATTTTGGTGAGTTGATTAAATATTTCATTTAATATAATACTTTTATAAGAATAAAAATTTGTTATCCCCATTTTAAGACTTCTATTCTAATTGGAATTATAATTTCCCATAGGATAAAAATATGGGGTTTCAAGATTTTTTCTATTATGAGGGGGTTAAAACTTATGATTCTTGAACTAATAATTGATGCCCAAAACATTGCATCTAAAATTTAATTCAAGATGATTCATTATATTTTACAATAATGATGACCAACATTCATATTAGATTAATGGTTGGATATATTTTATCAAAAAATATACTAAATTACTTAAATTTGATGTTTTAAAAAATGACGATCAAAATATTAAATGCTAAAATTGGATGTTGTGATTTTTTTTCAATTATTAATGACAAATAATTAATTTAATAATAATGTGAAGTTATTGTAACAAAAATTTATTTATGGTTGTTTAGGGTAATGAGGTTTTGAGTTGTGTGATACGAATAAGTATCCCAAGATACAAGTTGAATGATGATGTGTTTGAATCAACAATAGTGGTATTAAGTATATGGGTTATGTAGAAAATTATTATTTTTATTTTCACTAACATCTTCCATTTTTGTGATTAAATCCATAGATGGTTCTCGATTTAATTTTTGAGGATACCAAAAAAATAGTATTAGAGGAATATTTTTAAATAAACACATAAATGTTAATAATAATAAAAATATTGTGTTGTTTGTTTTCATTTTAAACCAAATGAAGAAGTAGAGGATATCATAATGTATGTTTCCATTGAGATAATTCACTAATTTTGTGATATAAATAAATAAATTGAATTAAATTAAATCTAATAATTTTGAAAACCACTAATATAGAGATTCTTTTTGGATAATGACATAGAGAGATATTCTTGCATATAAATATTTTATTGATAGTGATTTATAACATAGTTTCCAAAATTCAAAGGATTCAAAGATGAATCTCATTTATCATTATCATTATATAATATATTAATACCATTCATTATGATTGTCTAATATTGATAAATTGTTCTATATGGGATCATTGTCAATTGTGTAGTTATTCATTGAATGAGATTTGCATATTCTATTACTGATGTATCCAAGTTATCAAAAAGATAATTGATATTAATAATGAAAATTATATTATTCAAGTAGTTTAAATATATATAGTCGTATGAGTATTTTTCCAAATATAAATTCCCCTCTTCTAAAACTCTAAGAATGTAATTTTTCATTTCCTATAGTAAATAATATTTGGGTGTAGAGACTAAAAAACTATGATAATATGTATTAAAGAACGGGATTTAGAACAAATGGGTATGGAATACATGTAGAAGGTTAGGAATGAAGAATATATTGAGAAAAATAATAACATAATTAGGGAAAATAAAAACTTTATTATGGATAAAAATATACTCATTCAAGAAAAGAACAATCTTGAAATGAATGGATAAACCCTTTTGATGAGAAAAACATAAAGTAAAATGGTGTTAGACATAAGAATATGATAAAATATATTGAAGATATGTTTACTTTAAATTATGGGGAATAATATATGACACATTTTATGTGTCCTAAAATAGAAAATGACCCGAAAAAAGTGGAATTGGTAACTCAAAAATTCAATTAGTGAAAATATTGAATGCTTTAAATCTATTGAGTGTTCGATCAAAAAAGAAGAGTTTAAATCTACACTTGACAAACCTTGTAATTTCGATTCCACTAAAAATGATTCATCTCATTATGAATGTTAAAAAATCCAATAAAATTGGAGAGAATCGATCACTCATTTGAAAGAATAAAATAGAAAATATGCATGCTCTTTATCTCCCAAACAATGGAATGTATGGACTGAAAATATATAGAAAAAATTTATATTCTGAAAAATCGTTGTGTATAATTTTTATATTTGATGATGATCCTATATTAATGAATGTTATTGGTGGTGTGTAGTGCCTATAAATACTGAATAAACATTTGAGATTAACATTTCTATAATTGAGATGATGAATAATGTTGGGGGAGTCAAATATAAGATATAAAGTTGAATTTTCAGATAAGGGAAGTTGTAAAGTCAAATATTTTAGGATATAAAATTAGAACATATTGGAATTTATGTAAGTTTTTTTATAGGTGTGAGAAATAGAAAAACAATGTATAAACATTTATGGCTATCATTCTAGGATAAACTACATAAGCTGATAAAGTAAAGGAAATTCATAAACAGATACCGGATATAGCATGTAATTTTAAGGTTGTGTTGGATGAAATAATGAAAAATCACTGAATCTTTACGTGAGTTCTCCACCCACATGAATTGCGTTAGATCTATTTTAATGAATATTTAAAATCATAAAGGTGGATTAGTTTCTTTTCATAATGATTGATCCTAGAAAATGAATTATTTCACATCAAATAATATTTATTTTATAAAAATGAAAATAAATAATATTTTATATTTGAAAGGGATAAATAATGACCAATTCTATCTTAGTTTTTCATTTGATGAGATCCATGAGGTAGCCTTCACGAAAAACACTGGTGTCATTAAAATATTAATGAATGGATGATTCATTTCTCATGGGGAAAATAAAAATAAAAATCATTTTTTGATGGGTACCCCTATCGATTTATGATACACCAGTGTCAAATATAAAAAAAAATTATGTCATATAAGGGTAATTTATTTTGTTCAATGTTGATTAAGTAAAATTAAAAATCGTGATATTGTGAGATATCCTCCTAAGATGAAGAGAGAACAATATGATATGTGAAAAACAAGAAAAAAGGGAAAACTGACTCATAGAACTCATTATATGGTAGAAATCCTCCATATAAGGTTACTTGAGTTTACCCAATGTAACTTATGTGCTCATATGAGACATAGGTAAAAATATGTAATTTTTATTTCATAACATTCATTGATTATTTCATCAAAATTTCTGATGTAATTTCCCTCAAGAATGATTTATCATTAGTTAATATAATCAAAAAATTTAGAAGATAGATTGAATATAATTTTGTGTATTTACATAGTGAAATTTACTTCTGAAAATGGGAAGGAGGTCACATTTGATGATTTTAAAAAGTATCTTATTAAAAATTAAATAAAATAAAAATTTATCAAAATTTATACTCTTTAAAAAATGGGGTTTTGAAGAAAAGGAATAAGAGTGTTACAAATAAGGGTGGGGAAATACTTTCTGAAATTAAAATTTCAAATTCGTTTTAGAAAGAAATTGAATGTGATATTTTTCACATTCCAAATAAATGTCATTTGTGATTGATGAAAAATTTCACCAATTTTAAAATGTAACATAAAAAGAAACCAACAATGATGTACATTAATGTGTTTGTAAATCTATCCTTTATAATTTTTGAAGCTAATAATATTTGAATATTTGAAGAGAAAGCTCGTGAAGGAATATTTAGGTGGAAGTTATCTAATAGAAGTTGGTGTAGTTATTAAAAAATCACCATATTTTACATTTTAAATATGTAAATTTTTTTAAAATCCACTAAAATTATATAAATATTCTCAAACAAACATTGAGATATCAAAAGAAAAAATCATACATATATATGAATAGCGAGTTAAAAAAGAAACTAGAAAAGAATAATCAATAATTACAGGGATTCAGAACATATCGTTAAATAATATTTGGATAGAGGTAGTGGTAGGAATATTTTTTAGATTTTATATAGAAATATTAATACTAAGAAAATATTTGGATTACAAGGATATTCTATTCAGATGGGAAGAAGGTTGATTGAATACAATCATAAAATAACAATATCAATTATTATACTATGAAATGTGGATAAAGAAGTATATAATGCTGAGTGGGAATAATATATTTATGATTAATTTTATTACAATGAAAAAAAAATTGTTTTTTGATATTCTCCCTATATAAAAAGATAATAATATCATTGGAACTAAATGCTTGTTTATTTAAAAAAAATAGATGTAACATAATATATAAAGGTATTATATTATATAACAGACAATCTCAATTAGAATTAATTTGATTTAAAGAAACCATTTCTCTTTTATAAAGGAATGAAACTGTAGAGACCCGAAGCTTGACGTACATGGACATTACATTACTTTTACGGAATACTTAGTATATTACAAAAACACACACACAAGGACCGTAATAGTTTAGTGTCTTTGGAAACTCGGAATATAATCTTCTAATCGTGGTGAAAGATCTTCAACATCTCCCATAAAGATCTTCCCTTTTTTTCTTACCTAAAACCTTTCTTTATATCCTGGGGAAAAGAAAACATAAAAGGGGTGAGCTCAAATTCTTAGTAAGGGAAAACAAAAGAAATATCAATCACATCATATTCATAAGAACATAACATTTTGGAAATCTTAACCTACAAAAGAGATCATAATATCATAACATGGGATAAATCATAGTAGTGAAATGTAATCCCAATAATCATAACATAAAACATGAAACTTTGTGGCATACAAACATAATCATAGAAAATCATTTCTTATTAGTCAAGACTCATTGCCAAGACTATCTTAGTGGACAAAGTCCATTTATGAACCGAGTCACCCTCGTTTCAGTCCTGTTTCACTGAACCGGTATAACCTACCATTCCAGCCATGTCTATCTCATGAGATATAAAATCTTTACCCAATGCATTGGACTGAGATATAGGTCCCACCCATCTCATAATTATACCATTCTTATGTGTGCCACAAAATCATAAATCATACATCATTTCATAACCCATGTAATAAAAATGGGAATCTTAAACATCGTGACCTCATCAAACAATTCATATAAGATGAAGGAATTCATAAAAATAATTCCATAACAACATAATCAAATCAATGTAATAATAGGGATATAAACAGAACCCTATATTATCTTATATGGAATATAATTTTGATAAAACACTTGAACTCCATTCTTGAGGAAAATATCCTTTGAAATTCAAAAACATTCTCCTTTCTTAACATGTCATACAATTTTAAACTAAAAAAAGTTTGATTAAAAAAACTTGAAAACTTGTAAAGTAAGATTTTTGGAAATAATGTTTTAAAAATCCATTCATGTCTTATAAGTTAAAAAACATTCTTCTCATAATTTTGTCAGAAAAGTCAAAAAGTACCTCGTATGAAAAACGACAAAAGATTCCTTTCTAATCTTTTACTAAAAACTCACCTAAGGGTAAAATAGGTTTTAAACAATTGTAGGTGGATGGAAATAATATTACATATTGAGGGAACATGGATGTGGATGATAAAATACACCCCAGTAAATACCAAAGTATAAGCAATCTCGGATAAGAATGAGATTGTGATATTTCCCTTACCTTAGGTCCGATTTGCTTCGTATGTGTCCGAACCTCCTGTATAATGATTTAAATAATGTCATTGACTTCTCCCAGAATCATAATCATTGTTATGATATCATATATGGTTCACTTATGGCTTAATATTACCCGTTCTTTTGTAAATTCCATGTTAAAGAAGCATTTTGGGTAAAATCGTTTCATTTATCGTAGGTGTTTGGACTTGTTGTTCTTGACATTATTATTACTTATATCATGATTTACTTACTTCCAGAATATAAAACATGATTTATATATCATATATATTCAGTATATATATATATATAATAGATAGATAAATGAAATGAAACACACCGTTCATGGAGACGGTACTCCGTACGTACGCATGAACGTTGTTTTCCTTTCCTTATTGTCTTGAATGGAAGTAAGTAGATGACATACATATATATATATATATATATATATATCCAGTAGATTTAAAATGTCATATATTTCATTATTATTCATTATATATACTTTATAATCATTCTGAATGGTTAATGTGGAGAATGAATCTCATCGCGCCGTGGAGACGGTAGTCCGTACGTACGCACGAGCGATGATATCGTTCTCATGATCGTGAAATTGTGTTGAAGTGTATGTATACTATTTCAGTATCAATAGAACTTTATAATAATCATATATATTTACTCATTACACCATTATACCCATCCAATTAAGGTGGTGGAGGAAAATAGATTACACTACGGCGTGGAGACGGTATTCCATACGTACGCACGCGCGGTGATTTCCTTTTTCTGTAGGATGGATAGAAGGTGAAATAGGTTTGTTTCATACTTATAATAACATATCAGTATATGAGTGATACTTATGATATTAATTCATAATGAAACAACCTAAGAATAAGAAGTGGAAGAAGAAATAAAGTTGAAAGAATCAGTAACGGACATTACCTCTTCTTTGAAGCACCTCTTTGAGCTCTCCTTTTAGGGGACTAAAATTGGTCTTTAATGAAGACAAGAACCTCTAGGATGTTTCTATGGAAGTGGAGAAGATAATTTGGCAGGGGTTGGCCGAGCTTGAAGGCTCAAAGTGGTGTGAGGAAGAGGGGGAGGAGGTGCCCTTTTATAAGAGAGGAGAGGGATACCTTTGGAATAGCTAAAACTATTATTTTATTATAAAGTCAAATTCGGTTTTAAATAGCTCCAAATTAATTTATTTCGAATATAAGGTTGGTATGGGTCGAAATCCTCTCATAAAATAGATTTTAGACTAGTTTAGGTTCCTATTTTAACCTTATCATTTAGATTTAACATTAAGTTAAATAATTTTACTTTTACCATGTCTTCTTGTGTTCTTACACTATAAGGTTAATAAACTTACTATAAAAAGCCAAACGAACCCCAAGTTGTTTATTATTAATATTTATAACCTTATATAAGTCATTTGGAAGAACTTTAGATTTTTATGAAAAAATTAACAATTAATAATATAATATTTGTTTTAAAAACTATTTAATGTCAATTTTGACACTATTTTGTAATTCATTTTTGTGAAAATCATAAAAGAATTATTAGTTCGAAAAAAGTTAATTAAATCAATATTATCATTTAATATTAACCTATAAAATTAGTTTAATTCATAAAAAGTCTCAAATTACATTTATTTGGGGATTTATAACATCAATTATGTCAATATTTCATTAATAAGACAATTACTGCATCATCTTTGTGTCATAATAAATGATAATTATTTAATCCCTAAAAATTCTAAATAAATTTCTATGATGTATATAATTGTATTATAGTTCTGGAGACTATTCATTTTCGAAGTTTCATGAAGTTTATCACTAGATTAAAATTATTATACTTATAAGATTTAAGAAAGTGACATGTTGTCACATTCTTTAGTTTTAATAATAATTAAATTATTTTCATTGAAACAATTTAATTAAATGAATATAATCCGAACCTTAGGTGATATGGGTCGAATTTTAGTCATCCAATAGGATTTTTCCAAGTTTTAGGGTAATTTTATAATCTTATATTTACCCTTAATTACCTGATTTACCTTTAACTATAGTAAATAAAATTTACCGTAGTTACTATTCACAATGCCCAAAAATTAAAAGTATCCTATTAACATAATTTGGACCCAATGATTCCAAATATGGAATCCATTTTTTCAAATTCAATACACAAAAGATGCAGAAATTAAATTAAAATTAATCCCGTTGTCGAAAGAAAACGGTTTTTTCTTTAAAACATTGCAAAAGATTGAATTGATTTAACCTACGAATTCAAGGTAAAATCAATGCTAATGACATAAATTATATTAAATGGTAAAAATATATTCTATTTGTATTTCAAAACCATTAAATATTATAATTTAACCACATAATATATTACGATGAAAAAAGTTGTTTTTAATTAAAATATAGCGTGTTTTTACTATTCATTAAAATATGAAAGTTATCAGAAAAATATCAAAACATTATCTAATGTAAATTTTTATATCCTGATTCAAAAGAAGAATTTTATTTTGTCAAATTGAACTTATAAATATGTCAAAAACTAGATTTATAGTGGGTGCACCATCAAAAGGCGGCAAAACTGCATTTTTTGAAAAATACTTATTTTACCGAAAAATTTATTTTGTTCTTATACCATGTTCTAGAAATGTGTAAGATGAATAATAATTTTATAAAATTCAAAATTTGGTTAACAATATTCATAACGGCTAGTTCATAATAATATTATAATAATATATCATTTTTTAGTAAAACCCGGTATTGCATACAACACACGCTATCGAGGAAGGTCGCGATTGTGTGTAATGCAAGCCAAGTCAGGGTTGTGTGTAGTGAACAACTCCTTTGTTGTTGCGTATAATAGAATCCAACCATATTTTATTTATACATTGAATATATATATATATATACACTCAATGTTGCGTAGAATAACTTCTATCAAACGAACTTGAAATTGTGTGTAACAAGAGCCAAGAAAAGTGTTGCGTATATTGCAAGATAATACGGTGTTTCATATAGCGTAAGGTAATTTTGGTGTAGCATAAGACATTAATGAAATTAAAAGAATATCTTTCATAAAATATCAGGGTGTTACATTCTACCCCCGTTAAAATGAATTTCTCCCTCGAAATTCGTTGGGGTTATAAATGGTTTACTACTCGAAAATTTGTTTAATAGAAACTCACATCGTAAAAAGGAATACCAAAACATGGCTTTAAAAACTAAAGTATGAAATGTAACGGTTACCCAAATTAACTCATCACTGGGTTTCCACGTAGGAGAACATAGGTGAAAATATGGATATGGAAGAAAAATCTAACCATCAGGTTCTGATGGAGAGTGGTAGAGAACATGGCTATGAAAAATCCAACAATCACAAAGCTATAGATTTGTGATGATCTAAGGTACCATCAGATTCATCTGATATAAGGGAACTAGGACAACATTTTTGGTTTCAAAATCATTTCCCTAAAGTTGATGAATTAATAGAAATACTTGCATGATTTTGGTACAATCTCACTGTTGTTCGTGAATGGAATAATTTCCACTTCATCCCTTAAAGAAATGAAGTTGAATTTGTTATTCGTGATGTGTTATCAGATCATGTGATAGAATGATGGGTCATTCCATCTCTTTCAAACAAAAGGTTAGAAAAAGTTATAAGTCCATCTTATGGTTAGATTAATCGTATATGGTTCCAAAAATGAACTTATACTTCATATATCATACCACTTAATAAAATAAAACTAGTTTGTACTAACTAGGGACATTATGTAGGCCATTGGTATGCGATAAAGGCCCATCGCACTTTAGTTGTGGGTTTGATTCCCACAGCCTTGGCCGACGCGATGGGCTGTCTCTCGTCCTGCAGGTTGTCCTTTTTCTAAAACTACATTACTATAACATCCCATCAATAATATCAAAAAAAAAGTTCTATCCTTAAACAATAATAACTTATGTCCAACATAATCCATTACAATCTTTAGGATTATCTAAAATACTTCGGTCCAAACTCATAGTATAAAGAAAACGATTACTTGAAATGTCATCAACCAAGCATGTGAATACCATCATTTATCCCCCATATATCTTGTTGGTCACATTCTAATCATGTGAATACCTTAATCATGGATTCTCTTGAAAAATGAATACCTATTAAACCATAGTGAAAACATGAATGCTGTCAAAAGTTAACTCTTACCACATACCAAAATCCAAAAATTCTATATACTCAAACCATGATATAACCTTCTCCTTATATCAGTCATAAGCTCATGAATACTATCAAACATTTAATTTTCTCCTTATCCCTTCATTATTCGCATATCATCTTCATTCCAAAAATATCTGAATAACCTTTCATGGATACTAGTAGCATTAATCACACACTTTCAAAACTCAAGGAAAGACAACAATGTAACAATCCTTAGATGTCTCTTTATACCATAGTACCATGATATTCTTTATACAACATTACACTTGATAAACATGTAATCATTCCACTACCTTCTTATACCATTGACCGAGCTTCAACAATTCTTTCATCTCACATATCATTTGTAGTCTCTTCATCATCATCAACATAAATACTACCCATACGGCCGTACTGATTCTCTTCATGAGACTTTCCCTTAGGTAATTTGTTTGTATAATGCTCGTACATTCCATATTTAAAACATTTAACCATTGTTGATGTCATAGCAATACCATTATCCTCATTCCTGGTGTTAACTGAACCTTTTCCTTTGCACTTACTGGCTTTGTGTCCTTCTTTTCCACACCCAAAGCATCTTCCAGTTCCTTTGAAACATTCTCCTTGATTCCTCTTCCCACATGATTTACATAGTGGAAATTGAAATTTTTTTCCTCTATGATCATCATGAAACTCCATATTTCTCTTATTAGCCAAGTCAGGAAACTTACCAAATTTTACTTTATTGATCATATTATGAGATTTCTGATTCGGCATAATAATGATGTTTGGACTTCCAAATCCCATTTCATTGGGTTTCTCATGAAGAATATCATTCCATTGTCCATCATATCCTCCATTGTCGTGAATCACCTTGTTTCCAGCCATTTTCTAAAACCCAAAAAGAATAGTGTGAGAGGAGAAAATCATAATAAAGGGGGGGTAACTTCAATATCTAACATCTTTGGTTTAATCTAATATCGTTACCATAGTTCTAGGACTATATCTTATACTTATACTTATCCTTAGGGGAATCCCTAGACATACCTTAGAAATATCTCTAGGGATCTCACTAACATTTTCGCATCCTAGTTTCCAAAGGTTGACTAAACCTTTCCTCTGATACCAACTGTAGAGACTCGAAGCTTGACGTACCTGGACATTACATTACCTTTATGGAATACTTAGTACATTACAAAAACACACTAGGACCATAATAGTTTAGTGTCTTTGGAAACTCGGAATATAATCTTCTAATCATGGTGAAAGATCTTCAACATCTCCCATAAAGATCTTCCCTTTTTTTCTTACCTAAAACCTTTCTTCATATCCCGGGGAAAAGAAAACATAAAAGGGGTGAGCTCAAATGCTCAGTAAGGGTAAACAAAAGAAATATTAATCACATCATATTCATAAGAACATAACATTTTGGAAATCTTAACCTGCAAAAGAGATCATAATATCATAAAATGGGATAAATCATAGTAGTGAAATGTATTCCCAATAATCATAACGTAAAACATGAAACTTTGTGTCATACACAGATAATCATAGAAAATCATTTCTTATTAGTCAAGACTCATTGCCAAGACTATCTTAGTGGACAAAGTCCATTTCTGAACCGAGTCACCCTCGTTTCAGTCCTGTTTCACTGAACCGGTATAACCTACCATTCCAGCCATGTCTATCTCATGAGATATAAAATATTTACCCAATTCATTGGAGGTAGATATAGGTCCCACCAATCTCATAATGATACCATTCTTATGTGTGCCACAAAATCATAAATCATACATCATTTCATAACCCATGTAATAAAAATGGGAATCTTAAACATCGTGACCTCATCAAACAATTCATATAAGATGAATGAATTCATAAAAATAATTTCATCACAACATAATCAAATAAATGTAATAATAGGGATATAAACGGAACCCTATATTATCTTAGATGGAAAATAATTTTGATAAAACACTTGAACTCCATTCTTGAGGAAAATATCCTTTCAAATTCAAAAACATTTTCCTTTCTTAACATGTCATACAATTTTAAACTAAAAGAAGTTTGATTAAAACTAAACTTGAAACATTGTATAGGATGCTTCTTGGAAATAATGTTTTAAAAATTCATTCATGCCGTATAAGATAAAAAAACATTCTTCTCATACTTTTTTCAGAAAAGTCAAAATGTACCTCGTACGAAAAATGACAAAAGATTCCTTTCATATCTTTTACTAAAAACTCACAGAAGGGTAAAATAGGTTTTAAAAAATTTTAGGTGGATGGAAATAATATTACATATTGGGGGAACATGGATTTGGATGATAAAATACACCCCAATAAATACCAAAGTATAAGCAATCTCGGATAAGAATGAGATTGTGATATTTCCCTTACCTTAGGTCTGATTTGCTTCGTATGTGTCCAAAACTCCTGTATAGTGATTTAAATAATGTCATTTACTTATTCCAGAATCATAAGCATTGTTATGATATCATATATGGTTCACTTATGGCTTAATATTACCCGTTCTTTTGTAAATTCCATGTTAAAGAAGCGTTTTGCGTAAAATCGTTTCATTTATCGTAGGTGTTTGGACTTGTTGTTCTTGACATTATTATTACTTATATCATGATTTACATACTTCCAGAATATAAAACATGATTTATATATCATATATATTCAGTATATATATATATATAATAGATAGATAAGTGAAATGAAACACACCGTTCATGGAGACGGTAGTCCATACGTACGCATGAACGCTGTTTTCCTTTCCTTATTGTCTTGAATGGAAGTAAGTGGATGACATACATATATTTATATACATAAATCCAGTAGATTTAAAATGTCATATATTTATTTATTATTCATTATATATACTTTATAATCATTCTTGAATGGTTAATGTGGAGAATGAATCCCATCGCGTCGTGGAGACGGTAGTTCGTACGTACGCACGAGCGATGATATCGTTCTCATGATCGTGAAATTGTGTTGAAGTGTATGTATACTATTTCAGTATCAATATCAATTTATAATAATCATATATAGTTACTCATTACACCATTATACCCATCCAATTAAGGTGGTGGCGTAAAATAGATTACACCATGGCGTGGAGACGGTATTCCGTACGTACGCACACGCGGTGATTTCCTTTTTCCGTAGGATGGATAGAAGGTGAAATAGGTTTGTTTCATACATATAATAACATATCATTATATTAGTGATACTGATGTTATTACTTCATAATTAAATAACCTAAGAATAAGAAGTGGAAGAATAAATAAAGTTGAAAGAATCGGTAACGGACATTACCTCTTCTTTGAAGCACCTCTTTGAGATCTCCTTTCAGGGCACTAAAATTGGTCTTTGAGGAATAAAAGAACCTCTAGGATGTTTATATTCAAGTGGAGAAGAAAATTTGGCAGGGGTTGGCCGATCTTGAAGGCTCAAAGTGGTGTGAGGAAGAGGGGGAGGAGGTGCCCTTTTATAAGGGAGGAGAGGGGTACCTTTGGAATAACTAAAACTATTATTTTATTATAAAGTCAAATTCGGTTTTAAATAGCTCCAAATTGATATATTTGGAATCTAATGTTGGGATGGGTAGAAATCCTCTCATCCAATAGAATTTATAGAAGTTTAGGTTCCTATTTTAAACTTATCATATAGATTTAACATTAAGTTAAATAATTTTACTTTTACCGTGTCTTCTTGTGTTCATACACTATAAGGTTAATAAACATATTATAACAAGCCAAAAAAACACCAAGTTGTTTATTATTAATATTTATAACCTTATCTGAGTAATTTGGCATAACTTTAGATTTTTAGGAAAAACATAACAATTAATAATATAATATTTGTTTTAAAAACTATTTTATGTCAATTTTGACACTATTTAGTTATTGATTTTTGTGAAAATCATAAAAGAATGATTAGTTAGAAAACATTTAATTACATCAATACTAACATGTCATATTAACCTATAAAATTAGTTTAATTCATAAAAAGTCTCAAATTATATTTATTTGGGAATTTATAACATCAATTATGTCAATATTTCATTAATAAGACAATTACTGCATCATCATTGTGTCATAATAAATGATAATTATTTAATCCCTAGAAATTCTAAATAAATTTATATGATGTACATAACTATATTATATTTCTAGAGACTATTCATGTTTGAAGTTTCATGATGTTTATCACTAGATTAAAATTATTATACTTATAAGATTTAAGAAAGTGACATGTTGTCACATTCTTTGGTTTTAATAATAATTAAATTATTTTCACTGACAAAATTTAATTAAATGAATCTAATCATAACCTTAAGTGATATGGGTCGACTTTTAGTCATCCAATAGGATTTTTCCAAGTGTTAGGGTAATTTTATAATCTTATATTTACCCTTAATTACCCGATTTACCTTTAACTATAGTAAATAAAATTTACCGTAGTTACTATTCACAATGCCCAAAAATAAAAAGTAGCTTATTAACATAATTTGGACCCACTGATTCCAAATATGGAATCCATTTTTCCAAATTCCATACACAAAAGATGCAGAAATTAAATTAAAATCAATCCCGTTGTCGAAAGAAAATGGGTTTTTATTTAAAACATTGCAAAAGATTGAATTGATTTAACCTACGAATTCAAGGTAAAATAAATGCTAATGACATACATTATATTAAATGGTAAAAATACATTCTATTTATACTTTAAAACCATTCAATATTATAATTTAACCACATAATATATTACGATGAAAAAAGTTGTTTTTAATTAAAATATAGCGTGTTTTTACTATTCATTAAAATATGAAAGTTATCAGAAAAATATCAAAACTTTATCTAATGTAAATTTTTATATCCTGATTCAAAATAAGAATTTAATTTTGTCAAATTGAACTTATAAATATGTCAAAAACTAGATTTAAAGTGGGTGCGCCATCAAAAGGCGGCAAAACTGCATTTTTTGAAAAATACTTATTTTACCCGAAAAATTTATTTTGTTCTTATACCGTGTTCTAGAAATGTGTAAGATGAATAATAATGTTATAAAATTCAAAATTTATTTAACACTATTCATAACGGATAGTTCATAATAATATTATAATAATATATCATTGTTTAGTAAAACCCGGTATTGCGTACAACACATGCTATCGAGGAAGGTCGCGATTGCGTGTAATGTAAGCCAAGTCAGGGTTGTGTGTATTGCACAACTCCTTTGTTGTTGTGTATAATATAATCCAACCATATTTTATTTATACATTTAATATATATATATATATATACAATCAATGTTGCATAGAATAACTTCTATCAAACGAACTTGAAATTGTGTGTAACAAGAGCCATGAAAAGTGTTGCGTATACTGCAAGCTAATACGGTGTTGCATATAGCGCAAGGTAATCTTGGTGTAGCACAAGACATTAATGAAATTAAAAGAATATCTTTCATAAAATCTCGGGGTGTTACAGAAACAATAAATATGTTCTTAGTTATGGAAGCACAAAAACAAAAAAAATTCTAATGGATATGAGATCAATATTTTTGAATAGTGATCTTAAAAAAGATGTATTTAGTTAAAAATAGATACTTTTATTCTTCATGTTAATGGTACCATGGTATGATGACTAAGAAAGTATTTATATCAATTGAAATGGGATCATAGTGTTTTTTATAAAAAATTATAGGTTTTTTGAGAAAATGGACTTCCCCAAGGGAAATATTGATAATAATATTTTTGTAAGAGATTTTAAGAAGGAACAGAACCTTTCATTGAAAACACTAATGATATAATTTTTTCAATTTATCAAGAGTATAATTATGAGTATTTTTTTAGAAAATGAATGATATGTTTGATATTTACATACTTTAAAAACTGAATTATTTTATAAAAATATAGATAAAGTATGATCCGAACATTTTTTTTTTAACAAAAATTTATTCCTAGGAACTGTTTAAATATATTTAATTAGAAGAATAAAAAAACTAATCTTAGTTAAAACCATGTTGAATGAAGAAGAAAATATAATAAATGTATAAAAAAATTAATCTATAAGCCTTAATTGGAATTATTTTTTTCTTAACATCTTCAAGGCCAAGCATATCCTTTGTTAGGAATTTTTTAGCTCAATTTCTATGTTAACTAAAATAGTCATATATGATTATATAAAATAGGATATTAGAATATATTAAATTAAAAATGAATTATTTCCTTGTTTATAAGTTTCCTAAATATTTAATACTTAATTATTATTATATAGATTGTGTATGTTATTGTATAAATATCAAAAACATTAAGTATAACCTTCTTCATTTATACATATACTGTGATCTATTGCATTAAAATGTAGAACTAAAAGTCACATAGCACTTATGAGTAATAATATGTTGAAGAAACTCATGCATCTAAATTTTTTTTTGTATTATTTTTCATTTGGAATCTATGAAAGATGAAACTGATAATCGATTGTGTATTTTGTATTTCAATCAATGTCCAATAAACTTTTCAAAGAACCATGAATATCACTCTATATCCCAACATATCAACATTAGGTATTATTTCATTAATCAATGAGTGAGAAATTGATATATCAATATGAACATCGTTTATGCACATTATTAGATTTCACATATCTTCAAAAAATACATTCCAAGGGATAGGTTCTATGAGTTTAGACTGAAACTCCAGGTTCATCCATCTCTTCTCACATAAAGTTGTGTGGAACTACAACACCCAAATTTGAATTTGATTATGTTGAAAAAGGGTAAAAATAGTTTTTTGACTCTATGTTAATGGGAGGGGAGGATTTTGGTTTGATGGGGGTTTGATAATTTTCTTTTCTTGTGATGATTGGGATAATGTAGAATTAGGTATTTTTTCCCATGATATTTGATTCATGAAATGAGGGTAGTCCATATATTTCACTTAGAAAACTATTCTTCACATTAATAGATTGAATTATCTAAAAAAATACCCTTCCATGGTAGTGTGTATTGAGAAAATCATAAAATGAAATAGGTTTTGATATGATGATTCTCAGGATAATTATTTATAAGGTATGAATATATTTGAGATTCTATTAAATACTTGATAGATGTTACCAATAAATCTAAAATTGGGAGATTTATGTTATTTTATATTTTTCAGTAAAGTGATTAATAGTTTTCATCTAATTTAAAAATCCATAAATAATATGATTTTTATTTTTAGTTCTTGTGATGATATTGAGATGTTTAGAATTTATATAAGAATGGTTTGATAGAACTTATAGTGGTTATTAAGCTATTTTAAAAAATATGAAGATTCCATCCAACCATGGAAATTGAAAAAATACCAAGGTTAAGCCTTTGAGTGTTGAGTTTTTGAATTAGTAGTTCCATCATATGTATATCAACATAAGCTTCTCATACGATGATATTATATCTTCTTACATGAATATTCATTACATTCCAAAAAAAACATTCCAAAAGACTATAATATTATAGTGCCTCTGGAATCATGGGTCAAAATATTCTTATTTGGTGAAGGGTCTTAAACATCCCCCACAAAAAATTTCACATAATAATTATCTTAGGAATACACAAAAAATACCTTTCTTTATAACCTATGGAATGAACCATTAGAATGTATGATCTCAGATGATCCATACTGGTAAAAATAATAGATATAAATCATTGATCATATAAAAGTATATGATAAGCATAAAGGTTCATGATAATGATGAAAACATATGGACTTTCTACCCATCCTTCCATATTTCATAAACATGAGTGTATTGTCATAATCATTTCCTCATCAGAACTCTGATTCATAAAATTGGTGGAATATTTGGTCATTTAACTTTTTTAAGGTTTCCCTCATTCCCACCTCTACTAAGCATCTTCTTCAGCATCATCGACATCCGAATTTTTATGTTTGTTATCCTTAAAATCTATAATACCATGATATTTTTTAGATATATGCTCCTTCTGTGTTGATTGGAATACATTTAGTGGTCCATGGGAATTGAAGTGGTGATTGTGTGGAATTATGGTGTTGGTTTTTCACTATTCATTCATCTTGGGGAGGTGGTACAGGATGTCCAAGAGGTGGATTGGCCTCCAAGGGTGGCGATGTGTTGTGGTTCATATTTCTTTTCACATATGATAGTCGAGGTGTCTGAATAAGGGTTTGTAAAGATAAATGTAACTAAATAGAGGCATTGGATGATGGATTGCGGGGTTGATTTTTTTTTCTATTCTGTTTCAGGAATTGTTGGTGATGGTAGTGGCCTATATAGAGTCGTTGGTGAGTTTTGATATTGATCTTCTATGTATTATATAAGGAGGCCTTTAAATGTTAAGAACATGGTTTTTTATGAGGATACAAGTGTCTTTATAGGATTTGTATCTTATTTCATTTCATTTGGTTTTGAGGGAACTTCATGTAGGTACTTCTAGTTGAGAGTTTTGAAAAAAGGGATGGATGTGTTGACACCCATTTTTCACCCTATTGGACAGATGGGAACATTGAATTAATTTTTTAAATTTCATTTACTCTTTAATTTCATTGAATTTGGTTGTCTTGTTGTAAATCATTCACATGATTTATTAGGAGGGCATATAGAAAAAGATATAGGTGTGATGGAACCTGTCATCTGGTCTTACCTTCACATTTCAGTGTTTGAGGGGCACTCTTACTTATTTTACTTTTTCGTATTATAACTTCTTGAATGGTTGTAATTATTTTTTTAATATATTACACCACTTATGAATTATCTCTTAAGGGGTCATGAAATTTTATCTGTTTCTTATATTGTAATTTTCATATTGGACACTCGGGACTAGTTTTTTTCCATTGAGTTTGGTTTTATTGGAATTATTCCAAGTGTATGATAATTGGTTCCATCTTACCCAATTTCTCAAAATAGAATCTATTTTTTTAGATAAAATGTCATGAACTTCAGCCTCTTAAAAAATAACATGATCCATGAGAGAATAACATTCTCATAACGTGTGAAATTTTTGGAATGTGCAAAAACATTAAAAATCTTTTCCATATTAATCAAGGCTCATTGTCAATGTTATCATATAAGAAAGTGTTCCTTAATGAACTAGGTTCACACCCCATTACATCCATTTCATATTCTATCAGGTTCTCTCTGTGTTCCAATATAATATTACTGAATCCAATATACTTTCCATTCCATCTATATCTTACTAAACCATTTTAACTACCCATTCCATCCATGTTTTAATGAATCATGTTCACTACACTTTCTAGTCCAGTCTGTCTCATGACACATAATGCTATACCCAATCCATTAGAGAGGTATAGGTCCCACCCATATTTTGTAATAATATAAACATAGTCCTTGCTAATAACATATCCACCATACTTGGTTATAATATAACAACCATATTTGGTCATAATGTAACAATAGTCACATAATCAAAACTGTACATTTTTTTAACAAAACATTATAAAACATTAATCATATCATAAACTAAAAAAATAAATGTGTTTCATATATATTTCTCAATATCATAATCTATAGAAAATAATTAGGTTCCATAATCATAATCGCATAACTCATGGAAAAAGAAGAAGGTTTCAAAAGAATCATATGGTGTTATAACTCATGGAAGTGGAAAATGGTTTCATAAATAAAAGTTTATCACAATTATAAATCATTCAAGGAAGAAATATTTATGGTATTCCTAGATCATATCCCCGGTTAGGAATATATGAGATCCACCAAAGAAATATTTTTTGGAAAATGATGTTGATCAATCATTTAAAATATTGTTTGAGGTGAATTTTCTTTTTTCATTGATAAACACTTTAAAAAACATAAAAACATTGAAACCCATATAAATAATAACAAAAACATATAAACAAATATATAAAAACATTAATAACGTTTGTTGAAGTAAATATCTTTTCCATATTGAAACCGATATTTTTAAAACATAAAACATATTCAAAATAATTTTATTTGGAAATAATTTACTTAAATCTATAAATTTCACAAATAATAAAATAATTTATCAGCAAATAATTTTGAAAAATTAATTTCATGTTTGATATAATTTATTGGTAATGATATGTGGGATATATTGTAAATGTCTTTCATGTTAAAAATAAATATTCATTTTACTTTTTTTGGAAATCCAAATTGGAATTTTTGGGAAAATGACCTGAAGATCCCTTTTAAAAATTTATAAAAAAGAAAAAGATGGGTAAAATTTTCATTTAAAACCGTACAACCAAATGAACACATTTCTTTGATAATTTTTAAAAAAAATGAATGAAATAAAATTTATGATATAAAAAAGAAATAAGAACGAGTTTTATTAGAAACATTTTCTTAATAATTATAAGTAACAAATAGTGAGAGATGGGAAACATTATATGATGATATAATGAATAATCAAGTAATGGAATATTAATTTGAATTATTTAGTGATGCTAAGAAATATTTTATTATCAGAAACAAAAAAATAAAAAATCTTGATAAATGATGATATTATAACAAGAAATATTTTCCACTTTTGTAACATTGAATCATAACACCCATAATGGAAAAAAATAAAATGAAACATAAAATATCATTATGATGAATATATTAATGATATTACATATCAAAGTGTCTGTATAAACAAACCAAGAATGAATATATGAACACAAAATAATGTAGGTATCAAATAATACAAACTGAGACAAAAATATCTTAGAAATTTGGAAAATTTTATACAGTAATCTCCATGAAAGAGATATCATTAAATTGATATGTAAATAAAAATAAATTTATTTACAATTATAATTTGACAAATTATTGGGCATTATATAAACAAAATAAATTAAATGTGTGGTGAATATAGCGAGTGTCTAATGAAAAATGAATGTCAGATAGAAATATCATTACATTAATTCTTGAATTCTATCAAAAACATTAAAATTACCAATATAATAAATCTATTAAAAACCCATTTTTTGATATTTAATAACATATAATAATTATCTATGCCTATTTATTACCCGGCTATTAACTACTCATTGTAAACAACGCTATTTGGGAAAATAACATCTTTTTTTCATGTGAATTAACTTATTATTTAGTATTCCACTTTATTTGATCATGATCACATAATAACCTCAATATAAACCATGGTATAAATACCATATATAATAATTATATATTTCTTTATAGAAATCCATATAATCTATTTATTGAAAAGGAAACACCCTATTCATGGAGACATATGACATACATACGCATGAAAACAATTTTTATTTTCTAATTGGAATGAATGAAATAAAAGTAATGATATATGTTATCAATCAAAAATAATTTTAATTTAATATATATCACATATTTTCCTTATGAAGATACCTAATTCATTATATGAAATGAGTAAACGAATTGTATTTCTTCGTGGGGCAGTAGTCCTCCTTACACATGAGCGACATTATAGTATTCCCATAAAATGGAGAGTATGAAGGTTTGTGTGATATAATAATTCCATAATCATAATAATATAGTTTATATATATATATATAATAAATTCATCATTATGTCCAACCTTGCGAGGTGGTAATGGAGAAATGAATACAATCAGTTCACGTGGTGGTTTTCCACCATACTCACGAACCAGGATTTGATAACCCATTTGATGGAAGTGGAGATAGTTATATGGCATAAAAAACATAAAAACAAATAATAATATGGTATATATTAAGATTAATATATAATTATGGTATAATAATATTTGAATAAGTTGATGAAATAAATAAATTAAATATTCTCAATGAAAAACATCATAAAATATTCAAGTATTCTCTATATGATTACTCTAAAGACATCGTAGTATGGATTTATGACATAAATTAGAATTATAAGACGAGTTTATGGAATTTTGGATGTGATTTGGGTAGTTATTGACCAATCCAAATAGTATTTAAGGTGTGTATATAGGAGGAGAGGGTGGCCTATTATAAGTAGGGGGAGGGAATACTTGGTATTTTTTAAAATAAATAATTTTCTCGATGTTTTACATCAGTAAAAAGGGTAACAATTTTTCCATTATATAACCTTATAGTATAGATATTCTAAATATTTCTTCCAAGTAGAGTTTATAATCTTTTTTATGTATTATTTACACATATAATTTTGTTTTAGCCCCCGAGAAACCCATTTGTATCTTCACCATGGTAATTATTTTTTACTACACTCACTATTAATTTTTTTCATGAAGTAAGTTTAAAATAATATAAACTATAAATTATGATTATTTTAAATATGGAATCCACTTTTCCTAATTTCATTCACATAACTGGAAAACATTAATTTAAAATTAATATCAGAAACACAATGATAATGTAGTGTTTGAAAGGGAAAATTATAAAATTTGTAAAATGTGTTTATATAAAAAATGAATATTAAATAAATTAGAATGAACTACATTTGAAAAATTGATATAAAAATTTACTAATATTAACTTAAAAACCATTCAAAATATAATCTATAAATACAAATAATTCAAATTCAAGGGTAGTTTCCATTTAAATTTCAGTATTTTTAACAATTCATTAAAAAAATAAAACATTTATTAAAACCCCCATAAATTCACCCAAATATAACTTCAAATTTAGGATTTAAAAAATGAGGATAAATTTATCAAATTTATTTTCTAATTGTTTCACAAATAAATTTTACTATTAGTCCACAAAAATGAAGAAAATTTTCTTTTTAGAAAAAAATAGAGTTTTAAAGAATAAAATTGGATATCTTATTATTTATAATAAAGAAAAATCATAAGATCAATGATATAAATTTTTAAAATATATAATATATAAATATAATTTAAATATTTATCCACAATTTATTTGGTTAATTTTTTGATATAAAACACCCTTGGGTGAACAAAAATAGTATTTCATGTAACAAATTCATTTTATTTTAAAAAATGCATTATTTTAATTTCTAATTTATTGGTTAGAAAATACCTCATCTTATATACATGTGTAAACCATATTTTCATAATTTTTTTAATATTATACATATATATCATTCCAAAATCTTGGTGAAAACTATCATAATAATATTATAGTAATATGACATGTCTTATTTAATCTCAATGTTTTGTGTAATGACTGTTAATCTTATTGTTGCATGTAGCGCTTTCTGAACACAGTGTTGTGTCTAAATCAAGATAAAATTATTTTTTAATGTAAAGAAAAACATTAAAATTAGAATGTTTTAAAAAATATATTTTACCAAATCTCCTGCTATTGCATTCTCCCCCACCGCCCCCCTTAAAATGAATTTCACCATAAAAATATTCCTTTGACATCAATGGTTTTACATAAAAAAATTACATCATATAAACCCATATCATCACTTGGTTTGGTAAAAAAATATTCTTAAAATAGAATGGTATGTTCATAATTCATCTATAAAAACACCCACAAGGATTCCAAATGGGAAATCATAGGTGGGAAATGAAAACATTGACATAGAATATAAAACTAACTATCAAATCTTAATGGATAGAGATATTGAAAATAAACCATAAAAAAGTGGGTGATCTAGATAAGGTAAAAAACCATAAATTCATAACCCGATGAGTCTGAAAGGATGACATTAATATCATAAAAATGGTAATAATATTATAATATTTTATTACAAAAACTGAAATGCCCCAACCCATGATCCACTTAAACTGTGCCTCGAGCTGGTGGGTCACATGGACTAAAGCTTCCCCCCTAGAACAGTATGGGTTGTCTAATAGTAGCGAGGACATAAATATGGTATGGTTGGAAGACTATTCACTCATTTCATTTGAGCACACTAGACATAATCAATAAAAAACAATTGGGAAGGATAATAAAAATAGGACAAAATAAGTAAACTGATGGGGAAGCACAAATAAATGAAAAACTGAATGTAGTAATCAATATAATCAAATGTAGTGTCTGATACATGAATTCATGGAATTCTAATACAAAATGGGATAATTAGAGAAGGAATAACTATCATACAATACAAAAGAAAAAAATATAAAAATCTATATTATAAGAATCCTAATAATATGGTTGTTTCTCTACTCCTATTCTCCAACTATATAAATGGAATATCAAATAGTTGTATCAGGTCCTTTTCACTTTTCAATAACTATATATAGATAATTTTCCTGGTTACCAATGGTTTCATTGCTACTATGTCAGATATAATCTCAATAGTCCACTAATAAAGGTGTCAATGTCTAATACATTAAGTAACCATAACTAAAATGTGAGTAGGTATTAGCATAATACTAATGCATTGAAAAAACATAACCAAGAAACTCATGTTTCATGGAGACACCTGACGGTTCTACCCCTTTGACTCATAGCCTTGACGAAATTATGAATAGTAACCATATATATATTTGTACTTATATATATATAGTATAGTTATATGTATTTCATCCACCTTTGTAAACCAAGTACACAAAGTCGTAAGTTTCCATATACTTAGAATAGTTGTGCTGCCTTGACCGGGCGTGACTCATACATCTATGACTAGTCAAGCAATCCAATAATCCTAAGAAATAGGTTGCATACCCAACATCCCATTAAGAGTGTTGGATTACAAGAAAAAACTCTAAGAATTTTGATCGATCAATCATGCCATCACTCGAACAGGGGAACATGGCACGTAAAGCCCAACATTTTAATAGTGACAACAGTGTGATACTTCTTATTCAACACCAGATTTAATTGAACCTGATACCACAATTCTCAACAAGCCCTTTCCATCATGTCACAACCATTATAGATGGGTCATCATAACTAATATTTTAATATGGAATTAGCTCCCATAAAACTCACGTTTCCAACCAATATATATAATTAAGTTGTTATATGTATTCAGGATTATAATATAAAACATGTAGAGATACCTCTCATAAATCCCATTAGTTGATATCTATTAAATTTAAGTAAATAAAATTCATAATGTTCATTTATATTAAAAATAACATAATGGAACGGTTTACCATCATTTATATGTCATTTATCTAATCAATTTAATTCATTTAAAAGAGGTCAAGTGATCATGACCATTCCCTATAATTAAGTTCAAGCCTTTCAATTTTCTAATGCATGGAAATTAATTTCACAATGCACAATAATCCATTTAATATATCACATGGTCAAAGAATATAATTTCTTACTTGGTAAATTCCAACCATATGTAGGAAAATCACCTAATAGGTACTTTGGCTTCCATTTAATACTCATTTCTAAAGTGAAATTACATTTAAATGCTAAGCCCAAATCCAATTAGGTGTTTGAAGAAATCGATAATTTGACCATTATGTGGAAACCCACCTTTTAACAACCTTGGAGTGACTATATATGGTGTATATAAACTCTAATATACCAACCAAGGTTCAATAGGTGTACACCACGGGCAAATAGTAAATTAGATATGATTGATTCAATATAATTGAGAAGCTTGTAAAAAACTCAATGTGTGGAAAAATGTTAAAGCTACAAGACATCAAAACTCAAATAGAAAATGATCTGACCACCTATCTCAAGATCATAAATGACTCTATATTGATATTATCCTTAGATTCAATGTATGTTATATTATATCTGAGAACCTTACCAACACTATGAAAAAGGGGAAATTGGTAATGCACCTAATTGACTAGATGGATTAAAAAACATGAATATGAGGTAAGGTAATTGGGGGATCTTACGAAGAAGGATTCAATGGATCAACAGGATCGAGGATCTGCATCAGGATTAAAGAGTTGTCTCGATTCCATGCTTCAGGATCTCGTACACTCAAAGGATGTGGAAAAGTTGGATTTCTTGATGGATGAAAAAGAGAAAAAAATAGAGATTAAATAATTAATTTAGTGAAAATTAGAATTTTCCCCACAAAATAAGGTGGTGTCAAGGATTAAGAATGTGGTTTCCAAACCATGAGAAAATGGTTCATTATATACTACCAAAAAAGGTTTGAAATATCACATGGTCATGTCACTATTGTCACACAGTTTCACACAAACCATGTGGCTCCTACTTCACTTTTGTTAGTCAGTTATAGTTAAATATAATTGTATGACCTAGGAGGCATGATTTCTCATAAACATGACGCCTTGTTATTTATAAAATTTACCATAAATTTGGTCTTCTAACAATCCTCAGTCTCATGTGGGAGCTTCCTTAGGGTGTAGCATAAATTTACTAAGATTGAACCAAAAGATCATATTCAAAAAAATTAATCTGTACCATCATGAAAATATGGTTCACTACAACCTCCCATTACTAAAGAATCTATTCCCTATGATTTTCTTTAATGTCTAAATAGGTATTGTTTGAAAAAATATCTTACCACAATGATTACATATCAGATTCTTGTTCCAATTTATTTTCTTGTCCACAATTGTGCTTCTATTGCAGTTGAACAATATAAACTCACTTGAATCAGAGTGTCTTTATACTCTGATGAAAAATATGCACTGCATACTTCCATAACAAAAAATCTACATGAAATTCAACCTAATCATACTAAAATTCATGTGATGAGTTTGCATAGTATCGTTGGAGCTAAGGTACATGAAAGGAACCATGCATAGACTGATATCATTGGGAATGTTTCAGCTGGTAAGATACTAGTTTGATCCATTTTTGATAAACTAGATTTTTGTATACATTTCCACACATATTCATGAAAAAAAGAACTTTTTTGAAGAAAATACATAATTCTTAGAGGAAAAATACATAGATTTTGGTGATCTTATCTATTTTGAGGTGTTTTATGGACAAACAACCAAATCAGGAGAACTATTTGAAAATTTCTCAAATACACGGATTATACATTATTACACATCATGTACATTCAGACCCAGTCACACATCGACCAGACAAGTGCACGTCCAAGTCATTAGAAAAGTGGAAACATGTTGTGTGGGTCATACCTAAACATTATGTATAGGCTTCTAGATATATTTGGTGGAATTTTTCAGAGACTACATGCCATGTGAGATGGCCCCACACGTCATGTACCCTCCACCAACTAACGATTGACACCACAGAAGTCAAGGGTGGTTCAATTGGCCACCTACTGGAGAAAATGAGTGACAAAAGATCTTTGACGACACTATAAGGGGTGTACATTTAATACAAACCATTAAAATTTGTTTTTTCTAAATAGAGGTCTTGGCCTCTTGTTTTTTGAAGAGTCGTTGTTCAATATTCGAAGGTGGGAGGTTCTGATACCCTACTTCCATGCTACTATTGTTCCTATACTCCATCATTCCACCATCCTACCAAAGAAATCACATATCCTTGATGTTTCTGTCATGACCACATCAGGTATCTAGGGTTCCTTTATCATCTTTTCATCCATGTGTAACTAAAAATCCCATGAGTTGGGGTTGTAGATGGTGAAAGATTGTTGTAATTAGGATTAATTTATGGCTGTGTTTTTTTTTGTTTAATTCTTCTTATTCTTCTTCAATTATTTCTTTTTTATCACTAAAAATTCTTGAGCCAGACCAAGGGTATAATTATTAAGGACTCAAAGGAATAATAATGATAAATACCATTATGATCATCGAAAGTATCCATGGACTCAAAAATGTAATGATCTAAATAAATAATTGTGAAACACTAATGATCAGACCGAGTCAGCTTCTTGGGTTCCATACAATGATTACCATACCAAGGGAACCTTTCACAATTGAAACCAAGAGTGTTGGGTTATTATGAACAACACAACCTAATAAGATGTTCGTATATCCTCCATAATCACCATATCCCCAACACACTCCTTTCAAACACATTAAAAACCACTTTTTTTATATAAACATTAATCCTTACTTCAGTAATCAAAACAGTTTTTATAATCAAAAACAAAAAATACCACTCTAAATTTAGCATCTTTCACTATGTAAATTCCAAACATGATCGAATACACGCACTCATTTTTCCCTTATGTATCAACCTCACACTTTTTATACACTAGATTAAGAGTGGTTGACATAAATTTGGGACACATATAATATACCTTTGGTGAAACAACACACCAAATTTTGGCATCGTTCCCGATTAACATCAGTTAAAGTATTCAATTTAGTTGCTTATTAATAAATTTGTGAAAATAAAAAATAAAAAATTCAAAAAATATCATTTCTAATCCATATTAATTTAAATATATTTTTTCCTTTTAATACTGGTTTTTGTTTTGTGCATCTGCAGGATCACAGGTGCAGGAATAGATTCCCCATACAGTCCAAGAGTGCCAAGTCATCAATAAATCATCCAATTGAATCAGAAATCGAACAAACATTGTTGAGACGTCAACAAGAACTTGTGTAAGATAATAGAAAGAACTCACCACCTATGGATAATAAGGAGGATGGAGATTTGTCTACTAAAGCTACAGTGGGAAACCCATACCATGACAAGGTGCCTCCCACTGGTACTAGGCCTTTTCAGGTACCACAAGGAGGTTTCATGTTGTTCCTCTCGAGGAACTACCAGAGGCCACCACAACAAAAACTTACATAGTATGACCAGACCCAATAAGAGTATAATATCTTTTAGTGATAGGACTTTTCTCCTCAGTATCTACAATATATGTCGCCTCCACTCCCTCAAAATCCACCTCCATGTCAAACTCTCATGGAGTACGGCCTTCCATCTATTCACAGAGCTGACACTGGCATCTTCTATCTGCCAGTGCATGCCCAGCCTTTAGAGGTCAAGTCTTCTATCATGTAGTTGATCCAAAACATGGTTTAGTTTGGAGGCCTTCCTAGTGAGGAGCCAAATGCCCAACTCTCCAATTTCTTGGAGATATGGGTCACGTTCCACTACCACGGTGTGTCTCAGGACTCCATTAGTCTACACATCATCCCCTTATATATATGGGATAAGGTTAATAACATGATAAATGGTATTTAGCAATGATTTATCCTCACCTTAGAGGAGCTACCCCAAGCATTCCTTTTAAAAAAAATCCATTTTTGAAGACGGTGACCTTTTAGAATGAAATACACAACTTTTAATAGCATGACTCAGAGTCTTTGTACGAGTCATGGGAGTGTTACAAGAAGATTATGAGAAAATGACCACACCACAAACACCCACAATGGATGCAGGTCCCAAACATCTATGGATGACCGAGGATGAACTCAAAGTCAATGGTGGATGCTCCTGCTAGAGGTACGATTATCATGAAGTCCCTCGAAGAGCTTTTTGATGTGCTGGAAGATATGTTTGCCAATAACTTCTAGTACCATTCCATGTGGGGGGGAAACGAGCTATGAACAATTTTGATTCCACTACTATGCTTTCTTCCCAGTTGGATGTTATGTCCAAAAAGATCAACGCACTGAATGTGAAGAGTGAATTCCAATTACAAGTGTAAAACCATCTGACATGCAGCAAATGTGGTGATAACCATATAATGGGACAATTCCAAGGACATATAATTATCCCATCGATAAGCGAGGTGAGCTATGTTGCTCAAAACGTATGGTCAAACTCCTACCAGAACCCAGCGTGGCGTGATAACCATAACACAGGCTGGGTCCCACAACAACCGAATCCTCCTCCCCAATGACTTCTCAGCTATGGTCAGCCATAATATCAGATCCAATACTCGAGGAAACATCAGCATCAGCAGGGCTCTTACTTGTATAATGTGTATCAAAACCCTCACCCACAGCAGCCGAGTCAGCCACCACCTCCACCAACTGCACATCCACCTTATCAAGAGAACACCTCAAGGATAGAATATATCATGAACAAGTTTATATCCACAAATGAGAATATATTATAGAATAATGAGGATTCCATTCGAAGACTAGAGAACAAAATCGGCCAGTTGTTAAACCAACTATTGGGGAGGAAACCCGGTACACTACCAGGTAACCGTGAGAAGAACCCGTGGGAGGAGGCCCATGCTGGCACACTATGGAATGGAAAGGAGATACTATTGAAGGAAACAGCACATCTTGGTGAACCTACACCACCTACTGATAAATAAGTCCAAGTTATAGACCCCTCCTAAACCAAATTCCCACCAAAAGAGTCCCCACTGGGAAATAGAAAAGAGGATGTCAAACCCTTCGAGCCTGTCATACCCTTCCTAGAGAAGATGAAGCAGAGAAAGATGGACCACCAGTTAGGAAAGTTCAATGATGTGTTCAAGAATTTTCACATTAATATTCCATTTTTAGAGGCACTGATACAGATTCCCTTGTTTTCTAAATTCATGAAGGGGATCTTATCCAACAAAAAGAATATGGAGGATCTGGGCACCATTTCACTAAACAATGAGTGCTTAGCGGTTGTACAAAATTTGATTCCTCACAAGAATTAGGATCCTAGTAGCTTTAGTATCCCATGCACTATTAGACCATGTGAGTTTGGGAAGGCCCTCTACGTCATAGGGACCAAAATCTAGCTCATGCCTTTAATGTTTTTAAGAAGCTAGGGCTCAATGACCTGAAGCCTACCCATGTATCACTTCATTTTTCCGAATGATCCATAAAATATATAAAAGGTATACAAAAGGATGTGATGGTTAACATGCGAAGGATAATCCTCCCTATAGATTTCATTATCCTCAACATGGAGGAAGACTAGGAGGTGCCTCTCATTTTGGGAATTTCTTTCATTACAAATAAAAATGTATTGTTTCATGTACACTAGGAGGAGCTTATTTTTAGAGAATGAGATGAAAGAGTCTCCTACAATGTCATCAAATCCATTAAACAAGAATTATTTCTGGAGCATGAAGGCTTTTATGTAGTGACCATAGTGGATGATCACTCAAGTAAAATAAGAGATTATCTGGTATGTTCCTACACCTAAGAGTACCTGGTTTTCTAGACATTCCAGTTGATGAAGGACCAGATGACATGAAATTACGTGAAGGCCAAGGCAAACACTACTAATAGTGTTCTATTCTTCCTGCCATTCTGGAGCAGGAAGAGGTAGCACCACATGTACCTTCGATTCTAAAGGCACCTACACTAGAACTGAAACATCTTCCATATTCTCTGAAGTACGAGTACTTGGGAGACCATCAGAAATTTCCTTTCATACATAGTGCAGTACTATCACATGAGTAGGGGCTGTTCTTATGCATGTTTTAAAGTGGTAGAAGAAGGATATTGGGTGGGAAGTTGCTAACATGAAGGGAATCATCCCTACTATTGTCACCCACACGGTTCTTTTCTAAGAGATAACAATTCCATCTTAGCAACCACATCGATGCTTGAACCCCTCCTCCCCTTCCCAATGAAAGAAGTTTTGAAGAAATATGTAATCATGTTTCTAAATGCAGGAATCATATACCTCATCTCAGATAGTCTATGGGTGAGTCCCCTACAAGTGGTTCAAAAAAATGGGGTATCACTGTGATTTCAAATGAAAAAAATGAGTTCATCCCCACACATACTATCTCGCTCTAGAGAGTCTGTATGGACTATAGAAAGTTGAATGAAACCATGAGTAAGGATCATTTCCCCCTTTGGGTCATGGATTATATGCAGGCGAGACTTGCAGGGCACGAGCTTTACTGCTTCCTCGATGGCTATTCCAGCTAGAATCAGATTTCCATTACCCTAGATGATCAGTAGGAGAGTACATTTACATGTCCCTACTATATGTTTTCTTAGCGAAGGATGTCCTTTGGCTTGTGCAATAATCCTGCCACCTTCCAGTGATGCATACTGGCAATATTCCATGACATGTAGGAATGTAACCTAGATATTTTTATGGATGATTATTTCATTTATGGAAAATCATTCCCCACTTCCTTGCGACACCTAGAGCTGATACTAAAAATATCTGAGAAAACTTACCTAGTTTTAAAGTTAGAAAAGTTTCATTTCATGGTGAATAGTGGCATCGTCCTTGGCCCTGTACTCTCAGTGAAGGGTATAGAAGTGGAAGTAGAAAAAATATAACTCATTTCATAGAATCTCATTCTACCATTCGTCAAAGTCTTCCATAGTTTCCTAGGAGAATCATGTTTGGATAGTCGGTTTGTCTGCGACTTCTCAAAGATAGCTCACACCATCACAAACCTTATAGCCCAGGATTCCATTTTTGAGTTAGATGAGGCATATACCATAACTTTTGAGCACTTAAAGTAGTTCCTGGTGGAATCTCCCGTGATGATTTCTCCCAATTGGTAGGATAAATTTGTAGTGATGTGTTATGCTGGTGATTACACAGTGGGAGCAGTCCTGGGCCAGTTTCTTGACTAGATTTTATTACCCATTTATTAATCTATGAGGGTGATTAATGTAGAACAGATTAACTACACTACCATAGAAAAGGAGATTATGGCAGTGGTGTTCACTTTTTATAGGTTCTATTATTACTTAGTTCTATCTATATTTATTGTTTATACTGACCATGCAACACTCAAGTACCATCAGAACAAAAATGTTGTGAAGAAATGACATATCTTATGGGTACTTATCCTACAATAATATGATATTGAGACCCAAAACAAGATGGGGAGTGAGAATGAGTTATTGATCATCTCTCCTATCTGGAGTTTCCGCATTTGGTGAAGAAGGATGATTGAGAGATCAAGGAGGATTTCCTTGATGAGCACCTTTTTCAGTCAAAAAGTCACCTCAACCCTGGTATACTGGTATTGCTAATTATTCTCTTACAGGTTCCATACACCCTGACCTCTCCTTCTAATAGAGGAATAGGTATCTCTATGATGTCAAGAGGGTCTTCTGGGAAAATATTCTACTATTACGATCCTATAGAGATGGGGTGATCCAACGATGCCTCCTGGAAACTAATGTTCATGTAGTCCTGGAATTATGCCTCGCCGTTCTAGTTAGGGGACATCATGGGCCTAAACATAATATAGAAAAGATCTTGTTGTCTTGTTTCTTCTGTCCCACCATTCATAAACATTTCTGAGCCTTTGTTTCCTATTGATATAGATTCCAAAGGAAATGTAATGTGGGGGAAAGAGCAGAGATTCCCAAGCACCCCATTTTAGAGGTCTAGATCTTTGACATCTGGGGAATAGACTTCGTTGGTAAATTTCCCCCATCTTTTGGGAATACATACATCTTGGTTTGCATCGACTATGTCTCCATGTGGGTCGAAGCCTCTGCTATATCACATGACATGGCCAAGGTGGTCATGGACTTGTTAAAGAAAAAAAAACTAGCATGTTTGGCATTCCCCATGTTTTGATCAGTGAAAGAGGGACCCACTTCAACAACACATTGATTAATGGAGTATTTTGAATGTATGACATGACGAATCATATGGGGATGCCATATCATCCCCAGTCTAGTGGACAAGTGGCGCTCTCCAACTGTGAGCTCATGCAGATTCTGTTGAAAATGATTGACACTTCCAGGAAAGACTGGTCCAAGAAGCTAGATGATGCTTTATGGGCATATTGGACTGCCTTCAAGATTCCCCTAGGGATGTCCCCGTTATGACTCATCTATGGAATGACATGCCATCTGCCATTTGTGTTGGATCACAAAGCATACTAGGTCGTCAAGGGCCTGAATTTTGATCTGAAGGTAGCTGAAGAGAGGTATATGTTCCATCTATAGGAACATGATGATATCCAATGGGAGGCATATAATAACTCCAAGATTTACTAGAAGAAGATGATATCAATCTACAACCCGATGATTTCGTGAAAATCATTCCAACCTGGTGATCATGTACTCATTACTAACTCACATCTTCGATTATTTCTAGGAATGCTAAATTCAAGATGGTCGAGACCATTCCGAGTCATATGATTATTTCACCATAGAGAAGTGGAAATTGCTGGGGAGGATCGTCAACCATTCGAGGTGAATGAACTATAGATGAAGACTTACCATCACATGGAATACATGGTGGGAACTCTCTCCACCGTGAATCTCAAGTAAGAGGTAATTCGGTGGAGCAAATGACCTAAAACAAAGGTTCTTTCGGGGAGGCATCCTAGAGGATACACGGCGTGTACCACCTATACACACGGCATGAACAAAGTCCTTTTATTTTATCTTCTTAACATTATATAAATTAACTAACATAATAAATATTGATGATGACGACACGAATGGTAACTTCACTAGAGTCTATCCAAGCTATCACTGGTTCGAATCCCTCCATACTTACCTTCAACACAATGTTCTTCATTTTTGTACTTGTGTTAACTTACACGATGTTTGTGGTATTTTTTATAATATATATACATTTTATGAAATACACGAAAACCCATGATGGTGATGGACTGGTTGTCCAGGGTCGTAACTCAGTTCCAAAAGATCTGAGTTCAAATCATGACAACAGTCCCATTTCCATCATTTGTCCTTTTAATAAAACAACATGGCGTGTCTATCGATATACGTTGTGTGAGCCATGTTTTCATTAATAAATGATAATATTTTAAAAATAAAGGAATACATATGATTAATGTTTGAATATTGGGAGAGTCTTGGCCCTTGATCCAAAATACCGGAGTTGGAACTCGGCTAATCTCTCAGCTTCATCCCATTTATTCTAATTAAAAACTCTACATCGTAAATGTAATTCATCCTGTATAGTATTGCCCCTATATACTAAATATATAAAATTCATAAACATGAGTAGTAGTACAACCTTTTCTCTAGTGTTCGAGGGCTTAAATTTGGATTAGGAAATCATTAGTTTGATCCTCTCCCCAAAGACTAGACCAAATGATGTACTTCTTTTTTTCCAATTTTAGAACACAGGACTTGTATTTCATGATACATTACGTGTATAACATTATTTTTTATTAAGATATATATATATAGGTATATTTATTTTATTTTAGTTACTAATGTTAATTATTATATTATTTACAATAATAATTATTTTATATACCTATGTTAAAACACACACAAAATACATGGTGTGTATATTCAGTACACACTATGTACCCTGGATATAAAACCTAGAAACCCTTTACGACCACCCCCGGTGTCACACAGACCCCCCTTGTTTTCTTCTCATGGAAGTTGCATGGTCTCCCCCCCCCCTAAAATCCACCATTTTCATCCATTTTAGGTTTAGAATTCCATTATACTCCAATACTCACATCAGGTATGTTGTTAAATACTCCTTATTTCCCAGTTTCATAGAATTCAGGGCGATTTGTTGATTGGCCGACGATTTGGATTCCCGCAGTACATGGGAAAGAAATGAAGAACACATGTCTTATACTTCTCTAGACGGCCACACTCTAGGAAATTTGTAATTTGACACTACATTATGTGTTTTTTTGGTACACACCATGTACCATCCAGAGTCATACTCAGGTACCTCATTCACATGGCCACACAAACAACATTTACACACATGGCGCGTTTGTTCAGAAAATTCCATGAATCCAATTTCTATGGGACATCTCGTGTCCATAACTCCTCATGTCCAAATGAACCATGTTCTTACACACGCCATGTCATACCTTTACATGACCTATACATCATTATTGGATCCATTCGGACTGCGGCCTTGTCTTTGAACCACACGACCAGGAACCCCTTCCCACGTACACGACATTTATGTTCAGTACAAGTTTTTAATCCTTTCATGGCCACTGACATGCCGACTCGGCATGTCTATCTCGAAAAATGATATGCTAACCCTTTTACACTATATTTAATGTACTCTGGATATACACAATGTGTTCTTTCCCTTTATTTTTTTATCAAATTTTCTTCTTTTCATTTTTCTTTCGTTTTTCTTTTTTTTCATTCATTTCTTCTTCAGGTATGGAAGACAGAGAACCTGCATCTGGAAAGCAGCCCACCTCCGCTATTAAGGGCGACAGGCTCACTTTTTACTAGATACGACTCTGTACCACGATGACACCAGCCTCAGACTTCCCATCATACCAACCTCCTCTACTGGCTATCTTTCCACCACTCACAACCCCGAAGGAGGCTGGTACATGTACCGCGCCTCCACCACCCCACACAGAGCCTCTGATCACCACTATTTATTCACCTCTAGATGTGAAACCTCATGATCCCTACTCAATAGAGGCTGATCCTTCACCAGCTATCACGTCTAGTGGACCTTCTCCTACAGAGGCCTCTCCTCCAATAGAGCCATCCCCTACTACTAGCCCACCTAGGCCAGCCCCTACTGGTGCACCTGATCCTTGCCTGGTATTTCCAGTCACTGATCATGCACAAAACCAATTCTAGCACTACTCTTTCCGAATGATCTATTTGAGCAGTCGTTATCTTTACAGCATCATGCCTCTGTAGCTGTGTATCTTGTGGGAGTTGGAGGATCTACTCAAGCACACGCCATTACTCACGATCTTCTAGGTCATCAATCCCATTTTTAGAGATTTATTTGTGGAGTTAACTGCTTCCTTTGAGTTTGGCAGGCCTTAGTACTGGGTGATACCTAGAGACACAATCTCGATTGTCTGATTTTGGCTTGTTCGTCGACCTTTTTCCCTTACCAAGACCGATTTTTTTCACGGCTATGGATTTTATCCCCATAAAGTCACCACTCCTATGGCCTCCACCCTAACCCACCCTGAGCGATCTGACCTCATTTCCATGTGGCGGGATTTTGCAGGTCCCGACCACTGCAACACCCCCTTCCCATAAGATTACCCTCAACATTGACCTTATCCTTCGCCCTACCCATCGGTTCTTTAGCGCCATCATGTTTCCCCAATATGAGGATATGGGGGTTGTGACAAGAAGTGGCATAGAGCTCCTCACTTGTGTCATCTAGGAGGACTACCCAGACCTCTGATACCTTTCATCCTCTTACTTCCATTCTATGTTCACTGACCTTTAGGGAAACCTAAACAGTGGGTTCTATGCCACCCCACCTTTCCCAACATCTCGGTACTTTCGAGCCACCCCTTCCCCATGACCAGTTAGGTTCCCCCTAGTGGATGGTCTTTCTTATGCTTATTCGTATGGGATTTTTCCAGATGTAGGGGCCCGTACATCCTCGACCAGGCTCCACCAACACCTCTTGTCGACCCACTTGCACATGAGGATGCCCCTGCACCACCTTCTCATCGCCTTCCAGCTTCCTCTCCCATCCCTACTTCCTTTCACATTCCCCCTCTTGGACCTTCCCCTACCCCTTCACCTTCCATACCCTCGGTTGAATTCCCCATCACCATCCACCTAGCTGATATTGATAACTACCTTGCTCATCTAGAACATCATCATTCTATTATACGTCAGAGGTAGACAATATCTACTCAGCGCCTGGACAATAATTATCAGATGGTGGAGGTACTGCTACAAAATCAATGGTTTTTTATTCCACTGGAGACTCTGTCGGCTTTCATTCCTCCATCTTCTACCATACCCTCGTTTGACATTTCCATTACCACGAACTTCGTATTCATATTTACTAAGGGTAATGGATCGTCTCCTCTTACAGAGCTCTCAGTTACATATGATCCTTTAGCAGCATCCCTCCCAAACGCCGAGGGCTCTATTCCTCCTATTAATACATCAGTTGATTTACTATAACTTGTATTAGACACTGCCTCACTGGAGGTGACACCTTGACTGTGACATTTGTGTTTTCTTCTATATATATTTATCTTCATATTTTGTGCTATGTTGATGTTCTTTCATTCCATTTTATTTTCCATCAACAGTCATAGGTACCCTAGAGCGGCCTTGGCATCATTATTTTTTAGGGGAGTATTTTTTTCATTTTATTTTTCCTTTATATTTATTTGTTAACTTCATCCATTGCTTCACCTCATCTCTAAACCCTTATTTTCCCCTTTTCCCTCCACTTCCTTGGTATTTCACTTGGGGGATGATGTATTGTATTCTATGTGGGGGAGTTCCTCTATTTACACTAGTCTTTGACTTCAAAAAATCATGTATAAAGGATTTATAGTTGACATATTTTAAATTATAAAATATTTTTTTAGTATATATAATTGTAAATAATAAAGGCATAATAAGGAATTATACAAGTTACATGATTATTTCTATTTTCGAAGAATTTTAAAATGATTTATGATATAGTTTGATTTTGGATTTCATGTATTGGACATTTAGATTTTTTATACTAATAAATTTGTATTCATGTCATGACCTGATTGCCACTTATATTTTTTCACCTTCCGGAGAGGTATTCTAAATTTTTTTGACTTATTATTTCTTATAACATATTTCTAGAGTGATTCTTGGGATATTCATAACTACTATAAGATACTAGTTGTTCTATTCAAAAAATAATGACTTTTGAATCACATTAAAATTATTGAGACATTTGACTGTTTTTCGCCCTTTGACCTTGAGACCTACCCTACAACTGATCTTCATAAACCCTTATAAACCATGAACCATCTTGATAGGAAGCTACATTACAATCCTATTTTCCCTTACTACCCTAATTCCTTTTTTTCATGATTATTCTCTTGAGTTAGAATAGGGAATTTTGTTTTTCAGGTGCATTTTAGTGAGGAACCATGAACATATGCATGGGGGAGTTTTTCACTTGTTAATTTGAGAAAAAGGGTTCCAGAGCCTAATATCCACTGCATTCTTAGTGGTTCATCAATTTTTTTTACCTAAAAAATGAAAATAAAAAATAGGGACATGACTCTATGTTGAATATATTTGTTTTATGGGCCCATATTGGAAAAGTAATATCATAGTAATGATACCTTTGAGAGAACTTGATTGGTGAATCATTATCCTTAATACTCTATTTTGAATATCATGCATTATGGTTTTATAATTCATCCTCCTTTTCAAGCCTCGGAGATTAATTTTTATCATTACCGACAAACCCAGAGCCTCAAAATCATTTGATCCTTATTGAAAGACCTCATGGTAATTGTGATATAACTTTTGAAATGGAGAATGGGAACACTTTCAAGCCTATTGATAGACTGAATATAATTAAGATTGAGCATAACATTGATCAAATAAATATTCAGCGATGTGTGTGGTATCTTGTGATGAGGTAAATCATCATGTGGAATGTTAATTTGTGAAATGTTAAACAATTTGAATGTACGAGGATGTAAATTTTTAATTTGATTATATAAGAGGCATGATTAGAATTTTATTAAAAATGAAATTTGTTTTGTGCCTTTTAAAAAAATTTGATTCTATGATTTTAGTATTTACTGTTATAATTAGTTAAATAATTTCCTTTGGAAATATGATTTCTATATATTAGTTGTTGAGATTTTCTTGAGGGGAAGAAAATGACTATGTTTGGGGAAGTTTGATACACCTGATTTATGTATACATTTCCACATGCATTATTGAAAATAAGAACCTATTTTCAAAAAATACCCAAAGATTAGTGGAAAAATACTTTGATTTTGGTGATCTCATTTATTTTCATGTGATTTTTGGAAAAATGCACAAATAGGGAGAACTGTGAGAAAAATTCCCAAATAAATGGTGTGTACATAATTACATGGCCTGTACATTTAGACTCAGACACAAATCAACTAGATGAGTACACTACCAAGTCACTAGAAAAGAGACAACACGTCTTGTGGGTCATACCTACATGTCGTGTACATGATTCTAGATACAAATGATGGAATTTACTAGAGACTACATTCCGTTTAAGGTGGTTCCACATATTGTGTACCCTCCACCGACCGACAGTCGACACCATGGATGTCATGGGTGGCACACCTGACCACCTACGAGAGAAAAAAATGCAACAAAATTGTGTTTACGACACTACACAGAGTGTACATTTCATACACATCGTGTACGTTTTTTTCTATAAATAGAGCTTTTGGACTACGGTTATGGGAGGATTCATCGTTCAATATTAGATGGAGGGTGGTTCTGTTTCCCTATTGTCATGCTACCATTGTTCCTCTACTCCTCCATTCCACCATCCTACCAAATAAATCGCCTCTCCTTGAAGTTTTTGCGATTACAACATCAGGTATCAAGGGTTCTGTTCTCATATTTTCTTCTATGTGTAACAAAACACAACATTTTTTGGGGATGTGGATGTTGAAAGAGTATTGTTATTTGGGTTAATTAATATGTTGCTTTTGTTTTGTTTAATTCTTCTAATTCTTCTTTAATCATATTATTTTATCACAAAACATTTTGGGCCAGACCAAGGGCAGAATTTTCAGGGTATTAATGGAAAAATAACTATTAATACCTTTATGATCATTGAAAGTTTTCATCGACTCATAAATGGACCGATCTAAATAACGAATTCTGAAACACTAACTACTGGACTGAGGAGTCTATTTCTTCTGTCCTACATAAATATTTATGGATCAAGGGAACCTTGTAAAAATTGAAACTCATAGTGTTGGGTCATTATGAAAAAAACAACCTAATAAGAAGTTCTTATAACCTCCATAATCATTGTATCCCCAACACGCTCCTTTGAACCAAATTAAAAACTTCTTTTTGTTTTCATTATCTTCACACATAAATCATTACATCAGTAATCAAAACTGTTGTCATAATCAAAAACAAAAATCCCTCTTTAAATTTAGAAACTTCCACTAAGTTAATTCAAAATGAAATGGAATTCACGCACTCATCCATTCTTGGTTGATCGGCCAAGCACATTCCCTATACTTTCTTAAGAGTGGGTAATATCAATTTGGGACACTGATAACATACCTTCACTGAAATGATCAACCAATTTCAAAACCTCAAATTGTCCAAAAATAATTACATAGAGCTTACCCTACATCCATATATTTCTTTGTCCCTACCTAGGTGAGGCTCAAATTAAAATTTTTCTCCAACCATGAACTCAATAGGCCATCGCCGTTTGTTGGCATATGACTAATATCTTTACTAAACTATCAACATGCATATTTTGATCTGCTGGATATAATCTCTAGTCTCTAATAAAACACATATCTATTGAATATTTTATTGATAATAAATTATAAAATTTCTTCACATTGTGTTAAATATGTTTCTTTATAAAATATTTTGGACTAGACCATTCATTTGAAAATTTGATGGAAATTCAATTATTAACCATTATAGTGCACTGTAGAATTTCGATGATAAATATTTTAAAATTTATTATTTCAACTTGCAGTTTTGTAACTGTTTTTCTGGATAAGTGGGATACAACTTGTGTTCAGTAAATTGGAGTTATATCGTGCATTTGGTTGGACTAAATAGACCATTATGTCAAAGATGGGTAAGGCCTGCTAGATTGGATATTGGTTCTATATTTAGGCCCTAAAATCTTATTTCGAGCTTGAATTGGGCCCCAAATTTGAGAGTATCTCCCCAATCCAATTGTACACAAATAATTCTTCTAGAAGAATAGATGGTTCTCACGTTTTTTAGTCAAATGGTATGTGAAAGTTGGGTTAAAATATTTGTCCATGATTCCCCATTCACACTTGAAAACTATTTAAACCAAGCCTCCCCTCCACTCTATAAATTTTTGTTTTTCCAATTTGGAAGTGTTGAGACGTGAATTAGGATGTTTAGGGAAGTGAATAAGTGGATCCACTCTAATTATCCAACCATTTCAACAATGGTATCTCTTGAAGGAAGGATCCCTTCGATGAAGTCCTCTTCTTCTTCATCTTCTTCTTCATGTTGTAATGCTTTTGTTTGAGTAATAAATTTATTTTTTCTTCTTTTATTTAATATATTTTCTTCTATTTAGTTCAAATTTATTCTTCTCTTATTCTTCCTAATTGGGTTGGAATCAATAGTATAAACGATATTGGGTTCTACCCTCTCTAAACCGTTAAAAATTGAAAATGTTTCTACGATGACTACACTACCCATGGAAGAGTAGTTCTTTTTATTAATAGATCCACCTATCACCTTATTCATTCATTTATTTTGAATCAATGAGCTATTGTAATTCACATAATATGATTTATTAATTTTGTTCTTAATTTAAATGAAATTAATCATGAAATTAAACAATAAACACAAATCACGTGAGGTCGAGAATTGTGTGAATTGTGAGAGTGCAAACTTAATTTGTAATTCAAGACCACATGGGATCAATATGTAGTGTTCAAATATAATCCCTAAACTCAATTAATTTTAAATTACCAAGTGAAAATGTGACTTAATTTACCACTAACCATTATATACCTTTAAAACGTCAATCAAATCTGGGTGTGGTGATTGCATGCTCCAAAGTTAGCCGAGGGTTAAATTCACATCATCTATATGGTAAAGTTAATTCTAATAGGGTTTTGGATTTTACAAATTAAGGGATCAAAATTAAGTGGATATTAATTTAAATAATAATTATTAATAAATGAATGAATAGGTAGAGTTAGATCGATTATTCCTTTCAAAATATTTTCTAAAAAAACATCTTCTTGTTGTGCCTTTTAAATCGAACATTATTTCAAAAAAAAATAAACAAATAAAATATACAATCTTCTACAAGAAAACATATTCTAGATTTATGAATGGTAAATAACACCCCACATCCTTTCAAGTAGTTTTAATTTTCCATTTTATGTAATTTTCAAAATTAGTTTAATAATTGGTAAAATTTACTTCCTCCTTTGACAGATGACCTTGGTCAGCCACTTTACTGCACCTAAGTACCCATGAACCACTAATCAGTTGAGGGTGCCCCCGATAGCGCCATTCAAATTATCATATTTTCTAGGGAGGCAAGTAATTATTTCAACCAATAAGAGGTATTTTTTTAACATTTTCTTCTCTTATTATCTTTTTTATTCTTTCATTAAATAATATGAATTTTTTTTTCTTCTCATTTTATTTTATTCTTCTTCTTTTTTGACCATTAACTAAAACTTCATATCATTTATTTTATTATGGTACAATTTAATTATTTTAATTTTTATTTTATTTATGACACAAATTAATGCTGAATATCTCTTAGATACTGATCTTGAGATTAAACATATCTTTCAGACTCAAATCATACATTCTCTATCTATGGGATATTTCTACATTCTACTATTTGGAGAATTCCTTCACTCTTAGAGCATTGAAGTTGTAATAAATTCAAATTAAACCAGTACACCAGAACCAGTGGTTAAAAATAATCAAAATTAACATAATATAACCATTCTAGAATTGGTTTCCCTTGATATTATTTATCAACCAAATTTTGTTGCATACCAAAATCTTGAATCAGACTATGAACTAAAATCTGGGTTAATTCACCTTCTTCAAAGTTTCATGGATTATCATGTGAGGACCCAAAAAAACTCATTAAGGAATTTAATTTGGTTCTCTAAACCCTAAAACCAAGAAATGTATCTAATGATCAAATAAAACTAAGAGCATTCCCATTCTCACTTTCTGGAGCTGCGAAAGATTAAAATTATTATTTACAACCTGAACATGTAACTTGTTGGAACAATTTAAAATTCCTGTTCATGTAGGGATTTTTTCTAGATTCAAGGACAACATCCATTATAACGGATATCACATGGATCAAGCAAGCTTAAGGGGAGTCAATGTATGAGTATTTGGAGAGATTTAAGACATTGTGGGTGAGCTGTCCACATCACCAAATTAGTTAGAAACTCTTCATCCAATAAATCTATGAAAGACTCACACCCATGGAGAGAATCATGGTGGATGTCTCGGCTAGAGGAGCATTGGTGGAAAAAACACTAGCAGCTACACATTCATTGATTTACAAGATGGCCTAAAACTCCCAAAAATTTGGTGATCGTGGTACACCACATGAAAGGGGAGTACATCAGGTAAGTCCTTCATCTCTTGAGGTTCATTTGATTGTTACCAAGTTATACTAATTGACCACTATGGTGAGGAAATTTTAATTGGCTCAAAATTCATCTTGTAAGAACCTGGATCTTCTTTTCAGGTATGTTTTTTTTAGACTTTTTGAGAAACAGGGAGTTTATAGAAATTTTTGAAGTAGTCGTCGTGTACCTTATGAGTACACACCGTGTAATCAATTACCACAGGTAGCCGTGTGTCGGCCGTGTAGAGGCCTTGCACACGGCCATGTGGGATGACATTAAGGCCACTTAAAGCAAAGTACAGAAAAGAAGAGTACACCCCGTGTACTCCAAAAGTACACATCATGTATTTTTTTCACTAAACGCATAGGGGTCGCTTCAGATGGACAGAACACACATCTTCTATGTCTCATTCATCTGCAAGAGTGTGTACAGCCAAGGATCGTCGATGAGCCCCCACACCTCTATCCTTCCTCCGAATCGAACACTGTCAGTTGTGTTAGAATCGCATCGGTGAGTTCTCTCTTCTGCTGGCACCTCGTTTCAGGTTTTATCTTATTTTCCAAGTTATCGTGGGTTCAACATTTTAGATTTTTTTCGTAGATATATGGATTTTTAATGAGATTCAAGCCTCTAGGTTCACTTATATCGATCTCCAAACGTCGAGGTAAGTGGTTTGTGCCTTTCAATTCGAAGTCTTTGAGCATTATGTGAAAATTCTACCAATACCTTTGAACATGGTATTGTGTGTTTACCGTTTTACCCCTATTGTTTGACTGCCATGCTTGTTTGCCAGTGTAAATGAAATATGGATTTGAATTGCATAGATTGCAATGCTTTGGATGTTCTAGCCTTGGTTGTTCTATTTATGACCATTTGGTCATGTTTAGCCAGTTTGGATGCCTTGCCTGTTTTCTATAACTGTTGTTGTAGGGAGATGAGTGTGTTTTCTGACATACATGATATGTCGTAGACTATTAGCCAAGTAGTTATATAGGTTTACTTTGTCAATTTTTACACTAAAATGATTGTTGACAAGAACATGGTCGTGAGAACCTGGTGAAGTAGACTATAAGGGGGATTGACCAAGTGAGCATCCTTAGAGTGCCTAGAACAACTTGGGGATATAAGGGGAATTGACCGAGTGATCTTCCGCGGAGAGTCCTTGATTGCATTAGACTATAAAGGTATTGACCATGTGAGCTTCCTTAGAGAGGCTTTGTTTGAATTTTATGACCTGGGCTATAAGGGGAATTGACTAAGTGAGCTTTCTCATAGGGTCCTAGACCTCCAGTCTATAAGTGGAATTGACGTAGTGAGCTTCCCCAGAGTGTCCTTGACTACCCTAGACTATACAGGGAATGGACTGTGTGAGCTTTCTAAGATAGTCTTTCATTACCTTTGACTATAATGGGATTGACTGTTAGCGCTTCCTCAGATAGTCTTATCATATTCTTTTACTGAAAAAGAGGGGTTAGTCTAACTGCACTGCCCTGATGGTTACCTGTTCGTGTTAGCTGTTTGTTTTGATGGTATCTTGATATTAAAACGGTGGATTGTTTAATGCTAAGTACTTTCCTATTGCTATTTTTTCACTTTACCTGCCATATATTCAGTAACTTTTAGGCATGGATCTTTGGGTGGTTTACTACTGGGATTTAGTCTCACACCATGTTTGGGCCATGTTTTTGTTCCCAACAGATTGTATTGTTGTAGGAATATATAAGGGGAAGTGACCCTCTACTTTAGGTACTTCATATGTGGTGGAGCTGGAGAGCATTGGACCAATCTATGGCTTGTGATGCTAAGGAGTTATCTGCATTCGTTTAAATTTAGTTTAGCACTGTTTTATTTCATCATTTTGACATGTTTTTCAGTTTCATGAGACATATTTATCATGGACCATTTTATATATTTTCTCCATTTTATACTTTTAGTTTTTCCTCTATTACTTCTGTATGTCATTATTACTGCTTCTGCTCTTGTATGTGTTTGTTTACTTCTGTTGTGTACACTTCCAATGAGGGCATAGTTTCCCCACTATCACACACAAGGCCCTCGCTACTAGTCGGAAGCCTCTAGCATTCGGGAAATGCGCTTGAGACCATGTGACCAATAGGGTTTGGGGCGCCTCTAGGTGGCTTCCAGAACCAGGACGTTACATAGTTGTATCAGGGGAATTATTTTCTCTTGACTTACATTTTGGAGCCTTTATCTAGGGATAGGAAGGAATAAGTACATGGTAATAAGCTGTGCTCAGGAGTATCAAACCCGTGTAAAGGGAAAATCCAACCTACCTCATTTATTGGAATTTCTGGTTTTGCAATTTTATAGTTGATTTGATTTCAACTTGAGTGATTCACATAATTTGTGCTATTATTGTTGATGTTATCAAGGTTCTATTTCTATCACAACCCGCTGAGAAGAGGGTATGCCATCTCATGCATCATATTGGAAATTTTTAGAAATCACATGTCATGCATTCATACCATTATATTTAGGATGCATTTCCAATTGCATGTTGATGTGATAGATGCTATGTAGAATATGCAAGTGGTTGTGATAGATGCCTTGAAAATAATATATGTTGTTTTGATAGGGTATTGTTTTGTATAATGTTTTGCTGGAATGGATGCAAAACATTGGTTCTTGAGGTGTTATGGGCCCTCATGGACTGGAATTTGGTAGATCATTGCTCTGTTTGCCTTGTTATAACATGTAGAAGATTCCAAACTTTGATTCTCGGGGAGTATGGGCCCCCAAGGATAATAAATTCGCACTTTCCTTGTTCGTTTTAGTGTTTTCTGGGTTCCAAAGTAGTTTTTGCGGCTTACTATCCTGAAAAACCTAGAATACACGTCGTGTAATGTTATGTACATGCCATGTATCCTTCTGTTCGGGAAGAAACTGTTTTTATTAAGTACATGTTGTGTGAGTTATTTACACACTTTGTAATCTCTGATCGTGTCGTAGGCCATGTGGGTTGAGACATGAGATAGAGAATATGTTGTAGGAACACGTCGTGTACCAGTTGAACATGCCGTGCAGTCTAACCTTGGTACCTGACCGTGTCACGAACAACACAGGCCAGTGTTATCCCTTCTTGTACACGTTGTGTCCTCCTAGAACACGTCGTGTAGTGTTAGCCGTGTAGCCGGCCGTGTAACCAACAATCCGGGTCGGTGTTATCCATTCACATACAAGTCTTTTTCACCTTGAACATGCCATGTAGTTTGATCCATGTGTCAGGCCGTTTCACCAATAACACGGGCCTAGTGAAGCTTTCCTAGTACACGATGTGTCTATCTTGAACACGCCATGTAGTCTTGCCTTAGGAGAGTCGTGTGGCTGAACCATGTAGAAGTAATCAGGAAGGGGAAGAGGATTCAAGTAAAAGTCATGTGTTAAGACATCACATCGTGTGTTTGGGGTGTTACACGACAAGTTTACACAGGAGTACAAGCCCATGAAAATGACTTAAGGGGACACATCGTGTATAGATTGTACACGTCATGTAGACATGTTTTGTAAAACATGAATATTTTAAATCTCTTGTTCTATTATTACACTCCTTGTTTTCAGTCCTTGATAACCTTGATCTAAGGTGTGTGCTTGACCATGCATATTCATGCCACCGAGATGTCCTCCGGTTGTACGTCACCTTCCAGGTGGTGATCAGACACTGGACATGGTTGATCAGGGACAACCTACAGATCCTATTGTTGTGCTAGCCTTTTCTCTAGCCATTGTACCTGACATAGGTGCAGATTCACAATTCAGGGAGGGATTTTTTAGGATGATGCAGACCTTTCCAGAAGTGCTTCATCCTACCCTGTTGATAACTGATTTTACGCAGGTGTTCCAGCAGTAACATCCTCCTACTTTCTGAGGTGATGGAGGACCCTAGGCTGTAGAGTCATGGCTAGAATCCACGCTGACTATTTTCGAGCATCAGGAGATACCTCTAAATAATAGGGTGAATATCACTACCTAAATTCCCCGAGACACCTCCATGTGGTGGTGGGATGTGATATCACAGGTGGGCCGCCAGCAGAATATGTCTTGGGATGAGTTTCGAAGTATATTCTATGATTACTTCGATCCAGAGACCATGAGGGCCAATCAATCCCGAGAGGTCATGAGTCTGGAGAAGGGTACTCTTACTGTTATGGTGTATTACTCTCGCATCATAGAGCTGCAGTGATTCAAGCCTATTCCAGGAGGTGATGAGTTGTTCTTTGCACGGAAGATTTGGGATGGTCTAAGGCATGACATCGGATCTTAGGTGATTATCATTAGGTTGACTTAGATATCCTCTGTCGTCAACTAGAAACTGATCACAGAGTGTAATCGAAGGGATTATTGAGTAGTGATCTAGGGAGGTTCAACATCCAGAGTTAGAATTCCTCCCACTGATAGCAATAAGTTCCATAGGGAGCTTTCATGAAGAGATCAGAGCAGGCGGGATGCGTCTTCTATTAGCCAGGTGATATGCTTAAAGTGCAGGAGAAGCAGACATATGAGGCCGCATTTCCTGAGAGACACGATGGAGTACCAATCATGTGGAATGATGGGTCATCTTCATCTCTTCTGCAAGATCATATCACCGGAAGCTGGTGACAGGTGTTCTTTTATGAATCCTCATTCATTTGCATCACCACCAGTTTCTCATCAGTTAGGGAAATGGAGTTCTTCCAGCCATTCAGGCCGAGGTGGAGGTCATGGTTGGGGTATCTAGTCACCCAGTTTTCAGTGACAGTTGGGCGGATTAGCTCATAGTGCTTAGGCAGGGTCATAGGGATGCGGTGTAGGATAGACCTTTGCAGTGGATCAGACCTAGGAGGAGCAGGATCCCAAACCTTCTACAGTTTGAGGTATGATCTTAGTAGCCTCCATTTTATCTTCATCTCTTTTCAATATAAGGTCTTCCCATATCTTTATATATGTTTCTATTGGTGAGATCCTTGAGCTCTACATCTTTTCTTCGGATGACATCTTAACACAGGACAATATGTTGGGAACTAGAACGACGAGTGTACGCCAGTGCAAGGACTGCCCTCTAGATGTTGGCGGGTGTAGCTTTCTATGGGACCTCTATGTCCTAGAGATGACAGGCTATGATGTAATTCTTAGAATTGACTGGTAGGTTTCCTTCTAGGCATTCATCTACTGTTATCACCGCAGGGTGAGTTTCACATCACCAGAAGATGAATCTTTTCTTCATAAGGGCGAATGGGATGTCCAGGCATGCAGAGCAGGTCAAGAGCATCATGGGTTAGGAGAGGTTACAGCCCTAATTTCTAGTCTATATCTGGATGACCACGGTACTTCACAGTTAGACTTTCCTATAGCGGTGGATCGTTTTAGATATGTCGTTCCAGAGGAATTTTCATGTTTTCCTCCAGAGTGAGAGGTAAAGTTTTTTATCGAGATTGTGCTAGAAGCGGCACTGGTGACCATTCCTTCTTATATGATGGCTACACTAGAGTTGCAGGAGCTCAAGAAGCAGTTTGAGAGGTTGCAGGAAAAGGGATTCATATGACCCAGTACATATCCTTAGGGTTCACCTGTCTAGTTTTTGATGAAGTAATAAGGCACCCTCAGTCATTGTGTGGACTATCGGAAGCTTAACGAGTTTATACTTAAGAACCGATATCATTTTCTGAAGATTTATGATCTCTTTGATCAGTTTCGAGGATCCTGGGTGTTCTCAATGATTTACATGAGGTATGGTTATCATCATTTTTGCTTTAGACCATCTGATATACCTCTTTCAGCCTTCCATAGAAGGTATGGTCTATACGATTACATGGTTATGTCGTTCAGTCTCACGAACGTACCTGTAGTTTTTATGGCACTAATGAACCGCGTGTTCCATCCACAATTGGATTCCTTTGTGGTGGTATTCATGGATTATATCTTAGTGTACTCTCAAACTAGACATGAACATGCTACCCATCTTGAGATCGTTTTGAGTACACTAAGGGAGAATTAGTTATTTGCTAATCTCTCAAAGTTCCACTTTTGGATGGATCAGATTCACTTCCTAGGTCATATTATCTCTAAGGAAGGATCTTCAGTAGACCCAAAGAAAGTGATTTTTGTAGTTCATTGGGAGCATCTAAAGAATGTATTTGAGTTGCAGAGTTTTCTAGAGATGGCTGGATACTAAAGACATATCATACAAGATTTTTCATGCTTAGCAGAACCACTAACAGGTCTAACAAAGAAGGGTGAGAAGTTATCATGGTTGGATTTGTGTGAGTCAGCCTTTATGGAGTTTAAGAGGAGGATGACTTCAGCACCAATACTAGTGTTTCTAGAGTCAAGAAAGAGCTATTCCATTTCCTGTGATGCTTCAGGTATTGAGATGGGAGCTATGCTTATGCAGGGATATAGAGTCATTGGGTACGGGTCTCACCAGTTGAGGACACATGAGAGGAATTACCTGACGCGCGATCTCGAGATGGCTTCCATTGTTAACTGCTTACGTTGTTTGAGACATTATATTCTGATAGGGCATTTTTGGGTTTTCACCAACCACAAAAGTCTCAAGTACATCTTCACTTAGTGTGATATGAATCTGAGATAGCACAGGTGGGTTGAGTACCAACAATCTATTGACATTGAGCTTGCCTATATTACTGGGAAAGGCAACACTATGGATGATGCGTTGAGCAGGAGGACACAGATACATGCAGTTCAGATGGCCAGCAGTGAGTGGCAGCTTATGGATCTATTCCCTTAGATGCATTTGGAGGTGCACGATGGTCAGGGGCAGACTTTTCTTTCTTCTAAAGTTTTTACCTCTACTCGTCTTGATCGAGTTCAAATGAGGCAGCTATCAGATTCTAAAGGCCTAGTCGTAAGTAGGAATGTGTCACGAGAGGACCCTATTCCTGGATGGAACATAGGCAAGGATGAGATCTTCCATTTCCACGGATGCGTATTGGTTACAGCAGACATACACGAGGAGCTAATGCGGGACTTTAATTCCTCAGTTTGGGCAGTTCATCCTAGAATCACCAAGATGTATCGTGATCTACATTGTCAGAATTGGTGGATAGGTATGAAGAGTGGTGTTTCTGGTTTTTTCATGAGGTTTTCCACCTGTCAGCAGGTGAAGGCGGAGCCACTGTGACCAGCAGGGCTTTTACAGCAGTCACCCATTTCCGAGTGGAAGTGGAATGATGTTGCAATGGATTTCGTGACTGGTTTTCCGTGGTCGCCTTGCAGGAATGATGTAGTTTGGGTTGTCATTGACAAACTCACCAAGGTCACTCACTTTTTTCCGATCAAGGAGAACTTAAATTTTGATGATCTAGGACAGTTGTACATCTGAGAGATTTTATGTCTGCATGGTGTTCCACACACCATTGTTTCAGACAGGGATGCGTGTTTTACTTCTCGGGTCTAGCAGGGTCATCATAAGGCATTGGGTACACAGGTACTTTTGGGTACAGTTTACCATCCCCAGACTGATGGCCAGTCTAAGCTTACAATTCAGGTTCTTGAGGATATTCTCTTAGCATGCATTCTGTATTTTTTTGGTTCTTGGGAGAGGAACATACCTCTTGTGGAGTTTTCTTACAACAATTGTTTTCAGGAAAATATTCATATGACACCTTATGAGGCTTTGTATTATAGGCCACGCCGATCACCCTTATGTTGGCTAGAGGCAGGAGAGGCAGCTTTACTCAGACCTCGTCTTGTCTAGGAGACCACGGAGCAGGTAGAGTTGATTAAGAAGAGGATGGCTACTGCACAGTATCTTCAGAAGAATTATCCTAATCAGTGGAGATGACCTCTCGAGTTCATGATCGGGGATCAGGTTTTCCTCTGTGTCACACCAAGGTTGGTACATAAGAGGATTAGGAGACAGGGTAAGCTTTCACTAAGGTACATCGTTCCATTTGATGTGTTGGAGAGCATTGGGTCGGTGGCCTATCGGTTGCAGTTACCTTAGTGGTACCAGTCTATGCACAATGTTTTCCATGTTTCTTAGCTTCGATGTTACTTTTCTGACCCGTCTCATGTTTTCCATCCCGAGGAGGTTGAGTTGGAAGTGGACGTATCTTTCGAGGAGAATCCTATCGGGATTTTCAATCATTATACAAGGGTTCTTCATAGATGGTATGTTCCTTTGGTAGGAGTGCTATGGCAGCATGGGTGGGTAAAAGATGAGACTTGGGAGATGGAGGCCGATGTACGAGCCTAGTGTCCAGATTTTCTCGAGGTTTCTTCTTCTATGCCGATTTTCTAGGGAAATTCGGGGATTAATTTCATAAAGGGGGAAGTTTGTAAGAACCCGTATCTTCTTTTCAGGTATGTTTTTTTAGTGTTTTTGAGAAAAGAGGTGTTTCTAGAAATTTTTGAAGTACACGCCATGTACTTGGTTACCGTAGGTAGCTGTGTTCTTTCCATGTAGCGACCTTGCACATGGCCTTGTGGGATGACCCGGAGGCCGCTAAAATAGGAGTACGGAAAAGTCAAGTACACGCTGTGTACTAGAAATGTACACACCGTGTATTTTGTTTTTTCATTAAATGTTCTGGGGTCATGTCTGAGGGTCAGAACCCACATTTTCTAGGTCTCATTCGTCCGTGAGTGTCCTTATAGTCATGGATCTTTGACGAGCCCCCGCGCCTCCATCCGTCCATAGAATCGAACACTGTCAATTGAGTCATAATTGCATCGGTGAGTTCTCTCTTCTAATCGAACCTCGTTACATGTTTTCTCTTCTTTTCCAAGTTATCATGGGTGGAATGTTTTAGACATTTTGGTAGATCTACAGTGTTCTAAAGAGATTCAAGCCTCGAGGATCACTTATACTGATCTCCTGACATTAAGGTAGATGGTTGGTGCCTTTTCGTTCAAAGTCATTGAGAATTTTGTGAAAATTCCACCAATACCCTTGAATGGGGTATTGCGTGTTTATCGTTTCACACCTATTATTTGTCTTCCATACATGTATGCCTGTGTAGAGGAAATTTGGATTCGAATTGGGTAGATTGCTAGGCTATGGATGTTTTCACCTTGCTTGTTCTGTTTACAACCGTTTGGTCCTATTTAGCCAGTTTGGCTGCCTTTCCTGTTTTCTGTTCCTATTACTATAGGGTGGAGAGTTTGTTTTCTGACATTCTTGATATGATGTAGACTATTATCCAAGTAGTTATGTAGGTTTACTTTGGCCATTTTTACATTTCTATTCTCGTTGACCTACACAGGGCCGTGAGAACCTAGTGCAGTAGACTATAATGGGGATTGACCGAGTGAGCATCCTCATAGGGCCTAGAACCACATGGAGCTATAAGGGGAATTGACAGAGTGAGCTTCCTCAGAGAGTCCTTGATTGCTTTAGACTGTAAGGGTATTGACCGTGTGATCTTCCTCAGATAGTCTTTGATTGAATTGTAAGAACTGGGCTATCAGGGGAATTGACCAAGTGAGATTCCTCAGAGATTCCTAGACCTCAGGGTTATAATGGGAATTGACCGGGGGAGCTTCCTGAGAGAGTCCTTGACTACCCAAGACTGTACGAGGAATGGATTGTGTGAGATTCCTCATAGATTATTTCTTTACCTTTGACTATAATGTGATTTATTTTGATCGCTTCATTAGCGAGTATTATCATATTCATATATTGAACGAGAGTGGTTAGGTTGAGTGCACTTCCAAGAGGTTTACATGTTCGTGTTAGCTGTTTGTTTTTCTGGTTGCCTGATATTGAAACTGTGGATTGTTTATAGCTGAGTACTTTCTTGTTTCTGTTTTCTGTACTTTACCTACCACATATTCAGTGACTATTTGGCATACATCTTTGGGTGGTTGCCTAATGGGATTTATTCTCACATACTATTTGGGCCATGTTTTTTGGCCCAAACTGATTATATGGTTGTAGGTATAGATAAGGGAAATCTCCCATCTACTTTGGATACTTGATATGAAGTGGAGCTGGGGAGAATGGGACTAAGCTATGGCTTGCGATGCTGAGGAGTTATCTGCATTATTTTTCCTTTGGTTTAGCACTATTGTATTTCAGCAATGTGACTTGTTTAGCTGATTCCCTAGACAAATGTATCATGCATTATTTTATATATGTTCTCGAGTTTATACTTTCAGTTTTTCTGATGTTACTGTTGTATGTCAATATTACTGCTTCCTCTATTATATGTGTTTATTTACTTCTTCTGTGTATTCTGCCAATGAGGGCATAGTTTCCCCACTATCACACCCAAGGCCCTCACTACTAGTCGGCAGCCTCTGGAATTTGGAGAAATACGCTTAAGGCCATGTGACCAACTGGGTACGGGGTGCCTCTGGGCAGCTTCTGGAACTAGGATGTTACACATCTCAATCCACTCCTTCAAGGCCTTGTGGCATTTTCACTGAAACCAGCCACCCATCTGACTATTTCCCCCAACTACAAGAAACAGAATATTTTCCAGCGATCATCCCTAGGAATCCATATCAGTTATAGAAATAACCATATGCCCCAAATAATCTTGATTCCTTTCATCCAACATACAACCAATGGTGGATGGATCAATCAGACGTGAGGTATGTATCTAGACAAAAACAATGATCCCCTTTTCAACAAAATTTCCAGCAGCCTCCACCCAACCAACAAGGATTCCAACAATCCCAAAGGCGATTTCAAGCTCAAGCATCCATTAGTCAAAAAAAGGGAACTCTCAACCAAAGGTATATTCTAACATTGATCTCCTTTTGAAGAAATTTTTTCTTAATCAATAGAATGAGTTGAAGGGTCATGGTTCAGAGAATAGGGAGTTAAAGACTGAAATGAGCCAGATTTTCACTGCCTTCCATGAACTCGTATGTAAGAATTCTGGAAATATACCTTCCCAGCCTACTCCAAATCTCATAGGGAATGTAAGTGCTATCACATTGAGAAGTGGGAAGAAAACAATTGATACATTTAGTCCTATTGTTTCACCTGGATTCACCTCAACTTCAGAGATGTCCAAAACAAAACCAGCTAATGGGAAACCCAAGGATAAAGCTAAAGGTACTAAAATTATTGATGGCGTTCCTCCTAAACCCCAACCATTTCCCAACATGGTTGTACAAATGAAGAATCTGGATAACGAGGAAATCCAAAAGGAGGTTTTGGAAACATTCAAGCGTATGGAGAACAAAATACCTCTACTTAAAGATATGAAGAAAATCCAAAGTTATGAAAAAATCTTAAAGGAATAATGTACCAATTGAAGGGGGAACATGGGAAATGAGATGATCAATCTTGGAAAGAATGAGTCAGCACTCGTTATAATAACTCTAGAAATTCCAAAAAAGTGAAAGGATCCTGGGACATTCACTATACCATGCACCATAGAGGAGTTACTCTTTTCTAATTCACTTTTTAATTTAGGAGCTTCCATAAATGTGATTCCTTGCTCTGTATTCTCTTCTATGTAGGTTGGTGAGTTGAAGCTGACAAGAGTTGTGGTGTAGTTAGAAAATAGAGCTAAAACATATCCAGCGTGAGTCCTTGAGGATGTACTTTTCTGAGTAAAATACATGATCCTTCCTGCATATTTTTGTGTGCTTAACATGGAGGATGATCAGGTATGTTCTAATGCTCCCATTATCTTAGGTAGACCCTTGCTCTAAACCATAAAAACAATAATAAATGTCAGTGATGGTATACATTCCATGGAGTTCGGGATGAATATGTGATTTTTAATATTATGGACTCCATGAAGTACCCATCAGAGGACCATTCTGCATTTGTTATATCACATTTTGAACCAGAAAATAAAAACCCCAAGGAATTTGATTTTCTTATGCTTAATGAGGATGTGAGTATTGGTTCAAGTTTGAATAATAAGAGTACTTCCACACCTATTTCTAATGCAAAAGACAATATTTTAAATGATTGTGAAATGGATTCATATTCTGATTTTGATCATGTGAACACAGTTTATGAAATGGCTATTGTGTATGCTGATGGATTTGATTCTTTATTCTCTAATTTAGATGATATATATTCTGATACTAATGTTCATTGGGAACATATTTAAGTTCCTTAAATTTATCCATCCATATATTTCCCCACTACATTAGAAATAAAGGCATTTCCACCTTATCTCAAATACTCATACATGTTAAGTGGTGAGAAATTACATGTTATCATTGCTAACAAACTCCCTTTTGAACATGAAGAATAACTTTTGAACCTTTTTAGGGATACCATTAAGGAAATTGTGTGGAACTTGGCTAACATAATAGGGATTAACTCCACCATTTTGATGCATAGGATTATATTGGATTATGGGGCTACACCGGTTAGGTAGCCACAAAAGAGTTTTAATCCAACCCGTCTGAACGTTGTTAAAAAAGATGTTGAAAATTTTCTCGAGACTGGTATAATTTATCTCATTTCATATTCTCATTTGGAAAGTCCTACTCTGGTTGTTCCTAAGAAGAGTTGCATAAATGTTCTTATAAATGATAAAGATGATTAATTCCAATGAAGGTGCAACAAAGTTTAAATGTGTTTATAGTTTATAAGAAACTAAATTAGTCTACTGGCAAGGACCATTTCCCCCTCCCATTTACTGATGATATGCTTGAGAGACTATCTAGGAAAACACCTTATTATTCCTTGGATGAATATTATGGATATTTACAAGTTTCTATTACTCCATAGGATCAGGATAAGACAACATTTACATGTCCATTCGGTACATTTCCTACTGAAGGATGCAATTTGGACTTTGAAATTCCCTAGGTATGTAACACCCCGAGCTTCCATGATACGCTTCTCATTCAATAATGTAATAGCTTGCATTGTACGCAACATTGAGTTCTAACACACTGCAACTAATCAAAGTAGCCGTTATGAATAGTAATAATCACTTTTTAAATTTATAGAAATTTTATATTTCAAAATGGACTTCATTTTTGTATTCCTAATATTGAAATTATCCTATGTTGAATTTTTTGTAATTTTCTGAGAACTTCAAAAATTTTATGAATAGTGAAAAATACTTAAAACAACTTTTTTAATCAAAATAATTTATAGTGATAAGTTATACTATTGAGTGGTTTTAAAGTATAATTAGAATATATTTTTACCATTTTATCCAATGGTGGTCATTAGAATTAATTTCACTTTGAAATTTGACATAAACAATTGTCAATCTTTTGATATAAATTGTTTCTTAAAAACACGCTATTTGTTGTGACAGCGGGAATTAATTATAAAATTAATTAATGCAAATTATATGTTTGGAATTTCATAAAATAGACACCATTTTTGAATTCGGAATATCAATTATAGATTATGGTGAAATTTTGGCATTGTTCTGAAAAACTTCAATTTTTGATGAATAGTGAAACCACTAAGTGGTAGTTAAATAACTGATTTATCGTTTAAATGAAATATTACCACTTCTGTGATTTGATTTTCAAAAATCCAACATACATGATTGTCATTAAGAAGTAAAATGTGGTTCAATGAGATCAAAATAATTTTTTGGTGAATAGTAACTTTTAAGTTCTTAATCGCGATTAGAGGTAATTAGTGTAGTTTAAGGTAAAAATAATGTTTTAATAATATGAGATGAGCTTGAAACTTTTCCTACCCCTATTGGATGATTAATGGCCGACCAAGACAATCCATGGGTGAACTTGGGGACCCCATGGAGCCACTTTAGTTGGAAAATGACATAAATACCTTTTATTTAATGTTAAAGTAAAAAATGACACAAACATGACATGTTTTACTAAAACAATTTTTACATGGGGCTATACAAGTCATATTTTTGACTATAAATAGTCATTGGAAAGCTAAAAAGATTTCATACATCATAGTATTTGTTTTATAACTTTTAGACATTAAATAAATTAAATTATTTATGACATCATTATGATGTAGCGATGACCTCATTATTTAACGATTTTAATAAAATGAAAAGATAATGTAAAATCCAAGGCTTACACTTGTCCAAAGACTATTGGATGGGTAGATTTCGAACCCTTATCACCTTAGACAAGAATTATATAAGTGTGGGACCTTTATAACCCGAAAAGCATTGTGTAATAATGTAACATTACAATATTTCCAAAAGAGCCCCTCCTCTCCTCTTATAAAAGGCCCCCACCTCTACCACCTCATTCACACTTTCAAGCCATTTGGCTCGGCCAACCTCTGCCCAAATACTCTCCCAACTTCCCCCTCTTACTCCTAGAAGCATCACCTTGGGCAGAACTCTTCCCAAGGATGCCTTTGGCTCAAATCAAAAAGAGTTACCCGATTTTGAGGTAATGTCTTCTCTAGTGTTGTTTTGTTTTATTTTTCTTCTCCAACCCCCTAAACTCTTTTTATTCTTTTCTTTTGTAACAACACCAGTATCCCCAATATACTAGGATGTTGTTATAATATGTATTCGAGCTACAATCACACACACCTACATATAATGGTTAAAGAACATAAGGTTTCTGTGGATGGCAAATTTCTGCCTCACGAAACGATGATTGTTCAACACTCATATAACACCTTCAAAGGTGGCCATTAAGATGTAACTATTTTTATATATGATATATAATATGTTTATGTTTTACTTATGCTTCTGTATTTCTCATTTATAGCATACTTTATGATTTCCATTATAGGTAAAACGCGATAATTTCATTTTAGGATGTGCGGACTACCGCCCCCTAAAAGTGATTTGAATCGTTAATTCCATATGTGGGATGTATAAAGGATGGAGTAAATGCTATTATACACTATATTATACTGTAATTATATTATACATTTATATAATTATGATTTCGTTCCATTAAATATGAAATTGAGATGAAAGTAGCGTTCATGCGTACGTACGGCTTACCGTCTCCATGAACGGTGCATTTCATTTCTTACCTCTAAATGTTACGTAATATTATAAATGAATGTATATACTGGATATATAAGATATATATGAAATCTAAATCATGAATATAATTCTAGAGATAATGGATATTCTACCACATAAACAACTTGTAATTATAAGAAGTTTATTGTTGACTCAAGTACCAAAGATCGACAAAACGACCGTTATTAACATAAATAATTACATAATGTTCATATCATTGTAATAAGTGATATAATAAGTACAATGAAATTGAAAATGGTTTTTAATAAGGTATATATTAACTCTAGTTTATTATTCATAAGGTTAAAGAACGGTTGAGTCAAGTCAGACACGAGGTAAGGGAATTTCATAACCCAACTTCCATTCATTGGGTTAATCTCCTACTTTCAAATTATGTCATAATATTATTATGTCCTATTTTGTATTTTTACTTTCTTTATGTGTACCTATAGTGAATACAAATAATAGATCTATTTTATTTTAAAAATGATCTTTTTAAGGACATCGTCTCAATCTCCTTTCATTGAGGCATATTTGGCTTTATACACAACTTTCTTTTATACGGTGTATAAACCCCTTTGACTTTTACGTTTATTCAAAAGGAATCTTTTTTATACGAAGAGTTTTACTAAACGACAAAAAGGGAATATTTTTCTTTCCGTACTTATGCGGCGAAAACAACTTCTTCGCCACCGTGACCATTATTTGAGTTTCAGCTTCCTCTGCAAGCCATCATTTTTTTTAATGAAAAATAAATACAAAGTTTTAACTTTCTTTTATTTTGGTATTGAAAATGGTTTTGAAAGCATTTTTATTATATCAATGTGTTGTATTAATATCTTGTGATTGAAATGTGGAAATGTTACGTTTCCTTTATGCATGCTTTATGTGATACGATTATGTTATGGTTTATGATATGTTTAAACCTATTCATATGAGGAATGCATTGGACTTAATAAGTGACGGGTGGAGCCCGCTATAGCTCCTCGATGCATCGGTAGGTCTCATGAGACAAACTAGTGTCTTGGCACGAGGCCTTGACAAAATATTATTTTTGGTCTTGGCACAAGGCTTTGAATACGTGGTTATGATAGTCTGGCATTATGCATTCCATCATTATGAAAGTGGTTATTGATATTGCATGTGATTGTTCGACTAGTAGAATATCCATGTGAAGAAGTAAATGGAATTATCTCATTTTACTTTTTCCATATTATGTTGATGTTCAAGTTTAAAAGGCTTTTGTTTTAGTTATACATTTCCTTAAATGTTTATGTTTATTTATGAAAGCTTTCGCAATACTGTTATCCTTACTGAGCATCTGAGCTCACCCCTTTCAATGTTTTAATATTTTCCAGGATGTGAAGAAGTATTTTATGAATGACCTGCAGGGATTGTCAGAAGATGATATGAGAGTGGACTATGGAGACTTTGTTATTGTAGTTTTTCACTTTATGATTTAATGTAACGTTTACGAATGTATCTAGTGTTTCCAAGGCTACTAAACTAATCGGTCTTTCGAGACTTGATCTTTTGTGATCATCCCAATGTCACGAATTAATGCACCAACTCTGGGTAGCTGGGGTCGGGGTGTTACAAGGTAAGTTCCAGAGATGTTTGGTTAGTATTTTTTCCAATTTCATTGAGTGCTACATGGAAGAATTTATGGATGATTTTACAGTGTAAGGGTCTTCATTTGAGGATTGTATCTATAGTTTGGGAATGGTTTTTGAGTCATTGTATTGAGAAGAATCTGGTATTAAACATTGAAAAGTGTCAATACATGGTAGAACATGGGATTGTCTTAGGGAATGTAGTGTCAAAACATGGGATAGAAGTTTATATATCTAAGGTAGATATCATTTAACACTTACCTAATCCTTCATGTGTGTGTGATATTAGATATTTTCTAGAGCATGAAGTGTCTTATCGGTGATTCATCAAATATTTTTAGTAGGATTGATCTTCCTATGTCACGATTACTTCAAAAGTATTATGATTTTGGGTTTGATTGTTCTTGTAGGACATCCTTTGATGATCTCAAGAAGTTTCTGACCACTCGACTTATCATATAGCCCTCATGGTGGGAGCATCCTTTTGATCTTATGTGTGACGCCTCCAACTTCGTAGTTAGGGTTGTCTTATCTTAGAGGTTGGAGGGACATTTACATATTATTCCATATGCCTCAAGGCCACTATATTCATCCCAATAAAAATACACAACCAAGGAAAAGAAAATTCATGTTGTCATATTCCCTTTAGAAGAATTTTGTTCATATTTGTTGGTCTCTAAAGTAGTTGTTTTTTCTAACCCTGTACCTATGAAGTACCTCTTGAAAAATACAGATGCAAATCCTAGACATATCGGATGGATTCTCCATATTTAGGAATTTGATATTGTGATAAAGGAAAGAAGGGGTCGAAAAACCTAGTAGTGTACCACATGAGTAGGCTCACTCACACCCTAGAGGAAGGTACCTTGGACCAAGTACCACTTCTGGAAGCTTTCCTCGATGAGAATCTTTATTCCAATTCTTGTATTCATCTTTGGTATGCTGATTTAGGGAACTACCATGTGGCCTATGAAATTACTAAATTTTTTGAGAATCATCAAGTCCAAAAATTAATGATTGAGTCCAAATTTTATGTGTAGGATGATCCCTACTTATTGTGCATGTGTAGTGAACATGTTATTAAGAGGTGTGTTCTTAATCATGAGTTTGAGTCTGTTCTGCAATTTGGTCATACACTTGCTTTTGGTGGGCACATTGGTCCCCAATGGATAGCTAGGAATGTTTTGGACATTGGATTGTATTGTTCTATTTTATTCCATGATTTTCATGTGTTTTTTAAGTCATTCTCATGTTGCCAACACACTGGTAATATTTAGAGGAGACCTGAGATGCCCAAACAACGCATATTATTCTGTGATGTTTTTTATGTATGGGGAATCAATTTTATTGGACCTTTTCAATGTTCATTTGGGTTTCTGAATATATTTTTTTCTATTGATTATGTGAGTAAATTGGTGGAGGCTAAGGCCACCAGGACTGATGACTCCTATGTTGTAGTGGACATTTTCAAGAAACAGATTTTTTGTAGGTTTGGGTAGCAAAGGCCATCATCAGTGACCAATTGGAACACTTATGCAATCAGAATTTTTCCACCTTTGAAAGTATGGGGTGACACACAAAGCATCAAAAGCATATCACAACTAAACCAATGGACAGGCTGAGGTTTCAAATAGGAAGTAGAAACAAGTTTTATATAAAAATGTGAAACCAAATAGGAAGGACTGGAGAAAGCACTAGGAAGATGAATTGTGGGCTTATAAGTTATCATACAAGACCCACATCAATATATCCCTATTTCAGAAGGTTTTTTGTAACACCCCATGCTTCCACGATATGTTTCCCTTTAAATAATGTAATAGATTGCATTGTATGCAACTTCGAGATTCTAACACACCGCGACCAATCAAACTTTTCGTTATGAATAGTAATACACACTTTTTGAAATTTTATTAAAATTTATCCTCATAATGGATTTCATTTTTGGAATCAAAATATATAAGTTATCATAGGGTGAATTCTCGGTATTTTTCTGAAACAATCAGTTTTTTATGAATAGTGAAAAACACTGAGTTATAGTTTAAAACCAATTTTTTATTTAAATAATTAATTGATTTATTTAAATTTATTTTAGTTCAAAATATATAAATATTACCTATATAATTTCAATGTAATTCATTGGAGTTAGTTTACAATTATTTTATGTATATAATAATTTTATTGATCTTTTTAACCGTCTTTTACCCACCTCCTAGGAGCATTTGCAAATTTGAATAAAACATAATTTTACTACTTCTAGGAATTGAATATCAATAATTTTAGAGACAAAGTTGATATCAATAAGTAAAATTTTCTTCAATAAGATAAAACTAATTTTTGGTCAATAGTAACTTTTGACTTTTATTTACCACGGTTAAAAGTATATAGGGTAATTAAGAGTAAAATTGATATTATTATTACCCTAACACATGTCATAATTCTATTGAATATGTTTAATTTGACCAAAAACAACCTTAGGAATAAAATATGATCCTTTAGGTCCACTTGGATCAGATTAGAACATTTATTATTATTTAATTCAATGAAGAGTAAAAAGTGTTAAATTCAAAGCTTAATAACTAAACCATTTTTAATATAGGGTTATAAATAAGATAAATTCGATAATAAATATTCATTAGAAATATAAAAATATTTCCTACATAATGGTAGTTTATTTATATTTTTTAGACATTATATAATTTAATTTATTTATGACATAATGATGATGTAGTAATTACCTAATTAATGAAATATTAAAATATTTTATATTATAAATATCCAAATAAATGTAATTTGAGAATATTTATGAATTCCAATAATTTAATAGGTTAATATGACATCTTAGTATTGGTTAGAAGAATTTTTTTTCAAGTAATAATGTTGTTATGAATTTATAAAAAATAAATACCAAATAGTGTCCAAATTGACATAAAAGAGTTTTTAAAACAAATATTATATTATTAATTAACATTCTATTCCAAAAAATACAAGGTTCATCCAATAGATGTATGTAATAATAGGTGTACCATTAATGAACCACTTGGGGTTCTCTTGGAAGTATAAAGTATATTTATTTACCATATACTATAAAAATACAAAGAGACATGGTAAATGTCAAACTATTTAACTAAGAGTTGAATCTAAAAGATAAGGTTAATATAGTGACCCAAACCTGTCTAAAACCTATTGGTTGAGTTTTTTTAGACCCAAAACTAACTTATCCTTTAATTAAATAATTTTGTAGACATTAGAAAACGAAAATTATTTTGTTATAAAATAATATTTCTCGCTTTTCCTAATGTGCCCCTCACCCCTCTTATAAAAGAGAACTCCCCCATCTCTCTAATTAACACCCTCAAAGACATTTTTCTATTCCAAAATCTACCAAAATACACTATAAACTGTCTTACCATTATCCTAGAGGCCTTGGTTTAGTCATAAATCCATTATAAAGATCCTTTTTGATCAAATCAAAATGAAGAACCTGAAGAAGAGGTAAATATTTCATCACATCTTTCAAGATCTTTTCTTCTTCCACTTCCTATTTCATTATTGTATCCATTATAAAATAAAAAATTCAGTATCTTTTATATATTGTGATGTTTTTATAATTATTTCACAACCATATTCATTATATTATCCATCCTTTAATGACATGTCTCCATACGTGCGTACGTACGGCTTACCGTCTCCACGTCGTGGTGTAATTATTATTCAATACATAATTATTTTTATAGGTATGATAATGATGTGTAATTGATGTAAATAATAAATATAACATGATAAAGATTATTTATATATTATATTCAATACAATTATATATTATTTTAATATCAAAATAATGATATTTTCACTCGTGTGTATGTACGAATTACTCTCTCCACGAACGCAATGAGATTCATTCCCCATCGTAATCCATTGAAGAATAATTTTCATTAGATGATTAAAAATAATTTCTAAAAACTAAATATCATTTTAAATATGAATAAGATACATCCTATTCATAACAAACACTACCTACGAAACAAATCATATAAAGGAAAAGGAATCAGTTAACACCCGAAACGATGACAATACAAAAATATTATTAACAAATTAATATTGAAATATCATATATGATATCATATTAATTAATATGATTATTTTATAATTTAATAACAATTATTTCACCATTATTCAGGAGGTTAACCTACCCTCGACCAAGGAAATGTAAAAATTAAGGGGTTTCTTTATCTCACTTTTAATTCTGTGAGATTTTCATTGTTTCGCCACTTATTCATTGGATGTGTTGTGTTGTATACTGCCATTTGATATATATATTAATTATTATATTTATATTCATGGTATTTTGGGATTAATTTTTTGGTTGTTAACATTTGGTCATATGACTCTATTGATTACAATGATGTAAGGGTTTTTTATCTCACTTTTTATTCCCGTGAGATTCATTCTATATTGGCCACTATTTTTTGTGGCGTATGTATTGTCCATAATTGTATTCTTGGTGTAGTATAATTTAATTTATGGGTATTTACATCTTCATTTTATAATCCATATTTCATGTGATTTATGTTCCATATGTTACCAAATTGGTATGGGAATTTCAAATTTCAATGTCCACTCATTTGGCTTTACGCATACTTCATTGATTATTTTACTCCATGCTTATGTGTGGATAATTATTTATTATTTTCTTAGTAATTTACACTCCCATTTGGGTGGATATAAGTTCGATACACATAATCACTCCATTGATAATTTCTCAAGTCATTTCTATAAACATGATCAAAACTCAATTTACATTCATTGAGTTAAACATCCAAGTCATTGGTGTTATTTATACAAGAATATGTGTGAATGTTCTCTGATTTATTTATACTGAATATCCAATCATATTGAGTGTATTTATATCTTTCACACATAATAATTTCATTGATTTATCCTTTAACTAATGATACTGTCTTTATAAGGGATTTCATCTCAATTTACATTCCATTGAGACTTCATTGTTGTTATGCACCAATTCACCTTTATATGGTGTATATATTGTCCTTTTACATAGTATATCACGAAATAATTTATTCTCATGATATTATAATGTTTTTATTGCCTCAATTATTTGTATTAAAGCATCTCTGATTTGGTTAGGAACTCTAACTAAAATATCATTTTAAATGTTTTAAAATTTTATTCTTCTAAATATTTATAATTAATATCCATGTTTTAAAAATGGTTTTAAGGATTTATTTATATGGAAATTAATGTTTTAAAATTAAAATTCCTTTTAAATGTTTCAATGTGGTATGGGACACTTTGATTCAAAAATCTCTTTTTAAACAGCTTCGTGAAAAATATTGTGACTTTTAAATGATTTCTGGAAAAAAGGGGATATTTCTCTCAAATAGTTTTGAGGATTGTTTTCATCTATGTCAATATCCTTCATTATTCTCTATTGAGGTTATATATTACAATAAAATCTTCCATATTGTATTTAATGATTTATTTTGGACTATAGATGTGCTATTTTTATACCATTCATGGTTTGAGTATAAAGTATTGATATTTCATATGCTAGTTTTAATATGAATGTTTATGTTATGTTTCTTTATTTTCATATGAGTAATGCATTGGACTAAGTAAGTGATGGGTGGAGCATTATATAGCCTCTCGATGCATTGGTAGGTCTCATGAGACGAACTAGTGTCTTGGCACAAGGCCTTGACAAAATCTAATTTGTAGTATTGGCACAAGGCCATGACTATGTGGTCATGAATATCTGACATTATGCATTCCATCATTATGAAAGTGGATATTGATATTGAATGTGATTATTCAACTACTAGAATATCAATGTGAATAAGTAAATGGAATTATTTTATTTTTATCTTTTCTATATTATGCTGACGTTCTAGTTTAAAAGGATTTTGTTTAATTTTAATACCTTGCCTTAAATGTTTATGCTTATTTATGAAAGTTTCCGCTATATTGTCATCCTTACTAAGCATCTGAGCACACCCCTTTCTATGTTTTATTTTTCCGTAGATGCAAAAACATATATTATGACTGACCTTCGAGGATACTCTATTAGATCTTAGTGTTGTCTATGGAAATAATGTTGTTATAGTTTTCCATTTTATGATGTAGTGTAAACATTATAATGTATCTAGTACGTCCAAGGCTACTAAAATAATTGTACTTCTGAGACTTAATCTTTTGTGATCATGCCAATGATATGTAATAATGCACCGACTCTAGGCTTCTGGGTTGGGGCGTTACATTTTTGGGAAATCCTTTCAACTACCTGTAGAAGTTGAGAATCAGGATTTTCAGGCTATAAAGAAATCCAACATGGATTTGGCATAAGCAGGAATCCAATGGAAGCTGCAAATTCAAAAGACTGGGGATATTCAATTGTCTCCATATGAGAACTCAAGGCTCTAAAGGGAATGATCATAACAAACTCCTGACAAAGTGATCCAGAAAAAATAGTTTCAATTTGGAGAGAATGTCTTTCTCTATAGTTCATGACTGAAGATGATGCAAGGTAAGTTGTGTTCATGGTGGTTAGGTCATTAAGTTGTGACTAATATTTTTCCTCATGGTGTAGTGGAGATTGCACCATAGGACACTGGAAGGAGATTTACAGTCAATGTGAATCATTTGAAGAAATATATTGTGGTACTTCCTACTTATATAGTAGATTTCATCACATTGAATGACGCCATCATCACTTGAGCATTTCAGGTTGTTCATTACCCTTTCATTGTTATATTCTTTTTCTTAATTAAAATTATAAACTTCATTTTCATATATCAGATCATAGGTTCACGTTGCAGACAATCCACTATTTTATGTGTCGGGGAGGGGACATATTTTTGGGTTGATATTTAGGATTTTCATTTGTGTGTTTTATGGGTATTTTCTATTATGTTTTTTGATAAAATGTTACAATAAATAAAGAAATAAATAAATAAATAAGTGAAAAATATATCCTATAACATTCTCATGTGGAACATATGTAAAATACATGTTTTCAAAATGCATTAGTAGAAATATAAGCATGAGTAATATCTCATCATCAAGGGTTGACTTTTATAAAAATTGAATTCGTCGATGATATGAATGGTAGTGTCGAAATAAAACATTTTAGATTTTGACATCATTAATTGTGATATTTTTTCATTGTAAATTGTTTCATTGATTTATCCACACAATTTCTCACACAATAATGACTTTTGAATTTCCCTTACCCAATTGATTGATTATTCGTGTTACATAAATCCTTTCCGCTTATATCCTGGTCTTTCTATATGTTTGTCTCCCTTCTGATCATTTCTATCACGGTACCAGATTGACCTTAGCATGGGAACCAAATATCTGCCTACTGTACGCAACATAAATAATTAAAAAAAATCCAAAAATAAAAAAAACAATCCATAAAGAGGGGAGTGAAGAAATGAACAACATGTGGGGATATTTATGTCAGGAGCTCCTGATTTGACTTTTTGGAATACTTAAATGTCTGGATTTTGGAATTGATTACAAAGGCTGTTGAATAGGTTCATTGTAATAGAATTATGTAAGAAGAAAAGTTTTTATTGACCTGGATATAGTATATAGAGGGTGGATAGACAAGCTTGGAATGGTTGGCACACACACATGTGGTGAATTAGTGGAATGGTAGACCCATGACTTGTTTCCCTATGATTAGTGTTATGAATCTCACTGTATTTTATTTTGACACAATTTATGAGACAATTAATATAATATTTATTGATATTGACTGTTTATTTTATTCATACTTTGCATATATTTTCATTTTGGATTGTTAAATTTGAATAAGCATATGTTGTCACAATTTTTGCGAATACATGATATGAGGTTTAGCCTAGGAGTGAAAAAGTGTAAGTATGGGGGAGATGAGAACCCCTATTTTTTTAATATTTTATTGACAATAAATGATAAATTTTCCTCACATTTTGTAAAATAGGATTATTTATAAAATAGTTGGTATTAGATCGTTCATTTGAAAATTTGATGGAAATTATAGTTTTAACCTTTATAGTGCACTATAGTATTTTTAAGATAAATATTTAAATATTTATTATTTGAACTTGAAATTTTGTAACTATTTTTCTGAATTTGTGGCCTACAAATTTTTTTCATGAAAGTGGACATAATCGTGAATTTTATTGGACTAAATATATGATGAAATCAAAGGTGGGATAGGCCCACCATATTGGACATTGATTCTCTATTTGGGCCATAATTTATTTATCTGATCTTGCATTAGGCCTAAATATTGAGAGGATCTCGAAAACCCAATTATGCAGAATTAATTGTTCGAGAAGAATATATGGTTCATGAGTTTTGGAAGTAAATTGGATGGTGCAATTTGGCTTAAAATATTTGGCTGAGATTCCCTATTCTCATTCCAATCCTTTTTAAACCTAGCTTCCCCTCTACTTTATAAATTATTGTTTTTCTCATTTTGATGGGATGGGAAGTTTATTAGGAAAACTAGGGAATACTATAAGTGGATCCACTCCAATTATCCAACCATTTCAATAGGGTTAGCTCCAGAATCAAGGATCCCTTCGACGTAGCATTCTTTTTATTAATGTTGTTGTAATGATTTTGTTTATGTAATAAACTACTTTGTAATTATATTATTTATTTTCTATTCATATGTTTTGTTCGTATTTATTTTTCTATTAATCTTTCTAACTATTCAGGGAATCAACAGTTGAAATGTGATTGGGTTTTATCCTCTCTAAACCTTTGCAAATGCAAAACATCTCTATAATGACTACACTGTCCATGGAAGAGTAATTTTTTTTTCTAATGGATCTACCTCTCTCCACCTTCATTAATTTATTTTGAATAAATGAGATACTATAATTAACATAATATGATCTATTAATTAGGTTTTTAATTTAAATTAAACTAGGAATGAAATTGAACAATAAACACAAATCAAGTGAGGTTGAAAATTGTGTGAATTGTGAGAGCGCAAACATAATTGGTAATTCAATAAAACATGGGTTCAATTTGTAGTTTCAAAATATAATCCATCTACTCAATTAATTCTAATTTTTAAAGATTATATATTCCTTAATTTACCACTGACGACAATCTAACCTTTTAACATCAATCAAAGAAGGGTGTTGTGATTGCATATTCCGAAGTTAGCCTTGGGTTAAATTAACTACATCTTTGGGGTACATTTAATTCTTGTAGGGTTCAGGTTTTAACCAATTAAGGGACAATAATTATGTGGATATTAATTTAAATGAAAACTATTAATAAATTATTGAATTGGTAGATTTAGATCAATTACGACTTTTAAAATATTTTCTATGAAAACATCTTCGTGTTGTGTCTTTTTAATCAAACATTATTTAGAAAAATTAAATACAAAAAAAATTCCACAATATTCTTATAAAAAACATATTCTAGGTTTATGAATGTTTATCAACCCCCCCCCCAATCCTTTCAAGTAGTGTTATTATTCTATTTTTTTATTTTCAAACTAACTTTAATAAGTTGTGAAATGTACTTCGTCCTTTGAGAGACGACCTTGGTTAGACACTCTGCTACATCTAAGTACCCAAAAACCACTAACCATTTGAGGGTGCCCATGATAGCACCTTTTAGTAACTTTTATGGGATTTGGTCCAAGAAAGGATTTATCTCCTACCTATAGATAGCACTTAGTAGAGAAAAAAGGCCTACTACAGAATACTTAATAGGGATCCACCTTGACAGTAGCCTGAAATATGTGATCCACAGAAAAATCAATGAGTGGAATATGTTTCTCCTGGGAACCCTGAATATCAAGTATAAATTCATGGATAATGTAATCAGGAAACTTCATTGTATGATTTTTTATCCCTTAGTCTATTGATGATAGTTCATGCTCATAAGAACCTACATACCCAAGGTCATCTACAACCCCAATGATAATATTTACATGAAATGATCATGTCTGTCAGAAAATGGTAGATTGAGTTCCTCCATGAAGACATACTACCTCCCTGATATACATCAATAATATATCATCTACCATAAAGATTACATGAACATGTAAGAAATGTGTGACCTTCAACAAATGATTAATGACAACCCACACTATATCAATTTCATTAGGTGATATCGATAGACCTGTCATGGAATTCATTGATACATCATCCCATTTCCACATGGGGATGGAAAATAGGTCTAGAATCCATTTCAGTATCTTTTGTTCCTCCTTCACCTACTGATAGGTGTAATGTTGAGTGATTAAGCTGAAAATCTCCCATTTCGTACTTGGACACCAATACTGAAATCAATGATCATGATACATATTGGAAACAATAGGATGAACTGCCAATACTGATGCATTAAATTCCCACATCAACATCTCTCAGCATTCTACCGGGACCCATATGCTCTAATGGAACAACATGGTATCATACTCATCTATAATCAAACATAAAGACGTATCATCATCTTTAATGCTTTCTTTAGGACAAAGGATTCAGTGTCATATATGTCCTCTACCGAAGCCATTCCATAAGATTATAGGTCACTAATATGGCTTGGAGGAAACTGTATCCATGACCATCTTGATCCTCAATATGCATCTTTGAGAATAAGTCCACAAGCTTCCATTTGCCACTGGATTCCTATGTACCATTTGTGTGATTTTTCTAACTCAAAGGGTCATCTATATAATTTCTATTACCAGGAAAATAGGAAAACTCAAAAGCAAAAAACAATAGGTATTCAACCCACCTACACTGGTTTATATTTAGATCCCATTGATTGATGATGTACTAGAGGGTTTTTTGATATCTGATAACCATAAAATTATCTCCAATTAGATAGTTCCTTATTAAAAACAAGTAAAGCACAATGGAAATGCGCTCTAGATCATGAGTCAGATAATTCCACTTATGAGGCCTCAACTAATGAGACACATATTCAACGAATTTCTCGTCCTATATCAGAATACTTTAAATCTCGATACCTTATGCATCAAAATATACAATATATATCCTTAAATTATCTAGTATAATATGTTATAGTGATAAATACCAATGTCTATTCAACTCCTAAAAAGATAATTCAAAATATATAGACTATAATAATTCCCACACTTATCTATCAATACGTTAAGCATCGCTAAACAGAGTGAAATATCCTGGATGGAGAGTCTATAATATCCGGCAATCCCAAAGAAGCTTCGAATGATAATTATTTTCTTGAGATTTCCCTGGGAAACTATAGCTCTCACATTGTTTGGGTATACTAAAACTCATATCTCTGGGATGATATGAAATTGGAAGTGGAATATGTCGATCCAAAAGAGGTTTTTTAACTTAATAGGGAGTTGATTCTCTAGTAGTTTTTTCAATACAATATGTTTATGGGTTGTATGGTCATTTATGGAGCATTAATAGACCATTTTGTTTGACATAAACTACCATGAATGAATCTAGATATGTGTGGAAGACCCAATCCATAAGATCTATAAAGACAGTAGGTGTGTTTGTGACTCTAAATGGAATAACTAGGTAGTTCTATAGATCATACCTCCTCCCTAAATCAATGTGACTTATGTATGATGTCTTCGAATACACATAATGATAGAATAACATCAATTAAATCTTTTAAAACTCTTCCACTAATCAATGATAATCAGATAGATCTTATAATCTAGGAAGTGGATGTTACGACCCAAGATTTTGAATAAATGTTTCTTCCTAAAATTGTGTGTAATTTTATTTTATACTCAACAAAACTATTTCATTTAATAAAATAAGAATAATTAAAATAAGATTGTTGGGTTTCGAATGTTATAAGTCTATTTGTAAATATGACTGTTGGAAACTAAATGATGTGATTTTTGTCTATAAATACAAGTGATCTTGATTAATTAATATAGAAAAAAGATTTGATGGCCCCGTCCAGTAGTCGCAGGCCGATCGAATCCCATATGACGGAACTTTGGAAGGAGGTAGTACCTTTGGGCGTCGCTCTGGACTAAACCCAAGACGAACTTCATCATGTAAAGCTGGAACAGAATCGCCTTTGTGAGAAGTTCTAGCTGATAGAAATCACTACTCAGGCAATGTTGGCTGAGCCGCCCGAAGATTCTATCACCCTAGAACACCTTACTTTTAGGTAATATGCTGGTGTTATAAGGGGTTATGTAAGGAGACCGTAACTTCCTTATGTAATCCATTGATTTAAATAAAAATTGTGATGTCTTCTTATGGTGAAGTTTGTGAATTTTCAAATGTCTAGATAAATATATTATTCATATTATTGATGAATTTTAGAAAAAATATATTTTAAAAATATTTAGTTAAACATTAAATAAATAATAATATGTAATGATTTTCAGAAAATGGTCTTCTACAGTTATGTTCAGTAAGAAATTTAGAGTCTTATAAGAGCAATTAAATTTTTTGATGAATAATAAATTATGAATAGTGATTTTACGCTTAGGAGTAGTAATGTGACAAAATGGATTAGTAGTCTCACTTAAAAAAGTATTAATATAATTTAGGCACCATGATTAAGTAATGTGATTCAATAAAATAGGTAAATAACTATTTCAGAAATTAATAGTCAAGTATTAGTTTTTTCTAGTGAATAGTGTTTTTTAATTAACAATTCAATAAAAATTATTTGGAAAATTATTTTTATAAAATGGAGTTCATTTTTGAATTCAGATCATCAATATTAGGTTATGGGGATTTTCGGGGATTTTTCTGAGAAAAATGAATTTTCAGTGAATAGTGTTTTTATATAAAAATTAAATTAAAAATATTTTGAAAAATATTTTCATAAAATGGAGTTCATTTTTGAAATTAGAGCATCGATATTTGGTTATGGTAAAATTTTGGGATTTTTTTGAGAAAGTACAATTCTCGGTGAATAGTGAATTTTCAGTTTAGAGTTCCAGGCTTTTAATGAAATCATTAAGGATGTAGTAATTATGCAATAATTCTGGTCAACTTATGAATAGTAAGATAAGGTATGAGGTGACCCAAGTTTCCAATACAATGGTCATGCCCATGGTTTTTTCAATACCACCAATGAGGTGTCCCTTTATCATTAGTGGTTTTTCTCCTCACTTCCCCTATAAATACCAAGCCATTCTCTCATCCTTTCCATTCTAAAATCCTCCTCAACTATGTTTTGTTCTACATACCTTTCATGGAGTCCTCCCAAGGTTCCCTCAAGCCTACCAAGGTCCCAAACATTATGATTTTGATTTTACTCTTCAAGGTAAGGGATCCTACCTCTCTCCTTCTTTTTTAGTACTCTCGTTTAAGTCATTTCTTTTACGCCCCATGTTCTTATGTTGGGGGTGTTCTTTTATATTCATATTACTGTCCTTTTCATGTTCATATAATGGGAGACCCCCTATTTCTCTCATCATTTCATTTTATGAATGTTTAAGTGGCGTCGTTAGGCTGCCGAATGTTTGTAAGGGATCCAACCTCTCTTTCTTTTCAAGTACTCTCTTTTATGTCATTTCTTTTATGCTCCTTGTTCTTATGTTGGAAGATGTTATTTTATATTCACCTTAATCTAATTTTTATTTTCATATGATTAGAGACCCCCACTTACTCTCATTAATTCATTTTATAAATTTTTATGTGGCGTTGTTAGGCTACCGAATTTTTATAAGGGATTCTTTCACCCTGCTCATTTTCAAAATTCTATTTTCATGTCAAGTCATTAAAGTTTCTTATTATTATTTTGGGGTATGATCTATATATCCATCATACTTTCCCTTTATATTCACATGATTAGGGACTCTATTTAATCTCATCAATTCATTTTTTTGAAGTTTTAAGTGACACTGTTAGGCTGCCGAATTTTCATAAGAGAAATCTTATTTTTTGTTTTCCTTTAAATATTTTCATTTCATATGGTATGACATGAAAATTTAATTACCATGTTCTTATATCCTTTATATTCTGTTCCTATAATATTTTATGTATCATTTATGAGTGGGTTTCCCATGTCCCCTCTCTTTTCAATATTTTCAAAAAACCTGTAACATAGTCGTTATGCTGCAGAATTTTCGCCTCAAAATGTCGCTCTCTTTTTCTCAAATTATTTTTTTATTCAATTAATACTCAAAGGTATTTCTTCAATAGGTGTATTTACATATATATCAAAATTTTATATTTTAATTGTTGGATTTATATACATGAATCATGTTTTCCTTTTCTGTGGGTTTAAAGTGACATAAAGATCATGTCTTTAAAGCAGTTTTTAAAACATTACGATTATGAAATGAAACCCATTTATTTTATTCTATATGGGTTATTTATAAAATGTTTGATGATGATATATGTGGCTCACGTGATAATAAATACAAATTAAGGGTGCTCCCTGATAGTACTCAAATGCATTGGGTAAAGACTTAATCTCTAGAGATGACCATTTTAACGATACCTTGGTGAATAACCTTGGTAATTTTTTTAATGACAACTTATGGATGGACCTTGGTGATACGGAAATGATTTTCTAAGTCTAATTTTGTAGCCACATCTTCAAGTTACGAAACACGTCATTTTTATTAGGATATGTCTCATGATATCTTTCTCATGCCTTAATGTTAATTATCATGACTTTATTGATGTATCTCAAGTTCACATGAAAAATGTTTCTCTTGTTTCCCTTAATGGGCCTTCTGCTCACCCTTTACTTTGATGTATGTCTCCAGGATATGAGATTCAGTTTTTGTACATAGGATGAACATATGATTAAGTCTTACATGTGGATTAGAAGAATCTGTTATGTGTTTTTCATGTTCTACGTCCCTGATTTCCATGACACTAGACATTAAAGATCCTATGTTTGTAAATTGTAATGAAAAGTTATGTTATAAAAAGGCGGGATGCTATAGTTGGTATAAAGGGATAGTTTAGTTATTTATGGAAATTAGGATATGAAAACTTTATGAAGAACCCTATATAAAAGTTTAAATATAAGAAATCTTCCTGGTATTCTGATGAATATTTAGTAAGTGGTTTATCAAAAAATAGAACCCTATCTAGATACGAGCATATAGAGGTGGCTCTGGCATAGATGTACAAAGGTTTAAAACCTGAAAACACCACTTTGAGATAGAATCAAACGGGAACTGGTACACAACAATGGGCCTTGTTGCACTCATCGTTATGACACTCCTATGGGATATGTTTGATTAATCACAAGCTTTTTATGAATCATTATGAAGGAATTATAGAAAAATGTAATTGTTTAATCATGAAGTTTTAATACATAAAATCATTTTTAGTTAAAATATTTGTATATGAAATAAGTTTCTCACAAAGGATTTATTCTTTTAGAAAATATCCCCATCATCTAGGAATACGTTGAATTATTTCTTGAAGAGTTACCTAGACCGTTCCCAAAAAGAGAGTTAGAGTTCTCCATTGAACTCGTGCCTGGATCTCATCCGATGTCAAAGACCCCCTATAGGATAGAAAATGTGGATCTATAGGAATTAAATAAACAACTCCAAGATCTTTTGGAGAATGGGTTTATCCAACCAAGTTTGTCACATTGGGGAGCACCAGTTCTCTTTGTGAAGAAGAAGGATGGATCGATGCAGCTATGCATTGATTATAGAGAACTGAATGGGATCACAGTAAAGAAAAAATACTCTCTTCCAAGAATTGATGACTTATTTGACCAATTTTGTGGGACTCAGTTCTTCTCTATGATTGATCTTCATTCTGGTTATAATCAATTGAGGGTGAAGAATGATGATATTCCAAAAACTTCCTTCCAGTCAAGATATGGGAATTATGAGTTTGTTGTTATGCCCTTCGAACTGACTAATGCACATTCTATTTTTATGGATCAAGAATAAGTTGATTTTGGAAACTTATGTTTTATCATATTGATATCCTTTGTGTAGGAAAATGTAATGGTGATTAAATGATAATGGTTATTTTGGACGAGGTTTTATCTTTTGTTGTACTATATGCCTACGGGAAATAAAATACTACAACATTTAAATTGAGAAGTAATGGTTGATTTTTTTGTAAGAATTTATGTATTTATTATGGACATACGGTGATTTGGGTTATTTCCAGAAAATGATGAACCTATAATAGAGAATATGTGAATAGGTTAATTACACTTTAGTATGACACTTTAATATTAGTCTATGTTATTTGGAGAAAAATGTTAGGATTTATTAGGGAAGACTATGTGATTAAATACTTATGAGTTTTGGATTCCAATATAAGGTTGGATTATTATGAAGAATTTTAATGAGGATTTTGTATTGAATGGTCTTTCTGGAACATTGGGTACTTTTGTTGAATTTTGGAGATTTATAGTCATATTTCTTTTTATAAAGGATTATCCTTTTTGGGGATTATATGATCTCGTACTAACCATTTTGGTTTTAGTTGATGTCTAAATACAAGAGAAATATGTAGTTCTCCATTTTTGGATTATGTGAATCTCTAGAATATGATTCTTGTGCTTTTGATGTGACCAAGTCTTTTTGAATGCTCATCATTTGGAGAAAAGAATAGTTTTGGTAGAAACTTATTAAAGGATGAAACTCTATTTAAAGGTAAGTATATTTCCTTATGTTTTTATTCTTTGTAGTAAATGAATTACTCAAAATTATGAAAAGGAGTTTAAAACAAAAATGTTGTTGGTTTACGTTTCTTAATGGGTAATCAAAGACCATTTAACACATCTTAAGTTTGTGATCTTGTTGTGGTTAATTTTCTCATAATCATGTTTTCTATCACTCCCTATCAGAACATGACCCTTTGTTTTCTCTTCTATATCCATGTTTCCCAACATGGAATCCTAGTATGGGTTTACACGGGTGACCTTTTTACATCCCTTTCATTCTTTTAAATTAATAGTTTTACTGACTCTTTTTCCAATGTGGGACTTTCAACGAAATTTCCAAGCCCAATTTTTTTAAATTGTGAGGATGCAATTTCTTAAGGGGGGAGAATGTAACGACCTGATATTTTGAATAAATTTTGTTTCCTAACATTGTGTTTTATTTTATTTTCTACTCAACAAAACTATTTCATTTAATAAAATTCGAATAATGAAAATAAGATCATTGGGTTTTGACTGTTATATGACCGTTGGAAACTTAATGTTGCGATTATTGTCTATAAATACAAGTGATCTGGATTAATTAATATAGAAAAAAGATTCGATGGCCCCGTCCAGTAGTCTCAGGCTGATCAAATCCCATCTAACGGAACTCGGGAAGGAGGTATCACCTTTGGGCTTTGCTCTGGACCAAACCCAAGCCGAACTTCATCATGTGAAGCTGGAACAGAATCGCCTACTCAAGAAGTTCAAGCGGATAGAAATCACTACTCGAGTAATGTTGGCCGAGCCACCCCAAGATTCTTTCACCCTAGCACACCTTACTCTTAAGTCCTATACTGATGTTATAAGGGGTTATGAAACGACATAGTAACTTCATTGTGTAATCCATATATTTAAATAAAAATTGTGATGTCCTCTTATGGTGATGTTTTTTAATTTTCAAATGTCTAAATAAATATATTATGCATATTATTGATGAATTTCAAAAAAAGGATATTATAAAAATATTTATGTAAACCTTAAATAATTAATAATGTGTAATTATTTTCAAAAAATGGTCTTCTACAGTTATGTTCAGTAAGAAATTTAGAGTATAATATGATGAACAAAATTTTAGATGAATAGTAAATTATGAATAGTGATTTTACGCTTAGGATTAGTAATGAGACGAAATGGATTAGTAATCTAACTTAAAGAAAGTATTAATATAATTTAGGCACCTTGATTAAGTAATACAACTCAATAAAATAGGTAAATTAATGTTTCATAAATTAATAGTCAAGTATTAGTTTTTTTGTGAATACTGTTTTTTATTTAAAAATTAAATTAAAATTTTTTAGGAATTTTTTTTATAAAATGGAGTTCATTTTTGAATTCAGAGCATCGATATTAGGTTATGGTGATTTTTGGGGATTTTTCTTAGAAAAATGAATTTTCAATGAAGAGTGTATTTATATAAAAATTACTTTACAGATATTTAAAAAATTATTTCATAAAATGGAGGTCATTTTTTAAATCAGAGCATCGATATTTGTTTACGGTGAAATTTTGTGATTTTTCTGAGAATGTTGAATTTTTAGTGAATAGTGACTTTTCAGTTTAGAGTTTCGGGCGTTTAATGACTTCATTAAGAATGTAGTAATTATGAAATAATTATGGTCTACTTGTGAATATTAATATAAGGTATGAGGTGTCCCAAGTTCCCAATACCATGGAAAAATACCATGGGCATGCCCATGGTTTTTCCAATACCACCAATGAGGTGTCCCTTGGCCATTATTGCTCTGTCCCCTCAATTCCCCTATAAATACCAAGCCATTATCTCATCCTTTCCATTCCAAAATCCTCCTCAAAAAAGTTCTGGTCTACTTACCTCCCATGGATTCCTCCCAAGGTTCCCTCAAGCCTCCTAAGGTCCCAAACATCATGATTTCGAAGTTACTCTTCAAGGTAAGGGATCCTACCTCTCCCTTTCTTTTTAAGTACTCTCATTTATGCCATTTCTTTTAAGCCCCATATTCTTATGTTGTTGGTGTTATTTTATATTAATATTACTGTCCTTTTCATTTTCATATAATTATAGACCCCCTCTTTCTCTCATTATTTCATTTTATTAATGTTTAAGTGGCGCTCTTAGGGTGGCGAATTTTGGTAAGGTATCCAACCTCTCTCTTTCTTTTCAAGTACTCTCTTTTATGTCAGTTCTTTTATGATCCATGTTCATATGTTGGTGGATGTTCTTTTATATTCACCTTACTATAATTTGTATTTTATTATTATGAGAGACCCCCTCTTACTCTCATCAATTCATTTTAAGAATTTTTAAGTGGCGATGTTAGGCTGCCAAATTTTTATAAGGGATTCTTTCACCCTTCTCATTTTCAAAGTTCTATTTTCATGTATTGTCTTTCAAGTTCCTTTTTATTATGATGGGGTATGATCTCTATATCCACCATACCTTCCATTTATTTTCACATGACTAGAAACTCTATTTAATTTCATTAATTCATTTTTTTGATGTTTTAAGTGACGCTGTTAGGCTGCCGAATTTTCCTAAGAGAAATCTTATTTTTGTCTTCCTTTCAATATTTTAATTTCATATGGTATGCCCTTAAAATTCTTTTACCATGTTCTTATATCCTTTATATTCTGTCCCTATACTATTTTATGGATCATTTATGAGTGGGTGACCCATTTCCCCTATCTTTTCAATATTTTCTAAAACCCGGTAACATAGCCATTATGCTGCATAATTTTCATCTCAAAATGTCCCTCTATATTTATGAAATTCATTTATTTTATTAAGTGAATACTCAAAAATCTTTCTTCTATAGGGGTATTCACATATATATCAAACTTTTCTATTTTAATTATGGTATTTACATACATGAAACCCTATTTCTTTTTCTATGGGTTTAATGTGACATAAAGATCATGACTTTAAAGAAGTTTTTAAAACATTATGATTATGAAGTGAAACCCATTTATTTTATGCTATATAGGTTATTTATGAAATTTTTTATGATGATATATTTGGATCACATAATAATAAATACAAATTAAGGGTGCACCTTGATAGCGCTCCAATGCATTGGGTAAAGACTTAATCTCTAGAGATGACCATTTTAACGATACCTTGGTGAATAACCTTGGTAATTTTTTAATGACAACTTGGGGATGGAGCATGGTGATACGAAAATGATTTTCTTTGTTAAATGTTGTAGCCACATCTTCTATCTATGAAACACATTATTTTTATTATGATATTCCTCATGATATCTTTCCCATGCCTCAATGTTATTTATCATGACTTTATTGATGTATCTCAACTTCACATGAAAAATGTTTCTCTTATTTCCCTTACGTGGCATTCTACTCACCCTTTACATTTATGTATGTCTCCAGGATATGAGATGCAGTTTTTGTACATAGGATGAACATATGATGAAGACTTACAAGTAGATTAGAAGAATTTTTTATGTGGTTTTCATGTTCTATGTCTCTGATTTCCAAGACACTATACTTTAAAGATCCTATGTTTGTAAATTATAATGAAAAGTTATGTTATAAAAAGGAGGGATGCTATATTAGAAATCAATTATTGATCGCGAGTAGATTTAGACGATGGTAATCCACACAGATCATGAGGTTACCCTCCATCTTCATTGAGAATTTTCTAGTAAACACCAAGGAGATGTTTTGCGGCATAAATATCATTTATCCTCTAGATTATTCATTGATTATGGAGCACCATAAGGTCATTAGGATCCATCCTATTCGGAGGGAAGTTTAATGGTGGTGCTCCTAGAACAATCTCAATCATAAACTATACCTCTTGCATCAGAGGTAATTTATAGAATTAATCAAGAAATACATCCTTGAAACACTGCACTACACAAGATAAAATAGTAGGTCATTACTCATTATCATCTACAAACTCAAAAATAGATATGATCTATCACACTACCCAACCTCTACTACTCATGTCCAAATATTCTATAATTCACATTCCATTTTACCTTATGCACATTCTTACCACCCTCTGGCGATGTAAAAGTATCTCTCTAACAATATATACCAATATGGGCTTTGCAGGGGACTATGCAATCCATTACAATTACTACATCAGATCTTATCATTCTTAGGACATACAGATTACAAGAGAAAAGGTAACATCCAATATCAAGGGTACAATACACACAATGGATATTGAAAACTAAAAGGATACTTAGCTGTGCATCCAGTGTCAAAAATCCAAAGTAGTGCTCAATATTGAGTCCAAGACTCTTGATGATTTTCTAAAATATAATTATGTGAGAAACACATCTATCAAAATAATGTTGAGACTAAAGTGGTCGATACTAGAATATTACCTTTCATGGTAGAAGGTCATGTTCTCTACCCCTTTGGATTAGGCTTTACTTCATGTAACATTCCACTACAGTGTCCCTGATTCAGTACCGGACATCACATTGAATGCAAGCTCTATTGGCGCTGAGAATAATAAGTGTGAATACCTCTTCCTCGACCACCACTTCATCCTTATAAGACAGTGGTATTCCTTCTTCCTTCCTATCATGATACCATGGGCCCTACTCCTGAATGTGGAGTATGAGAAGATACCTACTCATTAGACATTGTATGAAAGGTTCTGCAGAAACTCTGAATATGGTCTATACTACAATATCATCTACACTCAACTATATATATTAATAAATAAGTTTTTTCCCATGATTCACACAATGGTGAAATATCAGAAATCTATCGGTGTAAAGAGCTGGATTCCTGCTACCTAAGTGAGTAGTCTCAAAATGCCTCATTCATCCATAAGAATAACCACTATTTTTTTTAGGTGTTGAACATCCCATACTCGAACATTTAACTTTCTTTATGTTCTACTCTTTAATAAATACATGTATGATTATTTTAGAAATAGTAGTCAACCTAAAAGCATTGACATGTTCTCAAATGGAATACACCATCTGATCCTTGAATCTTCATGCGATCTTGAAATTATATCCAGATTGATTAGGAGCTAACCAATATCGATCTCCAAAACAAGAAGAGTATTCCTTCACATAAATTCTCCCCTACTACAAGTTCATGTATTATCTAGCTCTATCATCCCTCGTAGTCTAAGGAAAAAAATATTCCTAGGTGATTCAATGGAATTATTCCTAGACCATGTCATGACGTCGATCCACTAGGGTGATAACATACCTCCAACTCTTTAAAGAATCATAAAACATATATACATCTATATTATCCTGTTGTTTTGGAAGATTATATAGATTCATGGAAATTGATATGGTCTATTTGAGCTAATATTCCATAGAATGTGGTCTTCAATCCCCCAAGCAGGTGGTAGGATGTTGCTACTAAAATTCCTGAGTTAATGGCTTCACACATGGGGTAGGTTGAACTATAGCTTGCATAGACTATAACATTTTCAAGAATCCCTATCATAACTAAGAATAAATTACAATATTACGTACAGGGAGAGGTTCCATGGGTGTTACTATAGTAGGAATCATTGGTGCCTCCCAACCATCCACCTCATGAGCATCACTATCACCACCATCATGACATGAAAAAGGAGGACATCATGAATTCGTGACTCTATAATGAAAAATAAACACCTCAAAAATGATTTAAGCAATTTAAATGATTTTATATTTATAATTAAGACATGTACTATGAATTCTTATAGAAACGGTAACACCTATCCGCCTAATTCAAATACCTAGTCTATATGGTAGAAAGGAACCACAACATGCCATAACAATGCAAGAGATAGACACTACACACTACTAATTTTGGGTTCAGGTATTATCCTATATATCATATATATATATAATATGGTATTTTAAATTTATAATTCATACTCATTTTTAAATTTTTATCATCAAAACATTTTATAATCTCTTAAAATGGTATAACCAAATGTTTTACAGTTTTCTGATCTATAAGGCCCATACTCCTTTTGAACCAAAACATGTTATTCACTTAACCCACACAATAACATGTTCCAGATCATGTGAAAAATGTTCTATATCTCAACGTTCCATAATTGACTGCTGAATATGTCTACATTATCCTATTCAAGATGAAATTACTAGGTTTGGGTAGAACATTATGTATCAATTATGTTTTATAAGTCCTACAAGAAGTGTCAGCATAACTTAATACATATTCAATGCACTATAAATATGTAATAGTAAAATACATGCTAAAAATTATCATGACATGAAAAAATTCATGACATATTATTCTTATAGTGGTTATAATGACACATTGTCTAATAAAAATCCCTCTTTTCAATAGGCCAAGTTAAATAAGTCTCTTTTTAAATAATATAAATATCAATAATAATAACATCCTAAAAAAATTGTGTCACCAAATGGTGAAGTCGTTTCAATAATAATATGAGAAAAAAACAATAAAAATTTCCCATTTCTATCAATTTGGCTTTCTCATGACATGGGTTAGCTAAATCCCTGAACAATGTGAATTGTAATTCCAATTAACTCATAGTATACTATTTAATAACAAAATATTAAGAAAAAGGAAAATAAATTTCTCTGATACCACTTTGTAACATCCCAAACCGAGATTTACTGAACATATTCCCTGATCCTATGAGTCACATGGACTCAATTGTTCCTCCTAGTATGCCAAATACTATGAACTAGCAGTGAGGGTATAAATATGGTATTGTGGGGATACTATACCCTCATGTCTGAGGTGTACAACTAAAAAAATCAATAATAAAAATAATAAAGGTAAATAGAAACCGATAGAACAAGTAAAAAAGATGTGTAAGAGTGAATAACAGAATAACTAATTATAGTAAAAAAATCTTCAAAGGCATTGATTGATATGTTTTTTGATGGCATGCTAATATAAAAGGTGAATATTAGAGCAGAAAAATACAGTCATAATATAAAAATAGAAAAAATTAATCACATTTACTCCACTAGAATCTCGAGCATACTCACAATCCTCAATTCCTATTATCAATCCATAGACATAGGATACCAACAAACTATAGCATGTCCCTTTCACATATAAATAAAATTAAAGAGATAAACGTCTCATGTAACAATGGTATCCTGAGTAGTGCATGAGAAATAAATATCATCAAACATTCACCAATGATATCTACATGTAATCTAGGATGTTCTCATAACTAAATATTATGATAAAATGAGCAGAATAGTAAAGTAATGCTAAATTTATAAATAACAATATCATTGAGGTTTGGAGGAGGCACCCAATTGCTCTACCTGCTTCAAGTCAAAGAAAGGAAGAAACTATGAATAGTCCCTATATATGTAGTAGTAATATATATATATATAATATAATTATATATTTGTCATCCACATATATGAGTGAAGTGTGTGTGAGTGTAAGTAGACATATACCTAGAATTCTGTTGCAAGAAGAATCGAGCATAACTCAAATATCCACGATGAGCCTACAAAGCCTATAAGCTTATTAAATATGGTACATTCCCTATATACCATGAAGAGTGTGAAACATCATCCTATAATACTCAGGATGGCAAGTGAGCCATCATGTCAACTCTTGAACAAAGGAATGTGGCACGTAAATCCCACCATCCTAATAGTGTCAATGGTGTGTTATATCACTTTCAACCATAGATATAAGGAAGCATGATACTGACACCCTCAATAATACCTTAACATTGTATCATGGCCTTTATAGAGGGGAATTCATAATTATAATTTTCAATCATAATTACCTCCCATAGAACTCACTTTTAGAACATATATATGTTTATAAGGCATTTAATGCATTTATGTTTGTAGTATTATAGATGAAAAAAACCTCTCACATATCCCAGTAGTAATGTTCTATTTTTTTATTGAAATAATATTTCTAATCATCATTTAGATTAATAATAACCAACATTTATTGTTCATTGTCCATTATATTTCATTTATATAATCCATTAATTTCATTTAAATGATATAATTCCATTGTGAGAATTCCCTACAATTTAGTACAATTTTTCTAATTTCTTCATCCTTACAATTCAATTCATAAGGCCCAATGAGTCATATAAATTGTTACACCACTCTAGAATCAAATTTTCTACTTGGGAAATTCCAACCATATTTAGTCCTATCACCTAATAGGTTCATTGAGGACCATTTAATACTCATGTCTCAATGGAAATTACATTCAAAGGTTAAGCTTAAAGTTAATTAGGTGTTCTGGGTAATTTATAATTTTATTATTAAGAAGAAACTCGACATGGGATACCCTTAGGGTTACCGTATAAGGTGTATACAACATATAAGAAACCATACAAGGATCAATAGGTTCCTAACATTGTTCTAGGGTCAATTAGAGAATAAAAATTCAATATAGTTGGGATTATTTGTAAAATGATTGCTCGTGGCACAACAACATAGCAACAAGAGATCAAAACTAAAAGGAATAATGACATGACCCCATACCTCAAGGCCATATTTGACACCTCACTCAATATTGGCCTTGGGTTCATAGGTGGTTGGATGATATATAAGAAGCGGTCATTCTCCCAGATAATTGGGAAATGTGATTTCACCTTAATAGTATAATGGATTTGGGAAAAATCAATAATAGGAGGTAAGAGGCTAGGATATCTTCCAAGATGGATACAATTATTTAGAGGGATTTAGGATCATACACCTTATTAGAGGGATGTATTAATACATATCATGAGGATTTATTGATCTCAAAAGTGGATCAAAAGTAATACAATCCACTATAGGAAGGGTTATAAGAAATCATTAAGGTGAAAATTATCTTTTCACCTCAAAAGGGTCTATGGTTTTGAAGCATGGTTTCAAAATCATGCACAAACCATGTGTGATCCAATTTCATAAAATGAATATAATAATGTACGATCATTCTCTTAAAGTTGAACTGTTTCAGGCAAACCATGAGGCTACTTTTTCTCATGTGTTTCCCAAGAACAGTTAAATCTAACCATACGACTTGGGCTACACGGTTTCCTCTAACCATGCATCCAAATTCATTATTAATTTTTTTTTTCAATTCCTTGCTTATAATAAGAATAAAATTCTCATGGGGCCTTTATTAAGATATATCTCAGGTTTTCCATTATTAATCCAAATGTTCAAATTGAAAAAAAAATGATCCATACCATCATTAAAATGTAGTTTGGTACAATAATTTTCATGATTTCAATCAACTTTATAAGAAAAATCTCACCCTTTAGTTGTACCTCAATCAGTTTCAAATTATAATATTACTCTAATAAATTTGGGCGAATTTTTAATGCATTAAGCACCAATGGATCATAAGATCCCTAGTAGAATAATAAATCATTCCTTGTATTTATAATTTAAAAAAATAATATTTTTTATCTAATATGAATAAATATTTATAAGGTGAATTAATACATTCAATTTAAATCCTAATAAAAAATTATACATAAAAATTCCATCAATGGTTAACCTTCCTAAACTTTTAAAATATTAAAATCCAAAACATTCAAAATACGATAACTAGTTTTCCAAAGTAAACATATCATCAACCCACCATATTCCATAAAGTTGATCTTGATTTTCTCATACCAAATATGTGAATGACTGCATTATTTATTCTCTTCATATATGATATTGACCATAATTACCATAAAAACATAATTAAATAATGCATTCTTCATCATTCCTTAAATAAATCCATTGATTATTAAATATATTCTAAAGATACAATAATGTTGAAAACTCAGTCAATGATATCACAAAACAATTTTTTGATAAATTCAATATTAGTTATAAGGTTATCAACACAATACAATTTACTTAACATATCAATCATCTCTTTATCCAAGATAAAATCACTTTTATTAACGTCTAGAACATATTCACATTTCACTTAAAAATATCACATTTCTATTAATTCATATATCTAGTCCATCACCAATATTCAAAATATCATTTCAAATCCTTAATATGAAAATTATACTAAATAATAATTATATATTATATGATTCATATAACATAATATTTGAATTTTAATACATAAAAAATTAATTCATACCATTTACTTATCATACCACTTTATAGGACTCGTCAGATAATACCATAATACCTTATTCCTTTAACATGTCTTCTATAGTATCTTCTCCAATATTAATATTACCATGAATACTACAACCTTGATTTTTGTTTTTAAAGAGTTTTCCCCCTAGGAAATTGATTTTAATAGTACCCTTTCATTCAATATTTCATTCATTCAAAAGTCAATTGTTTCTTAGGGAGAACAATATTCGCATCTATAACATTAACTGAACTATTTATTTTCCCTAGGTAGTTACGTAATTTGTTTTCTTCTTTTCCACTATCAAAACATCATTATGTTTCAAATACACATTAACTTGGGTGATTCAATGCAAGTTCTCAAAAAATAGATAAATAGATCTTCTTTCCTCCATTTTTACAATCACCTGAACATTTAGCAAGATCTTTCCATCTCTTCTATGGTGAGTTTGAGAGTTGATTAAGGTATTCATTGATAATTAGGTTCTATGAAAATTGATTTGGTGTCATCAAAACAAAGTTTTCCCTATTATTCACTGTATTTATCCTCTCATTATAAAATCATCCACCACATTCAATGTTAATCCAAATCTTTCTAGTTACTTCATTTGAATAAGAACATAAATCCAAGTGCGAGCATCACAGATCATAATGGAAAATAAAATAGTGAGAAATATTATTTATGATGACAATATCCGGACACCATATATTTCACATATGACACCTTATAATTATCCTATGTCATTCATACTCATAATCTATTTAAATAATTAGTGATGGTGTATAAAGATTTGGTTAATTTCCAAAGAATATCTCATGAGAGTGTCAATCCTTGTGTGGGTAAAGGAACAATTTCATGGACCAGTTACTGGTTTATTCAATCTCAATACATTGTTTTTGGGGTGGTTATCGCAAAATATATCTATGTCTGGTCCATATCAATGTATTTTATACAGACATTTTTTTATTCCTAGGAAACCACTTTATCAATCTTTTATCACATATCCATGATATTTTCAAATACTTTGACTCATTCTTGGCCTTATACATAGAAATTTTCTTTGGGATATCCAAAAGATTCTTTCATCCTAGTTTCTAATGGATAACTAAACATATCCATCAATACCCAGTATAGGAACCTAGTATTCTCATACACTTTTACACCCCAAGCTTCCATGGCACGTTTTTTTTTGAATAATGCAATAACTTTCATTATACGCAACTTCGAGACTCTAACACACTGCGACTAATCAAAGTATCCATTATTAACAGCAATACCCAATTTTTTAAATTTTATAAATTTTATTTATCAAATTAGACTTCATTTGTTGATTTTGAATATCAAAATTTTCTTAGGGTGAAATTTTGTTATTTTTCCGAGAACATCAAATTTTTTATAAATAGTGAAAATTACTAAATTTTATTTTAAAAAAACTTTTTAAATCAAAATAATTATAGTTATAAATTATACTATTAAGTAGATTTAAAGTATAATTATAATATATTTTTACCCTTTAATCCAATTTTGGTCATTTTATGTAATTTCACATTTAAACTAGACATAAACAAGTGTCAAACTTTTGATAGTTGTTATCTCTTAAAAACACGCTTTTTGTTTTAACAACAGGAATTAATTTTAAATTAATTTCTGCCACTTCTATGTTTTGAATTTTGAAAAATTAATTCAATATTTAGAATCATGATTTCCAAAATGTGTAAATAGTTAACTTTTATTTTTAGACGTTCTGAATAATTACTTCGGTAAATATTGTTTTTACCATGGTTAAAGGGTAAATCTAGTAAATAAGGGTATCAAAATAATATTATAATAATATTAAATTACACCAAAACGTATCCTAACCCAATTGGATGAATAATGTCAGACCATGGGAATCCTTGGGTCGATTTTGGGACCCCATGGAGCCACTTGTAAGTGAAAATAACACTTTATAATAATTAAGTTAAAATAAATACAAAGAAGACATAAGCATATAGCTTTTACTCATATAATTTTTACATAGGGTTATATATGTTATCTATTAGACTATAATTATTCATTATAAATATAAAAAGATTTACTACATGATGTTATTTTATTTATAATTTTTATACGTTGAAAAATTAAACTTATTTATGATACAATGATGATGCAGTATTTTCCATATTAATGAATGAATCAAATAAATGATAGTATAAATGTTAAAATAAATATAATTTGAGATTTTATATGAATTACAATAATTTTATAGGCTAATATGACATTTTAGGGTTTCTTTAATTATCTTTTTTCTAAGTAACCATTCTGTTATGATTTTCACAAAAATAAATTTCCAAATAGTTTCAAAATTGACATAATGAGTTTTTAAAACAAATATTATATTATTAATTTATATTCCATTCCTAAAAATCTATGGTTCAGACAAGAGACTTATATAGTAACAGGTGTATCATTAATGGACCAGTTAGGGGGTCTCTTGGATGTATATAGTAATATTATTAACTATATAATATAAAAATACAAAGAGACATGGTAAATGTGAAACTAATTAACTAAGTGTTAAAACTTAGAGATAAGGTTAATATAATGACCCAAACCGCTCTAAAATATATTGGTTGAAAGGATTTCTACTCATACCCACCTTATACTTTTAATAATCTACTTTGGAGCCATTATAAACTGAATATTAATTTATTATAAATTAATACTTTATGTTTTTTCTAAAGAGCCCCTCCTCCCCCTTATAAAAGGACACCACTTATAACGAATTACTCACACCTTCAAATCCATTTCGCTCGGCCAACCCGTACCCAAATACTCTATCAACATCCCTCAATTAAACCTAGAGGCATTTGTTCGATCAAAAATCCAACCTATGAAGCCCTTTTGATCAGATCAAAAAGAAGAACCTGAAAAAGAGGTAATGTTTTCACCACCCTCTTTCAAGTTCCTTTCTTCTCCAACTTCTTCGTTCTTTGTTATTTAAATTAAAAAATAATAAATCCAATATATCCTATATACATTGATTTTATTATAAATATGGTACAACCATATTTAGTATTCTATCCATCCCTTGAATGACATGTCACCATACGTGCGTACGTACGACTTACCGTCTCCACATCGTGGTGTAGTTGTTTTTAAATACATTATTATTTGGATGGGTATAATAATGATGTGTAATTCATTTAAATAATAAATATAACATGATAATTATTTTTTATATATGATACAACACCCAATTATATATTATTTTAATATCAAAATAATGATATTGGCGTTCGTGCCTATGTACGGACTACCGTCTCCACGAACGCGATGAGATTCATTCCCCATCATATCCATTCAAGAATAATTTTCATTTTATGGTTAAAAATAATGTTTAAATAATTAATATCATTCTGGATATTAATAAGATACAACGTATCCATAACAAACATATCTTACGTAACAAAACATATAATGGAAAACGAATCAGTTAACACCCGAAACAACGATAATACAAACAAATCAATGTTAAAGATCATGTATGATATCATATTAATGTATATTATTTTTGTATAATTTAATAAAAATTATTTCACAATTATACAGGAGGTTAACCTACCCTCAACCAATGAAAAGTACAAGGTAAGGGGTTTTCATCTCACTCCATATTCCCATGAGATTCATGCCATATTGCCACTATTACCTTTTGTGTGGTGTATGTACTGCCCATTATTTTATTCTTTGTGTAATACACTTTAATATATGTGTATTTACATATTAATTGTATGATACCTCCTTCAAGGGGTGTATGTTTTGTATGTTTCCAAATTGGTAAGAGTTTATTTCACAATCTCTTCATTATTCGAGGTTGTTTATATGTAATTATCTATTAGGACCTCTTTATCATCCACATCCATGTTTCTTAAAAATGTATTTCAAAACATTCTTAATATTTTAAAAAATATGGATTAAATTCATTTATACCCTTGTTTTACTTTTTATAATAAGTTTATAAAGGAATATTTATGTCATTTTCTATACAAGGTCCATATTAACCTTTTCGACAGAATTAAGGTAAGAATGTCTTTTTTTAACTTATATGGCAGGTGCAGCTATTTCCTGCTGTTATAAAATCTTCAAATAATCCCTTACAAGCTTATAATAATATTTTCAAAGTAAATTTTTTCTTTTATAATAATGTGACTTTTAAATGATTTCAAAAAGAGATATTTTTCTCAAATAGTTTTGATTTCATCTATGTCAACATCCTTTTATGGATTTTTTGTTTATTTGAAGATGATTTATTATGATAAAAACATCCATATTATATTGAAGGTTTTTTGATATGTGAATTTGTTATTTTTATACCATTCATGGTTTATGGATAAAGTATTGACATTTCATATGCTAGTTTTAATACGAATGTTTATGTTATGTTTAAACCTATTCATATGAGGAATGCATTGGAATTAATAAGTGACGGGTGGATCCCGCTATAGCTCCTCGATGCATCGGTATGTCTCATGAGACAAACTAGTGTCTTGGCATGAGGCCTTGACAAAATTTTATTTGTAGTCTTGGCAAGAGGCCTTGGCTACGTGGTTATGATGATCTGGCATTATGCATTCCATCATTATGAAAGTGGTTATTGATATTGCATTTGAGTATTCGATTAGTAGAATATCCATGTGAATAATTAAATGGAATTATTTCACTTTGTCTTTGACATATTATTCTAAAGTTCAAGTTTAAAAGGCTTTTGTTTTATTTATACATTGCCTTAAAAGTTTATGTTTATTTATGAAAATTTCCACAATATTGTTATCCTTACTAAGCATCTGAGCTCACCCTTTTCGATGTTTTATTTTTACCAGGATTTGAAGAAGTATTTTATGAATGACCTGCAAGGATAGTATGAAGGGATATGAAGACAATATGTTGTTGTTGTAGTTTTTTTCAATATATGATGTAATGTAAGACTTATTAATATATCTAGTGTTTCCAAGGCTACAAAACTGATCAATCTTTCGAGACCTGATATTTTGTGATCATCTTAATGATACGTAATAATTCACTGACTCTGGGTAACTGGGGTCAGGGCGTTATAGTTGGTATCAGAGGAAGTTTAGTAATAAACCTTGGAAGCTAGATTTAGATAAACTCTGATTAGAGCATGTAGCCCTAAGATAGACTTTGAGGATTAATATAGCAGAACTTCTTAGAATCTTGGTATTGTAGAGATTTTTTTAGTTTTCCGAGCAATACATCCCTATTTGGATACGAGCAGGTAGAGGCGGCTCTGGCATAGATGTAACTAGGGGTAAAACACAAAAACACTGCTTTGAGCTAGACTCAAACGGGAACTAGTGCACGACAACGGCCCTTGATACACTCTTGGTTATGACACTCCCGGGGGATATGCTTAGGATAATTCTCATTTTCTTTACAAACCATTGTGAATGGTTTATGATTATATACTTCCTCAAAGAAAACCTTTTTATGATTATGGATTATATCCATAAACTTTTCAATTTATATTAAGTGTTTTACAAGTATGAAATTATGTATTTAGATTCATAAACTAATCTAATTCATGCCATTTTTTAAAAATGGCGCCTAGTGGAATGAATGGAACCCGTATCAATACACACACTCCATGTAGGGATTTCCCTCCTGATCGAGATAAGTATAGTGGAGCTGGTGATACAACTGGTGCTGATCAGCTTATCACTATACTGGGACAACTCACTCAGGTTATGAATAATAACCTTACCTGTATGGAGCACACTGATCCACAACGTGGAGAATCAATGTTATATCACTTCATGAGGCAAAAAACCAACATTTAATGTGGTTATAAATCCATTGGTAGATGAGAAATGGATACATTCCCTACAGAAAATATTTCAGGCTTTGAGGAGTAGTGAAAGGGAAAAAGATGTCAAGGCAGTTTACAGCCTCGCTGGAGATGCAGATAAATGGTTGTCATTGATTTAAAATATAAAGGAAGATAAATAAGTGTCAAATATGGAATAGAGGGAGTTTGAAGAAATTTTCTTAGAAAAATAATTTCCTCATTACCATCGAGCGGATATGGAAAGACAATTTCTGAGTCTGAGGAAAAAGGAGGACGAGAATGTCGCAAAGTATGAGGAAAACTTTACAAGGTTATCAAGGCATGCTGCATATTATATATGTAACCCAAGAAATAAGATCAATCATTTCATTGATGGTTTAAACCATTTCTTCATTGAGCATTAGTCTCACAATCCTTCTCTTCATATGAAGATATTTTCTCGTGTGCTATCAAGACAGAAAAGGAATTCTCTAAGTCGTATGACAACAAAGTAAAGAAAGATAAGAAGAGAACGGTGGATCCAGAGACATATAACGTGAAAATAGGAAAGAAGGATTTTCCATTATGTGATAATTGTGGGAAGAATCACCCCGGTACTTGCCTAAAAGGAATGGGAGTTTGTTATAAATGTGGAGAAAAAGGTCACCAGCCTCGTGATTGCAAGGGAAAGAAAGAGGTTATCAATGATGAATGCTACAATTTTAGAGAAATGGGTCATTATGCAAATGAATTCCCTAGGTGCCAAGGGAACTTACCTCAACAAAGGCCAATGGATCAAGGCCAAGATTATGCTGTTACTATAGTTTAAGAGGAATAATTAATGTATTTGTGTTTCTGGACTAAAGGATTATATTCTGGTTATGAGAGTAATGTGATATATATAAGTATTTTATTGCAATAATTTTTGTTTTCATTAAGGTTTTAAAATGACAAAGGTAATCATATTTTTAGTATGTGACAATAATATAAACTTTACTTTGGGGGAATCTGATGTTAGAATTAATTTTGGAATTTAGATACCTTTTACAGAGAGTCTGGACAGAGGTACATTGGATAACTATAATGTTTAGAATGGATTAAGTTGAACATTGGATAGCATTTTTTAAGGTTAAAACATTTCTTATGATTATTTTTGGAATATTATGCTACTATAGTTTTAGGAAAAGGACAACCTGTAGGTTGGGAGATAACCCATCACGTCAGACAAAGCTCCAGGAATCGAACCCACAACCATATTGCAACAGGCCTTTATTACCTACCACTAGCCTACAAGAATTCCTTAGTTATTACAAAGTATTTTTCTTCATTATAATGGTATGTGTTAACATTTATAACCTTATATGATTAGTATAAATATAATATTTTTGAGTTCTGTTATCTTTTGGATTGAAATATGAGTTTTTGGTAGAAATTAGTTGAAATATGAAACTCTACTTTTCAAGTATATATATATATATTTCACTTATTCTATGAAGAAATTAATTATTAAACTTTAGGGATGGTATATTAAAACCAAAAATGTGTTATCCTAATAACTTATGTTTTGTTGAACTGATGATTTTATAAATCATCATAGATTGATGGCTTTGGGGATCTCAATTTTACACTTGTTTGTGATTGATGACCTCAATCACTCCCTATAAATATTTACATTTTCCCTATAATTACATGTCTATAATTTCCACCAATGTTATCTTATTCGAAACCCTAATTTGGTGGTGATATTCTCATTTCCCATTCCCTCTTATTAAAACTGAATTTTATTAACCCTATTTCCGATATGGGTTTTCCACAAAGGTATTTTCTATTTTCAACCTTTTATTTTCAAAAAACAATTTCAAATTGAGAGGACGCAATTTATTAAATTATGGGAGAATGTAACACCCCAAGATTCCATGGTACGTTTCCCTTTGAATAATGCAATAGCTTGCATTGTACGCAACTTCGAGACTCTAACACACTACGGCTAATCAAAGTAGCTGTTATGAATAGTAATACCCACTTTTTCAAATTTTATAAATTTTATTATTCAAATTGGATTTCATTTTTGGATTCGGAATATCAAAATTATCATAGGGTTAAATCTTGGTATTTTTCCGAGAACTTCAAATTTTTTATGAATAGTGAAAATTACTAAATTTTGATTAAAAACAACATTTTTAATCAAAATATTTTATAGTGATAAATTATACTATTATTGGTTTTAAAGTATAATTAGAATATATTTTTACCATTTAATCCAATTTTGATCATTTTACGTAATTTCACATTTAAACTAGACATAAACAAGTGTCAAACTTTTGATAATTATTATCTCTTAAAAACACGTTTTTTGTTTTAAAAATGGGGATTAATTTTTAAATTAATTTATGCCACTTCTATGTTTTTAATTTAGAAAAATGGATTCCATATTTATAATCAATATGTCCAAATTTTTTAAATAGGTAACTTTTATTTTTAGACATTTTGAATGATTACTTCGGTAAATATATTTTTTACCATGGTTAAAGGGTAAATCCTATAAATAAGGGTAACAAAATAATATTATAATAATATGAAATTACAAAAACACATGTACTAACCCTATTGGAGGAATAATTTCTGACCATGGGAATCCTTGGGTCTATTTAGGGACCCCATGGAGCCACTTGTAAGTGAAAATGACACTTTAGAATAATTAAGTTAAAATAAATACAAAGAAGACATAAGCATATATCTTTTACTCAAACAATTTTTACATAAAGATATATATGTTATCTATTCGACTATAAACATTCATTAGAAATATAAAAATATTTCCTACATGATGTTATTTTATTTATAATTTTTATACAATGAAAAATTTAACTTATTTATGACACAATGATGATGCAGTAATTTCCTTATTAATGAACGAATCAAATAAATGGAATTATAAATGTTAAAATAAATATAATTTGAGACTTTTTATAAATTAAAATAATTTTCTAGGATACTATTACCTTTTAGGGTTTATTTAGTTAACTTTATTCTAAGTAAATATTCTGTTATGATTTTAAAAAAAATCAATTTCCAAATAGTGTCAAAATTGACATAAATGAGTTTTTAAAACAAATATTATATTATTAATTTATATTCTATTCCTAAAAATCTACGGTTCCTCCAAGAGACTTATATAGTGATATTTGTATCATTAATGGACCACTTGGGGTTCTATTAAATGTATATAGTGTTATGATTAACTATATAATATAAAAATACAAAGAAACATGGTAAATGTGAAACTAATTATCTAAGAGTTAAAACTAAGAGATAAGGTTAATATAATGACCCAAACCTGTCTAAAATCTATTGGATGAAATGATTTGACACATACCCACCTTATACATTTAATAATCCACTTTTATGCCATTAGAAACCGAATATTAATTTATTATAAATTAATAATTTATGTTTTTCCTAAAGAGCCCCTCCTCCCCCTTATAAAAGGACACCACTTCTAACGAATTCCTCCCACCTTGAAATCCATTTGGATCGGACAAACCCTTCCCAAATACTCTCACAACTTCCCTCACTTAAATTTAGAGGCCTTATTTCGATCAAAAAGCCAACCTATGGATCCCTTTTGATCAGATCAAAAAGAAAATCCTGGAAAAGAGGTAATGTTTTCACCACCCTCTTTCAAGTTCCTTTCTTCTCCAACATCTTCTTTCTTTGTTATTTAAATTAAAAAATGATAAATAAAATATATACTATATACTTTGATTTTATTATAAATATTTTAGAACCATATTCATTATTCTATCCATCCCTTAAATGACATGTCACCATACGTGCGTACGTACAGCTTACCGTCTCCACGTCGTGGTGTAATTGTTATTCAATACATTATTATTTTGATGGGTATAATAATGATGTGTAATTCATGTAAATCATAAATATAACATGATAATTATTCTGTATATATGATACAACACCCAATTATATATTATTTTAATATCAAAATAATGATATTGTCACTCGTACGTACGTACGGACTATCGTCTCCACGAACACGATGAGATTCATTCCCCATCGTATCCATTTAAGAATAATTTTCATTTTATGGTTAAAAATAATGTTTAAAGACTTAATATCATTCTGGATAGGAATACAATACAACCTATCCATAACAAACATGGCTTACATAACAAAGAATATAAAGGAAAACGAATCAGTTAACACCTGAAACAATGATAATACAAACAAAGCAATGTTAAAGATCATATATGATATCATATTAATGTATATTATTCTTGTATAATTTAATAGCAATTATTTCACAATTATACAGGAGGTTAAACTACCCTCAACCAATGAAAAGTACAAGGTAAGGGGTTTTCGTCTCACTCCATATTCGCGTGAGATTCATGCCATATTTCCACTATTACCTTTTGTGTGGTGTATGTACTGCCCATAATTTTATTCTTTGTGTAATACACTTTAATATATGTGTATTTACATATTAATTGTATGATACCTCTTTAAAGGGGTGTATGTTTTGTATGTTACCAAATTGGTAAAATTTTATTTCACAATCTCTTCATTATCCGAGGTTGTTTATACGTAATTATATACTAGGACCTCTTTATCATCCACATCCATGTTTCTTAAAAATTTATTTCAAAACGTTATTACTATTTTACAAAATATGGATTAAATTCATTTATACCCTTGTTTTACTTTTTATAAGAAGTTTATAAAGGAATATTTCTGTCATTTTCCAAACAAGGTCCTTTTTAACCTTTTTGACAGAATTAAGGTAAGAATGACTTTTTTTAACTTATACGGCAGGTGCGGCTATTTCCCCCCATTATAAACTCTTCAGAGCTTCCCTTATAAGCTTATAATAATATTTTCAAAGTAAATTTTTTCTTTTATAATTATTTGACATTTAAATGATTTCAAAAAGAGATCCTTTTATGGATTTTATGTTTATTTGAAGTTGATTTATTATGATACAAAACATCCATATTATATTGAAGGTTTTGTGATATGTGAATGTGTTATTTCTAAACCATTCATGGTTTATGGAGAAATTATTGACATTTCATATGCTAGTTTTAATACGAATGTTTATGTTATGTTTAAACCTATTCATATGAGGAATGCATTGGACTTAATAAGTGATGGGTGGAGCCCACTATAGCTCCTCGATGCATCGATAGGTCTCATGAGATAAACTAGTGTCTTGGCATGAGGCCTTGACAAAATTTTATTTGTATTCTTGGCACGAGGCCTTGACAAAATTTTATTTGTAGTCTTGGCACGAGGCCTTGGCTACATGGTTATGATGGTATGTAATTATGCATTCCATCATTATGAAAGTGTTTATTAATATTGCATGTGAGTATTCGATTAGTACAATATCCATGTGAATAAGTAAATGGAATTATTTCACTTTATCTTCGACATATTATGATGAAGTTCAAGTATAAAAGGCTTTTGTTTTATTTATACATTTCCTTAAAAGTTTATGTTTATATATGAAAATTTCCGCAATATTTTTATCCTTACTAACCATCTGAACTCACCCTTTTCAATGTTTTATTTTTCCCAGGATGTGAAGAAGTATTTTATGAATGACTTGTAGGGATAGTATGATGGGATATGAAGACAATATGTTGTTGTTGTAGTTTATTTTCAATTTATGATGTAATTTAAGACTTATTAATATATATAGTGTTTCCAAGGCTACCAAACTGATCGATCTCTTGAGACATAATCTTTTGTTATCATGCCAATGATATGTAATAATGCACAGAATCTGGGTAACTGGGGTCGGGGCGTTACATACATGGATATTAAATCATTTTAAATTATTATTCATTACCTTGCACAAATAAACACCTAAGGACTATAATAGTTTATTTCCTTTGTATTCTTGTTACAAAATCACATAATCTTATGAAATATCTTAAAAATCTCACAAAAATATCACTTAATATAGTACTCCTCTTAGAAATACCCATCTGATACCATTCATAGAAACTCTAAAATCCCATGTAAATAAAGAAATAATAGATTTTATTTTTATTTAATATTATGTGAACTGAATATTAATTTTATATTAAAGTGGTTTCTATGTTTGATGTCATACTTGATACACAACAATGGGTTTCTTTGAAATCTTACGTTGTACAATAACAATATAATATTATTATTTTAAATGGTAGTCGAAACCTAGCCATTTTATTAGAGGTAATGAAAAAAATCAACTAAAATTTTATTATACATGTTTGATAAATTTTTTTACATTAATCCAATTAAATTTAGAGGCATAAAATGTGAATAAATCCAATTTTAAGCACAATTACTCTAATATTATTTAAAAGGTCGATTTACCACCTTTTGATGGAGAACCCTTTTTAAATCAAGTTTTTTTCAATTTTATATTATTTATTTGAAATAAACAAATTATTCTTTAGATTTGAGACATAAAAATATAGTTTCAATGAAATTTTGGTACTTTTCTAATAATGTTTATTTTTTAATGAATAGTGAAAAATATAGTTTTTTAATTCAAACCTACCTTATAATATAATTTATTTATATTGATAGATTATATTTTTAAGTGGTTTTAAAGTGTAATTAGATTATATTTTTACCATTTAATCCAATTATGGTAAATTTAATTAATTTCACTTGGAAATTGGATAAAACTAGTGTCAATCTTTTGATCGTTATTATTTTTTGAAAACACGCCTTTTTTTTATAGTGGGAATTAGTTTTAACATTATTTCTACAAATTTTGTGTTTTCAATTTGGAAAAATTGATTTTATATTTGGAATCAAGAGGTCAAGATTTTTTAAATATGTAAATTTTATATATAGTCGTTATGAATATTTACTTCAGTAAATATTTTATTTACCATGGTTAAAGGGTATATATGGTAAATAAGGGTAAACAAATAATACAATAATAATATAAAATTACACTAAAATGTTTCCTAATTATATTTGTTGATACACATCCGACCTTGGGCATCCTTGGGTTGATTTTGGGACCCCATGGGGCCACATGGGAGTGATAAAGACACATTATTTTAATTAACTTATATTAAAGACAAAAATGACATAAACAGATATCTTTTAGTAAATTAATTTTTACATAGGGTTATATAAGTAATATTTTCTAATATAAATATTATTTGGAAGGATAAAAAAATTTCCTACAACATGGTATTTTGTTTATAAATTTTAGATATAAATTAAATTAAATTATTTATTACACAATAATGATGCAATGTTTACCCCATTAATAAAATATTTCAGTAAATATGATTATAAAGATTAAAATAATATACAAAACCAATCCAATTATAATTGGGTGATTTTATTTCATCCACTAGTAATCTTATCTTAGACTTTAATAAGTTTTGGACATTTATAAATATAAAATCATTATGAAATAAACTAATATTTTCACACACTCCTAAAGAGCCCCTCCTCCACCTTATAAAAGCCCTCACCTCTAACCCTATCCTCACACCTCTAAAGCCACATGGAACATCCATCCTCTTAAATATTAAGCTCCTTACACCCCTCTACTCCTCCTATATGCCTTAATTTATGCAGACGGCACTTCAACAAACCTTTTGGTTCAAACTAAATGGAATTACCAGATTTAAAGGTAACGTCTTCTATTAAGTTATTTTGTATTATATTAGTTCTCCAACTCCCTAAACTCTTGTTATTACTTTCTTTAATAACAACCTAAGTATCCTCGATATAATAGAATTTTTTTTGGGGAAGGATTCTAACTACACTTACACACACCTCCATCTAATGTGTAAAGAACAAACTGTTTCTGTGGATGGAAACTAACGCCTCACAAAACGACGATTGTTCCATTATCTCATGCCCCCTCTCATGGTGGCCATTATGGTGGAACTATATTTATATATGATATATATTATGTTTATATTTTTTTATGATTCTATATTTTCCATTTATATCATACCATTATGGTTTAAATTATGGGTAAACATGATAATTTCATTTGAGGAAGTGCGGACTACCACCCCCTCAAAGTGATATGACTCATTAATGCCATATGTGGGACATATAAAATATGGAGTTAATAATATTATATATGATATTATATATGATATTATACTATAATTATAATATATATTTTTATAATTATGTTATAATTCCAATAAAACAATAAATAGAAATGAAAGTAGTGTTCATGCGTACGTATGGATTACCGTCTCCATGAATGGTGCATTTTATTTCTTATCTCTAAAGGTTATGTGCTATTATAAATACATGAATATATTTTATATATATGATATATATGATATATATGATATCTAAATCATTAATATAATTCTGTATATAATGGATATTAGACCACTTGAACAAATATTAATTATAAGAAGTTCATTTTTGACTCAAGTAACAAATATCGACAAAACGGCTGTTTTTAACTTAATTGATTACATAATGTTTATAAAATTGTAATAAGTGATATAAAAGGAATAATAAACATGAAAAAGGGTATCAAGTAAGTAGAAATTAACTTTAGTTTTTTTATTCATGAGATTAAAGAACGAACGGGTCAAATCGGACACGAGGTAAGGGACTTCATCTCAATCTCCTATCATTGAGGCATATTTTATTTTAATACATGACTTTATTTTATACGTTGTATAAAAACCATTGACATTACATTTCACTCATATGTAATCATTTTCTATGAATTTTTTTACTAATCAACAACAAAAAAGAATGTTTATTTTTAATGTATGTAGTGACAATGACCTTTTCCGCTGCCCCGAGTATTAATTGATCTATGGCTTCCTTAACAAGATGTAATTTTTTTCAAAAGAAAATTAATACCACATACTCTTTTACTTATTTTGGTATTTATAATGGTATTGATACTGGTTTCTTTATTTCAATATATTTAAATGATATATTGTGATTGCCATGTGGAAATGTTATCTTTCCTTTATGTTTTTTTTTATTTTCTATGAATATGTTATGGTTTTGGGGAATTGTTTATGTATATGGGTGATTCCATGATAAAACTAGGGAAGGTGAGCCCAATATATCTATCCAATGCATTGGGTAATGTGATGTAGGTAAATGCGAATATTTCTCCTATGATATTCAGGGAATATACTACTGATGGGTATTTTAATTGTAACTCCCTACATAGCTGTGATAACTATAATATATGTATGATATGGATTCCACATCTTACATATATGATTTATGATTTCTATGTGTTATTCATAAATCTTATGATTTCATATGGTATGTCAAATAGCATATGTTATGTACGTAATGATGAACTAATGTTTTATTTCTTTGTTTTATAACCCTTACTGAGCTTTTTTATGCTCATTCCGTGTTTGGAAATATTTTTCACAAGACTTACAGATGAATAGGGTCAAGGATTGGATCAAGGAAATGGCATGCAGTCTAAAACATGAAACCTAACATGACTCTTTTTTTCAAGATTTTTTATTAATGGGGAAAAAATAAACTGAGCAGAAATTTTTACATTGTAATACATGATATGTAATGTAATAATTGTGGCCTAATTCTCTAAAACTGTAAACCTGAAAATATCCTCAATGTGAATTATTCATTTAATTCAATATTTTGTAACGTATTAAGGCCAGGTCTTTATAGTTGGTTTCAAAGGTTAGTTTAGAAATATTTAGTGGTTAGGGTATTGTTAAATTAATATCCATAAATTAATTTAAGTTATTATTGAAATGATATAGAATTTACAGATTACCATGTCTCTTGGCCTAAGAAATTTCTGTGTTATGAATGGTTTTCCATAAAGACAACATGGCAGATATATTTGGACAACATCAAGAAGAAGAACACCATCCAAATCAGTAACTAGAGATGGTCAGAATTGGAACTGAGCACTTTTTTGTCGTGATGACACAGTTGACTCGGGATATAAATGGTGGTGGTATTCATGTATGAGATTAGCCAGATCAACCATAGAAGAAAATTTAAGTTGTGGAAGATTTCATGAGGCAACATCCCCCATCATTCAAGGGATCATCTAACCCAGTGCTAGAAGAAGGGTGGATTAAAGCACTGGATAAGATTTTCGATGTTATGGGGTGTTCAGAACATCAATTGTTTTACCTCGCTAAATACCGTTTTGAAGTTGAATCTGATCAGTGGTGGTCGATGGTGAAAAATATCAAGGATAGTGAGGAGATTAATGCTCTTGATTGGGATGAATTCAAAGGTAGGTTTAATTAGAAATATTTTACTATGGTTTTTCGTCTTGGGATGGAAAATAAATTCCTAGAATTGAGGTAGGAGGATGGCTTAGTGGCTGCTTATGTAGAAAAATTTACTCGATGGAAAAGGTGTGCTCAAAATTCCATACGAGATATTGATTGTAAAATCAACTATTTTTACTAAGGATTAAATCCAAAGTATCGAAGAGCTTTAGATTCTTGTGAGATCAAAAGTTATGAAAAGCATGTTCGATGTTGGGAGATGGTGGAAATAGTGTTGGATAATGATTAGGTGTTCTTTTTCAAAAAATAGAATAAGAGGTCAAAGTGGAAAGAGAAAGGGAAAAACTCTTCAAAAAGGTGTGTTGTTAAGAAACATAAGTTTATAGTTTGTGAAAATTGTGGTTAAGATCATGCTGGGAATGTCTTTTAAATTTTGGTAAGTGCTATATATGTGGTATAAAGGGACATAAATCTTGTAACTCCACTAAAAAAGAACAGGGTAATGGTAAGACTAAATCTGATTTATAATCAGAAAAATGTTTTAAGTATAATGAAATGGGTCATTATACAAATTAGTGTCCAATGAAGAAATCATCTAAGGTAAAGCAACCTAACTACAAGCAGAAAGGGTTGTGAAATCCTTTTCAATAATTTCAGCAGATGTTTGGGAATAAACTGAAGTAGTATTAGGTACACTATTTGTTTTTACAGATTATGACAATGTGTGATTTGATTTGGGGTCAACACATTCGTTCATTTCTGAGATGTTTTCTAGTAAAATGTGAATTCCAACTTAAGATATGAATCCTGAACATATAGTAAGATCACCTGGAGGAAATGTTGAAATAAAAAGAAATTATAAGAACCATCATGTTCTTGGGTGTAGAAATAATCTACCTGCAAACCTTATTGTATTTCATCGAGTAGAGTTTGAGGTTATTTTGGGTATGGATTGGGTTCTTATTTACCATAATAAGATTGAATGCAAAGAGAAATATGTTTATATTCAGAAAGAGTTTCAGTTTTTGTATAAGAATGAACCATTACTTTTGATAACATTTCAGGAAGCTGAGAAATTAGTAAAATATGAAAATGAATGTTACCTTTCACATATTTTTGAAAAAATGGAATTGTTCAAATTAATGATGTTCCTGTGGTAAATGAGTACATTGAAGTTTTTTCTGATGAGTTTTCTGATATTATACCTAATCGGGAAGTTGAATTTACTGTTGACTTAGTTCTTAATGCTAATCCAATTTCAAAACCCCCTTATCATATGACTCAAATTGAAATTTTACAGTTAAAGAAGAAATTGTAAGAGTTATTAGATAATGGTTTCATTCGACCTAGCACATCACCATGGGGTGATCCTATTTTATTTTTTAAAAAGATATATTGTTCAATGTGACTTTTCATTGATTATATAGATTTGAAGAACATCACAATTAAGGGCATGTATTCTTTGCCTCATATTGATGATTTGATTGATCATCTCCATTGATCATAGTATTTTTTGAAGCTTTATTTGAGGTGAGGGTACCATAAGTAGTATGTAAAGGAAGAAAACATTTCAAAGACCACATTTTGTACTAGATATGGCCATTATGAATTTGTAGTTATGACTTTTGTTTTAACCAATTCAGATGCTGTATTAATGGATCTTATGAATATAATTTTTTGTGAGTTCTTGGATAAGTTTATGGTTGTGTTCATTGATTATATTTTGGTTTATTCAAAAAGTAAAGAGGGGCATGAAAGTAATTTAATTGTTGTCTTGTAAACCTTAAAACAATAGAAATTATTTAGGAAATTCAGCAAGTCTAGGATTTGGTGGAAAAACAAATTCATTCCTTGGTCACATTTTTTTACAAAATGCCATAACTATTGATCCTCCTAAAAAAAGTCTTTGAAGAATCGCCAAGACCCACAAATATAACTGAGATCTGTAGTTATCTTGGTTTGGAAGGTTATTACAAGAGGTTTGTTGAAAGGTTTGAATAGTTATCTAGTCTAATGACTATATTAACTAAAAAGGTGTTAAATTCATTAGGTGAAATGAATGTTATGATTGTTTTGAGGAATTGAAAAGAATATTGGTGAATACATTAGTTTTGGCACTACCATCCAATAATGGTGAGTTTTTTATTTACTGTGATGCTTCGTTGAAAGGACTTGGATTTGTCCTTATGCATAATGATTTGGTAATTATTTATGATTCACATTAGTTGAATCCTCATGAGTTAAATTACCCTACACGTGATTTGGAATTAGTTGTTTTAGTGTTTTCTATAAAAATTTGGACGCATCATTTTTATGTAGTAAAATTTGAAATATATATATTCCACAAATGTTTGAGCTATAAATTCACATAGAAAGAATTGAACATGAGACAAAAGAGGTGGTTGGAATTAATCAAAGATTATGACTACACGATCCGAATCATCCTGAAAAATATAATAATGTGGAAGATTATATGAGTCAAAAATGTAATGCTTCATTAACCATTCTACGTTTGGAACGAGATCCTATGGTTTTTGATTTGATGAAATTTGGCATAAAAGTTATTCGTTCAGAAAATTTTTCAGTTTTGTTTCAGGTGTTAGTGAAATCATCTCTATCAGATAGAATAATGCTAGCGTAGAAGGAAGATAGTGAGTGGTAGAAAAAGGTAGAGTCGGTTCAGAAGAGTAATTTTCCTGAATTTAACATTGATAATGATTATATTTTGAGGTTTGGGAAAAGATTATATGGGCCTTATGATTCACAGTTGAAGAATTTGTTGTTATGTGAAGCTCATAGCTTCCCGTTTTCAGTTCATCCTGGCAGTACTAAGATGTTCATAGATCTTCAAGAGTATTAATGGTGGGATGGAATGAAAAGATATATTTTTGAATTTATAGTGAATTGTTTGACTAGTAAACAGGTCAAAGAAGAGTGGAAATTACCGAAATGGATGCTTCAGTCTTTACCAATTATAGAGTGGAAATTGGAAAATATATCCATGGTCTTTGTTGTGGGATTACAAAAGATATCTCGAGCTAATAATGAAATCTGGGTTATTGTTGATTGATTGACCAAATCTACTCATTTCTTTTCTATTTGAGATATTTTGTCTCTAGATGAACTTTCTCAGTTATATGTTAAAGAGATAGTTATTTTTCATGGTGTTCCTCTCTCCATTGTATCTGATCATGATCCCATGTTTACTTCTAACGTTTAGAAAGGCCTACATAATTTTTTGGGTAATGAATTAAATTTTTGTACAGCTTTTCATCCTCAATCAGATAGGCTGTCAGAATGAAAAATTCAGACCTTGGAGGATATTCTACATTCTTGTTCACTAGATTACCAAAGAATTTGGGACCAACATCTTTCTTTGGTAGAATTTTCTTATAATAACAGATTTCATTCCAGTATACATATGGCTCCATTTGAGGCATTATATGGGAAGCTGTGTTGAACTCCATCTTTTTTGGGATGAAGTATGATAAAGGAAGTTAATGGGACCCGAATTTGAAGAAGGAATTGGAAAAAATGTTTGTCTGATTCATAAGCACATGAGAATAGCTCAGAGTAGGCAGAATCATTATGTTGATAACCAGAGGAAGTATCTTTCTTTTGAGGTAGGTGATCATGTCTTTCTCAATCTTTCTCCATAGAAAAGTGTGATGTATTTTGGTAGGAAGGGAAAGTTGAGTATGAGGCTCATTGGACCTTATGAAATCTTAGAGAAATTTGGATCAGTTTCATATAAAGTGTCTTTACCTCCATGTTTGTCATAGGTATACAAAATTTTTCAAGTTTCAATGTTGAGAAACTATACACTAGATCCATCTCATGTTTTATGTCTAGAGGTAGTTCAGTTGGAAGAGAATCAATCTTATGAGGAACAACAATTCTAGATTCATGACTGAAGAAAGATAGTATTAATGAATAATGTAATTATCTTGGTAATGTTTTTGTGAAAAAATCATATAGTTGAAGAGGAAACATAGGAATCAGAAAATGCTATGAGGTATAAATACCCCCCTTTATTTGATAAGTGAATAAATTTGTGAGGACGCAATTTCCAAAAGGGTGAAGGATATAACATCAAAGGTAAATAAGGAAATAATACATTTTATTTTTAATTAATATTTATTGAATTAAATATTAATTTCTCCATAAAAATGATGCTATATTCAATGGCATACCCGATACGAAACCACGGGTTGCTTTGAAATCTTACATTGCACAATATTAATATAATTTTATTATTTTAAATGGTATATATCATCTAGACATTGTATTGGTGGGAATGAATAGTACTAACTATAATATGATTATACATGTTTGTTAAAGGATTTTACATTTATCGAATAAAATTTATAGGCATCAAATGTTAATGAATCCAATTTGAAGCACAAATACTCTAATATTCTTTATAACGTCGATTTACCACCTTTTGATGGAGAACCCTATTTAAATATAGTTTCATCCACTTTTATATGATCTATTAGAAAAAATATATTATTCTTTAGAATCTGTACATCAAAATATAATTTGGATAAAATTTTGGTACTTTTTTGATTAAGTTTAGTTTTTAATGAATAGTGAAAATTCTGTATTTTTAATTACAAAATGGATTTTAATATCTTTATTTATATGGATATACTATATTTTTTATTGGTTTTAAAGTTTAGTTAGATTTCATTTTTACCTTTTAATCCAATTTTGGCCGTTGGAATTAATTTTACTTTGAAATTGGACATAAACAAGTGTCAAACGTTTGGTAGTTATTATTTCTTAAAAACATGCCTATAGTTTTGACAGTGGGAATTAATTTTAAATTAATTTCTACCACTTCTGATATTTGAATTTTGATTAATGGATTCCATATTTGGAATCAGGAAATCCAAATTTTTTAAATAGGTAACATTTATTTTTAGACATTATGAATATTTATTTCAGTAAATATTTTATTTTCCATGGTTAAAAGGTAAATCTCATAAATAAGGGTAAACAGATATTAATATAATAATATTAAATTGCCCTAACATGTGTCCTAATTATATTTTTTGATACACTCTTGACCATGGGAATCCTCTTGGTCTATTTTGGGACTTCATGGGGCAACATCGGAATGATAATGACACTTTATTTTAATTAACTTAAACTAAAGACAAAAATGCCATAAACAAATATCTTATAGTAAATTATTTTTTACATAGTGTTATATAAGTTATCATTTATACTATAAATATTATTTGTAATGATAGAAATAATTCCTACAACATGGTATTTTATTTATAAATTTTAGACATCAAATAAATTAGATTATTTAGGACACAATAATGGTACAATGTTTACCTCATTAATAAAATATTTAAATTAATAAGATTATAAAGATTAAAATAATATCTGATACCTATAAAATTCTAATTGGATGATTTTATTTTGACCAGTATTCATCTAATCTTCAAAATTAATATGATTTGGTCATTTAGAAACAGAAAATCATTATGTAATAAAATAATATTTGCACACTTTCTTAAAGAGCCCCTCCCCCCTTATAAAAAGCCCTTACCTCTAACCCATTCCTCACAGCTATCAATCCACATGGAACATCCATCCTCTTTTCAATTAAGCTCCTTAAATCCCTATCCTCAACCTAGAATCCATTATTTAGGCATAACGCACTTCAAGAAACCCTTTTGGTTCAAACGAAATGGAGTAACCAGATTTAATGGTAACGTCTTCTCTTAAGTTATTTTGTATTATTTTACTTCTCCAACTCTATAATATATTTTTATTCCATTCATTAATAATAAAAAAATAGTATCCAAAATATACTAGGATGTTTTTAGGGGAATTATTAGAATAACACTTATACACACCTTCATCTAATTGGTAAAGAACATACTATTTTTGTGGACGGAAAACTAATGCCACACGAAATGATGATTATTCCATTATCTCGTACCACCTATCATGGTCTCCATTATGATGGAACTGTATTTATATATGATATATATTATGTTAATGTTTTTTTATGCTTCTCTAATTTTCATTTATATAATACCATTATTGTTTCCATTATGGGTAAACGCGATAATTTCATTTGAGGAAGTGCGGACCACCCCCCTCTCAATGTGATATGACTCATTAATGCCATATTTGGGATGTATAAAGGATGTAGTTTATTATATTATATATGATGTTGTACTTTAATTATAATATACCTATGTATCATTATGTTTTACTTCCAATAAAAGATGAAATAGAAATGAAAGTAGCGGTTATGAGTACGTACGACTTACCGTCTCCATGAACGGTGCATTTCATTTCTTATCTATAAATGTTATGTACTATTTTAATTAAATAAATATATAGTATATATATGATATATATAGTATCTAAATCATGAATATCATTCAGGATATATTGTATATTATACCACTTGAACAAATTGTAATTATAAGAAGTTCTTTTTTGACTCAAGTACCAAATATCGACAAAACAACCGTTATTAACATAAATGATTACATAATGTTTATAAAATTATAATAAGTGATATAAAAGGAATAATAAACATGAAAAAGTGTCTTAAGGAAGTAGAAATTAACATTTTTTTATTATTCTGGAGATTAAATAAAGAACGGATCAAATCTGACATGAGGTAAGGGACTTCGTCTCAATATCCTTTAATTGAGGACAATTTTTTTTAATACAAGACTGTATATTATACGTTGTATAAACACCTTTTACCTTTCATTTCATTCAAATGGAATCTTTTTCCATGGTGTGTTTCAGAAAAATACAAAAAAATGTTTCTTTTTTACGTAAGCGATGACAATGACCTTTTCTGCCACCGTGATTATTATTTGATCTATGGATTCCTTAACAAGATGTAATGTTTTTAAAAGGAAAATAAATACCATATAATATTTGACAAATTTTTGTATTGATACTGTTTTTGATAATGGTTTTCTTATGTCAATATATTTAAATGATATATTGTGATTGCAATGTGGAAATGTTATCTTTCTTTTATGTTCGTTTTATGTAATATGAATATGTTATGGTTCTTGGGCATTGTTTTGTGTATATAGGTGGTTCCATGATAAACTTAAGGTAGTTGAGCCCAAGATAGATCTCCAATGCATTGGGAAACATGATGTAGGTAAACGTGAATGTTTCTTCTAAGAGATTTAGGGAATATATTGTGATGGGTATTCCAAATGTAACTCCCAACGTAGTTATGATAGCTACAATGTAAGTATGATATGGATTCCACAAGTAACATTTCTGATTTATTATTTCAATGTGTTATTCATAAATATTATGATATCATGATGTATGTTAAAGTGCGTATGTCATGTATGTAATGATGAACTAATGTTCTCTTTCTTTATTTTATAACCCTTACTGAGATTTTTATGCTCATCCCATGTTTTGAAAAAAAATTCATATGACTTAATGATGAATAGGGTCAAGGATGGGATCATGGAAAATTCATGCTGTCTAAAACATGGAACTAGACATGACTCTCCCTTTTGCAAGAGTTTTTATTTTTGTGAAAAAATGGAAGCTGAGTAGAAGTGTCTACTTTGTAATACCTGAGATTTAATATAATATTTATGGCCTAATTCCCTTAAACTCTAAACTTGAAAAGATCCTCAATGTAAATTATTAATTTAATTCAAGATTATATAATGTTATATGGTCGAGTCCTTATAGAAACCTAGGGAAGGAAGCATAAAAAGGGGTGATCTTAGATTCATAGTGAGCGTAAACATATGATATATAAATCTATGATCATATGAAAGCATTAGATAAGAATATGTTAGTGTGATAATTATAATAACATATACAATTTTCACCCAAACTTTCATATATCATATTAATAATTACTATTAGTTTTTATGACATTAATCATAATGGATTCATAGATAATGATCTATGAGAGAATAAACTTGGCATAAGACATAGAATCTATTGAATACACATAATCATAGAAAATAATTTTTATTTTAGTCTAGGATCACTATGGAGAATTTCATTGTGGAAATATTACTTCACTTAACTAGGTTCATTACCAAATCCATCTATGTCTTACTGAACCGGTTTCAGTCCCCATTTCAGCCCTACCTTACAGAACCAGGTTCACTCCCTATTTTCGCTCTATCTTTCTGAATCGGGTTCACTCCCCATTCAACCCATATCTTACTGAACCAGGATCTCTCCACATTCCATACCTCTCGTACTAGATGAGATTAACTACTAGTTTTAGTCCTATCTATATCATGAGATGTTAATCATTAACTAATGAATTAGAGATAGATATAGGTCTCACCCATCTTTGGTTATAACATAACCCCCAACCGTAGTTATAACATAACCACGACCCTTGATTATAATGTAACTACAATCCTTGGATATAAAACAACAACCTCCACATTATTAAAAACATGAATATTTATGGAAAAAACTATAAAGCATTATTCATTTCATTACCCATAAAAAAAGTGGTTTCATAAACATTTCTTCATATCATAACATGTAAAAAATGAAGTTCCTTTATAATAATATCATATGTCATGGAAAATTGAATGGTTTTCATAGGATTCATATCTTGGTATAACCCATTGAAGAGAAAAAGGTTTCATAAAAAAATTTATCATAATCATAAAAAATTAAGAGATAAAATAATAATGTTATCATTGGATCATATCCTCAGCAAGGAATTGGTTACATCCAAGAAAGATATCTTATATTAAAAATTATTTTTATGGATCATTAAAAATATTTCTTGAGTAAAATATACTCTCCACTTTGAAAAAAACATTTTTAATTGTAAAAAAAATTAAAAAAATCCATAAAAATAACATTTAAATCATACAATCAATTATTTAAGAATCATTCAAATAATCTCTTGAGTAAAATATCCTTTACAATTTGTAAATATTTTTTTAAAAACTTGATAAAATTTTCAATATAATTTTATTTTGCAATCATATATATATATATATAATCTAAAAATTTCTTATAAATTTGGTAAAAAAATTTATTTAAAAATTATTGATAAAATATACAAGGGAATATTCAAATAACTGAGTCGTCCTAAAAGTGGGAAATACTATGCATGTCAAACATGTTAAAAAGAAATCATCTTTTCACACTTTTTTTAAAGGAAAAATTGGGAATGTTTAAAAACCATAAAGATTATTCCTTTAAAAAATATAAAAATGTAAAACATGGGTAATATTTTTTTTATTAATTATAATATTATAAAAAAATATATTTCATATCATTTTTATAAAACAGGGTTTTGGATTAAAACAAATTTCCATCCAAGGAGATAAATAAGGTTATGTTTTCTTAAAAACATTTTCTTAATAATTATATGTACCAATGATTGAAAAAATTGTTCCATTACATTAATATATAATGAATAAATATAGTATAATAAAATTCAAGATAAATCTTCAAACTTCTAACATTAGATTTTATAATTGAGAACATAATCCTAAATAATCCTAAAAAACAATGATATTGTAATATTAAATCAGTACTAATTTGGTAAATTTGAGTCATAAGACCCATGAAGGAAAAACATAAAAAGAAACAAAAAAATATCATTAATTTGAATAATTTAATGATATTATATTTCAAATGGTATTTATAAAAACCTCATGAAATAATATATTTTTACAACATAACATACATCTCCAACAAATAAAATTGAGACATAAATACCTTCGGGTTCTGGTAAACATTGAACCATAATACCCTTGAAAGAGATATATAAAAATGGATATTTAAATAACAATAATTTGGTATAAAATAAATGTAATATAAATTCATTTGGATAATTTTCCCAACCTAAAATAATAATTTGTCGAATATGGCTTGTGTCTTATAGAAAATAATAGTGATACAGAAATTCCCTTACCTTCAGTCTTGACATCCATTATACTCATAATACCTCCTGTAGAAACTGTATACATTTATTACAATTAAATTATAGACAAATATTCATATATATCAAAAAATATATTATTTATGTATTCATTTTTATTATTCAATTACTAATATTTGCTTGTTAAAATCATGTTTTGGGTAAAACCTGCTTAGCTTTTCAGGTATAATTTCTCTTGTTAAATATTAGTCCTATTATATTGATAATAATTTAATAATATAAAAAATATAATGTAAAAATAATATATAATAAGTATAAATTTATTTATATTACTCCATTAAATTTAGTAATAGGAAATAAATTACATTGTTCATGCAGAAGGGAGGTCATACATACGCATTAATGATATTTCAATTTTTTTAACAGACTAAAAGATTGAAAAGTAAGTGACATATACTGTATTAAATGAATACTTATAAATTCTTATATATCACATATATTCATTAAAACTATCCTTAATACCTTCCATGTAATTCATGAACCAATCCCATCACTAAACGAGGTGGTAGTTCGGCGTACACACAATCTACATTATCGTATTCTGACCAAATAGAATGTACAAAGTTAATTATGATATAATAATTCCATATTCATAATAACATAATAAATATAATAAATATCATATATAAACAACAAATAAATAATTATGTCATGTCTAAATTGGTGGTAATGAAGAATTGAATGACATCAATTCGTGAGGTTGTAGTTCACCATACACATTGATGATGATTTCATATCCTAGTTGATAAAAGTGGTTGTGGGTGTCTGACATTCCATTAATAGAAAAACATCTCATAATATTTATGATACTTGAGTTATTATATAATCATTTTATACTAATAATTTATTAATTAGGAGAAATAAATAATATAAATATGCTCATTGAATATCATTACATCTTCTTTGGGTATTCTCTTTTAGTTTCTAACAAAGCCATCATAGGTCATATTTTCACCCCAAATAAGTCTTATAGGATGAGGGGAGTTGTTTTATAAAGTTATTTTGTTAGGTATTTACTAACCCAAATATGATATAACTTGTGAAGAATAGTGTATAGGGGGTGTCCTTTAATAAATAGGCAAGAGGTCACACTTGGCATTTTTTAAAAGAAATAAGTTCTCGTAAAATTTCATATGTAAAAAGTGTCTAAATAATATATTATTGGGAGTTATATAATTCCAAGATGATATATACAAATACATTCTTTTTATATAGGTCTACCGTTCATTTTTACCCTTATCTTTTTAGTTTAACCCCCACTAAACTCATTCTTACCTTAACCGTGATATTTAATTTTTACTAAATTCACTAATCATTTTTGTTAGAAATTTATTTTCAATTATTAAACCATATAAACTATTATAATTATAAATATGGAATCTTATTTTCCAAATTCCATTCAAATAAGTGGAAAATAAATTAAAATTAATCACGTGGACATGATGAGAAATTTTATTTTTAAAGAGATAAAAAACAAAAGATTAAACTGTTTATATATCGTAATTCAATATGAAATTGATTAAAATGTCCTAAATTTGAATAAATGTAGTAAAATTGGGCATATTTTACATTAGAAAAACGTAAATATAATTCAACAATGTAAATAATATAAATGCAAGGGTATTTTTCAGTTAAAAATTATTATTTTCGTTAATCATAAAAAAATGATACATTCAAAAAAAACCCAAAAATTCAACCTAATATAATAAAAACATAAATATTTTCAAAATAAATTTATATTTATAAAATTAATTTTCTAATGTTTTTATAAATTATTTTTATTTAAATTTATAAAATGAAACAAAACTATTTTTTATAAAAAAATACATTTTATAAATGAGAAATTAAATTTATTATTATTTACATTCATTAAAAATAAGTTGAATATAAATAATTTAATTTAATTTATATTATATTATTTTAATTATAACAATTAACAAATAGTGAGTTGTAAAATTTATTGAAAAAAACACACTTGTGCGCATAAAAATTGTTCTTTTGAGAAGGAATTATTTTTGTTTTCAAAAGAGTTTTATTTACATTCATAATAAATTGGTCACTAAAGAATTAATTTTATATAAATGTGTAAAACATATTCTGATAAATTATTCATTCTTATTCATAACCATCACTATAACGGCTATGTGACAACTATCATAAAAAAGTATAATATGCCATGTTTCTTGTGAACTCAATGTTTCATGTAATGCAGGATAAGACCAGTGATGCATGTAATGTAATCCAAACTAATTTTTTAAGGTAAATAAGTATAAACATTGTTTTTAATGTAATAAAAAAATTTATAAAGATTAAATTATTTTGAAAAAAATTCTTCACAAAATCTCTGGGTGTTAGAAACTCAATTTTACAATGAACCAAAGACATCATGTTTGAGTATATACATTTGACCCATATCTCATGTATTTAATGAAATACATAATTTATGAATGAATATATTTAAGAGAAAAATACTTTTCATCGAAAAAAAATTATTCCTCTATTGAACATAAGACTTTTCTGAGTGTATGTATATGATCTCTTAAATTAAATACATATATAAATAGATAATTACAACTTTACCGTAGGAAAATATATGAGTTTTCTAGAATTCATGTTTTTTAATGGAATAAAACCCAAGTATTCTATAATAATCCATAATTCACAAAAAATCCCATCTAAAATGTGTTTTAAAATGATTTATTATAGTTTCTAAAAATTATGACCACATTTCATAACTATTTATCATTTTGATATAATTTATCTGAAAAGCTATTGAGAATCTCAATGTTGAGGATATAATTGAATAAGATCCATATATTAGATCTATAAATATAATTTTATAATTTTTTTATTCTCTTAATTGAAAATAATCACTATAAATAATTAATATGATGATTGAATATGTTGTTTTCTAATATGGTTGTTCGAGATGAAAAGTTTTTGAGTTGGGTGTTATGAATATGTACTTCAAGTGGGAGGTTTAAAGATGATGAGTTCAAAGATCAAATGGTAGTAAATAAGAAGCTAGATTCTTCAAGAATTTATCAATTTCATTTTCAATAATGAGAAATTTTACTATTATCTATGCTGGAGATTTTTCTTGGTCATTTTTGTTGAGCCTCCAAATAAAAAATAGGGAAAATTGGAATTTTTCTTCAGAAATGTAGTTATGAAAAGTTGGCAATATTTAGGATATCATGGGGCATATTTAATGGACCTACTAAATGAGAAAATAGTGTAAATACTATTATATAATTCTATTGAATTGATTTAAGAATTATAAGAAGGGAATATTTTACCGGATTTAGATTAGTTCTACTAAATTTTAGTAGATCTAATATTGAGGTTTATTTATGAAAGATATAGAGGGATCTACCTATATATTATTTTTTGAGATTTAAGAATAATATATGTTAACAAATATAATGGATCTAACTCTTAATCTCCATTATCATTACATCGGTATGGTAAAGTACTAGAATTCACTGAAATTTACTTAGATTAAGAAGAAGTTATACATCAAATATGTATGATGTGAGAAGTGGTCCGTGTATATTTCTAATGCCCCATCAAGGGAAATCTATATTTTTTACAGATATATACAATTTATCATGATGTTGTTTTTTTCTTTGTGTTTTGCATTCATTTATTAAGGTAGAGTAAATCTGTCTAGTCTCTTACAATTCTTGATTGGCAGAATGTGTCTTTATTTCTAAAATATTAGTGTGTAATTGTTTTCACATGTTGTGATAAATATATGGTTGATGTGACAAAACAACCTTGAATATCACTCTGTTAGACTACAATGGGATTAACCACCTAAAAATAATCATGTTCAATATATATTTGATTTCTGTATACACAAGTGAGATAGAGACTCTTTACATGAGTGACTAAAACCTTAACATGATGTTGGGGTTTATTTTATTAATGATAATTTGAAAAAACTAGTCCTCAAATATTCACCCCCTCCACCTTATCAGTGTTGGAATCCATCCCCAAGGAACTGAAAAACATAAAAGACACTGGCACTAAATTTTTATAGTAGGGAAAACATAACTTCTAGTCATAGTTGTTAGATCATAAGTATGATGGAAAATGTGAGTAAGGGATAAAATTATAATAAAATCATAAAACAAGAACATAATACAAATGATAGGATTTTGAAAAATATAATATATTCATTTAACAATAATAAATTACAACATTAATTAGAACAAAATAATGTGAATTATATATATAACATGATGTATAGTAGGTGTTTGGCATAAAATGAAAACATAACATGATTATATGAACTTCAAAAAACATATAAAAAGTACAACATAGAAGAAAATCAATTTATTTCACCACATTATGTTTTTAAAAAATCAATTTATTTCCACCCATTATGTTGAAAAAAAATCCTAGTTTTCTCATACTTTAATAATTGAATAAATCCAAGTATTCCCACCATTTTAATTGAGAACAAGTCCAAGTGTATCCATAATATCTATTAGGAAGAAATTCATGTATGTCCAGACATCATAATATAATACATTGTAAAAAAATAACAAAATATTGGTGTGTGATATAACACACCACCAATAATCATATATATATATATATCTGATTTCCATAAAAAATCAAATCATTCACCTTGTTAACGGAATCTGTGTGAAGATTATCGGTTTAAAAACATTTCAAAATGCTAAATATAAAATGAAATTTCACAAAAAAATTACCAATTAAACTCAATAAAATATATTCACTCAAAATTACTATTTAAAATGATCACATATATGGATATTTATTAACAACAACTCCATTACATACAAATATTTTTAAAAAAACTCATGGAAATAGTTAATCATAGAAAAGATTTCATAATATATTCATAAAAATGATTTCTTTTTTTGTCACATTTCAAAACTAATGTTTATGAAGATGAATAGAAACATCATAAAAATTTCTTTAGAATAAATTCAATTATTTTTTAGTTGAAAATAAATTAAAAAAAATCATGAATTTAAAGAAGAAGGAAATAATATATGATCATAAAAAATTAAATCATTATAAATATTTTTAAAACTAGTTTATTGAAATACTATATTGTTAAAAGGAAAATTAATCCATTTTTAAATAAATAATGTATATTATAAAGGTATTATGATTTTAAGATTTTTTTTATTTTCCATTAGGTATTGTATAACATTGGAGGGATGTAAACACATGGATATGGATGGAAAAAACATTCACAGATATGTAAATTTTTCATAAAAATTTTAAATTTTCATGAAATAATTTATTCATCAAGGAAATAGACATGGATTTCAAACATGATATATCCATAAAATAAGTTTATATTATAATATAACATCATATTGTTATATAATATATCAATTTTGAATTATTATAGTCAAATAGGAGTGATTATGACCTTAGGAAAATATTTGTGTCACGAAAATCCATTACCTTTATTCCCACATAGTTGAATGTCTCAATACTCTTATAAAACAAAAATATGTATATTAATATTATTTTTTATAACATTAGTCTTATAAATTAACTTTTACATACTTCATTTATGATCATTTATTATGAAAATATTAGTCTCCAATCAAATATTTTTCAAATACGGTTTTATTAACATTAATTTTTGCATGCATGATTTGTGATTTTCATTTTAGTATCTATTTTTTGACATTATGTTTCTCATTCATTTCACATATAATTTAATATAATAAATAAATTTTTTTATAAATATCTTGTCTAATTTGATAGTTATTTTATTAATGTTTCATGAAAATGGAATCAGTGTTATCTGAAGAATGTAATTGTAATGATTAAGAATGATATTTTAATAATTAGGTAAACATATAATATATACTTTCCAAAACCCTATAGAGGTAATTATTTTATTATTAAATTATCCTGATATTATTATTTATGTTTTCATAGTTATCAATGATGGGGTTTTATAATATTGTTGAAGTAGGTTGTTTGTCTGACCCAAACATGAAAATACTACACTTAGCGGATGATTATGATTATAAATGGGGTTTATTTTAGAAAAATATAATTATTATTGATTATAAATGAAATTTCATATATATTTTTAAAGCGAGTAATCATATTTCATGATTATTTAATAAATAAGAAGGAGATTGTGTGATATGTTGTTTCGTGGAGGTTTTAGTCCACATAGTGTAGGATTAAGGTTTTAATTTTGCAATGAATAAGGGGAAATGACATTGGATTATAATTTATCACTTCATAATAATTTTTATTTTTCATAAGTTACATTTTTTTATTCAATTTCGTCATTTTAACACCAAATTAATAGTAATGGTGAAAATAAAATGACATTGTTCCTAGATATTTTAGTCTATAAAAATACACAACTGACATTGTTTTTTCTACCTGGGTGGAAAATAATTAATATAGTTTTTTTACATTAAGAAACAAATAATTTTATATAATAATGATATTTATGTCATTATAATATTTTTATAGTATAGTATTGGGAGATAATTATTAAGAAGAAAATGTACTACGTAAGTAACAATTATGTCAATACTTTTAAATCAATCTTAATGAACACCTTATAATTGAAGGATATTGGAAACCCTGTAGTGACCAAATGATTTAATATTTGTATTGGAATTATATGAGAGGAAAACTGGAAAGGGGTTTTATAACACTTTATTACTTAAACAACAAATAATTATATTATTTATCAAAATGGTTTAACATTCATATATTTTAAGGATTTATCTTTTGAGAGTTTTATAGAGTTACATAAAACACATACATATAAAACATATAAAATAAAATTTTCACACATCCACATAGTATAAATTTATTTCTATAAAAGAATTCATTATAAAGACACACATTCTTTGTTCAAGGTCAATGTTATTTATTTAGATATAGGATTCATATTAGTTTGTGATCATCCTAAAGAATAGTTAAAAACATTCATAAATTTTGGATGAGAAAAAAACACATGAAGGGATGAAAAATAATTGAAAGTATTTAGTTAGATTGAATGTTCATGAAACCCCATAATTATGTTTTCTTTTGTTATAAACATTTATCCCAAATAACCATTTAATTATATATGAAATTAACTTCTTTTAGAAATAATTTAATAAAAATCACATATAAAATCATGAGGCAAAAATTAAAATAATGAGGGTTTCATGTAAAACAAAGGAACTTATGAATAAAATATTGAAATGTGTAATTTCATTCTTAAAAATCCATGAACAATCCATTAAAAAATGGACTAGATTACAACATGAAATCATTATTATTCCATTAAAAAGTTATATAAAATTAAAAAAATAGGTTCCATGTTATACCGTATTATTATCACTCTTATAACCACTCTTACAATAACTCTTAGAAATGGAATAACCTACCTGGTTATTTCCAACATAGTTACCTAGAAAACAAAATAATTACCCAAATCACTCTAGAGATATATCAGGATCACCAATCATAATAAAAAGTGTCAAAGTACCATACCATACATTGAAAACAAATAATAAAAAAAATTCATCTGAAAATCTTATAAATTATTATTTTTAACACATATGGATAATCACTTTCAGGATTCACATAAAAATGAATAATTTTTTTCTTTTGAAACATTTTTATAAAAAATCTCATATAAATGAAAAATATTATTATTTTAAAATACATCTAATAATTATAAATAATTCTTCTAAAATAATTATGATCATGGAATCCAGAAATTGTTTTCAAGTTGTATACATTTTAAAAAGGGTTCATTTAAGACATTGGTAAAAATGTCTAAAATGAACAGTTTATAAAATATTTAAGATTCTTATTTGAAAAATCATTCATAATGTAATTAAAACATCATTTAAAATGAATTTGAAAATATATTTAATTATATTAATAACATAACAACAATATTTTAAATAACATGGGTGTGGATGAAAAAGATAAGAAAAAACAATAAAAAATTTAAAATACAGTTTTTATGAAAAAACTGTTACATCAAGTTTGACTATACAAAAATTCACATTAACTCAATTATAATAATATTATATTAAATATATACTTTTTTAAGACACATTATTAGGTGTAGTATGTTAATATCATCCCATTAAATTATTTAATTACCATTTCATATATAGTTATTAAATTACTTATATTTTTATTATATGTTATAATGATACTCTGTTCAAAATACAAAAAACAAAATTTCTAAGTTGACTAAGGTCAATGGTTTTGTTGTTCAATTATATACATAATATTAATCATAAAATAATTAACAAGATTATATATTAAATATAATATTATATTAATCCTTGAAAGGAGATCAAGAAAAAAATGAATCATATTTCTTCATGGATGTGGTTTTCAACATTTACACACAATCAATATTGTCATTTTTTAACAGTTGTAAGGGTATGAAGGTAAGTAATATATTATTTTTTAAAAATATAATTATTTTATGAATATCATATATATCTATAGAAACTAACAAAATATAAATATTTATGATATTGTGATGAAAAATTAAACACATCAATTCATGGGTAAGGTAGTCCACACGTAAGCATGAATGATTTTTTCACTCTTTATATGATGGAAAAGTATATGAATAATCATTTTATTATAACAAATATAAAACTAGTATGACAAGATCAGTGTTTAATTTATTATAATGGAACTAGATACAAGGAATTGCATCATAATGGAATTCATGGTTTAGTAGTATTGGATGACGAGATATATACTTGAATTTTATATTACAATTGAAAACATAAAGTAAAACATAATAATTTATTTGATTAAACCATTATTACTGTCACGACCCGTCATCGGGACCCATGCCGTGACAACCCCAAACCCACCTTCCAAAGGCCAGGGGCTGGAAACTAGCACCAAAACACGTAAATCCCTAAAACCATGAAGGAATTTACTTTATAAACAATAAACTCACACAATCAGAGTATAATCTGGAAGCGAGAAACTAAGTAAAATAGTATACAAAAAGGAGTGCTGAATGTAAAGGGGTCCGAAAATACAAGCCCAAGTGTAAAGTTCAAGGAAGACTGAAAACAAGAACAACTAAAGAGGGAAAAATAGCTGGAAGGTGACAAGAAGCTCCAGAATCCTCCACCAAAGATCCTACCTGAAGGGTAGGTACAGATAGCCTCCTCCGCACTCCACATCCATCAATCCCCTCCGGGATCCGACTCATCATGAGGTCCACCTTCGGGTACCATCCAGTCCTCATACACAATGCCTCGGTCAGCGCTGTCAGTCTTCTGCATCCAACACAACGTGGTACGAGCAAAGCCCATGCAGGGGTGAATATAAAGATACTCAGTAGGGACCCCAAGACCCTCTAGGTCTCAGAAATCCACAAGGATAACCCAAAAGGTATGAGAACTACTGAAACCCTCACATAGGTATATTCCCATACATATTCCTAAGTTTATCAAATGACCCATCATTATCATTTGGAAACACAAGAGTTACTGACTCATCTCAAACAGGTGTACAAAGTTTTTAGAGAGGTTCAGATGATCAGAAATAGCCATTGAATCATCAATGTTGTCAGACCAACACATGATCCTGGACTAGTTATTCTGTCAGACCAACACATGATCCAGGAACTGTCATTACAGTTATTGGACCTACACATGATCTAAGTCTAGCTATTCTGTTAGACTAACACATGATCCTAGAATAAAAGATTGTACTGTCAGACCAACACATGATCCAGGAACAGTCAACAGTGCACAACTAGCCACAGGGCATCCACAATGCACGCTTGATTCCGAGAGGGTCCACTCCTCAAACAAAGTGTCGACCCATCAATTGCCTCATAGTCTCAATTTGATGTATTCTAAAGGTCCTCCACGTTATAGGGGGGTTATCCAAGCCAAACGTATCCAAGATACTGAGTTCAAGATGACCAAGCATTTTACCATAAAGTACATTGTGTGTTGGTATAAGGTACACGTCATGTAGTCATACCTCAGGTACTGCCTTTGTGCAATGGCCCATGTCGAAAGGATGATTATATAGAAAAAAAAGTACACGACATGTGGTATTATTTCACTCCCTATCCATGCAACTATTTTTGACTCTGTGTACGCTGTCTATGTGCCTGTACATGGCCTCAACCCGTGTTTTCCAAACCATGTAACTAGTACACGGGGTAGCCTATGCCACTAGACATGCCTTGAAGTGTGGTAGAGTATATGCCTGTGTACTCCAACATGTGTCCATGTATCCCCAGGATACACACCAGGTCTCTTGATGTCGCTTCTGTCATTCCGTGTAGAGAATACACGCCATGCCTCTTGGCTTTGTAGTGCTGCCTGTGTCCGTGTATTTCCCAAAATGCACGTTGAGTCTCGTGATTCCGCCTTTGCATTGCTATGTAGAAGGTTCACGTTGTGTTACCATGGTCACACAACGTGTGTTACTTGTCTGACAACCGAAAATGAAGCCGCAGTACACATGTACTACATATAGTGTGCTTCTGGAGTACACGTTGTGTATTCTGGAATTTTCCAGAAATTAAACCTCTGGCCAGCACGCCTCCCGTGAAGTCCATTTTTCGTTCTGATGGATCGTTCATCATGAAACATCAGACACTAGGTTTCCCCGATGTCCCGTAATCATCTCCGTTGTTTTCGGGCCTTTGATCGACTCCAAAAACACGAATTGATTCATCCACTTGAAGAACGGTCGAGGGATGGTCCTTCCCATTCTTGTTCGATCTGTCACCCGCTATCATCATCGCACCTCTGCAAGGTTTTCGTGAGGTTGAAACATTAATTTGGGATCATTGCGTCGCTCAATGGACTCATAACGATCCGGTGTTCGTCACCCATGAAGGAAGGGAAGAACACACCAATATTCACAAGAACAACGGAATGAATCGGGCTGAGTTAGTTTGTCTTGGTCCTTCCACATTATTTTGATAGCAATCAGATCATGAGGAAATAATCTAATCATGGAAGGAATAATTAATGATGCTCAAAACCAAAATACACACCCTACCTCGTTTGTTGAAGAACATTGACGAAGTCATGGGAAGGTGGCGTTCCTCATGGTCAACCCTTTCTTCATTGGGATGGTTGAAGATCGAGGAAGATGTCTGTCGTTCTTCGATGGATGATGAAGAGGAGTTCTTTGTATGCTTTATTGAAAGGATAAATTTCTCCAAGTGTCCTTCCATGTTCTTCCTCCTCTCCCAAAGTACCACCAAGAGAATCGCCAACCAAAAATAATTGGTTAAGATAACCCATTATTTAATTTGTTGTCCAAAGAATTCAAAATAATTAAAATAGGTTTTAATTAATCAATTAAATGATCTAAATTAATTAATAGAGGGGGTTTTCACTTTAATGAGGGTGAGTTCAAGAGCCTTCCCCCACTTATGGGGAGTTCAACGAGGTTTAAAGCTTCTGTGGGCCCCAACTAATAATATCCTCCCAAGGGAGGTTATGTGAGGGAGGGCCCCACCACCATAACCTCTCATGGGAGGTCATGATGTTGTGGACCCCACCACTAACCTCCTCTTGGAGCGTTAACCACCAAAAATAAAAATAAAGAAAACACTTTATTTTATTCAATTTAAATTTAAAACCCCAAAAACTAAATTCCATTCTCGATTGAACGCAATTGCGGTGAGGGTCTCACTAAGCAATAACTGATGTTGCGAGTTCAATGGTGGCCTCGGATTTTAGCTTTGAGAACCGGTTCAAAAGTTATAAAATCCTGCTCGTATGTTTACTGAACGTACCCAAACAAACTTCAAAAATTGATTTTGGGCACAGCGGGCCTCTGAATCAAGCACCGTCAAAAATAGTGGACTCGTAAAATTCCCGTGTATTTAAGAAAAAAAATTCCCCACCTCCGGGCTTTACGTCCCCATAAGCTATAACTCGAACTAAGGGAACAAATGGGGGTACTGAGCACTCATCTGAGACTCCCAATCCCATGTGCTCCCCTGGAGGTTTCTATTCTTCCAGTGAATGTGCACCAAAGGTATCGACCACCCACATAGGACATGCTCCTGTCGATCCTCAATCTTCACTAGAACCTCCATAAAAGTCGCCCCATCATCAATGTCCATCTCTCTATGGTCAATGATGTGGGAATGGTCGTGCACTTATCTCCTCAGCTGAGATATGTGGAAGACGTCGTGCACCCAGTGCAATTGAGGTGGAAGAGGTATTCAGTATGCCACCTCACCTACACTGCTAGGGACCTGGAAAGGTCTGATGAACCTCAGAGATAACTAGAAGCCTCGTCCAAATATCCGTAGACCATGTCGAGGTGAGACCCATAGAAATATGGGGTCACCATCCTCAAACTCCAAAGGTATCAGTCTCCTATCTGCATATAACTTATGCCTGCACTATGCAGTCTTCATCTACTCCTAGATGATATACACCTTCTCAGTGGTAGCCCGTACCATCTCTGATTGGTAGGATGTGGGCCGACTTGGTGAGTCGGTCAACGATCACCCATATCGAATCTTGATGCCTGGATTTACATGGAAGGCCTGTTACAAAATCCATGGATATCCCATCCACTTCCACTCTGGGACCTTTAAGAGTTGAACCAAGCCTGATGGTACCTGGTGCACGGCCTTCACTTGCTAACAAATGAGGCACCATGAGACAAACTCCGCTACCGCCTTCTACATACCCGGCCACCAGTGTTGTCGTCTGAGGTCCTGATACATCTTCGCCACTCCCAGATATACCGCTAGAGGGGACATGTGGAACTCACTCAACACCTCCTCTTGATGTTTAACTGGTACCACGGTACGTACTCTGTAGATAATAACATGCTCCCCACCTTCACAAAATCCATCAGGTGCCTGCCCCGGGGATATCTGAGCACGTCGCGTCTCACAGTCAGTGACCCCATGTTGTGCCTCCCTGAATCGCTGAAGAGGTGAGGCAGTGACTGTAAGATACTGTAGATAGGCTGCTCTATCCCTATCCATAAGGAATATCTACAAGGCAACCAGCTGCTCTGTCGCCTCTCCTAGCAGTCGAATACCAGTCCTCCTGCTGAGTGAATCTACAACTATGTTCCCCTTCCCAGTAGTATAGACTATATCAAAGTCATAGTCCTGGAGGAACTCATTCCATCATCATTGTCTCAGGTTCAGGTCCTTCTCAGAGAAGTTATACCTGAGACGCTTGTGATCAGATTACACGGTAAAATGTTTTCCCATCAGATAGTGAAACTACATCTTCAAGGTGAAGACCACTGCTCCTAACTCCATTTCATGGGTACCGTAGTTCTGCTCATGTTGTATCAGCTGCCGAGAACCATATGCAATCATAGATCTCTCCTGCATCAAGACAAACCCGATTCCGGTCCCTGATGCATCGCAGCAGACTACGTACCCAACTCCTTCCTCTGGAAGCCTCAAGATGGGGGCACCAGGCAGCCTCTTCCTCTGCTCCAGGAAGCTCTGCTGGCATCTCTCCGACCACATGAAGTGTTTCCCATTCTTCGTGGAGGCTGATAGTGGTGCTACGACTCTGGAGAAGTCCGGTATAAACCTCCAGTAGTATCCAGCCAATCCTAGGAAACCTCATACCTCCTTCACATTCCTGGGTGGCTCCTAAGCAAGTACCGCCTCAATCTTCACTGGATCCACTGCAACTCCAGCCTTCGAGATGACGTGTCCCAAGAATTTAACCTCTCGAATCTAAAACTGGAACTTCAAGAGCATATCATAAATCTAGTACTCTCAGAGTGTGTCTTGTACTACATGCAAAAGGTAGGAATGCTCCTCCTCAGTTGTTAAGTAGATCAATATTTTGTAGATGAATACTACGACAAAGAGATCGAGGTAAGGTTGTAAGATTCTGTTCATGAGACTCATGAACACTGATGGAGCATTGGTTACACCGAAGGGCATAACCAAGAACTCGTAGTGGTTGTACCGACACCTGAATGTCATCTTCTAGACATCCTCATATCGAACTCCAAGCTGGTGATAGCCTGATCTGATGTCTATCTTTGAGAAAAATAGTGCACCCTTGAGCTGATCAAAGAGGTCATCAATCAACAAGAGTAGGTACCTGTTCTTCATGGTCACATGGTTCTAGGTGACGGTAGTCGATACAGAACCTCAAGCTCTAATCCTCCTTCTTGGAGAATAGAATCGGGGCTTCCTAGGGAGAAACACTAGGTTGGATGAATCCCTTCCCCAACTTGTCCTCCACATGTATATGCAATTCACGAAGCTCAGCGGGAGCCAACCGATATACTGGTGTTGATATCGGTGTTGTCCCAGGGTACATGTCAATGTTGAAGTCTACCTCTCTGTGAGGAGGTAGTCTTGGAACATCATCCGGGAAAACATCCTCGTACTGATCCACCACTACAGGATAAGTTAGACTCTCCACATCACCTGCTCTGAGGGTAAGGCAAGAATACTAGTGAGTGATCTATTGAACCCTCCTCCGACTAAGTCTGTCATATGCTGCAATGCCTCCCTTATCACCGGTGAAGGTGAACATGGTTCCATCCGTGCGGACACAGCGCACATTTTTCCTAATATAGTCAATCTGGGAATGGACTTTAGTTAAACAGCCCATACCCAAGATGACGTCTTAGGGCATCAACACCACTACAAGGAGATCCCAGCTGAATCTCTCACCTCCTAGAGTAAGCTCACACTGTTGGAACCAGTGCATAATCATCGAGTCTGCACTAGTAGGAGTCTCTAGCCATGAGGATCGAGCCAACGGCTCCGTTAGAATCTTTGAGCTCCAAATTAGGGCAGTGGATATGTAAGAGTGATTGGATCCTGTGTCTATAAGAACTGAATCTAAGGAAGAGTAGACACAGATCATACCTCAAATCATCTCATAAGTGCCATGGTCATATGCCCTAGCTGCCTGAAGCTGATCTCTCCCCAGTCCACCTGCTCCCGGCTATCATGGTGGACCTCCTGGTGGTGGTGGCGGTAACACCTCGAATCGTCGCACACCGCCTACTGCTTGACCAGCTCCTCTTCCATGTCCACCTACTCCCTACGGACCGCCTCGATCAATCCTTTGCCTCTTCCTGGGAGGTCCCTCAACTATCTTCTGATCATAAAAATGGCAGGTCGGATAGTCACGAGCCATGTGACCCTGCCTGCCGCAAGAGCAGCATTACCCACTTCTAGAATGACTAGCTCTATCTAGTGTTCCCCACACAACTAAATATGTATCCCGAGGTCATCCATCAGATGGTCTGGTCTGCTTAGACTTCTACAAAAACTGTATGCTTCTAGCTGCAGAAGACTCTGCTACGTGTTGTCCGGTGGTGGGTCTCTCTACTGGTGTCTACTCAGCACAGAAACTCTCTACTAAAAGGGCACACTCCAACACCCATGACTGCGTCAGGATGCTAAGGGAGAACATCGAAGCTCGGATCATTCACCTGAGCCCCTTCTCGAAGGTCCAGGCCCTTAAAAATGGGTCCCATACCATATCAGTGGAGTAGCGCCAGAGTTCGGTAAGCCATGCTGAGTATGGTTCCACTGTCATGCTACCCTACTGCAGAATAAGTAGCACTTGTATCCGCACCACACGTAGGGTGGCTGGGACAAAAATTGCTCAGAACAGGCTCTCGAAGTCTGCACATATAAGTGTTGCCTCATCATGCACCTCAAGCATCAGGCTCCACCATCTGTCGGCTGCTTCCAGAAGGACACTAGAAACAAGGATCACCATGATGTCGGTTGGTGTCCCTACTCACCTGAAGACTCTCACCACAGTCTCTATCCAATCCTTAGCTGCCTGCGGGTCTTTCTCTCCCCCGAACATAGGCGGCCTCGGGCACAGGAACTCGTACAATGCACTCAGGTGGCGTGCACTATCTGCTGCTGGGGATGGTGGCATCGGTGGACCAATGGGTAGTGGTACCACTGGTTCCTCCACTATGATAGGTCCCTGCAGAAAGTCCTCGTCGCTCGGTGGGTTGTCATCTCATACAACTCTCGGAACCCTGGCTGGTTATCTGCATGGAGGCATCCTGAAAAGAAACAGGTGTGCCACGGTCAATAATTTTTACCTTGTGAGCTGACTCAAATATATCACAAAGAAAACTCTTGAAACACACACACAATTAGTTTTTTCGTGTACTAAGTCAGAAAATAGAGGTCAGGGTCCTGGTGTGTGGATACGTCGGTCGCCGCACCAACACTAGACTCCCTGGACTAAAAACCACACTCAATACTCTTAAAACTATTTCTTCATATAAAGAAATATTAGAGTCCTAAGTTCTGTGGTAGAACTGACTCCTCTAATACCAATTTGTCACGACCCGTCCTCGGGACCCGTGTCTTGACTACCCCAAACCCGCCTTCCATAGGCCAGGGGCTGGAGACTAGCACAAAAGGAATAAATCCCTAAAACTATAAAGGCATTTCATTTATAAAAAATAATCACACACAATAAAATTATAAGCTGGAAGCAAGACACTAAGTAAAATAGCATACAAAAAGGAGTGCTGAAAGTTACGGGGGCCGGAAATACAAGCCCGACTGTAAAGTTCAACGAAGACTGAAAACATGTACAACTAAAGATGGAAAAAATAGTTGGAATGTGAAAAGAAGATCCTAGATCGTCCAACACAGATACTAACTGAAAGGTAGGTACAAATAGCCTCCTCCGCGCTCCACGTCCATCAATCCCCTCCGAGTACCGACTCGTCATGAGGTCCACCTCCGGGTACTGTCCATTCCTCGTACACACTGCCTTGGTCAGCGCTGTCCGTCATCTGCATCCAACACAATGAGGTACGGGAAATGCCTGTGCAGGGGTGAGTATAACGATACTCAGTAGCGACCCCGAGACCCTCAAGGTATCACAAATCCAACTAGGATAAACCACAAAGTATGAGATCAAGGGACAACCTCACTTAGGTAAATGCCCATACATATACCTAGGTTTATCAAATGATCCGTCTCAATCATGAGGAAACACAAGAGTTACTGACTTGGCTCACATAGGTATACAACATTTGTAGACAAGTTTAGATGATCAGATATAGCCACTGAATAATCTAAGTATTCGGACCAACACATGATCCAGGACCAGCTATTCTGTCGGACCAACACATGATCCTGGAACAGAAGTCAAAACTGTCGGACCAACACATGATCCAAGAATAGTAGTTAGAGCTGTCAGAACAACACATGATATAGGTCCAGTAATTTTTTCGGGCCAACACATGATCCAGGAATAGAATTCAGAACTTACGGATCAACACATGATCCAAGAATAGTCAATAGTGCACATCCAGCCAGAGGGCTTCCACAAAACACGCTTGATTCTGAGAGGGTCCACTCCTCAAGCAAAGGGTCGACACATAAACTACCTCATAGTCTCAAGTTGATGTATCCCAAAGGTCCACCATGTCATAGGGGGATAATCTGAATAAAACATATCCAAGATACTGAGTACAATATGACTAAGCCTTTTACCAAAATGTACCTGGTGTGTTGATATAAGGTACACGCCGTGTAGTCAGACCTCGGGTACTACCTGTGCGCAACAGCTTGTGTCAAAAGGCTAATCTAGTAGAAAAGAAAGTAAACGGTGTGTGGTATGATAACATGCCATGTACATGCAACTGGGTTTGACTCCATGTATGCTAGCCATGTGCTCGTACACGGCCTCTACCCATGTTTTCCAAACCGTGTAACTGGTACCCGGGGTAGCCCGTGCCACTAGCCATGCCTGGCCGTGTGGTACAGTACATGCCCATGTTCTCCAAACCTTGTCCATGTATCCCTTGGATACACACCAAGTCTCTCGAAGCCGCTTCTGCCATTCTTTGTAGAGAATACACGTGCCTCTTGGCCGTGTAGTGCTGCTCGTGTCGGTGTATTTCCCAAAATACACACCGAGTCTCGCGAAGCCGGCTCTACCTTGCTACATATAAGGTTCAAACTGTGTGACCAGGGACAAAATCCATTTGTTACTTGATTGACGATCGAAACTCAAACCGCAGAACACCCATACTACATGACGTGTGCTTCTGGAGGACACGCTGTGTATTCTGGAATTCTCCAGAAACAACGCCTCTGGCCAGCGCGCCTCCTATGAAGTCTGTTCTTCATTCTGATGGTTTTTTCATCACGAAACATCAGACACTAGGTCACCCTGATGTCTCGTAATCGTCTTCTATGTTTTCGGGCCTCCGATCGGTTCTTAAAACACTATTTGATTCACCCACTCGAAGAACGGTCGAGGGACGGTCCTTCCCATTCTGGTTCGATCTGTCACCCGCAATCACCTTCGCACCTTCGCTAGGTTGTCATGATGTTGAAACATAATTTGGGATTATTGTGTCGCACAAATAACTCACAATGGTCCGGTGTTTGTCACCCATGAAGGTAGTGAAGAAGACACCAAAAATCACAATAACAGCGGAAGGAATCAGGAAGAGTTAGTTTGGCATGGTCCTTCCGCATTAGTTTGATAGAAATTGGATCAAGAGGAAACAACCTAATCATGAAAGGAAGAATTAACGTTGTTCAAAACCAAAATACACCCCCTACTTCATTTGTTGATGAACGTTGACGAAGTCATGGGAAGGAGGAGTTCCTCGCGGTCGACCCCTTATTTATTGGCATGATTGAAGATCGAGGAAGATGTCTGCATTCTTTGATGGACGATGAAGAGGAATTCTTCGTGTTCTTCATTGAGAGGATGAAGTTCTCCATGTGTCACTCCAAGTTCTTCCTCCTCTCCCATAGTCCGACAAAGAGAATCTCCAACCAAAAATAATGGGTTACGATAACCCATTATTTAATTTGTTGGACAAAGAATTCAAAATAATTCAAAAGGGTTTTAATTAATTAATTGAAGGAGCTAAATTTATTAATAGAGGGTGTTGGCACATTAATTAGGGGGATTTTAAGATCCTTCCCACACTTATGGAGAGTTCAAGGAGGTTTAAAGCTTATGTGGGCCCCACCTAATAATATCCTCCCAAGGGAGGTTATGTGCGGGTGGGCCCCACCATCATAACCTTTCATGGGAGGTTATGGTGTGACGGACCCCACTACTAACCTCCTCTTGGAGCTTTAACAACCAAAAATAAAAATAAAGCTAACACTTTATTTTTCTTCATTTTTAATTTAAACCCCAAAAAGTAACTTCCATTCTCGATTGAACGCAACTGTGGTGAGGGTCCCACTAATCAATCACTGATGCTACGAGTTCTACAGTATCCTCATATTTCAGTTCTGATCACCTGTTCAAAAGTCATAAAATCCCACTCGTATGTTTAATGAAGGTACCCGAACAAACCTCAGAAATTGATTTCGGGCACACCGGGCCTCCGAATCAAGCGCTGTCAGAAACTGCAGACTCGTAAACTTCCAATGTATTTAGGAGAAAAAGTTTCCACGGAATTTCTGGGTCTTTACAATTACCTCTATTATATCCTTGTATATCATCCAGAATATACATTCTAGAATCTAGGGGGGATTGAACCGTATAGAATGGGTAATCTCATATGGCCAGTAAGTGTATGCATACAGCTAGAGCTAGTGAGGCATGAATAATATGGAAAGAATAAATTATGACAAAATAATTACATTTAAATAATAACATAGACTTTAAATTTATCTATGGTTATCGTAAATATTAAAATATTTACATTGACATCAAAAACAGATTTTATAATGATGGAATATATAATTCCAAAAATTTTAAACTTTCCTTCGAGGCCTAATGACAAGGCATATTGCTAAAATGGGTAAGGCATTATAAAAATTCCCAATCTTGTGTGTCTAAAGTGACTTTCCATTTCATATATAGTCTATGTAATTATATTCTCCACACATATCATAATAATTCCAATGAATTCATCATTTAAATAATCAATACAACAAAATCAATATGCCTTTAAAATCAACAACATTTCAGTTTGGAATAACAAGAATATAAAATATCAATATGTTCCCAAATAAAACTAATAAAATCCATGTAGAAAAGTATTTTTTATTCTACCATTATAGTATATCCTCATCATAATATTCATCAATGATTTTAGATATATGAAATTGCATAAATAATATTATTATAAAATTTCCTGAGAAAAATATCCTTTTAATTTTGAAATCCCTTATTTATGGTATAAATAATTTCCCATATATTAAAAAAATATTAAAAATAACCTTGTAAAATCTAAATATAATATTTAAAAATAATTATTCTTCATTATGGTGTGTAATTCTGTGCATTCCATAAAAACATTCCTTTAATACTATTGTAATAAAGAAAAAACCACCTCATTCAAAAAACAGAAAAATGATTTCATTTAAAACATTGTTTAGAATATTTATCTTTGGTAAATAAGTATTAAATTAATATTTTCCAATTTAAAATAAAATAATATTTGAAATTTTAATGAAAATATGGACACGGGAGAGATAGTATATAGATATAGTTAAAAAACAAGTTCAGTTTTTTGTATAACGATTATTACGATATCCTAAGTACCTAAATAGATAAAATTGAAAATAAAACATATAATTTATATAAATAATTACAGTATAAGAAAATTTATTTTGTTTAATATTGAAAGATAAAATAATTTCTCTAGTGGATATGTAAATGTATATAATATTGAATAATGATGAGGTTGTGAAATGAACCCTTTCCTCATATCTGATTTCCATTATACTTGTCTAAAATTCATTAATAATAATTAAATATTCATAATAAATATATTCTAGAACTATAAAAAGTTATATAATACCATATATTATTTACCTATAATATTTTTCCATTCATTTATTAACTATTATTTTTTAAAATCAAATTTCACTTTGATAACTGTTTCATCATTGATGTATGTTATGCCTTGGTTGTTTCATTAACTGTACATTGACTTTTTAAAATCACATAGAAAATGTATTTCATTATATAAATATCTTTTATAATAAATATTTATGTATTTATATTAATTTATTAAATTTATAGATTAAAAAATGAAGTACCCAATTCATTGAGACAGTAAGTTGTATATATGCATAGATATTATTTTCTTTTTTTGATGGATGGAACAAAAGAAATGTAAATTATAATACTAATTTATATAATATTTAATATATAATATCATTGGAACATATATTAATAAATCCATAATTATTACCATTTATGTAACAATAATTGAAAAACAAATAGCATAGGTTTGTGGAGGTGGTTGTACACATGTATGCACAACCAATGTTATTACATTCCAAAAGAATTGACGGTAACAATGTATATATAATATTATAATTAAAAATTTATAATTATATCATAAATTATATATATATATAATATCCATCATTATATCCATATGTGAGAGGCGGCGATGGAATGAAAATTACATCGGTTCATGAGGTGGTAGTTCGTAATAAACATGATCTAAGATTTCATATCCCATTTTATGGAAAAAAATATGGATATAGGTTATGAGATTTTTATATTAAAATCATTTAATACGGGAGATACTTTTTTATGTCATCCCTATTGTGGAATTATTTAATGATGAAATTATAGAAATAAGACGAAAAAACATCGTCAAAAACTATACCACTTTTTCAAACAAACTACATTACTGTACATATAAATCATTTATATGATATTTTTATGATTAATATATGTGATATAGGTTATTGGTATGGAAATAAATATTTTATTTTAGAAATTATTTCTAAATCAAATGTCTCTGGATGATTGGAGAAGAGAGGATATGTAGATCTTGTTTATAATTTGGAATTACGGGAAATTCTATAAATATAAAACACTTTTCAATAATGGGAAGTGACTCTAAAACAAATTTCCTCAAAATTAAATAATCAATATATTGGAAAGGAAATAAATGTTATTGATACATACAACATTTAAAAATAATAATTTTTTAAACAAGTTATTTCCATTACCTCTATAGTTACAAACATTTACCATTTCTGTTTTCACCACGGTAACTAGTCTTTGCCTTAGTAATTTATACCTTAATCTAAAAAATGACCCTTATTAGATAGTATTTACCAACTGATTCTAAAGAAGAAATCCAATTTATCAAAAAAAAACTAGGTTTGTGGAAAATTAATTTTATCCCATGTGTGTGTAACATACAAAACTTTTTTTAACAATATTCATTGATATTAATTTTTTATGATTTTAATATTAATTATGAAAAAAACATAATTTAACCATAGAACATAATATTAATTATTAAACTTCCAAACATGAAATCCATTTTATAATTTTTTTGATAAGTGGTATAATATATTTTAAAATTAAACTCAAATAAGAGATGAAAACCGATTTTCCAAAGAAATTTTTTTTATGAATAAAATGTTTTCATATAAATATTCAACTTAAAATTGATTATAAGTTCATTATTTTAATTTATAAAAATAAAATATAACTAATTATTTTTTTAAACCTTTTAAAAATTGTACCTTTTAAAATTCATTAAATGAAAATAGGAATTTTAATAAATATCATTAGGTTTAACTATTCATAAAAAAATTAATCATATTAGAAAAGTACAAATCATTAGATAGAATAATATTTTATATTTTTATTTAAAATATTAATTTATATTTATAAAATAATTTACACCTATATAATTTTATAATATATTATGGGATCAAAATACAACAAACCAACTTTTAAAAAAAATTATGACAAAAATTTGTATATTTTTATCCATGAATTGAAAAAATAAGAGATTAATGATAACACATTTGTTTGAATACTATATATATATAATTAAAATAATTCACAAATAGTTATTATTGTAATTTATTAATCTAAAAACAAATTCCCTGTAAAAAAGATGTCCTTCCTTTTCTAATGATTTTAATTCTAATTTCTAATCAGTTAAATACTAGAATTTTTTTTACAAGTGTAAACCATCTATTTTTCAAAATATTGATAGTCCTATTCATATCCATCAATTTCATTTCCTATTTATAATGGTGTACTAAATAAATTTTCATTTATAACCATTATGTAATACATAAGAAGGATCATGTATGTACTTTCTCCAAAATGATACATGGAACACATTATAAACATGAGATAGGTTTAGTGGATGTACCAATTTATAATATAGCATCCTTACTAAATAAATAATATAAAATTGGCCAATTTACCTAACTCTCTACATTACATTATTCCAGAATCTCATTACATTCTCCAACGGGAAATTTTCAGAATCACCTTCCCTCCAACATCGAACTCTATATCTTGTTGATGATTATCACTATAACATTTCTATCAGCATTGAGTTGCCTTAATGTGAGGTTGAATAGTTGTGATTTTCTCCTCATTTATTCTTCTATGTTAGGTCCTAATAGCTCTATTCTACAACTTCATCATATAATATTTGATTTATTAACGTATTTCTATATATATCTTCATAAGGAACCTTCTGAATGCTTGACTAAAAATTGTTATAGTAAAAAGCATATCAAATTGATAATATATTTTATCCTAACCACATTTGAAATTCATTAAACATGATGTCATGAAATAACCAAGGGTTTTAATGGTTTTATTATACTAATCATCTACTTGAGGATAATAATTAATGATGAAAATCATCATTATATCTATTGTTTGCTGAAGGCTTCACCCGTAATTAATGTTAAACCATAAATCACAATAAAATAAAATAGAGTGGGGTAATCCATGAAACCTTTAAACTTCCATAATTTAGATCTCGGTGAGTTGATCAAGAGATAAATACATTCTTATCGAAATTATGTGTGGTGAAATCATAAGTTGATAAGATATTACCCATACTGCATTATGGAATTTTGATGTTATGTGGAGTTCAGTGAAAAAATCCATGGAAATTACTTCCCTTTTCTATTATGGTATGTGTTAGGGTTGTGAAATCCCTTGATATTTAAATATCTTATTATTTACTTGATGATATTCAAATAATTGTGATATATAATCAATAATACCTCCCTTCATGTTATCCCACTAGAAATACTCATTCAAATCTGTATGCATCTTCATACATCCTGGATGAATAGAGACGGATGAATTATGAGCCTCATCTAACACCTCCTTCGTGAAATAATGTATTTAAGGAATTCATATATTGGGGATCATACTTATCATCCAATCACAATAATGGTTGAATATAGTAACATTTCATACCATATTTTAAATCTCTATATCTTCCTTTTGTGGCTCTTTAATCCAAACATGGATATATTTTTGAACCCTAATTAGGGAAATTTAATCTGTCTCCCCTTCCTTCATCATTTCATTATTTATATTATAGAAATCCACAAATTTTGAATAATGTTTCATCCTCATCATTCATAAAAAACCATGGAATATTCCACTTAGATCGTTGTCCACCATGATCCTCTTCCTATGGTAGTAATGTACCACGCAATCATAATATTTGATCAAATACAACCATCTACTTTGATGAATATTTATATCCTTATACGAAAATATATAAATCAACATCTTATTATCAGTAATATATATCACTCCTTTGACCATAAATAAATATGATGTATATTCAATATAAAAATTACTGATACCAACTCAAAATCATGAGTTTTGTAATTTTTCTTCTGGATTTTTAGTTACGAGGAGGAATAAGTTATGACCATGTTATATTTTAGGGGGAAACATGTCAATACCTTCTTTGAATAACTACTATAGATCATGATATTTTCTCCACTATATGGTAGTGTATATAGGGGAACACTGATTATCCTTATCTTCTATTATTTGAAACCTTATTCACATTCAACATCCCATATACTGTATCCCCCTTCAGATTGAACTTGGTTATTGAACTATATACTCCTAATAAATATCTCCAAAAGTGTTGTTAGTATCTAGAGCACCCAAGAAAACTATAGATTTTGGTCAGCATGGTTGGTCTTGATAATTACTCAGTAACATATATATTTCAATTATCCATTAATTTACCCTAACATGGGATTATATAACCCACCAATGGAACTCTATAAATCGAAAATTAACACATCGTAAATTTAGTTTATGACTTATTCATTCTCAAGGTATTTAACTCAATTAAAAATTATTCTTCATTATCTCCCTTCATCCCTTAATATAAAATAGTATCATCTATAAATACCACCACAAACTGATCAAGTAAATCTATAAATAAACAATTCATTAAATACATGATGATTAAAGTGGAATTGTTATGTCCAAATGTAATTAGTATAAAGTCATAATCACTATACCTCATATAGTTGGATATCATGGGTATATCTTCCAACTTGACCCTTAGTTGATGATTTTTTAATTGATTATAAATCTTGGAGAGATATATATATATCATCATAATTAGTCAAATAGAACATCAATATGGGTTAGATAATTCTTGTTCGTAATAATGATCTTGTAAGAACTTGATAATCAACATAAATATGTATTAAACCATCTTTCCTATTACTAAATAAATAGTGGTGCACCCTAAGGTGAAGCATTGGGCTAAATTAATCTCTTAAATAGATTATATGGGAAAATATTCTTCAATTCCTAGAACATAATTTAGACTATCCAATGCCTATTTTTGAAAAGGGCATAACACCAGGTATGAGAACTGATGAAAAACAAACATCATCATTACATGGAATACTATACAATCTGTAACAGCCCGAGATTTTATGAAAAATAATCTTTTTAATTTTATTAATGTCTTGTGTTGTACGCTACACCAAAAGGATCTTGCACAACAAACATCCTTGACTTTCCTTTCATTACACGCAATCGCGACCTTCCTCGATAGCGTGTGTAGTACGCAATACCGAGTTTCACTAAAGAACGATATGCTATTAAAATATTATTATAACTAGCCGTTATGAATAGTAATAACCACCTTTTAAAATTTTAGAAATTTTAACTCTCAAAATGGACTGCATTTTTGGATTCGGAGTATCGAATTTAGCCTAAGGTGAAATTTTGGTACTTTTCGGATAACTTTCAATTTCTGATGAATAGTGAAAATTACTAAATTATAATTAAAAACAACTTTTTTAATAAAAATAATTAATAGTGATAAATTATTAATTTGAGTGGTTTTAAAGTATATTTATAATATATTTTTACAATTTAATACAATGTTGGTCATTAGATGTAATTTCACATTTAAACCAGACATAAACAAGTGTCAATCTTTTGATATATATTGTTTCTTAAAAACACGCTATTTGTTTTAACAGCGGGATTTAATTATAAAATTAATTAATGAAACTTCTATGTTATGAATTTGGTAAAATATACTTTATTTTTGAATTTGGAATATGAAATATAGCTTAGGATGAAATTTTGGCATTGTTCTGAAAACCATCAATTTTTTATGAATAGTGAAACTACTAAGTGGTAGTTAAAAAACTGAATTTTTCATAAAACTTACCGCTTCTGTGAATGGAATTTCAAAAATCCGAGAGACACGGTTGATTTCAGTAAGTAAAATGTGGTTCAATGAGATGAAAATAATTTTTGGTGAATAGTAACTTTTTACTTTTATTTTCCACGGTTAAAAGTAAATAGGGTAATTGAGGGTAACAATGATATTAATATTACCCTAACACATGTCCTAATCCTATTGGAAAACTGTATCTCGACCAAAAACAACCTTAAGTGTAAAATATTATCATTTAGGCCCACTTGGATTAGATTAGGACATTTGTTATTATTTAATTCAAAGAAGAGTTAAAAGAGTTAAAATAAAAGTTTATTTACTAAAACATTTTTAATATAAGGTTATACATAAGATAATTTCAATTCTAAATATTCATTAGAAAGATAAAAAGATTTCCTACATAATTCTATTTTATTTGTAATTTTTACACATCAAATAAGTTAATTTATTTATGACACAAAGATGATGCAGTAATTATCTTATTAATGAAATATTGACATAATTGATATTATAAATACCAAAATAAAAGTAATTTAAGACTTTTTATGAATTACACTAATTTTATAGGTTACTATGATATATTAGTGTTTATTTAATCAACTTTTTTCGAACATATAATTCTTTTATGACTTTCACCAAAATCATATATCAAATAGTGTCAAAATTAACACAAAATAGTTTTTAAATCAAATATTATATTATTAATTGTTATTTTATTCCTAAAAATATAAGGTTCTGCCAAATGACTTAGATAAGGATATATATATTAATAATAAACAATTTGGGGTTTGTTTGTCAGGTTATAGTAAGTGTATTAACCATATAGTGTAAGAAAACAAAAAGACACGGTAAAAGTTAAATTATTTAACTTAAAGTTAAATCTAATTGATAAGGTTAAAATAATAACCTAAACTTGTCTAAATCCTATTGGTTGATATGATTTAGACCCATACCCACTTTATATTAGAAATAAGACCCTTTGGAACCATTATAAATTGATTGTGACTTTAATATAAAATATTATTTTGAGATATTCCTAAGGTGCCCCTCTCCTCCCTTATAAAAGGGCACCTCCTCCCTCTCTTCCTCACACAACTTTGAGCCTTAAAGCTCGGCCAACCCCTGCCAAAATCCCTTATCCACTTCCCTAGTATCATCCTAGAGGTCCTGGTTTTCTTCAAAGACCATCCTTAGTTCTTTAAGTGGAGGCTAAGAAAAGGTGCGTCAAAAAGAGGTAATATCCATTACCGATATTTTTCAATTTCTTTCTTCTTCAACTTCTTCTTCTTTAGTTGTTTCATGATAAAGTAATAACATCAGTATTTCTTATATACTTATATGTTATTATAAATATGAAACAACTCTAATTAACCTTCTATCCATCCTACGGAAAAATGAAATCACCGCGCGTGCGTACGTACGGAATACCGTCTCCACGCCGTGGTGTAATCTATTTTCCGCCACCACCTTAATTGGATGGGTATAAAGGTGTAATGAGTAACTATATATGATTATTATAAATTGATATTGATACTGAAATAGTATACATACACTTCAACACAATTCCACGACCATGGGAATGATATCATCGCTCGTGCGTACGTACGAACTACCGTCTCCACGACGCGATTAGATTCATTCTCAATGATTAACCATTCATGAATGATTATAAAATATATATAATAAGTACTAATGAAATATATGACCTAATAATGATACTGGAATTATTTATATTTATATGTATGTCATCTACTTAATTCCATTCAATTCAATAAGGAAACGAAAACAGCGTTCATGCGTACGTACGGACTACCATCTCCATGAACGGTGTATTTCTTTCCATTTACTGATTTATTATATATGTATTTTTTGAATATATATATATAAATCATGTTTTATATTCTGGAATTAAGTAATCATGATCTAAGTAATCATATGAATAATTACAAGTTAAAAACACGAATGACAAATGAGATGATTTTACCCAAAACGCTACTTTAACATGAATTTACAAAAGAACGGGTAATATAAAGTCATAAGTGGACAATATATGATATAATAACAATGAATATGATTCTGGAATAAGTCAATAACAGGATTTAAATCATTATACAGGAGGTTCGGACACTTACAAAGCAAGTCGGACCTAAGGTAAGGGGAAATATCACAATCTCATTTTTATCCGAGATTGTTTATACTTTGGTATTTACTGGGGTGTATTTTATCATCCACATCCATGTTCCCTCAATATGTAATATTGTTTCCATCCACTTACAATAGTTTAAATCCAATTTTACCCTTCGGTGAGTTTTTAGTAAAAGATATGAAAGGAATCTTTTGTCGTTTTTTGTACGAGGTATTTTTTTGACTTTTCCGACAAAAGTACAAAGAATGTTTTTTTTAACTTATACGACATGAATGGATTTTTAAAACATTATTTCCAAGAAGCTTCCTTTAAAAGTTTTCAAGTTTATTTTTAATCAACTTCTTTTATTTTAAAGTCGTATGACATCTTATGAAAGGAAAAATGTTTTTGAAGAAGAAAGGATATTTTCCTCAAGAATGGAGTTCAAGTGTTTTATCAAAATTATTTTCCATCAAAGATAATAAAGGGTTCTGTTTTTATCCCTATTATTTCATTGATTTGATCATGTTGTGATTGAATTCTTTTTATGAATTCTTTTATCTTGTATGAATTGTTTTCTGATGTCATGATGTTTAAGATTTCCATTTTTATTACATGGGTTATGCAATGATGTATGGTTTATGATTTTTTGGCACACATAAGAATGGTATCATTATGAGATGGGTGGGACCTATATCTCCCTCCAATGCATTGGGTAAAGATTTTATATCTCTTGAGATAGACATGGCTGGAATGGTAGGTTATACCGGTTCAGTGAAACAGGACTGAAACGAGGGTGACTCGATTCAGAAAGGGACTTTGTCCACTAAGATAGTCTTGGCAATGAGTCTTGACTAACAAGAAATGATTCTCTATGATTATGTGTGTATGCCACAAAGTTTCATGTTTTATGTTATGCTTATTGGGATTTCATTTCACAACTATGATTTATCCCGTGATATGAGATTATGCTCTCTTTTGCAGGTTAATATTTCCAAAAGTTATGTTCTTATGAATACGATGTCATTGATTTTTTCTTTTGCTTACCCTTACTGAGCATTTGAGCTCACCCTTTTATGTTTTCTTTTCCCCAGGATATAAAGAAAGGTTTTAGGAAAAAAAGGGAAGATCTTTATGGGAGATATTGAAGATCTTTCACCACGATTAGAAGATTACGTTCCGAGTTTCCAAAGACACTAAACTATTACGATCCTTTTGTGTGTGTGTTTTTGTTATGAACTAAGTATTCCGCAAAAGTAATGTAATGTCCATGTACGATAAGATTTGGGTCTCTATAGTTGGTATCAGAGGAAAGGTTTAGTCAACCTTTGGAAACTAGGATGCGAAAATGTTGGTGAGATCCCTAGAGATATTTCTATGGTATGTCTAGGGATGTCCCTAAGGTTAAGTATACGTATAGGTTATAGAACTAGAACTACGCTAACGATCATATAATTAAACCTAAGATGTTAGATATTGAGGGTACTCCCCCTTTACTATGTTGTTTTCTCTAGCATGATTTTTGCCTCTCACAAGATTCTTTTTGTGTTTTAGATAATGGAGGGAACCAGAAGGAATTTGGTTAACATTGAATCCAATGGACAAATTGGTGACTATGAGCAACAAAATTGTGTAATTCCTAGAGAGAAAGATATTGTGATTATGCCGAATCAGTCATCGCGATATATGATTAACAAGGTGAAATTTAGTGGTATGCCTAATTCATCAAAGAAGAGGAAGATAAACTATTATTCATGTTCACATGTTGAGGAGCATAAAGAAAGGAAGATTGAGATTTCTAAAGAAGGGAAGAAGAACCTTGAGGAATACCTCAAATGGAGGGACCGATGTTATCTGTGTGGAGAAAAGGGTCATAGAGTGACAGACTGTTATGGAGTTCAATGTCTTATTTGCGGAGAACATGGGCATTACCCAACTCAATGCCCTGACCTAAAAAGTTACTTCTAAATAAAGGAAGGACTTATTCCAGGACAATCATTGAAGTGGATGGACTGAAGTGTTTATGTATTGGTATTCAAGAATAATGTTGTTGAGGTACTTTTATGGTGTATTGAAATATTTATGTATTGGTCTATTGTGGTTTTCAATAATTTTACGGTACTGGTAACCATGAAAAGTGATTCAAATATTTTGTAAAGTAGATGATATGCACATAATGAAGGGAAAACGAGAAAATCAAATGTTTAACAGTATTCATGAGCTCATGATTGATATAAGGACTAAGTGATATCATGGTTTGAGTATATAGAATTCTGAGGATTTTGGTATGTGGAAAGTGTTAACTTTTAACTGCATTCATGTTTTCACTAAGGTTCGATGGGTATTCAAGAGAATACATGATTAAGGCCTTTGAATGTTTGGAATGTGACCAACAAAACATATCTTATGATATATGGGGATCAACGATGGTATTACATCTCTGGTAATCGTTTTCACTATGTTATGAGAGTGGACTGCAGTATTATGGATAAGCCTAAAGATTGGAATGGATTATGTTGGACATAAGTTAGTATTGTTTAAGGATAGAATTTTTTTCGATATTATTGATGGGATGTTATAGTAATATAGTTTTAGAAAAAGCACAACCTGTAGGACGGGCGACAGCCCATCGCGTCGGACAAGGCTTTGGGAATCGAACCCACAATCGAAGTGCGACTGGCCTTTATCGCCTACCACTGGCCTACAGGAAGTCCCTGGTTAGTAGAAACTAGTTTTATTTTATTAATCGGTATGATATATGAATTATAAGTTCATTTTTGGAACTATATACGATTAACCATAAGATGGACTTATAACTTTTGCTAACCTTTTGTTTGAAAGAGATGGAATGACCCATCATTCTATCACATGATCTGCTAACACATCACGAATGACAAAATTCAACTTCATCTCTTTGAGAGATGAAGTGGAAATTGTCCAAAGAACGACAAACGGTGAGATTATACCAAAATCATGAAAGTATTTCTTCTAATTCCAATTTCATCAACTTTAGGGAAATGATCTTGAAAACCAAAAATGTTGTCTTAGTGCTCTTATATCTGATGAATCAGATGGTACCTTAGATCGTCACAAATTTATGGCTTTGTGATTGCTAGCTTTTCCATAGCCATGTTCTCTACCACTCTCCATTATAACATGATGGTTAGATTTCTCTTCCATATCCATATTTTTACCTATGTGGAAACCCAACGATTAGTTTATTTGGGTAACCGTTACGTTTCATACTTTCATTTTTAAAGACTGGTTTTGGTATTCCTTTTTACGATGTGTGTTTCTATTAAAGAAACTTTCGAATAGTAAACCATTTATAACCCCGACGAATTTCGAGGGTGAAATTCATTTTAAGGGGGGTAGAATGTAACAGCCCGAGATTTTATGAAAAATATTCTTTTTAATTTTATTAATGTCTTGTATTGTACGCAACACTAAAAGGAGCTTGAACAACACACATCCTTGACTTTCCTTGCATTACACACAATCACGACCTTCCTCGATAGCGTGTGTAGTACGCAATACCGAGTTTCACTAAACAATGATATGCTATTAAAATATTATTATAACTAGCCGTTATGAATAGTAATAACCAGCTTTTAAAATTTTAAAAAATTTATCTCTCAAAATGGACTTCATTTTTTGATTCGGAGTATCGAATTTAGCCTAAGGTGAAATTTTGGTACTTTTCGGATAACTTTCATATTCTGATGAATAGTGAAAATTACTAAATTATAATTAAAAACAACTTTTTTAATAATAATAATTAATAGTGATAAATTATTAATTTGAGTGGTTTTAAAGTATATTTATAATATATTTTTACAATTTAATACAATGTTGGTCATTGGATGTAATTTCACATTTAAACCAGACATAAACAAGTGTCAATCTTTTGATAGATATTGTTTCTTAAAAACACGCTATTTGTTTTAACAGCGGGATTTAATTATAAAATTAATTAATGAAACTTCTATGTTATGAATTTGGTAAAATAGACTACATTTTTGAATTCGGAATATGAAATATAGCTTAGGATGAAATTTTGGCATTGTTCTGAAAGACATCAATTTTTGATGAATAGTGAAACTACTAAGTGGTAGTTAAAAAACTGAATTTTTCATAAAACATACTTCTTCTGTGAATGGAATTTCAAAAATCCGAGAGACACGGTTGATGTCAGTAAGTAAAATGTGGTTCAATGAGATGAAAATAATTTTTGGTGAATAGTAACTTTTTACTTTTATTTTCCACGGTTAAAAGTAAATAGGGTAATTAAGGGTAACAATGTTATTAATATTACCCTAAAACATGTACTAATCCTAGTTTACAAGTTTATATCGACCAAAAACAACCTTAAGTGTAAAATACTATCATTTAGGCCCACTTGGATTAGATTAGGACATTTATTATTATTTAATTCAAAGAAGAGTTAAAAGAGTTAAAATCAAAGTTTATTTACTAAAACATTTTTAATATAGGGTTATACATAAGATAATTTCGATTGTAAAAGTTAATTAGAAATATAAAAAGATTTCCTACATAATGGTATTTTATTTGTAATTTGTAGACATCAAATAAGTTAATTTATTTATGACACAAAGATGATGCAGTAATTATCTTATTAATGAAATATTGACATAATTGATATTATAAATACCAAAATAAATGTAATTTAATACTTTTTATGAATTACACTAATTTTATAGGTTACTATGACATATTATTGTTTATTTAATCAACTTGTTTGTAACATATAATTCTGTTATGACTTTCACCAAAATCATATATCAAATAGTGTCAAAATTGACACAAAATAGTTTTTAAATAAAATATTATATTATTAATTGTTATTTTATTCCTAAAAATCTAAGGTTTGGCCAAATGACTTAGATAAGGATATATATATTAATAAAAAACAATTTGGGGTTCGTTTGGCATGTTATAGTAAGTGTATTAACCATATAGTGTAAGAAAACAAAAAGACACGGTAAAAGTTAAATTATTTAACTTAAAGTTAAATCTAATTGATAAGGTTAAAATAATAACCTAAACTTGTCTAAATCCTATTGGTTTATAGGATTTAGACCCATACCCACCTTATCTTCGAAATAATACCCTTTGGAACCATTATAAACCGATTTTGACTTTAATATAAAATAATATTTTGAGATATTCCTAAGGTGCCCCTCTCCTCCCTTATAAAAGGGCACCTCCTCCCTCTCTTCCTCACACAACTTTGAGCCTTCAAGCTCGGACAAACCCTGAAAAAATCCCTTCTCCACTTCCATAGTATCATCCTAGAGGTCCTGGTCTTCTTCAAAGACCATCCTTAGTTCATTAAGTGGAGGCTAAGAAAAGGCGCGTCAAAAAGAGGTAATATCCATTACCGATCTTTTTCAATTTCTTTCTTCTTAAACTTATTCTTATTTAGTTGTTTCATGATAAAGTAATAACATCAGTATTTATTATATACTGATATGTTATTATAAATATGAAACAACTCTAATTAACCTTCTATCCATCCTACGGAAAAAGGAAATCACCGCGCGTGCGTACGTACGGAATACCGTCTCCACGCCGTGGTGTAATCTATTTTCCACCACCACCTTAATTGGATGGGTATAAAGGTGTAATGAGTAACTATATATGATTATTATAAATTGATATTGATACTGAAATAGTATACATACACTTCAACACAATTCCACTACCATGGGAACGATATCATCGCTCGTGCGTACGTACGGACTACCGTCTCCACGACGCGATGAGATTCATTCTCAATGATTAACCATTCATGAATGATTATAAAATATATATAATAAGTACTAATAAAATATATGACCTAATAATGAAACTAGAATTATTTATATTTATATGTATGTCATCTACTTAATTCCATTCAATTCAATAAGGAAACAAAAACAGCGTTCATGCGTACGTACGGACTACCGTCTCCATGAATGGTGTATTTCTTTCCATTTACTGATTTATTATATATGTATATTCTGAATATATATATATAAATCATGTTTTATATTCTGGAATTAAGTAATAATTATCTAAGTAATCATATGAATAATTACAAGTTAAAAACACGAACGACAAATGAGACGATTTTACCCAAAACGCTACTTTAACATGAATTTACAAAAGAAAGGGTAATATATAGTCATAAGTGGACCATATATGATATAATAACAATGAGTATTATTCTGTAATAAGTCAATAAAATGATTTAAATCATTATACAGGAGGTTCGGACACTTACAAAGCAAGTCGGACCTAACGTAAGGGGAAATATCACAATCTCATTTTTATCCGAGATTGTTTATACTTTGGTATTTACTGGGGTGTATTTTATCATCCACATCCATGTTCCCTCAATATGTAATATTGTTTCCATCCACTTACAATAGTTTAAATCCAATTTTACCCTTCGGTGAGTTTTTAGTAAAAGATATGAAAGGAATCTTTTGTTGTTTTTCGTACGAGGTGTTTTTTTGACTTTTCCGACAAAAGTACGAAGAATGTTTTTTTAACTTATACGACATGAATGGATTTTTAAAACATTATTTCCAAGAATATTCCTTTACAAGTTTTCAAGTTTATTTTTAATCAACTTCTTTTATTTTAAAGTCGTATGACATGTTATGAAAGGAAAAATGTTTTTGAAGAAGAAAGCATATTTTCCTCAAGAATGGAGTTCAAGTGTTTTATCAAAATTATTTTCCATCAAAGATAATAAAGGGTTCTGTTTTTATCCCTATTATTACATTGATTTGATCATGTTGTGATTGAATTATTTTTATGAATTCCTTTATCTTGTATGAATTGTTTTATGATGTCATGATATTTAAGATTTCCATTTTTATTACATGGGTTATGCAATGATGTATGGTTTATGATTTTTTGGCACACATAAGAATGGTATCATTATGAGATGTGTGGGACCTATATCTCCCTCCAATGCATTGGGTAAAGTTTTTATATCTCATGTGATAGACATGGCTGGAATGGTAGGTTATACCGGTTCAGTGAAACAGGACTGAAACGAGGGTGACTCGATTCAGAAAGGGACTTTGTCCACTAAGATAGTCTTGGAAATGAGTCTTGACTAACAAGAAATGATTCTCTATGATTATGTGTGTATGCCACAAAGTTTCATGTTTTAAGTTATGCTTATTGGGATTTCATTTCACTACTATGATTTATCCCATGATATGAGATTATGCTCTCTTTTGCAGGTTAAGATTTCCAAAAGTTATGTTCTTATGAATATGATGTGATTGATTTTTTCTTTTGCTTACCCTTACTGAGCATTTGAGATCACCCTTTTATGTTTTCTTTTCCCCAGGATATAAAGAAAGGTTTTAGGAAAAAAAAGGGAAGATCTTTATGGGAGATATTGAAGATCTTTCACAACGATTAGAAGATTACGTTCCGAGTTTCTAAAGACACTAAACTATTATGATCCTTGTGTGTGTGTGTTTTTGTTATGAACTAAGTATTCTGCAAAAGTAATGTAATGTCCATGTACGATAAGCTTTGGGTCTCTACAGTTGGTATCAGAGGAAAGGTTTAGTCAACCTTTGGAAACTATGATGCGAAAACGTTAGTGAGATCCCTAGAGATATTTCTACAGTATGTCTAGGGATGTCCCTATGGTTAAGTATACGTATAGGTTATAGAACTAGAACAACGCTAACGATCATAGAATTAAACCTAAGATGTTAGATATTGAGGGTACTCCCCCTTTACTATGTTGTTTTCTCTAGCATGATTTTTTCCTCTCACAAGATTCTTTTTTTGTTTTAGTTAATGGAGGGAACCAGAAGGAATTCGGTTAACATTGAATCCAATGGACAAATTTGTGACTATGAGCAACAAAATTGTCTAATTCCTAGAGAGAAAGATATTGTGATTATGCCGAATCAGTCATCGCGATATATGATTAAAAAGGTGAAATTTAGTGGTATTCCTAATTCATCAAAGAAGAGGAAGATAAACTATTATTCATGTTCACATGTTGAGGAGCACAAAGAAAGGAAGATTGAGATTTCTAAAGAAGGGAAGAATAACCTTGAGGAATACCTCAAATGGAGGGACCGATGTTATCTGTGTGGAGAAAAGGGTCATAGAGTGATAGACTGTTATGGAGTTCAATGTCTTATTTGCGGAGAACATGGGCATTGCCCAACTCAATGCCCTGACCTAAAAAGTTACTTCTAAATCAAGGAAGGACTTATTCCAGGACAATCATTGAAGTGGATGGACTAAAGTGTTTATGTATTGGTATTCAAGAATAATGTTGCTGAGGTACTTTTATGGTGTATTGAAATATTTATGTATTGGTATATTGTGGTTTTCAATAATTTTACGGTACCGGTAACCATGAAAAGTGATTCAAATATTTTGTAAAGTAGATGATATGCGCATAATGAAGGGAAAACGAGAAAATGAAATGTTTAACAGTATTCATGAGCTCATGATTGATATAAGGACTAAGTGATATCATGGTTTGAGTATATAGAATTCTGAGGATTTTGGTATGTGGAAAGTGTTAACTTTTAACTGCATTCATGTTTTCACTAAGGTTCGATGGGTATTCAATAGAATACATGATTAAGGCCTTTGAATGTTTGGAATGTGACCAACAAAACATATCTTATGATATATAGGGATCAACGATGGTATTATATCTCTGGTAATCGTTTTCACTATGTTATGAGAGTGTACTGCAGTATTATGGATAATCCTAAAGATTGGAATGGATTATGTTGGACATAAGTTAGTATTGTTTAAGTATAGAAGTTTTTTCGATATTATTGATGGGATGTTATAGTAATATAGTTTTAGAAAAAGCCCAACCTGCAGGACGGGCGACAGCCCATCGCGTCGGACAAGGCTGTGGGAATCGAACCCACAATCGAAGTGCGACTAGCCTTTATCGCCTACCACTGGCCTACAGGAAGTCCCTGGTTAGTAGAAACTATTTTTATTTTATTAAGCGGTATGATATATGAAGTATAAGTTCATTTTTGAACCATATACGATTAACCACAAGATGGACTTATAACGTTTGCTAACCTTTTGTTTGAAAGAGATGGAATGACCCATCATTCTATCACATGATCTGCTAACACATCACGAATGACAAAATTCAACTTCATTTCTTTGAGAGATGAAGTGGAAATTGTCCAAAGAACGACAAACGGTGAGACTATACCAAAATCGTGAAAGTATTTCTTCTAATTCCAATTTCATCAACTTTAGGGAAATGATCTTGAAAACCAAAAATGTTGTCTTAGTGCTCTTATATCTGATGAATCAGATGGTACCTTAGATCATCACAAATTTATGGCTTTGTGATTTCTATCTTTTCCATAGCTATGTTCTCTACCACTCTCCTTTAGAACATGATGGTTAGATTTCTCTTCCATATCCATATTTTTACCTATATGGAAACCCAGCGATTAGTTTATTTGGGTAATCGTTACGTTTCATACTTTCGTTTTTAAAGATTGGTTTTGGTATTCCTTTTTACGATGTGGGTTTCTATTAAAGAAACTTTCTAATAGTAAACTATTTATAACCCCGATGAATTTCGAGGGCGAAATTCATTTTAAGGGGGATAGAATGTAACAGCCCGAGATTTTATGAAAAATATTCTTTTTAATTTTATTAATGTCTTATGTTGTACGCTACACCAAAAGGATCTTGCACAACACACATACTTGACTTTCCTTGCATTACACGCAATCGCGACCTTCCTCTATAGCGTGTGTAGTACGCAATACCGAGTTTCACTAAACAACGATATGCTATTAAAATATTATTATAACTAGCCGTTATGAATAGTAATAACCACCTTTTAAAATTTTAGAAATTTTAGCTCTCAAAATGGACTTCATTTTTGGATTAGGAGTATCGAATTTAGCCTAAGGTGAAATTTTGGTACTTTTCGGATAACTTTCATATTCCGATTAATAGTGAAAATTACTAAATTATAATTAAAAACAACTTTTTTAATCAAAATTATTAATGGTGATAAATTATTAATTTGATTGGTTTTAAAGTATATTTAGAATATATTTTTACAATTTAATACAATGTTGGTCATTGGATGTAATTTCACATTTAAACCAGACATAAACAAGTGTCAATCTTTTGATAGATATTGTTTCTTAAAAACACGCTATTTCTTTTAACAGTGGGATTTAATTATAAAATTAATTAATGAAACTTCTATGTTATTAATTTGGTAAAATAGACTTCATTTTTTAAATCAGAATATGAAATATAGCTTAGGATGAAATTTTGGCATTGTTCTGAAAAACATCAATTTTTGATGAATAGTGAAACTACTAAGTGGTAGTTAAAAAACTGAATTTTTCATAAAACATACTACTTCTGTGAATGGAATTTCAAAAATCCGAGAGACACGGTTAATGTCAGTAAGTAAAATGTGGTTCAATGAGATGAAAATAATTTTTGGTGAATTGTAACGTTTTACTTTTATTTTCCACGGTTAAAAGTAAATAGGGTAATTAAGGGTAACAATGTTATTAATATTACCATAACACATGTCCTAATCCTATTGGACAAGTTTATCTCGACCAAAAACAACCTTAAGTGTAAAATATTATCATTTAGTCCCATTTGGATTAGATTAGGACATTTATTATTATTTAATTCAAAGAAGAGTTAAAAGAGTTAAAATCAAAGTTTATTTACTAAAACATTTTTAATATAGGTTTATACATAAGATAATTTCGATTGTAAATATTAATTAGAAAGATAAAACGATTTCCTACATAATGGTATTTTATTTGTAATTTATAGACATCAAATAAGTTAATTTATTTATGACACAAAGATGATGCAATAATTATCTTATTAATGAAATATTGACATAATTGATATTATAAATACCAAAATAAATGTAATTTAAGACTTTTTATGAATTCCACTAATTTTCTAAGTTACTATGATATATTAGTGTTGATTTAATCAACTTTTTTCGAACATATAATTCTGTTATGACTTTCACCAAAATCATATATCAAATAGTGTCAAAATTGACACAAAATAGTTTTTAAATCAAATATTATATTATTAATTGTTATTTTATTCCTAAAAATCTAAGGTCCGGCCAAATGACTTAGATAAGGATATATATATTAATAATAAACAATTTGGGGTTCGTTTGGCATGTTATAGTAAGTGTATTAACCATATAGTGTAAGAAAACAAAAAGACACGGTAAAAGTTAAATTATTTAACTTAAAGTTAAATCTAATTGATAAGGTTAAAATAATAACCTAAACTTGTCTAAATCCTATTGTGTGATAGGATTTAGACCCATACCCACTTTAGCTTCGAAATAATACCCTTTGGAACCATTATAAACCGATTTTGACTTTAATATAAAAAAATATTTTGAGATATTCCTAAGGTGCCTCTCTCCTCCCTTATAAAAGGGCACCTCCTCCCTCTCTTCCTCACACAACTTTGAGCCTTCAAGCTCGGCCAAACCCTGACAAAATCCATTATCCACTTCCATAGTATCATCCTAGAGGTCCTGGTCTTCTTCAAAGACCATCCTTAGTTCTTTAAGTGGAGGCTAAGAAAAGGCGCGTCAAAAAGAGGTAATATCCATTACCGATCTTTTTCAATTTCTTTCTTCTTCAACTTCTTATTCTTTAGTTGTTTCATGATAAAGTAATAACATCAGTATTTCTTATATACTGATATGTTATTATAAATATGAAACAACTCTAATTAACCTTCTATCCATCCTACGGAAAAAGGAAATCACCGCGCGTGCGTACGTACGGAATACCGTCTCCACGCCGTGGTGTAATCTATTTTCCACCACCACCTTAATTGGATGGGTATAAAGGTGTAATGAGTAACTATATATGATTATTATAAATTGATATTGATACTGAAATAGTATACATACACTTAAACACAATTCCACGACCATGGGAACGATATCATCGCTCGTGCGTACGTACGGACTACCGTCTCCACGACGCGATGAGATTCATTCTCAATGATTAACCATTCATGAATGATTATAAAATATATATAATAAGTACTAATGAAATATATGACCTAATAATGATACTGTAATTATTTATATTTATATGTATGTCATCTACTTAATTCCATTCAATTCAATAAGGAAACGAAAACAGCGTTCATGCGTACGTACGGACTACCGTCTCCATGAACGGTGTATTTATTTCCATTTACTGATTTATTATATATGTATATTCTGAATATATATATATAAATCATGTTTTATATTCTGGAATTAAGTAATCATGATCTAATTATTCATAAGAATAATTACAAGTTAAAAACACAAACGACAAATGAGACAATTTTACCCAAAACGCTACTTTAACATGAATTTACAAAAGAACGGGTAATATAAAGTCATAAGTGGACCATATATGATATAATAACAATGAATATGATTCTGGAATAAGTCAATAACAGGATTTAAATCATTATACAGGAGGTTCGGACACTTACAAAGCAAGTCGGACCTAAGGTAAGGGGAAATATCACAATCTCATTTTTATCCGAGATTGTTTATACTTTGGTATTTACTGGGGTGTATTTTATCATCCACATCCATGTTCCCTCAATATGTAATATTGTTTCCATCCACTTACAATAGTTTAAATCCAATTTTACCCTTCGGTGAGTTTTTAGTAAAATATATGAAAGGAATCTTTTGTCATTTTTCGTACGAGGTATTTTTTTGACTTTTCCGACAAAAGTACGAAGAATGTTTTTTTAACTTATACGACATGAATGGATTTTTAAAACATTATTTCCAAGAAGCTTCCTTTACAAGTTTTAAAGTTTATTTTTAATCAACTTCTTTTAGTTTGAAGTTGTATGACATGTTATGAAAGGAAAAATGTTTTTGAAGAAGAAAGGATATTTTCCTCAAGAATGGAGTTCATGTGTTTTATCAAAATTATTTTCCATCAAAGATAATAAAGGGTTCTGTTTTTATCCCTATTATTACATTGATTTTATCATGATGTGATTGAATTATTTTTATGAATTACTTTATCTTGTATGACTTGTTTTATGATGTCATGATGTTTAAGATTTCCATTTTTATTACATGGGTTATGCAATGATGTATGGTTTATGATTTTGTGGCACACATAAGAATGGTATCATTATGAGATGGGTGGGACCTATTCTCCCTCCAATGCATTGGGTAAAGATTTTATATCTCATGAGATAGACATGGCTGGAATGGTAGGTTATACCGGTTCAGTGAAACAGGACTGAAACGAGGGTGACTCGATTCAGAAAGGGACTTTGTCCACTAAGATAGTCTTGGCAATGAGTCTTGACTAACAAGAAATGATTCTCTATGATTATGTGTGTATGCCACAAAGTTTCATGTTTTAAGTTATGCTTATTGGGATTTCATTTCACTACTATGATTTATCCCATGATATGAGATTATGCTCTCTTTTGCAGGTTAAGATTTCCAAAATTTATTTTCTTATGAATATGATGTGATTGATTTTTTCTTTTTCTTACCCTTACTGAGTATTTGAGCTCACCCTTTTATGTTTTCTTTTCCCCAGGATATAAAGAAAGGTTTTAGGAAAAAAAAGGGAAGATCTTTATGGGAGATATTGAAGATCTTTCACCACGATTAGAAGATTATGTTCCTAGTTTCCAAAGACACTAAACTTCCTTGTGTGTGTGTGTTTTTGTTATGAACTAAGTATTCCGCAAAAGTAATGTAATGTCCATGTACGATAAGCTTTGGGTCTATACACAGTACTTAATAAAACACGTCATTATATTCCTAGACAATATTCACATTTTTAGTATTGAGTATCTCTTAAACCAATTGAGATAAATATACCTCATTAATAGTTAGAAACATTATATTTTAGAAGTAATTATCATTGGGTGGTGTGGTTTAACATTGATCTGAGAGATGATTGAAGGTTGATTTAGAATATTGAATGTAACTTTCCATCCTTTCCAATCCATATGGAAACTACAATGAATAATCAGATCTATACCCAAAATTATCTAAAATTCAAGTAGTGGATGAATAATAAAATTCCTAGGAAGAACCATCTGATAACCATCTATTAGAAGAGAGTTTCAAATATGAGATTAATTCCTCATTTAATTATAATTTTTCACCTCCATCTCAATCTCTAATTGTTGAGGTGGTGATATGATACAATTTTAAAATTATTCAAAAAAATGTTGCGTAATTATAGAATAAAATATAAATCTTGAAATATTATAGTGGATGATATGTGTGGCTTTAACTATGTCTCTAGAAACATTCACTTCAGTTATAGTAATTGAATATGAATAGCCTTACCCACTTGGCTTCTTTTGTGGTATCTTCCCCGGATGTTATAGAAATTAGTTAGGGTAAGTCACTATCTATTTACAGTTAAAACACTATACATTTATGGATACTCTAATATTATTTCCTTAATGAGAGTGGTTTCTTTTTTCCATGAATATAAAAAAATCATTTTATTTTGACATGTACCAATGTGTTTCTTTCCATATGTATGAGATGTTTTAAAATTAGCCTCTGTATTCTTCACCTTATCTATTTTTTATCTAACATCCTCTTCTACTTTTTTATTCCTTCAAATCCATAAAATAGGGAAAATATTTTCACTATATTGATATCACACGATACTCTATCCTCATAAGAAGAAACTTTTTGGGAGAAAATTTCCCCTAGAATAGTTAGACTAATCCCATCAAAAATAGTTAATTATTCTCTTTTTATTGTGTAAGTTGTCTTTCATATACCTTGATACCCTTGTAAGGTAATCATTATAATTAGAAAACATTTCCACATATTTTACCCTTGGACTCAAGAATGTTATCTCCACATATTCTCTTTATTCATGGGGGAACTATTTTCCCATAATATTTTCTTTAAAATCCTTTTATTTAGTGTTATATATTTCCTCCACATCATTAGTGATTTTAATTAATGAAAACCATTGATATGAATCCCATGAGTGATGATAAAATTCCCTAAAAACCATTTCCCATTCATTGCATCTTAATACATGAAATATCTTCTCTATAGAAATTATTCATTTCTCAAATAAAAATGTATTTGTAGTCCCACTAAATAATGGAGCTTTTTTATTCAAAAATTCGTCTAAAAATTTCGAATAATTTTTTGGATTGGAAGGATTATATATACAGGAAAGGTAACTTCTCTTAACTACAGTCAACTATCCCAATTGGGTTATAACTTTTTCAACTCTATCTACAACTCCAACTCCAGCTTCAATATATTTATTATGAGGGAAATCACTACATAGATTACATGTACTAATATCGTTTCATGGTGCCCACTTGTATCCAAAAATAAAAAATTGAATACACTACATGATATCATAACAATATGTATCAAAATTTAGGATTTCAAAACTATAATAACACATAAAATAGTTTAAAAAATTTATTCGTAGTTAATCTCATAATCCTGAACATACTTTTTATAGGAAGGTTATCAAATTATAAAAAAATTAAAAATCCTTCACAATGGTTTGTCAATAAAATTTTAATTAACCGAATAATATATATTAGGGATTTCAAACCATGTATTTCGTAAAAGAACACCCATTATAAATAGTAGTAGATGGGAATATATACTCATACCATATATTTTCAAGGTCACTAACCCTATAAGAAAATATTCTAATACCACCTCTACTTAATGAATCAAGAAAAGGATTTATTTATATGAAATCCACATTATCTATACCTTACTATAACCTTATTATGTTATCATGCACATAGAATTATCCTTAATGTTAGTCAAAGGACAAAATTAACTAATATATGTTTTCTTAAACCCATTTTCCATGGTTTCTACAAAAAACCCTCTGATAAAAACTATATGGAATGTTACCATAGTAACCAGTAGTTAATGGTTACTTTATTTAACATGAATTATATACATCGAGTCTCATCCCGAAGGACCAAATAGTTTAGTAGTCTATGAAAACTAGATATATACATGAATTTTACATTACATTTGAAAAAATAAAATAAAATATTCCATTTTCTTTGAGAAACCCGTTATTAACTTTATAATATACCTATAAATCATTCATAATAAACTTATTATCATCATGGGAAATTAAAAAAATGAAAGGGCTGATATGAGATTCTTGGTAAGGGAATATGTAACGTGGAAGCCAATAAAGCATGATTAATATGGAAATAATAAATAATGTTAAAATAATTTCATATATATAGTCAAATAAAATTGAAACTTATCCATGGATATCATAACTATAAAATTAATAACATTTACATCAATAACTGATTTGGTATTAATGGAATGAATAATTTATGACATCTGGAACTTACTACTGATGCCTTGTTACAATAAATCTTATATAAAAGTGTAAATACATAATATTTTTTGTATCATGAGACATATTGAAGCATCTTAGAGCTATGTAATTCTAGTCCCCACATATAATTTAATAATTCCAATTAATACATCATGTGAATAATCAATACAACTTAATCAATATTCATTAAAAATAAATAATTACAAATACTGGAAGAACTAGCATATGTAATATAAATAGTTTCCTCATTCATGCTGATCAAAATCCAACAATAGAAATGATTTGGATGTTAAAATATAATTATATAATCAATATAATATTAAAAAGTAAATTTTTACGTAGAATAAAATAATTTTAAAATATTTCTAGAATTTCTCAGGATGGCAATACCCTTTTCATTTTGATTTCACATATTTAAAACCAATAGTATTAACATAATAATAATGAAAAAATTATTATAAAAGAAACTTTTAAAATTATAATGGATAAATAAAAATTAATGAATGGTTATGATGGCGAGTTATTCTATTTATTCTATAAAAAAATTCCTTCCAAGCTATTTTAAAATGTTCAAAAAGATCCTCACTCGAAAATTGACTAGAGGATTCATTTTGACCCATTTTTTAAAAATTCATTAATTAGTAAAAATATCCCTAAAAATAAATATTTAATTTTTTAAATAATCCTACAATAAATTTTATGGAAAATATTTATGTGGAAGAAGAATATTCACAACTAATTAGAAAAAAAATTAATTTTTTCATAAAACATTATTTTAGAATCATGATATGTAAATGGTGTAAATTTAAAATAATAAATTTTATAAAATAATTAATTTGAGTAGAATAAAATATATTGGTTTTAATAATAAAATATATAATAGATTTCATAATGGAGACATAAACATAAACAATCCTGAATAATGATGAGATTATAAAATAAACTATTACCTCTGGTCCAGTCTCCATCAAACATGACCAAAACCACTATATAGTAAATATATATTTATCATATATCCATATAATAAAATTAATCATATATGTCATATTTTATATGAATTACTAATAATATATTATCGTGTATATATTAAATATTCTCAGTTAAAATCATTGTTTTGGGTGTTACTACTTCATTTTTCATGTATGTTTTGTTTTGGTAGTATCGATCATTGTACATTTATCATGGTTTCCAATTATATTAAATTTTAATACTTGAAGAAAGATAATATGTATTCATAGTATATGTATTTATATTCATTCATAAAATTAATATATTGAAAAAACAAATTACATCGTTCATTGAGATGATAGGTTGTATGCACCGATGAACACTGTTTACATTTATAGAAGAATGGAATGAAAGAAAGGTATATAATCATTCACCTTCCCAAATTAAATATTGTATCATATAGATACTATATATTCATTAAATCCATCCTTATTATCATCTATATAAAAATAAAAATAAAACCAAATCACATTGCTTCGTGTAGGTGGTAGTCCACACGTACGCATGAGTGATGATATCATTTTCCAAAATATCAGAGGTTTTGAATTTAGTTGTTAAATTATAATTATATAAATATATTAAATATAATAAATACATTAATATCATATATATTAATTAAAAAAATATATTAATCTATTATAGTTGGATATGGAAAACAAATTAAATCGATTCGTGAGGTGGTAGTCTTCCATACACATGATGGATGGTTTTGTCTCCCATTTTAAGGAGGTGGAGATGAATATAGGTTATTCAATTAACATAATTATTTTATTTTATAATAAATATAATATTTTTGTTATTAATACACTTTTAAGATTATTTAATAGTCTTATAAGAAGAAACAAACCAAAAATGCCAGGTTATGAACTATACCTACTCATCAGACACCCTTTATAGGGTTATACGTAATGAATTACTAAAATGGGTTTTTGATCAAAAAAGGGACTACAGGTCATGGGTATATATATATGAAAATTATTTTAGTTGGTCTTTTTATATACAAAAGTCTATTTTTATGTGAATAGGAGACGATATGAGGTGAACATTTTCAAGTGAGAAAGAGTAACATTTTTGTAAATGTCCTAAACTATTCAATAATGGTAAGTCACTCTTAATACAAAGGACAAATAATAGATATATAGTGAAATTGAGTGATTATAAGGTTGATCAAAACCTCCAAAATTAAAAATGAAACTGTTTTAAACATGTTATACCCTTTACCTTTAAGGTTACACAATTTGAACATTTCAATTATCAACCTGGTAACTAGTTTTTAACCTTGTAATTTATAGGTTAAGCCTTAAAAAATTAGCAACCTTACATAATTTGTAACATGTTATCTTAAATATAAAATTAAATTTATCAAATAGAAATAATATTATTATGTATGACTGAATTTGAATAGCATTTCATGAAATGAAAAAACCCATATTTTTAGTTTAACATGGATAATTAAAGATTACTAATTTTAATATTCATTGTGACCAAAAAATTACTATAACTTATTACAAAATATTTATTATGATGCATAAAAATATGGAAACCATTTCATAAAATAAAATTCATATGATTATTATAATTTAATTTAAAATTATACCAAGAAATGAGATGAAAAATGTTTTTCTAAAGAAATTTTTTTCCAAATTATAAATAGTATTAGTATATTGATTCAACCTAATATTGATTCCAATGAAATAATTCATATTTATAAAATTATAATTGAATTGTTGTACTTTTAAAACAATTTTAAAACAAAATGGAACCGTGTAAATTCTTTATAATATATAATTTTCAATAAAATTATATATTTTCATTATTCATCGATAAATTAATATTTTCATAAAATTATTACAAATTAAGTATAGTTTATATTTTAAAATGTTGATTTAAAATTTTAAGTGAAAATTTTAATATAAATTTTATAAAATTTCATAAATTTAATTTAAAAATTTATACGAAAACACATTGAATTTGGTTATCATAAAAATATTGTTTTTAAGAATACAAATTGCATCATTTTTATCAATGTCTATAAAAATATTACATAACTGAAAATTTTATTTTATTATATAAAATATATTTTAAATTATAACAATTCAAAAATATTATTTAATTAAATTTATAAAGATAAAAAATCATTTCATGCATTAAAAAAAATTTCTTTCAAATGAATTCAATTTTCATTTCTAATCAAATCATAACCAACAAATGTATTTTATAAATGTGAAAAAATATTATATAAATAATATTTTTTGTACTAGTACTTCTTAATAGAGTAGTGGATAAATTATAATATTGTACTATATAATAGTTCATTTAGACTCATTCATATAATAATCATAAGCTATTAAAGTGATTACATTTATTTAAAAAATATCATAAAATATTGTGGTGTTACATTTTTCATAAACATATAATATTTAAGTATACTAGTGATACCAATGTTCAATTATCATCATATTTTCATTAAATTTTATGTCGTTATAATAATTAATAAACATGAATCACCCGATAAATAATTGTACATATTCTTTGGAAAACCTCCCTTGGATTACACCTTAAGCCTTATTAGTTTGATCACTTAGTAGCAAAGAAAATTTTTGGAAAAAGAAATAGAATCTATGAAGGAATTGGAGTACATATTTTCTGAGATAGAAGGTTCAATCTTTCTGAACAGAGGAGGATATGAGGTTCCCTTATATATGTGATGGGTGGATAGACATGGAATTACTTAATATAATTAAATAAAATTATTGACTTTCCTATATGAAATGATTCCAAATGGACATGGAATTGAATAAAAAAATTTATATAATAAATACATTTCTAAAATATAATTTACATGTTTTTTGGTGTCATTTTGAATTTTATCTTTTACTATAACCCCATAGATAGCCCTTTTTTACACTAACCGTGGTAACACATTTTTTAGCATTTAAGGGTTATTAATATAAATATATTGTATAAACTAGATTAAAAATTGTACATGGACGAAAAAATAAAACATTAAATCATTAACCTATCCTATTTCATGTTTTATTTTGAATTTGAAAACATTAAGTAAAATATTATTTTACATAAAATAACATTATATCTATTTTTGGGACTATTGATTTAATTTCACTTAAATGTATTAAAGATAAAAATATATTTATGATTAAAACATATTTTATATAAATTATAAATTATTATTAACATTTTAATTCATGTAACTCTACACTTTAACAAAAAAATATTACTTTTATTGTCTTTAAAATCCTATATTTTCATTTTTCTATTATTTTTACAAGAACTCTATCATTATTCATATGTATTTAAGATAATCACAACGTAAAAAATCAAATATAAATCGACATCATAGAAATGAAACATTTATGTTAAAAACACTATTTTATATTCATTCATTAAATCATTACATCTCCAATAAAATATAAACGATTTTTTGTAATTGGTATTTCAGAATTTTGTTTTTATTATTTACATAAAGTAATATTTGAGTAATTATCAAATTAAAATGATACAGAAATGAAATATATTAAAATTTAGGTTGTATATGGTCAAAATAATTTCATAATCTAAAATAAAGGCATCTTCTCAGTTTATTTTGAGAACTTATACCATAGCATCACGCTTATTTAACTCATATGTTTTCTAACCATGGTTACTATTTATAACTTCACAAACTAAAAGGAAACTATTTACCAGATTTGAACCTCATAATTTCAAATATTAAATCCATTATTTTCAACATTAAATTTATAGATGTTGATGAAATAAATTTAAATATAACTTCCTAAAACAAAATGATGAATAATTTTTATAAAAATGTATTTTTTAGCAGAAATATGAACTAACCCTGAAATAAAGTATAATGATTATTATTATATAATTGATTAGATTATTTATAATTAATTGATACTTATTTAAAGTTATGATTAAATTCAATAATACATTATTAAATTTAAATAACATTATTTAAATAAAATTAATGTTAGATTTGGAAATTTTGATAGTATTTTCATTTGTCATAAAAATTATTCATTTCAGAAATATTCAAAATTTGCATCCTAAAAATATTATGAAATAATCATTTAAAAACTTATTTCCATTTTTTAAAATAAAATTTTATAAATTTTGTATTAAATAATTATAATATAATTAAATAAAATGAAAAAAAACCAAATTTTGAAGAAAATGCATTTTAAATGAATAAAATGATATTATTATCATACCTTTAATAATAAAAATAATTAAATAAATTTTAATTTATTCAATTGGATATATAATCTACATATTTAATTGGAATAATTTGTCAATAATGATAAATTTCATCAATTAAGATAAGAATACCATGCGCACAAAAAAAAGATTTATGAAAATCATATCATTTTACATTCAAATGATATTATCTATTAATAATAAATTCATAATTTATTATTAAAATTATATAGAAGAAAATTATACATATATTTCATAATATTTTTAATCATATCATAGCCACGAAACCAATTACCAGCTCTTAATAGTAATATTTAAATAATAATATTTCTATAGTATAACAGGGTTCATTTAGCCATAGTATTTCATATACCACACACTATATAATATATTTTTATAATAAAAAATCTAAAATACATGGGTGTTAAATTATATCATGTTAAAGAAATTGAGTCCTATAAATTTTATATCATTTATAATAAAATGGTAAAAAATACTTTAAAATAATTTTTAGAGATTGGAGGATAAAATCAATGATCATGAATGGAAACAATATTCATCATTTAAGATATGGTTGATTAAAAACCACATCATAAAAAGGTATAATAATAAATAATTTTTAAATGATGAAAATGTAAATTGGATGGTTACCCAGAATAAGACATAATTGGGTACCCAAATAACGAGAACATTTGTGGATCATAATAACATGGACATAAAAAGTAGAGTCATTTAAGAGACAATGCTATACATTTATTAGAATGTAAGATATCATCAATTCATCAAAAATTATTTTAAATGGATAAAATTTTTATTTTCAAGATTCTCTTATGGCATTGAGGTATTTTTTTACAATCAATATAGAAAACACAAGGAATTATAATTACATGGATTATTTACATTACATTACATTAATGTAAACCTTTTGTTTTTTTAAGGAAACTTTTCTACTTATATCTTATCTCTTACTCCAAGAAATAAAAATTTAAGATGAATTATTCTTTCATCACGCATAAAAATTTACATTTAATTGATCATAAGATTCATAAAATGATAATAAGTTATTACATCACTCAATATATATTAACGAAAATCAAAATAGTTATCACAAGTTATGTTAATATCCAATATGAATATATACTAAATTAATATAAAAATAATAAAATATCTACTCCCATATTTCATATTAAATATATTTATGAATGTATAACATTCAAAATATTTCAAATATTCTAGACCAAAATTGAAACCCAAAGATTAGAATGATTTGATCAAATATTCATCCATGATAAACATAAAATTTATCTTTAAACAAAATTAGTAAATACAAATTTAAAATACTAGAAATGGATATTCCCTAATCATATAATCTCCAAAATATGACTATATTTTCTATAAATAACCTATGTCACCATAAAACCAGAATAAAATCTTATACTCTTCAAAAATATAATTCAACCATTATTATTCAAAAAAAATCTAATCTTATCAAAAAAAATTCCATATAAATTTATGATATAATTTTCCCAATATATTAAAATCCTTTAAAAAATATCATTCTTCACATATTTACCGAATCACTTTTCAATCCCATGGTCATCGATATGATAAATCAACTATTCAAAAAATGTAATAGACATTTATCATAGTTAATCATATTTACTTAAACATAAAATATCATATTAACCCAATCGGTATTCAATTAGTTTAAAATTATCTCCAAATAATATAAAGTTATTATTCATTTGATAATATACTCTTGAAAATAAAAACAAAAACACAAGATTTAAATTAGCAAAAATGTCTCTTAAAAAATTCTTAATCATCTTAAATTCTCACCAAATGATATTTCATAGGGATATCTATGCCTTCAAAATAATTATAGATCTTGGACTTATTTATATTTTATGGTATCTAAAACTCTTAAGATATTATTATTTTAATCATCCAAACCTCAAATTTTATCTAAAAAATTCTTCTAACAAGGATTATAATGCATAGTGATATAAACAACAAATTATTACATGAATTATTAAAGGCTTTGATTTTATTAAATTTTGAGGATCACTTTATTATAGTGTTTTAGTGAATTATATAAAAAAAATACATATAAAACCTTAATAATACAATGTGGAAACATAACCATGTTATAAATGTTTCCCCAATATATGTTCTTCACAATGAAACATTGTCTTTATTGAAAACAATTTTATTTATTTAGGCCTACACAATATATTAGTTCATGTTGATCCATAGTCACATTGAAAAATATTCTAAAACATGGTATGTGTAAAAAACATATAATTAATGGGTGTAAAAATAAAAACATATTATTAGACATTTTGAAAATTCACGAAAACTCATTAAAACATTTCCATATTTTGTAATAAACTTTGATGCCCAATAAAACATTTACATACCTGATATATTAAATAATTTTCACAAAGTTAAAATAATTCATCCCAAAATATATAATAAGTAAAAATTAATAATAGTGAGTTTTTCTTGTAAAATTAGATAACATATGAAATTTGTTTTATTGAAATGCATATTTTCACTATTAAAAGGGGCATACACATTCATTTATACAAAAACTCATTAGCCTAAATTAATAAATTAATACACCTATATGAAATATTCATTATAAATAATTTAATAATAATATAGGTAAATTGGGATATCATTTGGGCATCACTGTTACATTCACTCATAAATGTACTATTATATAAGGAATAACATACTCCATTTATTCCAACATAATTCCCTAGTAAAAAATCATTACGCAATGAATTGGAAGGATATATCAGGCTCACTCATCATTATAAACAATGTAAAAGGACTATAACAAACATAAAACACACAGAGTATTTTATTTTTAATATAAGATCTCATATAATAGTCTTTTAAAAACATATGTCGAAGCTCTTCAAGGATTCATGTAATAATTAGCAAAAAAATAATTTTCGTAGAAATTTATTTAATGAAAAATCCAAAAATAATAGAAAATATGATTTTAATTGAAATACCCCATTAAAAAATCCAAACTAATTTTTTAAAATAATAATATACAGTATTGTAAGAAATTCATCTCATGTTGTACTAGTTTTAAAAAAAGACTCATTTCTCACATTTTGTAACATTTTAAAAATGACATGTTTGGAAAATGTTTAATAGTATTGTTGTAAAAAATCATAAAGAAAGTAAATAAAGATTAAAAAAATTATATAAATTTATTTATATTAATTAAATTCATAAAATATTTTAAATAACATGGTTAAGGATTTATAAGAATAAAAATTTCATTAAAAAGTTTTTACTATGGTTTTAATGAAAAATCCCTTACCTTGAGTCAGACTAACCATATTAACACATTAAATTCAAAACATTTAATAGTATGTGAATTATATAATTTAATAATGACCATTTTTGTTGTTTTACTATATTATTATCACTCTGAATTCAATTTTTACCTTTCTTTATTTGGTTATTAAATTATTTAAGTTCATGTCATATGTTTTGTTGATGTTCGCTATAAAATCGCAAAAGAACATAGGTGGGATGACCATGGTTAAAGGGGTAATTATAATGTAATATAAATAATATTTATTAGTTATTAATTATAATTTGTATACGTTAAATATTAGACCATATTAAATTTACTTATAAGGTGATAATTGGCTCAAAAACTTTCCTTGAATTAAATATTAGATCATATTAAATTTCAAATATCATTTTTGTTGTTTTTCAATATTTAAATCATTTAATAACATAATATTTAACATAATGTATCATTAAAGTCATTTTTTGGGACTATTCATATAATTTGACATTAATGTCATCAAGAAATAAATGTATTTTTAATAAAAAAATTAACTTAAACTATAAATTATTATTAACCCTGAAATTCATGTGACATGACAATTAACATAATATATATTTCTTATAATGTTTCTAAAATCATTTACTTTTAATTTACTATTAGATTCACAAGAACTGAGTTAGTGTTGCATAAGTGTTTAATGAAATTATACCACCACCAAAAATTAAGAAAACATTACCCTCATAAAAAATATTTATATTAAAAATATTATTTTATATTAAATAAATAATTCTTATTATCTCTATGGAAACATATATTAGAAATTAAAATACTGTGGGTGGCCCTTTGTTTATATTCTTAATTGAAAGCGATATAAATGAAAATATAAAATGAATCAGATACCCAACATCCATATTTTCAATTTTGGATGATTATGTTCAAATTAGTCTCAAAAAATTAAACAAATTAATGTTTTATGTTGATTTATATATTTTATACCACTATTTGAAACTTGATTTATCTTATTTACCGTTATCATGGTAAAAAATACTTTCGCTGGTTTTTATTCAAAATAACCTAAAATAAAAGGGAACCATTTACCTAATTTTAACCTAATTATTAAAATTATGTAATATATTTTTTATAGATTATATTTATAGAAGTTGTACAAATAATTTTTCAAATTATTTACAAGGAACACAATGAATGACATCTTCAAAAAAAGATTCTTTTAAGCCCAAATTTAATCTTTTACAAAAAACAAAGTATAATCCATATTCTTATAAAATTAGTAATATCATTTAAAAATAAGTATTATTATATTAATTAATTTTCAAATTAAAAAATAAAATGGGACATTCTAATTTTTCCATTTAATGATAATAAATGTAAGCCTAACAGAAATCAGTATTTCTCATTATTTTCTTAAAATCAACATTTCAGAAAAATCGAAAAAATTACTCCTAGGAATATTATGAAATAATTATTTCAAATTTTATGACTATTTTTAGAAATAAAATTTGAAATTATAGAAATAATTAATTATAATATCTGTATAAAAATAAATAAAAATAATTTGTGATGGAAATGTTTTTTGAAGCATAAAACAAATTGATTTCCATTCCTTACCTAATATCCATAAATAAATAAAAATTATTTCCTAAAATTAGATATATATTTTACTTATTTAATTTAAATTATTTATCGACATCTATTAATATAATGAATTTATTTAAAAATACCTTGTACACAAAAACTAGTTTTATGAAAAAAACAACTTTTTCCTTAAAAATATTTTATAAATTTATAATAAATGTATAATTAATTTTTTATATTATTAATGAAAAAATTTCAATATATATTTTATAATATGGTTACTCATATTTTCACTCTCCAAATAAATGACTTGGTCATAACAGTCATATTTGAATAATAATATTTATATAGAATATCTTGGTTTGTTTGATCTCATTATTGTGTATGCCTCACACTGTCAAATATATTATTTAATTAAAATAATATCTAAAATATTTGACATTAAAATTCTACACCCATCAAGGATATGAGTATTCAAAAATTTATCTCATTACTAATAAAAAGGGTGTATTACTAATAAATAATTAATTACAGGGAGTTCCGGATAAAAATAATGATCATGATTGTAAAAAGCATGTTAATATTTATAAATACCATTGTTGAAAACCCACATCAATAAAATGGGTATAATTAAATATCATTTTGAAAACATAAAAGGTGAATTTGATGATCACATAGAATAACACATAATTATGATAACAAATAATGAAAAAATTGACCTGGACTGAAATCATGGTCCAGGAAAGAAGATCTGTTTAATTGATATTGATATACCTATATTAGAAGGTAATGTGTAATAAATTCATCTGAAATTATCGTAAAAGTTAAAAAAAATTAAACACTATTTTCTAGCATTGATAGATTTATTTACCATCAGGAAATAAAAAAAATAAAATATAACAAGTTTTTTTCTTTTGATTCTGTAAACTTTATTTAAATAATTTGTTTTTCTTCAATAATTTAATCCACTTATATATCATATCTTACTCCATGTAATTAATATTTAAGATGAATCTCCCTTGCATGAATCACTAAAATTTTGATTTAATGGATCAAAAGATCTGAAAATGGGTAATAGGTTATTAATCCACTCGTTATATATTAACCAAAATCAAAATTATTATCAAATTTTAAGAATATATAGTATATAATGAAATGATATATAAATATCTATGTCCAAAAAATTAACACCAATATTTAATTATGAAAAAATCCTTAAATGAATATCCTTAAAAATACTAAAAATATTCCAAATTGAGGTTAAATCCAAATTAATAGATCTTTTATCAAATATTCTTCCATGATAAACTTTATATTTATCTCCAAATAAAATAAATCACTCTTAATGTAAAATACAAAAAATATATATTCTATAATCAAATAATCTCGAACATATGAAAAGAACTTCCGCAAATAACTTGAATTATTATAAATCCAAAATAAAATCATATGTACATCCATAAGTTAATTAAAATTTTATTCCAAAAAAAGTCCTTTTTAGAAAAATTAATTTCCATTTACCATTATCATATAAATTTTCAAATATAGTTAAATCCTTAAAAATTCCATTAATCGAATATTTACTAAATCAATTTTCAATCCCATGGTTTTCAATACAATAAATCTATTGTTGCCAATATGTAATAACCCTTTATCCAAGTTTATCATATTTACCTCAACATCAATGATATTATTATCCCTCAAGTTTATTAAGAACATTAATCATATTTCTAAAAAATATAGTATCATTATTCATCAAATAATTTCATTACTAAAATACCGAAAAACCCAATGGTAATATTCCCATAATTGTTTTCCAAAATATTATTAGTCATCATAAACATGCATCACTTGAAAGCCCAAAATTGGTATATATGCCTTTAAACATATGATCAACCTTGAACATATTACCCAAAACGATATCTGAAACTCAAAAAATACCCACATCTAAGTTATCTAGACCTCTATATTTATTCAAACCTTTCATTTGATACTTGTTTTAACATACCATAATATAAATAAACTAAAATCCATGATTTATAATAATTTTTCACTTTCTATCATTTAGGATCTTTCTGTATATATTTTTAGATATTTTTTTAAAACACTTACATATCAAACCTTTATAACCAAAAGTGGAAACTTTCACACAATATCCATTTTATATACCCAAAAAATGTTCTTTATAATTAAATAATTGCTTCATTCAACAGAATTTTTTTATTCCTAGACATTATTTATATTAGTTCCTACAAATCCTTAAGAAGTGTTAAAAACAATAAAAACATTCTATAGAAAAAAATACTCATTAAGTGATATAAAAATAATAAAAAATCATTTGTCTATTATAAAATTCATGAAAATACTTAAAATTTCATTCCTTTTTAAAAAACATTGAATTATATTAGTACTTTTCTTAACCAATAAATAAAATAATTTTCCCAAATCATCTATTAAACATCTCATAATAATTCATAAATGAAAAAACATATTAATGAGGGTTTCATTTAAAATATGACGTCTCATGAAAATATTTTCCTAAATAAAATTATTTTCTCTCTAAAAGTGGAAAAAAATTGTTTTCAAAAAAATTTATTTATCTTACAGTATGAAATTAGGATAAATCAATGAGAAAACTAATTTTTAAAATTAGAAGAAAAAAAATATAGGTACCTCGGGACATTATCTTCATATCAAGCATAAAACCAATCTAATAAGAACACATATAAATGAATAACCAACAAGATAAATTCCAAAATAATTATATATAAAATATAATTATTACTGAATGAATGGGGTTTATATATCAGCCGCACCTTAACATCTCAATAGTTAAAAAATAAAGTATGTGCTCTATATCTTTTGAGATACAAAATAATAATCTTAAGTAAACAACGAGATATTATTATTTAAATGTTATTGTTATAAAATAGTGATTAAATTATGTGTAATTAATAGTATTAATAGAATTTTGAAAAATAAAATGGCCCTAATCATTTATAATATATTTATTAATTATTTAAAAATAAATAATATATTTTTTGTTAGGTCATTTTATTCTTCAAAAAATATTTTTTTCATCCAAAACGTTTTTTATGGGTGATTATTATGTTAACATTATATAAAATTTACATAATTATGGTAAAAATATTAATTTTATTTTTAAATTAATTAAATATAAATAATATTAGAATGATTTCTTTATTTTCTGAAAATATATTTTTTTTAAATGGTTGGGGCTGAAGCCTCATTCATTATTAAAGCAAAGCAAAGTCCTCTTTAACTGGGTAAAGGGAGACACATTACATAGCCTGATGGCCTAGGGAGCATTTAGCCCATTACATGCCCCATAAGCCCATTTTTGGCCCAAAGCCCATTCTGTGAATAGTACTGCTACAGTACCCATGCTGCTATAGTCCTGCACAACACCAGCCACTACTACAGTACTCTTTCGCCGCTATAGTGACCTGCCGCCGCTACAATGTCTGTCGTTGCTACTTTGTCGCCGCTGCAACAGTACACTACAGTACTTATACAGTACCCACACCCATTGGGTTCTGAACCCCCATTTTTCATGTAGAATTAAGGGGTGCTTGTGAGGTAAAATTATTTTTTCGTAATATGTTTTCATAGTAAATAGTAAAATTTGAATTAAAATAACAAAATTTTGGTTTCTAAAATATATTTTATATTTTAATTTATTAGGAAAAAATTAGTTTAAAAATGTAATTTATTTGAAAAATCGTTTTACATTGCATTTTGGTAGCTTAATTTAAAATTAAATTCTGAAACTACTATAATTTTAATTTTAAGAAATAGATTGGATATTTCAAGATATTTGGTAAATATTAAGTGAATTTTCCTCCAATAATTTTTTGACAATATTAAAAGTAAACATTGTAATTTTATTACCACTAAATGTGATAAATCATGTAATTTAACAAAAAAAATAAAGTCATTAGAACTATAAAATGACCAAAACACATAGGTGAATATCAATAGATGATTATACACCAACCCTAATAATACAAAGGTAGAATTTATAATCATTTGGGAAACTCATATGATATTATGACATTTATGTTATTTAATTTAGAGAAAATAAAAACAAGTTATTCTCTTATTAATATTAAGTATAAAATTTTTAATATAGTGTTATCAAAAAGATTTTTTCGACTAAAAAATATTATTTTTAAATATAATGTATTTATATTCTTAATGGTAATTTATTTTTACTTTTTATTTCAAAAATTAATACCTTAAATATTATCAGAATACTGGTAGACTAATTTTATAACTAATGGAAAAATAAAATATATTATATATCAAATATTAAAATAAATATAATTCAAGTAAATTAATTTAATAAATTAATTATATATATTATCATGAAATATAATGGATATTATAATATATATTTTTTCTTATTAATGTCAAGGTATTAATAGAACTAAAAATTTAAATTTTGGATATTTTATAGTAAATAATGTTTTATTAAATGATATAAAATAAGTACAAAATTTAAATTCGAGCAACATATAATTAAAAGGTTAAAAATTTAAACCATGTTACCATTATGGGTATCTATTAATTTTAGTATCACTATATTGACCCTAAAATAGTAAAAATCTTTGTTGTCATGGTAAGAGTGAAAGTAGTTATATAGTAGTTAAAATCAAAAGAAAAGTGTATAACCATTGTCAAAAAATGTATAATTTTTATTTTATGAGTTTTTTCGACCCATTAATTTATAATATTCTAAATAAATTACATTGTATTCATCTTTACGTGATTATTAATTTCAATTAATTTTAATATTTATAGAAATTGTAAGAGTTCCCCTCCCCTATATTATAAAAGGGAACATCTTCTTCTCCATTCAACACACTTCAACATAGTTTTAGTTGCACCCAAAGCTAAATAAATACAATTATTGAATCCATACTCACATTATATAGGTTTTTTTGTAATAATACCATTCATATAAAACTTATGTTGTTAATTAAAAGATATTGTATAAAGAATAGGTATCGTTTTTAATCGAGCATTTCTAAAATTTTATTATTCAAAGTCCCTACAGCAAACTCAAACCATGCTAAAATTAAAACTAAATTGTGATATATATACTTTTATGTTATTATTTTACTTTCATGACCTATATCCATACCCACTTCCACAATTTGGAAAATAATGCATCATCTGTGTGTACATCTGATAATTGTATCGTGAAATGATTTAATTCATTTTTATCACCATCTCCCAAGAAAGGTTATAATGTTTTAATTAATGTTTATATATTATATTAAATACATTATTATCATTAAAAATGGTAATATATCATTTATTTACTCACCTTTCCATGAAAATAAAAATAAGAACCTCTTCATTGCGTATGTGTGGATTCCCACCTCCACAAAGAAATGTGATTTGAAATTCATCACCACATCACATGGATGATATATATAAGTTTATATAATTTATTAATATTTCATTTATTTTTTTTATAATTGTGTAAATATAAAATAACACTTACCTTGTTTTAATAATGATCATTGAAAACTGTAAATGTTAATCATCTGTATGTACAACCTACCATCTCTATGTTTTTAACATAGATACTTTTTCATAACCATATTTAAAGGGTGGATTTAAAATTATAATTGATATATCAAAATTATTATTATTAAATTATTATTATAGTATAAATGGTTGAATAATAAAGCCTATTACCATATTCAAATTACTTAATATAATTAGGACTTACGTACCAAATATTTTCAAAACACCCAATGTGGATTTAAATGAATAAATAATTATAAACAATCATTTAAATATTTTATATAAAAGGAATTATGAAAATTAAAATGTTATTAAGTATGTATAAAATAAACCCAAATTTATTATTTTTTAATGTACATATGGGACGAATCATACTCAAGGAAAGTCGTATTCTTCTAAAAATTCCTCTTTTAAAGCGCCTCTTTCAAATACTTTTAAAAAAAGTCAAAAAACTGTTTTTTAAATTATTATTAACGAGTATAAATTTCACCATTAAGATATATTAATTATTTTATGTATTTTTTATTATTTTTCATAATCATTTTAATGAAATTTTTTTATTTATTATGTGCTAAATTTTTAGATTTTCAAAATATGTTATTATGGAAAATGGAATTTTGATATCAAAAATTGTTTTGAAAATGGGTTGAAAATAGTTTTTCAATTATTTTATTCATGACATCTTCCTTGGATATTATTTGTGAAGGTTTTATCCCCATTATAGATCATGGTTGATCCCTTTATAGCTTCTATGATGGGTACTTCAAGATAGTTCTCTAATGAATTGTGTTCTCTAAAATTGGAAATCAGCCGTATGGTTATTCGATTAATAAGCCAGATTGTGAAAGTTATTATAATTTTGCTATGGAAATTATCTCCCAATTCACCTACATGATATTTCTATTATTTATAATTATTTATTTTGTGAATCATTTACTTTAAAATGTAATAAAGTTATTTTTATGACAAATGATACTTTTTTTGGATGAAAATGTATGTATTTATGAAAAGGTTTCAAATATAATTTCCTTTTTTACACTAGAATATCAATTTTAATATTTTATATTCCTTTATATTATTCTTATTCAAATCCCATGTTTTTAACAAAAAATATAGGGGGCTTAGGGACAGGTATGAAGGAATTATAATTCAAGTTGAAATTCATGAAGATTTTTCAAGAAAAGAAAAAAAATTCTTTAAAGATTTCTATATTGGAAATAATGGATACTAGGTATAAGTGTCCTCTTTTAAATATGTGGTTTTGTTACATAATATTTGTAACGTAGTTATATAAAACTCTAAACCAAATAATAATCTCAGCTATAAGAGAATACATTTTTATCTTAAAAGTAAATATTATGTAATGATTAAGGATCGTTTAGTATAGTTCTTATCAGAGGCTATTATAGATAACTTTTACGGTTTATGCAGTTTTTAGGTGTGTTATTATAAAAAGATATTAATATCATCATGGGTTTAAATGTTTAATATTGATTATATATTTAAATTCCAAAACACCCCTTATTAGGTATTCAGTGGTGGATGAAAAAGATTATTAATATTATTTTTAGTTGCATTTATGGTAATACAACCCTTGTGTTTAATATAAGTTTTCATTGAAAATTTTATTTAATTTTTAATTCCATTAAATATAGTGGAAACATTTTTAAAGTTATTGGTATCCTTTAATGTTTATAGAATAATTTATTTTGATTTATTTATGGGGTTTTCATATTTGGGAATATATAATTTATTATAAATTGATTATTTAATCAATATTAGCTTGTAATATGCTAAATATTTTCGGATACTTATATGATAATAGTTAATTTTAGTTGAAAATAAATGATTAAATTTATTTTTGAATCATATGTTATTTTATATATTCATATGGTGATTTGTTTTATTTTTTCTAAAATGATTGTAATATCTTAGAGCTAATATGATTAGTGAAATTGCATTTTGGTATGAGTCATTAATAGTCATTGATCTGACTTGGACACACATATTAAAATAATCTTAGATGAATATGTGATCAAATAATTATGATTTTCTGGATTTAATCATAGTCTATAAATTTTGTTTGGAATATTATGGTGAATTATTTGATAAATGATCTATGTTGAACTTCTGTTATCACTGTAGAATATTGGGGATTGAAGATGTTTTTATTTGAATAATGTTTTACATATTTTTTGGAATTATGTTGTTATATAATAACAATTATTTATGTTCAAAATATTATATTATATTCATTCATAACACATTTTCATCCATTTAAAAATATATACTATAAATTAAAATCAACACAGTTGCTTTTTGAATTTATTTATTACTTAAAGTAATATAAATGGAATTATCAAAAGAAAATGTGAAAAAAATGAAATATATTTTATGTTAGGATGTGTATGGTTGTAAATTCCTTATATAGTTAAATAAAAGAATGATTTGGGTTGATTATGAGAATTTATAGCTGAGTTTTAACTGTATTTTACTCAATTTAACCTTACTATGGTGCTGAATATTTACCATGTTTATTATTAATAATAACAAAAAACAAAAGGGAATTATTTAGATAATTTGAAATCATGAATACCATATATGGAATAAATTTTTTCAATATTAAATTTATAGAAGTGTAAAAAATAAATTTCATACTAAAAGTGAGAAACACGATGAGAAATTGTTTTTTGGAGAATGTGCATTAATAAAAAATAAAAACCAATAACTAAATAAAGTATAATGTTTATATAATATGTAAATAATTATATTTTTTACAATTAATGGATAAATATGTTCCATAGGGATCATATTTAAAAAATAAGTGGGTGTTTTAATATCAATATTTAATGAAAAAATGAAAATTTTAAAAAAATTGAATTTTCACTATTCACATTAAAATAAATCTTTTAAAAAAATTATCAATAATTCATCCTAAAATTTTTGTACCATGTTGATTTCAAAAATTATTTTAATTTTGTCAGATTAATGTTCTAAATTCTTTTAATGAATTATGATATGAGTACAAAAATTCAATAACCACAATTTAGAAGAAAAATGTATTTTCGAAGTATAAAATGAGTTTATTCTCATTTCTTTCCTATTAAAGATAATTAAATTAATATCGATTCATTAAATTTGATATAAAATATAGTTATTTTATTACAATAATTTATTAATTTTCTTAAATTTAAAATTTAAAAATAAAAATACATTGTGAACAAAAAAATAGTTTTTTGAAAAAAATATATTTACCTACAAAATATTATACCAATTGATAACAAATTGATGTTCAATTTTTAATTTTTATAAGGTAAAAAATTATATATATATTTAATAATTCAATTACATCTTTTCATACCGACTAAACCAATATGTAATACATAAATGTCATATTTAAATTACAATATGTTCATAGTCTATCGTTGTTTGGTTAAGATCAATATTTTGTATAGCACATGCTATCGAATATATTATTTAATTAAAATGAATCCTAAAATAATAGTTTGTTACATTTTCATGGATATTTTGAAGGGAAATTTTATCATTGAATGGTTTTGAGTGATCCCATGTTATATGTGATGACAAGTGATATTTTGTTAATACACATTACTTTTCTATGACATAATTACTATATTCAAGGGTTTATGAATGAAAAAGATCAAAATAATATATTTTATCAATATAGTTGATTGAAAATTATTAGAAAATATATTTTGTACAATAATTAAAAAATATATATGTCATTTAATCTTAAAATTTTAGTTTTACCTTTTTTACTGGGGTTACTAGTTTTTACCCATGTAACTTATGTTTCACTTAATATATTAAATAACCCATGAAATAATATTTTAATGTTATAATTCAAAATATAATCTCTATTTGGTTTTAACAAATTTCTAAATAGTATAAATATAAGTTTTCAATTAAATCATTTTTTATATTTGAAAACTAGTTTTTTGTTGAAAAATGTTGTTTTGACCATTATGCGCTCTTAATATTTTGTACCATTTATTACCTATTAGTTTTCTTTTATAATTATATATGCGTTTAGAAATCATAATCAGTTCATTATTTAATTACATTGATTATTTTTATTTGATAAAAATTCTCAATATTAATAAAACAAATATTTATAAATAAAAATATAACCATTAACATTGTAATTACATTAATCTTAGTAATAATATTTTCATACATAATAATAAAATTGGATTTTATATATTTTGGACTTTTTTATTCCAAATATGGAATCAAATCTACCTTATAAAATTTTTTAAGCTGAGAAAAAAAATAGTTTTAATAATAAAATAATTAATGCGTAAAAACCTTTTTCAGAAAAAAATGTATCTCCACGAATAAAATGTACTTTTTTAATAGAATTTTTTATTTTTTTATGTTTTTATTCTATTTATACCAAAAACATAAATGACTGAAACATGATGGTAATATTTAATAATTTTATTATGGTAACTACATATTCATTATAGTTAGGTGTTGTTTATGAAGGTCAGTCAACAAAAAAGTTATTTAATGAATGAAATGTGTTTACTAAAAAAAATTTAGTGGCATGTTTAGTTTCCTTAATTTCTGAGTCATGTACACTTGAATATTGAATTTTTCAGGCTAGGATTTCCAAGAAATGTTTGTCATTGTATTCATCAGTGAAAAACTCATATACTGTAGGTTTGAGGATGATCAAGCTTAGAACTATAGATTCATTTTACAGGTTCCTCGACATTATAATAGTAATGGAATGATGTCCATTTGTATGATCTACACATGGGGGTGAATCTACTATGATACATAGTGACTCAATATGGATTGAAAGTGGATTCATAGAATATTGAGGTCATTGATTCTTTGTTATCATAGAATAATGTTGTAGAGGTTTGATGTTTCCTGTATTCCGTGGCCTATTTTTGGAGGTTCGCATGTTACTTTTATTTAGTCATAAACCCATTCATAAACTTTAATAGGAATGATTTTACCATCATGTAGACTAACCATTATCATGAATATTTTGACTAAATGAATTATATGATAATAAAGGCTCTGTTTTATTGATTTCTAACGGAGGTATCAATGTTTTAGGTGTTTAGTTATACATCCCATCTTTAATCGGACTATGACATGATGTAGGTAAGAGTAGAGATATCATATGGGTCCATGAATTTACACCCCCATTAGTGTATATAGTTTACCGGTGATATTTAATTAGAGTTTATTATTTTCACCCTTAAACTATAATGAAAATATGTCATTGGTGACCACTTTTTGTTTCATTGTAGATCACTAGATATTGGGGTATGTTTTCTCTCTATGGGATCTAGAACTGTGATAGTAGAGGTGGACGTAGCTTCTCTATTAATATGAAATTGATATCTCTAACACACTAAGTAAGGGGTGTGTAGTAATATATGTGTTTATTAGGAACTCATGTGTAAATATTGTTATAGAATTTAGTGATTCATGGAGGATGTTGGGGAAATATTTGGTGAAATTTATTGATGTAAAGGAGGATAGTGATGGTAGTTTTCTATTTTATATGACATTGAAATTGTACATGGTGGATTCAATAGCTAATTATTTTTTATGATATTCTTATGTGGAGGTGATGTAAGATAATTACATACATTATAATGTATAGGATGGATGGTCTGATGATGAAAGGCATCATATAATGTTTCGAGGGACATTATTTGTTCCACTAGTTTTAAATGAGGAGGTTATTTAAGAGTTATTTAGTTTAATATTGACTTTAAATCATGGGGTATCCAATATGTACGATGAATTTTGTTTCATATTTGGTTACATAAAATTATATATTAATAGAATAGTTCACATCAAATTTTTGTAACTTCCAATAGGTTAGTTTGGGGAATTATTTTTTACGTTTTATGATGTATCCATTAGATTTCTTGTGGAAATCAGAGGTCATAATGATATATTTCTTCATTGGCGTACCACAATTATAGGGATGATGTGATGATATTTGGATATTCCTAAATTAGTTGATGATTTCATACCACTTCTTAATTAATAGAGATTTGTGTTCCATATTCTTTTTAGTGAGGTGGTATGTGGAAGAGGTAGTGAAACTTATTAGAGTTCCGAGAACCATAATTTTTATTAAGATCCCTATTTTAGCATGGGTATCAAGAGAGTAATGCAGCATTATTTGGGATCCTAGTTATACATTAGCATAACATTCCATTTTTATAGGCAGATTAATACTTATAATATTATCTTGGTGATAAAGTCTATGTTTTGGTCATACATCATTGATTATAGGGGATATTATATTTTGTAGTTACAATTGGTTGATTTTACCTATAATAATAAAATTTAATAATCCATTGAAAAGGATCTATTTGAGGTGTTTTATGTGAAATAGTTTCATTCACTTTAATACTATAAAACGTTTGGTGAGTAAGTGTCCTCAATTAAGAAGTTTGGCAGTGTATGATGGATAATATTAAGATGATCTAAGTGTTGTTGAAGGTAGTTCATAACCATCAGGATGGATACAATGATTAGTGAAGTAATCCTCCAGTGTTTGAGGTTTGTAACCATGTTTTCTTGATTGATCCTCTTTTCATGGGTAGTGGAGGATTTTATGGATAAGTAATCTATCTCTCTAGTTTATCTATCATTTTTAGTTACTATTGTATGTTGTAGAGGTGGTGTATTGGTTGGAGATACATATGTATTCTATTAACATCCTTGTTTATTCATTATATTACAACTCAAACAATATCTTTATATGGATTATAAAATTACTAATTAGTGGTATTTAGATTTCAAGGATGATGTAAAATTAAAAGACAATCCAATTGAGATCCAAAATTTTCTCGAGAATGTTTTGTGCCATGATTATATTTCTTTTTTTCATATGATTTAGAGGCATGGTAACTTAGAATAATTCACCTAGGAATATGATTCATATATATTGTCTTAGTTTCCTATGTTGGTTCTTTATTTTTCTTATTCTATTTTTTCTATGAGACATTTGGTTTTATATTGAATTAAATGATATGGATATTCATTATTATTTTATAGAGTTTTTCTTTTGGGTGTTGATTCATTATTTTACTAATGTTCTATTATTATTACAAATGAATCTCCTAGAATATTTTTGGACTATAGTGTAATGGTTTTTTTTAGTTAGGTTTTAAGTCTCAATTATTAGAATTGTCTGATATGTATATGATATAAAAAACCTAGACCTTTATGACCCATTTCATTTTGGTATTTTGGTGTTAAATGTGTTTGGATGAGTTTAGAGATGGAAAATATAGTTAGAAATATGATTTCAATTAAGATCATGAGGTCAGGGTATGATCGTTCAAGATGTGACAAGGGAGGGATAGATATATTAGATGGGTGAATGTGATGGTGTGTCATGGAATTGTATTGAGTAATATTATACAATTTTCATGATTGGGTAATTTAGTGATGTAAGGGAATCAAATTCTAGCCATGATGGTTATCTATCATTAAGTTATCCTTATAAATTTTCCCTTAGAGTTTTCATAGTCATACTGTATTATATGAGATTAAATTGTGGTGTATTTTGATCATTGTTTGAGATTACCTCTAATTCAAATTGTGACATGGTCATGTTTTATCAGGGTAAAAATATTGGATGTTTATATTCCATAGTTATTCATAGAGTAGCAGCATGCAGTAGTGACGTAGGTCATAGTGTGACCACTTCTTCAGCCATGTCAATATAGAATGATAATCGATACATTAATGGTGGATAAATCATAGTATTCATGACCTGAATCTTGGGGGAAATTTGATTCGACCTGGTTGTAGTGTGATCATGTCCCATCATTTCATAATGTTCTATTTTTTATGAAGATATAAATTAATAACCCCTTCGATTTTCCCATTATCAGTTTTTTTATCAAACTACTAGTTAACAGAGGAAATTTTTTCAAAACTCATGTTCCCCCTTGGAATATTTGTAATCCTCAATTTTCTGATATAGACAATTCTTCTATTTTAGGTGAGTTTTTTCCTTATTTTCTTTATGGTTTCTTTTCTATTTTTTTATAAAGATGATTAAAGCTATTGGATTACTACATTTTGGTGGTGATTTAGTGATTATAAAATGTTTACTATTGTGTTATTGATTTTTTAGATTCCAATCATGTGGTTTGAAACTTTTTATTATATATTCTAAACATTTTTTAAATGTTGAATTCATTTATGAATAAAATTGTTGTTAGATATTCGAGTTTTTCAGGACCATATTGTGTATATGGTTGTATTGGTTATTAACAGTTGTCAATGATGATCAAAATGATGAAGGAGATTAAGGTGAACTCTAAAGTTATTAAGTGACATGCATTATTTCATGAGGGATCATGTGGAGATTTGATGATTTATGAATGATCATAAAAAGCAGAGAATATGATGTCAGTCATATTGAATGTTGACTAGAAAGACTGATGTTACTAAAAGATAGGGAATGTGGTTAGTTGAAGTACATTCCTAGGAGAATTTAATGATGCTAGAACTAATCATTCAAAGATTATATACCACGGTGGAAGGATTTAGTGATGAAATTCACTGAGTTTTGAATGTGAAAGATGATAGTGAATTAGCTTGGGTGTTCTTGCCAAAGCAGATATTTATGTTTGTTCTATTTCCCTATGTTTCCCAAATAGATAGACCTCAAAATTGGGATTTTGTTTTTAGAAATGGATGGATTTCATTATTGTATTGAATGACATGTAGAACAGAGAAGGAAATCTAAAAAGGAAGAAAACCACATTCCTCAGAACATGGACCGAGTACTATGTTCTGGGAATGGTTTTCCACTGCATACCTTGCAAAAGAAACTGTATACGGAGTGGTGTGCAGAACCAAAAATGGTTTGCAGTGATGGTACACGGTGAAGGCATGTGGTAAAAGGGAATGGTACATGTAATAGTACATGGAATGGTTCATGGTACCAAAAAACGGTTTGTCATGAAAGGAGCTGTAATATGTGGAATGGCTCATCATTGGCAGAAGAGATGCAATATGCAGACTGGAAAACACACCATATGCAGTGAAGGTTCGTAGTTTTCCAAAGAGTTTCAGTATGTTTTGGATGGTCACTATATGCAGACAGAGTACGGTATGTGGTAAACTTTGACCCACATTAAAAATTTGGGTAAAACAGGTTAGAGAAATTTGAGGATTTATTTTCAAATATAAAGAGTGTTAATCCCATCGTTATGGTACAGTGAATATGATAAGAAAATACCATTGGTATGAATGAACATGGCTAAGGAAAAAAGTGGTACATAATACACATTATGTGTAGGATGAATTGGTATGAAAAAGACAAAACAATTTGTGAAATTGGAAGAAGCGGTTAGTTGTAGACATTTTCGTCGAAAAATGTAGTATGCAGGAGACAAAATAATTTTCAAAAATTAAAGAAGAATCCCACATAAGGAAGAAATATTACGCACAATTGGTATACATAGGTCATACGTTGATGAAGAAAAAAAGAGATATGTGAATGATGTATACAGAGGTGGTACGTAGAGGCAGTGGGTAGTGCACAGTGTAAGCGCATTACGTGGAGCAAGTGCAGTGTATAGAGGAGGTACGGTGCTCAGAGCATGTATGGTATGTAGAGCACACACATTACGTGGACCAAGAGCAGTATGCGGAGTAGTCAAAGTATACGGAGCTAGAACGGTATACAGAACATGTCTTGTACGTTTAGAAGAGGCAGTACATAGAGCAGGCATGGTACGCAGATCAGTGAAAGTATGTAGAATCGGGCACAGTTTGCAGAATATAAAAACTTCATAAAAGGATTTTGTGATTCTAGTAGAAAAATGTGAAGAAACTATAGTTTATTTTGTAACTAAACTAAATAAGAAAACTAAAAATAAATTATCATTAATTCAGGACTTCGATGAAAGTAGTGCTTAGTGTAGAATAGTGAAAAGACTTTTTCATGCCAATCAGATATGGAGACCATCAAGTCAACAAACTATGTGAGACCTCTCCCATGGTAGTGAGCTAGGGGGAGTCAACATAAGTGATCTGAGGGATGTAGTGGGATATCCTGAAACCTTTGTATAGGCATTGTTCTTGGGATAGAGTTACTATTCCCAAACCATTGTAATCTATATCCAATGAATATTAGTAGAATTTGGTATGATCGGTAACCTGTCAGCATATATTCCTTGGATGTAGCCCTTATTGGTGAACCAAGTAAAACGTGGTGTGGTTTCCTTCTTAGTATGAATTTATTAATTACTTTACATATCCATCATACATTTTAAAAATGTTCTTACCAATTTGGGAATAATATCCAAAAAAGACAGAAAAAAACTGACACCATGATTCACCCCCTCCCCTCTCAAGGTTGTCTATGGTCCTTCAATTGTAATCAGAGGGAAATGTTTATGTATTTTGGATACTCTTCTGTAATTTTATTTAGAAGATGATTTGATTTTCTTTCCTAATGTAAATAATGAAGTGCAGCCATGATGATGATTCTGTTGTTTATGAGTAAAATTATGCATCTAGTAAGACCCTGAAAAACAGGAAAATGAAAGATAATAAGCAGTTGAATAAGTCTTCCATGTCCAATGAAGATGCAATGTCTGGTTCTCTATTCCTACCCAATAATTAAGGAATATCAAGCATGAAAAGAAAATAGAAGTTTCCTTAGGTCTCTTTCATATAAAAGGAATACACTTTTATCTCATGTAAATAGTAGAAATTAAGAACCTATCGGCACGATATTCCTAAAGTTGGAGTAGTCAGTATTTTTAGAATATTTCAATGTATGGAAGAGGAAATCACTCAGTAAAGAAATGAAGCAGATTCTATGGAGGAAGGCTTGGTAATGAAAATTTTAGAAATTTATAAGCTCTCCAGATAGATTTGATCCTTTGAATAAACAAGGAGGAAACATGAAATAAATACATCAAATTGGTTTGAAGAATTTGAAGTTAAATAGAGAGTCAAAAAAAGGCTCTTCAAGAAAACATCCATGTGTTTGAAGGGAATTTGAAAAATTGAACTGATGTCAGGGGTCTACAGTAAGAAGGGATTTACAATAAGATCAAGGAACATGACTCTTTTATTTAGAATAAAATGATGTTGCATGAGGATTAATTTGAAATAATGAAGATGGTTTGTGAAGAGAATATGACAAATATTGAAGATCAAATGGTTAATGTCAATAGGAAATGTCTATAATTGGATACTCAGTTGACCAATCTTGATATGACACACATTGAGACGTCATAATAGAATAAAATAGTTGATGTTGGTACTCAATGTACACTAGAGGATTCTACTGTCAACAGGCTTCCAACATGTGATAAGAAGATCATGGTGTCACTAATTTATCTATCACAAGTTGCTAAGATGAATAATGTACCATCAAAATCATCTTGTACTCATTTTTCTAATTTTTGTTTCACAATGAGAGTAGGTTGGAAGAAAAATTCAAAACGTGTATGAATGATGGAAGTTGAAGAGTTAGGTATCACCATGTCTTTAAGGAATAGGAAAAGAATGTGGAAGGTGGTTCTCTACAAATATCATAACATGTCAGGAAGATGGACTTGAAACAAAATAAAAAGAAATAAATATTTTTGGGTCAATGTTGGTGCTTCAACAGATTTGGGAACTATACAATAAATTGTTTGTACAATCCTCATAATGAAAAAAACAATGGAATCCTACCTCAAGGTGAAGAAAGTGAGAGAATAAGAAGAAAAATCCACATGTTCATAAGCATATGTTTACCACAAATAAATTTGTAATTCTTGATTTCATTTGTAATTTATATAATGGAAGTGGTCACAAGGTAAGGACGTGACTGTATCAACATGCATTCATCATTGATAAGAAAATAAGACCTCTGACGTAGGACAAGTATGAAGCACCTTTCTTGGGAAGAAGACAACATAATATTGTGAATAAACAATTTCACAAGAAGATCTCATGTTAGGAATATGAGAAGGCCTAGTTTTTAGATCAACGAAACATAAGGGAAATTTATTGAAAATATAAATTAATAGGGATAATACACAGATGAACCCATGTGGAAGAGCTAATCATATTGTAACAATTCAAAATGACATGTTGGTCACCAAGAAATAATATTTGTGAATAATCTGCAATCATGATGATGAAAAAGCCAATTTTGTGGCTATATGAAAAGTAAAACATTAACGTGATGAAGATAAAGATCATGAGAGAGTGAAAACTGAAGAAACACATGTGAAAAATATGTTCTATGTGAGAGTTTTATGAAATTTGGTGACATTTAAAATGGTTTTATAACATTAAAACCATATCCAAAAGGAATCCAAATAAGGAGTAATAATTTATCATTCATTATTGATGTTTACAAGAACAAAACTTCATGCAATGCATAAGATAATGTGAAGAGATCCATACCACATCTGCACGGAGCAGAAAATATGCTCAGATGAGCGATCAATAAGACTAGAGTATGTGTATCATCTTGGTTAAGAAAACCATCTCAGCTATCAGGCTCATATTGAAGAAGGAATGAGGAACCACTTTATTATTATAATCATTTGTGTTTCGTATTAGTGCTGATAATACCGGGAATTGAAGGTGAATAATGCTCTATGGGGGATGACCTGAGAAGTAGAAAATGTTGTAAACTATTGATAGCTAAGCTAATGAAGTTACCATCCTTGAAATATTATTCAATTGATATTCCACGATTAAAATGATGAAGGATCACCCATGATGGAGTTGATATGAAATATTTACCTTGAGGGGAGACAATTGAAGTAGCTTCCTGAATTATTATTTCAATAAGTACCAACATCAGTTGGTATTAAATGAAATTACTCTATAATTGTATTGAAGAACATGTCATTTCAAAAGGTAAGTCATTTCAAAATCTCTCATCTTTTGTTACCCAGAATAAAGATCATTACATAATGCTGAGTAACTGAATTAATCAGTGACCTAATAAAAATGGAAGTACCTCAAGGACACATATCCTTTCAATTGAACTTGAATGATTTTGATCTATTTATTGACTTGAGAACAGAAGTTTTAGGTGGATTATTCCCTGTCACATTCAATTTCTTCAGCATTGAATGAAAGTTGAAAACCCTTGAAGAAAAATTACATGTGTTCTCATCACATGTGGTTTCAGGATCAGTGAAAAATGGACATCCTTGTCGTCTAAATAAAATCATCTTGTATTCTACATTGACAATTGATCAAGTAGATTTATAGTGAAATTATTGATGGCTCATTTCTTAAGTATGGATTGATACCCCTTTCCCATGAACATTTTATTTCATTTCAATAATGGGGAGATAAGTGAAATAAAATTATATGGAGAGAGAATATTCTCATTTTAAAATTGACACATTCATTTGATGTGAAGATTAAGGTATAGAAAAATAATAAAAAGGGGGATATTGTTGGGACCAATTTGTTTAAAAGGTTGTATTTGTTTTTAATAGTTGTCAATGGTGATCAAAATGAAGAAGGAGATGAAGAAAACTCTAAAGTTATTGAGATACTTGCATTATTGCATGAGGGAACATATGGATATTTTAATATTTGTGAATGATCATACAAAGCAGATAATATTATTCCATTCATATTCAATGTTGACTATAAAGACTGTTGTTGCTGGAAGACAGGAAATTTGGTCAGTTTTAGTGCTTTCCCTGGAGAATCTAACGATGCAAGAACTGAAAAAAAAAAGATTATATATCATGGTGGAAGGAGTTTGTGATGAAATCCACTAACTATTGAAGATGAAATATGGTAGTGAATAAGCATTGGTGTTCTTGTTGAAGTAGAGATTTACGTTTGTTGTGTTTCCAAGTGTTTCCCAAATTCTTGGAACTCAAAAATAGGGATATTTTTTTTTGAAATGGAATGATTTATACATAAGAGTGAACAAGATGTGGGATAATGAAGGAAATATGAAATGGAAGAAAATCACATAACTCAGAGCATGGATCACATACCATGTTCTAGGAATGGTTCATGGCTACGTACCTTGAAACATATACGATATATGGAGCGGTGTGTGGAATCGAATGTGGTTTACAGTGACCATATTTAGTGATGTCATACGGTAAGCGGGAAATGTACGTGGAATAGTTCGTGGAATGGGTTGCGGTAACAAAAATATTTTTCCATGGATGGAGTTGTGGTATGTGGAATGGCTCATTGTAAGATGAAGACATGCAGTACGTCGACCAGTTGACACATAGTATGCAGTGATGGTTTGTGGTTCACTGTATGGTTTCATTACACGGTGGAGGCTCACTATACACTGATGGATTTCAGCATGTGGTGAAGTTTGTACCACATTAAAAATTTGTAGAAATTGGATTGGTGAAATTTTTGGATTTATTTTTCTATATGAGGGGTGACAATCCAATAATTATAGGAGACCAGATTTGAAAAGAAAATATCATCACTGTGGAAGACCTCGGCTAAAAACAAAAGTGGTGTATGGGATACAATATGCATAGTTTGAAGTGGTATGCAAAAGAAAAAAATTTAATTAAATTTGGAAGATGAATTCTGTGGTAGATATTTTTATATGAACATTTTGTATGTAGTAGATGAAATATTTTGCATAATTTGAAGAAGAAACATACCGATTGAAGAAAAAATATGCGTAGGTGGTATGTAGATGTTGTACGTAGATTAAATATGCAAAGGCGATACACGAAGGTAGTACACAAAGGTCATATGTAGAGGTGGTATGTATAGGCAGTGTATGGTGCATGGAGAAGGCGCAGTGTGTGGAACAGGCATGCTGGATGGAGCAGGTTTGGTGCATGGAGAAGGTTCGGTATGCAAGCCATGCATGGTATGCAGAGCAGGTGTGGTAAAAAGAATAAACATGGTATATGTAGAAAAGTAAATATGCAGCTTTGGCATGGTACGCAGATCAGAGGCAGTTTGTAGAATCAGGGATAGTTTGTGGAAACAAAAAACATCCAAAATGGAGTTTGTGGTTCTAGCGGAAAAAAGGAGAAGATGTTCTCACGAATTAAGTAAATACACTAAATAATAAAAATGAAAATAAAAGTGCATCAATTCTGGAATTTGGTGGAAGTAGTGTCTTGTGATGAATAGTGAAAAATAATTTTCATGCCAATATGATGGGGCGACCTTCATGTTGATAAACTGAGTGAAACCTCTCCCAAGGTAGTGACCCGAGGGGGAGTCAATAGAAATGATCTGAGGGAAGTAGTGGGATATCCATAATCCATTGTAAAGGTAGTGTTCCAGGAACATAGTAACTGTACCTGAAGCTTAATAATCCATATCCAGTGAAGATTAGTGGAATTTTTTACAACTAGAAACCTATTGGTGTATGCTCCATAGACATAGCCCTTAGTGGTGAACCATGTAAAAAAGTGTTATGTTGTCCTTTTTAATGTGAAATTTTTATTTAATATATATATCCATCATTCATATTTAAAAAAATTTCTACCAATGTTGGAACAAGATTTAGAAAATAAGAGAAAAGGTTGACACCCTAATTCACCCCCCCCCCTCAGGGTGGCCCAGGGTCCTTCATAGTACTCTTCATTCTTATGTGAAAATTTTGGCATTAACAAGCCTTGTTTTTTTTTGTGGAGGAGTATAGATAGGACTAATAAATATAAGGATCTAGACCAACTGAAATTTCATAGTAAGGGGTGAATTACAGGTGTTCACATAATTCCATGATATTGTTCAGGAGTTTTTTCTCTTCCTACTACTATTCCTAATCATTATTATATTAGTTAAGATTATTTTGTGTACATCTGTAGTTTTTGTATTGAATCTCCATTATAAAATTTCTACACTCTTAAAAATGGTAATATAAATGGTTTTATTATGAATTTAATATCATAAGGATACTTCATTCACAATTATTTTTCTTAGTGGTTTATATTACTGGAATTGGATATTTTTTTCTTATTTTTGTATTGTTTCATTGTTGTGATTTTCATCTGGATTTGGTTGTGTGATTATATTGGGTGTTATTTAATATAAATTTATATGGTTGGTTTCATATATGAGTTATGATGGATCTAAAGGATGCAATGGTTAGCATGGGCTGGTAATTGAGGTTTCTATGATTGGAATGGGTTGGGAAATATAATAATGATTGGAGTATAATATTACTGATGTGGTGGTTATTAGTATAGATAATTGTGGGGGTTTTTTAATATAATATTAGTAGTTGCATAATATTATTTGGAAAATATGAATTTTTAATGGTTATATTCTATGACATTAGTAAAAAAATTGTCACTGGTGTGTTATTAATAAATTTCAATTAAGTGGATATGGATGGAATTATCAACGGTGTATTCTAAGATTGGTTTTCATTAAATATAAAATTATTTGGATTAGTGCCCATAACTTGGCTAGTAATGTTAAAAATTGAAAAGATATAATAATATCATTAAAATGGATTTTGAAGAAGTCTTTTATTGGGTACTTTTGTGGGAAAAGGTTCTAGTTTATTACTGTTGTAGTAGGAAGTAGTGGGGTGTGCAGAAATTATAGTGTGGTGATATTCATGGGTGGAGAGGTTGTTGTGCTAATGTAAACCCATAAATAATGTATTTTGAGAGGATGAATATGTATAATTTATTTTATTTTTATTTATTTATGAACCCCCTCCATTTTTATATAAGCATACCAACAACAAATTCATTAGGTTTCTTCTTTATCCCACAACATCTGGGTTGGTGAGAGTAGATATCAAGTTAACCCATCTTCCCCTCTCTCCCTTAGGGAATAGTGTGTGGCCGTATTGGTACCTTGTGGGTGTCGTGCATTGTAGTAGGATATTATGGGATTGATCTTAATTATATTAATGATACATTACTATAACACCCTGAGAGTTAAATAAACTTTATTCTTGATAGCATATACAGCACACTACATTCAATTTAAACGAATAATGTAATATTATTATTTAAAATAAAACCTTAAAAGGTTACCATAAAATTTGTGGGTATTAAATAGATTCAAAAAATTATGATATATATATATATATAGCTCCATATAAATAAAAATATATTGAATAATATTTGGAAATAATTAATCTGTTTCTTGAAAAGCCATTTTATTCTTTAAAAATATGTTTTCTTCAAAAGTGTTATTTATTTCATTTTTTAGTGAATATTATGATAAATTTATAGTTATTTTGGAAATTTAGTTTGATAAAAAGGATATAATTTTTTTAATACATTATATAGACATTATCTTAGGGTGAATTTCTAATATTTTTTCTGAAAAGATTTATTTTCTAATGAATAGTTAAAAATACTGATTTAATTGGAAAACTATATATTCTATCGAGGAATATAACAAGTTATAATCTATATTTTATTATTTATAAAACATAAGGAATTCCTTTTGATTGAATATAATTCAATTAGAGACCTTGGAATAGAATTTAAAATTGAAATTGGTATTGAGACATATTTAAAGGTAAATGGTATTTTTATGAAAAATCAATTTTCATCACATTTTTTGGGATTAATTTTATATTAGATTATATAAAATATATCTATTGAATATTGGAAAATTAATTAATTATTTTTAATCCAGAGGTACATAATTGGTAAATTGGTTCAGTTTATTTTTAGACATTATTAATAATGACTACAATAAATATTTATTACCATTGTAATGGTAAATCATGTAATTAAGTTTAAAAAATATCATAAAGAGTAATAATTGAACCTAAAAAATTATTTCATCATATATGATGAATTTAGTTTATTAATTTTCATCCAATTATAAAATATATCCTCAGTTGGTTCTATATTACTTTAATTTCGGCCATTATGATATTTAAATTACAGATAAAGACAAAAAAGAATACTATATTGATTTTAATTACTATTATATGATGAAACAGATCTAAAAAACTTGTAATTAGTTATAAATTTTATTTTGAAATAAAAATTATTATTTTTTATCATTTTAATTTAATTATATTTTTTAGTAATGAGATAATTACCTTAAATTCTTATGAAATATTGACATGATATTTATTTAATTAATATTCAAATGTAATAAATAATTTAAAAATTATTACATGTCATATAAACTAAATGAAATATTTTCAAATTTTGATTTTTTTGATAAATATATAATTTTAGTGATGTTTTAAGGGATTATATAATAATTAAATTACTTTCATTTTTTTAATTCATATTAAATGAATCTTTTCAAAAATGGAATTTATGATATTTTATAATAATTAAAATTTAATTAAGTGATTAAACATTCCAAAAATGAAATATTTGGAAAATTGACTTGTATATGGTTTAAAATATCAACCATGGTTTATTTATTAAATAATTTTACTTTCATATAAACTATAATGACCCCTTAAGAATAAAAACTCTTTGATCACATTAATTTTCAGAAAAAAGGATAATAAAATATAAAACAAATATATAATGGTAAAATACTAGCCAAAACATGTCCAGATTATATATAATTATATTATTTAGACCCATAATCATCTTATATTAAAACTGTATAATTTTTTTTCCTTTTTCTCAAAAACAATTAGTTTATATTAATTTTTTATTTTGAGGAATTCCAAATGTGTCCCTCCACTCTCTAAAACATGGTAACCTACTCTCCTATTTTATTTACAGATTAAAATAATTTTTCATTAAAAAATACTTATAAAACATTCTCCCTTACGTCTATTCTTACATTCCATATTTCTTTTTTTGATCCGAAAACCATCCTAGGAAGGAATTTGATGTATAACTAAAGAGGTTTTCCAAAGAATATGTATTCTTCTTAACCGAGTGTTTCTGTTTTAATTATTTTAAAACCACATTAAAATATTCTTATAACAAACTGATATAATAAAAACATTTTATCACATATATTATTATGTTGTTATGTAAAATTATTAACATATATTCATACAACATTATTTAAACGTGAAATGAAACGGTTATTTGTGTGTGATAGGACTACTACCTCATGGACCAATTTAATTAATTTTCTTTCATCAAACATCAATGATATATATGTTGGTCTATTTAATGTAAATATATTATATTCATGTAATATTTATCATTTTAGAAAATACATCATATATTCCTCATTATTCAACTCATTGAAATATAATCGTGATGTTCATGCATAAGTGTAGATTACAACCCCCATGAAGTGATGTGCTTTATTTTCATTACCAAGTCACATGGAATGTATATATAATAATATTTAGATAAATTATTAAAATATATTATATTATTTTATTTCTAATAGTAAAAAATAATACTAAACTTATTTATATCAAGATCATTTAAAAATAGAAATATTACTCATGCATACATATGACCAACCATCTCTATGATTATAACATAGTTCATTATTCATAACCATATTTCATGGTTGGTTTTAAATCATATAATAAATTTATAAAAATTAAAATTTCATAATTATTATTATTATATAAATGGGGAAATAATAATCGTGTTGACCATATTAAACTCACTATATTCATTTTTGATGAATGAAATGAATATCATAAAAATGTTTGACATGAACCTAGTTAATTATGAGAATAAATAAAAGTGGTATCAAGTAAAATAAAATGAATAATAAAATTGAGATACTTTATTAAATAAGTAACTAATTAATATATCTTAATTATTTAGTAAGGTGAATAACACATGTGATGAGTCGGACATGAGGTAAAGAATTTCATCTCAATTTTCATTTATTCAGACATATTTTAATGTTATGCACCTAATTTTATTTATATGGTGTATATAAATTTACATTTACATATTATATAACTAATCCATCATTACTGTGGTATATAAATTTTTATTTCATTGTATTTTATACAGGTGGTTTCTAATTGAATGTTACCATGTGGTAAGTGGGTTCTTAACTCAATTTCCATGAATTGAGTTATACATCAACTTCATTCACTATGTCATTCCAGCATTATGGGTGAAATTACCAATTATTAAAATACATTCTATTAATAGTTTTATGGATTTTGATTTATTTAACATAATTAATTCATTTAATAATTCTAGCATTAATGATACGATCTTTGAAATAGTTGTTCACCTCAAATTGTTTCATTTGGGCCATATATTTTGTTATAGACATATCATCTTTGATGAGGTGTATATAATAAGAATTTGATATGTTATATCATTAATTGATTTATATTCATGGTGTAATGTTTCCTTTGATGTTATTTATTTCATGGGGATATGATTCAAAATTTACCAAAGTGGAAAGGTTTATTTCAGAATCTCGGGATTGTTTGTGATTTTTTATGTTAATGTATAGATTATGGAATGTAATGATGTATCTATATTAAAAACTATATTTTTTTTATTACCTGTTTTGTTATTGAAATTATAATTTTTTTTTCTTTCATTTACATCTATTTATGTACTGATGATACCAAAATCTTGTTTTTATGGAAATCTGGCATTAATTTTATACTCTATTTGTAATATTTTATTTCTAATGTCCAAATTATATTTAAAATGTTTTAAATATTGAGACTGATATTATAAAGTGATTTTTGAAATATATTATTACCAAATTTTTACTTTTGAATAATGGTTTAAATGGAATCTTCATCTCATTTTTTAAAAAAATTTACCCTTGTACTTTTTATAAAAAATTGTGAAGTGAAGGTTTTATTACTTATACGGAATGAAAAAAACTTCTAACCATCATAATACATAATATATTGAATCTTAAATTGAATTTTATATGGTCTTTTCAATTAAAATGTCTTTTATAATATTTTGAAATGTTTTTAATATTTAAATTTGATTTTCAAAATGAAAATAACATCTCAAAACAATTTTAAATAGTATTTTTTGGATTTTAATTTCATCAATTACAATAAAACATTATTTTACTTATACCAAATTGGGGTGATGTTATAATAAATCTATCCCTATTCTTTATATGGATCTTTTATGCTCAATTTTGATGGAGAAAATATATCATTTCATAATCTAGGTTTGTAATATTAATGTTTATGTTGATTTTGTATTGAGTTTTTATTCAACACTTATGTGAGATGAAATAATTATATAGAGTATGTGATGGTAGGGATATGTTATAGAAGGTTTATTCAATGTTAGTTCCCATGAAACAAAATAGTTTTGGTATTTTGTTGAGTCCTTTCCCATTTATGTAAGATGTATCTACACAAGGCCTTGATAGTAGGATAATAATGTCCATCATTATGAATTCTATCATTACGAGATTAGTTTTTTATTTCCTTTTGATTATATGAATAGTTATAGTTCCAATTGGTAAGTTTTAAACTCACGTTAATATTTAAATGGAATTATTTGACCATCATTTATGTCTTCCATATTATTGTTTGTATTCATTTAATTAAATAAATGTTATGTATTTTTTGTTATTTAGTTTTCCATAATGATTATTTCAGATTTACTAATGATTTCTTTAGCTCTATGTAAAACTTACTAAGACTCTGATCTCATGCTTATTATTTTTCCTTCCCCTGGATATTAACAACGAATATTTTAATATTTTTAATGTTGTATAATATTTTCTTTCACTGTGTTTTGTATATTATAATTTCAAATACAATTTGAGATTTGAGTATGCATATATTTTACCAACACTAATAAAACATTTAGTCTTATGAAATGTGACTTCATGAATCTTGTAACAATTCATTAATCTAACCAATAGATATGGCCTACTAGAATCAAATACTTTTTTTACTGTGATGGATACATATGTGATGATATTTATTGGGGGATATACATTACTGGAGGATGGAATAAGGATAATTTCCTTTATGTTCATGATAAACTACTATACTTGATACATGGTACTATATATTCAATGGTTATGTTTATTTTCATGTGTATTTATGTATTATAATGGTTATGGAATAGATCTCCATATCTTAACATGGGATAATGGCCCTTATAAGAGGTTTTGGAGGTGGGGTTTTGAACAGACCCACATCGATTTCAGAGGGATTGAGAACAGTAAATTTGACATTATGTAATGTGAAAAAAATAATTTTTGATGTAATTTTGGAGCTCAAGATTTTGTATATGACTATTTATTTTTGTTATTAGCCTTTTATAAGATACTTAATGAGTTTACCTTAGTGAGTTTATGTGGTAGTAGAACTAATATGTGTTGGTTGGTACTTCTGTTTGTCCACTAGAGCACTAGCTTGCTTCTTATACATTTTTAGTAGAGGTCATGGGTATACTCCTAATAATTATATATGTTTTACTCATCCCAGTATATTGACTATTTTATGGTATCTTTAGAGAGTTTGGATATTAGATTAGGTTTTACTGGAATGGATATTGGAGTTGTGGTTGGAGTCAATTCCTCTATGTTTTATTGACTTATATTTTAGTGATATATTGATACATATTAGGATTCTACTGGATTAACTTTTTAGTTATATAATATTGTTTATCAATGGATTATTTATGTATTCTAGGGAGATATGTGGGTTATACCTCCCATTTTCATGATCTACTTATTTCAATCAGAGTGAGTTATGGATGAATACACCAAAATTTTCTGATCACACAAAATATGAGAAATATATATATAAAAATGGATCATAATTTTTAATCCATGAACAACATATTATATTAATAAGTGATATATAACATAAATAGATAATTAGTTAAAAAATATCTCCTAGTCTGTCTCAATATATGAAACATTAATTATATATTCTACATATATGAATAATATTCTGAAGATAAATCTATCCTTATATGTAAGGGTAAGACTGTATCCCTTGATGACTAAAACGAAAAATAGTATGGATCATATTGTGTTCTTTACTAATAAACCCCTTTATAGGGAGTCATTATAAAATAAAAAATCCATATTAAATTTTTTTCCATTAGTCTTTTGCTTCCTAGTAAGAAGTTATACAATTTCCAAAAATATAATTTTTAAAAAATAAATTATAACAATTTTGATTTTTTTAGGAATAGAAACATATCCTCTATTTTGAATCTATATAATTTCATGATTCAACGGATTTTCACGATTCTTCATTATTTTATTATAAAATTAAAAATTATAAGTATAATAATTGACTAAGGGGGTTGATTCCAACATCATTAAATGTTCATGATCACCCAAACCCGCATTTTCATTAATGATTATGAACTAACATTATGAATTATTGAATATGGTATTTAATTATACAAAAAATATAATAATAAACCAATAAAAATAAATTTCATTGTATATCTCATCTTGGGGAGAATTAGGAAGTAATTCAATAATTTCGTTTTGGGGGATTAAAATATAGTAAATATTTTATTAGTGTATAATAAATTCTATATATTAATTTAAATCAATATTTCACCAATATATAGTTTTGTGTTTTTTTAGGATTCTCCATAGTCTCAATATAATATGAAATATTTATCCACTGATGTTTCTTAGATAATGTATTATAATTCTAAACAATATATATAACCACAATCCCCATGTATCAATCCTCCATAATAATTTTTCACCTTTTTTGTGATGTTTTTAATTCATTAAATACTAACTATATCCTTATTCTAATATATTCCCACTCTTTCTAATTATCATAGTTATAATAATAAATTTAAGGTGATTTAATAAATTTTACATAGTGTTTTTCCAAAATGACACATTCTAAAGTCAATATCCATAACTATTGTCAAAGTGTGTCTTTTTATTCAACATCCAATTATTAAAAATGGAAAATCCAAATTTAGAATGTTGTGTCCCTAGTTTAATTTTATATAAACTTCAATAAAACACATCATTTTCTTTGTAATGATTAATAAATCCCACTAGTCTTCTATATTAGGGTGTATACCATCAAGAGTGTGTACATAGTTTTAAGATATTTATGTTCCTTCACTCTTAAATAATGGGTATTATTTTCGAATTTAAGGGTATAACCATAAGGAATAGTTCTAATAGAGAAAACATATATACTGAATCATGTCACTTATAATGAAATGTTGTAAAAATAATTTTTAATTACCCAAAATCCAAACATTAATTAATTAATGAATGAAATAAATGAGAAATGGAAATTACTTAAGGTATAATGAATTTTATAATTCAAAAAATTTCATAAAAATGTTATATTTTTTTAGTATATTTTAAATTCATAGTCTAAATTATGGAAACAAGGGTTATATACACATTATTAGATATTCACGATCTCTATAACATAATATAAAAATATCTATTCATCACTAGTGTTTAAAATTAATTGATATATAGAAAATTGTGAATAAAACGTTTCTAATCCTTAAACTATACTCAATATTAATGTATTTTTTATGATTTGAGGACTGTTAATAATAAAATCCATTGTTTTTTACTGAATTAAAATATTTATAAATCATTTATATAATATTTAAGAGAAAAAAATTAATATGAAATATTAATTATTAAACACCCTTTGGGATTATATTATAATTATTAATACTTAATATGTTATTAAAAGTCTTAGCTATAAATTGACATATCTATGAGAGATGGTTATATAATAAATGAATTAGCATAACTGTTATCCTCGTACATAAATCATTCATCATACTTTTCACCAACCTTAAAGATGATATAATATATCTCTTTATAAATTATAACTTATTAAAATATTACCCCCTTTTAATGACAATATACAATATAAATACTGTATAAATTTTTTATAATAAATTTTTGTTGCTTTAGGAAAAAATATAATGGCCACATTTCATATTTCGTAATTACTTCACCCTTTTCTAGATCACCCAAACAACACCTGGGCATGGAATATTGCATGAACTAAAATATGAAACACAAAATGGAAGAGGTTTCTGACTAGTGTAAAGTTGTAGAAACAATAATGGTGTGATTATTCCTTGAAAAGTAAATCCCAAGTTTAATTTCCAAACATACCAAATATTCATCAGGATCTATACATATAGTAGACTACAAAAAACTCATAGGCATAAACATGGAGACAAGATGGGAACTGTATTTTAGGATTGAAATATGTGAATTATATAAATGATGTATCAATATATAATAATGAAATGTTAAAATATACAGATTAACATAAGTATTTTTATATAAATACAACAACAACACACTGTCCAGTATATATATGCACAATAAAAACTAAAAGTAAACAAAGTGGCTTCAAGCCCAGCCGTTAGAATCACCCCCATCAAAATATCTTATCCTCTCAAACCTACTATACTTGAAACACATATCTAGCTATAATAAATAACCATTATTTAATAAAAACATAATGGTATAGACACACACATCCTATCATAATATATATATGCGGGTAAGGGGTGTAAATTCTAACAATTTTTCCTATGACTTATTTAATAGTTCGTCGTATAGGAAACACAAAACTTAAATGAAAAAAATAATAATTTAATGAGATAAAACATAAAAATTAATGATAAATATTTATAAATTTTTATAATTTAATATAAAAATTCATTATGAATATAATAAATTGAATAAAACCATAATGAAAAAAATACCATAATCATGGAATATTTATCCTCATGATTTTAATTGAATATCATAACACTAATATTAAATATGGAAAGATGGAAAACTAATTGAAATTTAATTTTCATTATGATAATTATGTAAATTAATTGGCTAAATTGTTCTATAAATGTATGTGTGGAAATATAGATGAATAAAATAATAAAATATAAATATTATCATTGGATGTGTGGTCATTGGACAAATGGCCATTTAACATATGGTAAGTTGATATATGATCATTGAATATATGATTGTTTTATATACTATTATATAATTGGAGCATATAATTTGTGTCATTGATAGTATAAAATTGAAAAATAATACAACTTAAAAATAATTTGCCCATTGAATTTGATATATGATCATAATTTTATATAAAATAAATGAATTGGTGTCATCTTATATGGTGGTTCTTTATAATATTATATAATTGGTACATTGTATTTGTATAATTTATAGTATATTTTGTGTCATTTTATATACTATTGTATGGTCATTGAACATATGGTAATTTGATATATAGTCATCAAATATATGGTTCTTTTATAAACTATTATATGGCTTTTTCATATTCTATTATATAATTGGTACATATTGTTTGTTTCGTTGAATGTATTGTCCTTTTATAATTCATATTATTTCCCTAAATGCCCCGAATTATTTTTTTGTTTATTTTTTATAATCCCCATTTTAAGGGTTGGATGTGAACCCTTGCATGGCTTGTCGGCTTAGTGACACATTACATGACCTTGAGGCCTTATAAGAATTCATACAAAATAGACTACATGGAACTACCCCCGCCCTAGCATACATCTTGATGTAATATCTCCACCTTCATTAGGCTGTTAGGCTAGCTATCTTGTGTTGATATGCATAGGCATAGTATTGATGGCAATGACATACCCTCTCATTCATCCAATTCAGGTTTTCTCTACTATGGTGAATGGGCCTACTCTAAATCATCATCTGGAGCATTTTTCCTTTGAAATCAGGTTGGTTTCATCTTGATTACATGTGGCCCTAAGGCATTAAGGTGTCCATAAATCCATAGTGGCCCTATAGCCCTGGGTTTCTTAAAGGCCTTGAAGGACTCAAGGACCAAACTAGTGAAACAGATGAATAGTTATGGATACAACATTACCTACTATAGTACCATAAAATTATTCCTCCACCCAGATTTGATCTCGAGGCTCTTGGATTCATTTTATGATTCCTCCCTAATTGGGTTGAGGGTAATGTGACATAATTCATACTCTTTTAATAATATAAAAATAATAAATACAAATATTTTAGTATAAAATATATTTTTTATGACATTTTATTATTATTTTTCAAAAAAATTACAATTTTACTTATTTATAAAATTAATAATTCATTAAATATACTAATATAACTGTAATGATATAATTATATAGTTAAAAATATAATGGTATTTAATTATAATAATTTAATGATATGTAATGATAATTTCTAAATAAATAATTTCTTTAACAGTTTTGAATTTTTATAAATTAAATTATATTCATTAAAGGATGACTCTCATTAAATGATTCAATATATAAACAGATATATTAACACTAATTTAATTAGTAATTGAAATTCACCATTTTTAAGATCACTAAAACTTATAAAAAATTTCTTATTAAATTTTTTTCTATATATAATTATTTCAACATTTATAGATTAAATTTTTTATATCTATAATTATGATTATATTAAATGGATTTTAACTTTTTAATCATCTTTCCAAAATCAAGTAACATGTTAAATTTCGATTTTATGAAGAAAAAAATATTTATCTGGGTGTGTTGTTCATGAAATCAGTAGATGATAAAAACAGTAAAATTTTGTATGTATTTAAATTTATATATAAAAATATAAAAAATAAAATAAAATATTAAAGTCAAAGTAATCATAGTTTAGCTCTATTTTTTCATCTTGCGGGGATACATGTTATTTATAAATGACCTTCAATTACCACTATATAATGTAAAATTTAAAAACTGGTAGGAAAAATCACCAATAAAAGGAAATACCCATGACCCATTTCAATCTAAAAATTTAAATTATTCTTATCTTGAATCCATGGATGTTCTGTCCATTGTAATCATTTATAGACTTGTTATTTCTTCTAGTCCCAAGAAAAAGGCTTAAGTCATTCATTCTAAGGACACATGTTTCGAGAATGAGTAAATTAATCCAAGTAAAAAAATGTGTTTTTCTATAAATTTTTCAATAAGGACCTTGTATTTAATATTTATGAATTTAATTCTTCAATATAATTTTGATTTATTATCATCAAAACTATTTTATTAAAATTTAAATAGTATTATATTTTTTATAACTCTAACCCATTTTTTGTATAATAGTTCTTGTTTCGGTCGGTTCCACCACATACAGTACTATATCATAAAAATATCATCATTTACACCATGAATAATAATAATTTAATAGGGATAGAAAATGATAATAAGTATTAGTTTCTGACATGGAAGGGTGATACAAACAACAACACTCATTGTCAAATAACATCTATTTATTAGTAAATTACTTTAAAAATTCTTGATTTGTAATTGATTTTCAAGAATCATAATCAACTATATATAAAAGGATCATGATAATATATAAATTAATGAATTTAAATAAAAAATACCTAAAAATATAGTAAGTATGAACTTTGTATCAAGTGTTGATGATTGATATTTTTATTATGAAATATTTTGAAAATGTTTCAAATTATGCACACCTGTGGAGGAAAATAATCAATAAGTATATATTATATTCCATATAGATGATTATACCATAAGAGATTAAAACGTAATAGAAATGAATATTTTTCTATTATAAATTATTAATATGGACATATTTAATATAAAAGGGGTTAAATATCCTTTGTGTATTTATGAAGTAGAGGTAATGGATTTTCATTCAATTACCCTTAATTGATATATGCTTCATAATCAACACACATTTTTCTTTATTTTGTATATAATTACCATGTGTTATTGTATCATAATTCACATGAAACTAAATATATTTTCCAATATATCTTTGGTTCTTTATCTGTTACTTTATATTCAAATGTTAACATAGTTGTAATGATTTCTTTTCAAAACAAAATTCCAAATCATTAATACTTATGCAAAAATTTACATAATTGGAAATTATATGTTACCCCTATAAATAATAATTAATTTTCATAAACATTAGTTAGTATTTTGGTTTACATGTCTCTATATAATTTTTCCTCCCATATGATCATAATTTAAATGAATGACTGACTATAAGTGGAGCTTATCCTATAACTTCTTTTAAGTCGAGATTATTTCTCCTTTAGTCCTCTTTGTTATTTGATTTTGTTTATTTAGTTTATTATATTTATATTATTTCATATAGTAATTTCCTATAAAAGTTGACTACCTATATTTTGATGCATGTAATGAGTATCTTTTTAACTTTTTCCACACAAATCATATTAGGTTTACATTATATTCCTTTACAATAGTTTGAATGTAATCATATTTTTATAATTTTATTTATGGTCATATTTTCATGTTACCTCCTAAATTTTTCATTATGAATTATCCCCTCCCTATTTATTTGTTTTCTAATGTAATTTTATTCTCATTATTTAATAAATTATACATTTTAAAAATTAATGTTATCTTAAATTAAATTATATTACTTTTTATATTTCAATGTATCTTTATAATAATCTTGTAAAATTGTTATTCAACTATATTAAAATAAAATATAATTTATTATCCTTCCATTGGGATATTCTCTAATTATACCGTCCTACTATTTTACTCAAGATAGCTTATGATCATGTATTTTGTATGTTTTCAAGAAACCCATCACTTTTTCATTCTTTATTTAATATTTTTTAGAGTTAAGAATGTTTTCTTGTTTATGTGATACACATATGAATATTTTTTATTATGTGATATGTTTTACTATATTTTTATAGCCCTTAAATTCATTAGAAAATTCATTATACCTATGATATGACATATAAATGACTGGTGAGTAAACCCAATTTAATATGTTTATTTAACTAATGAGTTGAAATTATATATCTCTTAAATTCATTGGGTAAGACTTATTTCTCATGATATAACATTTATGTCAATAAAAATTAACCATATAAATTTCGGTACTTGGTCTACTATATTTAGAGGAATTAAAAGAGAACCCAACCCATAATTGGGATTTTCCTACTATTTGATGACTTTCTTAGAGGTGAGTATTGAGATGATAAATCATTTTCTACACTTACAATTTTGATATATTATGATACCATAATTATAAATTAGGAATCACTCTTCTGTTTTGTTTTCATGGCTCATTATTTTTTATCATTGATGTCATACTCCTTTGACTCCTCTCATATATTATGCCCAAATCTATCTACCAGGACTCGTGGGTTATGAACTATGGTTTATTTAAAATTCATCTTTTGTATTATATTCATGAAAAAATGACTACACTCACATACTCACATGTCCATAAAATCATTAATTACTTTCATTGGTGGTTATCTCTTGTTTCTCCCTCAGTGGAATTTTCAGCTCACTCATTTATTTTACTAATGTTGTATATTAACATAAGATGAGTATTATATAAAACTAATATAACATTAGGAATAATCCGGGGAAAAGTACCTCATCAAACAAAAAACATACTGTCTTTTTAAAATAATAAATAATTTTAAAGGAATTTTTAAAAATATTTATGTATATTTTTAATTAATTAGAATATGTGTATTGAAAGAACTACTAGTTATTATGGAAAATGAAGATTCTTGGGAAATTGACATGCTTGGATGGTCAACCAAAATAATTTCATGTTTTCACAACAATTTTTGTAATATTTTATAACATATTTCATAATCAATTTCTAAAAATAAAAAAAGGAAAACACTTCTGAAAAAAGATAATCCAAATCCATGATTGGTTTAATTTTTGAAAATATATACGAAATGGAATTCATTTTTCTATGTTACAAATATATGTTAGAACATATACATTGGAATACATATCTCTTTATATGTGTGTGTGTGTGTGTGTGTTTGTGATAGTGTGTGTGTGTGGAGTACACACACACACACCCACACTCATAGACACACATATACATTTATCTGAATACATATATATATATATATATCATACGATATTATGATAGTATTTCAAAATAAAAATATCATAATTTATATCCAAGATATTTATAAATATGTATATAAATATATATTCATAACACATATCTAAATATATGTACTCATAATATATTTAAAAATATATTAATAATCCATATTAGAATATATTAAAAATATATATTTGAATATAAATATTTAGAATATATATATCCTAAAATATTCATAATATACATATTAAGAGTACGTATCATCATATTTAAAAAAATTTATTCTTAATATATTATAATATATTTAATGAATATATATATATATGAAATTATTTGAGTGATTTCTATACATATAATATATATATATGAATATATAACAAGTGTGTGCTGGTATATATATATATATATATAACCTATATGTAATATCCCATTTTATTTTTCAGGTATTTCCCATCTCTCTTTTCATTTCCTTTTTTTGTTTAGGTGTGTTTCTGACCTATTGGGCATGTAGGACATTTTTAGTGAAAATGACATAATTTTTGGGGTTGTATTTTTGTTTGAATTAATAGAGTCTATATATAAATGTATATAAGGATTTCAATGGACCTCCATTATTTTTCAATTCATCATAGGTGGTTCGTGTTTTTGTACATAATCTAGTTTTTTAACTTCCTTTTGGATATATTTATAATGAAAAGTTATTACATGATGTGAATCTATTTCTGGGAAGCGACCAAGAATAGGTACAGAGCATACATGTTTTATAAGCGATGAAACTAGTTCACATTGTGAAAAGTTTTAATAGTGTAATTTTTAATCTATGGTGATACCTTTTGGTGTATCAGGTAAATCATGAAATTCACATCATAAAAGGGTTTCTAATAGTGAATTCTCTGGGGCCAGTATTTATAACCAAGTTGCACATATGATTTACTTTTCCTTTAATGAAAATTATTCACTATCAAAGCCTAAAAGATATAACTGATGCATTGTATCATTCCCACTATGTGATATATTTTGTTATTCATTGCCTTTGGTCACCATAGCTCTATTTGACAATGTTCTCATTTACGTTGATCTTCTGGTGATGTTATTCTCGGTACTCACTAAATCCATTGTGTGGACTTCTCCTATGGGATAGTCCTTCATTGGTCACAGTACGAAGAATTATCTTTCTAAGAGGTATATGTGACCTAACACCTCTACCAACAATGGATGTTATGGAATAAATATCTAAGGGCTAAGAATCATAAGTAGGTCCTCTTCCTGTTGTTTTATGTTACATTATATAGTTGTGGATTTATTTGAAGTTGTCTGAGACACAATTTTTTGGTAGGTGGTTCTTTTTCTATGTATTGTTGGATGTTCCTGGGTTACTCTTGTTTTAATAATTTTTTCATAAATGAAATTTCGTAATGGTATGATTGATTTTTGTGTGGGTTTGTGAATAAATATCTAATTAATCCCATGATTCTTCCATGTTATGATTTCTACTAGGATTAGCCTCTATTTATCTTATTATGGAAATTTCTTAAAACCTATTCTTGGTTTCAAGATATATCCTTCATCTAATATTTTTTCGATCTTTCTTTTGTCATGTTGGCTGCACAATGATAACTACTCAAGTTTATTTGTTCTCTTCTTCATCTCTATTGCACTCGACCTAGTTATTGAGGTGTGATAATTTTTTCTTTTTCTTAGATATACTATTATCACATCCAAATAAGATGCTAATACTATAATTTAGGTATCGTAAAGCTTATGGTTGGTGTTCTATAACCCATCGCTCAAGTTTTGTTGATTTTGGAATTATCATGTGGGGCCCTCCAATTTCATCAGCAGTCGTTTTTTGAATTTATATGCCACACTTATCATCCTTAGAAACCTATATATTTTCTACTTAAAAATATGTGATTATTTATTACTGTTTTCCTCCTCAAATCCATAATTCCCATGTAGGATGTTATGCCCGAATTTTTATTTTAGTGTTTTGACACGTTTGAGCCACCATTTGGGTGTGACTTGGAAGGATCTTTCTAACAGTATTATTTTCTATAATAAATGGATTAATTGATATTTTTAATTTCATAAGGGAATGTACTCTGTTTGATCACCACTTTACCCACCTATGGTAATTACATTAATTGATAAACAAATGTTAAATGGAAATTGGATAGTATACTATGTTTATGAATTGGCCTTTTTGGATATAATTAAATAATTGGTTGCATCTTTGTATCACCCCTAACCTTGATAATGAATGATATTTGATTAATCATTGATTTTGGGAAAATTACTTAAATGGATTAAATGAATGGTTTCATGTTACTTGGCATTATCACTCTAATGATAGTCAACACTTGAATAGAATGGATTTATCTATTAATTATTAATAGATTAAATTGATTCATTCTCAATTATCCTTTTCACAATAATGAAATGTAATGTCTATAACCTTATGTATTATATATTACTTCATTAGAAAAATAGGAGTTCCCTAACATGATATAACCTTGGATTCCTGATGGAATTCCTTGAGCACTCCGTGACACCATTCTAAATTCATGGAAACATCTTGCATAGGTTGACACCCACCAAGAACCTGATCTTTATCTAAATTATTATTCCTAGTATGATATTGTAGGATCCTTCTTGCAATGCTATAGGATTCCTTGGATACAGTCCTTGGATCCATCATTGACAAGTAGGTGCCACTATTAAATCCCATCTAGTCATCCATTGCTTAGCCTCATTTTACATTGGATAAACTCCTTTAAATTGGTAGGGTTCTCATTGCAGAATTCCTTGGAATAAACTCATTGGATTACACTCTTACTCTTATCTATGATACGTTATTTACTATGTTTCTAACCCTTGTTGTCTATATTGTCTTTGTTATTACACTGGGACTCCATTATTATATAACATTACAGGTTTCTTGGTTACAAATTGGAATGTTTTCTATTGTTAAAATGTTATTTGTAATTTGATAACCATGAAATAATGAATGGGATACATGTTCAGATACCTTACAAGACCTGAAATAGGTACTTAGGTAATTATTTATTTTTTACATCGTTATGTTATATATTCATTCTTGCACCCTATTATGTTCCATTACACAATTCAGATGTTATAGACACCATTAGTGGTGTCCCACTGATATTTAGCTCACACCATATATTGAATTTCTTTTTCCTGACACCTTTTTTTGAAATAGTAAATCAAGCTTATATCACTGAGCACAGCATGAAGGGATACAATAATACCAGACATAGATAATTAGTTGTGTGGCAGGCCGGTAGTTCTCCAAGTGGCAGGAATCATTCCCTTGAGGTTTCGCATCCAGGCAGTGACAACCCGCGTACCCATTTTTATAGCTTTGTGGCATGTCATCAATGTCAACAATGGGTGTAGCTGAAGTCTCATTATGATATATACCTAATAGAGTGTCAGGATTGTAGTCATTTGGATTATCTTTAGAGATTCTGCAGGACCTTTCCGCAAGGATCGAGTGGAAAAGGATCCAGGGAAGCTCCATCATTGGAAGTGGGTTCTATTGTGTTGTGTCAGGTGGGGAGTTGGAATAGACCTGATTGGACTACTAGAGGAGGAGGTTGTGTTCTGGGTAGTCAAACCCCTCATCACCTATGAAATTAGTAGAACAGTTATGATCGTGCCAGTCCAGATGTTTCATTCGCTTGTGGATCAAGCCAGATGCATGATTTGTAGCCAATACCTGGGGATTAGGCTATGGTACCATCTAAATTGTGAGGTACCATTCTAGTTTAATCTAATATAGTATTTGTTTTATTTGATACATGTTCATAGAAATATTTTATCCCTATATCTATCATGGGGAGTCTCAAACTACAGGTACAATATTTAGGTCATGTTGTGATCCTAGATACACCATTAAGAGTGACGTCAGAGGGAATTTGCCAACGTTGGGATTTTCCCTTGAGTTAGGCAGTTACCCATTCTTATGGAACCTCTTAATTCTCATGATGACAGGATTTTATGTCATTCTTGTGATAGATTGTTTAATTTAGCATCATTATTTTCCATAATTCTATCATTGATGGGTATCTTTGACAACACCTGAGGGAATTAAATATCTATATAAGGGTGAGAGGAATGTCTGGGCAAGAAGAGTAGGGCTAGAACATCATGGTATAGGTGAAGTTACCACCCATATCATCAATCTATTCCTGTATGATCAGGGATAATATAAAGTTGATTTCCCTCCATTAGTGGATCATTTCATAGACGTCTTACCTAATTTCTTTTTAGGATTAACTCTAGAGAGATAGGTAGTGTTTATGACCATGCTTAATCTAGGAGCATCTCAAGTGTCCACTCCCCGGTAAGAATGACACCTATTGAGCTCCATGAGATCATGTAAAAATTTGATGATCTAGATTATAAAGGCATAATATAGACCATAACATCCTCTTGGGGTTTGTAAATTATTTTCTCCATGAATAAAAATAGAACCTAGCATCTATGTGTGGATTACAAACTATTGAACCATATTTTAGTCATGAATCAGTATCCCCTTCCATGAATAGATTATCTCATTGAGCATCTCTGAGGATCTATGGTATTCTCTATGATTTTCCTAAGATTAGGATATCATCATTTGTGAGTTATTCCATCAGGCATACCTCATACAACTTTCAGTAGCTGGTATGGTCTGTATGAGTACCATGTTATGCCATTCGTTATTACAAACACACCTTTTTTTCTCATGGATATGATGAATATGGTGTTCCACCTCTATTTGGATTCTTTTTTCATAGTCTTTATGGATAACCTCTTGGTGTATTCTCATACTCATAACAATAATTCAAAGCACCTTGGTCTCATTCTAAGTGCACTATGATAAGATCATCTTTATTCAAAGATTACTAAGTTCCACTTCTATATCGACAAAGTTCATTTATTTATTCATATCATATCAGAATCAAGAATATATATTGACCCAAAAAGGATAGTTTTGTGGTTTCCAAGGAGCAGCCTGGGAATGTTTTTAATATACAGAGTTTCATGCAGCTGGATAGATATTAATGTAATATGAAACAAGACTTATTGAACCTTTCTTCACATCTCACTAGCCTTACAATGAAGGGTGTGAAGTTAATATGGTCAGAATATTCTAAGAAATACTACAGGGAACTAAAATATAAGCTTGTATCTGCACCTATTCTGACTCTTCCAAATCCATGAATATGTTTTATCATCTTATGTGATGAATCATGGATAATTCTAGGAGTTGTACTGATACAGGAGGATGGAGTCATTACATAAGGATCTCAGCATTTGAGGCCTCATTAGAGAAACTACCTGACACAAGACCTTGATCTAGCAGAAGTTGTCCAAACATTATGACAATGAAGATATTATCTATTAGGTGAGGACTTTGTGGTGTAAATCGAACACAATAGCCTCATATATATCTTCTCACAACGTGACATGAACCACATATCGCAATGTTGTGTCGAGAATCTACAATCCTTTGATTTTTAGCTTTCCCTTACACCTGGTAAGGGAAATGTTGTTTTATATGCACTATGTCAGAAGAGTCAAACAAATGCTATATGAGAAGTCATTTTTTAATGGAAGTTAATAGACCACATTTCTAAACATAACTAGAGTTTCATTATAGAAATTAGTGGTCTTACATCTCTACTTTGGTAGTTATCTCTTTCCTCCTTGATAAGGTGAAGGATAGACAATTTTCATATCTGAAAGGCATGGATCTTCATGAGATTATACCAAGATATAACATGACTCAAGATTAGTATGAGTATAGATATGATATAATATTTATTAATGGATATGTCATGGATCCTACGGATAAGAGAGAAGATTTCATGTGTGAGTCTCACACTTCTCATTTAGATGTTTTTTCAGGAATCTCCAAGATGTATTGAGATATCTGGAGGCAGTATTGTTGTCCTTGGATGAAATTCCATATTGTAGGATTTTTCACTATGTGTTATGTAACTATCGGGCCCTAGTGACAGAACACCCACCCTACCTTAACATGGTCATCGGATTCTGGCCCACTAGGTACCACCAGTTTCCACACAGACACATGGTCCTTTCCCTAGGGCCCACCCACAATCTGTATAAGAAGTCATTGGTTAATAGAAGTTAATGGGCCTCATTTATAAACTTAACTAGAGTTTTATGATATCCATGAGTGGTCTTACCTCTCCACTTTGGTATTTACCTCTTCCCTCCTTGAGTAGGTGAAGGATATACATTTTTATGATCCTAAATTATTGGTTCTTCATGAGAGTATATCAAGAGATAACCCACCTCCAGATTAGTAGGATGATAGAGGAGAAATATTTGTTTATTAATGGAAATTTATTGGATCCTACAGATATGATAGAATATTTCATATGTGATTCTCATGCTTTTCATTTATATGTTTTTCCTAGAATCTCCAAGTTGTATGAAGATATCCGGTGGTAGTATTGTCGGCCTTGGATGAAATGAAATATTGTAGGATTTTTTACTAGGTTTTCTGTAAAAACCAGTCCCATGTAACAACACAACCACCCCGCCTTAATATGTTCATCCTGTCCAAGCCCAACAGGTACCACTAGTTTCCCATTGACACATGGTCCCTACCCTGGGGCCACCCACGTGCCTGAACGGGTCATCTGACTAATGAATGTACCCGCAAGACAGCACATGTCCTTTCCAGTGTGTTTTTTCATCACTCAAACACGCCCTTGGTAACATCTCAGAAGGTCGCCTATTCTGATCACTACTCCAGGCCAATCAGGCTTAACTATGGAGTTCTAATCAAATAGACTCATGAAAAATAAGGTGCACCTTTTTTAAATGAGTTATATCATTTATCCATTTAACCCTTTATCAATTGAGGGTGTTACAATCACCCCCCCCCCCCCCAAGATCACAATATCTCAACCTAGGAAGTGCACCACACTTAAGGATTGGTACCACCTATGACACCAACTGTAACAAGGAGGCCCAGGTGACAACACAGCCACCCCGCCTAAACATGGTCACTGGGTCCCGGCCAACCAGGTACCACCAATTTCCCCTCAGACATAGTCTTCACCCTGGGTCCCACCCAAATGCCTGAACATGTCATCTAACTAACAAAATTCCCCACAGGCCAACACATGTCTTTTCTAGTGTGCTTTTCCATCACTCACACACACCCTAGGTAACTTCCCTGAAGGTCATCTGTCCTAATCCCTAGTCTAGGCCAATCATGTTTAACTATGGATTTCTAATCAAGAAGCCTCCCAAAAAGGTAGTGGACCTTTTTGACATGAGTTATATCATTTATCCATTAAACCATTTATCATTTGGGGATGTTACAAAAATCTATAACAGCCCTGCTCTTTTCGCACACTCAAATATGACTTATTACATAAAAACATCACTTGATACCATAAAGATGATCGATAGGTCTAGTGTCTTTGGGGAATTAGAACATTATAGAATAGCTTAAATAATTGAACACAACATCTTATTGAAAAAATCCTTTACATTACCACTACATTCTCTCATACTTATCATTTCATAGGATAACCTGAGGACATGCGTATGAAAAGGGTGTGCTATAAATCTCAGAAAGGGAATAAACATGGAATAACAAGAGGAATATAATACATGTTATACAAAAGGAATATCAATGTATAATAAGATAAATATTAACATAAAGTCTTTATAAAGCGTGATAATCATAACATGGAAGTGTGGAAACAACACTTAACATTGAATTAGCATGAGGCAAGGCTCATTTCACATGGAGCATGTGTAAAACCTCATTTCACATGAAGCATGAGTAAACCCTAATTTCACTTGAATTATAATGGGTCAACACTCATTTCACATGACTTATCATGATATTATACTTTACTCAGTGCATTGGAGCGCTATCAGGGCACCCCCTTCTTAACTATTTCATTTCATGCATAAGTGTGCCGCATGGATCATATAACATTGAATCAATCATCATCATTTATTCCATTGTAAAGGGATGTGGAATACATACATGAATCATTATAATCAATTATTAAATGTGCATAAAGTTGAATACCCTTGATAGAGAAGTGGTCATGGTATTCACTACACAACGACATTGGCTTGGAAAATTGGTGCAGTTTTGGCAGCGTAACAGCGTGATGTAAGAATTCATAAAAATAGTTGATGAGAGGTATAGGGGAGTCTCATCATATTTAAAAGAAATGTAAAGTAATGGGGTCATATAGATACATGTCCCAACATATGTAATGATATTTAGATTCATAATACAATCAAATTTCTGAAATGTAAATGAGGAGAGGGAAATTCCATTGGGAAGTTTTCATAGTAACATGTGTACATGGAAGGAATTAATGAGAGAGAAATGAGATATCTCATTATTCAAACATTAATAGGGTATTATGGTGGAATTTGAAATCATACACCAACATTTTTAATTTAAATTAAAAATATATAACAAATAATGAAACTTGGACAATATTTAGAAAAGAATAAATCCCTTACTTGAAAGTTTCATCCCAAAGGCTTGAGACAGTCTTAAGAGGGACATATAGAGAGATTGGGGCACCTTTGAAGGATAATAGATAGTAGATGGCAGGGGTTGGTCAAACCCTAAAGGCATTAAGTGAGGAGGAAGTGGGATCTTGGGTGGGTTTATGTAGGAAAGGAGAGGGAATTGTTTATTATTTAGGTTTGAGACACCACATATTAGACTAATCAAAACCAAAAACCAACCCATGATTTTTTCAAAAGGGGAGTGGAAAAAAATATTTTATATGTCCAATGGCCTAAAATAGTAAAATAATAGGGTTGTGTATGTGAAGGTGAGTCACATTGTCAAGGAAAATAATTTAAAAAGACAAACTTTTTTATAAGCATTGAGCGGTCAACTAAAGCTTTTTAAAAAAAATAAATCAAACCCCAAAATCACATTATGTTACTACTAAAACATATATTGTCCAAACAAAATTTTTACAGTATTTTATTACATCACTATTGGGTCATTATGATGTAATAAAACATATTATATATTTAAACAATTTTAATTTTTAACTAAAAATTCAACTTTCTCAGAAAATTAAGAAAAACTCACAATTGGATAATTTCGACGTCTTGATTCCAAATATTTTAATTCATTTTATCTAAATAATTTTATTATTATGTCAATTTTTATGATTAAAATAAATACCGATATTTATGGAAATACATGGGTTTTGAATAAAACGGCTTTCAAACCATAATAAAAATTACAATTGCATTGAAAAAATCATGTGATAATTTATATTTAATAAAAAAATAATTTAATAATAATAATAATATTTTATTAAAATATTATTTAATTAAAAAATCCCTTAATTCATCAATATAGATTTCTTTGTGTTATATTAACTAAAAATACTTTTTGTGCTTTAAAAACAATTTACAAAGTAACAATAATAAAAAATATATACATTCTCTATATAAAAATAATGTACATAAATGTAGTACTAGGGTATTATTGCATAGCCCCTAAAAACACCCATATAAGACCTTAGGGTAAGGTGTGTGATGGTGACAGACTCTTGTGGTGGCTCAGATAGCATTTCTTGAGTTGTAATCTCTATCAATTTCCACTTCTCTTGTAGGAGGTCCTGGTCTAGCTTTATGTTTTCAATATTGGTTTTGGCATGGTCAAGAGAATAGCCCAATGACTCCACCTCCCTTCCCAGCTCCAAAAAATGGGCTTCATATGGGGAAAGTCTACTGGATGAGGCCATCGCTTCCATTGTTTGAGTAATTGGATTTGATAAAGCACTATATTTATACTAATCATGTGATCTCTATTCAACAACTATATTAACAACGTCCATAATTGATAATGGTATATTAAAAACCAAATCATAGAACCAAATAAGTTAATATGTTTTACATAACCAAAATAATACATTTAAATAGACCTAGATGAATTTTCATTAATGAATTCTTGGTTCATTAGAATCTTCCACTATTAAAATAATTATTTCCTCACAATTTTATTACATACAAAAAAACTCTGAAAATTAAACATGACATAAAGGTTTCTTACCCACCACCATTAAGAATTACCCAACCCTCATTATCTGGTCGATCACGGAGAACGAAGGTCCATTTTGTGCAACAATACTTCAATGCACCATCAATGTCTTCCACTTCCTCATTCTTTATGCAGTCTGTGCAACATCGATCATACCGATGGAAAATAAGATGCTCTTTTGGAAAAAATTTGATTCTAACGTATTGTTCATACAATGTAACATAAATTCTTAGGGGAAGTTTTTTAATTCCCTTAATAATGGTTCATACAAATATTTATAATTTACCAATGAATATCCCCCGGGAGTTTCATGATCAAGATTGCAACAAGGCTTTTTTCGTGTACCAGGACACCCCGAGTCAAGCCTGAAACTCTTTGTGGGGGTTTTCCCCCCTTGCTAAATCTGTGTCACAGCTGCATCTACCTGCTCGTATCCAGACATTGATGTTTTTACATGATAAACAACATACTCAATACCAACCAAAACATATTAATGTATTTATTATACATATTCTTGTCTCTATGGTTTTAATAGGGTTTTATAATCCTAATCCCAAAAAGTAACTAAACATGTCCTTTGATACCAACTATAACAACCCTGGTCTTTTAACACACGTAAACATGATTTATTACTGAAAACCCTCACTTTATACAACATAAAAGATAGAGATTTCTATTGTATTTGAGGCTTAAGAACATTACATAACAACATAAATCATAGACAATGACATCATATTGAAAACATCCTTTTCATGACCACTATATTCCCTTGTACTTAGCATTGCATAGGATAAGCTAAGGACATGCATAAGAAATTGCTGATATATAAATCCCAAAAAAGGGAATAAACAAGGAATAACATGAGAAATATAATAAATTTTAGACAATATTCATAACAATGGAGAAAGATAGCAATATGAATATAAATTCGTAGTAAATAATGATATTTATAACATGGAAATGTGGAAACAACACTTAACATGGAATTAGCATGAGCCAAGTCTCATTGTATATGGAGCATGAGTAAACCCTCATTTCCCATGAAGAATGATTAATCCCTCTTTCAATTGAATTATCATGATTCAACACTCATTTCACATGACTTATCATGATACTATACTTTACCCAATGCATTTGAGTGTTTTTCGGGTGCACCCTTCATAAACATTTCATTTCTTGTATAAGTGTGCCACTTAGATCATACAACATGGAATAAATAATCATCATTATTCCATTATAATGGTATGTGTAATACATACATGAATATTTATAATCAATAAGTAAATGTTCATAAAGGTAAATACCCTTAATAGATAAATGAGCCTGGTATTCACAACACAATGACATTGGCATTGAAAATTGGTGCAATTTTGGCAGCATAACAGCATGAAGTAAGAATTCATGAAAATTGTTGATAAGAGATAATTGGGATTCTCATCATATTTAAAAAAATGGACAATAATGGGGGTCTTATAGAAACATTTACCTAGATATTTCATTAAATTTAGATTCATAATACAATCGAATAGCTTGATTGCAAATGAGGAGAGGGAAATTCCTTATAGAAATTTGGCATTGTAACAGGTTTACATGGAAGGAATTAATGAGAGAGAAAGGGGATCTCTCATTATTCAAACATGAATAGGGATTTATGGGGTGAGGTTAAAAATCATACCCCAATATTTGTAATTTAAAGAAAAATGACAAAACAATATAAAGAATCTTGGAAAAAATTTAGAAAGGAAGAAATCCCATACTTGGAAGTGTGATCCCAATGGTTTGAGAGGGAATTGAGAGAGACTTATTAGGAGCTTGTGGATCCCTGGATGGATTCTAGAGAAAGGAGGCCAGGGGTTGTTATAACTCCAAAGTATTTTAGTGAGGATAAAGTGGGATCTTGGGTGGGTTTATATTGGAAAGGAGAGGGGATTCTTTATTATTTAGGTTTGGGACACCACATAATAAACTAATAAAAAGCATATACCAGCCCATGGTTTTTGCCAATGTTTTTTCCAAAGAGGAGTGGAAGAAAATATTTTATATGTCTAATGTCCTAAATTATTAAAATAATATGGTTGAATATGTGTAGGTGAGTTACACTCTCAAAGAAAAACAATTTAAAAAGACAAAATATTTTATAATCCTTGAATGGTTCAGTAATGCTTTGTAAAATAAATAAATAAAATCCCCAAAATCAACTAAATTTATTGATAAAATATATATTGGCCGAACATAATGTTTATAGTATTTTATTAAATCACTATTGGGTCATTATGATGTCATAAAACACAATATATATTTAAACGTAATATAATTTTTACTGAGAAATTTGATTGTCTCAGAAAATTATGAAAAACTCACCGTTAGATAATTTCTTCATCCAGATTCTAAAAATAATATTCATTTTATCTAAATAATTTTTTAAATATATTAATTTTTACTTTTAAAATAAAAATATACATTTATCGAAAATTCATTGGTTTTGACAAAAACCTCTTTCAAACTATAATAAAAATTACAATTGTATTGATAAAGTTATGTGATCATTTATATTTAAAAAAAATTAATTTAATAATAATAATAATTTTTTATTGAATGATTTTTCAATTAAAAATCCAATAATTCATCACATTACATTTCTTTGTTGAATATTAACTAAAAATACTATATGTGCTTTAAAAACAATTTACAATATTACAATAATAAAAAGTATCTATATTCTCTATAAAAGAATAATGTACATAATCATAGTAATAGGGTACTGTTACATAACCCCTTAAAACACCCTCATAAGACCATAGGGTATGATGCACGATGGTGATAGACTCTTGGGGTGGCTCGGATAGCATTGCTTGAGTAGTAATATCTATAATATTCCACTTCTCTCGTAGGTGGTTCCAATCGAGCTTAACATATTCAATCTCAGCTTGAGCTTGGTCAAGAGATAAGTCCAATGACGCCACCTCCCTTCCAAGCTCTGAAAAATGGGCTTTGAATGGGGAAATTCTACTGGATGAGGCCATCGCTTCCTTTGTCTTAGTAAACTGGATTAGTTAAAGCCCTATATTTATACTAATCATCTGATCACTTTTGAAGGTCTATATTAGCAACAGTCACAATTATTAATGGTATTTTGAAATCCAAAAAATAGAACCAAATAAGTCCATACATTTTACTTTACCACAAGAAGATATTTAAATAGACCTAGAGGAATTTTCAATAATGAATTTTTGGGTCATTACATGTTCCTCCTTTTTGCAGGTGATGGTGGAGAGCTGGAGACTTATAGGTTTTCTATAGTCTTTTAATGTCACATAATGGATGTGGGAAGATATTATTATCAATTATATAGTTATCTTACCTTGGTCACCATGGGGTAGTGATGTTGTATGTGTAGTTTTTCACAAACTAACGAAAGTATACCTTTTAAATCGTATTTGGGAGACTTCCTCAGTCGATGAGGTAAGAGGATTGTATGTCTCTGAGATCATATGATTAAATGGGGTCACTTACACTATTTTTTAATAAAGGGATTATCATTTTGTTTCATGGTTCTTGAAGTGATTGTAAAAGACTATGGGAACATTTTTTAATCTAAGAATATCTTTTCAAGCTCATACTGGTAGACAATTGGAATGAAAAGTACATTTTATAGAGGATATGCTCTGAGAATGTGTCCTTGATTTCGATAGTTATTGGGAAATGAATATCCCTCTCAATTTGTTCATTTATAATAATATCATTCAGGGAAAAATTTAGATTGATTATTTTGAGGCCTTATATGGTAGTACATGTCGTTCACCTCTATGCTGGCTGGATGAAGGTGAGGCAGCCCTACTAGGTCCTCTTATCATTCAAGAGACTTAAGTGAAGGATCAGTTGATTTGAAAGTTTATGACTACTTCTTAGTCTGGAATGAAATCTTATGTAGATCTTCCTTGACATCCTATGGAGTTCGTGGTTAAGGATTATGTTTTCCTTTGGGAATCACCAATTCTAGGGAATAGATTATTACATAATCAAGGGAAGTTATTGACATGTTATATAGGTCCATTTTTGATACTGGAGACAGTTTGTCCGGTATCCTATCATTTTATACAGCCTTAGTGGTATCATGCCTTGCATGACATCTTCCACATTTCACAACTTCTCATGTATCTTTCCAACCCATCTCATACCTTTGATCCCAATGATTTTGAGTTATATATTGATGATACACTTGAGGAGTATACAATATACATCATTGATCGGAGCATGAAGGACCTTTGAGTCCAGTCTCCCCATTTAGTACAATTTTTATTGATGTATGTCTATGTGTAAGAAGATTCTTGGGAGTGGGATTCTTACCTACAAGGTCAGTGGCCATCATTTTTCTCAAATAGTATGTATCCACCCTTGGATGGAGAACTCGGTGACGAGTTCTTTTAAGGGGGGAGATTATAAGTACCCTGATTTTCACTCGGGTATGGATCCTTTAAATTTCAGTATAAAGATTTATTTTTCACCTAATATGGATGCCTAGTAGGTTGGAGAAGGTAGAAAAGGTTTCTAGGGATCGTTTAGAGCCCAGTACCCATATTTTTGAAAAAATGGCACAAAAAAATGGTTAGAGTAAACCATGCTTGTAGGGAACACTGTTAGATCAAACTATATGGATGGTATTCATTTTCAGGTAGATCCATTTCGAATTGTTGGAACCCAATTTTCATAACATGGTGGTATTCCCCTTTCTCCCGGTACCCATGCATAGTTTGTGTATGGTTTGGAAAACAATTTCAGAAAACCATGCATCAGATAAATTTTGTACAATTTTAATTTTTTTCTCTTAATGATCTTATTAATCATATTCATCTTTCCTATTAAGATTTTACATTAGGATTATCTTCCATTTATCTCATTTTGGAGCTTTTTGAAGGCCTATGTTAGGGATCAAGAGATATCATTCATTTGAGATCTGTTTGAGATTATTTTCATCACATTGGATGTGGAACTGTAACTACTCAAGTCCTCTTAAGTTGTATTTGATCTCTCATTATGTAAAAACTAGTTATCAAAGTGTGAGAATTTTTTCATTTTCATCTGATCTGATCTGATCCAGTCCAAATCAAAGTCTAATAGTAGAGGCAGATATTCATACAAGCCTATGTTGGGTGGTGTATGACCCATCCCTCATAACAAGATTAAAATTAAATATATAATCACAATAAGAAGATGGATGTATGAAAATTCACTACCCAAGGATTACAACACCAACTACTTTCATAGACATCCAGGTATCGGTAAGTGATCAAGTGTAAATTTCATTTCATTTTATAATTAATGTCCAAGTTCACTACTTTACATTTCATAAACATTACAATTTAGGAAAAGGATATACCACCAATTCATTTTAGACTTAATATTTCAGTTTCAAATGGATATCCATTTCTAGTGAATCAGTTCCCATACAACTTATCAATTGAAGTGGCACCCATTTATTTATATCATAATGGCTCAACACCGTAAATTATGCATCCCAACCCATGTGGGCCCACAAACCTCATGAATTGATATAGGCAGTCACTAAATCCCAACCAAAAGTAATACAAGCATAATATAATTATACCAACATCACTCCACAATCATTGGCATATCAAGCAAAAAAATAGGGAAATTTGAAAATACAGCATGACAATATGCATGACATGTGAATTCTAGGTGCCTATAATGATGCATTAAACAATTCCACTTTCCCTAATATCATCAGTCCAAGGATGGATAAAAATCCTCAAATAGATTATTAATCAACAACACCACATAGCATCTGCATAACCCAATGGTGAAATAATTTCAACTGTAATAGGAAAAACTTAACAACAATTATACTTTAGGAAACTCGGCTTTTACCCCAAACATGGGTTTGTGACACCCAATCACGGCTTATGACCAAGTTACCAACACTTTCAATCACCAATATATCATCTCAATATGGTAAAGTATTAATGGAACCACCTCTGATACCACTTTGGGACCTACCAGACTCGGATGCCAATTAATATGCGCCTCGAGCTTAGTAGGCCACAAGGCCTAAAGCGCATCTCCCCAAAATGGAAGAGGCTCCCAACTAATAGTCAGGGGCTAGGGTTTGTCAGTGGGGAGACTATTCCCTTTTTACCAAAGTGTATCACAATAGACAAATGTAAATAGAGGTAAATAGTGGAAGTAAAATAGGTAAACATAATGAAAAGTGGAAAATAGAGATAATAAAAAAATAACATGAATAATTGGAATAACATACAACATGTGATGATGATATTTCACGTATCTAGAAGACTGGAAAACATGAATACAAGATAGCATTAGTAACATTTTCTAAAAAATTATAATTTAAACCAATGTCTATCCCAAGAATCTCGTGTATTAGATCGATCATCTACTATTAAGATCCATCCTAAACAAAAGAAATCAAGTGTTCAGAGATGTACACTTCCTTTTATCAATACATTCATTCTTGTAATCTACTTTAGGTACCAAATGGAACATGGGGAGGATATGAGATAATTCTCAATGGGAAACCATAAATGGTTTCTATAAAATTCATCTTGTGTAATGGATATGTAAAATACTGATAGCATGCACATATAAAGTAAAGAAGCACAATGTAACTAAAGACCCAAGTACCTATTTCAGCTCGCAACTAGAATCTAAACATACCCAGTCTTTTAATTGATTTTTATCAATTTATAAATAAGTCACATGTTTACAATAGTAAAGGCTTCATGTTATGACAAGGAATCCTGAAATGAAATTTGATAATCAAGTTCTAAGGTAATAACTGAGGAAACGTAGACCTTAAGTGTTTCCAACTTAGTAGTAACTATATCCTAGCTAAGTGTATGAGTGTAATACATGGAGAATATTACAAGGAATTTCATATTAAGATGTTTACCAAATCCAAGGTGATCATAATATGTAAAATATGCCTATGTAGAGATCGATCCCTATAGGTTGTAACCATGGAACCTACTTATCAATGATATATCCAAGGAGTGTATCCAATGAATCATTTAATACTGTGTGAGGGATCCTATGGTGTCATACTAGAAATCAGATTATAAACAATGATCAATATCTAGGTGGGTCTCAACCATTGAAATCTTTATATTTGAATCGGAATGGGATTCATGAGTGCTCATGTAATTCCACAATAAGAATCCAAGGTGAGCTCATGTACGGCCACTCCTATTTAATTATGAAGTCATGTAATATTTTATTTAGTTCATGCCTTGCCTTTCATTAGCATGATATGTTCAAGTAGAATGCAATATTTTAATCAATTAATAATTAATCATTATGTTCATTTGGTTCAAGACTTGAATTTCATTAGTGTGACAATGCCAAGTAGATTGCAACCATTATTAATTCCATTTAATGCAATTTCTATAATTAAATATCATTCCATAACCTTATATTAATTTGGTAAGGGGTTTTATAGACATGAAACCTATATTTTCATTCACATTTATTATAGTCAATTAATATACTTAGTATACCTTCCAATTTCCCTTTTACAATTAATTATCAATTTGATTCACTCACCTTATGAAGGTAAAGTGGAAGTTACATGGTAATTTCCAATCATCATTAAATTTTTCTATAAGAATTTATGAAAAGGAGGCATACCATTACTGTGGTTAACCTCAAGAACATCGGAAAATGGCTCAAAAGTGTCAAAACAATAAAAACTCCATTATAGAATATCATCCTACATGGGATGGATGGAGTTTTGGGAATAACCACAAAGAACAAATAACATATATGGAATGCTCGTAGTTATACAGTTATAATGGTTATAATCATGTCATATTATTTCTATAAACGAATCCTAATTAAATATGTGGTCCCCATATGAAATTTCCAAAACTAGCGAACTAGAGGGATGAGTTTTAATCCACCCAATATAGGATTGTATGATTCTCCCCCTCTAGTATCCTCCCTTGATTTGCATTAGATCATAGTAGAACTAAGAAAAGAGTAAAAATGATCACACCATGATAACTAGGTCAAGAGAAAAAGTGGAGGAAGGCATAAATAGACTTGAGCACATAGAATTGAGCATCCAACATGAAAAACGGATGATCAATCAGATCTTAGAAAAAGGATACCTCTTGATCCCTATGTTAGGCCTTTAAAATATCCAAAATGAGATGAAAATATTTTAATACATATGACACTCGAATTAGGAATGAGGAGGGTATATAATTAGATAACTAAGAGAAAAAATGAAAATTTTCGCAGAAAAATAGCATCTGTACAGTTTGTATGCACGGTTACAAGGGAAGAAGGAGAACTCACACAGTTAGGCTACATAGTCATGCCCAAACCATGAGATATAGTGTTTCCTGAAAATAGACCATCTGCACGGTTAAAAAAACTGGTGCGCCAACCTTTTAAAATTTTCAATTTTCCTAGAAATCGGGGTTCCAAGCTTCGAACATGCCCTGGACACCCCTATAACCAGTCCAAATTCATTAGGCATCCATATTAGAAAAAAACTAAGGAATTAGTCTGAAATTTAAATTATTTCTACCTTATTGAAAAACTGGGTTCATACATTACATATCCCATAGAACCATCTTGTATTAAAGACTTTAACATGTTCATGACCAACAGTTAGGAGCCATATGTATGAAGGTACCATTACATAAGACTAAAACATTACACTTGTTGGCCCTTTTTTATTAACATACCCATATATAATAGTAAACTCTTCGTCATGGAAACCACTATATATAGGATTACACATTCTTAACATTAAACCCTTTCACATGGTGACTTTTATTCATGGGACTACCCTTGTGTAAGGGAAAACACATTTGTAAGAGCACCCTACCAATATAGATACCATTAAAATGAATCATTTCCATTTATTACAAAAAATTTATAACTATAAAAACCATCAAAATTCATCAGTATGATTCCAAACTTATTTGAAAAACATCTCTACCACCCCGAAATCATCTCAAAACACCTATAATAGATTTATGAATTTATTAAAACTTCCTAATTACTTCTATAAAAATCTCTAAATCATTTGAAATTCAAAAAATCTTAAAAAATAACAAAATATTATTTTATAGTTCTTTCATCATTTCAATATAATGTTACAACCATTTTCCCATTATTATAGTGCCAAGTTTAGCACCCACATCATAGAAAAGGGCACCCAAACCTAGTTAGGAACTCTATTGAGGACATAGTCTCTCGATACAACTCTTTTTCCTATAAATACATCTAAAACTACCTCCTATTTATTTTCTACCAATTTTAAAACAAATTCAATTACAAATTCTAAGAACATCCCTAAACGTATGACCAAAATGTCATATTTCCCTTGTTTTTAACCTACCCATAATGGTAGGGGTTGTTACAGTAACACTAGAAAAAATATACATTAACATTATTTATAGTTCATTTCAAAATAAAATGATTTCAGTTAAACTATGCATAATTACATGATCCATTTTCAATATTTTGCAAATTTATTACAAAAATTCTCTATTTTTAGGTCTTTCTTGTAATTAACCTTTGAGGAACTATAATATGATGTGTTATGATTACTTTTTGCTTTACATTGATATATAATTAATCTATTAACACAAATTACTTTCAAAACCAATTTCATGTAAATGATAAAATCGAGGGAAAAAGCATCCAAATCAAACTTCCTAATACATAAACATACCTAATATTCTGAAAATACAATTAAACAAAAGAAAATACACCAATGAAAATAAAATTACAAATCTTCATGTTTGAAAAAATTTAATCATATTACCCATAAAAAATATCATGCCTCATTCTAAATCATAATATTAAAAATAATATATCTATAATTTTATTTTTCATCAAATGAAATTATCTTCACCCGCATATCATTATGATCTACCTCACCATAACTCTAATTTATTAAACAATTTTTATACATATTAGGAATAGTAGACATAAAAATGAATTCAAACTATGTTTTGAAAATGAATTTGATATCTCCCTTATTAAAATTTTAATGTTTATCGTACTAAAAATAACTAATAAATGGGATAAAATATATGTGTTTTTTGAATGATGGATAAAAATATAATATATTTTGTTTCAAATATGGAGACGAAATGAAAAAATACATACATAATGCATTATTTTATATTAATATTCAATAAATATCATAATAAATAATACACCAATATATTTAATTCATATCATTCATATTTAATGAACTTTATTCAACTTTTCTTTAAATATTATTGACACATGATACCCTTTCATACACATTATACAAAATATTATTCTTTGTTATCTAGTGAATTGAATCATTAGAAAGGGTGTTCTAAAACTCTAAATAATAGTAAACATAAGAGATATCAATCAATTATCATAAGTGAGAATAATCTAGAGATTTGGGTATGTAAACATAATTAAGGTTTATTAATATATCCAAGGGAATTCATAAAAAATAAAACAAATTGACATAAACAATGAATCATGACATATTTATTTTTGGATATTTTAATAAATATGATATAAAAGTTTATTAAAATTAATTAATATCCATTTTTCTTATTGAATAAAATTAAGATGTGGGAATTACAAAGATGTATGGTGCAATAATAACCAACAAAGGTTACTTATTACATCAAGGATCTTTTCAAATACTATCACCATAAATAAATAGATCTCCAAAATATTCTGGATTTGGTTCACTCATAATTCCCATTTATATAATGGTTTGGGTTTACCATAAATTTTAGTATAGTTAATCTCATAACATATCATGATTTAATTAATTTTATGAAGGGCTATATAATTTCATTCCCACGCATCACATAATGAAAAACTATCTATAATTGTGCAACAAAACATGTAAATATTTATAATTAAATTATACTATAATTAACACAAAGGATCTTATTTTCTTGATGTATGGTATGAACACGTTGTATTGGGTTCCCACTTATCCTCAATGTAGAATTACTAAAATTACAAAAAAAATGTTTCATGTAAGAATAAATAAAATAGGTAACATAAGAATCGTTATATATAAAAAAATTAATCCTCTATAAAATGATTTTAATTTATTGAATAGAAGCATATATCCATTGAAACATAAGAATATTTAATTTAAATTGATGTAAATGAAATTAAACGCAATATAAAAGAATTAGATTTTTTATTGGTAAATTTAATAAAAAATCATTACACTGTAATAAATTTTAGATCGACAAACTGTTTATAAATAAATGGTTTCAAAATTATTGGGAAGGTGAATAATAATTGCTATGAAAATCATGAGATCATAGAAATGATGTTTTATATTGAAAAACAAATAAAACAATGGGAGAAGGAAGATATTTTTCAAAAAATAATAAATCATTCCTCTAAGAAATTTTTCATAAAAAGTTAATTCCAGTATAAATGAACTATAAGAAATCATGGATGAAGGGATATGTGTATCTACAAAATCATATGAACAATATAAAAAAATTGGAATATATTCACAACTAAAAATAAGTGATATGATATGTCCAACATACAAGAATAATTTCAGTTGAGTTTTAAACCAAACAGAGATAAATAAAAATATTAGAAGGGGAGAAGAAACTATATGTTTTTTTAGATGTAAAAAACACATAATTTTTCCCCAATTAAAACATATTTATAATTAACCTTGATTCTAAACTAAGATTAGAAAAAAAATATAAACTCATATTTCAACTTCACCTAACATGATATAAATTTTTATTTAAAAAATTTATGTTTATTATTCTTATTTTTTTCAAAATATTCATCACTATTTTAAATAATTCCATAGATTTATAATTTCTTATTAGAAAAAATATTAATTTTTATTGTTAAAATTAATATAAATTTTTTCATTGTTTTATTTTTATAGACATACTTTAGTTGGTAGTTCTACCCGTGCTCCATAATCATAAGTTCATTACAAATTAATTTTTCCTAAAAATATAATATATTGTTTATATTATTTCTAATACCATGTCTATTTCATAGATTTTACCAGGATGGTTCTAAAGGAATGATTAACAAAATTATTTTAGTGATTATTGAACTATAAGGAGAATTTATGTTTTTAGTGGCTATATATTTTTATATTACCATTCCATGATTATGAAAATATCATCAAATAATCAATATCGATGAATATTACCAAAATTTATGTTTTCTTAGTATTTGTTTAGTAAAATTTATAATATTCTTCATATTTGTGGTAAAATGGAGACAAATAATGATAAGTTTTTATGATTTCTTGAGTGATGAAATGTTATTATATATTTATCATATCACTTTGATTAAATATTAAGGATGTATAAAACTTGTTATTATTTTAATTTAAAAGATATTATAATATGTATATGATTAAGATAATGAAGGATGATTAAGTAATAGATAAAATATAGATTATAGATCTAAATCCTCTCTTAGAGCGCCAATTTGAAATGATTCATTTTAGAATCCATATTGTGACATGAGGATTCCAAATGAGGGAGTAGATATATAAGGTTAAATTTTTTGTAGGTATATAAGAGAAACTAAAGGGTTATTTTTGAGTTGGTGTAGGTAGAGTAGGTATCCTTTTATATGTTAGTTTGAGTGGCATTGTCATATAAACTCATTCAATAATGTTTAAGTAATTGGTTTTTAGATAGATTGTGAATAAAAAGTAAAAAACAATGAAATGGGTAGATAATACCATAATAAAAACAATTATTGATGATAATATTGATATATTAGGAATGTATTACTTTATTTATCTAATTTTAAACAATTTTACTCTTAATATAGTAACTCAATTTTTAAATCTAGATGATATTTTTCCCAAAAATAAAAATTATCCCTCTTACCTATTTTTAGTTACCTAATTAAAAAATGAAACCAAATTTGTTAAAATTAAATTATAAAATCTATTAAAATTATTTTCAAATGTGTAACCATAACAACCATATGAAATAATTTTTGGAAACGTATATTTTTAGCATACAAGTCAACTTATTCTTATTCCATAATAAGAAGAAATCATTAAATGTGCATTAATTAATCTGTTTAAATATATAAAAGACTCACTTCATTACACTTTCTAATAAATTTATGGAAAATTTATCGCTTTAATACAATCATACCATATATAAAAAAATTGTTGTTTTTTGATAAAAAAATCGTTGACCATAAATCTTTAATTTATAAATATTTATAACTCTAGTTTCTTATTTTTAATTTACTTAATTTAAAAATCATTAGATTAATGATTTAAAAATATTATTTTTAAATAATTTCTTAATAAATTTAATTACAAATATATTATATACCAAAACCAATGTCAATAAATATACATATATTTTCAAAAAATTATTTGTATATTTTAATTTTATGGAAAATTTATTTCTTCCAATTACATGAAAATATTTTTAGGGAAACAAATTATTTAATTACAAATATAAATATTTTATATGAGTGTACCGAATGAAAAAATATCAAATGACCATATGTGAAATAATTATATTTTCAATATCCATATAAAAAACAACTATATAAATAATTATCCTATTAAATTCTTATATATAACCTTACATGCATTAACAAAGTTAATTCATCATGTTAAATTATGTCTCTATCAATATTTGTGTTATTTATCTATTGATTTTCTGATATTCCATAGTTATATTCGTTGGTATGATCAGGAAGGAAAACAATGAAAATGATGATTTGATGTTCATAGTATTTTTTACATGGGGGAATATTATTTTTGTATTTTCAATAATGATGTTCAATTTTTATTCTCATAATGTATTAATATATATCTTGTATTAGAATATTTTATCACAATAATATATATCCTGGTACATTTAACTTTTTTATTTCATGTGAGTGAATCTATTAAACAAATTCTATTTATGAAAGGATGGTTTTTTTATTAAACGGATGATAAAACATATTTTAGTCTCAAATTTTTATTTCTAAAATAACAAATATAATAGGATACTTTTTCCTCATTACAAAATTTGGTACATATATTGCTTCAACCTAATAATGATTCTTCTTATTAACAATCATTAGGTGGGTGTTCTTTTTTCATATAATAATATCTATACAATCCATGATCTATAATAGTTGATCCCTGTATGAGTGTCCATGTTCAGGTTTAAAAACATTTGAGTTTAATGAATGTGTGGATCTATTATTAACTTCTGCAAAATTGATACTTTGAATGCAATGTGTGACTACAAGAAAATTAGAATAACTACAAGATGATAAGCTACTATTAGAACACATTTTTAGATTTTAAATGGTAAATGAATTTATGACTCATCTTCCATGTTCTTCAATCTCATTACCCACTTCCCTGGTGATATTTAAATGAATACCATATCTTAAACATCCAACTCCAAATCATGATGATCATTATTTGTGTATCTATTTAGTCTACTAATCATTACTTTGGGATTTCTCTGAATGGTTTTAATAATATATTATATATATTGAGAAATATATAGTATAAACATATTTATCTCTTTGAATTCATCACTACTAGTTTTAATTTTTCACCCCTTCCCATTTGAAGCCCCATTTATTGGCATCTATATGATAGAATGGAATTTTTTTTATATTATAACTCCACCAGATACATATACAAATTCCGACATATAGTAAAAGTTAATAAATGTTATCTTGATATATTTTCTAGATTCTGACTTTTCTATTAAGATTTAACATCAATATGAGAATTATAATCTATTATATATCTCACCTCTGTATCTAATTGTATCACCCCCACCCCAATATTAGGTATATTACACTTTTATTTTGTATTTGGAGCTTATATAATACTTGTGTTTTGTTTTAAGAATTTTTGGATAGTTTCAATTTGTATTTTATGTGTTTTTAAGGGTGAACGGTTTGACCACAATTTGTAAAAAGAATGAACTATCTCCAGGAAACCATATAAATGATGCTTAGAATCAATGGGATGGTAAACCCTTTTGAAAAACATTGTAAAGTTTTAATAGAAGACTTTGAAATTAGAGGAAGTGAGGAATAATTATTGGTATGTAGTTAGTCCAACTAAGAAAGGAAATCATGTGAGGAGTTAGCCTTAATGCAGTAGAACCACATAGTTGGTGCACAGTTTGATAAACCATGAATTTACTTGGGTGATGTCTAGTAACATGTGCATGGTTTTGGAATTGAATGTTTGTCCATGTGACCTAACTATGTGACATGTAGTTAATGATCCATGAATTGAGTTTAAATTCACATTCTAAACATGAAACGTCATTTTTTCCCATATACATCTTGGGTGTTAAACTCCTCTTCCTCCCTAGGATCTCTTGGTTATTCTCATTGATCCAGATGGATATTTTGATATATTAATGTATGCTGGAGATCCTCAGTTAATGTAAATACCTCATACATCCTTATTCTCTCTAGATAACCTCTTCTCTACTCACTCAGAGGAATAGATTAAATATATTATAGTTAGATATATGTGCTATGATGTGAAGCATGATGATATATTGTCAGATATATTGAATAGAAGGTGTTTTGATCCCATATATAGATGATTTAAGTTCCATTATTCATATTGTCAATCCTTTGAGATTTATATATATTCTATTTTATTTTTAGTTGTTCTATAACTTAATAGATTAGTTTGTTAATGTTATTTTCTTGGATTTTCAAAGGAAACATTGTGTAATTTCATGAAGGAAAAAATATTATTTTATGTTATAGGAAATATAGATATTTTTAAGCTTTTAGAAAACTAGTTTTTCTTTTATAATTTTTAAGTTAATGGTCTCAAAATTATTGTGTTGTATTGATGTAAGAGAAATTCCTGATGAAAAGATTTCAAATGTTTCATTTTTTTATATGAAATGAATTGAAAATGAATTTGGTATAGTTGGGTTGGTGTGCGTTCTTAGGGAAAGATCAAAGTTTCCAAGTACCACCTACAAAGGGGGGTAGAGAATTCTATTGAAGTGCCACAATCAATGTGTGACACCATACTTGAGTAAGGGTGAGTGGTTTTTTTTATTTGAACATAGTAATAGTTATACCCAAAATTAATGATTTTAATGATTTTTTTTCTCACGCAGATTTATTTTTGTTTTGGAATAATCATTTTACCAATTTTTTAATTAGTTTAGATATAATGTGTTAATCAATTTGTTTCATTTCGGTGTGGTTTGGGAAGTCTCTAGGTATTTCCTACAGATTGATATACTCACCCCTTTCTTAGGGAATTTAGGGCATTTTAAAATTTTATGTACCAAGACATCTGAATGGGAATGGTATATTACATATCTAGTGATATGGGTTGATGGTGCGAATCATTTTTAATGGAATGTGTTTCAGGCCAATGTAGAATTCCTTGGGTATTTTAATTTTGGAATTTGGTGGACGGTATAATCTTTAAATAAGGAATTTAAATTAAATTCAAAGACATTGAATCCAAAAATGTGTGGTTTTTGGTGTCTTTTAAGGCTCGAGTGGTGTCTAGGGTGTTTTAATGAGTTTTGGAAGCGTCCAAACCTAGAAACTCATAACCAAAGAAGGTTAACAGGGGTTCCCAGATTTTCTAAACCCAGGGAACCCCATAGGAGAAACTGTGTGGTTTATCTAGTGTAGATGGAGGTCTCTCACGTTTTGGACTAATCATGCATGATATTCCACATATCTTTGTGGATTGCTGCATGTTTTTTATAGAGGATAACTGCAAGGTTGGTGCACATTTTCCCAAACCATTCACTTGTACCATGTGATTCCCCCTTCCCAAGTAGTAAATGAATCCTGGTTGGGATAAGGTTTGGCCAACTATGAAAAAACATTTCTTAAGGGGGGGAATTAATGATTTTTGCCTAAAAACATTTTAGGCCCTTTCTCCTTTTTTCTTCTTTTCCCTAGTAGACAACACCTCTATTTTCCTCTAGGGGTGATATACTCATCACTATAATAGGTATCTATAAATATCATGGATCCTAACACTAATTAAAATGTGGTTGGAAGAGTTTGATAGCTTGAGTTAATATCTTAGCTTTACTTACTTCCTATCTCAGTTTCTCTTTTGATCTGTTGTGTTATTTTAGTGTGAACTCATTTCCCCTATTTTTAGAGAATATGTTGGATTCTTTGATTTCTTCAAAACCAGACCAAATAAAATCTTGATATTGGATGTGTGGAACTTTTGTTGTATAAGGTAGGTTCTCTATATATGTTTTAATATTTTTCATCAATTTAAAAATATATTCATTATGCCACAAGCCGACCTTTATTGTGTGTCAACATAAAATGGGTTATATATTTACAAGTTATTATATGCTTGATGTAATACTTCCTTTGAGCCTTGATATGTAATTAAAGGATATATACCTCATTTCTAGAAAACCCTTTTAGTGTTCCAAGTGATTGTTTACATCTTTCATAATGTTTCTGGAATTCCTAGTCCACCTTACAAAAATTTGTCTTGAATTGTAAATTAGTTTTCCCCTTACAAGTAATATTTCTAATCCATGATATTAATTTTACATGTTTTTTAGATTTATAAAATACATTTTTTGGGTGATTTTAGTTATGCCGCATGAATTTGATGCTTCTATAAGAAAAATGAATTATTGTTAACAATGTCAGGTTTTATAATCAAACCCCTCTATTGAGGTTTGTTGACTTTGAAACTAAAAGGTGGTGATTGGTGATTTGAATATTTCTTCACCATATGGAATTGGTGTCTTCTTATACCTTTAGGTTATCTCTTAATAAATGGATAGATTAGTACGTGTCCTCTTTTGATATTCTTAAATGGATTTCCCCTCCTTAATTATGTTCAATAACCAACCACCTTTTCAGTTGGTTTGGCAAGCCTTGATTTTAAATTTTCATCCCATCCTCAATATAAATGTATTATATTAATTGAATGGGTTTATTCATGATGCTTTCCCAACTTAAATTAATTAAATGGATAAATTAAATGGGTGGTAAGGTCACACCTCTTGTTTTTTGTTTTAATTAAAAGAAAATTATAATACCCTTGGTTATATTTGGTCCCGATGAACACAATTCGTGAGAGGTGATTCTACAAAGATATTTTTATATTTATGATTACACATTTGATATAGAATATGGAATAGTGGTATTGGTTTTGTTGGGAATAACATTTAATGCTCCCTTACATCGGGTGTTAAGAATGACGCCTCACACTATTGACACTATTTGGACAATGGGCATGACCCACCACGTCCCCTATTTCAGATGTTGGAATGACGAAAAATACACCTTCTCAAGTGATGAGCATGGCATACCCTACTCATTATAATATATAGGTCTTGTAACCTTGGGTTATAGCTTATAGGGTTATTCTGACAGGTTATTGATTACGGATTTATTCCCCGATCTAATCATCAACTACTATTCTAGATATATGAAGACTTACATCTGCACGTACTTCGAGAACATATGTATATTCAATATATAAATATATTATGTAGATAAATTATTTATATAAATATATTGTATCTAATCATACATTCCTTCTATCTTATACTTAATGAGGTAGTGTTTTCCAGGTTTCTTATTGGCACATGGGTTGACTGGTATTTATTTATTCAATGTCATTAATTAATCATTATACCATTATACTATTTTACCGTATATTCAAAGACGTGATTTACCTGTAAAAATAATTGGAGGTGGTCTTCTAATTATATTTTACACCCTACTTAGGTCATCGTTTCAATGGGGTACCCAAGCAGATCTCATGTTCATAGGACTATTGATTATTTCTTGTGTGGTTATGCTTGTAACTAGATGTTAGGAGAACATGTATAAGATAGAGCTTAGGATTATTGTATAGTTTTTACTTGGCGATTTTAAATCCTTTATTAATGTTTGTATTGTACTGTATCATGTTATCGGTTATTTTTATACTATTTCTATTTATGTATCATTATTTTCACATGCATGAATTATTTTATATTGGTGTTGTCTATCTCTTATTCAATGTTAATTTTTCTTTTAATGATATTTATTTCATTTATTACTTCTTCTTCTATTTTTTGTTATTTATTTCAAGATATACTAATTTTTTACTCTGATTATAAGGGTAAATTTTCTCCACCATTCAATCATTAGACCCTTCCTGGTATTCGGAAGCCTCTCCCATACAAGGCGGCGGACAAGAGGCCATGTAATGACTGCTCCATCTTCTAGTTTTATAGGAATTCTTGTTGGAATAATAAAAAGTTTTATCAAATAGATTCTTTTTTCATTGTCATACTATTTGGGGATGGTAGATGGGATACTAGTAATGTTTCAGTACTTGGTAAATTGGAATTTTGGGGAATGATCAAACCATAAACATAGATAATTCAAGATGTGTATGAATGGTATTTCTGGTTCATAATGTTTTCTATTACAGTTGGTAATTATATTACCTTGAATGAATGGTGTAAGTTCTTTTGCTTATTGAATTATGAAATTAATGGAATTGTGCCCTTATCATGGTATGGTAAGGAATTAACATTAAATTAATCATTATATGTATATAGATATTTTCATGATATGCATACTCCATGCCATGTAGTTGCATTTGTAGGTTGCCTACTGAATGTGATGATGTGTTTTTTGGGTTTATTATTCATGTTATTGTATACCATTTTAGGTATTTTAGTTACATGCATTGTTTTGTACCTTTTTAGGTATTTCTTTAGCAGTCCTATTTATATAACATACTTGTGTGATTTATTTAGTATATTAATCTACTTCAATTACTAGGTGACTATATTCCACGCTGCCTAATTATTTATCAACTATTTCCTATGTATCGTAATTATGTTTTTGTTTACATGTTTCTCTATGTTTACTAATTGTGACAATAAGACATTTAATAATTTTGATATATTAATATTTTCAGAGGATAAAATGTATTAGTTGCGATTAAAATGGGAGAAATTTTTCAGTTGTATGGTGTATAGTCACCATATAAATTAAGAAGTCAGAACCCATGTTTTTAACCATATTTTGATATTTTTATACATACCTATAGACAATTGTTAAAATATAAGATCTAATAATGTTCAAATTATAAACTAAATTGTTTTTTGATTAAATGGTAACTAGTTTTTGGTCGATAAAGTCTAATTATAGTTTATAGAATTGGATATGGAAACCCATATGATAGAACCATTATATACGAGAATGATATAATTTGAGATGGTTATAAATGATAAAGTTGTTCATTATTTATCTTAAATGTGTTTTTTTATTTTGGACTTCTTATGTGACTCAGCCCTAGTAGGTTGGTTATGGAAATTGAGATTATCATACAAAACCCATTAGAGGTGATTTGTTAGAGTTTTCCTCTATAAATAATTATGACTATATCACAGGGACATAAAGATCCATTTGATTAACTTCTTAAATGAACAATTGGACCCAAGTTGGTTAGTTTCGGAATTTTTCTTATCATATAACCCACTATAGGTATTTTAAAACATTTAAATGTAAAGAAACTACTATTGGGTATCATTCCAATGAACCTGAGTTGGCTAAGTGGGCCCTTATAGATCACCTTATCACTTTTAATGAATTAATATGTATCATTTCGTAGTTCATATGAGATTTGAATAAATGATTAATGTTTAAAAAATAATTTTTATAAGACATCCCTATTTTTTTCTAGAGTTGTTTGTTAAATTAGGTACCTAGTGATTTTATCTTATAATTGGAACTTGATGTTCTAAATTAATTCTTTTAAGTGTTTATACATTGAATGTGAGTTAATTTACTAAATTAAAGTAGATCCTTAGGTGGTATCCTTAGTTAAAAATCTCATGTAACAGTAGTTTAATAACCTATTTGAGATGTTTCGAAATGGACATTTGATAATTTATATAGGCCTTTTTTCTTTTTAGAAGGGGATTAACCTACAGAAATTTTTTTGGTGAAACCTACTAATACGGTTGACAATTATGCTTTTGTAAGGGGAATCTTGAGGAAGTTATCATGCTTAGAGCATAAATTTCTTTCTAAATTCTATCAGTTTTATAACATATGGTGTCTTTTGGGATTGTTTTTCAATGGTAGGACTCTAAGATTCGAAAATACACCCCCATTTGGGTGGGGGTCATTATATCCATGGCCCTTATTACAAGAGTGAGTATCATGTAATTCTTGGTTTTAGTATGTTATACGTTCCTAAAATATAGTTGACCACTTAGTAGGTTGTATGAACCACTCATATTCCTTAATAATGGAAAACATGGTATGTCATCATCCATGTTAATGTTCATATGGTGTAATATGAATCTAGGTTAAATATCATGTATCAACCACCTGATACATGGATTCATAGGGAGGACGACCTATCGATTGTATAAAAGAAGTTTCTTCTATCTCTTGAAACCTCTGAGTAGTTTCAATTTATATATGCAGTACACATTTAATTTTAAAAAGATATAATGAACCAGTTCAGTTTGGTGGAAACATTGAGCCTTCCGCTATTGTGTGTGTTCTTAGGTAATCTCTAGAATAAAGAGATATGGGCATTAAAGGAATCAAATTTGTACCAATTCTTGGGATGGAGTTCTAAGAGGACTTGTTGTTTGGACCCATCGGACAGGTTGTTTTTGGTTTTCATGAAAAATGTTGTGATATTTTTCAACATGACCTGGAGAAGTGTCACACATGTGGTTAATGTGAATCTGAGCTTGCACATTTGGGATTTCCTGGTATATCTCTCATTTCGATGACTGGAAAACTTTTAAGATTGAGATAATAGTGTTAGTTCAAGTGTATATGAGTCCTTCCAAGGAGAAAAAAACAACTAGGGGGACCATAGGAAATGTTTTGTATCTCTTGAATTACCTTGAGACCTACAATTTTTGAAGCATTTTGGTGCTTTCAGGGTAGTGTAATTGGGAAATGATTGGTTGTGCATGCCACCTTTTTGAAATGTAGTTAGTCATGGATGTACTTTGATGTTAAATCTTGAGTGATCATAGGATGCCTCATGTGGTAAAGGATTTATGATAGGTTAATGGAGGTACATTGGTAGTTGAGTTCTAGCATCATTTAGGAGAATTTTACCAGTGGTGATTCGACTTATCTTCATTTCAGTTGTTGGAATGAATTTGGAATGAATGCATACAACAATTGATGTTGGATATGATAGAATATTATTGAATATTATTGTAATTATTTGATATCCTCTTAGTGTTCTCTTTCCTTAGTGATGATCATGTTCCCTAGGTTGATGTCGCCTGGGTGCACTAAGAGAGAGTCAGTTGTATACCAAGATAAAAGTTTCAAATGTGCTTCTGTTTTAATAAATTTTCTTTAACAGAGTTTTGAACTAGACATGTGGGTTTTATCAAGGAATGGTTAGTCCTAAGTGATACACGGGTTCCCATTTAAGAACTCCTTGGACAGATACTTATACACTATCCATGTTCCTATTACTTGAATTCCAAGAGGATGCCACTCTATATAGTGACCCATGACTTTTACATAAAACATTTCATGATTTTAAGGATAATTAATCATCAGAGTACAAGTCAAGGATCGTTAATTCTAGTGTCTTGGAAGACTAGGTACATATAACATAAAACATGGGACTGAAAAATATCTTTATTTATATCCATAAAGAGATTCTAACTTCCATTGAGCTCTTACATCTACATAGGGTACCCTAGGGAACATATGAACAAAGGGATGAGCTAAAATCCAAGTAAAGAAATGAACATAAGGATACATCTCAAGCACTTGAGTTAGGAGGCATGACATAATGATATAAAAAGCATGAAACCTATAAAATAATTTAATATAAGCATGGGATCATATAAACATGGAATCATATAAATGTGGAAAAATCATAAATCATATCTTTAGTACGGGTCAAGGCTAACCGCCAATCCTGTTTCCCATTTCAGTATGGGTCAAGGCTAACTGCCAATCCCGTTTCACATCGCATATCGTGAGACCAATCCTTACCCAATGCATTGGAGCACTATCTGGGTTCACCCATATCAAAATATTCATGAATATTTTTTCCACATAAATAATCTTTCCACATCAATAATCATACATAATCAACCATACATAAACATGAGGTTACCCATGGAAATAATTGGGTACCACAATCATGACATAAAACATATCCAATGGGTGTATCATGAAAGTGTCCATGAAAGGAAGGTATTAGAACATACATGGACATTCATATGGTAAAATATGCATATAAAATGGTAATTGGTGTCAATTATAAGCGACAACATATAAAAAATGTATTATAGAAACATTAGCATTAAAACATTTTTGTGCGGTTTTAAGGAAAACACTCTCGAGATTTTCAAATAGAAAAGAGGACATTATTTTATATAAAACCATAATTTAACCAAGAAGGTTTTAACAATAAAAATACTGATTTTATAAATACAATGGTTTTTTAAAACATAGGATAGAGTGCACTTGAAATTTGGGTAAAAATTTGGGAAGTCCCCTTAAAACAGGATGGCTTATCGGAATGTTCTAAGGAGGGAATCTATCAAAATCATGTTTATCCCTGAAAGAATGTGATGAAAGGATCTTGATATAATAATATTGTACAACTAAACATAATTAATAAGACTCATATAGATAGATAAAATATCACCACTTTGAAAGAAAGATAAGGTAACCAGAAAGAACAAAGAAGGTTCGGGTAGAATTCATTACGATTTTATTGGCATGGTGTCAGGTGTGACCAAGAGATATTTATGAGAGATTAATGGGGTTTATAATCACCTATAAATCCAAAATTATTTATGGGGGAGGGTCTTAAACATATCCCATAATTTTCTAGTACACATATAAAGGCATAGTATAGAGGACAATCTTGATTAAGAGAGAAAAGGAGAGGATCACTTACATTAAATCTGGTAGTGTTCTCCACTTGTTATTAATGCCCTGAATATAAAAATTAGCATTATTAATTCATAATTCCATAACCTATTATATATTAAATTTATTTATTATAACCCTTTTTTGTTCATTCAAAACCTTTTTGATTATTTACAAGGTTCAATTTCAATGTTCGGGCTCGTATGTTTACTTGGCTTTAAAAGATCAGTTCACTTATATTCAAGTTTGGATTATATGAAAGATGGAAGTGGTTGTCCAGAATTGAATTTTAATTACTTTTTCCATATCCAGGATAATACATGGTTTCAATTTTAATTAGGTTACTTGTATTTATGTTGAATTATTACATATATAACTTTAGTGATAATCATTTTTCTTATTCGGTGGGTTTGATTACAAAGAATGTGTTTTGATTTATATCTTAATTAAATTTGTAACAAAGGATTAAATAAACTAAAATAGGATATATTACTTATATAATAATATGGTTCAACCATAACACAAATGGTTTCATGACCAAAATTAATGATAATAACAAAAATGGATAATTGTTGTCCTTGAATGTGCTAAATTAGCACATCTCAAATGGTGCTTTCATTTCTTTCAAATAAAAGGGTGGGGAAAGAGGAGAATATAATAAAATATAAAACTATCATGAAGACATTATAGTACATGTTTTATACTATATTTATCATTCTATTATGGTGAAGGGAGGTGAGGAAAGAAAATAAAAAAGATAATAACTTTAAAAAAAGAAGAAATTTGGGAAGTGGAATTTACCTCTTGAGACATCCTCCTTTGAGAACATCCTAAGGGAGAGGTTTTGGTATTTTGAGGAGGATAAGAGATTTTGGACATGGGGGAAGACTTTGGGGACACATTTTGGGCAGAATTTAGAGAAGTCTTATAGCTTGAGAGGAGTGGAGAGAAGAGGTAGTGAAGGAGGTTTTTATAGTGGAGGAGAGGAGGGATTTCATGATATTATAATCCTTAATTTATTATTTCTTCACAAGAAAAAAGAATAGTAAGTATTCCATGACCAAGAATAGTAAATTTGTCATTTGTATTCTAACTATGGGTGGTGACAACAACCATGCTTCTAGGAATAGTTTATTTAGCTTATAATGTACATATACGGTAAATTACGGTATTTTACTATTTATCAAAAATTCAAGTATTTCAGAAAAATCTCAAAAATTCACCCAAACCATTTTTCAATGTGTAGAATCCAAAAATTAAGTCCATTTTTAGAAAATAATTTTTTAAATATTATTATTTTAAAATTTAATTAAAATCATAATTTATTATCAAAAACCAGTTTAAAAACACTCATTAACATATTCTAAAATATAAGTATATTGTACTTCCAACTTGAATATTATTTTTATACCACCATAGCCGAGGTTACTATTCATTAGGGTATATCACTATTCATAAGGGTATGTTATTATTCATTAGGGTAGGTTAATATTCACCAAAAATTATGTTTTTATTATAGGACTCAAAAAAAACATCTTGAACACAGCCGTGTATGTCAGATTTTCAAATTTCCAAACACAGAAGTGACAAAATTATGTTTAAAGGTCACTTATCACTTAGTAGTTCATTATTATGTGATTTATGGAAAATTTATAAGAAGGTAATTTCCATTAAAAAAATTTGGTCGTTACATTCTTCCTCCCTTAAGAAATTTCTCCCTCAAAATTTCATTTTACATTCTATGCCAAAAATAGATGTGGGTACTTTTCCTTCATTGCTTCCTCTAACTCCCATGTTGTTTCCTCAAGCTTATGGTTCCTCCATAACACTTTTACAATATGGTTTTTCTTGTTGCGTATAACCTTATCTCTCTGATCCAAAATCTTTACTGGCTTCTCCTCATATGAGAGACCATCTTCCAACTGCACCACCTCTCAGTTTAGTACATGTGGGGGACCAGGTATGTACTTCCTCAAGAGTGATACTTGGAAAACATCATGAACGTGAGCCATATTTGGTGGAAGTTCAAGCTGATATGCCACGTCTCATATTCAGTCAAGGATCTCAAAGGTGCCAATATACATTGGGCTTAGCTTCCCTTTCTTCGCGAATCGCATGACTCTCTTCCATGGAGATATTAGAAGGAAGACTTTATCTCCAACGTCGAACTCCAAGTCCCTTCGATGGTTTTCAGCATATCTCTTTTGCCGACTTTGAGAAGATTTGATTGTTTTTGGATGACTTGAACCTTCTCTGTCATCTCTTGAACAAGATCAGGTCCAAGTAGCTTTCTTTCTCTATCTTCATCCTAACAGGTTGGAGTTCTACATCGCTTTCCATAAAAAGCTTCATATGGAGCCATCTGAATACTCTAGTGGAAGCTATTTTTGTATGAGAACTCAATCAATGGGAGATGCTGATCCCATCCACCATTAAATTTTAGAGAGTAGGATCTAAGAATATATTCAAGTGTCTGAATAGTTCTTTTAGACTGGCCATCAGTTTGGGGGTGATAGGTCGTGCTGAAATTTAATTCAATACTCAAAGAATGCTGAATGCTCCTCTAGAATTTAGATGTGAACCTTGGATCATGGTCCAAGACAATTGAGAGTGGAACACCGTGTAGTCTCACCACTTCCTTCACATATATCTTTTCAAGTTGTGCAAGCGAGATATCATTCCGAATAGCTATAAAATGGGATGTCTTGGTGAGTTGATCAACCACAACCCATATCGCATTATTTCCCTTCGACGTCTTCGGGAGACCCGTGAAAAAGTCCATAGTAACATTTTCCCATTTCCACATGGGTATAGGCAATGGTTGCATCATACCTTTTGACTTTTTTCACTCAGCTTTAACTTGTTGACATACCAAGAACCTTGATATATATTCTGCAATCTCCTTCTTCATGTTAACCCACCAGAAGTGTTCTTAGAGATCACGGTACATTTTGGTACTCCCAGGATGGATAGAGAAGGTCGATCTATGTGCATAATTCAATATCCCCTTCTTTATATATGGATCTTATGGTATACATAATCGTGTCCCAAATCTTACAACTTTATTCTCATCAATTTTGAAATCGGAGGATTTCCCATTTTTAACAGCTTCCACCCTTTACTAAATTTCCACATCATTTCATTGAGAAACCTTTATTTTCTCCATGAGGGATGGTTGAGCAATCATTTGAGAAAGGAGTGATGATGTTCCACCATTAATTATTCCCATGTCCATCCTTTTTAAATCTGATAAGATTAGATCCTTTTCAATCCTCATCATTGATAAAGATGCAGGATCCTTTCTACTTAGAGCATTTGGCACTTTGTTTGTCTTACCGGGATGGTAGTGGATTGAGCAGTCATAATCCTTGATGATCTCTTTCCATCTTCGTTGGCACATATTTAGATCTTTCTGTGTAAATATATATTTGAGACTCTTGTGGTCAGTATATATCTCACATGTTTCCCCATAGAGATAATGCTGCCAGATTTTCAATGCCAAAATCACAGCCGCCAACTCCAGATCATGTGTGGGATAGTTTTGCTCATGGATTTTAAACTTCCTTGAGGAATAGGCTATAACTTTATCATTTTTAATTAGAACATAGCCTAATCCTTTTTTAGAAGCATCACTATACACAACAAAGTGTTCTCCACTTGAAGGGAGTGTGAGTACTGGCATAATGATAAGCCTCTTTTTTAACTCCTTGAAACAGTCTTCGCATTCCTGTGTCCAGACGAACTTTAATCCCTTCCGTGTCAGCTTGGTCATTGGGTTTGAAAATAGTGAAAATTTCTTCACAAATCGTCGATAATATCCAACTAGACCTAAAAATCTACAGATTTCCGTTACAGAAGTTGGCATCGGCCACTCTTCAATTGCCTTCTTCTTGGAAGGGACCACAGATATCCCATTCCTGGTGATAAAATTCCCCAAGAATGATACTTCCTCCATACAGAACTCACATTTACTGTGCTTTGCGTACAACTTCTCCCTTTGCAAAGTCTTTAACACAGATTCCAAATGCTCCTCATGATCCTCCTTGCTCTTCGAGTATATCATAATATCATCAATAAAGACCACCACAAATTTGTCGAGGTAATATCTAAAGACTCAATTCATTAAATCCATGAAAATTGCTAGATCATTAGTGAGTCCGAAGGGAATCACTATGAACTCAAAGTGTCCATACATCGTTCAAAAGGTAGTCTTGGAAATGTCTTCCTTCCTCACCTTTAGTTGGTGATATCCTGACTGAAGGTCCACCTTAGGGAAATAATTGGCCCCACGAAGTTGATCGAACAAGCCATCTATCCGTGGAAGGGGATAATTGTTCTTTATAGTAATTTTATTGATCTCATGATAATCAATGCATAGGCGCATTGATCCATCCTTCTTCTTGACGAAGAGGACTAGATCACCCCACAGTGAAGCACTCAGGTGTATAAAATCCTTCTCCATATTCTCCAGTAACTACTTCTTCAGCTCTTCCATGTAACACCCCGAGATTTTATGAAAAATATTCTTTTAATTTCATTGATGTCTTCTATTATACACTACACCAAGTTTATCTTGTACTATACGCAACGCCGTATTAGCTTGCAGTATATGCAACACTATTCTTGGATCGTGTTACACACAATTTCAAGTTCGTTTTTTGGAAATTATTCTATGCAACATTAAGTATAGATTTTGTTTAATGTATAAATGAAATAAATTTTTATTATATTATACGCAACGCCAAATGGTGCTTTCACTACACGCAGCCCTGACTTGGCTTTCATTACACACAATCAAGACCTTCCTCGATAGCATGTGTAGTACGCAATACCGAGTTTCACTAAATGAGATATTATTATAATATTATTATGAACTAGCCATTATGAATAGTAATACCCACTTTTTGAAATTTTATAAGTTTTTTCTTTTAAAATGGACTTCATTTTTGGATTCGGAATATCGAAATTATCCTAGGGTGAATTTTTTGTACTTTTCTGAAAATTTTCAATTTTTGATGAATAGTGAAAACACTGGGTTACTATTTAAAAACTGACTTTTTATTTAAATAATTATTTATTTTATTAAAATTTATTTTACGTAAAAATTGATACATAATACCTATATGAGTTCAATGTAATTAATTGGGGTCATTTTATAATAATTTTAGATATATAAAAATTTTATTGAACCTTTCACCGTCTTTTACCCACCTCCTAAGAGAATTTGGAAATTCACATAAAACATACTTTTACCGCTTTTGTGAGTGGAATTTCGAAAATCCAAGAGACACGGTTAATATCAAGGACTAAAATATGGTTCAATGAGATGAAAATAATTTTTTGTGAATAGTAACTTTTTACTTTTATTTACCACGGTTAAGAGTAAATAGGGTAATTAAGGGTAAAATGATATTATTATTACCCTAAAACATGTCATAATTCTATTGGATAAGTTTAATTCGACCAAAAACAACCTTAGGAATAAAATATGACGATTTAGGTCCACTTGGATTAGATTAGGACATTTATTATTAATTTATTTAAAAAAGGGTTAAAATAGTTAAAATCAAAGTTTAATAACTAAATCATTTTTAATATAGGGTTATACATAAGATAAATTCAACTATAAATATTCATTAGAAAGATAAAATTATTTCCTACATAATGGTATTTTATTTATAATTTTTAGACATTAAATAATTTAATTTATTTATGACACAATGATGATACAATAATTATCTAATAAATGAAATATTAACATAATTGATGTTATAAATACCCAAATAAATGTCATTTGAGACTTTTTATGAATTAAACTAATTTTATAGGTTAATATGACATGTTAGTATTTATTTAATTAACTTTTTTAGAACTAATCATTATGTTATAATTTCCAAAAAAAATCAATTACCAAATAGTATCAAAATTGACATAAAATAGTTTTTTTAAAAAATATTATATTATTAATTGTTATTATATTCCTAAAAATCTAAGGTTCGGCCAAGATACTTATATAATGATAGTTGTATCATAAATGGACCACTTGGGGGTCTCTTAGATGTATACTATATGTTTATTAACTATATAATATAAAAATACAAAGTGACATGGTAAATGTCAATCTAATTAACTAAGAGTTAAAACTAAACGATAAGGTTAATATAATTACCCAAAAATGTCTAAAATCTATTTTTTGAGAGGATTTAGACCCATCCCCACCTTATCCTTTAAATAAATCAATTTTGAGATATTAAAAATCGAATATGACTTTATTATAAAATAATATTTTATGTTTTTCCAAAGGTTCCCCTCTCCTCCCTTATAAAAAGGGAACCCCTTCCCTCTTCTATTCACACTCTTTTGAGCCTTGAAACTTTTCCAACCCCTGACCATTTATCTTCTCCCATTCCCTATAAACATTCTTGAGTTTATTATCTTCTCAAAAGACAAACTCTACTTTCTTAAGAGGAATCTTAAAGGAGGTGTGTTGAAGAAGAGGTAATCTCTTCTTCCGATTCTCTCAAGTTTCTTTCTTCTTCGAATTCTTCCTCTTTAGTTGTATCGTTATAAAGTAATTACATCAGTATTACTTATATACTGATATTTTATTATAAATATAAAACAACCCTATTTCACCTTCTATCCATCCTACGGAAAACGAAATCACCGCGCGTGCATACGTACGGAATACCGTCTCCACGCCATGGTGTAATCTGTTTTCGACCACCACCTTACTTGAATGGGTATAATGGTTTAAATAAATACCTATATATGATTATTGTAAATTTACATTTATTCTGAAATATTATACATTCACTTCAATACAATTCCATGATCATGGGAATGATATCATCGCTCGTGCGTACGTACGGACTACCGTCTCCACGACGCGATTAGATTCATTCTCCATGTTAACCATTCATGAATGATTATAAAGTATATATAATGAATAATAATGAAATATATGACATAATAATGATACTGGATTTATATATATATGGGTGTGTGTCATCTACGTAATTCCATTAAATTCAATAAGGAAACGAAAACAGCGTTCATGCGTACGTACGGCCTACCGTCTCCATGAACGGTGTATTTCATTCCATTTATCGATATATCATATATATCTGTATATTATGAATATATATTATATATAAATCATGTTTTATATTCTTTAAATATTTAAATCATTATATAATTAATAATATCAAGAACAACAAGTCTAAATACGTACTATAAATGAAACGATTTTACCCAAAACGCTGCTTTAACGTGGAATTTACAAAAGAACGGGTAATATAAAGTCATAAGTGAACCATATATGATATCATAACAATGAATATGATTCTGTAATAAGTCAATGACATTATTTAAATCATTATACATGAGGTTTGGATACATACGAAGCATATCGAACATAAGGTAAGGGATAATTTTTCAATCTCATTTTTATTCGATATTGCTTATACGTAAGTATTTACTGGGATTATATTTTTCATCCATGTCCATAAAATGTGTTTCATAAAGTGTTTAATATTCTTCCATGTATATTTAAAGTCATTTTTACCCTTCTTTGACTTTTACTTTCTGTTATGGAAGGAATCATTCTTTTGTTTACCATTCAAGGTACTTTTTGACTTTTCCGGCATAAGTACGAGAAGAATGTTTTTTTTAAATTATATGGAATGAACAGATTTTTACGGTTTCATAAAGACTTATTTCAATGAATATTCCTCTACAAAATTACATGACTATTTTCAATAAAATCCTTTTCTTTTAAAATTTCATGAAATTTTGTGAAAATAAAATGATTTTGAATAAGAAATGATATTTTCCTCAAGAATTTATTTCAAGTGTTTCATCAAAACAATCTTCCATCTAAGATGACATTATTTCATATGTGTATGTTTCAAGTATAATGTATCTATGATTTACATGGTTTCACTTATCTTATGATGAAATGATATCCATTTTTTAATACGGATTATGTTATGATGGCATGATGTTTAAGAATCCCATATTTATTACATGGGTTATGCTATGATTTATGATTTTGTGGCACACATATTAATGGTTTCATTAAGAGATGGGTGGGACCTATATCTCCCTCCAATGCATTGGGTAAAGATTTATATCTCATGAGATAGACATGGCTGGAACGAGAAGGTAATCTGGTTCAGTGTTTCAGGACTGAAACGAGGAGTGACTCGATTCAGAAAGGGACTTTGTCCACTAAGATGGTCATGGTAGTAATGCCTTGGATACTATAGAAATCATATCATGTGCTTAATGGTTTCCACAATCAAAAGTTTTATTCCCATGATATGTTATCATGATTGATGTTCTTTTATGATATATGCCTTACTTACTTCCAAGATTTATGTCTTTGCTCAAGATTTAGATGTTTAGATTTTATGTTCAATCTTTTGAATTCAAATGTTTATGGATTGTTTTACGTTCTCTATGTTTACCCTTACTGAGCATTTGAGCTCACCCTTTTTATGTTTTCTTTTCCCTAGGATATAATGAAAGGTTTTAGGTAAGAAAACCAAAAGGGGAAGATCATTATGGGAGATGTTGAAGATATTTCACGATGATTAGAAGATTTACGTTCTGAGTTTCCAAAGACACTAAACTATTACGGTCCTTTGGTGTCTGTTTTTGTTATGTATTAAGTATTCTGCAAAAGTAATGTAATGTCCATGTACATCAAGATTTGGGTCTCTACAGTTGGTATCAGATGAAAGGATTAGTTAACCTTTGGAAACTAGGATGCGAAAACTTCAGTGAGATCCCTAGAGATATTTCTAAGGTATGTCTAGCGATGTCCCTAAGGTTAAGTATACCTATAGGTTATAGTCCTAGAATTACAGAAACGATATTAAAATTAAACCTAAGATGTTAGATATCGAAGGTACTCCCCTTTATTATGTTGTTTTCCTAGCATATTTTTTGCCTCTTACACTATTCTTTTTGGGTTTTAAAAGATGGTTGGAACCCGAAGGAACCATGTTGATCAATGTAATGGGAAATTCAATGATTGTCCTCCTGAACAAACCAATGTTTTGTGAGATGGAGTGAAAAATCGTATTGCTATAATTACACAAGCTATGTATCATTCTAGACTTCCGAATGATCAGAGAAGGGAAAAATATTTTATTGAGTCCTTCATGAGGCAACTTCCACCTTATTTCAATGGGTCTTCTGGTCCACTTGTTGCTGAACAATGGATCGGTACCATTGAAAAGATATTTTCCATACTTCGCTGTTTGGAACATGATAAATCCATTCTAACTGTTTACCGTTTAGAAGGTGAAGCAGACCAGTGGTGGACTCTAATTAAGAATACAAGGACCCAAGATAAAATTGAATCCATGAAATTGGATGAGTTCAAGAACTTGTTTTTCAGTAAGTACTTACCTCATATTCTTCTAACAAAGATGGAAAAGGATTTACTTGATCTTAAGAAAATGGATGATGAATCTGTTGGTATATACGAATCAAATTTTACAAGGCTTGCAAGGTATGCATCTGGCTTTATCATCCAACCTGAATGTAAAGTTGCTCGATTCATCAGTGGCTTAAAACCAAGTCTTCTAAGGGCATTAGCTATAAGATACTCCAGTAGCTATGAAGAAATTTTGCATTGTGCTATCAAGGTATAACTGGAAGTTGGTGTAACATATCCATCTCATGGTTTTGACAAGAAACGAAATATGGAGTTCAAGGAGAAATCTCAGAATAATGGTGAAAAGAAGATGAATGTTTCTTTATTCTCAAAGTGTGGAAAAAAGCATGGTGGAGACTGTCTTAAAGGGGATAGAAAATTTTTTAAGTGTGGAAAATAAGGTCATCGAGCAGCTGAGTGTCGATGTAATGGAAAAATCATTGCTAATGGCGCGAATAAAGAAAAAACTTCAGAGAACGCACCACCAACACTTCAATGATTCAAGTACAAGTAAATGGGGTATTATGCTAATCAATGCCCTAATCCAAGGGTTAATGATGATCGATATAAGAAACCACTTAAGGAAAAGGAAAAAGTGAAGTCACATGTGATCACTATTGGTGATGTTGAATATGAAAATGATGTGGTTGAATGATTAAGTGTTTATGTAATGGGATTCCAAAATAATGTTGTATATAGTATCGTGGAATATTGGAATATTTATGTATTAGTCTATTATGGATTTCAATAATTTTATGGTACCGGTAACCATGGAAAATGATTGAGATATTTTTGGAAAGAAAATGATATGTGAATAATGAATGGATAAGGAGAAAATGAAATGTTTGACAGTATTCATGAGCTCATTACTGATATAAGGAAAAAGTTATATCATGGTTTGAGTATATAGAATTTTTGGATTTTGGTATGTGGAAAGAGTTAACTTTTGACCGTATTCATGTTTTTACTAAGATTCAATGGGTATTCATTTTTCAATAGAATACAAGATTAAGGTATTCACATGTTTGGAATGTGATCAACAAGATATATCTTTTGATATATGAGGGATAAATGATGGTATTCACGTGCTTGTTATATGAATTTTTTTGTAATCGTTCTCTTTATACTTTGAGTTTGGAAAGAAGTATTTTGGATAATCCTAAAGATTGGAATGGATTATGTTGAACATAAGTTAGTATTGTTTAAGGCTAGAATTTTTTTTCTGATATTATTGATAGAATGTTATAATACTGTAGTTTAAGAAAAGGGACAACCTGAAGAACGGGCGACAACCCATCGCGTCGGACAAGGATGCGAGAATTGAACCCACAACCAAAGTGTGACAGGCCTTTATCACCTACCACTATCCTATAGGAAGTCCCTGGTTAGTAGATACTAATTTTATTTTATTAACCGCTATGATAGATGAAGTATAAGTCCATTTTAGCAACCATATACGATTAATCTTAGCATAAATGGACTTCTGAATATTTAATAAATTGTGTTAAACTTTTTGCGATAGAAATAGATGGAATGACCTATCATTCTATCGCATAATCTGATAACACTTCACAGAAGACAAATTCAACTTCATTTCTTTAAGTGATTAAGTGGAAATTGTTCGAGGCAGGAGAAACGGTGAGATTGTACCAAAATCAAGTAATTATTTCTTTTAATTCAACAATTCTTTAATTTTAGGGAAATGATCTTGAAAACAAAAAAATGTTGTCCTAGTGCTCTCATATCTGATGAATCGGATGGTACCTTAGATCATCACAAATTTAGGGCTTTGTGATTGTTGGATTTTTTATAGCCATGTCCTCTACCACTCTTCATCAGAAGTTGATGGTTATATTTCTCTTCCATATCCATATTTTCACCTATGTTCTCTAATGTGAAAACCCAGTGATTAGTTAATTTGGGTAACTGTTACGTTTCATACATTAGTTTTTAAGGTCATGTTTTGTTATTCCTTTTTACGATGTGGTTTTCTATTAAAGAAACTTCCAAGTAGTAGACCATTTATAACCCCGACGAATTTTGAGGGCGAAATTCATTTCAAGTAAGGTAAAATGTAACACCCCGAGATTTTATGAAAAATATTCTTTTAATTTCATTAATGTCTTGTATTATACACTACACAAAGTTTAGAATGTACTATACCCAACATTGTATTAGCTTGTAGTATATGCAACACTATTCTTAGCTCGTGTTACACACAATTTCATGTTCGTTTTGTGGAAATTTTTCTATGCAACATTAAGTATAGATTTTGTTTAATGTATAAATGAAATAAGTTTTGATTATGTTATATGAAACAACAAACGGTGCTTTCACTACACGCATCCCTGACTTGGATTTCATTACACGCAATCAAGACCTTCCTCGATAGCGTGTGTAGTAAGCAATATCGAGTTTCACTAAATGAGATATTATTATAATATTATTATGAACTAGCCGTTATGAATAGTAATACCCACTTTTTGAAATTTTTTAAGTTTTTCTTTCAAAATGGATTTCATTTTTGCATTCGGAATATCGAAATTATCCTAGGGTGATTTTTTGGTATTTTTCTGAAAAATTTCAATTTTTGATGAATAGTGAAAACACTGGGTTACTATTTAAAAACTGACTTTTTATTTAAATAATTATTTATTTTATTTAAATTTATTTTAGGTCAAAATTGATACATAATACCTGTATAAGTTCAATGTAATTCATTGAAGTCATTTTATAATAATTTTAGATATATAAAAATTTTATTGAACTTTTCACCGTCTTTTACCCACCTCCTATGAGAATTTGGAAATTCACATAATACTTAATTTTACAGCTTTTGTGAGTAGAGTTTCAAAAATCAGAGAGACAAGGTTAATATGAAGGACTAAAATGTGGTTCAATGAGATGAAAATAATTTTTGGTGAATAGTAACTTTTTGCTTTTATTTACCACGGTTAAAAGTAAATAGGGTAATTAAGGGTAAAAATGATACTATTATTACCCAAACACATGTCTTAATTCTATATGATAAGTGTAATTCGACCAAAAACAACATTAATAATAAAATATGACCATTTAGGTCCACTTGGATTAGATTAGGACATTTATTATTAATTTATTTAAAGAAGGGTTAAAATAGATAGAATAACTAAATCATTTTTAATATAGGGTTATACATAAGATAAATACGACTATAAATATTAATTAGAAATATAATAATATTTCCTACATAATGGTATTTTATTTATAATTTTTAGACATTAAATAAGTTAATTTATTTATGACACAATGATGATATAGTAATTATCTTATTAATGAAATATTAACATAATTGATGTTATAAATACCTAAATAAATGTAATTTGAGACTTTTTATGAATTCCAATAATTTTATAGGTTAATATGACATGATAGTATTTATTTAATTAACTATTTTAGAACAAATCATGCTTTTATGAGTTTCACAAAAATCAATAACCAAATAGTGTCAAAATTGACATAAAATAGTTTTTAAAACAAATATTATATTAATAATTGTTATTATATTCCTAATAATATACGGTTCGGCCAAAATACTTATATAATGATAGTTGTGTCATTAATGGACCACTTGGGGGTCTCTTGGATGTATATGGTATGTTTATTAACTATATAATATAAAAATACAAAGTGACATGGTAAATGTCAATCTAATTAACTAAGAGTTAAAACTAAAAGATAAGGTTAATATAATGACCCAAACTAGTCTAAAATCTATTGGTTGAGATTATTTAGACTCATCCCCGCCTTAGAGTCGAAATAAATCAATTTGGAGCTATTAAAAACCGAATATGACTTTATTATAAAAAATATATTTTATGTTTTTCCAAAGGTACCCCTCTCCTCCCTTATAAAAAGGGAACCCCTTCCCTCTTCTCTTCAAACCCTTTTGAGCCTTTAAGCTCAGCCAACCCATTCTGATTTATCTTCTAACATTACCTAGAAACATTCTGGAGGTTTTGGTCTTCTCAAAAGACCAACTCTACTTTTTTAATAAGAATCTTAAAGGAGGTGCATCAAAGAAGAGGTAATCTCTTCTTCCGATTCTCTCAAGTTTCTTTCTTCTTCAACTTATTATTATTTAGTTATCTCATTATAAAGTAATAACATCAGTATTACTTATATACTGATATGATATTATAAATTTAAAACAACCCTATTTCACCTTCTATCCATCCCACGTAAAAGGAAATCATCGTGCGTGTCTACGTACAGAATACCGTCTCCAGGCCGTGGTGTAATCTGTTTTCAACCACCACCTTACTTGGATGGGTATAATGGTGTAAATAAATAACAATATAAGATTATTGTAAAGTGATATTGATTCATAAATATTATACATACACTTAAATACAATTCCACCATCATGGGAATGATATCATCGCTCGTGCGTACGTACGGACTACCGCCCCCACGACGCGATGAGATTCATTCTCCATGTTAACCATTCATGAATGATTATAAAGTATATATAATGAATAATAATGAAATATATGACATAATAGTGATATTGTACTTATATATATATATATATATATGTATTTTATTTTCTTAATTCCATTCAATTCAATAAGGAAACGAAAACAACGTTCATGTGTATGTACGGCCTACCGTCTCCATGAATGGTGTATTTCATTCCATTTATCGATCTATCATATATATATGTATATTCTGAATATATATTATATATAAATCATGTTTTACATTATTTAATTAAGTAAATCAGGATATAAGTAATAATATCAATAACAAAAAGTCTAAATACGTACGATAAATGAAACAATTTTACCCAAAATGCTGCTTTAACATGGAATTTACAAAAGAACGGGTAATATAAAGTCATAAGTGAACCATATATGATATCATAACAATGAATATGATTATGTAATAATTCAATGAAATTATTTAAATAATTATATAGGAGGTTCAGATACATACGAAGCATATCGGACATAAGGTAAGAGATAATTTTTCAATCTCATTTTTATTCGAGATTGCTTATACGTAAGTATTTACTGGGGTTATATTTTTCATCCCTGTACATAAAATGTGTTTCATAAAGTGTTTAATATTCTTCCATGTATGTTTAAATTCATTTTTACCCCTCATTGACTTTTACTTTGTGTTATAGAAGGAATCTTTCTTTTTTTTACCATACGAGGTACTTTTTGACTTTTCCGGTAAAAGTACGAGAATAATGTTTTTTTAACTTATATGGAATGAACAGATTTTTACGGTTTCATAAAGACTTATTTCAATGAATACTACTCTAATAAATTTCATGAATATTTTCAAAAAATCCATTTCTTTTAAAATTGCATGAAATTTTGTGAAAAGAAAATGATTTTGAATAAGAAAGGATATTTTCCCCAAGAATTTATTTCAAGTGTTTCATCAAAACCATTTTCCATCTAAGATGAAATTATTTCATATGTGTATGTTTCAAGTATAATGTATATATGATTTACATGGTTTCACTTCTCTTATGATGAAATGATATCCATTTGTTTTATGTGGATTATGTTATGATGGCATGATGTTTAAGAATCCCATTTTTATTACATGGGTTATGCTATGATTTATGATTTTGTGGAACGCATAAGAATGGTTTCATTAAGAGATGGTTGGGACCTATATCTCCCTCCAATGCATTGGGTAAAGATTTATATCTCATTAGATATACATGGATGGAATGGTAAGTTAATCTGGTTCAGTGTTTCAAGACTGAAACGAGGAGTGACTCGATTCAGAAAGGGACTTTGTCCACTAAGATGGTCATGGCAGTAATGCCTTGGCTACTATGGAAATAATATCATTTGCTTAATGGTTTCCAAAATCACAAGTTTTATTCCCATGCTATTTTATCATGATTGATGTTATTTTATGATATATGCCTTATGTACTTCCAAGATTTATGTCTTTTCTCATGATTTTGATGTTTAGATTTTATGTTCGAGCTTTTGCATTCAAATGTTTATGGATTGTTTTATGTTCTCTATGTTTACCCTTACTGAGAATTTGATCTCACCCTTTTTATATTTTCTTTTCCCTAGGATATAAAGAAAGGTTTTAGGTAAGAAAACCAAAAGGGGAAGATCTTTATGGGAGATGTTTAAGATCTTTCACCTTGATTAGAATATTTACCTTCCGAGTTTCCAAATACACTAAAATATTACGGTCCTTTGGTATCTGTTTTTGTTAGGTATTAAGTATTCCTCAAAGGAAATGTAATGTCCATGTAAATCAAGCTTTTGGTCTCTACAGTTGGTATCATAGGAAAGGTTTAGTTAACCTTTAGAAACTAGGATGCGAAAACTTCAGTGAGATCCGTAGAGATATTTCTAAGGTATGTCTAGGGATGTCCCTAAGGTTAAGTGTATGTATAAGTTATAGTCCTAGAATTATAGAAATGATATTATAATTAAACCTATGATGTTAGATATCGAAGGTACTCCCCCTTTATTATGTTGTTTTCCTAGCATAATTTTTTCCTCTTACACTATTCTTTTTGGGTTTTAGAAGATGGCTAGAACCTAAAGGAATCGTGTTGATCAATGTAATGGGGAATTCAATGATTGTCCTCCTGAACAAACCAATTTTTTGGGAGATGGAGTGCAAAATCTTATTGCTATACTTACACAAGCTATGAATCATTCTAGACTTCTGAATGAGTAGAGAAGGGAACAATATTCTATTGAGTCCGTCATGAGGCAACGTCCACCTTCTTTCAATGGGTCTTCTGATCCACTTGTTGTTGAACAATGGATCGGTATGATTTAAAAGATATTTTCCATACTTTGCTGTTTGGAACATGATAAATTCATTCTAGCTATTTACCGTTTATAAGGTGAAGCAGACCAGTGGTGGACTCTAATTAATAATACAAGGCCCCAAGATGAAATTGAATCCATGAAATGGGACTAGTTCAAGAACTTGTTTTTCAGTAAGTACTTCCCTCGTATTATTCGAAAAAAGATGGAAAAGGATTTCCTTGAGCTTAAGCAAAAGGGTGATGAATATGTTGGTATATATGAAGAAATTTTTACATGGCTTGTAATTTATGCATGTATCTTTATCATCCAACCTAAAAGTAATGTTGATCGATTCTTCATTGGCTAAAAACCAATTCTTGAAAGGGAATTAGCTATAAGATATTTCAGTAGCTATGAAGAAATTGTGCATTGTGCTATCAAGGTAGAACTAGAAGTTGGTGTAACATATCCATCTCATGGTTTTGATAAGAAACGAAAGATGGAGTTCAAGGAGAAATCTCATAATAATTGTGAAAAGAAGATGAATGTTTCTTTATGATCAAAGTGTGGAAAGAAGCATGGTGGAGATTGTCTTAAAGGGGAGAGAAAATTTTTTTATGTGTGGAAAAAAAGGTCATCGATCAGCTGAGTGTCAAAGTAATGGAAAAAGCATTGCTAATGGTGAGAATAAAGAAAATACTGCAGAGAACGCATTACCAACACTTCAATGCTTCAAGTTTAAGGAAATGGGGCATTATGCTAATCAATTCCATAATCCAAGGGTTAATGATGATCGACATAAGCAACCACTTAAGGCAAAGGACAAAGGGAAGTCACATGCGATCACTATTGACGATGTTGAATATGACAACGATGTGGTGGAATGATTAAGTGTTTATATAATGGGATTCCAAAATAATGTTGTATATTGTATTGTGGAATATTGGAATATTTATGTATTGGTCAATTGTGGTTTTCAATAATTTTATGGTACCGGTAACCATGGAAAGTGATTGAGATATTTTTGGAAAGAAGATGATATATGCATAATCAAGGGATAAAGAGAAAATGAAATGTATGACAGTATTCATGATCTCATGAATGATATAAGGAAAAAGTTATATCATGGTTTGAGTATATAGAATTTTTGGATTTTGGTATGTGGAAAGAGTTAACTTTTGACCGCATTCATGTTTTCACTAAGATTCAATGGGTATTCATTTTCAAGAGATTACAAGATTAAGGTATTCACATATTTGGAATGCGATCAACAAGATATATCTTTTGATATATGAGGGATAAATGATGTTATTCACGTGCTTGTTATATAACCTTTTTTGTAATCTTTCTCTTTATACTTTGAGTTTGGAAAGAAGTATTTTGGATAAACCTAAAGATTGGAATGGATTATGTTGAACATAAGTTAGTATTGTTTAAAGCTAGAATTTTTTTTGATATTATTGATAGAATGTTATAATACTATAGTTTAAGAAAAGGGACAACCTGCATAACAGGTGACAACCCATCGCGTCGGACAAGGATGCGGGAATCGAACCCACAACCAAAGTGGGACAGGCCTTTATCTCCTACCACTAGTCTACAGGAAGTCCCTGGTTAGTAGATACTAGTTTTATTTTATTAAGCGCTATGATAGATGAATTATAAGTCCATTTTAGCAACCATATATGATTAATCTCAGCATAGATGGACTTTTGTATATTTAATAAATTTTGTTAAACTTTTTGCGATATAAATAGATGGAATGAACCATCATTCTATCGTATAATCTGCTAACACTTCACAGAAGACAAATTCAACTTCATTTCTTTAAGAGATGAATTCTAAATTTTTCGAGGCATGAGCAACGGTGGGATTGTACCAAAATCAAGTAAGTATTTCTTTTAATTCAACAATTCTTCAACTTTAGGGAAATGATCTTGAAAACGAAAAAATTGTTGTCCTAGTGCTCTCATATCTGATTAATCGGATGGTACCTTAGATCATCACGAATTTATGGCTTTGTGATTGTGGGATTTTTTATAGCCATGTCCTCTACCACTCTTCATCAGAAGTTGATGGTTATATTTCTCTTCTATATCCATATTTTCACCTATGTTCTCCTATGTGGAAACCTAGTGATTAGTTAATTTGGGTAACTGTTACGTTTCATAATTTAGTTTTTAAAGTCAAGTTTTGGTATTCCTTTTTACAATGTGGGTTTCTATTAAAGAAACTTTCAAGTAGTAAACCATTTATAACCCTGACTAATTTCGAGGGAGAAATTCATTTTAAGGTGGGTAGAATGTAACGCCCTAAGATTTTATGAGAAGTGTTCTTTTAATTTCATTGATGTCTTATATTATACACTGCACCAAGTTTAGTTTGTACTATACGCAACACTGTATTAGCTTTCAGTATACGCAATACTATTCTTGGCTTTTGTTACAAACAATTTCAAGTTCGTTTTGTGGAAATTATTCTATGCAACATTAAGTATAGATTTTTTTTAAGGTATAAATGAAATATGTTTTGATTATTTTATACGCAACACCAAATGGTGCTTTCACTACAAGCATCCCTGACATGGCTTTCATTACACGCAATCAAGACCTTCCTTGATAGCGTGTGTAGTACGCAATACCGAGTTTCACTAAACGAGATATTATTATAATATTATTATGAACTAGCCGTTATAAATAGTAATACCCACTTTATGAAATTTTATAAGTTTTTTCTTTCAAAATGGACTTCATTTTTGGATTTTTAATATCGAAATTATCCTAGGGTGAGTTTTTTGTATTTTTCTGAAAAATTTCAATTTTTGATGAATAGTGAAAACACTAGGTTACTATTTAAAAACCGACTTTTTATTTAAATAATTATTTATTTTATTTAAATTTATTTTAGGTAAAAATTGATATGTAATACATATATAAGTTCAATATAATTCATTGGATTCATTTTATAATAATTTTAGATATATAAAAATTTTATTGAATTTTTCACCGTCTTTTACCCACCTCCTAGGAGAATTTGGAAATTCACATAAAACGTAATTTTACCACTTCTGTGAGTGGAATTTAGAAAATCCGAGAGACATGGTTAATATCAAGGACTAAAATGTGGTTCAATGAGATGAAAATAATTTTTTCTGAATAGTAACTTTTTACTTTTATTTACCACGGTTAAAAGTAAATAGGGTAATTAAGGGTAAAAATGATATTATTATTACCCTAACACATGTCCTAACTCTATTGGATAAGTTTAATTCGACCATAAAATAACCTTAGGAATAAAATATGACCATTTACGTTCACTTGGATTAGATTAGGACATTTATTATTAATTTATTTAAAGATGGGTTAAAATAGTTAAAATCAATGTTTAATAACTAAATCATTTTTAATATAGGGTTATACATAAGATAAATTCAACTATAAATATTCATTAGAAATATAAAAAGATTTCCTACATAATGGTATTTTATTTATAATTTTTATACATTAAATAATTTAATTTATTTATGACACAATGATGATGCAGTAATTATCTTATTAATGAAATATTAACATAATTGATGTTATAAATACCCAAATAAATGAAATTTTAGACTTTTTTGAATTAAACTAATTTTAAAAGTTACTATTACATGTTATTATTTATTTAATTAACTTTATTATAACTAATCATGTTGTTATAATTTTCACAAAAATCAATTACCATATAGTGTCAAAATTGACATAAAATAGTTTTTAAAACAAATATTATATTATTAATTGTTATTATATTCCTAAAAATATAAGTTTCGGCCACAATACTTATATAATGATAGGGGTATCATTAATGGACCACTTGGGGGTCTCTTGGATGTATATGGTATGTTTATTAACTATATAATATAAAAATACAAAGTGACATGGTAAATGTCAATCTAATTAACTAAGAGTTAAAACTAAAAGATAAGGTTGATATAATGACCCAAACCTGTCTAAAATCTATTGGTTGAGAGTATTTCGACCCATACCTACCTTATCTTAGAAATAAATCAATTTGGATCTATTAAAAACCGAATATGACTTTATTATAAAATAATATATTATGTTTTTTCAAAGGTGCCCCTCTCCTCCCTTATAAAAAGGGAACCCCTTCCCTCTTCTCTTCACACCATTTTGAGCCTTGAAGCTTATACAACCCCTACCAATTTCTCTTCTACTATCCCCTAGAAACATTCTTTATGTTCTGGTCTTCTCAAAAGACCAACTCTACTTCCTTAAGAGGAATCTTAAAGTAGGTGCGTCGAAAAAGAGGTAATCTCTTCTTCTGATTCTCTCAAGTTTCTTTCTTCTTATACTTCTTCTTCTTTAGTTGTATCATTATAAAGTAATAACATAAATATTACTTATATACTGATATGTTATTATAAATATAAAACAACCATATTTCACAATCTATCTATCCTACAGAAAACGAAATCACCGCATGTGCGTATGTAAGGAATATCGTCTCCACGCCGTGGTGTAATCTATTTTTGACCACAACCTTACTTGGATGGGAATAATGGTGTAAATAAATTAATATATATGATTATTGTAAAGTGATATTTATTCTGAAATATTATACATACACTTCAATACAATTCCATGATCACGTGAATGATATCATCGCCCGTGCGGAGGTACGGACTACCGTCTCCACGACGCGATGAGATTCATTCTCCATGTTTACCATTCATGAATGATTATAAAGTATATATAATGAATAATAATGAAATATATGACATAATAATGATACTGGATTTATGTATATATATATTTATGTCATCTACTTAATTCCATTCAATTCAATAAGGAAATGAAAACAGTGTTCATGTGTATGTACGGCCTACCGTCTCCATGAATGGTGTGTTTCATTCCATTTATGGATCTATAATATATATATGTATATTCTGAATATATATTATATATAAATAATGTTTTACATTCTGTAATTAATTAAATCAGGATATAAGTAATAATATCAAGAACAACAAGTCGAAATATGTACGATAAATGAAACGATTTTACCCAAAAACGCTGCTTTAACATGGAATTTACAAAAGAACGGGTAATATAAAGTCATAAGTGAACCATATATGATATAATAACAATGAATATGATTCTGTAGTAAGTCAATGAAATTTTTTAAATCATTATACAGGATGTTCGGATACATACAAATCATATCAAACATAAGGTAAGGGATAATTTTTCAATCTCATTTTTATTCGAGATTGCTTATACGTAAGTATTTACTGGGGTAATATTTTTCATCCATGTCCATAGAATGTGTTTCATAAAGTGTTTAATATTCTTACATGTATGTTTAAAGTCATGTTTACCCCTCTTTGACTTTTACTTTGTGTTATGGAAGTAATCTTTCTTTTGTTTACCATACGAGGTACTTTTTGACTTTTCCGGAAAAAGTACGAAAAGAACGTTTTTTTAACTTATATAAAATGAACAGATTTTTACGGTTTTATAAAGACTTATTTCAATGAAGATTCCTCTACAAAATTTCATGACTATTTTCAACAAAATCCTTTTCTTTTAAAATTGCATGAAATTTTGTGAAAAGAAAATGATTTTGAATAAGAAAGGATATTTTCCTCAAGAATTTATTTCAAGTGTTTCATCAAAACCATTTTCCATATATGATGACATTATTTAATATGTGTATGTTTCAAGTATAATTTATCTATGATTTACATGGTTTCACTTCTCTTATGATTAAATGATATCCATTTGTTTTATATGGATTATGTTATGATGGCATGATGTTTAAGAATCCCATTTTTATTACATGGGTTGTGCTATGATTTATGATTTTGTGGAACACATAAGAATGGTTTCATTAAGAGATGGGTGGGACCTATATCTCCCTCCAATGCATAGGATAAAGATTCATATCTCATGAGATAGACATGGCTGGAATGGTAAGTTAATCTGGTTCAGTGTTTCTGGACTGAAACGAGGAGTGACTCGATTCAGAAAGGGACTTTCTCCACTAAGATGGTTATGGAAGTAATGCCTAGGCTACTATGGAAATCATATCTTGTGATTAATGGTTTCCACAATCACAAGTTTTATTCCCATTCTATTTTATCATGATTGATGTTCTTTTATGATATATTCCTTACGTACTTCCAAGATTTATGTCTTTGCTTAAGATTTTGATGTTTAGATTTTATGTTCAATCTTTTTCATTCAAATGTTTATGGATTGTTTTATGTTCTCTATGTTTACCATTACTGAGAATTTGAGCTCACCCTTTTTATGTTTTCTTTTCCCTAGGATATAAAGAAAGGTTTTAGGTAAGAAAACCAAAAGTGGAATATCTTTATGGGAGATTTTGAAGATCTTTCCCCATGATTAAAAGATTTATATTCCGAGTTTCCAAAGACACTAAACTATTATGGTCCTTTGGTGTCTGTTTTTTTAAGGTATTAAGTATTCCAAAAAAGTAATGTAATGTCTATGTACATCAAGATTTGGGTCTCTACAGTTGGTATTAGAGGAAAGGTTTAGTTAACCTTTGGAAACTAGGATGCGAAAACTTCAGTGAGATTCCTAGAGATATTTCTAAGGTATGTCTAGGGATGCCCCTAAGGTTAATTATACGTATAGGTTATAGTCCAAGAATTATAGAAACGATATTATAATTAAACATAAGATGTTAGATATCAAAGGTACTCCCCCATTATTATGTTGTTTTCCTAGCATAAGTTTTGCCTCTTACACTATTCTTTTTGGGTTTTAGAAGATGGTTGGAACCCGAAGGAACCGTGTTGATCAATGTAATGGGAAATTCAATGATTTTCCTCCTGAACAAAACAATGTTTTGGGAGATGGAGTGAAAAATCTTATTGTTATACTTACACAAGATATGAATCATTCTGTACTTTTGAATGAGCAGAGAAGGGAACAATATTCTATTGAGTCCTTCATGAGGCAACATACACCTTCTTTCAATGGGTCTTCTGATCCAGTTGTTGCTGAACAATGGATCGATACCATTGAAAAGATATTTTCTATACTTCACTGTTCAGAACACGATAAAGTCATTCTAGTTTTTTACCGTTTACAAGGTGAAGCAGACCAGTGGTGGACTCTAATTAAGAATACAAGGCCCCAAGATGAAATTGAATCCATGAAATGGGATAAGTTCAAGAACTTGTTTTTCAGTAAGTACATCCCTCGTATTCTTCCAACAAATATGGAAAAGGATTTACTTGAGATTAAACAAAAGGATGATGAATCTATTGGTATATATGAAGAAAATTTTACAAGGATTGTAAGGTATACATCTTGCTTTATCATCCAACCTGAAAGTAAAGTTGATCGATTCTTTAGTGGCTTAAAACCAAGTCTTCTAAGGGCATTATCTATAAGAGACTTCAGTAGCTATGAAGAAATTGTGCATTATGCTATCAAGGTAGAACTGGAAGTTGGTGTAACATATCCATCTCATGGTTTTGACAAGAAACTAAAGATGGAGTTCAAGGAGAAATCTCAGAATAATGGTGAAAATAAGATGAATGTTTCTTTATGCTCAAAGTGTGGAAAGAAGCATCGTGGATATTGTCATAAAGGGACTAGAAAATGTTTTAAGTGTGGAAAAGAAGGTCATAGAGCAGCTGAGTGTCGAAGTAATGGAAAAATCATTGCTAATGGTGTGAATAATGAAAATACTACAGAGAATTCACCACCAACACTTCAATGCTTCAAGTGCATGGAAATGGGGCATTTTTCTAATCAATGAACTAATACAAGGGTTAATGATGATCGACATAAGAAACCACTTAAGGAAAAGGATAAAGGGAAGTCACATGCGATCACTATTGGCGATGTTGAATATGACAATGATTTGGTGGAAAGATTAAGTGTTTATGTAATGGGATTCCAAAATAATGTTGTATATAGTATCGTGGAATATTGGAATATTTATGTATTGTTATATTGTGGTTTTCAATAATTTTATGCTACCAGTAACCATGGAAAGTGATTGAGCTATTTTTGGAAAGAAGCTGATATGTGCATAATGAAGGGATAAGGAGAAAATGAAATGTTTGACAGTATTCATGAGCTCATGACTGATATAAGGAAAAAATTATATCATGGTTTGAGTATATAGAATTTTTGGATTTTGGTATGTGGAAAGAGTTAATTTTTGACCGCATTCATGTTTTCACTAAGATTCAATGGGTATTCATTTTTCAAGTGAATACAAGATTAAGGTATTCACATGTTTGGAATGCGATCAACAAAATATATATTTTGATATATGAGGGATAAATGATGGTATTCACGTGCTTCTTATATGACCTTTTTTGTAATCGTTCTCTTTATACTATGAGTTTAGAAACAAGTATTTTGGATAAGCCTAAATATTGGAATGGATTATGTTGAAAATAAGTTAGTATTGTTTAAGGCTAGAATTTTTTTCCGGTATTATTGATAGAATGTTATAATACAGTAGTTTAAGAAAAGGGACAACCTGCAGAACGGGCGATAACCCATCGCGTCGGAAAAGGATGTGGGAATCGAACCCACAACCAAAGTGTGACAGGCCTTTATTGCCTACCACTATCCTACAGGAAGTCCTTGGTTAGTATATACTAGTTTTATTTTATTAAGCGCTATGATAGATGAAGTATAAGTCTATTTTAGCAACCATATATAATTAATCTCAGCATAGATGGACTTCTATATATTTAATAAATTGTGCTAAACTTTTTGCGATAGAAATGGATGGAATGACCTATCATTCTATCTCATAATCTGCTAACACTTCACAGAAAACAAATTCAACTTCATTTCTTTAAGATATGAAGTGGAAATTGTTCGAGGAATGAGCAACGGTGAGATTATTCCAAAATCAAGTAAGTATTTCTTTTAAATCAACAATTCTTCAACTTTAGGGAAATGATCTTGAAAAAAAAAATGTTGTCCTAGTGCTCTCATATCTGATGAATAGGATGGTACCTTAGATCATCACAAATTTATGGCTTTGTGATTGTTGGATTTTTTATAGCCATGTCCTCTACCACTCTTCATCAGAAGTTGATGGTTATATTTCTCTTCTATATCCATATTTTCACCTATGTTCTCCTATGTGGAAACCCAGTGATTAGTTAATTTGGGTAACCGTTACGTTTCATACATTAGTTTTTAAAGTCATGTTTTGGTATTCCTTTTTACAATGTGGGTTTCTATTAAAGAAACTTTCAATTAGTAAACCATTTATAGCCCCGACGAATTTCGATGGAGAAATTCATTTTAAGGGGGGTAGAATGTAACACCATGATATTTTATGAAAAATATTCTTTTAATTTCATTGATGTCTTCTATTATACACTACACCAAGTTTATCTTGTACTATACGCAACACCGTATTAGCTTGCAGTATACGCAACACTATTCTTGGCTCGTGTTACACACATTTTCAAGTTTGTTTTGTGGAAATTATTCTATGCAACATTAAGTATAGATGTTGTTTAATGTAGAAATGAAATAAGTTTTGATTATGTTATAAGAAACACCAAACGGTGCTTTCACTACACGTAACCCAGACTTGGCTTTCATTACACGCAATCAAGACCTTCCTCGATAGCGTGTGTAGTACGCAATACAGAGTTTCACTAAACGATATATTATTATAATATTATTATGAACTAGCCGTTATGAATAGTAATACCCACTTTTTGAAATTTTATATGTTTTTTCTTTCAAAATGGACTTCATTTTTGGATTCGAAATATCTAAATTAGCCTAGGGTTAATTTTTGGTATTTTTCTGAAAAAATTCTATTTTTGATGAATAGTGAAAACACTCGGTTACTATTTAAAAACCGACTTTTTATTTAAATAATTATTTATTTTATTTAAATTTAATTTATGTCAAAATTGATACATATTACCTATATAAGTTCAATGAAATTTATTGGATTCATTTTATAATAATTTTAGGTATATAAAAATTTTATTGAACTTTCACTGTCTTTTACCCACCTCCTAGGAGAATTTGGAAATTTACATAAAACGTAATTTTACCACTTCTCTGAGTGGAATTTTGAAAATCGGAGAGACATGGTTAATATCAAGGACTAAAATGTGGTTCAATGTGAGGAAAATAATTTTTTGTGAATAGTAACTTTTTACTTTTATTTACCACGGTTAAAATTAAATAGGGTAATTTAGGGTAAAAATGATATTATTATTACCCTAACGCATGTCCTAATTGTATTGGATAAGTGTAATTCGGCCAAAAACAGCCTTATGAATAAAATATGACCATTTAGGTCTACTTGGATTAGATTAGGATATTTATTATTAATTTATTTAAAGAAGGGTTAAAATAGTTAAAATCAATGTTTAATAACTAAATCATTTTTAATATAGGGTTCTACATAAGATAATTCGACTATAAATATTCATTAGAAATATAAAAATATTCCCTACATAATGGTATTTTATTTATAATTTTTATACATTAAATAATTTAATTTATTTATGACACAATGATGATGTAATAATTGTCTTATTAATGAAATATTAACATAATTGATGTTATAAATACCCAAATAAATGTCATTTGAGACTTTTTATGAATTAAAATAATTTTATAGGTTAATATGACATGTTAGTATTTATTTAACTAACTTTTTTAGAACTAATAATGCTGTTATGATTTTCACAAAAATCAATTACCAAATAGTGTCAAAATTTACATAAAATAGTTTTTAAAACAAATATTATATTATCAATTGTTATTATATTTCTAAAAATCTAATGTTAGGCCAAAATACTTATATAATGATATGTGTATCATTAATGGACCACTTGGGGGTCGCTTGGATGTATATGATATGTTTATTAACTATATAATATAAAAATACAAAGTGACATGGTAAATGTCAATCTAATTAACTAAGAGTTAAAATTAAAAGATAAGGTTAATATAATGACCTTAAACCTGTCTAAAATCTATTGGTTGAGAGTATTTCGACCCATCACCACCATAGCTTCAAAATAAATCAATTTGGATCTATTAAAAACTGAATATGACTTTATTATAAAATAATATTTTGTGTTTTTCCAAAGGTGCCCCTCTCCTCCCTTATAAAAAGGGAACCCCATCACTCTTCTCTTAAAACCCTTTTGTGTCGTAAAACTCAGCCAACCCCTGCCCGTTTATCTTCTCCCATTCCCTAGAAAGATTCTGGAGGTTCTGGTCTTCTCAAAAGACCAACTCTACTTATTTAAGAGGAATCTTAAAGGAGGTGCGTCGAAGAAGAGGTAATCTCTTCTTCTGATTCTCTCAAGTTTCTTTCTTCTTCTACTTCTTATTTTTTAGTTGTCTCATTATAAAGTAATAAAATAAGTATTAATTATATACTGATATGTTATTATAACTATAAAACAACCTTATTTCACCTTCTATCCATCCTATGGAAAACAAAATCACCGCGCGTGTGTACGTAGGGAATACAGTCTCCGTGTCGTGGTGTAATCTGTTTTCGACCACCACCTTACTTGGATGGGTATAATGGTGTAAATAAATAACTATATATGATTATTGTAAAGTTATATTGATTATGAAATATTATACATACACTTCAATGTAATTCCACGATCATGGGAATGATATCATCGTTCGTGCGTACATACGGACTACCGTCTCCACGACGCTATGAGATTCATTCTCCATGTTAACCATTCATGAATGACTATAAAGTATATATAATGAATAATAATGAAATATATGACATAATAATGATACTGGATTTATGTATATATATGTATGTCATCTACTTAATTCCATTCAATTCAATAAGGAAACGAAAACAATGTCCATGCGTATGTATGACCTACCGTCTCCATGAATGGTGTATTTCATTCCATTTATCGATCTATAATATATATATATATATATATATATATATGTATATTATGAATATATATTATATATAAATCATGTTTTACATTCTTTAATTATGTGAATCAGTATATAAGTAATAATATCAAGAACAACAAGTCGAAATAGGTATGATAAATGAAACGATTTTACCCAAAACGCTGCTTTAAAATGAAATTTACAAAAGAACGGGTAATATAAAGTAATAAGTGAACCATATATGATATCATAACAATGAATATGATTCTGTAATAATTCAATGACATTATTTAAATCATTATATAGTAGGTTCGGATATATACGAAGCATATCGAACATAAGGTAAGGGATAATTTTAAAATCTCATTTTTATTCGAGATTGCTTATACGTAAGTATTTACTGGGGTTATATTTTTCATCCATGTCCATAAAATTTGTTTCATAACGTGTTTAATATTCTTCCATGTATGTTTAAAGTCATGTTTACTCCTCTTTGAATTTTTCTTTTGTGTTATGGAAGGAATCTTTCTTTTTCTTGCCATACAAGATACTTTTTGACTTTTCTGAAAAACCTATGAGAAGAATGTTTTTTTAACTTATATGGAATGAAAAAAAAATTACGGTTTCATAAAGTCTTATTTAAATGAAGATTACTATACAAAATTTTATGAATATTTTCAAAAAAAATTATTTTCTTTTAAAATTTCATGAAATTTTGTGAAAAGAAAATGATTTTGAATAAGAAAGGGTATTTTCCTTAAGAATTTATTTCAAGTGTTTCATAAAAACCATTTTTCATCTAAGATGACATTATTTCATATGTGTATGTTTCAAGTATAATGTATCTATTATTTACATGGTTTCACTTTTATTATGATGAAATGATATCCATTTGTTTTATATGGATTATGTTATTATGGAATGATGTTTAAGAATCCCATTTTCATTACATGGGTTATGCTATGATTTATGATTTTGTGGCATACATAAGAATGGTTTCATTAAGAGATGGGTGGGACATATATCTCCCTCCAATTCATTGGGTAATGATTTATATCTCATGATATAGACATGGTTGGAATGGTAAGTTAATCCGGTTCAGTGTTTCTGGACTAAAATGAGGAGTGACTCGATTCAAAAAGGGACTTTGTCCACTAAGATGGTCATGGAAATAATGCCTTGGCTACTATGGAAATCATATCATGTGATTAATGGTTTCCACAATCACAAGTTTTATTCCCATGCTATTTTATCATTATTGATGTTCTTTTATGATATATGTCTTACTTACTTCCTAGATTTATGTCTTTTCTCAAGATTTTGATGTTTAGGTTTTATGTTCAAGCTTTTGTATTCAAATGTTTATAAATTGTTTTATGTTCTCTTTGTTTACCCTTATTGAGCATTTTATTTCACCCTTTTTATGTTTTATTTTCCCCAGGATATAAGGAAAGGTTTTAGATTAGAAAAACAAAAGTGGAAGATCTTTATGGGAGATGTTGAAGATCTTTCACCATGATTAGAAGATTTATGTTCTGAGTTTCCAAAGACACTAAACTATTACAGTCCTTTGGTGTCTGTTTTTGTTAGGTATTAAGTATTCCGCAAAATTAATGTAATTTCCATGTACATCAAGCTTTGGGTCTCTATATTCTAGCTCTACGGTGGCCATTATGTAAGGTGTCTTTGAGATTTTCAGAGATCCAGGGATAAGTTACATTGAGAACTCAAACTCTCAATCAAGGGGAAGACCAAGAAACTCTTCAGGGAATACATCAGTGTAATCCCTCACGATGGGCATGTCTTCAAGAATTATTTTATCCTTTGTCTCAATCATTTGATCTAGATACACATGTTCATAAGGAAGCAATATCCAAACTTGAGATAAAGATTCTAAAGGAGACTCATCTTCCTCCTTGCACTTGTAAAGAATCAGAGGATGCTTTGGGGTGTGAAGAGTAATCTCCCTTTCCCAAAAATTGATGTTGGACTTGTACAAAGATAGCCAATCCATGAAAAATATAGTGTTGAACTCCACTAAAGGATGTTGGATCTGAATCTACAGATTATACACAAGAGGGGGGGGGGGTGAATTGTGTCTTTTGAAATTTTTTGATAACTCTTTTCTTGAACGAGTTCTGTCTTTTATACTTTATCAGATTTGATCATGTAGTGGAATAAATAAAATCAAGAACACAAATATGTATAGTGGTTCGGGGAATAGAAGGCCCCTAGTCCACTCCACCAATGCTCAACTCCACGAGCTTGGTGATTTTCACTATCTGGTCCTCTTTTCCACAGACCGGTTCACAACTAAGTACAGGCAGTTGACACCCTTACAATCCAAGGAGAAACAAAGCCTTCTGGTTCAAACACGAACCTACATAGCTTAGAAAGAGAAGCTGGTTACTCAAGAATGAAAATAATTTCAGACAGAAATTTCCAGTTTATCTTTATAATTGCAACATAATGCAGTTGACAGCAGATGGATCGAAGTCTCTAGAAATATTGATCTTCAAGACGAATCAGTTCTGAGTTGATCTAGTTGAAGTAGATATAGAGATATAGTTCACAACCTCAGCAGTAGTAGATCCACAGTACATATTCGATGTAGAACAGGTGAATCTTCTATCGAGTTTTTTCTTCTTGAACAAACAGAGCTTTTACGCTCCTGTTGAATCAGCAGATCAATCGTGAATAGTTGCAATCTCTGTTTTTTACCTTTTTCAACAATAGATCGATCACATACTCATATATCTGGTGTTTCAAAGAGAACATATATAATAAATCATATCTCCTGCACATTTAGATCCATAAAAGTCGTCTTCTGATTCGCGATATTCAAAATTTTGAATTTACAGAGAAGTCGTAACTTCCCTTAAGACTCTCCATAAAAATATCCTTTTAATTTGATCTTAAATCCATTAATAAAATGGCTTTGAATCATTTAAAGTCGTACTTTAAAAAACATCTTTAAATCCAACTTGAAATCCACCTAGAAATTAGCTTACTGATCGTTGCACATAAATATCGTCTATCAAAATTTCTGATGCCAAACATAAGGTTGATGACGTGGCCTCCAAACATAGGTTTGATCATCTATACTTTTTCTTCAACACTCAAACATATGGTAAAAGATCCATACTTATACTTGATCCATACCTTTCAAGAACGTATGGTTGTTTACAAATGTAAGGTTGATGAACCATACTTTTGAGAAACAAACGTAACATTTAGAATTTATGTACGGTTCTCCTTCCATACTTTGCTAATAACCAAAACATAGGGTTCCTTCCTAACGTAATGTTCTTCATCCATACTTTTCTAAAAACATATGGTTTTTTAACCATACTTTTCTCTTATCACAAAAAGTGTACATTCTTTTCATCCTTATGCTACGTTTATCCACGTAGGGTATGAACAGTGATTCCAGAACGCACTATAAAGCAGATTCCGCGCTATATTTATCTACGTAAGATGTGAAAAGTGATTCTAGAATGCGCTAAAGCAGATTCTGTGCTAAGTAATAAATTCTCGTTTTTTCAAGAGTAAAATAAATTAATGAATTCTTGCACAATACTAAATAAAATATTTAGAAAATAACTAATGGTATTTGTGAGCATCAAAATTATCATAAAGAGACAGAGTATTATTTTCAATAATATCCCCCTTTAAATAACATCAACATGTATTATTGAAAACAATAATTTTCTCAACAATCTCCCCCTTTTTGATGATCACAAAACCCATAAAATAATTAAAAATTTTAACTTTCAAAATTAGTTATAAAGTTTTAAATAAAAACTTCTCCGCCAAAAAGATAATTATAAATCCAAATTTATTATTTAATTCTCAATAAAATGAATTCTCCCCCTAAATAATATATAGGTTTTGATGCTGTGTTTATCCAAATTATCCCCCTTTTTGTGATATCAAAAAGAATGAAAAATCATGGATTTTAACACTTTTAATATTGCACTGAACTATTAGTAAATGCTATTATGAACTGTTTATCAATAATTAAATCTGGAGTACTGGAATATTAAATATAAAGTTAGTAAAACAAATAAAGAAAGAAAAAAATAAACAATGAAGGAAATTTTCATTCAAAAAACATTAGTATATACATGACAATGATATAAACAGGAATCAAGGTTTGGGTAAGGTAGGCAACAAGGTCTATCTCCTCTAGATTGCAGACTTGATTTCTATAAACTTCTCACAAAGTCTCTTCATCATCACATCTCCAAGCTTTATAATGAGATCCATGTTATCTTGAGTCATATGAATATCCTCAATTAAATTGACTCTGAAAAAATCATGAATCCTTTCCTCTTTTTTAACAAATAATGACAGCTTCTCTGATAACTGATCTAACAAAATTCTGGTTGATGGCTCACTAGATGTCAGTTGATCCATTAAGAACTTCTGATTGTCCAGAAACACTGAAAAATGAGCACTATTACATTGAAGATCGTGTATCATGTCATTCATGTTGCTCAACATAGCTGTGATAGCCTGAAACCTTCTGATTAAATCAGGTGAAGTTCCTTATCCACTAACAGCATTATTTTCAACTGATTCAAATTGGTTCTCTATAAAAAAACTTCAGATCTGATAAATCTGCCTTCGTAACCATTTCATATTTTAATTGTGTAATAGTAGTCACCATATCCTTTTTAAATATTTCAACTACTTTCCTTGAAACTGTACACTCCTTCATTTTTTGAAACTTCAAATGTTCTAATTCTAAGGCATTTCTCAGAGAAACATTCTCAGATTCCAACTGAGATACCTTTCTGTACAGTTCTTCAACTTCTTCTTTCCTTGAATCAGATGCACCCTGTGCTTGATTCACATTCTCAGGTTGATGAATTAGTACTAAAGGCAATGATTCAGCATCATATTTTTCTTTTTCTTTGTCCTGAGAAAGTTGGTCCACAGATCATTCCTTAGAGTTTTCAAACTCCTCCATAAAAAAATCCTCTTAAAGTACCTCTATTTGAGCATCAGAAGCATGATCAACACATTCATCTGCATATTTGTCTTCCAATGTAATTTAAAGAACAATATTTTCAATTGTTTCCTGAGGTCTGGCCACTTATTCACCAGGTACTGCCTCCATCTCCTGTTCTTGTTGAAGTGCAACTTCAACATCAGCAACAATCTGTTCCTGATTTTCCCTTTAAGCTTCTTCTGGAACTCCTAATTCCTCTACTGGTGTTGTTCTTTCAGTAACATCTTCCATGGACTTATCAACAACAGCTTCTCTCAGAAAAGAATAAGAAAATAAAGGTTCTGTTGGAGTTTCCAAAGCAGTGGAAGTGACTTCCTCATTTACTGGTCTTTTTGTTTTTGATTGAAGTCCCTCCTAGATTCTGTCTTTCTCAACATATGCCACTTCAAAGTGAATCCTTCTTGCAACATTGCTGACTCTGGATTTAGCTTGTCCCTCCTTGGACTTAGCAGGTTGAGCCTGAGCACTCTCTGAGTCTTCCTTAGCTCCAACTGGAAAAAAATTTCCTTTAATTATGCTCCAGAAATATCCAACTTTCCTCAAAGTTCCAGCATTAAACGTATTACTATGATGACAGTTAACTCTAGAATCCACTAATCTCACCATGTATTTCTTAAACAACAGTTTATAAATATATCTACCAAAAGGGTAGAAATTAATCCTGGCCTCGCTTTGACAGCAGTATCTCAGAAACCTTATCATGTATCTTGGAAAGTTTAACTTAATATAACTTAACATAAGAAACATTATATACATATCTGGGTACAAAATATTCTCCATTTCTACCATCCATGGAGCTATTCCAGTCTGAATAAATTTGACCAAAATCTTCTGATCAGGCTCCAAATCCTTGACAAACATTTTCATTATTGTCTTGGTACCAAAAAGAAAAGACATAATGTATTCAGATTTATGCACATAATCTCCTATATTCTTCAAGTAGAAATTAAAAACTCCCTCATGAGGGCAGTTGAGAATCTGACTAATCTCTACTAAAGAGATTGAGAAATCCCTATCCTCTATCTTAGCCATCATATTGTCCTCTGTATCTCCCAGAATAAATTATACAGATTTGAAGAAGTATCTAAGTTATACTTAATACAGAAATTTTGTATTTTCACTGTTAAAAATCTGTTCAAGATTCTGAAATGACAGTGCTTTCTTCAACAACAGATTTTTCTGAAATAACCAGTCGAGATCGATTATCTTTCCCTGTAAGATTTTTCTTCCCTCGGTGCACTGTCTCTTGGAATTTCTTGGCTCGGATTCACTGGCTATTTTAGTCCTTACCATTTCTGCGAGTGTCTCTGAAGGTTTGAAGGTTAGGGTTTCAGAGGTTCAAAGGTTAGGGTTTCGGAAGAGGAAGTGCAATTTTCGGATTTCGAAAGGGTTTTCATAGAAGTGAAAGGGTTTAGAAGTCGAAAAGGCTCTGATAGCCTTGATTCTCGTGTAATCACTCATCATTACATATATTTAAAAACAAATAAATTTTTCATACAACGAAAGAAAGAAAAAACTTAAACTGTTATTCAACAAAATTTACATAAATAAATAAATGTAAATAAAAATTTAAAAATTATTTAAAATTAAATAAACCTATCTCCCCCTTAATAAAATAAAACCTTGAAGTGGGAAGTGGTTTAGTAAAAATATATGCTAATTGAATTTTAGTATTTATAAATTCTAAAAATATATCTTTTTTAATAACAAGATCTCTTAAAAAATGATTCTTTATATCAATGTTCTTAGTTCTAGAATGACTAATAGGATTTTTTGAAATATCAATTGCACTTGTATTATCACATAAAATAGGTGTATTATTAAAATTCAATCCAAAGTCCATAAGAGTGTTTTTCATCCACAATACTTGTGCACAGCAACTGCCAGCAGAAACATATTCTGCTTCAGCTGTTAACAGGGCAACTGAATATTGTTTCTTACTAGACCATGATACTAAGGACTTTCCTAAAAAGTGGCATGTACCTGATGCACTTTTTCTATCTAATCTACAACTTCCAAAGTCAGCATCTGAATATGAAATCAAATTGAAATCAGAAGTTTTAGGATAAAGAAGATATTGAAAAACAGTTCCTTTTAAATATCTAAAAATTCTTTTAATAGTAGTTAGATGGGATTCTTTAGGATTTCATTGAAATCTAGTACAAAGACATACTGAATACATTATATCTGGTCTGCTAGTAGTAAGATATAACAAGCTACCAATCATACCTCTATATAACTTATTGTCAACTGATTTCCCAGTTTCATCCAAATCAAGTTTTATATTAGTTCACATAGGAGTTGTAAATGGATTGTTGTTTTCAAGACCAAATTTCTTTAGTAAATCAGTAATGTATTTGCTTTGATTTAAAAAATTTCCAAAATATTTTTAAAATATTTGAAGACCCAAAATGAAATTTAATTCTCCCATCATACTCATTTAAAATTCTTCTTACATTAATTTTTAAAATTCATGACAAAGAGTTTTATTAGTTGATTCAAAGATTACATCATCAACATAAATTTGAACCAATAAAGCATTATTTTTCACAGTTTTCTTAAAGATTGTTGGGTCTACCATTCCAACAGTAAAATCATTTTTCAAAAGAAAAGAACTTAATCTTTCATACCAAGCTCTAGGTGCTTGTTTAAGGCCATAAAGAGCTTTAGTAAGTTTAAAAACAGAATCAGGTTTTTTAGAGTTTTCAAAACCAGGAGGTTTCTCAACATAAACTTCCTCCACTAAATAACCATTTAAAAAGGCATATTTAACATCCATCTGAAATAATTTAAAATTCGTATAAGATGCATAGGCTAAAAGGATTCTAATGGATTATAATCTATATACTGGTGAAAAAGTCTCATCATAGCCTATTCCTTCTTCTTGATTATATCCTTTAGCTACTAATTTTTATTTATTTCTAGTTATTGTGCCTTAGTCATCCTGTTTATTTCTAAAGACTCATTTGGTTCCTATTACAGGATAATTCTTAGGTCTTTACACTAATTCCCAAAATTCATTTCTTTTAAATTGGTTTAATTCATCTTACATTGCTATTACCCAGCTTTCATCATCAAAAGCTTCTTCTATAGTCTTGGGTTCTTGTTGATATAGGAAGGCAGAGAATTCCACTAGATTTCCTAAGTTTCTTCTTGTTTGAACACCAGTTTCTAGGTTACCTATTACAGTTTCTAAAGGATGATTTTGTAGAGTTCTAGACTATCTAGGTAATATATCTAAAGGTTCTTCAGTATCATGTTCCTCTGAACTAGACAGAATTTATTTTATATCATTTTCAAAATCATTCATTAAATTCTCAAGTCTCATGTTATCATTAGAGTCATGTTCATCCATTTGTTCTGTCCTTTTCTCAAAGGGATCAGATTCATCAAATTTCACATGAACTGATTCTTCAACAATCCTTGACTTCTTATTATAAATTCTATAAGCTTTGGAGGTAGCAGAATATCCTAAGAAAATACCTTCATCAGATTTTGGATCGAACTTACCAAGATTATCCTTGGTGTTTAAGATATAAACTTTGCATCCAAAAACTTTAAGGTAATTTACTTTAGGTTTTCTTTTATTCTATAGTTCATAAGGTGTCTTTTTCAAAATAGGTCTAATTAAAACTCTATTAATTATATAACAAGTTGTATTCACATATTCTGCCTAGAAATATATAGGTAGGCTATATTCATTTAACATAGTTCTAGACATTTCTTGAATTGTTCTATTTCTTCTTTCTACAATCCCATTCTGTTGAGGTGTTCTGGGTGCAGAAAAGGTGTGTTTAATACCCATATTTGAGCAAAAGGAATTAAATTCTAGATTCTCAAATTCTCTACCATGATCACTTCTTAATGAAATTATATTGAAACCTTTTTCATTTTGAACAGATTTGCAGAACCTTTCAAATAAAGTAAAAGCTTCATTTTTAAATTTCAAAAAGAAAATCCATGTAAATCTTGAATTTTCATCAACTGAAACATATACATATAATTTACCAGCTAATATTGATACTCTTGAAGGTCCAAACAAATCCATATGAATAAGTTCTAGAGGTTTATATGTATCAACCTTATTAATAGATTTGAAGGATGGTTTGTGTTGCTTGCCAAGTTGACATGCATCACAAAATATGTCCCTTTCAAATTTGAGACTAGGTAAATCGGAAACTAAATGTTTCTTAGATAACTTATGTAAAACATATACATTGCAATGACCAAGTCTTCTATACCAGATCTAGGATTCACTTACTTTAGCAGTCAAGCAGTTTACTTGTTGTTTACACAAGGAATTTAATTCCAAAGTATAGACATTTTCAGTTCTTGGTGCTTTAAATTTAAATAGTTTATCTTTAGAAACAGTACAAAAATTTTTAGTAAAATCAACAATATATCCATCATCACAAAGTTTATAGATACTTATCAAATTGTGTTTTAGTCCTTGTACATAAAGTACTTTGTTGATTGAGACTGTTTTTGGATCTCTAATAGTCCCAATGCCAATGATTTTTCCTTTGGCATTGTCACCAAATGTGACAAGTCCTCCTCCCTTTTGAGTGATTGAAGAAAAATTCAATGAGTTTCCACTCATATGTCTTGAGCAGCCACTGTCCATGTACCATATATCTTTTCTTCTCAGGTGACCTGCTACCTGCAAAGACATTCAAACAAATTGCTTTGGTACCCATATTTTGTTGGGTCCAGGGGTGTTAGCTAGCAATGGTCTGGGTATCCAGATTTGGTTTGTTCTTTTAAAATTACATGAATCATACATGTCTTTTGAAACATAGGCTTTCCTAATACCAAAAATTTGAGGTTGTCTTGAGAAATAGTTTTTAGCTACATGTCCCTTTGTCCCACAAAAATTACAATTAACCTTTTTAGATCTAGGAACAAAATAATTTTTATATAGATTTGGTTTTTCTCCTTTACTGCCAATTCAAAATCTCTCCTTTTTAATGACAGTTTTTCCAAGAATTTCATTTAATGAATTCTCTCCTTTTGTAAAAACCAATGCAGCATGTTTGTAAGATTCTACTTCATCCTGCAGTGTTTTTATTCTTGATTCAAAATTAATATAGTTAGTGTTAATAGAACTGTATTTATCATTTAATTCCTTGTGTTGTTTCAGAATTGTATCTCTTTCATCTGTAATGTCTTTATGTATATTTTTTAGTGACTTATGTTTCTTAAATAGTGAGTTATATCTTTCTTCAAGCATATTGCAGTAAGCTGAAAGTTTTTCATTTGTGTAGCTTGATTCAGAATTTGATTCAGAGGAGTAATATGAGTTTACATCATCAATTTCTGCCATGAAGCACATGTTTGCTTTTAGATTGACTTCTTCTTTCTCTGAGCTTGATTTAGAAGAGCTACTAGAATCTTCAGATACACTCCAAGTGGCTTTCATAGCTTTCTTATCTTTCTTCTCAAAGTCATTTCTTTTGAAGAATTTCTTCTTCTTTGCATCCTTCAATTATGGGCAATCTGGTCTGATATGTCCCATATTTTTGCATTCATAACATCTTACTTCCTTATTATCTCCCTTAAAGTATTTTTTGAAGCCTCTTTTCTTGCTGTAGAATTTTCTAAATTTTATGAATAACTGAGCCAGTTCTTCATCTGAGTTGGATGAGTCAGAGATTTCTGATTTAGCTTTGACTTTTTGCTCATCATCTTTCTATTCATTTGTTGTGAAGTTACCTTCAAGGAAGTATCTTCTATTTTGATAAGAAATTTATGTTCATTAGCCTCATCTTGCATTTCAGCTTCACACATCATAAGTGTACCAATCAGCTCTCTCATAGTTATATCTTTGATAGGTTTTGATTGTCTGATTGCAGCAGAAATACCATTCCATCGAGTAGGAAGTACTCTCAGTACTTTTAATTCTTGATCAGCCTGCTTGATAGGTTCTCCTAGAGAAGTTATGTTATTGACAATTTCTGTCAATCTCCCATTCATTTGGGTAATGCACTCACCTTCAACCATTCAGAAAGTATCAAATTTCAGTTTTTCAGTTGCATATCTCATTTGTATCACATTGTCTATTACTTAATATCCCACAGCTATTGTTTTCCACATTTCATATGTTGTCGGGCACTGAGATACTCTGTTAAATTCATCTGGTCCTAGACCGCAGATAATTGCATTCATATCCTTCGAGTTCATATCATACTCTGCCTCTATAGTAGAACTCCATGTCTCAGGATTTCCAGGAATTTCATAAGGAGTCAGAATCTTTGAATATACTCTATTTCCGAGATTTTTCAGATATATTATCATGCGCGATTTCCAGCAACCATAGTTGTCACCATTAAAATATGGTGCTCTGACCATCGACATCCCTTCTCTTGTATCAGTCATGATGCTCTGTTGTATAATCCTTAAATGCTTCTATCTTTCTAAGGCTCTATCAGACGCTCCGCCTCTGATACCAATTGTTCGATCTGAATCTATATATTATACACAAGAGGGGGGTGAATTGTGTCTTTTGTAATTTCTCGATAACTTTTTTCTTGAATGAGTTCTGTCCTTTATACTTTATCAGATTTGATCGTGCAGCAGAATAAATAAAATCAAGAACATAAAGATGTATAGTGGTTCGGGGAACAGAAGGCCCCTAGTCTACTCCACCAACGATCAACTCCATGAGCTTGGTGTTTTTCACTATCTGGTCCTCTTTTCCACAGACCGGTTCACAACTAAGTACAGGCAGTTGACACCTTTACAATCCAAGTAAAAACAAAGCCTTCTGGTTCAAACACGAACCTACACAGCTTAGAATTAGAAGCTGTTTACTCAAGAATAAAAATAATTTCAGACAGAAATTTCTAGTTGATCTTCACAATTGCAACAGAATGCAATTGACAGTAGATGGATCGAAGTCTCTAGAAATATTTATCTTCAAGACTAAGCAGTTCTGAGTTGATCCAATTACATTAGATATAGAGATATAGTTCACAACCTCAATAGTATTAGATCCACAACAGATATTCGATGTAGAACAAGTGAATCTTCTATCGAGTTTCTTCTTCTTGAACAAACAGATCTTTTACGCTCCTGTTGAATCATCAGATCAATTGTGAATAGTTGAAATCTCTTTTTTTCACCTTTTTCAACAATAGATCGATCACATACTCATATATCTGGTGTTTCAGAGAGAACATATATAATAAAGCATATCTCCTGTACATTTAGATCCATAAAAGTCGCATTTTGATTCGCGATATTCAAAAATTTGAATTTACAGGAAGTCGTAACTTCCCTTAAGACTTGCCATAAAAAGATCCTTTTAATTCGATCTTAAATCCATTAATAAAAAGGATTTGAATCAGTCAAATTCATACTTTAAAAAACAACTTTAAATCCGGCTTGAAATCCACCCAGAAATCAGCTTACTGATCGTTGCACATAAATATCATCTGTCAAAATTTCAGACACCAAACATAAGGTGGATGATGTGGCCTCCAAACATAGGGTTAATAACATAGTCTTCAAACGTAAGGTTACCAACGTAAGGTTGAACACAAATGTAGGGTTGATCATGCATACTTTTCCTTCAACACTCAAACGTACGGTAAAAGATCCATACTTATACTTGATCCATACTTTTCAAGAACGTATGGTTTTTTACAAAAGTAAGGTTGATGAACCATACTTTTGAGAAACAAATGTAACGTTTATAATTTACGTATGGTTCCCCTTCCATACTTTTCTGATAACCAAAATGTAGGGTTCCTTCCTAACGTAAGGTTCTTCTTCCATAATTTGATGAAAATGTATGGTTATTTAACCATTCTTTTCTCTTATCATAAAAAGTATACATGTTTTTCATCCTTACGCTGTGTTTATCCACGTAGGGTATGAACAGTGATTCCAGAACGCGCTATAAAGTAGATTCTGCGCTATATTTATCTACGTAAGATGTGAACAGTGATTCCAGAACGCGCTAAAGCAGATTCCACGCTAAGTAATAAATTCTTATTTTTTCAAGAGTAAAATAAATTAATAAATTCCTTCACAATACTAAATAAAATCATTAGGAAATAACTAAGGGTATTTGTGAGCATCAAAATTATCATAAAGAGACAGAGTATTATTTTCAATAATATCCCCCTTTAAATAACATTAACATGTATTGTTGAAAACAATACTTTTCTCAACAAAGGATGTATGAAAAGATTTTTTGGGTGTTTCAATCCAAAAACATTAATCAGGGAGGAGTTATAAACCATGGATGAAATAATTGACCCATTCGCTGCTCTCATAGATAACCTTTCCTCCAAAATTTGAGGTGGTGTTTGAATAGTTCTACTAAACTTTCAAGATATGAAAGAATGCATAGAACTAGAATCAAATAGTAAATTTTATATTCTTGAATGAATAACAAGTGTACCTATCACCACATCGTGTTCCGGCTCCACCTCAGCAGTAGAGACAACATAAGTCCTTCCATTTTTCCATGGAGGTTGTTGTTGATTGCCTCCCACAACCCTCGGCTTAGGGAAATTGTTCTCATAATTCCCAAGCTCCTTACAGTTATAACACTACACTGCAGGCTGAGTGTTGATCTGTACCTTCCTTTCTTCTTCAACATTAGCAGGATTTTTCATATCCCTCCGGCAGTTCTTGGCCAGATGACCAGACTTTCCACATTTAAAGCAATTATTGGTTCCCTTGAGACAGTCACCAAGATGCTTCTTCCCACAATTTTTTCAAAAGGGAAATTGAGGCTTCTTTCCATCAGGGGATTTTTTTTGATGAAACACCCCTGTAGTTCTCCATTTTCCGCTTCTTATCACTAGGCCCATGAGACCACTAAGAGTCTCCAATCTCCATTTCAACATTGAGAGAAAAACGAGCAATCTCCTCATAGATGTAAAAGTCTTGAAGCACCAACACATTTCGTAGACTCGGCTTTAGTCCGCAAAAGAAGAGATTCACCTTTATTTCAGTGTTCATGACAAAGCCAGAGGTGTACCTTGCATGCCTTGTAATGTTCACTTCATATGCTCTAATGGACTCATCTTCCTTCTTCTTGAGTCCAAGGAACTCTCTTTCCATTTTGAGATAGAGGGTTCAAGGAAAATATTTGTTGAAAAACATCCTCTTGAATTCCTCCCAATCTATGGAATCAATTTACTCTTGGGACATTGTATTCTTGATCAGTGTCCACCACTGATCAGCTTCCCCATAAAAACGTTAGACTGACAGTACAAATTTCTCTTCTTCCGAGCATTGGAGGACAGAGAAAATCTTTTCAATGGAGTTAGTCCATTGTTCTATGAGGAGGGGATCAGAAGACCTGCTAAACATGGGAGGCCTTTGCCACATGAAGGATTCTATGACAACTTTCTCTTTCCTTGGAGGAGGGGGGACGTTACACCTGATTTATGTTATTATTCATAACTCGATCCATTTGATCAAGTACTATCATGATGTTTTGGGCACCCACTTCCATCACATTCAGCATTTCATTAGGGCCATCATTGCATTTCCTATCACATTGGTTGTTGGAACGGGTTCTTATATTTCCTTCCATTAACAAAGAAAAAGAACGTATAATTAGAGGTCTTGAATACTGAGCTATTGAGCATAAAAATAAACTTTGAATATAAAAGGATGAACTAATAAAGAAGAAGTACATCCTGACTTTTGATTCCTTAGGTTTATATCTAGGTTATCCTCGATTTATTTCTTAACTTATATTCATATGGGCTTTTTTTGTCCTTTAATAATGGTTTTTACTAAGCTCGTGAATCTACCAAAGCATATCCCCCTAGAGTGTCATAACCAAGAGTGCAGGAAGGCCCGTTATTGTGCACCAGTTCCCGTTCGAGTCTAGATAAAAGCGGTGTTTTTGGGTTTTACCCCTAGATACATCTGTGCTACAGCCGCCTCTACCTGCTCGTATCCAGACAGGGATGTATTTTCTTGATAAACCACTTACTCTATACCCACGAAAATTTAGGATTGTTTCCTTATACTTAGTCTCATCCTTAAGTTTTTCACTAAGTTGATCTATTCCTAATCTCCAAAAATCACTAAACCTCCCTCTGATACCAACTATTGCGACCAAAGCCTTTTACATAAAACATTTCAGGATTTTAAATATAATTAATCATCAGAGTACAATCCAAGGATCGTTAAGTCTAGTGTCTTGGAAGACTTGGTGCATATAACATAAAACATGGGACTAAAAAAACTTCTTTATTTAATCTCCATAAAGATCTTCTAACTTCCTTTGAGCTCTTACATATATATAGGGTACCCTGGGGAACACATGAATAAAGGGATGAGCTAAAAATCCCAGTGAAGGAATGAACATAAGGATACATCTCAAGCACATGATTTAGGAGGCATGACATAATGATATCCAAATAATGAATAATATAAAATCATTTAATATAAGAATGGGATCATATAAATATAGAATAATATAAATTTGGAAGAATCATAAGTCATATCTTTAGTACGGGTCAAGGCTAACCGCCAATCTCGTTTCCCATTTCAGTACGGGTCATGGCTAACTGCCAATCCCGTTTCACATCGCATCTCATGAGCCTTATCCTTACCCAATGCATTGGATTGCTATCTGGGCGCACCCATATCAACATATTCATGAATATTCTTGCCACATAAATAATATTTCCATATAAATAATCATACATAATCAACCATACATAAACATAAGGTTACCCATGGAAAGAATTGGGTACCACATTCATGACATGAGACATATCCAATGGGCGTTTCACAAAAGTGTCCATGAAAGGAAGGGATTATATAATAAAAAAATTAAAATGGTAAAATAGGAATATAACATGGTAAGTGGTGTCAATTATAATTTACAACATATAAAAATGTATTTTATAAACATTAGCATTAAAACATTTTTGTGCAGTTTTAAGGAAAACACTCTAGAGCTTTTCAAATAGAAAACTTGAAATTACTTTATATAAAACCATAATTTAACCAAGAAGGTTCTCATAATAAAAATACTGAATTTATAAATACAATGGTGTTTTAAAACATAGGATAGAGTTCACTTGAAATTTTGGAATAAATTTGGGAAGTCCCCTTAAAACAGGTTGGCTTATCGGAAAGTTCTAAGGAGAGAATCTTTCAAAATCATGTATATCCCCAAAATAATTTGATGAAAGGTTCTTGATATAAGAATCTTGTAAAAATAACCAGAAGTAATAAGGCCTTAATATATAGATAATATATCACCACTTTGAAAGAAAGATAAGGCAACCCGAGAGAACAATGAAGGTTCGGGTAGAATTCGTTACGATTTTTTCGGCATGGTGTCGGGTGTGACCAAGAGGGATTGATGAGAGAGAAATGGGGTTTCTAATCACTTATAAATAAATAAGGAAGTATGGGGGAGGTTATTAAACAGACCCCATCATTTTATAGTACACATATAAAGGCATAGTATAGAGGATGATCTTGATTAAGAGAGAAAAGAAGACGATCCCTTACCTTAAATCTGGTGGTGTTCTCCACTTGTTATTAATGACCTGAATAAACAAATTAGGATTATTAATTCATATTTAAATAACCTCTTCTATATTTAATTTATTTATTATAACCATTTTTAGTTCATTTAAATTCTTTTTTATTAGTTACAAGGTTCAATTTCATTGTTCGGGCTCGTTTGTTTACTTGGCTTTAAAAGATCGGTTCACTTATATTCAAGTTTGGATTATATGCAAGATGAAAGTGGTTGTCCAGAATTGAAGTTTCATTATTTATTTAATATCCAGGAGATTACATGGTTTTAATTTTAATTAGGTTACTTAGAGGGATGTTGAATTATTACATATATAACATTAGTGATAATCATTTTTGTTATTCGGTGGGTTTGATTACAAAGAATGTGTTTTGATTTATAGATTAATTCAATTTGTACCAAAAGATTAAAGAACAAAAAATAGGATATATTAATTATATAATAATCTGGTTAAACCAACAAAAATGGTTTCATGACCATAATTAAAGATAATAACAAAAATTGATAAACTGTTGTCCTTGAATGTGCTAAATTAGCACATCTCAAACGGTGCTTTCATTACTTTCAAATAAAAGGGTGGGGAAAGGGGAGAAGATAATAACATATACCACTACCATGAATAAATTCCAGTACATTTATGCTACAGTATTTATCATACTATTATGGTGAAGGGAGGTGAGGAAAGAAAATAAAAAAGAAAAGAACTTCAAAGAAAAGAAGAAATTTGGGAAGAGGAATTTACCTCTTGATACTTCCTCCTTTGAAAACCTCCTAGGGGGAGTGGTTTTGGTATTTTGAGGAGTCTAAGAGCTTTTGGGCGTGGGGGAGGACCTTGGGGAGTGATTTGGGAAGAATTTAGAGATGTCTTGGAGCTTGATAGGAGTTGAGAGAAGAGGGAGTGAAGGGGGTTTTTATAGTGGAGGAGAGGAGGGATTTCATGATATTATAATCCTTAATTTATTATTTCTTCACAAGACAAAGAATTTTAAGTATTCCATGACCAAGAATAGAAAATGGTTCATGTGAATTCAAACCATGGGTGGTGACATCAGCCATGATGCTAGGAATAGTTTATTTAGCTTATAATGTACATATACGGTAAATTACTGTATTTTACTATTCATCACAAATTCAAGTATTTCTGAAAAATCTCAAAAATTCACCCTAACCATTTTTCGACATGTAAAATCCAAAAATAAAGTCCATTTTTCAAAATTAATTTTCTAAATATTATTATTTTAATATTTAATTAAAATCATGATTTATTATCAAAAACCAGTTTAAAAAACACTCATTAACTTATTCTAAAATACAAGTATATTTTACTTCCAACTTGAATATTATTTTTATACCACCATAGGTGATGTTACTATTCATTAGGTTATATCACTATTCATAAGGGTATGTTACTATTCATTAGGGTAGGTTACTATTCACCAAAAATTATTTTTTCTTATAGGACTCCAAAAAACATCTTGAACATAATCATGTGTGTCAGATTTTAAAAATTACAAACACAGAAGTAAAAAACTTATGTTTAAAGGTCACTTATCACATAGTAGTTCATTATTATGTGATTTATGGCATATTTATAAGGTAATTTCCATTAAAAAACGTTGGGTCATTACACTCTCGGCTTAGTGAATTGTTTGATGGGGACGTATTGGCCTCGTAATGATGTCTCACGTGTAAACATGGGGTATAGAATACCTTATGTTAGTTCCTTGGACTCTAGTTTAATGAATATAAGTTTATCCCAGATTTTTTTATTGGGATAAGATTTCGTTATTAAGTATGATGATTCATGTGTGTCAAAAATGGGTTACACCCTTGTTCGTATTATGGCATGAAATATTAAATGGTTCAGTGATGGTTTGATCAGGTAACATCATCAGATGTTTGGTATGATATCCGGTGAACATTGTCATTATAAGTATGATATTACTTAGAATATGGTGTTTGGGATTAGTATATATTACATCATCTTTCAAAGCCGAGCTTTTTGAGATTGGTCGGCTGCAGGTTGTCTGACATGTTTTCTTTTATCTTATTAAAAATGGTCGCTGATGAACTGTTTTAGCATGACATTAGATGGAGATGAGTTTAGTATCTACCAGATGAGAATTTTTATGAAATTTTGGCTCAACCGAGCTAAATGATTTTGATGGGGGATCAACTATTTGACCGATTCAAAATAACATCATGAGTGTCACTAGAATGCTTAGGGCATGTTTTATATACAGTTTCGGTGGTGGAGGTACTATGAATCAGAATTAGCCCCATTTATGTTATGACCTATGGTGGAGGGAACCATATTCCATATTTCTAAATATATTTTTACTTGATAGTTTCTCTATCTAAACAATCTTTGGTAAAAAAAATTAGTGTTTCTTGTCTCGAAAATGAGAATTGGCTCATGTTTTCACTGCTTAAGTGTCAAATGATTATTTAATGCTTGGAGGTGCATTGGGTATTTTCAAACACAATGTGACCATTTGGATAAGATTTCATGATCCTTGTATGGCTGTTTTTGTTTTCATTGTTCCCCCAAGGATTCTTTAGGCTGATAGGTTCTAACTTTGGGTGGTTGTAATGACCCGTGTGTTGAGACAAGGTATAATTCCTAGGGAATTTGGATTTTAGCATTTGGTGGATGGGTATTTATTTAAAAATTTATATCATAATGAATTTATGAGAGTTGGAATGCTTAAATTCATTGATTTTAGGAATTTTTTAAAGCCTTAGATGTTTTTCAGGTGTTATATTTAGTTTTGGAAGAGTTGTACCATGAAAACACAAAAATAGAGAATATTGATAAGGGAGCACAATTTTTTTGAAACTGTGTAACCTGTTAAGATAAATTGCGTAGAATATCTAGTGGAACTGGATGAATCACATGGATTGGTCTAATAGTGAGAGAGCGTCCTCATGGACAAGTAGTTTCCTATAATTTTTTGACAGATGAGAACTACATGGTTTGTGAACGGCTCCCCATAATGTGTGCATCAACTCTGTGAACCCCCTTCCAAAAAAAGTAGAATAATCCTAGTTGGTGTATAGTGTTTTCAAACATGTGTCGAAACCATGTGATGAAGTTTTTTTATAGGGAATTTACGATTTTTTCCACTGAAATATTTAAAACCCACTTCTCCTCTTTTCTTCTTCTCTCCAACAGACAACACCTCTATTTTTCCTCTCGTGGGCCTCTCCTCCTACCTACCCTAGGGATATTGATATCTCATAGATCCAAACTCCAATTCAAACTCCTTTATATGTTTTGGATAGATAAAGTTAAGATATTAACTCCTCTTACATCCTATTTCATTTATTTTCCAAATTGCAGTGTTATTTTGGTGTGATATCATTTTCCTAATTTTTCGGGTGGATGTTTATTTCATTAATGTATTCTAAAATGGACCAAAAATATGATTGGTATTGGATTTGTGTATCATACTTATTATAAGGTAGGAGTTATATAATTTTTACCATAAGGTTTCATCGATTATAAATATTATCATTTTGATGTGCGCTGGACTTTTCGGTGCATCACCCAAAAATGAGTCACCCATTTCTAAATTGTTATATTCTTGACGAAATAACCCTTTTTGAACCTTACTATGTAATTAATGGTTTTTCAACACAATTTTATCCACCCTGGAAGGTGTTCCAAATTATTTTTCATATTTTATATAATTTTATAAAAGCTTGAAATTCATTCTAAGCATTCATCTTGGAAAATAACTTTTTTTCCCTTATAAGTAATATTTATAAACCATTAAATTGATTTTCCAGGTTTTTTAGGTTTATAAAATTCTTATTTTGGGTGAATTTATTTATGCATCTTTAATTTGACTATTTGATATGGTAAATGTATTGTTTTTAACAATGTAATGTTTTCAAATAAAACCCATGGGTCAAGGTGTGCTGTCATCTAAACTAAAATATGGTGATTAGTGATTTGTATCTTTATAGGACTTATGTCATTGGTCTTTTATTATTTATTTAGGTTATTTCTTGATATGCGGCATCATTATTACATTGTATCTTTTTATATTTTTAAATTCAGTTTCCAGCATTATAAATTTTCAAAGACCAACCACCTTTTAAGTGCCTTTGAAATTCCTTGACTATGAATTTCCATTTTGTGATAAATCTAAATGGATTATATTAATTTAATGGATTTCCTCATGATGGTTAACTTATTTAAATGAATTAAACAGATATTCTCAATGGGTGGTAAGTCTCTAACTTTTTTTATTTCTTTTAATTAAATGTGAATTGGTATTCCATTGGTTATATTTGTGCTTGATGAACAAAATTCATGAGAGGTAATTCTTCATATATATTATTATAATTATCATTACATTGTTTATATAGGCATGGAATTATTGTAATGTTTTTATTGGGAATGATGTTTTAGGCTCCCTTACATTGGTTGTTGAGAAAGGCATCTCACACCATTGACACTATATGGATGGTCAGCATGACGCACCTTGTCTCGTGATTCGGGTGCCAGTATGATGACACATCAACTATATCAAGTGGAAATCATGAATTATCCAACTCATTATTAGATGTAGGGATTATAGCCTTTTTTGGATCTTATAGGCTCATTCGTACTGGTTATGGTTGACTAACTTGCCTCATAGTCAATCCATCCCCTTGTATTCCAAGTATTTTTCTACTTATTCCCTCACATACATAATGCATATAGGTGGATGTAATATATAACTATACTATATATATAATTTCTATATATATAGTAACTTATCATAAAATCATTCTGACATATATTGATGTATGTAGAGTCATCCATGTGTCCTTTTAAAACCTTGGCCAACAGGTATTAATTTATTTAGTATCATTTAATATTATTTATTATTTCACACTATTGTACCTTATATTCATGGGCTGGATTTACCTATAGCCACCATTGGTGGTGCCCTACTAATTATATCTCACATACTTCTTGGGACATAATTGCACTTCGGTAATTAAGTAGATCTCATGTTTATACGACCATGGATTATTTCTTATTCAATTATTCTTTTACATGGTAGTTAGGAGAAAATGAATTAGCTAGAGCTCAAGATGCTCATGGAGTTCTCTCTCAGGTATTTTTATTCCTTTCTTTATTCATGTAATTCACTTTATCTTGTTTTATATAGATTTTCTACTATTTTATTTTATGTATAGTTATCTTTACATGCATGAATTATTCTATATTAGCATTGGACATCTCTTATTTAGGTTATATTATTCTTATGTTTATCTATACTGATTTTATTACAATATCCTCAGTTGTATGTAATTTATTTCTAGATATAACAATGTGTTACTCTGATCATCAGGGTATAGTATCCCCACTATACCATCATTAGAACCTCACTTTTAGTCAGCAGTCTCTGGTGTATGGGTATGCTTGCTTAAGGAAATTTAGTGATCGGTCTGATTACAAGTTTTATAATAATATGGGTCTATCTGCTACAAATTCATGTGTAGTTGGAACTTGGATTTAATTATGGTGTTTCTTGGGTTGATTACACTTTTTTAACATTGAGTTGGGTTATATTTTTTCCTTTATTGTTTATTTTCATAGATTCCATTGTCACTCAAATATTATCTCTGGTTATTTACATTGTCTTGGTTGATTAGAATTTGTATTTTCATATTATTTTGTTTCTATAGATAAAATCATCCACCACTATTTTATTAATCCCTAGTCATTTTATTATTAGATTACACTGTATTGGTGATGTCAAATAAGTTTAATGGAACTTATTATTTTCTAAAAACAATGAGTTTTGGTGGGATATTACAAATGGTATCAATATCCGTTGGTCCATTAGTCATATTAGGGTAGTATTAATGATATAGGAATGGTGGAACCTGAAATATATATCAAAAAACACATATCTATCTTTTTGAATTTGAATATTAAGTTATAAGGGAAGTTCAGGTATGAAAAGTGTTCTATGACACTATCATGTGTGTTTTCATCTCATCATCATCGGTTTAGCAGATTAGTGAATCATATAATGCATTATTATTTAAAATTCCCATTAGGAATTCATTATTCATAAAATATTTTATGATTTTCAAAAAATGATATGATGGGTTTTTATTGTATTGACCCTTAAAATTGTTTTGGATGATTATTTATTTTCAGGATCTGAAATGTTCTAATCCTATAGTTTCATACCTGTGACAACTAATGGGTGATTGGTTCTAGTGATAAAATATTAAACTAGTAGAAATTTGTAGAAATCTGTAATAAGAGGATGTGGAAAATGTGGTTTCAATTGAGAATCAGGTGAAAAAATACTTTTCCAAAGCATCTTATTGGCCTTTCAAAATGTTGGTAGATGATATCAGAATGATGAGCCTCAATAACTGGATCACTCCATTCAGTTATAGAAATATTATCCAACAATATTTTGGGGGGATTCAGGACCTGGAAAGGTTTATGTGTGTCTAAATAGAATTAATAAAGTCATTATGTTCCTCCCTACACCAGTCAAGATGAAGTACAAGTTAGAAACTGTTATACTTAATGATTTTTCATGTCATTGATTTGATATTTTTCCTAGATAAATTCGACCAAGGCCTTACATTAGAGGAGTTAGGATAATGTTTTACCAAATAATTCTATACTAACACCTTCAAGATATCAAGTATGAAAATTTTCTTCATTAAAAATAATGTTTGTCTGTTAGTAATGGAGTATGTATCAATGTTTCAGAACATATTTTTTCCTCTATTGGTTATTGCAATTCATTCATGAAGGAACTTATCTTTGGATCATTTTTGAAGCCATAGATTCTTTCCAAGATAGTTTTACTATATATTACTAATTATACGAAGATATTAAATAGATTATGATAGTATAAAGAAATATATATAGAAAACTAGGTATAGGGAGTATGTTTCTATCCAATTAAAATGGATGGATATCTGATGTTGTGAATAAGAAGAAGAGAGACACCAACTTCTATGGTGGTAGATTATCTTAGAATCAAACCATGATATTAGTTATATTTCCACCCTGACCCATGAATACTCTTGGATGTTTCTAGTTGGTATTACTCAAGTATATTATGAGGGATTCTATATCACAACATATATAATTTCACATTTTTAATCATCTAAGACGTCTTGAGTGTTATTATAATAGTGCTACTAAGTCAAATACTGGAAATGAATCTCATACATCCTATATATCCTATGCTTTGGCCGGATGATCATGTCAGATCAATTCTCGTCCTAACAACCTGACAATGAAAGGTGATTCTAGTAATACAATAAATCCTTCGGCTATGAAGTCTTGACATGCAAGAAACGTTCAAGGAGGAGTGAGTAAGAAATTGAATAGAATTGATCAAATGATTTAAGATGATCAATATGGTCCTTTAATAGTGTGTCGTACTATTACCTTGAATTATACCCTTATGTATGCCTTATTTGCTAAGATTTTTTCATACTCTTTTATTTATTCTTGTGTTGTTGGTCATATGTTTTTTCATGTTGAGAGGATTTCATTTATCTTGAAACATTAAACACCACTCTACTAATGAGAGTGTCGGTTCATTAAGTGTGAAGAATTTTCTATAAATATTAATGGGGATGAGTATATTTGGGATTTAAATTTTATTGAAATGGACATATTTTGTCATATATTTTGAATGGATCAGTTGACATCCTTCAAGGCCCACGTCCACTATTATGCCCAGTAGGTTAGTTTCACATATTTTGATAATGTTCAATATCTCTTTAATGGATATTTATAAGTGAATTCAAGTATATTATGACCATTGGTATAGGTTTTTGGGACTATATATTATTATCTGGTAGTGATTACCTTGGAATATATTGGTTAAATAAAATATTGGTACTTACCAACCACCATTTAACAATTTCCTAATGTCTTTTCAGAAAATTTCTCTGGGTTTCCAACCAAAATAAAAGTTAAATTTAATATTTATATCTTATAAGTGACTACTTATTTTTCACTTCCTTACAATGGGATGGAACTAATGAATTTGAGTTAATTTAAATTTTCATATGGAATAGTAGAAGAGGAAAATGGTTCGTCCAACCTATTTTTTCTCATTGGGAAGAACAAGTATTTTTATCAAGGAAGAATTTGGATGTCTTCAAATTTGTGTGCAATATCATAAGATCAAACATGTTATGATAAATATCAAATATAATATTCCATATAGTGATTATAAATCTGTTAAATTGAAGCGATCCTAGTTGTTTTCAAATTTTAATTTACGATCTAGGTACCTTCAAATTTGAGTTTGAAAGGAGTACAGTATAAAGATAACATTTAAAAGTTCTTATGGTCACTATAAATATATTTCCATGACCGTTGGTCTTATTATTTCACTATAATTTATTCTATCATAGATTAATCATATATATTATAGGTATATTTACTCCTTTGATGTGTTTTTATTGATAATATTCTTGGGTATTCTAGGATTAAGGTCGGCTATGAGAAACACATGGATATAGTTGGGTATCTACTGGGAACATCACCTTTATACTAAAATGTAAAAAATTTATTTTTGGATTCAATAGGTGTGTTTCCTAGGCCACATCATCTCTGAAATAGGATACTCTATTGATCTGAAAAAAGATATATGATATTATCTCTTAGAAACCAAAAAAAAAGATTTTTTTGTGATAGAGAGTTTCCTTGGATTATTAAAATATTATTGGTGCTCTTATTGTGATTTTTCACAACCTTATGTCTTGACAATAATATTGATAAGGAATGGTGCTCCTTTACTATGAAGTTATGAGTTGTATAAATCTTTTAATATTATAAGGTTTAGTTTACATCATCACTCATCCTTTTATTTTTAAATTAGTGATAAGGCTATATCCTATATTTTGATGCATGTAGTTTTTTCTTGTGGAGTATTTTCATTTAGGATGATCTTGTAATATATTATGGATTACAAAAGTTAGGGGTTCATGAGAAAAAATAACCAATGCTTGGTTTGGAATTAGATATTGTAGAACATACTATGAAGACATTGAGCCATTATATTTTTAGTGACAAATTCAATGTGTTTATGGATTACAAAATATTGAAACCCATTTCCTCATATGGAGAATTTAATCTATGGAAACAAAGATGGATTGAATATCTTTAAATATTTGACATTGACTTAATATATAAGTATGGTAACCTGAATTCCATATATTATTCATTGAATAGGAATTCATATTTTCAGTTGGCTGAAGAGGCTTCGGATCAATGGTAACTAATGTTGTTCATAACTAACATAAATCTGGATTTTACTAAACAAGGTGATATTGTAGTTTTATTTCTAGCTTATATTGTTCTTAATTTGAAAATGTATGTTAGAGATGCATAGAAATCAAATCCTAAATATATCACCCTAATGTAAAAACTCAATGGTGGGGAGACTATTAAGGGATGGATGCTAAATGAGATATATATGTTTCATTTTAGAGATCATATTTTAGTTCCTAAAACATATCAAGAAAAAAATATTAATGGATACCATTGTTTCAGATGGATTTTTCACCCTTGAATTCATAACATGTATAAGTCATTACAAGAATAGTTTTGGTGGGATGGAATGAGAAGACAGGTTGAATCATTTGCCTCATGGTATGTCACTTATCCATATTCTAAGGTGGTTATATAATAAAATATGGGTATGTTGTATTATTTACCAATACCCATGTGTAAATGATAGTATATAGTTATATATTTTCTCAATTTTCTACCATGAATAGTTTGGAAAAAAAATTCATATGGGTGATTGTCAGTTGGTTCATGATGTAAGTACACTTGATCCCCATTCATTAAACTAATATGGTGTAATAATTGTAAAAATATTTATTATGTAATTTATTATGATTCAAAAGATACAATTTTTTATTATCTCTGATCAGGACCCTAGGTTTAAATCTCAGTTTTTGATGACTTTGTAGTAAGACCTCATAATCTAGTTGATTGTGAGCACAACTTTTCATCCTCAAATAGATGTAAACTACCAACATATGATCCAAATGTTGGAGGATATTCTTAGAGATTTTGTGATGGATTATGGATGCTCATGGTAAGATATTATATCATTAGTGGAGTTCCCATTCAATAAAAAATATCAATTATTGACACATATCACACCATCCAAAGATTTGTAGATCCACTCATTTTACTAAATACTTTTTTGGGAAGAAACAGGTGATGCCTCACTTATCGAACATATCCTAGATTAAGAGATAATGAAGAAGATACATATGATTAGAAAGATAATGGAGATAGATCAATTTCATCATAAATTATATGTGGATTATTTCATTGATCATCATTGTTTGTTGTGAGTGATCATGTTTTCTTGAGAATCTATCTAGGTCTAGGGTATCATTATTTTTGTAATAAATTTATGTTGTCTCCTTGGTACATTTTCCATTTTTAGATACATTAATTATTTGGTGATGTTCTTTATTGGTTGGATTAAAACGAAACGTTATGTTTTGTGCAAAATGTATTTTCTATATCCCAATTAAAAAAGTAACAACCTGGTCATGACCATGTGATTCAATGGGACTATCTTGATATTGAGTTGGATTCTATTTTGATTCATGTGTTGATACGGATTTTGTATAGAAAATACAATATATTTCATGGTAAAATAACTAGTTTGGTTTTATTTTATGTCAGTATGGTGAAATTTACTAAGAGACATGGGAGCATGATAAAGAAATACTAGATTAGGGGATAACTCTCTTCCAAAGTAACACCATAATCCAACATTACAAGAATTGAAAGACTAATGTTTAGGATAATGTAATACACACATTTTTATTTAATTTAATATTTTATTATTTACTTTGATCTAATATAATATTTGGGTTGATTTTTGGGGGTTTCTTGATAGTTTAAAAAAATATGATTTGTTTTCATGTGTGTGCGGTTTGATCATGCTTATTGTAAACCATGAACCGTCTCTCGGAAAATATGGAAGGGTGATTCTAGGAGTCACTAGGTAGTCACATTATTGGAACAAAATTGGTAAAAAACATTAAAATTCTCATGTGAAACTATGAAAGTGTAAAAAATGATGAAAATAATGGTTAGGCAATAGTTACTCAAACTATATTAGACAACCATGCATGGCATTGTCCTTAATAATCTAACTTTTCATGATTAATGCACGGTGTGAAAAAAACATTAATTCTAATATTTTTTCTACCAAATTGATGTCTAGAATCATGTGTCCATTTTGTGAACAGTTTGTTAAAACGTGTGACCTAACTATGGGATGTATAGTTAGTTCACTGAAAGTTGATTTTTAATTCATATTTATATTTGTAAATCATCATTAATCTTATATTATTTTAAGGTCTTCAACTCCTCTTCCTTTCTATGATATCCTAGTGATTCCCTTTAATATGGAGGAATATTTTGATTAATCAATGTGCGTTGGAAATGTATAATCAATGGTAATACCTCATTCTTTATTTGTCTCTCAAGATATACTCTTATTATCTCTCTCATATACATACAAATAATCTATAATTGATATATCTATGTTCATGGATTTGAATCCGGATTATATATAATTTAATCTATATAAGGGGTTATTATGAGCTATTATCTAAATGTTCTTGGTGTTATTCTCATCTGAATTTGTTATTGAACTTAATGTATAAGTTTGTAAAAAATTAATTTTCAAAGTAATGTTTTTAATATATTAAATCAAATAAATTCAGTTTATGTTTTTGAAATATGGAAATTAGATGGATTTTGGAATGTCTCATTATTTATAATTTTAAAAATTATTGTTTTAGAATTATTATGTTAATTTTATGGAAGATAATTTTTTATGAAATTTTTTTAAAGGAAGATTTACATTATATGAAATTAATTGGAAAATAATTTTTCATAATTGGGTTGGTGTGAGTTCTTGGGGATGGGGAATGGTTTTGATGTACCACTATAAAAGGTGAATAGATCATAGTCATAAAATACCCCCATCTTGTAAGATTCCAAGCTTGAGTGTGATTGTATCTCTGTGAATATTTCAATGGTTATTCCAATTATTAAATAATGATATTATAATTTTTATGATTTTTCTCACATTTATTTCATTTATGGAATGGTAAACATTTTTTACCTATTTTTAAACAATTTCATTTAAAATTTGATAATTAGTTCTTATCCAAGTACTGTGTATTGGGAAGTATCTAAGGATTGAAAATTGATTGATTTAATCACCCCTATCTTGGTAACATTAGTTCATTTGTTGATTTCATTTTCTGAGACATGGGAATGGGAATGGGAATGGTAACTTACTTCTCTAGTGATTCCTCTTGATACCATGATTATGGAATATGGAGTTGGATATTAGATCTATTTAATGTGATTTTTGGGATGTTTCCACATTTTTTTCTTTTAGTTGGGTTTTATTTTGTTATTTTCTAGTTATTTTATAATGCTCCAATTATCACTCTAGTATTCTTTTCTTTTGTTTTTCCCAATATGTTATTATTTTCTTACTCAATATTCATTTAAATTTTTTTAGTTGATTATAATTTGTAATTTCATATTGTTTTGAATCTATAGGGTACTCCTTCCCCCAATTTTCTATTAATCGCATGGTATATATTTACATCCTTTAGTTTTATTCTGATTTGATCTAATGTTAGTGTAAATCCATCTCTTACCAATAAATTTTTTTGGGTTGGAGGTTATACAAAATTTTTATTTAATCCTTCTCCAAAACCATGAGGTAATCCTTATATCATGATCAGATATAATGGACAGAGGTACAAGATATGTACATATAACATCTTCTATTTATATCATATAAATTTTATAGAGCATGACTTAATCTCAAAAATAAATGAAAGGTGAAACCATCATAACTTGAGAAACTATAAACCAAAGGAATTGTGTCCTTAAGAGGTATCTGAATTTCTTATAATGAAATCCTTGATGATTTCCTCTCATTTCCACACATGTAAAGGTAACTATTTCATCATACCCATAGAATCATTCATACGTTACAATATTTTATATTAAGCATAAATATAAATTATCTACAATATCCTTCTTTTTATTGTCTCGCTAAATATTTTTCTTGGGGAATTTATCCATCCTTGTGATTCAAGGATGCATAGAGAATAATGAGATATGTAACCATCAAAAATATTTTAATTCAATTATTTTAATTAAAGGACATATATTCATATATATACTATTATAATTCCATCAATGTAAAAGTTGAATTTTATTATATTACTTAAATTTTTCCATATATCTGTATCCTCTTTAGGTTCCTCCATGATAATCACATTGATGTATCGTTGAGATATCACATGAGAATGATACGAATTCTCTAATTCCATTCTTATTTCAGGATCCATCCTTTGAAACACTATTATTATTGTGTATCTTTCAATCCCCATCACATATAATTTATCATGATCCTTCATAATCAGATCATCAGTTACTTTTTTCCATCCCACACAAAGAATGTATTTTGTAAACATAGCCCTATTACAATCCCTAACATATCTATTAGCATATGTTGAACTCATTACAAGTAAATACATAATTTTAGAACGTATGACTTATATGTATATATCATAATTTTCATTATATATATTATTAATTATTATATATAATTCATATATTACCACTAATATCACCAAATCATGTTTAATTTTATTTTTATCATCAAACATTTGTTGAAATGTATCTGAAACTAACACCATGTCATTTTTCATGTGGAAACACCCAAATATTTGTATTGATACATAAATTTATATTAAAAGACCTTATCTACAAAAATTTAATTTCCATACAGGTGATATGACCACCCATATCTTAAACTCTTTGAAATTTTCATCACATTTATCTATCTATTAAAACATCACTCCCTTCTAAGATAACATCTGTAATTGATATTCTGGTGAAGGGAAATTTATCAAAAATTCATTAATAGTAGATTATCCAAGAAAAACATGGAGAAATATTATGGTGGTTGGTAAATTTCATTATTCAATAACCTTAATCATTTATCAGTCCATAGATATACCATACCATGTGATTTCATAACCCAAATAATATTAGATTAAGTAACAAAATTTTAACCCTAAATGTTTATTCATGTTTTTTATAATTTATAAAGGTCTTCAAAAAAACCATATAATGAAATTAAATCTTTTCCTTTATCAGTTATATGTGAAATTTTCATCTATAATGACTATAAAAAATTAGGTTACGTAAACTCAAAAAATATTATTCATCATATCCATGAAAATATAGAATAAATTTGAAACTCAAAAAGGAACAACAATTAATTAATTGCAAATATTTAATGTATGAATATATGTTTTGTGTATTTCCTCCCTTTTTACCATTAATTAATTTTAAATGGAGAGAATTTATTACTTTGATTTAAATTTTTCCACACATAGTTAATTGAGAACGTCATCATTTAGAGGTACAAGATATTTATTCCTTATCATTATCTTATTTAATTAAGAAAAATCAATTCATAAAGGAATTTATAATTCCCATTATATAACAAATATGATGGACGATAGTAAAGAAAATGTAAAAATGAAATACTTTATTATTTTATGTTGGAACTATTTTTTTAATTCCTCTCATTTAATTAGGTATATTATATAAGAAGTCTTGGAAATTGTTAAATCACTAACAATGAGTTATATTGTAATCTAAACCTCATTATATAGTAAAATATAATACCACTATTTAGTATATACATCATCATATTCATTTATAATTTTCATATCATCAATATTTATGTTTTTCCCTATCATTTCAGAAAAATACGACCTAATTTTTGGTATTATAACCCATGTGAGGGAAATAATTTCCAATGGGGGTTCATATTCATCCTTGAACTAATTAATGATCATATGGATGATTTTAGATATGAAATTTTATTTTTATTATCCTATAAAATATTAATGGAATTTTTTAGAGAGAAGAATTCTTGCCAAAAATCACATCAAATTTAACCAAAGGGGGATAAATTTATTCCCATGAAGAACATTCCCACAAATATCAATTGAAAAATAGTTTCAGATATATAATACATTAATCTAAATAAGAGGATTTTAGATCAATAATTCAAAATCCTACCATGGATGTGTGGTTTTTATGTTCTTGAAAAACATTATATATATAATGGAGTGGTTTAATCTAGCATAAAATAAGACATTTCAATTTCTTTAGTTGATAATGTGTGTACCCTTTGCAACTTATTTTACATGAATCAAATTAACTATTATTTTTTATAAAATTCCCTACTTTTCCAACATAATAAAATGGTAGAAATTTTTATTGGTATGGGTGAAAATACAAGATTAAATTTTTAAATATTAACATAGTAAAAAATAAGAGTAGAGTCAAAAATAAAATGTAAACACAATTATTTTTCTATAATTTTTTATCAAAAATTATCATGTGTATACTCTTAAAATAATTCATATACTTTAGAATATTTTTATTTAATAAAGGACATGAATTTTAAAGTGGTGTCAAAACTATATTACAAACTACCATTTCTAGTGCTGGTAAAACTAGAAAACAATATGATTTTTTAGGGTACTCACAACCCAATTAAAAAGTATTCCATTAATACAAGTATAAGAATATAAAACATTAATTGTTTAGGAAAAAGGATAACATTAAACAAATAAAATCATAATAGAATCCATATGGTGATACAACAAAACACCATATCACTAGTTAAGAGCATATAAGGTGAAAATTTATAGAATATTGATAGCCTTTTAAAACCATTGGTGTGTTATTGTAGAAACCCCATCCCAAGAAGCCTATATCTAGTGTATGATTTATTACCTTATCTTGTTCTCTGAGGAATATATTTCAAAAAGAATTAATAGTTTAGTAGTATTAAGAAACTCAAAACATACATGATTCCCATAATAAATATGAAAAAAATAGATCTTATTTTTTCATGAATAAATTTTTTACATTTAGAATATCCATTTATATCAATCTTAAAATACATCCTATTATCATAGTGAAAATAAAATATAAGAAATGGGTCATCTCAGCTACTCACTAAGTATAAAAATTTAGTAAAATCTATAAATAAATAAGACACAATCAATATGGAATGGAAAATAACTGAAACACGTGTAATTTAAAACATAACATTAGAATAATATGGAAGGAATATATGATGATAAAATAATTCCATATAAATAATACAATAACCATTAAACATGACCATGTATACTATAACTAATCAAGTAATAACATGTACTATACCTAACTAAATTCATTATATTGGAATGAATAATGATGGTCATATAAAACAGATCATTGAGACCTCATGAAAATAAATCAAATAACATATAGGATTTGTACTAATACTTCTAATACCATTGAGTCTTATTTCCAATATAACTATGTAAATGGGTAAGGTCTCAGCTGAAACAATATCCAGTTTGTCTCGTCAGACCTACTGATACATAGAGTGGCTATAGTAGGCCCCACACATCACTTACAAAGTCAATCGCATTACTCATATAGAAGGTGTAAAATATAATTCACATAATCATTTGTATTGAGTGAAATATCTATCATGTGAAATGATAATACTTTCACCATCAATAAACATAATTATAAACCATTCCAAGTTAAATGGTTACTAGTAATAATATTGTACATACTCAATTAAACTAACTATAATCCATTAGAGAAACTAATATGGATGATATCAATATATCATATCCTCAATGGATCATAATTACTATAAATTTATTATTTCATTAATGAATAAAAATACCATAAAAATGTCTTAAGAACATTATTGAGGAAAATTTCCTTTTCATTTTAGAAAACAAGTTTAAAAAAATAATTTCATCAATATTAGGGAAATTGTTTTCTTAAAATAACTTCTAAACCTTCTAATGAAGGTTCAAATGAATGATAGTCATGATGCATGGTAATTATGTATATTCCATATAAGTTAAAAAGAACATTAATTTGGCACTGTAAAAAGGTTAAAAAATTCCTCATTCAAAGGAAAATAAGAATATTTCGTTCAAAGTTTTTTAAAAAAAGTAATAATTGGTAATAAGTTATTTAATTAATCAATTTTAAAATGGTTAAAAAAATTAGAAAACATGGTTTTGGAAGAAAAATATTTTCTTACATAAGATAGAATTGAAGTCATATTATATTAAATCAATTTATAAATAATTTTAAGTACCAAAGAGTTATAAAATGGTAATATTAATTGATAAATATAATTAAAAACTATCATAAAATAAAATTATGCGGTTTATTAAACAATTGTAAAATAATTTACATCAATGGAAATTTAAGTATAAACAATCCAAATCAAAAATATATTACTAATTAAACCCTTTCAATGATCATTACATTGACATGATAAATAATATAAAAATAGATTATGTTTACCAACTATAAATCCACATAAAAATTTTATGTACAAAATAAGTTAATAAAAATTCATTATCCACATAATTATTCAATATCAATGATATCGAAAAAGTAATATAACCTCATTAAAAGAAATTGTGTCATGAAATTCATTACCATTGGGTAATTTTTAAAGTCAAATACCCTTGGATTAAATAATTAAAATAAAAAAATAAAATACCTTAAATAATTAATTATTAATGATATTATATGTCAAAGGTAAGTATATAAAAAATATAAAATAAATTGGTTTCATAACACTACAATACGCCTTAATGAAATGAAATTGAAACAAAATATATTACCTCACGCTTCATCTTGATTGAACGTTTTTATGCATCTAAAGAGTGGTTTTAAACATTTTATGAACTTAAGAAATAACAATATTACTATTTATAATTTCATATGTGGGATTTATATAACAACTTATGACCTTTTTATTAATAATCATTCATTATTTTTATTGTTTCGGGTGTTAATTAATTTATTTTATTATGCGTGTTTTCCCATTAAATATCTATTTATTCCACGTATTAAAATGTTACATCATATAAAAAATAATTATCATGAAATAATTATCATATTTATACATCTATTATAATTTTAATAACATTAATGAATTATGGTTTTGATAGATGAAGTATGTTACGATCCCGGAGATGGTAGGTCATAGATACGCATTAATAAAATTTTTATTTTTCATTGATCATTATAGAAAAAAGGTAAGTAAAGTATAATATTTCTAGAATGATAATAATACTATATATACCATATTATATACTTATAAATATATCATCCATGTTTTTTGGTGATGAAAATTGAGTCACATCACCTCATGAAGGTCATTGTCCACATGTACAGGAACAATGTTACATCATTAAGTGATTGTAAAGGTATGAATGAAAATTATATAATATCTTTCCATATTTATAAATAGGTCTTGAAAATAATAATTATATAATTTATATAAAATATAATCAGTTACGGAATCCTTATCTTTTTCTATGTGAAACATTAGTGAAATATAAATCACATCACTTCGTGAGGTAGTATTCTGTAGTACACACGAGCGACGTTACTAGATACCCCACGACATGGAAGGTAAAAATATATATATGATTTAATTACTCTATAGTTATAATTATTTTTTAAATATAACATATTTATTTTATATTTATCATTATACCCAACCTTGAAAGTTGTTAATGGATGAACAAATGACATTAGTTCGTGAGGTGGTAGTCTATTGTACATGCGAATGATGATTTTGTAACCAATTTAATGGAAGTGTATATGGTTATAGGTAATTAAATTAAAATAAAAAAATCATATAATATTTTATAAACTAGTTTTATTATGTATTAATGATTTATTAACAGTTTAAAGAAGCCGATAAATAAAACAAATAAAGACCATTGTTGAAGAACATCACATATTCTTCGGGTATCCTACTTATAATTGCACCAAAGTCTTCCTTAGTTGGATTTATTCAAAAAATAAAGATTATTTGATGTGAGGATAGAATTTGAAAAGTTATTTGAAAATTAAATTTCCTAATTAAATAGGTTTTATGGTGTGAATAAGAGGGGATATTGGGTTTCCATTTATAAGTGAGGTGAGTGGAACACTTGTAATGCTTTAATAATATTCCCTCATAACCATGTTTCTTTCATTACCCAAAATTAAAAATTGGTAATTATAGAATATATAATATATAAATTATAAATATTTCCATAAATTGGTTTTTTGAAATGTTTTTTAATTATTTTTAACTCTTATCATCTTATTTTTACCCAAGTGTACATCAGTTTTTAACTTAACCTTGGTAAGTAATTATATAATTCTCTCACTATTAATTTTTTTAAAATATACAATTGAACTTATTATAAATTAAATTTTATTATGAATAAAAATATATAATTCATTGTTTTTAATTTAATTCACAGATGTATATATTTTTTATTTTTAATTTAGTTCTATATATGTGATGAGAAAGTTGGTTTTTAAAGTGAGAATGGTTAAAATTTTACAAAGTTTTTATACCTAAATTAATTATTAAAATGATTCAAATTACCTAAAATGTTTTAACTGATATAAATTTGTACTAATATTACTTTAAACCCAATTACAAATATAAAATAACATTGTAAATTATTCAAATGAAAAGGAAGTTTTCAATTAAAATTTAGTATTTTCCACTCATCGTCAAAAAATAAAACTTCTCATAAAAATCCCAAAAATTCAAATAAATATAATTTTTATATTCCAATTTCGAAAAAGGAATTTTTTTTAAATAAAGATTCTAAAAATGCAAAAAATTGATAGTAAATTATATTTTCATGGCATGACTAACCCGTCGTTTAGAATAAAATACTATTTTTGTCAAAAAAATCTTATTTAAATGATTATTATTTTATTTATTATCAATATATAACTAATAAATGTTTTTAAATAATATATTTCCAAAATTTATTTAATTTTATTCATTCCTTCCATTAAAATGTTTAGGATACAACAATCTTATTAAATAATATTATTAATAGTATATTATTTTTTTGTAAAACTCTGTCTTATGTGTAATGTATTATTTTGAAGAAACTCATTGTAACATATATTGTAATGTCAATCCTGGGTTTTTAAATTTACCTTTTAATCAAGATCATATGGGTTATTATTTATTTTTCTTGGGAACTAAGTATGACAGTTTTAAAATTTTTAGGTACTTTCCTTTGTTTATCCTTAGCGTTAAGATTTCTCTTTTGTCTCACATTTGATATTCAGGAAAATAGAAGTTTGTTATTGGACTGTACATGGTGCATGGTTGGAGAATCGTTACTAATAGTTATGTGCCTTAACCAAGAAATAATGTGGTAGATGCAAGTCAAGCCAGTTGTTACTATACAGCAAGCATATAATCGTGCACCTTAGCTGAGAAACCATGCGGTTATTGTCCCCTTAGCAGAGGTGGTTTCATGGTCACTGCATGGTTTTGAAAAACCATACATACTGACCATGAAGACTACTGTCTCATTGATCCTAATTTTACCCTTCCCCCAAACACCCCGCTCTCACCCCCCCCCCCCTCCACTCAAGATTTTTCCCTAGGAGTGCATCTCCCCTCTTTTTCCTCACCCTTAGGCTCCTCCTGGGTGGATATTTGGTGAGATTTCACTTTGGTTCTTCAATTATGCCATATTCTCCATTGTTTTCATCCTTTAATGTAGGGTTCTTATCCAGTTTTTTTGGGGTTCATGTTATCCAATAGGTAAGGTTGTGATTTTAAGGTTTGATTTTGTTTAACAGGGTTCGATAATGATGTTCTCTATCGAGCCTTTCCTTACTATAGTCTCAAGGTGGTGTGGATGGGGTTTGGCATCATTTTTTAGATGTTTCTTCTTATTATTTTGGTGGTTCCATTCAATCACATTTTAGGATTAACTTAATATTTTGTATTTAATTTATTAATTTGATTCATCATTTAATTTTGGGGTGTGAAAGGAAATAGTTAAGTGGTTTGATATACTTATATGATGAGAAAGATTTTATAATGTTAGTGGAAAGGTTTTATGTGTGATATTTAATGTGTGATTTCATGGCCATGTTACATAGGATCATTGAAATATGTGTAACATTTTTTAAAAGGAACATGTTGTGTGAATGGGTTTGGTTGTACATTTTTAAAAGGAAATGTAAAACTTTGAAAATATTTTCTTGTTTTTCATTTTTAAATATGAGTTTTAAATTGTTTAAATTAAAAAAAGGAATATTTTGGTAAGGATCTTGGTTCATATTTGATTTTACAATGGGGCATTTTCCATGAGATTCATTGATAAATTATATGTTCTTATTATGTTATATAAATAGGGAATTTTTGAAATGTGTAATTGATGGTAGATGGATTTGATTTGGGATTTTGGTGTGGGTAAAAAGGAAAATGGTTTATTTATGGGATATTGTGATTTTCATGAAATTATTGGGATTGTTTAGTGAAAATATGCTAGATGATACAGAAGTGGTTCATCCCGGTTTCATATATATGGAATGACGATTACAAAACTAACATAACATTATGATTATTGGGGACCACTATTCCATTGGGGTGTCTTCTATTAGTCTCTTGTTAATGATAATGTTGTCAATGGTGGTTTCTAAGCCATGTTACACCGAGTTATGAGGTTCAAGTGTCTCACTCGTGCAAGATTCACTCTATGGATTTAACTATGGTTCTCTACCCATCATGATTCATGTATAGTGTGGTTCCATATATTGGCATATAGTGGACCTTGTGTGTGTGTTGTTCTATAAATTTTCTTTTCCTTTTTAATAGAGTGTTTTTTAAATGGATTTCCTTGGAAGTGTTCATTTTTTAAATGTTTATCCAATAAATGTCATTCCTTGAAAAAAAATTTAAGTCATTTATTAAAAAGAGCATGTTAGATTATATTTAAATGGTCATCCATGGAATCTCTTTTGGGGGTAGGATCCTAATGGGATTTATATGACACCCTACAAACACTATTTTATGTATTTAGTCCTTATTCAATGTTTTTTTAGGTAATGGAATGGTGGTTAGTGATGGTGGTTTGATTTTCAAGTGAATTTATTTTATTTTACATAGTGGTTGTGACTAGAGGATGTGACTTCTCTTATTTATAGAGGTTTGGTATAGAGTTTTTTCCCCTCTCTCCCCTTCCATTCTAGTATTTTTGGGGATAATATTTAATGTTGAAAACATTAAATCTAGAAAATTAGTTATGACATGTTTGGTTCTGCATTTCCGTTCTGACTCGTTTATTTATGGTTGGTTTTTTATAAATATTAAAATGGAAAAAATCATACCCAAATGCTATTAATGATACCCAAGAACTAGTTCCCAGACTATAGGGATTGGGAATCCCATTTAGGCCATTCCACAGACTATGAAAAGCATTGGGTTGGGTGGATACCCATCTTAGTTTGTGAAAAAAATTGTATCAGAGGAGGTCATCCACTATTGGGTCATATTCCTTAGGAGAAAGTCTAGGTAGAATACGGATAGGATTATTGGGACTTGAAATTCTAGTTTTGATTACGGTGTCTGACAATCCCAGCTCATGATTTGACTCAAGATATCAAGGGAATTTAGGTTCCATTTGGGTTATTTTTTCCATGTAGTTCGTTAATTTTTGGGAAATTAAAAGAGAGTTGGGTCAATGGTGATACTGAGGTCGTATGGTAGGCAATACATGTGGATCTCGAAACATTATCCTATAACACTCTCTATGATGGTGTGATTGGAATGTGGCATCCATCCATAAGTCCAAGTCACCCACTAAAAGTAGTTTCGTCTTGAATTATTTGGTGTCTCTTTGGGTTTTGAATTTTTTTTAAATACCGTTTTTTGATTTTTGAAACATGATTTTAAAGTGGAGTTGGTTTTCTTTTGGGGTGGTAGAAATGTATTTTAAGAGTTCTTTTTAATGATGTTAGGAAAAGGTTTACTTTTATAAAATTATTTTCAGTAAATGGGATGAGTTTATTGAGATTGCATTTTTATTACCGAATGATGTGGCTTATTGAAAGTTGGATTTTTTTTAAATGGAATTTTTTAGGGGGGTTTTGGAAATAAAATCTGAAAAATGGGGGATGAGTTTTAAAAAAGTGGTTATTGATGAAGTGGGGGTTTGTTAAGAAACTGATAATGTTTTGGAAGGGATGAGTCATTATTGAAAGTGTATTTTTTTAATGGTTGGTATTTTTAATAAAATGATTTGTGAGATTCAAATTGATTTTAAAATTTTAGGCCTAGTGGTTTTGAAAAATTGGTGGTGTGGGATGAATATTGTTTTTAAAAAATGTAAAGGTTCAATTTTGATCTTTAGTATTCTCATTGGGGAAGACATTCATGGGTTATATATGGAAGGTGGATATGTTCTCTTGGTGGTTTGAGGACATTTAAGTGTAAGGCTTGTGAGGTACTATTGATGAATACACAACCCACAAGTTCTATTATATTTCCAAAATTATTTCTTTTTTTAATAAAATGTTTAATTTTAGATAGATCATAGTTGTTTGGGGTATTTATTTAGGATTTTGGATTACTTCTTGCAATGAATTTTGATTTTGAAAACTCTTCTTTCTTGGAATATGTTTCAAACTGTGTTTTTTCGGTGAGTCTTTTTCACAATAATGGTTAATGGTTGTTTCTAAAAAAATGGATTCCATTGAGAATGTTCCCTTTGTGTGACTAATGTTTGTTAGTGATCTGTTTTGGACATGTAATAGTTTTTTTGGTTCATTGGTTTATCCTTGTTGGCTAGTGTTCATCCCCATAATAAATTGATGCATAATAGGAGTATGTCCATGGGTGATCCACCATTGTAAGACCCCCCAGTTGATCAATGTAAGGACATTCCACTTGAGTATTGGATATTGGATCTACCTATTTTCTCTTTTGGATAAGAGGACCCTCTCATAGTGTACAAGTGGTTGCAAGAGAAGTTGAATGAATCTTTAGTCTTCTTGAGTCTTTTGAGTCATTAATGGTGAATTTTGAAACTTTTTAACCTCAAGATATTACTTGGAAGTGATGAAGGTAATATCTATGAGGAAGGGGGAAAGTTTCCTAGAGTTGTTGGTGTTGGTCGGTGTCTTAAAAGGGTATTTAAATATTTTTTTAGTTCCATCTATGTAATGGACCGTGGTAGGCCACAGGTGTGGATAATCTGGTCATAAGAGGTTGTTATTTCCGCTTTTAGTAATCTCATTCTATTTGGGACACAGTATAAATACCCCCTCCTTTTAATGTTTCAACTGGTGGTAAGAGTCATATTTGGTGGAATCTTGCAGAGTGATGTTCTCCTTCAAATTCAAAGGTGGATGTTGTAGAACATTTTGAGAACATCTGTTTCAATAGAAGCCAGTCTTCTTTTCTAGAAATTCTGAATTTCTTCATCATGGATGTAGATGACATAATTGTGTTCTTTCTTTTATAGTTTTCTATTCAGGGTGAAAGTGGTGATGTAGATGGATATCTTGAGCCCTTGTCTTTCTAATAGATAAATGTAGTATTAAGTGTATTTCAGTGTGTTTTGTTTCTATTGGTGTTTTCTGGATCATGGTGTGGTTTCTTATGGCACTAGTAGTGGTAGTACCATTCAGGGGGTTTCAATTCCCGTCTGTAAGGCAGTATATTATTCAACCATTAGAGCTCCATCCATAAGTCACAGAGTGAAGTTGGTGCATAGTCAGGATCCCCTAGGGGTGCAATAGATCTTGGTGTAACTTCAATCCCCTGTGTCGAAGATGAAGACAGTCTAGGATTCATGTGTAGATGTTTCATTCCAAATGATCCCATCAGGAAAAAAGGACATGGGGACCCTATTTTTCCATTTTGAACCATGTGAGTGAAATAATTATTCATTGGTTATAAGGAAGAATGGTTGTCTCTTTTTCTTGAAACATAATTTTTTACCCTTATTGGTGATAATCTCTATGTAGATATCCATGTGTGACTAACCTTATGAGTTGAGCATAATATCGGGTTGGGATCATCTGAAGATAGTAATTCCCTATGGGATTAGTGAACCATGTGGTGTTTCTAGATAGGTTTAGGGTATATTTCATTGGACCCCCTTGTAGTGTGGGTTTTTTCTAGGTTGGGATTGCCACGTTAGTCTATTTGGTTAGTTGTTATGGTAGAGAGACCCATTAGGGGTATCTCTAAAATTCCTTTAACATATCAAGGTTTGGCCTATTCATTGTGGGGGAGTCCATTCGGGCCTCCTCATGTTGGTATACTGGTTCTATCTTGTGTGTTGGTATATTTATTATTGTGGGGAGTCTTTTCAGGCCTTCCCATATCAGTAATTAGGATTCATTCTTGGTATTGGCTTCATGGTAGGTAGTCACATTTAGATCTATCAAACTCCAATCTCCTTCCTTGGATAAATGTTGGGATTGGAACGCACCAAGTGGTGTTTTTGAAGCATGGTTGTGGCAGTTGCGTCTGGGATAATTCTTTGTTTTAGGTATATTTCATGATCTTCATTAGGTAATGTTTAATTAATGTTGTCTCATGATGCTTTATTGTGCATTTTTTTATTATCTTTCCTTTGATCGATCAACTATAGGTGGTTTAGCTTTTAGGGGTGGGTGGTTCTTGGTTCGAAGTCGATTTTAGTCTCTTGATTTCAATTTGTAAACCTCTTTTACCATTGGTAGTTTTAATGAAATCCTTTCATTTTTCATTAAATGGGAATATCCGTGAGTAGTAAAGGAGTGCCAGTTCTTTTTTTCAAATCAACTTTGTGATGGATTTCCGTGGGAGGAAAGCATTATGGTTGGGAGAATTTCCATACACAGTATTTTTAATTTACCTTTTTTTCTTAGGTTAGTTATTGGCTCTTTTTCTTTGGAACTGGGTGTGATGGGTTTGAAATGTTGAAGAATTTTCCTTTGTTTAGAGACTTTTTCGTGCTTTCCCTTGATATTCCCCTTTGATTTTCAAAAAATGGAAGTATTTGGTTGGACAATCCATCGTGCATGATTGGCACACGGTTAGTAGCAACTATGTGCCTTACCCATGAAATAGTGCGGTAGTTATAGTTTGAGGTAGTAGCTACCACACAACCAGCACACAATCATGCATGTTGACCTAGAAACCATGCGGTAGGTGTCCCCCATAGAATATTTATTCACATGACCGCCACATGGTTTGAAAAACATTGTGGACTAACCGTGCAGTATTCCAACTCATTAAAATTTGTGGTTTTCTTTCTCTCTCTCAAATTTTAACCCCCCCTCCCCCAAACACCCCTCTCAACCCCCCCACCCCCTTGGGATTTTTCATTAGGTCCACCTCTCCCCTCCTTCTCCTCTCCCTTCAACTCCACCTTGGTGAATTTTTTATGGGATTTATATTCTTTTATTTAGGTAACTCTTCTTATACCTTGTTTTCTTCCCTTGATATAGGGTTATCATATAGTTTCTTTGGGGTTACTCTATTCCAATGGGTAGGGTTCTGATTTTAGGGTTTTATTTTGTTTAGAGGGGTTTTATGTTGATTTTATTGGGTCGATCATGCCTTTGTAGGTTATCATGGTTATGTGGATGAGGTTTTTCAGCATTTTCTAAAATATTCTTCTTATGAGGTAGGTGGTTTCATGCACAAACATATCTAGATGATTTTAATTGGTTTGTATGAATTTAAAAATATTATTTATTCTTTAAATGTGTAGTGAGAATGGAAATGTTTCTGTGTTTTGATATTATTTTATAATGGGAAAATATTTTATAAATAAAATGGATAGGATTTATGGGAGATATTTAGTTTTCTATATCCTAGTAATTTTATATGGGTTCATTTAAAGGTTTAAAACATGTTTTCAAAGGCATTTGTTGTGTGAATGGGTTTGGGTGTATGTTTTTAGAAATAAATTTAATACTATTCCATGTTTTTATTATTGTAAAATTTTAAATATGTGTTTTAAATTGTTTAAAATATGGAATGAATGTATTTTAAAGGATCTTGGTTCATCATTGGTTTTACAAAGGTTATTGTCTCGTGGGATTGATTAATTAATTTTATAATATTATTTTTTTAAGGGGATTTTTTAAAAATGTACGTGATGGTAGTTAGATTTGAAAAGTGTTTTGTTGTGGGTAAAATGGAAAATTGTTTAGGTATGGAAAATAGTGATTTCATTGAAATGATTGGCATTGGTTTGTGAAAGTGGTGATTTGTGAACATGAACTCGAGCATAGGATCATATTAGGTATCAAGGTGGGGTCACAAGTTCTATTACACTAGATGATATGGAAGTGGTTCATCCTGAATTCATCTAGCTAGATTGACGCTTACAGCACTAACTGAAAAATAAGATGATGGGGGACACTATTACATTGGGGTCTCTCATTCTACTGGCTCATGCACGAAAATGTTGTTAGTCATGGTTTCTAAGCCATGTTACATATAGGTATCAGGTTATCGTGTCCCACTCAATCTAGATTATCCCTAGGGATTTTACTATCATTATCTACCCATCATTATGCTTTTATACAATGGGGCCATCCAACATCATATAGTGGACCTTGTGTGAGTGTAATTTTATAAGTTTTCTTTCCCTTTTTAATAAAGTGGTTGTAAAATTTCTTATTTGGAAGTATTCCTTTTTAAAAAATTTACCTAATAAATGTCACTACTTGAAATGTTTTAATATAATTTATTATTTTGTGCAAGTTAGATTATATTTTAAATGTTTTGGAATGGAATATATTTCTTTGGTGGCATCCAAATGGTCCTTGGATCGCACCCTACATAAACCCATGGGTGTGTGTGGACTTCATTCAATGTTTTTTCTACGGAGTGGTGTTTAGCAATTGATGTTTTAGTTTCTAGTGGTTTTATTTCGTGGATCTTGGTGGCAATGACTGGAGAATGTGGCACCTCTCGTTCATGGAGGTTTGGTATAGATTTTTGGTCCCCCCCCCTTTATTTTATTATTTTTGGGGGTTTTATTTAATGTTGTTAACTTTAAATCTTAAAATTTTGGTATGCCAAATTTGTTTGTGCATTTTAGTTTTGGTTTGTTTATTTTGGATGGTTTTTTAATTATATGAAATTGGGTAAAATCATTCCCAAATCATGTTAATGATACCCAATAACATGGTGAAACCCCATGGGGATTAGGAACACCCTTCGGGACATGCCACAGACTGGAATGGGTGCCGGGTTGGGTGGCGACCTGGGTTGGTTTATGACACATAAGCTATCAAAGAAGTTAAATATATTCTGAAGGAACTATATTTTAAATTATTGTGTGGTTATATTATATTATAATATTGGTGTTGTGGGTCACATATTCTACTGAATAAAATGATATTATTTTATATTTCCATGGTGTTACATTCTACCCACCATAAATTAATTATGTCCTCGTAATTTAAACTTGATTTGGGTGATTGAGGTTTTGATATTTGAAAGTTATTTTTTTAACCCACAACATAGAAATAGATAATAAAATATCATCATAATAAGAGATAAAATAACATACAAAGGTCATATAAAATATAATATACTGGGTTTCTCAATAGGATAACATAAGTAAGAAGTGAGAACATTGATATATAATAGAAGTCAAACATCAAAATAATGATGGAGGATGATAGAGAACATGGTCATGTGGAAGTTTAAGACTATAATTTTATAAGACTTAGGTGTGAAAAAAGGTCATTGATATCATCAAAAATGATTATAATAGGACAAAATTTTTGTTTCAAAACCCTTTTCCAATAATAGAGGAATTATTTCACTCTCTAATAATTTAAAGAAATACACTTACTTTATTTCTTAGGAACAAATTTATTATTTTTTTGTGCTAGGATCAATTTCCACTTCATCACATACTCAAACTATTTAATATCCCAAAATTTATTTTTTATCTCAAAATAACTACAATTCATTTTTAATATGTTCTAATATCCTTAAGATAATGGTAAGTCATTACTTCAGTCTCTTGTTATTATTGTAACAAAATGGTTAGCACATGTTATCTAATATGCATAAATCTCTATATAGTGAATTAATTATTTATTCTCTAAAACCATTTCCAATGTTCAACTTAAACCATTTTATATAAAGTTAACCTTATGATCCTTCCAAAAGATTAGGTGCCCAAAATAATGTGATAATGTTAATAAATTTTCAAAATTAACTTATCATTAATTAATTCAATGGTATTTAGTTCTATCCAATTTACATTATCCATTATAATAATCTATTTATCCCAACATAATTTTCTAATAATCAAGAACACATTATGGGTTATATTTCCCTCAATCATATGTTTTACAATGTCACGAACCGGATCTAGTCACCATCAAACCGGCACCAAACCCGGCCTATTCTAAGGCCCGAAGGGCATTCATGATCCCCACGGGCTGGAACAAGTGCTCGGGTATCATAAAATGATGTTTGGGAACGATTTACCCAAGTTTATAAATATTAAACAGCAAAAAAACTCAATAAAATGAATCTGGATTTTTCAACTAAAACCATCTTTTAAAAAATTCAGAACTGAATTACATATTTTAAAACAACTCAAAAAGACTATAAAAAGGTACAAAATCACAATTAAACAGCCCAATAACCCTCATTAAAGGGGCACCGCCCTCAATCCATCTCCACAAAACTTCACCACCAAGTACATGCTAGAAACCCGAACCACTGGAACTAAAAACTATATCCAAACCTGAAACAACAAAATAACCAAATATACTTACACACAATGGTGTAAGTATGGTGTGAGACAATTCCCAATATGATACCACCACTAAGATATTCCATGTGATAAACATTCAAAGACAAAAAGCTTTCAAGTTTTCATAAACAGAAAATGCTAGTTACAATTTCTAAAAGATGAAACAAAAAAACAGTTTTCAAGTGGGCTATCATTAAGAATCAACACTTTTAAAAATAATGTCAACACTACTGAATTTTCCAGCCAACTATACTGTATGCCGATGTTAAGTACAAAGTAAATAATGAGCACAAGAAATAAGAAATAACCCCTAGGCACTAGCTCATTCTGGGTCCCAGGTACCTCGTATCTCGGTGAGAGTAACCATCACAATATTCTTTCTCGTGCAAGATCCACTAGTAGGGAACATACCCATAACCTAGTGGTCCCCAATTATCATCATCATAGTTTAGTTAGTGTTGTAAGCGTCAATCTTTCTAAGTGAAACTGAGGCCAAACCCCACGGATTCACTAGCATACTAGTACATGTCCACCCACCTAGATACTCGGGTTTTCCCTTTGTGCTCAAACAAGTTCAACAAGCCAAGAAATATATTTTTCACATAAAAATATCACTTCCACCTCACACATTAACCAAACATCCCCATGTACATCACACAAGTCACAAATTCTGCTTTTCATTGAAATGCATTTTGAAATCAAACTCACACAAAAAAAATCCCACATTCTTTTTGCATAACTTTCACAATTCAACACATCCTATAAAAATTTTATAAATTCCATAAAAATATTCTAAAAATCACATAACAGCCCACTCACATGTTTCATAAAAACCCTTTTTATAAACAAAAATCCATTTTTCACATCGTACTCACACAAAAATCCCACATCACGTTCACAGCTCTTTCACATTTCACTAAATCCACTAAACATTTTTATAAATAATTTCCAAGAGGATACACATAACATGACAGACCAATTCACATTTGAAATGGTCCATTTAAAAGTATAAACAATCCAAAACAGTTTTCCAATATGGTTTCACCTCTTACAAAAATCCTTAAACCATTCAAAACTTTCATAAAACAATTCTAAAGAGTGTACCAAAGCTTTTCACATAAAACCCATTTCAAAACCGTATTTCAAGGACAAAATCAAACAAATACAAATTCAAAACAAAATTTTCAGCCCCAAAATCATTTATTAAACTACCCCCAAGTGTTATACAAACACCTCAAACAATACCACAAAAGATCCACATGGAAAGCACATTTTTTCAAAATCACTTTCAAGAAGTACAATATGGTTTTACACCTTAAACCGATAACAAAACCCTCTTTAAAACATAATGGAACACCAATACCCTGCCAAATCATAATTTTTCAGCCCAAACAAGATTTATTAAACCAATTTCATGTGTTATAATACACACCCAAACAATACCCAAAGGGTTGCACATGAAAAACACCCAATTCTAAGCTAAAATGGAACTATAAAAATAAATGCTTAACCAAATTAAATGTAAACAATTTTCACACCACACACAGAATATTAGGAACATGAATAATAATAAATTCAAGAAAACAAACTCATCTAGAAATTATTACACATGGAATCACCTACCGGAAGTGTCAAATCCCTCAAAACATGGTACGAAACATCAACCGCACCACCACCGCACCACAAGGAATCTAAATCCATACCTATACCACAATATTTTACAAATAACGTCACCAAATAAAAAACTATATTTGAACCCTAACTTCTGTAAATTTTAGAACATAATGAAAGAGAGAGGAAACCCTAAGGGAAAAGGAAGAAACCAAGAAGGAATCACTTACCCAAAACAATACTGAAGAAAACGACCCAAAATAGACCAGAATATGAATTTTAAAACAGATAAAAATGTAATGGATATTCTAAAAAGAATTATAAGTTCATGTAGGAATTTGAATGGGGGAAAAAGAGTAAGAATAGAAGGAGTTATGAAAGGATCAATTTACCTCTCCAAATCTGGACGATTTCTGAAATCCAGAGAAATTTTTACCATTTTCGAGATACTATCGAGCTCTAAATTGTGCGAGGAGGGAATGGGGGCGCGCCTTAGGTAAGTGGGCTCAGGTTAGAGTTGGAATCTAAGAAAAAACTCAAATATTGAAGGATATATTAAAGAATTAAACATAATTTTTAATGCAGAAAATGGGATTTCGGGCAGGCCCAATTCCTTAAATAAAAACCCATATCGACCATGATTATGGATTTATAAATGGTCCAAATAAATATGGTGGTGTTAATATGTCAGGGGATGACAATTAGGAACTATAATGGATGAAAAATGTTGAAAAATGAAGAAGTTATAAAGGAATCGAAATTTATTTTTAAATCTGGAATTGGGCTCACGGTTTGGCCAAACTCATAAAAACTCACCCATTCCTCCATAAATGCTTGGGAAACCATCAAAACAAAGAATGAATGGAAATTAAATGAAATTTAACTTTAAAATAAGTCATTTATGTGATAATTCTCCCCACCATGAAAACTCTCTACCCCATAAAGTCACATCAAGGATAAAGCAACATCCAAACCCAACTAAGAAACCAAGAGGTACTCCTTTGTCAGGTTTCACCCCCAAAGGCCAAAAAACCTACAATGATCAATTAAGGATTACTATCACAACCAAAACATATACCACTTTCCTGAAATTATCAATCACGTTCATACTTTATCCCAAAAGAAAACTCCTCAAGCACTATCTGAATAAGACTCAAGAAATTCACCCAAACGAACAATAACATTGAACAATGCTACACTTACCTTACTTTAACTAATCCATTGGGCACTCTCCAGTCCCAAAGTTTACCCAAGAAAGATGTTGGTAGCTAGATAGCTCTGAACAAGACTATCTACACCAATCCAAGACCATGGATAAAATATGTTACTAGTACGGGGGGACACAAATACACTCCCCACCATAAGAGACAACCAATAAATTTTTTTTCTGAGACAAAATCAGGACACTAATAGGGGGAGGCCTGAACGAACTCCCTGGTACATAGGGTAGACTTCCATTCAAAATTTCCAAAGGAATATACATGATAATCATAGTGGTTCTCCCCACCATAAGAACCAACCATCTTAACCAACTAGCATGTGCCGGCACAAAAAAAAACCCAAAAATTTCAAGATTTGGGAAGGTCGCATAGTTAGTCTGCATAGTTTGTGAAACTGTGAACTAACTGTGTTGATCAATATTCCTGCATGGCTTCTAGGAACACAGTCTCTCTTAATCATTCACAAACCATGTGCTCAGCTTGTCTAGCCAAATTTCCAACCATTCTCCAAATACTCAATGGAAACCAAAGGGGGAGGTAATGAAATTGGGTGATGTCATGGGTATAAGGCCCTCCACCTATTTCCACCAAACATGAAAAATAGAATAAAGATAATGAAACCATTGGTTTAAACACTTCCTATCTTTCATATTTAGGATAGGACTTTGTACAAGGGTTTAAATGACCCTATGATTTCCCTTGACTACGATCCAGCTTCTCACCGAGACCTATGGCTGGAGCTCAAATGATTGAAGCATCTTTGGCCTCGCAGTTAATCTTTGGAATCCCACTGAATGAGAATTCTTCTTTCAATGCCACCAAAAACTACACCGAAATCCCAGATAAGTTTTCCAAACATAACACATTCCAAACCCACTTTACCATATCCCGATATTTCACTGAAACGAGGGCTAAGAAGATGCCCACACATCACACCTTGTTTCTTCAGGTGAGAAACAATAGAAGTAAAGAACACCTACACTCACATTCCTCTAAAATGGATGATTTTGAAGTTTTTACAAGGGAGAAATTCTCCCAACATAATAGGGACTCTCATAGGATTTCACTACTTTCACCTATACGGTCAATCGAGCACATGACATCATAAGACATAACTGAACATGACCATTGTGACTAATATAAACAATGCATGGAGAGGGACCTTATACAATATCCCCAAACAACACATAATTCTAGAAAGTGTCCACAATATCTTCTCGTGACCAGATTTCCCACACTAGTAGTTTATTGTGAACTCTTTCTTCGAAGAGACTACGAAGGACTCAAAGGCCCTCTTAGACACTATCCATACTGACAACCCCAGCCAACTTCCACCTTTGATGAATCAGGTAGCTTAAGAAACTAAGGTCTCTTTTAACCATCCACGAGCACTCTTCCACAACAAGAGGATCCAAAAAAACCAAGGATGTAAATGGTTTAGACTCATTCTACAAAGCTCAAGAAAAGATTCCTTACATTGATCAACTGGAGGATTTTCCAACAATGAAACAATCCGAGTTTCACTTCAGTTGTGCACTAACCCTAAATGGGGGCGTACCTTATCCAACAGGAGAACCCACAGACCCAAATAAGATGGTCCATTGGTCAAAAAAACCATAAACAAGATCCAAACACATGAAGGTAACCACTATAAAGGTGTCCTGAAACATATCTCAGAGGAGACTACTAACTGGTCCTTCTACCCAGCTTACCGACCAAACATAAACCCAAAATGCAGTTCAAATAGGAGGGGTTATTGGACTAAAAAACATCCCATAAAAACAACATTTTCAAAAACTCATAATACAAACCATCCCAAACTATTCATCAAGACATCATGTTTTTCTTTAAAACCATTTCTTTGAAAACAAATGGTTCAGTGGTAAGAGTATCGACCAATGGTACCCCATGGGCCTCACACATGCATGTTTTTGTGCCACAACAGACACCCTCCTCATATTCGTCACGGACCTCATCCAGTCATGCCATAAACCATCCATCATCCCATATAACCCTATGCATGTGGTCCCTAATGGAAATACCAAAGGTTAAAACAAAAATTCTTTCCAGTTTTCAAAACCAAAAAGGTCAACCAACACATCCTTTTTTCTCATAACCGCTAAACACAAGATCAAAATCCCAACTCACATCTTACAAAAATTTTCAGAAAGTCACCACCATTTAGAAAATAACTCACTTTCAAGATATTCACATCAATTTCAAAACATCTCATCCCATTAAAACACAATCTGATTTTTTAGAAAACTCTATTGGAAACACTTTTCAAAACCAACTTCAATATAGTTCCTGATTTCAAAGTGGTGTAAGAACACCATTTAAATTTCAAAACAATTTTGAAAATTTAGTTCTTCCATTTCATAAACCAAACCATTCCCTCTTTATTTGAAAATCATTTCATAAAAACTTTACGCTTTTTAAAATCGAGTCACCTTAAAACCAAAGTTCTAAGATTTCAAAACTAAAGCACAAAACAATGCGAGAGGAAACTAGTTTCAGTGGGTGACTTGGAAATATGGTTGGCATCCATATTCAAATCACTTAACTATAACAGAGAGTGTTCTAGGGAATATCCCTGGCTTCACATGGCTTTCCAGGCCCTGTGAGCTCACAGAGACCATTAACCCAACTCTCTTTTCATTTCCCGTAATCATCATCAAACCAAGAAAAACAAAGGAATCTGAAAGGTCCTGACTTCCCCTAGAGACTTGAATCCTTTCATGAGGTGTGGTGATCAGCCACACTACTCATAAAAAAATTCAAAGTCCCAAAAATCCTAACTCCAGACTATCTCGACTGTTCCCCAAATAATATGACTCAAAGAGAGTGAACCTCCCTCTGATACCATTTTGTCACGAACTGGATCTGGTCACCATCAAACCGGCACCAAACTCGGCCCGTGCCAAGGCCCGAAGGGCTTTCCCGATCCCTATGGGCTGGAACAAGTTCCCGGGTATCATAAAAAGATGTTTGGGAATGATTTACCCAAGTTTATAAACATTAAACAACAAACAAACTCAATAAAATGAATCTGGATTTTTCAACTAAAACCATCTTTAACAAAATTCAGAACTGAATTACATATTTTAAAACAACTCAACAAGACTATAAAAAGGTACATAATCACAATTAAACAGCCCAAGAACCCTCATGGCAAGGGGAACCTCCCTCAAGCCATCTCCACAAAACTTCACCACCAAGGACATGCTAGAAACCCGAACCACTGGAACTAAAAACTATATCCAAACCTGAAACAACAAAATAACCAAATATACTTACACCCAAGGGTGTAAGTATGGTGTGAGACAATTCCCATTAGGATACCACCACTAAGAGATTCCATGTGATAAACATTCAAAGACAAAAATCTTGCAAGTTTTCATAAACAGAAAATGCTAGTTACAATTTCTAAAAGATGAAACTAAAAAAACAGTTTTCAAGTGGGCTATCATTAAGAATCAACACTTTTAAAAATAATGTCAACACTACTGAATTTTCCAGCCAACTATACAGTATGCCGATGGTAAGTACAAAGTAAATAATGAGCACAAGAAATATGAAATAACCCCTAGGCACTCGCTCATTCTGGGTCCCAGGTACCTCGTATCTCGGTGAGAGTAACCATCACAATATATGTTCTCATGCACGAGCCACTAGTAGGGAACATAACCATAACCTAGTGGTCCCCAATTATCATCATCATAGTTTAGTTAGTGTTGTAAGCGTCAATCTTTCTAATTGAAACTGAGTCCAAACCCCACGGATTCACTAGCATACTAGTACACGTCCACCCACCTAGATACTCGGGTTTTCCCTTTGTGCTCAAACAAGTTCAACAAGACAAGAAATATATTTTTCACATAAAAATATCACTTCCACCTCACACATTAACCAAACAGCCCCATGTACATCACACAAGTCACAAATTCTGCTTTTCATTGAAATGCATTTTGAAATCAAACTCACACCAAAAAAATCCCACATTCTTTTTGCATAACTTTCACAATTCAACACATCCTATAAAAATTTTATAAAGTCCGTAAAAATATTCTAAACATCACATAACATCCCACTCACATGTTTCATAAAATCCCTTTTTATAAACAAAAATCCATTTTTCACATCGTACTCACACAAAAATCCCACATCACGTTCACACCTCTTTCACATTTCACTAAATCCACTAAACATTTTTATAAATAATTTCCAAGAGGATACACATAACATGATAGACCTATTTACATTTGAAATGGTCCATTTGAAAGTATAAACAATCCAAAACATTTTTCCAATATTGTTTTACCTCTTACATAAATCCTTAAACCATTCAAAACTTTCATAAAACAATTCTAAAGAGTGTACCAAAGCTTTTCACATAAAACCCGTATTTCAAGGAAAAAATAAAACCAATACAAATTCAAAGAAGAATTTTCAGCCCCAAAAACATTTATTAAACTACCCCCAAGTTTTATACAAACACCTCAAACAATACAACAAAAGATCCACATGAAAAGCACATTTTTCAAAATCACTTTCATGAAGTACAATATGGTTTTACACATTAAACAGATAACAAAACCCTCTTTAAAACATAATGGAACACCAATACCCTGCCGAATCATAATTTTTCATCTCAAAAAAGATTTATTAAACCAATTTCATATATTATAATACACACCCAAACAATACCCAAAGGGTTGCACATGAAAAACACCCAATTCTAAGCTAAAATGGAACTATAAAAATAAATTCTTAACCAAATTCAACGTAAACAATTTTTTCACCACACAAAGAATATTAGGAACATTCATAATAAGTAATTCAAGAAAACTAACTCATCTAGAAATGATTACACATGGAATCACCTACCGGAAGTGTCAAATCCCTCCAAACTTGGTGCGAAACATCAACCTCACCACCACCGCAACACAAGGAAGCTAAATCCAGACCTATACCACAATATTTTACAAATAAATTCACCAAATAAAACCCTATATTTGATCCCTAACTTCTGTAAATTTTAGAAAATAATGAAAGAGAGAGGAAACCCTAAGGGAAAAGGAAGAAACCAAGAAGGAATCACTTACCCAAAACAATCCTGAAGAAAACGACCCAAAATCGACCATAATCTGAATTTAAAAACAGATAAAATTTAATGGATATTCTAACAAGAATTATAAGATCATGTAGGAATTGAAATGGGGGAAAAGAGTAAGAATAGAAGGAGTTATGAAAGGATCCATTTACCTCTCCAAATCTGGACGATTTCTAAAATCCAGATAAGTTTAGACCCTTTTCTCGATACTATAGAGCTCCAAATTGTTGGAGGAGGGAATGGGGGAGCGTTTTAGGTACGTGGTCTCAGGTGATAGTTTGTATCACTGAAAAAACGCAAATATTGAAGGAGATATTAAAGAATTAAAATTTATTTTTAATGCAGAAAATGGGCTTTCGAGCAGGCACAATTCCTTAAATAAAAACCCATATCCACCATGATTATGGATTTATAAATGGTCCAAATAAATATGGTGGTGTTAATATGTCAGGGGATGACAATTAGGAACTAGAATGGATGAAAAATGTTGAAAAATGAAGAAGTTATAATGGAATCAAAATTTATTTTTAAATCTGGAATTGGGCTCACGGTTTGGCCCAATTCATAAAAACTCACCCATTCCTCCATAAATGCCTGGGAAACCCTCAAAACAAAGCATGAATGGAAATTTAATGAAATTTAACTTTAAAATAAGTCATTTATGTGACATACAAGTTCTTAAAACTTACACAAAATCATTTCTCATTGTCATTAGTACCATTCAATATATGCTTTCTAATATATAGAAACAAAATGATAATACTATACTTATAAGTTTCATAATTATTATAACTAAGATACCATTGATAAAATACACAAATTGAATAATTCTTGAATGAAAACACAAGAACATTAATCATTCCACTTCATCTTTGGTAATGGTAAAATATTTATCAAGATATATTGGTTCATTGAGGTATATTCCTTAATTATTAGTGAATTCATTTGTGTAGTGACCCATATCCATATAGTTGAAGAATTGAACATTGGAAAATTATTTGATTCCTTTCAAATTACGAGCATGGTGTCTTTTTTTCATACTTGAATCAAAATCCTTTTCATTTAAGGATATACCAAGTTATTTATTTCAACAAGAATCACATGTAAGAAAACCCTTCATTCCATTCATACCATTGTCCATATATTCTCTTCCTTCTTCTTTTTCTCTTATTTCCCTTCGCTGTCATAAGACTTGAAGAATTGTTTCATTATCTTGATATAATATGATATTATGTTTCCAAATGATGAGAAGTTTTGGGAGACTAGTTTCTTTCAACATATAGGTTTAATCACATCAATTTAATTATCAATATTATGTACATAGTCTGCATCATACATTCAAACATTGTAATGTTTGATTCATAAATAGAAACATTTTCCACCTCTTTATAACTTATAATTAAGAAGTATATTTCTATAAAAACTCATTTCTAAGGAGAAAAATATTTTCCAAGAATATTTCCTTGAAATCCATGCACTCCATGCTTGATATTTCCTCCTCATCCTTAGTTTCTTAAATCTATGGCCACCATTGATCTGTTTCTTCTAATATATGATAAACATTTATGAAAACATTATCCCCTTCACTACTTCCCACAACAATAAATTTCTACTCAATAGAAATTAACCATTAATAGGCTAAAAATTTATTTTTATTCCCATTTAATGATGGTGGTTTCTAATGATAGAGAAATTATAAAAACGTTATACTTCATGGTAGATCATTTGGCTACCCTATATGGGAAATTTTTTTACTCATAACCTGAGTTATTTTCCCTAATATGTTTATAAATTGATCAATGAAATCTACAAATCTAGAACCAATTTCATTATCTTTATTATGATTGAAATCATTATATATAGTACTTGAATTGATATGGTTCCCTTTTCTTCCATTAGGATATATTTCTAAATAATTTCTTACACTTTATTACATCATAAAATTCTAAAACATACGGTGTTATCTAGAAACAAGTAAATCACTGAACGTAAATTTGAAAATTTTGTACATATAAAATCTCATAGTCTTAAACATGGTTTCTTTGAAGATATCATTATTTTCAAAACATTTATATTTTAAAAAAAATACAATTTGAATTATCAATGTAATATCCCTTGGGAGTGTCTACCCAGGTGCACAGTAAGGTCCATTATCATGCAATAGGTGATTATTAGGTCAAGACCAATGCACCCTTTTCAAAGTTATTACCACTAGGTACCTCTTCTATGGAATTACTTTCACTTGTATTATCTAGGCAGATATGTATTTCTATGAAAACCCACATAATAATTACCTTACCAAAACATTAGGATTTGTTTCTATACTTATCTTCAAATTATATCATAATGTAATGTTCCCTAATCTATGTTTTTCTAAATCTGGACCTAAAGGTTTCTACTAAACATCCCTTCATACCACTTTAGAGACCCGAAAACTCAGTTTCCAATATCTAGTGTCTTATTTATTACATTAACATAAGATAAAAAGAATCACAAACTGATAGACTGAAGAGTTTAGTAACCTTGATAAACTAAATACATACATGATTCGAATAATATATTTGAAAACACAAATAAAAAATATTTTTTATCAAGAATAACATTATTCTTCTAGAATATCCATTCCTATCAATCATAAAATAATATCTAGTGTACTAAAGAAAATAAAACATAACAGAGTGAGATAAGATTCTTAGTAAAGGTCAAAATGTAGTAAAAGATATTAGTAAATAAGGTATAATAAATATGGAAAGGTAAACAAATGAAACACGTTCATTTAATTATATATTGAGAATAATATTATAAGAATAAATTATGATAAAATAATTATATATAAATAATCACTTGAGAATTAAACTTAACCACACATATTCTAACTAAAAAATAATCACATCGAATAACAATAAATGAATTTGTAATGATGGAATGAATAAATACTATCATCTAAAATGGACCACACAGGACTCTAACCAAAAGAGATAATAATGTCGAGGCTCCATTCCAAGACATCAAATATCATTGAGGATTCATTCCAAGATATCTATATAAATGGTAAACACATTAACCAAAAACATATCTAGTTTGTCTCATGAGTACTACTGATGCATCAAGGGGATACAGTGGGTCCCTCCATAACTTACAAATGTTAATTAATTCCACATATAAAAGGGGTGAAACATAATTAACATAATTATTTCTATTGAAAAAACAAACATGTGAAATGTTAATACTTACCCCAATCAATTGACAAAACCATAAACCATTTTAAATAAAATGGTGAATGGTAATAAAATTGTACATCCTCAAAAAAACGAATAATAAATAATCCAAGAAAAGCGTATGTATAGTATAAATAAAAAATGTACCTAGTGAATTATAAGTACATTAATGGTTATAGTCATTGATGAATAAACATACCTTAAAATATCTTTGAAAATATTCTTAATGAAAATATCTTTTTCATTTTGAAAACTGTCTTTTCATAGAAAAATAAGATTTTATAAAATATTATGAAAAATTACTCTTTAAAAAACCATGTAAAATTTAAAATGAATATTAAAATATATGATTTTCATGATGGAAGTTAATGTTTTTCATGCTATATAAATTAAAAAACATCCTTTTACAATGTGAAAAATGTTAGAAAAGTTACTTTTTTCAAGAAAAAACAATAATTTTAAATTCAAACTATTATTTAAAAAGTTAAAATGGGTAAAAAATATTTAATTTATCATTTCTAGATGTATTAAAAAAATATTTTAGAAAAAAATTGTTTTAAAAGAAAAAAATCATCCAAAGAGAGAAATAAAGTCATATTTTATTCAGACATTTTCTTAATAATTTTAAGTACAAAAGAATAGAAAAATGGTAATATTAATTAAGAATCAGTAATAACTATAGAAGATGTAATTAATGGTTTTATTAATCAATGGTAAAATAATTTACTTCAATGGAAATTCATGTATAAACAATCCTGATTAAAATGAGATTGTCTAATAGACCCTTACGATGATCATAATGTTGAACTGATAACTAATAAATAAATTTATTATGTGCATAAAAATTAAATCCACATAAAAAGGTGTAAATACAATATAATTTAACAATAAATAATTATACACATAATATTAGGATATAAATGAAAACGAAGAAGTAATATAATCTAATGAAATGAAATTATCTTATCAAATTCCTTACCACAAGGTAATTTACAATTCAAATCCCCTTGGATAAAATAAATCAAATTAAAATTTAAAATATAATTAATAATGGATTATTCATGATATTACATTTCAAAGGTGTGGTATAAACATAATATAAATAAAATTAAGTTAATAACATTACAATATGCCTCAATTAAATGAAATTGAGATGAAATCCATTTCCTCATGCTGCCTTTTGATTGGAAATTATTTAACCTCCAGTATAGGGTTTTTAAACATTTTATTTAGATAAAAAATAAAAAAAAAATATTTATAATATCATTTGTGATCCTTTTATAACATTTAATCACATATTCATTAATAATCTTTCATCATTTTCACTATTTTGAGTTTTGATTGACTTGTTTTTGTATGTGTGTTTTGTCATTAAAGATCTGGTAAATTCAAATATTAAATATTTACATAATATACAGAATAATAATCATGAAATAATTATCATATTTATACATATAATATAATTTTATGAATAATCATGAAATATGGTTTTGATAAATGAATTATATTACGAAAATGGATAATTTAGATTGTATGTACACATGAGTAATGTTTCCATTTTACAATGATCATTATCGAAAGGTGCTATGTAATAAATAATCTTTAAAAAATAATATTATTATTATGATACTCATCATAATATATACTTATATATATCTCCATGTTTTTTGGTGATGAAAAGTGAGCCACATCACTTAATGAAGGCGGTAGTCCACGTGTACACAAATGTTGTTACTATCTTTATGTGAGTGGAAAGGTAAGAAATAAAATTATATAATATATTTACAGAATGATAAATATGTCATGAATATAATAATTATTTCATTTATATAACATATAATCATAAACATTATTCTAATCACCTTCCATATGAATTGTTAGTGAAAGAAGAATCGCACTGCTTCGTGAGACGGTAGTCTGTCGTACACATTAGTGACATTGTTGTATCTCTTATCAACAAAATGTAAAAATATATACAGAATAAAACTGCTCCATAGGTATAAATATGTAATAGATATCATATATATACTTTATATTCATTATCATATCCAACCCATAAATGAGGTAATGGAAGAACGAATGACATCGATTCGTGAGGCGGCAGTTCACCATACACACGAATAAGGATTTCGTAACCCATTTGATGGAGGTGTATAGGGTGGTAGATCATTGTATTACTATAACAAAATCATAGTATATTTTATATTTGGATGTAATTATATCCAAATTATATAATAATAATTTAAGGATTTTGAGAAACAATTAAAATGAAGACACCCATTGAAGAACATTACTTGTTCATTAGGTATCCTCCTTATGTTTTCACCAAATACTTTCTATGATGGATTTATGGAAAAAATAAGGCTTATATAACTTGAGTATGGATGTTTTAATGTAATTTTGGTATGTATTGTTTGAAAAAAAGGTTTTATGGTGTGAAAAAATAGGTGAGAGGGGTAGCCTTTTCTAAGTGAGTGGTGTGGAACACTTGAAATTATTCGAAAATATTCAATAATAAAAACATTTTTATCATTAAAAAAAGATTAAAATGGTCTACTATAAACATTAAAAGAGAAAAAAATATATATATATCTATAAAATGGGTGTTTAAAATGTTTTTAAATAATTTATAACCCTTATCTTTTAGTTTAACCCCATAGTAAATCTGTTTTTACCTTAACTATGGTAAATAAGTTTTTACTATTTTAACTATTCATTTTGGTAAAAAAATAAGATTAACTTATTATAATGTTCAAATTATTATGATTCCAAATATTTAATCCATGTTTTCAATTTCAATTCATTGAATTGTAAAATTGAAATTTAAAATTAGTCCTGCAGTCGTAATGAGAATGTTGTTTTTAAAAATGAAAAGGTCAATAATTTATAAAAATATATATATCTAAATTCTAGATAAAAATGATTCAAATGGCCAAAATTGGATTAATTTATATAAAATTTATCTTATTTTACATTTAAAATAATTCAAAATATAATTTTTCATATTAAACTATTTAAACTAAAAGGCAGTTCTCAATTAAGATTTAGTACATTTCATTATTAATAAAAAAATATAACATCTTTGAAGAATCCCAAAAATACACTTGAAGATAATATTTGTATTATATTTATAAAATGAAGTTCATTTTGTAAAATTGGTAAAAATTAATTTTAAATTTTTGAAACAAGGCATGACTAAACCACGTTTTATAAAAAAATATTGTTTTTCAGAAAACTTTTCTTTTTTTATTTTAAATGATTCTTATTTTATTTATAATCAATAGATAACTAATAAAAATAGGAAAAATATATATTTTAATAATTTAGTTGGTACTATCCATACCCACCATTCCAATTGATAAGCAGCGACTGTCATATTTAATAATATTTTTAATAGTATAGTATTTGTTCGGAAAAACTCGATCTTGCATGTAACGCAAGATATTGAAGAAACACGATGTTGTTTGTATCGTAAGCTATCGAATTGATAAAATTTATTAAAAAAATATTCATGTATTATATTCTCTTATAATATTATCGTTTTGTTTCACATAGGCTATTGAATAAAATGTCATTCTTTTAGAATTTCAGGGTTTTATAATTATAACAATAAGTCATTTGAAATCCAAAATGTTCATAATATCTTAGTTGAATGTAATTTCAAAAAACTTATCCTTCTTGAACCATATTAAAAATATTTAATCATATATATTTTATTATTTTTAAACTATATTTTTGTCTTTTATTCACTAGTAAATTCTTCATTACATATATAAGAGTTTCCAATAGCTAGATGCACAATATCTATTATAATAATTTAAAATGAATAAAATAATGTTTCTAATACTATATCAACAATTATCTCTTCTATAAATAAATATAAAATACACAATATGGACTTTTAAAATATCATCCATGAAATAATTTACTACTTTATATTTTTTCAATCCATTAAAACATCCTTGAACATCTTTCAAAATAATCCACACATGAATCAATCTTGAATACATTTTCAAACTACATTGAAAAATCCCTATCGGGGAATTCACATTATTTCATGGAAAGAAAAATATCACTATATTTAGAACTAATATAATCCATTATCTAATAATAATACCACATGTATATGAATCATAATAATAAGTTATCTATGAATACATAATATAATTATCCTACTATAGATAATACTTAAGATAAATTCCATATAAAAAATAAAAAAATGTAACATGGATTTAATTACTCATTAAAATTCATGATATAATTAAAATAATTACGATCATATTAAACCATCATATGATTGTATTAACATAATTATTAATTATGGATTTATTTTAGAATCAAATTCACATAAGATTTGTTCCTCGTAAATGTTATGTTTTCAAAATTTAGATTGTAAGAATTAAAAAGTCTATGAAAGAGTCTATATAAATATTAATGTATTAGTACATCATCATTGAGTACATTACATTGACAAACATCATGTATGAAAAATATTAAGGAAAAAATTTGATTATCTAGCCCGTTTAAAGGTAAATTGTATAATATTTAATGATAAAATCCGTAGAAATTTTTTAAAACTCATTAACTATGTAAGAGTTAAATAGTTATCCCATAATTCAAAAACTTTATATCAAAAAATATGATTATAAATATATACAAAAATAAATAAATAATAAAAAACTAATAAATGATTAATCAATGACCAAACAAAGAATAGTAAAACAAATTAACATCATTCTTATCTTTTATATACAGTGCAAGATTCAATGAATGTTTCTTATTTTCCTTACAAATAATATAGTGAATAATATAATTTAAAGGATCTACATGTAATTATCAAAACATAAATAACATTAAAAAAATATCCCAGAATATTCTCACACTTTTTGATAATTACAATGTTGTAAAATCTTCTCCCCATTTGTAATAGAATAAGAAGATTGAAAAAAAAATATTAAGAAAATTAATTTAATATAGGTAACATGGGTAAGGTACCTAATTTTTAAATAATTAATTTTGTATTTCCATAGGAGTTGACCTTTCTAGAAGAAACTTGGAGCCCTAGCCTCTTTGAAATTTCTAGTTTTTTATCATTGTCAATCTACTAACCATGAGATGTATTAGTTTGTTCATGTGGATGGTCGGTTTGTTCATGTGTTCAATTGGTTCTATCATGTGGTAAAATGGTTTTTTAATTTTGTTTGTTTGTTTTTTATATATTTGGATGTTTTTTCATGTACTCGTTAGTTTTTTATCGATTTTTTTAGTTTTTTGATGCAATTAAAGGGTTATTTCATATCGTTAGTTGGTTTATTCATGTGTCCAGTTGGTCTATTCATGCATTCAATTGGTTTTTTCATATTATTAGTTAATTTCATCATGTGGTTGATTGGAGTTTCAATATGATATGTCGGTTTTTTTCATTTGTATGGTTTTTATTTTTATGAGGTTACTTGACATGATCACCTGGACTGGTAATGTAGTTGATATATTCTTGTGGTTGGTTGTGTGATTAGTAAAAAATCTAGTACTATAAAAATACCCCACTTCATAAATATTCTTTTTAACATAAATATGTATTTAAATACTAAAATATGTTATTTTAAATGATATTTAAATTAGGATTATTATATAACCAATTTATTAAAATCTTGAAGCTTTCAAATGGGTATTCTTATGTGAATTTAACTATAATTGAATTAGCTTCGAACTAGGGGAGATATTGACCAGTTATCTTGAAATTATGATAATCTCATTTTTTAATATAAAATGAAAATCATTCCTTTTTGTACTTTCCAAATCACTTTACTATAGTTTTGTAGAACCATAACCTTTCCCTAATGATTTTTAATACTCTCTTTCTATTGTTTGGAGTTCTCCTTAATGGTTTCATCTTTTTCATGCATCCTTTTTTTTTAGGGAATAATTATAAAATATTATTTCTTCTAGGTATATGATTTATTACCTATATTTTTATTTCAAAATAATTATAATGTCTTGGATCAATTTATTTGTTTAAATGTATGAAATTAACAATAAATAGATAATAATATGGTTACATTGCATGAAATAAGATTATTTAATTAACTAGAATTTGTATACGTAGAATAAAAGATGAAATCCCATGTTGTAGAATATTCTTAATATATTCGTTATGATTATTTCATGAATTAAATTATTTTCATAAAATGTGGTAAATAAATATTTTTATCTTTGTAATTCATATATCACATGTTAATATTGTCTTTATTATCATTGCGTATAATTTTAATGAAGGATATAAAGAATCAAAATGTTGATTCTTAAACCATTGAGCTTTGAAATATAGATAATTATTTAAAAGAGAGAAATCTATGATCACATGAATCGGTGTCAAAATGATTGTTAATTTGAGATAATAATATTTATATAATTATTGATAATTTATTTGGAAATGATTGATTTTGTGAATGCATGTGTATTTTGATGTTATTGATTACAACTCTTGTTATTAATTTTTATTGTGATATATGATTGGATGTATTTAATCATTTATTATTTAGTATAGTAAAATAATTAATACTATAGAAAATGGGAATCTATATAAATAATGATTTAAAAAGGAGAGGAATGATAATATTGACCGAAACCCATTTTGGAACTAACTAACCATTAAATTGATTCATTGAACCATGTAAATTAATGTGGTTACATATAATTACCAATTACCCCAAGTTCACTGTGGGAAAAACCTTTCCATAATAAAACAATTAAATTATGGTAGAATCAAAATCATTGTTTATTAATGAATAAATATTTAGTTCTAAGATATAATATTTTATCTATCATGGGGAATAATTGGATTGATGTTGTGGCCATAGTGTCTTTTATCTAGGTGTTGAATGAAACATTTGAACTTTATGTGTTCATTGGGAATTAAAATCATTGATTTTTATTATTTATAGAATTGTTTTGTTAGGAACCTTTGACTAGAAAAGTGATATAAGCCTAGGTTTGAGATGGTGATGATTGACATGATTGATGAGTGGTGGGTATGGATTTAGGGCTACAGTTTTGATCTATGCCAGTATTGGTGGGAACAAATGATATTATGTGAAATGTATTAGGACATTGGGTGGTTCGGAAAAGGTCATGTCCAGGATTTCTCACCAATGTAACTCATATATTTCATAATTATTTCATAATAAATAGATTTATATTTGATATTTATTTGGGTAGTTTCCAAATACTTGGAAATGTTTGGTAATATGTACTATGAGTGCATTATAAAATTGGTAGCTTATGATGTGTCATAGAGTATAATCTTGGTTAATTAAAGGATAATTTCAACTAATCATTAAATTAGTTTGGTTCATGTTAATCTCATATGATGATAGTATACTTGAGGATATAAGTAAATAATTTATAATTGTTTTAGTACATGGCTTAAAATATTGTGTTTTTATCTTGTAAATTGAATAAGGAATAATAATAACCAATAGAAATTAATTAATTAATATTGAACATGTTACATGTATTAATAGCTGATAGATATGCCTTAGTTGTGACATTTTGGTGACCTTTTTGATGATATCCTCATATTTGTCAAAGTATAGCTTGTTTCCTTACTACAGTTGTGTGTGATATTATTTATATTTTTATATTTCATATGCTTCACTACCCACAACGTTAGGCCAACAGACACCCAAATGTTTTTTGGGGGGTTATCTCAAACATCATAGACAGTCAGGGAATATATGGTTGACTTATTCCTCTCCTATTCTCTTCCTCTATATGCCAAGGTCTAGGAATAACATGGGATTTAATGCCTTATGACAGAGGGTGAATTACTTACAGGGTTGTTCTGAATCATGGTTTACTTTCCATCTATGCGGGGCTGTATTGGCATGAGGTATAAAGCATACTTATATCTAGTCATGGTGGCTTGGACTTCCCATGGATGTATGTGCATGGGTTATGATGGCATGATGTAAAATTCATTTACACATGATGTAGTTAATTCTATAAATGAACTGGTTATATATGGGTTAATGATTATAAATAGATGATTTGTTTACTGATTCAAACATAATAAGTTAGGCCCTTCATGGAATAGATTGAGGTAGGTGTGAGGCCTAACACACGTCTGGATGAATGTTTATACGGGGAATGAGCATAGGATATATCCTTTTGGGTGTAAGAGATAAATCCCAATGGAAAACTACATGAAGTGTACAATTTATATATATATAAATATGAATTGTTTTGATATAGAATAGTTTCCTTATATTAATTACATGGTGATCATACCTATGTGATAATGGGAAACTATTATTACATTTTTATGTGATTAGTTGGATTATTTTTTTATTTGTTGGTCTTTAGTGTACTTCTTTTACATTTCTCATAATATGTATTAGGGAGTGTCCTACTAGGTATACATGTTATGCTCACCCAACATATATTTATAAATATATTTTTATATTATAAGTATTATGATGGTGATGGGGATTGAGGTATCTAGCTCAAAACATTTATTATGAATCTATTAAGAGTTATAGGATTTTATGGTTGATGCCTATTATTAATTTTCATACATGGATTTTTCCTTTAAATTTAAGTATTAAATTAAATTTATTTGGAATTATTATGGGACACTAATTTTTTAAGTTCTTATTTTATCATTCATATCAATAATTCATTAAAATTATAGTGGTCATTGCCCCAAATGTATGTGACTAAAATACCCTCAGTGCTAATCAGAAACCTGTGACTGATTAGAGACATGCTTTAGAGGTCATTATCTCTCTCAGTTCCTTGTCAAAATTGGAGGGGTAACACTAGAGGGAGTGGTCATGAAATAGTTGTATCAAAGGATGATGGTTGAGGAAGATGGTTAATTTTGGATTCAAACACTTGTAAGGAATCAAGGGTTAGTTGGAAAGTAGTTCAATTTGGGCTTGGTGCATTATATAAATAGGGGAAACCAGTTAGGACATGAGATTTTAATTTAATTGTATGATCTAATGCAAGAACCTTCATGTTTACTATTCATGATAAGCTAACTGATTCTAATTTCATATTAGATACCTATATAATTATTATAAACAAGGGTTTTCTACACCTCTGTTTAAATTTGGGTTGACAATTGGAAATTTAAAAAAATGAATGAGTGAATTAAATAATTAACCTATGAATAAACATATGTCCTAATTTTAAGAGTTACTAACCTTTTTTTGTTTTATATATATTCCATGAGATTTAAACCCTTTTCTTTTTCACAAAAAAAAGTATGTTCAACCTGTAATTCTAATGGATTGTAGAAAAGTAAATTTAACAATAATGACACAAGGAATAGGAAACTCCAATAGTTTCATTACCGTTCTATGCATTAGATCGAAAGATAAATGATAGGATAGAGGGGGAGAAGATAGATTTTTTGAGATCATATGGGGCACTGAGGTTCTTGAGCTTTGATTATGTTTCATAGTTACTCATAGTAGTAGTTCTATTTTTTCCTTGAGGACCATGAGGAGTTCAATTTATAGTAGGAGAAGTTTAGGGACTCGTTCCTAGATGTCATTCTATTATCAACCCTTTTGAAGGATTCTTGGAAGAAGATAAATATAATTTGATAGTGGAGTTGATGTTTTTTATAATTTATTATAAGGAATTTTTCAATATTCCCCACACCATCATATAGGTGAGGAGGATATTTTGATGCATTTAGAGGTGGACTTACTTCCATATATCCAAGTACATGACCCTGTATTTATATTGATGTCATATGGTGAGGTGAGAGAAAAGTATAATCTTTCCATGTGTACTTTAGATAAGACCTGATCATCATGATATTGGAGTCATCATGACTAGATGTTCACCTATGACTAGATGTTCACAAAATTTTGGACAAAATAAGAAGTTTCATTTAGGGGGGATCTATTTTCAAACTTCTTTAACTTGTTTCATTGGTTATAGTTTTTCTAAAACCAATAAGGGAAAGAGAGTATATTGATATGGGTGTGTCTAGATGCATGGTTTATTTTTTCCAAAAAATAATGATAAAAACATCATAAGGGTAGTATATTCGTGTTTTCTACTTGGTTTTATGACATTTTGACTCATCATTTACACACTCCTTCGTTTCACTAACAATTTTCCATTATTTAGGGATTGATCTGGATTGGTATCAAGTTCATTGTTATGGAAATTTTGGGTTAGTGTTTTATGTATTTTATATTACATATTTAGATATTTTGAATTGACTATAAGGCAGTAACACTCCTTGTGATATTTACTGTGATTGGAAATCGACATTGTTATTTACTGATTGCATAATTATTGTGTTGAGTTTATATCTTCCTTGATGGTTGAAATGGTACTGAGTTCATAAAATATTCCTCTATAAGAGTTTCCCATGATTTTTTATAGTTATGTAATTTGATCCCTAAAGTCATTTTTCATGATCTTGTTGTTTTTGTGATTCTCCTATGGTATGGTCATAGGATTGAAAACATCAGTTGTTATTCCAAGTAATTATCTATATTTATTTGATGATGCATGACGTGGTGCTAAATGAGTTACATTTTTTTTCTAAAACAAAATTATTCTATGAAAAATATGTATCAAGCCCTCAGAGATCAATTTTTTTTCATAGGTTAAACCATTCTATTTTAGAGTTTTTCTATCGATGTTTTTTATGCCAGAAGGTGTGGGATGGGAATCATGTTTCGGGTATTTTTCTTCATCTTATTAATAATCTCTCATGGAAGTTTCTAGACAGTTTGGTAGACTTGTTCACTAGTTTAAAAAGATAATTGGGTGATTAAGATGTTTTATGGTTGATAATGGACTAACTTAAAAAGTTATCTCCCTTCTTAAAAGTTGAGTGGTTGAGAAACATGGTGGTGTTGTTATGGTTGTGTGTAGAAATTATTTTTAGGCTTCATTGGATTATGAAGATTATCAATTTTGATCATGATCCCCACTTTTCCTTAAGGGTGTGTGGGGTTTCCAAGGGGGTTTTGGGTCTTAGTTATACCTTATCACTACTTTTCATCCATGGATGTATGGTCAAATAGATCAAAACATTCGGTAATTTGAGTACAGGTTGTGTGCATGCATATTGGATTATAGAGGTAAGTATGTGATCCACCTACCCTTTAAGGTGTCCAATTCCAATAATATTTATTATTAAAATATTATTATAGTTCCTTTCAAATAACTATATTTCTAACATTTCCAATATTAATTGTGTTGAATTGTGGTTGGAGAGTAAGTTGTTCTTAGATAGGGGTGGGTGAAAAGTATGATAGATTAGGTACATGTGATCAATGAGAAAATAAAGCTTTTTAAGGATCATGATGTGTCCTATGATGACAGTAGTATGTTTTCCTATGGAGTTTTATTTTGAGATCACATGTACTTTAAGGATTCTCCATAGCATTGGTAGTGATATTTTTGAAACGGGAGTAAGATTACCCCCATGGTAATTAGACATTTTGTGGTGTGTTATTAGGTTAAAGTTGTGGATTATTAGTTAGTATTTCCCCCAAATATGATCTGGATTATAGAAATCTTTCACCTATCATAGATTTTTTAGTATCATCATTAATATTTCCATGTCATCAATTAGGGTGAGATAGAAGTTTAATATAGTCCAATATTCATGGAACAACAAATCAAGATTCAAGAACATCATGATATGTTGTAACATGGTCTTGAAATAACTTTTTTTTATTTATTATAGTGAAATGATGGCTTAGAATAGAGGATATGGGAGAGGTATTTGTATATGCTTGGTAAATACCTAAAGATGTTCTAATTACCTCTTTATTTTTTCCTTTTGTTGAGATCACATATATGATCATTTATGGATATATATATATATATATATATATAAAATCTTCCTTGTTTGGTGATGTTCTATATTTATATAATATTACCTCAAGTTGTGTTAGTTTTGTACCTAATTTAGTAAGATCCCTGAGAATTATATTAAGAAGGAGTTGTTCACAGCCCCATTTCTTACTTCCATGTTCTGTTTCAAATGATTGATAATGAGAATTGTTTGAGAGGTATATGATGTAATGTCATGAATTTCTAAATAAATAACCTTGTGTTTCCCAAGATTTGAAAGTTTCTTGATGGATCTTGGAATCCAATATTCTTTGGAATTTCTAGTTTTTTCTAATGGAAACATGACTGGCCATGAGGTTTCTTGGGGTGTACAGGTGTTCATTTGGTTTTTCCATGCTATAAGTTATTTTGTTCATGAAATCGGTTAAATTTTTAACGTGGCCATTTTGTAATATCATGTGGCCGATAGATTTGTTCCTAGAGTTAGTTAGTCTATTCTTATAATCAGTTTTTTTTTATTTGGTCAATATTTTTTTTCTTGCAGTTAGTTAGATTTCTCATGTGGCCATTAGTTTGTTCATGCGGTCTGTTGTAACGACCCAAAGTTTTCAATGGAAATTCCCTTCTTATAATTATGTCATAAAATAACATGAAAAACACAACATAATGAACTACTAAGTGATAAGTGACCTTTAAACATAATTTTTTCACTTCTGTGTTTGGAATTTTGAAAATATGACATACACAGTTATGATCAACATGATTTTTGGAGTCTAATAAAACAAAAATAATTTTTTATGAATAGTGAAATACCGTAATTTACAAAAATAAGCTAAATAATATAATTATAGAGTAATGTGTGATATTCTACTGATGTAAGCCCACTTGGTTCGGGATCACATGATAAAATTACTATTCATGGTCATTCAAGACTCATTATTCCTTATCTTAGGGGAAATTAATAAACTAATGAATTTTATATTAAGGAAACCCCTCTCCCCTCCACTATAAAAACCAACCTTCACACCCTCATTTCCTCACACATCTTAATCTCCAAGCCTTCTCTAAACTCTAACAAAACATCCTCCATATCCCCTCTCCCATGTCCAAGAGCTGCTGGTCTAAATAAAAGACCAATCCTATCTTCCTTAAAGAGTATCTCAAGAGGAGGATTTAAGAGGTAATTTATCTTCCTCTTCTCCTTTAATTTCCTTTCATGTTCAAGTTCATTTCTTGATCTATCCCCACCTATCTTCATCCAAATAGTATTATAACTCTAGTACTATAAATATATTAGAATTTTATGATGAAAATGGGATATTATATCATCTAACCCCCTTTCCCTCTTCCTTATATTTTATTAAAGAGAACGTTGTTCGTGAGGTGTTAATTTATCACCTTCAAAAACGAAATGCTTTCTTCTTCCATTTCTACCTTTAGATCTGGTAATGAAACCATTTTTATGGTTGAACCAGAAATTTTTTATATCTATTATTTCCTATTTAAAGTTTTGGAAATAACCTATGGCCATATTACTAAGTGATAAATTAAAACAAGTACGTTGTGATCGTAAAACCACCCAAATTAACCCAAATAATCATCATTTATTTCTTATCTAATGATTCATCCACATGGATATAATATGATTAATTATAAGATCATTCAATATCCTGTAATATCATTAATAACATGTAATATTAGTTCTGGATGGTTACCCATGTTCTACCCAAACTTCAATTTATGAATACTAGTGACCCACTCAAGAAAAGCATAAAAACAAACATTCCCGAATAAAGTTTTTAAACTCTATATCTCATCCAAAGGCATGTGAAATCACTTAAAGAAACCATAATGAATCATATTAATGTACACAAGGTTCTGGATTTCTAATTAATGAATATAATTTCATTATACATGGCATTAAAGAGAAGGAAGCATTCGGATAAAAGGTAAGGGGAAATTCTCGAACCCAACTTTCATCCTTCAGGTTCTCCCACTTTCACTAAATTTTTGATATGGTTACTCATTAAAGATCATTTTTTCATCATTGTCTTTCCTTTTCTGGGATATACTTTTTTTTCACTGGTTTTTATGTCAAACAAAATTTTTTCCAAAAGAACTCTTCTTTTAAGAACACACCTTTTACTTCTCACTCAAAGTGGACGGTTCTTGTAACATGTATGTTATTCCCTCTTTATTTTGGGAACCCAAAGTTTATGAATGTGTTCTTATGAAATGTAACCCATTAATTTCCATGGGTTAGTTATGTTCACTTTTGATATATGTTCCATGTGGCAAGCATGACCATGATAATGTTATCATATGACGGGTGCTCCCAGAATTATATAACGCAATATGAATGTTTAAAATTGATGGGTGCTCCCGAAATTATAGAGTGCTCCAATGCATTGGGTAAAGTGATGAATCTCATGAGTAAATGTGAATTGATGTGTAAACAAGATTCTAGATTTGTTCACAAGTGTTTGTGGTATTTAACCACTAAGACATGATGTTTCATTTTTTTATGAATTTCCATATTTCATGTCTTATATTTATGTTTCCTATCATGTTCATGATATTTTTCCCATGTTATGATTATTCTCACCCCAAACTATATTGTTCTTATCTATCCTCTTACTGGGATTCTAGCTCACTCCTTTTTATGTATATCCTCAGGTGGCTACATGTACTAAGGAGAGGACAAGTGCCAATAAGAATCTAGAGAAGAAGATATTAAATAAATGTTTATGCTTGATGTTGTAATTGTTATGTATTATCTTAGTTTGACCCAGAAGCTAAACCTTTGGATCCTCTATGTGTAATAATATTATGTTGTTTATATTTAAAATGATGTAATAGTAACGTAAGAAAAGTTTGGGTTGCTATAGTTGGTATCAGAGGAAAGGTTTAGTTAATTTGGGAATTAGGATTAGTAAACCCTAGAGAAAACCTATAGCATGAGACTATGTACAAATATACACACAGAAATATTTATATAGGGATCCCATATGTTATGATTTTAGTATAATTTTTTCAAATGAATAAGTTATGTATTCATGACTTGTTTACTTATGTTTTGTTCCAACCTTTTCTATTTTAGAAAATGGTGGGAACAAGGAGAAATCAGGCCAACAACTCGTGCGAGGGCCAAAGAAACGATTGCCTGAATGACATCCCCAATGATTTAGGAGGTGGAGTTTATAATTTAATGGTGATTCTTAACCAATTATCTCAGGTTATGAACAATAACTATAATAATGGGGAACATCCTCCTTCACCAAAGAGGGAAAAAGTGGCTATCGAATGTTTTATACAGCAACGACCACCGATGTTTAGTGGATCCTCTGATACACTAGTTGCGGAATAGTGGGTTAACTCCATGGAGAAGATATTTTCTATTCTTCAATGTTCTGAAATGGAGAAGGTGACCCTAGCCGTTTATCATCTCGATGGAGAAGCCGATCAATGGTGGGATTTGATTAAGAACACCAATCCAAGGAAGGAAATTGAAGAGATGGAATGGGAAGACATTAAGATTAAGTTTCATAACAAGTATTTACCAAGAACTCTTTGCACAAAGATGGAGAGATAATTCTTAGAGCTCAAGAAAAAAGAAAGATAATCTTTCACAACCTATGAAGAAAATTTCACAAGGATTTCAATGTATGCTTCTGGTTTTTTTATCAACAATGATAGAAAAAATTATAGATTCTTTAGTGGATTAAAACCACATCTTCGAAAGGCTCTTGAAATTCGATACTTTGGGAGTTATGAAGAAGTTGTTCGATGTGCCCTCAAGGTGGAGATGTAGTTTAGAGAATGGTCCCATGGCTATGGGTATAAGAAACGAAAGATGGAGTTTCAAACAGGAGGATCTAATGACAAAAGTGGGAAGAAAACTCAATGACCCACATGCCAAAAATGTGGGAATTTTCACCATGGGAACTGCCTCAAAGGGACGGGAAAATGCTTCATATGTGAGAAAGAAGGACACCATGCTCAAGAGTGTCGAAAATACATGAAAAGGAAGGAGAATGTAGCCGTTGAAAGGAGACAACCACTCATGGTTCAATACTAAAACTGTAGGGAGGTAAGGAACTATGCAAACCAGTGCACTAATCCTCGAGTTCTCGAGGGTAATCAGCGTCATTATCCACCAAATCCAAAGGAACAGGGGATGTCTTATGCCATCACTACTGCAGAGGTGGATCATGATAATGAAGTCGTACGAGGTACACTTCCTATTCACTCAGGAATGGAAAATGTCTTATTTGATTCGAGTTCTATGCATTCCTATATATCTTGCAAGTTTTCTAGAACTATAGAATCAAAGCCCCAAAACCTTGAAGTAGAGATATCTATAAAAACACCAAATGGTGCAATCATTACAACCCAAGTGTTTGACTCCTCTCCTATTGGCGTATGTGGGAAGATTCTTCCAGTGAATCTTTTCATACTTCCTTTGCTGGAATTAGATGCTATAATGGGAATAGATTGGCTCTCGTTATATAGAGCACATATCAACTGTCATGAAAAAGAAATATCTTTCCATATTCTGAACCATCCCATGATCCTCTACAAATGCAAGGAAGATCATGAATATCCTTTTAAAAATCCTTCAATGGTCACTACTGGAAATCCGGGCTATAGCCACAGTTCTAAACCGTGGCTATAGGCCCTAAAACCATGGATATAGGTAATAGATATGGTTTCTCAAACCGCGGTTAATTTTGGCATGGATATAGGCCTAGACCTATAGCCACGGTTGCAACCATGGCTATAGGTATATAGCCACGGTTACAAACGTGGATATACTAAAGGACGGATAGACTTAATTGCCACGATTTAAAACCGTGGCATTATGTCTATAGCCACAGTTAATAACCGTGGTAATAAACCAATAGCCACGGTTTAAACCGTGGCTATAGGGTGTCCAAATACATAAAAAATACCCCCCAACCCCCCCCCCCCCCCCCCGACACCCCCTGGACACCCCCTCGACAACCCCTGGACACCCCCCTGGACACCCCCCTGCCACCCAACTGCCACCCCCTGCCACCCCCCTTCCACCCCCCTGCCACCCCCCTGCCACCCCCCTGCCACCCCCCTGCCAGTCCCCCCTGCCACCCCCTGCCAGTCCCCCCTTCCAGTCCCCCTGCCCCCTGCCACCCCCCCCCTGCTAGTCCCCCCTGCCCCTGCTAGTCCCCCCTGCCCCTGCTAGTCCCCCCTGCCACCCCCTGCTTGTCCCCCTGCCAGCCCCCCCCCCCCCTGCCTGGACACCCCTCCCCCCCTGCTGGACACACCTCCCCCTGCCTGGACACCCCTCCCCCCTGCTGGAAACCCCTCCCCCCTGCTGGACATCCCTCCCCCCTGCTGGACAACCCCTCCCCCCTGCTGGAGAGCCCCTCCCCCCTGCTGGACAGCCCCTCCCCCTGCCTGGACACCCCTCCCCCCTACTGGACAGCCCCTCCCCCTGCCTGGACACCCCTCCCCCCTGCTTGGACACCCCTCCCCCCTGCCACCCCCTTGCTTGTCCCCCTGCCTTTCCCCCCCTGCCCCATGCTAGTACCCCCTGCCACCCCCACCCCCCCTGCCCCCTGCTAGTCCCCCCCTGCCACCCCCTGCCAGTCCCCCCCCCCCCCCACTAGTCCCCCTGCCAGCCCCCCCCCCCCCCCCCTGCCCCCTGCCAGCCCCCCTACCCCCTGTTAGTCCCCCTGCCCCCTGCTAGGCCCCCTTCCCCCTATTAGGCCCCCTACTAGGCCCCCTGTTAGTCCCCTGCTAGTCCCCCTGCCCCATGCTAGTACCCCCTGCCACCCCCACCCCCCCTGCCCCCTGCTAGTCCCCCCCTGCCACCCCTGCCAGTCCCCCCCCCCACTAGTCCCCCTGCCACCCCCCCCCCCCCTGCCCCCTGCTAGCCCCCCTACCCCCTGCTAGTCCCCCTGCCCCCTGCTAGGCCCCCTTCCCCCTATTAGGCCCCCTACTAGGCCCCCTGTTAGTCCCCTGCTAGTCCCCCTGCCCCCTGATCTGATAACCAAGTTTATCTAATATGATAACCACAACATCTTTAGCACTGCCAGATTCAGGTTTAACAGGTACCAATTCACCAATTCTGACATGTTTAGCAGCATGAGATAAGACAGGAACAGACTGAACTACATCATATTTACAGACCATGTTTAGCACCCATCCCCCCTACTGGACACCCCCCCTGCCAGGACAGCACCCCCCCCCTCCCTCCCCCCTGGACACTGGACTCCCCCTGCATATTTACCCCTGCTAGACACTGGACCCCTGCTGGACACTGGACCCATACCCCCCCCCCCCCACCCCTACCAGCCCCCTTGTACCCCTGCTGGACACAGGACTCCCCCCTGGAAACTAGTTCTTGGGATGCCCAAATCATATTTACCCCTATTGGACACTGGACTCCCCCCTGGACACTGGACTCCCCCTATATATTTACCCATGCTGGACACTGGACCCCTGCTGGACATTGGCCCCCTGCTATAGGTTCTTAGAAGGACCACCCCATACTATAGGTTCTTAGTAGGACTTGGGAAACACTTGAAACAAAATTCAGAAGTATCTATATATGAGTAATCTAGGAAAACATACATATAATCAGTTTGGAAAATAAAATAGAATAAACTATAAAATGTTTATGGAAATAAAATAAAACATATTTGAAATTGGAAAACATTACCAGAAAAATTGTTTATCAACTAAACAAACTGCTTGGTGAAATCATGGTCACACATGCTCATCCTCAGATAAAATCTGCTTTCATTTCATGTAGTACTGCATTAAACAAAACATTGGAATTATTATTTGAAATAGAGTTACCAGATTTTATAGCACCATGCTCACTATCTATAGGTGGTGAAATAGTTATACCTGGTGCCTGTGAAGTATCTGTGGGATGTTTTATGATATTTTCCAGATCTGGACAGCACTGCATTTTCTCTATAGAGACATTCATAACCTGCATGGACTTAGGTTCCTGGACAGCCCTCTTGAACCCCTTGCAACCCCCTGGACAGCCCCCTTGAACACCCCCTGCACCCCCCATGCCCCCCTTAGTCCCCCATGCCCCCCCTTCACCCCACTGGACAGCCCCCATGCTCCAACTGGACAGCCCCACTGGACAGCCCCACTAGACACCCCCTGCACCCCCTGGACAGCCCTCCCCCCCTGCCGGACACCCCTCCCCCCTGCTTGGATAGCCCCTCCCCCTACTGGACACCCCTCCCCCTGCTGGACACCCCTGCCCCCTACCCCCTGCCCCCTGCCCCCTGCACCCCACTGGACAGCCCCCATGCCCCAACTGGGCAACCCCACTGGACACACATTTACCCCTGAAGAACTACCCCTGAATGTTGATTTCCCAAATGAGGCTACCCTCTTAGTGGATCATGTCAAAGAGTATTAGAAAACATTTTTTGATGGTGATTTTCAAAGATTGACTGAAATAATGCTTAATAATTCCAATCTTAATTGAGTAGGCCAGGTGGTTGTCTTTATCACACCAACACAAGACGTCCAATCATACATTTTCCTATTTTTATAAGGTTTCACTAATGATGAGTCAAATTATTAGGCTCTCATTACTATTCATCAGTTATCAGATGATATTTATTTCCCCCAAATGGATATGAAGGGAGAATCCAAGTTAGACCTCAAATATATTAATGGTGACTAGAGGAGGGGAGTCCGTCGGGGGAGGCGCGGTCGTTCGGGGAGGAGAGGTCGTCGGGAGGAGGGGAGTGTGTCGGGGGAGGAGGGGAGTCCATCGGCGTCGGGGGAGGTGCTGTCGTCCGGGGAGGGGGGAGGCGTGGTCGTCCGGGGAGGGGAGTGCGTCGAGGGAGGGGAGTGAGTCGGGGAGGGTTCTGTAGGAGGAGCCCGAGAGAATATTGGCCAAATCGCACATATAGCCATGGATGAATTTTCATCTGTTGGTATAACCATGCTATAGCCACTGAGAACAACACAGAACATACATTTCTTGGCACATATTATTTGCGAAATAGGTGGAAGGAATACAAGTTGAAGATGTATAGAAGGTGTGCTGAAGGTTGATAGAAACAGAGGACACACATTTTGTTAGGAATAAAATTGAGAGAGGAGAAAAACTAGAAGGTACAATGGTAAATTTCTGTATTGAGAGCAAGCAGTACAGAGAGAGAGAGAGTTACAGTTTGGGGGAGAAGAGGAAGAAGTGGAAGAACCATTCGCCGAGTCCTTGCATAATCTGTTGAAGGACCATTCGTCGAGTCCTTGCATAATCTGTTGAATTCCAAAAGAGAATACCAGCAATAGACACCACTGTTGGACACCCCTCCCCCTGGACCACCACCCCTGGACACCCCTGGACCACACCCATGGACACCCCTCCTCCATGCTGGACACCCCTCCCCCCTGCCTGGACAGCCCCTCCCCCTGTTGGACACCCCTCCCCCTGCGGGACACCCCTGCCCCCTGCCCCCCTGCCCCCTGACCCTAGACACCCCAGGACAGACCCCACCCTAGGACAGACCCCCCCAGACCCTAGACACCCCAGGACAGACCCCCCCCCCCTAGAACCTGGACATCCCCCCAGACCATGGACACCCCCCAGAACCTACCCCACCAAACCCAGACCCCCCAGGACAGCCCCCCAGACCCTGGACACCCCAGGACAGACCCCCCCCCCACTGGACCCCCTAGACACCCCATGGACAGACCCCCCAGGACATCCCCCCAGACCCTGGACACCCCAGGACAGACCCCCCCCCCCACTGGACCCCCTAGACAACGGATGGATGTCATGGGATATTGCTAAAAGACCGAATCCGGCTGCTGAAATCCGCAGTAAGTAAGAAGTGGTAAATGAAGAAAAATGAATAAAATTTTCCCAATATACTTGTGGAATTTTATTCATCAGCAGGAAGAAGAACAAAAGAACGGTAGCTGATAGTTCCTTCCCCGGAGGTGGAGAATGATTTTTTTACATAGGATCTGTCTAATATTTAATGGAAGAAAGAGGGAGAGGAAATTAAGTACCTCATTACAAGTGGCAGCATCCAACAAATTCTCTTCCAATGGAATAAAATATTACAAAAAAAATCTATAAACCTTATCTATCCTCTTGTGGTTTCCAGGTGTCCAGGTGGTTAATAATTTGGTTTAGGTGAGGCTGTGGACTCATGGGGGAAATCATGAAGGAAACTAAGTTGGACTAGATTTTAAGTAGGCTGCTCTTGTTTTTCTGAAGTGGTAGGGCTGATTGGGTCTAAAATAAGTGAGTTGGAACAAGAATTTAGATGAGGGATTCAAATGTTAAGGGGTATGGTTTAATTGGTTAGAATTGGGTGAGGTTTGGAATGGTTTTAAAGCGGGATGCCTGGTGGAAAATGTGGGGTTGGTGGCTTAGAAGTTGAGAGGTGGGTAGGCCTGATTGGTGGTCAAGTTGTGGATGGGGTGCCTAGGTGGATTGAAAAATGGTGGGGGACTGGGAAGGAGTTCATAGTGGCTAAATTGAAGTGGGGGCTTGGAATTGTAGTAGGGCTTGAGTTTGGATTTTTTAGTGAGAGTGAAAATGGCCCTGGAATAGCTGGTTTGATTTTGGTGGGTTGGCCATGGGATTTTTATAGTGCATCGAAAAATAGTCACTAGCAGGGATTGGTTTGGTGTGAAATTCAGTCAAACGGTTGTGGGAACCATCACAATAGGCTGATCCGGTTCGGACGACATGTGCAGAGGATGAGGATGATCTGGTTCGGACAACATGTGAAGAGGATGAGGAAAAAGAGGAATTACCGAACAAATATTATGTGATACATGTACAATAAAATATGCCAGACAATTCCAAACCAATGTTTTCAGTTGAATTGAGCCTTTGTACCACCTGCTATGCACGTTTTGTGGAAAGATGGATGAGAGGCAGCGCTGAGAGGAGATATAGTTTAGGAATGAGGAAATACGAAAAATTATAGATCTAACCATTCAATGTTTCTCTAAGGAGGAGTAACCGCCGCATGGTGTCGTCCTGGAGCAGGGCCAAATCACGGTGTGACCGCGGCGTGACCGCGGCGTGACCGTGGCATGACCGCGGCGTGACCGCCGCAGGGTGTCGTCCTGGAGGAGTAACCGCCGTAGGGTGTCGTCCTAGAGCAGGGCCAAATCACGGCGTGACCGCGGCGTGACCGCGGTGTGACCGCAGCGTGACCGCGGCATGACCGTCGTAGGGTGTCATCCTGGAGGAGTAACCGCCGCAGGGTGTCATCCTGGAGCAGGGCCAAATCATGGTGTGACTGCAGCGTGACCGCGGCGTGACCGCGGCGTGACCGTGGTGTGACCGCGGCATGACTGCAGCGTGACCGCGGCGTAACCGCTGCAGGGTGTCGTCCTAGAGGAGTAACCGTCGTAGGGTGTCGTCCTGGAGCAGGGCCAAATCACGGCGTGATCGCGGCGTGACCGCGGCATGACCGCGGCGTGACCGCTGCAGGGTGTCGTCCTGGAGGAGTAACTGCCGCAGGGTGTCATCCTGAAGCAGAGCCAAATCACGGTGTGACCGCGGCATGACCGCGGCGTGACCGCTGCAGGGTGTCGTCCTGGTGGAGTAACCGCCGCAGGGTGTCGTCCTGGAGCAGGGCTAAATCACGGTGTGACCGTGGCGTGACCGCGGTGTGACCGCGGCGTGACCACCGCAGGGTGTCATCCTAGAGGAGTAACTGCCGTAGGGTGTCGTCCTGGAGCAGGGCCAAATCACGGCGTGACCGCGGCGTGACCGCGGCGTGACCGCGGCGTGACCGCGGCGTGACCGCGGCGTGACCGCCGCAGGGGGTCGTCCTGGAGGAGTAACCACCGCAGGGTGTCGTCCTGGAGCAGGGCCAAATCACAGCGTGACCACGGTGTGACCGCAGCGTGACCGCGGCATGACCGCGGCATGACCGCGGCATGACCACGACGTGACCGCAGCGTGACCACAACGTGTTGGCCCAGTCCAGCGACATCCGCGGGGCAACATCTTCCACTTAGTTTCAAATAGGATGATATGGATGGCATGAGAGGATGTTTTCTCAAAAGATTTAAAGAAATGAATGCTAATTTGTGATGACTAGAGGATTAGATGACCCCTGATATACCTAATTCGGTGAGGTTTGGAGATCTAGAAATGTGTAGGAATACCTAGAGGAATACCTCATGGGATCAGGAAAATCACAGGATACATAACATGTAATCTGACATTACTAGTACTGTGGGACCCCTGGGCTGTGGAACTGGGCTTTTGGTTGGATTTAAATATCACATGCCATGTGACATGGTCACACAACATGGGACCCATCTTAAAAGTCTAACGGCACTTAAAGATTGTCTTGGTTCAAACAACTGTTTTAATAAAAAGAGGGAAACCCCCTGTAGGGATATAAAAAGGGTCAAGTACGATGTGTGTTTTATGACTAACAATGACATTAAGTATAAGGAAAACATCAATGCAATAATGTTAAGCAAGGTATACCACTGTGAGTTTCCGCAGACAACGCACCTCCGTTGGAGGGGTTTTATTACAAAACGAGGACTTATTTATCAAACGAAACAATTATCTGAACTAACACTTATTCAAGAATTGCAATTTAATATAAACATGAAAAATTAAGAAGGCAACTAAATGCAATTTAAAACATTCTCGAATTAAATGGTCTAGGAGAGGGACCCTACCTCAACCTCATAGCAACAAAAATGAAATTCTGTTTAGAAACGATTCAATTACATAGAATAAAATCATGAGAATAAAATACCATATTCAAGATATACATTCCCAGGGGATATGGATTCCTGTATAAAGAACCAAACTAGTAAGTCTGAATAGATGCTAGTAGCAGCCATGATTAAAAATAGCACAAGATATCACATAACATTCTAAGTGTAGGAAAACCAAATTTGATATATCAAATGAACAAAGTGTACCACTCTTCACTTGTATGCATGGCACTGTTCCACTAAATCAACAATAACTTCCTGCTTGAGACCCTACAGGAAAACACAAACATTACCATTAGCTAAGGTAGAGATTGCCATTGAAAACTCAAAAAGATTTTACACGTGAATAATTCATTGGTTTCAAATTCCAGAACTTTTTATCAGAAATGCAATCACACCTACCCCCCCACTATTTTTTCTTGGGGCTGATGGAGTTTCCCTAGACTTAAGATTAGTACTTTTTAAGGAATCCTCTATTCGTTGGGAAATGGTAGAGAAATATCATTCCCCACCTGTATACATCAACAAGATGAATTGTGTTGACATCTCGTCATGGGTATTGTTGATGCACATGAAAAAAATAGAATGCATGTTTCCAGAACAACAGAAATTTAAAAACAACAAAATAACAAAAACAGAATGCAATAGAACAAACAAAAATAATAACTAATCAAAAATAGAATGCAAAAATAGAATGCAATAGAACAAACAAAATAATGAAAACAGAATGCATTTTTGGACACCCCCCCACCCCTGCAATGAAATGTTTTTTCAAGATGATGAAGAATTGAAAAGAGTTTATGTGAAAAGTGTTTGAAAATGTTGTTAAAAAAGTGATCCATGCTTTGGAGAAATTGCATAAAGTATCCATGAATGTCAGTGATGCTCAGTTGGAAGTGAAGATTAAGAAAATAAAAGAGTTTAACGACTCTTTATTTGAGAGATGCCAAATGCGAGGATCACCCCCCTGCCCCCCTACCACCCCCCCCCCCCTGTATAGCTTTCCTTACACCCCCTACACATCCCCCCTTACACCCCCTGCACATACCCCCTTGCACCCCCTGCATATCCCCCCTCCCCCCTAGACAACCCCCCTGGACACCCCTCTCCCCCCCCTAGAAAACCCCCCTGGACACCCCTCCCTCCCCCCTAGACACCCCCCATGGACCCCCCCCCCCCCCCAGACACCGCTCCCTCCCCCCTAGACCCCCTGATAAGTGCAGAATTGTACAGAAATTCTGCAAGCCATCCTCTATTAATACTTCGTTGAAAGATGCTCTAAAAGAGAAAAATATTAATACCAAACACTATGTTAGAAAAAAAATACAAAGAAGGTTAAAAAGAGGTCACCTGGGATAACAATTCTGCTACTAGTAAATCCTAGGAAGACTTAGTAGAGGAATAAGAATCCCAAGGATGTGTTCATGCTGAAACTGGTATCAGATTATATTCTCTCTTTTTCTTTAAATCTACAGTCTGAATCCCTCTTTTGGAGTTCATTACCTCAGAATTATTAAAAACAGTTGATATGGATGACAGACTTGCAGCAGGATTTTCTCAGGCTGCTCTCTCTATGCAATTGTCAGAGCACACACCTTCTCAACATATAAACATCAGTATATAAGATTCATACCCTATAATGTAAGGATTGCAAACCAGGAAAGATTATTTTTGGTTGGGGATCCAGCTCACTATAAAGCATGTTTATTCTACCAACCATTCCAACAAGAGAGAGTTGAGAATCTCCAATTAAAAAAGTGAAACTGAGAAATAACAGAAAGGGGGACTTTCCCCCATTCAGAAACAATTATTTGTATCCTCTTCTAGAATTGCCAGGGGCTATCCAACCCTAGAACATTATGTTGCCTTAGGCTTCTTGTGAGTAAATGGAAACCTGATTTCATTGGCATCTCTGAGCTAAAATCTAATAACATCACTTCTGGTTCTTTTTTTCCCAAAATGGTAATTCTTTTCTATGTTCTGTGAATGATATCACTAGTATTGAAATAATTTTCTTGGTTTTCCATCATAATGTTACTAATCCTTCCATTTTTTGAGTGGACAACCAAATTATCACTTTTCCCTTCCTTAACGAGGGTCAGATCTCTTTTTGTTAAATGGTTTATGCTTTCTACTGTTACATCAGTCGAAGAACTCATTGGAAACACATGAATGAGATTTCAAGAGTAATATTAGATCCCTCGGTTATAATGGGAGATTCCAATGCTATTTTACATGCAGATGACAAGATTGGACATGTTTACAATGCTACCACAATGAGATATTTCAAATCTTGTATTGAGGAATTAAAACTTATTGAAACCAATCTGATTGGTTCCAAATACACTTGGTATAGGAGGAATCTAAATGGAAGTAGGGCCTGTAGGGTTGACCATGCCTTTGGTAATCACTCTCTTCATGGAAGTTGGAAAACTATCTCTTGTGTCACTCTAGTAAAGCACAATTCTGATCACCATCCAATTATTACAACCTTCATTGCTAAGGGGGACAAGCTAACAATTCCCTATATGATTAATAATTCTTGGACCATCCAATTGTTACAACCTTCAGATGCTTTCCCTGAAATTTGGAATTCACTCAACCACTCCATTATTACCTCCTTAGATATTATCCACCAAGGAAAAGAGTAAAATTAAGGATACACTGCAACCACATACTGAAGTGGTTGAACCCCTTACACATGAGGAAGGATTTTCTCAATAGGTAGAAGATTTGAAATAATTGAGAAGAATCAATGAATAACTTCTCTGAGGTAGTGTTCCTACGGGATATATTCTATAAGCAGATCCTCAACTCGTACTCCCAACTTGAGCACCTTATCAAATAGGGTTCTCTACCGCAACTAGAATTAAGATGAAACATCCTATCAACATGGGGTACCAACAACCAACATACATGAATCAAGAAATAGAAAATAGATATTTCCCAACATTTTTTACACAACCAAAACATGTCTAGGAGCATCATTACAGACCTCACCCTATAGGTTACACATGACATATACTAATAGGGCTGCCACATTTTACTCGACCTGTTGTTGCACCTATTCATGCTCCTTCTCAGCTAGACATTCCTCAAGGGATCATAAAAACTATTGATTCTCTAATGGATTGATTAGAATCCATAGAGGTATAGTGTGAATTGGTACAACTATAAAACAAGACTTACCGTAAAGGGGGTGATCTGAATTTTCCCCACTAAATTTGGGAAACACTACATTTCCAATTTTCAATGGTTTAGGGGACCCAAAGAAGAATTTGACCCATTTTGTGTCCCATTGTGATTCCATGATGGGGACCCCTGAAAAATAAGTAGTAAAACCCCAGATATTTATACAGAAATTATAGGGACCAATATTTGTAGGGTACACCGGTTCATCGACTCAATCAATTACAGGGTGGGAAGATCTCTATTGGATGTTTCTGTTCCAATTCAGCTTGATTCTATATAAGAAAACCATAATAAATCTCTCAAACTACAAATGGTAGGATAATAAGAGGGTTTTATATTTCATTTTGTGGTGAAAGGAGTTGACATACTCCTTAAGCCAACATTTTCCTCAAGAATATTTTTTGTTCATCTGTATATAGAATCTTCATGATGATTTTCACATACCACTCACCCCTGTTAAATATATAGGAGTGTTTTGGGATCTTGCCACAATTTCAGAAATAAGGGAAGAATTCATAGCATAAACCAAGTCTAAGTCCTATTTAATTCCCCCTGCTCGACACCCCTCCCCCCCCCCTGAGGGACATCCCCTCCCCCTGCCTGGACACCCCTCCCCCTACCTGGACAGCCCCTCCCCCTGCCTGGACAGCCCCTCCCCCTACCTGGACACCCCCCCCCCTGCTGGACACCCCTCCCCCATGCTAGACACCCCTCCCCCCTGATGGACACCCCTCCCCCCTGCTGGACACCCCTCCCCCCTGCTGGACAGCCCCTCCCCCCTGCTGGATAGCCCCTCCCCCTGCCTGGACACCCCTCCCTCCCTGCTGGACAGCCCCTCCCCCTGCCTGGACACCCCTCCCCCCTGTTGGAGACCCCTCCCCCCTGCTGGACAGCCCTCCCCCTACTGAACAGCCCTCCCCCCTGCTGGACAGACCTCCCCCCCTGCTGGACAGCCCTCCCCCCTGCTGGACATCCCTCCCCCCTACGGGACAGCCCTCCCCCCTGCCGGACAGCCCTCCCCCCCTTTCGGACAACCATTCCCCCCGGACACCCCTCCCCCCTGCCCCCTCCCCCCTCCACCCTGCCCCATGAACCCCTCCACCCTGCCCCCTACCCCCCTCCACCCATCCCCCTATCATACTTCAATACATCCCGAAGATATTATCAAAAACACTTCAAGACATAAAATGACTATTTTCAACAAATATAACAAAAGACCAAAATATATGATACAATAACCACAAATCAAAGACCCCTCTCAACATACATGATGTAGTATGGTAAAAATAAATAAATGAACTTACCAACATGTTACCATCATACAAAATGGTGCCTTAAGAGTACTTTGGGTGAATATTTATTTTTCACCCTAAGCCTATATTTTACCTACAAGAAATAAAGAAAAAAATATCAAAATAAATCAGAAGTAATTATGTAGAGAATAAATAATTGATAATAAATATATTTGTGTTTATGTGCCTGAATACAAACATGTATCCTGTAAAAATAGTAGATGCAAGAACCACAAATCAAAGATTACTTGAGAGGAAAATGTTTTGTTTTGAAAAGATACTATTAGAAATTAGAGCTTCAAAAATTTCATCACCAGTTGCACCCTATCTTCATCAAACTGTAAAAGGTTTATGGAAGAAATAAGGTGATACAATCATATCGAGCACAACAATTGAGTATCGTAGAATTCAGCTCATAAAAAAGATTTTAGAATTGCAACCATAAAACTATGATTAAATTTTTATTTTATGTTTGTAAAACTACATGTGAACAAAATAATATGTTAATATCACTCTAATAAAAACCAATAACTGAGAAGTGAAGTTCACATAGATTCCCATTACCAAGAATGGATGTTCCCCCCTGCTTGCCGGTTGCATGCCAACGTGCCCGCATTAGAACCAACACCAACCACCTCGTCCTATGGTAGAAATGATTAATTAGATATATGCATCAATTTGTAACAATAATGAATTTTTTTATCTAATTACAAACAAAGCATATAACTAATATATTAAAAACAAAAGAAATGAAGAACATAGAGTTCAAACAATCACACAAAATTCATGAATGATACCCACTTGTTACTATATTAACAACTTCAACACATATTCATGGGTTTTAAAGTAGATGCATGTTAACATTTGAAGTTCAAAAATGATTTTTAGTAAAACATTAAAATAAGCATACACACCAGAATTTCAATACACAAAGGTAGTAAAAAAGGAAGAAACAACCAAAAGATTTAACAAGATGATTTCAGCATACAAAATTTATTAAAAGGCAACTTCCAACCATTTATTTCAACTAAAAAAAGAAGTGAATTTTCAAGTTTAAGTAGAAAAATCATAGAATTTAAACTATTACTCCCATGGTGTAGATGCTCTATTCATTTGAGATCATTGGAAAAAATTTCCCTTCTTTTCTTGTTGACTAAATACCTTTGATTTCCAAAATTTCATCTCCTATAAGTGTAAACATATACATTAATTTATAAAATTTAAAGTTCAAAACAGAACAAATTTGGTGCTTTAATTTAGAGATTTGGTAGTGTCTGTGGATCATGGTCAGTGCATCCTATAATGAAGATGAAATTGGATTCGATAGAGTAGATGATGGAATGGTTTCTACAATAATTAGAACTCATGGAAATGAAGATAGATGAAGCGCTACAGCCATCCGAGTAGTATCGAGTGTAGGAAAAATGTTTGAAGGGGCTATCAAATAGAAGAATCGAAGAATTATTATCAAGTAAACACTACGAAAAATAGAAGAATCGAAGAACCCATCATTAACACACCTGTGCGAGGAGGGCGTGGCAAGGAGGGCGCGGTGAGGAGGGTGCGGCGTGGAGGAGGTGTCGGCGAGGAGGCGTCGGGGAGGAGGGCGTGGTGAGGAGGCATCGGCGAGGAGGGCGTGGCGAGGAGGGTGCGATGAGGAGGAGGGCGCGGCGAGGAGGGCGCGGCGAGGAGGGTGTTGCGCGGAGGAGGCATCGGCGAGGAGGCATCGGGGAGGAGGGCGTGGCGAGGATGCATCGGCGAGGAGGGCGTGGAGAGGAGGAGGGCGCAGCGAGGAGGGCGCGGCAAGGAGGGCGCGGCGCGAAGGAGGCGTCGGCGAGGAGGCTTCGGGGAGGAGGAGGGCGCGGTGAGGAGGAGGAATCGCGAGTGGGGGGAGAAGTAGCCCGATAGGTTTGGGAAAAAAACGTGGCTGCTGCATATAGCCACGGATGAAGATATTAACGTGGAAGTATATAAGATATAGCCATGAACCTATTGAACCTTGGCTATAGGTCCGTGGCTATAGGTCAGATTTGTAGTAGTGGGTGTGGGTGTTGATTCCCTATGAATAAGCATACCTCTCCCAAATGGTTGAGTCAAAGGATAGTGCCAACCTTGAGGAAATTCCCATCGTGAGGGAATACGATGATGTATTTCCCAAATATTTGCTTGGAATTCCCTTAGATCATGAGGTTGAGTTCTCAATTGAACTCATACTCGGAGCTATTCGTATCTAGAAGTTTGCCTATAGGATGGATCCTATCAAACTGGAGGAGTTAAAGAAGCATCTGTAAGATCATCTGGACAAAGGGTTCATATGTCCTAATGCATCACCTTGGTGTGCACCAGTTCACTTTGTGAAGAAGAAGGATGGAACAATGCGGTTGTGTATCGATTATTGGGGACTCAACAAGATCACCATAAAGAACAAGTATCCTATCTTAAGGATTGATGACTTGTTCGACCAATTAAGAGGAACTCAATACTTCTCAAAGGTGGATCTTCATTCTGGATATCATCAGGTAAAGGTGAAGAAGGAATATATTCAAAATACTTCCTTTTGAACAAGGTATGGGAACTATGTGTTTTTGGTGATTCCCTTTGTACTTACTAATGCCCCTACAATCTTCATGGATTTGATTAATAGAGTCTTTAGACATTACCTCGACAAAATTTTTGTAGTGTTTTTTGATGATATTCTCATCTAATCCTAGAGTAAGGAGGAACATGAAGAACATCTAAGACTTGTGTTGGCAACATTGATAAAGGAGAAGGTGTACGCCAAGTTAAGAAAGTGTGACTTTTGGATGAAGAAAGTCACATTCTTGGGACATGTGATCACAAGTGAGGGAATTTCTGTGGATCCTTAAAAAACAAAGGTGATTCAGGAATGGCCCAGGCCCTCTATTGTCACGGAAATACATAGTTTTCTTGGATTAGTTGGGTACTACTGACGTTTTGTGAGAAACTTCTCATGATTGTCAAGCCTGTTAACTAAGTTAACAAGGAAAGGGTTAAAGTATGTCTAGACGGAAGAATGTGAGGGAAGCTTCAAGGAGCTAAAGAGAAGGTTGATCACTACACATGTACTCACACAACCAAAAAGTGGAGAATGTTTTGTGATATACAGTTATGATTTAAAGAAAGGCTTGGGTTGCGTACTCATGAAAAATGAAAATGTGATAGCCTATGCCTCACGACAGTTGAAGATCCATAAGCAGAACTACCCGACACATGATCTAGAGCTGGCAGCCGTGATTTTTGCCTTGAAAATCTGGCAGCACTGCCTTTATGGTGAGAAGTGTGGAATATACACCAACCATAAGATCCTAAATTATATATTCACACAAAATGAGCTCAACATGCATCAAAGGAGATTGTTAGAGATAATCAAGCATTACGATTGCTCTATTCACTATCATCCTGGAAAGGATAACATGGTAGCTGATGCTCTAAGTAGAAAATAACCTGCTACTCTATCTATGATGCGGATTGAGAAAGACCCTATCTTCTTGGATATGCAAATAATGGATTTGGAAATCATAAGTGAAGTGGATACATCCTACCTTTCCCAAATTATTGTGCAACCATCCATCCAGGGGAATATTAAGGAAGCACAAAGGGATGATGTGGAGATATAAAAGAAAGTTAATGTAGTAAAGGAGGTAAAGTTGACAGAGTTCCATATTGATGATGATGGTGTGATTCGGTTTGGAACACGGCTTTGTGTGCCTTCATCACCTAGGATAAAGAATGAGCTATTGGAAAATGCACATATCTCAACATTATCAATCCATCCTAGGAGTACCAAAATGTATTTTGATCTCCAAGAACACTTTTGGTGGGATAACATGAAGAAGGAGATTGTGGAATATATATCAAGGTGCTTGGTATGTCAGAAAGTTAAAGCTGAGCGACAAAAGTTCAAAGGTGCGATGTAGCCATTACCTATACCCACGTGGAAATGGTAAAATGTTACTATGGACTTTGCCAGGGGTCTCCCAAATACATCGAAGGGAAATAATGTGATATGGGTTGTGGTTGACCGACTCACCAATACTTCCCATTTTATCTCTATTCAGGAAGATATATCTCTTTAATAACTTGCAAAGATATATGTGAAGGAAGTGGTGAGACTGCACGGTGTTCCACTCTCAATTGTCTCTTACCATGATCCAAGGTTCACATCTAAATTCTGGAGGAGGCTTCAACAATCTTTGAGTACTGAATTAAATTTCAGCACGGCTTATCACCCCCAAACTGATGTCCAGTCTGAAAGAACTATTCAGATGCTTGAAGATATGCTAAGAGCCTGCTCTCTTGAATTCAAAGGTGGACGGGATCAGCATCTCCCATTGTTTGAGTTCTCATACAACAATACCTTCCACTTGAGTATTCAGATTGCTCCATGTGAAGCTTTGTATGGAAAGAAATGTAGAACTCCAACCTGTTGGGATGAAGTTCGATAATGAAAGCTACTTGGATCTGATCTTGTTCAAGAGAAGACAGAGAAGGTTCATGTCATCCAGAAACACATCAAAGCTACTCAAAATTGGTAAAAGAGCTATGCTAACAACTGTCTAAGGGACTTGGTGTTCGACGTTGGAGATAAATTCTTCCTTCAAATATCTCCATGGAAGAGAGTCATGTGATTCGAGAAGAAAGGGAAGATAAGCCCAAGGTATATTGCCCCCTTTGAGATCCTTGACCGCATAGGAGTCGTGGCATATCGTCTTGCACTTCCACCAAATATGGCTCAAGTTCATGATTAGTTTCATGTATCTCTACTGGGGAAGTACATATTAGAGCCCTTACATGTACTAAACTCAGAGGTGGTGCAGATGGAAGATGATCTCTCCTATGAGGAGAAACCAGTAATGATTCTGGATCATAGAGATAAGGTTCTACGCAACAAGATAACCTATCTTGTCAAAGTATTGTAGACGAACCATAAGTTTGAGGAAGCAACTTGGGAACCAGAAGAGGCAATGAATGAGAATTACCCTCACCTATTTATGTAAAGTGAAATTTCGGGGGTGAAATTTCTTAAGGGGGTAAGAATGTAACAACCCAAAGTTTTCAATGGAAATTCCCTTCTTATAATTATGTCATAAAATAACATGAAAACACAACATAATGAACTATTAAGTGATAAGTGACCTTTAATCAAAATTGTGTCACTTAGGTGTTTGTAATTTTGAAAATATGATATACACAGTTGTGTTCAAGATGATTTTTGGAGTCTTATAAAACAAAAATAATTTTTGATGAATATTGAAATGTCGTAATTTACAAAAATAAGCTAAATAAGCTAATTATAGAGTCATGTGTGATGTTCTGCTGCTATAAAACCACTTAGTTCAGGATCACATGATAAAATTTCTATTCCTAGTTATTCAAGACTCACTATTCCTTTTATTAGGGTAAATTAATAAACTAATGAATTTTATATTAAGAAAACCCCTCTCCCCTCCACTATAAAAACCACCTTTAACATCCTCATTTCCTTACACCTATCAAGCTCCAAGCCTTCTTTAAACTCTGACCAAACATCCTTGTTAGCCCCTCTTAAACATCCAAGAGCTTCTGGTCTCATCAAAAGACCAATCCTATCTTCTTTAAAGAGGATCTCAAGAGGAGGATTTAAGTGGTAATTTCTCTTCCTCTTCTCCTTTAATTTCCTTTCAAGTTCAAGTTCATTTCTTGATCTCTCCCCACCTATCTTCATACAAATTCTATTGTAACTCCATTATTATAAATCTAATAGAATTTTATGATGCTAATGGGATATTATATCATCCAACCCCCTTTCCCTCTTATTTTATTTTATTAAAGACAATGTTGTTTGTGAGGTGTTAATTTATAACCGTCAAGAACGACATGCTTTCTTCTACCATTTATACCTTCAGATCTTTTAATGAAACAATTTTTATGTTTGAACCAAAAAAAATTATATGTATTGATTCCTATTTAATGTTTTGGAAATAACCTATGGCCACATTACTAAGTGATAAATTAAAACATGTACGTTGTGATAGAAAAACTTCCCAAATTAACCCAAATAATCATCATTTAATTATTATAAAATGATTCAACCACATGGATATAATATTATTCATTATATGATCATTAAATATCCTTTAATATCATTAATTACATGTAATATCAGTTCTGGATGTTTACCCATGTTCTACCCAAACTTCACTATATGAATACAAGCGAACCACTCAAGAAAACCATAAAAACAATCATTCCCAAATAATGTTTTTAAAATATATAACTCATCCAAAGGCACATAAAATCAATTAATAAAACCATAATGAACCATATTAATGTACACAAGGTTCTTTATTTCTAATTAATTAATATAATGTCATTATATAGGACATAAAATAGAAGGAAGCATTCGGATACAAGGTAAGGGGAAATTCTTGAACCCAACTTTCATCATTCGGGTTCTCCCTCTTTTACTCCATTTTTGATATGGTTACTCCTTAAAGATAATGTGTTCATAATTGTCTTTCCTTTTCTGTGATATACATTTTTTTCACTGGTTTTTATGTCAAACAAAAAGTTTTCCAAAAGAACTCTTCTTTTAAGAACACACCTTTTACTTCTCACTCAAAGTGGATGGTTCTTGTAACATGTATGTTATTCCCTCTTTCTTTTAGGAACCCAAAGTTTATGAATGTGTTCTTATAAAATGTAACACATTACTTTACATGGGTTAGTTGTTAAATTTGGATATATGATCCATGTGGAAAATCATGATAATGATAATGTTATGATGTGACGGGTGCGCCCGGAATTATATTGCGCAATATAAATGTTTAAAAGTAACGGGTGTGCCCAGAATTATAAAATGCTCCAATGCATTGGATAAAGTGAGGAATCTCATGAGTAAATGTGAATTGATGTGTGAAAACGATGTTATCTTTGATCACAAGTATGTGTGGTATTTAACCACTAAGATATGATGTTTCATATTTTATTCATTGCCACATTTCAAGTCTTATATTTATGCTTACTCTCATGTTCATGATATTTTTTCCATGTTATGATTATGCTCACCTCGTGCTATATTGTTCTTATCTATCCTATTACTGGGCTTCTAGCTCACCCCTTTTGATGTATATCCTCAGGTTTCTACATGTACTGAGGAGAGGAAAAGTGCCAATACGAATCTAGAGAAGAAGATATTAAATAAATTTTTATGATTGATGTTGTAATTGTTATGTATGGTCCTAGTTTTTTCAAGACACTAAACCTTTAAATACTCTATGTGTAATAATATTATGTTGTTTATCTTTAAAATGATTTAATAGTAATGTAAATAAGGTTGGGTTTCTATATCTGTTGGTTTGTTCTTGTGGTCAGTTGTTTTTTTCATGTACTCATTTGTCTTGTTCATATAGTCGGATGAAGTATTCGTATAGTGGGTTGGAATAATCTCTTAGGCTATCCATGTGTATTATCCCTTTATTTTGTTTATTGGGTACTTATATAAGTTCCTATTTTGTAGAAATACCTAGTTTTCCATAAATGTTCATTTTTTAATGATAATGTGGATTTGATTAATTAAATATTTGTATTTGAAGTCCATTTTAATGAGTGAGATTATATCCTTACGTTATTAAAAGTATAAAGATTTTAAATGGGTCTCCCCAAGTGACTTTAATTATAATTGAATTAATATCAAATTAATGGAGGGCTTAACCTGTGCTTTGAAAATTCTGATAGACTCGTATCTTTTATTTTAAAACAAAAATCATTTATTCATTAATTTCATCATTCATATCCTTGATATTTGGTGAACCAGAACCATTCCCCTTGGAGCTTTAGAACCCTCCTATTTTTTCATAGATCTCTCTAGAGTTTCCATGTTTTTCTCACATCCTCTCTTTTTGGTGTAGAATCATTAAAGATTCTATATTCTAGATATGGGATATGTTACTTATCTTTTTTCATGTGAAAACTATTATTATATCACCATTTTGATACATTATTTAATTAGATCTCATTAACCCCAAAAAGATAATGATTTGGTAACATCACATAAAATAATATTATATAATAATCTTGAATTTATATAAGTAGAATTAAATATGAAATTGACGTTAAATAATATTTTTAATATACTTAATAAATATTTAAATAATTAAAATAGGTTTATCACAGAGTATAGATAAATATATTTATCTTAAGAATCTGGATATATCATGTTAATTATATATTTAATATCTTTGATATTAATTTCAATGATGGATATAGAGAAACAACATAGTGAGGCATAAATTGAATATATTTTTAATTTAGGAAAAGTTTTGAAAAAATAAATATATCATCACATGAAATATAACTAAACTACATGGAAAATTGAGATAAGAATTATTTATTTATTTTTGGATATGTTAATTGGAAATGAGGTGGCTCGTGATGGCACGTTTTGTTCGATGTTATTGTTGTTACCACTTGTAATTTATTATTAGTCTGACATATGTTTGGAACTATTTTTATTTTGATTTTTTTATTTTAAAATACATAAAACTATGAAAAATGTGAGTCATGATGAATCATAATTAAAAAAGATGAGTCAATAAAAAATTACCATTTATCATTTGGGAATTCACTAAACAATAAATTAATGCTTAGAAGAATGATTATGATTATGGTTAGTAATAATTACATTTTACACTAGGTTTTCTATGTAGAAAACATTTACAATAATAAACTATTTAATAAAATATGGAAACCAATTGATTTTTAAGAATAATTATTAGTGTCTGATAGGGCTTATTTTATTGAGAGAGATGAATAACTTCCTTGATGGTATGGCATTAGTTCCTTATTTCAATGTGTATAATTATACATTTGAAAAGGATGTTTTATATTGAAATTTAAATCCATTGTTATGATTATTCATAACATTTTGTGGTTAGCAACCTTTTATTAGTAGTTTTATGGAGGCTTAGGGTTGTACTAATTGATGAATAATTTTACTAATAAGAGATAAGTGGTGTCATTGGGCTATAATGAAGGATGATTCTACATATGGAGTGTTGTATGATATTATGTTTGATGGTGTGGGACACTAGGTGGTTTGTAAGAGATAAAAGCAAGGCTTTATCATTAATGTAATTCATATTTTTCTTTATTATTACATATTTTATAAATTTTCATATAATATTCAATTGATCCATTTCAAACTTCTTGTGATAGTTTGGTGTAATGAAATGTGAGTGCATACTATAAGTGATAGCTTTGGGTGAGTCCTAGAGTACTACATTGATTAATGGAATGATAAATTGAATAAATATATTAATGATGCTTGTTCATGGTAATCTCTAATAATGAATATACACTTATAATATAGGTAAATAGTTAATTGTGTTGTCAACACACATCTTAAAATATTATATTTTAATCTTGGAAAACAAATGTGGAAAAAAATTAATTAATGGGTAAAAATTAATTAATATTTAACTTAATGATTGTATTTTTACTTGATTCCTAGACCATAGCAGTGGTATTTGGGGGTCCTGTGTGAAAATAGTGGTAGATGAGTCTAATGCTTAAAATTTTTACTATGTGTGGTTGTGCATCCTATTATTTGTATTTTATGATTTTTTACACTTCATCGCCAATTTCTGTAGGTAAACCGATTACTAAATGTGTTGGGGGGTTCTCAATTATCATGGATGGTGATGGAACATATGTCTAGCTTCTCCCTCTACCATGAACTCCCTCAAAACATAGATGACTAGGCATATCCCAAGTTATAATGGCTTGTGGTACAGAGTACATAAATCAAAGGATTTAATCGAACATGATTTATTATAAATTTATGAGCCTTATATAATAACATTAGGAATATCGCATTCTTGTATCTCGTGATAGTGGCTATGGATTCCCATGAGTGTATGATCCCGGAATGTGGTATCTTAAGGTATAATGTATTTACATAGGCTATAGTGGCTTCCAAATTATTACAAATGGTATGATGTTGATGTTGATATAGAAATGTGGATAGATTTAAACATAATATATTGGTACCTATGAGGGATTTTCATATTTGGGATGATACCCAACTCACATCTCGGATGACTTATTTATTAAAGGGATGAGCACAAGACATAGTCATTGGAAAATGAGAAAGAAAAATCAAAAAACAAGAGGAAGTATGGTACCTTATTATATATATTTATATTCTTTTTATATTGAAAGTTTCACTTCCATAGTTTTCTTTCTGAGATATCCATGGTGATAATGGGAAACTACTATTAACTGTTTTATTGATGGGTTAGTTTCATTCTTTTATAAACTCGGCCTTAATGTGCTTCATTCACATTTTGAATGATATGTTTCCTATGGGATCCTACTAAGTATATAAATTATTCATATCCAATATATATATATATATAAACCACTATTTATTTCATCATTAGTAGGTTGGTAATGATGATGGTTTTTACTATCTTAGAGATGTTATTGAGAATCTTTCAGGAGTTTCTAGAGTTTGAGGTAACTTCTAAGTATTACATTTTGTACATGTAATTATCATTTAAATTCACGTATGACATTACATGTATTGGGATTTATTCAAAGTTATTAATGGTGTTGTTTAATGGTTTATCCTTCTTATCTCTTACTTCATAAACATATAGAGGTTAATTCCTCTTATGTGTGTTAATGATATACCATTGGTTCCGGTCACCTACCTATATCCTATTGAAGGCAGGATTTGGCTATCATTATTTCCCTCACTTACTTACCTTCCCATGAAGGGTAGCTTTTAATGGAAGGATTCTTGATACCAAGGTTTTATAGTTAACACATTTTTCAAATAGAAAAACTAGATATAGGATTTTAAATTATACTTTTTTATTTTCATTCTTTATTTAATTAAAAACTAATGCATTGAAATATTTATGAAGATAATAATATCATATAAAAATGTACTAATGATCCACAAAATATATTACAGTATAGAAATATAAAAAAATGAATTTTATAAACATTATTAGATTGAATATCATAATGCTCAATCATTCCATGTTCAAATTTAATCTTTTCAATCATAGTATCATATAAATTTCTATTGATAATTTATGAATATTTCTCATATATTAAAGTATTATATCAATAGATATGTAATTTTTAATTAGGATCTCGAGTAATGTGATATAAAATTTAAATATGATTTGTTCTAGAATGTTGTAAAGGATTCCTAGAAATTGAAATAATAGAATAATTATTACATCTAAATTTAATTTTTTTTAAAACAAACATCAATATCAATTAATATCATTTTAATCATCAAATATTGATCAAAACATCTTTCTATAGAATTATATAATGATTAATATATATATCAATCACAAAATAATTATTTATTTTAACTCTAAAAAAATAAACACTTATAAAAAATAACCAATTCCTCTAGTAATTTTTATATCATTTTATTAAATTTTTCAATTAAAATAAAAAAACAATTTTATTTTTAATAATTATCTATAAAGATAATATAATCCAACATTTATTGAAAATTTATCCTATTTATTAATCTTTTTAATAACTTATAAGTTAAATATTTTAGGGTTAGATTGAATTCTTGGATGATTTCAGAATAGAAACATTATTTCTAGTAAAAAAGCATACAAATAAAATAGTCAAAAAATTATTCCACTATAAACATTAATAATAATATTTTATCCATTAATATTTACTTTAAAATTAAAATCACTTCCTATTGGTGTATTTGAAATTTTACTAAAATTATGTACTAATATTTTAATCATTTATCTAGCATATATACACTAGTTGAGAATAATTCAATCATTTCATTCATATATTTTATGTTCCAAAAGTAATATCAGTTCTCTCACAAGACACATGTCAAAATAATAGTCATTATTGTAAGGAATCTTCTTTAAACATTATACAATCATGTGTTTTGGTTAAGAAGAATAATTTCTTTCACATTGAGGATCTCTTTAGGATTTTATTTTTATATAATTAGACAATAACTCAAACATAAAAAACCATAACAATACAAAGTGGAAACTTCCAAATAGTATCCATTTTTTCATAATCTAAAACTCTTAAAATAATTCATGATATCTTCATGAAACTCTTCATTACATTCAATATGTATTCTTCCAATCCCTTACTCATCATTATGTCCAATGAAAAACATTAAAAACATGGGATGATCATAAAAATATCATTTAAAGAAATAAAAAAGAAAGAAACCATTAGTCCTTTGATTGACATTATAACCCATGAAAACATTTTCATAAAGTAATACTCTTCACTGTTAAGAAGTAATAAATAATTTACATTGAAAATAATCTCATTGCATACCCTTTTGAAGGAAAACTGTTACCATAAAACCCATTGAAATCATAGACAAAACATAAAGGTACCTTTGGAAATAATTCTACTTAAATGGAATAACCTTGTGGTCAAATTACGTACTTGTCACTCTTATAAAATGGAACAACCATACGATCGACTTCCATACATATTGAATTTGTGGTTATAATGTAACCATCCATCCATGGTTTATCATGGAACCATAAGCCCAAGGTTTATCACATAACCACCTATAAAAGTTCTATGTACTAATATAAAACATAACACATAAAATATTGCATGTTTTAGCATTACAATCATATAATTTCATTTGAAATCACAAAAAATACTTAACAATTTTGAAATAGTCAACCAATCTTCATAACCATTTTGAATGAAAAAATACCCAGAAAAGGGAAAAGGGGGGTTCATTTTCCTTCTAAAAATATTATTCTTATAGAGGAATCAAAATAGAAAATAATTTTCCTTATTTCATAGATTTGTTTTGTCATTGTATGTGTTAAAAAGAACAATATTTTCGTCATTTGTCAAAACTCCCTATATAAAACGCGTAAAAAAAGATTCCTTTTCAAACAAATTGAATGAAATTAAAAATAGAAAAAAAAAATATTTCAATCCTTTTATATCACTTTAAATAAAAATGTAAAATAATATCAAGAATATTAACATGGAGAAAAATATGTCATGATTTAATCATTCAACATTAAATGTGTCCCATAACACTTGGAACATTTTAATATTAATATCCTCAAAAGAATAAAATTTAACAAAAAATTATATACTATGATAATAAATAAAATTAATTACATTATATATCAAAGGATCTGAGTATAGACCAAATAAAAAAAGTTGGGTTTGAATCATCAAACAACACTTTAATGAAAGGAAGTTGAAACGAAGTCCCATACCTCGAGTCTGATTCATCATGTATATTCTTTAACTTAATACAGGATAAAATTTGGAAAATTATTTAAATTATTGATAAATTATTTATTATTCATTTTTATTTCACTTATTACCATGTTATAACAATTACATATTATTTCAGTTCACATTAGACGTTTTGAAGATATCTAGTACTTGAGTCTAAAATGAGTTTGGTGTGATTTGAAAAGTCAAAGTGGTAATAATTACATCATATAAAAAATAATATTAAATAAATAATAATAAATTATATATATAAATTCTACTTAAAAATCAAACCATTTATGTATGGTTATTAAAAATGGATAATGTTATAATCATAGAGATGGAAGGTCATACGTACGCATGAGTAAAATTTCAATTTTTCAATGATCATTATAGAAAGAAGGTTTTCATTATTTTATTGATAAATAATGATCATAAAACATTAATATCATATTAATAATTTTAATATACTTATATATATTATTCATGTGATGTAATGATTAAAAATAAATCAAATTTCTTTGTGAAGGTGATAGTTCACACGTACGCATGAATGAATTTATAATTTTTATTTTCATGGAAGGTAAGAATTTAATTGATATTTTTTGTCTTAAAATAATTAATATTTCATTAATATCATATATAAACATTAATTCCATCATTATAAAAAGTATTGGGAGATGGTAATGGAAAATGAATTATATTAGTTTCTCGGAGGTGATAGTTCACATGTACGCCAAAACAATTAATTATTTTTGCATTTCTTGGATGTTTAAATGGATTTTGGTGATTATATCAACATAATTACATCTTAGTATATTGAGTATTCTATAGTTACTATTTCATCATGGTAGAAGAAGATTTCAATTTAGTGGAAGAAGAAATAAAATAAAAACACTTAATTAAAAATGATACCTCTTCTTTATGATCTCCATTGAAAAACTCTTTCACACATATATGGATGGGGTTATGACAAAATAAATTGCCTATATAATGTTTTTAGGGATTATAGTAAGGTATTTGGATAGATAATAGCTTATCCAAAAAAGTTTTTAAGTTTGAAAAAATGATAAGAAGTAGTGCCCTCTTATAAGAGTGGTGAGGGGCACTCTTAGAAATCTTTGAAGTATTAGATTAATATAAATTATTTTTCTTTTTAAAATGGATACAGATAGAGTTATTTATAATATATTATTAGGATGGGTATAGAACTATTCATCTAATTAAAATTATATAGTTTTTGATTTTTTGTTTAATCCTTGTCTTTTTTAACCCTTATTTTAGACTTTTAACTCTTACTATGTTATCATTTAATTTACGAATTTAGGGTTAATATAATTACTATAACCTGAAAAGAGAAAAATAAATGAGTCATTTAGGAAATTTTAGGACTTATATAAATTATTTTTTTTATGTTTTATTTTTGAATTTTATATCATGTAATAAACTCTTATTTATTTTAAATATCATTAATATCAATTTAGACACTACGCATTATTAGACTTTTTAGAAATATCATAAAAACGTTATAACATCAAAAAAAAATTAATTCATCCATAACATATAAAGTTTATCCATAAAATAATGGTATGACATAAATTATAACAAATTATAGTTATTTTAATATTTCTAATATAATTTATTTTCTTCTTCCTTTAAGGAAGCAATTAATGCTTCATTAATGTGTCACCACATAGTTTAATTATTTATTGCCTAAAATTAAAAAAAATTACCATGATATAGGTGAACATTTAGCATTTTAAATAATGTTTTTTTCAAATATATCCCATATAAAACTGTATTTAATAACATATTACTTGTTAAAAACAATAGTGCGACAAAATTGACTTTTCATTGAATCTAATATTATTAATGTTTTAAAGTCATCCAAGTAGCTCCAAAGAGATAAGAAAATTGTAAAAATGATGCTTTTTGTCAAATATAACTCATCTGATGAAATTTTGACATGTTTTAGGGAAATTTAATTATATTTTATAATATTATTTTTACCCTAAATCACCCAATTTACCCATAACCATGCTAATAAAAATAATTACTAAAGTTAATATTCATAATTTTTAAAAATTTAAGGTACCATTATTAAAAATTTGGGCCTAAGGAATCCAAATATTAAATCCATTTTCCAAAATTTAAATCATACAAGTGGATAAAATTAATTTAACATTATTCTCATTTAAGTAACAACAAAATTAGTTTTTCAAGTAAAAACGCCCAAAAGATTGAAATTTCTTTATATCCAAGTTCAAAGAAAAATTGATTCCAATGAACTACATTGAATTAAATTATCCAAAAATTATCTAATTATACTTCAAAAAAATCAATATATAATTTATCACAATAAATAAATTTGATGAAAAAGTAGTTTTCAATTAAAATGCATTATTTTTTTCATTATTCATCAAAACGTCAAACCTATCAAAAAAATACGAAAAATTAAACCAAAGTAATTTTTGTGACTAAAATTTAATATAACAGTTTTTTTTTTCAAATAAAACTTATAAAAGTGTCAAAAACTATATTTAAAACATGTGCACCATTAAAAAATGGAAAAATATTCTTTTTTTTAAATACTCCTTTTTTTATGTAAAATTGTATTCGTTCTTATATCATGTCTAGAAAAAAAATATTAAACATTATATTGAATAATTTAAATATATATTTAATTAATATAATCCAAAATGACTTACTTTATATTTATTGGAATAAAACACACTTTTTATCTTTTAAAATGTTTTTCCGGAAAAAAAAACCTTTCTTTTTTTATTTTTCAAAGGGTTTTAAAATAATTTATAATTAATTTTTCATATAAATAATTATATATACATGTGTAAACCATATTTTTATAATTCAATTAATACTATTTATTCCCTCTATTATTATGACTATGTTAAAATGGTAACGTTTAAATAATAATAATTAATTGTTCATTTAACCTGGATTTGGCATATCATGTACATGACCAAATATAGTATTTTACTTTTTTTAAACTAATGATGTCATAATTTTGTATAAAATTTATTTATAAATAATTTAAATAGATAATTCAAAATTTATATCATGAACATTTATTTGAATAATCAAAATTTCATGAACTTTTTTTTCATAAATATAGTGTGGTAAATTTTATCTTTCACAAAAAAATAAAAAATGGAACATTACATATTTAATACAAATATTTAGGGGTTTTTTGTCATTAAATGTCTTAAATAAATTTTAAAACATGATCAAAATCTTTTAATCAATTTAAAACCTTTAATTTTTCTAAAATTTACATATTTAAAAATTAAATTACTATGGCAATAACTTTTTACATCGATTTGATAAAAAATGAGTCTATGTTGTTCTATATCAGAAATAAAATTCAAAGAGATTATTATCTATTAATAGGCGAAAATGAATCATCATAATTAATACATTCTACTTCGAAATAGACTTGATTAACTAATCTGGGTTTATTTCTAATAATATATTCAGACCCATCATGTTTATTTCAAAATAACCACTAGGTTTAAATGATCTTTGAATCATTAATAATTCCCAATAACTGTTACTAGAAAGATGATTATGTTTTTATTATATAGATAAAAACATTTTCGGATCTTTTAATTTTTCAAAGAATACATTACTACAAAATAAGAAATAAAATCAGAATTAACACAAAAAATTATAAATAATTTCATGTTTTTACTCTACCATAAATAAATCTAATAATTATATCAATATGGTGATCATTAAGATCTTCTCATATCCATTTATGTTTGATTTCATCCCCATAAATAATTTCATTAAGTTCATAATTTTCATCTACAACAAAAATAATAACTCATAAATTATATTCAATATGTTATTATTTATATGGTTGGTCACATATATGTTTTTCATCCAGAATTATATGAATATATTTTTCATCAATAATATTTCATTTATTTGAAACTTTATAAGAATTAATAACATTGAAATATCATAGAAATATTCCTTTAATAGATTTAGCTTAAAATTTATCAAGATCATCTTAGTGTTATGGATAAATTTATTACAACCAAAAACATTAAAATATAAAATATTAGGTTTTTTCTATTCCATGATTCATAATGGGGTTTCATTAAAAAAATTAAAGTATTTATATTAGAAAAACTAAATTTTTATTCATATATTATACAATGAAAACTATTTCGGTAAATTATACCAAATTAACATAGTTTTATCCATAATGTGTAATGTTCTGTTTATCCTTTCTATAAATCCTTTTTTATTTCAAATTCCTGAGAATGGTAATATTTTATAATTATAATTGTATTTAAGAAAATATTCTAATTTTAGGATATGAATGTATCCTCCCAAATAATTATGAATAGACAAAATTATATAACTTTTTCCATTTTGAACTAATTTATATTAAAAAATGTTGGTAAAGTATAACTTTTTTATGTAAAAAAATAAATCCTTGGGAATATATTAAAATCATCTATAATAAAAAACTATTTCAAAAAATTATAAAATTCAGTTTTATTAGATTAATAAAATAAAATTGAACCGATAATAATAGTTTTCCATTTTCATTTGCATGACTAGTTAAATGGTTGTTTTTTTGTTTCCCTTTCATGTAGGCATCACGATCATGATTCATATCATTCATGGTATTTTATTGTTATCATATTATTTCGTTGTTTTATATATTATGAAGAAAACTAAAATTATCATAATCAAGCCCTCTGTGTTAACGAACTCTATCTATCTAGCCTCAATTCAAACACTTTATATGTTTAGCCATTTTTTATGTATGGTCTATAAAAAATATAATATATTTGTGATTATCATAAAATTACATATAATAATATTTAATACAATACATGTTCCATATTTAAATTTAGCATTCATTAAATAATTACCGAATTGATAAATATTATCCATGTTATATTTTAAGCCATCAACATTTTAATTTTTAAAATAATATCATAATTAAATATACCAATTTCACCAAATCCTTTTAACTATCCATTAGAATTATCTCCAAAAGTGGATGTTCCTCCTTCATATCAATTTTGGAAAATTAATATTGATAGGATTCTAGTAAAATTAATAGAGAATCTATTATCCATTTAACAAACATAATCTGTGAGACTTCTAAAAAATCATTCAAAAATTACAACTTATATGAAGTAAAAATCAGATGATTACTTTTCAGTTCATTATTCTCCATTAGAATCACATTCTACAGTGTAGCTATGGCTAGTAGACAATGACTTTTCCTCTTTCATTTTTAATATTTTTACATTCTATTAATTTTTTAACCATAAATATTCTGGTTTTATATGGTTATTATTTTTTTAATCAAGACATGTAATATTTGATTAATTATAATTAGGATTAGTATTGCCCTTATTATTTCCTTTTTGATCAGCTATTCTTGAGTATCTTCTAAAATAGTTTTTGAAGCCTTTATAATAATCTCATTCATTTGTAGAATCCACTCACAAGTTGATCTAATTTATATTTCTCACATTCATATATCTTATAATCATAATTTTCATATGAAACAACCTTGATGTATTTAAATACTACACCTTTCTTCTTGATTGATACTTCTTTAGTAATGTTCATCAACTCTAGCACATATTGATTATGGGAACTAATGATTTAATAAATTTTTTAATCTTTAAAATTATTTGTTTCATGAATGAAAATATTATTTTTCTTTTCACTTATAGTGTAGACATCAATGAACACTTTAAATCATTATAGTACTCTCTAATAATTCTACAATCTCACACATTTCATTCATAATGCTGGGGAATCTGTGGAAAATTTAATTGATTTTTTTGTCTAATATTGATGTCTTGGAACACAATACACAACATACCTAGCTTATATATTTTATACTATTTATATCATTGTGTGTAACTTAAAAAAAATTCAAAATTTGTGGTCATTTTTACATGTAGTTTCATTAATAATAATTCTTTTACTAAAAACATAATAATGGATATTAACAATTTTATATTTTAGAAGATAATTTTATACACCATTTCGAGATATAGTATCATGGTATGAAACAGTTAATTAATATATTTTCAAAAAATTTATTGTGATACAATGATATTTTGTATGAATTTCTTTTAAATACAGGTTATTTATCTGATAGTTTCCATTATACTCATCCCCCATTCTAGATGACCCATGAAATATTATGAGCTTTATAAACTAGTCATTGTATTGTAAGATATTAATAAGATTAATAACATTATTATATATACAAATTTATTAAAATATTTTTTCTTAAATAAATGTATTGATTAATTCCTATGAAATGGTTATTAAATTTTAATAAAATCATGTCATTATTAAAATACCTTTTTTATGAAGAAACCTAGTTTTCTAGGTGTTATGAAAATTTATATAAAAAATGATCCATATTAAAAAGTTCTTTTGGTAAAACTTATTGGTAATGTATGAATAATCATTCATACATTAGTTATCTAATGGTTTGGAATAAACCTAAATTAATATTTTTAATGTTAAAAAACTATTTTTTTAGAAAACTATTTTTAAGTTCGTAATGGGTTTTTATAAATTAAATTATTAACAATTTATGAATGATTTTAATGAAATTTATATATTATATATTCAATAAAAAAATTAAAATTCATCTAATGTGTTTTATTGTGAAATGATTGAGAATAAAATCAATTTTATGCTCAAAAATCCTTTTTTTAAATGGTTTTCATTGTGTTTTGTACAATTAAATTAAATTTTATTTCTTCCATTTTATGAAATTGAATTTTATGAACATATGTTTTTATTTTGAATCATCTAGTAAAATAAATATAATGATTCATCTTTCATTTTTGGTTATAATGAATTCAAAAAATTGTAGAAATTTGTTACCATGGTTAAGGTCTAAAGGGATTAACCAATGTAAAATTATGATATAAGGGTAAACATAAATCATAAAATTTCCCTAAATATTATTTTATAATGTTATTTTGGACTTATATTATATTAACTATAAATTCATTTCCCTTTGTTTGCATATTTACCAGAAAATAACATTATATTATTTAAAACTTTTAATTAATTCAATGTGTTCCCCTCCACACACTTATATAAGGTCCCCTCTTAACAACATTTATTAAAAAATCCTTGATCCCACTATCTCAACAACTGCATAACCAAAAACCATCATATCTAACTTCCCCTCGTTCTTGATCTCCATATCTTACAATAAGACTTCCCTAGGATATATTATACTATAAGCCAAATGAGGTCTCTCTGCGAATAATAAATCGTCATACCTTACTCATTGAAATAATATATATTCTTTTAATATCTCTAATTTTTTATAACCATAATAATATAATGACTCTAGTATCATCAGTATTAAAATATTTAATTATTATTATTATGGTAAAATAATTTTTCTCCTCCAATCCATCTAATATAAAATGAAATTATCGCTCGTGTGTATGTGTGGACCATCACCACCACATAAAAATATGATAAATTTTTCTTCACATCCTAAAATTGAATAACAAAATTATTGAATTAAGAAACAAATTGGATATTTATGATATAATTATTATTATATAAAGATAAATATTGTTTGTCTTTCTTCCCTTCCTTTCATTCTAAAGTGAAAACCACATTTATATGTACATATGAACTACCATCTCCATGAATGGTGTAATTAATTTATATGTATCTAAATATTTTTTATGAATATAAATATAAATATAATTAATATATGTACAATATATATAACATGTCTAATATTCTATATATTATTGAACCATAATCAAGATGAAAGGACCACAAATTCTTAATCATAACATTCATGAAAGATGAAGCACTTAACACCCAAAATGATGATGAAGATGAATGATTATTCATAAATGAGTGATAGGATATTATAAGTAAATTATTTATGGTATTATAATTATAAATATTATTCTAGTATATAAGTATGACAAAATTTATATTTATTATATCTTAGTTTAAAATTACTTACAAACAAAGTCAGACATGAGGTAAGGGTATTATATTACAATCTTTGTATTTATCCGGAATATTTATGATTAAATACCTAATAATGAAATAATATAATGTATGTCTCAAAAATATAATTTATTTTCTTATTATATGGTTATTTTCTTAAGTTTTAGTTTATTTCATTTTCCTCTCTCAAAGAACTCAAAATTTTGAAGGGAGTTTTTTAAGGAATGAGAACATTGGTTTTCAATTCAATCGAGAATATTTTTATTCCATGTTGATATTTTTATTAAAATGTTCAAAGAATTTTTTTAGTATTATCCAATGATTTATTTTATTCTTTTTTACATAATATAATATTTTTTTAAAATGGTTTAAAATTAATATTTTTATCATTTTCTGAATGAGGATATTTTTACCGAAGGTGTCAATGAACTTTTTTTAATGTATTAAAAACAGAAGGGTTTTCCCATCATCATGGATAATCTTTATTAAAATTTTTACTTTACAAATATTCATATATATTTTGAAATAATCTTTTTTCCATAATATTATGGAAATTTTTACATTTTAAATAAGTGATTCCAAAATGAAAAGGACATTTTCATCAAGATATTTTCCAATGATATTTTAATGGTATTTTCATTTATAACTGAATAAATTTATGCAACTTATGTTTCATTGGGTATATTATCCAATTATTCCACATTTATTCATTCTTGTATTGTTTATGATTATGTTGATGAAATATTAGTGAAACCTATTTTCTTTTCCATGGGATAAGCTATTAAAAAATGATAAATATATTCATGATATTGTGGTATAAATATGAATGGATTATAAATTCATAATGGGATGGATCATTAAATATATTAAATAAATTTGGTATTGAATAGTTTTTATAATCTCAAAAGAAACACACGTAGTTATCCCAAGCCTAAAAGATTGTGTACATATTGTAAACCAACTCCTGAAACTAGTACACTACCGGTTATCCCAAACATAACATGTGATGAATGTCTTTGTGGGTGGACATGAATTAAGATTTCTATAACTATGATTATTCGACAATTTTTATTTCACTATTTATGAGATTTTCTTATTCTTATGGCATGATCTCATAGATATTTATCTTTTAATTGTCTATGAGTCATATATTATAAATTTCCAAATATGTATAACATGATTATGATCTATGAATATATGGGTATAAAATTCAAAATGTTAATCTCATATTATCATACCTTTATTCTCACTTTATTCTTACATGATATCACTGACTGTTATATCCCATGTTTACTCTTATTGATCATCTAATATCACCCTTTAAGATTTTTCATTTCTCAATATTGTGAATAACATTTATATGTGGGGTATTCCTAAGATGTTTAATATATGTGAAGAAACTTTTGGGAGATATTTAATATATTTCATAAAATAATTTTTTTATGCATAAAGAATCTAAATTCACTGAACCATTATAGTTTTATGTAATTTATAGTTATGATATATTATTTAATAATCATCTAAATTGATGTAAAATTTATTTATGTATTTTTTTTTGAAACCTCATTTTTTATCAAATAAGGTTTTAGATATTCATGTATATTTAGATTAGAAAATTTATTGTTTCATTGATGCACATAAAGGTAAGAAATCTCAAAGGTTAGGATTGGATATTAACTCGATTATCATGAGTGCACAATGAGTGCGACTAAGAAAATACAACATGAAAGACACTATCAATGATATTCTTGGATTAATTCACATTTTCATTATAAATGATTATAAAGTACATGAATAGATAATAACCACACATGGACTAGACTATACTAGAAATTTCATATATTAAAAATAAGGTGACATTATTTAGACATTATATTAATAAATTTACATGATTATATATTTTTTCACTATGATTATAGTTGGTCGTAATATTCCTTTTTATTTGACTCAATTGATGGAACCTAGAGGAATTATATTAACACAGGACATGAAAGAAAATGAAATGATTTTCCTCTTGAGAAACTCAATTTTATAGGAGCTGGAATGGAATTCTTATTTCATTGATTACATAACATTCTCATGATATAAATTGTTTTGACCTTCCAACTGAGAAAATAAGGGAATTATTTACAACTGAGTCCATCAAAATGAAACATTTATTTTCTTTTTTAGTTGGACTATTGGTCTGTTAATTACTGAGAAATGTATCTATAACATTAGAAATATATTTCCTTTTCTCTATTTCTCATAGCATGAAAAATTTATTTGGGTTGTTTATAATTTTGAAGGTGAAGAAGATCATTGGTGGACTCTTATAAATAAAATCAGACAAAAAGAATAAATTAACTCAAGGATTGGGATTATTCTTGGAGTTTATTTCCCAATATATACATTCCTCATATTCTTTATACGAGATTGGATAATTAATTCCTCGAGATGATGTAGAGGGATGATAAATACATTATTACATATGTAGAAAATTTTATAATACTTTTGAGGTACACTTCTTGTATTATCATTTAACCTGAATTTAAGATTCACTTATTCTTTAGTGGATTATAAGCAAGTCTCTATAATGATTAATCCATAAGAGACTTCATTATCTATGAAGAAATCATTTCATGTGATCATAAGGTAGAAATGGATATTGGATTCACACACAAATATCATAGTTTTGATAAGAATATAAATTCTGAATTAAAATTAAACTTTAATATTAAAAACCATATATATAATAAGATGAGTCTTCCTTTATTTTAGAAGTGTGTAAAGAAACGTGAAGGAAATTTTCATAATGGGACTTGTAAATTATTTATGTGTGTAAAATTAGGTTATTGGGAAAATGATTGATGATGTGATTGGAAGAGGATTTCTAATTATATTGATAGAAATAACTACATACAAAAATACATCACCCACACACTTATGTTCCAAAAATAAAGAGTATAGGAATTATTTTATCCAGTGCTGGATTGTGAGAGATACTGATGATGATCGATATCAATAACCTCTTATGAAAAGACTCAAATGGAAATATCATATGATCATTATCATCAATGTGAGTTATAAAAATAAAGTGATTAAAAATACATTTACCATTCACTCAATAACATCTAAGTCTTATTTGATTCAGGTTAAACAAACTCTTTTTTATATGAAGAATTCTCTAAGGCCACCATATTACCACCTAATCTATTAGATGTTAAATTATCAATGCAAAATACTAATGGAATGATGATCACATCACAAGTATTTTATTCTCATCTACTCAAGACTTTTCGGATTTTTCTCACTGCAAATCTTTCTATTCAAACATGGTAAGTGCTCGACCATAAGTTTTTTTCCACATTATCAGTTAAATAGGTATGGATGTTGTGTTTCAAACATGTTCAATAGTTATCCTATATCATAATGCCACTCCCCTTGTGTTTCAGTTTTTTGGCATCATGATTCAAACTCTTCATTCACCATTGATTCAGTAGAATTCAGTTCACCTCTCATTACCCCATTCATAAACCACCACATGTTGTAAAAAATAATCTATTCAAAGATCCCCATTATCTAGAAACATTCCCCCATGACCTGAACACTCTTGATGGTCAGTTAGAAAATGTGGACCATGATGTGCTTGATAATAGTCTGACACTCTTATGTAACTTAGAAATCACATTGTTATCTTGTGTTTCTCACACCAAGCATGACTCGTGTGGGCTTATATATTGGTCCTTGGTAATCTTGTGAATATTATTGAATTCTGATAATAAATAAAAAATGAAACATGTTCAATCATCCATAAGCATAAAATAAATCAAACAATGTTTCATAGAGTCGTCCACATATTTGAGCCTCTCCTTTGAGAAATTCCCTTAAATACCATCCCAATAATCAAGAATTTAACCTCATATAGCCTCTTCTATGTGGCCTCTAGGGTCCTCTGCCGCACCACCAGGTATACTTTCCCTTAGATTTTGGGAAGACTTATTCAGCACTGATCTACAACTGGTTCTTCTTTTCCTAGTACTTATCCCCCCAAGAATTCACCACATCCACCTTGGCTTGGATTCTTAAAATTGGGCCTTATGACTATTGATGATCCTAGTATGAGTAGCAGCAATCGTCGTATGATCCTGCACCATACCGTCTAGGTGGGCGATCTCTTATTCAGTTACTTAATGTGTCTATATACCATCATCCTTGTTCCATTTCCACGAAACATCCAGAACCTTTCATTTAACATGCTTCATATCAACGATGAAGTCCTAAGATAGTGTGTGATGGCTTCTGGAGTCCACTACATAGGTCCCTAGTCTGACTATCCAGTTATGGATAGATCCCACCCTGTTTTTCTGGTTAGTCATATGCATGCAGGTGATGATGTTCGACACATACCTACATACTTTTCAACAAAAAACCTAGTTCTCTTCAGAAAAATTTGATAAAAAATATTCAAATTATTCTATGGTTAGATCTTATAAGATAAGTATACTGATAGGATAATATTGTTTGGATCATGTCAATTCATAAAACCTAGAAATAGATCCTCATTACACCCTATAGTAGAAGCCTCTACTACCCCTATGGAACCGTTGAGATAGACGTGACCATCCCAGTCTCCCCTTCCACCCCTATTGGTGGCCCAATCTAGGACTTAGCTCCCATAACATCCACTAGTAGAAATTCTAGAACATGTTAATCCAATTAATCCTCCCCATATAAACCAACAATAAGCAAAAATTTTACATATTCCATTGTATATTCAACTCCAATAGCTACCTTAGGTGGCACCACTATTATCATCTCTGCCACCACAACTGCTTCAGCCAACCCTTTGTAGGCCCTACATAATCCCCCTATATTGTTTAAATGTTCTCATTTGTCTCCTTCAATGGAGCTTCAATGGTATGGTGGACTAATACGGTCTCTCCAAACATTTCCATGTGGAAAATATCACTATCTATTGCCACTTCATCCTCAGGAGTGGGGGACTTAGATGTTGATGCTGGTGCCTGATCCCCAAGTGCAATTTAAATTAATATTTAAATATGAGTGAGTTAAAAAAAGAATGGAAAATAAGATTGGGAAAAGGTGTAAGGGATGAATATTCTTGAGTTGATAATATAGCTTAGTGAGGATACCCTAGAGATTCATGGGTAATTCCTCTAAAAAGGGAATTACCCTATTAGTTTTTCCCCAATCCCTGCTTTTTTTTTGACCAATTGTTGACCACCTTTGGTAGTGATAACAATAAGGGACTCCACACTCACCCCTTCAAGAGTGGATATTCCCACACCCTCCATATTAGGCTCATCCCTGACCACTCCATATTATATTCCCATCGATTCATGTACACATGAACGAATAAATTATGCAATACTATTAAGGTAAGTACATTATTAAAAAATTGTACAATGATCATAGGATTTACCAAATCAGCATCAGGGTCTCTATTTGTAGCTGTTATGCAGTATAAGTTACTTCCACACAACTCTCTTGATTCTTCTCCCCTTGATGTATAGGTATCTATGTGACCCAAACAGATAATAAAAGGGGAATACATTCCTAGAAACACCTTTACCCAGTTTTTTAATAGATGTATGGTGCCACAAGAGTATAAAGTGTCCCCTAGTTATAAAATATATTTCATCACCCCATTATGAGGAATGTGGAAGCTAGCCCTTGCATGACCGAGCCTATTGAGAAATATCCCATTGGTGATGTGATAATGTCACACACCTCAAGGGGTGGTCATCTTCTTATGGAGTCCCCAACTCACTAAATAATTTGAAAATACAACATCATTAGTAATATCTTGGTGATGTAATCGATTACCTGGGCCTTGGATGTGCACCCTTAGGATCTCCCAAGAGCATTCACCTTCCACTTGTTACGGCATTCCTATGGGAGTTGTGCATGATGTTAACCCTCTCCCTCCAGCCTTAGACTATTCCAACCCATAAATTTCGTCTCTTACCACAAATCTTATCATACATCCTTTTCATGCTCTAACCACTAATATCCCTCAGACCCATAGTGGTAAGTCTACCCCTTCATTGACCTGGGTGGTTCAGTGCCTCAATATTTCCTCAGAAAATGAGCTCTCCAAACATATCAAATATTCATAGATGATCCCATATTAAGTAGTAGGCAGTCATAGCTCATTACTCCCTTTTACATCCTGGCACATAAACATACACTAGATCTACCTCAAAAATAAAGGATAAAACTTGTAAATCTCCTCTTTCTATACCATTAGTGTTAGTATTTGGAAGCATATGAACTTTACTATGAATTTGTGTGGGTTATACAGCTCACATATCACATTTCAGTCAAATCATTCCACTAGTACCCATCCTCAGAAGTCAAGGAGGTGAGATCACCTCTCTATATTCCCTATACCATTATCAGTCATTATCCCCATTGGATGGTGGAATGAGTGAAACATAAAACACTCAACTAGACTAACATTTTTCATTACCTCCACTGATCCCAACATTAGTTGTTGACTTCTGGTGATATTCAAAATTGTTGTTCAGAAGTTCATAGTTGGAGGTGACATGGGGTTTGGGTGTTCATAACCACCCATGAGCATGGCCACCTAGCTATATAAGAAGTTTAGGTCTCGAACATGTGAAGCGGATTCTTCCCATGACTAATGTGTTGGAGCATATTGTATATATTTTCCAATATCAGGAAAGCTAGTTTTGCATGATTCTATGTTGCCACCCTCCCCTCTAGGATGATGGTGCTCAGTTGCACCCCCATATATGCAACCTTCACAGAGAGCATCCATTCACAGATGAGCATGGAAATGAACTCCACCATCCTGACCACTAGATCTTTAGGATTTATATTTTAACTTTGATGTTCCTACTATCTCGCCTCCAATATATGTCTGTTGGAGTGATCTTAGCCCCACTAGAATTCCCGAGGAATTGTGAATGAGCTCCCTAGTAAATTTTCTTCTATCTATTCCCCCTTGAGTATCTCCCCCATTGTTGTTTTAGAAAATAAAAAAACTATTTCTTGAAGGTAATATCCTTCACCCTCAACTTACATTCATAGGTCCCTTTCACCTGATCCATTAGTACCCTCTCTTGTTCCAACAACTTCTCCAAGTCCTCCCTCACATTCTATGTGGGGAGGAACTCATCATACATCACCCATGGATTCAGATCTTGATAATTTTTTGAATAACTCCAAAGCTAATTCAAACCACCCCATGATGTAGATGGAATTTTTGGTTCATAATGACCACATTCTCAGTAAATCTATTATAATGTCCAAGTGGTGATAGATGTTAAATTATGAGGCCCATGTTTCCTTATAGATCCCCACTTTATTTATCTCAGCCTCAAATTTGTAGCACAATGTTCATGCCCAATAGGCCCACACCTATTCATTAGTCACATTTCCACCCTAGTGCAGGTCCCATTTTTCTTTCAGTCCTCTATGAAGATCTATTAATCCCTCCATGATAATCATCTCATTATATGGGGGTAGGGGGAATCTCATCTTATAGCTTCGCCCCAAAAAATATTTGATATGGTTCCAAATATTTTCCTCTATAATTGGCATATGGTCCTTCTAGATTTGGCCCCTGTAGGCCCTACACCACTGGAACTATCCTGGCATGCTTTTGAACTAGTAGGTAGGCTTATCTCTTTAACAAACCAAGATTTTCATATATAGATATTACATCTACTTATATGAATAAAAATATAATCCAGACTATTACTCTAATGATTTAGAGTATTTAGCGATAAGACCTATAATATTCTTAATTTATGAAATATCTTAAATATCTCCCATAAATATCTTCTCACATATTACTCATCTTAGGCATTCCCTATCGAAACCATTATTCATCAATTGGGGAATGAAATATAAGAAAGAGTGATCCCATATGCTCAGTAAGGATAAATATAAGAGTTATAAATTCATGCTCATATGAATGAATAAGATAAGAATAAGGTTATGTGATCATGACCATAACTTATGAAGTTCATTCCCAAACATTCATAAATCATAAACATGATTCTTGGAATAAAATTTATCATTAAAAAACATGAATCAAAAGAATAAGAATTCATCATAACTCCATCATGAACCATAATTTCATTCCACAAATATGTGGGGAAACATCATAAGTATAGAAACCATTTTATATGTCAAGGTAAATTAATAAGACCATCAGATTAGGAATCATCATTTTTCTTCATAACAGATAAACCACCTTGACTTGTTTCCCATGACGGATCAAGCACATCCACATTTTTTCCAAAATTGATCAATCACATCCACTTTTTACACTTATAAATATAATGTGATATATTACTTTACCCGATGCATTTAAGGGAGATATAGGTCCCACCCATCACATAATTAAAACCATACATATTTGTTCCATGTGAACATAAATAATTCACTATATCAGAATCCATTAAAAGAAATGGGTTTCATAAACAATTCATCATAGCATAACTCATGGAAAAGTATTGATATACAAAAAAATCTTGTCATCATAACCATAAACCATCTAGAGAGAGAATAATTATGGTGTCCTTAGATTGTATCCCAAATAATTAACAAAAAACATCAAATAATGTTATCTTAGATGGAAAATGTGTTTCTTAAAGATCACATGAAGTAATTATTGAGTAAAGTATCCTTTTTGTTTAAAAAAAATTAAATCATGTAATTATAAAAGAAAATGATTTCTTTTAAAATAACCCTATATGTTTCATATCCACAATAATTCAAAAAAACTCAAATAATGTTATATTAGAAGAAAAATTTGTTTTTTAAGATCACTTGATGTAATTCTTGAGTAAAGTATCCTTTCCATTTTAAAATCATTTTTTAAATCATGTAATTATAAAGGAAAATGATTTCATTTAAAATAAACCTATATGTTTGTATAAGAATCTTCAAAGCAACAAGGATTTATAAAATAGGGGAAAATTTTATGTTTTATATGTTAAAAAAATCCCTTCTATATTTTATCAGAAATATCACAAAGTGCCTCATTTGGATAAATTATAAACATATTCCTTGAAAATTGTTTAGTAAAAAACGGATCATGGTTTAAAATTACATTAAACAAGTTTATAATAATATTTAAAATATTTTGGAAAATAATTTTATAAAACATAGACATTATAGTAAAATATTCCCCATACGATACTTAGGAATAAATAATATTGAATAATATAGAGATTGTTAAATAAACACCTACAAATACCTTATCATTGAACTGATAATTAATTATATGAATTGATTATTTGTATTACTTGTAAATAAATATAAAATAGGTGTAAATATAACATAATATAATCAAAAATCATTTCACACAAACTCTTATTATGACATAATAAAATATTCAAACCTCTAGTATAATAAATATAAATATATTATAAATTTCTTCCTTAATAGTAATTATATTATTAATTTTTTTATTTTATTAACATCTGATCACCCGTATCATAGTAATTTGTTATTAAAATCACTGTTCTATGTGATAACTCCTTCATTTTCCAAACATGTTTTGGTTCTACAGTCTTGGACCTTATAATTTTATCATGGTATCATAATTTAAATAATTCCAATCATGTTATATCAATCATATATAATAATTATATATATATTTATAATCATTCATAGAATTTAGAGATAGAAAAATAAATTACACAGTTCATTTAAATAGTAGGTCGGACATACGCATGGAGGTTGTTTTCATTTTTTTGATTTATGAAATTAAAGAAATGTGACTACTAAATTAAAATTTCTAGAATTATTATATAATATATATCATATATATTCATCAAATACATCATAATACAAATCCATAAAATATGGTGATGAAAACTAAATTGTATCTTTATGTGGAGATGATAAGTCGTACATACGCACGCGCGATACTTTCACTTCCTGTTTAATACGAAAGAGGGTGTATAATGCTATTTTAATAATCAGAATAAAATTTAATCATATCTTGGATATTGAATTTATTATTATTTATAAATATAATATATTTATGGGAGTTAAGGAAAAGAAGAAAAATAAAGTGATCAGTTAGAGAAATTACAACTTCTTCGAAATGTCTACTTTGGATCTACTATAAAGCACATAAGGTTTGTATTTTAAGAATATAATAGACTATATAATGATGATAAGAATGTCTAGAAGAGAAATTATGAGGTTATGGTCGATCTAGAAGAGTAAAAGTGATGTAAATAAGTTAGGTAGGAGGTTTCCTTTTATAATTGAGGTGAGGGAAACCATTAAAATTTCATAAAAGATTAAATTATAATAAATTAATTTTCTAAAAAAATATCCCAACATGACCATGGATTATAAGTTAATATAATATAATATTTTAATACCATAATCCAATATATTTTATACATGTGTTGGTATTATTTTAAACCTTATCATTTTGATTAACCCTTAGTTAACATATTATAATTTTACCTATCGTAAAAAGTTTACCAATATTAAAAGGTTGTAATTTTTACATATAAAGTGTAAATTGGAAAAATAAATGGATAATTTATGATAATTTAGACCATATATCATCCCATTGTCCTTATTTAATATTTTTTATTTTAAAATAAATTAATAAAATATTATTTTTATAAACAAATCATTGGTGTCAATTTTGAAACTATTCATTATTTTCACATTTAGAATGTCATGACGATAAGATAACATAAAAAATTTAATACTCCAATAATATGGAATAGTTATCTATAAAATTATTGTAATACCTTAATTAATTGATATTATATTATTTTTAATATTTTTAATATTATTTATTTTTTTGCTACATTAATTGAATAATTATTGTATCATTGTTGTGTAATTATTTAAGATGCCTATTTCTTCATTAACAATTTAAAAATACCACCTTGTAGATAAATATTTTATATATTATAATAATATATATAGTCAAAATATATTCTAGATAACCCTATATTATAAAATTTATAGTATTTAAAACATGAACGTGACATCATTTAATTTTCATTAAATACACTTTTATAAAGATCATAATGTCATCCAAGTGGGCCTAAAATTAATATATAAATTTAGGTCATGAAAATAAGTTTATTAAGTTAAATATAGATAATTATATTCTTTCATACCCTATTTGTTTCCATTTGTACACATAATATTTATTTGACACAAAGAAAGCGATATTTTGTTACTTTATTGATTTAAATAATATATAAGTCATTTTTAAAGACAATTGTCCATTAAAAAATATAATTTATATAAATAGGTATTATGGCTCAAATTAAATTCATTCAATAATATTTTGGAATATTTTCGGGTAATTTTATAGTCCATATCATTTTATTTTTTACCTAAATTACCCAATTTACCCTTTACCATGGTATCATAAATTGCCAAGGTTGCTATTCATATTGAAAAAAAAATAAGTGACCTATTTAATAAATTTGGATCCAAATATTCTAAATATGGTATCAATTTTTAAAAATTCATGACATATAAGTTTCAAAATTTATTTTAAAATAAAATCGTAAAAATTCGATGAAAAATAAATTTTTGGAAAAAATCAATTTTTAAACTAAAAGTGTTTCTATAATAACATCATTAATAAAATCATTTTAGAAATCCATAATTGAATTATTTAAAATAAAATAGAACAAATTGAAATTTTAAACTAATTTGAAAAATAATTTTATCTAGTAAGTACATTAAAATAAATAAAAATTTTCAATATAAATCTATATTTTCACTATTCCTTCAAAAATAAAAAATTTCGAAAAATTATCAACAAATAATTTAAAGGTAATTTTGACATTCCATCTTTGAAAATGAAATTATTTTATTCAAATAAATTTTATATAACTTATGGAAACTAATATACACTAAAAAAATAATAAAATTAATTTTTGAAGAAAATATATTTTTTGAAGAATAAAGTGAATTTATTGAATATTGTGTGATAATTTTTCTAATCACTTACCAATACAATAATATTTATTTAGACCATAATATTTAATTTTTAAATAAGTTATTCATATTCATTACATCCAATTTAATGGATAGGTTATAATGGACATATAATATTTTACTAATATTTCATTGTTTTCAAAAAGTAGATATTTCATGCAACACAAAATAATAATGAAATAAAATTTTTTAAAAATCCAATTCATAAAAATATCAGGTTGTTGTATTTTATTCTCACTAAAAAATAATTACATTATATCTCATACAAAAACCATAAATTTGTATCCTCTTTCACATAGGATACTCTCTATGAGCTTCTTTTAGCAGCTCAGTGAGTGAGTCATGGTCTGTGGAACTCTAAACGCTCTCCCTAATAAATATATTCCTAGTCATCACTTCTCGATGGGTGGAAGTATCACTAGATCCTTCAGTTTCCATTTTGATTAAATATTTTTGATTTTTCTTATTCTGATTCATTGTAAGAACCCATATCTTCTTTTCAGGTAGGTTTTTCTTTTTCTGGTGTTTTCAAGAATAGATAGAAATTTTCTAAGTACACGTCTTGTACTTTATGAGTACACGCCTTGTACTCGGTTAAGGTGGGTTATCGTGTGTTAGCCATGTAGCGGCCTTACACAAGGCCATGTGGGGTGACTTGGAGTCTGCCTAAAGTGGAGTATTGAAAATTAAAGTACACGATGTGTACTTATAAAGTACACATCGGTATTTTATTTTTTTCATTAAATGCACTGCGGTCGCATCTAACAGACAGAATGTCCTTCTTCTAGGTCTCATTGAACTGAGAGATCCTGTATGGTTGCTTTACTTCTCTGAGCCCCCAATCCTCCGTCTAATGTCTGATTAGACCGCCGTCAATTTCATTGGGAATGCCTCGGTAAGATCTTCATTATTTTTGAGCATCTTTTCTTGATTCATCTTCTTTTCCATGTTATTTATTGTTGAGTTTTATTTTTTGTTTTTTTAGATCTACGATGTTCATGAACAATTCAAGGCTTGAGGTTCATTTATATCGATCTCCCAACACCGTGGTAGGTGGTTTGTGCCATTCTGTTGAAATCTGTTGAGTTATATGTGCAAATTTTCCCAATACCCATGAACAGGGTATTGCATGGTTAATATTTTAGCCATGTTTTTTTCCTGATATGCTTGATTTCTTGAGTAGAGGTAATTTGAATGTGAATAGGGTTATTTGTTATGCTTTGTAAGTGTTTACCCATGCATGTTCTGTTTATGAATGTTTGGTTCTGTTTAGCCTGTTAGGTTACCTTATCTGTTTCCCATGCCTAGTATTGTTGGATGGTGTGAATGTTGTTCTGATATGATGACATGAAATAGAATGCTAGCCAAGTAGTTCTTTAGGTTTACTTTGGTCGATACAAGTGTTATATTTATTTGACTAACACAGGGTCGTGTGAACCTAGTGTAGTAGACCATGGGTAGAATGGATGTATGGGCTTCTCCAGAGTGTCTGAAATTTTTATCACGATGTGAGACCATGGGGGGAATTGATGTTGGGTGCTTCCTCAAAGTGTTTGTAGTTTCTCGATGCAGGCCACAGGGGGAATGTGACCTTGAGTGCTTCCCCAGAGTGCCTTCAGTACCGATACAAGACTATAGTGAGAATTGATGGTGAGTGATTCCCTAGAGAGTCCCTAATTAAGCTGAACCATGGGGGTTAGACTGTTTGTGCTACCCATATGGTTGCTTGTGTAACTAGGTTGGACCAGAGGGGATAGGCTATGAGTACTTCCCAGAAGGTTACCTTTTGTGTTTATCTGCATGCATGTGTTTCTAGGTAGGACCAGAGGGGATAGGTTCTGAGTAATTCCCAGAGGTTTACCTATTTGTTTTTACCTATTTGTCCAACTACTTCTTGACATATGAAACTAAATGCTTTGAAACTATTGATTTTTTACTGCTTCCCTTCTTATTACCTGACATATATTCACTGACTATTAGGAACAGATCTTTTAGTGGTTTCATATTGAGATTTATCCTCAGACCATGTTTGGGCCATGATTTTGGGCCCAAACAGATTATATTGTTGCAGGTATAGATAAGGGAAAACTCCCTTCTAGTTAAGGTACTTGAGTGTTGTGGAGATGGAGAGCATGGGACCAAGCTGAGACTTGCGATGATAAGGACTTTATCTATTTTCTTTTGTTCTTTGGTTTATTACTGTATTTCACCATTGTGACTTGTTTGGCTAATTTCCTAGACATATGTATCATGCTTCATTTTATATATATTTTCTCTAGTTGTTATTTCTACTAGTCTTTCATTGTTTATTGTTGTATATATGTTTATTTCTTCGGCTATTGTATATTTTTTTAATTTTGTTCTTTTACTCTGCCAATGAGGACATAGTTTTTCCAAAATCACACCCAAGTACCTCACTGCAAGTTGGAAGCCTCTAGAGTTACGGGAAATGTGCTTGAGGCCATGTGACCAACCGGGTACGGGGTGGCTTTGGGTGGCTTCCATAACCAGGACGTTACAAAGTGGTATCGGAGGCAGGTTTATTTTCTTCTTGACTTAATATTTGGAGCCTATAGCTAGGGATATGAAGTAATAGGTTCTTGGTAATAAGCTATGTATGAGATTAGTTAACCTGTGTACAGGGAAAATCCAATCTACCCTGTTTAATTTTTTTTCCTAGTTTTTCAATTTTACACCTGATTTGATTTTCACCATTGGGTGATTCACATGCCCTGTGTTGTTACCGTTGATATTATTGAGGTTCTATTTCTGTTTCAACCCAATGATATGAGGGTATCCTATCTCATTCATCATATAGGCACTTTCTATAAATCACATGTCATGCATTCTTGCCATGTCATTTAGGGTGAATTAGGAATTTCATGTTGTTTTAATAGTTGTTTTTCTAGATAATCATGTTGTTGTGATAGATAACTTGATAGAATACATGTTGTTTGATAAGATATAGTTTGTGTATGGTTTTTTTTGAATGAATGCCAAACTTTGGTTATTGAGGTGTTATTGGCCCTCATGAATCTGAATTTGGTGGATCATTGACTTGTTTCGCTTACTAATGACATGTATGAGATGCCAAGATTTGATTAGTGGGGAGTATGGGCCCTCAAGGATCATAATTTGGCACTTAAATGTTTTTTTATGTGTTTTTTGGGCATCCTGAGTTGTTTTTTAGGATTATTGTCTGGAAAAACCCAGAATAAATGGCATGTAGTTATGAACACACGTTGTGTGTTCTTTTATTCGGGAAGGAATAGTTTTCTGAAGTACATGTCGTTTAATGTATGCACACGCTGTGCAGTCTCTAACTGTGTCACAGGCTATGTGGAATGTGACATGGGCCTGGGAAAATCATGGAAGGACAGTTCATGTACCGGATGTACACGACGTGTGTAGAGACCTTGTTTCCACCCGTGTGAATAACAACATGGATGGATGAAAACTTAAGTTATACATGTCGTGTCACTCTTGTACACGTCGTGTAGTGTTACCCATACAGCTGGCCATGTAGCAAACAACATGGGCCGGTAGAGTCTCTTCTTATACATGTCGTGTCCACTTTGAACACGTTGTGTAGTGTTATCCATGTATCTGGATGTGTTACTAACAACACGGGTTGGTGGAGCTCATCTTGTACACATCGTGTCTGGATCAAACAAGCCATGTAGTCTTGTTTTATGAGAACTGTGTGGGTTAGCCGTGTAAGGGGACTCGGGTAGAGGAAAAGGATTCAAGTACACGCCATGTGTTTTGGGTGTTACACGACCAGTTGTGGAAGGAGTACACACCCAAGTGAATGGATTAAGCAAACACACCATGTAAGGGGACATACATGCTGTGTAGTCATATTTTTCAAAACATGAATGATTTATTTCTTTTGTTCCCTTATTTTTCTTATTGTTTTCATTCCTTGATAATTTTGATCTAAGGTTGGTGTTTGACCTTGCAGAGTCATGCCACCGAGACATCCTCTGGTTGTCTGCCAATTACAGGGAAGTGATCAGATGCTGGATATGGCTGATCAGGGACTTCCTGCAGATCCTCCTGTTTTCCTAGTCTTGGCACCAGTAGTTATACCAGATGCAGGTGCTGATGCACAATTCAGGGAAGGCTTCATGAGGATGATCCAGACCTTCTAGGGAGCACTGCCTCCTACCTCGTCTATGGCAGATTTGACAAGGGTTTTCCCACAACAGCATCCTCCCACATTATTAGAGGAAGGAGGACCTCAGGCTGTAGAGTCATCGCTAAAATCCAAGCTGACGAACTTCGATCATCTGAGACGCCTCTTGAAAGGAGGGTCAAGCTTGCTACCTACATGCTACGAGATTCTACCAAGAGATGGCAGGACGTGATCTCACAGGTGGGTCATCAGCAGGTTATGGATTAGGAGGAGTTCCAACACATATTTTATGATTACATCTATCCGTAGACCTTGAGGGCCAATCGATCTCGGGAGTTCATGAGCCTTGATCATGGCACCCTTTCGGTTATGGAGTATTCCTATCATTTCACCGAGCTTCATCATTTCACAAATTTTCTCAAATGAGATGGGTTGTTCTTGGGAAGGAAGCTTGAGGATGGTCTCAGACAGGACATTCACTCGTAGGTGAATATCTTCTGGTTGACTCTCATCACTTCCATCATCAATTAAGCCCTGATCATATAGCAGAATATGAGGGATTCCGGAGTTGTGATCCAGAGTGGCTCAACGTCTGGAGCTTGTGTCCATGCTTCTAATAGTAGGAAGTTCCATATAGAGTCTACGTGTGGGGAACCGAGGTGGTGAGAGACACATCCATGTAGCCAGGTGGTATGCTACTAGTGTGGGAGGAGCGGGCATACGAGGACACAGTGCTAGAGAGCCCCAGTGGTGGGCCGATCTTGCGGCAAGATGGGTCACCTTCTTCAATTCTGTCAGCTCTTTTCACCAGCTGTTGGTGACTGGGGTTTATCTATGACTCCTCATATAGGAGCAGATCCACCATTTTCTCACCAATCTAGGAACTGGACTTCTTCCAGCCATACAGGCTGAGGTGGAGGTCATAGTCTTGGTGGTCAGTTAGCAGGCATTCAGCGACAGTAGGGTGGACCAGCTGAGAGTGGTCAGGTAGGGTCACAGGGCCACGGTGAAGGCCAGAATTTTGAAGTGGAGAATACCCAACATGAGTAGGATCCCGGACCCTCTAAAATTCTAGGTACTATCCTAGTTGCCTCAGTTTTATCTTCTAATATTTTTGACACAGGGGGTTCCCAAAGCTTTATATCTGTTTATGTTATGGAGATCCTTGGGCTCTGTATCCTTTCTTCATCTGATATCCTAACACTAGACACTCCATTGGGGATGAGGACATCTAGTGTACGTCAGTTGAAGGAGTGACCTCTTGAGTTTGGTCAGTGTCCCTTCCTCTGGGATCTTTATGTCCTAGAGATGACATGCTATGATTTCATTCTCAGAATGGACTGGTTAGTTCCTTTTCAGGTTGTTGTTGATTTTTATCATTGTAGGGTGAGTTTTATATCACCATAGGGTGGATTGTTTCTTCATAAGGGAAAATGGGAAGTCCGAGAGAGTAGAGTGAGACCAGAGCATCATGGTTTAGGAGGAGTTACATCCCAAATTGTTAGTTTGTATCTGGATGACTAGGGGACTTCATAGATGGACTTTCCTCCAATGATGGATTTTTTCAGGGTCATATTTCCAGAGGACTTTTTAGGTTTGCCTCTAGAGCGAGAGGTATCATTTTCTATTGATCTTGTTTCAATAGCGGCACCAGTTTCAATTCCTCCTAATAGGATGGATACACGTGAGTTGCATGAACTCAAGAAGCAGTTGGAGGTGTTACACGCAAAGGGTTTCATCTAACCTAGTACATCTCCATGGGGTTCGCATGTCCTATTTTCTAATAAGGTAGACGGAACTCTCAGGATTTGTGTGGATTATCGGAAGTTGAACCAGTTGATGGTCAAGAACCGATATCCCTTACCGAGTATTGATGATCTCTTCGATCAACTTCGAGGAGCCTGGGTATTCTCGAAGATCAACTAGAAATATGGTTACCATATGTTACACATTAGACCATTTGATATACCTCTTACAGCCTTCTGAAGTAGGTATGGTCTGTACGAGTATGTGGTTATGTCGTTCAGTCTCACGAATGCCCCTGCAGTTTTCATGGCACTGATGAACTGAGTTTTCCATCCATACTTGTATTATTTTGTGGTAGTCTATGTGGATGATATCTAGGTGTACTCTTGTACTATACATAGCCATGATACCCATCTTGAGATCATTTTTAGTACACTGAGAGAGCATCAGTAATATGTTATGCTCTTGAAATGACACTTTTGGATAGATTAGATTCACTTCTTGGGTCATGTTATCTCAGAGACAAGAGTATCAGTAGACCCATATAAAGTGAGAGCAGTAGTTTCCTGGGAGTAGTCGAAGAACGACTTTGAGGTGCAGAGTTTTATAGGGCTGGATGGATACTACAGATGCTTTATAAAGAACTTTTCACGCTTAGCAGCACCACTGAAAGGCCTGACTAAGAAGGGTGAAAAGTTCTTGTGGTCAGATTCCTGTGAGTCAGCCTTTCAAAAGTTAAAGGGAAGGTTGACTTCAGCACCGATACTAGTATTTCCAGAGTCAGGAAAGAGCTATACTGTTTACTATGATTCTTCAGGTATCTGGCAGGGAGCTGTGCTTATGAAGGAAGAAGGAGTCATTGCATACAGATCTTGACAGTTGGGGCCACATGAGAGGAATTACCTGATGCACGATCTTGAGTTGGTAGCAGTTGTTCATGACTTACGTTGTTGGAGGCATTACCTTATGGGAGATCATTTTGTGGTTTTCACCAACCAAAAAAGTATCAACTACGTCTTCACTCAGTGTGATTTGAATTTGAGACAGCTAAGGTTGGTTGATTACCTTCAGTCCTTTGACTTTGAGCTTGCCTATATTCCAGGGAAGTGCAATGCAGTGGCTGATGCAATGAGTAGGAGAACACAAATACAGGCATTTTAGGAGGAGATCTGTGAGTGGCATCTTATGGAACTATTCTCTGAGATGCATTTGGAGGTGCATGATAGACAGGGGTAGAAATTTCTATTTTATATAGCTGTTACCTCTCCTCTTCTTGATCGAGTATGAATGAGGCAGCTATCAGATTATGAAGGCCTAGTCCTATAGGAAATCTTTTCAGGAGAGGACCCTATTCTTTGATGGACCATAGGAAATAATAAGATCTTGTGTTACAATGGGCATGTATGGGTGCCAGAAAACATACACGAGGAGTTGATGTGGGACTTTCATTCTTCAATTTAGGCTGTTCATCCTAGTGTCACCAAGATGTATCGTGATCTAAACTGTTAGTATTGGTGGCCAGGTATGAAAAGTGATGTTGCTTGTTTTGTCTTGAGGTGTTCCAACTGTCAGCAGGTGAAGGCGAATCATCAGCAGCCAGCAGGGCGTTTGCAGCAGTTACCCATTCCCATGTGGAAATGGAATTATTTCATGATGGATTTTGTGATAGGTTAATCGAGTTCGCCTCAAGGGAATGATGCAGTTTGGGTGGTCATTGACAGACTCACGAAGGTCACTCACTTCTTGCCGATCATGGAGACCTTCAGTGTTGATGAGTTGGGAAGGTTGTACATCTGAGAGATTTTATTTATGAATGGGGTTCTACACTCCATTTTTTCAGACAGGGATTCATGTTTTATGTCTCGGTTCTGGAAGAGTCTTCAGAAGGATTTGGTTATATAGGTTCTTTTGAGTACATCTTATCACCCCCAAACAGATGGTCATTATGAGCGTATGATTTAGGTGCTTGAGGACATGCTTCAAGATTTCATTCTAGATTTTGGAGGTTCTTGGTAGAATCACATACCTATTATGGAGTTTTCCTATAATAATAGTTTTCAAGCAACTATTCAGATGGCACCTTACAAGGCTTTGTACGGTAGGCCATGGCGATGACCCTAATGTTGGCTGGAGGCAAGAGTGGAAGCTATGTCGGGACCTCATATTGTCCTGGAGACCTCAGAGCAGATAGAGTTGATTTGAAAGAGGATGGCTATTTAACAATCATGAAAAAAGTCTTATACTGATTGATGGAGATGAGCTCTGGAGTTTGAGGTCGGAGATCAGGTTTTCCTTCATTTCACACAAAGGTTGGGACACATAAGGATTAAGAGGCAGGGTAAGCTTTCATTAAGGTACATCGGACCGTTTGAGGTTTTTGATAGATTTGGGCTGGTTGCCTATCAGTTTCAGTTACATCATAAGTACAAGGCTATGCACAATTTCTTCCACGTTTCTCAGCTTTGACGTTTCTTCTCAGACCCATCTCATGTCCTTCAAACCGAGGAGCTTGAGTTAGAGGTGTATGCCTCATTCAAGGAGTATCCTATCCGGATTGTTGATCGAAGTACGAAGGTTCTCCTTGGTCGCTATATTCCTCTGGTACGGGTGATATAGTACAAGGGAGAGTACAGGATGAGACTTGGGAGATGGAGGCCAATGTATGTTTGTAGTGGCCGGAGCAGCTTAGGGTTTCTGCTTCTATGCTTCCTTACTAAGGAAATTTGGGGATGAATTTCCTTAAGGGGGGAAGTTTGTAATAACCTAGATCTTATTTTCAGGTAGGTTTTTCTTGTTCTGGTGTTTTTAAGAAAAAGGGGAATTTCTGGAAATTTTCTACGTACACGTCATGTACTTTATGAGTACACGTCGTGTACTTAGTTACCGCGGGTAGCCGTGTGCTGGACATGTAGCAGCCTTTCACACGGCCATGTGGGGTGACTTGGAGTCCACCTAAAGTAGTGTACAGAAAAGTAAATTACACGTTGTGTACTTATAAAGTACACACTGTGTATTTTATTTTTTTCATTAAATGCACCGGGGTCACATCTGATGGAAAAAACGTCCTTCTTCTAGGTCTTGTTCGACTGAGAGCTCACGTACGGCCACTTTTCTTCTCCAATACCCCAAGACTTAGTCTGATATCTGATTCGACCACTGTAGAGTATGTTGGGATCACCTTGGTATGCTCTTCCTTTTTCTTGATCATCGTTTCCTGATTCCTCTTCTTTTCCATGTTATCATTGGTTGAGCATTTATTTCGTTTTTTTAGAACTATGGTGTTCTTTAATGATTCAAGGATTGAGGTTCATTTATATCAATCTCCCAACACTGAGGTAGTTGGTTTTTTCCTTTCCATTAAAAGGATTTGAGTTATATTTGAAAATTCTCCCAATACCCTTGAACAGGGTATTGTGTGGTTACCATTTTAGCCCTGTTGTTTTCCTGCTATGCTTGATTGCTTGAGTAGTGGTAATTTGAATGTGAATATGGTTATTTGTTATGTTTTGGAAGTGTTTACCCATGAATGTTCTGTTTATAACTGTTTGGTCCTTCTTAGCCTGTTAGGTTGCCTTATCTGTTTCCCATGCCTAGTATTGTAGGATGGTGTGACTATAGTTATGATTTTCTGAAATGCCATAGAATTATACCCAAGTAGTTATTGAGGTTTACTTTGGCTATTATGCGTGAAATACTTATTTGACTTACACAGGGCCATTAGAACCTAGTTTAGTAGACCATAGGGATAATAGACATAAGGGATTCTCCAGAGTGTCTATAATTATTATCATGATGTGATACCACCACGGGAAATGACATTGAGTGATTCCTTAGAGTGTTTGTAGTTCCTCGACGCGGTCCACAGGGGGAATGTGACGTTGAGTGCATCCCTAGAGTTCCTTTAGTACCGATACGAGACTATAGGGGGAATTGATGGTGAGTGTTTTCTCAGAGAGTCTATAATTAAGCTGAACAAGGGGTTAGACTATGTGTGATGCCTAGAGTGTTTCTTATGTTACTAGGTTGGACCAAAGGGGATAGGCTGTGAGTACATACCAGAGGGTTACCTTTTGTGTTTAGCTGCTTGCATGTGTTGCTAGGTAGGACCAGAGGGGATAGGCACTGAGTACTTCCAAGAGGGTTACCTATTTTTTTACCTGTTTGTTCAACTACTGATTGATATGTGAAACTGAATGATTTGAAACTGTTGATTTTTTACTACTTCCCTTCTTATTACCATCCATATATTTAATGAATTTTTGGCACATATATTGTGTTGGTTGCCTACTTAAATTTAGTCTCACACCCTATTTGGGCCATGCTTTTGGGCCCAAACAGATTATATTGTTGCATGTATAGATCAGGGCAAGCACCCTTCTACTTTAGGTACTTGAGTGTTATGGAGCTGGAGAGGATGGGACCAAGCTGAGGCTTGTGATACTGATGAGTTTATCTATTTTCTTTTGTACTTTGGAATAGTACTGTATTTCATCATTGTGACTTGTTTGGCTACTTTCCTACACATATGTATCATGTATCATTTTATATATATGTGCTCCAGTTGTTATTGCTGCTAGTCTTCCACTATTTATTGTTATATGTATGTTTATTTATTTCACTATTATATATCTGTTTACATCCACTGTATTACTCTACCAATGAGGGAATAGTTTACCCAGAATCACACCAAAGTCCCTCACTGCTAGTTGGAAGCCTCTGGCGTTAGGGGAAATGCACTTGAGGCCTTGTGACCAACCGGGTATGGAGAGCCTCTAGGTGGCATCCGGAACCGGGAGGTTACATTCATAATGCCTTTCTCTCAAAGATCAATTCATGAAAGTTATCTTGCAGAGTTACTTTCACAATGGATCGGTTCGTGTAACTTTTTCATAGAGAACTATTTGTGGAGATAATGTCACAAAGATGGTGAGCTTCAGGAATGATGGGGATAAAAATAAAAAAGTACTTGTTAAAAGTGTGAGCTTTTCGAGAATAGAGAACATTATATTTTCTTCATGAAGTTATCACAGTCTCCTTGAGGGTAAGTAAAATTTATATATGTATGACCAGCGGGCTTCATGGATATTTTTCATGAATGGGACTCATGAACAGAACTTGAAAATTTTCATCATTAATAGGGGAGAATTTCCAATTTTAAGTGAGTCTCCCTCATAATGTGACCCTCATTTTCCCCCTGTCGACTCCAATTATATGATAGGGAATTTTTTTGTTGTTGGAATATGTGTTTCATGGGAAATATTATGGTTGGAACATTCAATTGGGGTGAATCCAAGCCCAAAAAACCAAAAAATCCCTCTAAGAGACTTTTTCATTAATCCCACTAACTCGCAATTCTCATTAATATTCACGAAGGCCTCCAAAAATTCTGAAACCCATATCCCTATAAATACCCTCTCTAGACTAAAAATTAAGGTGATATAAACCTTTCGAATTCTAGATTAACTCCCAACTTGTGAACCAACTAAGCTTCATAAACGAAAGAGAAAATAGATCACCCCAAGTATCCAATCATCACGAAACCACTTCCCTTGTGCTCTTGAGTGGCTCCACCTTATGTGGAAATTCCTTTTTTGAACACCTACTCCCTTCCCAGAAGAAGATGCCCCTCTAAGGAACTTTAGGCTTCGCCAATAATTCCTCATTTATGAATCACTCCCCTAGGGAGTCATAACTTCACTCTGAGGTAGGGCCATAATTTTTATTAATCACATCCTGTTTCAAATCCCATGACCTCCATGAGACTCTTCATCTCTATGAAGAACCAATCTTTGAGTACCCAAGATTCATGAAACCTCTCTCTTAGTCCACTATATAGTGACTCCCTTCTATCAACACTATTTCATGATGGCCGAGTTCCTAGGACCCCTGTACTAATCTTGGTCTGGTTTAACTTCCCCATGAGTCCCCACATGACATGTGTCATCCACTACCGTTTCATCCCACTTTATTTCAAGTGAGGCCTAGGCCCCCAGTCTACTAATTCATCTAATAATAGGTTTTTTGGAACTTTTTTATTCTAACCATAAGGAACCTAATGTCGACCCCCTAATTGGCCACTCCTCCATGGTAGTACCAACACTATGCCCCTTCTAAGGGCACATTATTGGTGGTTACACAAGCCATATGGGTGATGAGTGAGTCCACCCACATTTCATTTTCATGATATAGAACTACCTTGTTGTAGATACTTGTATTTTTTCACATAAGACATTGGAATATTTCTACATATTTTTTCAGAGTAAGGAACTAAGATAGCATGTGATTCCATGGTCTGGTGTACCCAGAATAAATTTTATTAAAATATTAATTTTTTAATACAATGCACATAAATAAAATTGGTTATCTATTAAATGGTTGCTCGCATCACAAACCTAAAGTCACGGTTGATACTCAAGATTTAGTTTTCCATAGGCAGTAGATAACTTTTGTGGGTAAGGCCTTCTGTTGAAAACTTTATCGATGGAATTTTAGTAAATTAATTAATTTATTTATTTTGGGATGTCAGATTGAATAACTCTTAAGAAGAGTCTCATTTATAATATCTGAGACTGAAATTTATTTCATAACTCCTCTTCCACCCTAGGTGTGACATAAACTCTATCGATGACGGGTGTTTAGGTGACATGGATTTGAGACGTTTATTGGAAGGGGTGGATTTAAATAAAATCAAATCCTGCATCCCCCTCCTTCCCCGTTGGTGTCCACACTAGATAGGAACCCACTCCTTCTTCATCCTTAAACATGAACAACCAAATGGAGAAAATGATTTTCTATTGATCTATAGTCTTGATGGTGATCACTCCTGAATCATGAAGTAGTGGCTTTGGAGAAAGGATCTGACCTCGAAGATTCAGTGTTTCACCATGAAGTAGGGGTAGTGTGTGTTTTCCCTAATCCCTACATTATGCATTGTTCTTATTTGAATCTTTACCATGTATGTGTATACAAGGTCCTGATGTTTCCATAACAGCTCTTAGATTAAAAATGGTAACATCGGGGTGATCTCGGTGGTCCGTGGAATGTCTGTCGATGCATGGAGGTCCACGGCGGTCGGCGAGGGTCATTGGAGGTAGCTCTAGGCAATGCGGCGGTGTGGAATTAAAAAAGGTAGAAGAGTTCAATGGTGGCATGGACCACTAGATTGTGGGATGGATGTAGTTGGGCCGCGAATAGCACGCGGCTAGGCCGGGCCAGCGGCTAACCTGCGGGCCAGCGAGATAAGTCGGGCCGACTAGAGTGGGTTAGACGAGACCTTAAAATGCCAATATCTTCCATTTTTGGAATCTTTTTTCTATTTATTCCATAGAAATGTGACCCTTTCTTCAATAAGGAACTTTTAATTCCAATTAGATATATTTAGGTGTCAGTCTCGAGCCTCGATGGAATGAATCGTCTGATTGAAATAATCATAATATGATTATTATTATTATTTGGCTATTCTTGTGTCGGAAGTATCTCCTATGTCTCATCTCTGATTAACACGTCGTTAAAAGAGTTACAACCTTGATTTTAATTTGGGTGTTTCAAGACTGATTTTGTGTGCTTAAACCAAAATTGAGATGTGGGCCCCAGGAGGCCTGGATTGGGCGTCTGGGGTGAAATATGAGTTTTTCATGGGTTATTTATTTTGGGAATGTAAATAGAATAACTTTCATGGATTTACACATAGAATGTGATGGTGTCCATGGTTTAGGCCTAAGAGATTCCATGTGAATTCAATGTTGTGTGGGTTACATGGGTCTCTGATGCCTTTATTGGAAGGTTAGAGTGGGTTTAGTGGTTCCTATTTTTGATGTTTCGATCAGCTGAGTTGAGTAAGATCCCCCTGATCCTTGAGCTGTGAGGTTTTTCGGTATCTTATCCCCTTTTATGGATTGTGACCCCTCTTTGGATACTATTCAGGTTTCTGTATTACATCCTTGCTATAGTATTGGGATCCCACCGACAGTATGATCTGAGATAGAGTTATAGAATCCATTCTGAAAGGTCAGGGAAAGATCCTCTAGCTTAATGTTTCCCTAGATCGAGTTCTTGGTATCACTATGTCCAACACTACATGGGAGTGGATCCCATATATACCAGGATAACCCTATAGGGGTTTGTGTAATCTTTGGTTATATGATCCCCTAAGAAGAGGGAAATGATAGTAGGGTTGTGGTATCCTCAGTTACATGATGTCCTGCTCAGTGTGTTGTTTCTATAGGGATTTTGTCATCATTGTTACGATCCCCTACTTGTTGATTTATACCATATGGGTTTTTTTTTCAAAGTCATGACCACAGATAAATGAGAGATGATCCTTTATATGAGTGATGTTTTTGTAGAATATCATATTGGTTTGTATTATCCCACTACGGTTCATGGAGTGATCCCCTATCTGAGATATCTTCATGATACCACAGAGGGTTCTAGTATCCCCTAGAGGACCCTATGAGTGATCCCCTATGTAAATAGTTTTTTTTCTATCGAGTTTTAGCATTTAGTTCTTAACAATGATATCTGACAAGTGTGTTCTCTCATATGGGGAATCTAGGATAGAATTGTGAGACTCAATTGAGTGGAATCACATGGAAAAGTGTCATATGGGATGAATCAACTCTTGGAGTATGCATTTGGTGGATTTCTTTAGAGCCTTTGAGTAGGAACCTATCACTGGAAATGAGTTCAGAACCTCCAGAGGCTTGGTGCCAGAGGCAAGAATATCTAAGTGCTCTCTTGGTTTACCCTATGATGTTGTCACTTCTATATTGACACAACCAGTGATTTTGATTGTTTGTTCCTAGGATGGTCTTGATATGGTGTTTCTATCTCATTTGGGTTCTCTCTATATGGAATGAGTGGATAGTTTCCTTTCAGTTACTTCTTTTGTTTTAGGGTTTTTGGGGATCCTACTGAGCATCTCTACACTCACCCCTCTACAGGGTTTTCTCGCACTTGTTTTTTGTCTTGTGCAGTCCACAGGCCTTTTGATGGAATCCCTGGAGGACTCGGATTAGGTGAAGCATAGTGAGCTAGATTGACCGTGGTTTTTACCAGAACTCAGCCGAGGATCATTCTGGTGAGTTCATTTGACAGTGATCGCCACATTTAGAGAAGGTTGGATGCTTTGTAGTTTTAGTTTAGTGGGCCCTATAATTTCCCTTTTTTAGTTTTTTTGTACTCTGGTTGGGATAGATGAATGAATGAATTTATTTTCAGTATTAATATTTATCTACACTGTTTCATGGAGGTGTATGTGGGTGCTTATGTATAGGTAAGATAGACTAAGGCCTCACATTTGTGTGATAGCCTACTTGGGACAACTCGCCAGCCCCTAGCCTATGGTAGGTAGGTTTGGGAATTCACAGCTTGATAACTATTGGTTCGGGTCATGACAGAGTGGTATCAGATCAGGTTCCACATTTAGGACCTCATAGCATATTTTTTCTGGATATGATATTGGTTTGGGTTTCGTAGTAAAAGTTATAGGATGTTTTGAGTTTGACATTCTGGAAAGGGAATCCAGTGTTGTTGCGGTGGCTAACATATCTATTCACTATGACTCTAATAACCTGCCTTTTGACCCAGTACATTAGGACACTGGTTGTGGGGAAATAATGGTACATGCATCATATAGGACTGTGTTTTGGGTTTTTTCTATCCTTTTTGAGTCATATTACCAGATACACTCCTTGAACATGGTGCGTATTGATGTTATTTCAAGATGCCACAATAATGATAGTCATTCATGGTTCCACAGTGAGATTGTGGTAATGATCTTCCATGTGGTGAGGCTTTAGATCAATGTGCGGGTTCTGAGGTTGGACATATCAGTGGTCCGCTAGTTGTTCCACCACCTATTGAGCAAGAGATTCTATCGGTGGAGCAGGACAAAGGATCTGAGGCTCAGGCCTCTTAGGTGGGTTTTGGTCAGCCACAGGAGAGGTGGTGTTATTCTTATTATGGCTGGGAAAATCATTCTAGAGATTTTTTGACATGTCCGGATGCTGAGAGGGGGACGGTTGAGGAGCCTCCTAGGCTGAGGTATAATTTCAAGCATAAAGGTTTTTAGGGCAGAGGACATGGTAGTGGAGTATGTGTAGGAGTGGGAGGTGGCATACGGTATGAGTCTCAACCACCACAACCCCACAGAGGTCCACAATAGACTTAATGATATTGAGGATAAGGGAAAGGAAAACTAAATTCCGTAGAGGCCTTTGAAATAGAGTCTCCATGCATGGATATAAGTATGATCTATGTCCTTTTTACATTATACAGTAGTTTTGATAGACACTTTTATACACTACCCTTTCCTTTCTGTTTCTTGCTCGAGGTTTTCCCAGGGCATTGGTAAGTCCTTGTGTTGGGTTTTTTCTTCAATTCATCAAATTCACGAGGAAGAAGGATCATTCTCTTATCAAACTGCATTTTTTTACGAGACTAAAACTGTGTAGCTAAGTCATTGCCACCTAAAGTTGATAGAGTCAAGGTGAGGTGGATGATTCCCTCTTACTTGTGTGTTTTGGGTGGGTTTGTGGGTTGGGAAGTTTGGAAAAAGGTCCTGGAAATACCCAGGGTATCTTCTTGGGTAGCCCTATTTTTATTCATTTATACCCTCACATGTTCAGCGTCTACTTGGTACGTGAGTTGATTGAGAAGGTTATCGTGTGGTAGATGTGGCTTTGAAGTCACAAGAATGAGGGATGATATCCACAATAATATGTGTTAGATGTGTTCAAAAACATGCGGGTGAGTCAGTGCCTCCCAAAGCAGATAGTATCGAGGTGCATTGGATGATTCACTTTCACTTATTTGTTTGTATTAGCTATGTTGGTCTTTTCATTAGGTTTGTGAGGTGGAGTAACACTAGACCCTACAACTCCCTGAGACCAAGTGCTTGTTGTTTCCAACTTGTCGTTGCTAAGGATACATGTTCCCAGTTGCACAATCTAGACCTGGGATGAGCTGGACTAGGGTTTCAAAGACCTTGTGGTTCCCCTAAGAGTGTTCTTGTTAGTAGAACAAGAACCCTTTTTTAGCCCTGTGGTGGTTTTATGTGATCTTTATGGCATGGGAGACCAAAGTGAGAGTTCAATTTCTTTCCCATGTGTCTAGTCATGGGGATTTTTGGGGGAAAAGTCTTATGGTGTGGAGGATGTAGCAACTCTATTTTTTTCATGTAAGACTTTGGAATATTTAATTATATATTTCAGAAGCTAGGTGCTAAGACAACCTGTGATTTCATGGCCCGGTGTACCTGAAATCAATTATATAAAAAAATTATTTATTTCTATACAATGAATGTGGAGAAATGGTTTATCTATTAAATAGTATCTCAGATTAGAAAACTAAGGAAATTGTTGATTCTGAAGCGTGTTGTTTACCCTAGGAAGGGTATAACTTTTGTAGGCCCTTGACTCAATTGGAAAAATATATTGAGGTTTTCTTCACTAATAAAATAAGTTATTTATTTGGGGATGTCGGATCAAATAACTCTTAAAGGGAGTCTCAGATCAAATTTTTGAGACCACAATTGAGTTCAGAATGCCATTTTTACCATTATATTGACATAAAAAATGTTGGGGTTGGGTGATGATTCAAAGCGAAGATGGGACATTTAATGCAATGGGAGGATATAATAAAAATAAGATCCTTAATCCCCCTACTTCCCCTTTCGGGTAAACATAGTATATTATCCCCCTCCATATTTCTCCTTTCTTATAAATGACTGAATCGAGCAAATGAGGCATCATTGATCACTGATATTGACGATGATCAATCCTGGATTGTGCTACAGTGGCTTCAGAGAATGGATCTGACCCTAAAGATTCAGTATTTTTCCTTAATGTAGGTGGTTTTTCATTTTAATCTTTATCCCCTTATTATGTGTTATGTTTTTTTTTTTTGAATCATCACTGTATATGTGTATATCAGGCCTCGAGGTTTTTAAAACATGTCTCGGATTAATTTCTGCAGCACTAGGGTGATCTCGAGGGTCCGCAGAATGTTTTTTGGTACATGGAGGTTTTTGATGGCTGGCGAGGGTCGTCGGTGGTGGTGCGGGGTAGAATAGTGGGGACGCGATCCGCCAGAGGTGGCCGATGTGGTGATGAAGGTTGTTGGGTGGTGTGGAAGCGTCGAATTATGGAGGGCGCTAGAGGTTTTTGGTGGTGTGTTGGTGTGGAGTGACGGAGGGTAGGCCAGATGGAGCTGGTCCATGGACCGAAAGTGGTTGGGCCGCATTATAGTGGGCTGGGCTAGCTGGAGAGGGCCGGTCCAGACCTTCAAACACTAATATATTTCATCTTAGGCATCCACTTTGTGTTCCATCTACAGATATGTGACCCTTTCTTCGAGATGAGGATTTTAAGAAAAAATGGAGAACTTTATGTTTTGGGATCGAGCCTCAATAGAATGAAATATCTAATTTAAATAATAATAATATAATTATTATTCTTTGACAATTCTTACATCGGATGTATCTCATGATTCTGATTTCTGATTGATGCGTTGTCAGCAGCGTTGTCACCCAGATTTTAATGTGGACATTTCAAGACTGATTTCATCTGCTTAAACTGAAGTCGAGTTGTGGGCCCCATGAGGACCTGGCCGGGGTGTTTGTAGGTAAATGTGTCTCTTTCACCAGTTATCCATTTTGGAAAACTAAATAGAATGTATTGTGTGTTTTCCCACATAGAACGCGATGGTGGCCATGGTTTGGTCCAAGGAGATGTGGTGTGGGTCACTTGGGTTAGGGATTCCTTTATCAGTAGAGTTGAATGGTTCCCCCTGGTTTCATTTTGGGATTTATCAATCAGTTAATTTGTATGAGTTCCCCTGGACATTTATCTATGAGGGTTTTTTCTATCATGTCCCCCTTACTGGAATGTGACTACTCATTGGATATTATACAGGTTTTCAATAGTACGTCATCAGTAGAATATTGAGATCCCCTTGATAGAAAGATCTCGGATAGAGTTGTAAAATCCTTCCAATGAGGCTAGGGTGGGATCCTCTAGCTTAATTTATCCTTATATCTCATTCATTATATCACTATGACCCACACAACACGGGTGATGTGCCCCTATCTAGCAGGATATCCTTTTTGAGTTTTGTAGAATATTTGGTTATGTAATCCCCTATGCAATGATATATGATATTATGGTTGTGGTATCATCAATTATATGAACCCTTACTCATATTATGGTTTCTGATGGTTTGAGGTATCGTCGGTATGATCCCCTACTTCATGAGTTATACTATATGGGGTTTTCTACATCGTCGTGACCACATATACATGGGCGCTGATCCTTTATCTGGGTGATTTCTTTTGTATAATGTCTTGTCGGTTTTCAGTATCCCCTAGTGGATCTTGGGAGTGATTCCCAATCTCATAGATCTTCATGTTTCCATATTGGATTCTAGTTTCCCCTATCGGACCCTTGGAGTGATCTCCTATCGGAGGATTTTTGTGTTTATGCTATGTTTCAGCATGAAATTATTAGTAGTGATATCAGATGAGTGTGTTCCCCCATATGGTCCATCTGGGATGGTAGTGTGACCCCAATTGAGTGGAATATCTTATATGAGTGTCATCTTCAATGACTCGGCTCTTGGGGTGTGGCTTTTGTGGTATGCATTACAGCCTCAAGTAGGAACCTATTACTGGTAATGATATTGGATCCTCCTGAGGCTTTGTGCCTGATATGAGTATATTTGGGTGTTTTCTGGGTATTCCTTCCAGTGTTTTCACTTTTTCATTTACACCCCCAGTGATTTTGGTGGTTTGATCTGAGGATGGTCTCGAGATGGAGTTTCTCTCTCATTTGGGTTCCCTCTCGCTTGGATGAGTAGATTGTTTCCTACATTTTCTCCTTTTCATTTGGAATTTTGGGGTTCCTACTAATTATATCTATACTCACCCGTGTGTGGTCTTTTCCTACACATGTTTTTTGTCTTCTTCAAACCATAGGCCTTTTTGTGGAATCCTAGGAGGACCTAGAGCCGGCCGAGCTTAGTGATCTTGATTAACCAGGGTGTTTACCGGAGTTGGGCCAAGGAGCTTTCTGGTGAGTTCATTTTAATGTGATCCCCTCATTTAAAGTCGGGTGAACACTTTTGTAGTTTTAGTTTGGTGGGCCCCATATTTTCTATTTTTTTACTTTTTCTATACTCTGGTTGGGATAGATGTATGCATGAATTTCATTTCAGTTTATATATATCTTTGTACTATTTCATGGAGGTTTATGTGGGTGTCTGTGTACATGTACGATAGGATAAGTCCTCCCATGTGTGTGATAGACTACTCAGTTCTAGTCTCTAGACCAAAGCCAATTGGATGTGGTATTGGGGAATCATGGATTGAGCCCTATTTGGTTGGGTCATGACACTAGCACCATTTCCTTGTCATATGACGTTAAACTACCTAACAATATTCACAACACATTACATAAAAATGTACTCTTCCCCTATCTGATGAGAATATAATGCCCCATGTACGATCATCATAGTATTCCACTTAATCCCCCACCACTGGATGGGAAACTCATAGAGGTAATCTTCTACACATAATCCCCACACCAACCCTCGTAGATTATCTAATTGCGACACAATATTCCTTAATGCATGAAATTAAAATACATGGATTTGTCCTATCATATGAACTTAAATTGTACTATGGAACTACATGGGATTTGATCCTTGTCTTTTAAATAGGTTGCATAGGACACATCCCTGAGGTTCAATCCTAAAATTGGTAAACTTATGTGTGAAATATTCCCTCTTATGGATACACCTCCTAGATCCGTCTCCATGGGGCATTCTAAACCATTGGTATCTAATTTAGGTCGTCCCACCTAGGAACATACCTCTCGGATCCACCTCCACAGTGCATTATAATCCATTGGTAAACTGCTTAGGTGTTCCCTCCTAGGGATGCCCCACCCATAACCTCTTCTATAAGGATTTCTGATCTATTAGATGCACCTCCCGGATATGCATCTATAAGGTATTATTATCCTTTGGATACACCTCTAAAAAGAACTCTTATCCATCGATAAACCCATGTGTGACACCTTCCCTCTGAGGGACACACTTCTTTGATTCCCCACCATGGGGATTTTTGATCTACCATCATATCCCCAAAAGACATTAACCTTATTCTCAACACCAAAATACATTAAGTCTTGCCCTGATACATCTTACCAAGACTTTCTAATCCATCTCTAAAAGATGTATAAATTAGGACATTACCCATAATACTTATACCATGAAATTAACATGTGATACACAAGGAGAAATCCTTGGTATACTTACACTTCAGTCATAAATTTACATGTGATTGATAAGATATGCCTTGGGTTCTATGCCTAGGTGGGATCAGACAAGATACCCTCCAAGGAGAAAGATTTACAGCTGACCAATGTGACCAATTTCTTGAAATTCACAAAGATTACCAACATGACTACTCTTTTGACTGAATGATTCTTACCTATCATGATAGAAGGAATGTAATTAACTAGAGTCCAAAGAGAGAGGGCACTATGAATGAGTTTTGTGCAGATGAAATTATCTAGGAGGGAGACCTAGACTAAGAAATAAGCTCCAAATAGGAATCCATAGAAAGGGGAACTAATATCCCAAATCCCATTTCGATCAAGGATCATACATCATTGACAAATTCATTGAAAGATGCCCGCCTTTGGAAAGTGGGAATATGGGGAAACAAACACACCATGTGTGCAGTCCCAATGAATGTTTTAGAATTAGGTGTATATATCTTGGTGTTTGATATTCCAAAAAATTAAGGATTAGGAATATAAGTCAAATGGGTTGTTACAACTATTATTCATGTCTATAAATAAATAGAAAAATGTCAGCATGGATTTTACTGAAGGACTCCCCAAAACATCTAAAGGGAATAATTCTATTTGGGTTTTAGCTGGTCTCCTTTTGATGTGAGTAAATTTAATTACTATAATAGATTATTTATCTCTTATTATGATTTTCCATGTGTAAATTATATAATTGGTAAGGTTATATTGAGTACTACATTCTATTTTATCAAATTGAGATATGAGTTTTACCTTGTATTCTAGATATTTCTTCATTAAGCTCTAGATACTGAGTTTTGATTCAATAATATCGACCATCCTTAAAAAATTGTTCAGTTTAAGAGGTCCATTCAAACCCTAGAGAATATGATAAGATATAGTTCTCTATATTTCAATTTTTTGAGATTCACAACTTCCTCTTGTTTAATATTCTTATAGAAATAGATTTCACTTGATCATTTACATGGATCCTTATAAATCACTCTATGGGAAGTTTTGTAGAACTCTGAAACTCTTGTTTGATGTTAGATAAAAAAATCTATTGAGACCTAAGGTAGCTAAGGTAATGATAGACAAGGTTAGATCCATTCTACAACATAATAAGGTTTCTCGGTGTTAAATGATGTTTAATGTTGAATATCATTGGAAAGATCTATAATTCAAATTTTGTGAGAATTCATTTCGGGTAATTTATCCATGGAAAAATTTTATTGGATTAGGAAATAAGGGAATGTTAAACACTAAAAATATTTTCCCTATATAGATTCTTGATCTAGTAGGGATAATAGCCAATTTCTTGGAACTTACACTAAACCTCCCTCATAATAATGATGTGTTCCATGTATCTCTTTTGAAAAATTGCATACCTGATCCTTTACATCTACTAAAATAAAGTTTTTACTACTATAGAATGATCTTTCATGTGAATAAAAACTGGTAGATGTCTTGTATCATAGATATAATGTAGTATGGAATAAAACAACTATCCTATTTATATATCTATAGTGGAATTATAAATATGAGGAAGCTACATTAGAACCCAAGGATGTGGTGAAAAATAAGTATCCTTGTTTTTTTGGATTATAGTGATTGAATTTAAAGTGAGAAATTCAATTTTAAAATTAAATATTATGAAACCCTAATATTTTATATGCATTCCTTTGAAATAAATTTTATTTTTTTAATTTCTTTCATTGGACGCAGCCACAAGTAAAAATGGTCATTGAGATATTATAGCATGCATAAAATAAAAGGTGGGTATGAATATGATTAAACACATTATGAAATATATAATTATTTTTTTTCTAAAATAAAATTTATTAATTAATACCTATAAAATAATAATTAAACATTAATAAAATTATTTTTGTATCAAAATACCTATTTTTATGAAGAAAGGGATTTCTCTTTGTGTTATAAATTATTATATAAAAATTATTGTGATCACTATTAATAAGATATTTTAATAAAATTTATTGTTAATGTATGAAAAATCATTCATAGATTACTTATTTAATGTGAAGGAATAAATATAAAATCATCTAATGTTAAAATATTTTTTTAAGAAACCCATTTTTTATGCAATGTGTTTTAATATTAACAAATAAAATTAATAAAAATTGATGAATTATTTTTAATGAAGTTTATAAATATCATATTTAGTAAAATGTTTAAGCATTTAAATCAAGGTTTTTACAAGGAAATAAAGTAGAATAAATTTGGTTTTATTCTGAAAAAATATATTTCAAAAACACAGTTTTCATTATATTTTGTGCAATAATTTTAATTTTAATTTCTTCCACTCATAGAGATTTAATTTGATAAAATGGAATGATTATTTTTAATATGAATGTTCAAATTTTTCAATGATTCCACTTTTTTGTAATGAATAGTGAAAATTGTAAAAAAATATCATGGTAAAGGTTTAAAATAGTTATCAAGGGTTAATGTACGAGATATATGGGTATAACTAACAATTAAAATTTTATAGATAATTTTAGTTGAAGATAATTTGAACTTAACTTATTTAAAATTTTATTTCATATACATTAAGTTCTACACTCATAGGAATATTTCATTTTAATATTTACTATTTGTATGCAATTCCAGGTATGGACCTCCCCTCACTAATAAAAGGGCACCTCTTCTCCACCATTATTCACAAACATTGAGCTCACTACCTCGATCAATTCCTACAAAAAAATATTTCTATATTCCTACCCTTATTTCTTGATCTCTTTTTATTAACCTAAGATATTCCTAGTAAGGCTTATGTTCTAATCCATAATAGGCCTCTCAAAGAAGATGTAATCGCATTAACCCACTCTTTAAAAGTTTATTTCTTATTTTACTTACTCAAAACCTATTATATTAGTCCTAGCATAATTAATCTTTTAAAACCATTATTCTATGTAGATATTATGGTTATAGGAAAACTAGTTTCCATATCTTTTCCATCAATTAGAAATGAATGTATCACTCGTGTGTGCATATAGACTACTATATCCACTTAGATATATGATTCATTTTCCATAATTACCTCACATTTATGGATATAATGATGAAATTAATAAATATAAATTATTTTATGATATAATTATGAATCTATAATGATAAAATATTTTCTATCTTTATTTCATTTTTTCTTTGTATAATGAAAACGTTGTTCATCTGTACGTACAAACTACCATCTAGATGAATGGAGTAATTAATTATTCTATATATAAATCATTTTTATATCACTAAATGTAAATTTAATGAATATATATATATTATATTTATATCATTATTAACAATATTCAGATGATGGAACAATGACCAAAATGCAAGGTCCATAAATTCTGAATCAAGACATAAATGAAAAACGAAGTAATTAACACCTAAAATGGTGATTATAATAAAATAATGTTAATTAATGGTTTATAGTATGTTATAATAAATTCATATATTATATTTTAAGAATGAATATGATTCTAATATGTAGTTAAAATAATTTTAAATTTATTATATATGAGGTTAAATGAACTTATGATATAAGTGAGACATGAGGTAAGGGTTTTATGTTATAATCTCACTTTTATAGTGATTTTTTATGTATAAATTTAAAATTATTATATTATAGGAATTATATCTCAAAAATCATATATATTTTTATTCTATTTTTGTTTTTTTAAATTAAATAGTTTTCTTTCATTTTCCTCTATCTATGTACTCAAAGGTCTGAAAGAATTTTTTTAAGAAAACTAACATCATTTTTCTATTCTCACGAGAATTTTTTTCTTCCAAGTCATTTTTTTCTTTAAATTGTTTTTGAGAATGTTTTAAATATTATATATTTGTTAATTAATTTCATTTTTAGCCTTTTAGATTTATATAATACAATTTTAATGAAATTGTTTTGGTTTTTTCTGAATGAGTTACCTTTTACAAAAGGTGTGAATAGAATCTTTTATTTATCATATAATGTACAAAACAATTTCCATATATGATGATTACTCAATTTTTTGAATATTTATTTACAATTTTCAATAGTTATTTTTAAATTAATTTTATTTCCTTAAAATCTATAAATTTTTAGGCTTTAAATAATTAATTTCAAAATGAAAATTGTATTTTCCTCAACAAATGTTCCAAGGTATTATAAATATATTTTCATCTCGGACTACATCCATTGATCATACTTATTGTTCAACAGGGATATGATATAATGATACCATCGTTATCCATTCAATGGATGGATTGAAATTATAATGATGAAATATTGATAAAATCTGTTGTATTTCTTATGGGTTAAGAGATGATTAAATGATAAGTCTTCTCATGATCATTTGGTACACATATGAATAAAATAAGATTATTTGATGGGTGTGTATGTTAAATAAGTTCATTTTGTTGGGTAAATATTGATGTTTTATGAGAAAAAATGGTATATTAGTGGTTTGAACAATCCGAAAATGTGGTACACAGGTAGTTATCCCTATCCAGAAAAAGTAACATAGATGGGTGATGAATGTCTTGGTGGGTATCCATGACAAAATATTACTATTACTAGGAGTACTCCACACTTTTATTCCACTATCTATGACATGTTATTAGGTTTATGATATGATCTAAGGTCTCCTGAACTTTGATTATTCTATGAATCATGCCTTATGAATTTCCAAATCATTACAATGTAATTTTCAATTATGAATTTTTGGGTATGATTTTCAAATGTTAATATAATATTATCAAACCCTTATTATCATATTATTCATAAACATAATCATTTACTATTATCTTCCATGTGTACCCTTAATAATCATCATATATAACTATTTTTATATTTATTTTCCCCATGATATGAAGAAATGTTTTAATTGGTGTATGAATAAAAATCGGCCAATATGAGAAAAACCTTTTGGGAGATATTGAAGATCTTTCATCAAAAAAAGATGTTTATGTGTATAGTCACCAAAGTCATGAAATATTTTTGGTTCTATGGATTGTATTTTTAATATATTTATTGAATATTAATCTAAAATGATTTAATATCTATGTTTTTAATCTTTGTGTCACCTCATCCTTTCAATGTTCAATGTTATGTTTCTTAAGGAAGGATTTCATTCTTTCTTACTAATATTAATAGTTTTCTCTATCAATGAAAGAAGGATTCTGAGGAATATAACTATAATTTTTTTACCTTCCATCATAGTGTGACCCTTCCCATGAACTGTTAAGACTAAGAATAGGTAATCATATAAAATATATCTACCAGAGCCAAATCATGAATAAAAATTGTTGAGGTATAATTATCAAAAGGTTATTTCACAACACCTATAGGTTACGTATTTGATACCAATTGAATTCAAAGATACTAATATTGAAGAATTGAATATAGGGGGTGAGTTGTCTAGATTAAAATTTTAAATATAAAGAGTGTTTAAATAATTGTGTGGTATAAAATAAAATATTATGCTAATGATTTTGATAATAGTTTGGATAAAAATGAATCATATTCCTACTATTTACACCCATATTCTTCTTTAGTTGTCTTCTACATAATAAATACCAAACCATTGAACTAGAATCACAACCCTGTTACAAACTATAATTTCTAGTTGAGCTATAATAATTACCAAATTGAACTGTTAAATAGTAATCACAACCCAATTAAAAAATACACCTTTGAAGATATATAACCAACCATAAAATTATTTTCTAAGGGAAAAGAAAAATATATATCACAAAGTAATATATAGGAATATATAGTGAAAAACTCAATCACTAGTCAAGAACCTTGGTGGTAAAATAGTTTTACCCACATGTGTAGACTTTTAAAATCCTTTAACATTTGAAAGAAGAATATATTAGTGATTCTAATGGTTTTTTTGTGGTTTCTTGATTTTTTTCAACAGTTATCTCCTTCTCAAGTCATGTTTATACGTTTATATCTTGAATATGTTATTAGGTATATGATATAGGTTTGTTTTTCTCCACAATAATAGCATTAGTGTCAATTATATAAGATTTATCATTGGATCCAATCTCTCTATTATGTTTTGATAATTGAAAATGAATTGTTATAACATTACCAATATTCACTCTACAATTATAAACTCTAATAATAAATTAGTAAATCACAATAAAACATTACAAAATATCAACCTTGAAATAATATTTACTTAAAATCTATCAAATCCTTTAAGTTATCATTATATAGGTTTCATAATAATCTACACAAGAATCAACATTTAATATTTATTTATATATTAACTAAATAATACATCAAATTTTGTGAATCAATTTCCATTATGGTGAAATATATTTCACCACATTCATAATAGAAATAATCCTTCCACTAATAATAATATTTCATGAATATGAATTTTCAAAATTAATTCTCTTTAAACATGTAATATAATTTTCCTACTATAATGAATATATAAGATAAATTACATATCAAAAAACAATAGGTAATTTAAATATAACACTCCCTGTAATGTGTAAGATATTTTACTTTATAAGGATTATATTCAACCTATTTATGTGTTTATTCACATAGTATTTATTTATAAAATAATGTAATAATCAAAATCATGTAGGTGTCAATATAGAAACGTTTTCAGTGCTTTATCAAAATTTTAGAAAACGAGAAACCAAAAATCTATGTAAGAGTCCTTACGATTATTCAATTATTCCTACTTCATGTAAGAGTAATTCACTTATTAGTACATAAATTTGAAATAAATATCAATTAAAATTATTGATTAATCTTGCTACATAAGAGTCAATTTTATAACACATAATTATTATACACTTTGAAAAGGATTTTGACACATTTACAACATAATAGTGGATTATTTTTCTAAAAATTCAAAATATTTATAAAATAAATTAAAACCATAAATAAAAAAAGTATAAATTAATAGTATATCATGAAAAAATTAATCAATGAATAAAAAATATGAGTAAAAAATATCAATATAATTTATTTATTCATTATAAAGTTAAATATTAAATTAATAATTGGTCTAATAATAACTTGTGTATTAGGGCATACATGTATATATATGTGAAGGATGAAATTAAAAATCCATATATGGTTGACAAGAATATACAATAAAAATTCACTTTTGTTTTTTTAACTTGATATTTTTTACATAGATTGCAATCACTAACCCCTGGATAGGTGCACTGGTTAGTGTAACATCCATACTCTATAAAATTGAATCATTGATGTGTGGGTGGTGGATTATGTTAAGATATCATTTCATTGAATTAATTTTTTTTAGAATCATTATATCTCTTTGGTATTCATATGTTTCGTAATATTTTTTGACACTTGAGACATTTTTTTAATACATTTATCCATTTCCTTAAAGGATAACAAGCACATTTTTAGTATTTAAAAAGACAAATCCTTTTACATTTGTGGGTATTATCATTGGAGTTTCCCCTAAATTACACTATTTTGATTTATATCCCTAAAATAATTAGAATAATGATAGTTCAAAAATTATATTTTTATCTTTAGATAACAACAATAATTTTCCATAGAAAAACTAATGAGCCTTATTAAATACTTTTTATGGAGACTTTATTTTAAGACACTGAAATAACAATATGTTAGGACCAATAGGGGCCTATATACCCTGAGAGGGGGGGTGAATCAGGGTATGGATATTCTTTTTAAAAAATTATTCTTACCCCACTGGATCTTGACCTCTTTATTACAAGGGTCACTTTATTTTAACTTGTGTGTTTATTATGATAACTTCTTTTCTTCTTTATCTGGTGATATGCTTTAAATGCAATGCAGGTTAGCAAGCAGGCAGACATAGAGATTTTTACATGGTTCACCCTCACTGGGCTACATCCTAAAAAATCCACTAAGGCTCACTACCAATTTACAATGTTCGGGCTAGATCACTTCTATGTTGAGACTCACTGCCTTTACAATGTTTAGTGTTAGCTCACTACTTTCCCAAGGGTTACTCTTTGTCTCTCTCTCTCTGGCTCACTGCCGGTGGAGAGGATCACCTTCTTCCTCTTCCTTATCTCACTGCTCTGGAATGGATCCACTCATAGTTTATAAACCTGTTGGTCTCTTTATTATCATGAATGAATACATCCTCTGTTGTATATAGATGCCCTGTTGAAGTCTAACTTTCACCCGTAGATGAATCTCACTTTGCATCGAAGGTATCGGGCAATCTTCCAGCTTCCACGCAGTCCTGAATCACTGTCACGAATCAACCATACTTGGTTCCCTTCTCTAAGTCGGCGCACAAGTCTCAGCATGCAAGTCAAAACTGCCATGCAAGTCCACATCAACAACTTGCACGACATAATATTCTCCAATTACAAACTTGCGCGACACACACCCCTTTACTCCCAAACCAATTTTGGTGTGCAAACAAAAACTTTCATGCTTCTTCCACAATTGGCGCGCAAGTGTCACCAAACCACTTGTGTGATACTTCCTTCTTCAACCCAGAACATGTGCGAATCTCTTCCTTCCTCACCCAGACCACCTTGTGCGCGCAACAATCACCTGGCGCACAACGTCCACTTGCCTGACCACACACCACTTGCGCGACCACCACACCTGTGCGATAAGAGATCTGATTTTTTCCAAGTGTTGAGCTCATACAGAATGAGCAGGGGTCGACCTGTATTTATAGGCATTTGGACACCCTGCGCAATGGCACATAAGTCTCCCCTCGGCGCGCAAGTATCGCCATGCTAGTTCTGCCGCCATTGCCTCTGTCGCACTAGTCACTTGCACGACCTAACCCAAAACTTGCACAACCCTTATCCCTTTTCCATATTTTGATGTTTTGATCTTGAAAAACATATGGCATGAAAGTTTCCAAGCCTTAAAGTACACGGTGTGCAAGTCCCTTTTCCAAAAACCACTTTTCATCATTTTTTGATTTTTAGGTCCAATAATTTGGAAAACACTGGAAAATGGCGCCACCTTGTATCTATTCTTTTTGTACCACTTCCAGATCATCCATTCCTTTGTCGATGTTCTTGAATCAAACATGGATCGTTAACCACATCCCTTAAACTCAACATGCCACCATGAAATCCCCTTTGTCAACAAATTTGTATGTCATGGTTTTCTTTGTCAACAATCACAACACAGATGTCCACTTTGTCAACAAACACAATCACCTCAATAATGCTTCAATGATACCTTGAGGGATTTTTTCCCAACACAATGTATTTTCTTTTTAGGGTCAATGAAAAGATACAGTCATACCAGGAAAGGCTCATGAATATTTATTCTTTGGATATAATTTATTAATCCTTCATTTCATTCTTATCCATGAATTTCTTCTTCATTTTATTGTGAAGATATTTGGTAATATATTTATTGAAAAATACCATCGTCAACTCATCACATTCCATGGAATCAATTTCTTCCTTATTCCAATATTTCTATATTATGGTCTACTATTAGTTAGCCTCAGCTTATGTGACTCTCACATGTTAGTATAGTGTTTAATTCTTTTTATTATATCTTATCTTAGGTCACCATGAGTCTTAAAAAATATTTCTAGAAATTTTGACTTCTGGATGGGTTTAGGGTGTTGAATGGTCTACCCACATGGTTGGTACTAACTGTGCAGTTCCAGTGTGATGGGTACTATCATGGTTGATGTGATGTTTTTCATGCTCTTCCCATGGTTTTTGAAGTTGTGTGGATATTCTTATAAATTTTTGGATTTTTTAAGTAATGTAACTCCCATGTTTTTGGAACATGGTTTAGAAAATATTTTGACCTTCCAATAATAAAACGAAAAGTTATTTAACCTTATTAGCTTCTCTGGTTTTTAGCCAATGACACCTCTCCTCCTTCCCAATTCATTTCTGTTACACTAGGGATCCTAAGGGGGTTTCCTTTACCACTATTGAATTATGGATCATTCCTATATATATTCAACTGGTTGTACGGTAAATATTAGATATTTAATCTTATTATTCCATTATCCCCACTATGCTCATAGTTTTAGTTCCACCTATGAACCCAGGGAGTCTCTTTGGATGATTATGGGTCCGTGGTGTACCTATGAATATATTTTATAACCATGTTATTTTTTAAATAAATTTATATTAATTTAGAGCAAGGAATAAATGGTTTCTGAGGTGAATTTAATATTTTATCTTTCAAAAATGTGTTTTTTATTTTACCAATAATTTGTGAGAGGACTTTGAGTAATATAGAATTTTTTTATGGGTGTCTGTTTCATTTTGATCCTATTTGGTTTCTATAGAGTCTAAACTATGTTTTTAGTGGATATTTTGTTATAAAGAGGATTTGACCATGAAAAGACTTTAAAAGTAGTTATTTGAAGAATTCAAATGTTTTTTGAGATAAAAAAAATAATTATCCTCCATAAAATTATATAATGTATCTCTAAAATTTATTTGATGGAAAATGAGGACATTAGCCCTATTTTCTATTTCAAAGGGGAAAACCAATGTTTTTTAGGGTAGATTTCAAATGTAAATGGGGTGTGTAATATTAATGGAATTCTAATGGGTGTTAAAGTATTTCATTAATTAAATATAAAGGGATCATCATTTCAATCCAAAATTTCTTTGTGGTATAGGTTGTTAAAACTTCATAATGATTATTGTTGAATGACTGTAAGACCTTCTTGATTTTCCCTTAGTATTTTTTTTCCTTGTGTGGGTTGTTTATCATTTTGCAGTTATTTTAACTCCCTTTAGAGTGAGATGATATATTTAATCCATGTATGTATGATGTGTAAATGTGATGTTGTAGATATGGATGAAGGAGGTGATAGAGAGTTATTTTTTATATTTTTTATTTTGATCATGGATTACTTATTAACTCACATAATATTTACTATTGGCCATCATAACCTAGGTACTATTTGAGACATCTATATTTATGCTACACTAATTGATTCATATGTTTCATGATTCTGTCCTATTATTTTTTGTATTGTGGATAATAGAGGTTTTTATTTTAATTGATTCCATTATAGTCATGTGTGATGGAATATATATGTTTAGACTCTTCTCATATTGGCATTCGGTCCATGGGAAATGTATGAAATTTGATGTTTCTCAAGTCAGTTCCCAGGTTAGAGCCCATTACACACTCTTATTGATTTATTCTTTGTTTATATAGAGGATACATAAAAATCCTAAGATTATATATATATATATATATTCCTTAGAAATAAATATTAAGTATTCCATATATTTTTTATCTGAAATCATGATTCTAAATGAACTATAGTATAGTGTACTATCATTAAATAGCTTTTGGAATGGAAGGTGTGAATTGGATTAAAAAAATTTAAAAAAAATATTTGTAAAGGTTAATTCATAATAAATAATCATCCAATATTTATTAAAGTCATTTTATGCATCAAAAACATGATTTATTCAAAAAGAGGTTTTATTTATTTTTTTCATGAGAAATATAATTAATTTATACCATGTTTATATATATTATTTAAAAAAATTTATGTCATTTTTTGAATCAACATTTAGATATTATCTTATGGTTAGTTTTTTTAATTTGTTTGAAAAGATTTTTTTACGTGAATATTGGAAGATAACGATTTCTGTAATGCAAACAATTTTTTAAATCAGGTAATTTAAAACTATCATTATGTTTTTAATTTGATCATAATGTAACATAATTATACATTTATTATGAATTATATAATTAATTTTATAGGAATCATTTTTATAGAGTATTTTGGTTTAAGGTCATCTTGGGTTTTAAAAACGCATTTTTTTTGAAATAGTTTTTCAATGCATTTTGTGAGTTTGTTTTTAAATTTAAATATTTATATTATATAAATTCAATTTGAAAAAATTTAATACATAAATAGAATCAAAATTACCAAATTTAATAATTAGTTCGCTTACATTGTTTCATTATTACTAGTAACCGAGGTAAAAAATCAAAACTACGATAAATATTATAGTTGATTAACGTGGGTTAAACTAAAAATATCAGAGTAAAAAATACATAAAAACTTATATAAATACTATTTTATCTCCATATTTCAATCATCTATCTTACTCTTTTCTAAAATATTATAATTTTTTTCTACATTTCTTAAGTGAGTTATCTTTTGAAAAATTCCAAGTATGTCATCTCCCTCACTTCTAAAAGGACACTACATATGATATCTTCCCCACACATAGTGAGATTTATATAATAGAAAATAAATTGCATAATTCATTTCTGACATCCCTTCCATTGATATATATACTCTTTTTTGCCCAAAATATCAACCCTGGAAGGGTTAAGGGGTAAGCCCATGGAGGTTGTCCAAAGAAGAGGTATAAGTCATAATCAAGTGTTTTCATTTTATTCATTCTTATACCTCATTCAATTATGTTGTAAGAATGATCAGTTAATAAAAATAATTTTATATCCTATTACAATATTTTATTAGCTTGATGGCCCAACATTTATTTATCTCCTTCTCCATAAAATGGGAAACCATGGCATCATTCGTGCGTACATTTGAACTACAACCTCGTGAAGAGATGTATTTCATTTTTCATTTCCATAATTAGTGGATGGTTATTAAAATACATTTGAATTTATATATTATATTTATGAAATAATTATTCTTGTTTAATTATAATATCTTTTCTACCTTCTTTACCTTTCCATCGATTGGAAAATGACAATGTCGCTTGTTCTTATGTGTGGACTACCACCTCCACGAAGTGATGTGATTAGATTTTCATATCTAGTTTACATGGATGGAAATGAATATATATTTAAAATATATATATGATTATTATGATATAATAATTATTATATAATGTTTAATTATTATTTACCTTTCTTTTATTCCATCCATCGAAAAGTGGAAACATCGCTCGTGTGTACGTACGGACTAACATCTCCACAAAGTGATGTAATTCATTCTTCATCACTACATTGTATGAATTATTATAAATTGGAATGTCATGAATATATATTATAATTAATTAATTATTATTATTTTCTATATGATGAAAAAATGAAAATTATTCATGTATCGAAATCATTGAAGCAAAATATGCATGCATAACAGATCTTTTTTCACCAAAACAATCATTTTAATGACAGAATAGTTAATAGAAAGATGGTTACAAATTATAAAATAATAATACATAGTATGTTACATATTAATATGTTTCAAAAATATATTCATAATATATATATATTTATTATATAGGATATTTTAATTCATATGAAGTAAGAATATACTTGAGGTAAGGGTTTCCCATCTCACTTTTGTTTCTTTGAGATATATACCATTATCACCACTAGTTTTTTATATTTTGTATATAATTTATATTTGATATTTTATATTATGAATATATTTATATTCATTTTATTTTATGTAACATTTGATTTTATATCTTTTATTTGTGTTATGTTTCGAAATTTACCAAAGTAGTACGAGTGTATGTTACAATCCCATTTCCTTTCGGGTTGTCTATGACAAATTTCTATTGAAGGAAATTAATTGTATATTATCCACTAAATATATATATTTTAATATCATATGTTTATTTTGATACTTTTTATATATTATTAACATTATCTTCTCATTGGTAATAAAATTATTGGAAAAAATCTTATCAAATAAATATCTGCCTTATTTCATCTTTGATCATAGAACTTTTTATTCCACATAAATGATCTTAAAAATTATTTTATGGATATTTTCACCTATAACGGAAATTTTTTAAAATTTCATTTTCACTAAATTTGAATATATTTTAAATAAATATTAAAATTAACCTTTTAAAAGAATGTTTTCCAAACAATTCATTTTTTCTACTTACAAATTTCTATAAAAAAAATTCCCTTTAACATATATATAATGAACAAATTTTTTGGTCATTATGGAATTTATTTTATTTGAGGATTCCTTCATAAGTTTCCATGGTAATTTTCAATGGAAATATTTTCATCACTTTTCTGGGAATTTTTAGTTATAATTTTTTCAAAAGAAGAAAATATTTTTCAAATGTATTTAAAGAATGTTTGGAATGTTATTTTAAAGATATTTTACATTTATCTCAACATCAATTATGTATTATTATGTTTAAATGGGGATATTATCTTATGATTCCACCCACATTTATAGATTAATTATGATGATGATTTCAGAATGATTCTATGAAACTTTTTAATTTTATATGAGTTAATTTAGTTATGATGAAACCTTTTCAAAAACAATTTAATTTCCATGAGTTATGATATTATGAAATGATAAAATTTTTATGAAACCTGTTTTCTTTACATGGGTTATGATATTATAATACAATGAATTTTTTATGATATTATATAATACAAATTTATGGTTTTAATTATGTGATATTTTTTCCAAAATTATATAAACCTATAATGAATATGGTAAATAATGAAATCAAATGAGATAATAAGGATTAGAAAAGGGAGTTAACCCAGTTAAGTGAGGGAATATGTCCATTTTTATAGTATTGGGAGTGAACCCTAAATAAGGAAATACATGAATGGGGAGTACAAAAAAGAAACTAGGATATCCTTTTCAATGATCCTTGAATGAGAAAGTTATTTTATGTGTTTCTGTCTATTGAAAAAATTTATAAATTATGATTAGGATATGTTCTATTCAATCATTATTGATTATTTTTTATTATTCTATACTAATGAATGAGAAAGAAGAACATATCATAATCATAATAAAATAAGGGTTCTATTTTACAATATCATTTGGATTCATGATTTTCTATTCTAAATTTTAATTGTGGGAAATTATATGGATATTATCTTTTAAACCACTTATAATTTCATCTAATTTTTTTATTCCTTGAATTTTTATATATTATTACTATTTTCCTCTATTGGGTACATAAAATTATTGTGGAATTTTTCTCTAAATAAAGCATGACCTTATTTTCTCTCTGGTTTATCTTTGTCAATACTCTTAAAAAATAATGAATGTTGTTACACATAATTTAAATGTTTTAAAAATAAATTTTCACTACATATGACTTTATTTACAAATTTTTAAAAGGATTCATTTAAAATAAATGTTTTTCCAATAATTCATTTTTAACCTTTAAAATATTGTTCTTTTTTAACCTATATATTATGAATGTATTTTCATATCATCATTAATTTTATTTTATTTGAATATTTATTTACAATATTCCATTGTTATTTTCAATGAAATTTGTTTTCTCAATATTTTAGGAATTTTTGGATAAAATGTTATAAAAATATATATTTTTCTCATATTTGAAAATATTGGTCTTAATATTCTATTAAATGTATTTTTTTCTATATTAATATCCATTAGTGATTTTAATTCTTTACTAGATATATAATATTATGATAATATACATTTTATTTCACAAGATTTCTAATGATGGTGATGATTTAAGGATGATTCCATGAAAACTATTTCTTTCCCACGTGTTGATTAAGTTATGATGAATGATTTATGGAACATGTTTCTTTTTCATGGGTTTTATTATGAAGAAATAATGAAATATTTAGAAAATATATTTACTTTTAATAGTTAATGATATGGTGAAGTGTATAATGTTTTATGATCTTGTAGCACATGTATGTATGGTTTTTGTTATGTGATGGGTGGGACCAGAATTATATTTCACTCTAATTCATTGGGTAATGAAGGATATATCATGATATAATAAGTACATAAAGGAGTAATTAACCTTGTTCAGTGAGGGACTGTGTCCAATAAGATAGTCTTGGGAGTCAACATTGACTATGGAAATGATGGAATGTCGAGTGAACATAACCCACCATGATAGTCTCAGAAGTGAGCATTGAATAAGGAAATGATATTATATGCTTATTTGTATTCCATAAACCAACGTATAATGAATATGATTTATTATCATAGAACATTGTTGATTATTGATGATTTAAAAAGCGTAGGACTTAAGTTTTTTATTATAAAAAATCCTTACACCATGATTTATGATTAATGATCTTTGAATTATTCGGTATGATTATTATAAGTAATGATCATGTTCTCGTACACATATGCTTATATTGTTCTCACTAGTGATCATTGACTGATTTATTCTACGTTTACCCATACTCGGTATCTGAGCTCACCCTTTCTTATATTTCCTTCTTACCCATGTTATGAATAAAGGTATTAAGTAAGAAATGTATAACAAGGGTGCTATAAGAGAAGAACATTGTGTGATATGTTGAATATATTTTATGAAATGAGTTGATTATATTTCTAGTATCCTAATAAACTAAACATTTATAGTTATGGGTGTGTATTGTTATGATATATATTTAATATTCATCTAAAATGATGTGATATATATATATATATATATATATATATATATTCGTGTGTGTATTAAATTTCCTAGTCACATTAATAATTATCTAATAATGATTTAGTTATTTTTTGGATATTAGGATTAGATAAATTTTTTAAAACCCTAGGGATGAGTCTAATTATAGGATAAAATATGGAATATTTAGAAAAGTAGATATTTCATGGTTCTCTTAGAAAATACATCCCTTCCTAGAAGCTAAAAAATAGATGTAGTTATTGAATAGATCCACATACGGGTAACAGCTCTAAAATGGGTGGATTGTGTATTAATTCAATCCTCACTGGTGAACAATGATTGGGCATAAGAATACACACTATGATCGACAATCTTGGGAGATATTCTTGGGTTAATTCACATTTTTTATTTACCATTATGATGGATTTTAATAGATGATGATGATAATGATGATGAATAACCTAGTTTAAACCTAAGGATTATTATATTGAAAATAATATGTCATGGTTTAAAAATACCATAAATAATTCTCATGATTATTTCTCACTATGATGTTTGATACTAAAACTAACCATTTTGATTTTTTATGTGAATAATATATAATGATGAAGATGAGTTGGTGACGTAATTGATCCAATATTGAAGTATCCTATTAATGATTAGTCATATTAATTCCTTTATATTATGAAAATTTTATAAAAATGTTAATTCATATCCCCTATAATTATATGTTGATTTATCAGAAAAAATCATAACAGTACGATGATCACATATCAAGTATACAAATCCTCTCTGATAGATGTTTATGGGAATGTTCTTCCTACAAAACATAAGATTCTCCCAATAGTTGAATTTGATGTGGTATTGGCCATCGATTAGATCTCTCTATATATAGAAGTTATCAATTTCCTTGGAAAAGAATTCTTGTTTGATATTAAAATCAAACAGTGGTCTCCTTTCCTTATGTGAATGAATATGAACTTCCAATGGATGTCACTTATGTTGTATTGGTATTACTAACTTTTCATGATTGTTACTTATCTAAAATTATTTAGAGACAACCTAAATCTTTTTTTGTTAGATTATGATAATGGATTTTCTAAAGACATTTCTAGTATTCCCCTAAATCATGAAGGTGAGTTTACAGTAGAACATGTACCTAGTTTTACGCCACAATCACCGACACTATATATAATGTCCCTAATTGAGTTGTGGGGATTGAAGAAGCAACACCAAGCGGATCTTGATAAGGGATTAATACACCTAAATGAGTCACCATGGGGTTCAACTATTAATTTTTTTAATAGGAAATATGGTTCAATTCATCTTCTAATTAAATATCAAGAACTTAACAAGATCACTATCAATAATAAGTATCATGTACCCAATATTGATGACGTGTAAGTTTAACTTCACAAAGCTCAATTCATTTCCTAGATGGGCCTTCATTCTGGATATCATCAATTAAGGGTAATGAAACAGAATATACATAATACAACCTTCCATATGAGGTGGGGAAATATGGATTTTTAGTGGTTCTATTCGTACTTACCAATTACCCAATTATCTTAATGGATTTAATGAATAAAGTATTTAGAGACAACCTAAATATTTTTTTGTTAGTATTTATAGATGATAATATTATATATTATAAGATCAAGGAAGAGTATGCAGACTATTTTTGTATTTCATTAAAGATGGTTATAAAGGAGAATTTATATGGATTATTCCAAATGTTTGAATTCTATATACAAAAAGTTTTAGTCTTGGGCTATATAATTTTATGTGGGGGTATATCAGTGGGTCCTTCAAAGATGGAAGTTATTGAGAAGTGGACCAAACTAACCATAGTGACTAAGATACATCAATTTATTAGTTTAATTGGATACTATTGATACTTTGTGTGGGATTTATAAGGGATATATAATCCAATATATATTTAGACACATAAGGGATCCATGTTCATATGGACAAATGAATATGAGGGACATTCTAAGGAGTTTAGAAGAGGGATGGTAAAAACACCTATACTCAGACTAATCTATTATAGATAATTGTTTGTGATCTTCAGTTGTTCATAGAAGAAGTTAATAGTATGAATCATTATAAAAAATTATATGGTGATAGTTTTTCCCTCACACCAATTAAAAATTCATGACCAAAATTACACAACTCATGACTTAGAGTTGGAAGCAATATTTTTTCATTGAAAATATAGAGGCATTTTCTTCATAGTGGAATATGTAATACATATACAAATAATAAAATTATGAATTATATATTCACATAGAAATAGTTGAGTATGATCCATAAGATATGGTTGTAATTGATCAATGATTATGACTTTTCGATACACTACAACCCAAAAAAGGTGCACAAGGTGGGTAATATTTTGAGTAAGAAAGATCATGCTAGTTCTTCCTTGATAAGTATTCAAATGTAGCAACCCAACCCCCTATAACCTGGAGTTAGTGTCTAATATCAATTAAATTGTCCTGATTCATAATTCCATGAAAGACCAACCAGTTTAGTAGTCCTGGTAAACCAAATGCATACATGAGACTTATATTACAAATGACTACACTAATTACAACATAATTTTATTATACTTTATAAATACATAAATTAAATCAAGTATAACTCTAATATATCTATTAAAACCATTCATATCATTCATAGTATGATTCTTAGATTCCTAGGAAAAGAAATATAATAATAGTGTGCTCAAATACTCAGTAAGGAAAAAATATAACATAACAATTAATGAATCAATGACAAATAAATTAACATGGAATTGTGAATAACTGAAAAAATATGCCAAATAATTAATAGGATGAAAATGAATTGAATAAACAATAAGGTAAGGTAAATTAAAACACATTCCATTTAAATAAATAGATATGGAAAGATAAATATGGAAAGGTAGGAAACTGAATCATATTTAATATAAATAACTAAAAACTAAATGTATCCATAGATATTTCGATTAAAAATATCATGGATGAGTAATAACTAAAAATAAATGGGGAAGTTATTAATTATTTGAAACAAAGTTTCAAAGGAATAAGGAACCAATACCATCTACAACTTCCACAAGATAGTTTACCAATCATGTGAAAACCCATCTAAAGTAGTTGGCCAACTTACTCATACCATGAGGTTACCGATGCACCAAGGGGATATCTATAACCATGCCTCACCCATGTCGTACTAGTACATAACATTCCTCATATTGAATAATTAAAATAAATTGTATGGCTTATCAGATATCCATATTGAATAATGAATATGAAATTTTCAATATTTCCCAAAATAATCAAATAACTATCAAAGTGGACACCATATTTAAAATGGTATAAGGTTTAGGAAATAGTGATATCCATGATAAATGATATGGATAATTAGGGTTAATTTAATGATTATAGGAGATTTAATCTCTCAAGGGGATTTCAAAAATTAAAAAAATATGTGAATATAAATTATATCCTAGATGAAATAAATCAAAAACAATATAGAGGATGGTATCAACACAATATATCCAAAGTAGGGTAAAATAAAGGTTTTTCATTTATGGTGAATGAAAATATTATAAAAATATATTTTAATAACATTTTTGAGTAAAATGCCCTTTTTAAAAGCTTTTTAAAAACCATTTAATTGAAAATTACATTAAAACATTTCTCTAAATATTTACCTTTTAAACATGCAATGGAAACATCATAGGAATTATGGTGGGTAAATCTATGCATACCATTAAAGAACATTCCTTTTACTTATAAAATTTTAAAAGAATGTGTTTTTATAAAAGCGACAAGAATATTACATTGAAAACATTGGTAAAAGAAAAAAATGATAAAATTTATTTATGAAATCATCTTGAAAACATTTTTGAAAACATATTCATAAAACATGGTTTTTAGAAGAAAATAGGTTCTCTGAGTAGAGATAGAAATGATGTCGAGTTTTCTTAAAAACATTTTCTAAAAACCATTTAATAAAAAAGAGTGGAAAATGGTACTAATACTTGAAAAAGTTCATGATTTACTAGAGGATAGAAAAATTAAAGGTTTTATTGATAATTGGTATTATAATTTTCTCAAATGGAAATACCATTGAAAGATCATTAAAGTTATTATTAGTGAAAATAATCTTAAAATATTCCAAACTATGCCATACCAATTTGAAATAATTTAAATCATAAACCTCATGAATGAATAATATTAAATAAAAGTATTAAATACCAGGAATATAAATTATTTCATGATATAATATATAAAAATGGGTATTAGATACACCACAAAAAATATGTAACTGTTGAACATGACATTTATCTGACGGATGTAAAAATGAGATAAGAATACCTTACCTTGGGTTTTCCTTTGGGGACCATAATTTGACTTCTTACAAAATAAACATATATTAATTTTCTATATGATTTAAAATCTTTTTCATGTTTATCATTAACTTTATTTCAATATTTACTATGTTGTATATAACTTCTTAAACAATTACGTTTACGGCATGTGTTTTGACAAAATTCAAGTTATATGTCAAAAACAACTTTATTATGTCAACTATGGTCAAAGGGTTTATTATATAACATCCTTGGAATAATAATCATGAAATAATTATCATATTTATAAATTAATTATACTTTAAAAATCAATCATTAAATATGGTTTTGAAAAAATGAATCAACGTTACGATCATAGAGATGGTAAGTCGTATGTACACATGATTAATGTTCCCATTTTTCAATGATCATTATAGAAATATTACATGTAATATAATATATTTCCATAATGATTAATATATCATAAATAAAATTTTATTTAATCATATATACTTATATATATAATTCTTGTGATGTAAGAGTAATCACATCGTGTCGAGGAGGCGGTAGTCCACATTTCCACGAACGATGTTATCACTTTTTACGTGTGTGAATGGGTTATAATGAAAATGATATTAATGAATAGTGTATTTTCATAAATTTAATTATGTCATGAATATCATATATATATTTTTTATTTCATGTATGTTTAAGTTAAATCATATTTTATAGGTTGCTTGTATAGTTTGAACAAATCACATCGCTTCGAGGAGTCACTAGTCCACACTTACTCAAACTATGTTATCATATTAACGTAAAATGAAAAGTATTAATTGTATGTGTAATAAAAGGGTTAAATATGTATAATTAAATAATAAATAACATATTAATCATATTTAAATAGTGTTTCCATTGTAATGGAAAGCAAGATTGGTCGCAAAGGAAAAAATAAACAATCATCATTTCGTGAGATACTAGTTCACTGTACATAGAAACATTATGTTTGTTACCCATCAGATTGAGGTTTGTGTAAGTTTAAGTAAAAATATTAACATAAAGACATCCTAGTATATTTAGGATATTGTTTTTTTAATGTCATCATAAAATAATAGGAGTATAGAAAGTGAATAATGGAAATGAAACTAAAAATCTTGAGAGAAGGAATTAGCTCTTAATCGGGCAACTTCTTTCAGTTTCTACCAAATGGATTCCTTGCAAGGATTTTGTAAGATTTTGAGGTCTTTATAACTGTGGGAATGTTTTTTTAAGATACTTTGGCATATCCTGGAAAAACCTAGGAGTTTTGAGAGTTTTTAAGAAGTGGAATATGTGGTGTCCTTTTATAAGGGAGGAAAAGGACTCACATGGTGTTTTTTAGAAGAAGTTAGGTATAGCCACATTTTTACTTTAATAAATTCCTTAAAACCAACCAAACTCATTAATTTATGATTCATGGACGAATTATTTCCATATAATGGGTGTTTTAAAAGTGGATAGGTCATTTGGGTGCTTAAGTTAAAGGTATAGTCCTCTATTAAGAATAATTTTTTTTAATAATTATAATTCATTTTAATTACATTCAATAATATTTTTGGAAAAAAATAAGTTGAAATTATTAGAAATTATAAATTCTAATAATTAAAAATATTAAATCCATTTTTTCAAATTCATAACACATAACTGAAAAAATAATAATTTAAAATTTTCCTAGCAGGCGGGACGAAAATGAGGGTTTTGATGTTAAAACGTTCGAAAGTTTGATGTGTTTTTAGGATAAACATCAAAGTGAAATTGATTCTAATGAAATAAATTGTTTTAATTGGTAAAAATATTATCTAATTAAACTTATAAAAAAATTTAACGTATAATTTAATGTTATAAATAAAGTACATGAAAAATTAGTTTTGAATTAAAATCCAGTATTCTTAACTATTTATTAAAAAACAAAATGTTTTAGAAAAATATCTAAAATTCATCCTAACATAATTAATATCTTTCCCTTTAAAATATGATGTTTATTTTTACATGATAAATCTATAAAAGTCTCAGTATTCATATTTAATATTTTTTCTCCAATAAAAGGTGATAAAACCGCTTTTATGAAAATATAGGTTTTTATGTGTAAAATAGGGTTTTTTCTTATATTATGAATATAAAACAAAATGAAGGGAAATAAAAAAAATATTTTATTGAATTTATAACATATATATTTCAATAAAATCCTTCACAATTTAAATTAACTATGTTTATTAAGGAAAAACTTATTTGTTGTCATATAAAAAATAATATTACAATTTATATCCAATTGGTTCTTATTTTTGTTTCCTAGTAGTGGGTATCCAATGAATTAATTTTATATTTAAATAAACCATAAATTTTCTTCTGTTAATTAATATTATTCATAACCTCTAACATAACTTCTTGGTTATATCATATTAAATTAAATAATAATATTTTAATGACACTTTTTTATTTGGTGGAACTCGGTCTTATGTGTAAAAAAAGCTATCAAGGAAGGTCTCTCTTGTGTGTAACACAAACTGTCAAGGAAGGTCTATATTATGTGTAATGAAAGGTAACTCAGTGTTTCATTCATTATAATCTGTCTATAATGTATTGAATATATATATAATAGTATATATATATATATTAGAGTCTTAGGATATTATATTCACTTATGTGCTTGGTGATGCATGTCATGCATGATATCGAATACAAAGTTGTGCATTAGAATTTCAGAATGTTACATTCTCCCCACCTTGATTAAATTGTGTCCTCATAATTAAAACTCTATCATGTTAATGGATTTTTTAATATTTCCTATGTTGAGTTCCAACATCGTGAGAATGGTTCATAAAACATCCTATAAATAAGAGAGAATGTGAAGTACAAAGGTCACATGGAATAACATGTAACTAGGTATCTAATATTGGGTGATTCATATACTAACCAAGAGTATAGATAAATATTCTTACATTATAGGTTTCAATTTAACATGAATAATCTAAATTTATTTGTTGTGCTTTGATCAAATTCAAAAGTATTCCATTTAATCACCAAAATAAATTACCAATAATGAATTTTTTTATGCATGAATCACTAAGAGAAAATTTTAATGTATCATAAGGCCTATAAAATAGAGAAACGTCTAGATTTTTGTCCTTAACTATCATAAAAAACCAATATATTTAATATATTAATCTCTAATCCTCAAAAGTGACAATATTGTTTCCTCATTAACATTTATTCATCAATTTTATTAACTAAAAACAATTAAAATTTTACCAAGACATTACATATGTTAGTGGTTAGTGTGAAATCCTTTTTATCCTTTGGTCATGAGTTTAAGACCTATGTCCTTTCCATATTTTATTAGTTGTCACCCAAAATATAGGTTTTCCTTTTCGAAAACAATATTATTATAATTTTCAAAATTAATCTAATTGAAATCCATGAAATAAGGATAATTACTAAATAGAATTTTAACAAAGTTTTTCAATACAACCTTAATACATAAATACTTCATCCATTAATTTCACATAAGTCATTCCATGGCCTATCATATATACATAATATCATTTATATAATTTCTAAACCATGACATATTATCTTCAATCTATAACACCATATGTTTAACCTTGGTTATTAATTTTCATTGGCTATAAAAATTCCTTAAAATGGTTTGTAAACAAAACAAGGATTATCCTAAGCATATCCCCCAGGAGTGTCAAACCAAGTGCGTAGAAAATCCTGATGTCATGTGCCAGGTTTCCTCAATTCATGCCATGAACACCTTGTCAGGTTTATTAGTCATAGGTACATATATTCCAAAACCACATCAACTTTAAGTATCCAGAAAGGGATGTATTTCTAGGAACTACCAGATAATCCCTACTTTATGAAAATTATAGGGTGTTATTATATACTTATCCTAAAATACTACCTTAGGGTTATGTTCTATTATTTATGTTTTCCAAAATATGGTTCCCAAAGGTTCTAATAAACTTTCTTTGATACCTATTGTAGTGACGTGACCCTAGATATCTTGGATTCGGTGTCTGCTTTCAATTACATCTACATGACTACAAAGAACCAAGTCCCGATAGACTGATCAGTTTAGTAGTCATGGTGAACAAGATACATGAATGAGACTTGTATTAAAAATGACTATACTAATTACAGTATAATTTTTTTTCTTTCTTTATAAACAAAAAAACATCATAGATAACTCTAATCCATCTTAAAATCCATATATATCTTTCATAGTTTTCTTCTTGGATTCCTGGGGAAAGAAACATAACAGAGGGAGATCAAATTCTAACTAAGGGGAATATATAGTTGAAAAAATAATAAATCAATAATAAATAAATTAACATAGAAAGGTGAATAACTAAACGCACATTCCAAGTAATCAAAAGGTTGAAAAAGATGTTAATAAACAATATGTCAAGGTAAATGAAAACAGATTCCATTAAAATAACTAGATGAGAAAAATAAATATGTTAAGGAATGAAGCTAAAATATATTCCATCTAAATAACTAAAAATTTAATTTTTATATAGATATATAGAAACAAAATCTCATGGATGAGTAAAAAATGAAACTAAATGAAGGATGTTCTTAATTATTGGATGTCATGTTTATAAGGTACATGGAACCAGTACCGTCAATACCTTTCACAAGAAAGTTCATATATCGAGTAGAAATCCATCCAAAATAGCTATCCAACTAACTCTTCCCATGAGACTATAGATTCATTAAGGGGATATCTATAACTAGGCCCCACCTGGGTCATACCAGTCAAAAATATTCCCCAAATTGAATAATGGAAATAAATAATATTCCTTATCCAATATGAATATTTAATATAAAAAATATAATTTTCAATAATTCCCCATATATTAAAATAAATTCAAAAGTAGACACTGTATGTAAAATGATATAAGGTTTAAGTAGTAGTACAATCCATGATGAATTCTATAAATAATTAGGGGAAATTCAATGATAATATGAGGTTCAATATTTTAAGAGGAATTCAAAAATTGAATCAAGGGTGTGAATATAAATAAAATCCTTAACCAAATAAATCAAAAAAATATCTAGAGGAAGGATAATTATTGTATCGATACAGCATAACCCAAGTGGGTTAAAATAAATGGTTTTTTTCATTGATGAATGAAAATATTATAAAAATATTTTTTTTAAAGATTCATGAAGAAAATATCATTTGGTTTTGAAAAACCTTTGGAAAACACATTTCCTTGAAAATAACATTAAAATACATTTTCATTAAAAATTAACCTTTTAAACATGACAAAAAGCATCATATGAATGAGGGAGGGTAAATCCATACATTCCATAAAAGAACATTCATTTTGCACAGAAAAGGGTTATAAAATTTCATTATCCACAAAGCGATAAGAAGATTCAATTAAATTATTGGTAAAAGATAAAAAAGGTATAAATTTCATTTCGAAATCATTTTAAAACAATTTAATGCATTTTAATAAAACCTGGTTTTTTAAAGAAAATATTTTCTCCGATTAAAAAGAGAAAAAAAAGTCTGGTTTTCTTAAAAACATTTTCTAAAACACATTGAGTGCCAAAGAGTGGGAAAATAGTACTAATGCCTGAAAATTTTAATGATTTGCTAGAGGAGAGGAGAGTTAAAGGGTTTATTGGGAAATTCTAATATAATTTCCTCTAAGGGAAATACTATTGACATATCATTAAGGTAATTATTGTGGAAAGTAATCATTAAATATTTCAAAGTGTCACATACCACTGGAAAACATTTAAAATAATAAACTTCATGAAGTAATAATATTAAATGAAATTATTAAATACTATTATAATAAATTATTTAATTATATAATATATAAAAATTTTAATTAGATACACCACACAAAATATGTAAGTTGTGAACATGACATTTATCTCACATAAGTAAAAATTTAGATGAGAATCCCTTACCTTGTGTTTCCTTTTGGGGGAACATATTTTATATTGTGTTATAATAAACTTATGTTAGATTTATACATGATTGATAACCTTTTCCAGTTTATACCTAATTTTATTTCACTTTTTACTTTTTTTTAAATAACTACATTAACAATTATGTTTACGTCATGTGTTTTGACCAAATTCAGTTTATGTGTCAAAAACAACTTTGGTAGGTCTACTTTGGTCAAATGGGTCATTGTATAACATATCCAAAATAATAATCATGACAACATTATCATTTCTATACATTAATTGTACTTTCAAAATCAATCATTAAATATGGTTACAAAAAATGAATCAAGATTATGATCAGGGTGATGGTAGGTTGTACGTATGCATGAGTAACGTCCAAATTTTTCAATGATCGTCATGGAATGAAGGTAAGGAACACAATATCTTTAAATAATTATCATTATGTCATAAATCACATGTTATTTAATCTTTTATAATTATATATATAATTTCTATGATTTAAAAGTAATCACATCATGTCGAGGAGGCCATAGTCCACACGTCCATGAATGACGTTATCACTTTTTACATGTGTTAATAGGGAATAATGAAAATGATATATCTATAATATATTTATATAAATTAATTTATGTCATGAATATAATATATTGGATTTATATTTCCCATATTTTTAATTTAAATCATCCCTTATATATTTTATTTATTGTGTGAATGAATCACATCGCTTCGAGAGGGAGGTTGTCTACACTTCTTCAAATGATGTCATTGTATTGAAATAAAATGGAACTTATTAATGGTATGGGTAATAAAAATATTAAATAAGTATAAATAAATAATAAATATCATATATTTGATATATAAATAGAATTTCTATCATAATTTCTATCATGATAGGTCTTAATGGAGAAATGGACAATCATCGTTTCGTGAGGCAGTGGTTCGCCATACAGAGAAAAAGTATTTCGTTAACCATTAGATAAAGGAGTGTGTAAGTGTAGGTAAAAATATTATCATAAAAAAATACTATTATATTTAGGATACTATTTTATTATTTAATAATATAATAATACATGTTTAGGGAGTGAATAATGGAAATGAAACTAAAAAAATTGAGAGAGGTCATTACCTCTTAATCAGGTAACTTATTTTGGTTTATACCAAAAGGATTCCATGGAATGATTTATTCATAATGTTATTATTAATGTTCAAGGTGAGGGATATTGGGAATATATTTCGAATGACCTTGGACAACCCTATGTGGTTTGAGAGGCATGACGAAGTGGGAGGGTTGGTGGAATTTTATATGGGAGGAAAAAGAGTAACTTTGTATTTTTTAAAAGAGGGTAGATGTACAGATGTTTTTACCAAGAAAAATTATTAAAAACACACAAAAAATGAATAATGGTAGCTTAATTTCCAATTTATGGTCATAAAATGGGTTTTATATAACTTTCTAGGTCATTTGGTCAATTAAGTTAAAGGTTTATTCCTTTATTAAACATACTTTTTCTTTAACAATTGTAATTAATTTTAATTACATTAACTAATCATTTTGGTAAAAAAAAATTATATTATTGGATGTTTTAAATTATGATTATTCTAAATATGGAATCCATTTTTACAAATTTCATTCACACAAGTGAAAAAAATAATTTAAAATTTGTCCCACATGCGGGATGACAATATGGGTTTTTATAGTAAAAATGTCCAAAAGTTTGATATGATTTTATAATAAATTTCAAAGTGAAATTGATTATAATTGAATATATGATCTAATTAAACTTTAAAAACAATTAAAAGTATAATTCATCCTTATAAATAAATTATTTGATAAAGCATATTTGAACTAAAATACAGTATTTTTAACTATTTATTAAAAAATGAAATGTTTCAGAAACATATCAAAAATTAATCATAACCTACTTATTATGTTTCTCATTCAAATATGAATATTATTTTGACATATTAAATTCATTAAAGTTTCAATATTAAGATTTCAAATCGGTCTTCAATTAAAAGGTTAAATAATTCCTTTTATAAAAATATCGGTTTTATGTGTAAAATAGGGTTTGTTCTTTCCTTATGCATATCAAACAAAATGGATGTATTTCAAAAATATTATTTTTAATATATAAAATATTTATTTCATTAAAATAATTCATTAATTGAAATAAATTATCTTTATTAAGACAAAACTCATTTGGCATCACACAAATAATAATATTTCTTTTTATATCTAATCAGATCTTATTTTCATTTCTCATTAGTTGGTGAGAAATGAATTAATTTTATATTTATATAAACCATAAATTTTCATAAGTTAGATTATAATAATCCTTACCAATAACATTATGTCTAGGTTATATAATATTATATTAAATAATAATATTTTAATAATATATTTTTATTTGGTGAAACTCGGTCTTACATGTAATTCAAGATATCAATGAAGGTTGCTCTTGCGTGTAACACAAGATATCGAGGAAGGTATATCTAGTGTGAAATGTAAGATAACTTGGTCATATATTCTTAAAAAACTATATCATGTATTTATTATATTTAAAATATTAAATATATAGTGGATTCTTGGGATATTATATTCCCTTATGTGCTTGGTGATTCATGTAATGCATGCTATTGAATACAAAGTTGTAAATTTAAATTATTTTGTGTTACCTGAAAGATGAAAATATTTATGTATATTCATAATATGGGTCATGAAATCATGTTAAAATGGGAAATTTCATATTCTCCTTTGATAAATTTTCAAACATCAATCCATGTGAGGATTAAAGAGGCATTGAAGGAAGATATGGGACTTTAGATTAAGGTAAGAAATTATCCTAAGATCAACCAAGATTGTGATGAAATTATAATACTTAGGAACCTGGTTCATGTCTAGTCAATATAAACCATAAAGAAGTAGATATTGGACTAATCTCATACTTAATTATTCTCTAGTAATCTTATAATTACAAATATATATAGAATTATGAAAGATTATTTTTGGTGGGATAATATGAAAAGGGATATTGTAGAGTATGTAACATTATGCCTATTATGTTACAAAGTTAAGGATAATTGAAATAAATATAAGGGTATTCTATTACTATTATCCATTCCAAAAAAATGGGAAAAATATATCATTTATTTCATCATCATCCTCCAAAAAAATCTAGCAGTCACAAAGATATTTGGTTTTTAGTCATTCACCTTATGAATTTAGAAATTTTAATTTTCATCAGTAAAGATTTATCAATTTATCATCATGATAGGATATACATTAAGTAAGTGGTAAGGTTTCCTGGAGTACCACATTCTATCGTATCTTTTCATCAAATGAGTTTAACCTCAATGTTATTGAGAAGTATTAAATAAGCAGTGAATATAGAGTAGAAATTTAGCAGTGACAATAATACTTAAATTGATGGTCAACCTAGGAGAAATAGTTGATCCTTAGAGGATATCTAGTGATCATTTTATACTGATTTCAAAGGTTTTTTAGATCAATACCTTATTTTGGTATAATTTTTATATGACAATATCATTTACTCAAGAATATAGATGAATCCTTGTGAATTCATGTATTATAGAAATTGTTGAACTCTATTGTGTTTGGATGATGTTAAAGAAACAAATCTATTGGGTTTTGAGATAGATCTAGACATGATAGGGAATGTTATATCCTTTTAGAAACATATCGGGGTAGCACAGAGTCTACATAAATGTTATATTGAAAACGTTTAGTGAGATCAAGTGTTTGGGGTTGTTTTCAAGGTATTCTTATAAATTTATCCATTGAATTAGGTTGTGAGATTTGGGAATAAGGGATATTTGAGGCCTAGATATATCATACCCTTCAGGATTCTCAATTTGAATGAGATGGTTACTTGTCACTTAGTTCTTCCACCAATCCTCTCTTATGTTCATGATGTGTTCTACATATCTATTTTTTGGTATTATATACCTGATCCTTCATATGTACTAAACATAGAATCCATATATCTGTAATAATATTTTTCTTATGAAGAAAAAATTGTTGAAATATTTTATTATAGAGATAAAATGTTATGGTACCAGACTACTCAACTAGTTAAATTTTCATAGAGGAATCATAAATCATAGGAGGTTACAGGGGAACCAAAGGATGTGATGAAGTATAAATATATTCATTTTTGGTATCATTTTTATTGAATTTACATTGTTAAATTCGTTTTAATGTGGTATAACTCAAAAACCAGAGATTATAATATATATTCCTTTGAAATAACATCGGAGTATTTGATTTCTTGTTTTACTTGAAACTGAGAGCATAAATGAACCATGATATAGTATACTACTATATCCTTTACATAGTAATGATGTGTATAAATATGATAAACTCCATTATAAAAACATGTATAAAAGGTTAATTCATAATGAATAAGTACTAAATCTTTTTTGAAAACATTATATGCTTCAAAAATATTATTTATTAAAAAATGTTTTTTATTTCATTTTTGTGTGAGAATTAAAATTAATATAAACCATATTATAAATTTAAATTTATTAAGTGAATATAAATTTTTATATCATCATTTAAATATTTTCATTGGGTGTTTTTTTTGGTATTTTTCTGAAAACATTTATTTTTAAGTGAATATTGAAATAAACAGATTTTTGTAAAACCGTCATATTTCCATCATGTAATTTTAAAAAAATAATTTTTTTATAAATCTTATATTAAATAAAAATAATTTTAATTTCATTATAAATACTCTAATTAATTTAATATCAATCATTATTATACATTATTTTGGAATAGGTTTATCTATGGTTTTAAAAATGTGTTTTTAAACATTTTTTTCAAATTATATAGGATTGTTTTTATATTTAAATATCACACTTATAGAAATTTAATTTAATAAAATTTAATAAATAATTTAAATCATCATGTTAAATTTTTAATGATCCCTGTTTCATTTTTTGTCATTATAAAACGTATCCAAGGTAAAAATTCAATATTACAGTAAAGGTAATAATAGATTAACAAGGGGTTAAACTAAAATGATAGGGGTTATAATTACCTTAAAAAATTAAGAAATAATATTTTATATATATAATTTGATACAATATCTTCATCACTTTTAAAATATTCTAATTTAGAGCCATGTGGCTTGAGTAACACTTTAACATATTTTAATCTTTCGAAAAATTCCAAGTGTGTCTTCTTCCTCCCATATAAAAGGAAACTGGCTATCATCTCTTCCCCACACATCATATGCCTTATATATCAGCCAATACCATCCCAAATACCTTCTTAAAATCACTTTTAAAAATCTATTCATCCTTTTTTGTTCAAAATTTCAACCTTATAATGCATGATGTTTAAGCCAAATGAGATTTTCCAAAGAAGATGTATAGATTCTAAAAAAGTATTTTCATTTTATTTTTTCATATATCTCCACACATTATGTTCAATACATCATGATATAATAACATAACTATCTAAAATAAGATGATATATTACTATGTTGATGGTACAACCACTATTATCCTCCTTCTATATCAAATGGGAAACCAAAGAATTGTTCGTGTGTATGTGTGGACGACGGCTCAGTGAAATGATGTATTTCATTTATCATCACCATCATTAATGGTGGGTTTTTATGATAGTTTTATTGTTTATATATTATGTTTATTACATTAGTATGCTTCTATAATTATAACATCTTATATATCTTCTTACCTTTCTTCCCATTGGATAAAAATATTTTCGTTCATGCGTAAGTGTGGACAACCAACTCCATGAAGTGATGTGATTAATTTTACATTTTATAATTAAATAGATGCTAACAAGAATAGATTTAATTAATATATATTATATTTAATATGTAATAATTATTCCTTAAGGTTTAATAATTATTTACCTTTCATTCATTTGATCTATCAAATAGTTGAAATATTACTCATGTGTATGTCTAGATTGTTGTTTACATAGAGTGATGTAATTAATTTTTCAACATATCATTATATAAATGATTATAAAATTTTATATGATAAATAAATATTAAACCTATTTAATTATTATGTAAATATATATGATGAATGAATGACCTTGATTCATGTAATAGAACCATCAAAACACAACATGCATGGAAACGAGATAAGTTTTCATCTAAATGGTACTTCAAAGGTTCAATTTGTTAATAAAAGGATAATTAGAGATTATAAAGGAATGATACATATAATATTATGTATTATTATGGTCAAATAATATATTTATAATAAATCTCTATTCTTTATGGGGGATATTTTAATATGTACGATGCATGATTGTACTTGAGGTACAGGTTTCATGTCTCACTTTTGTTTCTATAACACATATGCCATATTCACCACTAGTTTCATTAATGTGCTGTATAACTTGCAAATTTTAAATATTATATAAATAGTAACTCTATGTTAAAGGTATTTAAAGTCTCATTTGATTTTATATCTTTCATGGGGTTTATGTTTCAAAAGTTTCCAAAGGGGAAAGGGTCTATGTTACAATCTCATTTCTTTTTCGGATTGTTTATACTAAATTTCCATTGTGGGGAATTATGTGAATATAAACCCTCAAAAAAATATTTTATTTAGCTATAATTATTTTTTTAATTTTTATATATTATTAATATTTTAATCTCTTTTTTACATATAATGATTGAAAAAAGAATTTAAATAAATGTCAGCCATATTTCCTTTTTGGTCATCAAACATTTTCTTCAATATAAATATTTTTGAACTTTATTTTATGGAATTTTTTTCCTATATATAAATTTTTTTGAAAAGTTTATTATCAACACAATTAAAATTATTTAAATGTTTTCTAAATGAATCTTAAAAAAATACTAAATAATTATTTTTTGAATTTTCACATAAGTGTGAAAAAATGTTTCCTTTTAACATATATGATATTAACATATATTTTTATGGTCTTGATCTTTATTTTCCTAGATTATTCCTTTAGAAATTTCCATGATAATGTTTTAAGAAATTAATTTACTATATATTTTGGAATTTATTAGTTAATATTTTATGAAAAATATGATATTTTTTTCATGTTTTCAAAGAGTGGTTAGAATGTTCTATTAAATGAATATTTCATCTGTGTTAATAACCATTAAGTATTATTATGTTTCATTGAGGATATAATCATATGATTCCATCAACTTTTATGGATTAATGTTTATCATATTATTATACCCCTATGCTTATATTATTATCACTTATGATCATTGACATATTTATCTTATTTTTACACTTACTGATATATGAGCTCTCCCTTTATTATGATTCCTTCTTCCCCAAGTCATGAATAAAGGTATTATGTATGAAATAACTAAGAAGGGTACTATGAGAGTGGAAACTTATGTGAGGTATTAATGATATTTTATGATATAAGTTATTTATGGATATAGTATCCAAAGATGGTAAACCTTCATGGTTCTCATGCATGTATTGTTGTAAAATTTATTGAATATTCATCTAAAATAAACCAGTATTTATGTATTCCATGATTGGTTCTACTCAATACCTTTCTTTTACTTTATTTTATATTACACCTTCTTATAATTCTATGGAAACTTTATCCTATTTATCTTAATTATCTATCATTGAACTTATGGTACCCACTTTGTGTTTATTTGACTACCATGTTTGGGTTGTTTATATTTAATCGGTTTTCTAAGGTGTTTGGAAAACTATTTTGAATTTAAGACTCTCATGTTGTGTTCTTATTGTGGATTTAAATATGTGTGCCTTTTCATTAAATAATTCTTATAATGGTGAAAAATTTTCAAATTTGTTTTTTTCATTTAAAGAAAACAAATGATAGGTTTTGTAGAGTTATTGGGGACTTGATATTTGTTTTAACTTATTATTTGTGTGAAAAGTTTGTTTAACAATTGTATCCTCTTACTAATATTTAAAATTTTACATATGTAATAAATTTCATAGATTTATTGGTTTTTGAACTACATAATTTTTTATATCATGATTATATATTTTAAGTTCCCGGTTTTAGATGAAATCTTGTATTATTTATTATGGTTGATGTTGGGTGACTTAGAAGGTGGTGAGCAATAAGAGGATTCTGGTAGTGGAATTCAGATTTAGCTTATGTTTTTTTGTCATCATTTTATCATCCAAGATGAATTTATTTATAGATAATATAATAAATTTTTATTATATATGGTTATGCCATATTTTATTTTATAATTTATGGCTTATGTGGTATATTCATGCAAATGGGTTGAATCGGTGTTATTCATTATGACTTTTGACAACCCCAATCTTTAAGAAAAATTAATTCATAATTTATTAAAAATGAGTACAAATAATTAAATACTAGAAGATCATAAATCCTAGTGTCTTTGTAAAATTAGGTACATATCATAGAAAATTTAATCATAAATACAACAACTTTATTGAAAGCATCTTTGGCATGCTCCAAAAATTTCATTGTTCTTTTAAAATTTTACTAGATAACCAGCAGATGTACATAAGAAAGTGGTGGGCTAAAAACTTTATTAAGGGAATAATGAAATAATAGAATAAGTAGAATTAGTATATGTGATCCATGATGCATATCAAGGTAAAATAATAGGTGTGAGAATAATAATCATGAACAATGAAGCATGATATAACATAATAGAATAACAGTAACAAAGGAATGTGGTAATAATATAAAATATGACATCATAAACATAATTCAAAAAAAACATCAAGAAATCATAACATAGTATGATTAGAATAATCTCTTTCAAACCATACATTTAATCTCATGAGATAAAAAAACTACCCAATGCATTTAAGAGTTATATAATTCTGGGTCCACCCGTTACATTTATATAATTTACATTATTAAGTGTACCACGTGGATTATAAAATATAAGGATGCCATTAATAACATTATATATAAATATTAATGAGTTTTATATATATACATGTATGTCCCCAAAAAATAAGTAAAGGTATATATTGTGGAATACCCTTGTGAATAAATGGGGATGGGTATTCACTACCTAATTATTTGACATGAAAAATCACTAGATAAATTTAGTGTCATAACAAAGGTACATAATGTTTTTTAGAAATGATTAATGGGATTCTGAGGGGTATATAGTCACTTATAAATAATTATTATAGTAATATATATATATAACAACATAACCTAACTAGAAAAATTGAAAATTAAAGGCCATAATTCGAATAATGTGCTTGAATAAAGGGAATAAAGAGAGGATAGCTTACCTTGAGAGGGCGCTTCAAAAATAATGTGAGGAGTTTAATAAGAGCATGGTGAGACCTTAGTAGAAGTATTGATAGTTAAATGAAGATTAATTTTAAGATTAAAGGGTTTTGAGTGAATAGAAATGGTATATTTGGTGGTTTTATATAGAAAATGAGAGGATAATTCCTTACTAATTTCCAAACATAGGTTTTAGACTCTATAAGATAAAGTAATCAAAACCACAAACCCTGCCATGTTTTTTTACCATGGTATCTACCAAATGGATATGTTTTTAATAATTTTCTAAGTCTCTAAATATAATAAATTAAAATAATTCCCTTGGTGATTTTGATGTGAGTCGCATTTATAAATATTTTATATTAAACCCTTAAAATACAGTATAGTTTTTGGAGGATTCATTAAGTGTTAATGAAATTAAAAAATTAACCTAAAACATTATATTAAATTAAAAAATTTAATTTTAGATATGGATACACTTGATTATATTTATAAAATAACTTTTTGGATTTTTTGATGTTCTAATACACACCCTATATTTATATCGTATTTAATTTTGACACCAAAATTCAACTATTTTTGATAATTATGAAAAACAATTATTGGATAATTTTGATGTGATGATTTAAAAATTAATATTTACTTTATCCAAATAATTCTATAATATATTTATTTATACTTTTTAATAAAAACCCCTTATATACTGAAAAATATTGGTTTGTTGACAATAATAATTTCATATCCCTTATAAAAATTACACTTCACTTCTTTAACTTATATTATAATCTATATTTCATAAATTTTATTTAATAATAATATTTTATTAAAATATCATTTATTTCAAAAAATATTTCATTCATTAAAAATAGTCTCTTAATTGAAAATTTATATTTCCAACAAATAAATTTTTAGTTTCATCATATCAAAATCTATTTATATTAAAATAATTATTTTATCATTATGAATTAATATTAAAAATATATAAATACAAACATTGTTTTATTACTTCTATGATCTAGATACATAAACCTTTATTACACCAATGATTTCCCTAGGGGTATTGTGTGTGACTGTGATATTTTCATGGGTTGGTTCGAAAAACATGGTTTGGGCCATGATCTCGATGAGATTGAACTTCTTCCATTCAAAGTCTTTCTCATTATTGATATACATAATATAAACTTTGGATTAGTCAATTTAAAATTCTAGTGATTCTATATCTCTAACAAGATCTATTAAATGGTATCCATAGGGTGTGATCCTATCAGTCGAGGTCATCGCTTCTTCTGGCTATGTCAGATGTATTTTATTATAACCCTTAATATACTAATCTTAATGGTCACTATAAAAAGGATATACTATAAATTCTTGTGATACTTACTTATGTATTAAATCTAAAAGTATATAGGTTATAACACTCTAAAATAACTAAGTAATGAATGTGTTTGCTATAATATATCACTTAATAACAAATTTAATCCTTTAAAAAGGGAATTCCAATTATAAATATTTTGTTCATTACATTGTTCCCCCTTTTGAAATTTCACCCTTGAAATTTTAATTTCATACAATAAAAATTATGTGGGTACATCTTTTTCACCACCCTCTTCGCTTCCCATGTCGCTTCCTCAATCTTGTGGTTCATCCACCACACTTTGATGAGGTGATTTGTCTTGTTTCATAGAACCTTTTTTATAGGATCTACGATCTTTTTCAGCTAATACTTATAAGAAATATCATTCTCCAATTGTACCACCCTTGGATTTAGTACATATAAGGGGTCTCGTATATAATTCCTCAAGAGGGATACAATGAACTCGTCATGTACTTTAGATAGGTTAGGTTGGAGTGTTAATTCAACAGTCCACCACTGTAATTTGATCAAGGATCTAAAAAGAGTCAATGTATCTAGGACTAGGATTTCCCTTATATAAAAACCCGATGAATTTATTCCATGGTGATATATAAATAAACACATTATCTCTAACCTCAAACTCCAAGTATCATCGTCAACTATCTATATAGCATTTCAATTGACATTGTATGGATTTAATATGATGCTAAATGGTTTGAACCTTCTCTTTCATTTCTTAGATAAGATAATGTCTCATCATCCTCCTCTCTCCAAATTCATCCAAACATGTTGGAGTCCAATACCTCTCCCCATATAGAGAGTCATAAGGTTCCATATATATTGTATAATGGAAACTGTTGTAATATGATAACTCCACTAGGGGAAGGTGTTCATCCCAACATCGTTGTATTTCCATTAAATGTGATCTCATCATTTCACATATAGTTTGAATGGTTTTTTCAGATTTATCGTCTAACTAAAGGGTGATAAGAAGTGCTAAATCTCATCTGTGTATTAAATGATTGCTGAAGACTTCTCCCAAACCTTGAAGTAAACCTCATATCTTGATCAGATACAATCAAGAGTTTCAATCCATGTAGTCTTACCACTCCCCTAATGTATATATTATTCATTTGTTCAAAAGATAAATCTTCCATTATAGTAATGAAATTTTCAATCTTGGTTAGGTGATAGGTTACCACCCAGATAACGTTCTTTCCTTTAGGGGTCTTAGGGAGTCATACAATGAAATTCATGGTTATGTGTTCCCATTTCCATTATGGTATGTACAATGGTTTCATAAAACCATTTGAATTTTTTCATTCCACCTTAACTTGTTGAAATACCAAGCATCAAGATACAAACTCTGCAATCTCTCTCTTCATGTTATCTCACCAATAGTTTTTCATAAATCTTTATACATATTAGTGCTTTATAAATGAATAGAAAATGATGATGTATACACATCATACAAGAGTTACTTATTCAGTTTTGGATTTTATGGGACACATATTTTATTTTAAAGCCTTATAAATCCATCTTCTGCAATGTTTAACTATGGAATATTCACTACCTTCTTCTATAGAAAATCATCATATTTATAGGCCTCTTTGATCCTCTCAATAATGGATTGTTGAGAAATTATTTGATCAATGTAGGATGAAGTGACTTTAATTATTCCCATATCCATATTATTAATGTTGAAAAAGATTGGATCCCTTGGAATCTTCATCATGGATAGAGTTGCAGGATGATTTCTATTTAGATAATCCTCTAATTTTTTTCTTTAATAATATTTTAATGGATTGAGAAATAATAATCCTTGATCATATCTAACCAACATAATTGGTGAATATTAATCTAATTTATTTGAATATATAGTCAAGGGTTTTATGATTTATATATATTTCACACATTTCTCTAAATAGATAATGTTTAAAATTCTTCAATATGAACATCACTACAACCAATTATAGATCATGTGTTGGATAGTTTTTCTCATAAATATTTTATTTGTAAGAGAAATAGGGGATCACTTTGTTATCTTTCATCAGTACAAAACCCAATCCCTCTTTATATGAATCATTGTATATCACAAATCCCTCCCCACTGGTGGATAAGGTGAGTATGGGTGTAGTTATTAGCCTGTTATTCAACATATTAAATATATCTTAACATTTATTAGTCCTAAAAAATTGATGCCCTTATGAGTAATCTTGGTTAGAGGGATTGAAAATCAAAATAATTTTCTAAAAATTGATTATAGTACCCAGCTAATTCAAGGAAACAATAAATTTAAATAATAGATGTTGTTCTGGGCCATAATTTTACTGCCTTTATTTTTGAATGATCCATAGCTATCTCTTTTTGGTGATAACATTCCCTTAGAATGTTACTTGGTCTAAGTATACATTTGGTTGACAATTAAAAAACTATTTTTAGTAGGGTTACCATGTAATTATTTGGGAAATGCATCAATATATCCCCTTGTAATAAAAAATTCATCAAGGAATACTTTTTATTTAGTATAAATCTTTTGAACTAGATACACTTTCTATGAAGTCCATAATATCCATACTTGATATGATGATACCAAAGGAGATTCATCCCCCTACTTTCATATGTATAGAATTGGAGAGTGATTTGTGATACAAAGGGTTAATTACTTTTCTTAGTAATTTATATTGTATTTATACTAGGAAATGTAATCTATAACCAAAAAAGAATTAAATTCCTTAAAAGAGAGAATGATAATATTTTCAAGAACATTCTCAAAAAAAATTAAATTTCTTATAAAATAATCATAAAAGTTTTTCCCCAATGATATAAAATCATTGGGGATTGTGACTTGATATTATTTGAAAAATTATAAGATATGATAATATAGTATGAATAAAAATACAAAATATAAACACAACTCTGGAGTGAATTTTACATGTATGTTATTCATCATGATCTATCTCAGCATAGGTCATTACTTGATCCCTTGGTCTTAGTGATTGTTGGGGTTCATCAAGCTTGATAGCCCTTACAATATATCATTGTATTGGATAATTTCCAACATATATACATTTCATACATATAATAGTTAATGGTAACTTCAATACAAATTTATTTTAATTGAATACGTGTAATTAAGTCTACATTTTTTGATGTAAATGAGCTAAATTATTCCCTCTTTTTCCACACATTTAACATCTTTGAGTTTCATTTTGAAATTCCCCTTGGTGACTCATTCCACGTTATTTTTCATGTATGAAATTGAATCTTTTTTTCCTTATCATCTTTTGTCAAATTAACTTTCTTAACTTGTTATCCTCTTCTTTTAATGTTTAGAAATGAAAATATGTGCCATTTTCTAATATTGATTTTTGAAACCTGGTTCCACATAATCACAAGATGTATTACTTTATCTCTTGTCATGTTATGAATCTAATTTAACCAATCATCACATTTTCTCTTGACGTTGGTTATTGAATCAGTTTCTCGAATTTCCATCCATTAATTAAAAATAAAGGTGAAATTACGGATGGAAATTTTTAAAGTATTATATATATAAGGGGAACTATGAAAATTTAAAGGATAACTCATAAATGACATATATTCATTAACCAATGAATTTATAGGTTTCAATCTATGTTTTTCATGATCTATTTATTAATATAAAATATTATAGAAATTTTTATTCCAATCAAAATAGTTCATAAATAGTTTTAGAATTTACCAAAGCATATCCCATGGGATTGTCAAACTAAGTGTGAAGCAATGATTGGTGTCATGCACCATTTAGAAATCAAGTCCCACTCAATAATCCCTTTTGAGGATATTTCATATGGGTACAATTATGTTGGAGCCACATCCACTTGAGGTATCGAGAGAAGGTTGTATTTTTATAGAAACCACATACTATATAATTTACAAAAATTTTGTGATTTTTTCCATTGTTTATTATTATCCATACATATTTCACTAGTTTTTTCTAATATTAATCCCCAACAATAACTAGGCTTTTCTCGGATACCAACTTTGACAACCCATATAATTAACACACCTTAATTCATGATTTATTGCATAAAGGTACACAAAATACAATTCCAGAAGATCATTAAACCTATTATATTTGGGAAATTTGGTAGATAGCAGAGAAACATGAATAAAAAATACAACAACATTAGTGAAAACATATGTAACTTGTATATCAAATTCCATCATTCCTTTAAAACTATAAGGGATAATCTAGGGACATGTATAAGAAATGGGTTAGCTTTAAAGACCAATAATGGAATAAATAAAGCATAGCATACTGTAAAATAATACATATGAAAAAATAGTCATATAAAGGTAACATAAGAGGTCTTAAAGTCATAATCATGAACAATGAGGCATGATATAACATGATAACATAAAGGCAACATAGTAATATGGAAATAACATAAAACATTCCATCATAAATAAAAGTCAATATTAACCACTGAGACATCATAACATATTGCCCTTAAGATAATATCTTGTCCATTATACAAGGAATATCATGAGATAATAAAATTACATAGTGCATTTGATAGAGAAATAATTTTGGGTCCACTCGTTACATTCATATCACGTATATACATAAGTGTACCACATAGTTCATTCAACATAAGGATATATATAATTACTTTTAATCTCATGATTAAGTATTTTGAGATATATAAATGGATCTCTATAATAAATGAATGATGGGTACATCTAGTTTAATACCAATGATTACAAATGGGAATGGGTATTCAATATACAATTGTTTGGCATGAAAAATCATAGGATAAATTCATCGACATAACAATGGTACATAAAAACTCATAGAAAGGGATTAATGAGAGTAATTGGGGTATATAATTACATGGAAATAATAAGTACATTAGGATGGATATGTAAGAAAAAAACACAACATGAGATATTAGTAATTAATGGGCATGACAAAACAATGATGTTGAATAAATAAGATAATTAGAGGATCCCATACCTTGTGAGGATACATCTAAATGATTGGGGGGAGAATATTAAGATCATGGGGGATCATTAGGAGAATATATAGTGATAATTTCATATTAATTCCATGATAAATGGTTTTGAGGGAAGAGGAATTGGAGTTTGGGTGGTTTTATATAAGAAAAGAGATAATAAATCATTATTAATTTCCAAACATTGGTTATGGACTCTATATGATAAGGTAATACAAACCATAAACCTTATCATGGTTTTTTAGTGGTTTCTACCAGAGATTATTGTTTTTAATTATTTTATAAGTATAATAACTAATCATATTAATACGGTTCCCTTTGTGATGTGGAAGTGAGTCATGTTTATAAATTATGGATTTTAAAAACATAAAATAAAATATTGGTTTTGTAGGATTCATTAAGGTTTTATAAAATTAATCAAATAAACTCAAAGACACATAGTCCTAACTTTTATGCACTTGAATACACTATTCACTCTAACTAAGTGATCAAAACATATTTTTTTTGTAACTCCTACCTAGACTTTCATCTTTTTGACTTTCACGCAAAACCATAGTTTTCATACAACTTTTAGTTTCTTCATAAAGCTTTTATACTACCAAGCTACATTTAGTTGTTGTAAAACATTTATTTATGTCATGTAACTCTACTTATTGTAACTCTTTCATAAAATAGAGGGCCAGATCTATGTTGATAGAGTTACCTGAATGATGGAAGTAGCATCTTATTCATAAATGTAGATCACCCTTCACGCAACTTCCTTTCCTGACTTTTACTATGCATGAAACATTACATGGGTGTTGAACATGAATTATTTTTTGTCACTTGTAGTGCATAACTCATAACCTTCACTAAACTTCACATCTATTTCATGGGCGCATGCAACACTTCTTGAATCACGCAACTTCGAATTTTGAAATGTCTCATATAAGTTTGAAACACAACTCATTTCCATATTTTGTCATTACGTCCCTGAATCATCCCTTACAGGGGAAAAACTAAATTTTATAACCTACTTACTACTAAGGGCAGTGGCAAGATGGGGTCAAACCATAGGGAGGCCTCATGTTGTGTTTGGCGATCTAAAAAAATAAACTAAACAAAAACAAACACAAGAACAAGCGTACAGAGTTAGTGGTGGTGAAGTGAAGAGAGTGAGAATTGGTGTGTGAGGAAATGAGGGTAAGCATGTGAGTGCAAAGGGAGTAGAAAGAGAAACAAGGGAAATTCTTGTGTAAACAACCAATAGATTTGTAGAGGGAAAGTCCACTGGCCGATTCGATGTTGCTTAGCCTTGTTCATGCATTGAAGTTAAGAAATATGGATCTGACATAAAGTAATGGCATGAATTGTTGTTTGGTCAGTTTGGGATGAAATAACTCTTACAGTCCTTCAACTGTAAAAGTCATTCCATCCAATGGAGATAACAATTTATATGTCACTGGGCTCAACTTTTCAGTTGAGTTCAGTGTGTCTCTCTCATACGAGCATAACTCACTTGTCAGTGAGTTCCTCAAATTGAAACAGTTTTCATTAAAATTCAATCAAGATCAGTTTTCACTCGACCTTGGTTTTTTGAAAAAAAAACCCGAGTGAGAGAGACATGCTAGGATATGATGTAGTGCATAAATCAGACTAAACAAACCTAATCAACCATCTTATTCCCCCCGAATGAATTTAGCTGGACATAATGGTAGGTTTTCATGCAACAATATAATTAAGATTAATGAAATTCATATTGAAATAATTTGCAGAAAAAAAAGAGCACAAGGAAAACTAAGATGTTCGAACTCCCTCCTACTTCTCCTGAAGGTACTAATTCCTACTGCTTGATGTTGGGTGTGACGCTGGAGTTCGCTCGATGTCCCGCCCTGGGAATTGAGGTATGAAATGATCTGATCAGCTGCTCTCGATACTCCAGTCTACTCACAAAGGAAGATGTTGTTAGTTTCTCTTTCTCTGCTCCCCCTTTTCCGATCGATGGATCAATGATACCCCCTCCAGAATGAAGTTTTTTAAATGATCTCGTTCTGCTGGATAGATCAATGCCTCTCTCGCCTCCTGCACAATCATCACCCAGTCGAAGTTTCTAGAATCTCATCTAAAGTGTTCTCCGGCCTCCATGTGTAGATTTCACTATGTTGTTCATCTTGCGCTTGTCATCGGAGCAGTTTCTCCTAACTGAATGAAAATAATGTGCGCGCGTAGAAAACTACAATCTTCCTTGGAAATGCAGATCCACGTGGCACACTTTTATGTGCATGTCACATCATTTTAGTGAACTCTATATAAGTGTATCCCACCCCCTACAATGAAACAATAACAAACGCATGCGAGCCCAATAAAAAGTAACTGCTATGTATAACTCAATAAATTTATACACTATATATATATATATATATATTAATATCACTACATAAAGTCATAATAATAACAACTTATTAATATATATATATATATATATATATCTCAATTATTAGTAATATATATTTAATGACTATTTTATTTAATTAATACATATATTAGTATAGTACATAGAAGTTTATATTCTATTTATTATTATGCCTGTTATTATTATTATATTGTATATGAAATATATATTATATTATATATATATTATTTGTTATAATAAAATAAATTAAAAACTAACAAAAAAAAAAAAACACACAAACAGGAGGGGTGGGGTCTTCGCGGCGCGGATGAGAGGGGAGAAAGGGGGATGCCGGCTTCGGCGCACAGCGGGGAGACAGCGGCACAACCTGAGGAAGCTTCGACGCATTGGGGGTCTCTCCAGGATCGTGGCAGCAAGGCAGGTTCATGCGCGAGGCGAATGGGGAGACGTGAGGGTCGGCCAGCGGCAGGTATGTGGTCGGGTTCGAGTGGAATGGAGGAGCAGCGAATGGGGGTTCGATGTGTGTGGGTGTTCCAACAGTGGGCGACGATGCAGGTTAGGGTTCCAAGTGAGCGCCGAGGTGAGGCCGTGCAGCGCTGGTGATTTGCGATGTTAATTTCTTTTTTTTGATTTGAATATGTTCCTGTTGATCAGTTCTTGGTGCGCGTTGATTTTGTTGTCGCAATTATTTTCTTTTTGTGATTTGAATCTGCTACTGTTGATTGGTTTAGATATTGCTGCTGTTTATTTTTATATGTAGCTTGAATGGTTGTTGTGATTTTGGAGTTAATCAACCAATTATGTAAATAATTAATAAAGTGAATTAAATAATAATAAATATTAATTGAATAAACTTAAATTGTTAAAATTAATTTAAATTATTAAAAGACTAAAAAGCAAAAATAGTTATTTATTTACAATTTAAAGAATAAAGAATTAATTAATTTAATTAACGAATTAATAAACTAACTAGAATGAAAATTTATAAAAATAAAAGAATAAATTAATAAAAGTCTAATTTTCAAGACTAAATTAATTTAAGAGTTATTTAAAATGACACTAATGCTCATTAAAACGCATGTTTTAAACAAAAAACTGGTTATTTTACACAGCAAGTTCAAAAACACAATAATTATCAATTATTTAATAAAAACAACATTTTAATATAAAAAAAGCCAATAGAAAATACAAAAAGGATGTGGAAAAGAGTGTTAAAACTCTACCACATCAAACTCTCCAACACTTAAAGCGTTGTTTGTCCTCAATCAAGTATATGTCTTTCACTTCAAAACAGAAAGTTGATTTTTGAGATTCAGTTCAAAACAAAATTCATGATTAATCTTTAATACCCAGAGGATCAAGACCAACAGTAGGTCAGGCTTTTCAAGGGTGTTCAAAAATGATGTCTAACATAGCTTCAAAAAACCCACTGGAAGTCAACAACCTCACAAATTCATACACTGTCAAGTATGTCATGCCTCCTGTGTGTATTCATTAATTGTCCTACTTCACCTTCCAATTCAAGTACTGATTCAAGGAGTGTTTACAAGTTAGATGAAATGGAACTCAAAACTTAACCAAGTGCACCTTCCATTCTCACCTTCCCCCGGGTTCCAAAAATTTTAGTCTATTAATTTGATCACTTTATTGATTCATCTCAAAGAAAAATTAACCAAGGCAATTGCTCCCTTTTTCATCTGGGTTCTAAATTCCCTTCACCTTAATGAGTTCATTTTTGAAAAGGGCGCTTTATTTCTATTTCTACGAGCACTGTGCATAGAACATATTAAAATTGAAATTGGCTTTATTTATTCATAGAGATGCACCCAATGCACCTTCTCTCAGATACTCACTGTGGGATCTCAATTTCCCATTTTACTCCTGTTACAAAGGACTTAATTAATAATCATTCAAATTGACTTCCTAAAGTGATTGAATATTATTTTATAAAAATGTGAGTCCCTTGGGTTCCAATTAGAACATCAAGTTACCCTAAGTCGTGATCATCATCCCACAAATCCTATCCTATCATACTCTCATCCTCAGTTCCTAAACAGACAGATCCATAGATACATTAAACAATTACACTCAGCAATCATTCATACATAACAGTTTCTGACTAAGTGCAACTCTCAACATCCAACAAACAATTATCCACTAAATAGGACATAAATGAAGTACCATTGAACCTCCAATGACCATCATGTGATGAAAGAATTTGAAATTTTTTGAAGGAATTCTGAACCATTTTTTGAAAAAAATTGACCATTTTTTTAAACAACCAAAACTCAGGTTCAAGAAGGGGGAATTCGACATGACACTAGAATGACCCCTCTCCCCCACACTAAAATCCCAACATTGTCCAAAATTTTGACGCTCAAGGTGGAAGACAATTGATGTTTAAGATTGATGGACATTTCAGTTGAAAAGGGTATGGAGGGGTAGCACTGAGGTACAAAAATTTTCATTTCCACACACAAAGGGAAAGAAAATAAAAACAAAAACAAAAGAACAAAACCCCACCAGCTTCACCAGCAACAAGATCAATTTTATTCCAAAAATATTTATGCTTTGAATGTTTAAAGAGAAGACAAAGGATTTAATCAATTTACTTCAGATAGTTGCATGATTAACAGTGATGTGCAGCAGCAGCATAATGAAATTGAAAGCATTGGGTGAAAGCATAGTTCACAACTTAGCTAAAAATAATTTTTCAACTCTCTAGATGCTAGTAGCTAAACACCCATGAAATAAAACATAGTCTAAATGTTTCAAAAAATCAGTGGGAAGACCCCCACAATTAGTTCACAGTGAAGAGTAAGCAAGTAATTGAAAGTAAAAGAGGGCAGAACAACACTTACCTAAATTATTGGACCTTTAACAGCGGCTTCCATCAACAGATCCTCTTCAGCATCACTGGGTTGTTACTCCTCTTCATTAACCTACAGGTCCAAATAAGTAAAATAAGATTACAGAGTTTGAATTTCAAGATAAGTAACCCAAGATAGCGCGTATAAAGAAATGTTATCCATATAATGCAGTGGATTACACCCTTGGGTTTTCTTGACCAAGTTTTTGACAGCAACAAATCTCTCTAAAACAACAACAGATCATGAAGAACCATCAATCAGTTAAGAAATTAAACCGAATAACAAACAACATGGATTAACTTTATTAATGAACAAAAATCAAAGGGAAACAACTAAGAAACCATGGGTTAGTTCCCATGCAACACAGAGTTTATATTCCTCGGTTAGACTTGAATCAGCTTATTTTTCCAACAGCTATATGGAATCCAAGCCCTTTGGTTTCCCTTCATAGAAGTGCTTTATTCGTTGACCATTGACTAAGAAGGGTTGATTCTCTTCTCCAACTAGCTCAATAGCTCCATTAACCAAAACTCAAACAATGGTAAATGGTCCTGACCATTTGAACTTCAACTTTCCTGGAAATAACATCAATCATGAATTGAAAAGCAGGACCCTCTCACCAACCTTGAAATTCTCATTTTGAATGATTGAGTTATGAAAATCCTTTGTCCTTTCTTTTTAAATTTCATCATTCTCATAGGACTCTCTTCGAATCTCCTCCAGCTCACTCATCTCTAGAAATCTCTTCTCTCCAGCAGACTTAAAATCAAAGTTAGGTGTCTTAACTGCCCAATAAGATCTCTATTGTAACTCAATAGGTAGATGTCATGCTTTCCCAAAGAGTAGCTTATATGGTGACATCCCTATAGGAGTCTTATAACCTATTCTGTAGGCCCAGAGGGCCTCATCCAACTTCCTTGACCAGTCCTTCCTAGAGCTAGACACTATTTTCTTTAAAATCTGTTTGAGCTCTCTGTTTGAAACATCTTCTTGCCCGCTGGACTGTGGGTGGTAAGTGGTGCTTGTCGTATGTGAGGACTTACACTTTTCCATAAGACCTTTGAAATTATAATTCTTGAAGTGAGTTCCATTATCAGTGATGAATGCTCGAGGCACACTAAATCTGGAAAAGACGTTTTTCTTGATGAATTTCACAACACTAGCAGCTGAGTTATTGGGCAGAGCTACTGCCTCAACCCACTTGGAAATGTAGTCCACAAAAACCAAAATGCACTCATTCCCATAAGAGGATGGGAATGGTCCCATGAAGTCCAAGCCCCACACAAAAAAAATTTCGACCTCCATAATAACTTTTTGGGGTATTTCCTGACTTCTTCCAACATTTCCCAACATTTGAAATTTCTCATAGCCAATAACCAGACTCCTAGCACCTTTAAACAGTGTTGGCCAGTAGAAACCAGCCTATATGACCTTTTCAGCTATCCAATCTCCTCCATGGTGTTCACCCCAAGGTGATGAATGGTATCTCTCAAGTATGAGAAAAATCTCATCCTCAACCACACATCTTCTCAGAATCCCATCAACACTCCTCCTAAAGAGAAGAGGGTCATCCCAAATATAATATTTCAATTCAGATATAATCCTCCTCCTCTAATTGAGTGAGAGATCCTTGAGCATGACTCCAGCTGCCAGAATGTTGGCATAGTCTGCAAACCAAGCAGACTGCTACACAGAAGCAGCAAACAATTATTCATCAGGGAAAAAGTGTTGATCTGTTTTGGTTCCTTACTTGGTGAATTGGGAAATCGGGACAAGTGATTTGCAACTATATTCTCAGCCCCTTTCTTATCCTTAATCACTAAATCAAACTCCTGTAACTGCAAGGTCCACCTCATGAGTCTGGGCTTTGAGTCCTTTTTATCCAGAAAATACTTAAGTGCTGAATGATCTGTGAAAACTATAATCCTTGATCCTATCAAATACTGCCTGAAATTTTCCAAAGAAAACATCATAGCAGTCAACTCCTTTTCAATGGTACAGTAATTTTTCTGGGCATCGTCCAGAAGCTTTCTTGAATAATAAATAACATGTAATTTCTTATCCTTCCTCTTCCCTAACACAGCTCCTACTACAAAGTCACTAGCATCACTCGTAACCTCAAAAGGAAGATGCCAGTCAGCAGAAGTGAAGTGAAGTAGTCAACTTCTCCTTGAGAAAATTAAAGGCCTCTATACATGTCTCATCGAAGATAAATGGTTGTGTCCTCAACCAGTAGGGAGCACACAGGTCTAGTAATCCTAGAAAATTATTTAATTAACCTCCTGTAGAACCAAGCTTGACAATAAAACATCAAATTCCTTTTACATTTTTAGGTGGGGAAAAATTTTGTATGACCTCAATTTTGGCATTATCGACCTGCAACCCCTTCTTAGAAAATCTGTGTCCCAAAACTATGCCTTCAGTGGCCATGAATTGGAACTTTTCCCAGTTTAAGACTAAGTTGGTATCTTGGCACCATTCTATCATTAGTTCCTGGTTTTTCAGACAGTTCTCAAAGGTTTTTCCCACAACAGAAAAATCATCCATGAACACTTCAATTATCCATTCAATCATGTTTGGAAAAATTGTCATCATACACCTTTGAAAAGTGGGAGGAGAACCACACAAGCCAAAGGGCATCTGTTGGTAGCAAAATATCCCAAATGGATAGGTGAAGGTGGTTTTCTCTTTGTCCTCAGGTGCAATGGCAATCTGGTTGTAACCAGAATAACCATCAAGAAACAGAAGAATTCCTTGCCTGCCAATATCTCTAACATTTGATCCAAAATGGAATAGGAAAGTGATCCTTTCTTGTGGTAGTATTCAATTTTCTATAGTCTATATAGAATCTCCATTTATTCACTATGATTTTTTGGATTTGCTCATTCCTTTCATTAGTGACCACTGTCACTCCACTTTTTTTGGGTACCACCTTTACAGGACTGACCCAAGGGCTATCATAAATAGGAAAAATTATTCCAGCATCAAGCAACCTAATCACTTCTTCTCTCACAACTTCCTTCATGTTGGGGTTGAGTATTCTTTGGGCTTCTACTTTGGGCTTACACTCAGGTTCCATAGGAATTTTATGCATACATAAGGATGGAATAATCCCCTTGATATCAGAAATTGACCAGCCTATGACTGACTTGTATTTCTTCAAAACACTAAGTAGGTTTTTCTCTTGAATCACCTCTATATTAGATGAAATGATCACAAGAAGGGTGGAATTGTCTCCTAAAAAAGAATATTTGAGATGGGTAGGGATGGGTTTGAGTTAAAGTGTGGGTGGTGATTGTCTTGAGAGAAGGCAATTAGGCCTGAGTGTCCTAAGGTCTTCATGCTACCTCTTCAAGAAGGCGGTAGACAAGGATTTTTCCTCAGTGCAAGAGCTTCCAAAAGATATCTCCTCAAACTTAGACTCCTCTCTTGGGGTAAGAATGTGCTCCAAACCAAACTCATCTATGTTCTCCAAGAATTCTCCATCATACTCATTAACAAATTCTCCCTCCTTACTTGAGATAATCCCCATGCAAGAGGAAGTAGGGATTTCAGGTTCAGTACTGATTTCTGCTATAATTCTCAGAAACTCTTCTTCCTCCTTATCAACACTACTCTCAGCAACTAACATCTCATATTTTGAAAAAAATGGGTGGGTGGGTTCTTGGATTTTGATAAACACAATGAATTCTTCTTTTTGTTCACCCAAATTGAAAATCAATTTCCCCTTGGACACATCTATCATAGCCCCCCCTGTGGCCAAGAAGGGCCTACCGAGAATGATAGGAACCTCTTGGTCACACTCCATATCAAGGATAATAATGTCAGTAGAAAAAAAGAGTTTCCCTACTCCCACTAACAGATCATCGACCCTACCCACTGGATGAGTAATGGACCTATCAGCAAGCTGTAACACAATAGTGGTGGGTTGGGGAACTCCTAATCTCTGGTGCAAAAAAAGTGCTAGTGGAATAAAATTAATACTAGCTCCCAGATCACACAAACAGTTGAACTTACCACCACTATCCCCAAATGTGCAAGGGATGACAAATCTTCCAGGGTCCTGAAGCTTAGGAGGTATCTAATTCTGCAAGATTTCACTACACTCCTATGTTATGTTATAGGTGGAAAATTCTTCCAATGTCTTTTTGTTGGAACAGATTTTCCTGAGTGATTTCAGATATGATTGGCTTTGAATCAATGCTTCGAAGAATGGGATATCAATGTTCAGCTTTTTAACCACTTTCAAATATTTCAACAGTTCAAAATCATGAATTGGTTTCTTAATTCCATGTGGGATGGGGATTGCATGGGAAAAAATCTTCACAATTGGGGGAATCTCTACAGCTTCCTCTTTAACAAGTTTCTTTCCTTTATTGTCTTTGTTTTTCAATCCATTTTCTTTGGGTTTTTGAGTTGGAATAGTAGAAACTAGAGAGATTCCAGTGGTGCTGTCCAGTTTTCCAGATTCAGGTTATTTCATTTGAGTTTCCAGTTTCATCCAGTTTCTCATTTTCAGCATTTTGGTGTTCATTCCTAGGATCTTGGTGAGTTTGGAGACCACTTATGGTGGTCACTTCCATGGAATTCTCCCCAGTATTGGCTTTAGTGGTGCCAGACATCCTACCCTTTTCTCTATTACTAGAATCCCTAGCCAATTGCCCCATTTAAATTTCTAAGTTTATTATTCTAGCATCCATTTGAACTTTACCAAAATCATTTTTGGTCTTTTGTTCATCAAACCTCCCTATAAATTTATGGAACATGTCTCTCACCTAATCTTTTGAGTTGGATGACTCAGCCTTAGGTTGGGGTTGGGGTTGGAATTGTTGCCTCGGAGGCTACTAGAATCCAGGAGGGGCAGTAGGTCGGAGGACTCCCTGCTCCCTCCATTATAGGTTCGGTTGGTTCCTATACCCATGATTGTAGGTGTTGGAAAGAGTATCTTCCCTAGGCTTCATCCAAGGTCCATAAATAGAAAAGGTAGCACACTCATGAGTCTGGATAGGCATATCAATATTTGGACAATAGGCTTGAGAATGGCCATACATGCCACAATGGTGGAACTGCTCCTTAAGGGATTGATGTGAGTTTTCATTAAATAATAGAGCATCTTGGGCTTAAGCTTGAGGAGTAAGGCGGTTTCCTTTCTCACAATGGTTATCCTCCTAGAGCATTTGTACTAGGATTTTTGAGCTAAGGTATTAAAGATCTATTTGAGCTCCTCAGCAGTCCTATCACTAAAGTCTCCTGTAAAACACTAATCCACCAAGGTTTGGTGGTAAGGCGTGAGTCTATTGTATAAGGTGTCCATAAAGAATTGAGGTGTACATTGATGGTTTGGACACTACATAAGAAAACCTCGAAACCTATCCCAGGCTTCATGAAACAGATCTCCTTCATCCTGAATGAATCCAGTAATTTTGTGCCTAATTTTAGATGTCAATCTCCTAGGATAGAATTTCATTGTGAAGGAATTGTAAACTTGATCCCAGGTTACAAAGATTTCTTCTTGAAACTATTGAAACAAAGACCCAACATTTCCCTTTAGGAAGAAGGGGAACACTCTCAGTTTAAGCTCTTCCTCAGTGAGACCCCTAAGTGGTAGCTGCTGGACACTACAGTAGAAGGCTCTAATGAAGTCAAGAGAGTCTTCATTAGGCATTCCATTGAAGGTAGGCATCTGACTAAGCATAGATTTCTTGTTATCATAATTTCTATACCTCGGAGAGAGTATAATGCATGAAGGGTTGCTAGACACTGATGGTAACAAGAACTATCTCAAACTATGCCTCTCATCTATCTCATTCCAAGGTGGGTTCATCATTCTGGGTTGGTTCAAATTCTCAGGAAGTGGGTTGTTCAAGTCTTCATTTCTCTTATCTTCCATTTTGACCTTGTCTTGGTTCTTTTTCACTTCCTTGAGGTGCTTATTAGTTTCAAGATTACCAGGTAATAAGTGTTCATACTTAGACCAGGTTTTTATGCAGGAGGTTTACAATTGTTTTTGAATTTCAATTTTTTTTGCGGTTTTTTTTTTGTGATTTTTTTTGTGATTTTTTTTGAATTTTTGTATATATGTGATTTTTTTTGTTTGGGTTTTTTTCTCCCACCTATCCTCCCAGGAAACATCACCAAAATTTTCACTCTCACGCATCATTGGGAACATGAGATAAACTAAAATTTATAACCTACTTACTACTTAGGACTATGGCAAGACAGGGTTGAACCACATGGAGGACTCATGTTGTGTTTGGAAATCTAAAAAAATAAACTAATCAAAAACACACACAAGAATAAGCTAAAACAATCAGTGGGGGTTAAGTGAAGAGAGTAAGAATTAGTGTGTGAGGAAATTAGGGTAACCTGGTGAGTGCAAAGGGAGTAAACAGAGTAGCAAGGGAAATTGTTGTGTAAACAACCAATAGATGGTAATGGGGAAAGTCCACTGGCCGATTCGATACTGCTTAGCCTTGTTCATGCATTGAAGTTAAGAATTATGGATCTAACTTAAATTACTATCCATATTTGTCGTCTGGTTAGTTTGTGATGAAATAACTCTTACAGTCCTTCGACTGTAAAAGTCATTCCATCCAATGGTGATAACAAGTTAGATGTCACTGGGCTCAACTTTTCAGTTGAGTTCAGTGTGTCTCTCTCATTCGAGCATAACTCACTTGTCAGTGAGTTCCTCAAATTGAAATAGTTTTCATTAAAATTCAATAAAGATCAGTTTTCACTCGACCTTGTTGTTTTGAACATAAATCCGAGTGAGAGAGACATGCCAGGAAATGATGTAGTGCATAAATAAGACTAAACAAACCTAATCAACCAGCTTATTCCCCCCGAATGAATTTAATTGGACATAATGGTTGGTTTTAATGAAACAATATAATTAAGATCAATGAAATTCATATTGAATAAGTTTCATAAAAACAGATCAAAAAGAAAACTAAGATGTTCGAACACCCTGCTACTTCTCCTAAATGTTCTAATTCCCGTTACATGATGGTGGGTGCGATGCTAGAGTTTTCTCGATATCCCACACTAGGAATCGTGGTATGAAATGATCTGATAAGATGCTCTTGATGCTCTAATTTTCTTGCAAAGGAAGATGTTTTAAGTTTCTCTTGCTCTGTTCCCACTTTTCTGAACGATGGATCAATGATACCCCCCTCAAGAATGAAGTTTTTTTAATGAGCATGTTCTGCTGGATAGATCAATGTGTCTCCCGCCTCCTGTGCATTCATCTCCCATTCGAAGTCTCCGTAATCTCATTTAAGTGTTCCCCGAACTCCACGTGTATATTTAACTGTGTTGTTCCTCTAGTACTTGTCACTGGAGCAGTTTCTCCTAACTGAATGAAAATAATGTGCGTGCACAGAAAACTACAATATTCTCTGGAAACGCAGATCCACATGGCATGATTTTATGTGCATGTCACAAATTTTTAGCAAACTCTCTATAAGTGTATCCCACCCCCTACAACTAAACAATAACAAACGAACATGAGCCCAACAAAAAGTAACTGTTATGTATAACTAAATAAATTTATACACTATATATATTAATATCACTACTTAAAGTCATAATAATAATAAATTATTAATATATATATATATATATATATATCTAAATTATTAGTAATATATATTTAATAACTATTTTATTTAATTAATACATATATTAGTATAATATATAAAATCATATATTCTACTTATTATTATGCCTATTATTATTATTATATTGTATATGAAATATATATTATACTATATATATTATATGTTATAATAAAATAAAATAAAAACTAACTAAAAAAAAGAAAACAAAAATAGGAGGGGGGGTCTTCGCGGCATGGATGAGAGGGGAGAAAGGGGGAAGACGGCTTCGGTGCACAGTGGGGAGACAACAGCACAACCTGAGGAAGCTTCGACACATAGGGGGTATCTCCAGGATTGTGGTGGCAAGTTAGGTTCGCGCGTGAGGCGAATGGGGAGACGCAGGGGTCGGCCAGCGGTGGGTATAAGGGTGAGTGCGATTGAAGCCAGAAGGGAAGGTTTCGAGTGGAATGAAGGAGCTCGGAGTCGGGATGGCGCGATGGCGGCATGACTGCAGGAAAAAGTGAATAGGTTGCAGCGAATAGGGGTTCGATGTGTGCGGTTGTTCCAACAGTGGGCAACGATGCAGGTTAGGGTTCCAAGTGAGCGCCGAGGTGAGGTCGTGCAGTGATGGTGATTTGTGATGCTAATTTCTTGTTGATGATTTGAATATGCTCCTATTGATTAGTTCTTGGTGCGCGTTGATTTTGTTGTTGGGATTATTTTTTTGTTGTGCTTTAAATTTGATGCGGTTTATTGGATCAACTATTGTTGTTGCCATTTATTTTTATATGATACTCAAATGGTTGTTGTGATTTTGGAGTTGATGCGGAGGTGGGTGTAGTGGAAAGATGGACCAGAGGCATGTAATTTAGGGGGAACCGATGGCAGGGTTTGTTGTGGAAGGAGGCAAGGCTGTTGGAACTTGTACTTTTCCAACTACCTTGGTAGGTGGCTGGTGCATCAACTCCACCCACCATGGTAGGTGGCAGCCATGAGAGAAGTCCATGGTGGGTGGGGGGATTGGTGGAAGGTTGGTGAGAGAGGTGTGCCAAACTTGACACCTCCCACCATGGCTATATAGGGAAGCCTTGAGGAGCTTCTATCAGTAGATTAGAGAGAGCCAAGTAAGAGCTCCATTGTATCCAAAGAGAGCTGGGAGTGCTCCATGTGTGAGAGAGAGAGTTGTAGAGAGGGAGTTTTGTAAATCATTGTTCATGTTGAAATAAAGGCCGGTTTTTCCCTCTATTCTTCTACTATTATCTCTCGTAGTGGTCAGAGAACCACAACAAGTGGTATCAGAGACGGTTCCGGTGAAACGACGGCAGGTGGTGGAAATTTTTCCGGTGGCCGGAAAATTCAAGTTTCCAGGAATCATGTTTTGAAGGCATATTCTGAAAGCCTGTGTCAAGACGATTCCAACGGCGCAAACGGCATAAAAAACGGAGCTAAAACGAGCTTTCTAGGCCCGGTCAAAGTTTGGTCAAACTTCAGGTGAATAGACCCCCTTGCCGGAGAAGAAGGTACTGTTCCGGTGCCAACAACATTTCCGGCGGGTTTCCGGCAGCTGCTCCGGCGTGCCATGCCATCGACACGTCATCGCCACGTCATCGAATGATCTCGACCGTTGATACTGTTTTGATCATAACTTGATCAATCGGTATCCGATTTCAATGATCCAAAAGTTAATTCCACCATTTTCGACCATTCCGGACGCAACGGTGAGATCCATTTTTCTAGATTCTGCACCAATTTTTAATTGAATTGAAATCTAATGGAGGGATCATCCACGGGAGGGATGATCATGTTGACTTCTTCGAACTACTCCATTTGGAAGTCTCGAATGAAAGATCTTCTCAATGATAAGGATCTTTTTGACCCCATTGAGAATGAGGGATTCAACCCCGATGCCACAAAGGAAGCGGAGTGGAAGAAGCTAAACAAGAAGATGATCGTCCAAATCCGCCAATGGATCGATCACAGCATTTACCACCATGTTGCTCAAGAGACTGGTGCGTATGAACTTTGGACAAAGTTGGAAAATACATACCAGTCAAAGACCGCTCGAAACAAGATCCTCTTATTAAAGCAGTTGATGAATCTTCAACTACAAAGTGGAAACTCTATAGCTGAACACACCAGCGAGTTCCAAAGCCTGGTGAACCAGTTGGTGGCTGCCGGTAAGACTCTAAATGATGAAGATCAGGCGAACCACTTACTATGCACACTTCCCGATAGCTGGGATACGCTTGTCGTCTCACTCAGCAACTCAGTGCCTGGAGGCAAACATATAATAGCGATGGTAAAGGATGCACTGTTCAACGAGGAAGCCCAAAGGAAGGATGCGAGTTTCAACCAGACGCAAGATCTCGTTCTATAGAAGCGAGGGAGACAAAAAGGAGGAGGTCTTGGGGCAGGAACCAGAGGTCGAAGAAAGAACAGAGGAAGGTCCACAGATGGTAGGAGGACAACATACAAATGCTACCATTGTGGCATGGAGGGACACATGAAGAAGAACTGCCGAAAGTTGTTACAAGAAAAGGGTCAAAGTAACAACCAGCAAAGAAGAAATGAGAATGCGCATGTGAGCATCACCGGAGAAGTTGTTCTTTGCTCCAAAGACGAAGAAGAGACATGCTTTCATACATCAGGCCAAGACACAAAATGGGTGGTTGATACGGCAGAATCGTACCACGTCACGCCACATCGTGAGTATTTCTTGACTTATCAAGCTGGTGACTTTGGTGCAGTTAAGATGGGGAATACCAGTTCGGCAGAGATTGTTAGCATGGGTGATATCCAAGTCAAGACAAATGTTGGATACACAATCACCCTGAAGGATGTTCGACATGTTCCAAGCCTTCGGCTCAACCTATTATCAGGTATAGTCTTTGATCGACAAGGCTATGACAACATCTTCAGCAACGGAGCATGGAAGATGAAAAAAGGAGCCATTATCATCGCTCGAGGACACATATGTGGTACATTGTACAAAACTCATATGAAGATATGTGAAGACATCCTCAAAACGGTGGAAAGAGAGACGACATCTAATATGTGGCATAGAAGGCTCGACCACATGAGTGAAAAAGGGTTATCTACCCTAACAAAGAAGTACACCAGTATTGACAAGGATGCATCACTTGATCCTTGTAAATAATGCTTGTATGTGAAGCAACATAGAGTTTCATTCAATACTGCTTCATCACAGAGAGCAGAGTTGTTGGATCTGGTGCACTCTGATGTATGCGGACCCATGGAGGTGGATACACTCAGAGGTAACAAATATTTTCTATCCGTTATTGATGATTCATATCAAAGGGTGTGGGTGTTCTTCTTACGAACGAAGGACCAAGTACTGGAATACTTTAAAATGTTCCACGCCATGGTGGAGTGTGAAACTGGAAGGAAGCTAAAGTGTATTTGTTCAGACAACGGAGGAGAGTTACACATCCAGGGAATTTGATACCTATTGTAGGAGTCATGGCATCCGACATGAGAGGACGGTCCCTCGCACCCCACAACACAATGGAGTTGCAGAAAGGATGAACAGAACCATCATGGAGAAGGTCAGAAGCATGATGAGTTTGGCAAAGCTCCCCAAGCCATTCTAGGGAGAAGCTGTTCAGGTTGCCTGCTACCTCATCAACTGATCACCGTCAGTCCTGCTAAATTTTGAGATTCCACAGAAGAGATGGTCTGGTAAACATCCCTCTGACTCTCATTTACGAGTATTTGGATGTTTGGCATTTGTACATGTATCCAAGGAGATCAAGAAGAAGCTAGACGGGAGATCTAATCCATGCATCTTCATCGGCTATGGAGATGAGGAGTTTAGATACAAGCTTTGGGACCCGAAGGAGAAGAAGGTGATCAGAAGCAGAGATGTCGTGTTCCATGAGAACCAGACGATTGAGGACATTCAAAATCCTAGAATGAATCGAAGGGAAGGTGTTGAGGAATCAATTCATGATCCAACACCGGTACTAGAACCACCTATCAATGAAGAGGAGGAGGTGCAAGAAGACTCATCGGTAGCGGACCAGGAGGCAGTAGAGGAGGATATTGAGCAAGGGGAGACTCAATCCTCTCCACAAGAAGTTACAGAACCATCACAGGAGCTAGGTGATGTTATGCCTCCTGAACCTAACATTTCAGAGGTTCGAAGATCTTCATGAGGAAGGATTCCATCAACAAAATATTCAGAGTCAGATTACCTACTGCTGATTAATGAGGGGGAGCCATAAGGGTATCAAGAAGCATATCGACATTCACTATCATTGGATACGTGAAGTGATGGATCAAAAGATGGTGTGACTTGTGAAGATCCACACGAAGGAGATCCTAACAGATATGTTGAAAAAGGTGGTTGCTCAGGAGAAGAAAGACCTTTACAGATGCTCCTGCGGATTGCAGCTGGAGGGGGAGAATTGTTGGAACTTGTACTTTTCCAGCTGCCTTGGTAGTTGGCTGGTGCATCAACTCCACTCACCATGGTAAGTGGTAGCCATGAGAGAAGTCCATGGTGGGTGGGGGGATTGGTGTAAGGTTGGTGGGAGAGGTGTGTCAAACTTGACACCTCCCACCATGTTTATATAAGGAAGCCTTGAGGAGCTTCTATCAGTAGATTAGAGAGAGCCAAGTGAGAGCTCCATTGTATCCAAAGAGAGACGGGAGAGCTCCATGTGTGAGAGAGAGAGTTGTAGAGAGGGAGTTTTGTAAATCATTGTTCATGTTGAAATAAAGGCTGGTTTCTCCCTCCATTCTTCTCTATTCGTGGTCAGCGAACCACAACAAGGGATGGAGGAGTGACAGTGTGAGGGTTGAAAAATGGAATCGTGAGTGAGGAGGAGCAGTGAGACAATACAATGTGAAGTGGTGTGAAGTGGTGAGACAGTGAAGTGCTAAAACGGTGGTTGCATGAGTGGGGTGGGGATTACGATGAGACAACCACCATGATGAAACGGTGAGACAAGTGAAGAAATGAAATGGTGTCTGGGCATAGGAGAGTGAAACGGTGTGTCCCGGTGAGACAGTGCCACCGTAACCGTGAGGGAACCATGACACGCTGCAGTAGAAATACCTGAAAAATAAACACAACAATAAATTAAAAGTTTAATAAAACTAAAAAATCAATTAACAAATTAAATTTAATAGAATTAAAAACTAAATAAATAAAACAAAATTAAATAATACAATTAATTGTGTTTTATTTAAAATAATGAATTTATTTATATTAAAAATTATAAACATACTTAATTTAAAACAAACTAAAATAACTAATGACACTTTCTTACATTAAAAAACCAATTAATTAAAGAATTAATAAAGTGAATTAATGAATAAAAAATATTAATTGAATAAACATAAATTGTTAAAATTAATTTAAATTCTTAAAAGACTAAAAACCAAAAAGAGTTATTTATTTAAAAATTAAAGAATAAAGAATTAATTAATTTAATTAATGAATTAATAAACTAACTAGAATGAAAAATTATAAAAAGAAAAGAATAAATAAATAAATGTCTAATTCACAAGACTAAATTAATTTAAGAGTTATTTAAAATGACACTAATGCACATTAAAATGCATGTTTTAAACTAAAAACTGATTATTTTACACAGGAAGTTCAAAAACACAATAATTATCAATTATTTAATAAAAAAAAATTAATATAAAAATTCCAATAGAATATACAAAAAGGATGTGATGAAGAGTGTTAAAACACTATCACATCATCCCTGAATCATCCCTTACATACAACTCTTGAAGATTCAATTACCCATTCGTGAAACTATTGTACTTACACAACAATCTTTCCTTTTCAAAAAAAAATTCCCCATCATCCAAGTTTTAGACCATATAAATTTTAAAAATAATGGGAAACAATGTAACCTTCAACACTAAATCTTCACTCACCATAAGATCACTTGGATTGAAAACTTCTATACTAACCCAATGTGGATCGACAAAAAACACAAAAAATCGATCCATTTCAAAATTAGAAAACTCTTTGTTCCAATAATTTACCTCTTTGGGTTTATTGGAAATATACTGATAAATTCAATAAATCACAATCCTTGAGAAAAAACACACACCAATGATATAGTTAATCCAGCAGCCTAAGTATTTGTGAGTAATTATTACTATTGAAAACAAGTGTTTAAGAGAGAATTCCATTATGAGATAATTTTATGCATTATCCTGTAAACCTCTATTACATTGAATCTATTGCATTTATTTTCTCCATTATCTTCCTTTGGAAATAAACCCAAATAAACCATATTATTCACTTTAGTAACCAAAAAACCCCTTTTATAATATATCCCCATAAAACTACACAACTTTCACAAAAAGATTAAAACATTGAACAAAAATGGGAAGTGGCGATAAGTCTTAACATTCTCATGCAATTCGAAGTGGATGAACCCCAAGGATCAACTGATGTTTCTTGAATATTGTTTTTTCCTAAAGGATTGGTTAGGATGTCAACCACTTGATCATTAGTTCCAACATGATCGATTTTAATCACACTATGTTCAACTATTTCTTTAAATACATGATATCTGATATCAATTTTTTTGGTGCGAGAGTGTCAAATAAATTCTCTTTAAGATCGATCACATTCTTGTTGTCATATTGTGTCCCCATCAGTTTTTTAACCTAATCACCAAAATAATTTAGTTTTTGATTCTTCCAAAAGATCTGATTATATTATTTTTTCACATAGATATAATCTTATTCACTAGTACTAAGAGAATTGATTTCTTACTTCTTACTCAAATATCCCAACCATTTGTTTCCAATGAATGATGTACCCCCACTTGTGGAAATTGGATATAATATATCTCCAGCCCAATCAGCATCAGAAAATACTGATCATTCATTGTCTCTTTTAACTGTAATGTATAATTTAAAATGGAGAGTACCTTGAATATATATCCTGTTTTTTTAAATTCTGAAAAAATATCTTCCTTTGGAGTACTTTTGAAGTGAGCGTCTAAACATGTTTCCAAGATGATATATCATCATGATGTTTTCAAAAATAAAAAACCTGCAATAATCCTCCTTTACATGGTAGGACCAAGGATTTTCCATCCTCTTACTTTCCATGTTTTTTCCCAACCACAATCGGAGTAATCCTTAATTCAGATTCATGCAAGGTGAATTTATTCAGAAGCTCCATTTCAAAATTTTTATAAGAAATAAAGGTGTATTCATTTTTTTAATCACATGCAGCCCCAAAAAGTACCTGAGTAACCTAATCATAGACGTTTCAAATTCTAATATCATGTGATTAGAATGTTATTTTACTGATCCAAGCCTACTTTTTCAAAATATAATATCATCTATACACAAAATTACAATAAATTGACCTCCCTATGAATTCTTCACATAGAGATTATTATCAAAACCTACTCTTTTAAATTGTAACCTCTTGAGACAAGCATCCTGTCTAGAATACCATGATCATGGTTCATGATTTAGACTATAAAGATCCTTTTTAAATTATGAACCATTGTTTCATAATTTCCAATTTGAAATCCCACTTGTTATTCAATGTAGACTCATTCTTCAATAACACCATTTAAGTATGTAATCTTGACATCCATCTGATATAATTTGTACCCTCTTCGAATCACTATGTCTAGGAAGATCCTATTAAAGTCCATTCAAGCTACAGAAGAAAAGGTTTCTTAAATATCATGGCCTTCAATCTATGTATGGACTCTACACACCAAGCATGCCTTGTTTCTAATCATGTTTTCTAACTCAACAATTTTTTTTGAACATCCACTTTGTTCTAATCACATTATTTTTTTATAGTCTCTTAACTAGCTCCCAAGTATAGTTTTTTTTCAATATGATTCACTTCATTATTAATGGATTTATCCCATGATTCATCATTTAATTCTTCTTCAAAAGAGGTTGGATCAATAATTGATAGGAGAGTAGAATGTGATTCATTCCTCATTATTATTGTCTGTTTAGGTGTGGTTAAATCCCCAATAATATTGGATTGATCAACTTCTTCTCTTCAATTTCATTTTTTAGTTCTTGTAGAGTTTCTTAGTCAATGGTTGGTGCTTCTGATTCTTCATTTGAATCATCATCATTTTGAGATACTTGAATGTTTGTCATGCGTTCCACAATTTCTATATTTTAATCTATCCCAATTCGACTTTATTATTCATATACAATCATATCATTATATGATATCCTATAGATATTAACAGTTTTATACTCAATTATCATGACATCATTTATCTCCACAATATTTTTAAGATGGTTATTATAGCATTTATAGGATTTAATTTTCATTGAGTATCCGATGAAAATTTCCTTTTCTGCAACATCATCATACTATCAGGACAATACAACCTAGCCTCACCATGGATGACTCAGAATGTATTACAACCAATAATTGTGAAATTGCTTCAATGTATATAATATTTTGTTACCCCTTAACTACTTTCCATTTGTTTGTTTATCTCACACCCAAACATCATGTAACATATGCTCCCACTCCCTTCTATAGTAATTTCATAACACACCATCCCTCAAATCACACCTACAATACATGGAACAATATTATCATCCTCATCTTCCCATAAATACTACTATATATAACATTACTGGTACTATAGAGTATCATAAAAAAATGGAATCATTTTTCCCTCCCACACAATGATGGACTCCCACCATTTAATATTCACTCATTAATAACCCAGAAGGTCTACATTTACCCCATGTACTACATCATCTATACGTGGAAGGGTCTTCTAGATCAACATGTAACGATCATCACCTCATCCAAATAATGTATTGTCTTCTAATACCCCACATACTATAATCATATGATCATATCATCCTAGATCCATCATAGACTTTGATGCACCTTGAATGTATTGAAAGTGTGGGGTTGTTACCTATATATTCCCTCTCTATCCTATATGTTTTGTGAAAAAACCATAACCCAAAAAAATATTGGGAGTGGTTAATGGTATAGATATTGGGTGGGGTTTATATATAAATTATAATAGAAATACAATTATAGTTATTTCCATGCATAAGCTAATCCAAAAAGGTTCGCACCCAAAAACACTATTGCATCCACAACACCATCATTACCACACATTACCATCACCACTGTATATTAAACCAATAATCCATCCTCACATCTAATAAAACATGTCCACATAAAACATGTATACTTTCCCATCAAGACACATCATATATCATATTCCTAAATTTACTATTACTAAACAAATTACATTAATTATGTCGTTTAATTTTAAATTTATGGAAAACACACTCAATACAAAACCAACATTTATTTCATCCATTTCTCATTATTCATGGTATTTAATATCCCATTAATAAATTATTACATATTAGATTATATCCCACATTCTTTTATTGTATTCATCATCAGAAATTATTTGTTCCCCACCACCGAGTAACTAGAACACAACCTTATAACAGAATAAAAAATAGCAACTACCTCATCTATCTAAAATCCTTATCTTTTCAATGTATCCAGCCCTACTATCATTCCCACATTAAGAACCATATTATCATTCTATAAAAACCACTATGTATCCTCATTATAATAATGTTAAGGATTCCACAACCCCACTTGAGAATCTACATCCCCAACCGTATCACACTATGCCACCCATGGAATTTTTCACATCACTCGATGCCCCACAAATAAAACTGATCATCCAAGGGAGATATTAATAATATGTTCCCAATCTATATCACAAAATAAAATCTTTGCATCAATCATATAAAATTTTATTTTAAAATCAACCACTATAATACCACATTCATTTTATTGAAAGATTATCCAATTATCTAATTCCATACAACAAGTTCCTTTAAAATCATTCTGTGATTTTCCTTTTATAAAAAATGATTTTAATAAAGAAAAAATGTATAAATAAATAATTATAATCAAAATACATTATTTTCAATAACAACCATAGAAATGAATCATGAACATGATCAATATCATGAAAATGATAAAATGCATTGAATTCATCTTATTTACCACCAATATCATTACACTAGGTAAAATTATATGTTTTAGATAAATCCATACAATCCACCCAATGAGATAAATAAGATTATAATGAAAAATTAAATATAAATGAATATATAGTTTTTTAATCCCTTACCTCAATAAGAACTTCAAAATATATTGAAAATTGGAAGATATAGTGATAATAACACATCTATATAAGGGAAACCACAATCATCTTAGAACCCAACATTTAATCATCAAACCTATGATCCATTTTCCTCTAGATCAAATCAAAACCAAAACAAAGGATTAACAATGGAGGAACATGAAAAACGACTACAATAATAGAACTAATTAACCATGGATCACTGATAACCGGTCTCCTATAGTTAGGGATTAAAAACAAATAAAATATCTTAAAATGATCTCTCAGAATCTCCCATTGTTCTCCCAAAGGATGAAATAAGTAGATGAAATATAATGTAATTTTTAGGGGTAGTTGAATTTATTCCAATTATAGAAAAACCTAACACCTCAATAAAAGAACATAGGCCCTGATGTAATGGTACTTATTTTCAAAAAACCATGGTGCAACATGATTTTCCACACCACAATGGGTCCCAGTCATAAAGATCTCTTAAAATTACACCACATATCTACTTATTTAAAACATGATTAACTAATAGGACTAATATAACCCCATGTATTCCATGAAATAGTGATCAATACCCCATATTAGGATATAGACTCTCAAACTAATCCAAAACAAGTCATGATAACCATGGTTCATAGCCCCTCAATAGGGAATAACCCCTGACATATACCCCCAAATTATCCACACTATTTTATCTAAGAACATTCTACAAGGCCTATTACAGAAAAATAAAAAACTTCCCCAAAACTATAAAACATTTTAGAACTATATTTCCAAATCATAGTGACCCCATATATGGAATCTCCTCTTAATATCAACCTTTAAACCTCTATAAGAAATTCTTTTGACTCCATGACACATGTTAGACTCCAAAAAATTAATAATAACTCAATTTATTCTATATGATGAATTTAAGTAACCACACTATAATGGTGACAAAAAAACATAGATTCCAACCCATCTTTAAAAAATACCACATAATAAACTAACTATTCATGTCACAAAAAATCCACCAAATAAACCACTCACGATATAATAGATTGTATCATTACATAAAATAAACCACTAGATAGAATCTCATCATAAACTATAACATTAATTCATCAAATATTATCCTAAAGAATCCAACGCCGAAGATATTTTATTTAATTGGGAAAGATAGTTTGGTCTACAACATCAATGTACCAATTATTAACTTTTACTAACCATTACACTTATTAATTTTAATATTTTATAGATAGTGAAAATTAAATATCAATGTAAGGTAGTTCCTTAAAGACTAATTTATTAATCTGTATTAATAATAAATAAATCTCAAATTTTATTTTATAAAAGCTCAAAAAATGTAAATTAACAATTATAATAACTTTATAAAACTCCAAAAAAACTATTTTATAATATATAAACATTTATTAAATCTGACATAGCTCAGTAGTAAAATATTTTCAACAATGTGACCTTCATTGATCCCCTAATATATTTCGAGTGTCTTTTATATACCATTAATAAAATTATGTTTCTATGACATAAAATAATATAAAACATGCAAACCCTATATGTAATTCTTGAATTTTTTTGAAAATAAATAAAATAAATTTGTACTTTAAATCATCCCCTTTGACAACTATGAATTCTTAAATCTCTTATTTTAGATGTGTTTTCATTTTCATCATTATTAATATATCAATAAATAAAATATAATTTCATAATATATCATATATTTCCTGAATTTACTCATAAATAATTTTCCACATATTGGTTTCAACCATTAATTCACCTTCCATATGAATCTATCTCCCCATGTCTTAATTTGAGTCATTACACCACCATTAAATAATTAATCCAATAATAATAATAGAGGGAAACGAATGATTTAATTATAAAATGTTTCCTTGTATATTAAATAAAATTTACATCATCTATATCATAAGAAAAATATTATCAAATTTTGAATAAACTGAATCCCAAAATAGAGGCTCTAATTGAGATTAAATTCAACTCATAAGAAAAGTTTAAATAAATTAACAATGTTCCTACTTATGAGTAATCATAGTGTAAAAAAGGAAAATTAACCAATAAGAAATGTTTTCTTCTAATTAATATAAATAGTACTCATTTTTTAATAAATATCATCCTTTAAAAAAAAATATAACCACTTTTAATTTCATTATACATTCCCATTAACTTCTATAATTTTAGAATAAATATTTTTTATGAATCACATAATAAAAGTATATGGAAGGTATAATTTTATAATAAAATTGTTTTCCAATTGAGCATGTGAACATTCATTATGGACCAAAATGACTTAAATATATCCTTTGATATTTACATTAAAAAATTCAGTATTTTTTAATAGTCTAATACTCAATTATTACCAGTCCATAAGAACAATTTATTTTATAATGTTAAAATTAATATTAAATTAATATTATATTTTTGGTTGTATATGACCCTTTAATAAAATTTTTATAGCTAAACTTTCATAAGAATTATATATAGGTATGCTCCCTTTCCCTTTCATTTCATTTAGAAATTCATTACCATTATCATTTGAGGAAATGATTGGCAATTGGATGTATATTTTTCCTTAGTAGTGTTAAAGCTCAATAAATTTTGTTTCTTGTAGTGTATCTCAGAAACATCCTTCGAAAAAATAATCCCCTTTAAATTTTCATTTCATTATAAATATTTAAAACATAATACACATCAATATAAAAGAACATGTTATTTTCTTCTAAATTTCCATATACCATCCAATGGAGAAGTTACTCTATATGAAACTCATGTATTCATTTAGAGTCCAATATGTGTATCTCAATTGAATCACACTAATATATTTAATATATAGTCACAACATAAACAATATTAAATATTTTTATGGTATGATATAAAATAATTAAATCATATTTTTTAATAACTTTTTATTTTTAATCTATGACGGTTCTTCCATTCATAGATTTACACAAATGTTTATAGGTATAATATGTACTTTAAATTCATCATGCCCAAAAAAAATTAGCAATTAACTATAATTCCATTATTGAGATAGAAAAATAACAATATTTTATATCATGGATTGACCATCCATAAAAATTATTTTTCATTGAGAAATTAAATTTCGATATTTAACTTCATTTTTTCAGAAAAACCCATACATAAATACTTATTATCACCAATACAATTGATTTAATCTATATATATATATATATAAAATGAATATAGTGTCCTTATAATCATCTTCTTCAAAGACAGATTACTATCAACATTTCTACTTTTAAAAATCAATTTAAGTAGTTATTTATCTAGGTTAATGTATCATTATTTAGGATCCATATTAAAATAATAAAAACAATAAATAATTTAATTATTTTTGATCTTTCATTACTAAAAATAAAATAATTTTATTATTCAATTTATACCTCTTTTTATAGATCAATATTTAATAAAACTAAATTTATATACATTTTATAATCATTTCATAGTTACAAAAAATCAATAATAAGAAACATCATTCTAGATTTATATATTGAGATAAAAAAACATTTCATATTTTTCAATTCATTCATCTTGATAATAACTCCTTAGAATATTCATACCATTATTTCACACAAATTAAAATTTTCTATTGAACTTATATCTAAACACCAACTAGGATTCATTTGAAAATATTTTTTCATGAATAAGGATATGAAATCAAATAATGCACATCTTTATTTGATCATTGTCCTCATTTATAATGTATATTGATTCCTTTTTATAAATATAATCACTAATTTATCAAAGATATTTTATGGATAAAAATTTTATTCATCCAAATAATTTTTCATTCTCTCTATCTATAATTGATATTCCTTATAGCTAATTATATTCTAAACATTATCAAGTATTTAAATATTCATGAATTTTATTTTTCATTTAAAAATATTTGGTTCCACATCATAATATTTTTCATACATATCAATAAGACCATTTTCATTCTCATCATTATATTATTCATTGTTTTCATTCATAAAATTATAAAATTCAAAATTCATAACATTTGTATCCTATATTATCTTCATTATAGGTCATTAAATTTATTTTTAGAAAATATGATGACTATTATTTATTTCCATTAATTAAGAAGTAAATATAGTTTTCAATTAATTAATTTTCACCAAAATAATTCTTCATCTACACAGTCATAAAAGATAACCAAATTTTGGTTTTTTATTTTAATGAAACATGTTATTTCAAATAAATGAATTAATTTCTTAGAAATATTCCATAAAAATTTAAAAACAATTATTCATTTCATTTAGAGTTTGTGAGGAATAATTTAGAATATTATTAATACTAGATAATAAATTAATAATTAAATATTATGAATGCTTATTATATGACAGAATTATTCTTTGGGAGTGTCTGATCCTTTAATTATTTTTCTCATCCTATTCTTGGTGATAAGTAAAGATTTAATTGAAACTTTTTTTTATGCCTTGTTTCATTCTATATAAAATATGACATTTGTGTTACACATTTTTTCATTCTCAATTATTATATTTCTTATGTACAACTGATTCTCTTTATCAAAATCCCTTTTGTAATTTTATAAAATATCAGGAGTTTCTAACTTTTTCAGGTTGAAAAAAACATTAACCAACATAGTATAATCAATAATTATTTTGATGAAGTAAAAGTATCCCATCTTATAATGGTGGATGATATAGGTATATAAATAAAAATTATTTATATTTTAGGGTCCTGGATTGTTTTGGTCTCTTAATCCATATTTGATTTATATCATGATTCTAACTTCATTTAAAAAATTATAATTATCTCTCATTAGTATAGGTATATGTATGTAAAAATCATGTTTATTAATTCAGGACATATACCGTTGGATATGATGATAAAGTATTTTATTTCATAATTGATTATCCTTTTATCATTAATGTGAAATTATATTCTACAACTACAATGATAAGACGACTTTTCACTTATTTCATCAACTTTAGTGATTTTTTTTAACATTTAATATATTTATATTTAAATAATTAATTCTTAGAATTAATTCATTAATTTCATTACAGTTTTTTGTTGAGACTTCATAATTTATTCTTGATCTTTTTTATTTATAATAAAACAACATTAATTCTTAATTCACTATCATTTACAATGGTAACTAATCCAACACTATAAAGTTATATATTATGTACTAAATTTTCATCACCTTTCATATGTGATGAACATCTAAAATCATGAATCAATGATTTTTTTTCATTTTATATTTATTTATCCTTTATAATATAAGTACATTTAATGAATTTTGTTTCTTCAAATATATCAAACTTCCACATCCTAATTCAATTACTCTATTAATATTGTCAAAAAATATAGACCATTATATACACTATAATATAATCATCCATGTTCCTCATGAAGGTTAATAAATATGTATTGAATATAGAAAGTTGATTTTTCCTTTGAGGATTTATTATATCTTTGAGTAGGTTTTCTTTGCATCTTTTTTTATTATTCACTTTTAACTCTGAAATGGAATAGTAAATTAAAAAACATACACATTTTTCAAATATATAAAATAATAATAGTAATAAAATTAAAATAATATATTTTTTTCTAATAAATATTCTACCCTGATAAATTAAAAATCTTCTTGAACATTTTTGTGCCTAATTTTGGGAAAATAAATTCACCCATTAGAATTAAATTTATAAAAAAACACTGAAAAGATGTATTATATTCACATTTGGATTAACGATGTTTGTATCATCTCTTTTCTCATCCAAAATATACTTTGCACTATTTATTAAATACTTAACCATAAATAAGATAATTAATAATTTTATAAAATTTAATTTACCCCTTTCGTTTGGATATTAGAGTACCCATAATTATTTTCTAAATAAATCTAAAGCAATTATATATATAATATTTCGGTTTGTTTTTATTACAACACAATATCTCTATATTATAAAGTACATAATGATGTTCTCATTAATTTTTTTGAATCCAAAACTTATCGATAGTAAACTAGTATTCCGAAACATTCTTGGAGATATCTAATTGATCTATTTATGATTTTAGAATGAAAAATTTCTGATAATATAAAAGTAAATTATATTGGAATTTTGATTCAATATTTTTTAATTATTTATCTTCCATCATTAGTGTATTTTTAACATCACTAAGATTAATATTTTCATCATGTATGGTACACAATCCTAATTTCAACACATTATCCCTGTAACCTTCTTATACTTATAAAATTTTGGATTTCAATTCCTTCTCAACTATAGTATGACAACACCTCTGTGGCAATTAAATACCTAAACATAAAGAAGATCATAGTTTGGGATCAAGTGAAATATATGATCACTAACATCTTGAAATTAGTTTCAATGTATAAAATAAACCATGGAGGATATAATTTTCCTCAAAAGTTAATGAATCACTAATTCTTATAATAATAAACTATTTTATTTAAATTTTTAAAACATTTGACATATGAAATAAAAATTCATTATGTTTTTTAATCTTATACATATATTAAAAGACATGTAAATAACTAAAAAAATAACTTCTTCTTTATGTCACTGTACTCCTACAATCATATAATTTTTTGGTATCTATGGATCCCTATAAATAAAGAAACAACCCCCCTTCTCTCATTCTTTACATCAAATGATGTCTACTTTTCCACCTAAATGCACAACGAGTGAGTCTAAAATCAATATGATTTCCCTAATAACCAAAAAATAATCCCAATCATGTGTAATATAAACATTATAGGTCAACATAAGGTCAATAAATATTTATATTAATAAGGAGAACATGTCAAAAAAATTACTACATAATCAAATAATATTTAATTTAATTAAATATGAAAAATATATTAATATTTGATAATAATCAAGTCACTGTCCTTATGTTATAAAAATTATCTAATAATATATTATATCATAATACTCATTAAATCAAAATTACATATAGGGAATAACATATTAAAATCATAGAAATACAGTTTCTATTACTCCAATGCTCATGAGTATGGTTTCATAGGTTTTCCCCTATTTTGATTTCTAAAATATAACTATCAAAACTGATGGTTACATGTTTTGACCCAATTTTATGTTTATAATATAACACCCAATGTTTTTAAATTAAATTTTATTTTGAATCCTAATCATTTCGATATCATACTTTACAAACAACATTGAACCACAACAAATCATTGAACATTATGTAACCGTTAAAATATATCCATAGAATTGAGGGGTAAAAATAGGTGTAGCTAAATTGATAAATATAACTAGAAATAAATATTAAGGTAATTATTAGTACAAATCCGTTGATAAAACATAATTATTGTAACTAAGTAAAAAATAAGAAAGATTAATGCTTTAAAATGGAACCCTTCTAAAATTATCATTTATGTGCTCTATTTTACGATACTAAATATATTATATATAAATAATATTTTTTATGAATAATATTTCAATATTAAATTTTATTATTAATTGATAATAAATAACAATATAAATTGGTAATATTAAAAAAAACATTTTTCTAGGAAAATATTTTTCATTAAATATTTATATTTCTTTAAAAGTTATATTATAAAATTTTAGAAATTTAATTAGACTAAATTGAATTCATTATCTTATTTATAAAAAAACAATATTAAATTAAGTGGAATTTATAGATTTTTCTATAATAATTTATTTTTATTTTAATAGAGAAAAATATAGTTTTTTACTAATGTTAGTGAATAAATATCTTTTATTTCTAACAATATGTCTTATATTACATCAAATCCAATAGAATAAATATATTTTTAAAATCTCAAAAATTTATTTCACAACCTCATAATTAAGTAAATCATCATTAAAATGTGATAAAAAATATATCTCTGAATAAATTTACAAAAATATAATAACACTTTATGCTAAAAATTGTTTAATTAATGAACTTAAGACACAACTCACTTAATTAAATAATCATTAAAACAATACTATTATATTTATCTATTATAGTTTTATTATTATTTTAACTATATCAAAATCAAATTTGATCACAAGAAGAGATTCCTTCCTCCTAATCTAACATTATCAAAATATATTTTTTAAATTCAAAAATTTTCTTTTATTTCATTATGTGTTTCAACTTTTTGGTTACTTGAAACACAATCTCAATTTGATCAGTGATCATATTTTCAAAATTTGGGACTATTATCATCTCATATATAACATGTGTTCTCTACAATTATTCAATATAATGTTGATATACCTATATATATTACAAATAATAATCAATCAAATAAAATTTGTTCAGAGGAATTAAGAAAACCTTCTTGACATTTTTATATTCATCAAAATATTCTTAATGCCTTATATATTTCATAAAATCAATTCAAGCAGTGTTAAGAAGTCAACAATGATTTTGTAATTATATATTATTATATATTCATATTTATCACTACAAATTAGTAGTTTTGACACTATTATAATATATTTTCTTCATATATGTGTTCATTATTATCCCAAATCTTCATTATTACCTTAAATCCATATTCCATTTTTTGAATTATTTTTTTTGATAAAGAGTGAAATATAACATTATTTACTTTCAAATGATAAGTAATATTAAAAATTTTAGTTGGTTTCATCGGATCAAATTTTCTAATTAGTGTAAAACTGAATAAGAAAATATCAAAAATATCCTATCTAAGAGTTCATGGATTTAGAGAATTCATATTTTTTCAAAGATGATATATTTCAGTTAAATGTGGAAATTTATCTACTGTTATATAAATTTATAATGTCATTGATACTGTTAGAAATTTTAACAATAGGTAAATAAATAAATATTAATTGTTTTTAGATCTAAAATAATATGTTCTGGTAATATTTATAACCTAAATGATTTGATTCCAATTTATGTATAATATTAAAAAAATTAAATAATATTAAATAATGGGGGTCAATTAGTGTATCCTAATTATCTTATTTTTATAAATAAAATTTAACAATTTATATTTAAATGAGAATAAATATTTTAAAGTTTTATTAAACATAATATTTCATGTATTATAGAAACTGGTGAAAGTTGAAGTCGATATTTGATCATCGTTTATGTCTTAGATTATAAGACTAAATTATTATTATTGTTCTTAATTTCCATGTCCAAAATATTTTCCAAATTTGTCCAAATATTTTATATTATCACACCAAATATTTAAATATTACCAATATTTTGGGAATTCATCTATTTTATAATGGTCTCCTCAAGATTAAAAACTGATTTCTTTGGTTTATTATGATGTTGTATGATCAACAATGAGGTGTTCATATTACTTTGATTTCATAATTCCAAAAAAAGTAATTATTGATCATTGAAATCATTAAAAATATCACTCACAAGTGTTTATATATTGTAATTCATCATAATCTCAACCAATCTCTCTAAATAAAGCAACAACATTTTCATTTGAGTGCTGTTATGATTAATAAAAAATCAACTTATTTCATTCTGGTGAATGTTTATTACTCTAATATGGAAGGAATTATTTTTTAATTTAATAAATAATAGGATATTTTTAAAATTAGAATATAGAAATTAATTATCAAAAAAAATTCTATTAAAAAATACACTTATTTAGAAAAAGAGATCCTAACAAATCTCATCTTATATATCTTATGAAATCACTACAATATAATATTTTATTTTCAATGGATATCCCACATATAGATTATTGAAGTAAAATAATAACTCATGAGGCCATGTTTATATGAATATAAATAAATATACATTTATATATACAATTTTAAAGGATAAAATATCTTTCTATGATGGAATATTAATAATAAATAATTCTTCATTCTTAATTTATTAGTATTTCATATAAAATCATCATTATTTCATCAAAATTTTAATAATATAATATAAATATATAAAAATACTAATATCAATAATATAAATTTAAATTATATCTTCCACTAAAATTATCAAAATAAAATTCAAACAATATTATTCACTCATCCAATATATAATTTTTTCTATACTATACGATTTTTTTTATTCTATGTGAAAACCATTTTGAAAATAAATATAAACATGATAATAAATTATATATTCCAAAAAATAAGTATTATAATGAGAATAATTTTCATAATTAAAAACATTCTTTCATGTATTCATTTTCATATATCTAAGTCATCATTTTAACCCAATACCATTCCATTAAATGAGAAAAAATCCCCCCACTGATATCCCTTTTATTATAGATAAATTGGAAATAAATATCATCCTCGTATTAATAATACCTAGTATTCTAATAAAAAATATATTCCTCATAGAATTTTAATCACTAACATGGGAATTTATGAACCACATTTCCCTATGCATCATTTCCATCATCTTAACTATATAGTGATCATATGGTCTATCATGTTAAACTACACTGACATGAGCCTAATAGGGATGTCAACCAGGATCCAAACCTAAAAGAAGGAATTTTTTTGTTAATTCCCAAAATAATAATATGGATTATTTTTTATTAAATAATTAGGTTTCCTCATAATCCCAATCATCTACCAAATTCAATCACATGAAAAATTAGTCATGATGTTTGATCCAAACTTATGTCTCTACCTTGCAAGTTGCATCACTTCCCTTAATATGTTTAGTAAACTAAAATACCTTCTATTTTATCAAATAGATCCATATTACCTTATGTATTAACTAGTAAACCTTGAATACATCATGTACTAATTTCAAATAAATTGGTTTCATTATAAACCCAAGAATCCCTCACCAGTATTTACAATCATGCACCATCCTATCTCTTGATGAAATTTCTAGATAATAATTTTTCATGATACTCCCCCATTTTTACACCTCTGGGTAAAGTATTTAAGGTATAATCGACCAATGAATATAACCTAAAATAGGTTATGGATTTCTAATAGGAACTAGTGGTATATAGCATTCTCATATAGGTGATAATACCACCAAAATTTATGGTCAAATATAAGAAACCAAAAAATGAACACAAAATAGATGATTAAATCAATCCCATCAAATGAAATTTCATTTAAAGAAAAACTAAAATATAATTATACCATATAAACACCTATACTTCTGACCCTAAGCACCAACCAATCCAGAATAACATCTATGATCTGGTTACACCCAATATGATCAAAAAATCATTATTGTAGAATAAAAAATTATTATATAAATATTTATATATGTGGTTGAGAATTCAAGTTTACTCAGTATCATGTTCCCAAAACATCTCGTCAAAATATAGAAGAATCTTCCTAAATCGATATTGAATAAATAGAAAATAAAACTTATAGCCAAAATTTTGGGGAACTATATTCCCATCCTCACTAAATATTGTTGAACAAAAAATACACAAAAACATGTTATATATTATTAAAATAATTTATAAACATGAAGGTACCTCTATTCTACATTATTGCTAATCGAGTCATCCTAAAAATAAATGTATTTCTTCTCAGTGATCTTACACTCTACATAAGTGACATTACACACCCATCAAAATAAATCATTATCTCATCCAAAAAAGAATATATGTAACCCCATAACATCACAAAAATCACATAGTAAGACCAATATCCATTATAACCTATGTTAATATATAATATTTCATTATTAATTATAGATCATTCATAAATACACATATATTTAACAAAATCAATTAGATATTGGATAAATGTATACATTATTATGTGGTTTCCAAGGGATGTCTTCAAATAGAAATGTATTAGAACTACGAATGTAGCATAGGGTTGACCAAGGTGGTTTCTGCAATGGAATGTGTGGTTCGATTCTTAAACAATCTCAATAACATATGGTTTTTATCTCTAGGTTTTAAAGAAAGGAATATGTAATGATTGGTTTTCAAATTCATAAAAAAATGTAGTAGACACACATCAGTCAAGGAGATAGGAAGTGGCCCTGGCCTTGATCACAAGGGTTCTTCATTATCAAAAATTATTCCCACACAACAATAAATTTAAAACCAATTTCTAATTTCTTCTCACTATATAAAATTTGTGACTAAGAAAACATGGGAGGCCTCCCCATACATATTTAGGTCACCCCCTTCACAATGTTAGGAAATGAAAATTCCACAACAATAGATAGCTCCCCACCCTTTACTCCACTCCAATCATATATTGTTCAACCCTCAATCCAAATGACTTCTCTAGTATTGGCACAACGCAACCTGATAAAATGATTAAACTAGGATTTGAACCAAATTTTGACAATTCCTAAAGGGCGTTCCGGATCCCCATAGGTTAGCGACTAGCACCCAGATATCCAACAACAACCAGAGGGAATGATTTTCTTGTCCTGAACAAGATACAAGAAATTAAAAAATAAAATATAACCAGAAAATAAATATTATATAACAATAAACCAATAATGATAGTTAAAAACTAAATCAATTATGAAAAAACTAATGTAAAGGGCCAAGAATTGTCTAATAAAAATGAACACAAGCCACTAACATATACTATGTGTGTTATGTGGGTAATATTCTACACTGTCATCACCTGCTACCCATACCTAGCTCACAAAAATACCTCACTGGCTCACTATGAAACCTTTTTCTTTCTTATATTAGACAATACAAGGTTTATACACCCCATTGGGAGTGTATAGGGACTACGAAAAATAATTCCAGTAGGATCCCAAAAAAACATTTCATAACTAATCCATGTAAAACAATCCCAATATTCTCAATATATAAAAACATGGTGTGATAAAATATTTTACACATTTATATCAAAAATCAAGGTAAAATATTTCCCATTTTTCATATTTCTATAAAAATTTCATGAAAATAGTTCTAATAAATTTTATATGAATCCATTTTTCATTTATAAAATCATACATCATATATCCATATCAATCTGACATAAGTCCCCATCGAATATTGGAGACTTCTCTAGAACCATGAAGTAAACATGGGATCCCTTTTAGAGACAATGGGATACAGAACTATATTCAACATTTTAATTTATGGCATGTAAAACTTACCCAAATATTAGACATTAGTGGCATCCCTAATCAGAATAAAATGAAATGATTTATTCAATCTATCAGTCACCACCTAGAGAGATATATTTCTCTGGGTTTACTATGGTAATCTAATAATAAATTCCATATACACCTCATACAATTCTATACTGGCATCTAAAGAGGCTGGAGGAGACAAAAAGGATTTAGGTTCTTCAATTTAATATATTGGTTGGTGAAGCAATGAGTCATATAATTAGAAATGTCTTGCATTATACCTGGACTACAAAAAACATCGTCTCATTTCATAATACATTTTCATTATTCAAGGATGAAAAAAAGATGAAGAACTATGAAAATCATGGAACACAAATTTCCTGATAGATAATTGGATGAAGAACCATTTCTCAACATGGTTAATTCCATCGGAAAGTATATATAATCAAATAGTGGTCTTTCCACAATAAAAGGCTTCCTTGATTCCTTTCAACCAGTCATCTGGATGTTATACCTATATAATTGACTCAAGGAGATATGATGACAACTATACACTAGTCAAAACCGTACCAAAATCATTCTCTTGTTCATCAAGTTGCAACTAAATAAAAAATCCCCATAATTTCCCACTCCACATTCCCTTATAAGATGGTATGAGAAGGAAATTTTCTACTAGGATCATTAGAAACAACGTTCACTTTATCATGGGTCAAATCCAAATGCTAAGAGGTACTCTTCCCAACACGTTTTTCTAAGTTTAGCTCCTTATAAGATAATATGTAGCTCATGATCTTATGATTAGAAAAGACTGTGAACCTTTCCATGAAATTCTAATATCTCGAACATATAAGATCATGCATAAAAGTTGGAATCACTATGTTGAGATTGGGGTTCATTCTTATAATTCTGATGAAGATAATGATAGTTTTATTATACCACATGATCATCCTTCATAAGAACACATCCTAAACCAATACCATAAGAATCACAATAAACCACATAGCCCTTATCAAGTTTCATTAAGATAAGAATTTGAGATGTTGTTAGATTATATTTCAATTCATCATAAAAGTCTTAACATTTTACATCCCAAATGATTTTTACCCCATTGTTGGTACGATTAGTCGATGGTGATTCTATCTTTGATAAATTTTTGATGAACCATCAATGATATCTATTTATGAATATAAATATCTATATCAATAAGTCAATCCATGTCTCTTCTCATGGAAATATATCGTTAAACATTTCCTAATCAACATAAAGGCCATGTTCTGAAATCAAGTATCTCATGAATTTCACCTCTCAAATCTAGAAATTACATTTCTATAGTTTTGTACAATGGGGCTGAATCCTTGAGACTACCAGAACCAAATTCATATAGTTCTTATGCTCATGCTCAAATCTAAAATAAACTAGGATATCATCCATTTATATCCTAAAAAAGGTATCAAGATACTAAGGGAGATTATATTTCACTAAAACCATAAACACTGTAAGATCAATAGTTAGGCCACACATAATTAAAATATATTCACAATGTCAATGCCTACTTTTAAAATTGGTCTTTGGGATATCTGATTCATTAACAATAAGCTGATGATAACCCAAACAATAAATGAAATTTGAGAACCAAATTACCCCTTCAAATGATTGAATAACTCATATAAATGGGTTACATGATATCTATTCTTAAATGTTACCCTATTCACCTTCTGATAATCTATATAGATACAAATAGAACTACCAGCCTTCATGGAAAAGAGCACAGGGGGTGCCCATGAAAAAAAATTATGATGGAAAAATTCATTCTCTAGATTTTCATCATTCTAGGTATTATGGTCTTTCATCTTAGTTAGTGTCATCTAATAAGATGATATAGAAATCAAATTTATACTAAGAACTAAATAGATGGATAAATCTACCTCCATTTCTTAAGGAAGACAAAATAAGTTTCCTGGGAAAGCCTCATGAATGTCCCAAAACCTGAGGGAAAAACTATAAGAGGATATATATCATTAAAAACAATGATAAAGTAGACAACATATTTCTATGCTCCAAATGGGAGGGTCCTTCATAACTATAACTTAGGTCCCACTCTCCATAAAACACCTAAGATCTCCCATTATCCATAGATAATGATTTAATCCAATGATTATAGTCAATGTCAACTCAACGAGAAACTATCCAATCTATCACAATGATGATGTCTAAAAGTTTCTAACATGAAACAAGAGAGTATAAGATTAACTTCATAATAGTTATAAAAATAAAACATGAAGGAAAATAAAAACCCTTCTCATTCGTCTTGCCAAGTGGCATCACCATCCCTATCACAAAGGACACAAACATCATCATGTGTTTCAATATATCCAAAAAAACATATAGATATTAAGGAAATATAGACACCAGTATCAAATAAAATATTTTTTGTATAGGACTTAGTGAAAATGGTATAACTCACCTTACCAATACCTGCATAATTTTTCATTAGAAACACCTATAATGAATGAAATGTATTCACTCTAAAGGCCTATAGTTGGAGCCTATTAACTTTGAAACTTTTCACAAAATTGTAGTGGCATTTGGATTTGATCATCCTAGACCATATCAAGGAATAAATAGTGACTGGAATAACCTCTACAAATGACCTTAACAACCATATGAATTTTTGTTCTTCTAAGGTACAAAGAAATTTCATCTGGTGTGCCCCACCTTGCCATGATGGTAGTAAGTCAAGGATACACCTCTAGACACTGATGATGGAGTATAAAAAGACCACTGATAAGAAATACCTCCACTGCCCTTGTGACTATATTTCCACTTCCTCTTCTTTATATGGGATCCACTGAATCTGCCACTGGGTACAAGGGAATACCCAAAAAACCCCAATTTTTACCACCATATCAATTTCGTCCATCATAGCCCTACAAAACAATTCAATAAAGGTGGGGAGGTTAAGCTTATATACTAATGATTGGATAATGGGTCATGGGCCTAGTATTCATTACTATTACTTCATCTTATCATTCATAATAACATCAGAAGCAACACAATCCAACTTAAAGAAAATATTAGTGTACTTAGCCACTAAATTCTTTCCCTATGAAATGAAGAGAAAGTTAACATACTTTTACATAATAATAGATTTCAAGAAGAACTGCGGAATGAACAGGTTATTAAAGTATTTCCACTCAAATACCAGATTCTAATTCACCTAATTAATAGTTTCTAACTACATATTTTTAGGACCCTTATACATGATTTTCATGCACTTAACCTTAATAGATTTAGGTTTCTCTCAGAAGTGAAAGACCTGATCTATTTTTTTGATCCATCTATTATCCTCTTGTGGCACATTAGTTCCATTAAAATATGGGAGCATTTTTAAAGGGAACTATTATGATCGATCCTTATCTCCCTTAGCTCATTGTTGAAACTTGTTAGCCGGCTTAAGAACAGGTGGTATATTTTTGACCCTATAATGAACTTCCATTACAATAACCTATAGATTATTTTGATCAATAAGAGGATTCCCTTAAGGTACATTTCCCACTGCACCCTCCTAACGGGCACTTGGAAGATGTCTCAAAGGCATGATTATACATACCAAATGTTTGAGTTGGTTTCCTAGGACTAGGTGACTGTACTTTTATTACATGTATATTTGAGGTATTGAATATTAATTTTACATGTTATTACATATTTTTCATTGTTTCTATATGGATTTAAATTAATAATGTCCTAGATTATTTTTCATATTAATAAGTTTGTAGTAGTTCCCTTATATGATGAGAACATTGAAATTCTTTGAAAATATTCTTAATATAGTTATAATATTAGATAACACACTATAATGGGACACATACTATCAAGACCATTATGTGAGAGTTCTCATAAGTGGATGGGGATTCTTCTCATGAAGTTTTTACTTAGTAATCTCTAAGACGGGATATTATGAGAACAAAACCGCCAATAAGAATTCTGTATGTTTGGGTGTCATCAGGTATTCCTATTTGTGACCATGTGTAATATTCAATAAACTTTAATAATATTATTAATGAATGACATGGCTCATTCACTTAGATTTACTAAACAAAACTATCACACCATTTATTGGTGGAAATTATGGTGTGTTGGGTGCATCAAAATTGACATGTCATTAATGGATATGTTATATAAGTATTTTTTCTCTTCCATATTTATGGAATATGATATCTCAATGCAATAATTATAATAGAACCATCACATTAAATTTTATGGTCATGTAGTAATGACATGTTTATTATAGATTTTCAAAGAAAGACATATCGATTAAATAGGTAGATGACACCATCATGAAACCATAATAATGAGATATTTTACCAAAGGGATTATATTACATTATGAACATTAATATGTTTTTTTTGACATTGTGACATTGAGATATTTCTCTTGGGTTCCTTGACACATTTTTAGATAGTAATCTTGGACTTTATGCAAGCCCGCTTAATGCTAATGAGAAATAATCCTAGAGGTTCACACACTAATTCTTTCCTTTGATCTTTATTAAATTATATTTTATTATACATAATGGAATAAATATTATTCTCAAGTATAAGGAATAGTTTTATTCATGATATATTGATTACAAAAGTAAAATAAATATTTATTCTCTGGCATATAAATGAAATATTTTATTATTAAAAAATTATTTGGTTGTTCAATAAATGCAAGAGGATTTATAAAAGATCAAGACTATGTCCAGTGGAATGTTTTAATTAATAAATCGGTTAAATAATATTTTTTATTGTGTAAGTTAGCGTGTGATGAAAAAAATTATTACTATTGTTATTACTATTATGTGGAATGGGGTTTAGTAAAGGTAATAAATGTTATTTAATGGACGGCATGAAATTAAATAATATTTTAACCTAAATCCAAACTCGATAAATAGACGGATATGTCAATTTTGTAGGGTATCCAAAAATTGAGAACATATAATCGTTGCACACATCAAATTCTCTCTTCACTCCTCCTCTCTCACTCTCAATAATGATAAGAACAATAGATATTTCAACAAGACTGAAGAATGGATGGTTAAGAAAGAAAAATGCATGACATTTAACTCCCCACACTTGCATACAGAGATCAATTTGTGTTTCTCTTAGATCATAGGAGCACATGTGGATCACCGCTAGAGGGATTATTTCATTTGATACTCATAGTTAAATGAATGTAATCAGAAAGGGTTTTTTTGGATGATCAAAATTCATCAACAAAGAAAGTTCCTAGGACCATGTATTTATTTATTCAAATATTAAATAAATTAATTGTGAATTTTACTTAGAAGATCCTCACTCTTGGTTTCGGGTAGTGATAATTAAAATAATAACAATAAATCACCCCCACCACATGCTTCTGCTATGTATGGAACCAAGAAGTGTTATAAGATAGGTAACCTTTAAATTTATAATTATTTATTTGATTGTTGATCTATGGAAAATTGCGAATAGATTTTCATTTTATTTTATTCTCTATTTAATCTTGTTTAAATTAACATTTTATTGATATATTAATCTTATTTATTCATTGTTTCGTTTTCTTAATGATTTAAGAATAGATGAATAAATACTAAAAATACCATTAGTAAGGGGAAAATATTGGGCCAGTAAAAGTGGGTTAAATAGCGTATACCTATGCACATTGTAACTAGATAAGTTGAGTAGATAATTACATGTAGTAAAATTATTGAACACCACATATTGACCGAGCCAACCCGTCATGCGTAAAGTGGATACATGGTGTATAACAGGCATGCACACACCATATAGTCAGGCTGAGTTAACATGTCAAAGCCCAAAGCATGTGACTCAGATACATGGAAACCGATGTACATGATGTGTTCCAAGATTGTACATGACGTGTGGCCTCATAATTAATGGATAAGTTAAATTACATTAAATTGAAAATTAAATCACGAAAACTTTATTTTATTTTTTGACACCTTTTTTGTGTTTGAAAATTTTAAATGGTTTAAAAAATTACTAAATAATAAATTAATTTATTGTAATAAATATTTCATTATTTGTTCTACCATTTATTATCTATGAATTCCATAAATAATGGGTATCACTAATTAAGATTGGATGATCATTAAGATGAAAATGAATTGTTTAATTAATGTATTAATTAATTAATGTAAGTACATTTATCTTAATAATAAATAATGAATATGTAAATAAATTCTAGTCATTTACTTTTGTCTATTTGCTAGATGGATGATCAATCATTAGCTTATCCATGAACTATGTATGTGTTGGAATTTATTTAATTTAATTTATTATATATATTTGAAATTATTTAATATTAAGGTAAATTATGGCCTATATCTCATCTTTCCCTCCATTATTATGTTAGACCTACATGTCCAAGGATATTTATATAATCACCTTTAACCAGTCCTTAGGATCTCCTCACCTACGTGTGAGTAATAAATACCTATAATTAATGGAGAATCCCAAGGCTCATGGAGTAGGATCAAGATGGAACCATTATGATGTCATCTCAGTTAATACACAGGTGGATAGGTTGAATGTTGTAACTCATGTCAAAAAAGTAAAATAGAGTAATTTCCATAGTTCATAGGATGATTTGATATCTAATCATTAAATAAATAGTTAGACAATATCATGGTTGGGTTATTTATGTTATTTATTTCTTTCTTTCTATAAAGTTATTTTTTTATGGATTCAAGGATGAGATCACATAAATAAATGAATTAATATGAAAATATGGAAATCAAATAAATGAATTATGCTTAAATGTTTTATCCAACATGGTTAATTAATTAAGTAACATCCACTTAATATTAAAAGTACATTTAAAGTGTACAAAATTAAATTTATTGATAATAAATTAAAATATCTTAATTAAATATTAATTTAGAATTGGCCTTCCATTACTTGATTCGGATGAAAACTCGATAAAATTAAGTGTCTGACCAATCATTATTGGGAAACTTACTTTTATACCAAGAGTTCATAAGATATTTTTGTGTTGACTTAAACATTAAAAATCAAGAGGAGTATCCATTTCTAGAATTAATGTAATTTTTTTGCAAGTGTTGAGGAAATCCAAGTTAGGATTTCATGATTGGGGAATCCATTCAATGGATCAAGGAGTTGCATGCCTAAAGTTAGAAAATACCTTCCTGTATTAATACTTTCTAATAGCTTGACTAGAAATTTTTTGGGTTATGTGAAGGGGAATATGGATCATTGTCACTAGAATGTTAAAACAATGAGACATTCTGAGTTCAATAGTGAGGGATATTGGGACATGATAAAATAATGGGGAATTTATTAAAATAAATTAATTTATTATTTTTGAAAAAATTGGAAATCAAGAAAAATTACTAATCATATTCTCTTTTAATTATAGAATAAAAAAACAAGATCATCATCCACATTATCCCTACTATAAATATTAGATAAAGATAACCTCAGAACTGATAGTAACTTTCAGGAGTGGTTTAGACGACTTCAGGATATTATATTCCATGAAAGGAAATCTTATATGCTAGAATTCTCAATGAATGTCCTACCTTCTAAGGAGGTGACTGATGAATAGCTCCTTATCTATGAAAAACATTTGAGTGATGTGGTCAAAGTTTAATGTTCGATGCTTTCATAAATTTTTAGTGAACTCATGGGGTTTCATGAAACATGGAAGGGTATATCATGCTTGAGATCCTTCTTGGTATTTACTTAAATATATCTAGACAAGAATAGTCTGATATTTACATGGTTTTCTTTTGAAGAAATCCTAGAGAGGGTGCCTCATTTGGGCCTCATGTAGTCATGGTCATTGGATACATTGAGTTCCTAGAGGTTCTAGGTTTTATACTCCCCGAATAAATGGGAAATGATCTCATTGGGGTATCTCACCCTCCGAGCAACTCCATATTTATTATGAATTTTATTATGAACAACATTCAGAAGACAATTTTACATCTTCTCACTCTTCTTCACCAAGTAAACAAGGATACAAAGAGAGAAAATATTTCCATCCATATGGTGAACAAAGGGAAGGGAAAGCAAAGACCATTAATCTAAAAGCTTCTTCACACCCTTATAATAAGACGAGTATCAAGGGGAATCAAAGGGAAAATGTTTTTGTTTGTTTCTCTTGTGGAAATAAGGTCCACTTCAAGAGAAACTGCACCCAGCCAAAGAAGCAAGGGGATACCTCAGGTGAGTTTGTTACAAGTAAAATTTATCCATTTATTCAAATTGAGTATTAAATATAGCTTGTGGTTCTAACATATGAATTAAGATATAATAACCACATAAGTTCATAAATATTGACTAATGGGAGGTAGATTTACAAGCATCCATTGGATCTAAACAAGTTTTTATAGCAATCGAGAACTACCACCTCACATTATCGACTAAAATGATCTTGGTTTTGAAAGGTTGTTATTATGTTCCATTTGTTAACTTAAACATTATTTCTATATTCAGACCTGATACGGATGGATTTATCTTTATATTTGGAAAAAAATAATGCTTCATTTATAAAGATATCATTTTTATGGTGAGGTGCATTTAAATAATGGTCTTTATGTGTTGTATTACACAAACCCAGTAATGGAAATTGATTATGAAGTTACTTCACATGACTCATGTCATACCCAACTTTGGCATCATCTGGTAGGTCATGTAAATGAAAATTCCTTGACTTAATTACATCAATATTGATATTGAGATTATTTTTAAATAAAACCACTTGGTTTATCTAACACATGTTTACATGTACAAATAACCAAAACCTCATTTAGTAGTAAAGTTGAATGGAATAAAGATATTCGTTAATTTTTCCATACAAATGTGTGTGGACGATTTCCTATGGAATCAAGGGGTGGGTACACATACATCATAACTTTTACTAATGATTTTTATAGACATTTATATTTATACTTAATGAGGTATAACTCAGATTATTTTGATATATTCAAGGAATACAAGAATGAATTTGAAGACCATATCGGTAGGGAGATTTTGAAACACCACTCAGACCGTGGTAGAGAATATATTAATAAAGACTTCATTGATTACTTATGGGAGTTTGGGATTGAATCCTAACTCACTTTTACTTACACACCTCAGTGGAATGGTGTAAGAAAATGGATCAACCACACCTAGTAAGACATGGTTAGATAAATGATGGGTCAAAGAATTATTACACTATCATTTTGGGGATACATTTTATAAACAGAAGCACATATACAAAACCTAGTATCTATTAAATTGATAAATTGTATTCCATATAAATTTTGATGTAAAATAAAACCCATTTTATTGAATTTACATGTGTGGGGAAGTGAAGTGTTTGCTAATGCCTCTTCAGGTTGAAAACTTTCACCCTATGGCACAAAGTGCACCTTTATAAGATACCCTAAAGAAACAATTGGGTATTACCTATATCAACCCTCATTCAAAAAATTTATAGTGTTAAGATACACCATATTTTTTGAGAGGTAACACACATCTAAAAGATATAGTGGGAGTGATATATACTTCGATGATGTTGAGGCCCAAGGTACACAATAGTTTCTATAGGAACAATTTCTACGAATCCTCGTGGAAGATAAAATTATTCTAGGGACACAAGTATTGTGTAGGAGTACAAGAGAGTTTATAGAACTATAATAATATTGTTTTATAGTATTCAAGTATGGTGACTTGTTATTACATGATAATAAATATACTATAACCTACAAGGTTGTAGCAAGTGGCACAGATGTTTCCATGCGGAATAAAGCCATGAATTCTGAAACAGATTCCAGATACAAAAACAACATCTTGATTTTGGAAGATCCATTAGGTAGATTTAAAGCCTCTTGGTTTCAAAAGGGTATTCTAGAAGAAAGTGGATATGTAAGGATAAGTTGATACCTATAAGGCATGACTGGTAGCAAAATGTTTTAAACGGACTCAGGGAATTGACTACAATGAAACCTTTTTAGCAGTTTTAGTACTGAAATCCATTATATTTCTACTTTACATTGTGTTTACCATGATTGTGATATTTGGAAAATGGATTTCAAATTATAATTCTTTAATGGGAATATTTAGGAAGATGTCTATATGACATAACATGATGGGTTTGGGACTCCAAAGGATTCTAATAAGGTATGAAAATTTCAAAAACCCATTTATATACTAAAGAAGGAATCTCGATCATAGAACATTCATTTTGATGATTACATAAAATAAATTTGTTTCATTAAGAATAAGTGTGAGCCTTGTATCTATAAATGGTTTAGTGTGAATGAATTTTTTTCCTAATAGTATGTGTTTATGACATAATACTTCTATGAAATTAAATACCAGTCATACCGCCTATTAATTTGTGGTTGAATAAATGATTCTCTAGGAAGGACTTATGAAAATTAGCATATATTATTGGAATTAATATCCATCATGAATGATCCAAGAGAATAGTCAGCCTATGAAGAGATAATTGATAGATTCAGTATGGAACAATCCAATAGGGGGTTCATTCCAGCATCACATGGCATTCATCGTGGCAGGAAAATGTTCCCTCAGTCACATGAGGAAGGAAATGGAATTGAAATGATTCCAAATGCATCAGAGATTGGGTAATTCATGTATGATATTCTATGTACATGGTTATATTATTCCTACAAAATGAGTGTGGTGTGAATATATCAAGCAAATCCAGGTGACAAAAATTGGATGGCAGTCAAGACTATCATTATGTATATGAGATGTACTATGGATATGTTCCCAGACTATAGAGGAGATGAAAAAATAATGATTATAGGATATGAATATTCTAGTTTCCAAACTGATCAAGATGAAACAAAGTCACAAATGGGATACATCATCACTTTTAATGGAGGTTCTATAAACTGGAAGAGCTTTAAGAAGACAATGGTCCTAAATTCTACTGTATGGTATAAATATGTTATGTATTTTGAGGAAATTAAAGAAGTGGTATGGATGTCCATATTTATCCAAGATCATGTTGTGGTACATAGAATTAAAGATAATATCTCACTCTATTATGATAATAATATAGGGTAGGTTCTCACAAAAGAGCCAAGGTCACATCAACGAATGAAGCACATACTATGAATGTGTCATCTCTTTTGGGATTTTTATAGATAGGTGAGGTTTAATTGAGAGAATTCTTATATAAGTTAACATGGATGACCCCTTAAATAGATCCAGGACTCAAAATAAACCTGATTATCATGTGAGGTCTATCGAACTTAAAGTCGTATGCAGTTAGCCCTAGTCTAAGTGGGGGTTTATTAGAGTTTTATTCCTAGGAAAAACTAATTTTACATTGACTGCATTTATATTCTATGCATTGAATATTAATTTATCATCTTATTACATATTGGTCATTGTTTCTTCATGGATTTAGTGAAATAATGTCCTATTTTATTTCTTGCATTGATAAGGTCATTGCAGTTCCCCACTATGATAAGAAACTTGAGTGCTATGAAAATATTCTAAATATATTTTTGCAGTTGGATAACATACAATGATGGGACCCATAGTATTTTTTTACTATCAAGTGTAAGTCCTCATAAGCGAATGAGGCTTCCTCTCATGAAGTTCTCACTTGGTAATCTCCAAGATGTTGGATTGTGAAAATAGACCCACCCGTCAGAATTATTGATGTTTTCATTTCATCAAACATTTCAATCTATGAATGTGTTCAATGGTCTTAAGAATTTATTATTTTAATTAATGTAGACCATGAATCATGCACATAGATTTACTGAACAAAATATTCACACCATATGTTATCAAGAAGTAGGGAATATTGGGTGCATCATGATTGATATGTCATAAGTTGAGGAAGGATTTTTCTCTTCCATATTTATGGAAGTTGATATCTTGTCTCTTTGATTAGAATAGAATCATCACATTCAATTCCATGGTCATGATTAGAATATAATCATCGCATTTAATTCCATGGTCATAGTGTAATGAGGTGCTTATTTCAAATAGTCAAAGAAATACATATTGATTAAATAGGTTGATGACACCATTATGCAACCTTCTTGATAAGATTTTGTGACAAAGGTATTATATTACACAATTATTGTTCATTTTTGGTTGTCAATCTTGTGAAATTATGATATTTATCTTAGATTCTGTAACTTATTTCTAGATAGTAATCTTGTATTTTATACAAACATATTTAATCCCAGCGAGAACAGATCTTAGAGGGTCAGACAATAAGTATTTTTGTTGATCTCAATTGAATTATATTTGAGTTTAATTAATAAAATAAACATTATTCTCAAGTATGATAAAATATTTTATTAATTTTGTATTGATTTCATAAATTAAATAAATATGTATTCACTGGTATGTGAATAAAAATATATTTATTTATTATTCTGAATATTCAATAAATTTTTATTCTCCAGTATGTGGATAAAATATTTATTTATGAATAAAATTTGTATTTGACTATTCAATAAATGAAAGGGTAGTTCGAATGGACCAAGACTGTGTCCATTGACAACTATTAATTAACAATCCAGTTAGATAAAAAAATTATCATCCATGTTGGTGTGTACCATAAAATAATACTATAATTGTTGCTATTATGTGTAATGAGGTTTGTTAAAGGAAATAAATGTTATTTAATGGATGGAATGAAATTAAATAATATTTTAATATAAATTATAAATCTATAAATATATGGTTATCTCTAATGCGTGGTGTATCTGAAAATTTAGAACAGAGAATTGTTTCACGCAACAAATTCTCTCATGAAACCTCCTTCTCTCTCTCTATTAATAATGAGAAGTGCAAGATATATTTCTTCAAAACCGAAGAATGATAAATCAATAACAAACAATGAATGGAATTTGACTCATTCTGCAAGCACTTAGAGATCGAGTGGTGTTTCTCAAATATCATAGGATCACATGAGGATCACTACTAGAAGGATTGTACCCTTAGATCCTAATATCCCAATGAAGGTAATCTTAAAGGGTCTTTTTGGACAATCAAAATTTACCATCGAATAATTTTTTTAAACCTAGGTACTTATTTCATCAAATATTAAATAAATTAATTATATATTTAATGTGCAAGATGTTCTCTCCTGGTTTTAGGAAATGATTATTAAAATAATAATAATAATAAATTTCCCATCATTACATATGTAATGACCCGCCAATTCTCATTGGCTTGAGATCTCAACGAGTCATTACTAGGCCTTAAGCGACATCCCCAAGGCGCCAAAGGCTGGCAATAAATGACGAAGGGTTTCAAAACACATGGGGGACGATTTACCCTTTAAATTAAAATAACCAAAAAACAATGCAAACTAGATAAACATCAACAAGCAACCAATATATGATTCATGATTTAAAACCAAAACAACTCAACCATTATTTTCATAATAACCCAACCAAGTGCAACAATGGAATACAAATCCAAATCAGAGTAAACAACGGAAAGACAACTACAAGACTTCAAGATGAAAACCCAACTCCATGCTTCACAAGCTCCAAGCTCCAACATCACGAACCTGACCAAGAGTCACGAAGTAGTGCTATAAACGTGTGACACTTTACCTTTCCCAACATCCCGGTATATGACATCTGAAAAAGCACAATCGTACCAAATCAGGGGGTGAGTAATGAAACTCAGTAGGTTTTCCCCGATAACTTCCCAACCCATGCCTCTAGGATAAAACATGTTAGCACATTTATATAAAACAATTTATATAAAACAATTCCAAAACAATTCACAATATAACAAGTTCCATTTCAAAACCATTTTCCAAAAAAACCATCTTTCTCAAGAAAAGCAACCAAACAAAGTTTCCCATCAAATTCCCATTTCCATTTTGGCACATTCATTCCATTTCACAAATCCACAACCAACCATGCATACATCGTTATGACAGTTACATACTCATGAGTGGTCTCTCGTCGATCTACCAAGTCGTCACAAGGTAATTATTCCCCATGTGCCATTACACCTTTGGCACCGAGCACAAGGTCATATTTCAGCCAATCCTCGTAAATGCAATATGAACGCACACACCCAGTACGCCCAAAAACCACACCATTACAACCTTGCTAAAACCATTTCAATAAAACAACCCTTTTATTGAAAACCTTTTTCCCGCAAACCATTTTCCAAATCCAGCGAATCAATATTTTAAAATCACCATTTTAAAATCAAGAACACAAAACACTTTGCACAACCCATTCTTTCAATTTCTAAAATTCCATAAAAACCCATAAATCATCACTAAAGGAGATTTATAACATGCTTTGCACTGAAATTTCGTAATCAAAACCAATCAATTAAATCAATTTGAACTAATAATTCAAGTTCTAAGAAAGAGGAATCAAGAGTGAATCCACCTACCTCAACAAATTAGGCGAAACCAAGCAACGGACGAAGAACACTAAAGAACCCCAGGTCAAAACTCCAAACCCCCCCTTAGATCCCTTATCCTAACACAACCAAGAACAAAACTCATTATGTTTGGCATCCAAACACTTAGATATACCCATAACATGTGTAGATCTAAGAAACCGAGCGAAGAGGAGAAGTACATCTAAGTAGATATGAGAAAACGATCAAGAATGAAGGAGAACGACCACATACCTCAAGAATCCGGCTTCGATTCGCCAAGAGAAGCCTTCAGATCGCCTCCGGAATGATTGGGAGAAGTTTTCCAACCTTCAAGGGAGAGTAATTCTGAGTTAGGGCTTCTTAGGTGCTTTAAATGAGGCAATTAAAGTAAAAACGAGATAGATCCACAATTTAAGGATCTAATTTAAGTGCTCGCATGGTTAGTTCGCACGGTTTGACAAACTGTGCGCTAACTGTGTGTTAGCTATTGCCTCGGCCACCCTTCATGCACGACCTCATCGCATGGTTTCCCTTAACCGTGCGCCGACCCTGCAGAAGCCACTGCCTCCTCAGTCAGACATGTACGGTTTAGCCACACGGTTTAGAAAAACTGTGTGTCGCCCGTGCACCTTCCCGTTTACTTCAAACTTCAATCTAGGATATCCCAACTCTCCCATACGTCACCCTTAAATTTTAAAACCAAGAAAAGCATCAAGTAACGGTTATATACCAGAAACTGGGGGTACAAAATTCTTCCCCCCCATTGGCATTTCCGTCCCTGGAATTTAGAAAACCATAGCCTTTCTGAAAGAGTTCTGGCCACTGCTCTTTCATTTATTTCTCGCGTTCCCAAGTTTCTTCCTGAATCTGACCATGCTACCATAAAACCCAAACTAGACCGAGGATTTTTCCACACAAGACATTCTCTTGCCAATCCACAATCTGTACTGGGATATGTATCAATGAAGCATCCGACTCTAGGTCAACGTGATCCCATCTGATCACATGGTCAGGATCAGGCTGATACTTCTTCAACTGAGATACATGGAACACATTGTTCACTGAACTGAACTATGGTGGTAATTCCAACCGATATACCACCTCTCCAACCCGTTCCAGTATCTCAAAAGGGCCTATATATCGAGCAGATAATTTTCCCTGCTTCCCAAAATGACCTTGTCAAATACTTGGTGAGATTCTCAAAAATACATGATCACTCACCGCAAATGACAACGGTCTTCGGTGATGATCCGCATAAGATTTTTGTTGACTCTGTGCCATCTCCATCTTCTTTTTTATCAACTGAATCTTCTCCATTGTTTCTTGGACAAGGCTCGGTCCAACTAGTGAAGTATCACTTGTTTCCACCCAACAAAGTGGAGAACGACAAGGACTCCCATACAATGCTTCAAACGGAGCCATGCGTATCGAGGCTTGACAGCTGTTATTGTATGAGAACTACACTAAGGGTATATGCTCCTCCCATGAGCACCAAAATCCATTACACTATCCCAAAACATGTCTTCCAATGTTTGTATCATCCTTTCAGATTGTCCATCCATTTGAGGATGATACGACGTGCTCATCGTCAACCGAGTCCCAAGGGCTTGCTGTAAAGATTTCCAGAAATGATATGTGAACCTTGGATATCTATCTGAGACAATATACAAAGGTACACCATGCCTCTTTACCACTTCTTGGGTATATATTTTTTAAATATCATCAACCGTATGAGTATCACGAATAGGGATGAAATGGGGAGACTTGGTTAGATGATCCACTATCACCCAAATAGAATCGTGTTTCCGGACCGTTATTGGAAGATCTGTAACAAAATCCATTGCTACTTAATCCCATTTACATACTAGGATAGGTAAAGATTGTAACATACCAACTTTCCATTGATGTTCCGCTTTAACTTGCTGATAAGTTAAACACCTTGAAACAAATTCAGCAACCCTCCGTTTCATGCCGCTCCACCAAAACTGCACCTTCAATGCCTTATACATCTTCTGTGTACCTGGATGTAAACCCATCTTGAATGGTGGTAAGCATGAATGAGTTGTTCCTGAGCAGTTAAAGGTACAACTATCCGATCTCGAAACCGAAAAACTGAACTCCCATCTAGCTTCCATCCCTCAATGGTCTCCCCACCATTGAGTTTTGAACTCATTGCAACACATTATATATCAGATGCCTATGCCTCCATTACTATCTCCACCAAATCAAGAACAAGTGCAACTGGAAAGAAAACCGAAACATCATCTCGATCTTCACATTCCATACGCGTGTCGGCTAGGACCGACATCAACTGACACTCATCTGAAGCTTCTTTTGCAAACTGAGTATACGACTTCTTGCTTAATTCATCGGCCACTGAATTTCCCTTACCTGGTTTATACATCAAGTCAAAGTCAAAAATTTAAAGGTACTCCATACATCTCCTCTGCCTCAGATTCAAATCTCGCTATGAGAAAATGTGTTTCAAGCTTTTTTTATCTGTAAACACAGTGAACTTCTCACCGAAGAGATAATGTCTCCATGTTTTCAAAGCATGGACGATTACAACCAACTCCAAATCATTTGTTGGGTAATTCTTCTCATGCACTCTCAACTGTCTTGAACCATAAGCAACCACATGGTCTCTTTGTATGAGGACACAACACAAACATGATCTTGAAATATCACAATACACCACATACCCCTGTCCTGATTCTGGAAGAATCAATATGGGTGCTGATGTAAGGCGAACTTTAAACTCTTGAAAAGATCTCTGATATTCTTTTGTCCATTGAATTGCACTGTTTTTCTTTGTCAATGCTGTCATAGGAGAATCTAGTCATGAGAAGTCACACACAAAGCGTCGGTAATAATTAGCTAGACCAAGAAAACTTTGTATTTGAAAGACATTCTTCGACGGTTGCCAAGAAAGAACAACTTCTATCTTTTCTGGATCCACTGAAACACCTTTCTCAGAAACAACATGGCCCAGAAAGCGTACCTCTTGTATCCAAAAATATCACTTTGATAATTTGGCATACAACTGATGGTCTCTCAAGATTTCCAACACTATCACCATGTGTTGCTCATGCTCTTCCCTTGTTCTTGAATTCACCAAGATATCGTCCAAAAACACCACAATAAAAGAATCCAAATATTTCTGAAATATCCGATTCATCAGAGCCATGAAGACCCCTGGTGCATTCGTAATCCTGAAAGGCATGACTACATATTCATAGTGGCCATATCTTCTTCTGAAGGCTGTCTTCAGAATATCCTCCTTCCGAACTCACAACTGGTGATATCCTGAACACAAGTCGATCTTAGAGAACCACAAATCTCCCCTCAATTGATCAAATAGATCATCAATGTGTGGAAGTGGATATCTATTCTTTATCGTAACTTGGTTAAGTTTACGATAATCCAAACATAGCCTCAAATTTCCATCTGCTTTCTTTACAAACAAAACCGGTGCTGCCCATGGAGACACGCTTGGCCAAATAAAATTTTTGCTTTACAACTCCTCTACCTGAACTTTCAATTCCTTTAACTCTTTTGGTGCAATCCTATAAGATGGAATTTAGATAGGACTGGTCCCTGGAATGAGATCAATCGTAAACTCTAATTTCCTTAGAGGTGGTAACCCTAAGAAGTTCTTGGGAAAGACATCTGGAAATTTATCCACCACAAATGGAAAACTATTTTCCTCATTCTCCTCCATTGATTCCAAAGTCAACGCTGCCAATTGGTAAGAGATCGTTCCCACCATTGGTGCCAAAAAGCTCTTTGCACTTTTCTTTACAATCCTCTCTCCTCTGAAGATATCATCGATGCCGTCATCCGTCATGAAACTAACTGTTCTCCCATAACAGTCAATGTGAGCCTTAAACATTTTCAACTAATTCATAAAGAGGATTACATCATAGACATACATATCCAACATGTAGAAGTCCCATTTCAACTCATCTCTATCAACAGTTATAACACATGATCTACAGATGAAGGCTTGACATTCTCTTTCACTAAGAAGAGTTTGCAGTATTAACACAGAAGGTGTCATTTCAAGTTTTAAGTTCAGAAAATCAGTAATCCAAGAATAATGAAAAGAATGGGGTGCACCAGTGTCGAACAACACTTGGATGATGGTAGAATTCAAAATAATCGTACCTCTCACCGTAGACGGTCCAGACTGGTCATCCACAATCACCTGTTCTGCTCCATACAATTTATTTGTTGCTACACTTTGTTCCTTATTTCCTTGTTGATATTGTTCTGCCTGAGGAGTCATGGTATTCCTAGAATCACCATAGCTAGCTCTGTTCTACTGACGAGACTAATTTTTCTATCCGCATCCTTTCGAAGCATAGGATGCTTGCGACGCCTGGGAAGTGTCACATGCACCTGACCTTGGAGCACTGCAACAATATCGCTGAAGATGCCCCATATTGTTGCAATCGTGGCATGCTCTTGGTGGTTCTGTACATTCTAGTTTCATGTGATCAATCACGCCACATTGAAAACACCCATCTTTCATCATGGGTCGTGGAGGAAGATTCACCGATCCAGCCGTCTGATTCTGATTTGCACTCCCACCTTGGATGTAGGTGTCCCTCTTCTGCTTGTTCACAACATTAGAGTTCCCACCCATTCCCATGGGTATCATCATACTTCCTCCTCCCATAACTCTTGATATGTCTCTTTTAGCTACTATTTCTTTTTTTACCATCTCCGTATAATCTGTAATACAGATCACAGCTATCTTCGAGTGAATCTCCTATCGCAGCCCTGATTCAAAGATGTGTGCCTTCAGTGATGCACTTGTAGAAACTTCTGGTGTAAAGTGTACTAAATTCATGAATTTAGCCGCATTCTCCCTGACAGAGAGATTCTCCTGCTTCAGGCTAAAAAATTCAGCTGTACTCTGGATCTTGAACATGTGGGGATAGAATTTTTTATTGAACAATTCCTCAAATTCCTCCTAGCCCCGGCCTTGATCTACCTTAGCCTGCACCACTAGCTCCCACCACTATCGTGCAAGATTCTCCAACATATACATTGCCAACTTTACTTTCAGTTCTGATGGGGTGCCGATGAATTCGAAGATACGATTCATCCTGCTTAGCCACACCTCTACCTTCTCGGGTTCAGCATCACCCTAAAAGATGGGTGGGCTCTGCTTCTGGGACTGGATGGATTGGTATACATGCCTTGACTCATCCCTTTGATTCCCTGTGTCCATAGCCTGAAACTCTTGAATGATACTCTGAACCAGCTCTTGGTTCACACATGGTTCAGGTGCAACCACATTCTCTGCATCTTCTTCTGTTTGGTTTCTATGATGTCTAACGAGTTCCATTTTCTATAAAAACAACGCACACCATTAGTCTCACTTCCTAGAAACTGAAGGCTTAGAATTTCAATCTCTATTACGCCACTATCACAACACTGATTTCCAACCATTTCTAAAACATATCTTTTCTTTCTTTTGAAACTAAATCTATTTTCAAAATACATCAACCATTATCTTTTCAAAATCTTTCATTTGAAAACGTGCATAAAATTTTCAGAAATCATGCTTTTCCATCAAACCATAATCCATTTCTCAAAATGATTTATGCAATACTAGTGGAAAATTCATTCCTCTACAATGCATGTCATGCTCATCTCATTGGCTAAACCCATGACAATGAGATTTCCAACATTCTAGAAGTGTCTCCAAACGCTTATGTACCCAACTCCCTAGTAACTTGAAGTTCAACATAAATGGGTTAGCTACATCCTTTTATTCTATACATTTCAAGTTCAGAAAATCGTACTCCTATCTAAGATGACCACCCAAGGAATAGACAAGAAGGAATTTCAACTCCAAGACCAAGAACATCGAGGACCACTTATTAGGCAAGGATTGAACAAGCTGATACCATTCGTAATGACCTGCCAATTATCATTGTCTTGAGAGCTCAACGAGTTATTACTAGGCCTTAAGCGACATCCCCAAGGCACCAAAGGCTGGTAATAAATGTTGAAGGGTTTCAAAACACATGGGGGATGATTTAACCTTTAAATTAAAACAACCAACAAATAATGAAAACTAGATAAAAATATCCAAGAAACCACTATATGATGCATGATTTAAAACCGAAACAACTCAACCATTATTTTCATAATAACCCAACCAAGTGAAATAATGGAATAAAAAACCAAATCAGAGTAAATAGCGGAAAGACAACTAAAAGGCTTCAAGATGACAACCCAACTCCATGCTGCACAAGCTCTAAGCTCCAACATCATGAACCATCCCAAGAGTCACAAAGTAGTGCTATAAACGTGTGACACTTTACCTTTGCCAACATCCCGCTATATGACATCTGCAAAAGCACAATTGTGCCAAAGCAGGGGGTGAGTAATGAAACTTAGTAAGTTTTCCCCGATGACTTCCCAACACATGCCTCTAGGATAAAACATGTTAGCACATTTATATAAAATAATTTATATAAAACAATTCCCAAATAGTTCACAATATAATAAGTTCCATTTCAAAACCATTTTCCCACAAGACCATATTTCTCAAGAAAAACATCCAAACAAAGTTTCCCATAAAATTCCCATTTCCATTTTTGGCACATTCAATCTATTTCAAAAATCCACAACCAACCATGCATATATCATTATGATAGTTCCATACTCATGAGCGGTCTCTCATCAACCTACCAAGTCGTCACAAGGTAATTATTCCCCATGTTCCATTACACCTTTGGCACAGAGCACAAGGTCATATTTCAACCAAGCCTCAAAAATGTAATATGAACGCACACACCCAGTATGCCCAAAAACCACACCATTCCAAACATGCCAAAACCATTTCAATAAAATAGCCATTTTATTGAAAACCTTTTTCCTGCAAACCATTTTCCAAATCCAGCGAATTGATATTTTAAAATCACCATTTTAAAATCAAGAACCCAAAACACTTTTCACAAACCATTCTTTCAATTTCCACAATTCCATCAAAACCCATAAATCATCATTAAAGAAGATTTATAACATGCTTTGCACAAAAATTTCCCAATCAAAACCAAGAAATTAAATCAATTTTAACTAAGCCTTCAAGTTCTAAGGAAGAGGAATCGAGAGTGAAGCCACCTACCTCAACAAATTAGGCAAAACCAAGCAACGAATAAAGAACGCTCAAGAACACCGGGTCAAAACTCCAAAAACCCTCCTTAGATCCCTTCTCCTAACACAAAAAAGACCAAAACTCATTATTTTTGGCATCTAGACACTTAGATCGACCCATAATGGGCATAGATCTAAGAAACCGAGCAATGAGGAGAAGTAGATCTAAGTAGATCTGAGAAAATGATCAAGAACGAAGGAGAACGATTACATACCTCAAGAATCCGGCTTTGATTCTCCAAGAGAAGCCTTCGGATCACCTTCGGAACACTTGGGAGAATTTTTTCAACCTTCAAGGGATAGTAATCCAGATTTAGGTCCTCTTAGGATCTTTGAAGAAGGTAATTAAAGGCAAAACAAGTTAGATCCACAATTTAAGGATCTAATTTAAGTGCCCGCAAGGTTAGTCCGCACGGTTTGAAAAAACGTGTGCTAACCGTTCATTAGCTACTGCCTCAGCCACCCTTCACGCACAGCCTCATCGCATGGTTTCCATTAACCGTGCGCCGACCGTGCGAAAGCCACTGCCTCCTCAGTCAGACACGCACGGTATGGCCGCATGGTTTAGACAAACCGTGCGCTGCCCGTGTGTCTTCCCCTTTGCTTCAAACTTCAATACAGGATCTCCCGACTCTCCCATAGTTCAACCTTAAATTTTAAAACCAAGAAAATCATCAAGTAATGGTTACATACCAAAAAGCGGGGGTACTACAACATGCTTCCACTTCACCGAAAACCAAAACCAAAAATAGATGAAAACAATCAGACAACTGAATGATCTCAGTTTACAATAATAGAACATAATCAAAAACTATTATGAAGTTAAAATCCCAATAGAGGAGAGACACAACCCACATAAAGTTATGAGTTAAGTCTCATTACGATGAGACAAGACCAACCACTCACTCACTCATTTTACACCCCTTATGTATTAACAATCTAGTCTCCTATTTATCAAATGTCCCAAGATAAGGAACCTTGAGGATGGACCTCATTTGATACAAAAGTTTCATGACTCAACCTGAAATATCCATAAAACAATGCACTAAATCAAATCAAGACACGACTCATAGTGTGTTCCCAATCCCCACTGGAAGATAAAAAGCATCCATATATCAAAAAAATCTAGAGGGAATGATTTTCCCAATTTAAAATATGATACATGTAATACAAAAATAGAAATATATACAAAAAATATATACCATAACGATAAACCAACAATGGTCGTGAAAGAATAAAATTAAAAATCCAAAAACAAAGGTACTGGATCCAGAATAAACCAAATGAAAACAAAAAAAGCCACAAAATTATACTCCATGTGATATGTGGGAAACATCCCAAAAATTAACCACTAAAACCCCATACCTAATTGATAAAAACACATTATAGCCGCACATCGACACTATTCCCTTTCCTATAGAAAACAATAAAAGGTTTATACACCCCCAGGGAGTGTTCATGATAAAAAAAAAATAAGTACATTAGGATCTTACCCAAATTATTCCATAAAAAGTCTATATTAAATAATCCCAATATGATCAATATGTAAAAAAATGAATGAAAAATTGGTTTTCACAATTATATTTATATCATGATAAACAATTTATTTTTTCTCATTTCTATAACAATCTCAAATAAAAAATTAGAAAGAACATTTCAAGGAATCCATTTTTCAATTATCAAAGCATGCGTCGTATATCTATCTAAATACCAAAACCAAAAAAGGAATGAAAAAATAAAAAACCCCAAAGATAACACAGGTCTAATCATGTTTTGTTACTTGTAACACAGTGTAAAAATCAATACTAGTGATCACTAAACAAGTCCATAAGAAACATGGAATAGGGAATAGAGGAACATACCTTGAATGAACCCCCTTTGTGTCATCCAATCAAGTCCCCCAAAAATAATATACTTGACTAGAAGAGGAACACCCTATTACCGCACCCCTAGTAAGAACAAGAATAAACCCCCTCCAAGGTACCTAAGTCTCCTATTTTATACATTCATCAAAACATTTAAAATGGATTATTACATTTTGTAAACAATTTCCAAAAAACCCTTATCGATCCAAAATCTTGCTTTGAAATCCAATTTAACATACCTTTTAAGAATGATTAGAAACCCACATTCAATTACCAAAAAAGGGGGAAACCGCATTTTCTCAAAAACATAGTTTCACATACATATCAAAAGAATCAAGGGTCATCCCATTATCATTTAAAAATCATTTAAAAAATCAAGAGACCATGTGGTTTACTAAACAAAGGCAAGATATGGACACAATCACCTAACACTTGGGTTTAAATAGAAAAAACGATGGATCCATACACTAGATTGAAAGGGAACAGCCATGAATGTGATCGGAGGCCCTAGACATCAATTCCCACATATTATAATCTATTTTTAATAATCACATGGTAAACAAAGAAGATACATCAATACATGCCTCAAGGGCCAAAATCATCGTTCCACAACCAATAAGATATTTAGCTTCTAGAAATAAAACACTCAACAGATCTATGATGAACATGAATGGAAACATCAAATGATTGATAGACCTGGTCAATGAATCATAGAACCACTACCGAATCCAAGAGGGAAGAAATAACAGGATGAGATTTGATCAAACATTCCAAAGTGGGAACACTCATTTGAATGGAGATCAATTAACCTTTCAAAAGTAATGCAGTGATCCCAAATCAAACCTATAGAGCCTATAGATTTTAACAAGGAAGATTAGGGTTGAGGTGGTGATTATAGATGTTAAAATCGGTTATCAGGGCACAAAAAGACTAATCTTTCATTGATTAGTTTAGAATTGCTAGAGCCAAGCAGCTACCCAGTGGTTACCACCAGCTAATTGGTTGTTCTAGAATGTGATCCAACACCTCTAAAAGCCCCATGAGTTAGTTGGTAGTGTTCTAGTAGGAACTACATTCTACCAAGATTCCACCAACTTTCCAATGGGTTTATACAGCCACTGTTTAGCCTAGATTTAATTCCTCACCTCCTTTAAACACCTAATTCCCCATTCATAAACCTCTTAACAAGTTTCAAAACACTGAAAATGAGTGAATGATATTATAAAGGTCTCAAACTTGTGGTAAACAAGGGTTGCTGCATGTTTTCTATTTACATCAAGATATGGGATGGGGAGATGATGTGATAAATTGGAATATATAGGACCAAATGAGAGGAAAATATGATGATCATTTATCTAATTCCCTATAATTGGGTAACATATTAAGGAATAAAATTTGAAATTATAGAATTGAATAATTTTAATTATGAATTCCTATAAGGTCTTCATTATTGACCAAGGATCGAGTTAGTCTTCCATGATTATGGATATGAGAGATCACAATCACAGCTTGATGGATGAATAAAAAGCATGAAATGTAATAGTGGAGAAAATAGAATTTCACTTGCAAAAAATAATAGATTTTTTTGTAAACCATAAAAAATATTTATAGAAATCATTCTGTGAAGGGGGACTTTATTTCTCACTCACTCTATATCCCCTTTAATTAATAAGATGAAATATCCCATCTCTATAATAATTTGGAAAAGATGTAAATTCAGATGATCTCCCATGATTAATATTCATACCCATTTGAGAGGAATCTGGGGTGAGGTGCTTCATTTTTTTGTGGAGGCTATGGATATCAGGTGCTTGTTGGAGTTACAAGTGCAATTGTTGGTGGAGTTAAGAGTGACTAGGTAGGCTCATAAAAGTTAATGAAAACTGGGTATTCAACATGGGGAATATTCAAGTGGGTCTTAAATTATTGGACTAATGTTTGTGGTATTTAAATAGGGTATCCCTTTTATAAATATTTGTGGCTTCAATCAAGCTGTGGGATATGCTGGGGATTAGAGCTCGAGGCCACAAGTGTATAACTTGCTTCGGAAGATCTCACATGACTTTGGTGTCTAGAAATAGGAAGTCTAAGAAACCTAGAAATTGCACCAAGTCATCCTTGAATCTAGTTCTGGTCCCCCAAAGGTCATCATTCTGAGCAACTAAAAAGTGCACAACAAGAAAACACGCATACAAGAACAAAGTACAAAACAATGCACAACATGATTATGTGGTTTGAACATTCATCCTACATTCATGAGAGATTAGCAGCATCACTTTCATATATTTAGTAGAAATTTATATGTCACAATAATTTATATATTTTAAAACTCTTCCTTGATCACTAAAAGATGATACACTAACACTGTTTGGTAGTCAATTCTTATGGCTCCTTCCTTCTAGTCCCAACCTTGCGGGTCTTGATCAATGTAATTGGCTCTAGTACCTTTTTCTTTGTGTACACCCAATTTGGATTCCCTTGAAGGGAATCCACCTCTACTTTGGTCAGCCCCTATATTCCTCTTATCATTCATACTCAATAGGTTTCACTGCATCCATTTATATAGACTTAGAGTTCATATCTCCAAATAATCCAGTTAGTACTAATTTTTCCATCTATTAATATTTAGAATTAACTCACTATTATTATTTTGGGAAACTTATTTATTAATGATGAGATAAATATATTCATTAATGATTTCCTATCTCTTTAATAAATGGGTCATACCCATATCAATTCTCATCATCAGGACTCACTGCTTGATTACTGTTTATTAGGATGACTTTTGAAACAAGGTATTATGGGTTCAAATGAACTGGTTTGGGGAATAATTAACCCTACATCACACAAGGGTTTCACCATAGCTCTGATACCACGTGTTAGGATCAATTTCCAGTAGCCCAAGGTCTTTTAGGCCTAACATATAGGCCTTTCTAGGGTCCTATCCTAAAACTCCGGGGTGCTAGAAGGAATTGACCATCCAATTTGAAATTGGAGATCCTGGCTGATGCGATGGGGGTGAGAGTTTGATCATGTCTCACATTGTAATGTAGGATCGAGTCTTGGTTATGTTGTATATGAATGATAGAATTTCTACAAGAGTTCACGATGCTCATCTTTTCTTGGAAATGCTAGTGGAAGGTTGATTTGATCTGAAGAATGTGCTCAGGTTATATGACATGAGATGGGATCGGTCTGGACATAGAGGATATGTTGGGGAAATGGGCATTCTAATATGGGTGTGTCGTGGTTTCAATGGTGATTTCATTGAGTTATTCTGTCGAAAAGTTAGTGAGTTTTATCCTTCACACTTACAACCAGTTAATTGGGGATGATTGAGGCTCTTTCATCATTGACTCTTCATAGGGTATAAAGTCTTTTAAAAATGGGTTACAAGAAACGTGAACCTCGTTCACACTTCTCATTTCGAGAGAGAAGCATGAACCCTATTCATACCTATTTATATATATATATATATATATTAATAATAATTTATTTCTCCTATTAATAATATAATATTTATTACAAATATTAATTTAAATGAATATTACTTATAAGTTTTTATTAATTATTTTTATGACTTAAAATATTACAAATTTTTTAATAATTAATATATTTATCAATATTCAATTTTACTATTTATTATTAAATAATATTATAATATTATATTATTAACTAATTAATATTATAAAAACTAATATTTTTATTGTTTTTATTATAAATATTTGTTAAATTTTGTATTGACATAATTATTAGTAATATATTAATATGTAATTTTTTTATTAATTATCATTTTTATTATTTTTTTCTAATTAATAATATATTATTATGTTATTAACATAATTAATAGAACTATACATAATATTTATTGTATGATAATGCAAATAAAATAAATTATATTTAGAAAATTATTTTCTAGTTAATAATATTATTACTCTTTTAATATTTTAATTATAAATCATTGTTAAATTTTCTTTTGATATAATAATTCATAATATTTTAACACATGAATTTATTATTAATTGTAAATTGTATTATTTATTATTAAATAATGATATATCAATATGATATTAATATAATTAATAACATTAAAGTTAATATTAATTGTATAATAATGAAAATAAATATTTTTTATTTTGAAAAATATTTACTATTTGATAATTATATTACTCTTAATATATTGTGTTGGATTACTAATTAGAGACTTATATAAGAGATAATATAATATTTATTACTAATATTAATAATATTTATAGAATTAAAAATGATCATATTATTAATAATTAATAATTAATTTAAGATGGTGATTTATTATATTAATACATAGTATTATTCTCCATACTATGTATAATATATAATATTCTTAAATTAATTATTAATTATTAAAAGTATTTATTGAATTTAAATAATAAAATTATTACTATTTAATAATAAATTTAAGAGTATTATTTATTATACATAATATGGATTATAATATTGAGAAGTATTAATATAAATAACCTATAGTAAGTATTATTATTTCCAATATACTTATTAATATTAATATTTCTTATTTGTTCGAAAATATTTGTATAAATTTCCAATTATGTCAATTAATAGATTTATGAAACATTATGTAATATATTAGTATGTTTAAAATAATGTATAAATAATGGATCTAATAACATATAACATGTATCAATCAAATATATATTTGTGGCCTAGATGCTACTCTATCCCATAGCCAAGTGTATATATAATGTGTTCATGTCATGTATGTCTACATCTCTTCTTTGGCATGGGTTGGTCCTGCATATAATCTTTGTCACCCACCTCTACATCATCTTGTGTGGAAAGAAGAGGATGTATAGTCTCACTACTAGTACCCAGTCCTACCAATAATGATATTGGCTACTGGCTGGACCTCTCACCCACATATAAACAAAATGGTTGTTGTGCTATATATATTTGTGGATTGTAGGATAATAAAGAATGTTACACCAACCAGTCAGTGTCTATCTATGCAATAAAATATGACATGCTAATAGACATTGACAGTGTTTGTCCCTATGGTTATGGTTGTGACCTACATGAAATAGGAGCTATAGGATCATTTGGCTGATCATGATGAACACCCTCATCTCATGCCACGTCTTTATCCATAACAGGGTCATCACCCTTGACACATCTATATCAAGCTTAGCAGCCTTAACAACACCTAACAGATCAAAGAAAATCTAATTATAAATCTCTTCCATTAGATAAATAAACATTTTCACAACTCTATGAAAATATTTTTAGTCAAACGTGCCTCTCTCTACCAGACCATATATGTGAAGAAGATGGGTGATATGAACATCCTTTGAAAAAAAGTTATGCTATTAACTAATATTAATAAAAAAATAACTCTAGAAGGAAAAATTATTACCAAGTCATGATAGATTTTTCTGTGTCATGTAATAAATCTCACTGGGGACATACAGCACCACGGTGCATAATCCAGGTGATCGAATAAATTCATTCATACTATTTCGAAACCTCTTAATCGGGACTGATTTCATCTATCCCACAACTCAATATATCCTACAAGATATATCCTATAACCAAAGTCTCACTTCCCTGACATATTTAGTGAAATAATTGAAAATAACTAACTAAATGGTGTAGCTATGGGCTGATTGAGTTTCAACTACATCATTACTCTATCAGTCTAATACAACTCAACAATATGGAAATGAATCAGAGGATCGATGAATGATCTGAAAATAAGCATCGACGTAGAATATGGTGGGATACTCTCAATGATAGTGTTAGTATATGAAATTCTTGAAATAAAAAATCAATAATTAATTAATAAATGAATATATATATATTACATAATAATGATTTAACTTTGTAATTAACAACCACTAACGTCATCAAGTCAAAAACAGTCCAGCATAAGTCTATAATCTTGGACTTCATGTTTGGTTTTATTTGAATGTCGATGTTCTTGACTTTACCTTTATATAACATTGATATAGTTTTATTTCATAATAAAAAGTTATAAATTTGATTTTGGCATTAGAAGGAAATAATAACATATCATCGTCCACAAGGAGACTCAACTATAATATCAGCTGGAAAATGTATGAATGCTTGTGATCATAGTAAGAGATGTGCTCTTATATCCAAATCTATATAAGAATAAAACAGCATGTTATCTTTACCATATCGATGTGATGTGAACAACATATCACCATGTATTTATATGAAAAATATGTAGACCCCCAACTATACTTCCTTGCCTGGTCTAAGTCCTCAAAAAAGGTAAATACATAAAATATATAAATGTAGTCAAATGATCAAGGAATATCATGCCACCAATCAACCTCAAAATGTTTTCACATGAAAATCACAACACAATGATCTCATCGGCATAATCATCTATATGAGACAAGTGATAGTATATTCATTACATGTGTAATCGACTGTGGACGATGGAAATTCCATCTTTAAGGGCCTCAATGACAAGTAATCCATGACCTAGCTCAAACCAATATGCACTGACTTAACCCATCATAGTCACAACATCGATGGGGAGGTCCAACATAATGGACACTTCCTAAAGTGTAATAGTCATCTCCCCATCTATGGAATGGAATGTATGTTTCTCTAGCCTTCATCTTTCTACGAGGGAAACATTGAGTTGATGATCAAAAATCTAAATTCCCACATCTATACACTGTAGAACCCATCACGACGAAGATGAGGGACAGTAGAGGGACGTGGTGTAGCATGATAGAAATTATGAGATCTTCATACACTCAAAGTAGGCACTAGACGTCCCTCTAAAACTATCAATGAAACATACATATCCTTGAATATCAGAAATGGAGGTCCCGATGTCGGTACATTTCATATCATAATTACTTTTTCATTGATAATTAAATAAAAAATTAAACTATTTTTTAAAAAAGTACAACATGAAAAATGATCTAGATAATTAGCATTTATAATAGAACATTATGAAGAAAAAAGAGGTAAAAATATATGTGCAACTGATTTTGTTGGCTTAGTCTATCAATTTACTATTTTATTGACCTCCAATAATGTATAATTTATTTCTAAATATTTTTATATAATTCAACCATGATGAAAAACTCACATAAAACATGTGGATGCATGATATATTACATCTATCATGTGATTTGAAGTACATATTTGAAGACAATTCATAGAGTTCAAACCTATTTTTATTAATTATCATAGTATGTTTATTTTTTTAAAAGTTAAAGTGTTACAAAAAAATTATTATTGTATACATAAATGAAACAAAACAGAATTGAAATGGGTTAGAAACGGATTAAATCATAAATAAAATGATACATTAATGAAATGTATATATGTGAAAAAAATATACACATTGATGATAGAATACATAAACTCGATCATGGATGATGGGAAGTGGATATTTGTCATAACACTTGGGGAAATATCTTAAAAGTATGTCCTTTTATGTGAAAAATGATGCATCATAGTCCCCCTCCCCATTGTCAAGTCCAGTCTATCTCATTTTTGAAACAAGTAAACCTTAGTTGTCCGTGAGGGCACAACTTGGAAACATCTAGCCAAAAATTGAAAAATGATAGAAATGAAAAAAAAAATCATAAAGGAAAAGTCCAAAATATGAAACCAGGAAATATCAGGGATGATAATCGGATGATATTTAGGAAAGGTAATAAAATTGAAGTCACCAACAAGAATCCAAGGTGCACTACAATAGTTAATCATAGTGCTCACGTGACACACTAGGTCAACATAGGGCTCCCAAGATCTTTGTTATTGATGCACAAGCTGCAATAACATGTGCACAGATATATCTCAATGCCTGGAAGTTACCGAATCATAGTACCTATTATCTGACATGACCACCAGTAATCAACCACTATTTCCTATAACATGGTTGTGGAAATATATTACTTGAAAGTGTATTTTTACCTTGTCAATGGTAAGAACATGAAATGTTGATGCATAATGCATTATCTGATCAATGGCACATCAGAAATGCTTAGTAAAATTCATTCCATTTTGAATACTTTGAAAGGACTATATGGGAATCTTCAACAAAATATTTCACACGTCAATAAAATTTCTCTTGTACTAACCTTATGATCAGTAGTTTGTGTGCACCCCTGAATACCCCATTTATGCACTCTGTTATATTAGTGGTCATATGACCAAATATCCTACCACCATCATATGATAATGACCATTTTCCCTTGGAAATCCACATCAATAATCATACACATCTTGATTAGACCTTCAAATTTTTTCAATAAATTGATAAACCCTTTCTTGTTGGGGCTCTTATGATAAAACCATGAGATAAAAAATTATATAAAATGATATTAAATTTTCTTTCCAAAAAACATATGTTCAGAAAAACGTACCCAACTTGATGATCAACTTATTTATTATTTCATCTCTAAAATTATTTGGCACTTTATTTGAAATATGCATAATTCAATATAGATGATAAAAATTTGGTTCTCTCCATGAAACCCCATCACTAAGGGCCTCTATAATTGCTCAATGGAGATCATATATCAAACACAATCCCTCTTTTTCTACAACATGAATGCATATACATGTCAAAAACCAACTCCATGATTCAGAATCATCCTTTTCAAAAATATATAATGTATGTGGTATATGAGCATGATTACTATACTATATGGTAGAAATAAGTAGGAAACCTAAATACTTCTCATAAATAAAAGTTCCATTGACTTGAATAAATTATTTGCAATAGGGGAAAGCAAAGATACATGGACTGAATTCCCAAAACATCCTATTGAACTTCGCCTTTTATTGATTGACTCAATGATCAATTGAGAAATACTAAAATTTTTCAATATGATAAATAATATTATTTTTGAGAGATAAAAATCCCATAATCTGCATCCACATTTCATATGATTCATCCCAATCACTATACACTTTCACAATTTCCTTTTTTTTTCAATCCATGAATTTCTGTAATATATCTTATAGCCAAAAAACTATTAGATTCATTCCTAAATAAGGGACACATAGATTTCATAACATGTTCATATCATCTCTATAATAAAATTTTATATAAAATCTACATCATGTGAGGAGTTATCCTAAAAAATATTGGATGTACACTTTTATGTGGGCCTTCTAATTTGGTTATCCTCCAATATGAAACAAAATTATCATATATTACTCTCATTCAAAATATAAATCATGAATTGTATTTTTTACTTCGAATGGGATATTTTTTCCACTTTCACTCATCAACCACAAATAAAAAATTCTCCACTATATGGTATTGTTTTAGCACATTTCTGAGGAAAAAATAATTTCAAACACTTACCCGACATAGATGGTGTTATCAGTTTATATAGATCTATTCTCTATAATTCCAGATAATTCAGTAGTTGGTATAATTACATATTAATCAAAATTTTATTCGTGTGAAATTCCTTTAACTAAGAAATTCAATAGTGTAGGTTGATTAACAAAAACCGGTGGATTCATATCTAGTATAGGATCCTAATAAGGTACATTCCCCACATCACCCTCACCAACATCATCTCCTGATTCCTCAATAGATACTTCCTCATTAGATAAACTAGTATTCAGAAAATCAGGATCCCGCATAGGGATGTCCGCTACATTTCCTTCCAAATTACTATCATCTTATTTATAATTTTTCTGTCTCACAGAAGTCATATGAGTATAAAATTAATGATTTTTTTGAAATACTGACGTCTACAGAGATCACAAAACATGATTCTCTAGTAGTAGGTTGAACCACTTAAATATCATAAATCTCTATAAATAATTTCATTACAAAGTTACTAAACTATTACCTGAATAACAATGATGCATTAATCTAATCCTCATCATCTATTAGAGGATACAAAATGTGCCAAAAACATTCAAGTTATTGAATATGTCGATAAGTAATTAAAATAATTGATTGATCATCCCTTATACTTAACCGAATTTGAATCTTATTGCGATCTTTATCCAATGTCACAAAATAAAAAAATATTTTCCACTCTTGTAGGTGAAAAAATATACCTAAAACCCTACTCAGTATAAATTACATCATTGTTGTAATATATTTATGAGACATTATTTCCTAGAAAAAAATTATTAGTAAAATAGTATATAATACTTCAATAAATTATTAAATTTTTTAAATTGGTTATGATTAAATAATTTACTTGATCTTGAGACTTTTTCTATAGATAGTTTTATCATTATTTGATTAACCAACCAAAACATTGGGGGGCTCCTAGAACCTCTATTGTCTCATTTTTCAGTAACCATCAGCCTCCTCTTAGATATGGTGTAAAAATCCATCTTCAAACAAAAATAATTCTTATCAAATTCTATTTTACTACAATGATACTCACATTATTGTAAGGGGTCTAGGGTATTGCGGTACATAACATTTTTTAAGTGTACATGCATTTCCTTACATACTTAGAGAGAGGTATGACACATAGTTCATCAGTGAGGAAAATAAAATGGAATTATTTCAAATTTTATAACTAAAAAAACACAACATAGTCCCCCTTCCTTTTGTACAAAATATCTTGTTTTCCCATTTGTTTTTAAATATTCAATGACGATTATAATTTCAATCATACATTGGTATGACATCTCAAAATCATTATATTATTTCAAATTAGATAATCTAATGCAAAAAATAAAACATGAAATTTCAATCATTTGTTAGAAATTCATCTCAAGATCAATCAACATTCTAGATTGCAAACATGTTTTTTTGAGATATTATTATTTTATAAATCTTATAAATTTACTTATTACTATGATAAATAAATAATATATTTATATTTATAAACATCTATTTATATTTATACTTACATGAATATTTTTCACTATTACACGTGAAAAATTATAACTAAAACCATGATCGATATAAATAACCTCATTATTGAAGTATATTTATGTTTACATTATTAAAAATGAAATTTTCATAAAATGTTATATATTTTTATACCACATCATAAAATGTTTCATATATTTTAATTACTTATGAAAAAAATAACCATGACTTGATCTTGAGATTTTTTTTCTATGGATTAGTTTATCATTGTTTTATAAACTAACAAAAACATAAGGGTGAACTCTTGGAGTCTCTATTATATCATATTTTAGAAACCATTTATCTAATTTCAGAAAATAATTCCTCTTGGTGAATGTCTCTTATTGAGCACCTTTTTATTATTAATTTACTTACATGCAAGTGAGGGGTTCTAGGGTCTTGAAATACATAATATTTTTTGGAGAAAATGCACGTCCTTACATACCTAGAGAGGGATGAATCACATGTCATTAGGAAAATAAAATTCAATTAATACAATTTATATAACTAGATACACCAAAAAATGACATGCAATTTCAATTATGCATTGGTCGGTCATCTCAAGATCAGTCATCACACAATACTCTTAACATTTTTTGGGTATATTAATTTTTTTACATATTATTAAATATTACGTATAATTAGATCTAATATATAATAAATATCAACACCTACATGGAAAAATTTCAAATTTTCAATGAGTGTACATAGATATAAATTGATATATTAAGGTAGATTCACTTTATTTACCTATATGTATAAAATATTATAATTTAATAATTTTACATTGGATATAATATACAATAATATATTCATATAAGTATATTTAAATAATATGACATAAATATATACAAATTTAAATATTTTCAACATTATTTATTAATATTTTAAAATATAATTACATATAATTTTATAAATTATAGAATTCTAAATATAAGTATTCTTAATTTATCCATAAATGCTGAAAATATTATCAACAATAAATTTTATTAAATTTAATTAATAAAAGTAATATAGTTTACACTTATATAATAACCATTAAAATACTGTAAATGTTTGTTATTTTCTATTTTATAAAATTGTATATGTATATATAAAATTCTTTTCATACTTCTACTTTCCAAATTTTATGTAATTATATTTTATATGTTATTAAAAGGAATAATAATTATTTATACTTAATAAAATTTTAATTTATTATTTAAAATTATTATTTATATTAAATAAAAGTAATATAATTTATAGTTACATAATAAACATTAAAATACTATAAATATATGTTATTTTTGAATTTTATAAAATTACATATGTATATGTAAATTGTTTATCATACTTCTACTTTACAAAATTTAAGTAATTATATTTTATACTTCATTAATTGGAATAATAATTATTTATACTTAATATAATTTAAAATTATTATTTATGTTAATGGTTTTTTTACCGTTAACAAAAATAATATTAGGTATATTTAAATAAATGTAAATATGATAGTTAATATATCTAATATATTTTTAATAATATATTTTTTTATAAAATATTTAGCTAATTACCTATGTGTATAGAATATTATAATTTAGATTTATATTACTTTAAATATAATTTATATTATATATATACAAATATATTAATATCTATATACTCTCCATTTAAATTAAAAATATATACATTTTTTAAAAGAATTATATTTCCCTAAATATAAATTATATTTTATACATAACATTTAAATTATATAGACACTATATTTAAATTTCCTAAATCATTAAATTCTAATTATATAATACATAAAACAAAAACACATTCAGAAATTAAATCATACAAAGGATAATAATTTATACATTCATACATCAATACATATTACATAAATAAATCATACAAAAAATAAATAAAATAAATTAGACAATTGAAAGTTTAAATAGAAATTTTACCTTCTTAAATGCTAGAAAAATATGTTGAGAAATAATTCCAGTAATGCTTTACAAAAAAATGTAGAAAAGAATAGTGGAAAATGGAGTGTGTAGGCATCATTTTTTATAGATTTGGGCAGCCATAAGGCATGAACCCCATTCACGCCTTCTTTGAATAAACTGTGAAGGAAATGTGAATAGGGTTCATGCTACCTCTATCATGTTGAAGAAGCGTGAATGTGGTTCACGATTCTCTCTTGTAATGGGGAAATGTGAATAGGGATCACACTTCTCCAAACACATATTTTCAAATAGTCGAAAACCCATCCCATTTAAAAAAATAAGACCCATTATAAAAAACTCACAAAAAACTCCATGAATTGTAGTTAGAAGATATTTTCAATAAATATCAAAACACCATCAATAAATGAAAACATGATGATTTCATTTTTCATATCAAATTAATGAGGGGTCTAGTAATAACATGGTAAAAAAATTTAAATCACAAATTTCATAAATACCTAACACATATAATATTTCTCTCTAAGATAATTCATAATGATGAACTTTGGAAAGATTATAAATAGTCCACTAATAAAATTGGATAAAACTAGAATTTTTATAAAAATATATAAATCTCAAATAACATGCATTCTAAATATCCATAACAATTCCAAGCATCTTGAATACATATTTCCAGCGTTAAATTTATCCAAATTTAATTAAAATATTTTGAGGCTATTTACTAAGGATATTCTTATCAAACAAAATAGATTATAAAGAAAATTCCTATATTATTTACATTTTTAGAAATTATGGTAGAAAAGTGTACAGATTTTCAATGTTCAAAAGCGTGCTCCAAAAATTGAACAATTTTACTTAATTATATTCAAGGTATTATATGAAAAATCATTTATGTCCTAGAAAATAATTCAACACATTTTTAATTAAAAAATGTATCAAATAATATCTTTCAATTCTAGTTCAAGTTTTTTTTTCATTAAAAATCAGTCAATTAATAGAAATAATGTACTCATAACAATTCTAAATAACCAAATTAAGAGTGAGGGAGCATTCCAATTCATTCTAATAAAATAAAATCATTCTTTATACATAAATTTAATACACTACTCTTATTGAAATTCAAGAATAATTTCTATGTCCATGTGTGAAATAGATAGAAGTGGAATCATGATTTTAATAAATGTAACTTCTATTAATCACTTTTTCTTATGTTCCTAACACTTCAGTTCCAATTACCACATCCTTTATAATAACCAAACCCATTCGGGCATTTTGGGTTGGTGGAATATTGTACAACCAAAACCCCAAGACTTCATCCAAATGTAAAAAATACACACCCAACCAAAAAAGATATACCAACCTGGAAACAACAGGAAAATAAAGAAAAGTGAGAGAGCATATTTCCTGATCCCCATGCTCGACCACCATATTTTGTCTATGCTCCTAGTACACTATGATCTTCTGAAATCACCACTGATTTTTCGTCATCTGCATAGGACATGACACATGTGGGAAAAAACCCATGTAGGGGTTAGTGTATACATACCTAGTAGGATGCCATAAAAAATGAAGAATATCAATAGAATACATGATAAAATTATTTATCTCAACCCTACATAAAAATGGAAAAAAAACCAAAAACACATATATATATATATATATATTCATATAATAAATCCATACAATATACATTGGGGATATCCATCTCATTTTCTGACCCAGGATGATGAGTCTACCTGCAACTCCAAAGGTTCGTAATCGATGCCCATTATCTCATGCATTTGAAAAAGTAATTGTGTTGGGGAGCCAAACCTCATAACTATTCCTTATATTCTAGGGGTCACCTTATACAATTAGAAGACCCATGACTTAGTATGATAAGGGGTTCCACTCAGTTGATAGATAGAGGACCCATTTCCTAGTGTGTCGGGGGGGGGGGGGGGGTGCACTCAATATGTAAAGGACCCCCACCCTAGTCCGTCCGATAGTGGAACTTAGTAAGTAGAGGACCCACACCCTATTTCATCAAGGGGTTCCACTCAATAGGGAAACGAACTAGGACCTAGTCTGTCAGGGGTTCCTCTTAGAAGATAAAGGACACACTCCCTAGTCCGTCGAGGGGGTGCCACTTAGTAGGTATATGAACCACACCTTAGTTTTTCAGGGGGGTCCACTCAATCACAAGATGAACTGTTCCCTATTCCATATGGGGTTCCAATCAAACTAGTTCAAGGAATATGGGGGACCCACACCTTGGTACGATAGGGGGTTTCCAAAATCAACCTTCTTGTGATGATCTCGCCAGATCACTATCATTGCCAAGCATTGACTAAACAAGAATCATGCTTGAAACATTCCATGTCGTATCTTGAAATCCCGTAAGAAGGATACCATCATATGTGTGTAAAAACACTCAGTATATACTCTTCACAATCAACAATTTGAGTCTAATTTAATAGGATACAAGACACAAAATTTTCTCAAAAGGGGATACACAACATATAAGGGGTCAACATGGTTTGTGGTACCACTCTACTGCATGGTTTTGTTCTCATATAGACATGTCTTGGGGGAAATTTTTTTGTATATGTAATGTATATGTCCCACAAAATGTGTCTCTCCCACCCAGTCCCTAACTATGTGCTCTTGGTTGTGCCTATGTACATCGGCCCATGCTCGTGCACCTAACTGTGCACTTGGAAGTGTCCCAACCTAGGTACCTGGCCGTGTCCAAACATGTTTCCTCGTTGTGTCTGTTTGTCTATCCATGTATGTGCCCATGTACTCCCAGAGTTCACACTAGGATTTCAACATCAGGTCACACTTTAAGTGGGGGTCCCACACTACGTGTGATACTTATCTCAAACAGGAAACCCTATCTGTCATATACAGGGTACTACATAGACCCTATATGTGGCACTTATCTCAACCATGAAACCCTATCCTCTATATCCAGTGTACTACAAGATGTGTTTTCATCACAATGCATTACGTGAAGTCATGATTTTCACACACAAAAAAATAATTTTCATGTGGATTACACATCCCTGTTTTCTACCTTGATTCCCACCATGCAACCACCTGAATCTGGTCAGGTAAGCCTCTAGTCCTCAATTCTGAACCATCAGTAGTCTAAAATCAGATTCTGATCACCGTTGGGGTTTATCACACATCCCACACACCTCTCATTCATGCCTCTTGGTGTCTAATACTATATAAAAGGGAATGATCACCCATATCCTAAAATACATCTCGATCCATCTACAAAATTCCATCCCAATCATCATTCTCACAACCATCGTGATTTTGGGGGTTCGATCATGCTCAAACCCATCCTGAAAAAGTCAAACTACAGCCCAGTAGTCTAATGATGAACAAAAAGAATAACTTTGGGGTAAAAAGACAATAACAAGAGCGATAAACATTATTTCCAAGATTTATTAGACAATGATTGAAAATCATGTAAATCTAGAGAGATATAATGGAATAAGAAATAATAAATCAAATTAAAATTTCAATTCGATAAACATAGCTCATATGAAGGGAGTGGAGTCTCTAAAAAGAGAAAATAATGTCAAATTCAAGATTTAAAAATTTAATCTAGAGAGTGAAAGACACAACTAACAAGTCCTACCTCAATTATAGAACTATCATTGGATAAGAACACATTATTCATTGATAGATAAAATTACCTATGTTCACTATCTGTCAAACCAACTCCATATAATCATCAGTCATCATCAGATCTCAATCCAAAAACTAAGAATGAAGAGGCCTATTATCAATTATCCCTAGGTTATGAAAATAACCTTGGAGATTTTCTATAATAGTCTATTTATAGAGGGAATGTAGTTTTAGGAAATAAATGAATGAATTTAATTAATTAATTAATTAATCCATTTAGCATATATGCCAACAACTGCCTCATCTGAATGTCTAGTATAGAACAACTTTAGTTCATACCTGGGGTTAACCCCAAACTCTAGATTCAACCATGGTATCAGATTTATTATTTGAGAATATGTTAAGTATTTATAACATTATTTTTAAATAATACATATATGTGATATAAAATATATTTAATATTTTTATATAATTAATTTCAAGACCACTAGGCCTTGGAATCAAATGTCGTCTCAGTTCTTGGATACAAAAATATTCATAATATATATTAATGAATTTTAACTAAAAAATCTCTACATAATTCCCTCCTTAAATATTTTCACCCAAAAAAAAAATAAAAAATTATGAAAAATTGTGGGATAGTAATCTATTATATTTCTATCCCACTAATTGGATCCCTACTACATGCTTCCATGCTTCCACAATACACGAACCAAAGGAATGGTCCATACTCATAGGATCTTCTCCTTCTGATCCTCAGTCACCACCAGGTACTCCCTGAAGGTGGACCTATCCTTAATGTCCAGCTCTCCCCAGTCAATAACATGCATAAGTTCATGAACATATCTTCTCAACGATAACACATAGAAGGCTTCATGCACTCACTCTACCTATGGGGGTAAGGAGAGGTGGTATGTAACCTCGCTACCCCTCTGTAGGGTTTCAAACATCTTGATTTAGGTATAGATTTCCTCCCCATTCGAATCACCACAATCCCAGTCATGGAGAGACTCACAAGAAGAGAAAGGGTATCATTGATAAAACTCCAAAATCCAATGAAATTGATCTTTATAATATTTATGTCAACTCTAGTCTATCCTCATCTACTCATTAATCACCTAGACCATCTCTATCATCACTTGAAAAGTCTCTATCCCATCAAGATATGCCTCACTAATCTCAGTCCAGCACAAGGGTGACAAGTACGGTCTCCCATGTAGGGCCTCTCAAGGTGCCATGCTGATAGTATAGTGATAGATATTGTTATAGGAAAACTCTACCAAAGGTAAGTGATCATCACATATTTATAAAAAGTATAACAAGAAATAAATAAACATATCCTCCGACACCTAGATAGTATACTTAGTCTTTCCATCTAATTCGGGGTGAAAGGATATAATCCTCCTAAAATGGGTCTCTAATGAATCCTCTAAACCACTATATAATCATGAAATGAACCACACATCATAGTCAAAGAAAATTTTCAAGGGTATCCCGTGAAGGAAAATGATCTCCTGCACGTACAACAGCCCCAAACTCTCCAATAAACTCCACTCCCTGATAGTAAGGAAGTGCACCAAATTCGTATGTCTGTCAACTATCCCTCATATATAATCATGGCCTCTTGATATCCATGGTATCCCAATAATTAATTCCAGGGATATTCCATCCCACTTCCACTCTAGGATCTCAAGAGAATGCAAAAAACCTTCCAGAACATTGTGCCCATCCTTCACTTATTGCACATGAGAAACCGAGAGAAGTACATACAAATGTTATGAATCATAAAAACCCACCAAAACATTCTATATATGTCTCTTTAAATAATTATTACACTGGTATGTACAAACAAATGAGAACTAATAAAATCCTTGATCACCTCTTCTTGCAACCTGACCAAAACCATTGTCCATCCCTAGAAATGGATAACGTGATTCAAACCTTTAGAGAAACCATATTCTGAAACTTTTGGGAATATATTATCACGTAGGACCTCACAGTCAATGTATCCTTACTTGACATCCCTCACACAATGGATAAGTAGAGGATTCAACACCATAGACTAAAAATATGCTACACTCCTCTTCTCTACCAGCTTCAGCTATAAAGATTCCAACTATGTAGACACTTCCTCCACAAGATGATAGCAGGACTTCCTTAGAAGGTCATTTACCACTATGTTTCCCTTCCCATGTGTATAGAATATCCCAAATTCATAGTCCTATAAAAACTCCAACCAGAACCACTGTCTTAGGCTTATATCTCTCTACTTGAAGACATATATGAAACTTTAATGATATTAGTAAATATTAAAGCACCCTCCCAGATGATAGTTCCTCCACATCCTCAAATAAAATACCACTACTATAAAATCAAGGTCATGAGTCACATAGTGATTCTCATGGGGTCTAAACTGCCTTAACCCATATTCAATCACTTAATTCCTTTTCATTAACACATAGTCGATCTCATCTCTAAAGGCATCACACATTTCCCATTCCATCCTCTGGTAGTTTCAAAATAGGATCACTTTTCATCCTTAGACTCAACTCCTCAGTTGCTCTCTAACACTACACAGTCCTATTAAGTGACTACTCTTTCTATGTCAGGTAATTCAAAAGGGTTTCAATCCTAGATAATTCCTCCATTAACCACATTTAGTAACCATCCAAGACAAGAAATCTCTACACCTAAGACATGAACTTAGGTGGATCTCAATCAAGCCCAACATCAATCTGCACCAGGTCTATAGCTAATTCATGACCAGAAAATAAATTCCCCAGAAAATGAACCTAATGGATCCAAAAATAGCATGTCATGATCATAACATAAAATTGGTTCTCCTGAAGCATGCCTAGGGGAATCCTCATGTACTATACATGCTCCTCTTATAACATAGAGTGGATGAGTATGTCATCAATGAAGACAACCACAAAACAGACCATGTATGGTTAGAATACCTGGTTTATAAATTCTATAAACACAATGGGGGAATTCATAACACTAAAAGGAATCACTATGAACTCATAGTTTTCATAGAAACATTAGAATTCATTATTCGGAATATCATCCTTGGAAAACCTCAACTGGTGGTAGCCTAACCTGAGATCTATCTCCAAGAACTATCTCACACATTACAACTGATCAAAGAGGTCTTCATTTCTTGGAAAGGGGTAAATTTTCTTTATCACATCCTAGTCCAGTTGATGATAATCAAAACAATCCACAATATCCCATTTACATTTTTAATTAACACAAATGGATAAATCTGGGGGTACATAATGGGGTTGATAAAAAGATTCTCTCAAAGGTTATCCAACTATATGCATAGCTCCCAGGGCTTGGTAGGGTCAATCCGATATGCCACAGAAGATATCAAAGTGGGACTAAGGAGCAAGTAGATGAAGAAAATCATCTTTTTTCATAGAGGTAGTCTTGAATCATCCTTAGAGAATATGTCTATATTATACTCTCTGACTGAAGAAGCTTAGATTTCTGAAGAGATCACTTTTCCATGGGATAAAATCACAAACTGATGGGTTATGGGTTGTAACTTCCTAATAGCAAGACCCACTCACTCTACCATGAGATCATTACCCTACCCAAAAAGGAGAATCTCATCCCATCTTTCCAAAGGCATCTGATTCTTCTATGGTGACATTCAATCTGGGTTTGTACCATGGATAATGAGTCCATACCCCGTATGTTGTCATAAGGCCTCATCGTGATGACCAAGGGGTCTAATAAGAAAATCTCTCCTCCAACTGTCATCTCACACTACTGACAGATAAGTGATGTCAAAGAAATGTTCCATGTAGGATTATAAATCCAATGAAGGTATGCTAATGTCTCAACTGGGAGATCCATCTCTCAGACCAAGAGTAAGAAGATGAATAAAGGAATTTAACATGTGTCTACTAGTAATGAAGAAAGAGTATAATAAACACATATCATGCCTCTAATCATCCTACGAGCTACCGAGTCATAAGCCTCCATAACCTGTCACTACCCGTAGCCCTAATCTCCAGCTCCCTGAGCCTAGAATGGTCTTCTGGGTGGTGTTAGATGATGCATCTCATAATTTAATCCACCACCAACAAATCATTCTCTGGGATCTCCACCTTCTCCTCTTCCATCTCTGCCTCCCTTGGGGACAACCTAACCTATCCTAGAAGATCCATGATCACAAAACTACTGCTCTTGTGGTGGACCATCTACCACCTATCTTCCCTCCTCATCACATTGTGTCGAGAAATCACATACTTACTAACCTCACCTATCACAAGCATAACATCACCCTTATATGGTATTCCCTTTTCTTCTATTTGGTCTCTAAGATATATGACCATGTTCCTGAGTTTGTCCATGATATGGTCTCCTATGCCAAGACCATATCAAATAGAGGCTACTAGTTACTATAGATGACTCTGCCCCATGATTCCCATTACTAGGTTCACCTGCATGGTTTTCCTTATCTAAGAAGATATCCATTACCAAAACTCTCTCTATCACTCCATTATAAGTAGTAATTCATAGGGGTAACATACTTTCATTGATTTCTTTATAGAGACACTACTCAAAATTTCACATCCAAAAGTAATCATCTTGAATCACATCGAGAGAGTACCAGGTAATGTCAGTGAACCACATATAATACTCAAAAACTATCATCCCTCTATGATGTAGGTCCAAAACTATTTAATCTAAACTGAGTTTAAGAATGAGAGGTATTACTCCTCACAAACCAGCTATTGGAAGTTAGACTATGAGAGTGTTGACTCACCATGTGTATATGTGTCTAGACTTCACTATCATCTAGTTACTCTATGTAAAATACTAGCTTCCAGCACAACCAACTGATCATTCAGGTGTGCATAAGTCTTAGAACTCAGATCATCAACTCATGTTAATCATTTACTTCGAGGGGATCCGGCTCACCCTGTAACCTCAATGGTCTACAGTGCTGGAACTCAATGAGTGCACTAAGCCTGAATGCATCATCATCTGGTCTACTGATACAATATGCTTCTCGACAGGAAGGGTGCTACTACCTACTCAGTGAGAGGAGAAATTGTTGGTTCTTGGTGCTGCAGAATCTCATGGATGGGAGTACCCAACATTAATTTTACTGTTAATAATGACCAATCCGATATATTTCACGATGAATAAACGTCGTATCTTCATAATAGAACAAATAAAGAAAAGAAACAGGGAAGTCTCGGAATATTATAGAGGATCATCATTTGTTGGTTATAATTAATTTAATTAAAAGATAAGAATTACCTTGATAGAATTATCTCTCTATTGATGCTTTCGGTCACAATCTAATGTGATATGTCATTATGTCTTAAAATCCAAGTGTATGATTCCTCTAACAGAGATCCACACATTCTCCATGTATCTCTAGACATCACCAAAGGGATCTCTGGGTGCTAGTATGGAAGTGACTTTTCTTACCATGTCCACCTTCGATCACCTAGAGATCCTCTTCCAAATCGATCTCCTTGATTCAGTGGAGGAGGATCTCTCTCAAACATGAGAGCATTCTTGGAGGAAAGTTATTCTCTCTTAGCTCAAGATATTTCTCTAGATCTGTTGTTCATAACCACAGAGAATTTCTATATCTAATGAGAATAATTTAATTGGAATTTATATTAATTATAAAAATAAAATCAATTAATTACCCCAATTAATTTATTCATTTAATTTAATTCTTAGTAAGTCCCCATGTCTAATAATAACATTTTTCTATTATTATTATCACTTGAAATGCGACCAGTAATTTACACTTAATATTATTTAATTAAATAATTGATATTTTTTATCACTAATCCCCAGAAAAAAAACATGGCATGAATATTATTATTCACGGTGTGTACTTTTGTTTTTCCATTTTCTTTATTTCATTAACCATATTTATTAGACCCTAGATAATGACTATTTCTTCTTAAATAAATATCACTGCACTATTCGCTAATAAATATATTATTTTACCCAAAATATATTCTCTTAAATAACTAGTGTTAAAATAAATGCAATCAGGAATCCTTGAATAATTATTAAACCACAATTAGGAATAATATTTACTAAACTTGTTAAATTAATATATTTAACTGAGATACTTGGATACACATAGTGTGTGGCCTTCTATGCCTCTTTCCCAGTGGCATTAGGTGGATCCTACCTATAGTTCATGGTTACCATCTTGCAACACTCCAAGACACCCATAGAGAAAGAAGATAACGTCGCAATGACATGTAACCTCATACGAACACTTACCAAGTAATGTAATCCCATTGTATCAATATCTCAAATCAAGAAAGTTGCATGCTATTGCCATCAACCCATGTGCTCGATTATTCATTATTTGAATTCAAGGAATTAATCTTTCCCATTCCTCACCATGGTCATGGATTTGTTTAGGATATATCAAATCCATCAAAGGGCCTGATATATCAACTTCCTTTATGGAATAGAAGGGAAACATCCATTCTCGCATTATCTATTAATGTGGTATTACTCGTGACGCACCCAACATATCCTAACTCACTAAGAACAGTGTTTCATAATAGTTTTCATCGATATATATAAGTGTGTGAGTTGTAATACCCATCAATAAAAATTATAAAGTCTAATTACCAATACACACATTCGTAGATAGGAACATCCAATGACACTATGAAATGTGGATTTCCTACTGGCGGGTCTCATTCTAATAATTTTTTCCTGAATATTACCAAGGGTGAACCCAATGATAAGGTGACTCAAATTTTTATGAGTCCTCACCCCTAATGTCCAATATTATTTGTTTCCCTCAATTAATATCATCCAACTATAGAACATATATTCATGAGTAGTGTTATGGAACTTCAGGTTCTCATCATAGCATGGATCTGCTATGACCATTTAGTGCAATAGATATCCTTAGGGCATTATCATAAGCATTTTAAACATATAATACTAGGATAATGACCGAATTCAAATTAAACTGTTTATAAACACATGGATCACATTCATTCTTAATGATACCAAATTCCTTTATGTCTTCATCAAATCAAAAGTTTCATGACCTGAATTCTTTTTTTAATCCATAAATGAATTTCTACAGCTTGCAAACCTATTTGGATTCAAATGGTGTCACAAAACCTTTTATTGGTGTCATATATACATCTACCTGAAGGTTCAAATTATGGAATATTGTTTTGACATCCATCTTCCAAATCTCATAGTCATGGTAAGATAAAATGGCAAGTTTGATTCTTATGGATTTAAACATGGAAATTGGTTATAAGGATTCATAGTATTTAATTATAGGACATTTTCTAAATACTTTAGACACTTTCCATTCATTATATGTGCTAACTTGACCTTCCATATCCATATTTCTCTTGAACAACCATTTTCATCCAATAGGCTTTACATCAACTGGATCATCAACCAGAACACAGACATGGTTCTAATACTTGGAATCCATCTCAAAATTAATAGATTCTTTCCATTTTTTAGATTTTGATCACTCTACTACTTCCTTGTAGGAGAGAGTTTCATCATTTTCAAACAATAATGATTCAATATCCTCAGTGACTAGGAAACAAAATCTCCCTGGTTCCATTACCTCTCTTGAGCTCCTACGCAGTACTTATGTTTCTAGAACAACTTCCATGGGGACCTATGGAACTTGTTCCAGTACCAACTCCTATGTATCTTAAGCATCAAATTTATTAAAGGCAATCTTTCTCTCACTATACTTTTTTAGAATGTTATCCCTCTCAATAAATACAGATTGTATGGTGATAATCACTTTTTTGTTTGTAGGATTATATAGGTAATATACTTTTTTTCATTGGGATATCCTATAAAGAATCACCTCATGCCCCAAGGTGCTAGTTTGTTGCCTGATAAGGCCTTAAATACCTCCTCACACACCCCTACACATGTTTGTGACAAAATGGGTTTCTTTCATTTCCATAACTCAGAGGTAATTCCATTTTCCGCCTAAGTTAGAACTCGGTTTACTGCGTAGGTTGTGGTTTGTAATGCATATCCCCAAAAGGATTGTGAATGATTTTCATGACTCATAATTGACCTCATCATGTCTACCAAGGTGTGGTTTCTCCTTTCAATAACTCCATTCCACTATGGTGAATAATGAAAAGTGAGTTGATATAGAATCCTAGACTCCCGTAAATGGTCGATGAACTATTGGTTCAAATATTCTCCATCTAGATCTGATCGAATCTCCTTTATCTTCTTACCAATATGATTCTATACACCATTCTTGAATTCCTTAAACTTCTCCATAGACTCTAACTTATACCTCATTGAGTATGTATATTCATATCTACTCAAATCCTCAGTAAAATTAATTATGTAAGAATATGAAACTATAACTTCTATAAGAAATGGTCCACACATATCTATGGGTACCAATCCTAGACTCTCTATGGACCTTTCACTTTGTCTACTAAAATTTGGCTTGGTCATTTTCCCTTGTGAACATGTGTAAAATCTACCAAGTGGTTTTACCTCAGCAGAGTCTAAATAAACATATTAGAATATCTTTTTCAATAACTTCTCATTTACATGTCTGAGATGATGATTCCACGACTGGGTTTTGTATTAGTCATGTGAGTTTGTTTCGTTATCGATTTACAACACCTATTTTTCATAATTTAATATATATAAACATTTATTTAAATGTTCCATACCATAACATAAGTTTTTCATATAAAATAAACAACCCATATTTCCAAACATGAAAATAAATCCATCCATATCCAAACATGATATTGAAATTATATTCTTGGAAACAATAGGTAGATAATAATGGTTATTTAAAACAAAAAATGTTCTAGTTGGCAAAGATAGATGGTAATCGACAATGGACAATGTTGCCAGCCTTATGCCATTGGAAGCTCAAAGATCCACCTCTCCTATAGAAATCATTCTAAATCTACTTGGTTCCTGCATTTAAATATATATGTGATACCCAAATACTGTATCTATTAAACAATGTATAGAAATGAAAAGATTACACTCGGTAAAAAACGCACCTTTAGCATCCACACACTTCAAGGTGTAGTTCCTATTCCAGTGTCCTGGCTTGCCATATTGAAAATATACTACCTCTCATTTCCCAACAGGCCTCTGGCACTTACCCTTCTTATGGGTATAAGGCCCCAGCCTTAAACCTTACTTAATCTTGAGTTATTACAAGATTAAACATTGAGGATCTTTTTAGGTTTAGAGTTTTAGAGAATTAGATCATGAAACTTGCATTACATTCCACATTTAAACAAAGTGGTTACATAAAAGAAAATATTCATTCTTCCCATCAATAGAAACATAATTAAAATAAAACACGGATTCTTTCCTGACACATCCTTGACACTATCATCACATCATGTAACTTTCCCTTGACCTGTGAAAAACATTTCAAAAACTTGGGATGAGCATAAAAAGCTCAGTAAGGGTTATAAAAATATGGAAAGGAAACATGAGTTCATATATACATAAGAATAAAATCATACTTTACCCATAAAACATAGGCACTTTAACATAACTCATCAAACCATGAATAAATCATAGAAATCATAAGACATAAAGGTAACTTGAGGCATTCATAACATTCTTACGTAGGGAGTAACCCTCTTGGTTATGTTTGGAATACCCATCACAGTATATTCCCTAAATCTCTTCGGAGAAACCTTAAAGTTTAACCCCTTCACGTTACCCAATGCATTAGAGATCTATATCGGGCTCACCCTCCCTTAGTTTATCACAGAACCACCCGTCTTCATAATAATTCCCAAGAACCTCAACATAATCATATCACATAAAACATGCATAAAGGAAACATAACATTTCCACCTTTCAATCACAAGATATTAATACAACACATTGATATAAAAACATTATGAAAACCATTTTAAATACCAAAATAAAAGAAAATTAAATCATGGTATTTATTTTTCTTTAAAAAAAATTATGGCTTGTAGAGGAAGCCGAAACTCAAATAATGGTCACGATGGCGGAGAAGTCGTTGTCGCCGCATACGTATGACAAAAACATTGCATTTTGTAGTTTAGTAAATGCTTCGTATAAAAAAGATTACTTTTGAATAAACCTAAAATTAAAAAGGGTTTATACACCATATAAAAGAATATTGTGTATAAAACAAAATATGCCTCAATGAAAGGAGATTGAGACGAAGTCCCTTACAAAGACGGTATCCTTGGTTTAAGGATAAATCAATTGAATAATTATGTGTGACAAACGAATACACCAAATATAAGGGGATATTAAGAGTAAAATAATCAAAGGTCATTCACACATATTCAAAAGATGACATATTCAATAACTACATATTAAACCCAAAGAAATCAAAATTGGTTTAAGAAGTTCCCTTGACAGCCTAACGGCGTCACATCAAAATGAGTTGATGAGAGATAAAAAATGGGTATCTCATCACATGGACATAAAATTTACATCAATAAGGATATATGATAACATATCCCAACATAAAAATATGTAAATTAAAAGACCCAACAAAATAAGTCTTTTAAAAAGATGAGGGTGAAAGGTTTCCTTACCGACATGGGTATCTTTCGAAACATACACCTCGTGAAAGAAGGACAATACAACATTGATGTAAATACTCATAAAAGAAAGTATATTACACAATGAATAAAATAATGGTAAGTACATACACCACTCAAAGGAAATTGTGGAAAATGTAGCATAAATCTCACGGCAATAAAAGTGAGATGAAAAATCTCTTACGAAAACTCGGCAGCCTAACAGCGCCACTTAAAACTTCCAAAATGGATTGATGAGAGGGAATAGGGTCTCTCATCACATAAACATAAAGTTTACAGAAATATGAATATAAAAGAACATCCCCCAACATAAAAAATTGGAGCTTAAAAGAAGTGACATAAAGGAGAGTACTTAAAAAGAAAGAGAGAGGTTAGATCTCTTAAGAAAATCCGGCAGCCTAACGACGCCACTCAAAACTTCCAAAATGGATTGATGAGAGAGAATAAAGTCTCCCATCATATGTACATAAAAATTACAGTAAGAGTAATATAAAATAACATCCCAATCACAAGAAAGATGAGCTTTATAAGGAATTACATAAAAGAGTGTACTTAAAAAGAAAGAGAGGAGTAAGATCCCTTACCTCGGGTCCGACTTGACTCAATCGTTCTTTAACATCCTGAATAATAAACTTGAGTTAATTTCCACTTTATTAAGAACCTTTTTCTAGTTCATTATTCCTTTTAGATCACTTATTTCCATGTTATAAACATTATGTAATCATTTAAGTTAATAATGTTTGTTTTGTCGATATTTGGTTCTTAAGTTGAAAGTGGACTTCTTACAATTACATGTTGTTCGTGTGGTCAAATGTTCATTATATCCAGAATTATATTCATGATTTGGATATCATATATATCATATATATCCATAATATACATGTATTTATAATATTACATAATCATTTAGAGGTAAGAAATGAAATGCACCGTTCATGGAGACGGTAAGCCGTACGTACGCATGAACGCTACTTTCATTTCTATGTCATATTAATGGAATTAAAACTAAATGAGAGGTATGTATATTTTAATTCCAGAATTATATTCATCATTTAGATGTATCATTCATCATATATATCCATTATATACATGTACTTATAATAGTACATTACATTTGGAGATAAGAAATGAAATGCACCGTTCATGGAGACGGTAAGCCGTACGTATGCATGAACGCTACTTTCATTTCTATTTCATATTTTTATGGAATGAAATAATAATTATATAGAGGTATATTATAATTCCAGTATAAAATCATATATAATAACTTTAAATCCATCCTTTATATGTCCCACATATGGCATTAACAAATCACATCACTTTGAGGGGGCGGTAGTCCGCACTTCCTTAAATGAAGATATCGCGTTTACCCATAATGGAAACCATAAAGGTATGCCCAAAATGAAAAATACAGAATATTAAAGAAAACATAAATATATTATATATCATATATAAATATAGTGTCATCTTAATGGCCACCTTTGAAGGTTTTAAATTAATGTTGAACAATCATCGTTTCGGGAGGCCGAAATTCGCCATCCACGGAAACAGTATGTTCTCTAACCATTAGATGTAGGTGTGTGAAAGTGTAGCTATAATGCTTCTTATAACAACATCCTAGTATATTGATGATACTGGAGTTGTTACAAAAGAAAAGAATAAAAAGATTTTAGGGGGTTGGAGAAGCAAAATTAAACAAAAGGACTCAAAAGAAGACATTACCATAAAATAGGGTAACTCCCTTTGGTTTGAGCTCAAAGGCTTCCTTGGGAAGGCTTCTGACCAAAGTGAGGCTTCAAGGAGTAATATAGGGAAGTGTAGAGACAAAATGTGAAGTGTTGGACCGAGCCAAAGGCTTTGGGAGTGTGGGTAAGGAGGTAGAGGTGGGGGCCTTTTATAAGAGGAGAGGAGGGGCACTCTTGGAAGGTAAAGAAAAGTCACTTTATTTTAAAATGGTATTCGGATTTAAGAGGTCCCACATTGATGTGTTTCGAGGATAAGGTGATAAGGGTTCTAAATCCACTCATCCAATAGGTTTTTGACATGTGTAGGTCTTATATATTACATTATCTTTCCATTTTATTTAAATTGTTAAATAATGAGGTCATCGCTGCATCATCATGATGTCATAAATAATTTAATTTATTTAATGTCTAAAAATTATAAAAAAAAATACTATGATGTAGAAAATATTTTTAGATTTACAATGAATATTTATAGTCAAAAATATGATTTGTATAACCCCAAGTAAAAATTGTTTTATTAAAACATTTCATGTTTGTCTCATTTTTACTTTTACTTTAAATAAAAAGATATTAATGTCATTTTCCAACCAAAGTGGCTTCATGGGGTCCCCAAGTTGACCAATGGGTTGTCTTGGTCTGCCAGGACACATACAATGAGGTTAGGACATGTGTCAAGTTCATTTCATATTATTAAAACATTATTTTTACCTTAAACTACACTAATTACCTCTAATCGCGATTAAAAACCTAATAACATACTATTCACCAAAAAATTAATTTTATCCCATTGAACCACATTTTTCTTCTTAATGACAACCATGTATGTAGGATTTTTGAAATTCAAAACACAAAGATGGAAAAATTTCATTTTAACGGAAAAATCAGTTTTTATAAGTACCACTTAGTGGTTTCACTATTCATCAAAAATTGAAGTTTTTCAGAAAAATCCCAAAAATTCACCCTAAGATATATTTGATATTCCGAATTAAAAAATGAAGTCTATTTTAAAAAATTAAAAACATATAAGTCACATTAATTAATTTAATAATTAATTCCCTCTATCAGAGCAAATAGCGTGTTTTTATGAAACAATAAGTATCAAAAGATTGACACTAGTTTAAGTCTGATTTCAAAGTGAAATTAATTCCAATGACCACTATTGGATTTAATGGTAAAAATATATTCTAATTTCACTTTAAAACCAATTAAAAATATAATCTAATCATATAAATAAATTAGATTAAAAAGAGGTTTTGAATTAAAATACAACATTTTACACTATTCATTAAAAAAATGAACTTTATCAGAAAGATACCAAAAATTTACACAAAGTAAATTTTGATGTCCCAATTCTTAAGAAGAGTTTTATTTGGTCCAAAAGGATGTATAATAGTGAACAAAACTATATTTAATGATGGTTCTCCATCAAAAGGTGATAAGTGAACCTTTAGTGAAGACTAGGGCATATATGCCTAAAATTGAATTCTTTCCGTATTTTATGCCTTTATCTTTTATTGGATAAATGTAAAAACATTTAAAAACATATATAATCATATTTTAATTATTTCTATACATTCCTGCCAATACAATGAATACATGTTAACTACCATTTAAAATAATATTATTTTATTATTAGAGTGCAACGTAAGATTCCCAAGAAACTCGTTGTTGCGTGTTGGGTACGCCATCGAGCATAGCATCCCCTTTAAAATAATATTAATATTTTATTCACAAATATGGATAAATATTAAAATGTCATATTCTTTATTTACCTGGGGTGTTACATCCTTCCCCCCTTTTGTGAATTGCGTTCTCTCAATTTTTATAATTGAGCTTGGAAACATCCTTGAAAGTCCCACATCGGAACAAGAGTCGGTAAAACAATCACTTTAAAATAAAGGAAGATAAGTACAGAGGTCACCTGAGTTAACCCATACATAAAAAAACATGGACATGGAAGAAAAAGCAAAGGGTCATGTTCTTGAGGGAGAGTGATAGTAAACATGTCTAGGAGAAAGTTAACCATAAGAAAATCACAAACTTGTGATGGGTTAAACGGTATTCGATTCCCCAGTAGGAAAAGTTAATAGACAACATTTTTGTTTTAAGTTACTTTTTATTGAGGAATTTATTCATAAGGAAACATAATCACTTATCATGTTGACTTTCAACTTTTACATGATTCCTTAATCAAACTCATATTTTTTTCCAAAAGACGAGTATTTAGGGAGACTTTTTCGCATTAAGAGTACTATAATCAACTTCTAGAGAATCACCTAATCCACCAAAGAGAACTATATACATCCCATGTCTTTAGGCTTTAACCAAAACCAAAACCAAATAGGTTATTACAAGGTCAGATAATCTAGAAAAGGATAACCCATTAAAAAGAAAATCTATGCTTAATCTCCAAAATTTTTCCAACAAAACCCAAAGTTCAACGAGGACCACCCGATAAACAATTTGTGCATAAAATTCTTCAAAGTAAACGAATATAAGATTGAAACCCAATTATTTGAAGGATTTAGTCACATAGTCTTCCAAATTAAATCGTAACATTTATCTCCAAACAACATCAGTTTCTCTTAAAGTCTCGTATTGAAAAGTAATTAACCGAATCACATATCCTCCATGATAGGTTAATCATTTTCATAAATAACCCAAAATCAACTTACTCTTAATTCATAAAATTATATAACTAAAAATAATCATTCAAACTAACCAGGGACTTCACGTAGTCCAGTAGTAGGCGATAAATACCAGTCGCACATTGGTTGTGGGTTCGATTCCCGCAGCTTTGTCCGACGCGACGGGTTGTCACACGATCTGCGTGTTGTCCTTTTTCCAAAACTATATAATTCTTAAATCATTCCCCAAAAAGAGATAAAATCATCAAAAATGATCATAAAATATTTTAACCTCAAGTTTATCTCATGCCTTTCATTTTCCAGCATATCATATAATAACCCATAATTACCTTAAAAGTAAGGATCATATAAACTCTAATGGTTACCTTTATAATTATTACCTGAACTTCCGCATCGATTGGTCATATCGTACATGATGCATTACAGAACATACCAAGGTTCAAGTGGTTGATCACGACTCCTTAATATTTGGTTTAGAATAACCACGAGTTTCCTCATTGAATCCTCCATTTTATCTAGTATCTTAATCAGAGAACCACCACCGTTTCCTTCAAACCTATTGTCTCTTTGGTGCCTGCAAGATCCATCCATTCACTAAAAACAAAAATGTCAGTGTGAGTATATCAACAAAACCATCATGTACTAATGAGGAAGGTAAACACTAAGATATAATTACTCATTCACTTTATCTAAAACTAGGACTCTTTCTGAAATCCTAACCATTATGGTAATGTCACTTATGCTTAAAGAATACCCTAACCTCTAAAGTTATCTAAACCAACCTCTGATACCAACTATAAGGCCCCAACCTTAAACCTTACTTAATATTGAGTTATTACAAGATTACACATTGAGGATCTTTTTAGGTTTAGAGTTTTAGAGAATTAGATCATGAAACTTGCATTACATTCCACATTTAAACAAAATGGTTACATAAAAGACAATATTCATTCTTCCCATCAACGGAAACATAATTAAAATAAAACACGGATTCTTTCTTGACACATCCTTGACACTATAATCACATCATGTACCTTTCCCTTGACCTGTGAAAAACATTTCAAAAACGTGGGATGAGCATAAAAAGCTCAGTAAGGGTTATAAAAATATGGAAAGGAAACATGAGTTCATATATACTTAAGAATGAAATCATACTTTACCCATAAAATATAGGCACTTTAACATACCTCATCAAACCATGAATAAATCATAGAAATCATAAGACATAAAGGTAACTTGAGGCATTCATAACATTCTTACGTAGGGAGTAACCCTCTTAGTTACGTTTGGAATACCCATCACAGTATATTCCCTAAATCTCTTCGGAGAAACCTTAACGTTTAACCCCTTCACGTTAACCAATGCATTGGAGAGCTATATCGGGCTCAACCGCCCTTAGTTTATCACGGAACCACCCGTCTTCATAATAATGCCCAAGAACCTCAACATAATCGTATCACATAAAACATACATAAAGGAAACATAACATTTCCACCTTTAAATCACAAGATATTAATACAACACATTGATATAAAAACATTATGAAAACCATTTTCAATACCAAAATAAAAGAAAATTAAAACATGGTATTTATTTTTATTTAAAAAAAAGTATGGCTTGTAGAGGAAGCCGAAACTCAAATAATGGTCACGGCGGTGGAGAAGTCGTTGTCGCCGCATACGTACGACAAAAACATTCCCTTTTGTAGTTTAGTAAACGCTTCGTATAAAAAAGATTCCTTTTGAATAAACGTAAAATTCAAAGGGTTTTATAAACCATATAAAAGAAGGTTGTGTATAAAACAAAATATGTCTCAATGAAAGGAGATTGAGACGAAGTCCCTTACAAAGACAGTATCCTTGGTTTAAGGATAAATCAATTGAATAATTATGTGTGACAAACTAATACACCAAATATAAGGGGATATTAAGTGTAAAATAATCAAAGGTCATTCACACATATTCAAAAGATGAAATATTCAATAACTACATGTTGAACCCAAAGAAATCGAAATTGGGTTAAAAAGTTCCCTTGACAGCCTAACGGCGTCACATCAAAATGAGTTGATGAGAGATAAAAAAAGGGTATCTAATCACCTGGACATAAAATTTACATCAATAAGGATATATGAGAACATATCCCAATATAACAATATGTAAATTAAAAGACCCAACAAAATAAGTCTTTTAAAAAGAGGAGGCTGAAAGGTTCCCTTACCGACATGGGTATCTTTCGAAACATACACCTCGTGAAAGAAGGACAATACAACATTGATGTAAATACTCATAAAAGAAAGTATATTACACAATGAATAAAATAATGGGCAGTACATACACCACTCAAAGGAAATTGTGGCAAATGTAGCATAAATCTCACGGGAATAAAAGTGAGATGAAAAATCTCTTACGAAAACTCGGCAGCCTAACGACGCCACTTAAAACTTCCAAAATGGATTGATGAGAGAGAATAGGGTCTCTCATCACATAAACATAAAGTTTACAGAAAGAGGAATATAAAAGAACATCCCCCAACATAACAAAGAGGAGCTTAAAAGAATTGACATAAAAGAGAGTACTTAAAAATAAAGAGAGAGGTTAGATCTCTTAAGAAAATTCGGCAGCCTAACGGCACCACTCAAAACTTCCAAAATGGATTGATGAGAGAGAATAGGGTATCTCATCATATGTACATAAAAATTAAAGTAAGAGTAATATAAAATAACATCCCAATCACAAGAAAGATGAGCTTTAGAAGGAATGACATAAAAGAGTGTACTTAAAAAGAAAGAGAGGAGTAAGATCCCTTACCTCGGGTCCGACTTGACTCGATCGTTCTTTAACGTCCTGAATAATAAACTTGAGTTAATTTACACTTTATTAAGAACCTTTTTCTAGTTCATTATTCCTTTTATATCACTTATTTCTATGTTATAAACATTATGTAATCATTTAAGTTAATAATGTTTGTTTTTTCGATATTTGGTTCTTAAGTCGAAAGTGGACTTCTTACAATTACATGTTGTTCGTGTGGTCAAATGTTCATTATATCCAGAATTATATTCATGATTTGGATATCATATATATCATATATATCCAGAATATACATGTATTTATAATATTACATAATCATTTAGAGGTAAGAAATTAAATTCACCGTTCATAGAGACGGTAAGCCGTACGTACGCATGAACGCTACTTTCATTTCTATGTCATATTAATGGAATTAAAACTAAATGAGAGGTATGTATATTTTAATTCCAGAATTATATTCATCATTTAGATGTATCATTCATCACATATATCCATTATATACATGTACTTATAATAGTACATTACATTTGGGGATAAGAAATGAAATGCACCGTTCATGGAGACGGTAAGCCGTACGTACGCATGAACACTACTTTCATTTCTATTTCATATTTTTATGGAATGGAATAATAATGATATATAGGTATATTATAATTCCAGTATAACATCATATATAATAACTTTAAATCCATCCTTTATACGTCCCACATATGGCATTAACGAATCACATCACTTTGAGGGGGTGGCAGTCCGCACTTCCTTAAATGAAGATATCGCGTTTACCCATAATGGAAACCATAAAGGTATGCCCAAAATGAAAAATACAGAAGCTTAAGGTAAACATAAACATATTATATATCATATATAAATATAGTGTCATCATAATGTCCACCTTTGAAGGTGTTAAAAGAATGTTGAACAATCATCGTTTCGGGAGGCCGAAATTCGCCATCCACAGAAACAGTATGTTCTCTAACCATTAGATGTAGGTGTGTGAAAGTGTAGCTCGAATCCTTCTTATAAAAACATCCTAGTATATTTATGATACTGGAGTTGTTACAAAAGAAAATAATAAAAAGATTTTAGGGGGTTGGAGAAGCAAAATCAAACAAAAGGACTCAAAAGAAGACATTACCTTAAAATCGGGTAACTCCCTTTGGTTTGAGCTCAAAGGCTTCCTTGGGAAGGCTTCTGCCCAAAGTAAGGCTTCAAGAAGTAAGAGAGGGAAGTGGAGAGACAAAATGGGCAGAGTTTGGCCGAGCCAAAGGATTCGGGAGTGTGGATAAGGAGGTAGAGGTGGGGGCCTTTTATAAGAGGAGAGGAGGGGCACTCTTGGAAGGTAAAGAAAAGTCACTTTATTTTAAAATGGTATTCGGATTTAAGAGGTCCCACATTGATGTGTTTCGAGGATAAGGTGATAAGGGTTCGAAATCCACTCATCCAATAGGTTTTGGACATGTGTTGGTCTTAGATATTACACTATCTTTCCATTTTATTTAAATCGTTAAATAATGAGGTCATCGCTGCATCATCATGATGTCATAAATAATTTAATTTATTTAATGTCTAAAAATTATAAAAAAACTAATATGATGTAGGAAATTTTTTATCTTTCCAATGAATATTTATAGTCAAAAATCTGATTTGTATAACCCCATGTAAAAATTGTTTTAGTAAAACATTTCATGTTTGTCTCATTTTTACTTTAACTTTAAATAAAAAGATATTAATGTCATTTTCCAACCAAAGTGGCTTCATGGGGTCCCCAAGTTGACCCATGGGTTTTCTTGGTCGTCCATGATACATCCAATGAGGTTAGGACATGTGTAAAGTTCATTTCATATTATTAAAACATTATTTTTACCTTAAACTACACTAATTACCTCTAATCGCGATTAAAAACTTAATAAGTTACTATTCACCAAAAAATTATTTTTATCCCATTGAACTACATTTTACTTCTTAATGACAACCATGTATGTCGGATTTTTGAAATTCAAAACACAAAGATGGCAAAATTTCATTTAAATGGAAAAATCAGTTTTTATAAGTACCACTTAGTGGTTTCACTATTCATCAAAAATTGAAGTTTTTCAGAAAAATACCAAAAATTCACCCTAAGATATATTTGATATTCCAAATTCAAAAATGAAGTCTATTTTAAAAAATTCAAAACATATAAGTCACATTAATTAATTTAATAATTAATTCCCGCTGTCAGAGCAAATAGCGTGTTTTTATGAAACAATAAGTATCAAAAGATTGACACTAGTTTAAGTCTGATTACAAAGTGAAATTAATTCCAACGACCACTATTGGATTTAATAGTAAAAATATATTCTAATTTCACTTTAAAACCAATTCAAAATATAATCTAATCATATAAATAAATTAGATTAAAAAGAGGTTTTGAATTAAAATACAACATTTTACACTATTCATTAAAAAATGAACTTTATCAGAAAGATACCAAAAATTTACACAAAGTAAATTTTGATGTCCCAATTATTAAGAAGAGTTTTATTTGGTCCAAAAGGATGTATAAGGGTGAACAAAACTATATTTAATGATGGTTCTCCATCAAAAGGTGATAAGTGAACCTTTAGTGAAAACTAGGGCATATACGCCTAAAATTGAATTCTTTCCGTATTTTATGCCTTTATCTTTTATTGGATAAATGTAAAAACATTTAAAAACATATATAATCATATTTTAGTTATTTCTATCCATTCCCACCAATACAACAACTACATGTTAACTACCATTTAAAACAATATTATTTTATTATTAGAGTGCAACGTAAGATTCCCAAGAAACTCGTTATTGCGTGTTGGGTACGCCATCAAGCATAGCGTCCCATTTAAAGTCATATTAATATTTTATTCACAAATATGGATAAATATTAAAATGTCATATTCTTTATTTACCTGGGGTGTTACAATGGGGATAGTGATCGGGGGCTTCATACTGTTTATAAATCTCGGGCCCCTTTTCATTTTCCATCCTCTTCTTATTCACCATAAGGAATGCGGGTTTATCATGCCCCATATCCTTATCTACCTGTAGAATTAAGGTCAAAAGTTTTGATAGACTCTTCTCATTGTTTCTCATGATGTATTTGAAAATAAATCTAGATAAAGTCTTCGAAAGTGATGATAGGATGATATCTGTACGCAACTCATATAAGAACATAATCCCTAAGATGTCCAGGCATTTTATATAGCAAATAATCTTGACTACATGAGCCAGATCTGGTCCATACTCTCCAAGATTTGTTGTGAACAAAGCATTGCGGATCACATATCTCTTGTAAAGACCCGAAGCTTATCATACATGGACATTACATTACATTTGCGGAATACTTAGTACATAACAAAAACACACACTAAAGGATCGTAATAGTTTAGTGTCTTTGGAAACTCGGAACATAATCTTCTAATCGGGGTGAAATATCTTCAATATCTCCCATAAAGATCTTCCTTTTTTTTACCTAAAACCATTCTTTATATCCTGGGGAAAAGAAAACATAAAAGGGTGAGCTCAAATGCTCAGTAAGGGTAAACAAAATAAATATCAATCACATCATATACATAAGCATATAACTTTTGGAAATCTTAACCTGCAAAAGAGATCATAATTTCATAACATGGGGTAAATCATGGCAGTGAAATGTAATCACAATAATAATAACTTAAAACATGGAACTTTGTGGCATACACACATAATCATAGAGAATCATTTCTTGTTAGTCATGACTCATTGCCAAGACTATCTTAGTGGACAAAGTCCCTTTCTGAATCGAGCAACCCTCGTTTCAGTCCTGTTTCACTGAACCGGTATAACCTACCATTCCAGCCATGTCTATCTCATGAGATATAAAATCATTACCCAATGCATTGGAGGGAGATATAGGTCCCACCCATCTTATAATGAATCCTTTCTTATGTGTGCCACATAATCATAAACCATACATCATAGCGTAACCCATGTAATAAAAATGGAATTCTTAAACAACATGACATCATAAAACAATTCATATAAGATAAAGGAATTCATAAAAATATTTCCATCACAACATAATCAAATCCATGTAATAATAGGGATAAAAACAGAACCCTTTATTATCTTAGATGGAAAATAATTTTGATAAAACACTTGAAATCCATTCTTGAGGAAAATATCCTTTCTTTTTCAAAAACATTTTTCCTTTATTAACATGTCATACAACTTTAAACTAAAAGAAGTTGATTAAAAATAAACTTGAAAACTTATAAAGGAAGCTTCTTGGAAATAATGTTTTAAAAATCCATTCTTGCCGTATAAGTTAAAAAAAACATTCTTCTCGTACTTTTGTCGAAAAAGTCAAAAAGTACCTCGTACGAAAAACGACAAAAGATTCCTTTCATACATATTACTAAAAACTCACCGAAGGGTAAAAATGGATTTAAACAATTGTAGGTGTATGAAAATAATATTACATATTGATGAAACATGGATGTGGATGATAAAATACACCCCAGTAAATACTTACGAATAAACAATCTCGGATAAAAATGAGATTGTGATATTTCCCTTACCTTAGGTCCGATTTGCTTCGTATGTGTCCGAACCTCCTGTATAATGATTTAAATAATGTCATTGACATATTACAGAATCATATTCATTGTTATGATATCATATATGGTTCACTTATGACATTATATTACCCGTTCTTTTGTAAATTCCATGTTAAAGAAGCGTTTTGGGTAAAATCGTTTCATTTATCGTAGGTGTTTTGACTTGTTGTTCTTGACATCATTATTACTTATATCATGATTTACTTACTTCCAGAATATAAAATATGATTTATATATCATATATATTCAGTATATATATATATATATAATAGGTATATAAATAAAATGAAAAACACCGTTCATGGAGACGGTAGTCCGTACGTACGCATGAACGCTGTTTTCCTTTTCTTATTGTCTTGAAATGGAAGTAAGTTGATGACATACATATGTATATATATACATAAATCCAGTAGCTTTATAATGTCATATATTTCATTATTATTTCTTATATATACTTTATAATCATTCTTAAATGGTTAACATGGAGAATGAATCTCATCGCGTCGTGGAGACGGTAGTCCGTACGTACGCACGAGCGATGATATCATTTATATAAATATTGAATTGAATTGGAGTGGATTATACAATATATCAGAATCAATATGATGTTGTAATAACTATGTATAGTTATTCTTTACACCATTATACCCATCCATGTAAGGTGGTGGTGGAAAATAGATTACACCACGGCGTGGAGACGGTATTCCGTACGTACGCACGCGCGGTGATTTCTTTTTCCGTAGGATGGATAGATGGTGAAATAGGGTTGTTTCATAATTATAATAACATATCAGTATATGAGTGATACTGATGTTATTACTTCATAATGAAACAACCTAATAAGAAGAAGTGGAAGAAGAAATAAAGATGAAAGAATTGGTAACGGTAATTACCTCTTCTTTGAAGTGCCTCTTTGAGACCTCCTCTTAGGGCACTAGAATTGGTCTTTGAGGAAGACCAGAACCTCTAGGATGTTGCTAGGGAAGTGGAGAAGAGATTTTGGCAGGGGTTGGACGAGCTGGAGTGCTCAAATTGGTGTGAGGAGGAGGGGGAGGAGGTGTCCTTTTATATGGGAGGAGAGGGGCACCTTAGGAATTCTTAAAATTATTAATTTATAATAAATCTAACCCCACTTCAAAACCTCCAAAAATGACTCATATTCGAATCTTAGATGAGATAGGGTTGTAATCTCATCAACCAATCAAATTTAGACATGTTTGGATCTTATTTTAAACCTTATCAATTAGATTTAACTCTAAGTTAAATAATTTAACTTTTACCGTGTCTTTTTGTTTTCTTTCACTATATGGTTAATACACTTACTATAACATGCCAAACGAACCCCAAATTGTTTATTATTAATATATATATCCTTATCTAAGTCATTTGGCCGAACCTTAGATTTTTAGGAATAAAATAACAATTAATAATGTAATATTTGATTTAAAAACTATTTTGTGTCAATTTTGACACTATTTGATATATGATTTTTGTGAAAGTCATAACAGAATTAAATGTTCGAACCAAGTTGATTAAATCAACATTAATATATCATAGTAACCTATAAAATTAGTGTAATTCATAAAAATTCTCAAATTACATTTATTTTGGTGTTTATAACATCAATTATGTCAATATTTCATAAATAAGATAATTACTGCATCATCTTTGTGTCATAAATTAATTAAATTATATGATGTCTAAAAATTACAAATAAAATACCATTATGTAGGAAATCTTTTTATCTTTATAATGAATATTTATAGTCGAATTTATCTTATGTATAACCCCATATTAAAAATGATTTACTTATTAAACTTTGATTTTAACTATTTTAACCCTTCTTTAAATAAATTAATAATAAATGTCCTAATCTAATCCAAGTGGGCCTAAATGGTCATATTTTATTCCTAAGTTTGTTTTTGGTCGAATTACACTTGTCCAATAGAATTAGGACATGTGTTAGGGTAATAGTGATATCATATTTACCCTTAGTTACCCTATTTACTATTAACCGTGGTAAAAAAAAGTAAAAAGTTACTATTCACCAAAAAATTATTTTCATCTCATTGAACCACATTTTAGTCCTTGATATTAACCGTGTCTCTCGGATTTTCGAAATTCCATTCACAGAAGCGGTAAAATTAAGTTTTATGCAAAATTCAGTTTTTAACCTACCACTTAGTAGTTTCACTATTCATCAAAAATTGATGTTTTTTCAGAACAATGCCAAAATTTCACCCTAAGCTATAATTGATATTCCGAATTCAAAAATGATTTCTATTTTACAAAATTCCCAACATATAAGTTGCATTAATTAATTTTATAATTAAATCCCGCTGTTAAAACAAATAGCGTGTTTTTAAGAAACAATATCTATCAAAAGATTGACATTTGATTATGTCTGGTTTAAATGTGAAATTACAACCAATGACCAACATTGTATTAAATTGTAAAAATATATTCTAAATATACTTTAAAACCACTCAAATTAATGATTTATCACTATTAATTATTTCGATTAAAAAAGTTGTTTTTAATTATAATTTAGTAATTTTCACTATTCATCAGAATATGAAAGTTATCCGAAAAGTACCAAAATTTCACCTTAGGCTAAATTCGATACTCCGAATCAAAAAATAAAGTTCATTTTGAAAAATAAGATTTACTGGATTTCAAAAAGTGGTTATTATTATTCATAACGGCTAGTTTTAATAATATTTTTATAGCATATCGTTGTTTAGTGAAACTCGGTATTGCGTACTACACACGCTATCGAGGAAGGTCGCGATTGCGTGTAATGCAAGTCAAGTCAAGGATTTGTGTTGTGCAAGCTCCTTTTGGTGTAGCGTACAACACAAGACATTAATAAAATTTAAAAAGAAAATTTTTTATAAAATCTTGGGCTGTTACATTCTACCCCCCTTAAAATGAATTTCGCCCTCGAAATTCGTCAGGGTTATAAATGGTTTACTATTCGAAAGTTTCTTTAATAAAAACCCACATCGTAAAAGGGAATACCAAAACGTGGCTTTAAAAACTAAAGTATGAAATGTAACGATTACCCAAATAAACTAATCACTGGGATTCCACATAGGTGAAAATATGGATATGGAAGAGAAATCTGACCATCATGTTCTGATGGAGAGTGGTAGAGAACATGGCTATGGAAAAGCCAGTAATCACAAATCCATAAATTTGTGACGATCTAAGGTACCATCTGATTCATCAGGTATAAGAGAACTAGGACAACATTTTTGGTTTTCAAGATCATTTCCCTAAAGTTGAAAATTTGCTTAGAATAAATACTTACTTTATTTTGGTACAATCTCACTTTTGTTCGTGCCTTGAACAATTTCTACTTCATCTCTTAAATAAATGAAGTTGAATTTATTATTCGTGAAGTGTTAGCAGATCATGTGATAGAATGACGGGTCATTCCATCTGTCTCAAACAAAAGGTTAGCAAAAATTATATACATAAGTCGATCTATAGTGGGATTAATCATATATGGTTCCTAAAATGGACTTATACTTCATATATCATACTGCTTAATATAATAAAACTAGTTTCTAATAAACAGGGACTTCCTGTAGGCCAGTGGTAGGCGATAAAGGCCAGTCACACTTCGGTTGTGGGTTCGATTCCTACAGCCTTGTCCGAAGCGATGGGCTGTCGCCCGTCCTGCAGGTTGTCCCTTTTTCTAAAACTACGTTACTATAACATCCCATCAATAATATCGAAAATCTTCTATCCTTAAACAATACTAACGTTTGTCCAACATAATCCAGTCTAATCTTTAGGCTTATACATAATACTGCAGTCCACTCTCATAATATAGTGACATCGATTACCAGAGATTTAATACTGTCGTTGATCCCCACATATCATAAGATATGTCTTGTTGGTCACATTCCAAACATTCAAAGTCCTTAATCGTGTATTCTCTTGAATACCTTAGTGAAAACATGAGTGAAGTTAAAAGTTAACACTTTCCACATACCAAAATCCTCAAAATTCTATATACTCAAACCATGATATCACTTAGTCCTTATATCAATCATGAGCTCATGAATACTTATCAAACATTTAATTTTCTCCTTATCCCTTTATTATGCGCATATCATCTAAATTCCAAAAATATCTGAATAACCTTTCATGGATACTGGTAACATTAATCATATACTTTCAAAACACAAGGAAAGACAACAGTGTAACAATCCATAGATGTCTCTTTATTCCAAAATTACACATGATAAACATGTAATCATGCCACTACATTCTCAAACCATTGACCGAGCTTCAAAAATTCTTTCATCTCACATATCATTTGTAGTCTCTTCATCATCATCCACATAAATACTACCCATATGACCATACTGATTCTCTTCATGAGTCTTTCCCTTAGGGCATTTGTTTGCATAATGCCCATACATTCCACATTTAAAACACTTAACCATCATGGTGTTAACTGACCCTTTTCCTTTGCACTTACTTGCTTTGTGTCCTTCTTTTCCACACCCAAAGCATCTTCCAGTTCCCTTGAAACATTCTCCTTGATGCCTCTTCCCACATGATGTACATAGGGGAAATTGAACTTTCTTTCCTCTATGATCATCATGGAACTCCATCTTTCTCTTATTAGTCGAGTCAGGAAACATACCAAATTTTACTTTATTGATCATGTTGTGAGATTGCTGATTCGGAATAATAATGATGTTTGGACATCCAAATCCCATTTCATTTGGTTGCTCATGAAGAATATCATTCCATTGTCCATCATATCCTCCATTATTGTGAATCATCTTGTTTCCAGCCATTTTCTAAAACCCAAAAAGAATAGTGTTAGATGAAAAAATCGTAATAAAGGGGGAGTAACTTAAATATCTATCATCTTTGGTTTAATCTAATATCGTTACCATAGTTCTAGAACTATATCCTATACGTATACTTATCCTTAGGGGAATCCCTAGACATACCTTAGAAATATCTCTAGGGATCTCACTAACGTTTTCGCATCCTAGTTTCCAAAGGTTGACTAAACCTTTCCTCTGATACCAACTGTAAAGACCCGAAGCTTATCGTACATGGACATTACATTACATTTGCGGAATACTTAGTACATAACAAAAACACACACTAAAGGATCGTAATAGTTTAGTGTCTTTGGAAACTCGGAACATAATCTTCTAATCGGGGTGAAATATCTTCAATATCTCCCATAAAGATCTTCCTTTTTTTTACCTAAAACCATTCTTTATATCCTGGGGAAAAGAAAACATAAAAGGGTGAGCTCAAATGCTCAGTAAGGGTAATCAAAATAAATATCAATCACATCATATACATAAGCATATAACTTTTGGAAATCTTAACCTGCAAAAGAGATCATAATTTCATAACATGGGGTAAATCATGGCAGTGAAATGTAATCACAATAATAATAACTTAAAACATGGAACTTTGTGGCATACACACATAATCATAGAGAATCATTTCTTGTTAGTCATGACTCATTGCCAAGACTATCTTAGTGGACAAAGTCCCTTTCTGAATCGAGCAACCCTCGTTTCAGTCCTGTTTCACTGAACCGGTATAACCTACCATTCCAGCCATGTCTATCTCATGAGATATAAAATCATTACCCAATGCATTGGAGGGAGATATAGGTCCCACCCATCTTATAATGAATCCTTTCTTATGTGTGCCACATAATCATAAACCATACATCATAGCGTAACCCATGTAATAAAAATGGAATTCTTAAACAACATGACATCATAAAACAATTCATATAAGATAAAGGAATTCATAAAAATATTTCCATCACAAAATAATCAAATCCATGTAATAATAGGGATAAAAACAGAACCCTTTATTATCTTAGATGGAAAATAATTTTGATAAAACACTTGAAATCCATTCTTGAGGAAAATATCCTTTCTTTTTCAAAAACATTTTTCCTTTATTAACATGTCATACAACTTTAAACTAAAAGAAGTTGATTAAAAATAAACTTGAAAACTTATAAAGGAAGCTTCTTGGAAATAATGTTTTAAAAATCCATTCTTGCCGTATAAGTTAAAAAAAACATTCTTCTCGTACTTTTGTCGAAAAAGTCAAAAAGTACCTCGTACGAAAAACGACAAAAGATTCCTTTCATACATATTACTAAAAACTCACCGAAGGGTAAAAATGGATTTAAACAATTGTAGGTGTATGAAAATAATATTACATATTGATGAAACATGGATGTGGATGATAAAATACACCCCAGTAAATACTTACGAATAAACAATCTCGGATAAAAATGAGATTGTGATATTTCCCTTACCTTAGGTCCGATTTGCTTCGTATGTGTCCGAACCTCCTGTATAATGATTTAAATAATGTCATTGACATATTACAGAATCATATTCATTGTTATGATATCATATATGGTTCACTTATGACATTATATTACCCGTTCTTTTGTAAATTCCATGTTAAAGAAGCGTTTTGGGTAAAATCGTTTCATTTATCGTAGGTGTTTTGACTTGTTGTTCTTGACATCATTATTACTTATATCATGATTTACTTACTTCCAGAATATAAAATATGATTTATATATCATATATATTCAGTATATATATATATATAATAGGTATATAAATAAAATGAAAAACACCGTTCATGGAGACGGTAGTCCGTACGTACGCATGAACGCTGTTTTCCTTTTCTTATTGTCTTGAAATGGAAGTAAGTTGATGACATACATATGTATATATATACATAAATCCAGTAGCTTTATAATGTCATATATTTCATTATTATTTCTTATATATACTTTATAATCATTCTTAAATGGTTAACATGGAGAATGAATCTCATCGCGTCGTGGAGACGGTAGTCCGTACGTACGCACGAGCGATGATATCATTTATATAAATATTGAATTGAATTGGAGTGGATTATACAATATATCAGAATCAATATGATGTTGTAATAACTATGTATAGTTATTCTTTACACCATTATACCCATCCATGTAAGGTGGTGGTGGAAAATAGATTACACCACGGCGTGGAGACGGTATTCCGTACGTACGCACGCGCGGTGATTTCTTTTTCCGTAGGATGGATAGATGGTGAAATAGGGTTGTTTCATAATTATAATAACATATCAGTATATGAGTGATACTGATGTTATTACTTCATAATGAAACAACCTAATAAGAAGAAGTGGAAGAAGAAATAAAGATGAAAGAATTGGTAACGGTAATTACCTCTTCTTTGAAGTGCCTCTTTGAGACCTCCTCTTAGGGCACTAGAATTGGTCTTTGAGGAAGACCAGAACCTCTAGGATGTTTCTAGGGAAGTGGAGAAGAGATTTTGGCAGGGGTTGGCCGAGCTGGAGTGCTCAAATTGGTGTGAGGAGGAGGGGGAGGAGGTGTCCTTTTATAAGGGAGGAGAGGGGCACCTTAGGAATTCTTAAAATTATTAATTTATAATAAATCTAACCCCACTTCAAAACCTCCAAAAATGACTCATATTCGAAGCTTAGATGAGATAGGGTTGTAATCTCATCAACCAATCAAATTTAGACATGTTTGGATCTTATTTTAAACCTTATCAATTAGATTTAACTCTAAGTTAAATAATTTAACTTTTACCGTGTCTTTTTGTTTTCTTTCACTATATGGTTAATACACTTACTATAACATGCCAAACGAACCCCAGATTGTTTATTATTAATATATATATCCTTATCTAAGTCATTTGGCCGAACCTTAGATTTTTAGGAATAAAATAACAATTAATAATATAATATTTGATTTAAAAACTATTTTGTGTCAATTTTGACACTATTTGATATATGATTTTTGTGAAAGTCATAACAGAATTAAATGTTCGAACCAAGTTGATTAAATCAACATTAATATATCATAGTAACCTAGAAAATTAGTGGAATTCATAAAAATTCTCAAATTACATTTATTTTGGTGTTTATAACATCAATTATGTCAATATTTCATAAATAAGATAATTACTGCATCATCTTTGTGTCATAAATTAATTAAATTATATGATGTCTAAAAATTACAAATAAAATACCATTATGTAGGAAATCTTTTTATCTTTATAATGAATATTTATAGTCGAATTTATCTTATGTATAACCCCATATTAAAAATGATTTACTTATTAAACTTTGATTTTAACTATTTTAACCCTTCTTTAAATAAATTAATAATAAATGTCCTAATCTAATCCAAGTGGGCCTAAATGGTCATATTTTATTCCTAAGTTTGTTTTTGGTCGAATTACACTTGTCCAATAGAATTAGGACATGTGTTAGGGTAATAGTGATATCATATTTACCCTTAGTTACCCTATTTACTATTAACCGTGGTAAAAAAAAGTAAAAAGTTACTATTCACCAAAAAATTATTTTCATCTCATTGAACCACATTTTAGTCCTTGATATTAACCGTGTCTCTCGGATTTTCGAAATTCCATTCACAGAAGCGGTAAAATTAAGTTTTATGCAAAATTCAGTTTTTAACCTACCACTTAGTAGTTTCACTATTCATCAAAAATTGATGTTTTTTCAGAACAATGCCAAAATTTCACCCTAAGCTATAATTTATATTCCGAATTCAAAAATGATTTCTATTTTACAAAATTCCCAACATATAAGTTGCATTAATTAATTTTATAATTAAATCCCGCTGTTAAAACAAATAGCGTGTTTTTAAGAAACAATATCTATCAAAAGATTGACATTTGATTATGTCTGGTTTAAATGTGAAATTACAACCAATGACCAACATTGTATTAAATTGTAAAAATATATTCTAAATATACTTTAAAACCACTCAAATTAATGATTTATCACTATTAATTATTTCGATTAAAAAAGTTGTTTTTAATTATAATTTAGTAATTTTCACTATTCATCAGAATATGAAAGTTATCCGAAAAGTACCAAAATTTCACCTTAGGCTAAATTCGATACTCCGAATCCAAAAATAAAGTTCATTTTGAAAAATAAGATTTACTGGATTTCAAAAAGTGGTTATTATTATTCATAACGGCTAGTTTTAATAATATTTTTATAGCATATCGTTGTTTAGTGAAACTCGGTATTGCGTACTACACACGCTATCGAGGAAGGTCGCGATTGCGTGTAATGAAAGTCAAGTCAAGGATTTGTGTTGTGCAAGCTCCTTTTGGTGTAGCGTACAACACAAGACATTAATAAAATTTAAAAAGAAAATTTTTTATAAAATCTTGGGCTGTTACATCTCTCCTATCTCTCTTTCTATTGATAGAGATCCTTAAGGTGAGACATCATGCTATACGCATCCTTGTTTTCATGTAGCTTCAATAGCACATTAGACATGGCTGATAGATTGAAACATTGGAAATATGGGGCATCATCCAAAATTTTCATTTAGAGATATATTTCCTCTTCACTGGACTCATTTTCAGGCACAACTAAAATAAGCTTCTCTACCATATACAATTTCCTCTCGTGGTGAAGGATGATGCATAAATGCCTCTACCATTCTTGGAAATTGGTTCCAGTGAGAAGGTTTTCCTTCTCAAGTATGGTTCTCAATGATATTTTTGATTTCATTTTCATTACCATTTATATAAATTAAGATGAGAAAATATTTAGTACTTTATCATGATAAAACTGAGACATATAAATAAATTAATACTTATTAGTCTCCCACTATTTTATCGAAATCCAATAACCCTCACCATTGACTTCAGAATATTTTGTTGTCTGAATATTATAATGTCAAGGATCCATATTTCCCTTCACATTACCCAAAATATTGTTGGTCAAGCAACTTGAAAGGTTTTAGGTAGGCATTTCAAATTCCAACTACATTAACATGTATTTCCTTAATCCACTGAGTGGACTCCCCAATCCTAAAATCCTTTTGTTTTGGATTTCCTCAACCTTTGCCTCTTTGTCACACCAACTCCTGCTATGGTAGTCAACCCTTTATGTGAACCAAGTAAGGTCAAAAAACCTTGAATTAGAATTCCCTAATAATTGAAAGCACCCCCACTAGGGTTGGTCAAGCACTTGGAACTATGGTTAGATTCAAACCAAGAGTATGGAAGGCCATACCGATATACTATTTCCTTGCGGGATTATAACCTTATATGTAAATTTCCATTGTATTATCTTTCATACATGATTTTTAATATTAAGTGGGATATACTTAATTGATTAACCATGTCTAAGATAATATTTACACATAGTTTGGTCTTATTTTAGTTTAATCTTGAATTCTTGTTTAATTAATTAATTTTGTGATCACAATAACAGACCCAAAATAAATAAACCATGCAAATGAAAAAAAATATAAATGGCATGATCATGAGCTTGTTCTATTAGTTAGTTTATCAAGTGGTTGATAAACTTACCCAAGATCTACAGGAGAAAACACCTTGAACCTTTTGGGTTCATGTTTACATCTTTCAACCTATCCACCTTTGTATCTCATTAGATTGGCTTCACCTTGGATTCTAACATGAGCCATATCTACTAACTTGGGAGCTCCATCCATTATGTATGCTTTTATCTCACATGTAGATGAGGGGTAAAATAGGGGTTTACATAAAAGAAACCCTGGTCATACATTCCCTTTATATTAATGAGTAGAAGGATCAGAATCCAACAATATTAATTTAAATAAATAATTTAAAAGAAACCATCCACATACAAATATATTGGTCTAGATCATGATCATACATACATGAAATGATATTTACACATAAATAAAACTAGGATTAAATTCTATAAAAATGATTTTTTTAGATAAATCACACATTAATCAATTAGTTTTCATCTTTAACGAATCAATACTTTTATCATAAACCCTTCTATGAATTTCCTTGAGATTCTCATCCATCAATATTTAAAACAAATGAATTCATTTAAAATTGTCTTTGTATGTAACTTGTACCGTGGAGGCATCCTGGTGAATTATTGTTTATAACTACCCAGTGAGTAGAAATTAACATTACACAGATGTTAAATTAAACACACACACACACACACACACATATATATATAACACTCATCAAAAGTTGTGCCCCAGCTTTACTTCATCACCATGGTACATGTCTCCAGGGTTTTTATAATATAATAATAAATTTTAATAAATTTTCATAATTTCGATGAGTATACGGTATGTAGTTCCTACTACACAATGTGTACTATCATTCACCATCCATCTGAAGTACACACCTGGGGATACGACTTGTAGATGTACTTCAGAAATCAACAGAGTACACAGTGTGTCCAGTGGGTCATACATCGTTTAGTATCAGCATTACAAGGTCTCTAGCTGGGAAATCCATGTACGGGGTACATGGTCCAATCCTAACCTGAAGGGGCTACATGCCTTGTCCAGTGGGCCACAAGGAGTGTAATCCAGAAATTGTGTGCTACCTTTTCCTGGTCAACACACATAGTCATAAAGGCTTAGATAAACTTCTACACAAGGCTTGGTTTGGCAGACTAATCCTAACACATTAAACCTTGACTACACGGTGTGTACTATTGAATACGCGCCACATGTTCCAGTGTTTTATGTCTAGGAAGCTTTGGAACCTCTAGATGAAATCATCTGTTTTATTTTAATCAAAATTAAAATAAAATATTATTTCAATAAGTTGAATGAGAAATGAAATAGGGGGAATAGATCTCGAGATTCAGATTTACATAATAATTAACTTGAATTGAAACAACTAAATTATTAAATGTGTAAATCATAAACAAAAAAAAAACAAAATAATTATAATCAATGATATGACTGATTTGATATGACTTTTAGATTTTGGGCGCAGCCGAAGCATGTGGATGGGAGTACGCAACTTTAATTTTACTGTTTACAATGATCAATCCAAGATCCATCACGATGATAAAATGTCAGATCTTCATAATAGAATGAAGAACAAAAATAAATAGGGAAGTCATGGAACCATAGATAGGATCATCCTATGCTGGTTATAATTAATTTAATTAAAATACCAAGATTACCATTTGGGAATTATCTCTCCATTGATGCTTCCAGTCATGATCTGATGTGATCTGTCGTTGTGTCGCGGAATCTAAGTGTAGGCTTCCTCTAGTGGTGATCTACAAATGCTCTATGTATCTCTAGACATTGCGGAAGGGATCTCTGGGTGCTAGAGCAGAGAAACCTTCGCTTGGGATGTCTGCCTTTGATTTCTATTAGAGCTACTTCCAAAGCACTCTCCTTGATCTGGTAGAGGAGGATCACTCTCGTAACTTGAGATCATTCTTGGAGGAAAGGAATTCTCTCTCGGATTGATATATTTCTACAGATCAGTTGTGCACATCCACTAATAATGTCTATATCTAATTAGAATAATGCAATTGGTATTTATATTACCTAGAATAATAACATGAATTAATTACCCCAAGGTATTTATTTATTTCATTTAATTCTTTGTAAAACCCCATGTCTTATAATAACATTTTACTATTATTATTATCAATTGACATGTGCCTAGATAATTACACCTAATATTATTTAATTTAATAAATAATATTATTTCTCAAAAAATCCCCAGAAAAACTACACATTTTGTATATAAATATACACAGTGTGTACTTTTTTCCATTTTCTTTATTTCCTCCACCACATTTATTAGACCTTGAATAATGACTATTTATTTCTAAAATAGATATCACTACAGTAGTTGCTAATAAATATATTATGTCTCCCAAAATAAATTCTCTCAAATAACCAGTTTCAAGATAAAGGTGATCATACATCTTTGAATAATTATTAAACCATAATCGGTAACAATATTTATTCAACTTTTTAAATGAATATTTAACTAAGAAACTTGGAAACACTTAGTGAATGGCCCTCTAGGCTTCATTCTCAGTGTCATTAGGGTAAGCCTGCATAAATTCCATGGATTTCATATTGAAACATGCCAAGTCACCCATAGATAATTAATATAAAGCCTCTATGGCGTGTCACCTCATATGAATTATTATTACGTAATGTAATAACTTTGTATTGATATCTCAAATCAAGAAGGTTGCATGTTAATGCCATCAACCCATGTGCTCGATTATTATCTATTTCACTTCTTGGAATTGAACGTTCCCATTCCTCACCATGGCCATGGATTTATTTATGCTATATTAATTCCATCAAAGGTCCAATGATATCAACTTTCATTATGGAACATAAGGGAAAAATCCTTTCTCGCGTTATCTATTCATGCAGTATTACTCGTGATGCATCCAACATATCCTACCTCATAACAAATAATGTGTCATCATAGTTTTTGTCAATACATCTAAGTGTGTGAGTTGTAATACCCATAAATAATAATAGTAATGTCTGAGGACCAATACACACATATTCTGAGAGGAAAATCCAATTACACTATAAAATGTGGATTTCCTACTGGTGGGTTTCGTTCTCATAATATCCTCCAGAATTTTACCAAGGGCTCACACCATGAGAAGGTGCCTCAATTTTTTATGATCGCTCTCCCCAAAGGGCCTGTATTATGTGTGTCACTCAATTAATATCATTTGGCCCTAGAAAATATATTCAAGAATAGTGTTATGGAACTTTTGGGTTCTCATCATAACATGAATCCACTTTGACCCTCTAGTGCAATAGTTATCCTTAGAACATTATCACATGCATTATCACATAGAAGAAAAAACAAGATGTGATAAGGTATTTATTAATATTAAAATACATGAATATAGGTTTATCATAAAGTACAAAGTAGTTTGTTCTTAGACACCAACTCCAACAGATATCTCACAATATATTCCCTAGAATGAGGACTCATCACTCACCTAATCATTATCATGATCCTAAATCACTTACCTGGATAACTGTCTTCATAGATTAAACCTAAAATTAATCAATAAATCCCATGGTATGATGTGAATATATATATGGGTAGATGACTCAATAAGGGGAGTAAAATAACTCAATCCTATATGATGCATGTATTACTCATAAAGGCTCGGAGCATGAGTTAAAACCCATGCTCCACAAAATTTATTAACAAAAAGTATAAGTCAGGTGATTACGCGAGGTACAATGAGTTTGTACCACCTAGAGAAAAGTGAATATGAAGAGAAGGTGCCAAGAAAAACCTATAAGTCATACCTGAGAGGACGAAAGAGATCAGCAAGCATCAACCCCAATACCTAGGTCACCATTGAAATTTTCTTGTAAAATCCAATGGCCAACAATCATACCTTTGTTTTTCTGGAAAAATTGACAGCAGCAACAAAAGTTTGCAGGGTGTAGATTCTTCATGAAATGTCAGATCAAGACTATATGATGCATGCATTAATGTTCCTTTCAACCAATATTTCAAGATTATTAATCAATAAGTAAGTAGTAAGAATCTTGTAGAATAGATATGTTTGGCGCTGCAACAACACTTTGTTCCCAAGACAAAAAGACAAAATCAAGACACTTTGACACCATTTCATTAATTTCCTAACCAAACATCATAAGGGTAAAAAAAATACTACACCATTATAAGGATGAACCACCAATGATACCAATTTTTAATGTCCCGACCCATCATGGCCCAACTTGTGGGTGGAAGACTGTGCTGCCACAACCCTAATCCAAACTCTATTGTCCAACAACTTGCAACAAGTGTAGATAAAGCATAACTAATATGGGAGGCCTTTTGTAAAGTACCTGTATACATTCATTCAACCATCTCCATGTATAATTGAACAGGAATAATAATAAACTATGGTAACATCTAGATTAAAAAACCATGCATGTGATAATCTATAGGGAATAAAAAAGAGTGAAACATTGTAATATGAAATGTAAAGGGAAAAATACATGCCCAATAATAAAATAATACCCAACATGACAACAACAAAAAAATAAAGTAAATATGAGAGAGACAAACTCTTAATCACAAATCTCAACCGCCAACATAGTTTATGCTCTATGTATCCCTATGCTCCTCTAAAATCATTGTCAATTGTCTATAATATGCATAAGACACAACATGTTTTGGAAAAACCCATACATGAGTGAGTATATACATACCCAGTAGATCGCCACAAAAAACTGAAGATGGATAATTATAAAATATGATAGAAGTAGTCATCTTTACCCCAAATAAATAGGGAAATTAAACCTGACAACATATATTTATATATTCTCATATCAGAAATCAAAACAAGATAAAAAACAAGGTCTCTATCTCATAGCCCACCCCATGATGATGAATCTACCTACAACTCCTAATATCTTACAACAATTCCTAATATATCACGTGTCTGAAGAAGTTAACGTGTGGAGGACCCACACCTCACCATTATACCACACAGTCTAGGGGGAATAATTTCAAAGTAAACGGCCCACACCTTAGTATAATAAGGGGATTCCACTTAGTAGATATATAGAGGACCACATCTTATTGCATTAGGGGGTTCTACTTAGTTGGAAGAGGACCCACACCCTAGTCTGTTAGGGGGTTCCACTCAGTAGGTCGAGGATCCATGCCCTAGTTCATCAGGGGTTGTAACTCAGTATGTAGATTGACCATGCCCTTGTTCTCCATGAGGGTTCCAATCAATATTTATAATACTGAAACCCTAGTCCATCAGGGGTTCCACTCCTTAGGTAAAGTACTTATTCCCTTGTCCATCATCAGGTTTCCACTCAGTAGGTAGAGGACCCATTCCTAAGTCCATCAAGGTACTCCACTCAGTAAGTAAAGGAACCTAACCTATTTTGTTATGGGGGTCCAATAAAGCAATTGAAAAGAATATGGGGGACCCACACCCTGGAATGATAGGTGGTTTCCAACTACAACCTCTATCATATGATCTTGTACGATCACTCTTATTGTGAATAATCGCTTAAATAAGCATCATGCTTGGAGAATTCCATGTCATATCTTGAAAAACACTATGATGGTTGCCCGCACATTTGATGTGGAAAAATTATCAGGATAGGCTACTCAGAGGAAAAAAGTTGTGTCCAAATAAAGGATATACAAGAGGTAAAAGTTTATCAAAAAGGTCATACAATATGTGTAAGGGTCCACACATCATGTGGTCCCACTCTTCTTCCTAATCATGATCCCTTATAAGAATAAATCAATGTATATGACACCATATATGGTGTGTATGGGTCCCAAAAATCATTTATTTTCCACCTAGGGCCTCCTTAGGTGCTCTTGGACATTCCCGAGTACATCATATCATGCTCATGAACCTGACCGTGTAATTGGTTGTGTCCCATCCTAGGTACCTGGAAATGTCCAAGCCCATGTACCCAGTTGTGTTTGTGTGTCTTCTCGTTTCTATGTCTATGTACTTCTATATTACACCCTAGTCCACCAATACAGGGTCTCATGGGATGTGGGGGTCCCACATATCATGTGATAATTATCTCCACTTAAAATCCCTAACTTCAACATCCATTATACAACATAATGTGTGTTCATCCAAGTACACATAGTGCAATATATATTTTCATAGAAAGATAGATATATCAATGTTAATACCTAGTAAAAGTCAAAACTCATCAACTCTTTATGGTTTTAGAAACCAATGTTATAATCAAAACTCAAAAATCCATTTATTTCCATATTTTAATAGCTGTTGTGGAAAACAAGATGGAGCAAAATCAAGTAATCTATAAAATATAATGGAGTTTGAAAATCTAGTTTCAATAATATATATAAAAAGAAACTATATAAAATTTACCTTTTAAAATTTTATAACATGGGTTACATTTGTATCCCTAGTATTTGAAAAGGTCAAGTCCTTCCTTTTGTGATCTATGAAAGCATGAAATCAACTTTAGTGTAATGAAAAAGGTAGATGAAATCAAATGTATGAAATAAATGAAATAAAATATGAGGAAAATAATTTAAAGGTGAAAGATATAAAATAACTATATATATTTGAAAAATAATAATGACATGAATGAAGTTATGAACATGCTTGATATTTTAGGAAATATAGTTAAAAATGATACACAAGGAGAATATAAAATAAGATGTAGGAGAATGAATATACAACAAAAATACATACAACTAAAAAACATTAGTAAATGTTAAAAAAAATAAATTCAACACATAGAGAGTCAATATAATGATATCAAAATTGCAGTGAACAAATACATATGTGAAATTGGATAAACTAGATATTTAGAAACTATCTTTAAAGAATAAGAATAAAACACATCGAGTCAATAATTACAAAAATAAGAATATAATGAACATTGAAAAAATATAGAAATTAAGTACACACAAAGAAAAATAAAATTAAAATAATTTTGAACCAGTAATGTATCGAGATATGAAATTATATTTACTATTTAAAAAATTCATGGGTTACAAGGTGCTAAAAATGAATAATAACATAACCAAGGGAATTATAGAATTAGATATTTATGCAGGACCAATCTCCTTTGTAACATTGAATGATATGTAGAAATTGAAGGAAAGGAAATCCTAAAGAAGGTACCAAAAAATGATTCAATATTAATTGACTTATAATAGATCACATATGAATTATAGGTCTCTAATTTCTGGGATATTTTGATAAATTAGAAGATGAATGCATTAGGGTTTTAAAAATCTATATCAAGGATACATTGGAAACCTACTTATCATCCACGGATGACTTGGAATCCTAGTTGTCTTTCAAAAATGACTTAGAGAATAACTTTAATAGATGATTACTTGTGATGATAGAGGGTGTACTTGTAGAAAATATAATATTTTTTAAGTTGTTCTATTAAAATATAAGTGGTATTTTTATTGGACATGAAATGTGAGGATGCGATTCCTTTGTGGTGTATTCAGTATTTTAGAAAGATGGAGGAAAGGGAATCAATGATTTATGGAAAGGGATGGGATTGTAGGACTCATTCTATATATATAAAAACCCAATATTTAGGGAGGATAATTATTAGTATTGTGTGAGGTTTGTGATATATTCATTGTTTTTAGATGATAGAGGAAAGTGAATAAGAAAATTAAGTAAGGATATGACATTGTAGGAGGAGTTTTATGAAAAGATTGAACTTGTATTCAAGGAACAGAACAAAATGGAGGCATGGGTGTTAGAATAGGTGAAGAGACATGCACATAAGGAGGAGTAGTAAATGTAGGGTGTGTGGGTATTAGGAGAGGTGAATAGATGGTCATGTAAGGAGGATAAAGAAATGGAGTGTGTGTGGGTTTCAAGATAGTTGGAGAAGAGGGAACACAAGGAGGAATTATATGGTGGAGACATGTGTCCTGAATTGAAAATTCTTAGTGGATAATTTATTTTTTTAATGTTGGATACTAGAGGATTTTCTTTTTTACAAATTCCAATTTACCTTTAATTAAGTTCAAAATTCCATTCTACTAGTGCTATAATTTTAATTACACAAAGATATCTTCAATCACACTGATTTCCATGAAAACAATGACCAAACATACATAGTAATCACTTGAACTTTTAAGGTCAATAATATAGTTGTGAATTTCCTAATCATTATGAAGTTAAATTGTTTTTTTATTTTTCAATTTATATTAATTATAATTTAAAAAAACACCCCAAAAAAAACTATACAAAAATATATTTTTATAGATCATAAGAGAGGAGATTTTTTTGTTTTCAAAAATTGACTCACTAATTAAGAAAAAAACTAAAATTTACAAGTATGATGAGAAATTGTTACACCCGCCACCACACATAATTTCATTACATCCTAAATTAAAATCAGAAATATTCATTAATATTTTAATTAGATTAAAAATAGGAAAATAAAAACTACTGTAATTGTAGGATTTCACTTAAATTTTTGTAATTCCATTTCAAGTGGATAACCATTATTGGATAATGTTATCACTTATTTAGGCCTAAAAGGATATTCAAAGTGGTCTAGTTATTATTTACCACTACTATCATGAATAGAAAAACAAGAATAATATATCCAATTATTGAAAAATAAAACACAAAACCATATTAAAATGGATTGTTTAGAAAAGGGAAGGATCTTGGTTAAACCCCCAAGAGGTTATAAAATTTAATCTATTAGTATATAGACAACACCATGGTTAAACCCAATCTTCCAGTGGGATGGGATTGTCTGGTAAGTACCCCCTCATTATTATTTTCCCACATCTCTTCCTATCATTCTTCTTCTTTTATAGGTTTACTTTTTATTAAAGTGTAGTATGTACAACCCCTAGGAGGGTAAACCATCTTTTAACATTTGGATGAAAGTATAAATTATAAGGCATCCGATTTGTTTCTTTTACTCTCACTATATGATACTTTTTAAACTCTTAAGGGGGGTATTTCTCTTTTTCTTCTAATATCACTTTTTCTATGAATCTTGCAATATACAGTTCTATGAAGTACTCTTCAAAATCTTCTATTGTCTATGATAAATGGGTTGTTTCTACATAGTGAAAAAAATGGAAGTTATCTTCTAATTTAGATAGTGTATATTTAAAAAATATGCTAAATTATGATCCATATACCTATATTATATCATCCTCAAGAACCTCGTCCTTGCAAAAGGTTATTTGGAATTCATTAAAAGTGATTTCAAGATGGGGTTCTTCAAGGATGTCAATAAAATAGTGTTCTTGTAGATTATCCTCCTCAGCATCAAAGATATTCATTAGTCGGAATGAATAATCTATTACAGCATAAGGGAGTTCTGATATTAAATTAATGTGAAACAATTGTGAATAAAATGAGTTCATTTCAATATCAACTACCTTATTGATCTTATCATGTGGTTCATCCTATAATTGGAATGCCTCTTTGAAGAAATCTAGTGTATATGGGGGAGAAAATGGGAAATCTAGTTGTATTTCATCCTCTTGGTCATCTTCCTCAAATATTGGAGGGATGAGTTCTTCTCTTTGAAGCTCACTCTACTCATCATGCACTCTAACTTAAAACATAATGAAAAAAATGTAAAACTCCTTAAATTTTTATACAATGGTTTCTAGAAATTGTTGATCCTATCATTAATTAAGGTCTTTAACAATGTCCTTAAAATATTTTTCACTAAAATTCATGAATATCTTCTTATTTTTATATAAAAAATATAAAACAATATCTTTTGAGGGTGTGAAAGGATCCATTTATATTTTATTTATATTTTATTTTTTATATTTTAATTTGAAAGAAGTAAATTATTTACATCATAAATAGAAAATAATAATTTTACAAACTAACTCTCTAATAGTGACACCAAGTTTAGTTCGTGTTTATCACGATAGTGGTCTAAAAAATTTTATTATCTATAATACAACATAGTGCTAACTAGGGTCATTTAATAATAAGTTTGTATGGATCAGCTCTTCACTAATCACTATATCTTGTGTATATTTATTTCTCTATGATTAAAATAAATACATATTTGATTATTGATTTCCTTATTTTTAAGAAATTAAAACAAAATAAATATAGAAAAGAGACAAAAACAAGGTAAAAGGTATTGGCCTAGTGTTTAATCATGAGGGTTCATCATGATCAAAATTTGTTCTCACCAAATAATCATGTCATAAAAAATCATTGATTTCTCCTCTATATCAATATTATGAGACTAAGAACACATTGGAGGACTCTCTATGCATATCCAAATCACCTCTTCTAATGTGTTAGATGTGGGATATTCCATGACTATAGATAGTCCACAACCTTTACCTAGCTTCAATCATTTTTTTCATCCATATATCCATAAAAAACCTCTAATATATTGTGTATATCACGATAATAGAGGGGGATATGATTTGATAATTTTAAAATACAATAATTAATGAGAAGAGGATATGATGATCATCTTTGTACTTCCCTTCTACTTATATCCACATTAAGAATGAAAATTATAAATTATAGATTTGAAAATCACTAATTCGGAACCGCCATGTGATCACCTTGAGTAAAGAAGCCTTGAGTTAGTTTTATATGATTATGGATGATAGAGAACACAATAAAATCATGATGAAAAATTAAAATACATGAAATATAAGAGAGAAGATAATAAAATATCACTTCTAAAAAAATGTTTTTAATAAAAATTAGATATAATTAGTTTGAACAATCATCCCATGAAGGTGTAATTTTACTCTCACTCACCCCATCCACATTAAATAACCAAATAATTTTCCTCTTCTCTAATAGAATAATTAAATTATTTTTAATGACCTGATATCCCATAATAAAATTTGGTATGCATTCCAAAATAATGAGAGGTGACAAACTTCAATTATTCGTATAGGTATTGGAATTTAGCTTCTCGATAGTAAACAATTGTGTCCATATGAAAATTTTAAATTCAATAAGAATTTAAATTTTTAATTTCTAGATGTGTTGAATTTTTATCAGATATTTGAAATGTAATTTTGAGTGTTTTAATACCTCAAAGTAATTTTTTTTAGATGTGGAATTAGTCTTGGAAGGTAGATCATGTGTTTATTTGAGCCTAAAAAGTGTCAAGTTATGTTACAAAAGTTTTGGAGAGTTCTGCCTTTGGAGAATGGGTTCGGGTGAATAGTTTAGGGGAAATAGTGTGGAACCATAAACCTTTGACTACTTTCAGTTAAGTCCCTTTTAACACAATTAGATCGTATAGTTAGAGAATGGTAAAGTTCAAAAAATTCTATATTTCAAAGGGAAACAATGTGAGGTAAAAATATAGTTGCAGAACCACCCATATGGATTGTACATAGTTTGGTAAACCATGTGTACATACCATGTATGTTGGAGGATTTTAAGAAATTCCAATAACACAGTTGGTGAATGGTTTAGTGAACCATATGGACAACCATTAAGCTCATTAAAGAGTGAATATTATGGTTTTCCCTCATAATTTATTAAGAGGGACACCCCCCTCGTTTCTTCCTCCAACCAGTGTATGTGACCTAGGTGGCCTCCTTATCTCATATATTTATCTACCTTATTATGGGAGGGTGTTTTGAAGCATTTTTTATAAATTTTCTGCATGTATCCCCCTCATTAATTCTCCATTGATTTTCTTCTTCACTTGTTTTAATTTTTGGTTTTTTTGTGTTGGGTTATTGGTTTGATTCCAGCATATCATTGTAGAATTAGACACTTCTGATGGGGATTTCACTCTAACATGGAGGAGTGTGATCCAAGATGTCTTATGTCTGTGGTGTCTCATTTTTTTGTTGTGTTACATTTCACAGTAAAATATTATAATGTTTTTAATTAAAATTAAATTGAAATTATCTTTTATTTTCTGTTGGATTTTTTGGATTTTACTTAGAATAGTTCTAAAGATCTGAGATAGACCCTCATGGTGTCATTGGACATGATTCGGGTGCGACGTGAAAACATGATGGATCATCCAACATTATGTTAGATTAGAAATTAATTATAAATGTTTTTATTAATTGATTATTATTTTTTTCTTGGATAGAGGTGCTCAGGAGGTTGAGAGGAGCCTGGTTATTCAAGGAAATGCTTGGATAAGTATTGATAGGCCTTGGAAACTAATGTCTGTCCTTTGATAATAATTGGAAAAGCTAAGAAATGAGGTAGGTGGTCTCATGTAATATACCTATGGCTTCTTTATTTCATTTATAAAATATGTCATGTGTGGGATCACCACTTTAGGATATCACCATTAGTAAAATATTTTATTTAATTTAAATTCAATGTTTTAATTAAATTTAAATGCATGAACTAGGTTAAATCCATTAGATGAGTAGCCTATAGTTTTTGGATCACAACAGACCCAATACATCAACTATATGCCTAAAAAATGATTTCCTAAGTAGTTACCATTAAATTATTATGATCTTAAGACCCCATGAATGGGGTAATATGGCATGAGGAATTATGGGGGTCCTAAGTGGTTGGGGGACCTTGTCGCCTCTTAAATGAGGTGTGTTATGACCATAAGTCAGCATCCTAGAAGGCATAGACAAGACTTTTGAGATATAGGGTGGATTATAGGACTCTTGAGAGGTATTTATGGACCCATGTGACTTATTATCTGTGTACAATAATTGGGAAATAGACCATAGGTATAATGTGATCAGTTTGGGTGAGAAACTGACCTAGATTGACCATGAGGATTGTTGTAAGTTGTGGTCTATATCATGGTTTTTTCTAATGCGATGAAACCTCGTGTTGACAGAAAGGTCATTCTACAATATTAATGATGATGTGGTATGTGACATCCTTGGAGTGTTGGTTGTTAACCTAAATCCCAGCCTTGATTGAGGTCCCATGGAAGGATACTTATGTTGTATGGAGACTAAGGGGACCCTATTGAGGGTCCCTATTAGAGATGGACCATGAGTGGGTGTGGTGAGCTATGAATATTGATGGAGGGTTATAGGATTCAACCAACCCTTATGTTTTCATATATTATGTCATTTTATGGAATTCACACTTGGGGAAGTTATGATCTGGATGGGTTGTCATGGATATTGATCTAGGCATACATTTTGGGCTTCCATGATTTTGAATCCAAATATAAATGGAGACGAAATGAAGTTAGAGCTCATATATGTTTAGGATTCTATGGATTTAGTGGTGGTATGTTTCAAGGTGGATGATAACATTATTTCTTGGAAGGGGCCTCATGGTGGGTTCAAGAATTTGATATATCAAGGGTCAATTATCCACCGAGGCTTATCTGGTATTCTATATCATGATGATCATGGATCTGGGATTATGATACTTATTCTCTTATTCTCTTGATGAGAAAAATACCATAGGTATGGTATCTTATTCCTGAAGGCCAATTCCCTTAAAGAAAAAACACCCATAAGTGGTGGTCTATGATGACTAATCAAACTCTTAAATGGGGAGGTAATTGATACTCTTATTAAATAATGCACTCAATGATTTTTTGGGTTATTATTGTTTGGCATGATGATCTCGACTTGATAAGATGCACCATACCATTTTCCAAAGTAGGTATTACGGAGTTTATTTATTTTCTATAGTTTACTAATATATTTTGGATAAACATGTTATATGAACATATAACGTTTTATGCTAGTTATAATGAGGCCAGATAGGTTGTTCCCTATTGAGTTTTTTATTCACACCATTCTCAGTCTACTAATTCACATGGGTACCTGAGAAGAAGTTCATTTATTTATAGGTAAAAGTTGGGATTAGGCCAAAGTTTGATCGAGAAGTATGGATTAAATTAGTAAATAGAGAATTGGATGAGGTGTGGATCAAATATGCAGTATATACCTTTTTTATTTTCATTTATTTCATGTTTTTATATATAAACAACCAAGTGGTCGGTCGGTGTATGTGTGACATAGTTGTTCAGACCTTTACAAGATCTCATTTTTTATTCAATCCTATTCATATTTTTTACTTTCTATTTTAGTTTATTTTGTGATGTTTATTAATTAGTTTTCTATCCAAAATTGATAACACTGCTATAGGGGGTATACTCTCCCAACAATAACACTTTTGACCCCCTTGTCTAGTTGAAAAGATATTGTGAATTGGGATACATTCTTGAACTAAAGTGGAAGTCATCAATCTTGGCACCAATTAGTGGTATGGGGTTTCAAATTGTTACAATGTGGTATCAAATAATTCCTTTTATTTTGTATAATTGTTTCATGATTTGTTTCTCAAGATATTTAATAATGTGTCATAGCATATGATTGATATCGTGAATTATCAGAAGGCCTTCATTTATTATTATTTTTTCTAGTCCCCAATTTAAGGGTTAAGGGGGAACCCTTACATGGAATGTATTCTAAGTGAAAATTACATTACCCAAATATCTTAGAGGAAATCATCCTAGACTATAAAACATGGAACTTTACTTTCCCATCATATATTGTGATGTCATCTCTCCAACTTCACATTTCTTGTCAGTTAGCTGTCTTGTGTAGAGATGAAAAGGCCTGGTACTAATGGTAATGTAATACCCAATCATCCATCTTAGTCTGTTTGTATCTCCTCTAGTAAATTTTCCAGCTCTAATCCTCATTTGGATCTTTGTTCCTTGTAAATATATTTAGTTTCATCTGCATAACATGTGGATCGAAGGCCATAATGTGTTCTGCAAGCCTTATTAGCCCGAAGGCCATGGGTGGCCCGAAGGCCTTGAAGGACATGAGGACCAACCAAGTTTCTCTAAGGACAAAACATGTGAGTAGTTCTGATTACTATTATAAAGAATAGTATCTTTTATAGTGCCTGCTATAGTACACCATAAATATTCCTCCTCCAGTATTTGATCATAGGTCTCTTAGATGAACTTGAAGAGTCATCACTAACTGGGCTGAGACTCGTGTGCTTTTAAAAAAAAATGTATTATATTAGTTTTTATATATATTAGTATCTTGGGGGTATAATTACATTTAAACACACACACTTGTTATAGTTGTAATTATTGGTTACTATGATGGGATTTTTTATTTTGGATTCCAATATTACAGTAGTATTTTTCTGGGTGACTTACATCAACATTGAATTTGATGATTTATTATAGAATTCTAGAACATGTCTCATTTTCAAGGGGCCAGTAATTTGATTTTGACTATTGACCTATATATATAAGAGGTGTATCATGTATCATATCATTCATATAAGATCTACATGTTATAGGATTTCTAGTGTGTTATTTTTATGAAGATGGGAATTTTTTGTTCAATATGTCTACAACTGATCATATAATGTTTTCCCATATATGTACTTGGTGGAATTATAATCATCTAGGACAATTTTTATATGGATTCCCTTCTAATGAAAATTTATGTGGATCTAATATGATATGATTAATGATGAGGATGATGACGCAGTCTTTTTGCACAAGAGTTTCAATGACCATGCTGAGTGAACATGACATTAAATGAAAAATGATTGACCCCTTGTGGGTTTTTATAATTCAGGTATCTATATTTAAAGGGGAAATTACAACCTATACATCATTCTACCTCCTCTTGTGGAATGAAATTCTACTTAACTAAACACCATGTCTGTAGTTTGACATGGATTGTATGGTATAAGTTTTTTATATGTATACTTGCTAACTAATGAGACATGATTCTCTAGGGAGTAGTATGATATGAATATACTTGGAGAGGATAAACACTGGATTTGTGGGAAGATGGTTCGGCATGTGTGTTTACATGGGTTGAAATAGAAGCATGGATGATATTCTGTAAGTTCTGCCTTCTATGATTTTTGTCCTTGGGATAGGTAGATTTACCAAGAGAGCTTTACCTGAGACTTGATTGGTTGGTCTAGGTGGGTGACCTGGAGACCCTTTTATTATACTCAGATTTAGGGATTTAGGGTCTTGTGTGGTAGAGGATATCCCGTGAGAGGGGTTATCCCGAGTTGTGTTCTCTTCATATATGGAAGCACAGGTAGGAACTATGGGCATGAGATCAGTGTGTGTGAGGTGAAATAGGGTATGTGATGTGCGTATGGAAGTGCCCTGGGATTTTTTAGTGACGGGCACCTTGGGTGTTCATTCCATTGGTACTAAGGGTTGTATTTGAGGACAGGACAAGTGTGACATCTAGAAATATATATTTTTTATGCCCTTACCATCATGGTCATATCATGTGTGAACACTAATGACAGTAATGGTGCCATGTAGTGGGAATATGTATGGTTATATTAACGAAATGAAATGTCATGTAACATAGTCAGTGATTATGGAAAGTCATCCTAGATCCTTGAGGTGTGACTCATGGTAGCATAAGTCAGGTGACATGATTGGGTGGTATGAGATGGTACACCCATTGTATAGGATTGGTTTGGTACACGCTATTTTTCACATAGTAACCATTAAATTCAAGTTTACTAAGAATTTGAGTGTGGTCCTAGGATCAATGGGTTTGGCCAAGGCAGTTTTGGGCATGAATTCTTTATGTTTTGAGGAAGAATTTAAAATGTCACTCCTTGATGAAGGAGATATGATTATTGATTAGGACCCATAAAATTTTTTACCCTAACGTAGACCTTGATCCACATTGTTAGGGATACATAGTTTCATGGGTTGAAAGTAGGCATGTGTGGCTCAAGATGAGAAGCATGTGTGTTTAGTAATGGAACCTATTTCTGCTTGGCACTCTATAGTGAGTGGGTTCATCCATGCCCACCACTATGTTTGGTGATGAACATGGCATGGGTTATGGTGAATGAGAACATGTTTTAATAGATTGATGACTAGGATGTTCCTATGGTGGGGAGAAATATATATTCCATGATCATGTGACCCTAATGTGAGAATAGTTGTTGGTGTTTGTGGTGGTCATTCAATAATTAGTTTTACTTTTTTATTCCATGAGTTAATGGTTCCAATTACCATTATATTTCTCATTGAATGCTGAGTGTAGATTCAGTTATAGTATTATGTGAACTTCAAGCATTGGAATGAACCTCGAAGTGGCTTATGACAATTTTGTATGTGTTGGATTGGGTTTCTTTAGTGCTAGATATAGAGAATTACAACAAGTCATGGTGGATTGAGAAATTCAGAAGAAGTAATCAAAACTACTATTCAGTATCGACGCTGGTGTGGTTACTCAAATGACCATAAGATTAATTTGGTATAGAGGCAATATAATTGGGCCTGAGGTCATGAATGAGTATCTATAGTTGAGTGTTTTCAAGATGGGTTATCTTGAGGATGTATGGTCACCAAATTCATATATTATTTTATATTGTTAGTTGTAAATTGTGCCAAGTTCATCATTGGAATTCAGGATGAGTCTTTCAGTACGATGTTCCGACAGTGGATAGAGCCATTTATAGAATTATAATTTTCATGAAAATTCATCTATTGGGAGAAAAATAGGCTGAGTGATGTATCTAGTTATGAAGTGATCATGTTTTGGGTTAGATAGTCTTGAGTTGGTTTCAATCATTAGCTTGGGTTTTGGAATTTTTAGTGTTGTAATTTCAAGGGGTACCTTAGTAGAATGTTGCGTGTTAAGAGGTTAATACAATAGTTTGAGTAGGAATTAATGACTAAGATAATTTAGGATTTATGGTTTGAGGATCCCCAAGGATTCTCAAGGATGAAAAGTTTTATAGTAGTAATGTTGTAAAACCCCTTGTCCATATATACATTTTAACATGAATAATATCTTCAATTCTCAATTATTGGAAGGGTTGAATTTTGGTCAGAGGTTCAGAACAAAATTAAGAGAGATATAATACCTCAAAGTATGTTTTTAAGAAAAGGAATGAGGCTTGGAAGGTATATTTGGTGTTTGGGTGATCCTTGGGATCATTGGGTAACATTTAATTGGTTTTGGATAATTCTACCCAAGGAGAATAATTTGGGATACATGGTATAGGGGAAACTATGTGGAACCTTTAACCTCTATTCATTCATAGTTAAATTCATTTTTAAGCATGGTTAGTTCACATGGTTAGGGAACAATTAATGTTAAACCATGTGGTATTGTATAGGGAATATTTACGAGGATTCAATAGAGTTTAATATCCACCCACACTATGAGCGCAATTTTTGGTAAATGACGCAGAAAAATCATGTGAGGTGAATGATTTGAGGTAGTTCCAACCACTTGGTTAGTGAATGATCTGAAAAAATATGTGGCCAAAAAATCAAATAATTAAATAGGTAAAATTATAATTTTTACCTCCTAATTTATTAATAGTGAATCCACCTATTTTCTTCCTCTTTCCTATGGACATGACCCAACTAGACTCCTCTCTCCCATCTTTATATCCCTTATTTTGGGTGGGGATTTTGATGAATTTTTTCGTCTATTTGGTGTAAGTATCTTACCATTTAACCTCTACTGTTCTTCCTCTTATTTTGTTTTAATTTGAGGTTTTTGGGTGTATATTTTTGGGTATGATTCCACCATAGCATGGTAGAATAGGATGGTTTTTATGGGGAGTTCACTCTTTCTAGTAAGAGGGTGTTCTAAGATGTCATCTGCACATCGTGGATCATCATTTTGGTCAAGGTATGTTGTGTCATTAAAATTTATTCAATTTTTAATTAAAATTAAATTTAAATGACATTTGGTTTTTCATTTAATATTTGGGCATTCCCTTGGTGTAGGTCCAAGATGTGAAGTGAACCCTCACGGTGTTGTTGGATGTGGTTCGGGAGTGGTGCGACGACCTAGTGTGTTATATGACATTATACCAAATTGGAAATTAATTAAATAATTAATAATAAATGTTTTGATTAATTAATAATAGTTGTATTTTTTGGATATTGGGCCTTTAGATGTTATGATAGTCAGGGTTTATTGAGGAAAATGTTGGATGGGATTTGATGGGCCTTGGTAACAGCTGCCTATATTTTAGATGTAATTAGAAAAGCTTCAAAATGAGGTAGGTGGTCTCAAGTACTATCCTTATGGATTGTTAATTCCATTTATGTGGCATGTAATATACAGGCTCACTAATTTTGTTGATTCCATCTGGTGAAATAGTTTTTGGAATTAAAATTGAATGATCAAATTAAATTCAAATTGGTTAATTGGGATAGTTCAGCCAAGCAACTAGAATAAAGTGTCTGAGTCACAAAAGACCTAGTTAACTAACTTGATGCCTCAAACAACAATGGATGATGTAGTGACCATTAAATTATTGTGATTTTTAGACCCCTAGAGTGGGGATACTAGACCTGAGGAGTTACAGGGGTCCTAGGTGAGAAACCTTTCCTCCTTATGAAATATGTGTTCTCTAAATTGAGATGAGAAGTTTGGGATGGTCATAATGGACTTTTGAGATTGCATAATACTTATATGAATCTTTCGAGGTGAATACAGACTGATGAGATGTTTTTTCTATGTACAAGCCTAGACAGATAGACCTTATGAATTCTGATATCAGGTTGGGTGAGTGGGGCGACTCATTGTGACATTGACGACCATGGTGGGTTACGGGCCATATCTAGGTGGTTTCCTATAAAGTCAGACCCTGTATATCCAGAAAAAACACAATACCCTATTGATAATGATGTGAGACACAAAATCCTTAGATTTTTTATGGTTGGCTTGAATTCTATCCATGAATGAGGAACCATAAGAGTGTGCATATCCTATATTCAGACAAATAGGACCCTATTGAGTGCCCCAATCATAAATAGATCCTTACTGGATGTTCTGAGATATGACCAATGTTGGTGTGTTTTGGTGTTTGACTAGCCCTTTTATTTTATTCTAGTATGATAGGTTAAAGAATTATCCCTCAAGAAAGATATGATGTGGATGGGAATCATTGGATATTGAGCTAGGTATAAAATTTGGGAGGCAAGAATTAAGAGCCAGATATGGATGGATCTTCCATGGTTTCGAACATAGATATTTTTGGAATGCTATGAATTTGAATACAATTCATTTTGAGGTGGACCGTCACGTGCTAGCATGGTGGGGCCTTATGGTGTGGGATTGGATCCAATGATTTTTCGAGGGCCTACTATATACTGAGGCATTGATGGTATGGTATAATTATGTGATCTTTGATCTGGGTTGGTGATACTTATATACTTATTCCTAATATAGAAAACCCCCATAGGGTAGGTTTTTGATACTTATAGACATCTGCCTTAAATAAGAAAAAATTTATAAGGGGTGGTCCATGATGACTAAAGAAATCTCCCATAATGGGATGCCTATGACAGTCTTATGGAATAATTCACCAGATGGGTGGTTGTGTTATTATGGGTAGGCCTTACCATTCTGATGTTCTCGAAGACTCCCCGAAAAAATCTTAAGTAGGCAGTACAGTGGTTATTTATTTTCTACATTTTATTTCTCTATTCCAATTGAACATGTCATATCCACATATAATGAAACATATTGGTTAGTATAAAACCATGTTGTTGGTTCCATACTATGTTTCATACTCACACCCTACTCAACTCACCACAGCACATGGTTACCTGAGTAAATGATCACTTGGTTATAGTTACAAGTAGGGAAGAATCCCATGTTTGATTCTGAATGACGGATCAAATGAGTACATGGGGAGTGGGATAACGAATGACATAGGTATGTAGTATATGTACTTTATCTTATTTTTGTTTATTTATATTATGTATATGTTAGAGGATCGGTGTATGGTAAGTTTATTTATGGAATGGATGTCATACCAAAACTATATTTGAGTGTTTATTTAGTCTTGTTCATATTTTTTATTTCTATTGTCAATTAATTAGGTAACATATGATACTTGATTGTTAATATACCATTGAAAACTCTGATAAATTGGTTATAGTCACCCCATAATACCACCTTAGTCTCTCTCTACAAGTTGGTAGCCTATGGAATATAGGTATTCATTCATGTGGTAGAGTGACGACCTTTGGTTTGGGCACTGGTTATTTGTTTGGGGTGGTGGGACATTAGATTGAAAAAGTTCCTACTACAAGTGAGAGTTGAGTGATGATAAACTAGGTAGGATTTTAGATATTAACTAGAATCCATGATTGAATATTAGTCTGGGTCTAGTAGTTCTTTAATTTGTTCCCTAGTGTTTATGGGTTTCAAGTGGAGTGGACGTGGTACAAAGAGTTGGGGCTTTAATTGAGAGGTAAGAAAAAGATGTTTTTTTAATGGTCATTCACAAGATGAACTAATTTTAATCTGAAATTTCATTGAGAATCTGGTAGAGTAATTATAACACTACATGATGATGTAAGGAGAATAAAGTTGTAGTAGGGAAGATGTTTGACTTGGGATGGGGGATTTAGATGTAAATAACAACCTGACCCAATCTAAAATTGGAGATCTTGGCTAATGTGGTAGGTGTCAGATAATATGAATGTATTAGGTTGAACTAAATTATGGTTTCTTGGTTGTACTATATGTGAAATGGTGAATGTATTCTGAAGTGTGTAATGATTGACTCGATTGGGAAGTTTGGGTGGATGGTTGATTTGGTCTATATGGTGGCCGCATAGGTTTTGGGGTAGGTGATTGTCTGAGGCTCAATAAAGAGGCATACTGAAGGTAGTGGTAAAAATTGGGAATTCTTATCTAGGTGTTAATTGGTTTCATTGGTTATTTGTCTAAGTAAAACCACTAAATACATCCTTCACACTAGCAACTGTAGAATTTGTGATAATTGATGCCATTTCATCTTCAACTCTATATAGGGAGAAAATTCATTAGTGCATTTCAATCATATATTCATATTCATACTTGAACTTATTCATCTTCAGTTAATATAAGTTTATTCTTTAACTAAGCTCAATATTGGTGGCTCGGTCATCATTCCACACTCATTTGGAGATTTATTGTGGCTCAAAATTAGTCTTATGGTTTTTCTAAATAGATATTGGGTTGTATTTCAGTTAATTAAACTCATTATTAATATTTCATCCATGATGGAACTTGTTCCATGTTCCTCCAAAATATAATCGGTCTTGGTTTCTCTAGTTCATGTGATTGAGAAAGGTATGAGGAATGGGTGAGGAAATAAAGTCTCGTAGTTGTATGAGAGTCCCTATTTGAGTTTCAACGGCATATTGAGACTCTACTAGTGATTTTTGGAGTCTGTATCATTAAAAAGTTCATCTATGGTAGCATAAAAGTGCATGGTTGATTAAAAGATCTCATGGTTATGAAAGGTAAGTAAAGGGATGGTTGTAGTTGATATATATATGGAGCGTATGGAAAGTGGACATTCTATGAGGCATGTGAAGCTTTGACATTCGGTGTGAGGGATTTAATGATGGGTTGTGGTTGGATGAGTGCCACATAGTTAACTATGATAATTCCCCTTACTGTTTTTATCCTCTGCCTATAAATCAAATTGAAATAAAATCAAAGCTAGTTGATACTATTAATCTTGTATTAATGTAAATTGACAAAAATATAATTAGAATACAAGCAATAATAAATTAAATTCTATGTTAATTTAATGAAAAAAATAAACTAGTAGTTTATATTTATTTTATTTTCCCAAAAAAAAAAAAATTCATATTTATACCATATTTAAAATTGATTAAAAAAAATACTCAAAAGATAAAACCAATGTAATTTCCATTTTAATATTTATTTCTGGGAATAACTTGATACAAAATTGAAATCTCATATTTCATAAATAAACCATAAAAATAAGCTATAAGAACCTACATATACATGGATGTTATAACTGTGTACCATTATAACCAATATATTTTTACAACATATATCTATAAACCCCTATTTCCTAGATATAACTACCTACCATGTTATTTATGAAAGAGGGAGCGGGCTAGGGGGTGTAATCTTCCTTATAAATCATTGATGAAATAAATGTTATAAATAAACCTAGAAACCAAGTCCAAATATGGGTGTCAAACATGTTATCCAATTTATGTGGTGGATTATATGTTTATAAAAAACATATTTAGTACTATAGCACCCAAAAATTAATGGGTTAGTATCTTATATATGATATACGCCTCCATATCACACATGACAACCCAAATTTGATTACTATGGAAATAGAATCGTAGACATTCCTAATAACAAAATAATTAAAAGTTCAACACTTTCACCAATGATTTTCCATTAATTATTTATGATTCATTTCATAATATCCCATAATCAATTTGGGATTCATATTTACATTAATCATATAGGCCAAAATTCTGTCATTAAATGTAATAATTATAGTTCATCACAATGGTATTTTAATAATTTATCATATTATCAATAAACATTCTAGGATACTTAACTATTCAACTATGTCACTAATTAATTAACATTACATTATTTAAAACTAATTATATAGTATGAAACATTAAGCATATAATCATATACAATAAGAAATATGTTACAAGAGAAAAAATAATATAAAGAACTATACCTTATTCAACCCATATATACATTATTTATAAAAAGTGTTTCACTTTATTACATTTTTAGGATATATCCAATCTATAGTTTTAGATAATTTGGTAAAACATAACATAAAAATGTGTACATTTCTATAAGTGTCCATTTTTTCATAGATAACGTTCCTTATAAATATACACTTTCATTATTCTAGGTAAATCCTATATCTATAACTCAGATATTATTAATATTTATTCCAATCCCTTTCCTAGTGAAAAATAATTTGGAAACAAGAGAAGAGAAAAACAATCCTTAATAAGAGAAATTAAATAATATAAACCCTTTAGTGCAATTGTATGCCTGAAAAATATATAATAATTTTTTTGTAATCATAATAAATATTTCACTTTAAATATCAACTTACTTTTCTATGAAAGTAATTTATTTTCTTAATATATTTCGTGAAACACATCATATGAAATCATAAAGGAAAAATAATTATCATAAGGTTTTATTGGAAACCGTGAAAACTCTTTAATACCTTTTAGTGATAAATAATCCTTTCATGTTTATTTCAAAAACAAAAGTCCTAAATATTCCTTTAAAAAACATGATCGTTTTCATACCTTTTGAAATCAAATAATTTCCTTTATAAATTATAACAAGGATAACATGTTGGTACCATGGGAAATTATACATAAATTCACCCTTAATATAACCCTTATAATTGAATCACTTAATAAGATAATTCCCATATCTCTATAGAGTAACCTATAATTGGAAACTTATATCACTTTACACAACACATTAGAGAGATATAGCAGGCTCACTCATCATCACGCTACATGAAGATCACCCATCATTAAAATAAAATTTCTGCAAACCATATCATGAATAAAACACATATAGATTTCACTTTATTCATAAAACCCATTTTAATTTTCATTCAATCCCCTAAGCAATATCATTTATTATTTATCTCATAAATATGAGAAGAAGATTCCATTTCCTTAGAAAATACATTTAAAAATAAAAATTAAAGGAATATTGATAGGAAAAGCATTGAAAATAAAACATAGAAACTTATAAATGATTCATTAAATGAATAATGGTTATTATGGTGTGAAAATTTGTTAAAACCATATATGTATAAAAAACATTCTTCTTACACTTTAGTAAAAACATCAGAATGACACATATGGTAAATGCTTAAAAAATTCATTTTTTAAAAAAATAAAAATAAATTAAAAAATATTTGAAATAAAATTTTGAGAATATTTGGTATATAAATAAGATCATTTTTGTAACATTTTTAAGAACATGAATATGGAAGTGAAATATTTGAAATAAATACTTTAAAACAAAATTTTAAGGAAAAATCTATTACCTAAAGTCTCATCTTTCTTTGTGCATTCTCTAAATCGTAAATAATAAAATTATATTATATTTATACATAATTAATAAAAAAATTAATTTTCATTTCATTATTATTATTCCTTCCATTTACATTATTAACATGACATATTTATATACTAAAATGGCTCGGATCATGTTGGATGTTTGGGGACGCTTGGTTTATAACATCAAAACAACATCAAAGTGTTGATCATGGTCAAAGGTATTATGGTTAAATTACCTATAAAATATTAAAAATTATATAATTATTATATTTATACATGTAAAACACATTTAAAACCACCATGTAATGGGGTCATGAAAAATGAACCATGTCATTTTATAGAGACTCTAGTCTCTACAAATGCTTTATAAACGTATTCATTTTTCTAATGGATGGAAAAGAAATAATGTAGATAATATTTGAAATTTATATAATAACAAATATGTTATAAATGTGATATTTATTTTTTAATTACATCATTAAAATAAACATTATAAGGTATATATGGAAAATGAACCACATCCATTTGTTGAGGTGGTATTCCACACACATCCATGAGTGGCCTTATCAATTTCCAGTGGATATAAATGGTAAGAGATTAAGTAATATAATAAATTTTTATAATCATAATAATGTTATAAAAACTTATATATTCATTAGTTCCATCATTAAAACTATCCATGTGAAATCTTAATAGAAAACAAAACAAATTGCTTCAAGGAGGTGGTATTCCACATGTATGCGTGGGTAGAGCTTTCATTTTCCAAAGGATGGAAAATTGATAGAAAAAAGTTATTAAAAAATTATAATAACATTTTTTATGGAGTTTGTTTTTATTTAATATTATTATAGTCATTATAACATATTTTAAGGGGGGTATAAGAACAAATAAACATGAAATAGATTTGTTAGGACTCATACCTTCTCCTCAGATACCTCATTTTGGATTATGATATAAACCTTATAGGATTGGTCTTATAAGAATAAAAATACCTTTATGAATTATTTATATATGTTATGGATATATTTGGGTAGATATTGGAAAATTTAGAGTGCTCAAATAGAGTGAAAAAGGGAAAAGATGAGGTTCCATTTTATAAGTGAAGGGAGTGATACTCTTGTAATTATTCAATGTTTTCAAATAATAAAGTATTATTCATGGGAAAGTGGCCCTAAATCAACTAAAATTATAATATATGGAGATAAGTATTTAAATACAATCATAAAATAAGAATAAAGATATTATTTTGTGGCCTTTTTCTTAGTTTTTACCATATTTAACCTGATTTACCATTTACTATGGCGACACATTTTTACAATGGTTACTATTTATAATGACCATAAATGAAATTAATCTCATTAGAAAAATTTAAACTCATAAATAAAAACATGTAATTCATTTTTTATGATTAAATTTATTCAAGTGGAATAAATTATAAAAGTTCATAAAACATGACCAAAAATAGTGTTTAGAAAATTGTGTTTTAAGCATAAAAATGTACTCATACCAATATAAAATGTAACGATGATTACTAAGGAATTATTTAGATTATGATTAATAAAATGGATCATATATCACATAAAAAAATAAAAATTGTAATGTGATATTTAAATTACATTATTTTATGAAAATAAATGAAAGATTTGTAAAAATCAGTATTTTTCACTATTCACTCAAAAAAATATTTAATTCATAAAATTTACAAAAAACAAACCTATTCTATATTAATTATTTTGATTCCAAAAATGAAGTCCATTTTATTAAAATTAATTTTTAAAACTAACAAATTTATCTTTTAAATAAAACAATGTAATACATTGAAAAAGAATTAACCTAAATAAAACTATTCCTTTTTTGATTGAAAATTTATATAAAGTAATTTTTAGAACTATGATGAATATAAATCCATAAAATTAATACTAATAAATCAAAATATTTATTTATTAATAGTATTACCTAGTTTTTATCATTATTACCCAATTTCAAAATTGTGTCATCATAATTTTATTCATTACTTAAACAAGTTGGGGTATTTTCCCCTCATAGCATTTTCAAATCCACATATTTCTTCCAAGATCAAGTTATTATTCCATACAACCATAACATGGTGAATCACCCTATTTATTAGTACCTACTCTTTATGATCCAAAATCTAATCTAAATTTTCTTCAAAAGAGATATTCTCCAAAAAAATATATCACTTTAAGTCTAAAAACATGTGATGTATTAGGCACATACCGCCTTATTAATGAAACATGAAGTGCATAATGTACCTATGATTTTTATTGAGTTAAATATACCTGATAATCAACTTATCCAACTTTACCCTAAATTTCATGGGTAATAATGAATCATGGGCTAAATTTTCCTTTTTTACCAAAACATATTACACCTTTCCAAGTAAATATTTTAAGAAATGCATGATCATCTAACTCAAATGTCAGGTCTTTCCTCTAATTATCTATATAACTCTTTTTCCTACTTTTTAATTCACTCATGGAGTGCTAAATCATATTTACTTTCTCAATAATCTCTTATACCAATTATATTCCAAATAATTTGCTCTCCCCAAATTCATCCCATCATGTTGTAGTCTAATATTACTTTCCATATAATGACTCAAAAGATGTAATATGTATAATTGAATGAATAATATTATTATAAGAACATTATACTAAATATATATTTTTATCCTAACATTCCTGGTAATTTAATGAGAAAGCTCAAAACATATACTCTAGATTTGGAATTGTACACACCAATTAGCTATTAGATTGAGGATGAAAAGTTGTACTGAAATTTAATTCAGTACCCATCAACATCAGAATTTATTTCCAAACAATTTATGTAATCCTATGTTCATGATTATATATAATGGAGATAGGTACCCCCTAAAATCTAAAAATCTCATGAATATAATTTCTTTCAAGTTTATCTAATGACATAATATCTTGAATAGGAAAATAATGTTCATATTTAGATAAACTATCAACAATAACCCAAAAAATATTATTACATCATGATTTATTTCATAATACCACCGTGATAGATATGGATATGTTTTCCTATTTTCATATGGAATTGATAACGGCATAATAATCCCCTTTGGCAGTTTTCATTCATCATTAACAAGCTGAAAAATAAATCATATCATGGTAAAATTATCTATATCCTTCCTTAAAACATCCCACCAAAAATATACCTGAAGGTATCTATATATCTTAGTTCTCCAAGGATAATTAGAAATTGTAGAGATTTTATATTCTCATAACAATTACTTCTTTAATACGTAATCTGTCAAAAACACAACCTATTTCAAAACAATATAACAAATTCTTTATCCACATTAAACTAGGGAAACATACTCTTTTTTGAACAATTTTACTCTATATTGAAAACCACTATCCTCCTTATGAGTCTACTTAATAATGTATGATAAATATGAATCCATTAATACTTGAGTCAAAATAGAACGATTTTATGTGTACTAATTTTTTTATCCAACATATTGGTTCGAGATTGCGGAAAAGGGGAGGTGAATTTCCCTTTTAAAAATTTAAAGTGAAAACAAATAAAAAAGTGGTAAATAGAAAGTACAACATTTATTAAAGTTTATAAATAATAATATAAAATAAATTAATATTTTTAAATGATCAAATTTAAATTATGAAATTATATTAGTCGATTTTTAATGATGATGTGAGGAAATGTAAGTATAGGAAAAACACAATTGGTAAAGGTTAGAAAAAGCTCAATGTGAGTCCCTACATCTCTAACCACAACTCAATAGGTATATTGTATAAATCTCTTAGTATCAACAGTTACTAATAATCCAACCCTCAAAATTGTGGCTTATGAGTTCTCTCTTTAGATCATTGATCCTATAGTAACATGTCCTGCACTGAGGAAAAGTGTGACACATAGGTGAATAGAGGTTTATGAAAGAGAGTTTTTATAATGGAGAACAATTTACATGCTACTCAAAAATATCATTAATGGAAGGATATATAATAAAAAATAAATATATTTCAAAACAAATTGGAGATCCTTTAGGAAATTATAACTTTGAATGATCCTTGGACGATTTGAGCTTCAACATGGGATAAAACATGAGAGCACATTGATAGAAGAAAGGAACACAAGGTGAGTCTCCAAATGATCTAAGGGATGCTATTTAAATTCTCTAAAAGGATAAAAAAACTTCTAGAATCAACAAGGTCCATCAAACTTGAAATGAGCCTCCATAATGGTCTTCTTAACTATAAAAAAGAAAAAATCACTGGAGTCTACTCAATGACATTGGGTACTTGATATCCTCCAATAAGTAGTTTGTGGGATATCTATAGATAGGGTGCTTCTGGGTGATCACCACCAGCTAGTCACTACTATCCAATAGTTATAGGGTAACCTTGGGTAGAACCCATATTAACTATATGAGCCACTGGCTAGTAGGTGCTCTTCCCCTAGGTAGTCGGTGGACTTACATCAAGTCTATGTTTCTTTAATCATTAAACCTTGTATCCAATGCACTGAATAAGGTAGTCGGTGCAGTATTATATTTCTCATCATCAAGTGAAGCCTTCTCCACATCCTTCTAAGGTCATTATTGGTTATTTTACGGCACATTAAATAACATAATGGAATGATTGAGATATGACTAATCATTCACTGAGAAATTAATGGATCTCAAATATTCCATGTAATTACCTACATTGAATTCAATGAAAATATATAAATAGGCTTATATGAAATTATTGTTAAGATATGCGACTTTTCTACCATGAAAACCCCATGAAAGATAAAGGTACACAAATCTCCCCATTTTTTATTATTATAAACACTTAACTTAGAAAGATAAAATAAGCATAAATCAATAATGAAAGACCTGGAGAATAAATTTATATGATCAAATTATATTAAATGATGTCAAGTACAAAAATTATAAATAATGATTTTAAATTGAATAAATAAGAGTTTAATGAAATTTTAAAAGATCCCCCATTTTGAAAAATAATATATGAAAGAAAAAGATAAATGGAACAAGATAATTAATAACTATTTCCAGAACCATTTGAAAAATAACTCCCCACTTTTATAAATAAAATTTTTAGGATATATAATCCATTTTAATTATAAAAAATATATAAACATTAAAAATATAAAAATACAGAAATGAAAGAGAATCTTTAAAAATATTTTGAAAAGAATTTTAAGAGATAATTTTGAAAAAGAAGTTGAAACTAGTATTTTAATTTCCTCAACACCCCAAATAATAGACTTATTATAGAGAGAGGGGAAAGAAAAATATAAAGATTTTTTTTTGAAGAAAAAACTTCATAACTTTCAAAAATCCCAAAATAATAGGATAACTATATATAGTGAGTGAAATGTTAAATGAATAAATGAAACGGGTATCAGAGTAAAAAAGAATAAAAGAAAGAGAAAAAACCTTCTTTTGTCCAAAAATCACAAAATAATATGATTATTATATAGAGATATGGGATAAATAAGAAATTATAAATTAGGTATCTAAGGAAAAAAATTAAAATAAAATAGAATAAATAAGAAAGAGAAAAAATCAAGAAAATAAAACGGGTACATACATTTTCGAAAACATACATTTCAATAATGAATTAATTTACCTTCATTGAATTATTTATTATTTTGAAAGTTCTTGTAGAGGTTATATATCCAATTTGGGATTTCATCAAAGTTGTCTTAAAATAAGTTGTATACAATTATATATAAACTATTTTTACTCATTATTAGTCTTTTTAAAAAGAAATAAAAAAACCTTTTAAAAAAACTTGATCATATAAATAATTGTTCATATAAGTTTATAAAACAAACTATTTTAAAATGTATCTAAATGTTTTGAAATTATTAAAGGTAAAAAAATATATTAATACTATGAAAATTACATAGTTTTAGAAATTATGATTTTTAATTTTATAAATATGAGAGGATATTTAAAAATTGGTGATTAATTAATTTTGAAAACTAAAGATCTCTCTTAGGGAAAATTCTATAATTAAATAGATATAAGGCTCCATGTAAAATGGTAACACATGTGAGATAAGGGGTCATATCTATAAAATATAAAAAAACAAACAAATAACAATATTTTAATGAAAAAATTTTAAATTTATATTTTAGAAATTTTTTAAAAATAGAACTCAAGATAACTATCAAAAAAATATCATAAAATCATAAGTAAATTATTAATAATTCATATTTAATAGATTTTAAATGATAAAGGGCCTAATATATGATGAAAATATCTACATTTTGATATTTAATTTAGAATTTGTTTTAATAATATATCTTTTTTATAGAAGTGATCTCTTTGGAAGTGATGATGAAGATCAAATTATTTAGTGCGAGAGTGATGAATAATATTTTTGGACATATTGACCAAAATATTATTATTACACATGAATGGTATATTGTTGAATGTTATCCCAATGTCTAAGATAGTGGGTTACATCTATTGTATTTGGGCACAATAACTCCCTTGGGCTATGTATTCTGTTTCAGTTATATAAAGAGAAGTTGAATTCTACTTCTTACTACTCCGTGAGATAATGGATTTCTTAGTAGATAGAATGTTATACTAGTAATTTTCTTATATAGTTATAATTCATTTAAATCAACATTAGATAAATATTTTAATTCAAAATAGATTGCTTATGGGTAAAATAATCCAATAAATTTTTAACCTTTTAAATACTAAAAAATTATTTTGATATATATGAAATGAGATTCCCTTGGATTTGATTGAAAATGTGCGCAAATACCAAAACAAAACATTATATAATCTTGGGTCATAGAAAATTAAATTATAATACTAATAATACTTTTATAATGTTTTTTATCGTTTTGCTTGCTTCATCCAACATTAACTTATAAGTCATAATCATGGGATTTCTAATTTTCTTTGCATTATCCATTATAAATTTTTTTACTGTTAATTGATGTATATTATTTGTATTAAAAGGATTACATTATAATTTTTAGATATTTTATAACTGAGAAATAATTTATAATCACTCAGGAATCTCATCATAAATTCTATCATCATTTAATTAGACAAGTCAAAATAAAGTTTTTCATGTGTTCTGTAAGAACCCGTTTTTTCACTCAGGTGTAGATCATGAAAATTTTAGTATAATTTTTTTATTTTGGACCTAATATGATTACCTAAAAAGTTATTAAAGGTTTTATGGGTTTATAGGCTTATTAGGATCCTGGGATCTATATTTTGGGGAATTGATCCATGTCGTGCGGTTACCGCATGGTTGGAGCACAGTTTTGAAATCCGTGGGGATGAAAATTTTTAAACAAAACCATATGGCATGGTTTTTACATGGCCATGAAGACTAACCATGAAAGTACCCCTTCTTCCTAGGTAACCATTAATGGTTTCTATAATTTTTTTCCAACCTTGTGGACCAGCTGTTCACATGCTATTTTTATGCGTAAATTTTCCTTTTTACCTAAAGGCTATAATTAAATCCTATATTTTTTCCTATTATGAACTCTAGTGGGATTTAACTCCATGGATCTCATTTTAGAGATTTTTGAATTCCTAAGGTTGGAATCAAGATATCTTCTTCATCCAAGATCTGTTCAAGCTTCCTTTTATCACATTGTAAGTGAACTAGTAAGTACATGAGTCCTTTTTAGCCTTTCCTATTCTTTCTTTCTCTCAACCTAGTTATAGAGGTGTGAGAATGTTTCCTATTCTATTATATCTACTCTGATTCGAGACAAATAAAGTGCCAATACTAGAGGAGAAGGGTTGTAAAATCTTAAGGTATGTGGTCTATAACTCATCCCTCATGTTCCTTGGTTTTGGAATTGTCGGGTGGGTCCCACCAATTTCATCGGTTTCATTTATTGAATTTATATTACATTCTTATAATCATTATAACTATATGTTTACATTCTTTCCAAATATGTGATTACTTGTCAGTAAATATGACCATAATTCTTAACATCACATGTAATATTTTTTGATGTAATTATCGTTTTAGAGTTTTGAAATGTTGATACATCATTCAGGTGTGGATTGGATTGACCATTATAATGGTAATATTTCCTATATTAAATATCATGATTTAATTATGAATTGAATAATTGTAAGTACGATGTATGTTTACTTCTTCAGCCTCCTAAATTAAGTGCTTGATATTTCCAATTAAATGTTAAATGGAAATTTAAAAGTACACCATGTATATGACCTGACCAGATTAAATGTGAATGATTAATTGGTTTCATGTACATAACACCACTTACCACATTAATGGAAGGTAGTGGAATGAACCTAAAGTATTAAATATGCATTAAATAGAATTAATAAATTTTTCATGTTATTTTTTGGTCACCCTAATAAAAGTAAAGGCTTGAACCAAATGCACTTATTGATTAATTATGACTTGATTAAAATGTAGCATGCTACTTGACATCCTCTCACTAATAAAATGGAAGTATTGAACCTAATTAAATATTTCATGGCATCATAATTATATAAGAGTAGCCTGACTCGATCTCACCATGGATTCTTATCAAGGAATGTCATGAGCACTTGTGAACCCCATTCCAATTCAAGGATACAACTTGCTTAGGTTGAGTCCCACCTAGATTTTGATCTTTGTCTATTATTTTTATGTTAAATATAACACATTAGGATCCCTTCAATATCATTACAGGATACCCTGGATACACTCCTTGGATATAGCATTGAAAACATGGTTCCATGGTCAAAGCCCAGTGGTCCCGGTCATTGTTTAGCCACATTTAACCTTGGATGAACTCATTTGACATAGTAGGTGTCTCATTTTGGAATTCCTTGGACTATGCTCTTTGGATTACACCCTTACCCAAATCCATGATACAATTATTACTGAGTTGGAGACCCTTAAGGTCTACGTCACCTTGGTTATTACCTCAGGACTGCATTATAGGTTGCCTTATTACATCATGGAACCTTTCCTATTGTTAACATACGACTTATTTATAAAATAGTAATAATCAAATAATGGAATAGTAATGCTTAGATGTTTTTCTAGGGATGTAGCAGGAACTTGGGTATTTAGTTACATTGTACTTACATACTTTATATATTCATTATTTCAAACTGTTACATTTCCATTAAATGAGGCGGATGTTGTAGACACAGTTGGTGGTGGCCCGCTGGGATTTATCTCACACCCTCTCTGGGTGTCATTTGGTACCTAGAGTAGATTATATGGTTTCAGGTGTTGAAAAAGGGTATCATACAGCTTCAAACACTTTATTAATTACTATTTAGTATGGATCTCGATAGAAGATGACCGAGTCATATCTCGGGATTCTAGGGATTGTATTATATTTCATTTATACTTTTGTAGAACATGTTATGCCTGCTATCATATATTTATGATTTTCAGTATTATAGTGATATGACATATCATTAGTTGTTGAACTGTATTACAGTTGTTTCAGTTACTGTTACTATTGTCTCTATATTCCAAATTTGATTTTGTTTAATTATATTTCATTCACTATTTACCACTTTTTATAATAATATGTTACACTACACTTTGGTAATGAGGGCATAGTCTCCCCAAATACACAACCTAGGCCATCGATACTATCCAACATCCTCTAGAGTTTAGGGAGATTCTCTTGAATCCATTTGGCCCACTGGGCTCAGGGCACCCATTAAGTGGCATCCAGGCCCGAGATATCCAAAAGTGGTATCAAAGGAGATTACTTTCTTACTTAACTATTTGGAGACAATATCTAGGTGATTAGGAACACTTGGGACTTGGTCATAATCCATTCTTCAGCATCCCGAACCCATGTTCAGGGTAAATTTTTTTTCCTAAATTATAATTTTGTTCTTCTTTTTCCTTTTACAGTTGATATTATCTCACTAGTGTGTGACACACATGTGGTGTGGCATTGTTGATTATTACTCTCTTTGATTATTTTCTTTCATCCATGGCCTGATGATATGAGGGAAATGAAAATTGTAACATACATCATTATAGTCACCTAGAATTTGAATGTCAAGCATATTTCCATTCCACGTATGTGCATTTCACTACTTTTCGTTGCTTGATATGCATGTAATTATTGATTGATTCTGTGATAGTTAGATTATTCTTTCATTACTCTTGGTTGTGATTGGGTAATTTCTTATATAAATTCATGAGGTTTATGTGACCTTATGGGTTGGTAAGAGTAATTTATTGGGTCAATCTATTATGCTATAAATAAATGGGTGTCGTTTCAAGTGATAAGGTGTATGGGTATTGATTCAACGGAAATGGATATCCATTATAAAGAGAATCAAGACATCTAAAATAAATTAGTTGTACATCCTTATCTCACCTTTTCATTTTTATGAGTGGTAATAGAGTGAACCTTATAATTAATTTGAAAATGTAATAAAATTTATACTTGAGCACTTATTGATACAAGGTCGTCTAAGTGGGTAGTGTGTGTAAAATTACTTGGGTAGTGAGTTTTCATACGTTCAACTTCTTCTTGTGATTATATATTTCTTATTAAGCTTTTATGAGGTGGTTTCTTGGAATTTTTAGGCCAATTATTTCGTGAAATCATAATATTGGAGGCAAGGAGGGTGGCGATGACCATGATTCATACGTTGTGGGCCCTAAACCATCAGTATTACCTCTAAGAGTGCCATTGGTGGCATCGCCTACTGTACCTAATCCAGGCATTTAATACCAAGTTTTTGATAGTCTCATACGTCTAATGCAGTCCATTCATGGTGCTCTATGGTTTTCACCTAAGTTAGATGATCTGACTTGTGAGTTCGAGAAGTAGAATCCTCCAACCTTTTCAGGGGATGGAGGTCCTCAGGCTCTTGAGTCTTGGATAGAGGACACCCTATCTATATTTGAGCATTTGGAGATTCATAAAAATAAGAGGGTCATTCTTTCCACATAAATTCTTTGGGATTCATCAAAGTGTTGATGGGATGTGATTTCTGAGGCCGGTCATCATCAGGGCATGCTATGGGTTGATTTCCAAACTTCCTTCTATGAACATTTCATTCCGCAGATGTTGAGAGCTGATAGAGTCAGAGATTTCATGCATCTCGAGAAGGGTTCTATGTCAGTTATGGAATATTTATCACGTTTCACAGAGTTTTATAACTTTTCATTACTTCTAGATAGTGATCAGATTTCGTGTCATAGATGCTTTGAGGATGGACTATAGTAAGAAATATTTATGTAGGTGAATGTCTTTCACTTGCCTATATTTACTGAGATAGTCAATTAAGATCATATCACATAGCGCAACCAGAGGGATACTAATAGTACTAGGTATAGAGGACCAGTGTCGTGTAATGCCAGTAGTTCTTCCGGTGGTAGGAAACATTCTCTTGAGGTTTCTCGTTCAGTGGAGTGACTGCGTAGTTTAAAAATCTCTTCAGGGAGGATTAGGGTTTTCAGCAAGCTAATTTCTTTCCTATAGTGGATCATTTCAGGGTGGTCTTTCCTAATGATTTTTTGGCTTAACTCGTGAGAGAGAGGTATATTTTACAATAAAATGTATTCCAAGAGCAGATCCAGTGTCTATTCCCCCACATAATATGGCACCAAAATATCTTCAGAGGTTAATATGTAGTTAGTGTATTTAGAGGCCAAAGGGTTTATACAGCCCAGTACATCCGCTTCGGGTTTTCCTATTCTTTTTTTCAAGATGGTGGATGGAACCTTACATCTTTGTGTGGATTACAGATGATTGAACCATCTTACGGTCAAGAACTGATATCCACTTCCTCGAATCGATGACCTCTTCAACCAACTCCAAGGAGAAAAGGTCTTCTCTAAGATCGACCTAAGATTGGGTTATAATAATGTTCGATTTATACCATCAGACATACCATGAATATATTTTCATAGTAGGTATGGTCTATATGTGTACCTTGTTATATCATTCAGTCTTATGGACGTGCCCTCCATTTTCCTGGCTCTGATGAATAGGGTTTTCCACCCCTGTTTGGACTCTTTTGTCATGGTCTTTGTTGATGATATCTTGGTGTATTCTCGTACTCATAGAGACAACACCAAATTTCTTGAGATCATTCTAATTAAATAGAGAGAGCATTATATTTAAGCTAATATTTCTATGTTCCACTTCTAGATCAAAAAAGTTCACTTCTTGGGTCATATAATCTCATAATTTTGGGTATCTGTTGACCCAACAAAGGTTAGTGTTGTAGTTTCATAAGAGAACCCCAAGAACATGTTTGATATAAAGAGTTTCTTGGGGATGGATGGATATCATAGGCATTTAATAATAGACATATCACATATTTATTCACGTCATACTATCATAAAAAGGAATGGGGTCAAGTTAATTTGGTCAGAAGCATGTGATAAATCCTTTCTGAAGCTAAAAGGGAGGCTTGTCTCAGTACCTTTTCTAATTCTTCCGGACCCAAGTGTAGGTTATACCGTCTTCTCTGACACATCAAGAATTGTCCTAGGATCACTGCTGATATAGGAAGATATATTAGTTGTGTATGGATCTTAGCATTTGATGCCTCTTGAGATAAATTACCTGATGCATGACCTTCAACTAGAAGTAGTTTTCCATGCCTTACATTGTTGGAGACAATATCTATTAGGTGAGCACTTTGTGGTGTATACATAAAACGAAAGCATAAAATATATATTTACTAAGCATGAATTGAACCTCAGACAATGGATATGGGTTTAATATCTATGATCCATTGATTTTGAGCTTGATTGTATGCTTGGGATGGGAAATGTTGTTGCAGATTCACTAAGTCGCGAAACTTAGGCACAAGTAGTATGCAAATCCAGTTATGAATGGAAGTTAATGGCCCTCTTTTCTGAGATTCACCTAGTGTTTCTTGATAGTCACAAGTAGTATTATCTCTTATATTTTTAAATTACCTCTTCCCACCTTGAGAAAGTGTTGATTAGAAAATTTTTAGATCCCCAAGGCTTGGTAGTCCTTGAGATTATATCAGGAGATAACCCACCTCCAGATTAGTCTGTAGACAGAGACGACGTCCTACGTATCTATGTACATTTCTGGGCCCCTATAGATATTATACAGGAGTTAATCAAAGAGTCCCACACATCTTTGTGGGTAGTTAATCTAGGAATATCAATGATATAAAGAGATATTTGAGGCTAGTATTGTTGGACTGGGATTAAAAATTAGATATCATGCTTTATCACTAGGTGTCCCACCTGTCAGTAGATGAATGTGGGGCTCATGAGACCTATGGGATTTCTATTGCTAATTCATGTCCCAAAATGGAAATGGGAAGATGATACCATGGATTTCATAGTCGTATTAACTAGGTAACTGAGGGTTAGTAATTCTATATGGGTAGTCATTTACTGACTAATGAAATCATTCCACTTCATTATTATTCGAGATACTTTCTTATTTGATGATCTGGGAAGACTGTATGTATGTGAGATCATACGACTACTCGAGATTCCTCATACTATCATTCCAGATCGGGATTCTCATTTCACATCACTATTCTAGTTGGGATTGTAAAAGGATATGGGAACACAAGTGCTTCTAAGAACATATTTTCACCCTCAGACCAATGGAAAATCAAAATAGACAATATGAGTTGTAGAGGATATTCTTCACGCATGTTTCCTTGATTTTAGTGGTTCATGGGAGAAAAAAATCCATCTCATTGATTTCTCTTATAATAATATCTTTTAGGAAAAAATTTAAATGCATTATTTTGAGGCCCTATATGGTTGGCCATGCCATTCAACCATGTGCTGGCTAGAGGAAGGTGAGGCAACCTTACTAGGTCTTCATCTCGTTCAGGAGACTTTGGAGCAGGTTTAGTTGATCAGAAAGCATTTGACTAATGCCTAATATTGAAAAAACTTTTATGTAGATCACTATTAACTACTTCTATAGTTCGAGTTCAGGAATCATGTTTTCCTTTGGGTGTCACATAGGCTAGGTCATAGATGGTTATAGAATAAAGGTATGTTTTCATCTCATTACATACATCTTTTTGAGATTCCATAAAGAGTTGGGCTGGTAGCCTTTGAGTAGATACTAACTCTAAGGTACCGTTCCATGAATGAAATATTCTATGTTTCCAAGATTTTCTACTATCATGCTAACCCATCTCATACTTTTGATCTTGAAGAATTTGAGTCAGATGTTGATGTTGCCTTTGAGGAGTATCGAGTACGCATTGTTGACCAGAGCACGAAGGCTCTTCGAGGCTAGTCTGTCCCTCTAGTACAAGTGTTATGGAAGCACGGTCATGTGAAAAAAACACTTTGGAGTGATAGGCTAAAGTACATTCTCAATGTCAAGATTGTTTCTCAAATAATGTTTCTCCACCTTTTGAAGGTGAACTTTGGGATGTTTTCTTTTAGAGGGGAAGAGAGTAAGAACCTAGTTTTTCACTTAGGTATGGACCCCTGAAATTTCAGTCTAATTCATTATTTTGGACTAAAAATGTATAACTAATGAGTTATTAAAGGTTTTAGGTGTGTTCGAGGCTTGTTCAGAGCCTAGAATCTATCTTTCTTCAAAACAGGCCACGTCACATAGTTAGCACATGATTGGCGTAAGGGTTGATTAATTGTGTAGATAGAAATTTACAGAAATAACCATATCACATGGTTTTCACATAGTTGGGTTGCCTAGAATTTCAATTTCCCCTTATTCTGAGGTAACCATGCATGATTTGATCATGATTTGTCAAACCATGTAGAAAAACCATGCACATGCTATTTTTCTTGGTGAATTTTCGTTTTTTCCCTTAACAATCTAATTAAGTCCCATCCTTCTTCCTATTATGTGTTCTAGTAGGTTTTAACTCCATCAATCTCATTTTGGATATTTTTGAAGGCCTCAGCTAGGAATCAAGAGATATCCTTAATCCGAGATCTTTTTGAGAATTTTTTTGTCACGTTGGATGTGAAATGGTAAGTACTTGAGTAATTTTTAGCCTTTATTCTTCTCTCTTTCTCTCAACCTAGTTATCGAGGTATGAGTTTTTTTCACATTTCATTTATTTACTTTGATCCAAGCCAAATCAAGAGCCAATACCATAGGTGGAGATTCAAACAAGCCTATAGTGGGTGTTCTATGACTCGTCATTCATGTTCGTTGATTTTGGAATTTTCATGTGGTGCCCACTATTTCATCGAGGGTCATTTATTGAATTTATACACCATTATTATAATCATTAGAAATATATGGTTATGCACTTTCCAAATATGTGATTAATTTTGGTTATGCCCACAATGCTCAACATCCCATGTAGGATTTTTTGACATAATTGTTGTTTTAGTGTTTTGACATGTTGAGTTATCATTTGGGTGTGTCTTGGATTGAAATTTCTAAGGGTAATATTTCCTATATTAAATGGATTGATTTAATTTTCAATTTCATAATGTAAATCTTGAATGGACTGAAGTCCTTTTATTTTATTTTATTACAGATAATCCCTCTTTAAAGTGTTGAAGGGGAACCCATAGATGACCTGTAAGCCCAAGGCACAAGGCCTGACTGACCATCAATACATGACCCGAAGGCCCAATGGAATAACATGACCAACACATGAACCGTAAGCCCAACCCACTTGAACTGTCACTCCCCATCTTCTGCATCATTGATCACCTAGCTCCCCACCTTGAATTGCTGATCAACTAGCATTGTCCCATACAAAGATGCACGGTGCCTGATCCCGATGGCAGCTGCCATACCCTCTCATTCTTCCAATATGGTAAGCTCTACTTCTAGTGGCTACAACTCTTGTTGCTCTAATCCTCTTCTGGGGCATGTTCTATGTGAACTGGGCTACTCAATGGTCTACGTGGCCCGAAGGCCCTATGGCCCGAAGTTATTTGATGACTCAAAGGTCTTTGAGACCCGTAGGCCCAAACCAGTGGCCCAAAGGCCCAAATCGGGTGAATAGTTCCAGTTGCTATAGTACCAAATAGTTACTGCTACAATAATGTTATAGTTCTGCTACAGTGACCCAGAAATTCACCTCCACCTAGTTTTGAACCTGGGTCTCTTGGATGCCAAGAAGGAGCCCTTACCACTCGGGTACGAGCTTGTTGGCCATAATGTAAAGTATCGTGTATGTTTACCACTTAACCCTCATAAGATAGGTGCCTGATATTGATAATTAAATGTGAAATAGAAATTTTCAAGTATACTATGTATATGACTTGATCAGATTAAATGTGAATGATTAATTCATTTCATGTCAGTATCACCCATTACCACAGTAATGGAAGGTAGTGGAATGAACCTTAACTATTGAATATTCCTTAAATAGAATTAATAAAGTCTATATGCTACTTATACTTTTCATACTAAAGAAAGGAAAGGCTTTAACCAAATGGAATTATTGATTAATTATGACTTGATTAAAAGGTTTCATGCTACTTGACCTCATCACGCTAATGAAAGGAAAGTATTGAACCAATGCGAATATTACATGACTTTGTAATTACATTGGAGTTGCCTCACTCGAGCTTGCCTTGTATTCTTATTGGGGAATTCCTTCACCACTCGGGAACCCCATTCTGATTCAAGGATACATCTTGCTTTGGTTGAGACCCACCTAGATCTTGATCCTTGTCTATTCTTTCGATGCCTAGTACGACATTGTAGGATCCCTTCAATATCATTAAACGATGACTTGGATACAATCCTTTAATCCACCATTGGATAGTAGGTTCCATGGTTAAAGACCATCAGGCCCAGTCATTACTTAGCCCTGTTTTACATTGGATTAACTCCTTAGACTTGGTAGGTGTCTCATTGTGGACTTCCTTGGACTATGTTCTTTGTATTACACTTTTACCCCATGCCAGGCTATAGTTATTACTGATTTGGAGACCCTTTAGGTCTATGTCACTTGGTTATTACCTCGTGACTTCAGTATTAAATATAAGTATAGGTTTCCTTGTTACATGTTGGAACCATCACTATTGTTAACATGTAACTTATTTATAAAATGGTAATAATCAATTATTGAACTGGTTATGTTTAGACCCCAGCTGAGGGATAAAGTATGTACTTGGGTATTTAGTTACATTACATTGTATTATATTATTTTTTAATGCTTTAACACTATTACATTTCAATTACATAGGATATATGTTATAGACACCATTGGTGGTGTCCCACTGAGATTTATCTCACACCCTCTACGGCTGTCTTTTGGTACCCGAAGTATATTAAATGGTTGCAGGTGTTGAAAAATGGAAGCATATGGCTTTGAAAACTTGATTTCTTACTGTTTAGTATGGATCTTGATTATAGATGACCAACATATAGCTTAGGATTCTTAGGATAGTATTTTTTCCCTTTATACTTGTGTGGAACATGTTATGGATACTATCTTGTATCAATGATTTCAAGTTTTTTAGTGACATGAAATATCATCAGTTGTTGAATTATATTCCTATTTTTGTGGTTATTTTTACTATTGTCTCAATTTTCTATAGTGCCTTATGTTTACTTATATTTTCTTTATCCATTTACCTCGATTTGTAATCATCTAATGTGCTACACATTGGTAATGAAGAAATAATATCCCCACGAACACACCCTAGGCCCTCACTACAAGTCGATAGCCTTTGTTGCTTGGGGAGATGTGCTTGATGCCATGTCATCCAATAGGGTCAAGACACCCATTAATTAGAATCTGGGTCTAGGACGTCATATGTAGAGATAATAATCATATCATAAATGTAAATTTTTACAAGTATTAAATCAATTGACAAGTGTTTTAAAAAGATATTAGAATATCATTTTTACATTCAAAAACCATTTAAAAAATATAATTTCAAATATGATTATACCATTATTGAAGGTCTATTTTTAGCTGTAAATATATTTTGTATTTTTGAAAATTGAATTTGGAAAAAGGGGATTTTCAAAAACATGTGGTATTTCGATAAATATAATTTTAAAAATAAAACCATTTAGAAAGGTTATTTTCACATTCAATTGAAAATGTTTGAAATTCAGATGAGAAAATAATTCTAACATGATTATTCTAGATTATAATAGATCTATGGTTGTAAAGGTTTCACTATAGTTGATTCATTTTTCTTTCTTATAAACTTTTCCAACCAAATGAGCTTTGTTTCTAGTGATATTACCAGATTATTCGGACTTATTTCAAAAAACTATTCAGAACTAATAATAGTGTACTCATTCGGTCTTTCAAAAAGAGTCTATACATAATTTATAGTGAATTTATTAATTCATTATTATATGGAAAGTACACAATTTTCATCATTACATGAATCATTAAGGATTTGGGACTCAAGGTGTGAGACCAAAGCTCGATGTTCAACCAAATTTAAGACTGATATACAAGTACAAGGCCCTTCTTGAAAACCACAGATGAAATTTTCAGGAGGATGGTATTTAGATTTTATAAAACTTTTGGAATGGAATTTCAAGGAGTTTCTTTTTTTTATATTCACCTTCTTCTATTAGAAAAGTTTCATTTATATCTTCATTTTCAAAAACCATTTTCGAAAGTGATTTTGAAATTTTTTATAAAAACCCAAATTCATTGATTCCATATCCATCTTATCCCTTTTGTTAAATGCACAGTAATCTTTTATTGAGTTGGAGTACCAAAGAAATATTCTTTCATTGGATTTAGAATCAAATTTTCTAAGATTTTATTTGGTGTTTAAAATAAAACATCTACAAAAAAACATTGAAAAATATGACTCTAGGTTTCTTATAAAAAAACTCAAAACGTATTTTCTTAAGAGAAAGACTAGTGAGAATTCAAATAATGATATAACTTATATTATTCATGATCTCATCATAGAAATATTTTTTTTAATATAAAATTAATTTAAACAAGTTTAAGTGATTTCTTGGATTGTTATATTTCTTCTATATATTATCCCATTTTGTTTAGGGGTTAAATAAAAGAAAAAGAATTATTATAGATATTGGAAGAACATAAATCATTAAATTATTTATTATCGAATTATCCTTCCTGTTCACTACAAAGAAAAAAAATTTAAGACCATTTACAATTTCAATATTTTTAGAAAATTTGATGAATTATTTGGATGATTGTCCTTCAGGACATTTAGGTAGGGTTGGAAGATTAATTTTTATGAGTAAATAAATATGCCCATATGAATCTTGTAAATTCATCATAAATTACAAGATAATTTTTTTTACTCCTATAATTTCAATAAGATAAGGAATGAAAAGGGAAATATGGGTCATTTTTAGAGGATTGGATGAATAAAAAATTTATATTTAAGTGAGTAATTATTTTGCTGACCATATTAGCATGATTCAAAAACCATGTCATATTTGAAATTCAATTTTGGATGTTCCCATACTAATTGATATCAATTGCGTATGATGATAGAGTGAGTGCTATAATAACCAAGGATTCAGTTCCAAATCCATGAATCACTATCAAATTCATTAAAACTTTTTATGTTTTTGATACTAATAGATTTTAAATTAATAATATAAACATTTTAAAATCACAAATTTTCAAATAAAATAATTCATTTTGAATTAAAAACATTAAATAAATAAATTTTGAATGATATTTTAAAACCTAGTCCATAAAATTAGCTAATACTTTGTAATTGTGTTTCAAGCCTTTTAAAAATAAAACATGTTGTCTTAAAAGAGAAGTTTGAAAAATATTTTCACCCTCACTGATTATCTTACCCCTAGAATAATCGCTAAAGGTGATGTGACCTCCTTTATGTTTGTTGATTTAATAAAATTATGAGTGGTAAGAAAACATGTTTCTCAAAAAATCATTATTAGGGTACTATAATGTTTTATGTGGTTTTCTCGAAAGACACATTTCCTATAAAATTAAAAAATTCATGATTTGGGTACCCACACTAACTTGGGTCCCCTTATATTAAACAATAAAAATTTCAAAATCTATATTTGTTTATCAAGTTTTATTTTATAAGGAGAGGAATCAAGTGGTATAGACTTTGGAAATACATATGACATATTTTTTAAATCACATTAATATATTAAATATCTTATTCTTTTACAATAACAATATAATTTTTCCATAGAAACACTTTAAAAAAAGAGGAGGAAATCACATGATTTTTGTAACAAAATTCAAAAAATTATTTTGGAATATTATTGAGATCCCAAAATTCTATTTAAATTTTCTTCACCTTGGGTGAATTTTGGAATATAATTAAGAATTTTTTAATGGGAGATTCAAGATTATTGAAATTCTGTTGATTTTTTATTCTCATGATGAGATATTATTTTTATTTGATGATGATATCCATATTTTTAACCACTTAATTATATTTATTATAAAGTTAAAAATATAAATAATCGAGTTTATGGTACCCATTTTCATGTTGATTTCAATCATATTTTATGTATTCCTAATTTAGGGGACTAAAGGAGTAAAACAAAAAAAGAGGAGTGAGAAGTATAAGAACGAGGAGAAGCATAAGAAGAATATGGGATATGAAATTAAGTGCTAACCATGAAATCATATTAAATATGTTCCAAAAGGAACATTAGGCTTGAGTTTCATGATTTGGAAATGAAATTTATATCCATGGAATCATCCCTTGCACTCCATGTTGAGACTTTAAATAACTTTTTTTCCTTATTGTTTTCTTTAATCTTTTTCTTATAGATGGTAAAATTTGCTTTTATGTGACCTAGAATTTTATATTTGTATCATGTCACTGCCATTTTTATATTTTATTATGATATTTTTTATTTTTTATTGAAGTTCTTATTTTAGATGTGACTGAATGTGTTATTGGTAAAAATAAAATAGTATATAACATCACATCCAGGATGTTCATCTTTATTAGCTTTGAAGGTGGTGGTATTTTTAAATTATTTTTTTTCATTGGACTCCTTATATTCTTGGTGTTGCATCATGATTTCTATGTCATTAATGAAATGATGATTTCCTCTACCATCAATTTTTCCTTGTCCTTGGCTATATGGATAGTAGTCACTTTTGGATCCCAAAAACAAGGTAACACCCAAAATATTTTCTTTATGAGATATTATATAGATAATTAATCACTAAAGTAACTTCAAACATTATAAATTTATTAAATATCATAAATAGGATTGTAATAGATTAATCTAAATGCTTAGAAAAACCTATGAAATCATGATGAAACATATCAAATCTAGTGTCCTTAAAATTTTTTTGTGCCTTTTTGTGTTAATTATACCAATTAATATATTTGATAATAAAATTTTAACATGGAAACATGATCAAAAAAATTTATATCAAGATGTTAATATAATGAATTCATATATATTTTTTGATTAAAAATTCTTAATATCTTCGGGAGTCCATTTTTCATCAGATTATTTGGTGGGAACATATTCATGCATTTCAATTTTCCATATGAGATATGACATACCTCAATGAAATGTTAACATCTTATTCTTCAAATAGGAATTGTTTGAGTTGTAAAAATTTTGAGAATACAAATTATAATTAAATTCCATAGTAAAATATAACATTGAAATCAATTAAATATTTGATTTTTTTAATCTACAATATTTTTTAAAAAAGGGTTTTCGATAAAAATAAAAAGTATCCTTTAATAAAAATTATTGGTATTAAGGGGGTAATATATTTTTAAAAAAATTCAAAGTTACCCTTTGAAACCAAATTTTGGTCAGAGATTATGGAAATTCAGGGGGGTTCAATTACCCTTTTAAAAATTTAAGCATCAACCCAATAATAAAGTGAGACATAAAAAGTAAAATAGTTGTTGATAAATTTAATTTGACTTTAAAAATAATAATATAAAATTTATTAAATCATGAAAATTATAAAATAAAAAACTATACAAGTATGTGAGTTGATGTTTAATGATGGAGTGAAAAAAATGTAAATATAGGAAAAATGAAATTCATAAGGATTTCATTTAAAGCTCAATATGAGCCTCTATATATACACACCTTAACTCGATAGGTCTATTTTATAAATCCATTTTACACAACAATGACCAAGAACCCATACCTCAAAACTGTGTCTCATGATCAACCTCGTGATCTTCATCATTTACCATATAATTTTTCCCATACTTTATCAAAGTGTGAAACATTGGTAAATAGAGGATGGGGAAAGGGAGGTTTTATTTAGGAAAACCCTTTAAATGTATCTTATAAATCACTTTTATAGAAGTTTGTAAAATGGATAATGAATATATTTTGAGAAATATTAATGAGTCTTAATAAAAAAATATACCTTTTAAGAATCTTGAGAATATCATAGCTTCACCATTGATTAAAACATGAGACCATGATGATGGAATAATGGATCAAAAGTTGTGTTTTTATGTATATAAGAGAGTTAATTTAAAGGCCCAAAAAGAATAAGGAATATTTAGAAACTCTATAGACACAAAAAAACATTAATCAGGCCTCCATAATGGTCTTTTTTACTATAATAAATTACAGCTCACTGGAGTCTTCCTGACTCCACCAGGTATCTAGTGGGATGACTGTATCTAGGGGTTACTAAGTTATCAACACCGGTGAGCCACTAATCACCAGTGGTTGGATGATGGAATTTATAAAGAAACTATCATCACGTGATGAGACACTGGGTAACTGGTGCTCCTCTACTTGGTATATAGTTTCCCAAATACAATCCTAAGTTACTTCCATCATTGTACCAGGTAGTCGGTGCAGTTTGTTATCACCCATCTTCAAGTGGATCCTCCTCCACTTTTTTCCAAGCTCTTAATTGGTTATTGTAAGGTAGCTAAATGGTATTAAAGTAAGTGTTAAGATATTACTCACCCTTCAACAATGTTTTAATATATCATGAATATTTTAAGTAATTCTCCACTTTAAATTCAATGAAAATAATAAAATTCACTTAAATGAAATTTTTACTAAGACTGGTAGGTGTTTGTGATATTGAGAACACTATGATAGAGAGAGGTAAAACACACAAGAAAATTAAATAATTTACTAAATAACCATGTTCCTGACATAAAATACTTAATGTTTCATTATTTTTACAATTTATGGAATCAACTACATTTTTTTTCATTTCTCAAATGATAGTGAATTGTGAAATTAAAATCCTTAATCAGATCTAGCCATACTATATTTTTAATTTTAATTTTTTTTAATTATTGTACACTTTAAGCATTATATTGGAGTGTAGTACTCAATATAGGTTGAATTTAGTATTAATCTAAAATTTCAGTTCAAAACAATTTTAAATAAAAATTCTCCAATTTAGAAAACACCCAATTAACTAATATCGTATGTATATTTAATTTAATGTATATAGGTAACCTATAAAGTGATTGATCAAAACTCACTTATAATTACATTATATAATCTTAATATTTAATTATTACATCACCCAAATTAAATAGAAAATATATCACTAGTAAAAGTTTTATCAATGTACAATTTTGGAAGGGAGATTTTAAAAAAACTTTTTAAAATTGGGTGTGGAAAACATAAAACACATAATATAATTATAATTAAATAGTTTCAATATCATGTAATGACTTATTTCTCCCAAAATTATAGTAACCCACTATCTTTAATGCTTATTAGAATAAAAAATATAACCCAAAAACAACATCTGGTATGAGTTATAATAGTGCACTGGGCTATCAAATATATTACATTAAATTTTCCACAATTTATATGGGATTATGAATATGAGGGAAATAAGTTATATAGTATATAAGATATCTTCTATGATCTACATGAGTATTTTGTTTAAAAATATACAAAAATATTTAATCCCAACTCCAAAGTAATATTAAGTTGAGAAAGTGTCAAATAAATGTTTGATTTAGTGTTAGATCAAATACTAGTTGTTATGTAGTTGTTTATTCTCTTCTTAATGACTTCCTTTTATTGTGATATCTGAAGTGATGGTTGGGAGAAGTTACATGATCTTTAAGTGAAGAACAAATGAAAACTAGGCATGGTATTTCCTTGAAACAATGTACCAGTTCACATTTTACACCCACTCTATATCCTCTAAATTTGGATTTCCTTAAAAAGAAATATTCCTTCAAAAATATATATTGTAGAATACTCATTATGAATTCTTATACTCGGCATGAAATATGGAAAATTTAAATTCTTCTAAATTTGAATTTAATTTTACATGTAGGGTGGTTATAATATTTACTATAAAAAACATTTCCACTTTATGCATTATTACATGAAGTGTTCCATTATAGATTTTACATGGTATTTCTAAAGAATAGCTAAAAACCATAAACAATTACCTTGATATTTTATGTAGTTTATCCATAGAATCTTTTATTGCTTCAACAAAATGTGTAGTCACTCAAAGTTCATATGGTCTATTTATAACAATTTCAAAATATCAAATCTATCATACGGTCTCTTCAATTCATCATTTGGATGATTAGAAATAACTTCATTCACTAAATTACTTTGATATTTGGTTGATATAATGGATAAACTGTACTGTTGATTCATGTTTCCTCAAGGTTTCTTGGTTACCATTGTTATCAGTTGAGAATTTTGTAAGAAATTAACCCTAGTCAATTTAATAGGCATGTAGTAGGTCACATGGTCATACAGTTTCTTCAACCCCTTGTGAAAATTATAGAGAGTTCCATGTTTCTTCATGAGTTCGATCAAATCCTTCATATGGTCAATCGAGTTCTCTTACATTCCCTTGAGTACTTATGGTATTTTTACTTTTCTAACTCATGGTCCTTTTTTCTAGCTTTATGTTTGATTTGGTACTTAGGAATATTTTTATATAATCCAAAAAATAAAAATCGACAACAAAAAAATAGATTTTATTAGAAATAATATAAACATGATTTGAGATCATTAAAACAAAAAAATTATGGACTAAACCAAAAATTTCCCCCTTTTAATGATCTCAAATGATGGTATAAGTATATAAAATATATTCACTAATAAACCATTTAAGTAAAAAATTATATTATGCTAGAACGTTCTATGTAGTATTTAATCCACCTTTTGGGATTATTAAAAGTATTTCATTGAAAAGTTTGATAATGTCAAAGTAGACATCAAAAATACATTAGGTAACAATAAATAAATGTATGCAAAGAGATAAAGAAACAAGATAATAAATAAAATATATTTTATTGAGCTTTAAAAATATATGAAAATTTACAATTTCCCGATCATATTTTCTAATCCAAATCAAAATCCTTAGGGTCTAGAATGGTTGAAGGTTCAACTAGTTAATTTTCATTGTCCTTGGCTGGATCAGGGGAATTTGAAATTATATTTAAAAGAGATGGTGAAAGTCCTAAAATAAAAATTCCTTTGTAAATAGGTCTAATATGATTAATTGATTCAAGAAGACTCAGACCAAAGGGAGTTTTATGAGGTGTTGAGATTGGAGTGATATTAGTTGAAGCACTATTTATAGGAATAGATGGAGGGCTACGATAATAGAGTTGTTTACATATAGGTAAGGTTCTATTAATAAATTGATATAAAAATAAGATCTTGATCCATGATATATTATCAATATAAAGTCGTCTATATCCACCACATTTTGATCTAGTAAAGGATCCATGACCAACAAATTTTCATCAAACAGATTTGAAGTACGGGGATAGTGGAGGAAACTTTAGATCTCTACCCAAAGACCTAAAAAAGATCTTAAAATCTAATTTATGCTAAATTAAATAGGGATAATACTTCATGAAAACCACAATGAAATCTTTATCTATGGATGACTTAATTTTTTCATATTTCACCTTGTCAAACAGCTTCTCTCTATGAGATGCAATATCCATTTACATCAAGTTCTTCATATCTTGTAAAATTTCTAGAATATTTTGGATTTCCTCATACAGAAATCTTCTAAAAAGATATTCATATATTAAAATATATACATTATGAGAATTATTGGAGGGTGTTGTAGAATAAATGGTGATAGTAGAGAGATAAATTTGTTCAATGATAACCAATATATATTAAATCCTCATATATATCTCCCACTGGAGTCTTCAATCCTTCAAGATCATGATCCATATAACCAACCTTGAGATATATATTTTTCTGAATATGCACCACAACACTTGAAATAGTGAAAAAATTATCTTCCTTCCTACCTAATTCTCTAGAAATAAAAAAACCAAGAAACATATCATTCAAAATAGATAAAAGATAGTTTTTGAACTTAATAAAGTTATTTAAAGTATTGATAGAATTTTGGATGAAAGTAACTCATTGGGATGGTGTAGGTATTATGATGAAGTCACAAAAACCCAATTCAGAGGGTCTCAACATGTATCCTTTATAATTTGAGGAGTCATAATTTGAATTCTTGATCTCTTGAATTGGACTATCATAAACATCATGAAGAACCAGTTTAGTTTGAGGAGATGATTCATCAATAGGATAACAATGAATAGAGATATATGAGTCATGTCTTAGAGAAGAAGGATTAGAAGTTTCTCTTGGATTTCACCTGAACATATCAGGCCAGAAATCATCAATAGAAATATCATGTCTTCCTTGTTCATTAAGAACATGAGAAGTGGGACTCTACACAGTTGGTTTTAGAGAACTGGGAGTAAGAGATATAGAATTTCCACAAGGTTTGTCTGGATTATCATCATTATTTTCACCCCCACTATCATTATTAGGATAAGGTGGATCCAAAAATTTGAGAAGGTCCTTAAGATATATGTCCTATCTAGGAGGTGTAGATTCAAAAAGTGTTACTCCCCTATCTCATATATAGGTGGGCTATTTATAGCTAGAGGCTCAATTCTATCACTTCCAAATTCAGTAAGATTAGGACCATACATCAAAGATACCAGTCTACACTACCCCTGAGGAGGTGATACTCCTTATATTGGTCATTAAATTCAAATAACCACTGGATACTAAGCCAATATTCCCTTATATATCCCCATGGATTCAACATTAATGTCCACTTGCACATTCTAATCACTCAATTTTGGAGACTATGTAGCATCAACTACTTTATTATGTTCCAAATATGGATAAATAATATCTCTCAGTCATGACAGATTCTTAATGAACAATATTTATCATACAATTTCCCATCATCTATAACCCAAAAATTCTTCCAATTATTCTGATCAACCTTCGTTGTTTTACAAGTGGTTTGTTTTAAAAAAACACTACTTGACATATTAGGAATTTCTTCCCCTCCAGGAATTATTCCAATAAGATCTAATAAAGTAAATATAAAAATAGGATATGGAAAATTTCTAGACCAAGAAGAGGTCTTAATAAACTAATCCAAGTGCCTCATATATAATTTGGGTATAATTATCTACATTCCCTTAACTATTATAAATATAATGAACATATCTTAATTTCTAAAAATATTGAAGTCCCCTATTCTCAGACAAATATAATACTGATTGAACATGGGAAATAACTTGTATTCACCACTAAACTCAATAGAATTAGGAATTATGTGAATTTTATATACAGTTAACTTTTCTAATATTATTTCATACATAAAATTGGGATTATTGACGGGGTTGATACTTTTAAAATTCTCATACTCACCTTTTTGTGGTACTTCAAGGAATATATACAATAATATTGAGAAAATGACTTGTGTTTGGCCATCAATAACAATCTGAATGTGATCCCACATTTCTATAGATTAAAAACTAAAAATCAGATAAAACTAATTTACCAGGTGAGGATAAAAGTTTTTATTACTATCCATGTTCCACTTTTTCAGTCCTTACTGAAGAAAAACTGCCCCGACTTTAGATCAATGTGATATAAAAGTCTTTTATCCCATTTCCTTTTTTCACCACTTATTGAGATAAAAGGTATGACATTAAATTATTTATCATTCCACTAGAATAATATTTCAATCATTTAGTGGTTCTAGTGGTTTTTAGATAAACAAAATCAAGATATTGGTTCATATTAGATAAAAATGACTGAGATTTGAGGATTAGAAGGATAGATTTTGGTCCAAATTGTGTTTTGTTTTAGGTTTAAAGTAAATGAGACAGTTCATATTCTAATTTCAGGATATTAAAATCATCTAGGGATTAATATATAATAAAACATTATAAAAAATTAAAATACACTTAAAAAATATAAAAACACGTAATGTAGATGGAAATATTTGGTGCAGATTAATGTCTGCTTAAATTAGTAAGGAATATCCGATTAACCATATTAACATTTTGATCAACTGTAAGTTCAAAATAGGTATAATTTTAATTTTACATGTTTATTATCAAAAGATATTGAATAAATTAATAACTTAAAAATACCACATTAAAAATAATATAACTATATAGAGTGGATTATTCCTAATTATTGAATGATATAATTAAATCTCTCATGATTCTTAAGATTTTTAAAAATTTCAGCAAGATAATCTTCAGTACTAATGAATTAAAAAGTGACAACCCCAAATTATCCTTCAAAAATAGATTTCTTCTATAAGTTTGGTTAGTCCTTGAATGAATTACATTATTCTTATATATTCCAGTAACACTTGTGTTATCACAGTTTATAGAGACATGTGTAAATTGATATTCATAATAAATAAAATTTTGTTTCATCCAAAAATTTGTGCATAAAAACTGCCAATATCTATGTATTCTTCTTCAAAAATGGATAATAAAAGAACGATCTATTTCTTACTACACTAAGATTCTTCATTCATTCCCAAGTAGTGGAATTATCTAGAAGTTATTTTTTATCTTTATTATAAACACTACAATCAGCATCAATATAACTAACCAATCCAAAGTAATGTCCTATAGAATAGTGGAATATAAAATTAATTATATTCTTGAGGTACTTAAAATTTATTTTGATGAATTTTAAATGATATTACATAGGGATTTATTGAAAACAATAATACACATAAACACTTTACATAACATCAGACCATCTAGAATTCATGTAAAGTAAACATCTAATCATACCTTTATAAGTGGTATGATCAATTGGTTTCCCACTTTCATCTTAATATATCTTATAGGTTATACTCATGAGAGTATCAATTCATTTTTTACAATCTATACCAAAACATTTTAAAATACATTTTAGGTATTTTCTTTGATATTAAATAATTTCTTTTTTGTTTTGTAAAATTTAAAAACCATGAGAAAACATCAAGTCACCTATTAAAATAATTTCAAATTCATTATGTATTAATTTTAAATATTCTATAATAAAGGGTTTTTTGTATAAACATTCAATAATATCATCGATATATTTTTGAACTCATAAATTATATTTTGATATTTATTTTATAAATAGTGTAGGATCATCAATCCTTTTTGAAAATTTGTTGAAAAAAATAAATAGCTAAACCAACCATACAAAGTTTCTGGTTCCTTTTTTAAAAAATAATATGCAATATTAGTATTTTAAAATCCAGGGGATTCCTAAATAAATAAGTTCTAAGTAATATAACCTTTAAGGAATGAACACTTAATATCAATTTAAATAGTTTGAAATTTTGATATACCACTTAAGAAATAATTATTGTAATGGATTTATGTCTAGATATGGGTAAATTGTTTCTTCACAATTGATCCCATCTTATTGACTATTAAATTTTATAACCAATATATATTTATTTCTAACCATGGTTATATTTTCATCAACCTTTCTTCTATTCACCAATTTAGTACTAGTAGTTAGATAATCTTTTAGTAATTACACTAGTTTCTAGTATTTGTTTATTTCAAACTAATTTGAATATGCATGAAAAGAAATTATGTAATATCCATCATTGATAGAATTAGTGATGTTCTTAGGTTCTTATTAAGATGAAAAGTCTTGATGATCAACCAGTTTTCTAAGTGAATCTTCTTTTTGAGTTTATTAATCTAGGACTCCAACAAAAACATCTAAAGGGTGGTCTCTATGACTTTTAATGTTCTTATGAGAAGAATATCTTATCTCTTAAAATTATTTCTCAAAAATAGGTTAGTAGGATTAGTTATCTATGTGAGATTCAATATTTGAATCTAAAAATTGGTCAAATTTCATTGAGGGTTTACTAATATTCAATTTTTTAATATCATACTCAAGGTTTTCTATATAATTATTAGACTCATGTGGATCAATTTCATCAAAAGTGACATGTATAAATTCTTACAGAACTTTTTTTCTTTTATTACAGACTCTAAAATATTTTATACAGGTTGAATGACTAAATAAAATTCCTTCATCACTCCTTAGAGTAAAATTTTTAAGATTCTATTTTTTATTAATAATGTAAACCTTATATCCAAAGAAACTAATGTAATTGACTTTAGGTTTTATACCATTCCATAATTTATAAGGAGTATTATTTAAAAGAGGTCTAATAAGAACACTATTGATAATATAGCCAGATATGCTGATAGATTTATCCCAAAAGTAAATAGGTAAGTCATACACATTAAGAATATTCCATGAAATTTTTTGAAGCATTATATTTCTTCTTTCAACCAATCTATTTTGTTGAGGAGTTATAGGGGAGATAAGTTGTGATTATATCCATGTTGTGAGCATAAATTTTCAATGTATTTATTTTCAAATTCATAGCCACTATCACTTCTTAAGTTTTTAATTGTATTTTCACTATGATTTTATATAGATATAAAATATTCTTAAAAACATCAACAAGATTAAATTTTGTGAGATAGAAAACACACCCAAGTGAATAATTATTAATAATCAACAATTTTATAATCATTATGATTTTTTTATAAAATATAAACTTTATATAGTCTTTAAAATCAATGTGATAAAATTCTAGGGGTTGATAGGTAGGATCCACTTTTATTTATTTGAATGAAATTTAATGATGTATCCCATTTTGATAAGGATTGCATGCTTTGTCTTTTGAAACTTCTAACTTAGTGAGATCCCTAACTAAATATTTATTTTAGATATTTCAAAGAGAGTGTATATTGTATTGAACTAGTATCCTATTCCACAACCATGGTTTTCTGTGAAATGTTTTTTCCAGAAACATTTTTATAATTAAAATATTCTATATTAACAAAATATACAATATCATTTTAAAATTTAGTAAAAACATAATCATGATTTGAATAAAATAAATTAAATAATTATTCTTAAACAAAACATGAAGACCATCATTATATAATTGGTATTTATTGATTAAATCATACTATAAAACATCAATATAAAAAAATAATTTTAAAATGAAATAGAGTTACATATTTTTTCAAGGAAAATATTTACACCATTAACATTTCCACCAAAAGTGTCATTCCATCCATAAACTATTATAAGGTTCATGAAACATGAAAAATCTCCGGTCATATGTTTAAAAAATCCACTATGTAGATACCATAAGTGTTTTTGGGAACACATCAATTATTTATCCTACTCAAAATTACTTGATCAATGATTTTGGTACCTATATTCTCTTGGGTACATAATTGTTAGCAGGTAAATCTTTTAGAATCAATTTTTTTTAGAAATTATATCCAAAGAAGGTTTAATAGAATTAGAAATTAAGACCTTCATAGGTCTATAAATATATAAATTTTTTATTGGATAGGAAGAACTTAAACTTGGAGCAAATTTATTATTAAAAAAATTCCTTTGACCGAGCTAGTAATCGATTCCACCTCTATACATTTGTGTTGTATTTTTACCAGGAATCATGGTCAACATTTCTCTTCCTTGAGTGATATTTTAAAGATCCATCATGACCGGTTCATTAGATAATTTATCCTAATTGATTTATTTTAATAGTAAAACATAATTTTATTTTTCATGACTAATATAAAACTTTATAGTAGTTTAAATGTATTTTGATTCTCCTAGATTTTAAAAATTTCTTTTAACTCATTAAATTTTTACTCCAATATAATACAATATTCAAATAAATATTCTATAGAAATGTATGATACATCTTGATTTAAATTTTTAGAAGTAATGGGTATATGATTGATTACCTCTAGTATTATTCCCCCTAAAACATAGATTTTCTTTTTCACGATAATCATATTTGGAAGGCTCTGAGTCACTTAAGCTATCCTCAAAATCATTTCATGTTTTCTTCATGTATTTCTTGTATTTTATTCCTTAATACCCATTCCTTTTCTAGTATTATAACTTTATAAAATCAGATTTAATGTTTCCTTTTATCATACACTCATAAAAATTATCTTCTCTAATGTTATTATAGTTCTTTCAATCTCATTTCTTATCATTTTTTTCTTAAAAATTAGGTTTTCTAACAAAATTATTTTAATAGTTTTTTAAAACATTATATCTAGAAGATCCATATCTTTATCACTATATAAATAACCTTTACTACTAATGGTACTAAGAAATTTAGAAACATCCTTTTATTTAGATTTAGAGTTTTTTAATGAAATGGAATTATTAGATTTAGAATATTATTTGTTCACTTTAATGTCTTCTTCATACTTTATTAATTTTCTAATAAGTTCCTTAGATGGTAATTTTCCAATATAATAGGATTATCTAATGGTGAAATTAGTTCTTCTCCAGTTACCAAGAAGACATTTGAAGATATCCAACACTTGATATTTTTCATCCACATTCTATCCAAAGGAAAATATGGTGTTAATAATTTCATTGAACTTGAGATGTATATCAGAAATTGATTTTTCGGGTTTAATTTTAAATATATCATATTTAAAATATAATTATTTAGTATCATTTCTTTTTTAGTTGAATAATATTTATGAGATATATAATGTGTATCTCAAATTATAAAAGAAATATTAGAAGATTATATTTTGTAAAATTCATCTTCTCTTAAATCACAAATCAAAGCATTCATTGAATTATTATCATAATCATAAGAATCCTTATTGGAAATAATCAAATCGTCATCTAAATCTTTTTATTATTAATATAATCCTTCTTTTACAGTCTAGATATGACAATCCATTCTTTCAAGATGAATTTTCATTTTTATTTTTCAATGAGAATTATTTTTTCCATTAAAATAAGGTGGATGATTTGTCGTATGACCTTCAAATATGTATTTATCCATAAGGTAATATTTCAAATAACTAAATAAAATAATTATATTTTATAATTTACATGATCATGTTATGATATAAAGGATAACATAAAATCCTTTGATATTAAATGTTGGTTGGAGTGGATTAATTAATAGGGGTTAATTGAATGTCGAACAAAAATATCAGTTTAAATGATTTAAAATAAAAAAATCAATATAAAAAATAATTGATTAACTAATAAAATAGGTATTTCAATTTTAATGTTTTGAAGTTACGGCTCCATAGCATGATCCAAATTAAATTATAATAACTTTAGATTATACTAATATTTCAAAATTAACATACACACACTAAATAGTTGATATATCACTTGTAAAAGCTATCTATCAATATATAATTTTCCAAAATAGATGTGAAACATTGTTTTTAAAATAGAGTAAAGAAAACTTAAAACATATAATGAAGTAATAAAACAACAGTTTCAATCTAACGTTGAGTCTTATTACTCTCTATGTGATAGTAACATAAAGTCAAGAAGGTTTATTATAATAATAAATATGATACACAACCTATATCAGGTGTGAGTAAAAACAACATACATCGATTTACAGTCTATTATAAGTGTTATTCCATGGTTTCTGTTGGTGCAAAAATATAAATTAATTAATTGAAAGTGTATTTTAGAACTATTATATAACTAATGAGAAAATATTATTTAGGAGATATTTAAAATTATTCAAGCACAACTCAAAATAAATATAAAATATAGAAGGAGATAAATTAATATGAAATTATGTGTTGGATTTATATTCATTTATATATAGAGTATTCCTCCATTCTCAATGACTTGCATAATATGTGAGGTCATAAGTAATGACTAGAAAATGTTATCTAACCTTATAATGAATTATAGATGAAAAAGGGCAGTGCATGTTGATAAAATAGATAATGTTTTCATGTTTTTCTTATCAATCTATATCCTCTTTCTTTGGTATTAATTGAAAATAAATACCCCATCATAAATATGAATTAGAGAATGATCATTACAAATCCTCCTACTCAACATGGAATTCAGGAACATTAATGTCTCCTGAAATTGAATTTAATTATACACAAAGGGTTCTTGTAATATATATTATTAAAATATATTTCTACTTTTGACATGATCTCTTTAAGTGTTCCATATAATATTTATCATGGTTTCTATAACTCTTAGAAAAAAACATTGATCAATTCCCTTGATTGGTTGCATGGTTGATCCATAGAATATGCAGTCACTTAAATTGAATATGTGATCACTTGAAGTTCATCTGTTCTCTTCATCACTTCATCAAAATCTCAAATTTATTATATTGTATCATCACATAATCATGTTGTAAATTAGAAACAACTTGTGGTCACTCAAATACTTGAATAATTGGATGTAATATTTGATAAACCATGTCTTCACTTCACTTGGCCTTGTGGTTTCCTAGATACACTTGTGGTCTGTTGAGGAGCTTGTTAGAAATCTACCACGATCGATTCAATGGAATGCAGTCTATCACTAGGTCATGTGGTCACTTCAACAATTTATGATAAATATATAGATTTTTATGATACTTCGCATATTTGATACAATCCTCTATATGGTAGATCCAGTACTCTTATAATCTCTTGAGTTCTTAAGAGAGTTTTTCTTTATATACTCACTATCACTTTTTTAGCTTCATAGTCGATATAGTACTTAAAAATATTTACATATAAACTATAAAATACACATTTCTAATAGAAAATATATTATTTATTAATAATAAATTAAAAATGCTTTAAGATCATTATAATAAGTAATTACTATACAAGAAAAAAATTATCAGCATTTATTTCAATTTTATCCACATATTGATGATGACTATAGACTTATAAAGAAAAAACTATTATAGAAAAATCAAGTTCATGTGTAGAATAATCTTGCTAATGGTTTTTCAACTGAATATATGTATACATGATAACCCAATAATTTTTTATCTAGATAAAAACTTTCCCCTTTAATGAAGTATAAATGTAAATATAAGATTAACCCTTTCTTGTTGGAAATGATAACACTAAATAATCAACAAATATTCTTTTAAAATCCCTGAAATATTGATCATATTCCTTTATCTAGATTAATTTTACTCCTATTCATGTTATCATAGTTATTGGGAAAGATAACCAAGAAATTTTTTCAACAAACCGTCCATAGTAACCCAACAATATAAGAAAACTTCAAATATCACTAACATTTGTATTCCTTAACCACACATCTAATACTTAATATTTATCAAGATCAATAGTTATTCCATATTTAGAAATTATATTCCCAAGGAATTAAGTATACTATTACCAAAATCAATATTTTTGAAATTTTCAACACAACTTATTTTCTTTTAAAGTCTATAAAAAATTACTCATGTCCTCATGAACACAATAACTTTTAGAATAATATTTAATATCATTGATAAACATACCAAAAACATTGTCCAAATACTCATGGAACACTATAATCAACAGTTATATAAATACAGTGGGTGAATTGGTAAACCTAAATAAAATAAAAAACTCTTAATGACCATACATAGTACATAATGTTATCCTTAGAATATATTAATTATTCACCTTTAGATGATGATACCTTGACCAGAGATCACTATTTTAAAAATATTGTGCCCCATAATTCTTGTAAAACATTTCATAAATACGATTCAATGGATAATTATTATTAAAAGTGAGGTTATTGAGTACTTTATAATCAATGAAAATTCTTATGGAACCATCCTCATTATTAATAAATAGAATATGATAATCTCAAGTTGATGTACTAGGGTGGGTGATACCCTTATCAAGAAATCCATGTAAATTCTTTTTCAATTAAAACAACTTAAATTATTCCATTCTATGGAGGGGTTTGAAATTTTTTTCATCAGGAACTAATTCAACCTTAAACTCAATATCTCAATCGAGAATAACACTAGAAAAAATCATTAGGAAATTCATCCATATATTCATTTTCCACTATAACATCCCCAATTTAAATAGTTTATTTCTTCTTAACAATATTTTAAAGATTAATTTTTATTCCATTTCTTATCAATTTATTAGATTTTATATATGTTATCAAACTAATGAATAAATTATTATATAAAAATAGAAAAGAATTCAGAAAAATAACTTCTTTAGATCCGCAATATGTCTTAGCATGATAAACTGAAAGCCAGTCCATACCAAATGTGGAATCCCACCCTAAACTTGGAAAGATAATAATGATTGTAAGAAAAAAAACCTTTTATATATTATAATAGGAATATTTTTAAACATTATTTTTTACTTTATAATTACCTGATGAGTTTTTAACATAAGAATTAACTTCATTTAATGAGATGTTGTTTTCATTTTACTTGAAAATTTCTCATATATAAATGAATTTATATATACTAAATCAAATAATACATTATAACAACCTAAATAAATAGGTAATATTTCTTTCACCACATTATTTTTGGGCCCTTCATTTATTGTAGCATCAACAAAAAACTTTAATTCACCTTTTTTTAATCTTGATGATTCTCACCTTGGGAAACTAACTTAGAATGAGCATTATCATAATGTAAAAAACTCATTTCAATTAAAACATTTCATTACCTGCTTTTCATTTCTAGTCTGACCATTACCATTTCTCTTTTCTTTATAGTCATGAAACATTTTTCTAAAATTCAGATATCTGTAACACTTCCTAGATACTATAACAAATTTTCTAAAATTATTATTTTCACACTTATGATAAGAGGATAATTTAATTTTCTTACCTTCAGGTTTCTTTGATGAATTCTTCCCCATTTTATTCCACATGGATCTCTTATTATTCATATTGTTGTAAAATCACACACACTCTCTCACAACTTTCTCAGCACACCATACTATTTAATCATAACTTTAAAAATAATTAATAACTAGTTCCCTTCATAAATATGTATTGGATCTTGAGTATAATTAATAAATTTTACTGTCATATTCTATAATAAAATTCAATGCATACCTAGAAAATATATTAAAATTATCTTCATAGGTGTCAATAGAGTCTTATTTTTCAGTAATTCTATGAATTTATATCCCATTATATATCTAATAACATGAGGGAAATAATTTTCAGGGAATATATCTTTAAATACCATCCAACCCATGGAATAAATTTCATTCCTTTATACAATGTTTTTAATCAAAAAAACCCATTTATTGAATTAACCTTCAAACCAATAATGAACAAGTGTTACCTTATGATGTTCCAAACATCCCATAACTTTGAAAATATTTTCTAAATCATTTATCCAGCCTTTATATTTCATTAGATCTATGGGTCAACCAAAATATGGATGGTTTTTTCATTAAATTAATTATTATATTCATTTCTCTTTATGGATAATCATATCTCTCTATTTCATTGGTTCATCTATTGATAGCCTATATCAATATAGTTAACACAACAACAAATTACTCTAATCCAATTATTAAATTACCAAGTTACTCATTCAGAAGGATATTATACTCTCAGTTCTTTTCTACCTCATATTATATATTTATAGCAACTCAATTTTTTATGTGACCATTAGATAATTTTTAAGATAAATAACATAATATTAAAACAATCACAGATTTAAAGGTTTATTATCCTGGAAAAACTAGGCTCACACATCACTTTTACATAATAAATCATAAAAATTATTTAGATACTTATTCTTTATCCACCTAAAATCCCTCAAATACTCTTTAGTAAATGTAATAACCCAAGGATATACACCAATGAAATGGGTATTATGAAATCTCAGTAAGGTAAGGGATAACACTTAAGGAATATAAGACATGAAACAATTGTTCATGGATGATAATAATCATCATAATTATATAATAAGAATAAGATCATCATCATAATCATAAATTAATAATTTTAACAGGTAATGAAATATAGAATATTCATAGTAAGGTAACCTCATAACATAGTTATCAAATGCCACACATATTTGAGAACATACCTATCATCATGTTCACATATAACATATGTGCGTAAGCCATAACATCATAACTGTGAAAAAAAAGATAGAAATCATGCTTATGCATATTACAAATAATATAAAGAGATTTATCACATTATTTAATGAATTATATGGATATATAATTATTGTATAATCCATAACATCATAAAATTATCATAAGCCAACATGCCACATGGAAATATACAAATAAAAAAAATTATCATGAAATAAAACCATGGAATGGAATCAGTTTATTAAAGGATTTCACATATAATTATTCATTGAATAACCATTTGAGTTCCCAAATGAATAATGGTGATAATTATTTACCACAAAATATAATTTTTCTTTGGAGAAGAAACAACTCAAGAGGAGTGAAAGATTAATTTTTTAAAAAATACTTTTTTGATAAATCCATGTACTTGTATTAGAATAATTTTTGGAAAGCTAGAAACATATATATCCAATGAAAGAGATGGGAAAGAATATTTAAAGGAAAACTTAAATATATTATATGAATATTACTTAATGTTATATGAATGACTCTATAACCCAAAATAAGGACTTTTTTTAGAATCCTTTTTCTTTAAATACCATTTATTTTTTTAATTTTTAGCCTCAGGAATAATATAATTATGTTTATTAAAACATGGAATTATAATTGAATCATTTCATAGTTGATCAATTATTATAATTAAATTATATTCCTTAACTTCCTTTGTTATATTTGAATCATTCTGATATCATATTTTCCTTAAAATATACCATCTTGATTCAATTTAATGATTTTTCTTTATTGATACTTATAAATTATTGAGTTTAATTCTAGAAGCTTAGAAATATTTTTTTATAAATCTTTATATTATAAATAATTTATTATAATAATCCCTAGGGGATATGGTAATAAAATAATTATCCACTTCCTCATTGGTAGTTAATCGACTATTAATGGGAAATTGTCAAAAAAGGAGGTGTGATATATATATTTTGTGCTTATATTAAAAATGAAATTTTTATAGGAAATTAAAATTATTAAGATAAAATTAATGTACTTTTTAATTTTTTTAAGAAGTTTTTTATTCAAATATAAAATTATTATAAGGTGTTAAGAAAAGGAAAATGAAACAAAAGATGAAAGGACATTACCTCTTTCTTAAAGTTGTTCATTTTCTATGACCCTTAACTTCTTGATCCAATAGAGTTTGATTATTCAAAAATGTAACTAAGGATGATTAGGGTATTGAGAGAAGGGATTTTAGTAGATCATTGGATTTGGTTTTTTAGGGAGGAGTGGATTTGAATGGAGTGGCGAGGGGTTATTTATACTTGAAGAGATAGGTATTTTAGGATAAAACATTGAATAAATTATTATATCTAAGGTAAACCATATAATAGTGATATTATTGACCTTATGAATCATATATAAATAAAATATAATGGATTTAGGACTTTAAATCCCTTTATAAATTGAAATCATTTTTCTATTAAAAAGGAAAGTGTTATAAATGAAAAAATTTATTTTAATGGAAAACTTTTGACTTCAGACATTGGAAAATACTTTTCAGGTTTTAATGGTAAGTTTAATGTTTCTAAATGAACCATTAATATTATTAAATTTATTTTAGGTGGATATATCCAATTTAATTCTTATTAATTCACTATTATGTCATTATTATGTCATAGAATATGTAGTATTTGAAAAATAATATTTTTACTATTCATGTAAAAAATTGAAGTTTCTTATAAAATTATTAAAAAATTAACCCCTCAGAAATTTTAGTGAGATGATTTTAAAAATGATGTTATTTTTAACAAAATAATTTTTTAAAATATGTAATTTTATTGATTAATTTAAAACTATTGATTTTTGGAAATACATTAAAATTGAGTTTATTAAAATGGTACTTATAATTTCAATGATTTTTTAATCTTGATATTTATTTCATGAAATAAAAATATTTATATATTTTATTTAATTACTAAATATATTTATTATTTATTATATTATATTATCTTGATGTCAATTTACTATTTTAACGTCCATGTTAATATTCCTAATGGAAAGGTTACTATTCCAATGGTCACATTACTATTCCAATGACAATATTATCTGTCCAATTTTCATATTAACTCGTGTAAATACCACTTCATTACTTCATTCAAAATTCATCTTAATTCATCTCAACATTATATATTTCCATTTCTAAAATTTCAATTAGTTTACTAATATTCTTTTTCCTTTCTATAGTGTTTATCATGGGGGAAATGATTCTAGTAGATTGAAATAATCCAAACTTTCCTATTATACTTTTCTTAATTTAAATTTTCCCCATTTTAATGTTTTGTTTTTTAATGGGTTTAGTCTTTGATAAATATAACAAATTTCATTAATTAAATAAAGTGTTGTTAAATTTTCTCGGTGTTTTATGTGTATAATAATATAAAATATAACATAAAATGTCAATTTAGGAAATAAACGTCACTAATAAAGGCTGGGTTGTAACATTATCCCCCTTTAGATATTTCAACCCTGGAATTTCAAGACATATTCTTGATTAAGAATAGATGATGATACTTTTTTTCAATTTTTCCTCTTATTCCCCTATCACCTCTTCATATTTATGGTTCCACCCCTACATTTTTACAAGGTTATATGTCTTGTTGCGTTGAACCTTTCTCTATGGTCCAATATCTTAGCCAAGTGCTCTTCATAAGATAGGTAATGCTCAAGTTATGCCACCACCAGATTCAGTGCATGTGAGGTATCATGTATGTACTTCATCAAGAGAGATACATGGAACATATCTTGAACTTGATCCATGTTTGTTGGAACTTATAGTAGATATTCCACTACTCCTATACAATTAAGGATCTTAAAGGGGACAATGTACCTATGGTTAAACTTTCCTTTCATTCCAAAAAACATGAATCTCTTTCATGGTGATATTAGAAGGAAAAAATTATATCCAACATTAAACTCCATATCACTTAGAAGGTTTATATCATATCTCTTCTACTGAATATGAGTATATTTTATAAGCTATTAGATATCTTTAACATATTCTAACATGTTTTCCAAAAGATCAGGTCAGTGTAGCTTTCGTTCACAAACATAATCCCATTAATAACGAGTTATACATCTCTTCCCATATAGAGATTAAAATTGATCTATTTGAATACTCAAGTGGAAGTTTGTGTGGTATGAAAACTCAAATAATGGGTGTTGTTGATCCCATTTAACTTTTATTTTCATTGAGTATACTCTCTACATGTCCTCAAGTTAATTAATGGTCAATTCAAATTGGCCATTAGTTTGGGGTGATAATCCATAATGAAATTCAATTCATTATTCACATCATGTTAATGACTTATTCTAAATTTTTAAGTGAACCATTGATCAAAATCAAAGATAAAAAAAAGTGGTTCCACATAGAACCTCGCAAATTTATTTATGTATATCTTAGGAAGTTTTTAAATAGAGATATTGTGTTAAAAATGAAAAATTATTTAGTCTTGGTGAATCGATCCACCAAAACCCATATCGCATTTCCTTCATTAGATTTCTTTGGGAGACCAGTGATAATTCCTAATGTGATGTTCTTTGATTTCCATATTGGTATAAGCAATGGTTACATCATCCCCTTGGACTCCTATCATTCTACTTTAACTTATTATCATACCAAGAACCTTTAGGTGTACTCAACAATATCCTTCATCATTATGTCCCACTAGCAGTTCTCTCAAAGATCACATCTTGGTACTTCCATAATAAATTAAAAAATATGAGTAATGTGAATTATCTAAAACATTATTCATTATCTATGGTGGTGTGGGAAAACAAAATGTTGTTAAAAATAAAATAAACCCATTTTAACTTATGTGAAATTCAAGAATGTTCCCCTCCTTCACTTCTTCCACCTTCTTTTTAATCTCTCGATCATCCCTTTATGACCGCTAGATCTTCTCTTCGATAGATATTTTGGAATTATTGTGGGAAAGGCAAGATGTATTCTCAATAATAATTATTTCCAAATCCATCCTTGGTATATCTATGGATATAAGGTCTTTATAAATCCATATCTTGGATAGAGTATTAACATTTTTCATGTAAGAGAATCAACTACCTTGTTCACCATTATAGGGTGGCATATAATAGAGAAAGATAGTCCATGATTAGATCTAACCATCATCATTAATTCATGTGATGCTATTTCTATGTGAATATATATTTTAAACTATTTTGATCCGTATATATGTTTTAGTTTTCACTATAGAGGTAGTTCCACCAAATCCTCAAGGTGAAGATAAAAAATTCTTACTCTAAATCATGTGTTAGGTAGTTATTATCAATCATCATAAATTTTGTGAGGCATATTCTACCACTTTATTATTTTGTATGACTCCCCAAACCAAGCATTTTTTTGAAGCATCAATGTATATCACAGAACATTTTCTACTTAATGGTTGTGTGTGTACAGGTTTATTGATTAAACCATTCTTGATCTCCATAATTCTTTCCTCCCATTATTATGTCAAGACATACTTTAACCCTTTCCATTTTAACCAAGTTATTTAGATGAAACTTTATAATAAATTTCTAAAAAAATGTTAGTTGTACCTAGTTGAGACAAAAACCCCCCAAATTATAATGAGAGTTGTGGCTCTACTCCATTACTCAAATATCTTTGTCTTCAAAGGGTCTATATAAATTCCCTAAATTGTGATCATGTGCCCCAAAAATGTGACTTGCTTAATCAAAAATCCATACTTGATAAACTTAGTATTCATTTTCTACTTTCATAATGTCTCTAGTAGAATACTTAGATTCTATTTATGTTCTTCCTTATTCTTGTATTAAATGAGAATATCATCGATAAATACTGCCATAAAATTTTCATCATAGCCTCTAATGACTCTATTTTTCAAATACATGAAGATTATATTGGAATTAATAAGTCTAGAAGACATCACTATGAATCTGAAGTTTCTATAACTTGTATAGAAGGATACCTTGTAAATATATTCATTCTTTACCTTCAGTTGATGATATCTAGAATGAAGATCAATCATTAATAAGTACTAATCTCATAATAGTTGATCAATAAAGTCATTAATCCTTGGTAGGGGATACATTTTCTTTATGTTGATCCTATTAAGATATCGATAATCGATACACAACCACATTGATCCATCCTTTTTCTATCAAAGTGTACTAGATCACCCTAAGGTGATGCACTAGGGTGTTTGAAGCCTTTTTTCAAATTCTCTTCAAACTACTTATTTAAATACTCTAGTTTGGTCAAGGCTATCCTATAGGGTAATTTGGAGATATGAGTGGATCTGTGTATAATCTCTATTGAGAACTATAACTCATGATTTGAGGGAAGTTTGGGTAACTCTTTGGGAAATACATCAGTATATTTTATTATAGTTGGAATCTACTTAAGGTTAATAAATTCCTTTGAATTATCCATTAGAGAAATGTATTATTATTTACTGGATATTAATACCCACACCATTGAGGTATTTTTCCAAAGTAGATTCATGACCATCCATGTATTTGTACAGAAGCATGGGACAGTTCAGAATATAGAAAGATATTTCCTTTTCCTGGTAGTTGATGTTAACTCTATATATTGAGATCCAATCCACATATATTCATGTTTTAAATTTCATTAAGGGGCTTATTATAATATTTTTTGAAAGAATATTCCCACATATTCTAATAAGAGAAGTGTCTAATACTTGGGTTTCATTTATCACAACATTAGGTGTTTTTATAGATATCACTATTTCAAGGAATCAGGGTTTTGATTCAATATTTATATCAAGATTTCATGATATAAAAAAGTTCATAAAACTACAATCAAATAGATTTTTTTCATTCTTGAATTAATAGGAATTATACCTTGTATAAATTCATTTTCAAATTCTACATCAGTGGTAATGATAGAATAATATTTCCATTGATCCATTGACATTGGTGTTTGAAGATGTTGAGTACCCTGAATGAAATGTTATTTAGCTCACTAACTTATATAATTACGTTGATACTTCTAGTAAAATCATTGAACCATGGGTGGGTTATTAGTAGGCACCTTACTTTTCTCTACCATGTTAGTTGACTTCTTCAAGTCCCTTTGACATTTGGGTGTTTGGTGGCCTTCTTTACTATAATTGAAGAATTTAAATTTCATTTTTAGGAAATTCCCATGATTCTTCTACAAACACTTTTAACTTGTGGTTGGTTGGATCTTCATTTCGCCTTTTTCATTTGACCCCCCGTATTGAAAGTGCATTCATCTCTTATTATATACATGTCTATTTTACTATTCTCCAAACTCTAGCTTAGCTTTTAAATCTCATCAAACTACTTATTCATAAATCCCAAAGTCTCAGATAGTTATATCATTTTGAAGGTGTGGTTTTAAAATAGTAAATAATCTATCTATTTTTATATCCTTATTGATAATAAAATTGGAGGTTCATATTTCAGTTCTTGTGACTGATTCCTAATAATCCATGATAGATTCAATCTCGTTTTCTTAAGTTATAGTAGTTTTCTCTCTATATTTGTTTGAAGAGTTTGAGGGAAATACTTGTTGAGAAATATCTTCTTAAAGTCTTCCAAATTCATTTCCTCTATTTCATTATTGAGCTTGGTAATCTTTACCAATAACCACCATTTATAATCCTCTCTATATAAATGATAGAAATTCATGGTAACATTCTCCTCCTCATAATTGTAGATCAAATAAATGATCTTCTTTGTAACGCCCCAACCCCAGCTACCCAGAGTCGGTGCATTACATCGTAACATTGGCATGATCACAAAAGATCAAGTATCGAAAGACCAATTAGTTTAGTAGCCTTGGAAACACTAGATACATTCATAAATGTTACATTACATCATAAGGTTAAAAACTAATAACAATGTCTTCATAGTCCACACTCATATCCTCTTATGACAATCCCTGCAGGTCATTCATAAAATACTTCTTCACATCTTGGAAAATATTAAAACATTGAAAGGGGTGATCTCAGATGCTTAGTAAGGATAACAATATTAAGGAAGCTTTCATAAATAAACATAAATATTTAAGGCAATGTATAACTAAAACAAAAGCCTTTTAAACTTGAACATCAACATAATATGGAAAAAGTAAAATGAGATAATGCCATTTACTTCTTCACATGGATATTCTACTGGTCAAATAATCACATGCAATATCAATAACCACTTTCATAATGATGGAATGCATAATGCCAGACTATAATAACAACGTAGCCAAGGCCTCGTACCAAGACCAAAAATAAGATTTTGTCAAGGCCTCGTGCCAAGACACTAGTTTGTCTCATGAGACCTGCCGATGCATCGAGGAGCTATAGCGGGCTCCACCCGTCACTTATTAAGTCCAATGCATTCCTCATATGAATAGGTTTAAACATATCATAAACCATAACATAATCGTATCACATAAAACATGCATAAAGGAAACATAACATTTCCACATTTCAATCACAAGATTTCAATACAACACATTGATATAATAAAAACGCTTTCAAAACCATTTTCAATACCAAAATAAAAGAAAGTTAAAACTTTGTATTTATTTTTCATTAAAAAAAGTGATGGCTTGTAGAAGAAGCTGAAACTCAAATAATGGTCACGACGATGGAGAAGTCGTTGTCGCCGCATATGTACGGAAAGAAAAACATTCCCTTTTTTTCGTTTAGTAAAACTCTTCGTATAAAAAAGATTCCTTTTGAATAAACGTAAAAGTCAAATGGGTTTATACACCGTATAAAAGAAGGTTGTGTAAAAAACAAAATATGCCTCAATGAAAGGTGATTGAGACGAAGTCCCATAAAAGATCATTTTTAAAATAAAATAGATCTATTATGTGTATTCACTATAGGTACACATAAAGAAAGTAAAAATACAAAATAATACATAATAATATCATGACATAATTTGAAAGTAGGAGATTAACCCAAAGAATGGAAGTTGGGTTAAGAAATTCCCTTACCTTGTGTCCGACTTGATTCGACCGTTGTTTAACCTCCTGAATAATAAACTTGAGTTAATATCAACTTTATTAAGAACCATTTTCAATTTAATTATCTCTTTTATATCACTTATTACAATGTTATGAACATTATGTAATTATTTAAGCTAATAACGGTCGTTTTGTCGATATTTGGTACTTGAGTCAACAATAAACTTCTTATAATTACAAGTTGTTTATGTGGTAGAATATCCATTATGTCCAGAATTATATTCATGATTTAGATTTCATATATATCATATACATTCCAGTATATACATTCATTCATAATATTACGTAACATTTAGAGGTAAGAAATGAAATGCACCGTTCATGGAGACGGTAAGCCGTACGTACGCATGAACGCTACTTTCATTTCTATTTCGTATTTAATGGAATGAAATAATAATAGTATAAAGGTGTATTATAATTCTAGTATAATATAATATAAAATATCATTTACTCCATCCTTTATACATCCCACATATGGCATTAACGATTCAATCACTTTGAGGGGGCGGTAGTCCGCACTTCCTAAAATGAAATTATCGCGTTTACCCATAATGGAAATCATAAAGTATGCCATAAATGAGAAATACAGAAGTATAAGGAAAACATAAACATAATATATATATATCATATATGAAAATAGTGTCATCAAAATGTCCACCATTATAGGTGTTAAAAGAATTTGAAAAATCATCGTTTCGTGAGGCAGTATTTCGCCACCCACCGAAATAGTATGTTCTTTAACCATTAGACAAAGGTGTGTGTAAGTATAAACCAAATAATTATCATAAAAACATCCTAGTATATTTTAGATACTGTTGTTTTTACAAAAGAAAGGAATAAAAGGATTTTAAGGGGTTGGAGAAGAAAAATAAAACAAAAGAACATAAGAGAAAACACTACCTTTAAAACGGGTAACTCTTTTTGATTTGAGCCAAAGGCTTCCTTGGGAAGAATTATGCCCAAAGTGAGGCTTCTATGAGTAAGGGAGGGAAGTTGGGAGAGTATTTGGGCAGAGGTTGGCCGATCCAAAAGGATTTTAAAGTGTGAGTAAGGTGGTAGAGGTGGGGGCCTTTTATAAGTGGAGAGGAGGGGCACTCTTGGAAAGTAAGGAAATGTTACATTATCATAAAATGCTTTTCGGATTCCAAAGGTCCCACACTTATATAATTCGAGGATAAGGTGATAAGGGTTCGAAATATCCTCATCCAATAGGTTTTTGACAAGTGTAAGCCTTGGATTTTACATTATCTTTTCATCTTATTTAAATCGTTAATTAATGAGGTAATCGCTGCATCATCATGGTGTCATAAATAATTTAATTTATTTAATGTCTAAAAATTATAAAAAAAATACTATGATGTAGGAAATATTTTTATCTTTACAATTACTATTTATAGTTAAAAATTTGACTTGTATAACCCCATATAAAATTTTTTTAGTAAAACATTTAATGTTTGTGTCATTTTTTACTTTAACATTAAATAAAAGGTATTTATGTCATTTTCAGACTAAAGTGGCTCCATGGGGTCCCCAAGTTGACCCATGGATTGTCTTGGTTGGAAATGGAACATCCAATGAGGGTAGGACATGTGTCAAGCTCATCTCATATTATTAATACATTATTTTTAACTTAAACTACACTAATTACCTCTAATCGCGATTAAGAACTTAAAAGTTACTATTCACCAAAAAATTATTCTAATCCCATTGAACCAAATTTTACTTCTTAATGACCACCATGTATGTCGGATTTTTGAAATTCAAAACACAGAAGTGGTAAAATTTCATTTAAACAAAAAATCAGTTTTTTAACTACCACTTAGTGGTTTCACTATTCATCAAAAAGTGAATTTTTTCAGAATAATGCCAAAATTTCACCCTAAGCTATAATTAATATTCCAAATTCAAAAATGATGTCTATTTTACAAAATTACAAACATATAAGTTGCATTAATTAATTTTATAATTAATTCCCGCTGTCACAACAAATAGCGTGTTTTTAAGAAACAATTTATATCAAAATATTGGCAATTGTTTATGTCCAATTTCAATGTTAAATTAATTCTAATGACCACCATTGGATAAAATGGTAAAAATATATTCTAATTATACTTTAAAACCACTAAATAGTATAATTTATCACAATAAATTATTTTGATTAAAAAAGTTGTTTTTAAGTATTTTTCACTATTCATAAAAAATTGAAAGTTCTCAGAAAATTACAAAAAATTCAACTTAGGATAATTTCAATATTACGAATACAAAAATGAAGTCCATTTTGAAATATAAAATTTCTATAATTTTAAAAAGTGGTTATTACTATTCATAACGGCTACTTTGATTAGTCGTGGTGTGTTAGAACTCGAAGTTGCGTACAATGCAAGCTATTACATTATTAAATGAGAAGCGTATCATGGAAGCTCGGGGCGTTACATTCTCCCCTCCTTCAATAAATTGCGTCCTCGCAATTTGAAATTTTTCTTTGAAAATAAAAGTTTGAAAATAGATAGTACCTTTGGGGAAAACCCACATCAGAAATAAGGTTAATAAAAATATAACATTAAAAGAATGAAAGATAAGTACGAAGGTCACCCGAGATAGACCATATAAAGATTCTATGAAAATATGGATATGGAGGAGAAACAAACCATCAAGGTCTGATGGAGAGTTGTAGAAAACAGGATTCGGAGAAAGTTTAACTACCAGAAAATCACAAACTTGTGATTGGTTAAACGATCATTGATTCCCCAGTAGGAAAAGTTAACCGACAACGTTTTTGTTTTAAGTTACCTTTTATAAAGTTGAGGAATTTATTTAAGAGATTTACTAAGAATGTAAGGGAATATAAATACTTGTTATGTATACTTTCATTCTTTAATAAATTTTTACCACAAAACCATCTTTTACTCCAAAAGGTAATAAAACTCAAAAATATTATATTTATCCTAATTGTATAAGGTTCCAAATATTAACACATACCATTTAGATTAGTAAAACTATTTTGTAATAACCAGGGACTTCCTGTAGGCTAGTGGTAGGAAATAAAGGCCTATCTCACTATGGTTGTGGGTTCGATTCCTGCAGCTTTGTCTGACGCGACGGGTTATGCCCCACCCTGCAGGTTGCCCTTTTCCTAAAACTATAGTATTATAATATTCCAAAAATAATATTCAGAAATGTTTTAACCTTAAACAATACTATACAAATATCAACTTAATCCATTCCAACCTTTATAGTTATCCAAAATACCTCCGTCCATACTTTCTCTAAAGGGTCCTTAAATTCCAAAATCAATTGTCACTTTAGATTCCCTAAACAAAGTAAAGTTTCTCTTATTGTCACATAAAAAAATATGATTTCCTTCATCATGTTAACACCTTAATGAAATAAACATGTACTGTAGTACAATCCTTATATATATCACATTATTCTAATAACCATAATCTAGTTCTTGAGTCCAAAAACACAAATACAATAATTATTCAACTTCATCTGTAGTAACAGCATAAGCATGGCCTTGATCCCTTGGCCTTTTCTGAGGTATGTTTTCTTGATGCTTAGGATATTAATTTGCATAATGCCCCATTTACCTACAATTGTAGCATTCAACATTGATATCCTTTTTCTTTCCCTTGCAATCACGTGCCTGGTGACCTTTTTCTCCACATTTATAACAAACTCCCATTTTTTTTAGGCAAGCACCGGGGTGATTTTTCCCACAATTATCGCATAATGGAAAATCCTTCTTTCCCTTTTTCCCTTTATCCATTTCTTGTTCCACCATTCTCTTCTTCTCTTTCTTTACTTTGTTGTCATAAGACTTAGAGAATTCCTTTTCTGTCTTGATAGCACACGAGACAATATCTTCGTACGATGAGAAGGTTTGTGAGACTAATGCTCGAAGAAGAAATGGTTTTAACCCATCAAAGAAACGATCAATCTTACTTCTTGGGTTACGTATATAATCTACAGCATGCATCGCTAACCTTGTAAAGTTAACCTCATACTTTGCGACATTCTCATCCTCCTTCTGCCTCAAACTGAGAAATTGCCTTTCCATATCTGCTCGATGGTCATGTGGAAAGTATTTTTCTAAGAAAAGATCTTTGAAATCTCTCCATTCCATACTTGATACTTATTCATCTTCCTTTATATTTTGAATCAATGACCACCATTGATCGACATCTCCAGTGAGGTGGTAAACTGCCATGACAACCTTCTCCCTTTCGCTACTCTCCAAGGCGTGGAATATTTTCTCTAAAGAGTTTATCCATTGCTCAGCTACTAACGGATTTGTACCCCCATTAAATGTTGGTGGTTTTTGCCTCATGAAACGGTCTAACATTGATCCTCCATGTTGCGGATTAGGGTGATCCATACGAGTAAGGTTATTATTCATAACCTGAGTGAGTTGTCCCAGTGTGGTAATAAGTTGATCAGCACCAGTTGTATCTCCAGCTCCACAATAATTATCTTGAGTAGGAGGGAAATCCCTACATGGAGTGCGTGTATTGATATGGTTTCCATTCCTTCCACTAGGCACCATTTCTAAACAATGGCATAAACTAGATTAGTTTATGAATCAAAATACATAATTCCATACGTGTAAAACACTTAACACTAATTTAACTATTTATGGATATAATCCATAATCATAAAAAAAGTTTTCTTTAAGGAAGTATATACTCATAACCCTTCATAGTGTTTTGTAAAGAAAATGAGAATTATCCTAAGCATATCCCCCGGGAGTGTCGTAACCAAGAGTGCAGCAAGGCCCGTTGTCATGCACCAGTTCCCGTTCGAGTCTAGCTCAAAGCGGTGTTTTCGGGTTTTACCCCTAGGTACATCTGTGCCAGCGCCGCCTCTACCTGCTCGTATCCAGACAGGGATGTATTGCTCAGAAAACTCAAAAAATCTCTATAATACCAAAATTCTAGGAAGTTCTTCTATACTAATCCTCAAAGTCTATCTTCGGGCTATGTGCTCTAATCAGAGTTTATCTAAATCTAGCTTCCAAGGTTAGTACTAAACTACCTCTGATACCAACTGTAACGCCCCGACCCCAGCTACCCAGAGTCGGTGCATTACATCGTAACATTGGCATGATCACAAAAGATCAAGTCTCGAAAGATCGATTAGTTTAGTAGCCTTGGAAACACTAGATACATTCATAAATGTTACATTACATCATAAGGTGAAAAACTAATAACAATGTCTTCATAGTCCACACTCATATCCTCTTCTGAATATCCCTTCAGGTCTTTCATAAAATACTTCTTCACATCCTGGAAAATATTAAAACATTGAAAGGGGTGAGATCAGATTCTCAGTAAGGATAACAATATTGCGGAAGCTTTCATAAATAAAAATAAATATTTAAGGCAATGTATAACTAAAACAAAAGCCTTTTAAACTTTAACATCAACATAATATGGCAAAAGTAAAATCAGATAATGCCATTTACTTCTTCACATGGATATTCTACTGGTCGAATAATCACATGCAATATCAATAACCACTTTCATAATGATGGAATGCATAATGCCAGACTATCATAACCACGTAGCCAAGGCCTCATGCCAAGACCACAAATAAGATTTTGTCAAGGCCTCATGCCAAGACACTAGTTTGTCTCATGAGACCTGCCAATGCATCGAGGAGCTATAGCGGGCTCCACCCGTCACTTATTAAGTCCAATGCATTCCTCATATGAATAGGTTTAAACATATCATAAACCATAACATAATCGTATCACATAAAACATGCATAAAGGAAACATAACATTTCCACATTTCAATAACAATATTTCAATACAACACATTGATATAATAAAAACGCTTTCAAAACCATTTTCAATACCAAAATAAAAGAAAGTTAAAACATTGTATTTATTTTTCATTAAAAAAAAGTGATGGATTGTAGAGGAAGCTGAAACTCAAATAATGGTCACGGCGGCGGAGAATTCATTGTCTCCGCATATGTACAGAAAGAAAAACATTCCCTTTTTGTTGTTTAGTAAAACGCTTCGTATAAAAAAGATTCCTTTTGAATAAACGTAAAAGTCAAACAGGTTTATACACCGTATAAAAGAAGGTTGTGTAAAAAACAAAATATGCCTCAATGAAAGGAGATTGAGACGAAGTCCCATAAAAGATAATTTTTAAAATAAAATAGATCTATTATGTGTATTCACTATAGGTACACATAAAGAAAGTAAAAATACAAAATAATAAATAATAATATCATGAAATAATTTGAAAGTAGGAGATTAACCCAAAGAATGGAAGTTGGGTTAAGAAATTCCCTTACCTTGTGTCCGACTTGATTCGACCATTCTTTAACTTCCTGAATAATAAACTAGAGTTAATATCTACTTTATTAAGAACCATTTTCAATTTCATTATCCCTTTTATATCACTTATTACAATGTTATGAACATTATGTAATTATTAAAGTTAATAACGGTCGTTTTGTCGATCTTTGGTACTTGAGTCAACAATAAACTTCTTATAATTACAAGTTGTTTATGTGGTAGAATATCCATTATCTCCAGAATTATATTCATGATTTAGATGTCATATATATCATATACATTCCTTTATATACATTCATTCATAATATTACGTAACATTTAGAGAAAAGAAATGAAATGCACCGTTCATGGAGACGGTAAGCCGTACGTACGCATGAACGCTACTTTCATTTCTATTTCATATTTAATGGAATGAAATCATAATAGTATAAAGGTGTATTATAATTCAAGTATAATATCATATACAATATCATTTACTCCATCCTTTATACATCCCACATATGGCATTAACGATTCAATCACTTTGAGGGGGCGGTAGTCCGCACTTCCTAAAATGAAATTATCGCGTTTACCCATAATGGAAATCATAAAGTATGTCATAAATGAGAAATACAGAAGGATAAGGAAAACATAACCATAATATATATATCATATATGAAAATATTGTCATCAAAATGGCCACCATTATAGGTGTTAAAAGAATTTGAACAATCATTGTTTCGTGAGGCAGTATTTCGCCACCCACCAAAACAGTATGTTCTTTAACCATTAGACAAAGGTGTGTGTAAGTGTAAACCAAATACTTATCATAAAAACATCATAGTATATTGTATATACTGATGTTATTACAAAATAAAGGAATAAAAGGATTTTAAGGGGTTGGAGAAGCAAAATAAAACAAAAGAACATAAGAGAAAACACTACCTTTAAAACGGGTAACTCTTTTTGATTTGAGCCAAAGGCTTCCTTGGAAAGAATTCTGCCCAAAGTGAGGCTTCTAGGAGTAAGGGAGGGAAGTTGGGAGAGTATTGGGGCAGAGGTTGGCCGAGCCAAAAGGCTTTGAAAGTGTGAGTAAGGTTGTAGAGGTGGGGGCCTTTTATAAGTGGAGAGGAGGGGCACTCTTGGAAAGTAAGGAAATGTTACATTATCATACATTGATTTTCGGATTCCAAAGGTCTCACACTTATATAACTTGAGGATAAGGTGATAAGGGTTCTAAATCTCCTCATCCAATAGGGTTTTGGTAAGTGTAAGCCTTGGAGTTTACATTATATTTTCATCTTATTTAAATCGTTAATTAATGAGGTAATCGCTGCATCATCATGGTGTCATAAATAATTTAATTTATTTAATGTTTAAAAATTATAAAAAAAATAATATGATGTAGGAAATATTTTTATATTTCCAATGACTATTTATAGTCAAAAATATGACTTGTATAACCCCATGTAAAATTTTTTTTAGTAAAACATTTCATGTTTGTGTCATTTTTTACTTTAACATTAAATAAAAGGTATTTTTGTCATTTTCCAACTAAAGTGGCTCCATGGGGTCCCCAAGTTGACCCATGGATTGTCTTCGTCGTCCATGGAACATAAAATGAGGGTAGGACATGTGTCAAGCTCATCTCATATTATTAAAACATTATTTTTACCTTAAACTACACTAATTACCTCTAATCGCGATTAAGAACTTAAAAGTTACTATTCACCAAAAAATTATTCTAATCCAATTAAACCACATTTTACTTCTTAATGAAAACCATGTATATTGGATTTTTGAAATTCAAAACACAGAAGTGGTAAAATTTCATTTAAACGAAAAATCAGTTTTTTAACTACCACTTAGTGGTTTCACTATTCATCAAAAATTGAAGTTTTTCAGAATAATTCCAAAATTTCACCCTAATATATAATTGATATTCCAAATTCAAAAATGATGTCTATTTTACAAAATTAAAAACATATAAGTTGCATTAATTAATTTTATAATTAATTCCCGCTGTCACAACAAATAGCGTGTTTTTAAGAAACAATTTATATCAAAAGATTGGCAATTGTTTATGTCCAATTTTAATGTTAAATTTATTCTAATGAACACCAATGGATAAAATGGTAAAAATATATTCTAATTATACTTTAAAACCACTAAATAGTATAATTTATCACAATAAATTATTTTGATTAAAAAAGTTTTTTTTAAGTATTTTTCACTATTCATAAAAAATTGAAAGTTCTCAGAAAATTACAAAAAATTCAACTTAGGATAATTTCGATATTACAAATACAAAAATGAAGTCCATTTTGAAATATAAAATTTCTATAATTTTAAAAAGTGGTTATTACTATTCATAACGGCTACTTTGATTAGTCGCGTTGTGTTAGAACTCGAAGTTGCGTACATTGTAAGCTATTGAATTATTAAATGAGAAGTGTATCATGGAAGCTCGGGGTGTTACATTCTTCATTGAGTTAACCCACTATTCCATAAAAAGTGGATCATGAGATCAACTAATCATCGATGTCCATTTTCATATAAAGCACTCAATGGGAAGTTTCTCCTTCTTGGGTGAAGACAAATGTTATACATGGTTTTGGATATTACTCATAGCCTAATACAACTGGGAAAGAATCTCCATTATGTTTTAAACTCCATTTACCATCACATTGTCAATGTCCTTATGAAAATTATTGTATTATACCTGACATTGGTGGTTGGCCTGGTTTCTCCTGGTTCCCATTATTTTATAAATTGGGAAAGGTTGAACAAAACATGAGTAAAAAAGAATGAATAAATAATTTTTTATTGTACACAAATTAATACAAAAGTTGTATCGTACGGGATAACATTATTTAACATTTTTATCCAATGATTCTTCTAGGATCATGTACATTAATCCTTTTCTCACATTAAAAGAAAGAACTAATTTAGCTATATAACCTTCATAATGGTTTTTTTTATTTGTTATTAAGTGAATCATATCCCTATAGAGAGTCAAACAAGGTGTGCAACAATCCCTTTTTATCATACACCAGGTGATGATCGAGTTAATTCCAAATCCTCCCTTTTTAAGATTATTATCCTTAGGTATATTTTTTCTAGAGACACGCCACTTTTATTATCTAGATAGATATTTAATTTCCAAGAAACTAAACACTCTTATATGTTAGAAAAGCATGTCATATTTACCAATACATAGAAATAGTTTTTTGGTTTTCACTAATGTTTTCAAATCCTAATTCCCAAATTAACTGAACTATCCTATGATACTAACTATAGTCACCCAACATTTTCATACATTAAAATTATATAATTTTTAAGATAAATACAATAATATTAGTACATTAAAGGATCAAAATGTTTAGTATATTGGTAAAATTAGTCTTATACATCACTTATACATAATGAAACAAAAATATTTACTTAAATAATTCTTGTTTATCCTCCTAAGAGCTATCATATTCTCCTTAGAAAATTCAATCACCATAGGATATAAACCAATGAAATAGGTAAACTAAAATCCCAATGAGGGAAGGGATAAAATATAAATAATCAAATACATGAATCAATTATAAACAGGTGATAATAATAATAATAATAATGATAATTATAATGATAATAATAACTATATCTTAAACATAGAATCATAATCATAAGAATAAATTAATCAATAAAAAAGTTCATGGAAAGTTCCATTTGAATAATAATGAAACATCATAAAATAGTGGTCAAATACCACACATAGTTGTGAACAAATCTAGTATCATGTTCACACATAACATATATGAATAAATCGTAACATCGTGATTGTTAAAAAGACTAGTATAATGTTCATGCCAAATAAAAATAATATCAGGATATATATCACATTACCCAATGTATTATAAGGATATATAATTCCAGGCTCACTCACCACATCCTAAAATGCTCATAATCATGCATTCCACATGGAATGTTAACATATAAAAAACATAGTAATGAAATAAACCCATGGAGTAGAATGTGCTTCATAAAGTATTTCATATATCATGCTACATGGAATAACATTTGGGGTTTTAAAGTAAAACTAGGATATTATAATTTTGTATAAAATGAAATTTTTATTTGAATAAGAATCAAATAAAGAGTATTTAATGATTTTTTTTGGAAAAATAGAATCTTTTTCATAAATATTTCTATTTGGATTACAAATAATTTTTACAAGGTAAAAACATATGTATATCCCATTAAATGTAATGGAAAAATATTTAAAGGAAATTTTAAGTTTTTTAGAGGAATGTATATAATGAAAATTATGTGAAAGTGGTTATAACCCAAAATAAGGAGTTTGAGATTGTGAATCCCCTTACCTTAAATCCCTATTTATTTCATTGATTTTTTTACTCCTGAATAGTAAATTTAATTTTACTAAAACATGGAACCATAAGTGATTTTTTTTCATTTTTTCACTATTTATCAATTATAGTAATTTTATTCTAATATTTAACTCCCCCTGTTAAAGGTGAATCCTTTTGATATCATATTTTTATTAAAATATCCCATATTGCTTCAATTTAATGATTTTAATTTATTAATACTTATACATTATTAATATTAACACAAAAACCTTATAAATAGAATTTTTTTATATTTAAATTTTATAAATAATGTATTATAATCATCTATAAGGGTGGTGATAAGAAAATAATTGGAAACAATCTCACATACAATTAAGTGACTATTAATGGGACATTTTCTTAAAAGGAGGTGTGAGATATATAGTCTATTATTTTATTAAAAAAATTTGAAAGAAATTAACATTATGAATATCATGTTGATGCATTTTTTTAATTATTTTAAGAAGTTTTAAATTAGAAAATAAAATGTGGATAGCGAGTTTAAAAAAATAAAGTAAAATAAAAGATAAAAAGAAATTACATCTTTCTTAATGTTTTTCTTTTTCTACAACCCTTATCTTCTTGAAATCTTGGAGTATGATTATTCTAAAATGTCCCTAAGTATTCTAAGAGGATTGAGATAGGGTATTTTGGAATATATTTCTATTTGGTAAGTGAAGGAGGAGTATTTTTTAATGGGAGTGGTGATGGGTTATTTATGCTTGAGGAGAGGGGTATTTGAAGAATAAAATATTAAATAAATTATTATATCCAAGGTAAATAGTTAAATAGTGAAATTTTTAAAATTCTGAATCATATAAAAATAAAAAATAATGAATTTATGACTTTAGACCTCTTTATACACTGAATTCACTAGTTTATTAAAATTTATATTTGAAAAACTGAAAAACAAAATTATTTTAACATAAAACATTTCAAATTAAACATATGAAAATATGTTTTAGGTTAAGAATATTATATTAATTTTTTTAAATGACCTATTTATAATATTAAATTAATTTTGGGCTGAGATAACCAATCAAATATTTATTTATTCACTATTAAAACATTATTATGCCATAAAACATATTGTATTTGAAAAAAAATGTTTTTATTGTTCATGAAAAAAATAAAATTTCTCCAAAAATTATCAAACATCCACTGTTGGGAACTTTTAATGTGATCATTCTAAAAATTAAGTTTATTTTTTAAAAATAATTTTATAACATTGGAAATTTTATATATTGACATAAAAATCATGATATTTTCGAAATAAATTAAAATATTGTTTGTAAAAAAGGTGAAAATAATTTTATTGTGTTTTTAATCATGATATTTATATTATTGAATTAAAATATTTATATATTTTATTAAGTTACTAATGATATTTATTATTAGTGACATTTTATTATTTTTAGGTAAAAATATTATTCCAACAGCCATGTTACTATTTATAAGGGTTAGGTTATTATTCCTAATAACCAGGTTACTATTCCCATGATCAAATTACTACCCAAAAAATTATATTACAATTAAAATTATCATAATAAATCTTATAAATACAACTTCATTCCATCATTCATCATTCACATCAATTCCTCTCAAGGTTCAACATTTTTATTTTCTCAAAAGTTTAATGGTTTACCAATATTATATCACTTTTCCATAATATTGTCTATGAGGGTAATGATTCTAGGAGATTATAATGATCAAAATTTCTATATTATATTGTTCTTATTTTTTATTTTTCTTCCCGTTGAAATGTTTGGCCAATTTTATGAGTATATTTTTTGACTAATATAAAAATTTTAATAAATGAAATAAAGTTTTTTCTACATTTTCTATTTTTCCTGAGTGTATAATAATATACAATATCATATAACAAATATTGATTCCATAAATAAATGTAACCAATAATGTACAGGTTTTTACATCATTTCCTAAAAGGAAAAAATTCTAATCATTCATATATTAGATGAAGAAATGTACCAATTATTAAAAGTCGTCTCATGATAACATAACCATAAATTATAATCTCATTAAAGTTACTTTTAACAACACCTTAACTTTTAAAGTTATCTAAAACTTTACTCTGATACTAACTCTAATGACCCTTACCTTATTCAACCCATAAATACATGATTTATAACAATCCTTTAAATTTTTTATATTTCAAATATTGTTTTAGTTTATAATCTTATAAAATTAGAAAAAACGTTAAGTAAAAATGTTGAAATTTATGCATAATGTAATTTTTTCAAAAAAATAACTTTCATTATAAAAACACATTTTGTTTTTTCAGGGTAACTCTTATATCCAGGTCTCTGTATTTATTAACATTTTTACTCATCCTTAAGACCTTTCAAAAATAATTTTATAATATAGGATGAGTAAAAATATTCTTAGTAAAAGACATAAAATAAATAAAAATTATTAGTCCATTTGTATATATAAAAAATACATAATAAAATTTTCCTTTTTCACAATAAATTTTTATCCTAAAATATATGATTATTATTTCATGAATAAAACTTAATTTATTACAATCTCATATAAAATATTATATGATATCAAAAATAAAATATCAAAGTCATATTGGTTTGCTTGAAACCATGAAAACTCATGGATACCTTTCATTTGAAATTAATACTTTCACCATTATTTTAAAAAGAGAATTATTAAAAATTATAATAAAACATATGCTCATTTTATTATGTTTTGAAATAAAATATCTCCATTATAAACCATTTCAATAATATCAAGAAACTACCTTAGGATATCATCGTTACATTCATAATTAAAATAACCCCTATAATGGAATCACCTAACCATATAATTACCATATCTCTTAAGAGTCACCTATAACTAATAAACTGTGTCACTTTACCTAACACATTGGAGAGCTATAATGGGGTCTCCCATTATCAGATCTATATGAGGCTCACCCATTATCAGATCTATATTGGTCTCAACAATTATCATATAAAATTTAAAACAATGATATAATAAAAAACATATATAACTTTCATATTAATCATAAAACCCATTATAATTGGCATTCAAGCCTATAAGAAATAACTTTTTTAGTTATCTGATAATAATAAGAGAATTCTTATGTTAATGTAGAATTATTTTTAAAACAAATAAATCATAGAATATCAAGAGAAATATTTTATTTGAAAATAAAAAAGGAACTTTTCAAATGAATAATGGTTATGACCATCAGATCAAGTTATCAAACTATATATGTTAAAAAAATTCTTCTTATAATTTATTAAAAATGATAAAGTGACCGATATGTTAAATGTTTAAAAAATCATTTTTAAAATTTTAATAAGGGAAAAAATTAGTTAAAATTTAATTTTAAAAATGATTTGTGTGTAAATAATAAAATTCTTGGAACACTTTTAAGAACATGGATAGAGAGGAGAAATATTTTAAAACAATACTTCAAAACTATGTCTTAAAGAAAAACCCCTTACCTTAAGTCACATCTAGCTTTGTACATTCTCTAAATCTTGAATAATATAATTATATTCTACTTATACATTATTAATATCATTTTTAATTTTAATTTCATCATTATTATTCTATTAATATCATTTATTACTATGATGTATTTAGTTATTAAAATGGTTATGTTCACATTTGATGTTTTAGGGTTGTTCGATTTATAACCTCAAAACAATAATAGTGTGTTGACTATGGTCAAAAGTATTATCGTCACATTACCTCTATAATCATAAAATATTTTAATTGTCATATTTATAAATAAAATAAATATTTAAAACCAATCATCTATGTCAGTTATGAAAAATGAACCACATCGTTTTGGGGAGACGATAGCCCATACATACGTTTGAACAACATTTTCATTTCTATAATTGGTGGAAAATAAATAATGTATATAGTATTTGAATATTTTAAAATCATATATATGTTATTACTGTCATTTTTATTTACAAAATTAATTCATAAGACCATCCTTTAAAGGTATAGATGAAAAATGAATTACATCACTCTATGGAGGTGGTATTCCACACGTATGCACAAGAAAGGATATCAATTTCAAAAACACAGAAAGGGTAAGAAGGTGAGTAATTTATTATCTTTCTATAATCATAATATTGTCATACATATATTATATATTAATTAATTACATCTTTATAACCATTTATGGGAGGTGGTGTTGGAATGAGAAACACATTTCTTCGTGGATATCATTGTACACAGGCATGCGTGAGAAATGGCTTCTTTTACAATAGGTTGGAAAAGAGAGATAAAATAATTGTTCCCTAAAAATAATAACATTTAAGTATATATAATATACGTATTTAATTATTTTATTTTATATAGAACATGTTTTAATGAGGTATAAGAATAATTAAACATGGCATAGGTTGGTTAGGGAATATTCTTTACCCTCATATATCTCCCATTGGCTTATATTGTAGGCCTTGTAGGATTGGTATTTTGAGAAAAAAAGGAACTCTGAAACATATCAAAGGATTTTATGTAGAAATTTTGTGTGGCCTAGGCTGAACGACATTACTCAAAATGTGTGAGTAAGGGAGGAGAGTATATGACTTTTTATATGTGAGGGAAGTGGAACTCTTGTAATTATTCAATGTTTTAATATAATATAAAATCTTATTCATGGGAATTTAGCACATAAACTACTAAAATTCAAATATAAGGTGATAATGGTCCAAATATAATCACCCAATAAGAACTGAAATATGATTTTTTCCTTATCAAATATTTGTCACATTAATTACCCAATTTACACATTTATATTGTGAAACATTTTTACAATGGTGACTATTAATAATGACAAAAACTGAAATTAAACTAATTAATAAATTTGAAAATATGGATTCAAAATATGGAATCTATTTTTAGATATTTAATTTGAATAATTTTAAGTAATTTCTTTTAATATGAGTGCATAAAATTCAATGAAATAAAATCTTTAGAAACATGTGTTTTTAAGAATAAAAATGAACTTATATCAAATTAAATTATAATATTTTTTTCCTATGGATTTTTTTAGATTATTTTAAGTCAAATGGATCTTCTTTTACTTTATCCCTAAAAAATAGAACGAGGCATTTAAATATCTTTATTTAATTAAATAAAATGAATGTTTTTTAAAATTGGTATTTTCAATATTAATTTAAAAATAAATATTTTCAGAATAATAAAAAAAATATATCCAATTAAATATTAATTATTTTGATTAAAAAATGAATTAAATTTCATAAAATTTAATTTAAAAAATCAGAAAATTAAACTTTATTTAAAACTATATAATACATGAAAAACAATTTATTTAAATAAAACTATTCATTTTTAAATTGAAAATTCATATATAAAGTCATTAAAAAAATTATGAATGTTAATCCATAAATTTAATAATTATAAATTACAATATTTATTTATTTCTATGATTACTTGGGTTTCCAAAATTACCTTTGTAGTCAATAAGTATACAATATCAAATGATATGCTTATAATAATAAGAAATTAGAAATGCAACTAAACATGCCTCCCACATAGAGACAACTATCTCCACATCATTCCCATATACTTTGAACAACATCCATACCATCCCACTATCAATTAATTAAACCCACTACTATAATAACTTCATAATAGCCCAACCCTCACCACATCTTCCAACCATACCAGGTTTAATTGAGAATCATAATTATTCCTAATATTCTAATAAATATATGGAATCAGTGATTAAATTCCAACAATAATGTCAAACAAGAAATAAATCACCATAGTTCAAAAAAAGAAAACAATCTATAACAAAACAATACTTGGATTTTATAGTACCAAACATTAAGTATAGTATTAAATATTTTTCTTAGCCATCATGACTATATTAATTCATTTGGAGATTTTTTGATAAATTATTAAATCTAATATATCAACAAATAATTGTACTATTAATTAATCAAATAAAATATTAAAAACCATACTTTATCATGTTAAAAAATTCCAAGGAAGAATGACGGCCTCTTGAATGTATTATTTATTAACTTCCCATCTGTATCATATTTATGTTATTTTATAAGTTTTATGAATTTTTAAAAATAATGAAATGAATATTTAATCATATAAATATAATATTATACTATCTAGAAAATTGCCTTTGTTAATGAATAGGAAGATTATCATGTTCACATGAAAAGATACACCGTCAATTTCAATTCACTAATCTGTAATAATTATCTTCATCTGGTCAATAACATCTATTTACCCATTAGAAACCAATTCGTAATAATAAATCATTTAAAAATAACATTAGTATATATCTTCAATCCAATACCTTAATAAAAATAATTAATAATCATCAAACTATAATGGATATATGGATAATGAACAAGAACTCGAATCCTCACAGAGAACCCACAAACCCTAAAGAAATCATCCTATTAGGAATCCTCCATCAATAGTTGATAAGAAACACAAAATATTGATAATATAGGACTAAAATGAAATTTAATGAATAAATGAGACAAAAAAAGTTGTGGGAGAGGTAGAAGAAGATACCATTGATTTATGGTAGTCACTGCACAAAAAAAGACCATCAATCATAGATAGCTTGGTTAATCTAAAACACTCTCAGAGCTATCTAGGGTTTTATAAGAAATACAATAAATGGGTTGAATTCATGAGGAAACATAAAAAACACTACCTCATGGAATGAAATGGGTTTTCAAGCCACAATGAGAAATGATTTGAAGATCATGGTGTGATTTGATGGTGCCCCACTCGCTTAGTTTCTCCCAAGTTCCCGTCCTGGTTTTCCTCTCTAAGGGTTTTGTCTTCTCCTAAGATGACTATCATTTGTCCTAGAATGCACTCTTTCTTTGTTTTTTCCCTCTCTCGCTTTACTTTCCCATCTATGTCCTAGTGCACAATTTTCCTCCACATCCGGTTCTTCGTGCTCTGACATTGTGATCCTCATATCCTCTCTAGGTTGGATTTGGAGCATATCATTCACTGAGGGTTTGGGAAAGAGGTCTGGTGGATGTAAGGTTTCCAGGTGCTACTAGAGTTGGGCCTTCAGCCTAGGGTTTTAGTCCCATTCATTTTTCAGTTTTTTCCCACTTTCATCTTTCTCTTGGTGGCGACTTTCACTAGCTCGGGGCTGCACTTCCTCTTGGTTTTACTTATCTCTTCCTCCCATTTCCCTATTTTTTATGCACTTCAGTTTTCCTCATGTTTTCCTCCCTACACTCTGATCTTTCATTCCTCAACTTCTCTCCAGGTCAATTTTGCAGCGTGGGATTTGTTGAGGTTTTGGGAATTTAGTATGACGAATGATATATTTATAGGTGCTCGAGATCTGTTCCTTCCTAAGGTTTCAATCCCAATCCCTTTATCAGCTAGATGATGGTCTTGGTGCCATTTCTAGTTTGGATTTTCTCTATTTTGGTTATGGTGTACGCCATCGATGGTTCATGGTAGTGATTTATCTATTTAAGATTCCTTTCTTTTCTCATTTTGATAAAGTGAGTTTGAAATGTACTGGTGTTTCAGATGTTCCTGGTTTGCGATGGCATGTTATTGTTATTTTACTGTGGTCACAAAGGTCTTTTCGGTGACCAGTGTGATGATGGGTCTATGACTGTGACAACTCTCTGGTTGGTGATGGAGGTGAGTTTTTTCTCCGACTATATGGATAGATATGACCATAACTCTAACGATAGCCAAGGTAGTGAAATAACCAACTCTCTTGGATCGAGGTCTCCTCAAGATGACTAATAATTTGTGGATTGAGATTTTTTTTACTTGGGGTTTGAGGTGGATGTAGTAGTTCCTTCGTAATTTACCTTTTGAAATTTTAATGTTTGGATTTTTGAACTTTGAATGTGGTGCGTAGTGATTTTTGTGGAGGTGGGATATGCATGTACTGGTTGCTATATTTTTATGGTTCCCACATACACAAAAAGTGGTTTTTAAAAAATTAAATAGCGATGATATGTGAGTCGTGTGACCTCCCCTACACAGCTCTTCTCTTGTCATATAGTCAATAACCATTTCAAAATTGGATAAAAAGAGGATCTAGGTGTGTATAAGTGTGTTATTGAACAACATTCAAACCATGGGATTCAGGAATTTTCCTTCTAATCCTCTTCTTCAAGCAATGAAACCCTAGAAAGAAAACCCATTACATGGCCTACGCACCATAGTAGAATGATCCCTAGAGTAGTTGAACCAATTAACCCAACCTCTAGGTCTATATAGTGGGATTCCTATGATCACAACATGAAAGGAACATATATCACGTTTTACTAATACATATTAGTCCTTCATAATGTGGTTGATATATCTCACACTATTACTAGGCTTAAATACTTTTCAAAAATAATAAATTATAAATGATTCCTTTTGGTGTCATTATGGGACCTAAAAGTTCATGATAATTCCCATAAATATCATAAACTCTCAAACTATGTTCATGGGGGTGATTGAATATACTCTTTGTGTTTTTATTTACTAGTTTGTGGTGGTTTTTATTGTCAACATCCATGTGTATTATATGTATAAGAAGAGCATATATAGAATCTAGGAGCTTTTTTAGAGGTTTTATAGAATCAATAGCTATCTTAGAACTAACTATGTGAATGTTATTGTCCTTTGAGACTCATTATATTGGATATTTCATATCTAAGTATTGATTAGTCATGGATACTTTTTTTGTTTAGGTGGTTGTTTCTTGGGAATGTCATAAGAATTTTTATGATGTTTGTGGTTTCTATGGTATAATATGATATTATAAGAGTTTTGTAAAATATTTTTCTTATAATGACACTCCTTTGATTTCCTTGACTAGGACAGAACTAGATTTCTTAAGAACTAACCAATTTCATGAACCTTTTAAGTATTTATTGAAGATTCATGTTAGTTAATTTTTCTCTATTTATTATTTAAAGGAGTTATCTATATAGATTTGGATGAAATTCATAAAATAGTATGACTTTTATATTTCCTATAATCTTGGTAAAGGTAATATTGTTTCTTACATACTAAAAATAAGTCATATGGTGATGTTATTTTTGATTTCATGGATGAATGAAGAGTGATAGAGGATAATTCATTGATGTATCATGATATAATGGATTGAGATGGTAGAGTGAATCTCTACTAAATATAAATGTATTATACCTCATCATATCAGTTGCAGGAATCTCAGTTGTTGGATTCTGACAAGTATGTTTGGTGGGATAGTATTATTTTTTTGGACTACCCTATGAGATAGTATATTGTTGATCATTATCGAGTGTTATTCTAATGAAAGTCTTCTTTTTCCCTGAATAATGCATGGGTTAGTTCTTCATGAGTTTCATAGATATACCATTTTCATGTATCCTGCTGTTTCTAGGAGCTATCATGATTTTACTGGTCAGTTTTTGTGGTTAGGAAGTATAATATCATTCGCAAAGTTCCTATCATGATTTTGGATTAGTAAGATAGTAATAGTAAAAGATCATGTTCATGGTGGTTTACATAATCCACTAAAAATTCCTCATTTGAAGTGAGAGGAAATTTGGATTCATTGTCCATTTGTTATACCTCAGTATTGCGGAGGGTATAATGTTATCTTGGTGATTTTGGATCATTTTATGATGTTAGCTTGTAACATTGTAATTAAAGGGTTGGGAAAAGTATATATATTATATGGAAAATATTCATAAGAGATTGTGAGGCCCTATGGGTGTACATGGATGATTAACTCTTATCATGATCCTATTGTCAGCTCCAAGGGGTGGATAGGTATCTGGTGTTCTTTTGGATCGAAGTTATTCCTTAATAGATATTTTCATCCATAAATGAATGGTCAGAGAGATTATATTATTAAAATATTGTAAAACTTATTACTTTCATGCAATCTAGATTTTAGGGGTTCTTGGTTTAACAACCATATATTGGTTTATTTTCCTTATAATAACAGTTATAACTCAACCATTAGTATGAGATCATTTATAGAACTATATAGATATCCATCTAGATCTCCAATGTGTTAGATTAAGGTTACGTAATAATTGAATATTTTTCTTGAATATGTGAAAAGAATGGTATAGATATTATATGTTATTTTTGAGAATACGAAGGTAAATTAGGATTATGAGATATCCTATGATAAAAATGGTATGCGACCTATTGATTTTAATAGTAGAGATAATGCATTCAAGAAGTTATCTCTAATTCATGGGGTGGCAAAAATTTGACATGGGAATAAGCACACCACCAAATTTTTTATATCTTTCATTGTGAAATATCTCCTCTGCGAATTTTCATATATCATATAACTTTGTTCCCAATTGTATTATATTTATGATATCACTTATGTGTAGTAGAAACATTGGTATTATAATGATGGATAACTTGAAATTTACTACAATGAGGTGGATTATAAATATGATGTGATGTTTGAAGAATATCCAGTTGACATTCTAGGATATAAGGATAAGGTTTTTTTAGGAATTTTTTTCTTCTAGTTCATACCCTATGTTTACACAGTGTCATAGGGGAGAGTATATGGGAACATGAATCACAGTTGCATTCCCATTTTCATGAGTTATTCTTTTATTTATTTTATTGATATTGTATTTATGACCTTTGATTGATTTATGAGATAATTAATGATGCTATATTTTTTCTTTATCCTTATGTTTATTTTTTATACTATTATTATATAAAGATCCATGTTTGATAGGTATCTTATGCGGTGTTTTCTTTGGGGTGGACCATTTTATATTTACATATCAAATTTTATTTTGATTCTTGAATATGATAAGTTTTTGAGAGGTATCTAATATAAGGGCTCATATTTTATCAAATCATTTGATAGTTATTTATTTTGGTGATGATGGAGTTATTATAGTTCTTGGTGGTTGTATTGGGGTTATTGGAAGGAAGTTGTTTCTAGTGTTAAGATTCAACAAGAATGTTGTGTCATGTTTTGATAGTGTATGTCACATCATGAGTTATAAGTTGGAAGGTTGCGTCATGAAATGGAGATGTTCCAGGGGCTGTGTCTCATGATATATTATTTTAGTGCCATATTGTCTTATTTTTTTAATAATATCATAGAATTTTAGTTTTTATTATGACCCAGTATTTTCATACATAGAAATTTCATAATATGTTGATTACCATTCATTACATTACACAATCACAAGTTCGAGTATCATAAAAGGATAATGCCTTTGGAAACATGGAAAACTAAAAAACCAGTTCTTAAGTGAACTGTATCTTCTCCCACTAAGTTATTCATAACAATAACCCTTATTAGAAAAATAATACATACAAAATTATTTATAACCTAGTTAAAATAAACATAATAAAGGATGATCTAAAATGCTTAGTAAGGGTAAAAAGGGGAGATATTTAAACATAACATGATAATAAAGGTATGATAACATGAGCATGGCATTTTAAAACCATACCCTATATATAAAATATCATAATATTTAGTCCTTCCATAAATAGTTGTAGTTCATAAGACATGAATTATAAGCGGACTGAAAGTGGAATTTTGGGTTAGGCCCAAAGACTTGGGGCTGTATTCGAGGGATTATTGAATGTTCCTACGTATCCCATAAGGATGGGAATCAAGACGCACGTAGTTCTTGAAATACCCTTTGTACAGATTTGGTTCGTACAAGTGAAGGGTGAAAAGGGGACTTTAGTGCAATGATGGTTTGACCTAAGATAAAAGGTTCAGGCATTACCATGTATGCACATAGTTTTTGAAATATAACATGATTGAAAATAAATTTAAATAATGATTCCCTCTCAGGTGAGGGTGTCAAATAATATTTTATTTTATTTCCATATAGGACAAAAATGTTGTATAGTTTAACGTCGTATAGCAAGGATGAAGGTGAACCAATGTGAAGAGATTGGTTTTGGGATTGAACCTTGGGAGGTGCCTACGTACCTATCCTGGAAGGCAAGGATCAATGTCCGCGTAGTTCAATTAAATAATGAATTAGTGATCAAGTTGTTCTTGGGGAAAATGACCTAAAAAATAGTGTTGGGACTTATGCATGGTTAGCGGCCCAGAGAGGGTGTTATGGTTGAAGTTTTCTCTAAGATCACGTGATTCATACTCGGTGTGAGAAACAAGAGGTAGAAACAACCTTAACGATGCACAGTTTAATGTCATGTAGGACATATGAAGGGACTATGTAGTTTAAAGTCTTACAGTTAGGACTATTGGTGCTGCACAGTTTAGTGTCATGTAGTAGGGACAAAATACAGTTTAACGTCATGTAGGACGTATTAGGGGGTTGTACAGTTTAGCGTCTTGTAGCTAAGATGATGGGGAAAATACAGTTTAATGTCATGTTGGATGAAAGAGGGACTGTGCAGTTTGATGTCATGTAGTAAGGACAAAAGAGGACAGAGTTTAACGTCATGTTGGACGTATTAGGGACTTTTTCACAGTTTAACGTCATGTTGGATGACAAAAAGGGACGATACATTTTAGTTTCATGTTGGACGATGGTGCGAATAGTTTAAGGTCATATGCATGGACCATAACTGTATAGTTTAACATCGTATAGGATGATGAAAGGGACACAATTTAACGTCATGTGGGATGAAAGTGCGAATAGTTTAAGGTCATATGCATGGACCCTTGGTTATGCAGTTTAATGTCTTGCTGGACGTAAGAGACTTCTATACAGTTTAGTGTCCTGTAGTTAGGACATCATAGTTTAACGTCATGTTGAACATAAGTTCCAATAGTTTAAAGTTGTATGCATGGACCCTTGGTTTATTTTGTGTTCATACAAAAAGTTTCTTCAAAAATCTGGCATTAGTTGGAGTAGTGATGAGTTCTCCATCCATTGAGATTAAAGAATAAGTTCCATGGGACTAGACCTTATGTATTTAATAAGGTCCTTCCCATTTTGGCTCAAGCTTGGGAGGTTTCTTTCCTGGTATCATTGGATTTCTGAGAACTAATACCAATTCTCCCTGAATGAATGAACGAAGATGAACTTTTTTATTTAAAGCTCATGTTATTTGATTCTGATAGACTTCCAAGTGGTGCAGGGTGCACAATCTTTTCTCATCTAACCATTCCAATTCATCCAATCACTTTTGAGATTGTTCATCTGTAGATGACTGATCACAAATGGATACTCTGAGTGAGGGTAATTGAACCTCAATTGGAAAAACTGCTTCCGTTCCATATACCAATGAATATGCAGTTGACCGCGTTGCAGTGCGAGTGGTGGTCTGATAAGCCCATAAAGCATGAAAGAGTTTATCATGCCATGATTTCTTATCTTTATCCACCATATTTTGTAATATGTTTGAAAGAGTCTTGTTTAAAGCTTCTATCTGGCCATTGGCCACTGCATGATACCGAGAGGAATGATTGGATTTAATGTTGTATTCTTGATACAACTTCCTCACCTCGGATGAAGAGAAGTTGGTGCCATTGTCTGTCAATATGGTATGAGGGACACCAAATCTGGTAGTGATGTTAGACTTGATGAAGCTAACAATGCATTTATAACTGACTTCTTTGAGGGGTATTGCCTCGGCCCATTTGAAAAAGAAGTCAGTAGCAGTAAGAATATACTTAAACTTCTTGGATGTAGCCGAAGGATAAGGTCCCACTACATCAATTCCCCATGTGGAAAATGGCCACGAGTATTTAGCTGTATGAAGCAAATCTGGGGGTTGATGAATGAAGTTGGCATGTACTTGGCATGAATGACACTTCTTTGTGAAATCAACACAATCTTGTATCATTGAAGGCCAAAAGTATCCAAGCCTTCGAATTTGATCAGATAGTCTATGTCCAAACTTGTGGGCACTACAAACTCCTGCATGTACTTCTTTCATGACATCCATTATCTCTTCACCATCAATGCATCTGAAGAGAACTCCATCAAAACTCATTTTGTAGAGAACTTTCTCTAAGTGATCTGAGCTATCATAAAGAGTGAAATTGACCACATGTATCCGGACTTGTTCTTTCCCATTTCTATTAGGTGGATGTGTTCCATTTTGAAGGTATTACCTGATAGGTGTCATCCATCCTGTAGTATGACCATATGGTTTAGGAATGGACTAATTTAATTGATAAACTGTGTTCTAGTTTGAACATAAGGTGAAATTTTACGACGGTGGGCAATACTGATGGTTTTCTCATCCCGATTTGGATCTGCCAGAGCTGTGGCTATAATAGACAGGGCATCAGCTTGGGCTTTTTGTGATCTTGGGAATAATAAAATGTCAGTTCCGAAGGAAACTCTGCCATTAACTCTCTGACATAATCATACAAAGGGATTAATTATTCTTTTCTGATTGTGTCATCCCCCATTGACTTGTTTGATTACCAGATCTGAATCACCTTTCACCTTTAAGTGATTCACTTGTGCTTGAAGTGCCAACTCTGAGCCTGCGATGAGATCTTGGTATTCCACTTCATTATTTGTACCGCCTCCCAAAAATGAAAGGGAATATGGTAACATCGCATTTTCTAGAAAAATCAGCACAAATCCTAACCCAACTTTATTGAATTTAGGATTTTCCATTTTCCTCCCTGTTGGACTTCTGGAAGCACCATCGAATTACATTTCCCATGTTTTAAGACTTTCTTGAATAGAGAAGACTTCCTCATCAGGGAGTTCAATATCTGAAGATGTGTCTTACACTGAAGGGTGTTCAGCAAGGAAATCAGCCAGAGCTTGACCCTTTATTGCCTTTTGAGACACATACTGAATGCCAAATTCTTTCAAAATAACTGCCCACCTTTCCAGTCCTCCTGTAAGCATTGGATGACTAAGGATGAATTTGCGCGGGTTATTACGAGATAAAAATTGGACCTCTTGATGTTGTAGGTAGAGTCTCAACTCTTGAACTGTAAATATTAATGCTAGGCAGCACTTCTCAATACTTGAATATCAGGTTTCTGCTTCAAGCATAGTCCGACTGAGATAATAGAGGCTGTTTTCATTCCCAACATCATTCTTCTGAGCAAGAAAGGCACCCAATGATCGCTCTAAAGCTGTCACATAGAGGATAAGTGGTCTTCCTTCAACAGGTGGCATTAACACCGGTGGACTCAAGAGATATTTCTTGAGAATATTGAACGCTTCTTGGCATTCTTCAGTCCACTGGTAAGTGACACCCTTCTTCATCAATTTGGTGAAGGGTAAACTTTTTCCTACCAAATTGGCGATGAAACGCCAAATATAGGCCAAGTGTCCCTGAATTCCTCTCAATTCCTTTAAATTTCAAGGAGGTGACATACCAAGGATTGACTTTGTCTTCTCAGGATCAACCTCGATACCACGATGGCATACGATGAAGCCGAGAAATTTTCCTGAGATTACACCAAAAGAACATTTTAAGGGGTTCATCTTCAAATTATGTTGCCAAAGTTTGTGGAATATGATCTCTAAATCAGCCAAATGATTAGAAAGTTGTTTGGATTTAACCACCAAATCATCCACATAACATTCAACAAACTTCCCTAGAAAGGGTTTGATGATATGATGCATGGCATGCTGATATGTTGCGCCTGCATTCTTCAGGAAAAGGGCATTACCTGATAGAAAATAACACCCTGAGGGGATCTGAAAGCTGTAGATTCCTCATCTTATGGAGCCATTCAGATTTTATTATATCCAGAATATCCATCCATGAAAGAAAGTGCTTCATAGCCAGCTGTTTCATCAATTAAGAGTTATGAAATTAGTACTGGGAAATCATATTTAGGACAATGTCGATTAAGATATCTGAAATCAATGCAAACTCTAATTTTCCCATTTTTCTTTTTCAATGGGTCAATATTATCCAACCATTTAGGATATTTAACTTCTCTGACGAAGTTATCTTTGATGAGATTATCCACTTCAGCTTCAATTTTGGAAGCATAGGTTGGGTGTGTTCTTCTAGCGGCTTGTTTGAATCCTTGATGTTCTTCTGGAAAACCCAAACGATGAGTGGAAACATCAGGATCAAGCCCTGGAATCTCTGTATAGTCCCAAGAAAATATATCTTGATTTTTCTTTAAAAAGGAAATATACATCTCTTGCTCTTCAAGATTCATGGCCGCACTAATTAAAGTGGGGTGTCGATCTTCTTTTGTACCCAAATTTATTTCTCTGAGTTCATCAATGATGGTAGATATTCCCTCTTCAAATGCTGGAGGAGAATCCCTGAGATCTTCTTCTTCTTCTTCAAAATGTGTTATTACTTCTATTCCTACTCGCATAGCAGATGATGAAGCAGAATTTTCACGATTAGAAGAGATGTTAAAAGCTGAACATCTTAAAGAAGAAGCTTCAATTTTCCGACCTGATTAATGATGAAGGGTCTTCTTTGGGTAATAAAGAGGAGATGATGGATTGAGAATCGACATCATCATTTACCTCTGACATTGTTATAACTTCTTTTGGTATGATTGGAGAAGTATAGATTTTCTGAATTTCGGCAGATGAAATGAAGACATCTCCATTTGAGCCTTCATCATTTCTTGGTGAATCACCCATTTCTCCCATGCTGTCTGGCTTGATTGCCATAATTTACATTATGGAAGTTTCCATAAGAGTATTTTGATTTGAGTCTATCCTGCCAATTTGACTGATACAAAACACATAATCTGTACTCACATGTGTAAATGGGTTTACTGGAATCTTTTCCAAACCATATGGAGCATTAACTTTGGTAATATCCCTTGTTGTGGATTTCTCCTTTCCCTTTATGTGATAGAATTCTGCCTCTATGTATTGAGATTCACATTTCTTGAATGAGGATTTATCACCACACAATGTCCCAATTTGACCATAGAAACAATATTTGAGACATTGATGGTATGCTGAAGGGATAGCCGCATACCGATGTAGCCAGGGTCTACCAAGCAATATGTTGAGGGCTGAATCTTGATCAATAACCATGAAATCTGAATTGGATACAAGATCTCCAAACTAAGTTCTGGGTGTAATCTTGCCCAGTGGTTCTTGTTCATTTTTATCATATCCTTGTAACATTAAAGTAGAAGGAGATAAATCAGATTTTCTGAGGCCCAATCGATGAAGTGTACGAATGGGGATGATGTTGACTCCTGAACCATTATCAATGAAGACTCTTCAGGCATCTACACCATTGACCTTTCTAGATAAGTATAAAGGTCTGATATGTCCATGCATGACATCATCTTTATCTTCATCTATAAAAGATATCATTGCAAGGAATTCTGCAGGATTATTCTCAACATGGTAGGCTTCAGCTGCAGCAATTTCAGTTTCAAACTCCTAAGGACATGACAAAGCCTCGATGAGTGAAACCTGAAGATCCTTTGATAAATTCAAGGCATCCAGAATTGATAACTTGGCCGGTACTTGGGCCAAGTGTTTCAATACATCATACTTTTGATCCAAAGGTCTGCATTTCCCAACAGGAACATGTGGTTTCACAGGTACCTTAGAAGTATATGCTTTAGAATTTGATGCATCTTGTACAGGGATAGGAGTTGGTAACACTCCTGGATTTGGAAGATTAGACCGATTAGGTCTATTTACTTGGTGAGAGGAAGAATATGTAACCTTCAACCGATCATCCAATATAATTGTGCTAGGGCTGAGTCTTCCTTGTGTGGAAGAACATGCTTGTTCTTGATGAGCTCATTGAAGGGCTCTGCCACACGTTTCTACAACATACACAGTTCTAGCATGGGTAGAATTGGAATAATGGCCTCTGAAAGATCCACATCTTCCCCTATATCCTGAGCCTCTGGAACTTCCTCTGATTCCTATGTTTGCTACAGGTAACTCGGGCTCATCAAAATCGAAACTGTGACTGGCATATGGATCTATTAATTGAATCATATTAACAGAACCTAAGATCAACTCTTCATCCGATGAAGACTCTTCCTGATTAGCCTATTTAGGCTGTTCTATTTGGTGGGGTGGTGCCCGTTGCTTTGAAGTAGATGGCATTAAATCTGCCAGAGTCAAAGACAACTTAGGATTTGACACATACTCATCTTCTTCTGATTCTTATTAATTCTTTGAATCATGCCATTTATTTAAGGATTTTACCTCTAATGAAGAGGGTTTTGTTGTGGAATTCATGGCATAAGACACAATTGGTTTCTTCAATTGCATTCTCAAAATGTCATGAGTTCGGTTGATCGTTTTTCTGACCATACAATCATCATATTTTTGTGCATTATTGTTATTGACTTCTTGCCACTCTCCCTCCTTCTCTGGATCAGTAGTAGTAACACATGCTACATGAGATGTCGAACCTTTTAGTTTGACTTGTCCCAATTCGACCGTTTTCTGCAGGAGGTCCTTGAAGACAAAAAACTCCTAAATGGGATGCCCCAACATCTGATGAAATGATAAATAATCGGGACGGTATTCATCTCCTACTTAATTCAGCCTCTTAGGGCTTGTCAATTGAACCAAATTATTTTTAGAGCTAAAATGAAGTAACCCGGAACTTGTTCATTTCAGAAAGAGTATGTTTTTCTCTTCAGATCCTCAAATTTTTTCCTTCTTTGATCTCTTTTATCATCTGGATGAAACAGACTCTATTGTTGATGATCATGAGGTAGAGCCCTTCGAGAAGATAAAGGCCTTGAAGTAGAAGCAGGTACATGTGCTTGTTTAAGCATAACTATAGCAGCCTCTGCTTTACCCATTCTCCTTCCTAGAGCTGATGGAATTAAATAAGTTTTATCCTTAGTCATTATAAGATATTCTTCAATCTTTTGAGCGATTGAAGTAAGGTCTCGAAACCCTCCTGTGTATTTCACAGGGATCAGCGGTGTGCGCAACTCATCGCATAAATTTTCCACACATATTGGAAACAATTACTCTTGAGGGAGTGCTAAGCTGAGGGAATATGTTAATCCCTTCCAGCGAGTAATGAAATCTGAGACACTTTCATTCTCCCTTTGCTTACAGTTTGTAAGATCAAAAACTGTTGTCTTTGTAAACATTGAGCTGAACTGAATAAGGAATTTTTGGCAAAGATCTTGCCATCTGGTAATTGATCAGGATTTCAAGCTTGTGTACCAGACAAAAGAAGGTCATTGTAATGACTGTAAAAAACACCCGAGCTTAACTGCTTCTTATTGCTAGAGGGTTCCCATAATAGGATCGCAACGATAAACAAAATGTGTTAAGTGTTTCTCTAGATCTCTCGAACCATTAAAGATTGGGAATGTGGTACTTGAAAAATTTTATGGGGGAGGAATTGCATCAACCTAGTCAGGGTAATATCTCTTTTCTGGTTGAATTTGAGCACGTTTTCCCTCCACAGCTTCCAACTGAGCTGTTAATGACTCAATAGTAGTTATTAACTTTTGAGAAACATCCAGTTGAGCTTGGACCTAAACAGGTGCAATGACTGGAGTTGGTATAGCTGTTGCAGCTGGTACTGAAATCGATGGCAGCACCGCCAATTGTTGTTGCATTTGACCCGTTGGATTAGACCTGTAAGGGTGTACTAATAGAGAAGGATATTCTTGATCCATCTCAGTATCCGCAACAAATACCCTTGGCTGACTGACTCCAGCATGCTTAGGAGGAAGACTACCTTGAAGTAGTTCTGCGTTCAACCTCCTTAATTCCTTCATTTATTCCTCTTGTTGTGAAAACCTTTGCTCTAGTGAGAGTGATTGTCCTTCTCCAGAGGAAGGGTATATAATCTGATTATTTCCTTTCCCCTTATTGGACACCTTTTAGAGAGGGGGAAGTGGGTTACTTGAAGGATTACCAAGGTTCTAAGTAATACTTTGATTTCGTGTACGCACACCTTCTTCATTTTTGTCTGTGCATACAACTTCTTGATCAGGAACCTCTTCATATGATCCCTCTGAGTAAGCCTCATCTGGTGGATCAGAAACTACTACATTGATGACATTGATTGATGCAAAATGCATTACATATCTTTTATCGACATTTCTGTGATATTGCCTTCTTCCATGTCCCTGATGAGACACTGCCTTTTTCTGATTTGATTCCTCAGGAACTTATTGACGAACCGTAATTTGGAGGGAATCTCCTAGAAATTTGGATCTTCATTCCTCTTGAGGCTTCTTCCCCAATTGAGAGAAGACTGAATTTCTCTAAGAGACAGATTGAGGATTTGAAAAAGTCCATAGTCCGGTGGACTAAGGTTGTTCCTGCTCAACTCCTTGAATCCTATTTGTTGATTCTGAGGGTTGGGTTAAAATATTCCCCAGTATGGAAAGTTGGGGTGGTTCTTGACATGCTATATCTGAGACTTTATTGAAATCTCTCCTGATCTTGTGGAATTTAGTCCAGAAATTAACTGGATGCATCAACCTGCATCCACTTTTATCACCCGGCTCAAAAGACCGTTGGATGATTTCTGAGACTTCTGTAACTTGGTGATGTGCTTTCTCCAAATGAGAGGCCTGTTCAATATTCTCGTTTTCTTGATGCAGAATTAATTCAACAACATATTCTTTGTATTCTAGATTTTGAGAAGAACTATTTGAGTTGTAGACTTGAGCGAGCCTTTGATTACAAACGAAGCCCATTGGTTGTGGCCAGCTATGGGCAATAACATTGCATGAAACCATTTTCGGCTGGATTTTCTAAATGGAGAGTACAATGACATGTAGTACTCCATGAACAACCCATCCCCTAATATGAATTCCAGATGGGGCATTGGTAATTAATTGGCACAATCTTCTTAGTGCGCCAAGGCATGAATGCTCAATGGCTCTCTGCTACTTTTCAGCCTTCGGATATCGAGAAACTGAGAGATATGCCAAGTCAATTTGGTGTTGTAACCCTTCTATTATCTTGATATGATTTTCATATTCATCATAAGATAATATTTTATTTTTCAACTAACAAAGAGTTTTCCATATGTTAAGATGAATATCATGAATTCCATCTTCCGTCAACATTTCTGGAATGTCATACTGAGAATCAGCCAAAGGCCAAAACATAACTGGCACTTCACCTTTTGCTAGTTGCTTTCTCATATTTAGTACTTACTCTTTAGCATTCAATGTAGATTCTTCTACCTGATTAGACCAAAGCTGCTGCTTTCTTGTTTCTTTATCGGATTCAACAAGATTGGTAGAGAAATCACTGATCCAAATAGAATATGCATGACTTAGGGGTGGTACGGAGAATAACCTACACCCTAGGCTATCTTCAGGTTGAGAAAGTATTTCACCTGATAATGGTAAATCATTAGACATGACTGGATTTTCATTTTCAAGTGCCTCAAGATAAGAGGGCTTTCTCACCACTACATTGTCTGTTGGATAATTTTACAAGAAATGTGAATTATTACTGCAGAGAGGACTTTCGCAGTGAAATTCATCATCCGGGGGAGGAACACCATGGTGGGTTACATCAAAAGATGAATCATTTTACTCATTCATCTTCTGGCTACACAGAGGGTTCTTGTGGCTCTCATCTGAAGATGAAACTTCGAGATCAACCGAATTTTCATGAAGCAAGCCTTCATGAGGAAGTGTCTGATATAGACCTTCAGAATTAATGTCTCGACTATTGGGAAATGAGGGAGTACAATCTTGAGTTGCAACAAATTCTGAGTGCATCAAGAACTCCAGCATCGAGTAAGGCCTTATTATGGATTGGCCCTTGATTTCTTGACTATGCTGGGTGGGTCTTCTTCTTAGACGCCTTCTTACTCATTTTAGGAACCACTTGTTGATGAAAGTGGTCATTATGGGAAGGTGTATGTGCCTGCTCAGGAGAAATGATCAGGTTAGGCTGATTATCTCCACTCACATCAGGTGTATGTTCCTAACTTGGTTGTCTGTATGATATGGGGGAGTATGCCCCACAACCCTCTTGGACTAGAACAGATGTGTGTGTTTGTTTCGGAGTGAATTTTTGATGTGTCACTCCACTGGTAGGGATAGATTTATGTGTCTTTCCCTGAGATGCTGCTGAAGCTGTTATAATATCCTGGAAAGCATCCAGAATATGGGAGGGATTTGTTTCTGCTCTTTCACCATTGACAGAATGTGCTTGGTGACTTCAGCAGCCAGAACGGGGATATACGTCCATTCTGTGCTTGGAGTAGGTGTACGTGCCTACTCCAGTCCTCCTTTTCCTGTCAGTTAATTCTCACAGTACTCATGTGTGGAGGCAGAGAGTTGAGTCTACCTCTTGTTTGTCACCGGAGATTTCTGACTGACTTCTTCGAATGCTACCAAACGAGACTGTTGGTAGGCTTGATCAATACTATTATGTGTATGTGCCTACTGATTTCACTCCGCCGGACATGGTTGATGAGCTTCCTTCAATACTGATAGACGAGGCTGCTGGTAGGATTGATGAGTGTAAGCAGGTGTATGTGTCTGTTTACCAGTTGTCAACACATTGGGTTGGTGGGCTCCATCACATGTAGTCAGACGAGCCTGCTGACTAGCCGATGATTTATAAATAGGTGTATGTTCTTGTCTATAGTACTCTGCTGGAATTTCCTGGCAGGATTGGTATGCTTCTGCCAGATGAGTCTGCTAGACAGTGGGATTAAAATAGACGGGTGTATGTGCCCGCTCGTTGCTTGCCACCAAGTTAGGTTGGTGGACTTCTTTGGAAATGGTAGAGATAAGAACCTGCTCACTGTTAACCGGTTGTCTCCTCTGGTGGTTTGTCTTGTCTACTCGGGTTCGAGGAACCTGAGCCGAACGCCTGGAGATGACACCCTCATCATGTTAAGGGTGCACTAACGCACGAGTCTAGCGGCAATTGTTGATGGGAGCCCTCGTGAAGGACTCCTATCTCCTTGAATTAAGTCCATGAGTCGCCTTCTCATTTACCTCCTTAGAATATGGGAGGTAATGGTTGTTGTATTCTAGGGATAACGACCCGAAACGGTTGGAGATGGTGGTTAGCACCGCCTGCTTCTTGATCACTAGTCGTCACTATCCAGATGACCAGGGTGAGTTGTTCACTTGGAGGGCTTGTCGAGCAGCCTACAGAGTTGGAGTGGTACCATGTTGACAGTACTCTTTAACCAGTGCATTCGATACCCAGCGTTGAAGATGCTGAGTAGGTGATGTCGTCCTCAGAGCGGACGATGATCCAGTAGGAGTAGCAGTCGAGGCCTTCACAACAGAAGTATTCACAACATAAGTATTCACAATAGTGAACTTAATTAAAGTCATTATTATAATGTAGAAGATGTTGGAAAAGAGTGCATGTTTGATATAACATAAGTAATCAAGATAAGTCCAGCCACTACACCTTTTGGATAAGCATATATGTTATTGATTTCTTTTTTGGCCCACTCATTGAGTATAAATATGGGCCTAACAAATAGGTAAAACATCACTTTAAATTAGTTAAGGATTCACGTCGGTTTCACCATTTTTTTTCCTCTGGAATTGGGGATGACCTCATTGATTGAAGGTTCAAACATTCTAATCGTTTTCTAACGGGTTTGTTCGTAGAAACGGAAACATCCAATGATTCCATATCCATTTGGTCCCACTTTCCAAAGGTAGGTTCTCATTATTTGTGGACTGATGAGGCTTAGGAATTTTCATTGGTTGAGAGGATGGGAGGTCGGACTCATCACACATTTTTTTGGGGAATTATTGTCTACTTCGGGACTCTCTTTATAGATTTAAGTTATGTTTGTGAATCCTTATTACATTACCAAGTATAAAATGAGCTTTCCTTTAGATCTGACTATCAATGATTTATATATAGGAAATTTAGAGAATATTTTATATGTATTTTAGGTTCTTCATCGATAGAGAATCACTTGTATTTGTTAGAGATTCTTAGTCAATGGTATCCTTCAATATATAAAAGTCTCTTGGTCATTATGATGACCATACTGGTTTTAAAGCCACTCAGTGGGGCACTTGAAGTTTATTGTCATTCAGAAGGACATGGATTATTTCAGAGTTGGGATCATACCCGCAGATGGGCTACCTACGTATCCTTTATTTATAAAATGAATCAGAACCCATGTAGTTCGAGTAAGGGGGTATGATATTTATGCATGATTGATGTCTCAAAGAAATATGTCATGATTACTTTTACACTCTAAGCTCACGTGAGTCATGCTCGGTGTGAGAAACAAGAGGTATTGGTGAAACCAGACAATTGTTCCATGAAAGATGCAATGATGTGGGGCTTATGTATGTATGACTGCCCAAAATAGATGAATATTGGGTTTTAATTTAGGGAAGAAACCCAAGAACAATGTCCATAAAGGTATATGTACTTTATGGAGGAATTGGATACTCTAATCTTGGGGCTTACTCCTAAGGAAGATGCCCATGTTAGGAGAGGACTTATGATTGGGTTTTACTCTTGAGAAGGAAGCCTAGATCAAAAGTAAATTAAGACTGGTTAAGAGAAATTAAGACAAAGGCTTACTCCTAAGAAGTAGGACCAAGTTAAGGTACTTGAGGGTTACTCCTAAAGAGGATGACCATATTTTTAGACTTTGAGACTGAGGCTTACTCCTGAAAAGGAGGCCTAGGTTAAGGGAATTATGACTGGGGCTTACTCATAAGGAGGATGCCTAGATTAGAGGACTTGGGGCTTACTCTTAATAAGGATTCCCAAATTAATGATAATTTGGAATGGGTCTTACTCCTGAAATGGAGGCCCAAATTAATGAGGACTTGGGGCTTACTCTTAATGAGGATGCCCAAATTTATGATAATTTAGACCGGGGATTACTCCTGAAAAGGAGGCCCAGGTTAAGGATTCTCTCATCTTAAAGGATGAGTTTGAATGAATGAAATCTCTAACTTTAGTGATGTAAAGATGTGTAAATCACTAGGTTTTGAGAGATGTTCCACAGAATTCCTTTCAGACAAGGAAAACAACAAATAAATCATGCCATAATGGCTTTGGAGAGAGTTTTGAAGGCTTAATCTTGAAGAGAAGAGGTGGATATGCATAAGAGGGGTGAAATGGACAGGAAGGGCACCCAAAAAAAAGGGGGCGTGCAAGTACTTCATGGGCGTTCAAGTCCAGGTCGCGCAGGTGTACTTGCGCGACACATGGGTACTTGCGCGACAGCCAATCCTTAGGGTAGAACTTGGGAGAGGCTTAGATCAAGCCTTTAATACTACCCCTAGAGACTTCAGAAGAGTGGAGCACAAGTTATGTGGAAGGGATAAGGTGGCGCATAAGTGTGGCCATTTCCCTTAAGGGCTGGCCACCTAGGCGCGCAAGTGTTGATGAATTTCGACACTTATCCCACCTCTTGATATCTTCCGTTCTAGGTAATTTCTTACCCTAGAATTGTTTGGAAGATTTGAGAATATACTAGGGCGCTGGGAGCTCAAATATGAGTTTCTGGAATTTTTCCGTCTGAAATGGGGGGCCCACCAGGGGTATTTATAGGCTGGAGAAGACCCTCGGTGAAATTCAGAGAGGGTGCGCATGTCACCTACGCGGCACGCAAGTCACCTTCGCGACCTTGGTGGAACTTGCGCGACTCAAGTGCGTTTGAACCTTTGTTCATGCCTTTGTCAATTTTTGATGTTTCTTCAAAGGATGAATCACTTTGGGTTCAAGGTATTTTCCCTTTTCCATTCGTTAGACTCTGTGACGGAAAGGAGCATCAACAGCTACTTGATAACTTATGTATATGTATGGGAATATACCTAAGTAATGGTTATATGTTGAGATCTTTCTTGTGGTTTATCCTTGTTTGATTTAGTGAGAACTTGAGGGTCTCGTGGTCCCAAATAAGTATTGTTAAACTCACCTCTAAACGGGATACGCCCGCACCTCGTTGTGTTGGTTGCAGACGACGGACAACACTATTCGTGGTTCAGGATTGTAGAGCTGGATAGTACCCGGCGGTGGACTTCACGACGAGATAGTACCCGGAGGTGACAGAAGGATGTGGAGAGCTGAGGTGGCCATCTGTACCTACCCTACAGGTAGGAACCCAGAGGATGATCTTGGTCCTGCTTCACCATTTAGCTGTTGTCTTTTTAGTTGTACTTTACTTTCATTTGTAGTTGTACCTTTCTATTGGGCTTGTATTTCCGCCCCCTTTGTACTTTCATCACACTTGTTATACTGCTTTACTTGGTGTTTTCTTCCGCTTGTTCTATCGTTGTGTGTGTTTACGTTTTATAAAGGCAATGCCTTCCCAGTTTTTAGGGAGTTACACCTTTGGTGCTAGTTGCCAGCCCTTGGCCTATGGAAGGCGGGTTTGGGGTAGTCACGATACGGGCCCCGGGGGATGGGTCGTGAAAAATTCGCGAGCCAGGGTGGGTTGGTCTGGGTCGGACCGGGCCCAGACCCCCTTCTTCGAGACCTAGTAGCTGTAGACTTGACGACAGCTTGATCGACTCGACTCAGAGTGTTTCGATTAGCCCAGTGGATGGAACACCCGGTATTTGGCGGCAGACCCACAGAGGACGGAGCACCTGGTAGTTGACAGCAGACCCGTGGTACTAGACAAGAGGAGTACCTCTGTAGGCTATTAGGGGGAGCGCCCAATATTTGTCGGCATACCCACAATGGATGGAGCGCCTGATATTTGGCAGCAGACCCGCGGTACTTGACCGGAGGAGTACCTCAGTAGTCTAAGGTTAGTGAGTAGCACCTCAGAGTCATGACAGGGCCACTGTACTCGACAGAGGAGGAGTTATCCAGTAGTTGTGGCTTCGATATTGAAAATCCTGTTTTGAGCCGAGTCAATGACCTTTGTGTTTTCCTCATGATTGAGATGGGTTACTTGATAACTTATATATATATATGGGCATATACCTAAGTAAACATTATCTGTTGAGATATTTCTTGTGGTTTATCCTTGTTGGATTTAGTGAGACCTTGAGGGTCTCGGGGTCCCTACTGAGTATTTTTATACTCACCCCTGCACGGGCTATGCCCGCACCTCGTTGTGTTGGTTGCAGACGACGGACAACACTAGTCGTGGTTGAGGCTTATAGAGATGGATGGTACCCAGAGGTGGACTTCACGACGAGACGGTACCTGGAGGAGACAGACGGATGTGGAGAGCTGAGGTGGCCATCTGTACCTACCCTATAGGTAGGAACCCGGAGGACGATCCCGGAGCTGCTTCACCATTCATCTGTTGTCTTTTCAGTTGTACTTTACTTTCAGTTGTACTTGTACCTTTCTGTTGGGCTTGTATTTCTGCCCCCTTTACTTTCAGTATATCTTTTGTTATATAGTGTTTACTTAGTGTTTTTTGCAACAACTGGCCCCTAATGATAGCACAACCACCCCGCCTTAATATGGTCGTCGGGTCCTGGTCCACTAGGTACCACCAGTTGCCCCACAGACACATGGGGCCCACCACTGGGTCCACCCACGTACCTGAACGGGTCATATGACTAATAACAGTCCCCACATACCAACACTTGTCCTTTCCAGTATGCTTTGTCCTCACTCACACACACCCTGGGAGACTTCCCAGAAGGTCACCCATCCTGACCACTACTCCAATCTAAGCACGCTTAACTGTGGAGTTCTAATCAGACAGGCTCCTGAAAAGGAAGGTTCACCTTGGTGACATGAGTCATATCATTTCGTCATTTAACCCTTTGTCATTTGGGGGTGTTACAGAGACACTTAGATTCAAAAATTTCTTTATTAAATGTTTTAAATAGTTTTGAAAATGGTTTGATAAAGCCTTGATTATGTCAATATCTTGAAATGATATATTGTGATTGCAAAGTGGAAATGTTATTTTTCCTTTATGCTTGGTTTATTTGTTATGAATATGTTATGGTTATTGGGAATTGTTTACGTATACAGGTGGTTCCGTGATAAAACTAGGACGGGTGATCCCGAGAGAGCTCTCCAATGTATTGGGTAACGTGACAAAGGTAAATGTGATGTTTCTCCTAAGAGATTTAGGGAATATACTGTGATGGGTATTCCAAGTGTAACTCCCTACGTAGCTGTGGTAGCTACAATGTACGTTTTATATAGATGCCATAAGTAACCTTTATGATTTATGATTTGTGTGTGTTATTCATAAATCTTATGATTTCGTAAGGTATGTTATGATTGAAAAGTATGGTTTCATTGATTTGTGTTTATTGATGGGCTAATTTTTTCCTTCCTTATTTTATAACCCTTACTGAGCTTTTTATGCTCATCCCAAGTTTTTGAAATGTTTTCCACAAGACTTAAATATGAATAGGGTTATGGATGAGATCTAGGAAAAGTCATGCTGTCTAAAACATGGAACTAGACATGTTTCTTTTTAAGAGTTTTTATTTTATGAAAAAATGGATACTGAGTAGTAGAGTCTACATGTTATATTCAAGTTGTCATGTAATAGTATGTCCTAATTCTCTAAAACTCTAAACATGAAAAGATCCTCAATGTGAATTATTCATTTAATTAAATATTATGTAATGTTTTAAGGTCAGGCCCTTATAATATATATGAATATTTTTTAGATCAGTGGTAGGGAGTTAGTGATGGATCTAGTCCTGATTATCTCATGTAGGTTGTTCATGAGTCATTGGTGTTTGTGGTCACTGGTGTAGGTGTTATTGTGGTATATTTGGATTTGGGTTTTTCTTTGTATAAGTTTCATGTGTTGGTATTGGTTTAACCATTAATGAGGAGTTGATTTGTTATTCCTTATCTCATCATAGAAATTTTGAGTGGAATGACACCTATATGAACATGTTATATACACTTGGTTCTAGTCTACAACCTAAGAACTATTGAAGGTGGCCTTCAAGAGTTTCTATCTTCCTCACTATCGGTCTAGGAAGGGTACCAATGGTGTAGTGTTATGAAAATTAATTTATTTCATAATAATAAAATCATAGTAATTTATGAATCATTTTATATTCATTATCCGTGAAATTATTTTATATCATATAATCAACCGGATTATGATTATTGACTACAGATACATATGAACACATTTTTTTCAGTTATTTCACGATTATATATCTATAATAAATATCATACTATTACTTTTTACATAAAACATTCTAAACTATAAGTGAAAATTATAATATTTTATAACATTTATATTCAAATTAATTCTATCACAAATTCATTAATTTTAATTAAACCTTTTTATTATTTCCTCAAATCAGAATTTATATTTCAAAATCCAAAATTTATTGAGATAATAACATAAATTCTATATGAATATACATTATCCAAACATTTTATTAATTCATAATGTAATTATCTATTTTTAATTAACATTAAAGTCAAATTAATTGGATTTTTCACAACTAAAACAATGGGAAAAATCATAGAACTACATAAAAAAAGAAAAAACACAAAATTAACCAAAATAGAAACATTGGGTGGTTAAAATACATTAGGTAGGAAATATATGATAGTAATAATAGGTTTTATACCAATATCAATCACATTATTCATTGATATATGTGACAACTCATGCTAAAAGTGATGGCCAAATCAACAAGTGTGGTCGATTAATAAGGAATCCATGATCTCATGTTCCATTGCCTCTTATAGTATATGACAACTACATATATCTATAAATAAAAGAAGTATCCACTAATATCAAGAAAGAACCACTAAAACATAAAATAATTGATACCTTCCAACCTATATTATTATTGAACAAGATTAACAGGAATTTTCAATAAAGAAAACACCACCAACACAAAGACCATTTCTAACAACTTTAAAAGGCACAACCAAAATAGTGTAAAATTAATAAAAGAGAAAACTGCTATAATGGTACTTGAAAAACTAAACACCATCATAATTATTCATAAAACCACCCTTACAACCCATTAAGTTGACTAAATTGAACATAATAAATCTTACTAGTGTCGGTACTATGCTTTCATTATTCCACACTCTACAAATAAAAAATATATACCAAGTAAATATACATCTCTTTTTGATAGATATAAAATCAAAACAAACTAATATTACCTATATAATATATGAAGCAAAAACATTAGGATCCACCATGCTAATTCCAACTCATCAAATATTAAAATAAATAGATTCAGAAATAAACATCATGGGAGAAAAAAATAAATCCATAAATAGTTCCGGAAAGAGTTGATAATAACTCAAATAATAATTAACCATATACTCCATTATTTTAGTCATTATAGAATAAAAACACATAAAAACACATAAACAAAAAAAATAGAAAAAAGATTCTAGTAATTGGAATCCCACAAATGTTATTTGGAGTAGGGGATCCTCTTAATCCAATAACCGTGATCTTCAAGAAAAGGCGTAGGAGTGACCATATGTGAATTGAAAATAGATGTTGGTTTTGTAAAATATAGTAAATACATGAATATACAAGGGTCGAGTATATTATGAAAAGAGACACAATTAGTAAGGAGAAGACAAATAATTCCTTAGTTATGAGCTGACAACTATATATAGTAATGAATTACATAAAATGTTCAACTAAAATAGAAATATAAAAATATAAAAAAACACTCTAAGAAATAATAACCACAAAATGACCAATCTTTAGTAAGGTAAAATAGAATTAAATTCCAAAAATAATGATAACATCAATAAATACAGGAAAAAACAATTGCAATGTGATGTAGGAATAAAGAGGTGACAAACCCTGAAAACCAAAAATGTGAAAGAAGATATATGACTAAAACCAAAAAATAAAATTCCACAATAATGATGCTCTAAGAATATATGTGACTATAATAAATGAATTTAATGGAATAAAATATGTATAATAGTGGAAATGATTGTATGGATAGAAGACTAAATTTTCCTAATTTGGTAGGTAAAAAAAGTGGTAGAGAAAATAAGTAATTATTAGAATATATATAAAAACATAAGAATAATGAAATTAATAAGTTTGAATATCATTTTTTTATAACCTAAAAATTAAAGAAATGATTTTTTTTAATTTGTTATTAACAAGAGATGTGAGATCTTAATCAACTCATACCTAAAATAATTATTTTCTTATTTCACTAATACCTTGAGTGTATTTTCATGAAAAATAACCCACTACAGTTATTTTTTACTTGTGGATTACATACATTACTATCATATTCAAAAGGAAACTAGTTTTTTAAACTAACTTCTATAAGGATGCACATTCACCCACTTATTAATAATTGAGTTTGAAAAAATATTATATATAGGCTTTCAAATAACACCAACAACATAGTAAAGGTGCAATAAGGACACTATCCATAACATGTACCACATCTCTATAATATTATAAATCAAGAGAACTATTTTTTCGGGGAAGTATATAGAAATGAAGATTTATTTAATTTTTATTTCATTCACTTACTCAATTGTTAATAAAATATATTCCCATAATGGACCATTTGGATAGTTGGAAAAATGTAGTTTTAAATCTATTGATCCAAATGAATTTTTTCAATTAATGCCATTCATGTCTAAGTCATAATATTTCTATATGGAATTCTATCTCACAGCCCCAAATTATTTTCTGATATGTATAATAAAATGTTAAATTACCTAACTAAAATATTTAATTCAATATCAAAATGAACAATCAAACACAATTACCCTATTTAGACTTTATATAGTTATTTTTATAACATTTCTGGAAATCCATTATCAATCATATTCTAAAAAGTAACATAAAAAGTTCCTTTACTAAAAAGTTAAACTAAATATATTTTTTATGTCATAAGGTGGAGTAGTTATTTTAAATCCTTGATCATGTTATAAAATATTTTCTTTAATGTTATCAAGTCATGAAACATATACCATATCAAAAAAACACATGATTTCTTCCCTATCCATTTCAACTTTTGTTAAATGACTGAACAATCATTGAATAAGATATTATCTAACTTCCCACACTACAAAAACACTAAGGTAATGTATTTTTTATATAAATAATACATATATGACTTTTTATATATATATTTTTAATTCATAGCACTCAATATCTACACTAACCACATATAGTACATACCATGATTAAAACATTGAATTAGATATCATTTTATAATAACCCAAAATGGAAACTGAAATCATGAGACCCAAGAAGTAATTCCATATGACATAAATAACATTTCTTTATTACTAGACACTAAAAAATGTTTGAAGAGATTAAAAATCAATAGGAAATTATTCTCCCTTATAAATTAAATAAATACAAACTAAATAGAATGAAATTTAATATAAGTAATAAATTCAATGACAAAAAAAATTGGAGAAACATAAAAGAGTCAAAAATATTTTTCGATAGTTTTTATGCTCCAAAATTTCCTTTTTTTATGCTAAAAAATCCAATATTTATTACTAGTGATTTTAATTTATGTGACTGAAATGTATTTTCAAATTTATAATATTATTTTATAATATTTATTTATAATGAGAATTTTTTTATTGATGTTTTGTAAGATAATTTATAACATGTATGGAAACATTATTGAGAATGGTATTAGTACTACATAGATCTTAAAATTGAGATAAAATTCTTATGTGGGTGATTTTATAATATATAAAATTATACTATGCTATAATATTTTTACACATCTATTTCAATTAAAAATATTAATATAATGGTAGAAATGAGTTATTCTTACATGATATTAGAAATAGTTTTTTATTACATAGTTTCCAAAATAATTATTCTATTTTTTATATGTGATGGTCCCACATGAAATCATTAATTCCACCTGAGTGATCAAATTATATATTTATACCATTCTCAAACTGAACTAACTACAAAGGTGTGGTATAATGGTAGTATATAGTTGATCCCGCAAAGAGTGGGGAATAAAATGATGGAATTTGACCAAATATTTGGTTGTCCTAATTTCAAATGAATTACCTAGATAAATGGTATAATTGAGATGAAGAATACAAGAAGAGATAAAATATATAAGATAGATAATATGGTTTCAAAGAGTGGTTTTACTAAATAAATTAATTCAAATTCACCTGTAAAACAATAATATTAAATATCTTCATAACCATTCAATTTAATTGATATACAAAATGATGAATCCATGTAAATATACCCTATAATATCAATTCCTCTTGGTCTAATGAATTAAAATAACTACCGAATATTAAAAAAATACTTCTGAAAGCATAACAATAATATCATTCAATACTCATGAATTAATTATCTCAACCATGATAGTGTTCATTAATAATCGAAATAATTTGTTTAATGAATCAATAATGAATAAAATATATTCACTAACACAACATGGTACTATAAAATAAAATCATCTCCTGAGTTATAAGATACCATATTTTTTCAGGTACACCTTTCTTTAGGTTTTTCATTGAGCCCTAGTGGTTGAGTCTAGTTCAGAGATGGAAAGCCTTTATTAGAGAAAATAACGTAAATTTTGTGGATGTGTTCTCTTTTGAATTAATGGAGTCTGATTATAAATGGGACTTAGAGTTAATATAGGTTCTTGGTAAGTTGATAATATTTAAAGGGTATCTAGGTTGTTTGAAAGGAAAATAGGATAAAAATTAAACTATAGAACATTTAAATATCATGTAAATAGATTAAAAATCATGTAATTATTTGTTGGTTTTAATAAAATTAATCTTAGGTGATGAGTTTTTCATATAATATTATTAAAAACATTTTCATGGTCTTTAATCATGTTACTTGATGTGTAAATTCCTGGCCTGCTATATTAAACTTGTTGTACGGTAGAAATTTTCTCTATTTTCAGTACAGATCCTCTCTTATCGACCCTAGGGAATTATATAGAAGATTTTGGAGTACCAAATTCCCTTTGGAATGTCTCTTTTTATGAGAAATCCCTAGTAAGACCTTTTGGTTATGTTTCTCCCTTCTCTTCATTATTATCCAATCATTAGCGGTGAAATCATTTTTCTTATTTCATTATTTGTTCTGGTGTTGATTAGTTTTGATCTTGGAACCTCTTTACAATCATCCTCACCTTATTCCTCATATGATTTTTCCATTGGAAGCATTTTTGGATCGTCTATTAATGGTAGGGGGTCTAAATCTTAACCCTCTGTTTTGATTATTATCAAGTTTAAGAAATATCATTTTCACGCTAATGAAATGTGTGCCCAATTTGAATAAATAGTGAATGGAATTATTATTTGAATTCACTATTTTAAATTATCTTTTGACCTAGATTATTGCAACCCATTGCATGAAAAAACCTTTAATATAATTTAATTGGATAATATCATAAAGTATGTTTATAATTGATAAGTTACCTAGGGTCATTTATTTTTATAAAATCCCTAAATTATGGCTTATTACTTATTGATATGATTTTAAATCAATTAGTGATTGAATTTCAAGTGGAATATGAACTAATAATAATTATTCACATATTTAACCATTGAGATTTATGATATGATATTTTGATAACCATGTTGTATGAAAAGAATTGTGTTCCATTCTGAGAATCTTCTATAATGGGCATGGCCCATGTGATTTCACATGAATATGTTTTATTTCTGATAGTGAATGGGCTAGGCCCATTCCCATGTTGTAATTCTTAGAGGTATTTTATAGGGAAATGTTGTAATGATTATAGGAATTTAACCCATAATGATATAATAATTATAGGGATTTGATCAGGATTTTTGTGACTATACTATTGTATATGATAGTAGTTGGCAGTGTTGTAAGACATGATTATAGATATTTTAGCATGGGGGTGATTTCATATGCTTAGTAAGGGTAAAAAAGGGATATATTAATGATCACATAACAATAACATCAGAATAAGGGTATAAAACATAAGATTAACATTTGAAAACACTATTATGCATATCATAAGATCATAATATTGAGTCATAACATAAATCTTAGTAGTTCATAAGACATGATTCATAGTTTAATTAAATAAAATGAGTAATAAGATCATAACATCATCATAATACATAGATTTTTGGCATAAACATTAGGATAAAAAATCATTTCCTTAGTAGTGAAGGCTCACCCCAAGACTATAATAGTAGATTTTGTTCATTCCCTATTCTATTATATTTGTAGGTTCACTCTAGAGACTATCATGGTGGATAGAGCCCCTCAACGAACTGTGTTCTCTCCCCATTCATGTACTTTTTATCTCATTATATATACATATTTATCTAATTATTTATAATGATATATAATTTTGGTACCACCCATCACAAAAATAAAATAATATATATGTGCACCAGAATATCAAAAAAAAATCATCATATCATAACTCATGAAAAATAAATGGTTTTCATAAACATTTCATTATGGAATAACCTATAGAAAATAGATGGGTTTCATAAACATTTTATTAATTCATCACAACATAACCCATGGAATAAGAATAGGTTTTATAAAAATATTGTCATCATAATAAAAAAACCATCCATAGAAATAATAATGATGGTATAATTGGATCATATCCATAATATATATTACGTAACATCAAATTATGTCATCATAGATGAAAAATTCCTCAAAAATATCACTTGGAATATTTCTTGTCAAAAATACCCTTTTAACATTGAAATCACTAATTTAAAATCTAAAATTTACAAATATTAAAGAAAAAAATTTCTTTCAAAAAAATTAGATAATTATAAAGGAATATTAACAAAATTTATTGTTCATGATGGAAATAAATTCCATTCATGTCATATGAGTTAAAATAAAATATTACTTTCATATATTTGTGAAAAAAGTCCACAAATAAATTATTCAAAAAATAAAAATAATATTCCTTTTAAATTTTCTTATAAAAAATAAGTCATGTGTAAAACTTAATTTGAAAATACGTAGGATAATATGAAAAACATTCTTGAAAACATTTTTAGAAAATGTATATATGGAATAAAAAGTATTTTTGACCAAAATTAGAAATACATTTGGTTTTCCTTAAAATAATTATTTCATTCTATTATGTACTTAAATAGAAGAAAATTAAATGAAAATATGTATTTTCCACAAATAATCAGTGAAGAATAAATTCTAGGAAATCCTAAACAATTTCAATAAATAAGGAGAATGTAACATAAAACTCTGACCACAAATATAATATTTATTCATAGACATTATAAAAGATTTTATAATAAATGTATTTTAATTATAAATATATTCTAGAACCATAATCAGATATATCATACCATATGTGATTTTATTATAACATCTTATCACCTTTTTGTTAAAAACTCTTTATCAAAATCATTGTTCTGTGTGATAACTGCTTTTTTTTCATGCTTGTTTTGGTTCGATAGTCATAGTATTTATCCTTCGATCATGGTAACATTGTATAAAAAATTTAAACCTGATATTAATATTATATATATTAATTATATATATTTATATTCATTTACAAAAGGTAGAGATAAAAAATTAATTTTACCATTCATAGAGATGATAGGTCGTACGTACGCATGAACGTTGTTTTTATTTTTCAATGGATAAAAATAAAAACAAGTTAAGTAATAATTAACCTAGATAGAATCATAATTATATCATAAATAACATATATATTTATTAAATTCATCATTATAACTATTAGAGGATTTTAGTTATGAAAAATGAATTACACTTCTACATGGATATGGTAAGTTGTACATACGCACAGGCTATGTTTTCACTTTCTATAAGATGAAAAAATGTGGATAATGGTATTACATCATAAAAATAATAATTAAATATATTTAAGATACATAATTCATTATCTTATATTGTATACCTATATTTTTATGAGTTTTAATGAGAAATACAGTTGAGAATGCTTGTTTAAGTTTTTTACTTTTTGATGAGAACCCTCTTTTGGATTATAACTTAAGCCTGAAGGGGTATATGTTTGAAAAAATAGAATATCTCTTATGCATTTAAGGAATATATTAAGGTATTCTTGAATGTTTTTTTGAGTTATAAGGCTCTAAATGTGTGAGGAAGAGAGGAGAAGTGGTTACCTTTAATAAGTGAGGGGAGGGGAAATATTGAAATTAGGAAAAAAAATAAAATATGATTAAGTCAATATCAAGAAAAATATTTCAAAATTGGATGATATTAAAAAAATAGATAAGATCAAAATATTACAAAAAATTAAAATTATATGGGTTTTTATTTCATTTTAAACCTTATCTTTTTTATTAACACCATGGTTGACCAATTTCATCCTTAACAATAATCACAACTTTATTAATATTAAATGGTTACATTTTTACTTATAAGGAAACAATTGGCTCATAAATGGACAATAGATTAATTTTATACCATATATTATCCCCATGTATTTATTTAATATTTTTACGATTTTTAAATAACATAATAAAATATTATTTTCATAAAATACCATTATGGTTAGTTTTGACACTATTCATTAAATTTGACATTAAAGACCACAAGAATGGAATGGAATTCAAATATAAACCTCCACAAAACTATAATATAATATATTAATCTAAAAAATTCTTTTAATGTAATAATTCATCGAAAATTTATTAATTTTAATATTTTTAAAATGATTTATTATATTCTTATATTAATTGGATAAATATTATGTCGGCGTTGCATGTTCCTTTAATGTAATTATTAAGTTACTAAAAATTTGAAATAAATTTCTATAATAAAAGAATAATTTATTTTTCAAATAAACATTTTGAAACAAATGTATCCCATTTTTATCATTAGGAAAAAAAATTAAAGATATTAAAGTCAAGAGAGTGACATTTTGTATTTATTCTTTTCTTAAATTAATATAATCTTTATAATCAAATAAATATGGAACCAAGTAACTATATATTTGATAAATGTATGGAAATGGTGTAAATAAACTCATAAAATATGATAAATTCATGTTTTTGGAAATTTAAAACCCTTATCCCAATGTTTTAAACCTATTTTACCCATTTTACCCTTGTCATGGTGAAAAATATATATATTATGGTTACTATTAATATTGACCAAAAATAAGAGGGAACTATTTTTAAAATTTTGATACTTCATATTCCAAATATGGAATCCATTTTTCATTATTGAATTTCTATATGTGTTAGAAATTCAATTTAAAATACTTGTGCAAAACGCGATGAAAAATGTTTTTTAGATAAATACATTTTTTAGGACAAATCTGAATATATATCTTGATCTCTTTCCTAGAAAAATATTATATGAATGTAACTTTTTTAATATATAATATATAAATTTCATTAAAATAATTTACCAAAAGATATTAATTTAATTTATTAAGATAAAAACGCATTGCACACATAAAATATGTTTTTTTGAAAAACATCTACTTAATATTGAAATGATTTTTATTTTTATTTAGAATAAATTGATGAGAAATTAATTCATTTTATACATTTTAAACCATTTTTTCATAATTTAGTTAGTAATATTCAAACTCACCACTCTAATGGATAGGCGGTAACTGTCTCTATAATGTCCCCCAATTCAGGAACTCTCTCACATGGCTAAAATGGGTTGGTTGTGAGTCCTTAACCATTCATACCTTATTCTAGAGGATTCAGACTAGTTGTGTGGGTGTGATAAGTATAGTGGGGAGACTATATCCCATATTATATAGTTACAACACCGTGGAAGTAAACAATATAAATGAATATCATAGTTTTGTAAATAACAAAAACAATACAATACAATGAAAAAATAAAACAATAAAAGACAACTAGATAATATAATAAATAATAAAGGAATAATGTATTGATTTGATGAAATATAACTACATGTAAAACTAAATTTAATATAAAAAAATAATCAGCTGACACAAATAAATTCAAAATACCCCGGTCTTGAACCCCTTGTTGGTCCTATCTCCAAACTCTATCCAATCTAGAAAGAAAAAATCAACAACAAGGTCCATTTCCATTTTCCAATCATTTATCAATGTAATCTTCATGGATACCAAACAATTCCCTGGTTAGGGATTGATTATAACTCAATAGGTCAGAAACTACCATGTTAAAAAATAATAAGTATGATAATAAGTGCATTCAATAATGAAATAAACATGTGTATTAATTAATTAAACAGTTAAATTGTTACCAAATCAACCTACTTCAATACCATACTATAATATCTTTGAGCATGTATCATGACCATGAAAACCCCAACCATATATCCATGGTAAAAACATAACCTACTTTGGTGTTGTGTCATAATTTCTTTGAGTATGTCTCACAACCATGCCCCCCATAACCATATATACATGGTATAAATCCCAAAAATCAGGGTTAAGCCCACTATATATGAATTTTAGAAATAAATTTGGATTAAGCCTGCTATATAAGAATTTCAGCATGTATCAGGGACTCCCGATATATATTAATTTCAGAAAGTATCATGTCTAATCTTGGTATATAAGAATTTCAGCAAGTATCAGGTCCATGACTAGTATATAAGCATTACAGTATATATCAAGGATAAGCCAGTTATATAAGCATTTCAACATAAAAAATTGGGTATATCCCTCTATATAAGAATTACAACATGAATCAAAATTAGTAATAACATCATGGATAACACAATATCACATTATAAGGCTCAATGTTTAATTCTGAAAATTACCATTTATTTTTAAATTACACATTTCATTTATCATTTGGTCATAAACAAATAATATTCTCATCATTTCAATAATAAATCCAATCCAATGTGAATCTATATCAAGAAATCAGAAAACAACCCATGTCATGATAAGAACAATTTAATCCATTTACAAATCATTTATAATCAAGTTTTCACTCACCCGAATGGTATCCATAATCTAGGTCAAAAACACTTGAATCCAAAGTGATTCCAAGAAATAATCCAATTTACCTTTTAATAAGTTTAGGCTCATGTTATGTTGTCTCAATTTAAATATTGAATATACTTTACAATTAAACAGACCATAGGGTTATTGTTTAGATCTCCTACCTTTAAAAATTGATTAACACAACTCTTAAAAAGGGAAAAACCAATGAGTAAAAAGGTGAAAACGGACAAAATATAACTTAGATCAACCTAGATCAAGATCACATTTAAAATTGGTCTAAGGATTCCACCACCCTAATAGATAAGAATAGAAGAGGAAGGGGAAAGAAAATAAAAATACTTATAAGGGATAGATTACACAAATGAGACATCTAGAGGGGAGGATGGAACTGCAAAATTAGCTGTAGAATCATCCTAAGTTGAGAAAAGGAATATTATCTAATGGTTTAAAAAAAATATTATGCATTCCATTATTTAGAACTATTTTTTGGGATATTACATGACATGTAATTTCATTACAGGTCATTTATTTCTTTTTAGGGGATTACGCCAAAAATATCATATCCATAGCTAAATTTTAATTCACCAGAACATTACAAGATTTGAACTAGATTAATGATGTATAACCACTTAAAATCATGACCTAGTTCAGGGAATTTTAGGTGGAATTTACATGTTGTGTAATACATTTACATAGTGTGTAATTATTCTATAAACATTTTTCATCTGTGATTCAAAAAAATACATGAAACACCTATAAAGAATTCCAATAATGGAAAACTATTGAAAACCATTTAACATGTTTATATCCAAACTATATTAATTAAAATAAACATACATCCCTATACTTTATGTAATTTTTTCCAACAAAATCTATTTTTCTCTGAACAAGACTTATCCACCAAGGCTTAAGGAAAATGGAAAAACACAATGGATGAAATTTAACAAAAAAAATTAAGGATGGATGTACTTGAAAAAAGATGAGATCTTACAACCACCCCACCATATAACAGCTCATCCCTGTGCTACTCCAAGTATTACTGTAGGGTCTTGGTGAAAACGTCTGAAAACTATGCTAATGTATCAGACTCCCTCTCCTAGGTATCCTACTAAACTCACCCATATTTCCACTGCACTCAAACAGTGGCTATATTTCTACCCCGTAGATACTTCTCACTACAATCCATGGTCTGTATCAAATTCTCCTTTAAGGACACATCTACCCAAAAATCTACATCTGATATGTCTATCACATGAGAAGGGTCATGATGATAACTCTAAATTTGTGACATGTGAAACAAGTCGTTCATGGTACTATAGCATTGTATAAGGTATAATCAAAATTCTATAGGACCGACCTTATTCACTATCTCAAACGGTCTAACAAACATGGGTTCTAGCTTTCACTATTTCTTAATACGGTGTTTCCCTACCCTAGGAAACACCTAAAGGAAAACATGATGACCATACTTGAACTCAAAAGGTAACTCCAATTGTGAGTGTGGTATTTCCATCTACTATATGTGGTCACCAACTGCCACCTGATCAACTGAACCTTCTCAGATGTCTCTGGTATGATACTAGGACTAACAAGTGAAAACTCACCTACCTCTATCAAACTAAGAATAGAATGAAACAACCTTCCATAAAAAGACTCAAAAGTTTCCATTTTGATCAATTCTTGGAAGATATTATTATATTTAAAATCCATGAGTTCTATATTATACTCCCACAAACCAGAAAAATCCAAAATCCAGGCTAAAAACATAACATACTAAATAAAAATAGTTAACTCATATTGACTGTCTGTCTGGGGATGATAGGTTGTACTCAAGACAACATGTGATCCCAGATCTTTTTGAATACCTTTCCCTAACCATGATATGAAATTAGGATCTATATCTAAAATAATAATTTTTGGAACATCGTGAAGACAAACTACCTCATGCACATAAATACTACTCATATCCCAAATAGTGATGGTATCCTTAATAGGCAAGAAGTAGGCTACCTTCATCAATCAATCCACAATCACTCATACATAATCATTCATATGGGTTTTACTAAGTAATATTATCACAAATTCCATAGTGATATGATCTCATTTCCACTTCGGAATTGAAAAAGGCTAAAAAACCTAGTTGGCCTCTTATGTTCTGCCTTCCCATGATGAAAAGTGAAACATATCACTATAAATATTGCTATAACTTTCTTGCTTCCTGGACACCCTTACTTTCTATTGATATCATGACACATCTTTGTTAAACTAGGATATATCGACCATCTAGAACAATGAGATGTTGTCATCATCTCCTGGTTCATGCCCATAGGAACCCATTTTCAGCCACAAAAAAGAAGAAAATTTACACTACCAAGAGGCTATATCAATGGTGTCTCCCCACCATATAAATTGTACCTCAAATATAATCCCTCCAGATCAAATAACTACTCGGTCTTGATATTGTCCAAAAGAATGGGTATAATAGGTTTTGAAGTTAGAGATACTTGGCTTTGGGACTCCTAAACATATAGATGTATGTCTACAAATATTTTCATCATCTGAAACTCATCGCAATACTCCCGCACTACCTTTTTCTACAAAATTTTTCTCAATTATTTGGAAACAATGTATGACTTTCCTAGTATATAGGACAACTCAAACTCGAAAGACTACAGATAATCGAACCAACTCCTCTATTGAAGGTTCATGTCTGGCTAAGAAAATATGTACCTAAAGATCTTGTGGTCTATGTATACAACAAACATCTCACCCTTTAGATAGTATCTCCATCATCTTAAGGAATGTACCACTTCTTATAAATCCAAATCCCGGGTAGGGTAATTCCACTCATATAGTCTTAGCTGTTTGGAGTCGTATGCAACCTCTCGATACTCCAGTATTTGAATCTCCCTGAGCCTAAATCTGGATGTGTTAAATTACATGGTATATTATTTACCTAGCATGGTTAAAGTGTGGATAGTTGCTGAGGTCAACCTACCTTTCTGCTCTCATAAATCTCTCTTGCAAGAATATGACCCAATGAACTTCATCCCCTTCTTGGCTAGCCCTAAAATTAGTGATTCAAGATGAGATAAGTCCTAGATAATACATTTATAATAACCTTATAAACCTAGATATATCTTAACCTCAAAGACATTATTGGGTTAATCCCAAGATACCATGGCTTCAACCTTCTCAAGGCCCACTGACACCCCTTCCTTTACAGTGACATGGACCACGAAGTGCACTTTATTGATTTAAAAACTACATTTTTTTAGCTTGGAATAATTATTATTCTCTTTCAATGTACTCAAGATGATTTCAATATATTGGGCATGATCATCATGTGACTGGGAGTGCATTAAGAAGTAGTTGATAAAAACCACCACAAACTAGTCAAGGAAAGGATAAAATATTTGATTCATCAAGTCCATGAATATCATTGGTGTGTTAGTCAAACTAAATGGAATCACTATGAATTCATACAATCCATACATGATCCTAAAATAATTTCATGGTATGTCTGAAGGTATAACCCTAAAATGGTGGTATTCAGATCTCAGGTCGATCTTGGATAAGATCTTAGCACAAATCTATTGATCGAAAATATCGTGAATGCACATTAGGGGATACTAGTTTTTGACCATCATCTAGTTAATTCTATGATAATCCACAGGTAAGAAAAAATTCCCATCAACCTTCTTGGAAAAGAGATTTGAGAACCCCAATGAAGATGTACTAGGCCATATGAAAGATTTATCTTCTAGATATTCCAACTAAACTTTCAAATCCCATATCTCTATTGGTGAAATTATATAAGGTAGGATAGAAACTATATCTTTAATTGACACCAAATCGATCATGAATTCAATCTCTCTCAAGGGAAGTAATTTTTATATCTCATCAGGAAAGCCATCCTAAAAATATTCTACTATTGGAGGAAAATAATCTGGATACATCCCACCGTCATTAATAGAATGTCTAGCTATCTAAGCCATTATAAAATCCAATCTACACTAAATTAGTCATACACTCCCAGTATGAAGATCCCAATCAACATAGTGAGAATATCTACCTTATTATAGAGATAGAAAAGTAAATTTATACTAATAATAGTCGATATGATACTAGTACAGAACTAGCTAATCCATATTGTGAATAAAATTTAATCCTATCATATCCATCACAAATGGTTCCCAAAAGGAATGGTAACCACCAATCATTAAGGAACATTCCTTGCAACATTTAATATTCTCTAACTGCACTCCCAAATGTTTAATAATGGTCAAAGCACCATCCAAGAATTCAAAAACCAAGATCAATTTTTTTTCAAAAATTATGGATAAAAAAGAATGTGATGCTTCTGTATCAAAAAAAAGATAAGATAGGGTAGGTGATTCAATAATTATACCTATGACTGTATAATTTCCTATATATACAATAGCTATAGAAGTGTACATAACATGTAACTAACTATCCCATCTTCCATAGGCTCTATCCAGACTTCCCTAATCTATTCCCTTAGCTTGGTGCTACCATTCCCAAACTTTGGTACCACATCCTCTACCTTGATCAGAACATCTTGTGGAACTCCATATACATGTATGTTGATGTGTAACTGAGTCCTTCCCAGATTTGGGTACCTTCCCTAATCCTCTACCACTACTCTAATACTGCATTCCCCTACAAAACCTCTACAGGTGTCCTATCCTTCTATAGTAATGACACTCCAAACCATCATGCATACACTAAGTCCATTTGGGGCCTATATTTCCACACTTATAGCACTGTAAAATAACATGATCCTAAGATGGATTCCCAATACCCTGACTACTATGTTTTCATTTTAGTTGGATACAAGTTTCATAGTGGTGCTTCTATCCACTAGAATAACAATTATCAGTTCACCTTACTGAAATATACTGGATACTTTTATGGGTCTATCTTTTATTATCTTATGTGATGAGTTCCTGATTCATCACATTCAAAAAACTTACCATACATAACACGTTCACCTATGACCTGATCTCATAGAAAACACTATAAGGAAACCATCTCCCCGATATATATATCATTAGCTTCAAAAGATGGTGAAAAGAATTATAGGTTTGTGAAATTTTTGGCATAATAAAGCACTGAAATGACCTCTTTTGTCAGGTGAATGAACTCATGGGACTTCTAATCCCTTAATGTAGCAAGATAAGAATGGATCAATAACTTCATCTCAAAGTAATTCCCACATAACTTCAATTTCTTTCTAGATTTCATCCATAATATCCCACAAACACTTGAATGTTCCATGATCATATATGTATCAAGATTCACCCACTAATCTTTTGGTGTCTCAAAACTATTAAAGATCATATGGAATGAATTGTTCTAGAACTTGTCTTTTAGGGGATCACTCCCTAGTAAACCTTAGTGGATGTTGAAGATGAAACTTTATCTTTATCTCAGACATCAAAATGCACGATGTGAATAGTCTCCCTTTCCATGGATCACATGACCCTCATGAATCTTTCATGAAGTTGAACATCCATATGGTCCTCTTGGGCTATAGGAATCTCCAGATTATATGTGTTAGGAGTGTTCTGATTTCCAATCTCCTAACACTCACCTCAAAGATAAGGAGGAGGAATTTTATTTACAAGATGAACACTGTATATCAATATTATCAACCTAAAAAGGTGAAAAAATAGAGAATCATTGGCTCTTGGTCTCTGTAAACATGGACTAAATGTGTTTTATCATAACAAATCAATTTATTTATTTCATCATATATAATATATATCAAAAATCACAATCCATATAGGTGGGTATATATCACAAGAAATAAATATGGACCTATCATGAAAAATGCATGTCAATATATATCTCTATGTTCCTATCATGGTGCATGAACACTCATCTCACACCATACTATGCCATGAGTATAAATCTGAAGAACCAATAACATCATGAAATAATAATATCACACAACATGTGAATCACCCTAGGTGAAATAACAACAAATGTAATAAGAAAACATCATAAACAGTAATCCCATCCCTAGGCACATAGAACTCCCCCATACATGGGTTAACTACTCCCATGTCCAAGCTCATTACCAAGTACTAAAATATCCTAGTCACCTTTCCACCTTTCCCAAATTACAAATAAACACAAAAGAAACCTTGTGTGCTCTAATATCACTTTGTAATGTCCCCCAATTCCAAAAATCTCTCACATGTCTGAAATGGGTTGGTTATGGGACCTCAAGTGTGCCTCCATGTATTCCAAACGATTCCAACTAGCAGTGAGGGTTTGATAAGAATAATAGTGAGACTATACCCCATGGTATAGAGTTATAAATCAGTGTAAGTAAACAATATAAATAAATATTAGATTAGCAGAAATAGAGGAAACAATAAATATAGAAAAACTGAACAATAAAATCAAATATAATAATCCAATTAATAATAAAGGAATAATGTAACATCCTGTTGGAATATAACTATATGTCAAAATGAATGTAATACAATAAAAGAATCAGCTGACACAAATAAACTCAAAAAACCATGATCCTAACCCCTATTTTAGTTTTGTCTCCAAACTGCATTCCATCCAACAACAAATAATAAATAAAAATGCCCATTTCTATTATCCAATACTAGAACCATGTAATATGCTAGGGTACCAAATGGAATCCCAAGTGGGGAGTGATTGTATATCAACAGGTTGACACCATAGTGTCTAAATATAATCTGTTTGATTATAAGTTCACGAAATAATGTGATAAACAGATGTATTAATTAATTACAAAATTAAATTAATAACACATTAACATGATTCAAAACCATGTTGTAATATCTTTGAGCATGTCTCATGACCATGCCAAACCCAACAATATAACTATGGGAAAACATAACCAGCTTTGGTTCCATGTCGAAATGTCTCTAAGAATGTCTCATAACTATGCCAACGATAACCATATATCTATGGTATAAATCACACAAATATGGGTCCAGCCCTCTATATAAGAATTTCATAAATAAATTAGGTCCAATCCCACTACATAATAATTTCTTCTTGTATTAGGGCCAAGCTCAGTTTATAATCTTTTTAGTAAGTATTAGGGCCAATCCCAGTATATAATCATTTCAGTAAGTATAAAGTCCTAGCCCTGTATATAAGCATTACAACATGTATCAGGGCCAAGCCCATCATATAAGCATTTCAGCATAAATCACTAGGGATATCCCCCTGTATAACCACTAAATCATGAATCACAATGAGTCATAACAACAAGGATAACACAATATCACATCATAAGGATCGATTTTTAATTATAAAAATTACCATTTATCATTCAATTACACATTTCATTTATTATTTTGGTCATAAACCAATAACATGATCATCATTTCAATACTGAATCCATGATAATGTTAATTTATACCAATAAATCACCCAAAAATCATTTCATGCTAAACACACTTCAATCCATTAGTCAAATAATTTATAATCAAGGTTTGTCTCACCCAAATGGTATCCATAGTCTAGGTCAATAAAACTAGAATAAAATTGGATTTTAAGTAATAATACAACTCAACATTTAATCAATTTATGCACATGTTATGTTGGTAAAATTGCAACATTTCAGATAATTTTCAATTAAATAGACCATAGGGTTAAGGTTTAGACCCCTACCTTTAACTGAAAATTAACACAATGCTTCCAAAGGGTAACACCAATTTTGAAGAAGGTGTATAAGGTCACAAAAAACATAGACCAACCTAGGTAAATATCACAACCATAACCAATCCATGGAATCCCCCACCCTAATAGAGAAAAATAGAAGATAAAGGGGTTACCAAATACAAAGACTAGAAAGGGATTAGTCACACAAACGATATGTTCAGAAGGGGGGATGGCACTCTAAAATCACCTAAAGAATAATACTAAGTTTATAGAAGGAAGATTCACCAAAGTAATGAAGAAAAATATCATGCATGATGCTCTTTAAAACTATTGGTTGGTATATTACATGGTTTTTCATTCCTTTACATGTCATGTTTTTATTTTAAGAGGGTTACACCAAAAAACCTATCATCTTCTCGGAATTTTAATTCACCTAAACATTACAGTTGTGAACTAATTTCAAAATGTGTAACCACATCATGTAATGAACTAGTTCACAACATTTGCCTTGTTTGATTTACATTTTATGTAACATATATACATGGCCTTTGAATGTTTTGTAGAAAGATTTCATCCATATTAAAAAAATGACTCAAAACACCTCCAGAGCCTTCCAAGAATGGGAAACCCTTGAAAACCAATTAACACATTTATTACATGACTCCATTATTTCAAAAACAACATACATCCTTAGTCTTTAGGTCATTTTCCCTAACAAAATCTCTTTGTATCTGAACAAGACTCAGCCAACATGGCTTAATGAAAAAGTAAAAACCCATTGGAAGACATTTCACACAAAAAATCATGGAGGGAAATATCTAGAAAAATATAGGATCTTACAGTCTCATTAAATAATAATATTTCAATAGTATCATGGTTCATTTAAACTTGGTGTTTCATGTGTCGTAAGCTATCAAATAAACTGAATTTATTTGAAAATAAATATATCATTAAATCTCAAGATGTTACATTCTAGACCCCTTAAAATAAATTCTACCATTTAAATTATATCACTTCAATAAAAATAATTGAGGATATATTTGTTTCATCACATCCTCTAGTTCCAAAGTAACTTATTCGAGTTTATGATTCCCCCATAAAAATTTAAGAGTTGAGTAGTATTATTCTGTAGCATTTTCTTTAAATGATCTAAGATATCTACTTGTTTTTATTTATAGGAAAGATCATTATCCAGTGGTATAACCTCTAATTGAATTAAATGTGAAGGAATAGGTATGTACTTCCTCAGGAAAGATACAAGGAACAAATCATGAACTTGAAATAGGTTCGATGGAAGCACTAAGTGATAAGCTATATTCCCTACTTGATCAATAATATAGAAGTATCCAAAATACCTAAGGCTCAAAATTCCATTCATTTTGATTCTCATAACCTTATTCTATTAAGAAATATATACTATTACATTCTCACCAATATTGAATTCCATATTTCATCAATTATTCTCATTATAACTTTTCTTTCAACTGTGAGTTTCACTTATGTATTGTTGAATATATCTGACTTTATCTACCATTTCCTCATTTCTCCCAAGTCCAAATATCTTTCTTACTCCATATTCATACTAGAACGTTGTATTTCCACACTTCTTTCCATAAATGGATTCATAATGAGCCATATGAGTTCTAAATTGAAATTTATTATTGTAAGAAAACCTTACTAGTAGAAGGTGTTGATCCCAAACACCTTTTAAATCTATATAAAAATATATTATAATATACTATAGGGTTTAAATGGTTCTATTAGACTAACCATCTTTTTTAGGATGATAAGAGGTACTAAAACTCCACTTTTTTATCCATAGCCCATGTAAGAATTTTCTAGAACTTCAAGGTAACCCTCGGATCCTGATCAAATATAATAGAATATGGTACTCCATGCAATATTAACACTTACTTAATGTATATTTTGAAAAGATAATAAACCTAGAAATATTATCTGATAGAAATGAAGTGTGCTGACTTCATAAGCTGGTTGACAACAAACAAAATAGAATTATGTCCTTTAGAAATTTTGGGGAGTGTGATGACAAAATCCATGGTGATGTTTTCCCAATTATATTTCTATATATGTAATTCTTGCAACATCCCATTAAACTTTTGTATCTCAACCATAACTTGATGCCATACCAATAACCGTTATAAATACCCTTCAATATCTCTCATCATGTTTTTCACCATATGTACTATTTTATATCTCTATACTTCTCCATACTTCTAGGATCATTAGAGAATGATGAACTATGAGATTCATCAAACTATGAGGTTCTTGAAGTTTGGTATTGATGAGACACATACATGGTTCCTAGACCTTATAATTCTATCACAATAATGGCTAAACTTGGGAAAACTAATAACCTTATTCTGTAGTTCCACATATTCCTTCTATGCCTCTTTCATCCTCACTGGTATAAATGGTTGAATACTCCATTGAGAAAGATAATATTTATTTCCATACTAATGATATATCTAGATCCATCCTTTATAAATTCAAAAAATATTAGATATTTTATATCCTTATCATAGATAATCTATAATTATATCTCTAACTCAGAGCATCCATAACATTGTTCACTTTGCTATGGTGGTAATGTATTGAGTATTCATAATCTTTAATCAACCCCATCCATCTTCTCTGGCTCATATTCAAATATTTTTGAGTGAATATATAATTTAAAATTTTATTATCAGTATATACATTATACTATTCTCTACAAATATAATTTCTACACATCTTAAATGAAATAATTACCATAACTAAGTCAAAATAATGATATGGATAATTTTTCTAAAGAACCTTTAATTTTTGAGATATATAAACTATAACCATAACATTATACATGATGATGAATCCCAATCCCTTCTTCGAGGCACCATTATAGATTAAAACCCCTTACCCATTACAGTGTGGTGTATAAAGATGTGTACCAAATAATTTTTAGTTCATTGAAATTTTCCTCACATTCATTTGTTTAAAGGATCTTGGATGCCTTTCGAGTTAAATTAGTGAGTGGATTAGATAGTTATGATAAATTATCCAAAAATAATGGATAATATCATACTAAAATAAGAAAACTATGTATATCAGTTACAATAGTTGGTTAGTTTTGGCATTCAATAACTTTTATCTTTGATAGATCCATTAATATACCCTCTATTGAGATTATATGACCAAAAAATGAAACTTTATGTAGCCAAAATTCACCATTGGTAAATTTTTCATGAAACATATCCTTCCTTAGGGTATTTAGTACAACACTCAAGTGATCTTCATGATCTTACTTTATCTTTTAATATATAAGAATATCTTCTATAAATACTACCACAAATTGATCAAGGTAATTTTTAATGACTCTATTAATTAAATTTATGAATATATTGGTTGCATTAGTAAAACAAAATAAAATCACTATAAATTAATAGTGTCCATACCTTGTGATAAATTTTTTCTTAGGTATATCCTCCTTATAAACCATCAATTTATGATAACTATAACGAAGGTCAATCTTGGAGAAGGATTGAGATCCATGAAGTTGACAAAAAATCATCAATACAGGGCATATGATACATTTCCTTGATTGTGATATTTTTAAATTCCTGATAAAAAATATAGAGTCACATAGAACCATATTTATTTATAACAACATGAATAGATTCACCCCAAGGTGACACACTTGGCTACATGAATCCCTAATCAATACTTTCTTTGAGTTTCATCTTCAATTCATTTACCTCAATCAGTGTCATTCTATATGGAGTCTTTAAAATAGGTGTGTCTCTAAGTATGATTTAAATGGAAAACTAAAATTCATGATTTGGTATATGACTAGGAAACACTTTTGGTAAAACATAAAAAAATCATTCATAATAGGCATATCTTTGATGTTGAATTTTTCCATAACCATATAAGGTAAAAAACCCATTTGAATAGGAATCGTGACCCATATAGTGGATGTAATTTCCATTGGAAGATCATATTTATCATTACAATAATAGATGATCATAGTATGGTTTGGAATATAAAATGAAACATGCCATCCTTTAACAAATATGTGAACATTATGTAATAAAATTTAATCGAGTCCTAAGATAACATGAAATTGAACTAGATGGTGAATTTATGGTTTTAAAGAATGACATTACCACAAAATTCAATTAGATAAGAATAATAGAATTGAGGTGTAATCATTATAAAATTTTGCTTTTTTACTGATAATTCAACCTTTATTTTATGATGTGGTACAATGAAACCCTTAGAAAATTCTTTAAATATTAAATAGTGTGTAGATATCAAATTAAATAGAACATTAGTAGTTCTAGAGTCGATGGTTAGTGTACATATCACCACTTTGTTATCATACTCTGCATTAGAAATAGTGATCACAAGAGATTTTACTTGGCCTCTAGGATTAAGAGGTTTCTGATGTTTAACATAAAAATTAACCTTCAGTTTTAAGAACTAGTTAGCATAATGGACATACTCCTTTCATTTAGAAAATTGATCTGTGGGTAGTGCATTATATCGTTCTTTATCTCCATAAATATCTAATTTATTCCTATCACATCAATATTATATTTTCTAGTGACCTTACTCACTATACTTACAACATTTATTGATCCCCTTAAGATAATTTCCACCATGTTTCCTTCTACAAATTGACCATAAGGGAAAGATTGTCTTATTTTCTCTATAGTTTATTGAATTTCATTTGAATTCCATATTTATTTTCCTTAAAAAACTATAATAGTTATCATAAAATATAATCTACATTTCCACCTGGATAGCACATTTAATGATTTATTCATAGATAATGAAGTCTCTTATATCCAACTCACTTTAATGACTCGGTATTAAGCTACTGAAGAATTGATTAACCTTGTATTTAAGTTAGATTCCAAGACCAGAAGCGCACCTCATAATTCTTGTAAAATTTTCCTCATATAATTGGATTCATAATCCTTTTTAATTATCTTAAGAAAATCCTTATATATTTTTTTACAATGAATGTGAGGAAAGTACTTATTGAAATATAATATTTTAATATCACCTTACTCAATAGAATCAATTTCATCCCATTTCCACATGTTATTGAAAAAAGTACACTATTAATCAGGTTTTCCTTCTAAATGATAGACAACCAAAATAACTTTATCAATTTTCATAGCACTTGAGAATTGAAAATATATTTTCATGGGTACTGGTCATTTGATCAGAAACTGTTGGATCATTGACTAACTGAAAGAAGTTATAAGTTTCCTTGTTAAGTACTCAATAGAATTTTTTTCACTTGTTTGATCATTTAGAAGATCAGAAAGATTCATAACGTGAGAAATTTTCATAATTATAGTAATAATATTTTCATTCCAACTCCCATAACATTTTTTTTCTCAAGAGGATAATCATTATATTATTCATCGCATCCAGTATTAACATGGTTTCTTTAGGTTCCAGCCACTAACTAAAACAAAAACCATATTGTGGGAAATAATAATCATAGTGGGAAACTACACAATAATTAAAAATAATTTATAGGATTTTTAACTCATAACACCTTATTTTCAATATATGAAATCTTAGGTTTTACTTTGTTAATTCATGGTCATAATCCATTCAAATCAATTATAATGATTCATAATGAAAATGTGAGATATCCAAGAATATCCACCAAGTGTGTCATACCTGGTATACAGTAAGAGCACAATATCTCTGTACCAAAATGATGGTCAAGATATACTCAAATAAATCTTTTCATCATTATTACTCATAGATGTATCTTTTCCAAAACCATGTCCTCTTGTTGTATCCTGATGAAGATTTTATTTTAGAAAAATCACACACATTTATTTACTATAACCTAGGAAATTATTTAATACATAGTATTTTTATAAGGGTTTTCACTAAATTTTTCTCATATGAATTTCCTAAGGTTTTCTAGACCTTACTCTTATACAACCTATAACAAAACATAATTTTCATATATAGATATTTCATATTATTAGATAAATATTCATTACATAACATAAAAATCCAAGGTAGAATCATATAAGCCTATTTCCTTTAGAAAAATTGATACATAAACAACTTGATTATATAATATCTACATCATCACCCACTTAATTTCTTAATAATTGTACCCTTCTTTTACATATCATAATTAAAAACATTATTCATATTTTAATGAAGGGAAAAAAATATGGTGATTTCAAATGCCAAGTAGTGGTAAAGAAGGGATATATTAATGATCACATAGCATAACATGAGCATAAGGTTATGAGAATGTGATCTTAACATTTGAAAATCATGGACTGTATATCATAGATGATAATCTTGATTCATTTAATAAAGTATGGAAGTTATTAAGACAAGAATCATTAATTAATTAAATATATGATCCATGATATAAAAACATTATCATGTGGAATATATTTGTTCCATACACATAAGTATAGATATTAATTTCCTTGGTAGTCAATGTTTACTACCATGACTATCATTCTGGATTGGGTACACTCTCTATTTCATCATTTTTATCAAGGCTGAATCCCAATAATATAATAGTAGATATATTACCTTACTAAAATAGGTTCACTCCCCATTATAGTCTCATTTATCTCATGATATATCTATCTTTAGACAAAATATTAGAGGGATATATAATTAGGGGCCCATACATCACCGAATAAAAATCATATAGATGTGAGATACAAAATAAAAAAACATTCATCATATAATAACTCTAGATAAATAATCATCTCTCAAAAACATTTTAACTTTGCATAACCTATGAAAAAGAAATGGGTTCTATAAAAATTTCATCAATTCATCATAACATCACTTTTGGAAAAGGAATGAGTTTCATAAATATCATGTAATCATAATTCTAAATGATCCATAAAAAGAATAATAATGGTATCATTGGACCATATCCCTAATAAATATTAGGAAACATCAAATGATTTCATCTTATATAAAAAATAGATTTGATTGATCACTTGGACCATTTCTTGAGGAAGATACAATTTTCAATCTGAAATTACTTGTTTAAAATATTAAAGTTTCCCAAATATTAAATAAGAAATTATATTATAAGAGAAAAATGGAAAAATTTTAAAGTAATATTAAAATAATTTAGTGTTAATGATGGTATAAAATTCTGTTTATACCATATAAGTTAAAATAAAACATTCCCTTCATACTTTTGTATAAAAAGTAAAAATACCATGTTTGAAAAATAAAAATAAGATTCCTTTTAAACTATTTTATAAAAATTAGATCTTGGGTAAGAATGAGTTTAAAAATCATTTTATAATACTAAAAACATTTTTGAAAACATTTTTATAAAACATGGATGTGGAGAAAAAAAATTTCGATCGAAGAGAGAAATAAATTCTGTTTTCCTTAAAACTATTATTTCGATCTCTTAAGTACTTAAAGGGAAGAAATTGAAAGGAAAATGTAATTTAAATAAATAACTATATGGGAATAAAATTAAGAAAAATAGATATATACCATAATATTTGATCATCTTAACTTAATTATAAACAAACCTAATAAACAATGAGATTGTAACAAAAAACTCTTACCACATGCCTCATCTTTCATCATACGCATTAAAAACTCATGTATATAATTATAAATTTATTATAAATTTATTATATAACCATATTCATATATATATATAATACCATATATTACTTTCTTATAACATCATATCACCTATTTATTAACAATAATTTATCAAAATCTACATTTCTATTGATAACAACTTCATTTTTTATGCATGTTTCTGTTTGGTAGTGTCAATATTTATACTTTGATCATGGTTACCTCACCTAAAGAATTTTAAATATTATATTAATTTAATATATATTCATTATATATATATATATATTCATATATAAAAATTAAAGATAGAATACTTAATTATATCATTCATTGAGATGATAGGTCTTACGTACGCATAAACATTGTTTTTATTTTTTGATTGATGGAGAGAATGAAATTTAAATAACAATTAACGTTTTTAAAATAATAATAATATCATAAATAACATATATATTTATTTAATTTATCACAGTAATCATCCAATTAAATTGGTGATGAAAAATTAATTACACTATTATGTGGATATGGTAAGTCATATGCACGCATGAGTGATATTTTCTCTTTTCTTAAGATAGAAAAAAGGTGGATAATGGTTATTGAATCATAATAATTATAATTAAGAATATTTAAGATACATAATTAATTATTTTATAATAGATACAATGGAATTTGAATAGATTTATGAAGAAATAAAATTGAAAACTCTCAAGTAAGAGTTATACCTCTTCATTGAGAACCCTTTTTGGCGTGTACATTAATCCTTGAATGGATGGTAATTTTTCCAGAAAAAAAAAGCTATAGGATATGTTTAATGAATCTATTAAGCTATTATGTTAGGTTTTTTATTATAATTAAGACTCACAATATGCGATTAAGGAAGGATAATGGGTGTCATTTTATAAGTGAGGGGAGGGGTGCTCTTGGAATTACAAAAAAGATTAAAATATAATCAAGTCATTCTCAAGAAAAATGATTCCAAATGGACATATATTCGAATAAAAATATAATGAGGTTCTAATATCATCAACCAATGAACTTTATAAATTTTTTTTGTGTCATTATAAAAATTATCTTATTTATTAAATCCTTGTTTGACTAATTCTAACATTAATCACGGTAATGACTTTTTCAATATTCAAGTGTTATAATTTTACTTATAAGGGGAATATTGGATCATAAATAGAAAAGGTATGAAATTTTAGACCATATATTATCCACCTTATCCTCTTTCATAATTTTTATGATTTTTAAATAATTCAATAAAATATTATTTCCATAAAATATCATTAATGTCATATTTTACACTATTCATTTAATATGATTTTAAAGGCAACAATAAAACAATATAATTCATATAAAAACATTTGAAATAAACTTAATATGTTATGTTATTCTATAAAATTTTCATGGGAAACAATCATTAACCCAAGTCTTATTAATTTTAATATTCTTAAAATCATTTATTATATTTTTCTGTTAATTGAATAAATAATGTGTTAGTGTTGCGTAATCATTTAAGTTAATTATTAAATTACTAACAATTGAAATATAAATTACTATGATAAAAAAAATTAATTTATATTTAAAATAAACATCTATAACTAAACCTATACTATTTTTATCCTTGTGTAACAATTTTAAATAGTCAAGCGAGTGACAAATTATATTTATTCAATTCTTAAATTAATATAACGCTCAAAATCAAATAACTATGGAACCAAGTGACAATATATTTTAGAAATTTATAAAAATATCCATAACTCATTCATAAAATAGGATAAAGTAAAGTTTTATAGAAATTTTAAATCCCTATCCAAATATTTAACCCTTTTTACCCATTTTACCCTTATTGGGGTGACAAAAGATTTACTATTGTTATTAATCATATTGAACAAAACTAAAAGGGAAATATTTATAAAATTTTATCCTCCATATTCGAAATATGGAATCTATTTTTCATGAATCAATTTCTATTAGTAAATAAAATTTATTAAAAAAAGTGTGAAAAACATGGTGAAAACCATTTTTAGAAAAAATATATTTTTAAGCATAGAACAGGATATATATTTTTATATCATGACTAGAAAAATATTATATGAATATTAAAAACAATGATTGAATATATAATATATAAATTTCATTAAAATAATTTACCAATAGTGATTAACTTTATTTATTAAGATAAAAAGACACAACGTGTATAAAATTGTTTTTCATAAATACATCAATTTTACCTTCAAAGGATTTTTTTTTCATTTATAATTAATTGATAACAAATGAATTCATTTTATACATGTGTATAAAAATAGTTTTTATAATTTAGTTATTCTTATTCATACCCACCAATTCAATGACTAAGCGGTAATTATCTCATTAAATAATAATTTTTCAATAGTATATTACTGTTCATTTAAATGTAGTGTTTCATATATCCCAAGATCTCAATGAAATTAAATTTATTTAAAAAGAAATATAGACAAAAGACCTATTCGAAATTCCAAATTTAGAAAGAAACATTGTGAAAACAGAAACTGAGAAAATTGCGATCCAGGATTCACTCGCCTCAGTTGGTGACACGTCACCTGTCCATCACCATCCCATCCTACTATCGTCGTCGACATCCAAACATCACACTAGACCGCCGAAGATCGATAGAAACCATTGAGCCATCCCCGCCTACAGGGTTGCGCCCTGGAATCCAATGTCGCCACCGAAGAAACTCATTGTCGCCAAAAACTACATCTGGTCGAACGAGAACCACCACTGGAATCGTTGGTGCCAACCTTGTCACCGCCAAGAACACCATTATCTCCACCTCATAGCAATGCCAAAAACCACCATCGAACAGAGAAGAACGCCACCATCGAGAGACACCATCTAATGATGCACAGAGAATCCTACATCATCGCTGCCATGGCACAGAGGATCCTTATCATCGACTTCTTCCACGCCATTGAATTCACCCAGAGAAACGACCAGCATAAAACACGAGAGAGAGCAGAGCGGAGGAATCATCGATATTTAAAGAGTAAAACATACCCCAATTCCTTAATATATTCAATAAATAACTCAATAATCTCCTCCAATATATATTTTTGAACAATATAGCTCTCCATTTCATTTTAATTTTCAAAATATCCCTTTATAATTTTCGTATATCATTCAATAAGATACATTTAAAATAAATTTTCAGGAGCACATGTCTTTATCTCTCACAACAAATTAATCACAAAAGAACCATTTCATCAACACAAAATTGTGAAAAATACATCTTCATTTGAAAATATATGAGGAAAAATTAATTCTCCCTGTAACAGCCCGAGATTTTATGAAAAATATTCTTTTTTATTTCACTAATGTCTTGTGTTGTACGCTACACCAAAAGGAGCTTGCACAACAGGCATCCTTGACTTGCCTTGCATTACACGCAATCACAACCTTCCTTGATAGCGTGTGTGGTACGTAATACTGAGTTTCACGAAACAATGATATGCTATTAAAATATTATTAAAATTAGCCGTTATGAATAGTAATAACCACTTTTTTAAATTTTAGAAATTTTAAAATGGACTTCATTTTTGGATTCGTAGTATCGAATTTAGCCTAAGGTGAAATTTTGGTACTTTTCGGATAACTTTCATATTCTGATGAATAATGAAAATTACTAAATTATAATTAAAAAAAACTTTTTTAATCGAAATAATTAATAGTGATAAATCATTAATTTGAGTGGTTTTAAATTATATTTAGAATATATTTTTACAATTTAATACAATGTTGGTCATTGGATGTAATTTCACATTTAAACTAGACATAAACAAGTGTCAATCTTTTGATAGATATTGTTTTTTAAAAACACGCTATTTGTTTTAACAGCGGGATTTAATTAAAAAATTAATTAATGCAACTTTTATGTTATGAATTTGGTAAAATAGACTTCATTTTTGAATTCGGAATATGAAATATAGCTTGGGATGAAATTTTGGCATTGTTCTGAAAAACATCAATTTTTGATGAATAGTGAAACTACTAAGTGGTAGTTAAAAAAAACTGAATTTTTCATAAAACTTAATTTTACCGCTTATGTGAATGGAATTTCAAAAATCCGACAGACACGGTTGATATCAGTAAGAAAAATGTGGTTCAATGAGATAAAAATAATTTTTTGGTGAATAGTAACTTTTTACTTTTTTTACCGCGGTTAATAGTAAATAGGGTAACTAAGGGTAAATATGATATTACTATTACCCTAACACATGTCCTAATTCCATTGGACAAGTGTAATTCGACCAAAAACAAACTTAGGAATAAAATATGACCATTTAGGCCCACTTGGATTAGATTAGGACATTTATTATTAATTTATTTAAAGAAGGGTTAAAATAGTTAAAATCAAAGTTTAATAAGTAAATCATTTTTAATATGGGGTTATACATAAGATAAATTCGACTATGATAATTCCTTAGAAAGCTAAAAATATTTCCTACATAAGGGTATTTTATTTGTAATTTTTAGACATTAAATAATTTAATTTATTTATGACACAATGATGATGCAGTAATTATCTTATTAATGAAATATTGACATAATTGATGTTATAAACACCAAAATAAATGTAATTTGAGACTTTTTATGAATTCCACTAATTTTCTAGGTTACTATGATATATTATTGTTGATTTAATAAACTTGGTTCGAACATATAATTCTGTTATGACTTTCACAAAAATCATATATCAAATAGTGTCAAAATTGACACAAAATAGTTTTTAAATCAAATATTATATTATTAATTGTTATTTTATTCCTAAAAATATAAGGTTCGGCCAAATGACTTATATAAGGATATATATTTTAATAATAAACAATTTGGGGTTCGTTTGGCATGTTATAGTAAGTTTATTAACCATATAATGTAAGAAAACAAAAAGACATGGTAAAAGTTAAATTATTTAACTTAGAGTTAAATCTAATTGATAAGGTTAAAATAATAACCTAAACTTGTCTAAATCTTATTGGTTGATAGGATTTCTACCCATCCCCACCTTATCTTCGAAATAAGACCCTTTGGAACCATTATAAACCGATTTTGACTTTAATATAAAATAATATTTTAAGATATTCCTAAGGTGCCCCTCTCCTCCCTTATAAAAGGACACATCCTCCCCCTCCTCCTCACACCAATTTGAGCACTCAAGCTCGTCCAAACCCTGACAAAATCTCTTCTCCACTTCCCTAGAAACATCCTAGAGGTTCTGGTCTTCCTCAAAGACCAATTTTAGTGCCCTAAGAGGAGGTCTCAAAGAGGCACTTCAAAGAACAGGTAATTACCGTTACCAATTCTTTCATCTTTATTTCTTCTTGCACTTCTTCTTCTTAGGTTGTTTCATTATGAAGTAATAAAATAAGTATCACTCATATACTGATATGTTATTATAAGTATGAAACAACCCTATTTCACCATCTATCCATCCTATGGAAAAAGAAATCACCACGCGTGCGTACGTACGGAATACCGTCTCCACACCGTGGTGTAATCTATTTTCCACCACCACCTTACTTGGATGGGTATAATGGTGTAAAGAATAACTATACATAGTTATTAAAACATCATATTGATTCTGATATATTGTATAATCCACTCCAATTCAATTCAATATTTATAGAAATGATATCATCGCGCGTGCGTACGTACGGACTACCGTCTCCACGACGCGATGAGATTCATTCTCCATGTTAACCATTTAAGAATGATTATAATGTATATATAAGAAATAATAATGAAATATATGACATTATAAAGCTTCTGGATTTATGTATATATATACATATGTATGTCATCTACTTACTTCCATTTCAAGACAATAAGGAAAGGAAAACAGCGTTCATGCGTACGTACGGACTACCGTCTCCATGAACGGTGTTTTTCATTTTATTTATCTACCTATTATATATATATATATATATACTGAATATATATGATATATAAATCATATTTTATATTCTGGAAGTGAGTAAATCATGATATAAGTAATAATGATGTCAAGAACAACAAGTCAAAACACCTACGATAAATGAAACGATTTTACCCAAAACGCTTCTTTAACATGGAATTTACAAAAGAACGGGTAATATAATGTCATAAGTGAACCATATATGATATCATAACAATTAATATGATTCTTTAATAAGTCAATAAAATGATTTAAATCATTATACAGGAGGTTCGGACACTTACAAAGCAAGTCGGACCTAAGGTAAGGGAAATATCACAATCTCATTTTTATCTGAGATTGTTTATTCGTAAGTATTTACTGGGGTGTATTTTATCATCCACATCCATGTTTACTCAATATGTAATATTATTTCCATCCACCTACAATTGTTTAAATCCATTTTTACCCTTCGGTGAGTTTTTAGTAATATGTATGAAAGGAATCTTTTGTCGTTTTTCGTACGAGGTACTTTTTGACTTTCCGACAAAAGTACGAAGAATGTTTTTTTTAACTTATACGGAATGAATGGATTTTTAAAACATTATTTCCAAGAAGCTTCCTTTACAAGTTTTCAAGTTTATTTTTAATCAACTTCTTTTATTTTAAAGTAGTATGACATGTTATGAAAGGAAAAATGTTTTTTTGAAGTAGAAAGGATATTTTCCTCAAGAATGGATTTCAAGTGTTTTATCAAAATTATTTTCCATCTAAGATAATAAAGGGTTATGTTTCTATCCCTATTATTACATTGATTTGATTATGTTGTGATGGAAATATTTTTTATGAATTCCTTTATCTTATATGAATTGTTTTATGATGTCATATTTTTTAAGAATCCCATTTTTATTACATGGGTTATGCAATGATATATGGTTTATGATTTTGTGGCACACATAAGAATGGTATCATTATAAGATGGGCGGGACCTATATCTCCCTCCAATGCATTGGGTAAAGATTTTATATCTCATGAGATAGACAGGGCTGGAACGGTAGGTTATACCGGTTCAGTGAAACAGGACTGAAACGAGGGTTACTCGATTCAGAAAGGGACTTTGTCCACTAAGATAGTCTTGGCAATGAGTCTTGACTAACAAGAAATGATTTTCCATGATTATGTGTGCATTCCACAAAGTTTCAAGTTTCATGTTATGATTATGGGGATCTCATTTTCACTTCTATGATTTATCCCATGTTATGATATTATGAGCTCTTTTGCAGGTTAAGATTTCCAAAAGCTATGTTCTTATGTATATGATGTGATTGATATTTCTTTTGTTTACCCTTACTGAGCATTTGAGCTCACCCTTTTATGTTTTCTTTTCCCCAGGATATAAAGAAAGGTTTTTAGGTAAAAAAAAAGGGAAGATCTTTATGGGAGATATTGAAGATCTTTCACCACGATTAGAAGATTATGTTCTGAGTTTCCAAAGACACTAAACTATTACGATCCTTGTGTGTGTGTTTTTGTTATGTACTAAGTATTCTGCAAAAGTAATGTAATGTCCATGTACGATAAGCTGAGGGTATCTACAGTTGGTATCAGAGGAAAGGTTTAGTCAACCTTTGGAAACTAGGATGCGAAAACGTTAGTGAGATCCCTAGAGATATTTTTAAGGTATGTCTAGGGATGTCCCTAGGGATAAGTATACGTATAGGTTATAGTAATAGAATTACGCTAACAATCATAGAATTAAACCTAAGATGTTGGATATTGAAGGTACTCCCCCTTTATTATGTTGTTTTCCCTAGCATGATTTTTGCCTCTCACACTATTCTTTTTGGGTTTTAGACGATGGATGGAACCCGAAGGAACTGTGTTGATCAATGCAATGGACAATGCAATGATTTCCCTCCTGAACAAACAAATGTTATGGGAGATGGAGTGCAAAATCTTATTGCTATACTTACACAAGCTATGAATCATTCTGGACTTCCAAATAAGCAGAGAAGGGAACAATATTCTATTGAGTCCTTCATGAGGCAACGTCCACCTTCTTTCAGTGGGTCTTCTGATCCACTTGTGGATGAACAATGGATCAGTACTACTGAAAAGATATTTTCAGTTCTTCAATGTTCTGAACATGATAAAGTCATCTTAGCAGTATATCGTTTGGAAGGTGAAGTTGATCAATGGTGGAATCTTATCAAGAATACGAGGCCAAGAGATGAAATTGAGTCCATGGAATGGGACGAGTTCAAGAACTTGTTTTTCAGTAAGTACTTCCCTCGTATTCTTCGAACAAAGATGGAGAAAGAGTTTCTTGAACTGAAGCAAAGGGACGATGAAGCTGTTGGTACCTATGAAGCAAATTTTACAAGACTTGCAAGGTATGCTTCTGGAATTATCATCCAACCTGAAAGTAAAGTTGATCGATTTTTCAGTGGCTTAAAACCAAGTCTTCGAAGGGCATTAGCTATAAGAGACTTCAGTAGCTATGAAGAAATTGTGCGTTGTGCTGTCAAGGTAGAAATGGAAGTTGGTGTTACATATCCATCTCATGGTTTTGACAAGAAACGAAAGATGGAGTTCAAGGAGAAATCAAAGAATAATGGTGAAAAGAAGATGAATGTTTCCTTATGCACAAAGTGTGGAAAGAAGCATGGTGGAGATTGTCTTAAAGGGACTAGAAAATGTTTTAAGTGTGGAAAAGAAGGTCATCGAGCAGCTGAGTGTCGAAGTAATGGAAAAAGGGTTTCTAATGATGTGAATAAAGCAAACACTGCAGAGAACGCACCGCCAACACTTCAATGCTTCAAGTGCAAGGAAATGGGGCATTATGCTAATAATTGCCCTAATCCAAGGGTTAGTGATGATCAACATGAGAAACCACTGAAGGCAAAGGATAAAGGGAAATCACATGCGATCACTATTGGAAAGGTTGAATATGACAACGATGTGGTGGAATGATTAAGTGTTTATGTAATGGGATACCAAAATAATGTTGTATCATTGAGTATTGAAATATTTATTGATGTGGTATTCAAAGTGAATGAGATATTTTTTGGAAATAAGATGATATGCGCATAATGAAGACGCGAAAATGAAATGTTTAATAGTATTCATGAGCTCATGATTGATATAAGGACTAAAGGATATCATGGTTTGAGTATATAGAATTTTGAGGATTTTGGTATGTGGAAAGTGTTAACTTTTAACTGCACTCATGTTTTCACTAAGGTATTCAAGAGAATACACGATTAAGGACTTTGAATGTTTGGAATGTGACCAACAAGACATATCTTATGATATGTGGGGATCAACGACAGCATTAAATCTCTGGTAATCGTTGTCACTATATTATGAGAGTGGACTGCAGTATTATGTATAAGCCTAAAGATTAGACTGGATTATGTTGGACATAAGTTAGTATTGTTTAAGGATAGAAAATTTTCGATATTATTGATGGGATGTTATAGTAACGTAGTTTTAGAAAAAGGACAACCTGCAGGACGGGCGACAGCCCATCGCTTCGGACAAGGCTGTAGGAATCAAACCCACAACCGAAGTGCGACTGGCCTTTATCGCCTACCACTGACCTACAAGAAGTCCCTGTTTAGTAGAAACTAGTGTTATTATATTAAGAAGTATGATATATGAAGTATAAGCCAATTTTAGGAACCATATATGATTAATCCCACTATAGATCGACTTATGTATATAAATTTTGTTAACCTTTTGAGACAGATGGAATGACCCGTCATTCTATCACATGATCTGCTAACACTTCATGAATAAAAAATTCAACTTCATTTATTTAAGAGATGAAGTGGAAATTGTTAAAGGCACAAACAACAGTGAGATTGTACCAAAATAAAGTAAGTATTTATTCTAATTCAAATTCTTTAACTTTAGGGAAATGATCTTGAAAACCAAAAATGTTGTCCTAGTTCTCTTATACCTGATGAATCAGATGGTACCTTAGATCGTCACAAATTTATGGATTTGTGATTACTGGCTTTTCCATAGCCATGTTCTCTACCACTCTCCATCAGAACATGATGGTTAGATTTCTCTTCCATATCCATATTTTCACCTATGTGGAAACCCAGTGATTAGTTTATTTGGGTAATCGTTACATTTCATACTTTAGTTTTTAAAGCCAAGTTTTGGTATTCCTTTTTACGATGTGGGTTTCTATTAAAGAAACTTTCGAATAGTAAACCATTGATAACCCCGACGAATTTTGAGGGCGAAATTCATTTTAAGGGGGGTAGAATGTAACAGCCCGAGATTTTATGAAAGATATTCTTTTTTATTTCACTAATGTCTTGTGTTGTACGCTACACCAAAAGGAGCTTGCACAACACGCATCCTTGACTTGCCTTTCATTACACGCAATCACAACCTTCCTCGATAGCGTGTGTGGTACGTAATACTGAGTTTCACGAAACAATGATATGCTATTAAAATATTATTAAAACTAGTCGTTATGAATAGTAATAACCACTTTTTTAAATTTTAGAAATTTTAAAATGGACTTCATTTTTGGATTCGGAGTATCGAATTTAGCCTAAGGTGAAATTTTGGTACTTTTCAGATAACTTTCATATTCTGATGAATAGTGAAAATTACTAAATTATAATTAAAAACAACTTTTTTAATCGAAATAATTAATAGTGATAAATAATTAATTTGAGTGGTTTTAAAGTATATTTAGAATATATTTTTACAATTTAATACAATGTTGGTCATTGGATGTAATTTCACATTTAAACTAGACATAAACAAGTGTCAATCTTTTGATAGATATTGTTTCTTAAAAACACGCTATTTGTTTTAACAGCGGGATTTAATTACAAAATTAATTAATGCAACTTTTATGTTATGAATTTGGTAAAATAGACTTCATTTTTGAATTCGGAATATGAAATATAGCTTGGGATGAAATTTTGGCATTGTTCTGAAAAACATCAATTTTTGATGAATATTGAAACTACTAAGTGGTAGTTAAAAAAAACTGAATTTTTCATAAAACTTAATTTTACCGCTTATGTGAATGGAATTTCAAAAATCCGACAGACACGGTTGATATCAGTAAGAAAAATGTGGTTCAATGAGATAAAAATAATTTTTTGGTGAATAGTAACTTTTTACTTTTTTTACCGCGGTTAATAGTAAATAGGGTAACTAAGGGTAAATATGATATTACTATTACCCTAACACATGTCCTAATTCCATTGGACAAGTGTAATTCGACCAAAAACAAACTTAGGAATAAAATATGACCATTTAGGCCCACTTGGATTAGATTAGGACATTTATTATTAATTTATTTAAAGAAGGGTTAAAATAGTTAAAATCAAAGTTTAATAGGTAAATCATTTTTAATATGGGGTTATACATAAGATAAATTCGACTATAAATATTCATTAGAAAGATAAAAAGATTTCCTACATAAGGGTATTTTATTTGTAATTTTTAGACATTAAATAATTTAATTTATTTATGACACAATGATGATGCAGTAATTATCTTATTAATGAAATATTGACATAATTGATGTTATAAACACCAAAATAAATGTAATTTGAGACTTTTTATGAATTACACTAATTTTCTAGGTTACTATGATATATTATTGTTGATTTAATCAACTTGGTTCGAACATATAATTCTGTTATGACTTTCACAAAAATCATATATCAAACAGTGTCAAAATTGACACAAAATAGTTTTTAAATAAAATATTATATTATTAATTGTTATTTTATTCCTAAAAATCTATGGTTCGGCCAAATGACTTAGATAAGAATATATATTTTAATAATAAACAATTTGGGGTTCGTTTGGCATGTTATAGTAAGTTTATTAACCATATAATGTAAGAAAACAAAAAGACATGGTAAAAGTTAAATTATTTAACTTAGAGTTAAATCTAATTGATAAGGTTAAAATAATAACCTAAACTTGTCTAAATCTTATTGGTTGATAGGCTTTCGACCCATCCCCACCTTATCTTCGAAATAAGACCCTTTGGAACCATTATAAACCGATTTTCACTTTAATATAAAATAATATTTTAAGATATTCCTAAGGTGCCCCTCTCCTCCCTTATAAAAGGACACCTCCTCCCCCTCCTCCTCACACCAATTTGAGCACTCAAGCTCGGCCAAACCCTGCCAAAATCTCTTCTCCACTTCCATAGAAGCATACTAGAGGTTCTGGTCTTCCTCAAAGACCAATTTTAGTGCCCTAAGAGGAGGTCTCAAAGAGGCACTTCAAAGAAGAGGTAATTACCGTTACCAATTATTTCATCTTTATTTCTTCTTTCACTTCTTCTTCTTAGGTTGTTTAATTATGAAGTAATAACATCAGTATCAATCATATACTGATATGTTATTATAAGTATGAAACAACCCTATTTCACCATCTATCCATCCTATGGAAAAAGAAATCACCACGCGTGCGTACGTACGGAATACCGTCTCCACACCGTGGTGTAATCTATTTTCCACCACCACCTTACATGGATGGGTATAATGGTGTAAAGAATAACTATACATAGTTATTAAAACATCATATTGATTCTGATATATTGTATAATCCACTCCAATTCAATTCAATATTTATAGAAATGATATCATCGCGCGTGCGTACGTACGGACTACCGTCTCCACGACGCGATGAGATTCATTCTCCATGTTAACCATTTAAGAATGATTATAATGTATATATAAGAAATAATAATGAAATATATGACATTATAAAGCTACTGGATTTATGTATATATATACATATGTATGTCATCTACTTACTTCCATTTCAAGACAATAAGGAAAGGAAAACAGCGTTCATGCGTACGTACGGACTACCGTCTCCATGAACGGTGTTTTTCATTTTATTTATCTACCTATTATATATATATATATACTGAATATATATGATATATAAATCATATTTTATATTCTGTAAGTGAGTAAATCATGATATAAGTAATAATGATGTCAAGAACAACAAGTCAAAACACCTACGATAAATGAAACGATTTTACCCAAAACGCTTCTTTAACATGGAATTTACAAAAGAACGGGTAATATAATGTCATAAGTGAACCATATATGATATCATAACAATTAATATGATTCTGTAATAAGTCAATAACATGATTTAAATCATTATACAGGAGGTTCGGACACTTACAAAGCAAGTCGGACCTAAGGTAAGGGAAATATCACAATCTCATTTTTATCCGAGATTGTTTATTCGTAAGTATTTACTGGGGTGTATTTTATCATCCACATCCATGTTTACTCAATATGTAATATTATTTCCATCCACATACAATTGTTTAAATCCATTTTTACCCTTCAGTGAGTTTTTAGTAATATGTATGAAAGGAATCTTTTGTCGTTTTTCGTACGAGGTACTTTTTGACTTTTCCGACAAAAGTACGAAGAATGTTTTTTTAACTTATATGGCATGAATGGATTTTTAAAACATTATTTCCAAGAAGCTTCCTTTACAAGTTTTCAAGTTTATTTTTAATCAACTTCTTTTATTTTAAAGTAGTATGACATGTTATGAAAGGAAAAATGTTTTTTTGAAGTAGAAAGGATATTTTCCTCAAGAATGGATTTCAAGTGTTTTATCAAAATTATTTTCCATCTAAGATAATAAAGGGTTATGTTTCTATCCCTATTATTACATTGATTTGATTATGTTGTGATGGAAATATTTTTTATGAATTCCTTTATCTTATATGAATTGTTTTATGATGTCATGTTGTTTAAGAATCCCATTTTTATTACATGGGTTATGCAATGATATATGGTTTATGATTTTGTGGCACACATAAGAATGGTATCATTATAAGATGGGTGGGACCTATATCTCCCTCCAATGCATTGGGTAAAGATTTTATATCTCATGAGATAGACAGGGCTGGAACGGTAGGTTATACCGGTTCAGTGAAACAGGACTGAAACGAGGGTTACTCGATTCAGAAAGGGACTTTGTCCACTAAGATAGTCTTGGCAATGAGTCTTGACTAACAAGAAATGATTTTCCATGATTATGTGTGCATGCCACAAAGTTTCAAGTTTCATGTTATGATTATGGGGATCTCATTTTCACTTCTATGATTTATCCCATGTTATGATATTATGAGCTCTTTTGCAGGTTAAGATTTCCAAAAGCTATGTTCTTATGTATATGATGTGATTGATATTTCTTTTGTTTACCCTTACTGAGCATTTGAGCTCACCCTTTTATGTTTTTTTTCCCCAGGATATAAAGAAAGGTTTTTAGGTAAAAAAAGGGAAGATCTTTATGGGAGATATTGAAGATCTTTCACCACGATTAGAAGATTATGTTCCGAGTTTCCAAAGACACTAAACTATTACGATCCTTGTGTGTGTGTTTTTGTTATGTACTAAGTATTCCACAAAAGTAATGTAATGTCCATGTACGATAAGATGAGGGTATCTACAGTTGGTATCAGAGGAAAGGTTTAGTCAACCTTTGGAAACTAGGATGCGAAAACGTTAGTGAGATCCCTAGAGATATTTCTAAGGTATGTCTAGGGATGTCCCTAGGGATAAGTATACGTATAGGTTATAGTAATAGAATTACGCTAACGATCATAGAATTAAACCTAAGATGTTGGATATTGAAGGTACTCCCCCTTTATTATGTTGTTTTCCCTAGCATGATTTTTGCCTCTCACACTATTCTTTTTGGGTTTTAGACGATGGCTGGAACCCGAAGGAACTGTGTTGATCAATGCAATGGACAATGCAATGATTGCCCTCCTGAACAAACAAATGTTATGGGAGATGGAGTGCAAAATCTTATTGCTATACTTACACAAGCTATGAATCATTCTGGACTTCCAAATGAGCAGAGAAGGGAACAATATTCTATTGAGTCCTTCACGAGGCAACGTCCACCTTCTTTCAGTGGGTCTTCTGATCCACTTGTGGCTGAACAATGGATCAGTACTACTGAAAAGATATTTTCAGTTCTTCAATGTTCTGAACATGATAAAGTCATCTTAGCAGTATATCGTTTGGAAGGTGAAGCTGATCAATGGTGTAATATTATCAAGAATACGAGGCCAAGAGATGAAATTGAGTCCCTGGAATGGAACGAGTTCAAGAACTTGTTTTTCAGTAAGTACTTCCCTCGTATTCTTCGAACATAGATGGAGAAAGAGTTTCTTGAACTGAAGCAAAGGGACAATGAAGCTGTTGGTACCTATGAAGCAAATTTTACAAGACTTGCAAGGTATGCTTCTGGAATTATCATCCAACCTGAAAGTAAAGTTGATCGATTTTTCAGTGGCTTAAAACCAAGTCTTCGAAGGGCATTAGCTATAAGAGACTTCAGTAGCTATGAAGAAATTGTGCATTGTGCTATCAAGGTAGAAATGGAAGTTGGTGTTACATATCCATCTCATGGTTTTGACAAGAAACGAAAGATGGAGTTCAAGGAGAAATCTCAGAATAATGGTGAAAAGAAGATGAATGTTTCCTTATGCACAAAGTGTGGAAAGAAGCATGGTGGAGATTGTCTTAAAGGGACTATAAAATGTTTTAAGTGTGGAAAAGAAGGTCATCGAGCAGCTGAGTGTCGAAGTAATGGAAAAAGGGTTTCTAATGATGTGAATAAAGCAAACACTGCAGAGAACGCACCGCCAACACTTCAATGCTTCAAGTGCAAGGAAATGGGGCATTATGCTAATAATTTCCCTAATCCAAGGGTTAGTGATGATCAACATGAGAAACCACTGAAGGCAAAGGATAAAGGGAAATCACATGCGATCACTATTGGAAAGGTTGAATATGACAACGATGTGGTGGAATGATTAAGTGTTTATGTAATGGGATTCCAAAATAATGCTGTATCATTGAGTATTGCAATATTTATTGATGTGGTATTCAAAGTGAATGAGATATTTTTTGGAAATAAGATGATATGCGCATAATGAAGACGAGAAAATGAAATGTTTAATAGTATTCATGAGCTCATGATTGATATAAGGACTAAGTGATATCATGGTTTGAGTATATAGAATTTTGAGGATTTTGGTATGTGGAAAGTGTTAACTTTTAACTGCACTCATGTTTTCACTAAGGTATTCAAGAGAATACACGATTAAGGACTTTGAATGTTTGGAATGTGACCAACAAGACATATCTTATGATATGTGGGGATCAACGACAGTATTAAATCTCTGGTAATCGTTGTCACTATATTATGAGAGTGGACTGCAGTATTATGTATAAGCCTAAAGATTAGACTGGATTATGTTGGACATAAGTTAGTATTGTTTAAGGATAAAATTTTTTCGATATTATTGATGGGATGTTATAGTAACGTAGTTTTAGAAAAAGGACAACCTGCAGGACGGGCGACAGCCCATCGCTTCGGACAAGGCTGTAGGAATCGAACCCACAACCGAAGTGCGACTGGCCTTTATCGCCTACCACTAACCTACAGGAAGTCCCTGTTTAGTAGAAACTAGTGTTATTATATTAAGCAGTATGATATATGAAGTATAAGCCAATTTTAGGAACCATATATGATTAATCCCATTATAGATCGACTTATGTATATAAATTTTGCTAACCTTTTGAGACAGATGGAATGACCCGTCATTCTATCACATGATCTGCTAACACTTCAAGAATAAAAAATTCAACTTCATTTATTTAAGAGATGAAGTGGAAATTGTTAAAGGCATGAACAACAGTGAGATTGTACCAAAATAAAGTAAGTATTTATTCTAATTCAAATTCTTTAACTTTAGGGAAATGATCTTGAAAACCAAAAATGTTGTCCTAGTTCTCTTATACCTGATGAATCAGATGGTACCTTAGATCGTCACAAATTTATGGATTTGTGATTACTGGCTTTTCCATAGCCATGTTCTCTACCACTCTCCATCAGAACATGATGGTTAGATTTCTCTTCCATATCCATATTTTCACCTATGTGGAAACCCAGTGATTAGTTTATTTGGGTAATCGTTACATTTCATACTTTAGTTTTTAAATCCAAGTTTTGGTATTCCTTTTTACGATGTGGGTTTCTATTAAAGAAACTTTCGAATAGTAAACCATTTATAACCCCGACGAATTTTGAGGGCGAAATTCATTTTAAGGGGGTAGAATGTAACAGCCCGAGATTTTATGAAAAATATTCTTTTTTATTTCACTAATTTCTTGTGTTGTACGCTACACCAAAAGGAGCTTGCACAACACGCATCCTTGACTTGCCTTGCATTACCCGCAATCGCAACCTTCCTCGATAGCGTGTGTGGTACGTAATACTGAGTTTCACGAAACAATGATATGCTATTAAAATATTATTAAAACTAGCCGTTATGAATAGTAATAACCACTTTTTTAAATTTTAGAAATTTTAAAATGGACTTCATTTTTGGATTCGGAGTATCGAATTTAGCCTAAGGTGAAATTTTGGTACTTTTCGGATAACTTTCATATTCTGATGAATAGTGAAAATTACTAAATTATAATTAAAAACAACTTTTTTAATCGAAATAATTAATAGTGATAAATCATTAATTTGAGTGGTTTTAAAGTATATTTAGAATATATTTTTACAATTTAATACAATGTTGGTCATTGGATGTAATTTCACATTTAAACTAGACATAAACAAGTGTCAATCTTTTGATAGATATTGTTTCTTAAAAACACGCTATTTGTTTTAACAGCGGGATTTAATTACAAAATTAATTAATGCAACTTTTATTTTATTAATTTGGTAAAATAGACTTCATTTTTGAATTCGGAATATGAAATATAGCTTGGGATGAAATTTTGGCATTGTTCTGAAAAACATCAATTTTTGATGAATAGTGAAACTACTAAGTGGTAGTAAAAAAAAACTGAATTTTTCATAAAACATAATTTTACCGCTTATGTGAATAGAATTTCAAAAATCCTATAGACACGGTTGATATCAGTAAGAAAAATGTGGTTCAATGAGATAAAAATAATTTTTTGGTGAATAGTAACTTTTTACTTTTTTTACTGCGGTTAATAGTAAATAGGGTAACTAAGGGTAAATATGATATTACTATTACCCTAACACATGTCCTAATTCCATTGGACAAGTGTAATTCGACCTAAAACAAACTTAGGAATAAAATATTACCATTTAGGCCCACTTGGATTAGATTAGGACATTTATTATTAATTTATTTAAAGAAGGGTTAAAATAGTTAAAATCAAAGTTTAATAAGTAAATCATTTTTAATATGGGGTTATACATAAGATAAATTCGACTATAAAATATTCATTAGAAAGATAAAAAGATTTCCTACATAAGGGTATTTTATTTGTAATTTTTAGACATTAAATAATTTAATTTATTTATGACACAATGATGATGCAGTAATTATCTTATTAATGAAATATTGACATAATTGATGTTATAAACACCAAAATAAATGTAATTTGAGACTTTTTATGAATTGCACTAATTTTCTAGGTTACTATGATATATTATTGTTGATTTATCAACTTGGTTCGAACATATAATTCTTTTATGACTTTCACAAAAATCATATATCAAATAGTGTCAAAATTGACACAAAATAGTTTTTAAATAAAATATTATATTATTAATTGTTATTTTATTCCTAAAAATCTAAGGTTCGGCAAAATGACTTAGATAATGATATATATTTTAATAATAAACAATTTGGGGTTCGTTTGGCATGTTATAGTAAGTTTATTAACCATATAATGTAAGAAAACAAAAAGACATGGTAAAAGTTAAATTATTTAACTTAGAGTTAAATCTAATTGATAAGGTTAAAATAATAACCTAAACTTGTCTAAATCTTATTGGTTGATAGGATTTCGACCCATCCCCACCTTATCTTCGAAATAAGACCCTTCGGAACCATTATAAACCGATTTTGACTTTAATATAAAATAATATTTTAAGATATTCCTAAGGTGCCCCTCTCCTCCCTTATAAAAGGACACCTCCTCCCCCTCCTCCTCACACCAATTTGAGCACTCAAGCTCGGCCAACCCCTGCCAAAATCTCTTCTCCACTTCCCTAGAAGCATCCTAGAGGTTCTGGTCTTCCTCAAAGACCAATTTTAGTGCCCTAAGAGGAGGTCTCAAAGAGGCACTTCAAAGAAGAGGTAATTACCGTTACCAATTATTTCATCTTTATTTCTTCTTCCACTTCTTCTTCTTAGGTTGTTTCATTATGAAGTAATAACATCAGTATAACTCATATACTGATATGTTATTATAAGTATGAAACAACCCTATTTCACCATCTATCCATCCTATGGAAAAAGAAATCACCACGCGTGCGTACGTACGGAATACCGTCTCCACACCGTGGTGTAATCTATTTTCCACCACCACCTTACATGGATGGGTATAATGGTGTAAAGAATAACTATACATAGTTATTAAAACATCATATTGATTCTGATATATTGTATAATCCACTCCAATTCAATTCAATATTTATAGAAATGATATCATCGCTCGTGCGTACGGATGGACTACCGTCTCCACGACGCGATGAGATTCATTCTCCATGTTAACCATTTAAGAATGATTATAATGTATATATAAGAAATAATAATGAAATATATGACATTATAAAGCTACTGGATTTATGTATATATATACATATGTATGTCATCTACTTACTTTCATTTCAAGACAATAAGGAAAGGAAAACAGCGTTCATGCGTACGTACGGACTACCGTCTCCATGAACGGTGTTTTTCATTTTATTTATCTACCTATTATATATATATATATATACTGAATATATATGATATATAAATCATATTTTATATTCTGGAAGTGAGTAAATCATGATATAAGTAATAATGATGTCAAGAACAACAAGTCAAAACACCTACGATAAATGAAACGATTTTACCCAAAACGCTTCTTTAACATGGAATTTACAAAAGAACGGGTAATATAATGTCATAAGTGAACCATATATGATATCATAAAAATTAATATGATTCTGTAATAAGTCAATAACATGATTTAAATCATTATACAGGAGGTTCAGACACTTACAAAGCAAGTCGGACCTAAGGTAAGGGAAATATCACAATCTCATTTTTATCCGAGATTGTTTATTTGTAAGTATTTACTGGGGTGTATTTTATCATCCACATCCATGTTTACTCAATATGTAATATTATTTCCATCCACCTACAATTGTTTAAATCCATTTTTACCCTTCGGTGAGTTTTTAGTAATATGTATGAAAGGAATCTTTTGTCGTTTTTCGTACGAGGTACTTTTTGACTTTTCCGACAAAAGTACGAAGAATGTTTTTTTTAACTTATACGGCATGAATGGATTTTTAAAACATTATTTCCAAGAAGCTTCCTTTACAAGTTTTCAAGTTTATTTTTAATCAACTTCTTTTATTTTAAAGTAGTATGACATGTTATGAAAGGAAAAATGTTTTTTTGAAGTAGAAAGGATATTTTCCTCAAGAATGGATTTCAAGTGTTTTATCAAAAAATTTTCCATCTAAGATAATAAAGGGTTATGTTTCTATCCCTATTATTAAATTGATTGGATTATGTTGTGATGGAAATATTTTTTATGAATTCCTTTATCTTATATGAATTGTTTTATGATGTCATGTTGTTTAAGAATTCCATTTTTATTACATGGGTTATGCAATGATATATGGTTTATGATTTCGTGGCACACATAAGAATGGTATAATTATAAGATGGGGGGACCTATATCTCCCTCCAATGCATTGGGTAAAGATTTTATATCTCATGAGATAGACAGGGCTGGAACGGTAGGTTATACCGGTTCAGTGAAACAGGACTGAAACGAGGGTTACTCGATTCAGAAAGGGACTTTGTCCACTAAGATAGTCTTGGCAATGAGTCTTGACTAACAAGAAATGATTTTCCATGATTATGTGTGCATGCCACAAAGTTTCAAGTTTCATTTTATGATTATGGGGATCTCATTTTCACTTCTATGATTTATCCCATGTTATGATATTATGAGCTCTTTTGCAGGTTAAGATTTCCAAAAGCTATGTTCTTATGTATATGATGTGATTGATATTTCTTTTGTTTACCCTTACTGAGCATTTGAGCTCACACTTTTATGTTTTCTTTTCCCCAGGATATAAAGAAAGGTTTTTAGGTAAAAAAAGGGAAGATCTTTATGGGAGATATTGAAGATCTTTCACCACGATTAGAAGATTACGTTCCGAGTTTCCAAAGACACTAAACTATTACGATCCTTGTGTGTGTGTTTTTGTTATGTACTAAGTATTCCGAAAAAGTTATGTAATGTCCATGTACGATAAGCTGAGGGTCTCTACACTCCCACACAAATAACAAATTTGGGTCCATGAGTTTAGTATAAATGGAATTGAAAAAATATCACAACATGGTGATAACATTTCTTATAGGGATAGTTAATATTCCATAGAGTGGAACCAGTAGTAGTTATTACAAAAATTCATGATAGTTATGATATTTCATTCTTATTACCTTTAAACCCTTAAATTACACCACATTTTTTACATTTTAATAATACGCACATGATAATTTATTTCCATGCATACATTGACTGAAATTAATCTTTTCACTCTTGGTTTGTGTGTGAAAATATGAAGGTAAATGCGTTCTTTTTTTACTTTAAAAGTATGAGTTAACTACAAATATATTCCCATAGATTTTAAGTCTAATATTTCATTTAATAAATATTTTTTACTTTTTTTTTCATATCAAATAATGTTTTGATCAAACAACCATATTTTTTTATTATGAAGCATAACATCAATGTAATGTTTTTCCCATAAAAATATCCAATAATATGTATCGAATAATATGGAATATCTCTTCCATGTTTTTTTACTACCTAAACTTTTTGTCATCCCAAATATGGCATCGATTATTTTCAACTTATTGAAATTTTATTCAGTTAAAAAATGTTTTATGTAAAATCATACTCTTGTAAACTATTAAATCCATTTTTTAATCTTTAATCATGGTGATCCATTTGAAAAATCCTTCAATGTCCCATATACACTATCTTTATCAAATTCAATAATTGATGATATAAAGTCCCTTCCCTTATAATTAGATAATATTTATATCAATTAACATTATTTCTAAATATGTTTCCATATAAAAGGAATTAATTTATATTGAACATTACCATAACACACAAAAGAGAATACACTTTATTATATATATAAAAAACTTTGGCCCTTATCTCCCATAGAAATTTAAAATCCTAAATAAATTATAACATATACCCATTAGTATTATTTCCATGTTTTCTTGGTCTAGAAATCATCAATAATGTCATAATTTTTTTATATATATCCATAATGATAGGTTTTAAACTTCCAACTTAACAAGTCGTGAAATATTTTAGCTAATTACCCTCTTATATGGATTCATTTCATCTATAAGGTGACATAGGTTTCCATTAAATATTCACTCATCTGATTTTTTTATGAAATCTCATCCATTATGGTAAATAATCAAGGTGACATATGTTTCCATTATATATTCACTCACATACATTACAACTCATCCTCTTTGAATAATTTTAATTTTCAAATAAATTCTTCAAATGAGGAATTATTTGAAGATATCTAATTTTTGTAGCGGGATATTTAGTTTTTTTCTTGATAATGAATCATTGTTTTATTTCACATCCAATTAATATTTTAAAAACCCCAAATTTTGGACATTATGATAATAATTCATATTACTTTCAATATAGTACAAATTACTTTGGGATGATGTGAATTTTCTTATATCCCAATCCCATTAGACAGAATATTTTATTGCATCATAATTGGAATCTCAAAGCTCATTTCCTTCTATAAGTAACTCTTTCAAAATTTCAGGTAATTCATTGAAACTTTTGGCTATTTAACCATTTCTTATTTTAAGTTAACCAATATAAGAACTAATAATAAAACTATAAATTTAGTACAACCTAAGAATTGTTGTTTTTTATCATGTCTTTACAATCATTCAACAATTGTTTTTTCAATGGTTTCAACAACTATATCATGAATTAATCTATAAGAATTTTTAAAAAATATAAACATGTAATCATATCAAAACATTTATACAATATAAATTTATAAACCTTTAACAAAAAAATTGTAATATAAACTTAAATACACTAAATAAAAGAATAAAATGTTACAAATAAATATAGAATTTATATCAATTATAAAAAATAGAATACAATTTAAAACTAAATAACATATAATTAATCTTACAAATATATAAAATAAAAAAGTAACTCTTTAAGAATGGAGATAAAAGTATAAGATTCATGACTAAGAGAGAAGAAATATTAGAAGATAGATGTGAGTTTCTCTAAAAAAGGGGATAAGATTTTTTGAAAAAAATGAGATTAGTGGTTAATGATAGTGGAACTAGTTGGAGAGATGTAAGGTGTGGTTGAGGTTGGTGGAATATGGTTGAGTGAAGTAAAATGAGGCTGAAGTAGCCAGAATATTATCAATAGAGGAGTAATGTAGTAAAAGTGGGAGGAATGTGGTTAAGGGGAGGGATCTTTTATATCACCGAATCTATGGTTTTAAAAAAACATGCATCAAGAAAATGAGAAGAAAATATAGAATCTTGTGTATTATTTTTTTAATGTTTTTAACATTGGTATTTGGATAACAGATGTTAAAAACCACACCGAAAGGGTTTTAACATCATTTATTGGGTAATTGATATTAAAAACCTATTGTTTCCCATTTTAATATCAGTTATTATATAACCAAAAATAAAAACCTAACACCAAATATAGTTTTCTATTTGTGATCCTTGAATTCTATTTGAATTTTTACCCTTAAAAATCTAGGAGACATCATCAATTGGGTGAAATAATAACACTTGTGGAAAAGTTTGATTTTTTTTGTTTTAAATCATAACAACATAGATTAAAATTCATAAGGGTTGCATGTTCATTTGGATTTTGATTATTTTTAAAATGGTTTTAGATAGGATACATTTTAATGATTTTAATTTATGGGAATTTTCATTTATAAGACTGATCATTAGTGTTCATGTTATTACATGATTAACCAATGTTTTTAATTCCCATTCCTAAGAGGTACTTTACACCCCTTTGGAATATTATTTTTTGTACCTTTTTTATGAGTGGTTCTCAGGATTTTCATCACTACTAGAACTTTACTTTTAATCATTTTAAAAGAAAGATGATTTTATACCACATTAGGATGATTGGGTTTATCAATTAATTTTTTTTCCTATTTGATCATGAGACATACCCTTCATCCAATTCTTTGTTAAGACCTTAGAAACCATTAATTTCATTATATGAATTCATATTATGATTTTATTTATCCTTCCTAAACTAATTATTTTATATTACTTAATGATTTTAATTGATCATAGAAATGTATTTGGGTTATTTAATGGAGCAACTAGTAATTATAAACTATTTTTGATTTTTATTATATTGATCCTTTATTATTTGAAATATGAGTGAGTAATGGGATATCTTTGATTGAAATTTTTCTAACTCCCCCCCAATTATTTTTCCAACTATCAAAAATGGTTTATTGGTCCCACTATATAGAAAATACCATGATAGGGGGATGAATCATGTTATAAAATTTAAAAAAAATCACATACTAATCTTGTTTTTCCATGAGACTTAACACACTTCTCTTTATTTATCACCAAACTGTACAATAAAAATAAAATCATTCAATAGATGTGATAATTTTTAATTGATTCACCTATATTGGGATATGTCCAAAGATTATTCACCATGTGATGTGCTACTGTACTAAAATTCACTAATGTGACATGTTTTTTAGAAGTTTGGAGTAGAGATACTATACCACATGGTCTAAAACCAATTATAACTAAGATCACACCTCTCCCTCAACTAAATTGTACATACTATTCCATTAAAAATTCTTAGTAAAACTCAATTTGAAATATACTATTCATATTGGTGTCGGTGTTCTATGATGCACCTTCTTCATCAAAGAGATGAATTCCACATTATTTTTCAAGATTTTCTTTTTAAAAATTTGTATTTATATAAAATCATGTCCATATAAAATTGACCATGTATGTTCTTCATGTATTGGTGTTCACATAAGTTTTTCCTTCCCTAACCCATGAGAAACTTCAAATATTTTCTAAAAATTATGAGGCCTCCTGATAATTCATCCACAAAATATTTCTTTCTCGTAATTATTTTTTGAAATACCAAATCCTACAACTTTATAATTATTTTATAGAGTCTTAACTCAACTTATTTTTTTAATAGGATCTGGCCTCTTTCTAATTCATTCATGGAATCCTTTATCCATATAAATATTTGATGGAATTATTTCATTTCCACATTATTTTCCACCACATAATTCTTGTAAGGTTCAATATAATTGTCACGAACTGAATCTGTTCACCACCAATACTGGCACCAAAGCTAGATAGTGGAAAGTCCCGAAGGGCGTTCTCAATCCCCACGAGTGGTGACAAGTACTTGGGTATCATTTTTCTTGGTTTGGGTATTATTTCCCCAAATATGTATACATTGAACATCAAAAACATTTGATAAACTGAATCTGAAAAATTCATACAACCAAGGTTTATACAAAAACACAGAATTGAATACATAAGTGAAAATGAAATAAAAATGGTCCAAAGACACAAAGAAGCAAAACATCCCCAAGGGATCCACACGAAAAGGGGTAATCACCCATAAGTCGTCTTCACAACTCTTCCCCAAGGATGGGAACTAACACCGTGATCTACCATCACCCAAAGCCTTTCATTTACCTAAGTCAAAAATAATAAAGTATACTTAAACCTAATGAGTTTATTTTGGGTGTAATCCTAATCCCAATAGTAAACCACCTAATTATTCCAAAGTGTAAGAAATACAAGGTTAAAAAGCAAGCAGTTTTAATATGCAATGAAAAGCGGTGAAAAAATCCAAAAAAATGCAACTTTCAATTGAAAATGATTTTCAAGATAAAAAATTCATAATGTTAACACTTTTAAATGGTAAAGTTATCTAATGTAATATACATCCAAACACACCCAAATACCATTGGGAATACCACAAATCCAATGAGAAAAATAATTTCAAACACCCCTAGGCACTGGATAGTCTCGGGCCCCATGTACCTCGTACCTCGGTGTAAAGTAACCATAGTAAAATATGTTATCGTGCACGAGCCACTATTAGGGAATATACCCATAACCTAGTGGTCCCAAATTATCATCCATAGAGTTTAGTTAGAGTTGTCATTATCCAAATTCTAAGTGAAACCGGGACAAAACCCATCTGGTCCACTAGGTGTACTAGTACATAATCGCCCCACCTAAGTACCCGGGCATCCCCCTTTGTGCTCAAAAACTTTCAACATTCTACATAAATACATTTTCATAAAAAACACAACTAATTTTCACAGAAAATAATTAAATTATCTATACACATTTCATACCATTTAAAACACCCAACAAAACACTTTTATTTTTAATGAAACAATTTCTCAAAATCCTGTATTGTTTTGCACCCAAAACTCCTGGAAAACCCAACTTTGTCCACTATGTACACACTTTCAAGTTACTAAAACAGAATATTCAGCCCAATACATTTCAATAAAACCAAAAAATCAATTTTAGGGAATCCACATGTGAACCAAGAAATGATAACTTTGTAAAACCTCTATTTTCACACAAACATGGCACTTAAAGTTCACATATTCCACAAACACCATTAAAACTCATTTTCATAGTAACAACCAAAGAGGATTAACATTAAAAACATGATTGGAAGCCCTATTTCAGTTAAATAAAATCAATTAATTATTTATAGGGCATCCAAAAATAAACCAATAAAACATTTCTATGAAAACCCCCCAAATTTCATATAAAATTGGAATTTAAAATTCATTTTCAATACAAACACTACAAAAACTAATTTTATCTTAAAAAATAAAATGAGATAAACCTAAAAATATGATAAATACATAATTATAAGACACAAAGATTTCATAAACATGGAATCACCAACCAAAGTAATAAAAACCCTTGAATCCATTGTGCGAAAACTCAAACGCACCACCGTCGCACCTCAAGGAAGGTAAAACAGACCTAAAACTAGAATTTCATACCATGAAACACAAGATATAACACTAATTTCAAAACCCTACTTTCTGGATATTAGGAACTTAAAGAATAAGTTAAGAAACACTATGAAAATGGGAGCAAGAAGGATGGAAACCCACTTACTTGAGGGATCTTGAAGAGATCTTTGAAAATACACCAGTAGCTAAATTTCAAAATAGACAAAAATTCAGGTGAGGTTCAAACAATGATTATTAGGTCATGTAGGAATTATAATGGGGAAAAAGTGAGAAATGAATAATGTTTTATGGAAATAAGTTACCTCTTCAAATTTGGACGATTTGATAACCCCTATGATGGTATGCCCTACTTTGCGATGCATACAAGCTCCAAAGAGGGGGGAAAGGAAATGGGGGATCCTCTAAGAATTTTAGCTTCGAGTGGGAGGTGAAATATTTGAAACAAAGTAAAAAATGAATAAGTTATTAAATAAAAAATTGTTTTTAAAATTGGAAATGGGATTTCGGGCAGGTCCAATTCCTTAAATAAAAACCCAAATCCACCATGATTATAGATTCCTAAATGATCCAAATTAATATGGTGGTGTTAACAAGTCAGGGGAGGCCATTAGAAATTGTAATGGATGAATTTTTTTGAAAAAATAAAGATTTATAAAGGAAACAAAAATTATTTTTAAATCTGAAATTGGGATCATGGTTTGGCCCAAATCATGAAAACTCACCCATTCCTTCAAAAATGCATGGGAAGCCCCCAAAACAAAAAATAATGTAAATTAAATTAAAAATACCTTTAAAATATGTCATGGATGTGAAAATTCTCCCCACCATGAAAGACTTTTCACCCCATAAAGTCAACCTGAAGCTAGATCAGAAAACAAGAACGAGTACTCTTCCTCAACCCATGACTTCGGCTCCCAGGTCTTATGTGTATCACTACCATGCTTCCAATGAACCCGGATTGGGATAGTAGACATTCATCAAAGAACCTTCTCTTGGGAGTCCACTACTTTCACTGGCCGCTCAAAGACTGACAAGTCAGGCTCTATATCTAGTTCTTCCCAACTCAGTACATGGGACATATCCGGGTTGTATATATTCAACTAGGATACATGGAAGACATCATGGATGGATTTCAACTAGGAAGGTAAATCCAACATGTATTCCACTTTTCCAATATGCTCGATGATCTCAAAAGGGCTGGCATATCATGGCGTCATCTTCCATCGCTTTCCCAATCGATGATGGCCTAGAAAAGGGGAAACTTTCAAGAATACCCTGTCACCCACATAAAACTCTAGGTCCTGATGCCTCTAGTTAGAATTGGATTTATGATGACTCTGAGCTGTCAGTAAGTGATGCCTGATCAAATTGACCTTCTTAGAAGTCTCCTGCACAAGGCTCATCCCCAACAGTGAAGTCTCACCTACCTCAGCCCAACACAGGGGGGACCGACAAGGCCGACCATAGAGCGCCTTAAAAGGATCCATTCAAATCGAGGATTTGTAACTATTATTATAATAAAAATAAATTAATCCCAAATGGCTATCCCAAGAACCTCCAATGTATAGAACACATGCATGAAGCATGTCCACCAAGATTTGATTTTCCCACTCTGTTTGACCATCCGTTTGAGGATGGTATGTCGTGCTCATCTTAATCTAAGACCCCAAAGCCTTTTGAAAGCCTTATGAAGGGCTTAAAAGAACTAATAAGTGAAATGGGGGTCTCTATTTGAGACAACTACCAATGGAACTCCATGGAGTCTTACCACCTCAGGAAGATACAAACGTCCCAAATAATCAAATTTATATTTTGTCATTGATCGGAATGAAGTTGGATGATATGGTGAAACAATAAATCACCAACTAAATGGAATTATTACCCTAAGGTGTACAGGTAAGACAACAATGAATTATAGGGTGACCTCATCCCACTTCCATGTAAGAATGGGTAATTGCTGGAGCAAACCAGAGGGCCTTTGATGCTCTTCTTTCACCAGCTAGCATGTGTAGCATCTCGACATAAAGTCTGATATGTCTCATCACATACCTGGCCACCAGAACCATCTTCATACATCATAATACATCTTGGTGGAACCTGGATGGATAGACCACTGATAATAGTGGCTATCCTGCATCTCCAGCTTTCACAGAGATAACGACACTTCTGAACATTCCATGAAGCCCAATATTCCCTTGAGAGACGACGAACAATCAGAGGACATCTCCAAACCATGAAAAAAATGACTCGACTACTGAAAAATCTAATCACTAGGTTGTTCCCACTGAATAAATTCTAAGAGAGAAGGAGTCTACTGGATGCTCACCAAGAATGCACCTCCACTGTGCTCCCTGGTCTCCACATGCATCTGAGTAAAGTGTCCCATCAAATCCCACTTATCACTGGACTTATTTAAAGGCTTTACTATAACTCTTCTGCTCAAGGCTTCGGCCACCATAATACCCTTTCCTGGGGTATGGAAAATGTCAAAATTAAACCTCTCCAAGTACACAATCAAATGATGTTATCTCAAGTTGAGTTCCTTCTACGAGAAGATATAGTCCAATCATTATTGATCAGAGTTTACCACAAACTTCTCCTCAAAGAGGTAGTGATTCCAATTCATCAAATTAGGCATCATCGCTGCTAATTCCAAGTCATGGTTCGGGTAGTTATTTTTATGTGGTCAGAGTTAGAGAGAGACACATGCCACAATGTTATCATCCTGTATAAGCATGCGCCCAAGACCCATACCTGAAGCATCACAATAGACCACATACCCCTTTCCAGCCACTGGAAAAATCAGAATGGGGGTGGTAATCAACTGCCTCTTCATCTCCTAGAATGATGCATGCCATTCTATTCCCCACACAAACTTCACCCTTCCTGATTGAGTGTGTTCATCGGTGAATCAAGTCAAGAGAAATCTCGAACAAACCAGCCAGGATAAGGAAACTCCTACTATCCAATACATTCTTTGGTTTCTCCCATGAAATGACCAAACTGATCTTCTCAGGGTCCACTAAAACCCCCACTTAGAGATAACCTGCCCCAAAAATTTCACTTCCCAGATCCATAAAGTGCACTTTGACAACTTTTTATAGAGGCAGTGATCCCGCAAAGTTCCCAAGATGATCATCAAGTGATTTTCGTGTTCCTCCTCAGATCCATAGTACACTAGAATGCCATCCACAAGCATCAAAAAAAGGAATCGACATATTGATGGAACACCTTTTTATTGATTTCCATAAAGACTGTTGGTGCATTGGTCAATCTGAAGGGCATGATCAAATACTCAAAGTGGCCATACCTGCTTTAGAAGGCTGTCTTTGTGATATCAGCTTCTTTCACCCTGAGTTGATGGTATCCTAAATGCAAGTATATTTTTGAAAACCAATTTTTCTCTTAAAATGATTTAACAAATCATCTATTCTAGTAAAATCATATTTTTTATTAATTGTTACCTTTTTCAACTTCTGGTATTAAATGCATAATCGGAGGAATCCATTATCCTTTTTTGCAAATAACATAGGAGAGGCCCAATGAGAGATGCTCAGGCAAATGAACCCTTTGGATTCTAAGTTATCTAGATATATATTTAATTCCATCAAATCAGTGGGGGCCAAACAATATGAGGGAATAGATATCAGTTGTGTTCTTGATGCCACATTAATCGAAAACTCCACATCCCACTCCCGGGGAAAACCTGAAAAATCATCCAGGAAGACCTCCAGAAACACATTCACTACTTGAGGTAGTGAGACTGTAGGGTAAATACCATCATCCTCTTACATGATCAATGATAAATGGAAGATAATACTTCCCAACTTTGGGAGTAGGTCCTGCGCGACCCAACCGAGGATCCCATTCTCCACGAAAAACCTGATGAGTCCCATCAGGTGTCGTGAAAATCACTCGCTGCATATAGTAATCGATGTGTTCCTGGAAGTGTACTAGCCAATAAATTCCATGTATCACATAAAAAATATCCATATCTAATACCAAGAGGTCACACTCCATCTCAATCCCTGACACAAAGATCACACATGATGGGCACCTGAGACCCTGCTCCTTCTTCTTTCCCAACTGCATCCCCAACTCCATCGAAAAAGACAACAACTTGGTTGGTAAATTCAGAGCATCCACAAAACAGGTAGAAATAAAGGAAATAGAGGCTCCAGTATCAAAAAGGAAAGTATCTGTAGAAGATGTGATCAAAATGGTACCTTGAACTGTCGACGGTCCTGCATCTGATCCTGTTGGTTCCTGATCCACCGCATGGAGATGTCCAGTCTCTACCTAAGGATGACTGCTAGTCTATGGTTGTTCCCTGAACATGCTCATCCAAGAAGATGATCCAAACCTACCACCACGACCTCCAAATTGAGATCCCCCAATCCTCGATGGCTCAGACTGTGCTGGCAGTCATCTTGAAGATGCGGACCGAGCCCCACTCGGAAGTGGACATGTGACCCCACAGAAGCACTAAAAATGCCTTATACCTCCACACTGGTAGCAAGGATTTGGAGGAGGCAGTCATTCTAGTCATATGTGCCCTGGATTCCCACACTGGTTCCATATGACTGATCTCTCATTAGAAGCTGCAGACGAAAATTTCCTAGAAGAGTGACCTAAACTACCACCTCCTTTCTTCACATATTCCTCCCACTTCCTTTTCTACTATGAGGAGATGCCACTTCCCAAAACTAATACTGATCTATAGAAACCAACCCTGCCTTTCTGATCAATCTCCACCATCCACGCCCAGTCAATGACCTCATCATAGGTCCTTAACTTGAACAAGAATACAAGGGAGTATATCACTGGTCACAAGCCTCTCATAAACCTTTGTGCCTTCGCTTGCTCGTTAGAGACGATTTCAGGAGTATAACGAACCAAATCATCGAAAAAATTAGCATACTCCATTACATATATATTCCCTTTAACAAGGTCCATGAACTCTCAGGACCTATCATAAGCCAACACCTCAGGGGCAATACTGTTCAATGATGACAACCTTGAAATCTCCCCAATGCATGTTCTCATTATTCCCAGTTCTAAGTATCGATTCCCACCACCTGTGGTTGTTCCCTACAACAGAAAGAAGTAAAATTTCCCCCTGATATCCTTGGGTGTATCCGAGAACTTGAACATGTGTTCGATCTTTTCGAGCCATTCTTATGCTTCCTTGAGTTCTATGATGCCTCAGAAGGTATGAGGCTTATTTTTCAGGAACACCTAGGCCTTGTCTTTTCTAAGACCAGTATCATCCTCCCTAAAAATATTTAGAACAAAAGCTGGTCCCTATCCTTGATCTTGGATATCTAGGACCATGTCCTTGACTAGCCTCTGATCCATTGGTGTGGGAGAACTCTCTCTGGATTCCTCCTGTGGGTGCATGGGAGCTTTCCGGGGAGGCATGTTGTTACAAAATGAAATAGTCACCAAAAAATATTCAATACCACAATTCTGAAAATTTTAATCAAATATATCAAATATACACAATCTAAACACATAACTGTAATAAAAGAAACAACTACTCCACCCATTCTTAATGTCCACGTGTGGTCTCCATCCCACACGTCTCACTTAGAAGTGAAGTCAATCAGACAATTCCGACGTCCTCTAGTGACTCAAGGTCTACCATCAGAGGTGTGGGCCAGGCACCCCAATCACAACAAAAAACCTGAGACCTGACAATCCTAGATCATATCTATTTAGACTCATCCCAAAATAGTAATATAACCCAAAAACATTAACCTACCTCTGATACCATTTTGTCACGAACTGAATATGGTCACCGCCAATACCAGCACCAAACCTAGATCGTGGAAAGTCCCAAAGGGCGTTCTCTATCCCCACGAGTTGGAACAAATACTCAGGTATCATTTATCTTAGTCTGGGAATGATTTACTCAAATATGTATACATAAAACATCAAAAACATTTGATAAATTGAATCTGAAAAATCCATACCAACAAGGTTTATAAAAAATACAGAGCTAAATACATAAGTTCAAATGAAAAAAGGTCTAAATACACAAATAAATAGCAATAAAACATCCCCAAGTACTCTACATGATAAGGGGTCATCACCCACAAGCTATTTCTATAACTCCACCCCAAGGATGGGAACCAACACCCTGAACTACCATCACCCAAAGCCTTTCCTTTACCTGAGTGAAGAATAATAAATTATACTTACACCCAAGGGGTGTAAGTAGGGTGTGATCCTAAGCCCCATAGGATACCACCCAATGATTCCAAAGTGCATGCAATACAAGGTGAAATAGAAAGCAGTTTTAATATGCACTGAAAAGCGGTGAAAAATTCCAAGAAATGCAACTTTCAATTGAAAATAATATTCAAGCTAAAACATTCATAATGTTAACACATTTAAATGGTAATGTTATATAATATAATATACTTCCAAACACACGCAAATATAAATGAAATACTAAAAATCCAATGTGCAATAAAATCGAGAACACCCCTAGGCACTAGATAGTCTCAGGCCCCATGTACCTCGTACCTCGGTGTAAAGTAACCATAGTAAAATATGTTCTCTTGCAAGAACCAATATTAGGGAATATACCCATAACCTATTGGTCCCCAATCCAAATCCATATAGTTTAGTTAGAGTTGTTTTTATCCAAATGATATGTGAAACAGGGACAAAACTCATCCGGTCTACTAGCCATAGTAGTACATATCTACCCCACCTAAGTACTTGGGCTTCCCCTTTTGTGCTCAAACAATTTCAACATGATGCATAAATCCATTTTCATATAAAACACCACTAATAGTCACATACAATTAGTATAGAATCTATACACATTTTAGACCATTTAAAACACCCAATAAAACACATTTATTTTTAATGAAACAGTTTCTCAAAATCACGCATTGTTTTGCACGCAAAACTCCTTGAAAACAACACTTTGTGCACTATGTGTGCACTTGTAAGTTATCAAAATAAAAAATACAGCCTAATACATTTAAATTAAACTAAAAAATCAATTTTTGGGCAGCCCCATGTGAACCAAGAAATGATAACATTGTAAAACCTCCATTTTCACACAAACATGGCACTTATAGTTCACATATTCCACAAACACCATTAAAACCCATTTTTTCAGCAACAAAGGTTATTAACATTAAAAGCATGATTTTAAGCCCTATTTAAGTTCAATAAAATCAATTAAGTATTTATAGGGCTTCCCCAAATAAACCAATAAAACATTTCTATGAAAAACCCCCAGTTTCACATAAAATTGGCATTTAAAATTCATTTGCAATACAAACACCACAAAAACTAATTTTTAAAGTAATAAAAGAATGAGATAATCCTCAAAATATGATAAATACATCATTATAAGGCCCAAAAATTTCATAAACATGGAATCACCAACCAAAGTAATGAAAACCCTTAAATCCTTTATGCAAAAACTCAAACGCATCACCGCCGCACCTCAGGGAAGGTAAACCAGACCTTGTTGGGAAAAAATCCCTCAAAGTATCATTGAATAATTTTTGAGTTTATTGTGTTTGTTGACAATGTGGGCCTCCATATTTTTTTTCTTCACAATATAGACCACGATGTATAATTTTTTAACAAATGGGGTTTACATGGTGATTTTTCGGGTTCAAGAGATGTTGTTGGATATCGATGTTTGATTAAAGGACCTCAACAAAGAAATGGATGATCTGGAGGTGGTAAAAAAAGAGAAGATACAAGGTGGTGCCATTTTATAGGGTTTTCTAAATTATTTGGCTGGAAAATCAGGAAAATGGGAGATGTGTTTTTGGCAAAGGGAGGTGCACCAAAAAGGAAAGTGGTGTGTGAAATATTTACGTGGTGTGCGAAAAAGGAAAGGGGTGCATGAAATATTTCTATGGTGCATGAAAAAGAAAATGGTTCACAAAATATTAGAATGGTGCACAAAATAGAGGATCAGTGCTTTTTGTGCAAGAGGTGTTTCGAGATCAGAAGCTCAAAAATTCACAAAGGCATGAGGTGCATGAAATATTGGAGCAGTGCACGAAAAATGATGTTGCGCAGAATATGTGTTTTTCACTCTTGAAGTGAATTACATGCTCAAGGAGGGTTTTTTGCGCAAGGGTCATTTTTTCCTAAAAATATGAAGTGACCCCCTCATTCGAAGCAGCTTAAGACTTAGAGAGTATCTAAGATCTAGCATGCAAAATTGGAATACACAAGAGAGTTGCGCGTAAACATAACGTTTGTATGTAAAGTTAGGGGTTTGACCGTAAAGATCAGGATGCGTGTAAATGAGGTGTTGCACGTAAAGAAAAGGTTTTGCATAAAAGAAGTTTGTTGCACATGAAGGATGGTTGTTTCATATAAAAGATGTGTTTGCGCGTAAAGTGAAGGTTGTGTGTTAAAAAAGGTTGTTGCGAGTAATCGAGGTATTCCATAAAAAGTGGATTTCACACAAAATTAGGAAATTACACGCAAGGTATTGTAGAGGCTATGTGTAAAATTTGGTGTTTCCCAATACACCTAGAGCAAAGAGAGATTCATCTGGGAGTGAACGTTCGACGTGAACAGAGATTCTATCAACAGTTAAATATGCATATTTCATTAGCGATAATGAAGGGACCTACAAATCTTTATATTGTGAGAGGATCTTTTCCAGAGCAGTGAGCAAAGGAAGAGGAAGAAGGTGATCCTCTCCACCGATAGTGATCCAGAGAGAGAGAGAAACATGGAGTGACCCTTAGAGAAGTAGTGAGCTAACCCTAAACACTATAAAGGCAATGATCCTAGGCATAGAAGTGTTCTATCATGAACTTTGTAAACAATAGTGCTCTTTTAGTGGATTTAGTACATCGGCGCATCGTCAGTGTATGCTCCTTGGATATAGCCTAGTGAGGGTAAACCAAGTAAAAAATGTTGTTTCATGTGCATGATTTAGTTTGTGTTTATACTTTTCTACAGGAAAGAGAGATAAGATAGTTTTTATTAACAGTGAAACAAGATCAAAATGGGAGGTTTTTTTAATCTGTCATACCCAGACCCCCCCCCCTCTTAGGGTGTCTCACCTTGTAGGCCTAACAGACCTAAAACCAAAATTTCAGACTATGAAAAAAATGATCAAACCATAATTTCAAAACCCTACTTTCTTGACATTAGGAACTTCAAGAATAAGAGAAGACACCATAAGAAAATGGGAGCAATAAGTATGGAAACCCACTTATTTGAGGGATCTTGAAAAAATGTCTCAAAATACACCAGTAGTTGAATTTCAAAATAGCCAAAAATTAAGGTGAGGTTTGAATAAGGACGAGGAGGTCATGTAGGAACTGGAATGGGGGAAAAGTGTGATAAATGAAGGTGTTATGATGGAAAGAAGTTACCTCTTCAAATTTGGACGATTTGAGAACACATATGAAGATCTTCCTTAATTCGAGATGAATATAAGCTCCAAATAGGGGTTCAAGGTAATAGGTGCGTACCTAATGATGTTATCTTTGAGTGGTATATGGAATCACCAAAAATGATTAAAAAATCAATATGTTATTAAATAAAAAAAATGTATTTTCCAAATTGTAAATGGGCTTTCGGGCAGTCCCAATTACTTAAATAAAAAACCCAAATTCAACATGATTATGGATTCCTAAATAGTCCAAATTAATATGGTAGTGTTAATAGGCCAGGGTAATCCAATTAAGAATTGTAATGGATGAAAAATATTGAAAAATGAAGGATTTATAAAGGAAAAAAAATTATTTTTAAATCTAGAATTGGGCTCGTGGTTTGGCCCAAATCATGAATGATAACCCATTCCTCCAAAAATGCTTGGGAAACCCCCAAAACAAAGAAATAATGGAAATTAAATTAAAAATAACTTTAAAATATGTCATGGATGTGATAATAATCCTTTCATAAAATTCATTCATTTTCTTCTAATATTCCTCAAAATAACTCTTTCATAGTCCACATAATTCTTTCACATGATTTCATCCTTTGATCAAGATTCTTAACTAAACTTTTCTTTTGAATTAAATTTTTTTATCCCTTACAAAATCAACCTTAAACACTTCTAGAATCTATATATTCATTAATTTACCATGATTTAACCTTTATATAATTTTTTCAATATACATAGTTAATAAAAACAACCCAATAACTAAAAAACACACTCGATTTTTTTTATAACAATCTCTCCCTTTAGGTTTGTTGATGACATTCTAAACTTCATAATAAACTTGTTAACATGGAATTTTAAATTTTGTTACTTCAAAAACCATTCAGCCTTAGAAACCTTAGACAGAAATCAAATATTCCCTTAATATATACCCTAATCCCACATAAGTAATGTTGTTTTTCTCATTGTGAGAAGCAATAGTAACATGAAAATGTTATCAAAAATCACTTAATTACACTTGATCACCCTTTGGTTCTTTAAATACTATCAAACAATAATGACTTTTCAACTCCCCCAATTACTTTTCTAACCTTGAATTAACATTTCAATATTTTATCCCATTTTTATCATTCAAAGATACTATCCCACAAGAATGGTTTTGGAAATATCTCACCCATTATAGAAAAATCTCACCCCTTCTGTAAACAAACCCAAAGGCCATTCGTTTTTAGGAAATAAGAGGCAGAAAAATATCTAACATGTAAGGGAATCTGCAACAGGCTATGGGGATAAGGGGTATAGAATACACACTTATTTAAGTTTGGGGATTCAACTATGTTGTACCAAATAAATAGATGTATGGTATCTTCAAGAGGGGTGAATTGAAGTGGAAACACATACTTACAATTTTCACCCACTCAAAATGTAAGTTGTTTGGATGTTGTGATTTCTAAAAAATCAGAGTAAATCAGTATAAGAAAAATTATATATGAAAATAACACTATTAAAAGTTATACATCATAGGTGATAAAAGAAATAAAATCATTAATTAAGAAATTATGGTAAAATCAAAACATGGATTATTATATAACAGGCCAAATACTCTTATATGGAATACTTTTTACCAAAAAATTACAATAATATAAATTTCTTATTTAAATACAAAGAAGCGGGTGTTTCAATAACCAAAATCAAGTTATCCAAGATGTATGCTTGAGACTTCATTGACAAACCCATCGGAAGGTACAAGTTCTGTGTCATGAAATACTTTTAATAAACCTATTTTGTGATATATGTTTTACAAAAGGGACATCTTTGAAAAAACATTGGTATCAAATATCTCTATCAGTGAGCTTCTTTTCATTGAATATGATTGGCAGCAATTATACATACCTTGTACACTGTTGAAATAAACATTCATCATCCAATAGATTCAACATCCATAATTTCATCAATCACGAATAACATATATAAAACCATTACTAAATGAAAACTAATATATTTTTCAATTAATCCTCACACATAGAAACTCTTATAAAATCACACATGAAAAAAACTAATCCAAATCACTAAAGAGCACTAAGATGATACAAAAGATCTCAATTGAAGATTTTATAGCTTATTTATGAATATACCATTCCTTAAATATCTGTTCAATCTATATTTTCTACTATAAAAAACATCCAATAATAATGTTTAGGTACTTTAGGTTTATTTATAAAATATATGGAGAAGAAACATTTTTTTATGAAATAAAATTATCACAACTATTCATAGTTATGTTCAACCTCACGAAATTATGGAAGTTGATTTGTTTACTTCAGTTCATTATATCTTATACAATCATAATTAAAAATATATTCATAGAAAACATTAACAAAATCTTCATGTTATCTAAAATTCCAAGTAAATTGTATTGTTATTTTTAAAATAAATATATAGAAGAGTCCTTTGAATCAATAATATCCCATTTTTTAAATCACAATACACGTTAAAAAGGTATGTTTGACTTGATTTTTAAAATAATTATTTTCTAAAACATTCAATGAAACTTCTTCTAATTTTATCATCTTGAAGACATACATTATTAATTCTATTTTATCTTTCCCCCTTGAATTCATCACATCTTATATCAAAAAAAATGTTAGTGTAGAAAATTCCCCCTATAATCAAAAGAAAATGTATATTTATCAGATATCCTAAAATATTAAACAAAAACTTACTCTTATCAAATCTCTTCCACTTTTTTACTTTTAAAAAAACAAATAAGTGTGATAGTGAATAATCTATAATTACAACATACAATCTTAAAATATGTAAATGTTGAAATATCTTTGTAACTTCTATAGATTTAACTCCTCATTGAGATATACAATTAATATGAAAGACTAAACTTATCCACTTTTAATTTTTGGATTCTCCCATTGGGATTTACTTCTCCCCCTTACTGAAATTCCATAAACAAAAAAAATCTATATTCCTAGAAGGTATTAATGAAAAACAATAGGATTAGTGATACTAATCAATGGTTAATAACAAAAATAGGAATTAATCTTCCAAAATTCATCTTATAATTCATACATATGACATTATTGTGTTTAATATGGTTTTAAAAAATGTTCTAAATGGTTTTATTTATCTTCCGCATAATAAATTTGATGAATAAAAATTCTTATGAAATGATAAAAAATAAATCACCCTTCTCAGGTGTTTATCATAGTAAGGATCAAAATTTCAAAAATTAATAAATATTACATGAATGTAAATATCAAAAAAAGATATATAAAACATAAGAGTGGCCATATATTTATATAAAAATAAACTCAATGATATTTAATAGTAAATTAAACTCTAATTAAGTATATATAAAAGTAAACTACAGAAAATGTAAGAGTAATCTCAAAATTTAAAGAGAGGTTTTGTTCATCAGATAAATATATTAAGTTAAATATACCATTAAAAAGATAATTACATTTAATTTCACCATACTAGGTAACTTTGTAAGGTGTAGTTAGAGAAAATTTTGACAAAAAAATATTATAATTTTAATTCAAAAACTCTTCTAGAAAGAAAAAAATTACCTTCTCAAAACATTAGCACATATTTAAATAAAGAACAACCTCCCCATTTATCGAATATTTATTCAATGTGAGATAATAAAATAAAACAAGAATATACACTTATGGTAATTAAACACAAATAATACATAACTTCTATTTAATATATTCAATTGGAATTTAAATGTTTAGTTAGAATTTCATAATTTTTTTCTTCAGTATTGATATACATAAGAATAATTATTCATTTTAGTGTGTGTTCCCAAAGGATTTTGTGTATTATATCTATTTTTTAGATCATCAATGATGTGATGTGTTATTTTACTAGTAAATATCACTTATTCTAAAATAAATAATTGTATTTAATCTAAAAATAACACTAAAATTAGTGATTGTGTTACATCTACAATAATTGAGCATAATAACTTCCAGCAAACATATATTTGGATTCATTAGTAAAGAGTTCAAATAAATGTTTCTTCATGTTGAACCACAAGACTAATGCTTCACTTAAAAAGTGATAATTTTTAAAAGTTATCTTTCGATCCATTCAACAATCATTGAAGTCAATATTGAAAAAAATGTTTAAGTTATATTCTAATCTAGAGTAATTAAATAGACTGTGGTTCAAATCTCCTTTAAGATAATAAAAGATCTATTTAACTACCTTAACCTGTGATTTTTTCATATTAGTTTGGAATCTAGAACACATGACCACTAAAAAATAATATTTATTTGAATGGTTATCAAATATATTTTTATTTCAATCATCCCTCAAAAAAATTTCTAGTCAACCGGTTTTATAGATTCATTAAGATCAAGTTTACACGAGGCATCTACCATAGTGTGAATACTATAGCCATTGTCAAAACCAAAAAATTTAAAGTAATTATATTATGTATTTATAATGGGTTAAAATAGTTCCTTTCAATCTATAAATTATTTTGAATCCTTGAAATTAATTCTGTTCACCCATCATAATCATCTCAAATTAACTTTCCATAAGTTTTAAAAAACTATCTAGAAATTTTTTCCGGTTGAACAGGAAATAGCATCATTAATATAGATTTATATGATTAATGTGTCATTAAAAACTATCTTGATAAAAAGTGTGGGATATTATATTCCTTTAATAATTTTTTTTGAATAAATAATCTATAAAATATATTATTCCAAGCTCTAGGGGATTGTTTAATTCCAAAAATTTATTTTGTATGTCTAAATAAATGTTCTATAAAATTAATATTTTAAAACTTTGAGTTTTTTCAACATAAAATTAATCTTGAAAATATACATTAAGGAAAAAAACTCTCAACATCCATTTGAAATAAAGTAATCTATATATGGCTTTGAATGATAATATAACTTGGATGGATTCATGTTTTATTATTGGTGAAAAGTTTTCTAGATAATATATATCCTCTTTTTTATTGTAACTCTCAAAAACTAATATTTCCTTATTCTAAAATATAGTTACTTTCTCAGGACACATATTTCAAAAGTCCTATTTATCTCCTATAACTGAAAGATCATTCATCCATTCAAACAAATTCCAAACCTTATTCCATTCAAATTTATTAAGATCTTTCTATATAGAATTTATCCAACTTTCATCAATCAATGCATCATCTTATGTTTTAGTTTTAAATTGAGATAAGAATGTAAGATAGTTACATTTATTTCTTAAGGAACTTATAGTTCTAACTAGTTGAAATATATCACCAAGGGTATTATTATTTGGATAGTTTCATAAGATTTTTTGGTTTCTATGTAAAACAGGAATGGAATTCCTCATATATTGGTTTTATAACTTCCACTAGTTTAACTTTTGAAAAAATAACTTCTAATATATGTGGTTTAACTTATAGAAGTAAAATAGGAGAGGTTTTAAAATACAATTAATATTACATTCATAATCTGAATGCTTTAAATTTAAAAAATGATCGTCCCCATAAAACATAACCTGAAGTGTTTATTAAATAATATGTTTTCATCTATTAAAAAAATTATCTACCTTACTAATGGTGGAGTAACCAAGAAAAATACTTTCATTAGCTTCCAAATCAAGTATATATAAATTAAATTTATTATTAAATATGAATACATTACATTAAGAAACTCTGAATTAACCAGGATTTTTATTCCTACAATTCCATAATTCATAAAGTATTTTTTTTAAAACCAGATAAATTAAAACTCTATTTATAACATAATAGGCAGTATTAACTACTTAAGCCCAAAAATTATTATCAACACAATATTCACATAATTAACATTGGGAAATCTATTAAAGGGTTATATTTATTATTTAAAATACATTATTTTCTTTTGGAGTTCTTCATACCTATTTTTTTATCAATATCATTTTCAATACAAATATTTCAAAAAGGAAAATTTGGAAATTTTCCACCATGATCAATTAAAATAATGATAATAGGTCAGTTTTTCTCATTTTTGGTAAAATTAGTTAATATTCTAAAAATAATGAGTGCTTCCAATTTAAGAGTAAGGAAATAATCCCAATTAATCTTGGTATAATCATCAACTATGATATATATATATAGTGTTTACAACTAGTATTTATTGTTTTTGTAGGATAACAAAGATCCATCTAAACTAACTATAAATATTCAAAAGTTGAAACTTATATAATAGGTTTAAAGATTTACTTTCATTTATTTCCATACTATAAAGGGCCACAAACTCGAGAAGAATTAAACTTAAGTTTTGAAAGTTCACTCACTAGAACACTCCTAGAAATATTATCTATGCTGTGAACATTGTAGTATTCTAAACTTATGTCCCAAAGACAATAATTATCCTAAACTAAACTAAGGAAATATATTTTCTTGAAACTAATGTCTTATAAGTCAATAGTGTAAACATTATCATGAATATCAATAGATAAAATGTGAACTCCTTGTGAAATTATGATAGTACATTTATTATTACCAAAGTTAATGGATTATCCTTGACTGCATAATTGAATAATAAAGGGGAGGTCTTTTTTCTATCCTAAAACATATATTATATTAGAAATTAGATTCTTTCAAATAAACGAAACATTAACAATCCAAAAAAATATTATCACAATGCGTCCAAAACTAAATGTCTACCCTAAAATTTATATAGGTTTATAAAGTTATAATTATTTCCTATAAATTGATGAGAAATATTTTCTATATACCATGTATTTTAGATATTGATACTCATCCTTCATTCTTGAAATAATCAAGGATAAAATTTTGGTAACTGAACATTCTTGGGTTTGATAATTTTTGAAACAATACATTAGGAACCCACATATTTCCAAACATATAGTGTTGAACATATTCTAGTTATATAAAAATATAATACCTTTTAATTTATAAGGAATAAACTCTATTTAATGAATAATTTTTTCTCTGGTGACCGCCTCTGTGACATTTAGTATAGAAGGGTTTACTTTCAGAAACAAAACTATTATACTATAAATGACACTTTTATGAAGTAAAACATATTCCAATAGATTTTTGAGTTTATATCAACTTCATAAAAACATTATCAAAGTTATCCCTAATATAATTAAAATTATAAATAATCTTTTTAATACTTTTAATATACCCATATATTACATTTTATACACTTCCCCTCAGTGTGAATTTTATTTACAATACAAACCCTTTAAAATAAAACATATCTAATTTTCATGAAAAATATTCATGATTTTTAAATTGAAATCATAATTGTTTATAATAATCACTAAACCCTATATAAAATATTTAAAAACATGTTATGATAAAAAAACCTCAGTAAGTGACATATAAAAGGAAAGAAAGAAGCTCATTATTCCATTTCAAAACCATGAGATCATTAAATAGAGTTTTATTTTAACATAATAAACTTTGAGATCAATTAATCATTTATATACACATAAAATCATCTTTAATACCCATAATTTCTCATAAAACACATTATAATAAACCATAAACGAAACATCATAATCATGATTTTAACATAGAAAACACTAGAATACTTTGAAACAAATTCATAAAAACAAACTTTTTACCCTAAAAGGGAGTAATCATTCCTTTAAAACAAAATATCATCAGCTTAACATTTTAAATAAAACTATTTCCAAGAAAACTCATTATATATAATAGAAAATTCATTTATGTGACTTGGGACATTATCTTTATAGAACCCTTAAAAATTTAATAACCTACAAAGTCAACTTCTAATATAATTCTCCAAAGAACATATTCATTACCCAATTCATTGGTGAGAAATATCAGGCTCACCCATCATCATAAAAAAATTTAAGGACTATATCATGTAAAAATACATATAATATTGTATTTTCATCATCAAACACATAAAAATATACTTTTTAACCCAAAAGAAAGACATTTTTGGATATTGATATATACCTTTCCATTAAAACACAAGTTTCAAAACTAAAATACCTAGAATAAAGTGAAGTGATGTTTTCATTGAATAAGATAAATAATCATATAATGGAATATGATAATATAATAATGGTTATGATGGTTGGAAATTAAATCTTTATTGAATATATTAAAGTAGAATATTTATTTTTCTTTTGTAAAGAAAGACAAAAATTCTATATAAAATATGTAAAATGATTCATTCAGAAAAATATTGAAAAAAAATAAAAAAATGAAATAAAATGAAATTTATAATTAATTTATTTCTATTTAAATACATTCATACAAATTAAATTTAATAATATATTAATGGAATAAAAATATTTAGAAAATAAATCTTTAAAACATATAAAATCATTTTTAACGGTTAAGTCTCTCTTAACTTGAGTCAGACTTATCATGTATGTTCTTTATTTTTCTAAATAATAAACTAATTTTAATTACTTACTTTCTTAGTAACATCTTTCAAGTTTATTAACCCTTTTATTTCACTTATATCTATTTTATATTTAATTCTCTAATTTATTATGTTTTCTTTGAACATTTTGAGGATGCATGGTTCATAAGTCCAAAATAACTTTGATAGGTTGAATTTTATTAAAAAGATCATGATTATATTATTTAAATAATCTTAATCAGGTTATAATTATCATTTTTATACATTAAATATACTTTTAAAACCAACCATAAAATATGGTTATGAAAAATTAGTTACATTACAATCATGAAACACATGCTTGTACGTACACATGGGTAACATTTCCATTTTCCAATGAACATTTGAGAAAAAGGTAAGTATAATTTTATATTTATATTTTATTTTTATATAATAAATATTATATTATATAATTAAATGAACTTATATATACTATCCATGTCATTTGGTGATGAAAAAGGAATCGATTTGCTTTGAGGATGTGGTAATCCACACATATGCGCGAACGACATTATAATTTATCAGTGGATAGAAAGGTAATAAAATAAATGATATATTATATTTCTATAATTATAATTATGACTTTAATATCACATATATACATTAAATACATCATATAACCAGTCAAGATAGGCAATGATGAAAAAAGTATTACATCGGTTCTTGAGGTGGCAGCCCGTCGTAAACACAAATGATGGTCTCATTCCCATTTGACGAAAGTGGATATTGATATAGGTAATTCCATAAAAAAATTAATTATATATACTTATTTTATTATATCATAATTTTTATAAGAGTTATTAATGAGGTATAAGAATAAATAAAACTAAAACATTCAGTTAAATTTTTTATCTCTTATTCAGACAACATACTTTTCATAGCACATTAATCCCTATATGTTTGGTATTATGATTAGAACGAGGCATCTAAGACATTTTTAGGGATGTTAGAAAATGATTATGGTAGAACTTTGTCAAACTCGGAGTCTCTTTAAGTGTGTAGAGAAGAGGATATGTGGTATCCTTTTATAAGTTGGGGAGATGACACACTTAAATTTTAAAAATATATATATTAATGTATTCCCTAAGAAACATTACTCCAAAATGTATCATTTAAAAAGCGTAGATGATATAGGGTCAAAATATGGATAAAAAATAGGATTTATAAATGTTTTTTGTCATTTTAACCCTTATCACTTTAGTTTAAACCCCTAGTAAACTAGTTTTAATATTAAATATAGTAACATATTTTTACTGTTTTTAGTATACATTATGACCAAAAAAAGTTGAAATTATTAAATAATATGAATTTTTATGATTCAAAATATTTAATAAATTTTATCAAATTTAATTTTCAGAAGTGGAGAATTTTATTTTAAAATTAAACCCATAAAACGTAATCAAAAATGGTATTTCAGACAAAAATGTGTTTAGGTATAAAAAATGGTTTTATACCAAATCCCAGTATAAAATTTATTCCAATGAAATTAAATGTATTATTAATAATATAAATGATCTAAGTTTTCTTTGAAACCATTTTAAAATAAAATTTATCTTTTTAAATTCTTTAAATGAAAAGACATCTTTCAATAAAAAATAGTATTTTCACTAGTCATTCAAAAATCAAACAGTTCATAAAATTCTCAAAAATTCATCTTAAAATAATTTTTACTTGATGAATTCAAAAATTATATCTTTTCTAAAATTAAAATTATAAAATTTATATTTTATATTTTAAAATAAAACTTGACAGGGCTTCGAATCCCAATTTAGAATGAATAAAACTATTTCATTTTGATAAGAAAATTACTTATTATTCTTATAGTGAATATAAATATATAAAATCTAATCAATTATTATTAAAATGTTTAAAATTTATTTATTTTAAAATTACCTAGGTTTTCTCATTCTTCCCCATTTTGGAAATTTTATCCTAATAATTTTATTCTCTTTATAAACTAGTTGGAATATTTTTCTTAATGGAATTTTTAGATTCCCATGTTTCTTATTCAATCATATGGTTTAAAAAAACCTTAACCTAGTGAATCAATTTATTTCATAACACCTACTCTATATTTATATGAATTTTAACATGATTTTCCTCATATAAAATATTCTCTTTGAACTATGAAACCTTAGGGATCAAAACTGGAGATGCAATTGGAATATATTTTTATAAAAAAGAAACATGAAACACATCATGTACCTCAGATAAAATTAGAGAGAAGGATACTGAGTAATAAAAACCCAATATTCTCTATAATTTCATATGTCCCAATTAACCTTGAACACAATGTTTATTTTTTAGAAAAATAATAAAACTTTTATGTAGAGATATATTAATAAAAACATGATCACCAACCTCGAATGAAAGATATTTCCTCTAATTATCTAGATAATATTTTTGCCTATTTTCATCCATCATCATATGTTGTTGAATCATTTTTACCTTCTCAACCATTTATTATACCAAATATACTCCCAAAAACACTATTTAACCTAATTAATGCTAGAAAGTTATAGTTTGACACCTCTTTCCATATAATTCCTCAAAAGGTTTCATATGTATACTGGAATAAAAACTGTTATTATTATAAAATTAAACTAATGAATGATGTTGATCCCAAATTCCATAAATCCATTGAACAATATCAAATAAAGTCTTCCAAAGTCTAAATCTTTCTATATAATTATCCATAATATTGATTATGAAAGGTAATACTAAGAATTAATTTAGTACCCAGTGAATTTTGAAGACATTTTAAAAAATTAGAGGTAAACATGGGATCACAGTCAGATACAATGAAGAGATAAAATCCCTGTAAGATGACTATATCCTTGAGATAATGTTAAGAAAACTAATCTAAATACATGATATCTTTAATATTAAGTAAATTTGTAGATTTAGTAAAATGATCAATAACAGCCCAAATTGAATTATTACCTCAAGATGACTTTGGAAATCCCACCAGAAAATCTATATATATATATTCCCATTTCCAATCTATTATTAAAAAATTCTTAATCATCTCATTTGGTGATGTTCATTTTATTTTAACCTATTGAAAATTCAAACATTTCATGCTAAATTTAGTAATATCTGTCATCATTCTATCAAACCCTAAATGTTCTTGAAGGTATCTACACATCTTAGTACGTCCATAATGAACAACAAATGGAGAACTATGAGATTCACTAAAAAATTCTCTCTTCAAATGGGAATCACAAGGCACAAATAATAAATTTCCAAATATAATAACACCATATTAATTAAAATTAAAATATGGAGACTTACCCTTATTAACTTATTTTACCATTTTCCTATAAAACATTATCTTAGTTATGAGCTTTTTTAAAGATATCTGAAAATAATAACTGAACTGGCACCTAAAATAGAATATAGGAATTTCTTACATGAAAAATTTTTATACCAACATTCACTAAATCATTTTCTAGTAGATCATTTTTAAAATTTATCATAGTTAATGATTTATTATCTTTCTGACTTAAAGAATCATCTACTCCATTTACTTTTCGAATATGATAATGAATAGTGTATTCATAATCCTTAATAATTTCCATCTATCTTCTCTACCTCATGTTAAAATATTTCTTAGGGAATATATACTTTAATGTTTTATGATTGGTATATATTTCACGCTTTAATACCTATAAATGTTGTCTCCAAATTTTAAAATTAAACACTGCAATTGCTAGTTCAAGGTCTTGTGTATAATAATTTAGCTCATGATGTTTCAAGTGATGTGAAGAATAAGAAATTACCTGATCATTATATATTATAACATAACCATATCTATTAAAATAATAATAATTTTAGATAATAAAGTCTCCATTTTGAGATGTCAAATCCAAAACTAGAGAATTCACTCATCTTATTTTCAATTCTTGGAAAAATATTCACTTTATTTCATCCAGATGAATTTAAATTATTTTTTTGTTAACTTCATTAGTGGGAAAGATAATCAAGAACATTTTTCAATAAATAATTTGTATTAACCTACTAATATAAGAAAACAATGTATCACTATGACATTTTTATATCATGTACATTCTTTAACCACTCCAGTTTTGATTGGATTGGTAGTAATTCCAAATTTATTTTCAATACATAGAAGGAAATAAATCTATCACAACCTTAATTAAAATTTACTAAAATATTAATATAACTTTTTTCTTTAATGTTTTGAAAAAAAACCTCAAATATTTTTCATTGTTATCATAAATTTTAGAATATATCAATACTTCATCAATAAATAAAACCAAAAATTTATCCAAGTACTCATAGAAAAAACAATTAATAAGGTCCATAAATATAGCTATACATTAATTAACCATAATGTAATAACTACAAACTCATAATTCCCATAATAAGTCTGAAATTTTTTCATTGGAATTTCATCCACCTTTACCATTAACAGATGGTACCCAAATTTGAGATCTGCCTTCAAAAAATTCTAATCTATATTGACTAATCAAATAAATCATTTATATGAATAAATTGATACTTATTCATATTGGTGATGTTATTTAATTCTCTATAATCAATGAAAATCCTTATAAAATCATATTTATTTTTAATAAAAAAATTGGATCACCCCATGGTGAAGTGCTATAATGAATGAATCATTTTTCAAAACAACTCAAGTGACTAATTTTTCAATTCATAAATTTTTACATTATCCATTCGATAAGGAGGTTTTCATATTGGATTATAATAAATAAATAATTAAATAGTAAATTAAATCTCTTAATCAAGTATAATACCTGAAAATTCATCATTAAATACTTCTAGATATTCATTTACAACAAGAACACCACCGTTATTAACAGTCTCCTTCATCTCAATAATATATTCCAGATAACTTTAATTTCAATATTTAAAATTTTTCTTAGTTTCAGGATCAGTTATCGAAGGTTTAAATTCGTTATTGTATAAAACTTAAACTCAATATGAAAAATTAATTTTATTATTTTAATAATATTTCTTAGCGTGATAAAAAACTCCAATATATTCCTAGAATGATATAAAAGTCTATAATTGGAAAGACAAAACAATTGCAATAAAATCCATTCCACAGACAAAAATATGAATATTATTATTTTTTCATTATAAATCCTAGGTATTTTAAAAAAAAATTCAAATTTATTTCTGGGAAATTTCTAATTTATATACAAATTTCTTAGAAATTAAAGAATGTGTAGACCCCAAATAAAATAAGAAATTGAACATATCTAAATAAACAAGTAATATATACAATGCCACATCATTGGATGGGCAAAAATATTCTAAGGTATACATTATGGATTTAGTCACAACTTTATTCTTGTGATCTTGTTGATTACTATCCATTATTCCTAGCTTCAAACAAGTACTCTTATAATGACCCATTTTGTTACCATTAAAACATCTCAATTCTGGCCATTCATTATTTCTCTGATCATTACTACGATCCTTCTAATTATAGTCACATGAAATATTTCCAAACTTACAACCTAAAAAATACTTACCACACACCAACATTTTATAATACATTCATGGGGTTGGTTTTGACCAAACATGTCATAAGATAGAAACTCTACTTTCTTAAATTTAAATTTATTAGATAGACACTTCCCATTTTCCTTCCACATGGACCTATTTTTATTATTATTACCAAAAGACACATAATCATTATAAAACTCTATTTATAAATTCATGTAACATCAAACAAATTTATCATTACTTTTAAATTCACACCCTTTCATATCTTAACTTCAATCTTGAGTAAAACTGATTAATTTTACTATTAATATCGTGTATACAATTTAGTGTATACCTTATCAATCAGGCGAAGTTTTCATCATACATGAAAAATTTATCTTCCTTATTATTCCTCATTTATAAGAATTTATTTTCTATCCTAATTCAAACAACCTTATTAAATATTTCTCAAGGAAAATATTCTTAAATTCATCACATTCCATAGCATCTATCTATTCTCTTTCTCTGGTATTCTAAACCATTGACCACCACTGATCGGATTCACCTTCAAAATAGTAAATATAAAGTGTTAAAATTTAATTTTATGAACAAACCATGACTTAAAATATATTATATAATGATTTCACCCCTAATTTATATATCATAGGGTCAAATGATCTGCTAAATGTTGAATGGTTTCATTTCAAAAAATATAATAGATATAGTCCTCTCTGGTGAATTTGGTTTCTCTATATCATGGATACCACCACTATTTATAACATGTTTCAACTAATCCATCATATTATTAAACTTTTATATTCCAATTTCAACCATTTTTGGTTACTGATTTGGAAGGATGTTGTCCTCATGGTTCTTTTATACTTCATTTACCTTGTTTCCTCAATGGAAACCCATTCTAAGCAGACATAGTTTAGATGAAGAGACATGGTAATATTTAAATTCTTTATCATGATAACAATAAATTATAATCACTTAATAGTACTTACATATATTATCCTAACCTCTAAAATTATTTAAACATCACTCTCATACAAAAAATAAGGACTCAATCCTTATTTAACCCAATATTTTATTTTTAGACAATAATTCATTTTCTTGAATTATAAAAGTTAATTTAAGGTTTAGAGTTTTAGAAAATTAAGTCATAACTATTACATAAAAACCCCATAAATTATAAGTTGGAAACTTCCTCTTATAATCCATCTTTTCCATAATACAAAACTTTTAAAATGAAACAAGTTTTCGTTTCCTGAAAAATATTCACGATTTTTAAATTAACTTCAACATTATTATTAATCATCCTTAAACTATTTGAAAAAATATAGATTTTTTATGACTATAAAAACATTTAATAGGACATATAAAAATCAATATATAAACTTTTTAGTCTATTTCAATACCATGTGATTATAAAAGAGAGTTTTTATTTAACATAATAAACATTGAGTTAAATTTTTTTTACTTGCACGTGAAATTAGATTTACTACCCAAAATGTTTAATAAAACACTTTATAATAAATAATGAATAAAAAATCATAATCATGGCCTTTTTTATAAAACATGAGAAATATTGAAAAATATTTTCAAAAAAACAAACGTTTTATCCAAAAGGGGCACAATCATTACCTTAAAACAAAATATCAATATCATTACATTTTAAATCAAATAATTTCCATGAAGACTCATTTGAAAACAAATAAAATTAATTTTGTTTCCTTGTATCATCATCTTCATATAACCCATACAAGAACCCTTAAAAATAGAAAACAAAAATATAGTCAACTTTTAATATAATTCTCAATTGAACATAATCATTACACAATGTATTAAAGAGTTATACTAGGATTACACTTCATTATAAACAATTTCCAATGACTATAATATTTATAAACTCATATAATACTTAATTTCTATCATTAAACTCATAAAAATATCCTTTTGAACACATATGCAAATCATTTTCAGATATTGATATATTCTTTTTTCTTTAAACCCCAATTTTCAATACTAAAGTACCCTAAATAAAGGGATGTAGGTTTATTATTTTAATTAAACATGTAATATTATAAAGGAATCCAAAAATAAAATAGTAGTTATAGTGGGGTAAAAAATATATTTATTTCAAATAAGTTAAAATACAACATTTATTTTTCCTTTTATAAAGAAATTCAAAATTTTCTGTAAAAAATATATATAAAAGATTACTATTGAAAGCCTCTGGAATAAAGTAAAAAAGAGTCATAGAATATCATTTAAATATATTATAATTCCATATAAATAATTTAATAAAATTTATTTTTATAAATATGAACATGGAAGAAAAAAAATTATAAAATAAATCTATAAAACATTTAACACGAGTTTTTAAAGTAAAGTGTCTCTTACCACGAGTCTAAATTTTCACATACATTATCTATTTTCCATAATAATAAACTTATGTTAAATATTTAATTTATTAATAACCATTTTCAAGTTTATTATTTATTTTTTTTCAATTATAACCATTTTATAATTAATTACTTAAGTGATTAAGTTTACTTGGAATGTTTTGAGGATGTTTGGTTCACAAGTCCAAAATGACTTTGATAGGTTGAAATTGGCCAGATTGATCATTATTTTATCATTTAAAGAATCATAAACATATTATAATTAAAATTTTATTCATTAATTATACTTTTAAAACTAACCATTAATGATGTTTATGTAAAATGAATCATGTTACATTCATAGAGACGTTAGGTCCTATGTATACACGAGTAACGTTTCCATTTTTCAAAAAATATAATTGAAAGAAAGTAACTATAATTTTATCTCTATCAAATTATTATTGAATCATAAATATAATATTATAATTTTAAATTAACTTATATATACCATCCATGTGATGTGGTGTTGAAAAATGAATTTCATCACGTCATGGAGGTGGTAATCCACATGTATGCACGAACGACGTTATCATTTTTCAATGGATGTAAAGGTAAAAAATAAATGATATATTATATTAAAATAATTATAAATAGTTCATGAATAATATATATATATATATACATTAAACCCATCATTATAACCTTTTATGAGAGTTAGTGATGGAAAACATATTACATCAGTTCACGAGGTGACGATCCGCTGTACATAGAAATAATAGATTAATTTATTATTTGATGGGATAGGAGATGGATATAGGTTATTACATAAAAATAGTAGCATATAAATATATTTAATATACTTATATTATTATATCATAATGTTTATATTAGTTTTTATGTAGTTATAAGAAAAAATTAAACTAAAATATTCGTTTAAAAGCTTTATATATTCTTCAAAAAAGAAACATTTCTTTACACCTTAACCCTCAAATATGGTATAATGACAAAACAATCTTCTAGAACATGGGTATGTATGTTAGGATTGTATTTTTTTTAGGTATTATATAAAAATATTATATTTAAGTGTGGATGGGAGAGGATATGGGGTGTCCTTTAATAAGTTGGTGGGGACAAACTTGGAATGTTTTAAAAATATATTAATATATTAATTTTTTTATCAATAAAAATGAATAAAAAATTAACCATTTCTAAATATGATATGATATGTGGTCTAAATATGGCCAAAAAATATTATTTTGACATGTTTATAGGTCATTTAAACCATTACCACTTTAGTTTAATCCTTAGGTAAACTTGTTTTGATGTTAACTATGGTAACTGATTTTTAATATTTTCACTATTCATTATGACCAAAAAGTAATTTGAAATAATTATATAATGTTAATTATTATTATTATAAATATTTAATCTAATTTATCTAATTCATTTCATATAAGTGGTAGAATTTAATTTAAAATTAATCCTGTAAAACTTGACGAAAAACGGTATTTTAGAAAAACCCCATGCAAGTTCAAAAATGTTTTTATACCAAATTAAAGTATAAAATTGATTCTATTTAAATTAATTGTATTATTAATCATATAAATTAACTAATTTTAAATTAAACATTTTTTAAAATAAATGGACATTTTTATATTATTAACATAAAAATATATTTTTCAATAAAAATTAATATTTTTCACTATTCATTCAAAAATAAAACTCTTTAGGACATTATATAAAATTAATCTTAAGATAATTTTGACAATATTAATTCAAAAAATATATATATTTAGTCAAATTAAAAATATAAATTTTATATTTTATATTTTTAAATAAAACCATATAATGCTTGAAAACACAATTTAGTAGGAAGAAAATCATTTCCTTTTTTATTGGAAAATTACTTAATATTATTATAGTGAATATAAATATATAAAATATAATTACTGAATATTTATAGGGCATGAAATTTATTTATTTCAACATTACCTATGTTTTCATAGAAATAGAAAGAGATTCTACATCTAACATATAAGTATATTTAGAAACATTATCATTTGTCAAAGCAATGTCTACCTTAAATGGACTATAGTCTTTCTTCAATTTTTTATTTTTCTTCTCTACGAGTATCAAATATATAGATATTTTTTCAAATTATATAGAATCATATTTATCTTAATCATCCAAATTATAAGAATAGTTAGGTTTTAAATAAATATAGGTAAGTTATTCATTCGTTACCTTTTTCATGAAACATATTCTGTTCTAAGGAGTGTTAGCATAAATTCCATTGATTACTTAGCTATCATAACTATCATATGATGATATATTAAAATAAAATATTCCACCACTTTTTATCTATGTTTCTATACCTTTCAATACTTTTTTTATCTTTTTTACGTTCTTTTAGAATTCTTATACTTCTTTTTGAGTTTAGGAAAATCAGGTCAAATGTGACCTGGCTTCTTGAACTCATAACATATAAATTATATAGAATAATTCTTGTAAAACTTTTCATATTATTTACTCTTATTATCCTTCCATAATTTATTCCTTATATAAAAACTATTTATCAACTACACATGTTTATTTTGTTTACATTAACTAACTTATGAACCACACATTATTAATTATTTGTTGAATTTATCTTCATAGTAGTAGAATTGTAAATGTTATCTTTGGTATTTAATGCCTCAGACATTGATAAAATTGAAACTCACTTTTTATATTCCTTTTATTAGTTTCACTCTCTAGTATACACCCATATTTCATGATAATTACAATTCAATCATCTAAACTTAACTTTGTAATATGGTTAGTATCATCAATCACTATACATTTTGATTCTAATTATTTTGACAAAAATTCAATGATCTTATCCTCATGTTAATAATCATTGATCACTTTCTCACCAATTTTTTGATGGCTATTAATGATTTTCATGAACTAGTATTGTATTTGATCCCCTAACTCTCTAGTTATAAATTAAAACACATGATAATCTATATGAATCATATATCTCCTTATCTAGAGATATTTATTTGACCCAATATGTGTAATTTAAAGTTTCTTCCAAATTCCACTCTCTATTTTACAAGTTGAAATATGATTATAAATAATTCTCATTATCGATAAAAGTAATTTGTTCAAAAATTATTAACTATCTTGATATTCCAATTTACCCCCTTTAGTAAATTTTAAAATTTCCTTTTTTGAATCTTGTAATTTCTAATTATCATTTGAAAATGATCAACACTACTGTTTATAAAAACATCTTTATCTGATCATTACAATACTAATAGTTAGCTCTATAAAATATAGGAGGATGGATTGGATTTCAATTATCATGTTTATATATTAGTATTCCTTCTATAAAAAAATTTAAAATTTCCACTACCGCACATTTGTATAATGAAAATATATAGATACTATCCCTGATACATATTATTGTCCTGTATAAATAGAAGTATGTTATATTCAATTGAGGGGGTGAATTCAAGTAGAAATAATAAATGATAATTTTATCCTACAAAAAAACATAGGTTTTGCAAAAAAAATAATTTTGGAAAAATTATTGAAAATAAAAGTAAACAAATCAGTTAAAAATAACACAATAAAAAGTTAAACATGTTAACCAATAAAAGAAATACAATTAGAAATTAAAAAAATTCAGGTAAAAAACATGGGGTATTGGATAAACATATAAATAATCCTATAAATGATATTCATTAAAAAAATTAGATCATAGAACTCTTTTATTTTACCCAAAAGCAATAGGAGTGTAGCACCCCAACCCAGATGCCACTATAAATAGTGATTTGGGCAAGTTTTACATTAGGGTGTAGGTTCACCTCCCTATATTCCAAAGGATACCGACAAGTAGTGATGGTATAAAGATATGATAGTGAGGATAGTATACCCTTATCTGGTTGTGGTGGTAGTAATAATCCATATATCGATATAATAGTAGGAGGACCATAACACAGTGAAAGAAATAACAAAATCCAACAAAAGTATAAAGAAACAGTAGAGAAAAGAAATTCTATTTGCAGTCAATGCATGAAAATTCATAAGAGGTCATACAATGAAATTGAAAAACAAGGTATCCTATGGATTACCATCATTACATACATATATAAATCATGATAAAAAAAATAAAACTCCAACTGATGTTGGAACCCCCACAGTCCCTTTCCATCTATACCATGCTAAAAATCACAACATGATCACTAAGGTCTAGATCGTAAGCTTGATCCCTTTCCTGATCTCAGAGACATAAATCCTACATGCATCCTAAGGGGCCCATGTATGGTGGGATAATGTAATCAATAGTCCACCACTGATGTTTTCCTATCTTACATCTAAAATTATGGAGGTGTATGCTAAAAATAATAAAAGTAAAGCACAGAAAAATAAATATTTTACCATCTCCACTTGTGCTCAATAGCCACAAGGGATCATTCTACCTGCATCATCAATAATTTATATAAGTATGAACACATTCCCCCAATTATATATTTTTCATATAGAATATTTCTTTATATATATATATAGTTGTAGTGGTGAGGATCCATGGAATAAAGCTCAAGGAATCCCAAGAAGAATATCATCCTAAGTGAATTTTCAGGTTCCAACTATAATAATGTTACTCAACATCTCGTTTCATCAATAAAATATCCCTAATCCATATAGCATGTACAAACAACAAGATCCAAGTCCCATATACCTCCTCTTAAAGAGTCCCCATAATTTTAACAGCCTGACATTTAGGGGCATGGGGATAACTATCCTCCCATAAATATACACCATCAATTGAATAGTTGAAGTCCCACAGTATGATGATATCCTTCCTCCCCATGTCCTGGCACCTCAGCCTCAAGTACCATAGTGAGACTCATCTCCCAACCAATGGTCTCAACACTATCAATCTATGGTCCATCACCATCCATGCAGTTTTCTATAGTGAGAACCCCCAAAAATTTTATGGTTAACACCATCCCATAAGCTGCAAAATCTATGGGGACCTCCACTCATAATGAGTGGTAACACAACCTCAAGTGAGTCCTATTTGTGTGCACATGTCTCCATTGGCATGTTGGACATCAAAAGGTGATTATAAATTACAATACAAACCTAAACCACATCATCTAGTGCCTCATACCCCTATAACCATGTCACTAAATCATGATGGTAAACAGCATCTCAAGTCACGCAAGCCTCACCCTCATCCTGAAAAACTCATCGCCTCAAACCAATGACCATGTTTCTTCAACTTGGTGATCATTATCACCCAATGAAAATACAATCCAAGACCAACCAGATAAACTACATCACCTAAGTCTAGGTGATCAACATCACCTCAATCATCGGGACCAGTCCCTCACATTCCCATAGAACCAATAAATTCAATATAAAAAATTAATTTAAAATGCACACATGACCTAACCTTCCCAAAATAGTCCAGGTCTTTTACCTAGATTAGTCATTTGTAGTAGAGTAATAGAATTCCCATAGGCATCTCATGTCTTCAATTTAATAAATTAATTAGCATATATTTAATTTATTATGGTCTCTCTTGGAAAACCCACATAATGTATAAGAATAATCTCCTAAAACATTCTAAAAATTAAATAAAAAATTAGGAACCACCTATCTTAGGCGAATAGGTGTTGTCTTATCTAATATCATCCTCTGACTTGTGCTGAATCGAAAGAAAATAGAATTTTATATGAACACCCTGAAAATAGGGAAAAATGGATTACATAGATTTAGAACTTCATATAGAGAGATAAAACAAAAATACAAGGAATAAAAGTAAGGAATTATTGTTACACTTTCAAAATGATAAGAAAATCTCGGATCTAAGCTTATATAGAGAAGAAACAATGATACCTAGAGGAGTAAGGGATACGCACGAGAGCTCCCTGGGAACCATTTCCTCTATGCATGAATGGGAAAATAAATAATAAGGGGGATAATATCCCTATATATATATATAAACACTTCACACACTTTACATGGTGTGTAACTATTACACATCCAGTATTAGATTCACAACATGTAATCTAGCTACATCCCAATAAATATTCAAGTTGGTCTGCTGAGTCTTCATGCCCCACTACACGTTGTGTATAGAGACCCTCACTTTTCATACATTAATATTACATAATTTTTATGTAATTTATAATACATTACACAAATAGATTCCCAAATACTGTATTATATTACTTCCTTTGGAAACTCAGAACAAAAACTTATAATCTAGTGAAAGATATTTCAGGTTACCCAAAAAGATTTTCCCCTTTAGTACACCCACCTAAAACCTTTCTTTGTAACGTAAAGAAATGAAAAAATAAGAAAAGGGTGAGCTCAGATGCTTAGTAAGGCTAAACAAGGGAGATACTTAAGAATAATCATGAAAATAAGGGTATGAGAACATGATCATAAAATTAGAAGATCATGCCCTACATATTAAAGATCATGAACATGAAACATAGCATAAATATTGATAGTTAATAATACATGACTTGTAAGGGAATCAAAAAAATAATCCATCAAATCATAACACAGTAATAAAACATGTACTTGTGGAATACACATCATCTTATAACATTGTGAATGTGTTTAAGTGTAAACAGGTTCACTCATTAAGTTTAGGACATGAAATAATACCCACACATAAACATATGGACATACAAATAAGTCCACACATAGCCTTATGAACAAGTAATCAGGCTCACACATAAACTTATAGATATTAAATCATATCTACACATAACATTGTGAAAATTTAATCAGGTTAACTCATAACATTGTAAACATGTAATAAGGTTCACTAATAACATTATAAACATGTAATCAGGTTCATGAATAAACTTTTAGACATGAAACTAGGTCCAATCATACCATTGTGAACATGTAATCATGCTCACTCATAAACTTATGGACATGTAACCAGGTCCACACATAACATTGTGAACTTGTAATTAGGTTTACACATAACATTTTAAACATGTAATAAGGTTCACTCACAACACTATGAACATATAATCAGGTTCATGTATAAACTTATGGACATGAAACCAGGTCCATTTATAATATTGAGAACATGTAATCAGACTCACGCATAAACATATGGGCATGAAACTAGGTCCATGAATAATAATTATGAGAATGTAATCAGGTTCACACATAACATTGTGAACATGAAATAATATTTACTCATAAGATTGTGAACATGTAATCAAGTTCCTGCAAAAACTTATGGACATGCAACCTCGTCCATGCATAACATTGTAAACATTTAATCAGGTTTATGAATAACATAATGAACATGTAATATGGTTCATGCATTAAAAATATACTCATGAGTTATCTATTATTAAACAATTTTGTGGAGGTATATATAGGTCCCAACCGTCACAAAGTATAATCATATGTATGTGTTCCATGCAATTATAAACAATCATCATATCATAACCCATGAAATGAAATGGGTATCATAAACATTTCATCATGTCATTTCCTATTTAAAAGAGATAGGTCTCATAATCATTTCATCAAATCATAGCATGTGAAAAGAAGCAGGTTTCAAAAGCATATAACCAGTAAAAATAAATAGGTTTCATAAACATATAACTTGTGAAATAGAAACAAGTTTTATAAAAATCATGCCATCAAAATATAAACCATTCTATGAAATAAAATGAATGGAACCCTTGGATAATATACCTATAAAATTAATGAGAAACACCAAAGGATGTCATCTTATATGCAAAATAATTTTGAAATGTCTTTTAAAAACATTTATGGGTAAGATATCATTTCTTCCTTGAAAATGATTTTTAAAACATAAAACCATTTGAAAACCATTTCCATTTAGAATAAACGTATAAATTGATGAAGGATTCTAGAAAACAATTTGAAACCCTTTTTATTATAAAATACTTTTAAAACATATAAATAAAGCTTTAAAACCTTTTTTAAACCTTTTTCTTTGAAAATACTTTAAAAACATATAAATAAATCTTGAAAACATTTCCAAAAACATTTTCATTAAAAATAATTTGAAAACTTATAATTAAATATTGAAAAAAATGAAGCCATTTTTATCTAAAAATAATCTAAGAATAATTTAAAACACTTAATAAACACAAAACATTTATAAAAATATTTTTAGAAAACACTGTTTTTTAATAACACTAATTTCTGACTACAAAGTCAAATAAAGTTATATTTTCGAAGAAAAAATTTCTTAATCATATTAATTAAAAAACAGTAGAGAAATGGTAATAACAAATAAATATATCATGGATAAATATAGGATAATAAATTTCATGAGTGTTATTGAGATATTTATCATAATATTTCCTCAATGGAATCATAATCATAAACAGTCCTAATAAATGATGAGATTGTAGCAATAAACTGTAACCACTTTGGTAACTTTTAATCACAGTACCCATGAAATAAAAAAATTAAATGAATCTTAAAATATCATTAAATAAAGATATTCATGATATAACATTCCAAATAGAAGTATGTACACCCCATTGAAAAACATAGGTGCATAACATGGCATGTATCTCAAAAAAGGAAATTGAGAAAAAAAATTACTTTATCAATTTGGTAACTTTTGTACAATAAACACCATGAATGAAAGATAATAAAATGGAAATATAGATACAAATAAATTTAATGTCACGACCCGTCCTTGGGGCCCGTGCCGTGACTTCCCCAAGCCCGCCTTCCATAGGCCAGGGGTTGGCAACTAGCACCAAAGGCGTAAATCCCGATAAAAGGGAAGGCATTGCATTTATAAAATTAAACAAACACAACAGAGTATGCAAAAAAAGAAATCACTAATTAATACTGAATACAAAATTAAGTGATGAAAGGAAAGGGGTCGGAAATAAAATCCCAATAGTAAGTACAGTACAACTGAAAAGCTAGTACAACTGCAATAAAGTAAACAACAACCACTGAGTCGTCCTCCAGGAATCCCACCTGAAGGGTGGGTACAGATGGACACCACAACACCTCAGGTCTGACCGTCTGCTTCGTGTACGTCTCGCCAAGTGGTCCACCTCCGGGTACCATCTAGCTCCACAATTCTCCACCTCGATCAGTGTTGTCTGTCGTCTGTATCCAACACAACGTAGTGCGGTCATAGCCCGTGTAGGGGTGAGTATAATGATACTCAGTAGGGACCCCGAGACCCTTAAGGTATCTCAAAATCCAACAAGGATAAACCAAAAAGTATGATTTCAACAGATAACCATTACTTAGTTATATTACCATACATATACCTAATTTATCAAGTAACCCATCTCAATCATGAGGAAAACACAAAGGTCACTGACTCAGCTCAAACCAGGATTTTTATTCACGATGTTGAAACCACGGTTGCTAGAGAACTCCTCCTCTGTTGAGTACAGTGGGACTTCTATTACAACCAAGTGCTTCCCACTAACCTTGGAATGTTGAAGTACTCCACCTATTGAGTATTGTGGGCCTGCTGCTACAACCAAGTGCTTCCCACCATGGGTCTGCCAGTACAACAAAGCGCTCCCCCTCATAGCCTATAGAGGTAATCCTTAGGTCGAGTACCGTGGGGCTTCCGCTACAAAAAAGTGCTCCTCCGTCGTGGGTTTTCTGCTACAACCAAGCACTCCCCACTGGACCATCCGAACCACTCTGAGTCGATCGATCAACAGTAGTCAAGTCTCAGCCAGCTACTAGGTCACTGCAATCTGCACGCTTGTCACTGGGAGGGTCCGCTCCACGAGCCTCAATCTGATACTCCAAGTGTCACGAAGTCTCACATAGAAGTATCACAAAGGGTCATCTCATCATAGGGGTCTCAACGCAATAGACGTTGCATCAAACGGACGCCCGGTCTGTGAGTTATTGGATTTTCCGTTCCAGGGGCCCAGTTGGATTTTAAACTAAAACCAACCCGACCATACTCCAATATCATTTGAATCCATGTGGATTATGAAAAAATAAGCATCTCATCAAAAGAAATCCAATGTAGTTGATGGCACATCAATCAGACGTTCTGTCCTTATGTTATAAGCGTTTCCGCTCCGAGGTCCTGGTTGGTTTCGGTTTTGAACCAACCCGGCCGTTTTTTCCAAAGTCATACAAAAACTCACTTACAGTAACACAAAAGGACCGCCTCATCCTAAAGGTCACAGTTCTGTAGATAGCGTGTCGATCGGACGCACGGTCCTGAAGTTATTCACATTTAAGTGAAACGGGCTCGGCCCGTCCTGGCTCGGCGGGTCCGACCTGGCTAAGGGGTCAGCCCAACCCGAAAATGCGCGGGCCGGTCTGGTGGGGCTCGGCCCGACCCGTGGTAGGCGTCCTAGCCCATGCAAGGGCACGTCCCTGCCCGGTTGGGCGCGCCCTGGCCCGCGGCTGGCATGGCATGGCCTGGCTGGGCGTGGCCCGGCGGTGCGGGGGGGGGGGGGGGGGACTTCTGAAACCGGCGGCACTGAGTGGCACCACCCTCCTGTCCGGCCGGCCGAAGCTGGCCGATCTCCCGGGAATGAGTGTCCCACGGTTGTGGGCCGCGATCCCTCCGCCACAGCTCCTAGGACAACCAGGGCTCCTTCCGCCCAGTCGGCCAATGAGTCATCCGGTTCTTCCTCTGGAGCGGCTAGCCCTGTGTGAGTCGCAGTTCTGCGCAGTGCGGCGCCGCGGTTCCACCAGCCCAGCCGGATACGACCATCCGGTCCTTCTTCGGCCGAGCGGCCCGCAGTCGCGGGCCGTGGTCTCCATTCCGCGTGGCACCCGGTGCTGCGGTTCTCTTCAGGCTTGCGCATCCGCCGTCTTCAGTCGTTTCCACCTATTCCAACACCACCTTTGTCTCCAAATAAAACCAACAAATATGGGGGAGGTTTAGGCCATGTTCGTACAGCCCAAACCCTCCTTGTTGTTATGTTAATATTTGGAAGAATTACACACTGCAATAAGAACGACATATTTTGGAGAAGAAAATAAGAAAAACTCTAATAAACCCCTACCTCTAATTATGGTTTTCTCATAGTCCATGTCATGGGGTGGCGGCGTCAACTCGTTGATGTCAGGGAAGAAGGAGTCGAGGATGGCGCATCGTTGGTGTTCCTTTCATGTGGCTCCTTCTTCTTTGGCTTGGCCGAAAATTGAAGTAGATGATCAACGCTCCTCGACGGTTCTTCATTGGAAGGACAATGTTCTTCGTTGAGAGAAGAACACTGCTTTTATATTTCTCCAGATCATTCCCAAGGTTTCCCTAACACAACAAATGCCCACAAAAATAATAGCTAATGTTATTATTTTATTCACACATGTATTTCAAAAATAACACTTTTTATTTAATTAATTGAAGATTTTGATTAATTAATTGAAATTTGTTGGCAAAAATTAATGGGAGTGAAATGGAGGTAGAAAGTCACTAATTAGTGGGTGGTTTGTCAAATTAATAAGGGGTGGTGTTAATGGGGAGTTAAGGGAAGGTTAATGGTTTGGATAAGTGTGGGACCCACCACACTAAATACTCTCATGGGAGGTTATGTGGGTGTGGGACCCACCTATAACTCCCCTTGGGTGGAAATAACTGCCACTAAATAATAAAATTGTGTGCCAACAATTTTATGAATTTAGTATAAATCTCTCGAAATATAACTTTCAACCCGGATAAAATACAACTGTAGTAAAGGTCCGCCTAAGAGAATATCGGTGTTGCGAGTTCAACGGTGTCCTCGGTTTTCAATTCTGAGCACCGGTTCAAAATATAGAAAAACTCGCACGTACGTTTACTGAACGTACCTAAACAAAACTTCAGAAATTGATTCCAGGCACACCGGGCCTCGGAATCAAGCACCGTCATAAACTACAGACTCATAAAATTTAAAAAAAATTAAGAAAAAAATTTCCTTGAAATTTTCGAGTCTTTAAATTACCCTCACATCAGGGATTTACGTCCCCGTAAAGCTACAACACACACTAGGGGAACTAAAGGGGTACTGAGCACGCATCTGAGCCTCCTGCTCCCATGTACTCTCCTAGAGGTTCTTGTGCTGCCAGTGAACGCGTACTAGAGGAATCGACTGTCCATGCAGGACCTGCTGCTGTTGATCCTCAATCTCCACTGGAACCTCCGTGAAAGTCTCCCCGTCATCGATGTCCAGCTCCTCGTGGTCGATGATATGGGACATGTCGTGCACACATCTCCTCAGCTGAGATATGTTGAAGACATCGTGCACCAGGTTCAAATGAGGTGGAAGGGCCAAGCAGTAAGCCACCTCTCCAACTCTGCTGAAGAAAAGGAGGAGTGATTGTAGATAGTCTTCACCATCCCTGTCCACAAAGTATATCAGCAATGCAGCCGGCTGCTCTATCACCTCTCCTAGAAACTGAATAACATTCCTCCTTCTGAGCGCATCTGCAACAATGTTCCTCTTCCTAAGAGTATAGACTATCTCGTAGTCATAGTCCCAGAGAAACTCAAGCCATCACAGCTGTCTCAGGTTCAGATCCTTCAAAAAGAAGACACACCTGAGACTATTGAGATTAGAGTAAACTGCAAACCATTCACTCAACCAACTATGGGTGAGACTGGCCAATTGTAATAATTTGACTTCACCCTTCCTCATCCACATTCTACAAGAGATGCTAAGATTTATCCTTTGCTGAAAAGAGAAATCCAATCTCATCCCCTGGATGAACCATGTCCTTTGACTAATACAGTCAATCCTGACATGAACATTACTAATTCATGCCATGGACGACATCGTAAGGCCTCGACTCTACTACTAAGATATCCAACTGTTACTCTCGCCTCTAAGGGTTGAGTCACATTGTCGACATCCGTGTGTGGTCACTGGGTCTCCTCCAGTAGAAATCTCAAAAGTTAGGTTCAATTCAATAGTTTTAACCAGAACCTCTTAGTATTAACCAAAAAAAAAGGAAGGAAAGAAAACGTCACAAGGACAAGTGTCTTTTATTACGGCATCTCAAAGTACAAAGACACAAAGAAACCACAACAACAACATTAACAAAGCTAGAAGCACCAAGAATAAAGTCCTCCATGCCTGGAACTAGTCCTGCTCCTGTCCACCGGCTTCTGGAGCTCCATAGTCATATGCTTCAGCTGCTTGAAGCTGTGCTCTCCCATGTCCACCCATTCCCAATGGCCGGGGTGGACCTCTTGGTGGTGGTGGTGGAAACTCCTCGATGCGTCGTCCACCACCAGCTGCACGGCCAACCCCTCTGCCATGGTCGCCTGATCCTTACGGTCTGTCTCGATCGAACCTCTGACTCTGCCTAGGAGGTCCCTCATCTATCTGCTGATCATCTGTGTGGCATGTCGGATAGTCACGTTCCATGTGACCAAGCCCGCTACAGGAGTAACATTGTCCGCTTCTGGTAAGTCGTTCTCCACCCTGGGTTCCTCGCACACATGATCCTGAGTCATGCGGTCGACCACCTGTGGGTATGATCCTCTTAGACCTCTGTGTCATATATCTACTGCCAGCTGTATAAGACTCCGATGCATGTCGACAAGTGGTGGGTCCCACCGCTGGAGACTACTCAGCATGGAAACTTTCCACTAGGAGTGCTTGCTCCAACACCCCTGTCTGCATCGGGATGTTGTGTCCAAAAACTGAAGTTCTAATCTCTCGCCTGAGTCCCTGCTCAAAGGTCCAGGCCCTGAAGAATGGGTCCTATACCATATCAGTGGAGTAGCATGAGAGGTCGGTGAACCTCGCAGTGTATTGCTCCATGGTCATGATACCCTGCTGAAGATGCAGTATCTCCTGTATCCGTACCACTCGAATGGTGGATGGTACAAACTCTACTCGGAATAGGCTCTCAAAGTCTTCCCATAGATGTTTCGCCTCTTCGTGCATCTGGAGTATCAGGCTCCACCATCTACCTACTGCTACTTGAAGGAGGCTGGCAGAAAGGATCACCATAAAGTCTTCTGGTGTCCCTACCAGTCTGGAGACTTTCGCCACATCCTCCAGCCAATCCTCAGCCGCCTGTGGGTCCGTTTCTCCCCGGAACCTAGGTGGCCTCTGGTGCTGAAACTCATGCAACATGCTCAAGTGGCGTGAACTCTCTTCTACTGGGGCTGGTGGCATTGGTGGCCCAATAGGAAGTGGTACCACTGGTCCCTCCGCTGGTGCCTCAACTGGAAGAGGGCCCAGTACTGAGGCCTCGTCACTCGGTGGACTGTGAGTACGTACAACTCTCATGGCTCTAGCTGGTCATCCATGGGGAGGCATCCTGAAAGAATAGATGCGACACGGTCAAAAGATTATACCTAGTGACTTGACCTGGTTTGAGCTGACTTAAATAAAACATTTTCAAAAACACACACGCAATCATTGTTTTCATGTACTGAGTCGGAAGTCAGAAGTCAGGGTCCTGGTGTATGGATATGTCGACCGCCTGCACCAACACTGGACTCCCTAGACTAAAAACCACACTTAATACCCTTAACACTATTACTTCACAGAAAAATAATATCAGAGTCCTATGTTCTCTAGTAGAACCGACTCCTATGATACCAATTTTTCACGACCCGTCCTCGGGGCCCGTGTCATGACTACCCCAAGCCCGCCTTCCATAGTCCAGGGGCCGGAGACTAGCACCAAAGGTGTAAATCCTGATAAAAAGGGAAGGCATTGCCTTTAAAAAAGTAAACAAACATAGCATAGTATGAAATAGAAGAAAGCACTAAGGAATACTGAATACAAAAGTATGTGCTGAAAGGAAAGGGGCAGGAAAAACAATCCCAACAGTAAGTACAGTACAACTGAAAAACTAGTACAACTGCAGTAAAGTAAAAAACAACCACTGAGTTGTCCTCCAGGAATCCCACCTAAAGGGTGGGTACAGATGGCCACCTCAGGACCTCAGGTCCGACCGTCTGCTCCGTGTACGTCTCACCAAGTGTTCCACCTCCGGGTACTGTCCAACTCCACAAGTCTCCACCTCAATCAGTGATGTCCATCGTCTGCATCCAACACAACGTAGTGCGGGCATAGCCCGTGCAGGGGTGAGTATAACAATACTTAGTAGGGACCCCGAGACCCTCAAGGTCTCACAAAATCCAACAAGGATAAACCACAAAGTATGATTTCAACAGATAACCATTACTTAGGTATATGCTCATACATATACCTAATTTATCAAGTAACTCATCTCAATCATGAGGAAAACACAAAGGTCAATGACTCAACTCAAACCAGGATTTTTATTCATGATGTCGAAACCATGACTACTAGAGAACTCCTCCTTTTTCGAGTACAGTGGGTCTACTGCTACAACCAAGCGCTTCCCACAAACCATGAACTGATGAAGTACTCCACCTGTTGAGTGCTGTGGGCCTACTGCTACAACCAAGCGCATCCCACCATGGGTCTGCCACTACAACCAAGCACTCCCTTCATATCCTACAGAGGTACTCCTTCTGTCAAGTACCATGGGTCTACCACTACAACCAAGCGCCACTCCGCCGTGGGTCTTCTACTACAACCAAGCGCTCCCCACTGGGCCATCCGAACCACTCAGAGTCGATCGATCAGCAGTCGTCAAGTCTCAGCCAGCTACTAGGTCTCTGCAATCTGTTTACTCGTCACCGGGAGGGTCCGCTCCATGAGCCTCAAGAAGATACTCCAAGTGTCACGAAGACTCACGTAGAAGTATCACAAAGGACCGCCTCATCATAGGGGTCTCAACACAACTGACGGCGCGTCAAATGGACGTCCGGTCTGTGAGTTATTGGCTTTTCCGTTCCAGGGGCCCGGTTGTTTTTTAAAATAAAACCAACCCAACCATACTCCAATATCATCCAAATCCATGTGGAGTATTCCAAATAAAACATCTCATCAAAAGGAAACTAACGTAGTTGACGACACTACAATCAGACATATGGTCCTTAAGTTATAAGTGTTTCTGCTCTGAGGTCACAGTTGGTTTCTATTTCGAACCAACCCGTCCATTTTTTCCAAAGTCATCCAAAACTCACTTAGATTAACACAAATGGACCGCCTCATCGTAACGGTCCCAATGACGCAGATGGCGTGTCGATCTGATGCACAGTCGTGAAGTTATTCACATTTTAGTGAAACGGGCCCGGCCCGTCAAGCCCAGTGGGCTGGCGGGTCGGCCCATCCTGGCTCGGCAGGTCCGACCCGACTAAGGGGTCGGCCCAGCCCGAAAATGCATGCCCCGGTCCGGTGGGGCTCCGCCTGACCCATGTTAGGCGGCCCGGCTTGCAAGGGCGCAGCGCGGCCCAGCCGGCCGAGCCAGTGCGGGGGGGGGGGGGGGGGGGGGCTGACTTCTCAAACCGGCATCACCACCCTCCTGTCCGGCCGGTCTTCCCGGCGCGAGCGACCCGCAGTTACGGGCCACGATCCCTCCGCCATGGTGTCTATGAGCACCGCGGCTCCTTCCGCTCGGCCGACGATCCGGCCGGTTCTTCCGCCGGAGCAGCCCGCCCTGTGCAGGCCACTGTTCCACTAGCACGGCCGGCTACGGCCGGCCAGTCCTTCTTTGGCTGAGCGGCCCGTGGTCATGGGCTGTGGTCTCCCTTCTGCGTGGTACCCAGTGTCGCGGTCCTCTTCGGGTCGGCACGCAGCCTCCGTCTTAGGTCTTTGCCGCCTCTTCTTATATCTCCTTCCTCGCCAAATAAAACCAACAAGTATGGGGGAGGTTCGGGCTGTGTCCATGCATCCCAAACCCTCCTCGTTATTACGTTAACAGTTTGAAAAATTACACACCGCAATAAGAACGACGGAGTTTGGAGAAAAAAATATGAACAACTCTAATCAAACCCTTCCTCGAATTAAGGTTCACTCGTAGTCGATGTCGCGGGGTGGCGGTGTCAACTAGTTGACGTCGGGGAAGAAGGAGCCAAGGATGGCACGTCGTTGGAATTCCATGCGGGTGGCTCCTTCTTCTTTGGCTTGGCCGAAGATCTAAGGAGATGATCGACGCTCCTCGGTGGTTCTTCGTTGGAAGGACAATGTTCTTCGTTGAGAGAAGAACACTGCTTTTCTATTTCTCCAGAGCTTTCCCAAGGTTTCCCTAACACAACAAATGCCCACAAAAATAATAGCTAATGCTATTATTTTATTCACACATCTATTTCAAAAATAAAACTCTTTAATTAATTAATTTAAGAGTTTGATTAATTAATTGAAATGTGTTGGAAAAAATTAATGGGATTGAAATAGAGGTGGAATGTCACAAATTAATGGGAGAGTTGTCAAATTAATAAGGGGGGTGTTAATGGGGAGTTAAGGGAAGGTGAAGGGTTTGGATTCGTGTGGGCCCCACCACACTAAATACTCTCATTGGAGGTTATGTGGGTGTGGGAACCACCTCTAACTCCCCTTGGGAGGAAATAACCACCACTAAATAATAAAATTGTGTACCAACAATTTTATTAATTTATTATGAATTCTTCAAAATATTACTTTCAACCCGCATAAAATGCAACTACAGTAAAGGTCCCCTTAAGCGAATATCGGCACTGAGAGTTCATCGGTGTCCTCGGTTTTCAATTCTGAACACCGGTTCAAAAGATAGAAAAACTCGCACGTACATTTACTGAATGTACCTGAACAAAACTTTAGAAATTGATTCCGGGCACACCAGGCCTCGGAATCAAGCTCCGTCAGAAACTACGTAGTCATAAAATTCCAAAGAAATTAAGAACAAATTTTCCTTCAAATTTCCGGGTATTTACATTTAATTATTAGAATAATATAGTTCATTAATGGGTAGTATATACACCACACAAAATAAATGATTGGTGAATAAGGCATGTATCTCATGAATATATAAAATGAAACGAGAAAACCATTACCTTAAGTATTGAATTTTTTCTACACATTCAAACTTATTGTATAATGAATATAATTGTATTATAAATATAAAATTTAAAAATATTAATATATATCATACCATAAAATATTAACTTATGACTTTATATTACCCACTTATAAACAATTCCATGTTAAAGCCACGTATCGGGTAAAAGCAGCTTTGTTTATCATATGTGGTTTGACTTGTTATTCTTGATCATATTACATAGATCATGATTTCATTATTTAAGAAGTATAAAACATTATTTAAATATAATATATATTTAGTATATAAATATTTATAATAATCCATAAAGGATTGAAATATGAAATGGAATACACCGTTAATGGAGATGGTAGACCGTCATACGCATGAACATTGTTTCCATTTAATTATTGTATTTATAGAATGAAAAAGAAATATATGTATATATATATATATATATTTATAACATCATTACAATAGAATTATTATTTCATATATATCGTATAATTTCACTAAACCCATCCTTAATATATTCTATGTAAAGTGTGAGTGAATCAGATCGCTTTAAGGAGGTGGTAGTCCACACCTCCACAAACAAAGTTATCGTATTTACACAAAAATGGAAAGCATGAAGGTAGGTTTTAAATAATAATTAAATAAGTATAAATAAATCATAAATATAATATATATAATATAAAAATATAGTGTTCATTATAGTTCCCAACTATGATAGGTGGAAAATAGAAAACGAACAACATCATTTTGTCGAGTGGTAGTTTATCGTACACAAAAACGGTAAGTTCGTTACCCATTAGATGGAAGTGTGTGTTAGTTTAGGTTTAAACATTAGAAAAAAAACATATAAGTACACTTAGGATACTTATTTTATTATATATTCACTGAATTATAATATTTTAGGTGGTGTAGAATGAAAATAAAACAAAGGATCTTGAGGAAGGATGTTTCCTCTTCTTTGGGTAACTCCTCTTGGTTTGTACCAAAGGGATTTAATGGTTAAATTTATGCCCAAAGGGAGAATTATAGGTAAATTTTGGGGATTGTTTTAGGAGATATTGGTAGTTTTTTGAAGATACAAAGTGTCTTGAGAGGTTTAAGGAAGCGAGGGGGGTCAATGCCCTTTTATAATAGAGGAGGAGTGGAATTCTTGTAAATATAAAAAGGTAAACACTATTGAGAGGTCTCTCTTACATCATGGTCATAAAATAACTAATAAAATTCATTAAAAGAGTTTAATTTGTCTAAATATTTCTATATAATGGACTTTGGACTTGTTTCTAGGTCATTTGGCCTCTTAAGATTAAAGTTTAACCATTAAGTAATCTTGTTTTTACCTTAATCATAGTAATTAATTTTAATTACTTCCACTGATATTTTTTGTAGAAAACTAAGTTAAACTTATTATAAATTATCAATTATTTATATTCCAAATATTAATTACATTTTATCAAATTCTAATCACATAATTGGAAGAAATTAAATTAATGTCATTCCTGCAGATGGGACGACAAAGTGGATTTTTAAAGTTAAAATGTTCAAAAATTTTCTATGTTTTTATATCAAAATTTCATTTAAAATTGTTTCAAATTACCTATATTGATTTATATTATATAAAATTTATCTAATTATACTAAAAAACCAATGAAAAACATTATTCAACTATATAAATAAATTTTTAAAAAATGCATTTTTGACCTAAAATTCAATATTATTCAGTATTCATCAAAATATGAATCTTCTTAGAAAAATACAAAAAAATAACCCTAAGTAAATTTTGATATTTTTATTTCAGAAAGGAAGTTTATTTTTTCAAATAAAAATTTTAAAATTTTCAAAATTTAAATTTAAAATAAGTTCTCATTTAAAAGGTAGTAAAATTACCTTTTTGAAAAATACATCTTTTATTTATAAAATTTGATTTATTTTAATATTTTATTTATAAAATATATTCGATAATTATAAATAATATTTATTTGATATATAATATAAAATATTTATTGAAAAAATTAATCAGTTGTTTAATTTATTGAGTTAAAATTGTGTTTGTACATATAAAATAGTTTTCTTATAAAAATAATTTATTTATTTGAACTAGTTATTTAATTAACTTCTAATAATTGATAACTAAAGGATTCATGTGTAAATCATATTTTATAAATTTTGTTAATATTATTCATAATTTCTATTCAAATGTCTAGGTGGTAGCTATAATAGTATTTAAATAACATTATTAATAGTAAGTTGTAGTTCGGTAAAAACTCGGCATTACGTGTAACGAAATATATCGAAGGGACTCGTAATTGTGTGTAACACAATCCAAACATAGTGTTTCATATACCACAATCTAATTTAATTGGTGTGTGTAGTGAAATATTAACATGGTTTTGAATGAAATGCAATCCCAACATAGTAATTTCACAAGATATATTCAATGCTGCAAGAAATATAGTATATTGAAAAGATTAAATTAATTTGGAAAAAAATCACTAAATCTTGGGGTTTTACATTGTGTAAAAACATATGTGTCATGTATATGTTACATGGTATGTACTTATGGATGAAGATTTTTTAAACATCCTAGGCCCTCTGACCTTCTTCTATTGTTTGCTAGAACACCTTGTACTTCTATTAAAGCATAGACCTCATCCGAAAATAATTCATTAGATAAAAAACTCTCTAAATGAGGTATAATGAATAGAATTTATGTTGGCCCGACCACTAAACTCCAAAGTTCAAATTTACCCACAAAATGACCCATTGAAAAAACCAAGATGTTATAGTCTCCCCACCTTACAATATCTCATCCTGGAGATGCCAGGATTTACCTAGAGATGGTTCCAAACATATCCATCACATTTACATCAACTTGGTTTACCCTATTCAGTCATAGAAAAACTCCCCACATGGAACTTCCCACCATAGAAGTTACCTATATAAGGACTCGACCTTATTACATTAAATAATCTTGAATTTTGTAAATAAATAACTTCATTTCACATTGAGTATATTTTCAAATTTATAGATTTATAGAATTGGGACATAAAAAATTCCTAACATTACTCATTAATACAGAGTGGATACCATAAAAATAGCAATCATTTCTTCCAAGATATAAAAATTTTCAAATAAAACATGGTTTATTTGAAAATTATTTAAACATTTAACATGGCTTCCTTATTTTTCTTACACTTCCTTATAACCTGTGAAAATCATTTAAAAACATGGTATGTGAACAAAAATCTTAGTAGGGGATATAAAAATAAGGAAAGAACACATTAGTCCATAAATACTTGTATCGTATAAAATCATTTTCAAAAGAAATACTTGTCACCTATATATACTAACTTTTTGAAACATGATATTTCAAAAAGATCCCCACAAAACATAAGAACATAAATAGAACAACAAAGGTATCTTGGGCATTACTTACATAATTTTGTAACCCTCTCAGCTACCTTATAATTTGTAACTCTCATGGATACCTTGCAATTTGTGTAATGAACGCAGCTACACTTGGAGTATTCATATAGTGGACCTCCAATATACACATACCCAATGCATTTTAAGGAAATATAGGTCACACCCTTCATCATAAAAAACATCCCAAGAACAATAAAATAATCACACAACATGAATAATTTCATAAAATCATTGCTTTTAGATTTTGTAAAATAGAATTTTAAGAGGATTTTAAAAGAAAATCCCCCTAAAAATATCATATAACTAATGTGATACTTAATATAGTGTATGGAACATGTATATAAACTATTAATATACATAATTTAACACAATATAAATAAAATTCATCTCACAAGCAATCTTAATAAGAGATAAATAATGAGGTAGAATGTTAATCCAAAGAATGGAAATCAGGTTTTGAATTCCCTTACCCCAGGATTCTCTTAATTGAAACTCATTTAAACATCCTGTATAATGGTTATAAGATTTTTATTAATATCTTAAATAAATATAGTCAACTTTAGGTCATTTTTTCTATTCTTCGATCGTAATGAACTCATTTTGTTTCATAAATTAATAACATGTGTAAAAAATGATTCCATAACCTTATATAATATATAATAAATAAATTAAAAAAAATTTCAACCATAATTTTATTTTCATGATGAGTCTTGAAGAAAGTAAAATAAATTGAAATCACATCATCCATGATGTTGGTAAATAGACACATCACGGACGCTGTTTTAATTTCTTGAATAAGTGGGAGACAAGAAGAAGTATAATGGAGAGTCTTCCAATAATAGGAAAAATCTAGAATATATAAGATACTAGATCTTTCATGCTTCTTGGATAAGGGGATGTGAATAAAGAAGAATAATAGAAATGAAAATGAAAATGAAAATAAAGAAAATAAAAGGGGATGTTTACCTCTTGATCTCTTCTCCTTGAGATCCTTCTTAAGGCCTCTGGTTTTTCCCTCTTGGTGATACCAGTAGATATAGAATGTGGGGAAGAGACTTGGGAGGATTATTGGGCCAAACATAAGTAAGGTTAAATTCTTTAGATGTGTGGGAGGAAGAGGGAAATGAGGGTGGTATTTATAGTGGAGGAAAAAGGTATTTTACATTATTTTAATCATTATTAAAATATTTTTGCTCAAGACTATGAAAAGTATTAATTCATGTGACCCCAAATAGTAATAATGGCATGTGAGTTCGAAAAAATTGGGCTTAAATCACTTATGATGTCATAAAAAGTCTATTTAACTAATAATTTGAATATATGGTAATTTACTGTATTTCACTATTCATCAAAAATTCAAGAATTTCAGAAAAATCTCAAAAATTAACCATATCTATTTTTCAATGTCTATAATTCAAAAATGAACTCCATTTTTGAAAATAATTTTCTAAATATTTTTAATTTAATTTTTAAATGAAATTATAATCGATTCAAAAAAAAATTAAATCTATAACTCATTTTTTAACACCTTGAAAAATTAATCAAGTTCAAATTATCTTAAATCCTTAAGAAAATAAAATAATAATATAATTAACTATTTATTAGAGTCATGTAAATATTCATATTACTATTCATAAGGGTATATTACTATTCACCAAAAAAATCAAGTTGGTCCTATTAGACTCCCAAATAACTTGCTGGTCACAATTGTAGATGACTATTTTTCAAAATTCAAAAAATTGAAGCCGAAAAATTATATTTAAAGGTTAGTTATAAATATCTAATTAATAAAAGTTTCATGAATTTTAATTTATTATGAAAAACCTTGGGGTTTAAAATTATATTTTCCTTTCAGAAATTATTTCCTCACAGTTTTAATTACTTATTAAACAAGTTAGGGTAACTTTCCTTAATAGCATTTTAAAATTCCCATGTTGCTTCTTCAACCATGTGGTTTCTCTACAAAACCTTTACTTGGTGGATTACCTTATTCTGCAATACCTATTCTCTTTGATCAAGAATCTGAACTGGTTTCCCTTTATAAGAAAGGTTCTATTCTAGCTGAACTACTTCTGGGCTCCAAACATGAGATGAATCTGGAACATACTTCTTCAACATCAAAATATGAAAAACATTGTGTACCTGAGATAAAATAGGAGAAAAAGCTAATTTATAGAAGACTGGTCCAACTTTCTCTAGGATTTCAAAAGGAATTATGAACCGTGGAATTATCATTCCTTTCCTACCAAAACACATCACACTATTCCTAGGAGATATTTTAAGGAAAACATGGTCACTTACCTCAAAAGATAAGTCTTTCCTTATGTTATATGTATAACTTTTCTGCCTTCTCTGAGCTTTCCTCATGTGTTTCTGGATCATCTTCAATTTCTCAGCCACTTCCTCTACTAATTTTGGTCTCATCAACATCCTTTCCCTGACTTCATCCCAAAAAACTGGAGTTCGACACCTCTTCCCATACAATGCCTCAAAAGGTGACATCTATATACTAGAATGAAAACTATTATTATAAGAGAACTCAACTAAAGAAAGATGTTGATCCCAACTTCCCTCATAGTCCATGGAACAAGCTTGAAGAATATCCTCTAATGTCTGAATCATTCTTTCTAACTACCCATCTGATTGAGGATGAAAATATGTACTAAAATTTTTTTGTGTCCAATGACTTATAAAACCCATTCCAAAAGTTATAAGTGAACCTAGGATCCAGATCTGATATAATGGAAAGAGGAACTCTATGTAACCTGACAATCTCTCTGATGTATAGCAAAGAAAGCTGATCCAAAGACATTGTATCCCAAATAGAAAGAAAATGTGCAGATTTAGTCAGCTGATCAACAAAAACCCAAATTGCATTGTTACCTTGATAAGTCTTAGGTAGTCCCACCACGAAGTCCAGGGATATATTCTCACATTTCTACTCTGGCACTAGAAATGGTTGAAGCATCCCCTTCAGTAACTGCCTCTCTTATTTAACCTGTTGACATGTCAAACATTTCATGGTAAAATCACCAATATCCCTTTTCATTCTATCCCACCAGTAGTACTTCTGAAGGTCTCTCTGCATCTTAGTACTTCCAGGATGAACTGAAAATGGAGAACTATGAGCTTCAAAAAACAATTCTTTCTTCAACTGGGAATCACAAGTAAAACACAACCTCTTACCAAATCTTAAAACACAATCATTATCATGGTTAAATTATGGAAACTTACCCATGTTAACCAATTCAACCTTTTTTGTAGCACATATTCTTCTTTTTTCCCTAGCTTAATTCTATATAATAAAAATAAATTCACTAAAACCAAAAACAAATCAGAGGTATTTCCTGTGCCAACAACTTCTATTCCAATATTATTCAAATCATTAATCAAGGGATTATCTTCCAAACGTAACATGGCTAATGATGCATGATGTTTTTGACTCAAGGCATCGGCCACATTGTTTTCTTTTCTCGGATGGTAAATGATCTTGAAATCATAATCCTTTATTAGTTCAAGTCATCTTATCTACCTCATTTTTAATTCCTTCTGAGTGAATATATACTTATGACCTTTATGGTCAGTATATTTTTGACATTTGGATCCTTATAAATGATGCCTCCAAATATTCAAAGAAAAAACCACAGCTACCAATTCCAAATCATGTGTGGGATAATTTAACTCATGAGGTTTTAGTTTTCATGAATCATAAGAAATTACATAATAATTCAGCATAACTACACAACCAAGTCCCTTCAATGAAGCATCATTGTAGATGAAAAACTCACCATTTAGGGAAGGCAAGGCCAAAACTAGAGCATTCACCAATCTCTTCTTTAGTTCTTGAAAAAAAAACATCACATTCTTTTCTCCAAATAAATTTAACCCCTTTTCTTATTAACTTAGTTACCAGGATAGATAACTATGAAATGTTTTTAATAAATTGTTAATAATAACTAGATAATCCAATAAAACTACAGCTCTATGTAACATTTGTGGGTCTTGGTCATTCATAAACCACTTTTGTTTTGGCATGATCAACTATTATTCCATCCTTATTTACCATGTTCCCAAGAAACAAATTTTTTGAAACCAAAAATCACACTTACTAAATTTTCCGTACAGTTTCATGCTCCCCTTTACTCTTAGAAAATAATAGAATGTCATCAATAAACACAACCACAAACTTATCCAAGAACTCATGAAATATTATATTCAGAATATCCATGAATAAAACAAGTGCATTAGTTAACCAAAATATCATAACAACAAATTCATAATTTCCATATCTAGTATGAAAATATTTTTTTGGAATGTCGTCCTTCTTGACCACCAACCGATGGTATCTAGATCTCAAGTCAATCTTGGAAATTTAATGAGCTCCCTAGAGCAGATCAAACTAGTCATCGATATGAGGCAAAGGATAATTGATTTTAACAGTGACGTTATTCAAGGATATATAATCCATGCAAAGTATCATGGAAATAAAGTTCTTTTTAACAAACAAAATAGGAGCATCCCATGGTGAAGTGATTGGATGAATGAAACCTTTACCAACCAAATCCTACAACTTATTTTTCAATTCAAGAAGTTACATTTGATCCAATCGATATGGGGGTTTTGAAACTGTCTTAGCATCTGGAACTAAGTCAATTGTGAATTTGACTTCCCGATCAGGTATGACTTTGGGTAACGCATTAGGAAAAACATCAAGGTATTCAGTTACCACTAGCATATCATTAATCTGAACAGTTCCACTATTTTCAACAATATGAGCAAGATAACTTTCATTTCCATGTTTCAACAATTTATTAGCTTCCTGATATATTATAAACTGTATGGATTAGTTCTTTTATACAAACCGAAACTCTTTTTGAAAAAAAAAACTTTTTATCTCTATAGTCAATCTTAGCATGATAAACTAAAATCCAATCCATTCCCAGAATGACATCAAACTCTACTAAGGAAAAAACAAAAAGGTTTGAGGGTAAATTCTTTCCACAAACCACAATAGAAAGATTCTTGTAATTCCTATTTTCTATATTATTCCCCTGAGTGTTTTAACAATATGATCAAGTCTCATTTCTTGAGGTGAAATTTTCAATTTACCCAAAAAATTATCAAAAATAATGCAATGTGTAGACCCCGTATCAAAAAAAACTTTAGAAAAATATGAGTTGACACACCACGAGTTTTTAAATTAACTTTTATTTTTTTATCATTGCTTGGATCTGGGTTCTCATGTCAAGGTCTGGGATGGGTATCGGATTAAAATTATTGTCACTTTATAATTTTAGTGAGTTTTGGACTCGTGCACGGTCATTATACTATGTGTGATAGTTACGTGGTCAGCTGGAGTGCCCGTGCAATTGTCTAATGATTAAAATAAATAAGGTTTTATGTGAATAAAGTGAGTTAAATGTTTAAATTGTAATATTAATAATATTATTACGTAATAAATAATATTATTATTAACAAGGTGTTATTATTGTTATTATTTTTATTTTTATTATTTTTATTATTATAATTTTCATTATTATAAATTTCATGGTTATTATTTTTATTATTATTGTATTATTATTATTATTCCTTATATTTTTTTTGTCTTTATTATAATCTTTTTTTGTTTTATTATTATTATTATTGTTATTATTATTACTATTATTATTATGGATATTGGTTTTTTATTATTATTTTTGGTTTTATTATTATCATTATTATTGTTATAATAAATTGGAACAAAAAACCATGTAACCCTAACCTACCCAGGTCATCCCCCTAGTTTCCTATACAACGACGCTACACCCCAACCCCCAGTCACCTCATCACCTTCGCCTCGAGCCTCCGGCCTTTGCGCTCACCCCAGCAACCCAAGCTCTCACCCCCTGTAGGATCTTTCCCTCTATCGCCCTCCTTTCCCCACATCGTTCTCCTGCACACCTAGCCTCACCCTCCTTCATGCGACGGTGCACCCATACCCTTACGTGATCACCCCTCCTACTCCCAGCCTCCACCTCACCTCAACCCCTAGTGCCAGACTCGCCTTTTCCCACACCCTCTACGACCCTCATCGTTCCAGCCTCTCCTGCTCCAACATTCTATGCATTCGTCTTCCATTTATCCAGCATCCCTAATTCTCATCCTTGAACCTCACCTCTCCTCTGCACCTTTGGCTAGGCTACTCCCCTCCTTCCCCTGTCCTCACCCAGCCCCTTTCGTTTGGCCTGATCTAACCGTCTTACCTCCCTTTGTTGCACTGGCCAAATCCCCTGCTTCGATATATTTATTTTTTTCCTTCATTTCAACTGTGGTGTTTTTATTTGTTTTGGTTGAAACCTAATACCATGAGTTGTGTTTATCATGTTCTACTCCTTGTCTTAGGCGTGAATTTGGTATGTTGGGTGTTGTTCATCTTTTCGCGGATGTCTCATTGTATCCATGCTTGATTTGAGGTAGGGGGTTTCAGAATTTTTTTTCCTACATAATTAATGAAACTTGTATGTTTCAAAATTATTATTTTACATCATTATCACCCTTATGATTATTATAGATAACTCATTGTAGTGTTTTTTTTACTATTAAAAATTGTTAAAAATAGTTTTTGGATGAATTGTCTAATTTGTTTTAAGTGGTTTTGTGAAAATCATGACTTGATAAATTATTTTGTATATCTAATTACCTTAACATATTCTTTAATAAAATTTGTTGGTGTGAACTTAGTTTTATGAAAATTTAACTTGTGTTCATTTTTTTTGATAGTATGTCTGTATGGCATGAATTGTGTTTTGTAGAAATCATGTTTTGAGCTATATGATAGTTTTTATAAAGTGTGTAGGTAGTTCTTTTAGCTGTGCAAGTGGTGCGAGTTATGTTTTGAAAGGTGTGGAAGTGTTTGGATATGAATTTGATGTTTAAATGGAATTTTTGTGTGAAGTTGATAGAATCGTGATGTAAGCCTTTATTGTGTTCTTTTGAAAATGTTTTCTTAAATTAATAAATGATTTTTTAAATAATGTTTGAAATACGAATCTTCGGTTCAAGGTGTTTCAGTGTGAATTTAGGTTTGGTTTTAAAATTTTCTCTTTGGGTTTCATTGTGCCATTGGATGTTGGCACATCTATGGGTGCACTAGGTGCACACACAGATGTTCTCACAAATGATAATGGAACCTTTGAAATGGTGTTTCTTTAAATCCTAGGTTTTTCAAAGAATTCTTGTTTTCATAAATGAGGTTTGGTCTTTGGTTTGGTTCCCTTAAATGGTTGTAAATGTTATTCTCAAGGATTTGGCCTAATGGGCCTTGGAAAATGCTTTGGTGTGTGTCTAGAAAGGATAAGGGCCTATTTTGAAAATATGAAATGTTTGGGTGTGGTCAGTATCCCAGGGCCTGTTTGGAACTTGGAACTTAAAAGGTGATTGTTGGATAAGATTTTACTAAGGGATGTTGTTTGGAAAATTGTGTGAGTCTGGTCGGAGATTAAAAATGTTTCTAGAAAAATGGTTTCGACATGATGTGACATGACGTCCCGTTTAGAACATTCAACTTTAGTGTAATGTTTATGTTGATTCTTTGAAAGGATGATATTTTGATCTTTGTATTACCATTTAATAAATTTTTTATTTTTTAAAAGGTATAAAATGTTTTTAATGATTTCATGCCATGACTTCCTAGTTGGAAACTTTGATGATATGAGGTATATAAAATTTTGGGTCACCTCTATAGGGGGGATATCCCTTATGGGTTATCGTATGGAGTGTTCATGTTTGGGGTAGGAAAGTGCGGTAAGATGAGTAACACATGCAATTTCCTCCTACTTACACAAAATTATTATAACCACCATGGGTTCCTAGGTGTCTTTTATATGATCAAGGTATGGTTTCCGATCAACCTCGATTAGACGGGTTGGTACCCCCTAGATTGGTTTTTGACTAGGTGGGATTTTCTACTAGATTGGTTAGTTATAGGGGGTCCAATTGGTTATAGACTTAAGAGCTTCACCATACACCGGTAGGTGGTTCTAAAACTAAGTACATCCAAGGATATTCTAGAGGTGTTTAGGATCACCCATGGTTACTGAATTATTTTTATTTCTTGTTTACTTTCTCTTATACCAGTTTATTTCCATCTTTCATTGTTTACCTATTCTACTTTATCTTAGTTTTAGTATATTTTTTTGAGTTTAGTTTATAAAAAGGGACAAATGATTTTGGAAATTGAATGTCACATGTTTTGGATTTCTTTTAAATGATAAAAACATGTTGCTTATTTTAAAATGTGAAAACCCAACTTTTATATTTGTATTTCAAACTTGTGTTAATGGATTGTTTCGGGAAAGGAGAAGTTGGATTATGTGGTTTACATTGGAAACCCTACTGAGTATTTAAATGATAAAACCTATTTTATCATTTTAGTTGTAGGTTTCCTTTTCTCAGGTTTCTCTGGGTTGATTTGATCATTATTGGATCAAGGTCGACCTTTGGTTGGGAGGTGACCTAGAAGGTCACATTGAGGTATGTTGAGTTGTTCTATTTATTTATTTTCCACTGCTATATTTTAGTTTTATTTTTTTGTTTATTCTTGTTTATTTATTTATCTTTTATGGGCCAAATCATTCCCAATGGTTAAATTGTGATGCTTGACACTAGTTTCCATCTTGTGGGGATTGAGAACACCCCTCAGGACATGTTGTGGACCGACTTTAGTGACAGGTTCAAGGTCGACACAGGTTGGTTCATGAAAAAATGGTATCAAAGGAGATACTTTTTATTTGGGGTTTCTGGGAGGTGGATATTAGGAATTTAGGGATTTGAGAGGTTGGTATGGTAAGGACATCCTGATCCCTTGCCCATTATAAACCTCTAGTCGCCAGGGGTAGTCCAGGAATTGAGTACATGTCCTATTCTGGTTTTCTTTAGATTGAGGGATGACAACGTAGGTAAGACGATGTCACATCGTGATTTCACATGGAGTAGTTAAGAATGTGGAGTTAGAGTATATAGTTTAAGTTCCTCTTAGTTGTTGATGCATACTTGGGGCATGACCCACTACCATGTTTCCAGATTAAGCATGACTACTAGTCCATCACTTTGATAATTTGATGCATGTTGTGTGTCGTATTAGTTATAGTTGGTGTAAGTGCACTTTAGAAAATGAAAATGGGTTTTTTTAATGAGAATTATTTCTTTTAAATGGATTTAAATTCATGAAATGGGTTTTAAAACTGAAATCTTTTGGTCTAAAAATCTATTGTTTGATTGGAACTGGTAGAAAAATGGTTTGGGTGCAACCACGGGTGCTCTTTATGAATGCTTTCACATGTGAGTGGATGCATGAGAAGTGTGTGTTGGTGTGTATGGATGAAACTGGATGAAGACATGTGCAACGGTTCATGGGATTAATGGGGTGTGTTCTTGGAATTAAACGATTGACCTTATTTTTCTAAAGTGATTTTGAAAAGGGGAAATGATTTTGGAAATTGAATTTGGTTTGAAAAGTGGGTTTGGTATTTGGAAAGTGTCCTTAAAAGAAGTTGTTTTTGAGATCTAAAAGGAAAAGGGAATTTTTGGTTGTGTCTGTATTTATTTGGTTTTTGATCTAGAAATTTTGGCTCAAAATGTTACTTTAATCATAAGTTGATTTGATATTGGTTTTGGGTATGTGTTTTATATGTTTTTAGGAAAATTCCTCCCAAAAAGGTCTACAAGGTTTCTGATAATTCATTTTTAGTTTTTGGTCCTTCTTAGACATTACCTATCCTTCACGGTGATCATGGTCCATTAAAAGTAGCAGTGTGGATTGAAGAGGTCGAGTACATCTTCAAGGTATTGGGAACTCCTGAAGTAGTTAGAGTGCCTGCTGTTTTGGGTCTGTTCTAAGGTCCCACTCTGGAATAATGGGAGTTGTTTGCCCCACCATCACTGCAAGTTGGATTGAAGTGGGGTGTATTTAAATTGGTCTTCATATATTGTATTATACCTGAATAGGTGAAGATAAAGAGAAGAGAAGAGATCATGCGTATTCAACAAGGCCAACAGACGGTGAAGACATATGTTGACCATTTCAAGGAACTTGTGTCCTTTTCTCCGGAGGTAGTGACATAGGATTTTATGAAGAATTATCTTTTCATCGGGGGACTTCATCTAGATATTAGGGAGTGGGTCATCCCTTCTAGGGACCATTGTTTTGAGAAGCTGGTGGATGAGGCGTTCTTAGCTCAGTTGGTCTCTACAGTACATATGGTTGGGAATCCTGCGTATCTTGTTTCTCTTGAAGGTCCCCCATCTGGCGAGCAGCGTGTGCTAGATGGATCTATTTCTAGAGAGCCGCTCCATTGGTTCTAGATTCTAGTTCATCAGACCATTAAGTGGTTGACCACCAGTGTAGTTGGTTCGGGCACGTGAAGCCATCATGTCTCACCCCTCTAAAGTTGTTCCATTTTTGCGGGTGTTTGGATCATCAAGAGACGTTATGCAAGAATCATCACCTGAAGAAGATGCTATGACTGGAGGATTCCAATACCTGGCTGTGAGGAAGGAGATGCTTCAGCCATCTGAGCCCCATCCATAGGTCATGGGGTGAATCTCATGCACAGTCAGTAGTTTCTGGGGGTATGAAGCCTTGGTTTGAGTTTTTTGTTTCCAATTGGAAGTAGAACATTTAAAGTCCTTTAGTTCTTGTTTTTCTACTGTTAATTTTTTAACGTTGTTCTAAGTTTGTTGTTTCATCGTGAAGTTATAATGGACATGTTTTTTTTGTAATCCAATAGTTTTGTTTTTATGATTATGGTTTTATTAATTGTGTGTTTTTTCTAAAAGTGTGTTTGTCCCTTGTCTGAATTGAACTTGGTTTAGTCGTGTTCGTTTTGAGATGTAAGTGCCCAGAGAAGAGTTAATTTTTGTGGTTATGCTCGGATTCACTGCTTGGGTTAAGTTATGATCAGAGGATTTTCACTAGTATTAAGGTGTTTTTGGTCTGGGTCGAGAGCTCCAAGTTTCAGCGGAGGTGTTGTCCACCCATTATATAGAAGTTAGTTTGGATTGGTTGGGAGATCCGGCATCGGCCCCCATTCCCAGGGTGGTATGTTTGGGTGTTAAATTTCTGCACTATTTGAGTTATTCTGGTGGGGAGAACCCTCTCATGTTCTCTTATTCTATTGTGTTATGGTTTCTTTCGGTTTCAATTAGGCATGGATTCTTGTTTTGTCTATTGTTTGGCTAGGTGAATTTTTGTGGGCAGAAAGTCTCTGTGGTGGGGAGATTTGTCACACCCCACATTTTTAAATGATTTTTTTATTTTATCATTGATTGACTATGGGTTCTCATGCCAAGGTCCTAGATGGGTCTCGACTTAAAATATTTTTGCTTAATAACTTTAGTGGGTTTTGGACTTGTGCATGGTCACTACAAAGTGGGAAATAGTCGAGTGGTCAGCCCAGGTGCCCGCGTAATTGTCTAACGATTAAAATAAATAAGTTTCTATGTGAATAAAGTGAGTTAATTGAATATATTGTTATAATAATAATAATACGTAATTAATAATATTATTATTGATAAGGTTCTATTATTGTTATTATTATTTTTTATTTTTTTTATTATTATCATTTTTATTATTATTACTTTTATGGTTATTATTTTTATTATTATTGAATTATTATTATTGTTAATTTTATTATTATTATTATTATTTTGTTATATTTATTATAATCATTTCTGGTTTTATTATTATTGTTATTATTATTGTTATTGTTGTTGTTATTGTTATTGTTATTATTATTATTACTATTATGGATATTGCTTTTTTATTATTATTTTTTTTATTATTATCATTATTATTGTTATAATAAATTAAAAAAGCAAGTAAACCTAACCTACTATCATCGCCCCACCCCACCCCCCTGATTTCCTGCATAGCCGCGCTGTACCCCAACCCCAACTACCTCGTCACCTTCCCCTCAAGCCTCCGACCTCTGCGCTCGCCCTAGCCACCCAAGCTCTCGCCCCTTACAGGATCTCACCCTCTGCCACCCTCATTTCCCTACTCCGGCCTCCCGCACACCCGACCTCACACATCCTTCATGCGGTGCTACACCCATCCCCCTTAGAACTCACCCCTCCTACTCCCAGCCACCGACTCGCCTCGACCCCCAATGCCGAACTCGCCTTCTCCCACTTCCGCTACGTCCCTCACCGTTTTGACCTCTCCAGCATCATCTTCCTTTACATCTGGCCTCCCTAGTTCTCAACTTCAGCCATATACTCTCCTTCGCACCACCAGCTAGGTCATTCCCTAACCATTCGGCGCCCTTCCTTCCCCCATCCTTGCCTAGCCCCTTTCGTCCGGCCATCTCTATCCACCCGACCTCCCTTTGTTGCGCCGGCCAAACCCCCTGCTTCAGTATATTTATTTTCTTGTTTTTTTATTTTTCCTTTATTTTATCTGTGGTGTTTTTATTTATTTTCTTTGAATCATAATACCACAAGTTGGGTTTCGCACTTTCTACTCGTTTTCTAGGGCATGGACTTGGTTCGTTGGGTTTTTTTCTTCTTTTCACAGATGATTCATTGTATCCACGCTTGATTTGAGGTAGGCAGTTTCAAAAATTTTCCTTTCCCACATAATTCATGACACTTTTATGTTTTAAAATTATTATTTTACATCGTTTAAACCTTTATTATTATTGTAGATAACTCAATTTCGTGTTTTTTTGTATTAGTTAAAAATTTTAAAAATAGTTTTTGGATGAATTATCTGATTTTATTTATGTAGTTTTGTGAAAATCATGACTTGATAAATTATTTTTCATATCTAATTAACTTAAAAGGTACTTTAATTAAATTTTTTAGTTCCAACTTAGTTTAAAGAAAATTTAACTTGTGTTCATTTTATTTTTGATAGTATGTTTGTATGGAATGAAGTGTGTTTTGGAGAAAACTTGTTCTGAGCTATATGTTAGTTTTCATAAAGTGTGAAAGTAGTTATTTTGGTTGTGAAAGTGGTGTGAGTTATGTTTTGAAAGGTTTGAAAGTAGTTTTTGAAGTGAATGGATATTCATTGGATGATTAAATGGAACTTGCATGTGAAGTTGATAGAATCAAGATGTAATCCTTTTTTGTGTTCTTTTGAAAAGGTTTTCTTAAATAAGTAAATGATTTATTAAATGATGTTGGAAGTATGAATCTTGGGTTCAAGGTGTTTTAGTGTACATTTGGGTTTGGTTTCCAAATGTTCTCTTTGGATTTTATTGTGCCATTGGATGTTAGCACATCCATGGGTGCACTAGGTATGCACACGAATGTGACCACAAATGATAATAGCACCTTTGAAATGGTGTTTCTTTAAATCCTTAATTTTCCAAATCATTCATGTTTTCCTAAATGAGGTTTGGTCATTGGTGTGGTTCCCTTAAATGAATGTAATTTTTCTTCACAAGGATTTTTCCCATTGGGCCTTGGAAAATTCTTTGGTGTGTATTTGGAAAGGATAAGTTCCCGTTTGTAAAATATGAAAAATTTGGGTGTGGTTGGTATCCCAGGGCTTGTTTGGCACTTTAAACATAAAATTTGATAGTTTACTAAGATTTTATAATGGTATGTGGTTTTGAAAATTGTGTGTTTTTGGTCAGAGATTTAAAAAGTCTTTAGAAAAATGGTTTTCACATGATGTGATGTGACGACCCATTTGGAACTTTCAACTTTAGTGTAATGTTTGTGTTGATTCTTTGAAAGGATGATGTTTTCATCACTATATTCCCATTTAACCACTTTAATATTTTGTAAAAGGTATCAAATGGGTTTGATGATTTCATGTCATGATGGCCTGGTTGGAAACTTTGATGATACGACGTATATAAATATTTGGGGCACCTCTATAGGGGGGATATCCCTTATGGGTTATCATATGGAGTGTCCATGTTTGGGGTAGGCAAGTGCAGTGAGATGATTCATGCGTGTGAGGGCCTCCTACTTACACCGTATTATTATAACCACCATATTTCCTTGGTAGTATTTTAGATGATAGAGTGATGGTTTCTGGTTAGATGGGTTTGTACCCCCTGGAATGGTTGTTAGGCCAGATAGACTTTGCCACAGGATTGGTGAGTTATAGGGCGACCAGTTGGTCATAGACTAAAGAGATTCACCATACGTCGTAAGTTGGTTCCGAAACTGATTATGTCCTGGGGTCTTCTAGGGATGTTTATGATCACCCATGGTTACTGTATTATTTTTTATTACTTGTTCACTTTCCGTTATACCAGTTTATTTCCATATTTCATTGTTTACCTATTCTATTTTTTCCTAGCTTTGGTATATTTTTTTGAGTTTAGTTTTTAAAAATATACAAATGATTTTTAAAATGGTATGTCATATGTGTTGGATTTATTTTAAATGAGAAAAACATGTTGCCTATTTTAAAATGTGAAAACGCTACTTTTATATTTGTATTTCAAACTTGTGTTAATTGATTGTTTTAGGAAAGGAGAGGTTGGATTCTGTGGTTTATCTTGGAAACCCTACTGAGTATTTAAATGATCATGACTATTTTATCATTTTAGTTGTAGGTTTTTTTTCTAAGATTTATCTTGGCTGAGTTTCTCATTTTTGGAGCAAGGTCGGCCTTTGTTTGGGAGGTGACCTGGAAGGTCACGTGGGGGAATGTTGAACTATTATGTTTATTTCTTTTCTTCTGCTAGAGTTCATTTTTATTTTTTTTATTTATTCTTGTTTATTTATTTATCTTTTATAGTCCAAATAATTTCAAATTTTTAAATTTTGATGTCTAGAACTGGTTTCTAGCCCGTGGTGATCAGGAACGCCCCTCGGGCCATGCTGCGGACTGGCTCGGGTGACTAGTTCAGGGTCGAACCGGTTTGGTTCGTGACATGAGTAAACAAAAAAGGTACCTGAAACAACTTCATTAGATGGCCTAGCATCTACTAACGTAGTCTCAAATGATATCACTGCACCTTTTATATAGTATAGATTCTTTTCATCATTCAGATCTGTCTTTGGAAAGGCATTTTCCTAATGACCCATCTCACAGAATTTAAAACATGTTATAGTTTTCTTATCCAGATTAGTCTTATGATAATTTTCATTATAATCTTGGGCTATATGTCCAAACATACCACATCAAAAACAATTCCTAGTTTTGTTAAGGCATTCCCCATGGGGATTCTGGCCACACTTTTCACAAATTGGAAACTTGATTTTCTTACAATCATATTTATTTGGTTGATTCTTACCCATCACTTTCCATATGGACTTCTTATTATCCTTCTTGTCAAAATGCATGTGATAATCAAAAAAAATTCATCTCTACCCTCTCATCACATCATACAAGTTTCTCATAACTTTTGAATTCACGAGAGGCCAATGCCCTTTGATACATTGGCTTCAATCCTGAGTAAAAGAGGTTGGTTATTTTATCAAGATCAAGAATAATATTTGGATCGTACCTTGCTAGTCTAGAGAAGTTTGCTTCATACACAACCACTGAATCTTCCTCCTTTTTCTTTAACTAAAGTAATTTCTTCTCTATCCTAAATCACACCACCTTAAGAAAATGTTTTTTAAGGAAAAGACATTAAAATTCAACCAAATCTAAGGAATCATTATCTTCCCTATTCATGATATTATTTACCATTTACCACCATTGATTAGCTTCACCTTAAAAAAATAAATGGAAAGACTTACCCTTTGATTATATGAACATCCCATAAAATTGAATATCTTTTCAAGGGATTTGATCCATCCTTCAGCCACTATTGGGTCAGAGGATCCATTGAAAATAAGAGGGCGTCGTCTCATAAAATGATCCACTATTTTCATGTTCTGTTGTGGTACCTTAGGCTGTTCTCTTTCATGGATTCCACCAACATTTATTGACTATGTTATCTAATCCATTACTATCACAAACTGTTTAGTTCCAATCCCTACAATTCTAAGCTGCAGATTCAAAAGGATGTCGTCTTTTCAGTTCCTCTCTTCTTTAGTTTCCCAGTTTCTTCTGTGGACCACCATTCTGAACAAACATATCTTAGTCAAAGAAACATGGTAATATTTAAATTCTACAACATTTCAAATTAATCATTGAGTAAAAATCATTTATGGTGTTCTATTAACATCATATGAACCCATGAAGTTTTCTAAACCATCCTCTGATACCAACTATAAGGACATGTCCTTATTACATTAAATAATCTTTTAATTTAGACATGAAATCACTTCCTTGAACATTGAGGATCTTTTAAAATTTTATATATTTAGATAATTGGGACATAATACCTTTATAAGATTACATATTAATATAGAGAGGATACCATAAAAATAGCATTCATTTCTTCCAAAATATTAAACTTTTAAAATAAAACATGATTTATTTAAAAACTTTTAAAACATTTAACTTGGATTCTTTATTTTTCTTAAAAAAACTTATAACATATGAAAATAATTTAAACACTTGGGATGAGTGTAAAAATATCATTAAGGAATATAAAAATAAGGAAATAACACATTAGTCCATGTATACCTGTATCGTATGAAATAATTTTCAAAAGACATATTTTTCGCCCATATATACTTAATTTTTGAAACATGATAATTACAAAAGATCCCCAGAAAACATAAGAACATAAATAAAACCATAAAGGTATCTCGGGTCATTACTTATATAATCCTATAACCCTCTCAGCTACCTTGTAATTTGTAATCCTCACGGCTACCTTAAATTTTGTGTAACCATCACAGTTAAACTCTAAGTAACTATACGTTCGACCTCTAAATTACACATAAAAAATAAATTATAGGGAGATATAGGCCTCACTCGTCATCATAAACAATTCCCAATAACTAGAGCACAATCATACACCATGAATAATTTCATAAAAACATTTCTTTAGAATTTTTTAAAACTGGATTTTAAAAAAAGATTTCAAATAAAAAGCCCCTTAAAAATATCATATAACTAAAGTGATACTTAAAAGATTGGATTATCATTCATTCCTATTGGATAAGGTTAGTTTAGGAAAGAATAATAATAGAAAATAAAATGAAAATAAAAGACATAAAACAAAAGAGAATGTTTACCTCTTTATCTCTTCTCCTTGAGATCCTTCTTAAGGCCTATGGTTTTGGACTTTTGGTGAGACCATCAGCTCTAGGATGTGGGGAGGAGTCTTCGAAGGAGTATTGGGCAGAACATAGGTAAGGCTCAAGGATTGATACGTTTGGTTGGAAAAGGGAAATGAGGGTGGTATTTATAGTGGAGGAGAGGTGGTATTTTACATTATTTTGATCATTATTATAATATTTTTGCTCAAGACTATGAATAGTCATAATTCATGTGACCCCAAATAGTAATAATGTCATGTGAGTTCTAACCAAGTGGTCTTACATCACTTATGATTTCATAAATAGTGTATTTATCTAATAATTTGAATATACAATATTTTACCGTATTTCACTATTCATAAAAAATTCAAGAATTTTAGAAAAATCCCAAAAAATCACCGTAACCATTTTTCGATGTGTAGAATTAAAAAATGAACTATATTTTTTAAAAATAATTTTCTAAATATTATTAATTTAATTTTTAAATAAAATCATAATTTATTCAAAAATAACAATTTTAAATCTATTACTTATTTTTAACACCTTGAAAAATCAATCAATTTGACATTATCTTAAAACCTTAAGAAAATAAAATAATAATACAATTTAATATTTATTAGGGCCATATTACTATTTATATTACTATTCATAAGGGTATGTTACTATTCACCAAAAAAACAAGTTGGTCCTATCAGACTCCAAATAACTTATTGATCACAACTATGGATGACCGTTTTTTGAAATTCAAAAACATATAAGTGTAAAAATTTTGTTTAAAAGGACAGTTATAAATATATAATTAAAACAAATATTCATGAATTTCAATTTACTATTAAAAACATTGGGGTGTTACAACCTACCCAATTGCTTCCCAACCCAATACAAACATCTAATGGTTGCACTGACCATCCTTGGACTCAAAATTCCTCCCAAGATGCATCTTCATTCTATCACCTCGTCAGGTACTCAAATCATTCATGTGTCATATTTGAAACCAATCACATCCCACATCTCATAATATTACTATTTATACCTATGTCATACATGACACTCAAAAAATATTATATCTCATTAGATTCCCATAAATCTTTCACCTCTATAGATACCCAAAATAATCCTATATAATATATATATATATATATATACATTCCCATCAAAATAATGATTCCTATGCACCCCATATAAATCCCACATCTCATTGATTCCCATAATCAGTACCAGTGCCTATGGACCTCATATATATATATATAAATATATCACACAATTACTGATGCAAAACTACTAACCAGTGCCTATTTAGCCTAAAACAATACCCATGCACCGCATGCACCAAAACTGAATAAATCCCAAAAAAAACTCAATCATGCCCACAACGTACCCCTAACCATCCTCGAAACCCCATATTTTGATTCTCCTAGAAGATCCACTACCTGCACTTAGATTTAAGGTCAACTGTACAAGTCCTAGCCTCCCTACGGAGCTACACCAGCTAATATCCACTAACCCCACTGATGGGTCTGATTATCTCTTCCATGACCTCTACATGTAGCTAAATCTTGGCCACCAGCTCCTAGTACCACCCTTAGTCTGATCTCAGATCCTAGAGTCTACCTCAGTCCCTGACTACCAGCAGTCTGAGAGGGCTTCCTACAAAACCCCTCTAGATGGCCCTTCTAGCCACATGCCTGGTACTCCTTCGGTCCCAATTGCACTGGGTCTAAACATGTCATGGATGACTACACTAGAAGAAGACTAATAAATACCCACTCTTTGGGGGTCTTCCTAAATCTATGTCCTGGATTCCCTGTTGATATTCCTCATGGCCTTTCTTCCTACTACCTAAAGCATTGTTGTAAAAAACACATGATGCCATAAACTGACTCGAATATAACCCGTTAATGTTTTCTTGGATATCAATTCCTAGTTGAACAAAACTGAAAATTATTTCAACCTAAATATGTTCACCAAAACCTGATTTCACGCCTCAAACCATCCTCAAATCGACTCACCTGAGCGATGTCATTGCCTTCCATATCAAGTACAAATCACAAAATTTATGTGGAATTTGATACAAAATCCATGACAGAAGTATCACATTGGTGTAGATTCATGAAATCATGGGCCTAGTTTTCTATTAGAGTCTCTAAAAATAACTGATCGAAGAACCTAGCCTCAAAATCCTTCCAAGATAGTCCCTCGTGTCTGCCCACTTGAACCTGTACATCCCACCAATTATTTATCGTTTCTATGATCATATAGATTTCTAGATTCACCCTCCAACCTGGGGGTGTCTCGAGGTCCAATTTTCTTCCACCTATAGTCCACCCTCACCCTGAAATAGTGGTGGGTATTGGGACTAGAACTCATGATTCAAATATGAAATAGATGTATCATCTCCCTGATCTCCCCTAATAATACTATGTATAACCCAAACCAAGATTTCTCTAAGATACTTGTCAAGCCATAGACTAATGCTTTCCATCCCATGAGGATTACCCACCTATACTAGAGACTATACCAACAACTCATGATCATTCTGAACTTTCGATACTCATCCCAACCCCCAAGGGGCCCATATCGTGCATGCTCATGGGGCACCATGTCACCACCCTCCTAACGCTCCACCAGATACCTTCTTGGTTTAATCTCACTAAATAACAATATAATGATCAAACATCCATAAAATTGTATATATATATATATATATATCACTGATAGGGAAAGTAGTAACCGGATGTGAATCTAACAACTGTGACACTCTCTTATTTTACCCAATCACTTAACATCTGGCCTCAAGGACCCTCACCTACCCATATCAAAGATAGGTGTCAAGTATCATATAGCCTCATAGATCCCTACATACCCACATCAAAGTTTGTAAGAACATGCAAACCAACCTCATGGACCCTTTCCTTCCCATAATAGGGTGATGTATCTCATATCACGTATATCAATCTAAGGTAGCTTGGTAGAATTATACCAAAGTGTTTATAAATTAAATTTTTTTTAGATTCATTATTGACACATTAAGCATCTAAACTGCTATCATCATCCCTGCATACCCTTATTAGGTTTAGTCCCATATATCACATGCATGTAGTATCTCATACAGATTTTATTGGAATCACATCCATGGGTTGGCTAAGTATAATTCCACCAAAGCGGCTAAGCAGGAAAATGATGTTTAGCTTCTTTGTTGACACTGTAAATAGCCCAAACCTTCTTAATGAAATCCATCTTCCTAATGAAAATCACAATATCACAAACATCATATGAGCCTAAGTGCCTATATTGATTCATGATGAAACATCTATTTCTATATCGGTCCAAGGTTCAAGAGCCATATAACAGATAAACATCACACCCAAGTGCACCACTGAGGTGGAAATCAAATCAACTATAAAAGGAAAAAGCATAACATTAATTTCCCACTCCTAGAAACTTGGAATATACCCTATGCATGGTGATGTAGGCACCCATGAATGAGCTTTTTAACCATTTCTGACTACATCATAGTTTCTAGTATACCATAGCCCAAACAGAAAGACCAAAAAAAGAATAGAAATCATTTGATATCAATTGTAACCATCTGATTATAGTTACCATTTAATGTCCAGGTATTATGATGTTGTGAATAAACTATGAGAAGAACCCACTCTGATACCACTTTTACCACCTCGACTCAGATACCACATTAAATGGAGCTCTGGGCCAATTTTCTACGAGGTATTAGGTGTGCCTCTCCATATGTCAAAAGCTTCCAAATAGTAGTGTGGGTGTAAAGAGGTGATAGTTGGGAGACTATAACATTAGGTGGTGATAGTAATCATGATCCACATATAACTATAGTAGTAATAAGAACATAACACAGTAGAAGTAATAACACAATCTAGCATAAGTATAAATAAATAATAGTGGAAAGAAATATCATTTGTAGTCAACACATGCTAATCCATTACAGTTTATACATAGAAATAGACAAACAAGGTCACCCATGGATAAAAATTAGTTCATATATATATATATAAATCATGCAAAACAAAAGTAAAATCCATATGATATAGGAACCAGCATGGTCCCTTTCCATCCATTACATGCTAAGTAGCACAACACGGTCACTAAGGTCTAGCTCCTAAACTCAATCCCTTACCTGATCACAGAGACATAAAGTCTACACATATCTTGAGGGACTCATGTAGGGTGTGATGATGAACTCAGTAATACACCACCGATGTTTTCGTGTCTTACATCAATAATTATTAATGTATAGGCTAAAAATAATAAAAAGTAAATCACCTATATTTTAATATTTTACCATCTCCACTTGTGATCTACAGCCACAAGGGAGATTTCTACCTGCATCACCCATCATTGGAATAAGTCTGAACACAATCCCCCAAGTATATATATAGTATAAAACATAGATCTACATATATATATATATATATATATATATAATTTCAGTGGTAGGGATCCATGGAATAAAGATCAAGGAACCCCCTGATGAATACAAACCTAGGTGAACGCTCAAGTTCCACCTATAATCATGTCAAACAACATCTCATGTCATCCATAAAATACATGGAGTCTATACGGCATGCCCAAATAATAATATATAGGCCCCACATACCTATGACCCAATACTCCCCATCGGTTTAACATACCAACTTCCTAAGGCACAATGATATACTCTCACTAATAAATAAACATTTTCGGCACAATAGACAATTTCCCAATGTACAGTGATATCCATCCTCCCAATGTCCCAACACCACATACTCAAGTTCTATGATGAGCCTCAACCCCTAAAAAATGGTCTCAACACCATAAACCGATGGTCCATCACCATCTATGTGTCTTTCTATGATGACCACCCCCAAATAATTGATTGTTAATAATATTCCCTAAGAAACATAATCTATGGGGGATCCACCCATAATGAGTGGTCAAAACTACATCAGTTGAGTCCTATCTATGTACACACAACTCCAAAGGTGCATTGGCCAAAAAGCAGTCAGTGGAAATAACCAAACATACCTTAGCCACATCATCCCTCACCTCATTACCCTATTACCATGTCACTAAATCAGTATGTCAACACCATATCAAGTCACACAGGTCGTGCCCTCATCCTAAAAAACTCATCAACTCAAACTGATGGCCATGTTGCCTTAACCTGGTGATTGTTATCATCCCCTTGAAAATATAATCCAATACCGGCCTTATGAACTAAATCTCCTCATTAAAGGTGATCAAAAATACATTAATAATTAATAATATCTCATCATATTCTCATAAAACCAAAAAATTAAATATAAAAAAATAAATTTAATTTAAAATGCACACTCGGCCTAACCTTACGAGGTTGGTCCAAGCCCCTTACCTAGCTTGACCATTTTTAGTGGAGAAAGAGCATTCCCATAGGAATCTTATATCACCAATTTAAAAATTTAATAAACATGAATTTAATTAATTAGGTTCTCAATTGAAAAACCCACATGTAGTATGTGAATACACCCCTGAAACACTCAAAAAATCAAAGAGAAATATAGTCACCACCTAGCTTAGGCTAGTAGGAACTCACTCATCTGATATCAGCCTCTAACTCCATCAGAATTAGAATAAAATGGAATTTTAGATAAACATCCTAAAAATAAGGGAAAATTGTTCACATGGATTTAGAATTTTTTATAGCTTGATAAAAGAGAAATATAAGGAATTGGAATCAAGGAATTACTACTACACTTCCAATATAACAGACAGAGCTTGGATCAAAGCTCATATGGAGAATAAATAAGGATTCTTGGAGAAGGAAGGGAGAGGAAAATGAGATATTTAGGTTCCCTTTCCCCTATGTGTGAATGGAAATGTAAATTATAAGGGGTACCAATCCCTCTCTGTCACTTTTAAAATAAACTTCCCGCACTTTACATGACGTGTAATTATTACACGTTGTTTATTAGGTGAACAACGTGTAAACCATTTACATGTCATGAATTCTTTAGTCTGGTCCCTCAATCCTTGATTCCATGTTTCACATCATGTAAACAAGTTACATGTTGTGTAAGTCTTACACGATGTATACTTCTATCAAGAGATCTTTTCAATATACCATACCCTCTGACATTTCTTTGGTGTTCACCTGAACACCTGGGACTTCAATCAAATCATAGATCATGCCCAAAAGGAAGGTCATAGATCAAAAAAAATCTTTGAATGAGGTTATGAGAAATATCATATATGTTGTCCTGAAAACCAAACTCAAAATGGTAAAATTTACTAGTAAAGAAACCCATTGAAAACCCTAGGATGTTACAAGGAGTTTATATAACCATAACCAAGGTTTCTAAGTTCTACATTGGGAACATGAAAAACTAACCACTCAGAAATTATTATTTTTACAATAGAAACTTCATAAACTAAACCTTTTAGAAGATACATATTCCACACCAGTCACATATTTTTCAAAACATCGGTAGTAGGAATCTCTATCCCTGATCTCCTCTTAGATAAACAATGTTTGTAGAAAGTCCAAGTACCCGAGAATTTTTCAAAAAAATGATTGGAAGAAAATAAATTCCTACATGAAAGGCATATTTTCCATTTCTTATAGCATGTGTGAGCTTCTGTTGGTAGTTTTCCCTCTCTAAAAATAATATTCATTCGTGAAATTTGTATTCAAATTGCACGAGAAAAATAATATAACCAAATCTCTCAAAATAAATATGATTATGCACAGTATCTTAATTAAATTTTTTATGTCTATAATTCTTTGAATCTTAGATCAAATTATAGATTATGATGTAAAAAATAAAAAGGTAATTTCTAATTTCTTCATCTTCAATTAAAATATCATCAAAAGTAGTAACATATTCTGATGAAAGAAATTTAGTGCAGATTCTCAGAGTTAAGTGCATCTTTATAATGTTATTGGTGTTAAATGGTTCATCTAAATTCACTAGAAATTAGAAAATCATATGTTATAATCTATGAATAATATTTTTAAATAAAATCATTAAGTAAGTTCAAAATAAAATTAATGTGTATTGTGATTTTCAAAAATAGGACATAAAACAGTCATTTGAATCAATAGACCCAACTCAGAGAGCTAGTCATTCATTCTAAAATTTCTCCTTGGGTAATATCTTTTTAATAATATTTGTTACTTGATGTTGGGTAGATCCAAATTATAATTTCCTTAAATAATGCTCAACTTTCTCCTTAATAAAGTGATATTTTATCTCGATGTTCTCTACCATTGAATAATAGATGATATTTTTAATGCGATTAGTTGAAATTGTTTTATCACAATTTATAGAAATATGATATTTCATATTAACTATAATATCCTCAAGATATCATTTAATCAATAAAAATTTAGCACAAGCTTGAGTGGTCACAATGTATTCAGCTGTTTTAGTTCTTACTGTAATGTAAACTGGTTTCTTTCTAATCCAACAAATACACACAAGTATAAAAGATTGAATTCACCAACTAATCTATAATTTATATCATCCACATAATTGTCCCAATTCATGTTTATATATACCAATAACTCTTTTTTTGATTTTATATTTTAAATTAAACTGAAATTCATCATTCCTTTGATATATCATAGTATTTTTTTCACTAAATTCAAGTGGAAGTATTTTCAATTACTCTTTTAGCATGCATCTTAGCATGTGTAAAAACAATATCAGGTCATTTCATTGTTAACTACAATAGGATTCCAATGATCTACCTATACTCCATGATATTAACCTTTTTTCAATTATCATACCTTGGAAACTTCAATCAGGTAGAAACCTATGATTTTATTAACTTGAAATACATCACTCTAAATATTTTCATAACATTCATGGAATATTTAGAATGCAATATAAAAATTTCAGGCATTCCATGCATCACCTATAAACTAAGAAAAAAAATTAACCCTCCAATCATCAACATTTTAAACTCATACTTCATGAATTCGAAAAATTTCATGCATTATTCCTCATTTGATCCATGAAATATTATGTTATCAATATAAATGAGAACCAACATTTTTTCGTCAAACTCTTTTTTTATATAAATATTATAAATTAATCCATGTTGAAAACTAATATTCTTTATGTATTTATGAAGTCTGGAATACCATTTTATTGGTTTTTGCTTCATCCCATAAAGTTTATTCTTTAATTTAAAACATTTTTCTCTTATTCAAGAATAAGAAATACATTTTTTTGCTCGATATAAACCTCTTATTAAAGTAATCTATTAAGTAATGTTGATTTTATATCCATATAGAAAACCTTAAACCTTCTATGCATCTCTATAGACAAGAATAATTGAATTATTTCCAAATTATCCACGGGATAAAATGTTTCATCTATATATCTACCTTTAATATCATATTATCCCTTGTACACAAATCATTATTTATTCCAAATCACCTCTATAACCTCATTATTATTGTTACAAAAGACCTATTTGGTAATAATAATGTTCTTTTCTTATATCCTTGAAATAAGATCCCATGTCAAATTATTCTAAATTTGGTTAAGATCTTGATGCATCACCAAAACCTAATTCTCATATTTAACAGCCTCTTCAAAAAACTTTGTCTCTTCTAAAGATAAGAGATAAGTTTGTTATAGATATTTCATTCTCTATATTTTCATTAGAACTGACTATTCACTAATTATATTCTTCTCATCAATTTAATACATATTTATCAACTTTTGTGTTGCTTCTAATCCATATTTATCATTATTATAATCACTATATTCTTAAGAATCATCAAAAACAACTTGTTCTCCACCTAAGTTTCTGAAATCCTCACCAATTCCCTCAATAATGTTCTCACTAATTTTTTAATGACTATACTTATTTTCCTCCATAATGACATCCTGCATTTAGACTATCTTTCTAATACATTTATTTACTTTTGGATGAATAGCCATGAAAAATTTATTTCATCTCCAAAAGACTCAAACTTCCTATGTTTCTTTTTATTAAGAATAAACAACTTACTTTAAAAGATTAAAAATAAATTCTAATTATGTTTATTCCCATACTAAATCTTATAAGGAGTCCTTTATCTTGACACAAAAATCTCCATTACTAATATAAACTGATGTCAAGTCTGCTTATTTCTAAAAAAAATATCTTGTGGGCCTTTCTCAATAGGCATCGCTCTTGCCATGTAATATATGATCAAGTACATCCTATCATATATTCCTTTTTTAAGAGTTTTAACTTCTAAATCATGGTGAATTATACCATACTTATCACTATAATCATCTACATTTTTATTTTCATACATCAGACCATTTTTATTTTAGAATTTCATAATCTTATGAGCAAGTATCTTTTCAACCTTTCTTTGATACTGAGTAATAAAATTGAAAAACCTGGAATTTCTGATGATTTTTATTTTCTCATGGAACATTAATTTTAAAGTGTTTTATATGATTAAATTTAGTCTAGGTTAGACACTATATTTTATTTTAAGGAGAGTTGCTGCTCTATAGTGTCTATTTCCAATAATATTTTCAAAATAAAAGAAAACAGAAGGTTTAAATGATGATTAAAAATAAAATAACTTAATTTAAAGAGTATCATATTTAGAAAACAAAGGTGGATTTTTTAGAATTATGGGATAATTATTTCATTTCAAGATTACTACACATCTTGGTTATTTCATTATTCTAAGAATTACAAATGGCTTAATGGACTCCTTTGGTTGAGGGTAATCAAGATCTTGATTCCACTATTTCCTTTTAAAATTATGCACAAAGAATCAACCCATGACACAAATAACATTTTATCGTGGTCTGGACCTCAAGAATGTAATTATGGCTACCAAAGAATACTAAAATCTCAAGTATGTGTGAGAGAAAAAGGATAAATGTGGGGTCCAATTAGAACAACCAAAAATTCCCAATTGAAAAATTAACCTAATCAGTATTGAAATGAAAAGTGTTTCACTTAATTATACTAAAAAATTAATTAAAATCATAATAATGTTAATATAAATTAAAAACTAAATGTTTCACCAAAAAAATTAAACTAAATCAGTAGAATAACAAGTTTTTAAACTCACTCTCCCAATATGTGTAACTCTATCTAAATGATAACCAACTGCTTATATCTACATTGAGAGGAGGAGGAGGCTGAGGTGGAAATTTACCTTTATACTTGATCTAGTTATTAGGATAGATTAATCTATAACTTATAGGATAAATATTGGAATCTCTTTGGTCTAAAAAATTTTAGAGATTTTTCCCCTGGTCAAACTTTAAAATGGGGTTCCCAAGGTGCCTATTTATAGGCAATATGGAAGTTGGTTTTGAGTACCCTAAATATGAAAAAATGTTGGTTCAAAGATTTGGTATAGAATGTATCCTTGTCTTTCTTTTGAAAAAAATACCACATCTTAAAAATCTTCACAAAAACCATGACATCATTGGGAGGCCTACATCTTGAGATATGGTTGAATCATAGAAGTCACTTCTAGACAATGAATAGAGAATATTCTCTCCAATAATGGAGAATTTTTTGGAATAAAATGGATGAATTAGGATCTCTATTATTCTATAGAGATGTATCTCATATATTTTTTAATTCTCCTCGTGATTTTCCACTCAGTTATATGCACAAATTTTCTTCATTGTGCATTTTTGTCCACATATTTTATTGGGCTCTTGTGAAGTTTGGCTTGTTTTTTTTAATTTCATTGTTGAATCTCTAAATCATGTACTCCTCCAATGTAGTCATAAAATATTATAATTTACCATTTTAATAGTTATAAAAATTAACTAATTTAATCACATTTTAAGTGAAATTTTTTATTATATTTGTAATTTATAATAGAAAATTAGCTTAGCCCAGTGTTATAAGTATGGAAATAAATAGTTAATAATTACACAATCACAAACCACACATAAAAATATACACTCCTTGGAAAGTTAAAATTTTATAAAATGATGCATGAATATTTTCCCTTATTCATGATTATTTAAAATTAATTGTAAATTCATTTTTTGATATCATATTGAGAATAATAAGAATCACACTAAAGAGTTAGTCTCAATATGAATAGAAATGGGTGTCTCATAAATTGTATCAGAACAAAAAGTTAAGAAGATATATGATAAAATTTATTTCAAGGAATTCACAAGTCAACCATGTCACTAAATCTCTATTTTTTTGTGTGATAACTATTTCATCATATTATTTCCACTTTATATCCTATAAATATATGTTATTTTTAAAAAAAATTATTTACCTTATTATTTCCACTGAACCTACCCTACATCATTTGCAATCAAACATCAATACCCACTCACTTAATCATTTCAAAAAAGTGAAACCATGATCTCTCAACCTATATATCCCTATATGTTGTATATTTCATTACTCTACAAATTATTTATTTGTATTGTTTTTGTTTTTCTTATGATTTTAGTGGTGTATAATAGTTGGATAACACATACACATGTGTAGGTTAATTTGGTACAGTGATGAAATATATCATATAAGGAATGAAAATATAGAAAATAATTTTTTAAATATAAGAGACATTAAACAAACTTATATTTACCTTCAATAAAGTAAGAAATAATCACACTTCATGGATGAGTGTAATGGTGTCTGGGTATGTTAAATTACAGAATTAAGTAATATAAAAATCACAAAAAAAAATTAACAACATATCAATGGTTTTATAAATATATAATTATTTATATCATTGAAAAAAATCTACCAGTACTTAAAATCATAAACTTGATATTAATTATAATCCCAAGATCACATTCCATCAGTGAAACAAACTTTCTTTAAATGTTAAAATAACTTGAAATTAGTAATTTCATTGTACATTTTCAATAATTTTTATGATTGTGTGTGAATAAAAATGAATATTCTAACACAAAAGTGAAAACGGGGAGTAAAAATACCATACAAAAAGGAAAAAGGAGAAAAAAATAAGAAAGACAACAAAAATCATAATGAAAACGGGAATGTGGGGAAAATTAAAATTACAATGTCACAAGAAAAAAATATAAAAAGAAAAAAGATGATGAAAATACTAAATAACCTAGGAATGTACCTACCCCCCACACCTAGAGTGTGAAATTTTCTCACTGTAATAAAATAAATTGTGGTAAAGAAGTATAAAACTAGTGGTTTTATTGGTATATTGCTTCTTGATGGTGTATTTCTTCCATTTGGGACTCTGGAATGGTTACATGAAATTTATTTAACCACTTCCCATTAATAGTGAATGTTTTTTTATTTTGAACCTACACAACACCAAATAGATAGACATTATCAGCAATGTATATGCTAAAACAGCGGGAATGAAGCTTAAATGGGTGAAACTCTAGCCTTTCATTGAAAATGATGATATTTTACCTAATTTGGAATTGATGATGAAGGATGAGGTGGTAATGGGTTTCCGTGGTTATCTCCTTATAGATCTGAGAGTTCTCAAATGAGTCACTTCGCACTTCCTCCATCTCCTGAATCTATAAATTCCTTTGAGAACTACAATAGGAAAGTTTATAATTTCATATTTTTATATCCTAGTAGTCCTGGTGATCTATCTCAATAGGGGTGAAAACTATTTCTGAAACTATGAGATAAAATAACATGCCTTTGGTATTTTTGAAGACAGTTTAGTAAGCCCACAACGTATCATCAAGTATAAAACTTCGATATTTGTTGTTTGGTAGAACTATTTTTTCAAGAATTTTTTTAACTCTCTATTTCAAACAAGATCTTAACTGTTGGTTTTGGGTGAAACAGTATTGAAACTTCTTTCATGATTCCATACCAATACAAACGTGATTGTATTGTTTGGTTTTTGAAATGAGAACCCTGGTCACTGATGTTGAGCCTTTGTTATCCAAACCTACATAAAATTTTGGTTCTCAAGAATTTTAAAACAATTTTTGAATCATGGTTCTTTGTAGCTCGTGACTTTACCCATTTTGAAACACAATTCTACTACTATAATAATGTACATGATTCCAAATTAATTAAAAAATGGCCCCATAAATTCAATTTCCCAAAAATCAAAAAATTCATGAAAGGAAAATAGTTTTTATGGAATTTCATTTATTTTACATACATTCCCTATACTTTGACATTAAAGACAAGCTCTATAATAACAATGTGCACCCTAAAATATTCTTGGACAAAATAGACCATAATCGAGGACCTTGTGAGTAGTCCATTGGGGGTTAAAGTGACCCTCATGTGTAAAATTGTGTCATACCCAAAGGAAAGACATAAACTCGCTATTTTTAACACAAATCCTAAGTAATCAGTCACCATATGTTCTCCAAAGGTTGGGGTTATCTAAAATGTACCAACAAGACTCGTGTTTTGGGTGATCAACTCATTTTTATTGAAATTAGAAGGAATGAAAAATGTTTATAAATAATTTACAATTTCAACATACCAAGGAATATCATATTGAACTTGATAAAACTGATCATCAAAACAATATAACTTATAGTAATTAAAGGTGATGATTTAATGTCTTAGGGTAGAAGGATCCTACTGTTATGGTCAGCCACCATATTCTCTGCTCCTATTTATCCCTAATTTCTAAATTAGATTCCTAAAGGATGAGTATCCAATGAATTAGATGTGGTTTGTATTTTTGTTTTTAACATGATATAAGAGAGCTACCTGGTTTGATAATAAAATTAATTTTCATCTTAAAAGGTATAACCAGAATTTATCCAAGGAAAATTCAATGGAAAAGAATTATTTTTCGGTTGTGGTGTAGTTTTATTCTATAGGGTGAAATGTGCACAATTCATAATCAATGACAGGTGGATCTCAATTAAACCATTTTAATAATTCATCCCCAACTACATATTTTTAGGTGTCACACATGAGATTATGATTTATATCCCACTGAGGTTGTTGGATTATTGGGGGGTTATGGAAGACTCTATTTCAATTTATTAAAATAATACTCATAGTTTTTATCATACACAATTTTTTTTCTTTTTCGAGTAATTAGGAGAGGTGGAGTGTAATCTTAAAAAATTAATGAATGAAATGATGATAAAATCTATCATGACATAAGAAATACCACACATCTCACACATTCATGGGAAATGGTGTGAACGAAATGATATCAACTATTAGTTTTTCCTATTGGTATGTCATCCCCAGAAATGAAATTTTCAAGTAATATACCTTGTCCCGCCATTAAATATAATTTATTATAGTTTAATACAAGATTAATTTAAATACAATGATGAAGTAAAGTTCCAATCCTACTCAAACACTCATCAGAAGAAGAACCATAAATAGTGAAATCATCCATGAATAATTCCATTAAATTCACTAGGTAATCTAAAAAATTATTATCCATGCTTCACTAGAAAGTACCTAGATCATTTCATAGATTATATGGAATCCTTATATATGATAATTTTATCAAGAGTCAAGTAAAGGTTGAATTTTCCTAATCCTATGGGGAAATATATATATGAATATATCCAAAATACACATAAATAAAGAATTAGTGGTATTTCTCTGGTATCCCCTATAAAATTTATTTAATTAATGATAATGGTAAATGTTTCTTCCCATTTTTCTAGTTTAGTTGGTTATAGTCTATATAGACACACCCACTATTCTGTATATAGGTTGGAACCAATTCATTGTTTTCATTTTTTTTATTTTTATAAGAACTATTTTCTTAATATCTCTTTGCAATGGAATACCCCATTAGATATCAGAGATAAGATAAACGATTTTAGTAGACAATTATTTGGTTACCTCTTTTTAACAACATAAATGCGGTTTAGTTTTTGTTAGTGGCATGCCTGCCTCACTAGAGTACTATCATCATTTCACAATATACGATGCAATAAAATTGACGTGATAATATGAGGAATGTTAACAAGTTTCCATCCAAATTCTTGGTTATACTCCCATAAAAGTTTTATCAATTTTAATTCCTTCTCTATAGGGAGTGAACTGGAAATGATGATAGACAACTTGTTTCCATTCTCAAGATAAGAATATTTCAATTTTTGAGGCAGTGGTTTAAGTTCTAATTTAGGGGTATTTTGGATTTATAGGAGTTAAAATGAAAATTAGACATCAATTATCTTATCTAACTACTGAATAGTACCATCCTCAAATGAGGAATAATATTTTATAATCTGAGAAGTATCATCGATGGTCATATGAAATTCAGTGCATAAGAAATCATCAATTAATGAACATGAATGACATTTTTTAAACCATTATAACATTCAACACAATAATCATTAAATGTAATTTCTATCAATGATGAAAACTTGGAAAGGGGGTCAAGGTAAATAACATAAGTTTTTATATGGGAAGGTATAACATCAATTAAATTAATTTAGGGAGTGGAATGTTATCTTGAGGGGTGTTTCATGGAATCATGGATGTTTAAGTGGAAAATATCACTACTAAACTCCATAGATAATGTGAAATTGTGTATATTAATTGCGGTTATGGTAATTTTTATGAAAGGTCTCCCTAATATAATTGGGTCATTCTCATTCATCCTATCATCTTCCATTTTTAGAATATGAAAATAAGTAGGAAAATTTATGTTTTTAACCCTCAAAAGAGCATAATCTAACACATCAGTAGGGTGTGTAGTACATCATTTTTACAGTTCAAAAAATTTTCCTAAGGGCTTCATTTACCCAACTTATAATGAATGGAAAATAGATCAAGGTGTCACATTTATAGAATTGCCCAAATTTAGCATAGCATGATAAAAGAAATTCAATATTATAGTGCAAGGAATGTATAATGTTTTGTAATCATTTCATTTGGGTAGAAGTGATGGCTCTATAAATTCTAAGATATTCCTTCCTATTATTCCCCTTTCATCACATTGATTTCATAATACGTGTTTACACATCTCTTTTAGGAACTTGTCAGACTATGGAATTTTATTAGCGACATCATTCAAGGGTAGGTTAATATGCACTTTTTTTGAATGTTTATAAAATTTAATTATAAATATCGGTTTATATTGATATACTTGGTTGGGTGGAACTTTGGATAAAAGGGTGAGGAATGGTTTGGCTAGGTGGATTCTCAAAAGATATACTCTTTCATTTTTTTGGGGTTCTCTTAGGGCAAAGATTTTCTTCATTTGGATCATATATGATGGTTGTAATGGTGGTTTCCTTAAGAGGGGATGCTTCTAATGGAGGGGTTAAATGGATTGTAAGTTGAGTGCCACTCCCAATGGTTATAGAACTGACATTTCCCTTCTCCCTAGTGTTGACTAGTAGTTGAGATGGAATTTTACCCAACCCTTGACTTTGGATTTACCCATTGAGTTGGCGAGATGGCCTAATTAAGTTTTTAGGTATTTTATGAATACTTGGGTGGTTTTTTGGAATTGGATAATATTTTCATCCATTTGTTTCATCATATTCTAAAGTCTAGGATCAAGTTTTTGAGGGGGTTTTTGGAACGACATTTGTGGTAATTAAGACTTTTTAGGTGGTGTTTGGGGTTTAATACCCAAATCAATGTGGTTATTAGACTATTAAGGATAGTTATAACAATACCTAACCTTTATTATAGGTTTGGTTTTAATTCAACCCAAATTTTGATAGATAGTATGGTGATTTCTTAATGGGTTTGTTATAGGGGCGTCCTAGAAATATTTCCTCAAAACTCTCAGAAGGCTCTCTTAGTTTAGTGAATTTGGATAGAATAGTGAGTGTAAATGGAATAGATACTATAATGAATTGGAGGAGGGGTTGGGGTTTCCCTTGTAAAAGATAAAGTTATCAGGGTAAGGCACTTACCTCTTCAAACCTTATGTTCACCTTTATCCCAATTCAAAACATTACACCACATGGACACGTATGATAGGTATACTAGACCTTAAACCAAATTGTTTTGTATTTTGTACCATGTTTTTAATGAGGAAACTTGCAGTGATTGGGGCCTTTTCAAATAGTTCACCACCTACGGTAGCGTGGATCATGTTATGATATATTGGAATTAAACCATAATAAAAATTTTATATTAAAATTTTATCTCTTATTTGGTGGTGTGGACAACATGAATATAATCTTTTAAATCATTCCTAGTATTCATGAAGTTTTTCCTTATGATTTCCTTATTCCAAAAATTTTATTCCTTATTGTTATAGTTCAAGAGTTTAGGAAGTATTTTTCACAGAAAAGGCATTTCATGTATTCCTAACCTCTAATTTGGGGAATTAACATAATATAACCAATATTTTATAATTAATTCTAATGAGAATGTGAATGACCCATGTTTTTATTTTTCTTCATCCACATTTTTAGGTTTTAATGTGTAAAAAATAGTATAAAATTACTTAAAATTCTTATGTTGGTCATCTCTGGTATGTTCATAAAATTTTGGCAACAAATAAAATAGACTGAAATTTAGTTCAATGTTTGGTGCTTCACCTTGTATTTGAATAAAAGTGGGTTTGATATCAACAACAGTTGAGTTTAAATCATTTAATTCCCAATTATTTTTAGTCGTAATATGAATTTTAATTAAAAGTTTGATTTTAGTTCTAGAAAATTAAGAATAATAAAAATAAAAATAATAATAAGTGTTTAGATGATATGGAATTGGTTGTGTGTCCTTTTTCGGAGGATTTCCTAGTTTATCTCGATGTCAATGATGAATAATCCTTTTAGGTTGGGGTTTTAATGGTGCTAGTTAACCTAAATAATAACATGTCATGAAAAAACCCTATAAATTAAAATAGTTTAGAACACCACTTAAATAAAAAATCCAAAGATAAAAATTAACAGATATTTACAGAGATATACAAAGTTATTATAAAAACATACTAAAACCCAAAGATGTACCCATAAATGGAATGAAAACTTGGTTGTGATATCAAGACATATCAAATTAAAATGGTTTTTATGATTAAATGTAATATAGGTTAGATCCTAGGTTATATATCAAGGAGTGTTTTTGGTTTATAGAATTTATTACCAATAAGTATTTCGAAAATAAAATATAAAATGGGGGGATAAATATTGATTTAAAATCAAAAAACATTATTTAAATTGTTTAATAGTTGAAAAATAGAAGTGGGATTCTTATAATTATGAGATAAGTAGTTTATTTCAAGTTCACTACATGTATTGGTTACTTCATTGTTCTGAAAATTACACATAGTTTAATGGAATCCTTTGGTTTAGGGTAATCAATATCTTAATTCCACTCTTTCATTTTAAATTTATGTACAAAGATACAACCCTTGACACAAAAATAAAGTTTTCAAGGTATTTAATTAACTAATGGAATAATTTATTACAAACAATACCAAAATATCATGTATGTGTGAGACAAAAAGGATGCTTGTGTTGTCCAATTAGAAAAAACCAATATTCCAACTTGAAATATCAACTCAGTCGATATTGAAATGAAAATTGTTTCACTTGATATACCAAAAAATGGATTCATATGAAAATATATTTAAGATAAAAGATAAATTAAATGTTTCTCAAAAAAATTACACCAAATCAAAATAAGAACAAGTGTCATAACTCCCTCTCCAAGTGTGTACAGCCCCCTCAAAGTAACCTACCATCGTTTAGCTCTCCATTTTGAGGAGGAGGCTTAGGTGTAATTTTTAATTCATATGTAATCTCCCAACCAGGATAAGGACCTATAAAACCTCTAGGATGAATATTTGACTACCCTAGGTATCCAAAATGGTAGATATGGTCCCCTATTCAAACATGAAAATGGGTTACTTGTGGTTCCAATTTATAGATATTGTGGAAGGTGGTTTTGGGAACCCAGAATATTGAAAAATAGTTGTTTTTTGGATTTATGATATTAGGAATCCTTATATCTATTTTTAGAAAACTAAAAAGTTATTTCACCACCTCTTGAATAACTCCACCAAAAAAATGGAATCATTTGGACTCCTAAATCCTAATATATTTCTAAATTATAGGATTAACCTTTATATTGTGAATAATGAATATTATCTCTAATGTTGACACATTTTGGACCTCAAAATTATGTATTGGGATCTTGGTTCTTCTAAATATATGTATTTGAAATGATTTTTCATTCTACTTAGTAATTTCTAGTGTAATTGGATACACAGATTAGCTAAAGAATGCATTTTAGGAATCATATATTTTCTGGGTCTTATGGAGTTTGTCCTTTTTGCTTGAATTTCATTGTGGGATCTCCAAGTAACCACCTCCTAAAATTTAATTTTTGACACATTGTTCCAAAACATAGTCTAAAAAAATTACAATGGGAAATACCTTGTAAAAATTTTGAGAAAATACATGAAGAAAATTAAGGTTTGCAAAGGCTTGAACATTGGATCACCTTAATCTATCCAAACACCATTGGAGTGCTAGGTACTTGTGTGTAACATGTTTGGCATGAAATCCACTTATGTTCCCAAGTTTCTTTCCACCCAGGCTCAAATTGTTTCCTATAAATAGACCCTTGGTGCCTCCATTTTTATGGATGCATTTCCCTGAAGCCTAATTGTTGCTCTGGTCACCCAATTTCTTTTCCCAATTCTTTTGAAACATTAAAGGTAGTTCCTTAAACCCTAAAGTGGGGGAATTTAAGGAGGATCATAGGAATTAATTCATTTTAGTGTTTTAAATCCATAATAGTTGTGCGCCTAAAGCATCCAACCTCTCTATATCATAAAAACTTGCGTGCCACCTATTCCTCTGACAAGAAGTTGAGTTCCCCACTTTTGGGAATACCTGTGAATACTCTTGAAGACTTGAGTCAGGTATCGCCCAAGTATTAACATCCAGGTTGTTCGTCACTAAATTGAATATCAGGTCTCCTAAGCCTATTTTTTCACCCATACTTGCACGCCAGTACCTACTTGGGAACCCCTCTTTGATTCACCGACTCTATTTAGTCTACAATACATTAATCCATCTTCAAATACATTTATAGAAAGGCTTCTTCTTCATTGTATCCCTTGTATAAAAAATATTATTTTGAGACCTTCACCAAAACCCCCTGACTAATCAAACCTTTGGGAAAGACACATCAACATGTCTCTTATATGGGTTTGTATTACTGTAGTCAGGGGTTTCCCACATTTGTTTCACAATGGGGTTAGGATTCATAGAGCGTCTATGGGTTTGTATATCCATAGTCACATGGACCTTTCTCCCAGGAACAGTACTGGGAAGTTCCCGGTTTGGAGGACTGGGGTTTGGGTTCTAACATCTCATTCTCATCTCAATGACCTGGAACTGTAGGTCTCTTGTAGGGAAGGTATGTTTCACACTTTCTTTTCCATTAAAGTAAAGGAAAAGTACCCCTCCCCTACCAAGATCAATTTTAGATCAGTCATCTAGGTATAATCCCCTAACCTTTCAAGTGATAGGTTGCATTCTTTCTCCTCTCTACTTCCTTCATCTTCACTTATTCCTTGCATTGGACTCTTGTCCAATGTAAAGAGAATAGAGGGAGGGCTTTTTGCCTCACCCTCTTCTCAGGTCTACTCGACCTCGTCCACCCTCGATGTCATAGGTGCACCCTCTTCCACTAGTGGAGGAGGAAAAGTGTGGTTTCCTTTGTTGAATCTTTGACATCCTCTTGTTTCTCACATCGAGCATGAATCTTGTGGGATTATAGATTTTTCATGATCACAGCATTTGAACAAGAACTTGAACTATGAGAACTCGGATTCATGTTCAAAACAGGATACCTAGGACACCGTCTTGAAGGACTAAGCTCAGAAGAGTGCCCTTTCAAAAGTTTTTACCCAATCATGTCCCCTCTAATGGGCTGCTCTTATGCATAAGTCCCAACACAATGAATGAACTAAAAGAACTCTGATTCCCACGATAATTGGGATATGTAAGAAGCCTTTATCAGGGATCAAGCTCATTGGATGTCCTATTTAGGAATCCAACCTTAACTTCCTTAATTTGGGTATCTTCAATAAAACTAAGCCCTAAATTAAACCCCAAAATCACCAAGGCATCCTTTTTAGGAATTAATCCCAAGATTACTTCGTTAAAAGGACTACACTCTCCTATAATACCCATCAAACTATGTGGGTTTTGATTCTCATCCACATTTGATACGTAGGAAGCCTCCTTGAGTTTCAAACCCGACACTTCAAATCATCCATGTCCTTCCTGGGCCATATTCCCAACAGGGTATAATCTTACTTGGAAACCCATATCCTTTCCAAGTTCTTTGGGCTACTTTAGCATAATTCTCACACCAAAATTTGACTAAGCACCTTTCACTTATATGTACTTACCACATGACATTAAACTGTATGGCTAGGTCCTTATCACATGACCTTAAAAAGTATAACGTGTCCCATTAAGAGGCGCTGAACTACGATGGTTCTAATTCCTTTCACTATGATACGTAGGTAGCCCGTTTTATGGGTATGATCCTAATATCAAAACAAAACTTCATCTCCCTGGATGACAATAAATTCTAGAGTGCCCCACTGAGTCACTTAAAAACCAGTATCATCATAAAGATGATTAAAAGATTCTATAAATATTATATAATAGGATACCATTGATAGAGAACCTCAAATACATATGAATATCTGTATTAATAAAGAACCTCGAATACATACAGATAATTCTAAATTTCACACATGTTAATAAGTGATTGAAAATTTCATGGGAAACTTATGTTATACTTGGTGAATTGATAAGAATTCATGAAAATGTCATAAATTTATAAAGAGAGTCCTGAATTAAACAATAATTACCCTCAAATGGGTGTGATGAGTCTGACCTCTCATCCTTTTGACCAATGTCTGCTCTTAAGTATCATAAAGTTAAAATTTAACGAACTCCTACCTTTGGAATGTAGGTCCCTTTTGGATTAAGAACTATTGGATGTTTCTGTTTCCATGAATCAATCCAATGGAAACTGCCTAGAAGCTATGATTCTTAAATTAGAACACATGTTTCAAGTAACTATGAAACATAAATGGTGAACCCAACATGAATCTTTAACCAAGATAATAACGTTATCCAACTATTAGGACCCTATTAATTGATAAAGTAAGGCCAAACAAAGGAATCAATCACACATGTATCAATCTAAAAATGTTTCTTTAATGGGGTTTATTTTTGTTCTTAGTTTTTTTCTCATAACTCCCTTCACTAAAAAATGGATTCCTTCATGCTTTCACCTGTGAATGTCTCAGCCGCTGCTCAAGCTAGATCGTCATCTACTGTAAGGACGTCATCACCCACTCAGTGTCTTTAACGCTAGGTCTCCAATGGACTGTTAAGGGAGTACTATCAGCACAGTACTATCCCAACCATGGAGGCTGCCTGACAGGCTCTCCAGGTTAATAACAACCCTCGATCATCCGGTCAACGATGACCGATGGTCAAAAGCAGATGGTTCCAACCACCGTCTTCAACCATTTCGGGTCCTTATCCCTAGAACGCGACAACCATTCCCTCCTGTACTATAGGTATGTGGGTCAAGAGGTTATGCAGGGCCTCAATACAAATATGCAGTGGTCCTTCCCAAGGACTCACACTAACAATCGTTGCTAGAAGAATCGTGCGGCAGTGAACCCCTAAGATGATGGGGGTGTTTCCGATGTACATTTGGTCCAAGTCCCTCAAACTTGGGAATGAAATGTGAACCACTTGGGACAACGTTTGACCAATAGGGATAAGGTTCTTACTTTTCTCCATCCAGAGAAGTCCATCAACCTAACTTGATGGAAAACAACCAGTGGGAACATACACTCGTTCGTCTTAATTATGCTACCCAGCAGACTCATTTGGAAGCGACCCAGCAATCTTGATAAAAAAATATGGTGGAGTACTATGAATAGGCACATTCAGCTATTTACAAATTATTATCCAGTCAACAAGCTCGTCTGACTGCATTTAAGGAAGCCCGCCAATCAAATGTGTTGGAAACTGGTAAATAGGAACATACACCTACCATCATTCACCAATTCTGCTAGCAGTGTCATCTACCAGTATTTAAAGAAGTGAATAAAGCATGTTTTATTGAAAATATTCAGTGGGTACATACACCTTCCAACATTCATCAAGCTTTCCAACATTCTCGTTTGGCAGCACCCGGAGAAGTCAGTCATAAAGCTCCTACGGAAAATATGGGGCAGACTCAACTCTTCGCCCCCATACATGAGTATTTTCATTATCCAATGAAAAAAAGGAGTATAAGATCATGCACATAAAACAAATCCCTATAAGGAATGGATGTATGTTCCCATTATGGATGCTGAAGTTAACAAACATATCTTATTAATGGTGAAAGATCAAACACAAATTCTTGCCCATATTCTAGAGGCATGCCCTAATATCATAACAATAACTTTAGCAGTACTAGGGGAACATACAGATAAATCTATCCCCACACCAATGATGACACATCATCATTCCATCCCGGAGTAGATACATACCTCTACTCCAGTCTAGGAGGGTTATGGGTCATACTTCCCAATATCATACTGACAATAGGATCAACAATATACACCCTTTCAATTGGAGGTAATCGGTCTATTCTAATGACCACTCCAAGGAAATAACATACACTTTCCCATGATAACCACTTTTCCCAGCAAGTGGCTCCAACTAAGTGTAAGAGAGTATCCAAGAATAAGTTTTTCCAAACACAATTGTAACATCAAGATCCAAGCTTCAATCTTCCTCCTCTTAATGCTGTAGTTCTTGAAACCCTTGGACTTTTTCTGTTGTAGCTCAAGATCCTACCCTCTCATTACCAAAATATGGGAGTGGTAGTAGTAATTCTAAAGATCCCCATCAGGAACTTCATCATCAAGGCTTTATTCATGAAAATTCGGTCAATCCAGAGAGCATATCAACAGATGAGAGCCACAACAACCCTTCGTGTGACCAGAAGACCAAAGAGAAAGATGATTTATCTCTTGCTCTAATACACCATGGTGGTCCTCCCTATGGTGGATTTCACTACAAAAGTTCTCTCTATAGTAGTATTTCACATTGTCAAGATAATTCAATAATTGAAAATGTAGTAATTAGAAATCCCTATTATCTCGAGGCACTTCCCAACACAAGGCCACTCATGTCTGATACCTTGTCATTAATGGGTGAAATAATTTCTCAACTAGAAGACATCTTAAAAGAATGGTCATTCCCAAAACCTCCCTTAGGTAATTTACCTTCCAATACAGTATAGGAGAAAATAATTGAGTCCATTGTCTTTAATAAAACAATCGAGAAACATCCACTTTTGTTAGACCAAGTGGAGAAACCTCTAATGAAATATGATGAAGGTATGTTAAACATGAGAAAGCAATTGAATAAAGGAGAAGTACCAGTCATGTTCTGGCCTTGGAAAATTATCCATACAACATTCTTAAATTGATGGCATAAGATTGCATTCATGATGTCTGCCTCAACCTATGGAATATTCTTCATCATTTTAAAACCAAAGTATTACCATTTTACGAATATCAAAATCATGTAAAGGTAATAGAAGGGTTGTAATTTTAAATAAACCTGTAATCTCTCTTAGTTTCCCAATATCCAAAGGTTGAAAAGCAGCCAAGAACCCTTCAGCATGTATGCATCAATGCTCTAAAGAGCCTACGCCAGTTAATTTCTGATACCCCATCTGGTGTTCGTATAAGAGGATAAGGTGCATATGGAGAATTGCATTTCACTGCACTCCAAAATTAGAAAATCCCAAAAAAATTGGTCTCATGTAATGTTATTTCCCATGGCCGGCTATAATCAAATGATTTTGTATGTAATAAAGTATATTCTCAAGAACATTCCTTAACTAGAAATTATTAGAGTCAGTCCCAAAGAAGAAAAGTTTTATAGTTACTTTTGCATCAAGCATATAAGAATCTTCAGCAGGCCTCCTTTTTAGAGGATGTCATTCATCATATGGAATAAATGTCTGAAATAGCACAACAATATTCTGAAACATGTGATTTGAGTGGATTTTAATTAATGCATCGATCTAATTTCAAAACCAAAATCCACAAAATTAGAATAGAAGTTGCATGAATATCAGATATAGCAGTTCAAGATCCACCCTAGCCTATAGGGTTGGGGGCTTGTTTAATTCTACCTTTGAATTCAATAAAAAAGTTTGAAGGTTTGAATAAGAATAAAAGGAACAACCCCATCCTATAGGGTTGGGGGATTTTTCACATCTACAATCCCCTCCTCAATGGAATTCAGATTTCTCTTGATTAGGGAAGAAGCCAAAAAGAGAGTGCACAACTGAACTATAAAAGGATTCACTTCGGGTAACTGTCCATCAAACAATTACTGAGAATTCAATATAAAGGATAGTAGAGTCTCATGGAAGATAAAGAAGGAGACAATCTTACAAACATACTGACAGAATTCCATCAATGCATTACGCGTTAGTGAATTTTATTAACACCATTGTAGGAGATCCTCCAAAAAATGAGTCAAGTTCAAGGGAATCAGAAGATGAAGTTATTATCCATAATATGGTACACACTGAAGAAAATGAAGGAGGTGTGCATACCCAAAATCAGAATCTTACCCAAAATCTAGGTATGCCCTCAAATAATCAACTCCCACCCCTTAAAAAGGTATCTAACAAGGGGAAAGTTAAAAGTCAGATCAGGTCTCACTTTTCCACTAGATAAGGTCAATATCTTTTTCTTGAAGAAATATTTTCACAGTAAGGAGAAGAGATGAAAGAGTTGAAAAGGCTCAATATAGAGTTACTTTGAAATAGAATTTCTACTAGACATACTCCTCAGGATTATCCTCACCTTTCACATCCTATAGGATCTCCTTAGAAAAGAGAATTTGTGGTAACTACAGATGTAGATAATGAATTTTCTTCACTTGGTACACAGCTAGGGCAGGATCAAGCACATCCTTATAGGGAAGTTCTCATGGGTTATCCAAGACAAATACCTGCACCACCACCAATGGTTTTTATGGATGTTGCACTAGTTCAAACTCCATCTACTGTACCTGTACAGGCCCCAACTCATCTAGATATTCCAAATAGGCTTATGAACACAATTGTGGCATTAAAAGCTCAATTTGAAGCTATGGAAGAACAATGTGTACCAGTTTAGCTGAAAATGATATCTTACCTGGAGTTGGTGGATCTGATCCCTCCCCCACCAAATTTTGTGAATACTACATTCCCAATCTTTAATGGTTTGGGAGATCTGAAACCACACTTAATGCATTTTGTTTCTCATTGTGATCCCATGATAGTGACTCCTCAACAAAAAAAAAGTAGTAAATCTTAGGTTCATTGTACAATCATTACAGGGACTATATTTTGTCTGGTATACAAGTTTACAATCTTAATCAATTACTGGATGGGGAGATCTTAGTCAGAAATTCCTTCTTCAATTCAGTTCAACGTTTCCAAAAACAATAGTTTTTTATCTTACAAATTGAAAAGAATGGTAAAATGAAAGAGCCTTAGATTTCATACCTCAATGTAAATGATTAACATATTCCTTAAATATGGAACTCCCTCAAAAAGAGTTTCTACCAATTTGTGTGAAAAATCTACATGATGAGTTACATGCACCACTGATCCCTGTGAAATACAAAGGAGGGTTTCAAGACTTTTCTTTAATTTCCCAACAGGTGGAGGATTCCATTGTGGAAACTAAAGATAAATATTGGGTAATTACATCAACTTTGGTAAGGATAATAGGGAAAGAAGAGGTTTCTATAGTCACACTCAAGCAATAACATGGACCTACTTCCACTTCAAAACATCCATCATATCGAAGGTCTCCACCTCCCAATCATCAGCAGCAACAACTGCCTTGTCAAGATGATCAAATAGATCAATGGAGGAATCAATTTTAGGAGTTAAAGAACAAAGTTTATTCTTTCTGGATTGAACAGGTTCCTGGTTACTTCATCTCAGCTCTTGAAAAAAATTTGGTTCAGTTGCGAAGGCCGAAGAAACCAAACAAAGAAGGAGACAAAGATTTTCTGAATTATTGTCCCTTTCACCAAATGTTGGGGCATCTCATTCATGATTGTTTTTTTTCAAATACCTCCTGCTAAAAATGGTAGACTCTGGACAAGTAAATTTGAAATGTTTGTCAACCCAAGTAGCATGTATTACTACTACTGATCCAGAGGAAGAAGGAAAATGGTAGAAAGTCAAAGGTAAAAATGTGCATAAATATGATGATTGGATTATTAAGAAAATGATCTACCGAAATAATACAATTTTATGAACACATTTGAAACAACTGATTGTGTCTACTTCCACTCTCATCATAAAAAAACCACGTTCATCAAAAGATCAGTCCCCCAAATGTCAATCCTCAAATAAATGACATGATCAGAAAGACAAAGAGCAGTTAGAATAAGAATATTTCATGTCAAGAACAAAGTTGTCCTTGAATCTGGCAGATTTCATGGAATATGTTTCAAAATAACATGCACCACCCCACCAAACATCACAATCATAATTGACTTTCCAAGCAGAATCTTCATCAGATGACGAATTTTTCTTCAGTTTTGTCAATGTTATTCAGTTAACGGATCCCTATGCTGATGGTAATTCTAGTTATAATGAACCTGAGTTCCTTGTACCAAATTGGGGAACTAGAAGAAGAATTCAAGTTTGAGGATATAGGGGAAGACGTGGGTATTCTAGAAGCCACATTTTAACTCTACCCCTACTCAAACCGTATATGTGGTAGAAACTCGTGGGAGAGCCCTTCAGCAGGCTCAACAAGAACAAGGAGATTCTTCCACACATGAAAGGTTTGGTCCTAACATGATTATTTTGGAGGACCGATTAGAGGTTAAACAATCTTTCTCTTAGCAGGTAGATAGACCTAGTCAGTCTTATCTTCTAAAGCTATAAGTATTTCCAGCTTCTGTTCCAACATAGGGTATATCCACATCAGGACCATCAACTTCCAAGGTAGCTGCAAAACCACATATTCATGCTAGCAAACGCAGGCCTTTGGACCAAGAGTATGATTTTTTGAAATAATTGACCCAAGTACCATCCACGTTGTTAATTTTGGATGCCTTAAATTTGTGAAAATATCTTTGAGAAGCACTTATTGAGGACTTTTCAAGTCCTCAAGAGTTTGAAACTGATGTTGATGCTGCTGAAGTTTCCCTTATAGAGAATGATCCAGTAGAATTTCATGAAGTTATATCTTTTATGGATGAAGATGAAGATGATGTTGTATATGGACATATCAGTCCCTTATATCTATCTGGCAGGGTCAATGACATAGATATCCAATGATCCTTCATTGATAATGGATCATGAGTCAACCTCAATCCTATTCATACACTTTTTCGATTCGGACTCAATGAATCTGACTTATCTCCTTCCACTTTAAAGTTGAAAGGTTATAAAAAGAATAAGCAAGAACCTCTGGGTTAGAATATACTCAGAACTCAGTTTGTAGATCCTATTTCTAATTTATATTTTATGGTTTTCCATTAGGAAATAGCCTTTATCAATCTGCTTGGTAGGCCTTGGTTACATCAACATGCATCCATACCTTTTTCATACCACCAATGTCTCAAGTATTTTTTCAATGGTCAAATTGGAAAATTATATGGTGACAAGTCTCCATTCAAAATGTGTGAATATCAATATATTTAGGTTTAATTTTATCAAATGAATGGAATGAGGTCTGTGATAAAGGAGGTAACCAGAATCAATACACAAAATGGTCTATAAAAGATCCTCGTAAACCCATTTAAATGTTAGAGTATAGATTATGTGTTGACTATTAATCAAAATTAAAGGAAAAACCCAAATCTGAAAACTCATCCAGGGACTTCAATAATGTCAATTGTGGCAATTGAGCCTAAAAGCATGGGAGAAATTGTTGATTCACCAAGAAGTGGTGAAATCTTAAATGGAGATGTCTTCATTTCCTCCCCTGAACTTCAGCAATTATATACTGCATCAATAAGACTAGAAAAAGTTTTATAAATACTAGAGGAAGACAAGGATATTTATTCCCAACTCATTATATCCCCTTCAATGCTCCAAAAAGACCCTCCATCGCTAATAGGGTCAGAAATGGTGGCCTCTTCTTCAGGATGTTCAAATATTGACTCCTCTCCTAGCTCTAAATGTTTGGATTCATCACCTACTATTCAAGTAGAAATAGAAGAAGTGACACATAAGGAAAAGGAATAGGAAGAAGAGGAAGAAGATCTTAGGTATGCTCCTCCGGCATTTGAGGAAGGTGTCTCAACCACTGTGGATGAACTCAAATAAATAAATATGGATACAGAAGCAGATCCACACCCTACTCTAATTAGTGCGGCCATTACTTATAAAGAGAAAGAAGTGTATACTTCATTTCTAAAGAAACATCAAGATATATTTTCATGGAATTGTACAAAAATTCCCTGTCTTAATCCTAATATAGCCACTCATCATTTGGGTTTTCTAGAAGAACATTGAGGATTCAAGCAGGCAGCAAGAAGAAGACACCCAACTCATACCTCTAAAATTGAAGTTGAAGTTGATAATATTATCAAGTCTAAATTTTTCAAGGTGGGTCAATATCCAAAATTTCTAGAAAAAATTTTCCCAGTAAAAAAGAAGAATGGGAAATTAGAGTTTTCATTGATTTCAACAATATTAATCTTCATTTTCCTAAAGATGACTTTCTAGTTCCGATCACATAGATTTTAATTTATGAAACACTAGATATGAATATCTTTCCTTCATGGATGGTTACTCTGGGTAAAATCAAATCTTCATGGCCCTAGAGGATGAAGATTTTATAGCCTTCAGATCCTCTCAAGGTGTGTTTTGTTATCGAGTAATTCCTTTTGGCTTAAAGAATGTAGGTGCAACGTATCAATGTGCCATGCACCATATCTTCAAACTCATCTTATAAAAATTTGTTAAATGTTATGTGGATGATCTTGTGGTTAAATACAAACAACATTCTGATCACTTGGCTGATCTAGAGACCATATTCAATAAACTTTAGCAACATAATTTAGAGATAAACCCCTTTAAATGTGCTTTTAGGGTAACCTCAGGAAAATTCCTCAGCTTTGTTATATTCCATCATGGCATCAAAGTTGATCCAGATAAAAAAAAAAGAAATATTTGGCATGTCACCTCCCTGAAAATTGAAATAATTAAGAGAACTTCAAGGAAACATGTCCTATATTTGGGGAATCATCGTGAATTTGGCAGGCAAGTATTTTCCCTTCACTAGATTAATGAAGAAGGGAGTCACCTATCAATGGAATGAATACTGCCAAGAGACAGTTGATACCCTCAAGAAATATCTCTTGAGTCCACCAGTATTAATGCCACCTATTGAAGGAAGACAACTTATTCTCTATTTGATAGCTTTAGAGTGATCATTGGGTTCCTTTCTTGCCCAAAAGAATGATGTTGGGAATGAAAATAGCCTTTACTATCTCAGTCAAACTATGCTTGACACAGAGACTCGATATTAAAGTATCGAGAAGTGTTGTTTGTCATTGATCTTTATAGTTTAGAAATTGTTTCACTACCTATAACATCATGAGGTCCAATTAGTGTCTCACAATAACCCACTCAAATTTATCCTTAGTCGTCCTATGCTTACCGGGCATTTGGCATGGTGGGAAGTTATTTTTTAATAGTTTTATATCCAGTTTGTACCTCATAAGTAAATAAAAGGCCAAGATTTGGTAGATTTCCTTACTGAACATCCCTATATGGAAGATATGTCATTAAATGTTGAACTACATGATGAAGAGGTCTTCTCTATTCAAGATAATCCCCAAACATTGAAAATGTACATTGATGGTGCCTCAATAAGTCCAAAGGTGAAGATAATGGAAAACCTAAAACTCAACAAATTTGGGTTAGGAGTGGTACTTATATCCCCAGAAAAGGCATTGTTGCCTTATTTCTTCCTATTGTTAGAAGGCGGTACCAATAATGAGGAAGAATATCAAGCTCTCATCACAAGACTAGTATTGGAACTTCAGGTACAAGTGAACCACTTGAAAGTAAAAGGTGATTCAGAATTGGTAATCAAATAAATCAATGAGGATTATGCTATCAAAAAAGAAGATTCAATCCCTTTATGTGATTACGCCAAAGGGTTAATGGCCGAATTTTCCTTAGATCTGACATTGTCCTATGTCTCGCGATCACAAAATTTCCAAGCTGATGCACTAGATAATGCAGCTACAGCCCTATAAGGTCCAAATCGGGATGAGACAATCATCAGTATTTCCCATCGTCATGTGGTCTCACCTTTTGTTCAAACTATAATGGAGTAAATTAATTAAATTTTCCATATTTCTAATCCATATGGTCATACCATGGGATGGATAACACCCATCATGGAATACCTTCAAAATGGATTACTTCTAAAAGATAAAGATGAAAAAAAAACAAATATGATGATGAGTGGCCAATTTTACTCTTTATGATGGTCCAAATCACTAGAAGATCCTCTACAAACAAGGATTTGATGGAATACTCTTCAGGTGTATTGATGGAGAAGAAACTACATTTATCATGAAATAAGTACATTCAGGAGCCTGTGGTGCTCACCAGTCTGGGCATAGGATTTCTAATCAAATCTAAAGGCTTGGATACTTCTGGCCTTTAATGATGTAAGATTGCACAGATTTTACCAAGAAATTTCAACACTTACAAGTGCTTTCCAACTTCATTCATCAACCCCCAGTGTTTCTACATACAGCTAAATACTCGTGGCTATTTTTCACATGGGGAATGTATGTATTAGGGCCTTATCCTCTATCTACGGCTAAGAAGATCAAGTATATCCTTACTACTACTAAATTCTTCTCCAAATGGGATGAGGCAATACCTCTCAAAGAAATCAGATCCAAAAACATTGTTAGTTTTGTCAAAACTAACATCATCACCAAATTTGGTGTCCCTCATACTATATTGATGGACAATGGCACCGATTTCTATTCTGTTGATGTAAATAAGTTATATCAGAAGCATAATATCAAATCCAACCATTTATCTCACTATCATGCAGTGGCCAATGGACATATAGAGTCCTTAAACAAGACCCTATCAAATATACTCTAGAATATGGTGGATAAAGATAAGAAATCCTGGCCTGGTAAACTTTTTCATGATTTATGGGTTTATCAAACTACTACATGTACTACCACTCAGGCCCCCCATATTCATTGGTGTATAACAAAGAAGCAGTTTTTTCAATTGAAATTCAATTACCTTCACTCCTAGTTACAATATGTGATCAGTTTTCTATAGATGAGAAGTCCCAGAAATGGTTCAATGAGCTGGAACAATTAGATGAAAAAAGAGTTCATACTTTTCATCATCTAGAAGTCTATCAGAACAGAATAATGCAATCCTTTAACCAGAAAGTTTTCATCCATTCATTTATTCAAGGAGAATTGGTATAGCTCCTTAGGACTCCAATGATACTAGGAAAGAAACCTGAAAATCTTTAATCAAAGTGGGAAGGGCCTTATTCCATACATAAGGTCTACTCAAATGGAGCTTATGCCTTAATCTCAATGGATGGAGAGCTTATCACCACTCCAACCAATGAGAGATTCTTGAAGAAATACCTTGCGTAACTACAAAACTATGTCCTAGGTGCATGACTCTAAACTAAATAGCACATGGTCCAAGTCGCAAGATGTTAAATTGCATAACAACCATAGGCATCCATGTTTCATGATGATAAAATTCATAGCATCTTTGTCCTTGTCGCACGACATTAAACTGCATGACATCATTTTTCCCCATTACATGATAATAAACTGTGCGGTTAACATCTTATCTATTTTTGATGTTAAGAACTTTCATGTTCAAGAATCAGTGAAATCATTACTACTTCTTTGTAGTACATGAGTCTCTTTCTACCCTATGTCTGAATCCGATCTGCATAGGGACCTAATTTCAAGAACTATGTGTGTCTTGATTCTCATCCATATGAGATACATATAGATGCCTAGATCTCCAATATTGGGCCCAGCCAAAACCCAAAAAATTTTAATTTCCTTTTCCTCCTCCTGTATATGGTCCAAATCTATACAGAGTGCTCTTTTAAGATACATGACTTTATTTTCATGTCATCTTGTGTCTTAAATTTAAATCATTCTTCTAGAATGTGTTTAAATCCCTTTTCTCCCACATTAAATTCAATTGGTGTGAGAAATGATTGTTTAAGAACTAAATTTGTCTTGACTCTCATCTATATGAGATATGTATAGACACCGAGATCTCCAATATTGGACCCAACCATGATAAAAAAACCCTTTATTCCCTATGTAATAGTTAAACCTGCATAGGGAATGTTTAAAGAACTCTGTTTGGATTGATTCTCATCCGTGTGAGATGCACTGTGACACCTGGGTTTAATTCCTTGTTCCAGCCACAATATTCCCTTTTTTTATAGGAATCACTTCATGTCCTCTCTACACGACTCTAAACTACACAGCATAATATTGATTCAAGGAAAACAAATAAAGTATTCATTTTTACATATGAATCACATCTATGTAAAGGACTTCAAAATCATGGCCAATATTGATTCAAATATTTCTCATGTGCATTGATTATAACCCCCTCCCATATTTCACACTCTTAAACTTGAATATTTTATATCTTCATAATATTTCTTATGGTTTTTAGTGACAGGGTCTCTGATATCTGAGAGATATTTTTCTTGACTATGCAGTATGTGCCCTTAGGTGGCCTTGCATAAGTTTCCTATTATTTCTCCTGGAAATGGGGATGACCTTGTTTGTTTAAGGTTCAAACTTTCCAATCAGTTTCTAATGGGTTTATTCATAGAACCATAAACATCCAATGATTCTATATCCATTTGGACTTACTTTCCAAAGGTAGGTGCTTATTAGTTGTGGACTGATGAGGCCTAAGAATTTGTATTGGTTGAGAGGATGGGAGGTTAGACTCATCACACATTTTTGGGGGGAATTATTATCTACTCTGGGACTCTCTTATAGATTTAAGTTATGTTCACGAATCCTTATTAATTTACCAAGCATAAAAATGAGATTTTTTCCGTCAGATAGGAATCAATGGTTGATAGGTATGGGATTTAGAGAATCTTTTATATGTATTTGAGGTTCTTCATCGATAGAGAATCATCCATATTTATTAGATATTCTTAGTCAATGGTATCCTTCAACACATTATATAGAAATCTCTTGGTCATTATGATAACCATACTGGTTTTAAAGCCACTCAGTGGGGCACTTGAAGTTTATTGTCATTCATAAAGATAGGGATTATTTCAGAGTTGTGATCGTACCCGCAGATGGGTTACCTACATATCCTAGTTAAAGAAGGAATCAGAATCCACATAGTTCGATAGGAAGGATATAGTTTAACGTCATATGGGATGGAAAATAATTAATGAAAGATGGGATTGAACCTTATAAAGGCTTCCTACATACTCTACTTTTATGGTAGAGATCAAAGTCCATGTAGTTTGAGTGAAGAAATATGAGGTTTATGCATGATTAATGGACCAAAGATAGACGTCGTAATTACTTTTACACTCTAAGCCCACATGAATCATGCTCGGTGTGAGAAACAAGAAGTATCAATAAATCTGATGATTGTGCCATTAATGATGCAGTCATAAGAAATGATGTGGGGCTTACGTATGTATGACGGCCCGAGTAAATGAAGATCATGACTTAGTTCCGGAAAGAAGCCCAGGAGTAGGGTCCATAAAGGTATTTGTTCTTTATGGAGATTTTAAATTTTAACTCGGGACTTATTCCTGAAAAGGAAGCCCAAAGTTAAAGGAAATTATGATTCAAACTTACTCCTGAGAAGGAGGTCCTGTTTAAGGAGACTTGTAAATTGGGGCTTACTCCTGAGAAGGAGGCCCAAACCAAGAGATCTTCTCATCTCAAAGGATGAGGTTATATTGGAAACCCCTAACCGTGGTGACGTAAAGCTTGTAATTCATAAGGTTTTAGGAGAGGTTCTCACATAATTCCTTTCAGATATGGAAACCAACAAAGGAACCATGCCATAAATGGATTTGAAGAGGGCTTTTAAGGCTATATCTTGAAGAGGAGAGGTGTATTTGAAAAAAGGAGGTAACTAGGAAGGAGGTGTACAAGTATTGTTCTAGTGCACAAGTCCTGGTCGCGCAAGTATACTTGTGCGACATGAGTCACCTTGGGTGACAAAAAATCCATAGGGTAATACTCAGCTGACTTTGAACTCAATCCCTTAGTATCATCCCTAGAGGCTTCTAGAAGAGTGGCGCACAAGTTCCCTTGAGAGGGAAAGGCGGTGCGCAAGTGTCTTCACTTCCCTTAAGGGATGGAAACTTAGGCACACAAGTATTGATGAGTTCTAATACTTAGGCCTTATTCTTCCTCTTTATAGCTTCCATTCTAGGTAAATAATTACCTTATAAGTGTTCGGAAGATGTCAGACAAAGACTTGGGTGACCAAATCTTGAATCTGAGTTTTTGAAAATTCGTCCCTAAAATGGGGGGCCCACAGGGGCTATTTATAGTCCACTGAACACCTTGGGAGAAAAAAAGAATAGGGCGTGCAAGTGATGTGCACGACCCATATGTGGCGTCCATGTGAAATGCGTGACCAGAAGGAAACTTGCGCGACTTATTCTTAAAGGTTTCCTTGTTTATGCCTTTGTCAATTTTTGATGTTCTTCGGAGGATGACTCTCCTTGTGCTTAAGTTATTACCCTTTTCCATTCATTAGACTTTGTGATGGAAAGGAGCGTCAATGAAAGTCCCCCCTCAGAGTTGGATCCGAAAAAGGAAAGAGGATTTGACTCTGAGAAAAACGAGAAACAAGAGTTTGGCAGCACGCATGTGGTAGGCGTGCAGGTTCTAGCACGCAGGGTTGCAGGATCACCTATATATATGGGTGTAAATTCACACAAACCATCCTATATTCTGAGTTTTTGATCTCTCGTCGTGCAAGTCTCTTCATGTTTTCGGTCGCTATCTTTTTTTCTGTGTCGCGCTTCTCCATTAAGTTTTTTTGACTTGTGTGACAGTACTTGTGTGACCATACTTGCGCGACCACACATGTGCGACCACACATGAATGCCTTAATGCCTTTTCCATTTTTTTGTTTTATTCACAAGTATTTCATAAAAAATATACTTATTTCAAAGTTAACTATTAGATCTTTGTGAAGATTCAATGGCTCCCAGAAGAATTGGATTGGCTGATGTGTTGGCTAGCAAAAGAATTGATGATATGATGAACAACATTGGCCATGACTACTATGATATATGCGACAGTACTCTCCCAGATTTTGCCAATTACTTGAAGAAGTACCATGTCAATTTTTCACATAGCATTTATCTGCCTTTATATGGATATGGTCATCTGCAAGGAGTCAACATTCCAGATGCAAAGAATTATATTCCACATTCCTAGTTTCAGACTTACACCAACTTTTCTTCGGAAAATTTTTCAGTTGCAGGATCATTTGTCAATGCTGGGATAGTGGAGAGGGTGTTCATAATTCATCATAGTCCTTATTCCCCAGATCTAAAACCTCATATTCTCAAGATGCAGCCACACTATTATCCCTCTATTTCGGTTATGTTGTGCATTAAGAGCAGAAACAATGGTGTGAACTTTCAAAAAATTTCTCCATGACATTTCCTTGCAGATATTAAAATAGAAAACCCATGTTCTAATATGTTTTCCACTGCCGGTTTGTGGACAGAAGACTATCATGACATTAGAACAATATCTGAAAAGAGTACTATATCTAAATGGCTCTTTACTTCCAATGCTCCATTCTCAAATCCATGTATCAATCTTCCAAGTCTCTTGAATAGAAACAAAGTCATTGTTTGATCAGAAGAAAATTTTCTCAAACCGCACTCAAGAACATTCTTTCACAAATGTTTCTAGAAGAGATAGTATCACTGCATTTCTTTTTGTATCCAGTTGAATGAATTAATTCTAGTTGGCTACTGATGAAGCTCGGGATGATGTAAATCAAATGAAGAGTTATGTTGAAATCCTCTTGTAATTATTGAAAAAGAGAAGAGACTCCAATCTATGGATGTTCTTCTAATATTGTGCATCAATGAAAAAGACATTTCATCTTCAACCATTTATACCTGAATTCTCTTGATAATTACTTATATATATATATATTTACCTAAGACAATGGGCCTAGTAAGCATAGTTTAATTTTTTACTAGGATTATACAAACAACCCCACAAAATTTGTATCTTTTTATTCTCAATATTGCCTAAATCCTACAATATGTACATTTAGCGAGCTGGGACTCGACTTTTGTTCAATGTTCCTTTTACAAGTTCCCAATTTAATGAGTACCCTGTCTTTTTTTGGCATTTTAAAGTCTTGCATGCCGGACATAAAAAGGCTAATGTTTAAGGTCAAATAGCTTTGACCAAATGGATTAAAATTGACTCAATTCCTTTATAATTTGTTTGAAAACATAATTCCACATTCAAGTATGGGGGAAAACATGTAAACAATGACTTAATAAATTTTGAATCTGAGGGATGATATAAAAAAAGGGCTAAGGGGAATTAGAAGAATTATTTCCTAAGAGTGAAGTTACCACTATTTAACAAACCCGTTAGGGGGTTGAATTATGCAGGGCCACTTAAGGGCATTAGCTGCATAGTCAAATAATAGAATCTTTTGGTTGACAGGTCCATTATGTAGACCACTTATGCAAGGCCACCTAAGGGCAAGTGCTGCATAATCAGACAAAAGAACTCTCAGAAATTTTACTTTTCTATTGCCAAAATCCAATGGAAGTTTATGGAGATTGAAATTTTCCAAAGCATAGAGTCTGCTGTATGAAGAGAGGTACTTGAATATGGAGAGGACATTCCTAATCAATATTATCAAAGAATTGGATGAATGTCACTCCTGTGAAGGTCTAACCCAAACGTAGGGTAGGTAAATATAAACCATATACTTGAATACCTTAAGATCATGAAAAAGAGCATGGGATAAATACGTTAATAGTGGCTGTTTTTTTGCGGATCCCTACATATCGTTGTTAAGACCAATAAAGAAAAAAGAGTTTTTCCCCCAAAGAATGAAGTTACCAATATTTTACAAACCCATTAGGGGGTTTGAATTATGCAATGCCAATTAAGGTCATTGGATGCATAGTCAAATAATAGCATCTTTTGGATGACAGGTCCGTTATGTAGACTACTTATGCAAGGCCGCCTAGGGTAACATGCTGCATAGTCAGGCAAAAGAATTCCCGGGTATCATACATTTTTGTGACCAGAATTCATGAAAAGGGTTATGGATATCTCGATGTATTTAAGGTTAGGAGTATGACACATGAAAATGGGTATTGTCCAATGCATGAAAGAGATACATAGACCAAGGCTGACCATAATCATGTTGTGGCTAGGTCCTAAATTGAGATGTTGGACTTCACTACATATCTCATTAGGATGAGAATTAAGCCATACGTAGTTCTTGAAATACAGTTTAACATCATGTGGGATGAGAGTGTAGGAGATCTTAATTTAAGGTCATGGTGTTTGGACCATAATGAGGGAGACACATTGTGTGTTTGTTATAAACCTGATGTGAATAAAGACCAGGGTTTTCATACCACATTCATGTTCTCACATGGTGACTTTTCAGTCAAGGGACTGAAAGTGGAATTTCGGGTTAGGCCCAAAGACTTGGAGCTGGGTTTGAGGGATGCTCGAACGTTCCTACGTATCCCATAAAGATGGGAATCAAGCCATAAGTAGTTCTTGAAATACCCTCTGTACAGATTTGGTTCGTACATGTGAAGGGTAAAAGGGGAATTTAGTGCAATGATGGTTCGATCCAAGATTAAAGGTTCGGGCATTGCCATATATGCACATATTCTTTGGAATATAACATGATTGGAAATCAATTTCAATAATGATTCCCTCTCATGTGATGGTGTCAAAGAATGTTGTAGTTTATTGTTATACAGGACAAAACTGCAAATAGTTTAAGGTCATATACATGGACTATAAGGCCCCAGCCTTAAACCTTACTTAATATTGAATTAAATGAATAATTCACGTTGAGGATCTTTTCAGGTTTAGAGTTTTAGAGAATTATAACATAACTATTACATCTCAAAATATTACAAAGTAGTCACTTCTACTAAGTTTCCATAAAAATAAAAAAACTCTTAAAAGAAACATGTCTAGTTCCATGTTTTATATAGCATGACATTCCCTTGATCCCATCCATGACCTTATTCCACATTAAGTCCTGTGAAAAACATTTAAAAAAAACTTGGGGTGAGCATAAAAAGCTCAGTAAGGGATACACAAAGAATGAAAACTGTTAGTTTTTCAAAATCAAGTAAACCATGTATACTCTATCAAAGTAATACATTCACCTTCATGAAGTTGTAAAAACTCTTCACTGAATAAAGTATCATTACTTACCTTTTTGTAACCAAAGGATTACCATAAAATCCATAAAAAGAACACATAACATTTATAAAGGTAACTTGGGACATAAACATACTTAAGTGGAATAACCATACGGTTGACTTCCACACATATCACTTAATGGAATAGCCATACGGCCAATTTCCATATATACTTAATGGAATACCCATACGGCTGACTTCCATACCCAATGCATTGGAGGTTATAACGTAACCACCCGTCCTGGTATTCACGGCACCACCCGTCATATGGTTTATAACGTAACCACCCGTTAAAATGTCCAAGTACCAATATAAAATCATAAAACATAAAACCAATATAAAGGAATGATAACATTTCCACATTTCAATCACAATATATCATAAATATATTGACATAATAGAATCCTTTTTCAAAACCATTTTCAATACCAAAATACATAAAAGAGTATATGGTATTTATTTTATTCTAAAAACATTACGGCTTGTTGAGAAATCCAAAGATCAAATAATTCTCGCGGCGGCGGAAAAAGGTCGTTGTCACCGCGTACGTTAAAAAAAACATTCCTTTTTGTCGTTTAGTAAAACGCTTCGTAGAAAAAGATTCCTTTTGTATAAAAGTAAAAGTCAAAGGAGTTTATACACCGTATAAAAGAAAGTTGTGTATAAAACGAAATATGCCTCAATGAAAGGAGATTGAGACGAAGTCCCTTACCTCGGGTCCGACTTGACTCGATTGTTTTTTAACGTCCTGAATAATAAACTTGAGTTAATTTATACTTGATTAAGAATCTTTTTAAACTTCATTATTCCTTTTATATCACTTATTTCCATGTTATAAACATTATGTAACCATTTATGTTAATAATGTTTGTTTTGTCAATATTTGGTTATTAAGTTGAAAGTTGACTTCTTACAATTACATGTTGTTCGTGTGGTCAAAAGTTCTTTATATCCAGAATGAAATTCCCGATTTGGATATAATATGTATCATATATATCCAGAATATACATTTATTTATAATATTACATAATCATTTAGATGTAAGAAATGAAATGCACCGTTCATGGAGACGGTAAGCCGTACGTACGCATGAACGCTACTTTCATTTCTTTGTCATATTAATGGAATTAAAACTAAATGAGAGGTATGTATATTTTAATTCCAGAATTATATTAATCATTTAGATATATCATTAATTATATATATCCATTATATACATGTACTTTTAGTAGTACATTACATTTGGGGATAAGAAAAGAAATGCACCGTTCATGGAGACGGTAAGTCGTACGTACGCATGAACGCTACTTTCATTTCTATCTCATACTTTAATGGAAAGAAATAATAATGATATATAGGTATATTATAATTCCAGTATAACATCATATATAATAACTTTAAATCAATCCTTTACACGTCCCACATATGGCATTAACGAATCACATCACTTTGAGGGGGCGGTAGTCCGCACTTCCTTAAATGAAGATATCGTGTTTACCCATAATGGAAACCATAAAGGTATGCCAAAAATGAAAAATACAGAAGCTTAAAGAAAACATAAACATATTATATATCATATATAAAAATAGTGACATCATAATGGCCACCCTTGAAGGTGTTAAATGAGTATTGAACAATCATCGTTTCGAGAGGCAGAATTTCAACATCCACAGAAACCGTATGTTCTTTAACCATTTGATGTAGTTGTGTGAGAGTGTAGCTCAAATAAATATTATAAAAACATCCTAGTATATTGAAGATACTGGTGTTGTTACAAAAGAATAAAATAAAAAGAGTTTAGAGGGTTGGAGAAGCAAAATAAAACAAATGAACAAGAGAGAATGAATTGCCTTTAAAAGTGTAACTCCCTTTTGATTTGAGCCTAAAGGCTTCCTTTGAAAGGATTCTGACCAAAAGGAATCCTCTAGGATGAGGAGAGGGATGTGGAGAGAGTAATTGGGTAGGGGTTGGCCGAGCCAAAGGCTTGAGAAGTGTGTGAAATGGGGTAGAGGTGGGGGCCTTTTATAAGAGGAGAGGAGGGGCACTTTTGGAAATTAAAGAAATATTACTTTATTTGAAAATGTGTTTCGGTTTTAAAAGGTCCCACATTGATATAATTCGTGGATAAGGTGATAAGGGTTCGAAATCTACTCATCCAATTGGTTTTGGACATGTGTAGTTCATATATTTTACATTATCTTTCCATTTTATTTAAATCGTCAAATAATGATGTCATCGATGCATCATTATTATGTCATAAAAAATTTAATTTATTTAATGTCTAAAAATTATAAAAAAAATACTATGATGTAGAAAATCTTTTTAGATTTCCAATGACTATTTATAATCAAACTTCTGACTTGTATAACCCCACTCAAAAATTGTTTTAGTAAAACAATTTATGTTAGTGTCATTTTCACTTTAACATTAAATAAAAATATATTAATGTCATTTTCCAACTAAAGTGGCTCCATGGGGTCCCCAAGTTGACCCATGGCATGTATTGGTCGGCCATGACTCACCCAATAGGTGTAGGACAAGTTTCATGGTTTTTTCATATTTTTATAATATCATTTTTACCTTAAATTACACTAATTACCTCTAATCGCGATTAAGAACTTAATAAGTTACTATTCACCAAAAAATTATTATAATCTCATTGAACCACATTTTACTTCTTAATGAAAACCATGTATGTCGTATTTTTGAAATTCAAAACACAACTATGGCAAAATTTCATTTAAACGGAAAATCAGTTTTTATAAGTACCACTTAGTGGTTTCACTATTCATCAAAAATTGAAGTTTTTCAGAAAATTACCAAAAATTCACCCTAAGCTATATTTGATATTCCGAATTCAAAAATGAAGTCCATTTTACAAAATTCAAAACTTATAAGTCAAATTAATTAATTTAATAATTAATTCCCGCTGTCATGACAAATAGCGTGTTTTTGTGAAACAATAAGTATCAAAAGATTGACACTAGTTTAAGTCCAATTTCAAAGTGAAATTGATTCCAATGACCACCATTGGATTAAATGGTAAAAATATATACATATTACACATTAAGACCAATTCAAAAGGTAATCTAACCATATAAATTAATAATAAAAAGAGGTTTTGAATTAAAATACAACATTTTACACTATTCATTAAAAAATGAACTTTATCGGAAAGATACCAAAAATTTACACAAAGTAAATTTCGATGTCCCGATTCTAAAGAAGAGTTATATTTGGTCCAATAGAATTTATAAGATCGATCAAAACTATATTTAATGACGGTTCTCCGTCAAAAGGTGATAAGTGGACCTTTCGTGAAAATTAGGGTATAAATGCCTAAAATTGAACTCTTTCGGTATGTTAAGCCTTTATCTTTTATTGGGTAAATGTAAAAACATTTAAAAACATATATAATCATATTTTATTTATTTCTATCCATTCCCGCCAGTACAACGGCTACTCGTTAACTAACATTTAAAATAATATTATTTTATTACTTGTGTGCAACGTAAGTTTTCAAAGAAACTCATCGTTGCGTATCGAGCACGCTATCGAACATAGCAACCCCATTAAAATAAAATTAATATTTAATTCGTAAATATTAATTAATATGAAAATTATTTATTCTTTATTTACCTGGGATGTTACATCCTTCCCCCCTTTTGGGAATTGCGTCCTCGCAATTTTATTCACTTATCAAAATAAGTGGGGGGTATTTATCCCTCATAGCATTTTCAGATTCCCACGTTGCTTCTTCAATCACATGGTTTTTCCACAAAACCTTTGCCTGATGAATCACCTTATTCCGTAACACCTTCTCCCTGTGGTCAAGAATCTGGACTGGTTGTTCTTCATAAGATAGGTTCTCTTCTAGCAAAACTACCTCTGGACTCAAAACATGAGATGGATCTGGCATATACTTCCTCAACATTGAAACATGAAAAACATTGTGTACCTGAGATAAACTTGGAGGTAAAGCCACTTGGTATGCAAATGATCCAACTTTCTCCAGAATTTCATATGGTCTAATGAACCTTGGACTCAGCTTTCCTTTCTTACCAAATCTCATCACACTTTTTCAAGGAGAAACCTTGAGAAAAACATGATCACCTACCTCAAAAGAGAGATCCTTCCTCCGGTTATCCACATAACTCTTCTGCCTGCTCTGAGCTGTTCTCATGTGTTTCTGAATCAACTGAACTTTTTCTGCCATCTCTTCTACCAATTCTTGTCCCATCAGCTTCCTTTCACCCACTTCATCCCAAAATGCTGGAATTCGACACCGCTTCCCATATAATGCCTGAAATGGTGCCATCTGTATACTGGAATGAAAACTGTTATTATATGAAAACTCAACCAAAGAAAGATGTTGGTCCCAACTTCCCTGATAATCCATAGAACAATCTCGTAGCATATCCTCCAATGTCTGAATTGTTCGTTCTGACTGCCCATCTGATTGAGGATGAAAAGCTGTACTAAAATTTAATTCAGTACCCAACGACTTCTAAAGGCCTTTCCAAAAGTTAGAAGTAAACCTGGGATCACGATCCGATACAATGGAGAGAGAAACTCCATGTAACCTGACTATCTCTTTAAGATACAAAAGGGAAAGTTGATCAAGAGATAAAGTATCTCGTATAGCAAGGAAATGAGCAGATTTGGTCAAGCGATCAACAATAACCCAGATTGCATTATTACCTCAAGATGACTTCGGTAATCCAACAACAAAGTCCATGGATATATTCTCACATTTCCACTTTGGAACTGGTAAAGGCTGAAGCATCCCTTTCGGTAACTGCTGCTCTACTTTAACCTGTTGACATGTCAAACACTTCACAGTAAAATCAGCAATGTCTCTTTTCATTCCATCCCACCAGTAATACTCCCGCAGATCTCTGTACATCTTAGTACTGCCAGGATGAACTGAAAACGGGGAACTATGAGCTTCACATAACAACTCTCTCTACAACTGTGAATCCCAAGGCACACACAATCTCTTCCCAAACCTCAAAACACAAACACAAACTTATCCAAGAACTCAAGGAAAATTTTATTCATAAGGTCTATGAATACAGCAGGTGCATTGGTTAACCCAAAAGGCATAACTACAAATTCATAATGGCCATATCTAGTACAGAACGCAGTCATTGAAACGTCTGCTTCTTTTACTTTCAACTGATGGTACCCCGACCTCAAGTCAATCTTCGAAAAATACTGAGCTCCCTAGAGCTGATACCACTTCATTCGATGTCCCAACATCTGCTGAAGTTGTTGCAAAGGATTTTACCACCCCTTTCTACTTTTAGTCTGGCTGCATTCCCCCAATTGAGTTCTTCTTTGGACACTCATTTTCATAATGACCCATTTCATTACACTTAAAACATCTTACCGTTGGCTTTTCATTTCCTGCTTGATCATCTTTCTTACAGTTATGAGCAATATGACCAGACTTACCACACCGAAAGCACTTACCAGACTTGGATAAAAATTCTCTAGGATGCATTTTACCACACTTCTCACAGGATGGATATTTGGTTTTCTTACCTCCTTGCTTCTTTGATGAATTCTTCCCCTTTGCCTGCCAACTAGACCTCTTATTCTGTTGTTTGTCATAGAACACCTGATCATCGGCAAACTCCATTTCCACCTTCTCCGCACATCGAACAAGTTTTTCATAACTTTTGAACTCACGAGAAGATAAAGCCCTTCGATAATTTGGCTTTAACCCTGAGTAAAAATGGTTTATTTTACTATCAAGATCTCGTATGAAGTTTGGAGCATACCTTGCCAATCGAGTGAACTTTTCTTCATAAGCAGCCACTGAATCATCCTCCTGCCTCAATTCTAGGAACTGTTTTTCCATCCTAAGACGAACCACCTTAGGAAAATATTTCTCAAGAAACATACCTTTGAATTCGTCCCAGTGAAGATCCTCAATCTCATCACTATCCCTTATATTTTTCACCATCGACCACCACCGATCAACTTCACCTTCAAAACGGTAAACAGCAAGACTAACCTTTTGATGTTCTGAACACCCCATGACATCAAAAATCTTCTCCAGTGCTTTAATCCACCCTTCAGCTTGCACAGGGTCAGATGATCCTCTGAATGATGGGGGATGTTGCCTCATGAAATGTTCCACCACTGACATGTTCCTCTGCGGTTGATCTGGCTGATCTCGTGCATGGATACCACCACCATTTATAGCCTGAGTCAACTGTGCCATCACTGTAACAAACTGTTCAGTTCCGATTCCGACCATCTCAGGTTGCTGATTTGGAAGGTTATCTTCTTCCTGATGTCGTCCTAACATAGCTGCTTTCTTTCCTCTGCAGAAAATCATTCTGAACACTGAAATATCTTAGGCGAAACAACATGGTAATCCGTAAATGCTATATCATTTCAATCATATTATAATTTAACACTTTTCTAACTCCTAAAGTTGTCTAAACCGACCTCTGATACCAACTATAAGGCCCCAGCCTTAAACCTTACTTAATATTGAATTAAATGAATAATTCACGTTGAGGATCTTTTCAGTTTTAGAGTTTTAGAGAATTAGAACATAACTATTACATCTCAAAAGATTACAAAGTAGTCACTTCTACTAAGTTTCCATAAAAATAAAAAAACTCTTAAAAGAAACATGTCTAGTTCCATGTTTTATATAGCATGACATTCCCTTGATCCCATCCATGACCTTATTCCACATTAAGTCCTGTGAAAAACATTTCAAAAAAACTTGGGGTGAGCATAAAAAGCTCAGTAAGGGATACACAAAGAATGAAAACTGTTAGTTTTTCAAAATCAAGTAAACCATGTATACTCTATCAAAGTAATACATTCACCTTCATGAAGTTGTAAAAACTCTTCACTGAATAAAGTATCATTACTTAACTTTTTGTAACCAAAGGATTACCATAAAATCCATAAAAAGAACACATAACATTTATAAAGGTAACTTGGGACATAAACATACTTAAGTGGAATAACCATACGGTCGACTTCCACACATATCACTTAATGGAATAGCCATACGGCCAATTTCCATACATACTTAATGGAATAGCCATACGGCCGACTTCCATACCCAATGCATTGGAGGTTATAACGTAACCACCCGTCCTGGTATTCACGGCACCACCCTTCATATGGTTTATAACGTAACCACCCGTTAAAATGTCCAAGTACCAATATAAAATCATAAAACATAAAACCAATATAAAGGAATGATAACATTTCCACATTTCAATCACAATATATCATAAATATATTGACATAATAGAATCCTTTTTCAATACCATTTTCAATACCAAAATACATAAAAGAGTATATGGTATTTATTTTATTCTAAAAACATTACAGCTTGTTGAGAAAGCCAAAGATCAAATAATTCTCACGGCGGCAGAAAAAGGTCGTTGTCACCGCGTACGTTAAAAAAAACATTCCTTTTTGTCGTTTAGTAAAACGCTTCATAGAAAAAGATTCCTTTTGTATAAAAGTAAAAGTCAAAGGAGTTTATACACCGTATAAAATAAAGTTGTGTATAAAACGAAATATGCCTCAATGAAAGGAGATTGAGACGAAGTCCCTTACCTCGGGTCCGACTTGACTCGATCGTTCTTTAACGTCCTGAATAATAAACTTGAGTTAATTTATACTTGATTAAGAACCTTTTTAAACTTCATTATTCCTTTTATATCACTTATTTCCATGTTATAAACATTATGTAACCATTTAAGTTAATAATGTTTGTTTTGTCAATATTTGGTTCTTAAGTCGAAAGTTGACTTCTTACAATTACATGTTGTTCGTGTGGTCAAAAGTTCTTTATATCCAGAATGAAATTCCCGATTTGGATATAATATGTATCATATATATCCATCATATACATGTATTTATAATATTACATAATCATTTAGAGGTAAGAAATGAAATGCACCGTTCATGGAGACGGTAAGTCGTACGTACGCATGAACACTACTTTCATTTCTTTGTCATATTAATGTAATTAAAACTAAATGAGAGGTATGTATATTTTAATTACAGAATTATATTCATCATTTAGATATATCATTAATTATATATATCCATTATATACATGTACTTTTAGTAGTACATTACATTTGGGGATAAGAAATGAAAAGCACCGTTCATGGAGACGGTAAGTCGTACGTACGCATGAACGCTACTTTCATTTCTATCTCATACTTTAATGGAAAGAAATAATAATGATATAGAGGTATATTATAATTCCAGTATAACATCATATATAATAACTTTAAATCAATCCTTTACACATCCCACATATGGCATTAACGAATCACATCACTTTGAGGGGGCGGTAGTCCGCACTTCCTTAAATGAAGATATCGTGTTTACCCATAATGGAAACCATAAAGGTATGCCAAAAATGAAAAATACAGAAGCTTAAAGAAAACATAAACATATTATATATCATATATAAAAATAGTGACATCATAATGGCCACCCTTGAAGGTGTAAAATGAGTATTGAACAATCATCGTTTCGGGAGGCAGAATTTCGCCATCCACGGAAACCGTACGTTCTTTAACCATTTGATGTAGTTGTGTGAGAGTGTAGCTCAAATAAATATTATAACAACATCCTAGTATATTGAAGATACTGGTGTTGTTACAAAAGAAGTAAATAAAAAAAGTTTAGAGGGTTGGAGAAGCAAAATAAAACAAATGAACAAGAGAGAATGAATTACCTTTAAAAGTGTAACTCCCTTTTGATTTGAGCCTAAAGGCTTCCTTTGAAAGGATTATGCCCAAAGGGAATCCTCTAGGATGAGGAGAGGGATGTGGAGAGAGTAATTTGGCAGGGTTTGGCCGAGCCAAAGGCTTGAGAAGTGTGTGAAATGGGGTAGAGGTGGGGGCCTTTTATAAGAGGAGAGGAGGGGAACTTTTGGAAAATAAAGAAATATTACTTTATTTGAAAATGTGTTTCGGTTTTAAAAGGTCCCACATTGATATAATTCGTGGCTAAGGTGATAAGGGTTCGAAATATACTCATCCAATTGGTTTTGGACATGTTTAGTTCATATATTTTACATTATCTTTCCATTTTATTTAAATCGTCAAATAATGATGTCATCGATGCATCATTATTATGTCATAAATACTTTAATTTATTTAATGTCTAAAAATTATAAACAAAATACTATGATGTAGGAAATCTTTTTATCTTTCCAATTACTATTTATAATCAAAATTCTGACTTGTATAACCCCACTCAAAAATTGTTTTAGTAAAACAATTTATGTTAGTGTCATTTTCACTTTAACATTAAATAAAAATATATTAATGTCATTTTCCAACTAAAGTGGCTCCATGGGGTCCCCAAGTTGACCCATGGCTTGTATTGGTCGGCCATGACTCACCCAATAGGTGTAGGACAAGTGTCATGGTGTTTTCATATTTTTATAATATCATTTTTACCTTAAATTACACTAATTACCTCTAATCGCGATTAAGAACTTAATAAGTTACTATTCACCAAAAAATTATTATAATCTCATTGAACCACATTTTACTTCTTAATGAAAACCATGTATGTCGGATTTTTGAAATTCAAAACACAACGATGGCAAAATTTCATTTAAACGGAAAATCAGTTTTTATAAGTACCACTTAGTGGTTTCACTATTCATCAAAAATTGAAGTTTTTCAGAAAATTACCAAAATTTCACCCTAAGCTATATTTGATATTCTGAATTCAAAAATGAATTCCATTTTACAAAATTCAAAACATATAAGTCAAATTAATTTATTTAATAATTAATTCCCGCTATCATGACAAATAGCGTGTTTTTGTGAAACAATAAGTATCAAAAGATTGACACTAGTTTAAGTCCAATTTCAAAGTGAAATTGATTCCAATGACCACCATTGGATTAAATGGTAAAAATATATACATATTACACATTAATACCAATTCAAAAGATAATCTAATCATATAAATAAATAATAAAAAGAGGTTTTGAATTAAAATACAACATTTTACACTATTCATTAAAAAATGAACTTTATCGGAAAGATACCAAAAATTTACACAAAGTAAATTTCGATGTCCCGATTCTAAAGAAGAGTTATATTTGGTCCAATAGAATTTATAAGATCGATCAAAACTGTATTTAATGACGGTTCTCCGTCAAAAGGTGATAAGTGGACCTTTCGTGAAAATTAGGGTATAAATGCCTAAAATTGAACTCTTTCGGTATGTTAAGCCTTTATCTTTTATTGGGTAAATGTAAAAACATTTAAAAACATATATAATCATATTTTATTTATTTCTATCCATTCCCGCCAGTACAATGGCTACTCGTTAACTAACATTTAAAATAATATTATTTTATTACTTGTGTGCAACGTAAGTTTTCAAAGAAACTCATCGTTGCGTATCGAGTACGCTATCGAACATAGAAACCCCATTAAAATAAAATTAATATTTAATTCGTAAATATTAATTAATATGAAAATTATTTATTCTTTATTTACCTGGGATGTTACATGGATTGATACTACATACTTTAACGTCATGTAGCTAAGACGTATGGCTATGCAGTTTAATTTCTTGCAATGAGGACAATGGGGGACTATATAGTTTAATTTCATATAGAAAGGACAATGGTGAACTAATGTGAAGATATTGGTTTTGGGCTTGAACCTCTGGAGGTTGCCTATGTACCCAACCTAGAAGGAAATGATCAAAGTCCACGTAGTTCAATTGAAGAATGAATTGGTGATCGAGTTGTACTTGAGGACAACGACCCAAATATGGTGTTGGGACTTATGCGTGGTTAGCGGCCCAGAGAGGGTGTTATGATTGAAGCTTACTCTAAGCTCATGTGATTCATGCTCGGTGTGAGAAACAAGAGGTAGCAACAACCCTAACGATGCATAGTTTAATGTCATGTAAGACGTATAAGGGATTGTTTCACAGTTTAAATGACATGTGTCACAGACATAGGGTGCTTGGTATTTTAACGTCTTGCAGCTCAAATAAATGGTTTAACGTCATGTTGGACGATAGAGGGGCTATGCAGTTTAATGTCCTGCAGTAAGGACTAAAGGGACCATGCAGTAAAAAGTCTTGCAGTAAGGACTAAAGGGAACATGCAGTTTAAAGTATTGTATTAAGGACTAAAGGGACTATGCAGTTTAAAGTCTTGTAGTAAGGACTAAAGGGACCATGCAGTTTAAAGTCTTACAGTAAGAACTAAAGGGACCATGTAGTTTAAAGTCTTGCAGTAAGGACTAAAGGGACCATGTAGTTTAAAGTCTTGTAGTAAGGACTAAAGGGACCATGCAGTTTAAATTCTTGGAGTAAGGACTAAAGGGACCATGCAGTTTAAAGTCTTGCAGTAAGGACTAAAGGGACCATGCAGTTTAAAGTCTTGCAGTAAGGACTAAAGGGACTATGGAGTTTAGAGTCTTACAGTAAGGACTAAAGGGACCATGCAGTTTAAAGTTTTGCAGTAAGGACTAATATGGTGTATTTGTGTTAAACAAAATACCTCTTCAGAAATCTGACATTGGTTGGAGTCTTGATGAGTTCTCCATCCATTGAGATTAAAGAATAAGATCCATTGGAGTAGACCTTATGTATTGAGTAAGGCCCTTCCCACTTTGACTCAAGCTTTAGAGGTTTCTTTCCTAGTATCATTTGTGTTCTGAGGACCAATACCAATTCTCCTTGAATGAATGAATTAAGAAGAAATTTTTTGTTGAAATCTCGTGATATTAGATTCTGATAGACTTCCAAGTGGTGCAAGGTGCACAATCTCTTTTCATCTAATCATTTCAATTTATACAATATCTTTTGAGATTGTTCATCTGTAGATGATTGATCACAAATGGCTACTCTGAGCGAAGGTAATTTGACCTCAATGGGAAAGACTTATTCTGTTCCATATACCAATGAATATGGAGTTGACCGCGTATCATTGTAGGTGGTGGTCCGATAAGCCCATAAAGCATGAAAACGTTTATCAGGCCATGATTTATTATCTTTATCCACCATCGTTTGCAGTATGTTTGAAAGAGTCTTATTGAACGCTTCTATTTGGCCATTGGCCACAGCATGATACTGAGATGAATGGTTGGATGTGATGTTGTATTCTTGATACAACTTCCTTACCTCAGATGAATAGAAGTTGGTGCCATTTTCTGTCAATATGGTATGAGGGACACCAAATCTGGTAATGATGTTAAACTTGATGAAGCTAACAATGATTTTAGAACTAAATTCTTTGAGAGGTATTTCTTCTTCCCATTTGGAAAAGAAGTCAGTAGCAGTAAGAATATACTTAAACTGCTTGGATGTAGCCGAAGGGTATGGTCATACGACATCCATTCCCCATGTGGAAAATGTCCATGAGTATTTAGTTGTATGGAGAAACTCTGGGGGTTGATGAATGAAATTGGCATATACTTAGAAAGAATGACACTTCTTAGTGAAATCAACACAATCTTGTATCATTAAAGGCCAGAAGTATCCAAGCATTATAATTTGATCATATAGTCTATGTCCAAACTGGTGGGCACCACAAAATCCTACATGTATTTCATTCATGACAGTCATTGTCTCTTCACCATCAATACATATGAAGATAATTCCATCAAAACCTCGCTTGTAAAGAATTTTTTGGTGATCTGGGCTATCATTAAGAGTTAAATTGACCACACGTCACCGGACTTGTTCTTTCCCAGCTCTATCAGGTGGGAGTGTTCCATTTTGAAGGTATTCCCTGATAGGTGTCATCCATACTATAGTATGACCATATGGTTCAGAAATGGGACTGATTTCATTGATTTCCTCTATTCTGATTTGAACAAAAGTTGAAACTACATGATGGTGGGAAATACTGATGATTGTTTCATCCTGGTTTGGATCTTCTAGGGTTGTGGCTACGTTATCCAATGCATCATCTTGGGCATTTTGTGATCACGGGACATAAGAAAATGTCAGATCCAAGGGAAATTCCTCCATTAACTCTATGACGTAACCACATAAAGGGATTAACTCTTCTTTTCTGATGGCAAAATCCCCATTGATTTGTTTGATTACCAAATTAGAATCACATTTTACCTTCAAGTGATTCAGCTATGCCTGAAGCGCCAACTCCAATCCTGCAATGAGAGCTTGATATTCAACTTCATTGTTTGTACCACCTTCCAACAATAAGAAGGAATAGGGTAGCAATGCCTTTTCTGGGGAAATAATAACAATTACTAACCCAACTTTTCTGAATTTAGGATCTTCCAATTTCTTCCCTGTTGGACTTCTGGAAGCACCATCAAAGTACATTTCCCATGTTTGAGGATTATCTTGAACAGAGAAGACTTACTCATCAAGAAGTTCAATATTTTAAGATGTATCTTCTATCTATGGGTGTTCAGTAAGGAAATCAGCTAGAGCTTGGACCTTTATTGCCTTTTGAGACACATACTGGATATCAAACTGCTACAAAATAACTGCCCACCTATCCAGACATCTTATAAGCATTGGATGACTAAGGATAAATTTGAGCAGGTTATTGAGAGATACCAATTGGACCTCATGATGTTGTAGGTAGTGTCTGAATTTCTGAATTGAAAAGATTAATGCTAGGAAACACTTTTCAATACTTGAATATCGAGTTTCTACCTCAAGCATAGTCCGACTAAGATAGTAAAGTTTGTTTTCATTCCCAGCATCATTCTTTTGGGAAAGGAAGGCACCCAATGATCACTCTAAGGTTGTAACATAGAGAATAAGTGGTCTTCCTTCAACAGGTGGCATTAATACCGGTGGAATCAAGAGATATCTCTTGAAAATATCTAATTCTTCTTGACATTCTTCAGTACATTGGTAGATGACTCCCTTCTTCATTAATTTGGTGAAGGGTAAACACTTGCCTGCCAAATTGGCAATGAAACGCCGAATATTGGACAAGTGTCCTTGAATTACTCTTAATTATTTCAATTTTCAAGGAGGTGACATACCAAGGATTTATTTTGTCTTCTCATGATCAACTTCGATACCACGATGGCATACAAAAAAGCCGAGAAATTTTCCTGAGGTTACTCTGAAAGCACATTTCAAGGGGTTCTTCTTCAAATTGTGTTGTCGAAGTTTGTTGAATATGATTTCCAGATTGACCAAGTGATCAGAATGTTGTCTGGATTTAACCACAAAATCATCCACATAACATTCAACAAATTTTCCTAAAAAGGGTTTGAAGATATGGTGCATGGCACTTTGATACATTGCACCTGCATTCTTCAGGCTAAAGGGTATTACCCGATAGAAAAACACAACTTGAGGGGATCTGAAAGCTGTAGACTCATCATCCTCTGGGGCCATTAGTATTTGATTGTACCCATAATAACCATCAATGAAGGAAAGAGCTTCGTATCCAGTTGTTGCATCAATTAAGAGTTCGGTGATCGGAACGGTAAAATCATCCTTGGGACAATGCCGACTAAGATCTCTGAAGTCAATACAAACTCTAATTTGTCCATTCTTCTTTTTCACAGGTACAATATTAGCCAGTCATTTGGGACATTTAACTTCTATGATGAAGTTATCCTTGATAATTTTATCCACTTCAGCTTCAATTTTGGAGGCATAAGTTGGGTGTGTTCATCTTACGGCTTGCATGAATCCTCGATGTTCTTCTAGAAAACCCAATTGGTGAGTGGAAACATTGGGATCAAGACCTGGAATTTTTGTATAATTCCAAGAAAAAACATCTCGAATTTGCTTTAAAATGAAGTATACATTTATTTCTCTTCAGGAGTCATGGACGCACTAATTGAAGTGGGGCATGGATCATCTTTAATACCCAGATTTATTTCTCTGAGTTCATCCACAGTGGTAGAGATACCCTCTTCAAATGCTGGAGGATCATCCCTGAGATCTTCCTCTTCTTCTTTAATATGTGTTACTTCTTTTTTTTTCTACTTGCATAGTAGATGATGAATAAACATTTTCATGATCAGGGGAGAAGTTAACATTTGAACATCTTGAAGAAGAGACTACCATTTCTGACCCTATTAATGATGAAGGGTCATCATCGTTCTCCTCTGACATTGCTATAACTTCTTCTGGCCTGGTTAATGAAGTAATGATTTGCTGGATTTCAGCAGATGAAATGAAGACATCTCCCTTTAAGATTTAATCATTACTTGGACAATAAAAATTGTCTACCATGTTGTCTGGCTTTATTTTCGTAATTGACATTATGGAAGTTTCCATAATAGTGTTTGGATTTGGGTCGATCTAGTCAATTTGACTGATATGCAACACATAATATGCACTCACATGTATGAATGGGTTTACTATAATCTTTTCCAAACCATTTAGAGAATTAATTTTTGTAACCTCCTTTGTCATGGATTTCTCCTTTCCCTCCATGTGATAGAATTTTGCCTCAATGTATTGAGATTCACATGTTTTGAATGGGGCTTTATCACCATGAAATGTCCCAATTTGACCATTGAAACAATATTTGAGACATTGATGGTATTATGAAGGTATACTAGCATGTTGATGTAGCCAAGGTCTTTCAAGAAAAATGATGAAGGTTGTGTCATGATGAACAACTATGAAATCTGAATTAGATACAAGGTCTCTAAACTGAGTTCTGAGTGTAATCTCACCCAGAGGTTCTTGTTCATTTTTATCATATCCTTGCAACATCAAACTAGAAGAAGATAAATCAGATTCGGTGAGGCCCAATCGACAAAGTCTATGAATAGGGATGAGGTTGACTCTTGAACCATTATCAATGAAAGCTCTTCGGATATCTACATCATTGACCTTGCCAGATAAATACAAACCTCTAATATTTCCATGTACAACACCATCTTCATCTTCATCTATAAAAGATATCACTGCATGGAATTCTGTAGGATCATTTTCTACATGGTAAACCTCAGCTATAGCAATTTTAGTTTCGATTTCCTAAGGACTTGATAAAGCCTCAATAAGCACCTCCCGAAGATCTTTTGATAGATTCAAGGCATCCAAAATTGATAACTTGGCCGGTACTTGGACCAAATGTTTCAATACATCATACTTTTGGCCCAAAGGTCTGCATTTCCCAACAGGAAACTGTGGTTTTTCAGGTGCCGTAGAAGTTGATGATTTGGAAGTAGATGCATCCCATATCAGGATAGGAGTTGTAAATACACCTGGTTTTGGTATATTAGACTGAATAGGTCTATTTATTTGCTGAGGGGAAGAATGTGTAACTTCTAACCGATACTCCAAAATAACTGTGCTAGGACTGAATCTACCATGTGTGGATGAACTTTCTTGTTTCTGTTGAGCCCACTACAGGGCTTTTCCACAAGTTTTTGCCGCATATATAGTTCTAGCAGGGGTAGGATTGAAATAGTGGCTTCTAGAATATCCACATCTTCCCCTATATCCTAGACCTCTCTATCTTCCTCTAATTCCTCTATTTGATACAGGGAACTCAAGATCATTAAGATCGAAACTGTGGTTGGCATACAGATCCGTTAAGTGAATCATGTTAATAGAACCAAATAGAATCTCTTCTTCTGATGGAGATTCTGTCTGATTAGCTAATTCATGTTGTGTCGTTTGGTGGGGCGGTGCTAGTGTTTTTGAAGCAGATGGCATAAACTCTGCCAAATTCAAAGATAATTTAGGCTTTGACACGAACTCATCTTCTTCTGACTGCTCTTCTTTCTTCAAACTATGCTGCCTTTTTAAATATTTTCCTTCTGATGAAGGGGGTTTTGTTGTGGAATTCATAGAAGAAGACACAATTGGTTTATTCAATTGTGTTCATAAAATTTCATGAGTTTGGTTGATCATTTTCTTGACCATCCAATCATCATATTTCTACGCATTTTTTCTTTTTTACTTCATGACACTCGCCCTCTTCCTTTGGATCAGTAGCAGTAACACATGCTACTTGGCCTAAAGAACCTTTCAATTTTACCTGTCCAGAGTCCACCATCTTTTCCAGGAGGTCTTTTAAGACAAAACACTCTTGAATGGGATGCCCCAACATTTGATGAAATGGGAAATAGTTGGGGAGGTCTTCACCTCCTTCCTTTTTCAGCCTTTTGGGCCTTGGAAACTGAACCATATTGTTTTCCAGATCCAAGAGGAAGTATCCAGGAACTTGTTCATTCCAAAAAGAATAAACTTTGTTCTTCAAATCTTCTTACTATTTCTACCTTTGATCTATTTGATCATTTTGACAAGGCGACCATTGTTATTGACACTCAGGAGGTGGATCCCTTCGATATGATGAAGTTTTTGAAGTGGAAGTAGGTACAGGTTCTTGTTTAAGTGTAACTGTAGTAGTCTCTTCTTTCCACATTCTCCTTCCTGGAACTGATGGAATTACATGAGTTTTAGCCTTAGTCTTTGTAAGAGAGTCTTCGATCTGCTGAGCAATTTAAGTAAGGTCTCGAAACCCTCCTATATATTTCATAGGGATCTATGGTGTGCGTAATTCATCACGCATATTTGTCACACAGATTGGAAACAATTCATCTTGAGGGAGTGCTAAACTTAAGGAATATGTTAATCCCTTCCATCAAGCAATGAAATCTGAAACTCTTTCATTTTCCCTTTTCTTAAAATTTTTAAGATCAAAAACTATTTTCTTTGGCAAAGTTGAGCTAAATTGAAGAAAAAATCTTTGATGGAGATCTTCCCACCCATAGATTGATCGAGATTGCAAACTTGTATACCAGACAAAATCAGACCCTTGTAATGACTGCACAAAAAATCTGAGCTTAACTACTTCTTGTTGTTGAGGAGTTCCCATCATAGGATCACAACGAGAAACATAATATGTTAAGTGTTGTTCTGGATATCCCAAACCATTAAAATTGGGAATGTGGTATTTTAAAAATTTGATGGGGGAGGAATTGCATCAACCCATTCAGGGTGAGGATTCTTTTCCAGTTGAACTTGGGCATGTTTTCCTTCCATAGCTTCCAACTAAGCTATTATTGACTCAATAGTAGTTATTAATTTTTGAGAAACATCTATTTGATCTTGGACCTGAGTAGGTGCAATAAATGGAGTTTGGACGGGTGTGGGGACTGGTACTATAGCTGATGGTAGTACTACTGGTTGGTGTCACGCATGACCCATAGGATTGGACCTATGAGTATATACATGCAAAGGAGGATATTCTTGATCCATTCTAGTAGCTTCAAAGAATTCCCTTGACTGACTAACTCCAGCATGCTTAGGAGGAAGACTACCTTGAAGTAGTTCTGTATTTAACCTCCTTAATTCCTTCATTTATTCTTCCTGTTGTGCGAACCTTTCCTCTAATGAGAGTGATTGGCCTTCTCCAGAGGTAGGGTGGGATATAACTTGACTTTTACCCTTTTCGTTGGCATGTGCCTTTATGGAGTGTGGAAGGGCATTTCCTGAAGGAATATCTTGCCTTTGGGTAGCCCTTTGGCTTATGGTACGCACACCTTCTTCATATGATTCCTTTGAGTGAACGTCATGTTCTAGGGGATCAGTGACAACGACATTGATGAAATTTATTGATGCATAACGCATTGCATCCCTTCTGTCAGCATTTCTACGATACTATCTTCTTCCATGTCCTTTATGAGACATTTACTTTTGTTTAATTGATCCCTCAAGAACTTCTTGATAAACCGTAATTTGGAGGGAATCTCTTGATAATTCAGCTCTGCGTTCCTCCTGTGGCTTCTTCCCTAATCGAGAGAAGACTGACTTTCGTTGAGGAAGAGATTGAGAATTTGAAAAAGTCCCCAATCAAATGGACTGGGGTTGTTCCTGTTGTTCCTGCTCGACTCCTCGAATCCTATCTATTGATCCTGATGGTTGGATTAAAAGATCCCCCAATCTAGCCAGCTGAGGTGGCTCTTGAGTAGCTGCATCTGATACTTTCTTAAAATCTCTCCCGATTTTGCAGACTTTTGTCCAGAAATTAGTCGAATGCATCATCCGACATCCACTCAAATCACATAGCTCAGATGATCGTTGGATTATTTCTGAAACTTATGTTACCTAATGATGTGCATGCTCTAAATGAGAAGCCTAATCGATATTCTCATTTTCTTGATGCAAGAGTAATTTGACAACTTTTTCTTTATATACCTGACTTTGGGAAGAACTAGTTGAGGCATGTTCTTGGACAAGCCTTTGATTATGCACAAAACCACTTAGATGTGTCCATCCATGGGAAATAACATTTCATGAGAACACATTTGGCGGTATTTGTTGACTGGATAGTACAGTGAAATGCAGTGCTCCACGAACACCCCATCCCCTGATATGAATACCAGATGGGGAATTGGTAATTACCTGGCATAACCTTTTTAAGGTGCCATGGAATGAACGTTAAAGGGCTCTCTGCTGCTTTTCAACCTTTGGATGTCAGGAAACTGAGAGAGATTCCAAATAAATTTGGCGTTATAACCCTTCTATTATCTTGACATGATTTTCATATTCATCAAAAGATAATATTTTCTCTTTTAAGTGACAAAGAGTTTTCCACATGTTTAGACGAACATTGTGAATACAATATTTAGTCAACATTTCTGGAATATCATACTGAGAGTCATCCAAAGGCCAAAACATGACTGATACTCCACCTTTTTCCAGTTGTTTTCTCATATTCAGCACTTCTTCCTTATCATTCGATGACGATTATTCTACCAAATTAGACCAATGATGGTTCTTCTTTGTTGATTTATCAAATTCAACAAGATTGGTAGAGAATTAATTTATCAAATTAGAAGATAAATGATCCATGGGTAGTTTGGAGAATGACCTACCCCCCGGGCAATCTTCTAATTGAGAAAGTATTTCACCCACTAGCGGTGAAGCACCAGACATGACTTGCTTCGAATTTGTAAGTGCCTCAAGATAAGTGGGATTTCTTGTTACTGCATTTTCCATTGAATAATTTTTCAGGCAATGTGAATTACTACTATGGAGAGGACTTTCGCAGCTAAATTCATCATCATGGGGAGGACCACCATGGCGGGTTATAGCAAAAGATGAAACCTCTTGCTCCTTGGTCTTCTGTCCACGCAGAGGGTTACTGTGGCTCTCATCTAACGATGATACTTCTAGATCGACCGAAGTGTCATAAATTAAGCCTTCATGATGAAATGTTTCATTAGGACCTTCGGAATTGTTTTTTTTAATTTCAGAATCTATAAATGAGATATTAGAATCGTGAGTTGCAATAGACAATTGTCTGAGTGCATCAAGAACTCCAGCATCGAGCAAGGCCTTATTGCAAATTGCCTCTTGATTTCTCGACTGTGATGGATGGGTATTTTTCTTAGATGCCTTCTTACTCACTTTGGAAACCACTTGTTGACAAAAGTGGTTATTATGGGAATGTGTATGTGCTTGCTTAGGAGAAATTATCAGGTTAGGCTGATTATCTCCATTTAAATTGGGTGTATGTGCCCGACTTGATTGTCCGTATGACATGGGGGAGTATGCCCCACAACCCTCTTAGACTGGAACAAAGGTGTGTATATTCTTCGGAGTGATATTTTGATGAGTCACTCCACTAATAGGGACAGATTTATATTTCTTTCCCTGTGATGTCACTGAAGTTGTTATAATATTTCAACAGGTATCCAGAATATGGGAAGGGATTTGCTTCTATTCTTTCACCATTTTCAGAATGTGCTTGGTGACTTTAACTGCCGGAATGGGAATATATGTCCATTCTGTGTTTGGAGTAGGTGTATGTGCATGTTCCTGTCCTCCTTTTCCTGTCAATGAATTCTGACAGTACTTATTCATAGGGGCAGAGAGTTGAGTCTGCTCCAAATTTGTCATCAGAGCTTTCCAACTGACTTCTCCGGGTGCTACCAAACGAGATTGTTTGAAAGCTTGATGAACATTTGCAGGTGTATGTACCTGATGTGTATTATCCTTCAAATATGGTTGATGGGTTTCCTTCAATACTGGTAGAAGAGACTGCTGACATAATTGGTGATTGTAAACAGGTGTATCCTGCTTACCAGTTGCCACCATATTAAATTGGTGAACTAATTTGGTTGTAGTCAGACGAGCCTGCCAATTGGCTGATGAATTATAAATAGGTGTATGTGCCTTCTTACAATACTCCACCATAATTGCCTGGCGGGATTGGCGTGTTACTGCCAGAGGGTTCAGCTGAGCAGTAAAATCAGTACGGATGGGTGTATATGTCTGCTCATTGTTTTCCACCAATTTAGCTTGATGGACTTCTCTGGAGGGGGCATAAGTAAGAAACTTCTCCCTGTTGTCCGAATTTTGCGTCTGGCGGTTCGTATTATGTGCTCGGGTCTGAGGAACCTGGGCCTAACCCCTAAAGGTGATACCCTCATCGTGTTGAGGGGGTACTACCGCATGATTCTGGCAGTGACTGTTGATGGTATCCCTTGGAAAGGACTCTTGTATTCTTGAATTGAGGCATTGGGTGACCTCTTCATTTACCTCCCTATAATATAGGAGGGACTGGTTGTTGCATTCTGGGGATAAAGACCTGAAACGGTCGGAAACAATGGTTGGCACCACCATCTTTTTTACCACTGGTCGTCACTGTTCGGACAACCAGAGTGAATTATTAACTTGGAGGGATTTCCAAGCGACCTCCAGAGTCAGGATGGTACCGTGTTAACGGTATTCCCTCACCAATTCATTTGAGACCCAGTGTTGAAGATGCTGAGTAGGTGATGTCGTCCTTAGAGTGGACGAGGATCTAGTAGGAGTAGTATCAAAGGCATTCACAGGTGTGAACTTTTAAGAATCCATTTCTGTATTGCAGAGAGATCTTGAAAAAGAGTGCATGTTTGATATAACAGACATAATCAAGATAATCTTGGCTATACTACATATTTTTAATGAACACATATATGATTGATTTCTTTGTTGCCCCTCACATTGAGTTAAATAGTGGCCTAAAAAATAAGTAAAACATCATTTATCTTGGTTAAGAATTCACATCGGGTTCACCATTTTTTGTTTCTCCTGGAAATGGTGATGACCTTGTTTGTTTAAGGTTCAAAATTTACAATCGGTTTCTAACGGGTTTATTCGTAGAACTGTAAACATTCATTGATTCTATATCCATTTGGGTCCTACTTTTCAAATGTATGTGCTCATTAGTTGTGGACTGATGAGGCTTAAGAATTTTCATTAGTCAAGAGGATGGGAGGTCAGAATCATCACACATTTTTTGGGTGAATTATTGTCTACTCCGGGACTCTCTTATAGATTTAAGTTATGTTCACGAATCCTTATTAATTTACAAAGCATAAAAATGAGTTTTTTTTTCTTCAGATAGAAATCAACGATTGACAGGTATAGGATTTAGAGAATATTTTATATGTATTTGATGTTCTTAATCGATAGAGAATCATCTGTATTTATTAGAGATTCTTAGTCAATGGTATCCTTCAACACATTATATAGCAATATCTTGGTCATAATGATAACAATACTAGTTTTAAAGCCACTCAGTGGGGAACTTGAATTTTATTGTCGTTCATAATGACATGGATTATTTCAGAATTGGGATCGTACCCGCAGATGGGTTACCTACGTATCCTCGTTAAAGAAGGAATCAGAACCCACGTAGTTCGATAGGAAGGATATAGTTTAACATCATACAGGACGGAAAAGAATTAATGAAATATGGGATTGAACCATAGAAAGGATTCCTACATTCTCTACTTTTAAGGTAGAGATCAAAGTCCACGTAGTTCGAGTGAAGAAGTATGAGGTTTATGCATGATTAATGGCCCAAAGAGAGATGTCGTAATTAATTTTACACTCTAAGCCCACATGAGTCATGCTCAGTGTGAGAAACAAGAAGTATCAGTAAATCTAACAATTGTTCCATGAAAGACGCAGTCATAAGAAATGATGTGGGGCTTACCTTTGTATGACGGCCCGAGTAAATGAAGATCAAGACTTAGTTTAGGAAAGAAGCCCAGGTGCAGGGCCCATAAAGGTATTTGTTCTTTATGGAGATTTGAAATTAAAACTCGGGACTTATTCCTGAAAAGGAAGCCCAAAGATAAAGGAAATTATGATTGGGACTTACTCCTGAGAAGGAAGCCCAGTTTAAGGAGACTTGTAACTTAGGGTTTACTCCTGATAAGGAGGCCCAAACCAAGAGATCTTCTCATCTCAAAGGATGAGGTTATATAGGAAACCCCTAACCATGGTGACGTAAAGCTTGTATGTCACAATGTTTTTGGAGAGGTTCTCACATAATTCCTTTCAGATAAGGAAACCAACAAAGGAACTAGGACATAAATGGAATTGAAGAACATTTTGAAGGCTATATCTTGAAGAGGATAGGTGTATTTGAGGATAAGAGGTGACCAGGAAGGAGGTGCGCAAGTATTGTTATGGCGCACAAGTCCTAGTCGCTGTTGATGCTCCCTTTCGTCACATTGTTTAAAGGAATGGAAAGGGAAATGACTTAGAATAAATTGTTTCAGCCTTTGAAGGAAACATCAAAAATCGACGAAGGAATGAAAAAGGAGTCAAAGGACCTTGCACCGTGCAAGTTCCCTCACTATCGCGTCGCCTAATGGTTGCGCAAGTGACTTGCGCGCCCTCTTTGAAAACCGCCCGGGGTCCTCTCCAGCCTATAAATACCCCTGGTGGGCCCCCCATTTGAGGAGGAATTTTTCAAGAACTCGGATATAGAGCTCTGAACACCCAAGTCTCTTCTTCAAGTCTTCCGAACACTTCTAAGGTAATTCTTTACCTAGAATGGAAGGTCTAAACAAGAGGAATAAGGTTTAAGTGTTAGAAATCACTAACACTTGTGCGCCTAAGTGTTTTACCCTTAAGGGAAATGGACACACTTACGCGCCTCCTTACCGACTCATTGAAACTTGTGTGCCACTCTTCTAGAAGTACCTCAGGATGATTCTAAGGGCTTTGATCAAGAATCGCCCAAGTATTACTATACTGGTCAAGGATCGCGCAAGTACCCATGTGCCGCACAGTTATACATGTGCGACCAATACTTGCGCGCCCACGCAATACCTGCGCACCTACCAGGACTTGCATGCCTTTCTATTTTTTTGGGTGCCCTTCCTGCCCATTTAACCCCTCTTATGCCATTTCATCTCTCCTATTCAAGATTCAGTCTTCAAGACACTCTTTAAATCCATTTATGGCATGTTTTCTTGATTGACTTCCTTATCTGAAAGGATCTCCATGGAACATCTCTCAAAACTTGGTGATTTTCACATCTTTATGTCACTAAAGATAGATAGTTCATTCATTCAACCTCATCCTTTAAGATGAGAGAATCCTTAACCCGGGCCTCCTTTTCAGGAGTAAGCCCCGGTCCAAATCCTCATTAATTTGGGCATCCTCCTTAGGAGTAAGCCCCAAGTCCACTTTAATTTGGGACTCCTTTTCAGGAGTAAGCCCCAAGTCCCATAACCTGGGCCTCCTTTTCAAGAATAAGCCCCAGTCATAATTCCCCAAATTTGGGCATCCTCCTCAGGAGTAAGCCCCAAACCTTAATTCCTTTAACCTGGGTTTCCTTTTCAAGAATAATACCCAGTCTCAAATATGGGCATCCTCTTTAGGAGTAAGCCCCAAGTCCCTTAATTTTCAAATACCTTTAACCTGGGCCTCCATCTCAGGAGAAAGTCCTAGTCTTAATTTCTATTAACCAGTCATAATTCCTTTGATTTGGGCTTCCTTATCAGGAGTAAAACCCAATCATAAGTCCCCTCCTAACTTGGGCATCTTCCTTAGGAGTAAGCCCCATGATTAGAGTATCCAAATCTCCATAAAGCACATATACCTTTATGGACCTTGTTCATGGGTTTCTTCCCTAAAGTAAATCTTAATCCTCGTCTATTTGGGCAGTCATACATACATAATCCCCACATCATTGCATGGCACAATTTTTTGGTTTCACCAATACCTCTTGTTTCTCACACCGAGAATGACTCAAATGAGATTAGAGTGTAAAATTAATCATGACATCTTTCTTTGAGTCATCAATCATGCATAAACATCATACTCCCCAACACTCGAACTACGAGGGTTCTGATTCCTTTTCCAAAACAAAGGATACGTAGGTAGCCCATCTGTGGGTACGATCCCAACACTAAAATAATCTATGTCCTCCTGAATGACAATAAACTTCAAGTGCCCCACTAAGTGGATTTAAAACCAATATGGTCATCATAATGACCAAGAGACTTTTATGTATTTAAGGATACCATCAACTAAGAATCTCTAACAAATACAGATGATTCTCTATCGATGAATAACCTCGAATACATATAAAAGATTATCTAAATTTCCTTCATATCAATCATTGATTGTCAGATATAAAGGAAAGTGCATTTTATACTTGGTAATGTAATAAGGATTCACAAACATAACTTAAATCTATAAAGAGAGTCCCAGAGTAGACAATAATTCCCCTCAAAAAGGTGTGATGAGTCCGACCTCCCATCCTCTCGACCAATGTAAATTACTAAGCCTCATCAGTCCACAACTAATGAGCATCTACCTTTGGAAAGTAAATCCAAATGGATATGGAATCATTGGATGTTTCCGGTTCTACGAACAAACTCATTAGAAACGGATTGGAATGTTTGAACCTTCAATCAATGAGGTCATCCCCAATTCTAGAGGAAACAAAAAATGGTGAACCCGACGTGAATCCTTAACCAAGTTAAAATGATGCTTTGCTTATTTGTTAGGCCCCTATTTAAACTCAATGAGAGGGCCAACAAAGCAATCAATGACATATTTTCTCATCCAAAAGATGTAGTGGACGGACTTATCTTGATTATGTCTGTTATATCAAACATGCACTCTTTTCCAAGATCTTCTGCATTTCTAGAATGGCTTCTCTTAAGTTCACATCCGTGAATAAGTCTGCCGTGAAAACCTCTGCTGCGAATGCCACTACTGCTACTTCTGCTGGATCATCGTCCGCTTTGAGGATGACATCACCTACTCAGCGTCTTCAACGCTGGGTATCAAATGTGCTAGTTAAGAAGTGTCGTCAAAACAGTAATATTCCAACTCTGGAGGACACTCGACAAGCCCTCCAAGTCAATAATCCAACCTGGTCGTCCGGACAGCGATGACCAGCGATCAAGAAGCAGGCGGTGCTAACCACCATCTCCAACCATTTCGGTTCGTTATCCCGAGAATGCAATCACCATTCCCTCCCATATTCAGGGGAGGTGAATGAGCAGGTCCCTCAAGGCCTTAATTCAAGGAAGCAGGAGTCCTTCCCAAGGGATCCCATCAATAATCACCACCAGACTCGTGCGGCAGTGCACCCTTAACATGATGAGGGTATCAACTCCAGGCATTCAGCTCAGGTTCCTCGAACTCAAGCAGGCAAGAAGAATCGCCAGAGGCGAAATCCGGTCAACAGTGAGAAGGTTCTCATCTCTGCCATCTCCGGAGAAGTCCACCAACCTAACATGGTGGAAATCAATGAGCGGGCACATACACCTATCCATTTTAATTCCACTGTCTAGCAGACTTGTCTGGTAGCATCACGCCAATCCCGCCAGGCAATTCCGGCATAGTACTATAGGTAGGAACATACAACTATTTATACGTCATCAGTTAGTTAGAAGGCTCGTCTGACTACATATGATGGATCTTGTCAACCACATTTGGCAAAGTACAATCAGCAGGCACATACACCTGCTAGTATTGATCAAGCCTACCAACAGTCTCGCTTGGTAGCACTCGGAGAAGTCAGTCAGAAAGTTCCGGAGACAAATATGAGGCAGACTAAACTCTCTGCCCCCACACTTGAGTACTATCAGAACTCACTGACAGGAAAAGGAGGACAAGAGCAGCCACACACACCTACTCTAAGCACGTAATGGACATATATCCCCATTCTGGTATCTGAATTCACCAAGCATATTCTATCAATGGTGAAAGAGCAGAAGAAAATCCATACTCATATTTTGGATGCTTGCCAGGATATTATAACAGCTTCAGCAGCATCTCAGGGAAAGACACATAAATCTATCCCTACTAGTGGAGTGAAAAATCAACAGTTCACTCCATAATAGACACACATATATGTTCCAGTCCAAGAGGGTTGTGGGGAATACTCCCCCATATCATACGGACAACCAAGTCAGGCACATACACCTGATTTGAGTAGATATCGTCAGCTTACCCTGGCCATCTCTCCTGATCAGGCACATACACCTGCTCAGAGTAGCCACTTTTGTCAGCAAGTGGTTTCCAAGGTGAATAATAATTCTTCTAAGAAGAATACCCACCCATCACAGTCAAGAGATTAAGATCTAATCTATAACAAGGCATTTCTCAATGCTGGAGTTCTTAAAACCTTCAGACAATTATCTGTTGGAATCCAAGATTCTACTCCCTCATTTCCCAATAGTGGGAACATTAATTCAGAAGGTCTTCAACAAAGACTTCCTCATGAAGGATTCCTTCATGACAGTTGTAACACCCCGAGCTTCCATGATACTCTTCTCATTTAATAATGCAATAGCTTGCATTGTACGCAACATTGAGTTCTAACACACCGCGACTAATAAAAGTAGCCGTTATGAATAGTAATAACCAATTTTTAAAATTATAGAAATTTTATATTTCAAAATGGACTTCATTTTTGTATTCATAATATCGAAATTATCTTAAGTTGAATTTTTTGTAATTTTCTGAGAACTTTCAATTTTTTATGAATAGTGAAAAATACTTAAAAACAACTTTTTTAATCAAAATAATTTATTGTGATAAATTATACTATTTAGTGGTTTTAAAGTATAATTAGAATATATTTTTACCATTTTATCCAATGGTGGTCATTAGAATTAATTTAACATTGAAATTGGACATAAACAATTGTCAATCTTTTGATATAAATTGTTTCTTAAAAACACGCTATTTGTTGTGACAACGGGAATTAATTATAAAATTAATTAATGAAACTTATATGTTTATAATTTTGTAAAATATACATCATTTTTGAATTCATAATATCAATTATATCTTAGGGTGAAATTTTTTCATTATTCTGAAAAACTTCAATTTTTGATGAATAGTGAAACCACTAAGTGGTAGTTAAAAAACTGATTTTTCGTTTAAATGAAATTTTACCACTTCTGTGTTTTGAATTTCAAAAATCTGACATACATGGTTGTCATTAAAAAGTAAAATGTGGTTCAATGGGATTAGAATAATTTTTTGGTGAATAGTAACTTTTAAGTTCTTAATCGTGATTAGAGGTAATTAGTGTAGTTTAAGGTAAAAATAATGTTTTAATAATATGAGATGAGCTTGACACATGTCCTACCCTCATTGGATGTTCCATGGACGACCAAGACAATCCATGGGTCAACTTGGGGACCCCATGGAGCCACTTTAGTTGGAAAATGGCATAAATACCTTTTATTTAATGTTAAAGTAAAAAATGACACAAACATGAAATGTTTTACTAAAACAATTTTTACATGGGGTTATACAAGTCATATTTTTGAATATAAATAGTAATTGGAAATCTAAAAAGCTTTCCTACATCATAGTATTTTTTTATAATTTTTAGACATTAAATAAATTAAATTATTTATGACACCATGATGATGCAGCGATTACCTCATTAATTAACGATTTAAATAAGATGAAAAGATAATGTAAAAGCCAAGGAATACACTTGTCAAAAACCTATTGGATGAGGAGATTTCGAACCCTTATCACCTTATCCTCGAATTATATAAGTGTGGGACCTTTGGAATCTGAAAAGCATTGTATGATAATGTAACATTTCATTACTTTCCAAGAGTGCCCCTCCTCTCCACTTATAAAAGGCCCCCACCTCTACCACCTTACTCACACTTTCAAAGCCTTTTGGCTCGGCCAACCTCTACCCAAATACTCTCCCAAATTCCCTCCCTTACTCCTAGAAGCCTCACTTTGGGCAGAATTCTTCCCAAGTAAGCCTTTGGCTCAAATCAAAAAGAGTTACCCGTTTTAAAGGTAGTGTTTTCTCTTATATTCTTTTGTTTTATTTTGCTTATCCAACCCCTTAATCTGATTTTATTAATTTCTTTTGTAACAATACCAGTATCTACAATATACTAGGATGTTTTTGTGATAAGTATTTGGTTTACACTTACACACACCTTTGTCTAATGGTTAAAGAACATACTGTTTCGGTGGGTGGCGAAATACTGCCTCACGAAACGATGATTGTTCAAATTCTTTTAACACCTATAATGGTGGCCATTTTGAGGACACTATTTTCATATATTATATATATATATTATGTTTATGTTTTCATTATCCTTCTGTATTTCTCATTTATGGAATACTTTATGATTTCCATTATGGGTAAACGCGATAATTTCATTTTAGGAAGTGCGGACTACCGCCCCCTCAAAGTGATTGAATCGTTAATGCCATATGTGGGGTGTATAAAGGATAGAGTAAATGATATTGTATATGATATTATACTTTAATTATAATACACCTTTATAATATTATGATTTTATTCCATTAAATACAAAATAGAAATGAAAGTAGCGTTCATGCGTATGTACGGCTTACCGTCTCCATGAACGGTGCATTTCATTTCTTACCTCTAAATGTTACGTAATATTATGAATGAATGTATATAATGGAATGTATATGATATATATGACATATAAATCATGAATATAATTATGGAGATAATGGATATTCTACCACATAAACAACTTGTAATTATAAGAAGTTTATTGTTGACTCAAGTACCAAAGATCGACAAAACGACCGTTATTAACTTAAATAATTACATAATGTTCATAACATTGTAATAAGTTATATAAAAGAGATAATGAAATTGAGAATGGTTCTTAATAAAGTAGATATTAACTCTAGTTTATTATTCAGGAGGTTAAAGAATGGTCGAATCAAGTCGGACACAAGGTAAGGGAATTTCTTAACCCAACTTCCATTCTTTGGGTTAATCTTCTACTTTCAAATTATGTCATGATATTATTATGTCTTATTTTTTATTTTTACTTTCTTTATGTGTACCTATAGTGAATACACATAATAGATCTATTTTATTTTAAAAATGATCTTTTATGGGACTTCGTCTCAATCTCCTTTCATTGAGGCATATTTTGTTTTTTACACAACCTTCTTTTATATGGTGTATAAACACGTTTGACTTTTACGTTTATTCAAAAGGAATCTTTTTTATACGAAGAGTTTTACTAAATGACAAAAATGGAATGTTTTTCTTTCCATACATATGCGGCGACAATGACTTCTCCAACGCCGTGACCATTATTTGAGTTTCAGCTTACTCTACAAGCCATCACTTTTTTTTAATGAAAAAAAATACAAACTTTTAACTTTCTTTTATTTTGGTATTGAAAATGGTTTTGAAAGAGTTTTTATTATATCAATGTGTTGTATTGAAATCTTGTGATTAAAATGTGGAAATGTTATGTTTCCTTTATTCATGTTTTATGTGATACGATTATGTTATGGTTTATGATATGTTTAAACCTATTCATATGAGGAATGCATTGGACTTAATAAGTGACAGGTGGAGCCCGCTATAGCTCCTCGATGCATCGGCAGGTCTCATGAGACAAACTAGTGTCTTGGCACGAGGCCTTGACAAAATCTTATTTCTGGTCTTGGCACGAGGCCTTGGCTACGTGGTAATGATAGTCTGGCATTATGCATTCCATCATTATGAAAGTGGTTGTTGATATTGCATGTGATTATTCGACCAGTAGAATATCCATGTGAAGAATTAAATGGCATTATCTCATTTTACATTTTCCATATTATGTTGATGTTCAAGTTTAAAAGGCTTTTGTTTTAGTTATATATTGCCTTAAATATTTATGTTTATTTATGAAAGCTTCCGCAATATTGTTATCCTTACTGAGCATCTGAGCTCACCCCTTTCAATGTTTTAATATTTTCCAGGATGTGAAGAAGTATTTTATGAATGACCTGCAGGGATAGTCAGAAGAGGATATGAGTGTGGACTATGAAGGAATTATTATTAGTTTTTCACCTTATGATGTAATGTAACATTTATGAATGTATCTAGTGTTTCCAAGGCTACTAAACTAATCGGTCTTTCGAGACTTGATCTTTTGTGATCATGCCAATGTTACGATGTAATTCACCGACTCTGGGTAGCTGGGGGCGGGGCTTTATAGTTGGTATCAGAGGAAGTTTAGTACTAACCTTGGAAGCTAGATTTAGATAAACTCTGATTAGAGCACATAGCCCGAAGATAGAATTTGAGGATTAGTATAGAAGAACTTCCTAGAATTTTGTTATTATAGAGATTTTGTGAGTTTTCTGAGCAATACATCCCTGTCTGGATACGAGAAGGTAGAGGCGGTGCTGGCACAGATGTACCTAGGGGTAAAACCCGAAAACACCGCTTTGAGCTAGACTCGAACGGGAACTGGTGCACGACAACAGGCCTTGCTGCACTCTTGGTTACGACACTCCAGGGGGATATGCTTAGGATAATTCTCATTTTCTTTACAAACCACTATGAAGGGTTATGAGTATATACTTCCTAAAAGAAAACTTTTTTTATGATTATGGATTATATCCATAAATAGTTAAATTAGTGTTAAGTGTTTTACAAGTATGGAATTATGTATTTTGATTCATAAACTAATCTAGTTTATGCCATTGTTTAGAAATGGTGCCTAGTGGAAGGAATGGAAACCGTATCAATACACGCACTCCATGTAGGGATTGCCCTCCTGCTCAAGATAATTATTGTGGAGCTGTAGATACAACTGGTGCTGATCAACTTATTACCATACTGGGACAACTCACTCAGGTTATGAATAATAACCTTACCCGTATGGATCACCCTAATCCGAAACATGGAGGATCAATGTTAGACCGCTTCATGAGGCAAAAAACACAAACATTTAATGGGGGTACAAATCCGTTAGTAGCTGAGCAATGGATAAACTCTTTAGAGAAAATATTCCACGCCTTGGAGAGTAGCGAAAGGGAGAAGGTTGTCATGGCAGTTTACCACCTCACTGGAGATGCTGATCAATGGTGGTCATTGATTCAAAATACAAAGGAAGATGAAGAAGTATCAAGTATGGAATGGAGAGAGTTCAAAGATCTTTTCTTAGAAAAATACTTTCCACATGACCATCGAGCAGATATGGAAAGGCAATTTCTCAGTTTGAGGCAGAAGGAGGATGTGAATGTCCCAAAGTATGAGGCTAACTTTACAAGGTTAGCGAGGCATGCCGCAGATTATATACATAACCCAAGAAGTAAGATTGATCATTTCTTTGATGGGTTAAAACCATTTCTCCATCAAGCATTAGTCTTACAAACCTTCTCATCGTACGAAGATATTGTCTCGTGTGCTATCAAGACAGAAAAGGAATTCTCTAAGTCTTATGACAACAAAGTAAAACAAGAGAAGAAGAGAACGGTGGAATAATAAATGGATAAAGGGAAAAATGGAAAGAAGGATTTTCCATTATGGGATAATTGTGGGAAGAATCACCCCAGTGCTTGCCTAAAAGGAATGAGAGTTTGTTATAAATGTGGAGAAAAAGGTCACCAGGTGCGTGATTGCAAGGGAAAGAAAAAGGCTATCAATGTTGAATGCTACAATTGTAGGGAAATGGGTCATTATGCAAATGAATGTCCTAAGCGTCAAGAAAACTTACCTCAGAAAAGGCCAAGGGATCAAGGCCATGCTTATGCTGTTACTACAGATGAAGTTGAATAATTATTGTATTTGTGTTTTTGGACTCAAGAACTAGATTATGGTTATAAGAATAATGTGATATATATAAGTATTGTACTGAAGTACATGTTGATTTCATTAAGGTTTTAATATGATGAAGGTAATCATATTTTTGTATGTTACAATAAGAGAAACTTTACTTTGTTTAGGGAATCTAATGTGACAATTGATTTTGGAATTTAAGGACCCTTTAGAGAAAGTCTGGATGGAGGTATTTTGGATAACTATAAAGGTTGGAATGGATTAAGTTGATCTTTGGATAGTATTGTTTAAGGTTAAAACATTTCTGAAGATTATTTTTGGAATATTATAATACTATAGTTTTAGGAAAAGGACAACCTGCAGGGTGGGGCATAACCCGTCGCGTCGGACAAAGCTGCAGGAATTGAACCCACAACCATAGTGTGACAAGCCTTTATTTCCTACCAATATCCACAGGAAGTCCCTGGTTATTACAATATAGTTTTACTATTATAAATGGTATGTGTTAATATTTGGAACCTTATACAATTAGGATTAATAGAATATTTTTGAGTTCTATTACCTTTTGGAGTAAAAGATGGTTTTGTGGTAAAAATTTATAAAAGAATGAAAGTATACATAACAAGTATGTATATTCCCTTACGTTCTTAGTAAATCTCCTAAATAAATTCCTCAAATTTATAAAAGGTAACTTAAAACAAAAATGTTGTCGGTTAACTTTTCCTACTGGGGAATCAATGATCGATTAACCAATCACAAGTTTGTGATTTTCTTGTAGTTAAACTTTCTCCTAATCCTGTTTTCTACAACTCTCCATTAGACCTTGATGGTTTGTTTCTCCTCCATATCCATATTTTCATAGAATCTTTGTATGGTCTATCTCGGGTGACCTTTGTACTTATCTTTCGTTCTTTTAATGTTATATTTTTATTAACCTTATTTCCGATGTGGGTTTTCCCCAAAGGTACTATCTATTTTCAAACTTTTATTTTCAATGAAAAATTTCAAATTGCGAGGATTCAATTTATTGAAGGAGGGGAGAATGTAACACCCCGAGCTTCCATGATACGCTTCTCATTTAATAATGCAATAGCTTGCATTGTACGCAACTTCGAGTTCTAACACACCGCGACTAATCAAAGTAGCCATTATGAATAGCAATAACCACTTTTTAAAATTATAGAAATTTTATATTTCAAAATGGACTTCATTTTTGTATTCGTAATATCGAAATTATCCTAAGTTGATTTTTTTGTAATTTTCTGTGAACTTTCAATTTTTTATGAATAGTGAAAAATACTTAAAAACAACTTTTTTATTAAAAATAATTTATTGTCATAAATTATACTATTTAGTGGTTTTACAGTATAATTAGAATATATTTTTACCATTTTATCCAATGGTGGTCATTAGAATTAATTTAACATTGAAATTGGACATAAACAATTGCCAATCTTTTGATATAAATTGTTTCTTAAAAACACGCTATTTGTTGTGACTGCGGGAATTAATTATAAAATTAATTAATGAAACTTATATGTTTGGAATTTTGTAAAATAGACATCATTTTTGAATTCAGAATATCAATTATATCTTAGGGTGAAATTTTGGCATTATTCTGAAAAACATCAATTTTTGATGAATAGTGAAACCACTAAGTGGTAGTTAAAAAACTGATTTTTCGTTTAAATGAAATTTTACGACTTCTGTGTTTTTAATTTCAAAAATCTGACATACATGGTTTTTATTAAGAAGTAAAATGTGGTCCAATGGGATTAGAATAATTTTTTGGTGAATAGTAACTTTTAAGTTCTTAATCGTGATTAGAGGTAATTAGTGTAGTTTAAGGTAAAAATAATGTTTTAATAATATGAGATGAGCTTGACACATGTCCTACCCTCATTGGATGTTCCATGGCCGACCAAGAAAATCCATGGGTCAACTTGGGGACCCCATGGAGCCACTTTAGTTGGAAAATTACATAAATACCTTTTATTTAATGTTAAAGTAAAAAATGACACAAACATGAAATGTTTTACTAAAACAATTTTTACATGGGGTTACACAAGTCATATTTTTGACTATAAATATTAATTGGAAAGATAAAAATCTTTCCTACATCATAGTGTTTTTTTTTATAATTTTTAGACATTAAATAAATTAAATTATTTATGACAACATGATGATGCAGTGATTACCTCATTAATTAACGATTTAAATAAGATGAAACGATAATGTAAAATCCAAGGCTTACACTTGTCAAAAACCTATTGGATGAGGATATTTCTAACCCTTATCACCTTCTCCTTGAATTATATAAGTGTGGGACCTTTGGAATCCGAAAATCATTGTATGATAATGTAACATTTCCTTACTTTGCAAGAGTGCCCCTCCTCTCCACTTATAAATGGCCCCCACCTCTACCACCTTACTCACATTTTCAAAGCCTTTTGGCTCAGCCAAACTCTTCCCAAATACTCTCCCAAATTCCCTCCCTTACTCCTAGAAGCCTCACTTTGGGAAGAATTCTTCCCAATGAAGCCTTTGGCTCAAATCAAAAAGAGTTACCCGTTTTAAAGGTAGTGTTTTCTCTTATGTTCTTTTGTTTTATTTTGCTTATCCAACCCCATAAACTCCTTTTATTCCTTTATTTTGTAACAACGCCAGTATATAAAATATACTAGGATTTTGTTATGATAAGTATTTGGTTTACACTTACACACACCTTTGTCTAATGGTTAAAGAACATACTGTTTCGGTGGGTGGCGATATACTGCCTCACGAAATGATGATTGTTCAAATTCTTTTAACACCTATAATGGTCGCCATTTTGAGGACACTATTTTCATATATGATATATATATTATGTTTATGTTTTCATTATCCTTCTTTATTTCTCATTTATGGCATACTTTATGATTTCCATTATGGGTAAACGCGATAATTTCATTTTAGGAAGTGCGGACTACCACCCCCTCAAAGTGATTGAATCGTTAATGCCATATGTGGGATGTATAAAGGATGGAGTAAATGATATTGTATATGATATTATACTTTAATTATAATACACCTTTACACTATTATGATTTCATTCCATTAAATACGAAATAGAAATGAAAGTAGCGTTCATGCGTACGTACGGCTTACCGTCTCCATGAACGGTGCATTTCATTTCTTACCTCTAAATGTTACGTAATATTATGAATGAATGTATATACTGGAATGTATATGATATATATGACATCTAAATCATGAATATAATTCTGGATATAATGGATATTCTACCACATAAACAACTTGTAATTATAAGAAGTTTATTGTTGACTCAAGTACCAAAGATCGACAAAACGACCGTTATTAACTTAAATAATTACCTAATGTTCATAACATTGTAATAAGTGATATAAAAGGGACAATGAAATTGAAAATTTTTCTTAATAAAGTAGATATTAAGTCTAGTTTATTATTCAGGAGGTTAAAGAATGGTCGAATCAAGTCAGACACAAGGTAAGGGAATTTCTTAACCCAACTTCCATTCTTTGGGTTAATCTCCTCCTTTCAAATTATGTCATGATATTATTATGTCTTATTTTTTATTTTTACTTTCTTTATGTGTACCTATAGTGAATACACATAATAGATCTATTTTATTTTAAAAATGATCTTTTATGGGACTTCGTCTCAATCTCCTTTCATTGAGGCATATTTTGTTTTTTACACAACCTTCTTTTATATGGTGTATAAACCCATTTGACTTTTACGTTTATTCAAAAGGAATCTTTTTTATACAAATCGTTTTACTAAATGACAAAAAGGGAATGTTTTTATTTCCGTACATATGCGGCGACAACAACTTCTCTGCCGCCGTGACCATTATTTGAGTTTCAGCTTCCTCTACAAGCCATCACTTTTTTTAATGAAAAATAAATACAAAGTTTTAACTTTATTTTATTTTGGTATTGAAAAAGGTTTTGAAAGCATTTTTATTATATCAATGTGTTGTATTGAAATCTTGTGATTGAAATGTGGACATGTTATGTTTCCTTTATGCATGTTTTATGTGATACAATTATGTTATGGTTTATGATTTTTTTAAAACTATTCATATGAGGAATGCATTAGACTTAATAAGTGACTGGTGGAGCCCGCTATAGCTCCTCGATGCATCGGCAGGTCTCATGAGACAAACTAGTGTCTTGCCACAAGGCCTTGACAAAATCTTATTTGTGGTCTTGGCACGAGGCCTTGGCTACGTGGTTATGATAGTCTGGCATTATGCATTCCATCATTATGAAAGTGGTTATTGATATTGCATGTGATTATTCGACTAGTAGAATATCCATGTGAAGAAGTAAATGGCATTATCTCATTTTACTTTTTCCATATTATGTTGATTTTCAAGTTTAAAAGGGTTTTGTTTTAGTTATACGTTGCCTTAAATATTTATGTTTATTTATGAAAGCTTCCGCAATATTGTTATCCTTACTGAGCATCTGAGCTCACCCCTTTCAATGTTTTGATATTTTCCAAGATGTGAAGAAGTATTTTATGAATGACCTGCAGGGATAGTCAGAAGAGGATATGAGTGTGGACTATGAAGACATTGTTATTAGTTTTTCACCTTATGATGTAATGTAACATTTACGAATGTATCTAGTGTTTCCAAGGCTACTAAACTAATCGGTCTTTTGAGACTTGATCTTTTGTGATCATGCCAATGTTACGATGTAATGCACCGACTCTGGGTAGCTGGGGTCGGGGCGTTACAACAGTTCGGTCGATCTTGAAGTTTCATCTTCAGATGAGAGCTACAATAACCCTCTGTGTGTCCAGAAGACCAAGGAGCATGAGATCCCATCTTTTGTTGTAACCCACCATGGTGGTCCTCCCCATGATGATGAATTTCACTGCGAAAGTCCTCTCCGTAGTAGTGATGCACATTGCCCGGAAAATACTCCATTGGAAAATATAGTACCGAGAAAGCCCTCTTATCTTGATGCACTTGAAAATGAGAAACCAGTCATGTCTGATGCCTCATCGCTAGCAGGTGAAATACTTTCTCAACCAGAAGATAGCCCAGGGTGTAGGTCGTTCTCTAAACCACCCCTAAGTCATGCATCTTCTAGTTTGATCAGTGATTTCTCTACCAATCTTGTTGAATCCGACGAAGCAACAAGGAAACACCAGATCTAGTGAAATCAGGTAGAAGAATCTTCATTTAATGATAAAGAGGAAATGATGAACATGAGAAAACAACTGGAAAAGGTTGAAGTGCCATTCATTTTTTTGGCCTCTGGCTGACTCTCAGTATTAAATTCTAGAGATGTTGACGGAAGATAGAATTCATGATATTCGTATTAACATATGGAAAACTCTTTGTCAGTTAAAAAAGAAAGTATTATCTTATGATGAATATGAAAATCATTTTAAGATAATAGAAGGGTTAAAATGACAAATTGACTTGGAATCTCTATCAGTCTCTCAATATTCAAAGGCTGAAAAGTAGTAGAGATCCCTTCAACGTTCATGCCTTGGCACACTACGAAGATTTCATCAGTTAATTACCAATTCCCCATCTGGTATTCATGTCAGAGGATGGGGTGTTCATAGAGCACTACATTTCACTGTACTCTCCTGTCAGCAAATCCTGATGAAAATGGTCTCATGAAATGTTATTGCCCGTGGCCAGCCACAGTCAATGGGTCTTGTTTGTAATCAAAAGCTTGCCCAAGAACAAGCTTCAACTAGTTCCTCTCAAAATCAAGAATACAGAGAACAAGTTATTGAATTACTCCTGCATCAAGCAGATGAGAATATTGAACAGGCCTCTCATATGGATCAATCACATCATCAAGTGATATAAGTTTCAGAAATCATCCAACGGTCTTTTGAACCGGGTGATAAAAGTGGATGTCAATTGATGCATCCAGCTAATTTCCAGACTAAGGTCCGTAAGATCATGAGATCTTTTAAGAAAGTCCCAGACATAACATGTCAAGAGCCACCCCAGCTTGCTAGACTGGGGACTCTTTTAACCCAACCCTCAGAATCAACAAATAGGATTTGAGGAGTTGAGCAAAGACAACAGGAACAGCCCCTGTCCACCGGACTGGGGACTTTTTCATGTCCTCAATCCTTCCCTCAGAGAAAGTCAGTTTTCTCTTGATTGGGGAAGAAGACTCAAGATGAATGAAGATCCAAATTATCAGGAGATTCCCTCCAAATTACAGTTTTCCAAGAAGTTCCTAGGGTATCGAATCAACAAAAGGAAATGTCTCATCAGGGACATGGAAGAAGACAATATCATAGAAATGCTGATAGAAGGGATATGATGCGTTATGCATCAATCAATCTCATCAATGTCATTGTTGCTGATCCTCTAGAACATGAGGCTCACTCAGGGGACTCAGATGAAGAGGTTCCTGCTCAAGAAGTTGTACGCACAGACACAAATGAATAAGGTATGCATACACAAAATCAAAGGATTACTCAGAACCTAGGTAATCCTTCAAGTAACCCACTTCCCCATCTCTGAAAGGGAGATAATAAGGGGAAAGGAAAGAATCAGGTTACATACCCTTACTCTAGAGAGGGCCAATCGATCTCACTAGAGCAAATATTTGCACAATAGGAGGAAGAAATGAAGTAATTGAGAAGGTTGAATGCAGAACTACTTCAGGGTATTCTTCTTCCAAAGCATGTTGGAGTCAGTCAGCCAAGAGAGTTTGTTGCAGTTACTGAGATGGATCAAGAATATCATCCTCTATCAGTACACCATCACGGTTCTAATCCTATGGGTCAAGTACAACAACAATTGGTGGTGCTACCATCAGTTGAAGTACCAGCCACCACATCTGTACCAGCTCCAGTCGTTGCACCTGTCCAAGTCTAATTTCAACCAGATGTTTCCCAAAAGTTAATAACTGCCATTGATTCATTAACAGCTCGGTTAGAGACTATGACAGGGAAGCGTGCGCAGGTTCAACCAGAAAAGAGAGATTATCCTAAATGGGTAGATTCAATCCTTCCCCCATCAAGTTTTTGGGAACCCAGTATTCCCTATTTTTAATGGATCATGTGATCCTGAACAGCATTTGACACATTATGTGTCTTGTTGCGATCCTATGATGGGAACTCCAGAATAGAAAGAAGCAGTGAAACTCATATTCTTCGTGCGAACCTTGTAAGGACCAGCTTTTGTTTGGTATACAAGCTTGCAATCTCAGTCAATTACCAGGTGGGAGGATCTTCGCCAAAAATTCCTTCTTCAGTTCAGCTCAACATTTCCAAAGACAATAGTTTTTGAACTTACAAACTGTAAGAAAAGGGAGAATGAAAGAGTCTCAGATTTCATTGCTTACTGGAATGGATTAACATATTCCCTAAGCTTAGCACTCCCTCAAGAAGAACTATTGCCAATCTGTGTGGAAAATCTGCATGACGAATTATGCACGCCGTTGATCCCTGTGAAATATACAGGAGGGTTTCGAGACCATACTTCAATCGCTCAACAGATTGAAGATTCCCTTATAAAGACTAAGGATAAGGCTCGTATAATTCCATCAGCTCTAGGAAGGAGAATGGGTAAAGCAAAGACTGCTACAGTTATTCTTAAACAAGCACATGTACCTGCTTCTACTTCAAAACCTTCATCTTATCGAAGGGATCCACCTCTTGAGCACCAACAACAGATCCCGTTTCGTTAAGATGATCAAAGAGATCAAAGACAAAAACAATTTGAGGATCTGAAGAGAAAAATATACTCTTTTTGAAATGAACAAGTTCCTGGTTACTTCATTTCGGCTCTTGAAAATAATTTGGTTCAGTTTTCAAGGCCCAAAAGGCCAAACAAGGAAGGAGATGAATACCATCACAATTATTTCCCCTTTCATCAAATGTTGGGGCATCCCATCCAGGAGTGTTTTGTCTTCAAAGACCTCCTACAAAAGATGGTCGACTCGAGAAAAGTCAAATTAAAAGGTTCTTCATCTCAGGTAGCATGTGTTACTACTACAGTTCCAGAGGAGGAAGGAGAATAGCAAGAATTAAAAAGAAAAAATGTGCAGAAATATGATGATTGGATGGTCAGAAAAACGATCAAATGAAATCATTCCATTTTGTGAACGCAATTGAAGAAACCAATTGTGCCTTCTACCATGAATGCCAAAGAAAAACCCTCTTCATCAGAGGTAAAATCCTGAAAGAAACGGCATGATTCAAAGAAAGAAAATGAATCAGAAGAAGATGAGTATGTGTCAAAGCATAAGTTGTCTTTGAATTTGGTAGACTTCATGCCATCTACTTCAAATTCATGGGCACCGCCCCACCAAACGGCACAACCTAAATAGGCTAATCAGGCAGAGTCTTCATCGGATGAAGAGTTGATTTTTAGTTCTGTTAATATGATTCAATTAACAGATCCATATGCCAGTTGTAGTTTCAATTTTGATGAGCCCGAATTCCCTATATCAAATAGAGGAATCAGAGGAAGTTCCAGAGGATCAGGATATAGGGGAAGACGTGGATCTTTCAGAGGCCACTATTCCAATTCTACCCATGCTAGAACTGTGTATGCGGAAGAAACTCATGGTAGAGCCCTTCAACGAGCTCAACAAGAACAAGCAAGTTCTTACACACAAGGCAGACTCAGCCCTAGCACAATTATTCTGGAAGATCAGTGGAAGGTTCTATCTTCTTCCTCTCAGCAAGTAAATAGACCTAATTGGTCTAATATTCCAAAGCCAGGAGTATTAACAACTCTTATCCTGGTACAACATGCATCAAATTCCAAAGCATCAACTTCCAAGGCACCTGCTAAACCACATGTTCTTGTTGGGAAACACAGACCTTTGGATCAAAAGTATGATATATTGAAACACCTGGCCCAATTACCAGCCAAGTTATCAATTCTGGAGGCCTTGAATTTATCAAAGGATCTTTGGGAGGCACTCATTGAGGCTTTATCAAGTCCTCAGGAGTTTGTGACTGAAATTGCTGCAGCTGAAGTCTACCATGTAGAGAATAATCCTACTGAATTCCATGCAGTAATATCTTTTACTGATGAAGATGAAGATAATGTCGTGCATGGACATATTAGACCATTGTACTTATCTAGAAAATTCAATGGCATAGACATCCGAAGAGTTTTAATTGACAATGGTTCAGGAGTCAACTTCATGCCCATTCGTACACTTCATCGATTGGGCCTCACAAAATCTGATTTATCTCCTTCTACTTTGATGTTACAAGGATATGATAAAAATGAACAAGAACCACTGGGTGAGATTACACTTAGAACTCAGTTTGGAGATCTTGTGTCCAATTACGATTTCATGGTTATTGATCAAGACTCAGCCTTCAACATCTTGCTTGGAAGACCCTGGCTACATTGGCATGCAACTATCCCTTCATCATACCATCAATGTCTCAAATATTGTTTCGATGGTCAAATTGGGACATTTTATGGTGATAAATCCCCATTCAAGACATTTGAATCTCAATACATTGAAGCAGAATTCTACCACATAAAGGGAAAGGAGGAATCCACAACAAAGGAGATTACCAAAGTTAATGCTCCGTATGGTTTGGAAAAGATTCCAGTAAACCCATTAGCGCATGTGAGTACAAATTAGGTGTTTCCTATTAGTCAAATTGATAGGATAGACCCAAATAAAAATACTCTTATGGAAAGATCCATAATGTCAATTACGGAAATTGAGCCTGACAATATGGGAGAAATTGTTGATCCACCAAGCAATGATGAAAGCTCAAATAGAGATGTCTTCATTTCATCTGCTGAAATCCAGCAAGTCTATACTTCGCCAACCAGGCTAGAAGAACTTATAGCAATGTTAGAGGTTAACAATTATGTCGATTCACAATCCATCATCTCCCCTTTATTACCTAAGGAAGACCCTTCATCATCATTTGGGTTATAAATGAAAGCCTCTTCTTCAAGATGTTCAAATTTTAACATCTCTTCTGATTATGGAAATTCTACTTCATCATCTACTATGCAAGTAGAAACAGAAGAAATAGCACATGTTGAAGAAGAAGAGGAAGATCTCAGATATTCTCCTCCATCATTGGAAGAGGGTATCTCTACTACGGTGGAAGAACTCAGAGAAATCAATCTGGGTACAAAAGAAGATCCACACCCCACTTTAATCAATGCGGCCATGAATCTTGAAGAGAAAAAGATATATATTTCCTTTTTAAAAAAAAAATTGAGATATATTTGCTTGGAACTATATAGAGATACTAGGGCTTGATCCTGATGTTGTCACTCATCATTTGGGTTTTCCATAAGTACATCAAGGAATCAAACAAGCTGCTAGAAGAACACACCCAACCTATACTTCCAAAATTGAGGCTGAAGTGGATAAGCTCATCAAATCTAAATTCACCATAGAAGTTCAATATCCCAAGTGGTTGGATAATATTGTCCCAGTGAAAAAGAAGAATGGGAAAATTAGAGTTTGTATTGATCTCAGAGATCTTAATTGGCATTTTCCTAAGGATGATTTTCCCGTTCCGATTACAAAACTCTTAATCGATGCAACAGTTGGTTATAAAGCAGTTTCCTTCATGGATGGATATTCTGGATATAATCAAATCCAAATGGCTCCAGAAGATGAGGAATCTACAGCCTTCAGATCCCCTCAGTGTGTGTTTTTCTATCGGGTAATGGCCTTCGGCCTAAAGAATGCAGGCGCAACATATCAGCGTACCATGCATCGTATCTTCAAACCCTTTTTGGGAAAGTTTGTTGAATGTTATGTGGACGATTTGGTGGTCAAATAAAAACAACATTCTAATCAATTTGATGATTTAGAATTCATATTCTGCAAGCTTAGACAACATAATTTGAAGATGAACCCCTTAAAATTTGCTTTGGGGGTAACCTCGGGGAAATTTCTCGGCTTTGTTGTACGCCATCATGCTATCAAAGTCAATGCTGAGAAGACCAAGTCAATCCTTGGTATGTCACCTCCTCAAAATTTGAAATAATTGAGAGGAATTCAAGGACACTTAGCCTGTATTCGGCGTTTCATCGCCAATTTGGCAGGAAAAAGTTTACCCTTCACCAAATTGATGAAGAAGGGAGTCACTTACCAGTGGACAGAAGAATGTCAAGAATCATTCGATATTCTCAAGAAATACATCTTGATATCACCAGTACTTATGCCACCTGTTTATGGAAGGCCAATTATCCTCTACGTCACAGCCTTAGAGTGATCATTGGGTGCCTTTCTTGCTTAGAATAATGATGTTGGGAATGAAAACAGCCTCTACTATCTCAGTCGGACTATGCTTGAAGTAGAAACCTAATACGCAAATATTGAGAAGTGATGCCTAGAATTAATATTTGTAGTTAAAAAGTTGAGACACTACCTGCAACATCACAAGGTCCAATTGGTATCTCGCAATAACCCGCTCAAATTCATCCTTAGTCGTCCAATGCTTACAGGACGTCTGACATGGTGGGTAGTTATCTTGCAGCAGTTCGACATTCAGTATGTGTCTCAAAAGGCAATAAAGGGTCAAGCTCTGGCTGATTTCCTGGCTGAACACCCTTTAGTGGAATACACATATTCAGATATTGAACTCCCTGAGGAGGAAGTCTTCTCTATTCAAGAAAGCCTTCAAACATGGGAAATGTACTTTGATGGTGCTTCCAGAAGTCCAACAGGGAGGAAAATGAAAATTCCTAAATTCAACAAAGTTTGCTTAGGGATTGTACCCATTTCTCCAGAAAAGGCAGTGTTACCTTATTCTTTTTTATTGTGGGAAGGTGGTACCAATAATGAAACAGAATACCAAGCTCTCATCGCAGGCTTAGAGTTGGCGCTTCAAGCCCAAGTGAATCACTTAAAGGTGAAAGGTGATTTAGACCTGGTAATTGAACAAGTCAATGGGGATTATGCCATCAGAAAAGAAGAACTAATACATTTGTATGATTATGTCAGAGAGTTAATGGCGGATTTTCCTTCAGAACTAACATTTTCTTATGTCCCAAGATCACAAAATTCCCAAGCTGATGCATTGGATAATATAGCCACAGCTCTAGCAGATCCAAATCGGGACGAGACAACCATCAGTATTGCCCACTGTCATACAATTTCACCTTATGTTTGAATCAGAACAGAGGAAATCAATGAAATTTGTCCCATCTCTGAACCATACTATCACACTACGAGATGGATGGCACCTATCAGGGAATACCTTCAAAATGGAACACTTCCACCGGATAGAGCCGGGAAAGAACAAATCCGGTGACGTGTGGTCAACTTTACTCTTTCTGATGGCCCAGATCACCTAGAGAAAATTCACTAAAAGCGTGGTTTTGATGGAGTTCTCTTCATATGCATTGATGGTGAAGAGACAATGGATGTCATGAAAGAAGTGAATGCATGAGTTTGTGGTGACCACCTGTCTGGACATAGACTGTCTGATCAGATTTGAAGGCTTGGCTACTTTTGGCCTTCAATGATTCAAGATTGTGTTGATTTCACAAAGAAGTGTCATTCATTCCAATTACATGCCAACTTCATTTATAAACCTCCAGAGTTGCTTCATACAGCTAAATACTCGTGGCCATTTGACACATGGGGAATGGATGTGGTGGGACCTTACCCTTCAGCTACGACCAAGCAGCTTAAGTATATTCTTACTACTACCGATTTCTTTTCCAAATGGGTAGAGGAAATACCTCTGAAGTAAGTTAGTTCTAAATGCATTGTTAGCTTCATCAAGTCTAAAATCATTACCAGATTTGGTGTCCCTCATACCATATTGACAGACAATGGCACCAACTTCTGTTCATCCGAGGTGAAGAAGTTGTATTAAGAATACAACATCAAATCCAATCATTCATCTCAATATCATTCAGAGGCCAATGGACAGATAGAAGCCTTCAACAAGACAATATCAAATATACTGTAAAAGATGCTGGATAAAGATAAGAATTCATGGCCTGATAAACTCTTGCATGATTTATGGGATTATTGGACCACCACCCGCACTGCAACGCGGTCAACTCCATATTCATTGGTATATGGAACAGAAGAAGTCTTTCCAATTGAGATTCAACTACCCTCACTCAGGGTAGCCATTTGTGATCAATAATCTATAGATGAACAATCTCAAAAGCGATTGGATGAATTGGAATGGTTATATGAGAAAAGATTGTGCACCCTGCACCACTTGGAAGTCTATCAGAATCGAATAGCACGAGTTTTCAACAAAAAAGTTCGTCTTCGTTAATTCGTTCAGGGAGAATTGGTATTAGTTCTCAGAACTCCAATGATACCAGGAAAGAAACCTCCGAAGATTGAACCAAAATGGGAAGGACCTTATTAAATACATAAGGTCTATTCCAATGGAGCTTATTCTTTAATCTCAATGGATGGAGGACTCATCACTACTCCAACCAATGCCAGATTTCTGAAGAAGTATTTTTTATAAACACAAAATACATTGCAACGGTCCATACATATGACCTTAAACTATTTGTATTACTTTCGTCCCACACGATGTTAAAATGTAACATCCTAACTACATGACGCTAAACTGTATAAAAGTCCCTTACATCCAGAAAGACGTTAAACTGCATCATCCACAGTCCACGTATATGACTCTAAACTATTTGCATTTCTTTCATCCCACACGATGTTAAACTGTGAAAAAGTTCCCTGATTCGTCCAACATGACATTAAACTGTGTCCCCTTCATCATCTTCGCTATATGACATAAAAATATACAGTAATAGTCCATACATATAACCTAAAACGATTTGAACTTTTGTCCAACATGACATTAAACTATGAAAAATTCTTTAATACGTCCAACGTGATGTTAAAATGTGTTCTCTTTTGTCCTTACTGCATGAAATTAAACTGCACAGTCCTCTTTTTGTCCAACATGACATTAAACTGTGTTGTCCCCATCATCTTAACTACATGATGCTAAACTGTACAGAAAGTCCTTTGATACGTCCTACATGACATTAAACTATACTCTGTCCCTACTACATGACACTAAACTGTGCAGCACCAATAATCCTAACTGCAAGACTTTAAACTGCATACTCCCTTTATATGTCCTACATGACATTAAACTATGCATCGTTAAGGTTTTTGTTACCACTTGTTTCTCACACTGAGTATGACTCATGTGAGCTTAGAGAAAATTTCAACCATAACACCCTCTCTGGGCCGCTAACCATGCATAAGTCCCAACATCATTTTTTTAGGTCGTTGTCCCCAAGAACAACTTGATCATTAATTCAGTCTTTAATTGAACTACGCGGACTTTGATCCTTGGCTTCCAGGATGGGTACATAGGCAACCTCCCAAGGTTCAATCCCAAAACCAATCTCTTCACATCGGTTCACCTCCATCTCATACGATGTTGATTCGTGAAACCGTCCCCAGAATCAATATCTTTACATTGGTTCACTTTCATCCTTGCTATATGACGTTAAACTGTACAAAATTTTTTGTCTTGTACGACAATAAACTACAATATTCTTTGATAACCTCACCTGAGAGGGAATCATTATTTACATTGATTTTTCAATCATGTTTTATTCCAAAGACTACGTGCATACATGGCAATGCCCGAACCTTTTATCTTGGGTTAAACCATCATTGCACTAAAGTCCCCTTTCACCCTTCACATGTACGAACCAAATTTGTACAGAGGGTATTTATAGAACTATGTGGGCTTGATTCCCATCCATATGGGATATGTAAGAATGTTCGAGTGTCCCTCGAATCCAGCCCCAAGTCTTTTTGGGCCTAACCCCAAATTCCACTTTCAGTCCCTTGGATGAAAAGTCCCCATGAAAACACACACTGTGTATTTCTTATAAATGGTCCAAGATATATGACCCTAAACTAAGATCTCCTATATTTTTGTCCCGCACGACATTAAACTATAGTTTAATAACTACGTATTGCTTGATTCCCATCCTTATGGGATACGTAGTGAAGTCTAGCATTGCAATTCAGGATCCAGCCACAACATGATTATGGTTATCATTGATCCATGTATCTCTGCATACATTGGACAATACCCATCTTTAGGTGTCATACTCCTAATCTTGAATAATTCCAGATCTTCATAACCCTTTTCTTGACTTCTGGTCACAAAATGTCCAATTTCTGAGAATTCTTTTTCTTGACCATGCAGCATGTTCCCTTAAGTGGCCTTGCATAAATAGTCTACATAACAGACTTGTCAGCCAAAAGATGATATTATTTGACTATGCAGCCAATGCACTTAGGCAGCCCTACATAATTCAACCCCCTAACAGGTTTTTCAGATACTGGTAACTTAATTCTTAGGAAGAAATCCTCTTTTGACCTTATTGGTCTTATCAAAAAAATATGTAAGGATCCAAAAAAATAGTTATCCTTAACATATTTATTTCATGTTATTTTTCATGATCTGAAAGTATTCAAGTCTATGGTTTATATTTTCCTTCCCTATGTTTGGGTCAGACCTTCGTAGGAGTAACAGTCATCCAATTCTTAGACAATCCGGTTTGGAAATATCTTCTTCATATTCAAGTAATTCTCTCTATATAGAAAACTCTATACTTTGAAAAAGTTGAATCCCCATAGACTTTCACTGGCTTCTTTGTAGTAGAAAAGTAAATTTTTGAGAGTTCTTTTGCCTGACTATGCAGCACGTGCCCTTAGGAGGCCTTTCAAAAGTATTCTACATAACGGACCTATCAGCCAAAAGATGTTATTTATTTGACTATGGAGCCAATGCCCTTAAGTGGCCCTGTATAATTCAACCCCCTAACAGGTTTGTTAAATAATGGTAACTTCATTCTTGGGAATACTTCTTCTAATGCCTTTTTAGCTCTTTTTCATATCATTCCTCAAGTTCAAATTTTCTTAAGTCATAGTTTACATATTTTCCCTCATACTTGAGAGTGGTAAAATATTTTTAGATAAGTTGTCAAGGAATTGAGTCAATTATAATTCATTCAGTCAAAGCTATTTCGACCTTAAACATTAGCCTCTTTATATCCGACGTGCATGACTTTAAACTGCCCACAAAAGAAAAGGGAACTCTGAATAAAAGTCAAGTTCCAACTCACTAAACATACATTTTGTATGATTTAGGTAATATTGAGCAATTAAAAGATTCAAAGTTTATAGGGTTATTTATAATAATCCTAGTAAAAAATCAAACTATGCTTACTAGGCCCATTGGCTTAGGTAAAATTTAAAGTAGGTAGCAATAAAATATGTGCACAAGTGATTGAAGATGAAAGCAATATTTCCATTTGATGCACAATAATTGGAAGGACATACATAGACTGGAGTCTCTTCTCTTTTCTAGGAAATTAAAAGAGGTTGTCAACATAAGTCTTCACTTGATGAACAGCATCCCGGGCATCATCAGCAACTACTTGAAGCTCATGAACCCAACCAACTTCACTCTTTTTATTCTTATGGAGTGATTTCTTAGCATTCGTGATGGCCTTCATAACATTCTTTTGAGCCCCCTCCAGTGAATTATTGAGTTATTCAACTTCCCTAGTAACAGTGTCTAACTGTTGCTGAATGTACATCTACTGGATGACTTTATCTTTGATCTTATGCTTCAGCTCCTTCATCTTTGCAGCATAGTCAGCCTCATCTCGAGATACTGTAGCCTCAAATTCACTGATGTTGGCTGACAGTTTCACCCTAGTCAGATCTTCAAGGCACTTTTTCTCTTGTTCCCCTCTTAAAATAACCTGTTTCACCACGGCATGGATATGTTCATATCCAAAACCACCAAGTCCTAGCATGACGAACAAGGACGATAATCGAGGGATCTTCTATGATATCTCTTCTAAAGGAACATCAAATATGATTTTCCATATGTTTTTCCATGCCTTGTGTCGTGAAAAGATGAGCGCCTTAAGTACCTCTGGGTCTGATTCGACATCATCATCATAGGGGGGGCATGTAATCTGGGATTAATGCACTTAGAGAAGTGCCATGTTCTGCTACTTCTCACCTGACCTGAGCTTATTCACTATCAATTCCGATTGGGGTGGAGACTGAGGCCTCAACTCCAGATCTAGACATTGTAATTGATGGCCCTGCATAATCAATTGAAAGCTTTGGTTAGTTTCAAAGGATAACAAAAGAATCGGTTTTTTTGCAAATTAAGTACAATAAAAAATATTGTTATTCCTTACCCAATGGTAGATCAGCAACCTGAGAAGGCTCCTCCCTATCTTCCCTATATTCGACAGGATTTTCACGATGAGTTTTAAGAATCTCCGCTGGGTTCAGCTCCACTTGTGCTAATGTCTCTGCAACAATAGGGTTCTTTGTACCCCCTTTAGGCTTGGGTAGTTTAGCAGCTTGATTAGACAGAACTACACATTTGAACCGATCATGATTAGATATTTAATAAGAAGTTATTCTCAATAGGATGAAGGATAAAACTCATATCCATAATCTTCTAAATTACATGGTAATTTAACATGATTTATAAAATCTTCGAAAGATGCGCCAAGTTCCATCATTTCATCTAATGTCACCTCAGAATCCTGGTTAGCCTCACCAGTGGGAGCATTTGATGTGTCTTCTTGGAAACCTTCATCCTGTGGTCCCTGGCCCTGGACATCTTCTTCAGTTAAAAAGGCATCGTCGGTTGCAATGGCCACCAAGAGCTCTAATGAAGGGGTTGAACCTGAAATATCACAGAATGGAAGTCAGTAAATGTTTCATTCAACATTTTATGGAGCATTGTTAACTTACCAGAAGTGGGTTCTTCTCTTCTTACAACAGCAATAGGAGGGATACTGGGAACAGATGCTGTCTCTTCTCCAGAAGCAGCTAAGTCAGCCTGAACTTGTGATTATTTCGTAGCATCCTCTGTGGTCCTCACAGGAGGGTCAGTCCTCTCCCTTACGGGGGAAATTGAAGAATCCCCTGCAATCCCAAGGAAAATAAGCAATATTTTCATGGTTTAAGATTCATGATTATCCGAAGGACTTACCACTACTGATAAAGTGTTTAGCGGTGGATTTCCTCCTTCGTCACCTTTGTCTTTTTGGATTTTTAGGAGTATCAGCAGTCTCCTTTATAGGCACCTGAATCAGAGAATGGAGGGTCATGTCCAACTCTTCATTCATGGCCTGCTGGCTAGGAGATATCTCACCAGATTCGCGAGGAGACTCACCAGCAGCCCCAATTGCAGTACCACTAGGGTTGTACTGTGGTGAAGGAACATCAGCTGTTCCTTTCTTTGCGAGCTGCAAGGTGAAGAAAATAATTTCCTTGAGTAACAAATCTTCGACTGAAATCAAGTTGCGAAGCAAATAAGGAAAGAAAAATTACATCTTCATGAGCCATATAATCATGCCACTCCACATTAGCACCCTCAGCGATGGCATGATCTATCAATTCCTTCACCCGCTTGGTGACAGGAATGGAATCGTCAGTGGCATATATGATCATTTTCAACTCTCTAATGTAATCCCGCACTTCATTGGGGTTATCCTCATATTGTATATCTGTAGGAGCCACGAGATTCCCTATTCTAGGGAGTTGTAGACCCTCGCACAAATCCAGCCAGGTAGTCTCAGTACCACAATATAGACTCTTCCATGTCTGGATAGCCTCTGGTCATAGATATTCAGTGCGTGTATCAGAAGGTTGCAAGGAAGGTCCTATAATTTTCGACTTCAATTTCTTCCCAACTCCTAAACCTATTGATATAGAAGAAGAAAATACGACTTATTTCTTTATAAATTGATGGTTATTAAATTACCACAATTAAGTAACTCGCCAGGAATTTATGGAGTAGGTCTTTTGATTCTAACCAGAGGATTATATCGAGCATGAGGCCGCTTTGCCACTTGATGTGCCTCATCATCCCCATCCTGGGAATCTGGTGAATCAGTCCTAGAGGAGGAATCTGGAGAATCAGCTTCAGGTGGGGAAGCATCATCTTTATGAGGAAGGGTTCCTTTCTCTATAGTCCTCTTCCTTTTCCCCACCTGATAAACTAGGTGATACAGCACCCCTTTAGGGTATGATGCTATCCAGTTCTCGGGATACCATGTAGTCAAGTTATGTGCCGCTTTTTCAACTGGTAGATCAAATACTGCCCCAGTCTTCTCCCTTGATGTCAGCAGCCACAGTTGCTGAGCAACCATCAGATGTTGCTCTAACCTGACATGTACTGGGGGAGATACAACAATCTATTGCAGACACTTGAATTGACGTGAAAATCTATATGGAGCATAGGCCTCGCATATAAGTTCTCCATCAATCCTGGCAACCAACACACCATCTCTGCAAGCTAGAATGTATGCCCTCAAATCCAAGTGCGTTGTTCCATCATCAACAAACTGCCCGGTTGGCGGATTTCCATAGGGAAAGAAGTTGAATTCCTTAAACATTATCAGCCTCACTTTCATGTCATAGGCATTAATATCTAATGGAGAAACTCCAGAGAATTCTTGCACTAACAGCTTGAAAGAACTTCCAGGAATTTGTACTCCATTATATACATTATAAGTCCTGAAGTGAGTGGCGATCCATCCCCATAAAACTTGGAATGGTCCCACTATTCTTAAAGGAGATTTACCCATGAAGACATGAAGTAAACTCCTTTGAATCTTTACTAAAATGGGGGTAGCCAACCCAACCATTTTTTCCTCATCCAACTTTGCCGCAATAATGAATGTCCCTGGCCTGACGCCTCCCTTCAAATGCCTGACCGGTAAGAGATAAGTGTTAAGCCACAAATCCAAGAAGCTCACCATACGAGACTTCTTTTGGATCCTTTTATTAACCTCATATCCTCATTTCTAAAACTCTTCGGCTTCTAGAGTTGGCCATAATGTCCCAGGAGAACCCCTCTTCTCGGGTTTTGGGCAGGTGGTAGGACGGGTGGGCCTCTTATCCTTGGATTTCTTTTTCTTGGATCCTTTATCCTTCGGCTCATTCTCCTTTGGCTCTTTATCTTTCTTCTCAATAAGAAATATATTCATCTACTCCTTCGGATAAATATCCTATCTAGAATGAGTTAAGGAGTTCTCTGAACTCTTGAGCCTGTAGAAGATTTTAAATAATTCCCAAGCCAAAGAAAAAGTCTTTGTAAAGACCTAAAAGCTTGACGTACATGGACATTACATTACTTTTGTGGAATAATTAATACATAACAAAAAATATACACAAGGACCGTAATAGTTTATTGTCTTTGAAAACTCAGAATATAATCGTATAATCGTGGTGAAAGATCTTCAACATCTCCCATAAATTTCTTCCCCTTTTGTTTTCTTACCTAAAACCTTTCTTTATATCCTAGAGAAAAGAAAACATATAAAGGGTGGGCTCAAATGCTCAGTAATGGTAAGCATGAATAAAATAAAACAAATCATATAAATTTGAACTTAAAAACATGAACTTGAAGTTTAAACATAAAAATATTGAGCAATGACATAAAACATGGTAGTACATAAGGCATAGATCATAAAGAAACATTAATCATGATAAAATAGCATTGGAATAAAACATGTAATTATGGAAAAACATTAAGCATATTATATGATTTCCATAGTAGCCAAGGCATTGCTTCTAAGACCATCTTAGTGGACAAAGTCCCTTACTGAACCGGGTTTACTTGATGTTCCAGCCCTCTATTACTGAACCAGATTTACTTGCCATTTCAGCCATGTCTATCTCATGAGATATAAATCTTTACCCAATTCATTGGAGGTAGATATATGTCCCACCCATCTCATAATGAAATCATTCTTACTTGTGCCACAACATAAACATAAATCATTCATCATAACCCAAAGAATAAAATGGGTTTCATAAACATCATCCCATCATAACATAATCCATATAAAACAAATGGATATCATTTCATCATAAGAAAATTGAAACCATGTAAATCATAGATACATTATACTTGAAGCATAAACATATGAAATAATGTCATCTGAGATGGAAAATAGTTTTGATAAAACATTTGAAATGAATTCTTGAGGAAAATATCCTTTCTTCTTCAAAATCATTTTCTTTTCACAAAATGCCATGCACTTTTAAAATAAAAGTATGTTTTTGAAAATATTCATAAAATCTTGTAGAGTAATCTTCATGAAAATGAGGCATTATGAAACCGTAAAAATCCATTCACGCCGTATAAGTTAAAAATAACATTCTTCTCGTACTTTTGTCAGAAAAGTCAAAAAGTACCTCGTAACGTAAAGAAAAGAAAGATTCCTTACATACCATGTAGTAAAAGACAAAATGGGTAAAAAGGACATTAAACATACATAAAAAAACTTTTACAAAACATGGACTTCAATGATAACAATAACCCCAGCAAATACTTACGAATAAAGAATCTCGGATAAGAACGAGATTGGAAAGGTTATCCCTTACCTGAGGTCTGATATGCTTCGTACGTATCTGAAACTCCTGTATAATGATTTAAATAATTTCATTGACTTATTATAGAATCATATTCATTGTTATGATATCATATATGGTTCACTTATAACTCTATATTACCCGTTCTTTTGTAAATCCCATGTTAAAGCAACGTTTTGGGTAAAATCGTCTTATTTATCGTACGTGTTTGGACTTGTTGTTATTGATGTTATTATTACTTATATCATGATTTACTTACTTCTAGAATGTAAATCATGATTTATATATCATATATATTCATTATATATCCAGAATATACATGTATTTATAATAGTACATAACATATGGAGGTAAGAAATGAAATGCACCGTTCATGGAGATGGTAAATCGTACGTACGCATGAACGCTACATTCATTTATATTTAATATTTTAATGGAATAGGTATATTATAATTCTGGTATAATATCATATATAATATAATTAACTCCATCCTTTATACATTCCACATAAGGCATTAACGAATGACATCACTTTGAGGGGGCGGTAGTCCACACTTCCTCAAATGAGATTATCGTATTTACCAACTATGGAAACCATAAAGGCTTGATATAATTTGGAATTAAAGAATCATAAGGAAATCATAAACATAATATATATCATATATAAATATAGTTCTGTAATAATGGCCACCTGATAGGTGGTAGGAGAAAATCGAACAATCATCGTTCCGTGAGGCGTTAGTTTTCCATCAGAGAAACATTATGTTCTTAATCCATTAGATGGAGGTGTGTGTAAGCGTAGTTATAATACTTATCATAAAAACATACTAGTGTTTTGAGGATACTGGTGTTGTCACAAAATAAAGTATTAAAAATAGTTTAGGGGTTGGAGAATTAGAATAAAAGAAAACGACTTAAGAGAAACTATTGCCTTTAATTTAGGTAACTTCCTTTGGATTTAACCAAAAGGACTTCTTGGAGTGTCTTCTTCCTAATGTAAGGCTTAAAAGGGTAGGGGAGGGATGTAGTGAGCTTAGTTGGACAGAGTTTGGACTATCCAAAAGGCTTGAGAGGTGTGAGGAATTGCATAGAAGTTGTCTCCTTTTATAAGGGAGTGGAGGGGCTCTTTAAGAAATTGTGAAAACATTATTTTATTGTAAACTTATCTTCGGTTTCAAGAGGTCCAAAACACATTAATGTCGAATATAAGATGACTCATATTCGAAATAAAATCATAAAATAGGAATTGGATAGTTTTTGGATGATATTTTAATCATTAAAATATTATTTATTTAAATCATTTATTAATGAGGTAAATACTGCATCATTATTGTGTCATAAATAATTTATTTTATTTTATGTCCAAAAATTATAAAAAAATAACAACAGGTAGGAAAGAATTTTATCCTTCCAATGAATATTTATAGTCGAAAAGATAATTTATATAGCCCCTTATAAAAATTAATTACTAAAGGATTTTTGTTAATGTCAATTTTGCCTTTACATTAAATTAATTAATCTAATGTGTCATTGTCTTTCATAAATGGCTCCATGGGGTCCCAAAATTAACTCAAGGATGATCATGGTCAGACATTACTCATCCAATAAGGTTTGGACAAGTGTTAAGGTAATTTTAATTATTAAAATATTCTTTTAAACTTGAATTTCCCTATTTACCTTTAACCGTGGCAAATAAAAGTAAAAAGTTACTATTCACCAAAAATTATTTTTATCTAATTGAACCACATTTTACTCCTTGATATTAACTATGTCTCTCGGATTTTCAAAATTCAACTCACAGAAGTGGTAAAATTAAGTTTTATGAACAATTGCAAAAGCTCCTAGGAGGTGGGTAAAAGACGGTGAAAAGTTCAATACAATTTTTATAAATCTAAAGTTATTATAAAATGACTCCAATGAATTTCATTGAACATATATAAATATTATGAATCTATTTTGACCTAAAATATATTTAAATAAAATAAATTATTATTTAAATAAAAAGTCGGTTTTAACCAAAAACTCAGTGTTTTCACTATTCATCAAAAATTGAAGTTTTTCAGAAAAATACCAAAAATTCAGCCTAAGCTATAGTTGATATTCCGTATTCAATTTTTTTGTCTATTTTTTCAAATTCAAAACATATAAGTGACATTAATTAATTTTAAAAGTAATTCCCGTTATCAAAACAAATAGCGTGTTTTTAAGAAACAATAAATATCAAAAGATCATCACTTGTTTATGTCCAATTTCAAAGTGAAATTAATTCCAATGACCAACATTGTATTAAATGTTAAAAATATATACTAATTACACTTTAAAACCAATTAAAAAGATAATCGAGTCATATAAATTATTGCGATGAAAAAAGTTGTTTTTAATTAAAATATAGCGTGTTTTTACTATTCATCAAAATATGAAAGTTATCAGAATAATATGAAAACTTTATCCAAAGTAAATTTTTATATCTTGATTCCAAATAAGAATTTTATTTTTTCAAATTTAAGTTATAGACATGTCAAAAACAATATTTAAAGTGGGTGCGCCATCAAAAGGCGGCAAAACTACATTTTTTGAAAAATACTTATTTTACTCGAAAAATTGATTTTGTTATCATACCATGTTCTAGATAATATATAAGATGAATAATAATGTTTTAAAATTCAAAATTTATTTAATACTATTCATAACAGCTAGTTCATAATAATATTATAACCATATATCGTTGTTTAGTGAAACTCAGTATTGCGTACTACACACGCTATCGAGGAAGGTCGTGATTGCGTGTAATGCAAGCCAAGTCAGGGTTGCGTGTGATGCAAGACTCCTTCGTTGTTTAATATAACAGAATCCAAACATATTTCATTTATACATTGAATATATATATATATATATCTATATACACACTCAATGTTGCGTAGAATAACTACTATCAAAATTGTGTGTAACATAATCCATGAATAGTGTTGCGTATACTGCAAGCTAGTACGGTGTTGCGTATAGTGCAAGGTAATCTTGGTGTAGAGTACAACATAAGACATAAATGAAATTAAAAAAAATATTTTTCATAAAATCACGGGGTGTTACATTCTACCCCCCTTAAATTGAATTTCTCCCTCGAAGGTCATCGAGGTTTTAAATGGTTTATTACATGAGAGTTTCTTTCATAGAAACCCACGTCGTAATAGGGAATACCAAAACATATCTTTAAAAACTAAAGTAGGAAACATTACGGTTACCCAAATTAACTAATCATTGGGTTTACAAATAAGAGAACATAGGTTAAAATAAGGATATGGAAGAAAAATCTAACCATCGTGTTCTGATGGAGAGTGGTAGAGAACAGGGCTATGAAAAATCCAACAATCACAAAGCCATAGATTTGTGAAGATGTAAGATACCATATGATTCATCAGATATAAGGGTACTGGGACAACATTTTTTTGGATTTCAAGATAATTTTCCTAATTTTGAATAATTTTTGAATTAAAAGAAATTCTTACTTGATTTTGGTACAATCTCATTATTGTTCATGTCTTGAACAATTTCCACTTCATCTCTTAAAGAAATGAAGTTGAATTTGTTTTCCATGAAATGTTAGCGGATCATGCGATAGAATGATAGGTCATTCCATCTGTCTCAAACATAAGGTTAGCAAAGGATATATACATAAGTCCATCTATGGTGATATTATTCGTATATGGTTCCAAAAATGGATTTATACTTCAACTATCATACTGATTAATAAAATAAAACTAATTTCTACTAACCAGGGACTTCATGTAGGCCAGTGGTAGGCGATAAAGTCCTGTCGCACTTCGGTTGTGGGTTCTATTCCCACAGCCTTGTCCGACACGACGGGTTGTCGCCCATCCTGCAGGTTGTACTTTTTCTAAAATTACATCATTATGACATTCCATCGATGATATAGAAAACAGTTCTAGCCTTAAACAATACTAACTTATGTCCAACATAATCCATTTCAAATATTTAGTCTTATCCAAAATACTTATGTCCAAGATTATAGTATAAAGAAAACAATTACTAGAAATGTCATCTACCGAGCATGTGAATACTATCATTTATCCCTGATATATCTTGTTGATCACATTACAATCATGTGAATACCTTAATCATGTATTCTCTTGAAAAATGAATACCCATTGAACCTTAGTGAAAATATTAATGTTGTCAAAAGTTAACTCTTTCCACATACCAAAATCCCAAAAATTCTTTATACTCAAACCATGATATCACTTTGTCCTTATATAATTCATGAGCTCATTAATACTATCAAACATTTAATTATCTCCTAAGAACTTCTTTATGCGCATATTAGGTGCCTTCCAAAAATATCTGAATAACCTTTCATGGTTACCGGTACCATTCATTATACACTTTCAAAACTTAAGGAAAGACAACAGTGTAACAATCCTTAGATGTCTCTTTATTCCATAGTACCATGAGATTACTTATACAACATTACTCTTGATAAACATGTAATCATCCCACTACATTCTTAAACCATTGACCGAGCTTCAACAATTCTTTCATATCACATATCATTTTTAGTCTCATCATCATCATCCACATAAATACTACCCATATGACCATGCTGATTTTCTTTATGAGATTTTCCCTTAGTGCATTGGTTTGCATAATGCCCGTACATTCCACATTTAAAACACTTAACCGTTGTTGATGTCTAAGAAATACCATTATCATTGTCCATGGTGTTAACTGAACCTTTTCTTTTACAATTACTAGCTTTGTGTCTTTCTTTTCCACACCCAAAGCATCTTCCAATTCCTTTGAAACATCTTACTTGATGCCCGTTCCCACATGACTTACATGAGGGAAATGGAACTTTCTTTTTTCTATGGTCATCATGAAACTCCATATTTATCTTATTAGCTGAGTCAGGAAACTTACCAAAGATGATATTATTGATCATATTATGAGATTGCTTATTAGGCATAATAATGATGTTTCGCCTTCCAAATCCCATTTCATTTGCTTGATCATGAAGAATATCATTCCATTGTTCATCATATTCTCCATTATCGTGAATCTTCCTATTTCCAGATATTTTCTAAAACCCAAAAAGAATAGTGTGAGAGGAAAAAATCATGATAGGTAAAACAACATAATAAAGGGGGAGTAACTTCAATATCTAACATATTAGGTTTAATTCTAAGATCGTTACCGTAATTCTAGGACTATAACCTATAATTATACTTAACCTTAGGGACATCCCTATACATACCTTAGAAATATTTCTAGGGATCTCACTAAAGTATTCGGGTCCTAGTTTCCAAAGGTTGACTAAACCTTTCCTCTGATACCAACAGTAGAGACCTGAAAGTTTGACGTACATGGACATTACATTACTTTTGTGGAATACTTAATACACAACAAAAACAGACACACAAGGACCGTAATAGTTTAGTGTTTTTGGAAACTCAGAATATAATCGTCTAATCATGGTGAAAGATCTTCAACATCTCCCATAAAGATCTTCCCCTTTTGTTTTCTTACCTAAAAACTTTCTTTATATCCTGGGGAAAAGAAAACATATAAAGGGTGTGCTCAAATGCTCAGTAAGGGTAAGCATGAATAAAATAAAACAAATCATATACATTTGATCTGAAAAACATGAACATAAAGTTTAAGCATCAGAATCTTGAGCAATGACATAAAACATGGCAGTAAATAAGGCACAGATCATAAAGAAAAATTAATCATGATAAAATATCATAGGAATAAAACATGTAATTGTGGAAAATCATTAATCATATGATATGATTTCCATAGTAGCCAAGACATTTCTGCCAATACCATCTTAGTGGACAATGTCCCTTACTAAATCGGGTTTACTTGCCATTCCAGCCCTGTATTACTAAACCAGATTTACTTTTCATTTCATCCATGTCTATCTCATGAGATATAAATCTTTACCCAATGAATTGGAGGGAGATATAGGTCCCACCCATCTCATAATGAAATTATTCTTAATTGTGCCACAACATAAACATAAATCATTCACCATAACCCAAAGAATAAAATGGGTTTCATAAACATCATCCCATCATAACATAATCCATATAAAACAAATGGATATCATTTCATCATAAGAAAATTGAAACCATGTAAATCATAGATACACTACACTTGAAACATAAACATATGAAATAATGTCATATTAGATGGAAACTGGTTTTGATAAAACATTTGAAATGAATTCTTGTGGAAAATATCCTTTCTTCTTCAAAATCATTTTCTTTTCACAAAATGCCATGCATAAAAGTATTTTTTTGAAAATAGTCATAAAATCATGTAGAGTAAGCTTCATGAAAATGAGGCGTTATGAAACCGTAAAAATACGTCCACACCATATAAGTTAAAAATAACATTCTTCTCATAATTTTGTCGAAAAAGTCAAAAAGTACCTCGTAACGTAAACAAAAGAAAGATTCCTTACATACCATGTAGTAAAAGACAAAATGGGTAAAAAGGACATTAAACATACATAAAAAAATTTAGAAAACATGGACTTGGATGATAACAATAACCCCATAAAATACTTACAAATAAACAATCTCGGATAAGAACGAGATTGGAAAGGTTATCCCTTACCTTAGGTCTGATATGCTTCATACGTATCTGAACCTCCTGTATAATGATTTAAATAATGTCATTGACTTATTATAGAATCATATTCATTGTTATGATATAATATATGGTTCACTTATGACTTTATATTACCCGTTCTTTTGTAAATCCCAGGTTAAAGCAACGTTTTGGGTAAAATCATCTTATTTATCGTACGTGTTTAGACTTGTTGTTCTTGATGTTATTATTTCTTATATCATGATTTACTTACTTCCAGAATGTAAATCATGATTTATATATCATATATATTCATTATATATCCAGCATATACATGTATTTATAATAGTACATAACATATGGAGGTAAGAAATGAAATGTGTAACGCCCCGACCCCAGCTACCCAGAGTCGGTGCATTACTTCGTAACATTGGCATGATCACAAAAGATCAAGTCTCGAAAGACCGATTAGTTTAGTAGCCTTGGAAACACTAGATACATTCATAAATGTTACATTACATCATAAAGTGAGAAACTAATAACAAAGTCTTCATAGTCCACACTAATATCCTCTTCTGACTATCCCTGCAGGTCATTCATAAAATACTTCTTCACATCCTGGAAAATATTAAAACATTGAAAGGGGTGAGCTCAGATGCTCAGTAAGGGTAACAATATTGCGGAAGCTTTCATAAATAAACATAAACATTTAAGGCAATGTATAACTAAAACAAAATCCTTTTAAACTTTAACATCAACATAATATGGCAAAGGTAAAATGAGAATAATGCCATTTACTTCTTTAAATGGATATTCTACTGGTCGAATAATCACATGCAATATCAATAACCACTTTCATTATGAGGGAATGTATAATGCCAGGCGTTCTGAAACATTTTGTCAAGGCCTCGGCCAAGACGTCTAAAATGATTAAGGCCTCGGCCAAAACCATAAATCAAATTGGGAAAGGGCCTCGGCCAATTCCACGTCTAGTTGTCTCATGAGACCTACCGATGCATCGAGGAGCTATAGCGGGCTCCACCCGTCACTTATTAAGTCCAATACGTTCCTCATATGAATAGGTTTAAACATATCATAAACCATAACATAATCGTATCACATAAAACATTCATAAAGGAAACATAATATTTCCACATTTCAATCACAAGATATCAATACAACACATTAATATAATAAAAACTCTTTAAAAACCATGTTCAATACCAAAATAAAAGAAAGTTAAAACTTTGTATTTATTTTTCATAAAAAAAAGATGGCTTGTAGAGGAAGCCGAAACTCAAATAATGGTCACGGCGGCAGAGAAGTCGTTGTCGCCGCATATGTACGGAAAGAAAAACATTCCCTTTTTTTTGTTTAGTAAAACGCTTCGTATATAAAAGATTCCTTTTGAATAAACGTAAAAGTCAAAGGGGTTTATACACCGTATAAAAGGAAGTTGTGTATAAAACCAAATATGTCTCAATGAATGGAGATTGAGACGAAGTCCTTAAAAAGAACATTTTTAAAATAAAATATATCTATTATGTGTATTCACTATAGGTACACATAAAGAATACAAAATAAGACATAATAATATCATGACATAATTTGAAAGTAGGAGATTAACCCAAAGAATGGAAATTGGGTTAAGAAGTTCCCTTACCTTGTGTCCGACTTGACTCAACCGTTCTTTAACCTCCTGAATAATAAACTAGAGTTAATATCTACCTTATTAAGAACCATTTTCAATTTCATTATCCTTTTTATATCACTTATTACAATGTTATGAATATTATGTAATTATTTAAGTTAATAACGGTCGTTTTGTCGATCTTTGGTACTTGAGTCAACAATAAACTTCTTATAATTACAAGTTGTTTATGTGGTAGAATATCCATTATCTCCAGAATTATATTCATTATTTATATGTCATATATATCATATATATCCAGTATATACATTCATTTATAATATTACGTAACATTTAGAGGTAAGAAATGAAATGCACCGTTCATGGAGACGGTAAGCCGTACGTACGCATGAACGCTACTTTCATTTAAATTTCATATTTAATGTAACTAAATAATAATTATATAAATGTATAATATAATTCCAGTATAATATAGTGTATAATACCATTTACTCCATCCTTTATACATCCCACATATGGCATTAACGATTCAAATCACTTTGAGGGGGCGGTAGTCCGCACTTCCTAAAATGAAATTATCGCGTTTTACCCATAATGGAAATCATAAATTATGCCATAAATGAAAAATACAGAAGCATAAGTAAAACATAAACATATTATATATCATATATAAAAATAGTGACATCTTAATGGCCACCTTTAAAGGTGTTATATGAGTGTTGAACAATCATCGTTTCGTGAGGCAGAAATTCGCCATCCACAGAAACCGTATGTTCTTTAACCATTAGATGTAGGTGTGTGTAAGTGTAGCTCGAATACTTCTTATAAAAACATCCTAGTATATTTAGTATACTGGTTTTGTTACAAAAGAAATGAATAAAAAGAGTTTAGGGGGTTGGAGAAGAAAAATAAAACAAAACAACATTAGAGAAGACATTACCTCAAAATCGGGTAACTCTTTTTGATTTGATCCAAAGGCTTCCTTGGGAAGAGTTCTGCCCAAAGTGAGGCTTCTAGGATTAAGGGAGGGAAGTTGGGAGAGTATTTGGGTAGAGGTTGGCCGAGCCAAATGGCTTGAAGGTGTGAATGAGGTGGGATAGGTGGGGGCCTTTTATAAGTGGAGAGGAGGGGCACTCTTGGAAAGTGAGGAAACATTACATTATTATACAATGCTTTTCGGATTCTAAAGGTCCCAAACTTATATAATTCGTGGCTAAGGTGATAAGGGTTATAAATATACCCATCCAATAGTCTTTGGACAAGTGTAAGCCTTGGATTTTGCATTATCTTTTCATTTTATTAAAATCGTTAAATAATGAGGTCATTGCTGCATCATAATGATTTCATAAATAATTTAATTTATTTAATGTCTAAAAATTATAAAAAAAATACTATGATGTAGTAAATCTTTCTATATTTCTAATGAATATTTATAGTCAAAATGTGGACTTGTGTAACCCCACTTAAAAACTATTTTAGTAAAACAACTCATGTTTGTGTCAATTTAATTTTAACATTAAATCAATATATATCAATGTCATTTTCCAACTAAAGTGGCTCCATGGGGTCCCCAAGTTGACCCATGGGTTGTCTTGGTCGGCCATGACTCATCCAATAGGAGTAGGACAAGTGTCAAGCTCATCTCATATTATTAAAACATCATTTTTACCTTAAACTACACTAATTACCTCTAATCGCGATTAAGAACTTAAAAGTTACTATTCACCCAAAAATTATTTTAATCTCATTGAACCACATTTTACTTATTAATGACAACCATGTATGTCGGATTTTTGAAAATCAAATCACAGAAGTGGTAATATTTTGAAAAATCAGTTATTTAATTACCACTTAGTGGTTTCACTATTCATCAAAAATTGAAGTTTTTCAGAATAAGGCCAAAATTTCACCCTAAGCTATAATTGATATTCCGAATCCAAAAATGATGTCCATTTTGAAATATAAAATTTCTATAATTTTAAAAAGTGGTTATTACTATTCATAACGGCTACTTTGATTAGTCGCGGTGTTTTAGAACTCGAAGTTGCGTACAATGCAAGCTATTGCATTATTGAATGAGAAGCGTATCGTGGAAGCTCGGGGTGTTACATTCTCCCCTCCTTCAATAAATTGCGTCCTCGCAATTTGAAATTTTTCTTTGAAAATAAAAGGTTTAAAAGAGAAAATACCTTTGTGGAAAACCCACATCAGAAATAAGGTTAATAAATATATAACATTAAAAGAAAGCAGGATAAGTACAAAGGTCACCCGATATAGCCCATTCTAGGATTATATGAAAATATGGATATGGAGGAGAAACAAACCATCAAGGTCTGATGGAGAGTTATAGAAAACAGGATTAGGAGAAAGTTTAACCACAAGAAAATCACAAACTTGTGATTGGTTAAACGGTCATTGAATCCCCAGTTGGAAAAGTTAACCGACAACATTTTTGTTTTAAGTTACCTTTAATAATGTTGAGGAATTAATTTAGGAGATTTACTAAGAACGTAAGGGAATATACATACTTGTTATGTATACTTTCATTCGTTAATAAATTTTTACCACAAACCCAACTTTTACTCCAAATGGTAACGGAACTCAAAAATATTCTATTTATCCTAATTGTATAAGGTTCAAAATGTTAACACATACCATTTAGATTAGTAAAACTATTTTGTAATAACCAGGGACTTCCTGTAGGCTAGTGGTAGGAAATAAAGGCTTGTCGTACTATGGTTGTGGGTTCGATTCCTGCAGCTTTGTCTGACGCGACGGGTTATTCCCCACCCTGCAGGTTGTCCTTTTCCTAAAACTATAGTATTATAATATTCCATAAATAATCTTCAGAAATTCTTTAATTTTAAACAATACTATCCATGGTTCAACTTAATCCATTCCAACCTTAATAGTTATCCAAAATACCTCCGTCCAGACTTTCTCTAAAAGGTCTCTAAATTCCAAAATCAATTGTAACATCAGATTCCCCAAACAAAGAAAAGTTTCTCTTATTGTCACATACTAAAAATATGATTACCTTAATCATATTAAAACCTTACTGAAATCAACAAGTACTATAGTACAATCCATATATATATATCACATTATTCTTATAACCAGAATATAATCCTTGAGTCCAAAAGCACCAATACATTAATTATTCCGCTTCAACTGTAGTCACAGCATAAGATTGGCCTTGATCCCTTGGCCTTTTCTGAGGTAAGTTTCCTTGACGCTTAGGACATTCATTTGCATAATTCCCTGTTTCCCTACAATTGTAGCATTCAACTTTGACAGCCTCTTTCTTTCCCTTGCAATCACGAGCCTGGTGACCCTTTTCTCCACATTTATAACAAACTCTCACTCCTTTTAGGCAAGTACCGGGGTGATTCTTCCCACAATTATCACATAATGGAAAATCCTTCTTTCCCTTTTTCCCTTTATCTGTCTCTTGTTCCACCGTTCTCTTCTTCTCTTACTTTACTTTGTTGTCATAAGACTTAGAGAATTCCTTTTCTTTCTTGATAGCAAATGAGACAATATCTTCGTATGATGAGAAGGATTGTGATACTAAAGCTCGACGGAGAAATGGTTTTAACCCATCAAAGAAACGTTCAATCTTACTCCTTGGGTTACGTATATAATCGGCAGCATGCCTCGCTAACCTTGTAAAGTTAGCCTCATACTTTGCGATATTCTCATCCTCCTTCTGCCTCAAACTCAGAAATTGCCTTTCCATATCTGCTCGATGGTCACGAGGAAAATATTTTTCTAAAAACAGATCTTTGAACTCCCTCCATTCCATATTCGATACGTCATCATCTTCCTTTTTGTTTTGAATCAGCGACCACCACTGATCGGCATCTCCAGTGAGGCGGTAAACTGCCATGACAACTTTCTCCCTTTCGCTACTCCCCAAGGCATGGAATATTTTCTCTAAGGAGTTTATCCATTGCTCAGATACTAACGGATTTGTACCCCCATTGAAGGTTGGTGGTTGTTGCCTCATGAAACGGTCTAGCATTGATCCTCCACGTTGCGGATCAGGGTGCTCCATACGAGTAAGGTTATTATTCATAACCTGAGTAAGTTGTCCCAGTATGGTGATTAGCTGATCGGCACCAGTTGCATCACCAGCCCCACTATAATTATCTTGAGCAGGAGGGCAATCCCTACATGGAGTGCGTTCATTGATACGGTTTCCATTTCTTCCACTAGGCACCATTTCTAAACAATTGCATAAACTAGATTAGTTTATGAAATAAAATACATTATTCTATATTTGTAAAATACTTTACATAAATTGAACTATTTATGGATATAATCCATAATCATAAAAAGAAATGTTTTCTTTGAGTAAGTATATACTCATAACCCTTCATAGTGGTTTGTAAATAAAATGATAATTATCCTAAGAATATCCCCCGGGAGTGTCGTAACCAAGAGTGCAGCAAGGCCCGTTGTCGTGCACCAGTTCCCGTTTGAGTCTAGCTCAAAGCGGTGTTTTCGAGTTTTACCCCTAGGTACATCTGTGCCAGAGCCGCCTCTACCTTCTCGTATCCAGACAGGGATGTATTGCTCAGAAAACTCACAACATCTCTACAATACCAAAATTCTAGGAAGTTCTTCTATACTAATCCTCAAAGTCTATCTTCGGGATATGTGCTCTAATCAGAGTTTATCTAAATCTAGCTTCCAAGGTTAGTACTAAACTGCCTCTAATACCAACTGTAACGCCCCGACCCCAGCTACCCAGAGTCGGTGCATTACTTCGTAACATTGGCATGATCACAAAAGATCAAGTCTTGAAAGACCGATTAGTTTAGTAGCCTTGGAAACACTAGATACATTCATAAATGTTACATTACATCATAAAGTGAGAAACTAATAACAAAGTCTTCATAGTCCACACTAATATCCTCTTCTGACTATCCCTGCAGGTCATTCATAAAATACTTCTTCACATCCTGGAAAATATTAAAACATTGAAAGGGGTGAGCTCAGATGCTCAGTAAGGGTAATAATATTGCAGAAGCTTTCATAAATAAACATAAACATTTAAGGCAATGTATAACTAAAACAAAAGCCTTTTAAACTTTAACATCAACATAATATGGAAAAGGTAAAATGAGAATAATGCCATTTACTTCTTTACATGGATATTCTACTGGTCGAATAATCACATGCAATATCAATAACCACTTTCATTATGAGGGAATGTATAATGTCAGACGTTCTGAAACATTTTGTCAAGGCCTCGGCCAAGACGTCTAAAATGATTAAGGCCTCGGCCAAAACCATAAATCAAATTGGGAAAGGGCCTCGGCCAATTCCACGTCTAGTTGTCTCATGAGACCTACCGATGCATCGAGGAGCTATAGCGGGCTCCACCCGTCACTTATTAAGTCCAATACATTCCTCATATGAATAGGTTTAAACATATCATAAATCATAACATAATCGTATCACATAAAACATGCATAAAGGAAACATAATATTTCCACATTTCAATCACAAGATATCAATACAACACATTGATATAATAAAAACTCTTTAAAAACCATTTTCAATACCAAAATAAAAGAAAGTTAAAACTTTGTATTTATTTTTCATAAAAAAAAGATGGCTTGTAGAGGAAGCCGAAACTCAAATAATGGTCACGGTGGTAGAGAAGTCGTTGTCGCCGCATATGTACGGAAATAAAAACATTCCCTTTTTGTCATTTAGTAAAACGCTTCGTATATAAAAGATTCCTTTTGAATAAACTTAAAAGTCAAAGGGGTTTATACACCGTATAAAAGGAAGTTGTGTATAAAACCAAATATGTCTCAACGAATGGAGATTGAGACGAAGTCCTTAAAAAGAACATTTTTAAAATAAAATAGATCTATTATGTTTATTCACTATAGTTACACATAAAGAATACAAAATAAGACATAATAATATCATGACATAATTTGAAAGTAGGAGATTAACCCAAAGAATGGAAATTGGGTTAAGAAGTTCTCTTACCTTGTGTCCGACTTGACTCAACCGTTCTTTAACCTCCTGAATAATAAACTAGAGTTAATATCTACCTTATTAAGAACCATTTTCAATTTCATTATCCTTTTTATATCACTTATTACAATGTTATGAATATTATGTAATTATTTAAGTTAATAACGGTCATTTTGTCGATCTTTGGTACTTGAGTCAACAATAAACTTCTTATAATTACAAGTTGTTTATGTGGTAGAATATCCATTATCTCCAGAATTATATTCATGATTTAGATGTCATATATATCATATATATCCAGTATATACATTCATTTATAATATTACGTAACATTTAGAGGTAAGAAATGAAATGCACCGTTCATGGAGACGGTAAGCCGTACGTACGCATGAACGCTACTTTCATTTAAATTTCATATTTAATGTAACTAAATCATAATGATATAAATGTATAATATAATTCCAGTATAATATAGTGTATAATACCATTTACTCCATCCTTTATACATCCCACATATGGCATTAACGATTCAAATCACTTTGAGGGGGCGGTAGTCCGCACTTCCTAAAATGAAATTATCGCGTTTTACCCATAATGGAAATCATAAAGTATGCCATAAATGAGAAATACAGAAGCATAAGTAAAACATAAACATATTATATATCATATATAATAATAGTGACATCTTAATGGCCACCTTTGAAGGTGTTATATGAGTGTTGAACAATCATCGTTTCGTGAGGCAGAAATTCGCCATCCACAGAAACCGTATGTTCATTAACCATTAGATGTAGGTGTGTGTAAGTGTAGCTCGAATACTTCTTATAACAACATCCTAGTATATTGAGGACACTGGTTTTGTTACAAAAGAAATTAATAAAAAGAGTTTAGGGGGTTGGATAAGAAAAATAAAACAAAACAACATTAGAGAAGACATTACCTCAAAATCGGGTAACTCTTTTTGATTTGATCCAAAGGCTTCCTTGGGAAGAGTTCTGCCCAAAGTGAGGCTTCTAGGATTAATGGAGGGAAGTTGGGAGAGTATTTGGGCAGAGGTTGGCCGAGCCAAATGGCTTGAATGTGTGAATGAGGTGGGAGAGGTGGGGGCCTTTTCTAAGTGGAGAGGAGGGGCACTCTTGGAAAGTGAGGAAACTTTACATTATTATACAATGATTTTCGGATTCTAAAGGTCCCACACTTATATAATTCGTGGATAAGGTGATAAGGGTTCGAAATATACCCATCCAATAGTCTTTGGACAAGTGTAAGCCTTGGATTTTGCATTATCTTTTCATTTTATTAAAATCGTCAAATAATGAGGTCATTGCTGCATCATAATGATGTATTAAATAATTTAATTTATTTAATGTCTAAAAATTATAAAAAAAATACTATGATGTAGGAAATCTTTCTAGATTTCTAATGAATATTTATAGTCAAAATGTGGACTTGGGTAACCCCACTTAAAAACTATTTTAGTAAAACAACTCATGTTTGTGTCAATTTAATTTTAACATTAAATAAATATATATCAATGTCATTTTCCAACTAAAGTGGCTCCATGGGGTCCCCAAGTTGACCCATGGGTTGTCTTGGTTGGCCATGACTCATACAATAGGAGTAGGAAAAGTTTCAAGCTCATCTCATATTATTAAAACATCATTTTTACCTTAAACTACACTAATTACCTCTAATCGCGATTAAGAACTTAAAAGTTACTATTCACCCAAAAATTATTTTAATCTCATTGAACCACATTTTACTTCTTAATGACAACCATGTATGTCGGATTTTTGAAAATCAAATCACAGAAGTGGTAATATTTCAAAAAATCAGTTATTTAATTACCACTTAGTGGTTTCACTATTCATCAAAAATTGAAGTTTTTCAGAACAAGGCCAAAATTTCACCCTAAGCTATAATTGATATTCCGAATCCAAAAATGATGTCCATTTTGAAATATAAAATTTCTATAATTTTAAAAAGTGTTTATTACTATTCATAACGGCTACTTTGATTAGTCGCGGTGTTTTAGAACTCGAAGTTGCGTACAATGCAAGCTATTGCATTATTGAATGAGAAGCGTATCGTGGAAGCTCGGGGTGTTACAAAATGCACTGTTCATAGAGACGGTAAACCGCACGTACACATGAACGCTACTTTCATTTCTATTTTTTATTTTAATGGAATAGGTATATTATAATTCCAGTATAATATCATATATAATATCATTAACTCCGTCATTTATATATTCCACATAAGGCATTAACGAATGCCCTCACTTTGAGGGGGCGGTAGTCCGCACTTCCTCAAATGAGATTATCGTATTTAACAACTATGGAAACCATAAAGGCTTGGTATAATTGGGAAGTAAAGAAGCATAAGGAAATAATAAACATAATATATATCATATATAAATACATTTCCATCATAATTTCCACCATGAGAGGCGGTAGGAGAAAATCGAACGATCATCGTTTTGTGAGGCGTTAGTTTTCCATCATAGAAACATTATGTTCTTCATCCATTAGATGGAGGTGTGTGTAAGTGTAGTTATAATCCTTATCATAACAACATACTAGTATTTTGAGGATACTTGTGTTGTCACAAAATAAAGGATTAAAAATAGTTTAGGGGTTGGAGAAGTAGAATAAAAGAAAACAACTTAAGAGAAACTATTACCATTAATTTGGGTAACTTCCTTTGGATTGAACCACAAGGACTTCTTGGAGTGTCTTCTTCTTAATATAAGGCTTCCAGGGGGAGTATAGGGATGTAGGGATCTTATTTGATCAGAGTTTGGACAAGCCAAAAGGCTTTAGAGGTGTGATGAATTGCATAGAAGTTGTCTCCTTTTATAAGGGAGTGGAGGGGCTCTTTAGGAAAGTGTGAAAACATTATTTTATTCTAAACTTATCTTCGGTTTCAAGAGGTCCAAAACACATTAATGTCTAAGATAAGATGCCTGATATTTGAAATAAAATCATCCAATATGAATTGGACGGGGTTTGGATGATATTTTAATAATTATAATCTTATTTATTTAAATCATTTATTGATGAGGTAAATACTGAATCATTATTGTGTCATAAATAATTTAATGTATTTTATGTATAAAAATTATAAAAAAATTACCAACATGTAGGAAATATCTTTAGATTTCCATTGAATATTTATAGTTGAAAAGATAATTTATATAGCCCCTTATAAAAATTAATTACTAAAAGATTTCTGTTAATGCCAATTTTGTCTTTACATTAAATTAATTAATCAAATGTGTCATTTTCTTTCATAAGTGGCTCCATGGGATCCCAAAATCTACCCAAGGATGTCCATGGTCGTCCATTACTCATCCAATAAGGTTTCGACAGCTGTTAAGGTAATTTTGAATTATTATAATATTCTTTTAACCTTGAATTACCCGATTTACCTTTTACCGTGGTAAATAAAAGTAAAAAGTTACTATTCACCAAAAATTATTTTTATCTGATTGAACCACATTTTACTCATTGATATTAGCTATGTCTCTCAGATTTTTGAAATTCAACTCAAAGAAGCGGTAAAATTAAGTTTTATGAACAATTGCAAAAGCTCCTAGGAGGTGGGTAAAAGACGGTGACAGGTTCAATACAATTTTTATAAATCTAAAATTATTATAAAATGACTCCAATGAATTTCATTAAACATATATATATATATATTATGTATCTATTTTTACCTAAAATATATTTAAATCAAATAAATGATTATTTAAATAAAAAGTCAGTTTTAACCAAAAACTCAGTGTTTTCACTATTCATCAAAAATTAAAGTTTTTCAGAAAAATACCAAAAATTCAGCCTCAGATATATTTGATATTAATAATTCTAAAATGATGTCTATTTTTCCAAATTCAAAACATATAAGTGGCATTAATTAATTTTAAAAGTAATTCCCGTTATCAAAACAAATAGCGTGTTTTTAAGAAACAATAACTATCAAAAGATCATCACTTGTTTATGTCCAGTTTCAATGTGAAATTAATTCAAATGAACAACATTGGATTAAGTGGTAGAAATATATTCTAATTAAACTTTAAAACTTTTTAAAAATATAGTCTAACCATATAAATTATTGCGATGAAAAAAGTTGTTTTTAATTAAAATATCGCGTGTTTTTACTATTCATCAAAATATGAAAGTTATCAGAATAATATGAAAATTTTACCCAAAGTAAATTTTTATATCCTGATTCCAAAGAAGAATTTTATTTTGTCAAATTGAACTTATAGACATGTCAAAAACAAGATTTGAAATGGGTGCGCCATCAAAAGGCGGCAAAACTACATTTTTTGAAAAATACTTATTTTACTCGAAAAATTGATTTTGTTCTCATACCATGTTCTAAAAAATATGTAAGATGAATAATAATGTTATAAAATTCAAAATTTAGTTAATAATATTCGTAACGGCTAGTTCATAATAATATTATAACCATATATCGTTGTTTAGTGAAACTCAGTATTGTGTACTACACACGCTATCGAGGAAGGTCACGATTGCGTGTAATGCAAGCCATGTTAGGGTTGTGTGTGATGCAAGACTCCTTCATTGTTTTGTATAACAGAATCCAACCATATTTCATTTATACATTGAATATATATATATGTATATACACACTCAATGTTGCGTAGAATAACTACTATCAAAATTGTGTGTAACATGATCTAAGAATAGTGTTGTGTATACTACAATCTAATACGGTGTTGCGTATAGCGCAAGGTAATCCTGGTGTAGCGTACAACACAAGACATCAATGAAATTGAAAGAATATTTTTCATAAAATCTCAGGGTGTTACAGTCTTCTCTGAATCATTCCAAGTCACCTTGGGAGGAATGAATTCATCATACATATCGCCCAAAATTGGAGCCCCTGAGATCCTGTGGACATCCCACAAACTGATGCCTACTTCTCCATGAGTCAGATGGAAAGAATTGGTTTCTGGGCTCCGGTGGTTGAGTATCTCCAGCACGAAGTTATCATGTCTGTAAACATATGTTTGACCAACCCAGACAGCTTCGTATATCGCAACTCCTTTCAGATCTTTGACAAACTCTGCATAGGTTTGTCGTACCCAGTATGCCCACATCCAAGTTGGCTTCACACCTCCCCTAGGATGTAAGTCCCAAATTTTCTTCCAGCCTTTGGATTGATCCATCTGATCATTTCGGAAGATTGAAGGATGACAATGTGGTTGCAACTCAGGATTATGAGGTTTCATATCTGGAATTCAAGGGCTATGATGCATCATGTGGGCCTTCTCCACTGTTCTAGCATTTATAAATCCTCCTACACATGAGATATTTGCTAAAGAAAAGTTGGTGTAACTCTGAAACCACAAAAATGGGAGATAGTTCTTTGCTTCTGTAATAGTGACTTCTCGCAAATGACCATAATCGTACAAAGTCAGATAAGTGCTTTGTGGGAAATCAAAGTGATATTTCTTCAGATACTTGGCCAAATCTGGAAGAGTGCTATCACAGACAGTATAGTAATCGTGGCCAACGATATCCTTTATATCATCAAGACATTTTCTTTCCAGTTCATTAGTCGTCCCTATTCTCTTGGGTGCCATTTAATCTACACAAAAGTTGAATAAATTAACTCTTAAATGGGATTATTTTTCATAAAATTTGTGAAGGAATTCGAAAAAAAATGGCAAAGGCATTAAGGAGTGAAAGTATAATCTTGTATCGCAAGTATGGATGTGTCGTGCAAGTGTTAATGTGTCATGCAAGTATTTGGCGCGCAAGTATCACCGATCAAGTCCAAATACCTTGACAGTAGCGCGATAGCGAAGAAAGAGCGGAAAACGAGCAACTTGTTCGGTGAAGGTGACCTGCACGGCGAGAGCTCAAAAATCCAAAAATCAGTGCTATGCGTGACAAATGATCTCATATTTATAGGCCAGGCTACCCACCTGCACACCTACAGCCAACACGCTCCATCCAGCGTGCTCCATCCCTGTGCGACTCGAACCTGCACGATGACACCTGCGCGCCTCTTTCCCTTTTGTTTTCTTCTTTTCCTCAGAGTCACATCCTTATTCTTTCGGATCCAACTCTGAGGGGGGACTTTTGTTGACGCTCCTTTTCATCACATTATTTAAAGGAATGGAAAGGTAAATGAGTTAGCACAAATTGTTTCAGCCTTTGAAGAAAATATCAAAAATAGACAAAGGAATTAAAAAGGAGTCAAAGGACCTTGCACCGTGCAAGTTCCCTCACTATCACGCAAGTATACTTGCGCGCCGCCTAATGGTCGCGCAAGTGACTTGCAAGACCTCTTTGAAAACCGCCTGGGGTCCTCTCCAGCCTATAAATACACCCGATGGGCCCCCCATTTGAGGAGGAATTTTTCCAGAATTCAGATATAGATCTCTGAACGCCCAAGTCTCTTCTTCAAGTCTTCTGAAGATTTCTAAGGTAATTCTTTACATATAATGGAAGGTCTAAACAAGAGGAATATGTTTTAAGTGTTATCAATCACTAACACTTGTGCACCTAAGTGTTTTACCCTTAAGGTAAATGGACACACTTCCGCGCCTCCTTACTTACTCATTGAAACTTGCGTGCCACTCTTCTGGAAGTACCTCAGGATGATTCTAAGGGCTTTGATCAAGAATCGCCCAAGTATTACTATACTGGTCAAGGATCGCGCAAGTACCCATGTGCCACACAGGTATACTTGCGCAAACAATACTTTCACTCTCGTGCAATACATGTGCACCTACAAGGACTTGCGTGCCCTTCTATTTTTTTGGGTGCCCTTCCTGCGCATTTAACCCCTCTTATGCCATTCCACCTCTCCTATTCAAGATTCAGTCTTCAAGACACTCTTCAAATCCATTTATGGCATGTTTTCTTGATTGAATTCCTTATCTGAAAGGAGCTCCGTAGAACATCTCTCAAAACTTAGTGATTTTCAAATCTTTATGTCACTAAAGTTAGAGAGTTCATTCATTAAACCTCATCCTTTAAGATGATAGAATCCTTAACCTGGGACTCATTTTCAGAAGTAAGCCCCAGTCCAAATCCTCATTAATTTGGGCATCCTCCTTAGGAGTAAGCCCCAATTCCTCTTTAATTTGGGCCTCCTTTTTAGAAGTAAGCCCCGAGTCCCCTAACCTGGGCCTCCTTTTCAGGAATAATCCCCAGTCATAATCCCCCAAATTTGGGCATCCTCCTCAAGAGTAAACCCCAAAAATTAATTCCTTTAACCTGGGTTCCCTTTTTAGGAATAATCCCCAGTCTCAAATATGGGCATCCTCTTTAGGAGTAAGCCCCAAGTCCCTTAATTTTCAAATCCCTTTAACCTGGGCCTCTTTCTCAGGAGTAATCCCCAGCCTTAATTTATCTTAACCAGTCATAATTCCTTTGATTTGGACTTTCTTATCAGGAGTAAAACCCAATCATAAGTCCCCTCCTAACATGGGAATCTTCCTTAGGAGTAAGCCCCAAGATTAGAGTATGCAACTCCTTATAAAGCACATATACCTTTATGGACCCTGTTCATGGATTTCTTCCCTAAAGTAAATCTTAATCCTCATCTATTTGGGCAGTCATACATACATAATCCCCACATCATTGCATGGCACAATTGTCAGGTTTCACCAATACCTCTTGTTTCTCACACCGAGCATGACTCACGTGAGATTAGAGTGTAAAAGTAATCATGACATCTTTCTTTGAGTCATTAATCATGCATAAACATCATACTCCCCAACACTCAAACTACGTGGGTTCTGATTCCTTTTCCAAAACAAAGGATATGTAGGTAGCCCATCTGCGGGTACGATCCCAACACTGAAATAATCTATGTCCTCCTGAATGACAATAAACTTCAAGTGCCCCACTGAGTGGCTTTAAAACCAGTATGGTCATCATAACGACCAAGAGACTTTTATGTATTTAAGGATACCATCAACTAAGAATCTCTAACAAATACAGATGATTCTCTATCGATGAAGAACCTCGAATACATATAAAAGATTCTCTAAATTTCCTTCATATCAATCATTGATTGTCAGATATAAAGGAAAGCTCATTTTATACTTGGTAATGTAATAAGGATTCATGAACATAACTTAAATCTATAAAGAGAGTCCCGGAGTAGACAATAATTCCCCTCAAAAGGTGTGATGAGTCCGACCTCCCATCCTCTCACCCAATGCAAATTCCTAAGCCTCATCAGTCAACAACTAATGAGCGCCTACCTTTGGAAAGTAGGTCCAAATGGATAAGGAATCATTGGATGTTTCCAGTTCTATGAACAACCCCGTTAGAAACCAATTGGAATGTTTGAACCTTCAATCAACGAGGTCATCCACAATTCCAGTGGAAACATTCGCACATGTATACTTGCGCGACATGAGTCACCTTGGGCGATGAAGAATCCATAGGATAATAATCGGACGACTTTGAACTCAAGACCTTAGTATCATCCCTAGAGGCTTCCAGAAGAGTGGCGTGAAAGTTCCCTTGAGAGGGAAAGGCGGCGTGCAAGTGTCTTCACTTCCCTTAAGGGCTAGACACTTAGGTGTGCAAGTATTGATGAGTTCTAATACTTAGTCCTTATTCTTCCTCTTTAGAGCTTCCATTATAGGTAAATAATTACCTTATAAGTGTTCGGAAGACGTCAATCAAATACTTGGGCGACCCGAGCTTGAATATGATTTTTTGAAAATTTGTCCCTGAAATGGGGGCCCACAGGGGCCATTTATAGGCCACTGAATACCTTGGGTGAAAAAAAAGAATAGGGCACGCAAGTGACTTGCACGACTTATATGTGGTTCTCAAGTGACTTGTGCGACTGGAAGAAAGCTTGCGTGACTTATTCTGAAAGGTTTCCTTGTTTATGCCTTTTTAAATTTTTTATGTTCTTCAAAGGATGACTATCTTTGTGCTTAAGGTATTCCCCTTTTCCATTCGTTAGACTTTGTGATGAAAAGGAGCATCAACACCTATATAATAGTTCTGTCAGTCGAAAATTTTACTATTTGGATATGCAGTATATTCCCTAGTTTGCCCTGCATAACACAACCCCCGTAACAGGTTTGTCAAATAATGGAAATTCTTTTCTTGGTTAGAGTTCCTTTTTCCCCTTCAAACTTTGATAACAATATACAAGAATCTGTATTTTAAAGCATTCATTCATGTATATTTTTCACATTACCTTTCTCTCAATCTAAAAGTCATCAAGACCATGGTTTACACATTTCCTTATCTATGTGCCCAAAGAAATATGAAATAACATGGGATTACTTGACCACATATCATATTTTTTTTTCCATTTCTGGTCCTAGTTTTATGAAAAAAAACTGCAAACACCATACTCCCTAATTTTGGGTCAGACCTTCGTAGAAATCCTATTCCTACGATTTTTTGGAAATCATGATTGGAAATACTCTCTCCATATTCAAGTAACATTCTTCATAAACCAAACTATGTGCATTGGAAAATCTAAATCTTCACAAACTTTATTCGGATTTTAGCAATATAATGTCAAACTTCTAATAACTCTTTTGCTTGACTATGCAGTACGTTTCCCTAGGTGACCTTCCATAAAATTTTCCAACACAATAGGCTTGTCGGTCAAAAGATTCCGCTATTTGGATATGCACTATATGTTGAGCATGTTTTATTTTCAACAATACATGATTATATTATTAATAAGGGGGATATTGTTGATAACAATACTCTATTTCTTTATGATGATTTTGATGCTAACAAAATACACTTAATTGTTTTTTAATGATTTTACTTTAAGTATATTTCATGAATTAAATATTTTATATATTCTTATTTTTGGAAGAGAATTAAAGTATTTATACAACGTGAAAAAAGTGTTAAGGAGTTCTAAAATCAATTCAGCATGTTCTGGAAACACTTTTCATACCCTATGTGGAGAAGCGTAGCATAAGGATGGAATGCGGTGTATACTCTAAAGAGATATCAGAAAAGTATGGTTAATCAACCATACATTATCGGAAAAGTATGGAAGAGGAACCCTATTTTAAGAAGGAACCCTACATTTGGGATATTGAAAAGTATGGGAGAAGAACTGTATGTAAGTTTTAGATGTTACGTTTGTTTCTCAAAAGTATGGTTCATCAACCTTAATTTTGTGAACAACCTTATGTTTCATCAAAATTATGGATCATGCACCTTACATTTAGAAGCTTATAGAGTATGGATCATTTATCATTCGTTTGAATGTTGAAAAGAAAAGTATGGATGATCAACCTTACGTTTGTGTTCAACCTTACATTTGAAGGAAGTGTCATCAACCTTATGTTTGTGATCTACGTTACGTTCAGAAGATGCATGCTATACAGTACAAACTTACGTTTGGACTTAGAAAATTAAAGATGATATTAATATGCAACTGTCTACAAGCATATTATTAGGCTGATTTTAAGCCATATTAAAAGTTGTTTTTAAAACATGTCTTTGACTGATTCAAATCCATTTTATCTATGATTCAAAGGATCAATTTAAAATGAGCTTTTCTTTCTGAATTTCAAGGGGAGTTACGACTGCTCTGTTAATTCAAATGTTTGAATTTCACGTGTCAGAAGGTGACTTTTTTGGATTTAAATTTGCAGAAGAAGTTCTTGTCGTTATTATTTATATTTTAAAAATATAGATATGATATACACAGATATTCTATATACAAGAACTGATGAACAAAAATGACGAATATACAAAGGATAAAAATAGAGACTATCAAGACCTATAGATCTTCTAATTATGAAGAGTGTCAAAGCTCTATTTGTTGAAGAAGAAGAAACACAACAAAAGATTCACCTATTCGACATCAAAGATCTATTATGAATCTACTGCTGAAATTGTGAATTATATTTCTATATCTACTGAAACTGGATCGACTTAGAGCGAATCTTACATGAATATCATTATTTATGAAGACGATGATCCATCTATTGTCATTTGCATTCTGTTGCAATTGTGAAGAACAAATAAGAAATAATTTTCAACGATCAAATATGCTTTTATCTTGAGTGATCATCTTCTCGTATTAAGTTGTGTATTAGGTTCTGTATTTGAACCAGAAGGCTCTATTTTTCCTTAGATTGTAATGGTGTCAATTGCCTGTACTCAGTTGTGGAACGGTCTATTGACAAGAGGACTGGATAGTGAAAATCACCAAGGTCATGGAGTAGAGCGTTGGTAGAGTGGACTAGGGCCCTTCTATTCCCTGAACCACTATACATCATGTTTCCCTACTATTTAAATTTACACTTCATTAATCTATATGATTAAAGTTAAAGGGAAGAATGCGATCTCGAGAATAATTTGTAAAAGACACAATTCACCCCCCCCCCTCTTTTGTATATTTGGTATAACCTGATCCAAAAATTGGTATCAGAAGAAGAGATTTCTGATAAATCCTTAACAAGATAAAAGTGATTATACATAGAGCATGATGACTAATACAAGAGAGGGAATGCCTATGGCCAGAGAACCATACTTCAATGGAGACAATTATGGATGCAGGAAGTCGTGAATGATAATTTATCTAAAAAACCTTGGATACAGAGTATATTCTAAGATTCTGACTCCTTATGAAATACCTAAAATACATGATTCATGGAATGGAGCCACTGAAGCAGAATATGATATGAAATCGAAGGAAATGAATACAATTATATGTGGTCTAGGACCTGATGAATTCAACAGAGTATCTCAAAGTATGACAGCAAATGAGATGTGGAAAACTATTTCTGTTTCGTATGAAGGAACTGAAAATGTTAGGAAAATGAGATATGCTACTATTAAGCATAAATTTAATGCATTCAGAATGTTTGAAGGTTAAAGCATTAGTCAAATGAATGGAAGATTGACATAAATTATCAACAATATAACTGCTTTCGGAGACCCAATCAAATGAGTTGATTAATCTTTGAAAGTACTGAGAGTGCAACCTACTAAATAGAATGGAATCTCTACAAAAATCAGACAATCAACACATGTAAAAGACTTAACCATGAGAGAGATGATTGGAACACTTATGATGTATGAAGAAAAAATGCAAGATGAAGCAAATGGGCATAAGGTTCTAATCAAGAGAGAAGACACTACCTTAAAATTATCATCTCAAGGTAAAATAAAAAAGATAAATAAAAAAGATGTAAAGGTGAAATTAGAAAGTTCTGATACATCAAATTCTAATGTAGAACTGGATCAGCTAGCTAGAAAGTTTAGTAAATTCTACAGAAAGAAGAAAGGCTTCAGAAAAACTTTCAAAAAGGATGAAAAGGAAGTCAGATGTTATGAGTGCAAGAAAATGGGGCACATCAAACCTAACTATCCTCAATTAAAGGAAGACAAGAAGAAGAAGTTATTCAAAAAGAAAGATTATGAGCAAAAAGATAAGAAATTAATGAAAGCTACATGGAGTGTGTCTGAAGACTCTAGAAGCCCTTCATAATCAGACTCAAAAAAAGAAGAAGTAAATCTAAAAGCCAACATGTGCTTTATTGCAAAAACAGATGTTGTACAATCATAATATTCTTTTGATTCTAATGCAGACTATAGTTCTAAAACAATTTATTCTAATGAAAAACTTCCATCCTGCTATAACATGCTTGAAGAAAAATATGGTTCTATTTTTGAGAAACCTAAGTCTTTAAAGAACATTCAAAAGGCTATTTTAGATGAAAGAGATACAACACTGAAACAACTTAAGGAGTCAACTGATAATTATAATTCAATAAACACTAACTATACAGATTATGAATCAATGGTAAAAACACTGAAAAATGAATTAGAAACATATAAAAGTGCAGCTCTTATTTTTACAAAAGGAGAAATAAACTAAATGAAATTCTTGGAAATAATGTGATTAAAAATGAAATATATGGAATAGGTAGTAAAGGTGAAAATCCTAAACTGTACAAAAATTGCTTTGTGCCAAGTGCAAGAAATGTAATCTATAACTATTGTGGTGCAAAAGCTCATCTATTTAAGTATTTTTACTTATAGAAACCCCAAATAAGTGGAATAAATAAATCCTTTGTCTCAAACAATTTAGATTATTCAGTTGATTTTAGAAAAACAAAGAAAGTTTAGATTCTCAGATCTTTTCTAGCTAACACAACTGGACCCAATAAAATATGGGTACCAAAACAATCTGTTTAAATGCCTTTGTAGGAAGAAGGTCATAGAAGAAAAAAGGGAATATGGTATATGGACAGTAGCTTCTCCAAGCATATGAGTGAAAACTCATCAAATTTCAGAACACTAACTCAAAAAGATGGTGGACTAGTGAATTCTGGTGGCAATGTCAAAGGCAAGATAATTAGCATTGGAACAGTTGGAGATCCAGAAGCTATCTCAATCTGTAAAGTACTTTATATACAAGGATTGAAACACAATTTGATAAGTATCTCTCAACTATGTGATGATGGTTATGTTGGTGATTTCTCTAACAATTTTTGTTCTGTTTTGAAAAATAAATTGTGTAAATTTAGAGTACCTAGTACTGATAATGTGTATACCCTGAACCTAAATTCCTTGTGTAGACAACAAGTAAAATTCTTAACTGCTAAGATAAATGAATCCTGGTTCTGGCATAGAAGACTTGGACATTTTAATATGTATTCTTTACATAAGTTATCCAAGAAACAATTAGTTTTTGATTTTCCTCGTCTCAAGTTTGAAAGTGACAGATTTTGTGATGCATGTCAACTTGGCAAGCAGCACAAATCATTCTTCAAATTTGTTAACAAAATTGATATATCTAAACCTCTAGAAATTATCCATATGGATTTGTTTGTACCTTCAAAAGTAACAATCTTGGCTGGTAAATTATATGTATATGTTTTGGTTGATGATTATTCTAGATTTATATGGATTTTCTTTTTAAAATTTAAAAATGAAGCTTTTAAATTATTTGAAAGTTTTTGAAAAGATGTTCAAAATGAAAAAGTTTTTAAAATAATTTCATTAAGAAGTGATCATGGTAGAGAATTTGAGAATCAATAATTTAATTCCTTTTTCTCAAATATGGGTATTAAAGATACCTTCTCTACCCCAAGAACACATCAAAAAAATGGAATTTTTGAAAGAAGAAATAGGACTATTCAAGAAATGGCTAAGACTATGCTAGATGAATACAGTCTTCCTACCTATTTTTGGGAAGAAGCTGTATGTACAGCCTGTTATATAATGAATAGAGTTTTAATTGGACCAATTTTGAAAACGACACCCGATGAACTCTGGAATAATAAAAAACCTAAAGTAAATTACATCAAAGTTTTTGGATGCAAGGTCTACACCTTAAACACCAAGGACAATCTTGGTAAGTTTGATCCAAAATCTGATGAATTCATTTTCTTAGTATTTCGGATACTTCCAAAGATTATAGGGTTTTTAATAAAAAATCAAGTATTGATGAAGAATCAGTTCATGTGAAATTTGATGAATCCAATCCCTTTGAAAAAAGGATAGATCCAATTGATGAATATAACTCTAATGATAACATGAGACTTGAGAACCAAAAAGATGATTTTGAAAACAATATAAATAAAATTCAGTTCATTCCAGAAGAACATGACACTAAATAACCTATAAGTGTACTACCTAGACAGTCATAGACCCTAAAGAATCACCCTTTAGAAACAATAATCAGAGAATTAGAAATAGGAATAAAAACTAGAAGGGTCATAGGAAATCTTTTTGAGTTTTCCGCCTTTCTATCCCAATTAGAACCCAAGTCTATAAAAGAAGCTTTAGATGATGAAAGATGGATGCTAGTAATGCAAGAAGAACTAAACCAGTTAAAAAGAAATGATGTCTGGAAATTAGTTGAAAGACCACAGAATTATCCAGTTATAGGAACGAAATGGGTCTTTAGAAATAAACAAGATGATCAAGGTATAATAACTATAAATAAATAAAGACTAGTAGCTAAAGGATATAATCAAGAAGAAGGTATAAATTATGATGAGACCTTTACACCTGTAGCAAGATTAGAATCCATTAGAATCCTTTTATCCTATGAATCTTATATGAAGTTTAAATTATTTTATACGGATGTTAAGTCTACCTTTTTAAATGGTTATTTAATGGAGGAATTTTATGTTGAGCAACCACCTAGTTTTGAAAATTCACAAAAAACATATTTTGTTTTCAAAATTGCTAAATCTCTTTAGGGCCTTAAACAAGCACCTAGATCTTGGTATGAAATATTAATCTCTTTTCTTTTGAAAAATGATTTTACTGTTGGAATAGAAGATCCAACACTATTTAATAAAACTATAAACTCTAATATTTTGTTGGTTCAAATTTATGTTGATGATGTAATTTTTGGATCAACTGATAAAACACTTTGTCATGAGTTTTCAAATTTAATGCAAAAAAGAAATTGAAATGAGTATGATGGGAGAGTTAAATTTTTTTTTAGAACTTCAAGTTTTTCAAAAATATTTTGGAAATGTTTTAAATCAAAGCAAATACATTACTGATTTACTTAAAAAATTTGAACTTGAAAACAGCAAGACATATAAAACTTATATGTGTACTAATATAAAACTTGATTTGGATGAAACTGGGAAATCAGTTGACAACAAGTTATATAGAGGTATGATTGGAAGTTTATTATATCTTACTACTAGTAGACCTGATATAATGTATTCAGTATGTCTTTGTGCAAGATTTCAATCAAATCCTAAAAAATCACATTTAACTGCTATTAAAATAATTTTTATATATTTAAAAGGAACTATTTTTCAATCTCTTCTTTATCCCAAAACTTCTTACTTTAATTTAATTTTATATTCTGATGCATACTTTGGAAGTAGTATATTAGATTGAAAAAACACCTTAGGAACTTGTCAATTTTTCTGAAAATCCACATTGTCATGGTCAAGTAAGAAACAACACTCCATTTCCCTGTCAACAGCTGAGGCACAATATGTATCTGCTAAAAGTTTCTATGCACAAGTGTTCTGGATGAAAAACACTCTTATAGATTTTGGCCTAAGTTTTAATAGTACACCTATTTTATGTGATAATACTAGAGCAATAAATATTTCAAAAAATCCTATTAATCATTCTAGGACTAAGCATATTGATATCAGACCCTATTTTCTAAGAGACCATGTTCTTAAAAAGGACATATTCTTAGAATTTGTAAGTACAGAAATTCAATTAGCATATATTTTTACTAAACTACTTCTCACTGAAAGGTTTGATTTTATTAAGGGGGATCTAGGTTTATTTAATTTTAAATAAAGATTTATTTTATTCAATTGATTATTCTATTTATATTTATACTGTTTAAAATAACTTAGTTATTTGTCTTTCAAACAAAATATTTTATTTTATTAGACCTGTTTTTAAATGCGTACAATTTTATTTGTTTTTAAAATTTATGTAATTGTTATTGATGACACAGGAATCAAGGTTGTATGAAACCTTTCGAATTCTGAATTGTTTCATTTCATCCAAAAACCCCTTTGAACCTGTGAAGCATTATCGCTCTTTGTCAATTCGAACCTAAACCTTCGAAACCCTAATTCTTTTTCGAACCTTCATGCATTCACAACAGAAATTTCCAAGACCAAAAGAACCGATGAGGCTGAGACCAGCACTACCAAGAGGCAGCGCTCGGTAGGAAGGAAAATCTTGCAAGGAAATGTCATAGATCTGGAATGGTTATATCAGACGAACTTGTTACTGAAGCAAGATCTTGCTTTTCAAAACCTTGAATAGACTTTTAATGGAGATTATATGGAGTTTCTATATAATGTAGAACTTCTTCATTTCTTTAAGTTAGTACAGTTTAGTCTGGGAACTGATGAGGACTTGATTGTTGCTAAGATTTAGGATCAATATTTTTCAATCTAATCTGTTGAAATTTCATGAATTCTAAACTGTCCTCATGAGGGAATTTTTTATTTTTATTTAAAGAATATTAATGATTATATGCATAATTCAGAAGATATTATGCCCTTTTTTTGGAACTACATCTATAATTAAAATGTTTGTGAAGGATTTGGAACCAAATAAGAAAATTTTGATTAGTTTTTTGAAAACCGGTATTGCACCTAGAATGTCTGATATGGAAAATATACTTTAACCAGATATGTACATAATTTTTTTGCAACTCAGTGATATCAAATTTAACTTTACAAGATACATGGTAGGGTATCTCAGTCACTGTTTCCAAACAGAGGCAAGGATGAATTTTTATCCTTTTGGACAGTTCATCTCAAAAAATTTATTTAAGACAAATATGATAAGATTAGTGGATACTTAAGTGAAATGCCACCATAGTAATATCTTCAATGTTGGTACATTGAGTAATATTGGATATTTCTGGGGCATAATTAAAGGAAAACGGCAACCTGTAGGAGCTAAATAAGATGAAGAAAGTGCTCAGGAACAACCAGAAAAATCAAAAGAAGGACAAGATGCATCTAGAGTTAGTACTATATCAAGAAGAATCAGGTTTGAAGCTATGGATGCACCTGAAAAAAGTAGTCAAGAAGGTCTTCAATTTAGAAGGAACAGGGATCCTAATCCTATTGAAGAGACTGTTATCACTTCAACAATTTTAACATCAGGTTATCTCTTAAACTATGAGTTTATAATAGAAGTTGTAATTGAAACAAAACCAGTAATAGAAAATATAATTGAGACAGTTCCTGGTGAAGGAGCAGTGGCCTGAACTCAAATTGATCAAGTCAAGGCTAATCAAGATAATTTTTTTAGAAAATCCAATGTAGGAAATATATGTTGAGGATTATCATGAGGATAAACCTCCTTCAAATGTTGAAATTCAAGATGAAACTATTTCTGAATTTTATACAGAGGTGTTGAATAAAGATTTTTCTATAGAAGAGTCTGGGAAAGTCTCTGAGGAAAAATCTGTGGAAAAACCTGCTCAAGAGGAAGATAAGGAAAAATATGATGCAGAGTCATCACCTATAGTGTTGCTGCATGAAGTATAAGATGAGGATGAGAATCAAGCACAGGGTGCCTCTAATTCAGTGAATAAGAAAGTAGAAGAGCTGTACAGGAAGCTGTCATGTTTGGAATCTAAAAATGTTGCTCTGAACAGATCCTTAGAGAAAGAACCGTTGAATTTTCAGAGGATGAAAGTAAGTACTATTTCCAGACATGAAGTTGAAGTTTCTAAGAACGAAATGTTAAATGAAGTTACAAAGTTGAAATCAAATATGGTTATGAAGACAAATTTAATGGAATTTCAATCTTTCATGGAGAAACAATTTGCATCTTTCAAACCCAGTGAGGCCAGTACATCAGTTACTTCACCTAATTTAATTAGAAGATCTTAAGTTATTACAGTGGTCATGGAGAATATGAATGCAATATTGTAGGACCTTGAATACAGTAGTGCTCCTTTGTCAGTGTTGTTAGATAACCAGAAGTTTCTAGTTAACTAGTTGACCTCAAGTGAACCAAGAATTAGAACTGTGCTGACTAAATTCAGAGAGAAGTTAACTCTGTTTATGGAGAATGAAGAGAGGCTCCATGAGTTTTTCATAGTAAATATGATCAAAGATATTCATATGAATCAGGAGAATAGAGATCTTATTATCAAGTTGGTACATGGCATGATGATATGGATGAGGGAGTAGTTGATAGAAATCAATGCAGTAGTTCAGAGGAGATAGACCCTATCGTATAACCTTACTACACCTTGATTCACGTGTTCATCATAATTGTAACTATTACATATTATTTTTATGAAATGTTATTTCATTCTATATTTTTGTATTTATATTTTTTTATTGTCTTTGTTTAGATATTCCAGTAATCCAGAATCAATTATTGAAAAACGGTAAATAATAGCATTTACTTAAGTTCAGTGCTAAATTAAATGTCTTCTATTCCATATTCTATAATTATTTTTGATTTCACAAAAGGGGAGAAATTTGGATAAACAAAACATTTTATTTTAACTATTAACATTTTAATTTAATTTTTCTAAATCTTTATTTTAAATTTATTGGAGATTTTTTTTCTTTCTTTTTATTGGGGGAGAAATTTGATAAACATTTTTTTTCACTTTAGAAAAAGGGAGAGAAATTTGATACAATATTTTTTTTCTTGTTAAAATTAAATATTATTTTATCTAAGAAAAATTCTAAACTATATGTAATTAATTTTGGAAGTTAATTTCATTTATTATTTTATGGGTTTTGGGATCATCAAAAAGGGGGAGATTGTTGAGAAAGTGTTGTTTTCAACAATACATGATTTTATTATTAATAAGGGGGAGATTGTTGAGAATAATACTCTATTTCTTTATGATGATTTTGATTCTCACAAAATACCTTTAATTGTTTTCTAATGATTTTACTTTAAGTATATTTCAATAATTAAATATTTTATATATTCTTATTTTTGGAAGAGTATTCATGTATTTATATAGTGTGAAACAAGTGTTAAAGAGTTTTAAAATCAATTCAGCGTGTTCTGGAAACACTGTTCATACCATACGTGGAGAAGTGTAGCGTAAGGATGGAATGCGGTGTATAATCTAAAGAGATATCTGAAAATTATGGTTAATCAAACATATGTTATCAGAAAATTATAGAAGAGGAACCCTGCATTAAGAAGGAACCCTATGTTTGGGATATTAAAAAGTATGTGAGAAGAATCATATGTATGTTTTAAACGTTATGTTTGTTTCTCAAAAGTATGGCTCATCAAACTTACTTTTGTGAACAACCTTCCATTTCATCAAAAGTATGGATTATGTACCTTATGTTTGGAAGCTTATAAAAGTATGGATCATTTATCATTTTTTGAATGTTGAAAAGAAAATTATGGATGATCAACCTTAAGTTTGTGTTCAACCTTATGCTTGAAGGAAGCTTCATCAACCTTATGTTTGTGATATACCTTACGTTCAGAAGATCTATGCTATACAGTTCAACCTTACATTTGGCATCAGAAAATTAAAGATGATATTATTATGAAATGGTTTGTAAGAGGATTATTAGGCTGATTTTAAGCCGGATTAAAAGTTGTTTTTAAAATGTGTCTTTGACTGATTCAAATCCTTTTTATATACGATTCAAAGGATCAATTTAAAAGGAGGTTTTCATGATGAATTTCAATGGGAGTTATGACTACTCTGTTAATTCAAATGTTTGAATATCACATGTCAGAAGGAGAATTTTTTGGATCTAAATTTGCAGAAGAAGTGCTCGTCATTATTATTTATATTTTAAAAATATAGATTTGATATACACAGAGATTATATATACAAGAAATGTTGAACAAAAATGAAGAATATACCAAGGAGAAAAACATAGACTATCAAGATCTACGTATCTACTGATTACGAAGAGTGTCAAAAATATGTTTATTGAAGAAGAATAAACATGAAAAAAGATTCACCTATTCAACATCAAAGATCCATTGTGAATATACTGCTAAAGTTTCAAATTATATTTCTATATCTACTGAAACCAGATTGACTTATAATGACTCTAACATGAAGATCATTATTTCTAAAGACGATGATCCATCTACTGTCAGTTTCATTCTATTGAAATTGTGAAGAATAACTAGGAAAAAAATTTCAATGATCAAATACTCTTTTATCATGAGTGATCATCTTCTCGTACTAATATGTGTATTAGGTTCTGTGTTTGAACAAGAAGGCTCTGTTTTTCCTTAGATTGTAAAGGTGTCAACTGCCTGTACTCAGTTATGGAACGGTCTGTTAAAAAGAGGACCCGATAGTGAAAATCAAAAATATAGTGGAGTAGAGCATTGGTGGCATGGACTAGGGGCCTTCTATTCCCCGAACCACTATACATCATATGTCCTTTCTATTTAAATTTCTGCTGAATTAATCCATCTGATTAAAGTTAAATGGAAAAACACGATCTCGTGAAGAATTTGTAAAAGACACAACTCACCCCCCCTATCTTGTGTATATTTGGTATAACCCGATCTAACAATATATTCCTCAGTTGGCCCAACATAATACAGCCCCCATAAAAGGTTTTTCAAATAACGGTAACTTAGTTCTTGGAAAAGACTTCCTTGAATGACTTTAACCTTTTTTCATATCATTCTTCAAATTCAAAAATTCCTAAATCATAGTTTACCTTTCTTCTCTTACATACCTGAATATGGTAGTATGTTTCCAAACAAATTATCAAGAAATTGGTAGAGTCTCATACCTTTGTTCAAAGATAAATATCTTAAATTAAAGCCACATAATGTCCTCACTGCATGACTTAAAACTGCATAGTACAATGTCCTCACTGCATGACTTAACACTGCACAGTATAATGTTCTCACTACATGACTTAAAACTGTGCAGTAAAATATCCTCACTGCATGAATCAAAACTACGTAACATGATATTAGAAATTCTCCTTTCTAACAAATTTTAACCATTCTGTAGAAGTGGTTTTCCAATTCATGTCGTTTGTCAGCATAAATTACTCTTTATTATTAAAATCCCTTTCCTTGTAAAAACCACCCACTGTGATCTTAAGTCATCCAAATCATATTTTCCCTTGTCTGTCAACAGTGAAATGTTAAATTCCTGATAGATCTTTTCCTTGACTACGTAGTATGTTCCCCTAGAGGCCTTTCATAAAATATACCTACATAATAGGCTTGTCAGTCAAAAGATGCCACTTTTTGGCTATGTGGCATATTCCTTAGTCGGCCATGCATAACACAACCCTCATAATGTGTTTTTCAAATAAAGTTAACTTCATTCTTTAAAGATACTTCCTTTATGTTTATATAAGTTTTATATTTGGTGACCATAAAAAACATGGCTCAAGATTCCCCTAAAAAATATTTAAATAATATTAGTTCAATTATTAGCCATTGAGTCTTGTTTGGGGTCTAATTTCAAAATTTATGGTCCAAGTTGTTCGACCTTAAACACTATACCTTTATAGTCTAATAAGCATGACTTTAAACTGTCAGCAATAAGAGACAGGGTACTCACCAGATTGGGAACCTGAAAAGGTCACTCTGGAAAAAAGTCAAGTCCCATCTAACTCAACGTACATTTTTATGGTTTAGGTAATATTGAGGAATGAAAAATTAAAAGATACTAAGTTTTTGGGGTTTTCTGTATAACCTTAGTAAAAATCAAACTATGCTTACTAGGCCCATTGGCTTAGGTAAAAAATGCTATAAAGAATTAAAACATAGATGATTAAAGATAAAATGATTTTTATTTGTGAAAACAAATTCATAGAGAAGCATCCACAAACCAGAGTCTCTCTTCTGTCAAAAATTTCCAAAGGGTTTTTACATAACTTATCATTTAGATAATAACCTCTTGAGTCTCATCATATACCTTTTGAAGTTAATTTTGCTGACCATCTTCATTCTATTCAGCATGGCTAAGTGATTCCTTAGCATCTACAATGGCTTTTTCACCATCCATATAGAATTCTCCTATTGAGTTATGATGTTGTTAAAGCTCCCCTGTGATAATATCTAATACTTGTTGAAGACACATCTATTGAACTATATTTTTTTTAATCTTTTACTTTAGTTCTTTAAACTTTGTAGTATAATTGGATTCAGCTCAGGACAGCGCTGCTTGGAATTTGTTAATATTGATGAACAGTTTAGTTTTCATCAGGTCTTGTCGAAGCTTCTGATCTTTCTCCCTCTTTCGGATAATCTCTTTCACTACAGTATGAATTTCACAGTATTCAAAACTGCCAAATCCCATCATGTTAAACATAGATGAAAGACATGGAATTATTGAAGGCAGTTCCTCAAGGGGAATTTCAAATATTATCTTCTATATATTTTTCCTTGCCTTGAGACGTGCAAGATGAAGGGCCTTTTGCAGTTCTGGTTCTAATTCAGAATCACTTCCATAAGGAGGGACGTATTCTGGGATTATTGCACTTATATAAGTTCCATGTTCTACTCCTTCCTTGACGGTGGTTGCTTCACCTTCTAATATTGTTTGAGCTGATGTAGAGGTTTCACCTCTAGATCTAGCCATTGAAGTTGATAGCCCTATGTGGTGAATTAAATTATGGTTATGGATATCTTCAAGGGATAACAAAAGTGAGTAAAATAACAATATCAGTATCTCTTACCTAAAAAAAGGATGGCATCTTGAGAAGACTCCTCCCCAACATTCTCATTTTCAATGGTTTTGTTTGATGCCTCTGGGAGGGTAATGCTCTCTTTAATTTGTATTGGGCCCTCATAATGAATCTCAATAAGATCTTCTGTCTCAAGATTCACCTGAGCCAATGTCTCCGCAATTTTAGGATTGACATTAATGTCAATACTTCCTTCAGGCATCATCACAACTGCAGTTTCATTAGATGGAACTTCATATTTCAACCAATCATGGTTAGAAATTTAATCATTAGAAGATTAATAGAATGAATAATGAAAACTCACGTCAAGTTGATTCTAAACAAGGAACTTCAAAATCTTCTAAATCATTTGGTATATTAACATGTTCTAATACTTCTTCAAAAGACATGCCAAGGATCATCATAGCATCCAATGATATCCCAGATCCCAGGTTAGTCTCACCCATGGGAGCACTCGACATGTTTGCCTCACAACCTTCCTCCGACAACCTTTAACCATGAATATATTCCTCAGTAATAGTTGTGGGGTCAGCATTAGTTGTTATAAGATGTTATGGTGCATGTGATGAACATAAAGTATCACAAGATGGAAGTCATTTTTTGTTACATTTGATGTCTTATAAATCATGGTTGATTTACCAAAGGCCTCCTCTCTTATGATAGCAGGAATAAGAGCAGTTCTGGGAAAAATGTTGGTTCTTTTGGCATCAATTCCTCTTTAGGAACCACCAGGTTAGCATGAATTTGAACCTATTCAACAACACCCTCCATATTTCCTCAAATATTTTAAGGATTTTCTTTTAGATAACAAACAGAATAATCTCCTGCAATTACAAGAAGTTTAAACACTTTTTTCATGAATAAAGCTAAATTCTTGTAATTGGGAAGGCTTAACACTACTGAGAAAGCATTTAACCATGTTCTTATTGCTTATATGCTTTTATTTATTCACCTTATTATGAGGAATTTCATCATCATCTCCAAAAATTGGTATTGAATAATTAAATTCCCTTTCAACCTCATCATCCATTGCTTGTTAGCCTAAAGATATTTCTCCTTATTCATGGGGTGATCCAGTAGATCCAAGAGTAGTTCCACCAGGGCTATATTGTGGAGATGGAACTTCAGTCAATTTTCCTTTATCCAACTTCAAGTTAAGAGCATGTTTCATCTGAGTAACAATTCATTGACTAAATTAAAATTTCAAAGGAAAAGATAATGTGAGAAAAAAAGAAACTTACATCTTCAGGATCCACAAAATCATGCCATTATTCATATAATTAAAGATTAATCCCTTCATTGGTTCTACGATCTATCATTTTCTTCACCCGCTTCATTATGGGAATTGATTTTTCGGTTGCTTATATATGATCATTTCTAGCTCTTGGATATAATTTCTCACTTCATCGTGATTGTTCCTAAATAAAATATCATAAGAAGCCCATAGATCCCCAATTCCTGGAATAAACATCCTTTCACATAGATCTATCCATGTGGTTTCATCATCATAATATAAACTTTTCCATGTTTGAACAGCCTCTGGTTGTATATATTCTGAGTACATACCATAGGGTTGTGAAGAGGATCCTATAGTCTTGGATTTAAGTTTCTTCCCAATTCCCGCACTCACAGGTGGGGGCTGAGAAAATGGAACTCTTCACTCTTCGGAATGATGGAGACTAGATCTCCTCAATACAGCTTTAGTAGGGATTGATGGGGTGGCTCTCTTAACTATAACAGGTATAATATATCTTGCATGAGGTCACTTTGGTGAATTTGCATCCTCATCACCTCCACCCTTTGACTCTAGTGAGTCGTCCCCTAATGTTGAAGAATTACCTTCCAAAAGAAGGGGCTAATTTCTACTACCTCTCTTTATCCCCACTCGATGGATATCACGGTTTAATACCCCTTCAGGGTATAATGCGGCCCAATTTTCGGCAAACCAGATAGTCAACCTGCTTATTTCATCAATGACAAGTAAATTAAATATTTCCCCACTCTTCTCCATAGAAGTCAATAACCATAGCTATTGGCCAACCATCGGATGTTTCTCTAATCTGACATGCACAGGGGGGATGCAGTAATTTGTCTCATACATTTGAATTGATGTGAAAATCTATAAGGATCATAGGCCTCACATATGATTTCTCCATCAATCCTAGTGGCCAATACGCCATCTCTTCAAGCTAACATGTATTAATTTATCTCTAAACTGGTCATCCCATCATCAACTAATTTCCCCATAGGCAGATTCTCATAAAGAAAGAGATGAAATTCCTCATGCATAATCAAATTGACCTTGATATCATAAGCATTCATAGACAAAAGTGAAATACCATAGAATTCTTGAACAGATGGTTGACAATATCTTTCAAAGACTTGTACCCCACTTTTCATAGCATAAGTTCTGAAATGAGTAGTGATCCACCCACATAACACCTAGAATGGTCCCACTATTCTAAAAGCAGACTTACCTCTATAAATAAGTTTTAAGATCCTATGAATATTTTCCAAAACAATAGTGGACTACCCTACCATCCTTCTCTCAGACATCTTGGCAGCAATAAAAAAAGTTCCTAGCCCAACACCTCCTTTGTAATCTCAGACTGGTAATAGATACACGCAAATCCACAAGTCCAGAAAACTTTCCAGATGTGTATTTGTAGGAATTTTGGAATTGACTTTATATCCCCACTTTTCAAACTCTCCATTTTCTAATGTTTTCCAAAAAGTGTCATGGGTACCTCTCTTCTCTGTCTTTGGACAGCTGGTCAGACGAGTGCAGGTGGGACCTTTTTACTTCTTCTTTACAAAAAATATTTTCATCTACTCATCTAGATGAATATCCCTTATTTTGTGGGATATCATGTTGGTTTCATTCTTGAGTTTATAAAATATTTTAATTAACTAATGATCCAAACCCGGTGTCTTCTTTGATTCATTCCATGTCACCTTAGGGGGAATAAACTCATTGTACATATCTCCAAGGATTGGAGCTCGAAAAATTTTGTAGACATACCACAAATGGATGCCAAATCCTCCAGGTGTTAAGTGGAAAGAGTTAGTTTTTGTACTCCATCGGCTTAGTAACTCCGACACAAAATCATCATTCCTATACACATAGGTTTTCCCAACCCATATAGCCTCATAAATCATAACACCTTTTATGTCATCTGTAAATTCCACACACATCTTTCAAACCCAATATACTTACATCCATGCAGGTTTTACACCCCCTCCTAGGTGGAAATCCCAAATTTTCTTCTAGCCTTTGGATTAATCCATTTGAGAATCTCGAAATATGGATGAATAATAGTGTGGCTGCAGCTCGGGCATGTGTGCTTTCAAATCTAGAGCACATGGGATGTGATGCATGATATAAGCCTTCTATGTTGTCCCAGAATTATCATATGATCCCGTAATAGAAATATTGGTAGAAGAAAAGTTGGTATAGTATTGAAACTTGGAAGGTGGAATATAATTCTTCGGGTCGAGAATATTGAAATCTTGTAGATGACCATAATTATACAAAAGAAAATAAATGATCTCGGGAAAATTAAAGTGATATTTCTTCAGATATTATTCCATTTCTAGGAGTGTGGTGTCAGAGACGTCAAAATAGTCATGACCAACAACATTCAGCATGTCATCAATCCTCTTACTAGTCAATTCATCAGTGGTTCTGATTATTTTGGGAGCCATTGAACCTACAAAATAGATCAAAAATAATCTTTAATGTAAGTAAATTTTTTATGTTTTGACAAAAGAATTGAGAAAAATCGACAAATTCATTAAGCCGTGCAAGTTTGATTCTTGTAACGCAAGAATAAAACCGGTGTGAAAGTATGGCGCCCTAGTTCTAGCATGTAAATAAAAAACATACATTAGAAGCGTGACTGAATAGAAGCATTAGAATGAAAATAAATTTCATGCTGAGAGTAGGATTTTTGGAAATCATTGGAATTTTCATGGAAGTGAATCTGATATATTTAATTGATGCAAGTCACCTTGTGCACCAGAGTCCTCCACACTACCAACTTGCACGCCCATTTACCTTGCGTGCTGCAACTTGCACGCCACAATACCCTCTTTTTTCTTATTCATTACTTTACCTCAGTATAGGATCCTCTTTTTATTCTAGATTCAATTCTAAGGGGAGGCTTTTGTTGATACTTCGTTCTGTCAAGAAGTCTAAAAAAATGACAAAGGGAAATACCTTAGAAAAAATAGGAGAAAATATATGAAGAAAATCAAGGTTTGAAAAGGCTTAAACATTGGATCACCTTAGTCTATCCAAACACCATCGGCATACAAGGTACTTGCACACCACATATTTGGTGCACAAGCCACTTGTGCTCCCAAGTCTCTTTTGTCCCAGGGTCCTATTTTTTCCTATAAATAGACCCTTGGGGCCTTCATTTGTATAAATGAATTTCCCTGTAGCCTAATTGCTACTCTTGTCTCCCTAGTTCTTCTTCCAAGTCTTCTGAAACTTTTAAGGTAGTTCTTTAACACCTAAAGCAGAGGAATTGAAGGAGGATCATAGGAATTAAGTCCTTTTAGTGATTGAAATCCATAGCACTTGCATTCCTAAAGCGCCCAACCTCACTAAATCAGAAACACATGGGTTCCACCTATTCCACTTATAGGAACTTGAGCGTCCCACTTTTGGGAATACTTGTGAATACTATGGAAGGCTTGGGTTAGATCTCACCCAAGTATTAACATTTAGGTTGTTCATCACTGAAGTAAATATCATGTCTCCCAAGCCTACTTTCAAGCCCATACTTTTGTGCTAGTACCTACTTAGGAGCCCCTATTTTATTATCCTACACTCTTCAGTCTACAAGCCATTAAGCCCTCTTAAAATACATTCATGGAAAGGATTATTCTTTATTGGATCCCTGGTCTGCAAGGGATTCTGTTGATACCTTCACCAAAACCTCCTGACTTATTAAACCTTTGGGAATGAAACATCAGCCAGTCTTCTATTTGGGTTTGTATATCCATAGTTATAGGTTTCCCACATTTGTTTCACAATGGTTTTAGGATTCATTGAGTGTTTGTGGGTTTTTATATCCATGTCACATGGACCTTCCTCCCAGGAACAGTGCTGGGAATTTCCCAGTTTAGAGGATTGAGGTTTGGGTTCTGACCTCCCCTTCTCATATCTAAGACCTGAAACCTTAGGTATATGGTATGGAAGGTTGGGTTCACACTTTGTTTTCCATTCAAGAAAAGAAAAAGTCTCCCTCCCCTATGAGGATCAATTTTAGGAAATCCATCTTGGTTTAAAGCCATAACCTTTAAAGTAGGAGGTTGTAGTCTTTCTCCTCTATACTTCCTTCACCTTCACTTTTCCCTTGAATTGTACCTTTGTCCAATGTAAAGTGAATAGAGGGAGGCCTTGTCACCTCGCCCTCTTCTCGGATCGACTTGACATCATCCACCAGTAGAGGACGAAAAGGGTGGGTGCCTTTGTTGAATATTTGAAATACTCTTCTTTATCACATTGAGCATGACTCATGTGGGATTAGAGATTTGTCAGGATCATAACATTTTCACAAGAACTTTAACTATGAGAACTCTGATTCCTGTTAAAACTGGGATACATAAGATTCCTTCTTGAAGCAATGATCTCAAAAGACTTCCCTTTCAAAAGGGTTTACCCAATCATCTCTCCTCTAATGGGAAGATCTTATTCATAATCCCCAACATAAGGGAAAAACTATGAGAACTCTGATTCCCACCATAATTAGGATACATTGGAAGCCTTCATCAGGGTTCGAGCTCATTGGATATCCTCTTCAGAAATCCAACCCTAATTTCCTTAATCTGGGTATCTTCCTTAGGAGTAAGCCCCAAACTAAACCCCCGGATCACTAAGGCATCATTTTCTGGAATTAATCCCAAAATTACTTCCTAAAAAGGACTATAATCTCCTATGAGACCCATAAAACTATGTGGTATTTAATTCTTATCCACATGGGAAACATAATAATCTTCCTTGAGGTTCAAACTCGACACTTTAAATCAACCCTATTCTTCCTAGAAAATATTCCCAAGAAGGTCTAATCTTGCTTGGAAACCCATATCATTTCCAAGTTCTTTGGGATTCTTTGGCATAAGTCCCACACCAAACTTGGAAAAAGCACCTTTCTCTTAGATTTCCTTACCACATGACATTAAATTGTATGGCTAGTTCCTTATCACAAGACCTTTAAAGGTATGATGTGTCCTGTTAAGCAGCATCGAAATAAAAGGGTTATGATTCTTTTCACAAGGATATGTAGGTTTCCCATTTTATGGGTATGATCCCAATATCAAAACAAACATTCTCTCCCTAGATGACAATAAATTCCTATGTGCCCCATTGAGTGGACTAAAAACCAGTATCATTATAATGATGAATAAAAGAATCTCTAAATAGTATGTGAGAGGATATCATTGATGGAGAACCTCAAATACATATGGATATCTCCATTAATGAAGTACCTTGAATACATTTGAATGATTCTAAATTTCACACATGTTAATAAGTGATTTCAAATTCTAAGGGAAAATTATGTTATACTAGGTGGATTAATAAAGATTCATGAAAATATATTAAATTTATACTGAGAGTCCTGAAATATAAAATAATTAACCCCAAAAGGGTGTGATGAGTCCAACCTCCCATCCTCTCAAACAATGCTAGTTCTTAAGTATCGTAAAGTTCAAATTTAACAAATTTCTACCTTTGTAAAGAAGGTCCCTTTTAGATAAATAATTGTTGGATGTTTCCAGCCCCGTGAATAAATCCAATGGAAATTGCCTGGAAGCTGTGATTATTAAACTAGAACATAAGTTTCAAGGAACTACGAAACAGTAATCATTAAAACAAATAAAATTTTCCTTTTTAAAAGAGTTAAAAAATAACTAATTTAATCAAATTTTTAGTGAAACTTGTTTATATATTTTTAATTTTCAATATAAAATAATTTTAACACAATGTTATAAGGCTGGAAATGAATAGTGAATTTCTACATTATTAGTGATCATAATAAACCTTTCCATCTTGATATAATTTTCAATTAATAACATGCAATGTTTTTTTTTATATTAGTGTCCCTTAGTGATATTGGTCCATAAGATTCAACATGAACCAATTCAAGAAACCATGTTGATTTATTCTCTTTCAGGTTCAAACTCTTATGAGTAATCTTCTATTTTTAGATAATGTTGTATATATGTGTATTATCACATGATATTCTATGGATATCTTGTGTTTTATCCTTATTCGCAAGATCTTATGATGTTTTTTGGATCAAATTTCCAATAATTGTTTTCAATGATATATTTTTTTATTCCTTGGATATGAAACACATATCTTTTTCTCAACTAATGAGGTATATATTCAACTTCATGTATTGTCCTTGCATTAAAATTGAACTGTCTATTCTAATAAAGATAAAAATATTCTTATTGAAACAAATAATATTACCCAAGTCACAAAGTTGACATACACATAGAAATGTGTGACCAATTTCTTTAAAAACCAATACATCCACTCACCTCATGACTTTTACTCCTTGTTTGGCTTTCTGAGAGCCAATAATCCTTAAGTTTTCATAGTTTCAAAATATAAAATGACAATCCTTGTCATACTAAATGTAAATGGTAATATCCTTATTTCTCATTAAATGGGAATTACATCCACTATCAAAGATCCACAATCTAACTCAATCCATTTATTTTAAATAAATATCTATAATCTCAGCCTTACATTATCTTTATTTTTTTATTAATGTATTTGAATTTACAACTAGTGGTGATTGGTATATTTTTTCCTCCTCTAAATATAATGGACCCACCAATTATTACGATTTTTTTATTTAATTTTTCACTTTCACACTACTTGATAATGTCACGAACAGTTGTGTGTGTCTACTTCAAATCTCCAAATTCGTATTCCTATGTATTCTCAATGAAAAATACCTAGACATATGTACATATCTATTACAATAGATATATTTTCCATCAAATTCATATATAGACTATTGAATTATTATCAATTTATTATGTTTATATTATTCATATTAATTCATGTTAGTTATAGAACACACATTTTGAGTATTCCCTATCTTTTTACAATAATAAAACTTTATCAAAGGTGTTTCCTTATATTTCTTCATTGCTTAACTTTTAGCACTTTGAGTATTATGAATGTTTTAATTCTAAATCACATACTAATAAATCTTTCTCCTTAGAGTGGGAAATTTTGGTTTAGCATTAATAATTTCTTTTTTTATTTATAATCAAGACACACGAGAGTGATTTATTTTTTATGTATTTTTTTGTTAAAGAAAACATTCAAAGTGACTTATTGGATCTCCATAATTCTTTTTTACCTACACTATAACCCATGTAATCCAATATCATAATGTCATATTGAGAGTCAAGTGTATCTCTTTATATTATTTTTTTCACTATAACCCAATGATATAATATTTTATATCCTTAATAAATTGGGATCTATATTTCATTGTGATGTTATACTATCAAAGATTCAGTTCTTCCCTTTAGTCTTGAGTTTGTACCCAAAAATATTCTCTATATTTTTTGGATTTTCATATTTCATATTCTAAATGGAAGCCTTAAATTTAGTTTTATCTTCTTCATATCATTTCATGTATAATTTTGAATCATGTACCACTCCATTTGATTTATTAATTTTGGATATCTAATATATATCTCTTAAAGTGAAGCATCCATTTTCAATTTGTGGTCTACTCTTGCCTCAACTTTATCTTTATCTCTATTATTTTCTTAATATGTTTATGTCTTGTCTATAACATCCATGGACTACTTCATTGAGGTATTTACAATACTAAATTTCCTCTATTTTTGTTTATTATGAGATATTATCCTCTTGGGAATGTAGGTTCTTCTTCTTGAAGAAATGTTTATCCAATATTTCCCTACCTGCCACATCATCTAAAGGTTTATTCAAGAAAACTTCATTGAGATAGTCATCATCTTAGAACTTATTATGAAACTTAGAAGTGAGGTGTTTAATATTTCCACATAGAAATCATGATAGTATAAGTTTCCCTTTATACTTTCATTTTAAACATTTCAAATTTAAGGTAAGGATTGACATAACTTCTTCAATTTACATTTCTTTTAGATCATCTTCCAATAAGATATTTATTATATCCTGAGAACACAACTTCTTAATATTTAAATTTTTCCTTATAATTTTTATCATTTTCCCCATCTCATATGTAATAATAATGTTATGAATATTATCCAATTTGATCTCCTTTGGAACCTTATCCTTTTTTATTAGAACTTTTGGATTGAATTAAGGTGGAAATACTCTCTATACTCTCTTTAGAATATGTATATAATTGATAGTTAATCTAACTCTATGCATTCCTTCCATAATCACATTTATGTAATCGAAGAATTAAAAATGGATTAATTTAGGTGCATCCTCTAGTACTAATACTTATTCCAAAGAACCAAAAACTTTCATTTGTGTGCCATAAAGTCACCTTAATAGATATTAAGAATCATTTTCCACATTGCATATGACGACTTACAGGAGATCACCTTCATGTAGATTTTGTTGGATAAGGCTCCCCTTAGTGCATTTATTCCATTGGTGTCAACATCCAACTCTATATAATCTCCCTAATATAATTCTCAACTATCCATGTTGAAAATTACATGAATAGTATCCTTATACACATCTATGCCTAAAGATCAAAAGTACTGTTGTATCTGATTCTTAAAAATTTAAGTCATTTTAATAAAATATTATAATTCCTTTATGATTCATAGTTTTTATGTATTCTAAGAGGGGATAAATCCATCAATTTGAACATTTATATTTGATACCACTTGTGGGTCCCATGCAAGGGAAAATTTTCTATGTGTACATCATGGTATATATATTTAAAAAATACATTTCTATTATTGTTTTGTAGTTAGAATTAGTGAACTCCTATTTTTATCTCACTGAAATTTATAATAAAAATAAAAACATGAAATAGATACAATAATTTTTACTTGGTTCTACCATACTGGGAAATGTCTGAGTATACACTTGAATATGATTCAGTATACCAAAATTCACTAATGTGTATATTTTCATGTTTTAATGGAAAAATTATCACCCTAGTTTATAATATTGTTAAGAAAAACTAAATTACCACTGAAACTTTTCACACTGATGTTTATATGCCATGAATATCATTTTTCATTAATGATATGAATTCACATTTACTGTGTAAGATCTTATCATCAAAAATTTACTTCTATGTAAAATATAATCTTTGTAAATTGATTATGTAAGTTCTTCACGGATTTCTATCTTTAATATAAGTTCTTCATGGGTTAATTATTACATGTAATTTCCTCATGGTATAATGACTTCCCTGTAATTTATTTATGGAAATATAATTTCTAGGTTAGTTTTTTTTAGTATTCTTCTTAATTTTTTAATTTCATCATGGTATATTTCTTTTTATGTAATTTTTCATAGAGTCCCATTTTTTCAGTGAAAGATATTAACTCAATATTCATGTAATGATTTATTCTCTTCCAAATAAAGTTATTTAGGGTCTATTTATAACCAAAGAACCCCAAAAAACATTATTAGTATAAAATTAAATTTTTTCCTTCACATAAAACCAAATCATATAAAAATTATCCTTTTCTTAAAAACTTTTCAAGGTTCACATAAATTATTCCTTTCCCATACCATGATAAAATTCACTTTTTTTATTGAGGATTTCATTATTTAATTCTTTCATTGAATCCACCCTCTATATAATTTATTCATGAAATAATTCTCCACATAAATATTTTATAGAATCCTACCTCTGTATAATTCATTTAGTAACTCCTTCCTTCACACTATTATTTCACATAATCATACCTCTTTTTAATTATTTCATAGAATATTTCCTCTATGTAATTATTTCATGGAATACCTTCTGTTTCTAAATATTTATTACTATATAATTATTTTATGGCCCCACATAAATATTTTATGGAATTTCTTTCTTTTATTCATATTTTCCTTAATGTAATTATTTCACACTCATGTGTATTTATTTTATAATATTTATTATTTTTCTAAAATTTTTTCTTTAATACTTTTCATTTACTCTAAAATTTGTATACCATCATAAAATTAACTCTAAACACTTACAGAAACTTATCTTTATAAATATATCAAGATTCACCCATTCTAAAAAAATCAACATGATTTTTTGACAAATATAACCCAAAAATTTTAAAAGCACGCTTGAGTTAATTTTTCTAACATGGTTTTTAAATAGGGTTAATGGTGTAAATTAAGGTGTTAGTTTTGTTTTACTTCATAATGTGTGATAATTTTTCAAATAAAAAATCAGTTAAAATAAATATAAAAAGGGGGAAATTTAAAATGAATAAATTTTCATCATTTTTTTTGTTATTAGATTTTTGATTCATTGAGGAAGAGGATAAATGAAATTAATGAGTAGTTATTTTTTCTGGAAAATAAAATGGAGAGATATCAATTATTAGGATTAATTGAATATCATGTCTTGTTATTTAAGAATTAAGTCCTCCTTTTTCATTCTTAAGTTTGAATTTTTATATAATGGACCACCCACCTTAAATATAAAAAATTTACCATGGAAAATTACACTTGATTATTGTGGTTTGAATTCTAAGTGTGGATTTAGATAACTCAAAATCATATGGATAATATGTATATACTTGAGACTGATCATAACACCAGCTAAATTATCTTGGGTGATGAATAGAATAAATTTCTATATGGTTGATCATAAGTTACTTGGTTAATGATAAAAGGTTAAATAATATTTGATAAATATTAAATGACTCTTAAATTGGAATTATAAATAATGTAGGATTGTTACATGTTGAATTGGATGAGTTAAATGATTTTATAATTCTAAATTTTGGCTTTATGTTTATGGGTGGGATTAATAAAGTTTTTACCTTATTGGATTTTGTATTCTTTTTTATTTTATGTTGAGAATCATTTTTTGTAAAATAAAGAATTATAGTAAAGAATAATTTAATAACAAAAAAATTTACATAATTTTTTTTATGATTTTCATATTGAAATGGGTCAATTACTGTGTAAATTTTTGTATTTTTATTGATTTTTGGTGTAAGGGGTATTTTTTAGATATTAGAATAAGTTTTGGATAAATTTAAGGGATTATAAAAGAAGTCAGGTAGAAACCACTACTATTTTCATGTGATTAAGTTCTAGTTAAGTTTTATACAGTTAACCAAAAATAAATCACAAGGCAACCATATAACAAAACAAATAATAAATATATATAATAATCACTTAGAAAATTAATATAAGATCTTGTTCCATGATCAAAATAACTGTGTCATAACTTCCTTATAGAATAATAACTTATAGAAGCTAAAAATGCATTATTTCATTTTCTTGGTCTTCATGAAACAAACCGGAGGGGGTCACCTTAACCAGTGAATCACTGAATTTATTATTTTTAATATAGACCCCTTAAAGTTTTAATATATCTATGATAAATATTAAAAGGTATGAATCATGATAAAAAAATTGTTGGTTGAGTTCTTGTCCTTGGGGGTTCAAAATTAAAAGATCTATAAACACACCCACTTCATCAAAAAACTAATAATTATTCCTTGATGAATTATTTTTTTGGAAAAAAGTTATATAGATAATATAAATATTTAACTATTTATATAATAATGATTAGAGTTACACCATGATGTAGTTTAGGATTATAAATACATTATGTTTTTAAATTATTGGGGATTTTGAAAATTTTTGAATATCTATACTATTCTAGAGATAACTTTGAAGAGTATATTATTTTTATGGATAAAGGAATTTAATTCTTGAATTTTAGTTGACTTTTCTTACTTACCTTGTATAATTACTTCTGTTTTTTCTTCTATTTTTATGTATCATCCATCTATTAAGAAAAAATATTCATTCATGATTGACTTTCATTATTTTTTGAGTGGGGATTCACTTAAGGGATAGTGAATTAAGAGTAGTAGGATAGTGATTTATTTTAATTGATTGATTTTTTATGGAAAGATTATTTTTTAATATTACATTAAGTTGAAATCCTATTGAATTCCTTAATTATTTTTTGATAGGAGATCAATTAAGAGAGGAACCAAATGTGATATGCAATGATTATATTATGTGTAATGTCCAATATCCTTATGGGTTGGTGAAAATCAGAGTAAATATAATTTTTTTCTAGAGAAAGGTATAGTAGTTTTGGTGGAAAAAAATCTATAGTAGGTGTGTCACCATAGAATAACATCGGGGAATCACAGTGTGATATGTGGATAAACTAGGGATAATTGGCTATCCATTAGGGGTTGATTACTATAAGGTTATATGAATAATTATTTCACACCATGGCCATGAGGCACCATAAAATGATGTCTCATGTCAGGGAGGAAGTCACAACATGGAAGATGGGTTTCATAACATGATTCTTGGATGTGATAAATTTGTTAAGTCATAGTAAAGAAGTTTTTTTATTCATGACATGACCTATGAGGATCACACTATGATGGTATTTATTTTTTTATGGGATGTGTGATATTTTTGACTTCGTGAAATATTGTTGGTGAGATGGGTCATTGCATGGTGGAAGGGAACCACATCGGGATGTCCCAGATATGGGATGGATCACAACGTAGAGGTGTGAGGTCACAACGTGAGACCTTTGGATTATATTCCATAATGATGTGACCACTAATATCATGATTATTCCTTTTTAGGGGCTTAGTCCTTTATTTCAGGGATGGAAACACCATGACCCAAAAGGGAAACACTGCGAAGGTGTAATTTGGGGTTGATCCCTTTTCCTAGGGATGAGTGGTCATGTCCTGAGCTAGAGAAGTCACTCTATTATGGGGTTTAGGTGTTGAAACTTAAAGATTTTATCATTGTAGCCATTCCATGAATCATGTTTGGGGATTTTTTTAAAAGTTTTAGGATGGTCTTTTGGGATTTTAAATTAGAATCCCCTTCAATATTTCTTCATTATGGTATGTGTGAGAAGGGGTGGTTGAGCTCTAATTCCCTATTCTTTCCCTTGGTCTCCCTTCAATCTAGGTTGTTCAGGGGAGCTTCATTGCATGTATTCAAGTTAAAATTTATCCTCTTACTCTCTTTGATTTCCCCCCATATTTTCATATAGTGTTTATTCACCCTTTTAGGGTTTTGGGTAGATGATTCAACTAAAGCATGGCCAAATCATCCCACTTTAGGGGGTGGTTTTTCTTGATTTGTATAGGAGGTATGAAGAGGATATTTTCATGATTTTTCTCATCATTGTCCTTAGGTATTCTTATGCAATAGATTATTTATGGTTTTTTTGAAATTGGGTTTAATTAAATTTTCGTTTAGGTAAATAAATTGGGTATTCTTTGTGTATTGGGTCTAGGACCATTTTGGGACTGTATAAAACTCTATTTCTTCTAGTTTTGGTGCCATGGTGTGGATCAGTTATTGTGTACTTGGAGGAGGTTAGTATGATCATATGATTGATTTATGGATTACCATATAAAGAATGTGGATTTTAATTTACTGATGTTATTGTTCTTTTAGTGATTTATGTTCATGTGTGATTACTCGTATTATTATTCCAACATGTTTCAAGTTGTCTATAATTATCCCCCATAAATTAGGATGAGATTTCATCGTCCTAATAGTGATCAAGGACCTCATATATTGTAAAATAGTTCATTGTTGGTTCCTTGGATGAACAAGTGTTTATGGCCCTATTTGTTTTTTGGAGGCATGAATTGGATTTCTAAAAGAAACAAGTTTCCATTATAAAATGTGATTTTAAAAATATTTTTGATTTCAATGGAATTTTAAAGGAAAATTTGTTATTTCAAGAATGGTTTTGAAATGGTATTTTAAAAAAAACTATCGAGATTCTAATTAATTTTCTAAAGGGATTTTTTCAAGGGAATAATATGGGTAAGTCAAGACTATATCGCTTTTATAAATATTTGTAAAGAATATATTGACTTAGTTTTTAATGGAAACTCAAAAGTTATTGGTTGAGATTGATTTTGGTATGTTTGACCTCATGAGGGCGATGCCCTATTTTCAAAATGATGATTTATTTTGAAACTTCTTCTTGATTATGTTTTCCATGTATATTTTTTATGGTGCATGATTATATGAGTGGGATTGATGGTGTGATGATTTTAGTTTCAAATTGATCATATTGGTTTGTATTGACATAGTTGACCCCTTAGAGGGTAAATATGGATATAATGGATTAAATTTAATGGTACCATTCCTAGTTCTATAATGAGATTTATTTTTATCCTCTTATGTAGATTAGAAAAGAGGGACCCATTCTAGCTTGGTTAAGGCTTGGGTGAATTGGTTCTTTAAAATATGAGCTTGAGTGATGAGTTCCTGTTATGATCATATAGGAATGTGTCCAATGCTGAGAGGGGAATTGATTCAGTGTTGGTATAAAATTAATATAATTAAAACTAATATCACTTTGTAACATATTCAATAATTCAGTGAATGTATATCTCTTGCACTTTATCTCTCATTTGGTCAATATGAATGTAGATGTAAATATGAAAGTATCACAATAAGAATGATAGGGTTTTTTAATGAGGCTCACCTCTGTTGGAACAACTAAATCCCTAATAATACATTGTTGTTATCCCACACACACTGCATCCTTATTATTATCAAAAGTGCGGGTGAGGGTATAGCCTTGGACCCATATTTTCTTGGAACCAACCAGGTACAAAGAAAACAATGGGTTTCTATCTTTTATTATAAGAGAATGTTCCCCCAATTCCATGAAGTAAGATCACATGGGTCCTCTTGAGTCCCACTTAGACTATATGGATTGATCTTCTTCCGAATTGGAAGTAAAAAAGTGTGTTGAATCAGGATTCATCATACTTATATAGAAAATAAATGTTTGTTATATCTCTCACCTTCTTGTCTTGGAATATAATCTAAAAATCATAGGCTGTAAAATATTCTCACATTATTCTTTAGTTCATAAAGTATCTCTTACTTTATAATTGTAACTCCTTCCTCTTTTTTCCTAGACTTGTAGAATTTAAAGTCTTTACTAGAGTTGGTATGAATCTTTATACCTTCTTATTTTGACTTTTAGAATATTTAAATGCACAAATACAGTTAAGATATTCACTAAACTTATTTATTCTTCTAATTATTATTTTTATACAAACTTCATAATGGAAATATAATTCTCTTTATTCAAATTCCCATAACTATTTGTCTTCAAACTTCCTGGAATCTAACCTATAGACTTGGTTATCATTATTTCATAGTTTCCTTATTTAAAACTCCTTGGAGACTCATACTAATTCTTTAGGATATTTAAAATATCATGGTCTTCTTTATATTATGTTTCCCTATTTTAGTTTCATAAAATTTTCTTCTAAAATAGTCCATGTGTTTATGAAAAACATGTAAATCAAAATAGTGATTGTGTCCCTTTTCTTCATGGATCATATTTCATCTTCATTTTCTTGAATCAATTCACAAAAAATGAAATTATGATCTTTAAACCTTTAATACGTAAAAAATAATTGATAGATTTATTAAAATTATTAGATAAATCATATACTATTGAATTTTGACACATACATAGTGTGGAATGAAATAGATGTAGTACCCATACATTTCACCCATGAAAAAACTTGTATGAAATTTCATATGAACCCCATCATTATTATCTAGACTATAGGATAATCCTTTTAAAAAACCCTTTTGTAGATCCTCTTCTTATTTATTTTTCTTCTTGTCTTATTCCCATACATATATCTTTATTTCAAAAAATAGAAGCATCACACTCATAATGGATCATTTTCTTTAATTACTATGATGACTATATAATTATATGAACAATATAGAATAAAAAAATTGGATAAACCTCTAGTTATCTTATTTCACCATCCTAAATTTATTGCGCTTCTCATCCTTCTTCTTCAAATGCATGGATTAATTTCAACTCATCTTTGATTTCATGAAATAATATTCTTGGAAGCTCCATGAGATTCAAATGATTTTTCATAGTTATCAATCAATATATTGAAGGATAAAACTCCTCTCACATGGATATGTTGTTTGTAACTATGATTGTTCTGAGGTGATAAAAAAGAAAACTTAAACATTTTCATCATTTTTAAACTTCACATGTGTCCATGTTTTTAAATGGATCGATAGTTCTTGATATTCATGATTCACACAACAGATTGAATGTTGGGAGGTCACATTTTTATTACTCTACATGTTCTATTCTCAACTAATTGAAATATTGTTTACCCAATGATCCCTAGTATACCACCATGATTCTCCATAAAGTGGTTTATAAAGAACCATCTCACACTCTCACAATATGTGCTTATACATGTAGGCCTTATATTCTCTATTAATATCATTTGTTCTCACCATAGTTGAGTTTCCGATTTTGGATAGTATTGGTTGAAGTCAAGGTATCTCACATGGAAGGCAACAGATGGTGATTTTTTTATTAAATACTTATGAAAATGAATCATACGAATCCAGAAGTTTCTCATGTGAAGAGAAAAGGATACTCATGCATAGTTATTCCAGCCACTCATATGGAATCAATATTGACTCATATTAACTTTTATTACATTAGAAAAAATATTATTTCATATCCAAGAATGACTCTAATGATGACATTAAATTCTTACACACAAAACAAATTAATTTTCTAAATATACTAATATAGTAGAAGATAATTTAATTAAGACATGTAGTCCATACTTCAACTGGTTCATTCAATTTATTTTTTTGGTTCTCATCAACTTCATCCAACCATATTTTAAACTTCAAAATGAAGTTAAATACATAAGTATGTAATTTTCCTCATAAACACCTCAATATTATTTTCTTTTCAATATGTCAATAAGATTATGGATATCATATTTTCATAGTGGATCTTCTTATCATGCATGGGAACTATAACCAACTTCTAATAGCTTCATCTTCTAAATAATGTTCTTAGTAAATTAAAACTATTTCCATGCCTTATTTTTTGAACATATTGACATAAAACAACTTGTATTCCTTATTGAAAATAAATACAATACAAACATAAATTGGGTTCCGTAATCTCCCCCTTTGTATTTTTTCTTAATATCAATAATAGAAAATGGTCTGTCAATATGCTCTTTTTTTCTTCACTACCCTTTTTTCATTAACTTCTCTCATTTTTATTTTTCTCCATTTTTAATATGTAAATATTTGTCTCAATTATTGATATGTAATAAAAGGAACATGGAAGCAGATGGTATCACTTAATTTGTAAGAAAAATTTCATCAATAATCTTACCAAAGTGTACATGATTCATACTCATTGTAGAAAACATGAGGGTTTGATTTATACACCAAAGTTATCCATTGATAGATATTATATAATACCAATCCATTTTAACTCATAAAAATAATTAATATCCATCACTAGAAGGATATTCAGTATTTTTCATATTGAAACCAATAGATACCAACTGATGAATCTATTTTCCTTATTTGAATTTCAATGTAAATTCTTATACACACTTCAATACACAGGTTAAAAACATTCAATACAAATGAAAGTATTTTAACTTCATAAATTTTCCTTGAAATATCTCCAAATTCCTTATTTCAATGAAATTGATGAAATCCATTTTGTCCCCTCAATGTCATAATTGTTTCATAATAAACCAAGGATGGGAGAGTATTAGGACATACCTTTTAATGATAATTTATCATACACCTTCCAAAAATTATAGATTTATATGAATATAATGGTTCTAGTATCATCTCAAACAAGTCCCCCTCAAGGGATACTCTTAACTGTCTCTTCATTAATGTTGGATTATTTCATCATATATTCATTAGATACCCAATTTTTATGTTTTCTCTATGATAGAAACTTCTTCATTATATTGTTTACTTTGGATAGATTCCATTTATTATTTAGTTTTTCTCTTTATAAAAATATTCACCTTTAATTCCCTTCTTTTTTAGAACACAAATTCAGAAAACACGACAGGTAATAATATTGAACAACCTACACACCAATGTGAGAATATACATTGATAATTTATTCGAAACTTTTTTCCTTTTTTTAATTTTTATCCGAGTCTGGATGAAGTCTTATTGTATGTATCCATGTATTTACAAGCATTATTGGGTATAATATGTACTTTATTATTCTCAACTTTTTTTGTATATTTTATTCTCTTTAACATGATCCATCAAGGCACATGTATGACCTGGTGTAACATTTATATTTTTTAGGATTTATTGTGGGGATGGTGTGAATGTTAATAAATTATTTGAGTTTTGTCCAACCTTGTTACACCTTTCACATAGCACACCATGATATCCTAGTTTATCATCCTTTGATAACCCCTTAGGATGTTTGTCTTATTCCTCATTTTGATTCCTCTCTTTTCCTTTATCACTTGTATTCTCTTGAGATATTTCCTTTTTTTAATGTTTTCCAAATTAGTAGGTCAAATTATCAAAAATTATTTATAAAATAACTTAGTTTTCTTGGATTTACCACATGGATTCTTTGAAATTTCTTTCAGAAATTCATTCTTCTTATTCTTTTCTTGCATTGGCCTTTCAATATTCTCATGCTTGATTATATATATTTATATTCATGGATTTTTTTCATGTATCCATGGTGTTTAATCTTTTTCTATAGTTGAAGAAAATGACTCTCATTAGTGTATCAATTTTCATTAACTTCTTAGGCTTGGTTTGAGAATACCTCTTCTTTTCTTTGTAACCCAGGTATGAATTACCAGCACTCTTCACTAATTTGTTAAGAATATATTCTTCAGTAATTACCTCAAGATTCTTTCCCAAGGATAGCCAATCTTTATTCTTCATATTTTGTGATATTATTTTCTTTTTTATTTTTTATACATGTTTAGTTTATTTTGATAGGCATAAATACTCATTGTAACCATATAATTTTCAATTTCCATATAAATAATCCAATATTTCAAATATTTTTGAAATATACAAACTTACATCTTTCTTTTGTTAATCTTACAATAACTGATTCTTGATTCCTTTAAAAATACTCTTATTTAATGTTTCAAAGGTTGTCATATTTTTATAGAATTAAAATCCCTTCTACCCAAACCTATTACAATACAAATAAAAACCCACAAATATTGTATTTATTTTTTTCACTACATGTTGTTAAAAATTTCTAAATTTGAGAGCATGCTGATTTTAGATATTTTTATCACATGGTTGAGAATATTTTAGATAATGAACTCCATTATATATTAATACATCCACCATATATTTATTCATGGTTTCCTCTCTATTTTTTATCATTTATTTTTGTATAGACTTTTAATTTACACCCACATAGCACATGAAAATAGATTTATCAAAATTAATATATTTTGGTATGGATGGTACATTTTTCTTTAGGTATGATAAAACATTGATCATTAAATGAAATTATAAAGTTTCTTCCACCAATTTGATATATCTCATCAAAATAATATCTCATGGAAAAATGTATAGCAATAATTCATTTATTAGTATTTTGTGAGGTCTTAACCTAAATTGTTTCATGATTTAAAATATTGATTTCAAGATCAATATATTTCATATTTAAGGTATTTTTCTCAACTCAAGCTTCCAAATCTTGAATTCATGTTCCTTTCTTAATTTCTTATCAAGTTCCCCATGCATCATGGATTTTTCTTATAATGACTTTTCATGCTCTTTAATATTTTTTTGACTTTAAATTGATCATTTTTGACATCAATGTTTGAAATTTATTATATTTATGATGCATGGTACTTTTATTTTTTCCTTATTAATACTTAATAATTCTCTTGAGTGTATTAAAAAATATTCTTCAATATTTATTATTTATTTTCAAGATCTATATTTAATTGACTTTTGGCTTCAATGATGCTAGTAATATTTTTTCACATCAACTTATTTTCAAAAAAAAGATTCATCGCAATCTTTGAATATTCTTCAAACTGGAAAATCTCCTCATTAAAATATTTAAGATATCTAGAAATAAATTTAAGTACATATTTGTGTAAACCCAAAATAATTTTCACTAAATAGGCATATGATTAATCATATGATTTTTTCATAAATTATTATAATATAGGGTCTTCTCCACTTCCACTTGATTCATTAGTAGACATTTCTAGATGACAATATATAGTTTCCTAGTATACATGTAAAATATTTTATTTACATGATATATAGGATTCATCCTTCTTCTTTCCCCTATATTTTTCAACCAACTATTGAATATTCCTGAATGTATCGATCTTATCATGATTGTAGAATGATGAAGTTTTATTTTCTTTCCATTTTCATAAGAGGGTAGTCTTATTAAACTTTCTCAACTCCTTCATCCTTATATTATTTTTAGTAGTGGAAGATTTATAAATAAAAGTAGTTTTTGTACAATTATTCCAATTTTGTAATACATGTTTCCCTTGGAAATGAAATTTAATAAAATTCAAACTTTATGATAATAGATAATCTAATAGAGATGTGAATTAATTCTTTTATACCAATTATCTGTATCAATAAGGATGTTTCTAACACAATGAGTTGGGAGAATCATTTTTTGTATACATTTAAACCAATTAAAAGTTTTATCCCTTTATAATATCTTCACTTGTTTAGTGAATGGATTTATCTCACACTTTATCTCACCTTTAGTTGGTTAAAATGAATATATAAACACAAAATCATCACTACAAGAACACCACTTTTTGTTAATGAGGTTTAAATCTATTTACATGATTAAGTAATAGATGATATGAATTTCTTATCCCCCACACACAACTTTCATATTATTATCAATAGAATCATTGGAAAGGGTATGGAATTTGTCACAATTTTTCTTGGAACCAACCAAGTAAAAAAGAAATACATGGTATACTATCCTTATGTATAAGAGAATGGGATTTCACTTTATTAAAGTAAGATCACCTATGATAGATTGATTCCATCCTAGAATTTATAGATTTATATTATTCATTACTTTCATTAATCAATTATGTTGCCTCAAGCTTCCTTAGACTTCTACAAAAAATGGTCATAAGATGGATCTTTAACCTTCTTTGCTTGCAATATAATATGTATAAGTGTATGTTATAAGTATTCTCTCCTTATTCACTACACAAAAGACATATTTCATAAGAACTTGAAATCCTTAATCTATTTCCTTAAACTTTAAGAATTCATAGTAGTCACCATATTTGAGGTCTCTCTTCATTATTTCAACTTTAGACTTGCTTAATATTTTTAGACAGACACACAATTGAGATCCTCGCTTCTCTTTATTATTCTTATTTTTGTTTTTATACTCAAAACATCATGTGAATATAATTATTGTTCTTCAAATTCCCATAACTCGTGGTCTTAAAACTTCTTATAATTCCACCTATACACTTGACTATCTTTATTTCATATTTTCCTTTTTTTAACACCTATAATACTTGGAATATTTATTCATGATATTTAAAATATTTTGTACTTATTTCCATTATTTTTCTTCAACAAAATTTCCTGAAATCCATACCATTTAAAATTATTATTTCATATACTACTATTAAGAGGTAAGTAAGAACCCTCACAAAATAAGGCTACCCAAGAACATTAAACTATATAAGACATCACTAGGTGATTCCATAAAAAATTTATAGTTTTTTAATTATCCATCCTATGTAAGATCTATTCAATTAAACTTAGCTTCATGTTCAGATTATCCTTGATGAGATCATTAAATAATTAATCCATATTTTCCTAAGTATAAAGATACTCATACAATTTTATCTTCCCTTATTTGAATTCATGTGTCAAAATATGATCTTATATGTTGATTCAAGTGTTTTTCCCATCATTATGATTAACTCAAAATTATTTCTTAAACATTATATTATAGTCCTCCTCTAAAGAATTAATATCTAGATCCTCCTCCAACATCTCTTACATAGAGTGTATAATTTTATATATGGGACTTGTTTCTTCATATTTATTATTTTCTGACACCTACATCACACATTTAACTTTGTCAAAAAAATATTTTGAATGATTATAAACCTTGATCATTGTTTTCTATTCTACACCCTATTGTTTCTTTCTTTTCCATATGTTATAGGTCTAAATTATTCTTTACCAGAATTATCTCTTTGATAAGAGAAGATATGAATGCCTTGGGACTTGAACGTTTACCCATTGATCTTGTGATCATTGGTTTAGGGTGGTAGGAATAATCTTTAAGGGTTTGGGTTTTTGTTTCTTTATTAGAATAATATTTCCCTGAGTCGAACCTCCCCTTCTTCATGATCTTTGAAAAATAAATAGAATCATACTTATCCACTTCATGTTCAGAGGAAACAACATGATTATCTAATTCAAAATTAGACCAATCCTAATGAATGTCATTTGGACCCTGATGATTGTCATCAGATGAAACTGATACCTCTATATAGAATAAATCTGCTCACATATAGATTATTAGATTAGTCTATTCTCCCTTAACACTGACCTATTTTCTTTTCCCTTTTCACATTAATGTTTAACATCCCTCCTCGTTGGCATTACCCATATTATACCCTCTTAAAATATGGAACATATTTTTAACCACAACTCTTGTATTCACCTTCTATATACAAACTTGGTAATTGAAAATATTTTCCTACCCTTCTTGACCACCAGGAGTAGAACTAGGGATCCCCACACCTACAAGCTCCATCTCTTAACTACCTTCACACACTGACTCTTTCCTATCATCCTAAAAACTCACATTGTTATCCCTTATGAATACCTTTATTTTGGGAAATGATCTAAAAATGGGTACAAATTCAACACCATAAATAGATAGAACAGTGTTTACCCCTAGGATCCTCATATATTCTTGTTTGGGCCACACTGCATTTTCATATGATGGATAAGGTTTGATTACTCCTTCATCCCTCTAGTAAAACCTCAAGATCCAGACTCTTCACTAAACGCCAATATTTCACTGATACCCACATTCTTAGTATCAATCCCTTGGGATGAAACAGTTACATTATATCTCAATTAATACCATCAGAAAACCTAAATGAGGTGTCAAATCCACTTAAAGATAGATCAGAAATCATACCAAATATCATAATGGTCTACCAGAAAACATCTATACTCCTATTGAATGAAATTATAAATTGATTCAAATATAGGTTTTGATACATCAACCTCAATTCATATCCATGTATAAATAGTGTTACAACATGATTTCATCATACTATTGAAATTCAAGAAGTGAACAGCCAAATTTCACAATATACGTAGAATAGCCGAGTTCTAAAACTAAAGTGATAATTTATGAAAGCTTACCCAAATCAAAAAAAAATGACAAATCCAGATTTATATGAACCTCATAGTAAAATTAGAATAGGGTAAACCACAAGTTGTTGATTATCTATCTAGATTTGGAAAAGGTGAAGGAGAAGTGATCATCTTCTATGAACTGAATCAGAAATCGTCTTGAATTGAGTAAATATACTATCATGTGATCTTAGAAACCCCACAATGAATTGATTAATATATCAAAAGAGTCAATTTCTGGTTTTCATTGACCAAATTGAGCCATCATAGAAAGGATAAATAAATCTGAGGATTTTGTGAACTCAAAAACATAGATCAGAGGATTTGGAACTCTATTTTCAAACCAAGGGACTTTTAGAAACAACCGGATGCTCAGAAGGGATGGGAGATAAATAGTGTTGGTAAAGAGTATTAAATCCCTAGTTTTAGGATAATATGACTTTATAAGTATCCCCCTCCAACTATGAAGGGGAAGGGTCCAAAATATCTACATTCGCTGCTTCTTAAATATTCTATGTATGTATGTCAAATATTAAAATCTCATTAGTGATCATATATCCTATATTCATGGATATGGTTTCTTCTTAAATTTCTTAAATAACATAATATAAAATGAATATGTGATATTTGAACCTTGAATTATTGTAAAATATTCAATGGATATCTTCATATGAGTGGATGACAGATACACTCTAGCAAGTTGACACATACATAGTGTCAAATGAAACATATGAATTACCCAACCATTTTAATCATTTCTAAACTCATATGAACATTTATAAAAACTTCATTACTCTTATTTAGGATGTATTATTGTCATTATGAACATATCCTTGGTCATATTACATTATTTTTTATTCATCTTTTGGTCTTCTGCATATATACACATCTTTATTTTGTAGTATAGAAGCTTCACACTCAAAATGGATCATAGTATTCAATTATTTTGATTCTAGTAGAATTATAGAAACAAATATAGAATAATAATATTTTGTTTTATAAGAAAATAATTTTTATATTACTTCACCATACTCAATCAACCGGGTTTCTTATCATTCTTCTTCAGATGCATGGAAAAAAAATAACTCTCTTTGATATCGTGGAGAAATATTCTTGGAAGATACAAGAGCTACTCATTATATTTTATAGAGATCACTCAATCTGTTGAAGGATAAAAATCATATCTCATGTTGACATGACTTGAAAATATCATTACATCAAGTGATGAATATGATGAAATAAACATCATTGTATTTTTTAAACTTTGTGTGTGTCCATATTTTTAAACAGGTGACCAATATCTGTTATTCTCAAGCCACACATCAAACCAAAAGTTATGAGAGAATTTTTTTTCTTAGTGTTTGTTATCATAATCTCATTGAAATATATTGGAGTTGGTTCTCTCCTGGATTCTATCATTCCACTATGCATTATGGTTTCCCAAGAACTACCCAATTCTCTCACTACTTGTTCCTATATGTTCATGCCTTTTATATTCCACTAATTTTTCCTATAATGATCATGGTTGATGTTCCTTTGATGGATTGTATTATATTAAATTGAGGTGTATCCTATGATAAGAAAGGAATGGATAATTTTTTGTTAAACCCTTTTCTAAATGACTCATACAAAGACACTAGCCACTCATATGAAGTTCAAAGTGTTTTCGTACATAGTTATTCAATCCACTCATATGAAGTCAAGGATTACTCATATGTACTTCCATTACCTTTGTAAAAATATTATCTCAGATTCAAAAATGAATATTTTAGTGGACTCAAATAACTCATACCCAAACCAAATTCCTTTTCACAATATTCTGATAGAGTAGCAGATAATAGGATTATATAATGCAAGTCTAAAAATTCAATAGGATCATCCAATTTATTTTCTTTTATTTCATAATCTTCATCCAAACATATATTGTACTTCCCAATGTAATTAAATTCACATGTATGGAATCTCATCATATAAAACTCAAACTTATTTTCTTTTTAATATGTCATAATAGAATGCATCTATTGCTTGAAAGGGAACTATTTTTATCATTCTTGGAAACTCCAACCAACTTTTAGACACATATTCTTCTAAATAATATTCTTGAGAACTTCAAGATTATTCCAATACATTATTCATCAATATGTTGACATGAAATAACATGTATTCCTTATTAAAAAAAATAAAACACAAATTGGGTTCAACAGTTCCTTCACCTATGAAGGTGTTAGATGTGTGAGTAGAGTTGATGTGGGAAACCATGAGGGGTTGATAAAGGAGGTGTACAGGGCTATCTTGGGAATGTGTTTGATCTTATAATGTGTCATTAGGATAGTTTTGTCTTATTTTTACATATTTATTGATTATTTTTATCTTACTATGTTATATGTTCAGATATATGATTATGTACATATCTTGAGTGAGAGGATTGTGGGATGATATGTAATATTATGTGATTATCGATGTGAGGGTCGAGCGTGAGTGTGAAGGGTAGACTATGAGATTTAAATTTATAACAAACCCTGAGTAGGAAGTTTTTTCTAAGAATGTGTGACCAACCTTGAGTAATGGTGTGGTTATCTATGTCCAGAGTGAGGGGTGTTGGGTAATTATGTGGTCTTATGGTTGAGAAATGGGGGATAGTAGGAAATTATGTGTCATTACCCCTTCCTACAAAGATACCCCTATGGGGATGGAAATGAAGAAAGGGAGATAATTAACCCTGAGTCCCACCTTCTGTAGGCCCCAAGTTGGAGACTAGCACCAAGGGTGTATAAATCTCACAATATTTGAGGCATTACCCTTTTATAAGAAACAAGTTCGAGATATAAGATAAATCATCCACAATAAAACTGCAATACTTAATATAAAATAAATCCAAAACCATCCCACATGCATGTATAAATGAAACAAATACAACAAAAGTCTCTAATGTAAATACTCAAAAGAAAAGATAAGGCAGCAACACAACAACTATCCAAAGGTCTAAGCTAGTAATACCCAGAACAGTCTATGTAATCCTCCTAGAAACCTGAAAATATATTTATATATATAGGGTGAGCATACAAGTATACGCAGTAGTAAAACCAAATTCTCTCGTGCACATGTGAAAGAAGCATACTAATGCACCTGTGAGAAAACACTAGAACCAAAAAGCACCTAAACAGGCATACTAACCATCCCAACCTCACCAAGGCATGATCACAATGTAACATGATCCAAATAATAGAATATAAAGTAAATCACATCGATGATAGGGTACCCCGCACCACTTTCCCACTGATTAGCTACTCACACCCCAACAGAAAACATCTTGGCACTCCCACCTCTTCCGAATGTACCACATCACATCCCATCCACACAAATTTATGCTCATGGGGACATAACTTCCTAAATTCATAAGAGATCATTGCCTACTACTGCATCATCATGCATACCAAGCCTAGATAGGAAGCATCACAAAACACCTCACACATCACCCATTCCCCAGGAAACCAGAGCACTGGATCACTAACCAACTTCCCATTCATGTAACTGAACACTTCTTAGAACTGATCACTCCACACAAAATATTGGTCCCTCCTCTTCAAATCTGTTAATGGGGCTGCAAATCAAGAGAAATCGTGTACAAACCTCTGATAATAGCCTAAAAGAGTAAGAAAACTGTGAACCTCTACCACATTCTTGGGTGCTGCCCAAGAAACAACTACTTAATCCTTCGACAAGCGTACTTCCACAACCTACTAAGAAACCACATGCCTAGGTAAATACACCTCTCATTTCTAGAACATACACTTGAAAAAATTTCCTTAGATATGGTGGCATAGAAGAACATACAATATGGTTCTGAGAAGCTCTGCATGCTCCACCTCTGAATTTGAGTAGATCAAGATGTCATCAATGAATACGATTAAAAAATGGTCCAGGAAATCATGGAAAATTGAGTTCATAAGCCCTATGAACATAGTTGGTGTGTTCATAGCACTGAATGGCATTACTATAAACTCAAAGTTCCCATACCTGCATTTGAAGGTAGTGTTTGGGATATTTTCCTCCTTCACCATCAACTGGTGATATCTAGACCACATATAGATCTTAGAAAACCAACTCTTCCCTCTCAGCTTCTTGAAAAGATTTCATATCCTCAGAAGAGGGTAACGGTTTTTTACGGTCACCTTATTCAACCTCCGGTAGTCTATACACAACCTCAGACTACCATCCGTCTTATTTGTGAACAACACTGGGGCACCCCATGGAGACACACTATGATGGATAAAACACTTCCACATCAAATCATTTATCTGAATCCTTAACTCCTGCAAATCAAAATCTTCCATCTGATAAGGAGCCATCGAAATTGGATAAGCACCAGGCTGCAAGTCTATCCTGAACTCAACATCACATCGAGGGGGTAACATCACAACCTCATCGAGAAGAACATCCAGAAACTCTCCAATGACCCTAGGAACCTATTCTATCCTAGTATCTACTAGTCTCACTGATAACTCATCCAATAATGAAATAAGGTGCTCTACATACCAACTTTCCACCTAACAACTACACTCACAAAAGAAAACCACACACTGACCATCCACATCCGAAAACAAAAATATCCTTTGGAAGTACTAGATAATAGAACCTATAGAATAGAAATATTCAACATCAAGGATGAAATTGTATGAATGAATCTATAATAAGAAAATATCCCCATGGGACTGAGGTGACCCTATAATCATTCTACACCCCTAGAATACATCAAAAAAGTTGTTATGTTCTCCAAATTGTGTAGTCAACCCCAAGGGTATGGTAATCCTCTCTATATCTAGTCCCATAACATTGGATAGATTGGGTGAAAAAAAGGATTATGAAGCTCCCGAATCAAATAAGTCACAAACAAGAGTACTAAATAAATTGATCATACCTCTAATGATCTCTTGACCCTCTAGAACTACTACCTCCACTACATGAAACTGACCACATCCAAATCCTCTACCTCCCTACTAAAGACCACCTCAATGGAAACACTCAAGTTGTGGTCCCTAAATATGAGGAACATCCTGGGGTCAACCTCTACCTACTCCATCTCCCCTCAGTGAAGCAAAAGCCTACTACCCCTACTGTTGGATCGATCTTACTGGAAACTGCTTCTAAGGCTAGCACTGAAATTGTCCACCTCCACCAAAATGTGCCTGGAGGACCACTGGGAACTGGTTTTGGTGATTTCCACGAACCAAAAAAACAAAACATACTGGTACAAAGCTCAAAAAAAAATCAAAAAAACCACTAGCACCAAAAGTCATAAAATAAAGCTAGTGAGGTCGACTCCCTGAGAATCGAAACCTCGAATATACTTGCACTTGAGACCTGCCACTGACAACTTTTCACCTTGGGGAACCCTATTGATTCCCCTCTCATGGAAAACCTCATTTTGAGTGAATCTGCTCAATCACCTATGCCTTCTTCTGAACCTCCAAATATGTCAGTAATGTAAAGGGGTAATTTAATAATTGATAGAAGGATGGAGTGCCTCCTAAAGATTTATCTCATGATACTCCTTGTATAGAAAAATATCTGGCACAAAACGAAGAATATCCTTGAACTTGATTCCCAAATCTTGCACTAACATTCTCCCCTACTAAATAGAAAAAATCCTATGAATCTTCACTGCCTTCATGGTTGACGAAAGTAACTCTACTCAAAAATCCTTTTTGAATTAGACCCACAAAAAATCTACCTTTTTATGCTCTCCCCGATACATCATCCACCACTAACGTGCAGCTCCATGCATATGAATAACTGCCAAAGTGACCCAGTACTCCACCAGGGCCTGGATCAAACTGAAAGAGATCTGAAGATCCTCCATATGGCTCTCTATTTACACAAATGAAACACTTCCCTCGTACTTATCCAAAGCCTTCCTCTAGAAATCATGCAATGTCCTCTAAAACTAATCATCTTCCTGAACTGGATCAACCCTATAGTGATCAACCAAATTATCTTTTTGAATCTCAACTTTCTGATCCACAAGTGCCCAATGAACTGAATCCATAGCTGAAAGGCAAACAAAGATTTTCTTATCCCAGTACTATGGAGTTTTATTAAGAATAATTTTAATTCATTTGATTTGTTTCACCAATTATAACCTTCCGAATAGAATCTAATTCAAATAGTAACATAATTCATTATGATGCATGTACATTTCCTAGTTCTCTACCCTACAAGTAGGTCCATCTTGCATGGATGTTCAATAGGATCAGAGTTCGAGCACTAGATCATGGGGGCCCTAAAATACTGTGTCCTAGCCAGTCACCCTTGCCTATGTCATGCACCAAGGTCAACTAGAATTGTTTCCATACCAATGTATGCAAACCTCATAGTTCAGAACTTCAAACTTCATCCTATCTCTCAACCATTACCTCCAGTACCACTCTGTCATGTCCCCCTCCCTACAAAGATACCCCTCTTGGGTTGGAAATGAAGAAAGGGAGATAATGACCCCTGATTCCTGCCTCCAGTAGGCCATGGGTTATCAACTAGCTCTTAGGGTGTACAAATATCACAATATGGGAGGCATTTCCCTTTTATAAGAAAAAATATCGAGAGATAAGATAAATCATCCACAATACAACTCCAAAACATAATATAAAAGAAATCTAAAACCATACCACATGCATGTATAAATGAAACATATACAACAAAAGTCTCCAAAGAAAATACACAAAAGAAAAGACAACGCAGAAACAAAGTAGCTATCTAAAGGTCCAAGATAGCAATGCCCAACGTGGTCCACATAATCCTCCTAGAAACCTAAAAATAGGTTTATATACATATGGTGTGGATACAGTTATACTTAGTAAGAAAACTAAAGTCTCTCAGGAACATGTGAAAGAAGTATACTAATGCACCTATGAGAAAATAGTAGAACCAAATAGAACCTAAATAGGCATACTAACCATTCAAACCTCAATAAGGCATGCTCACCAAAAAACGCAAGACAAATAATAGAATTTAAAGTAAAGCACATTGATGATAGGGTAACCCACACCACTTCCACACTGATTAGCCTCTATTCCCCAAATAGAAAATGTCTTTTAACTCCCACCTCTTCAGAATATACCACATAACATCCCACCTACACACACCTGAGACTCACAACACATCTCTCCCACACACACTTGGTCCACACAACATATCCCGCCCCCACACACTTGGGCCTCACAACACATCCCGCCCACACACACTGGGGCCTCACAACACAGTACATCACATCACATCACATCTCATCTCAAAAACACATAGGATACCACATCACATCCCATGTTGAAGACACCTTGGAAATCACATCACAACTCATACTGAATACACCTAGGACACCACAACACAACTCATCCCGAAAAAAACCTAAGATACCACATCTCATAATCTAATTAACTAATAGACTTCCATCCATCATAGAATGCGTGATACCTACCTCACCTAGAAGATGGAGAAGGGAAGTGTGGGTGGCCATCCATCCATCCTCCCACTGGGGTGTTGGGAAAGACACCCCCGCATGATGATGCGGGAGTTCAGCACATAGTGCTCGACATGGGTGGGTGCGTATAGAAATCACAAGAATATACAGTTTATACACATATATAAATAAAATCACATAGGCCCAACCTATGGGTTTACAAATAAACTAACCAACTCACATCACTGTCATTTTTGTTGCTACCTCTAAATGAATTTATTAGTATCTACAACAGTCATTTTAGAATGTAAAGAACCCTAATAAACTAAATTGGATTCAAATTTCCTATACATTTAACATCCATTCATTTCATTATTTATCATCACCCACATTTAACCACACAACCCACCATTAATTTTCCATTACCAAATTTCCATCCCATTAACCAAACCAACCCACACCATTTAAAACATTATTAAAATTTTATTTATTTGTTTATTCCACCACCACTTGGGCATCTAGCACAAAGAAACCAATTATCAAAAACATCTCAACATCCCAATTATACTATGACCTCCCCTTCCCATAATCATGGACAAAAAACCACCTCCTTTATTCCCCAAAAGCATGGCCATAAAACCACATTCTTACCACCCCAAAAGCACGGAAAAACAACCACATATAACCCCACACCCCCATTTAAACCACATATAATTGTCCCATAATCATGGCCACACATCACAACACATCAATAGCATTTTATAGATATATAAATGGTCCTTTATCACATTCTACATTATTTTAGGTCTGTTATCACACAACCGTAGTATTAGGGAACCCATTTCATTAGCCAAGTATAAGTAATTAACCAATTTCCATTTAGAGTGATTTAATAACAATCACTGCCAAATAATAAATCATGGTACATGTATCTAGTTCAAACAAATCCCCCAACGACCACAAGTTTTAGCATGGAATCAATCCCGAACAAACCGCAATATCACAATAATATCCAATCTGTAAGAACAGGAAGATCAAACCCCTTTACCCCTTCAATTTAAATTAGCCAATTATTTATATTTGACTAATTTGGAACAACCATAATACATAGATAACAAAAGTAAACATATCCCACATGATACACAAATAAAGATAAATGAGGTAATACCTACCTCAAGAAGCTATACAACTCACTGCGCCCCGCAGGGTGAAGAAGAAATTGTCCAAAAACCACTATTTCATTAGAAATGTGTGGATCACCATACACTTCACCAAAAGGTTAGTCAAAAATGAACACCAAACTAAAGAAACACCACCATAGTAAAACCCTGGGAGAATAACGAAAGAAAATTTAAGATATAAAGAACATAACTCCCCATGGATCGACCATGGATCATCAATGATCAACCATTGGGATCAATAGGTCAAAGTGGGAGGAGAAGGGCTCAAATAAAACCTTGAGGCTCCTAGGGTTCACCCAAAATGAGAGGGAAAATAAACCAAATTTGAATGAATGAGGGTTTATCCACACAATAATTTTAAAACTACACTAGATCGAGGTATTACACACCATGGAATCCTCTTTCACGTCATGTAATCCCTAGCGTTTGGATTCCTCCAAAAAATGTGTCGCCCATTAATTTTATTATTTATTAAACTTAGAAAACCTAAATTTCATTAAAAATCCCCATAAAAGACATGAAACAAACTTTCACATCATGTAATCCACTTACACAACTTGTAACTCCTGCAGTAGTTCTTCTGCACCACCAGCTTCCACCGAAAACTCCTGGAACCTCCCCTGAACACCTCCAACACTAAAAAGCAGAAAATTAATGGACTAAGAGGGAACAGACCATTAAATCAGATACATATCAAATTATTCTCTCCCATGAGAATTAAAAACCAAACCCAAAAGAAAAAGGGGTTTGGACAACCACCTCGCGAGATACCTCTCAAGGACCTTATCACGCCTCAAACGTTACCACCAACTAAACACACCAAACCAAACAACAAAAAACATATCACAGAACCTCATCACCATGAAACCAAAACTAAAAATTGTCTCCTATCACATAACCACACTTCCACACAACCATTGTACAACCAAAAAACCACATTGTCCCAAACACACAAATCAGAGAATTCCATCCTCCCAGTCAAAATACTATCTGCTCTGGGAGGCATTGATACACCCACATGGGTTTAATAACATTTCAATTAATTCATATTGATTAAGAATTGGGTCCTCCCCTTTTCATATGGTAAGACTTTATCACGCGTCACACCACACACATCGTAAACCAAGGAAAATATTATCTCATAAAAAATGGATCGAAACATCACATTAAAAAGTGAAATCGAGCAAAGAAATAATCAAAAAAACTTTGGGTACTATGAATGAATATACATCACTCACTCCCAAGTAATCTCCTCTTAGACACCACAACTCCACCACACACGAACCAAATGAATGGACCATCTATGTAGCACCTTCTCTAGGAAATCATGGATCTCAACAAAATGCTCCACAAATGTCATGTCATCCTTGATATCCAACTATCCCCAGTCAATGAAATGGGATTCATTGTGAAGATACCGATGAAGATGAGATGCGTGGAAGACATTATGGATCCTCTCCAAACACGGTGGAAATTCCAACCAGTACACCACTTCGCCAACTCTTCCCAAGACCTTGAAGGGACTAGGAAACCTGGGAGAAATCTTATTGCCTCTATTAAACCTCATCTTCCTACATTGAGGGGAAACCTTCAAGAACATGTGTTCCCCAACCTCAAACTCTAGGGGCCTCCTCCTGTGATCAGCATAATACTTCTTCTATTTGTGCGCTACTTTCATCCTCTCATTAACAATATGAAATTTATCTATCTTTTTTTCACCACATCAGGATCAAGAACAGATGTCTCCCCAACCTTTTTCCATCACAACGAAGAAAAACACGGTCTTCCATACAATGCTTCAAATGGATCCATTCCAATGGAAGAGTGATAGATATTATTATATGAAAACTCCAACAAGGTTAATTTTTGTACCCAATATCCACCAAAGTTCAAGAAGCATGCCTGAAAAATATCCTCTAATGTTTGGATAGTCTATTCCATCTTCCCATATGTATATGGGTGGAAAGAAATGTTAAGTGTAATTGAGTTCCAAAAGAATATCACAATCCCCTACAGACTCATGAGGTAAACTGCACATCCTGATATGATACAATAGACCTCATAACTCCATAAAACCACACCACCTCATCCACATACCTCTTATCCAAGGCATCCACTACTCATGACTCCTTGATTGCTAATAATTTGGATGATTTCATCAACTGATCCACTGCCACCCAGATAGCATCACAACCTCCCAGAGCTCTGGGTAACCCTATGAAAAAATCCATTGATATCTCATACCATTTCCACTAGAGACCAAACAAGGGTTGCAACAAACCACCAGGAACACAATGATCAACCTTCAATAGTTGAAAAAACAAGAGCATCCCTACAAACTTCACCACTGCATGTTTCATCCTAGGGCACCAAAACTGCATCCTCAAGCCACAGTACATCTTGGAAACTCCTGGGTGTATCGTTTAATGTGAGCTATGAAACTAAAAAATAACTCCCTTTCACATTGCTATTAAAACAAATACCCTTCCACAAAACAATAACCAGTTCCAACCATACTCTGACCATCCCTCTAGAGCATCACCATGGCCAACACGATCACGTTGTAGGTTCCTAGAATAGCCAAAGTGTGTGATGGGTGGTTCCCAACTTTTCTTTTTTCCATAATCTATGATCAATACGAGATATATTTGATGATTAACTTCATGATCAATGGAATTCAATCAAATAAATATACATTGGATATAATTTCAGAATTGGGAGAGAGTTGATCAACTCATATTATATATAATTAATTTAATTAGATAAAGAATTACCTATAATGAATTATTTCTTCCATGATGAGTCCAGTGAAATATCTATTGTGTGACATCATTTTATTATAGAAACTAAGTGTATATTTCCTCTAGTATTGATCCACATGTGTACCAAAAATCTGCATACATCATTAAAGGAGTCTTTGAGTGCAAGTACAAAATATCATTGCGCTTGCATCATCCACCTTTGATTGCCTCAAGTATCACGTACAAAGAATTCTCCTTAATCAAATGGAGGATTATTTATCTCCATTCTTGGTAGTATCCTTGGAGAAGGGATCTCTCTAGTATTAAAATGATTCTCTAAGATTATTCTGCACAACCAAAAAAAAATTGGATCTTCTTGAGAAAATAAGATAATTGGGCATTTATATTGCAATGGTTAAAATAAAATAATTCCTCAAGTGCCCATGATTATTTTATTTAATCCTAGAAAAACCCCATGTCAAATAATAATAATAATAAAAATAATAATTCTTGACATGTTATTAACTTGTGAATTATAATTTAATATTATTTAATTAAATAATATTCAATAATTATTATTTCTCACCATACCATTAAACGTGGTTCTCCATTCCTCCATAATATTTATTAGACCTTCAATAATGTATATTTATTTATTAAATAAATATCACTACATTATTTTCCAAAAAATAAATAAATATTATATTCACTAAATATCAAATAAATATTTATTAAATATTCTGCTCACAATATATTCTCTCGAATAACTATTGATGGAATAAATGTGATTAATCCTACATAAATAATTATTAAACCACATGTAGGAATAATATTTATTCAACCTGTTAAATAACAAATAATAATATATCATTTAATTGAGATTCTAGATACACTTAGTGTGTGACCCTCTAGGCCTCTTTCACAGTGGCATTAGGCGAAGTAGCCTAAAGTAAAAGGTTTACATTTAGAAACATGTCAAGGAAACCATATAGAAAGAAGTTAATGACGCAAATACATGTTAACTCACATAGATTCTTACTATGTAATGTAATCTCTTTATCACAATCTCTCAAATCAAGCAGGTTGCATGTCAGTTCCATCAACCTATACGCTCAATTATCTCTTTCTTTGAATTTCTGGAAATAGAACTTTCCTATAGAACATCATGGCCATGGATTTATTTAGTCTATATCATTTCCATCAAAGGTCCTAATATATTAACTTCCAATAAAAAAACAAAAAGGTATAAATCATTTCTCGCATTATTTATTAATGCAATATTATACTCATGGTGCAGCCAACGTATCTTATCTCTCTGTGAACATATGTCATCAAGGTTTTCATAAATACATAAAATTACGTGTCTCATAATATTAATTAATAATAATATTAAATTCTAAGTACCAATACACATATCCACATATAGGAACATCCAATGACACATATAAATGTTGATTTCCTAAAGGCGGGTCTCGTTCTCATAATATCCTACTAGATATTACCAAGGTTGTACACCATGAGAATGTTCCTCAAAGTCCTATGAGTCTCCACCCCTGATATCATGTACCATTTGTGTCCCTAAAATGATATCATCCATCTATAGAACATTTATTCAAGAATAGTGTCCTAGAACATTCGGGTTCTCATCATAGAGGGGAACTGCTATGACCTTTTAGTGTGACAGCCACTCTTAGGAAATTATCACATACTATTTCACATATAAGAACAATCATGATGTGATAAGTAGTTTAATATTATTAAAAAATGAATATATGTTTATCATATAGTATAAAGAAGTTGGTTTTAGGTCACCAACTCCAACATCCGCATCACCTCTTCCTCTAAGTCCCCCCACTAAGACTCCTCCACCTGCTGCATCAGGAAATATTGCACCTTAATATGAAACAAAGAGACTCTACCACCATACACTCTTAAATATAAGTGCAAGGATTCTAACTCTTCTATTTCTCTCTAAGTGTTCTCAGACTTCTGAACAAAACCCTTCCATTACTTCCTACTTAAAGTGTCGGCCACAACATTCCCCTTTCCTGAGGTGTAGAAGATCTCAAAGTCAAAATCCTAAAAAAACTCCATCCACCTCAACTTTCAAAAGTTTACATCATGTTGGGAAAATACATACCTAAAACTCTTTTTATTTGTAAAGACCAAAAAGTGATCCCCAATGTGGTAATGTCGCCACAACTTCATTGCAAACACAACTGCTGCTAGCTATGGATCATGGGTGGAATAGTTACGCTCATGGGGACATAACTTTCTAGACCCATAAGAGATCAGTTCCAGCTGCTACATCAGTACACATCCCAATCTCAGATGGGAAGAGTCACAAATCACCTTGAACATCACCCATTCCTTAGGTAACCAGAGCACTGGAGCACTAACCAACTCCCCCTTCAGGTAACCGAATACTGCCAAGAACTGATCACTCCACATGAAAACTTGGTCCTTATTGGTCAAAGATATCAATGAGGATAAAACTCAATATAAATCAAGTAAAAATATTTAATAATGGTCTAAACATACCAATAAAATGATGCACCGAATCCACATTCTTGAGTGATTCCCAAATAAAATACTTCATCCTTCAACAGGTCTACTGCCACACCCTATTAAGACACCACATGCCCGAGGAAATTCACCTCTCATGTCCAGAACTTACACTTGAACAAATTTCCTTAAAGATGGTGGCATCAAAGAACATGTAAGATAGTTCTGAGATGCTCGGTGTGCTCCTCCTCTGACTTTGAGTAGATCAAGATGTCATTGATGAATACGACAAAAAACCATTCCAAGAACTCCTGAAAAATAAATTTCATAATTTGGATTCATAGCACTAAATGTCATGACTACAAACTCGAAGTGCCCATACCTGCATCTAAAGTTAGTCTTTAGGATATCGTCCTCCTTCACCCTCAACTGGTGATATCCATACTACAGATTAGTCCTAGAAAACTATCTCTCCCTTCTTAACTGGTCAAAAATGATATCTTTCCATGGAAGAGGGTAATATTTTTTTACCGTAACCTGATTCAGCCTCTAGTTGTCTATAAAAAACCTCATATTACCATCCACCTTCTTAGAGAACAACACTAGATCACCCCAAGGAGACACACTAGGCTCGATAAAACCCTTTTGCATCGGATCGTCTATCTGAATCCTCAACTCCCACAAATCAGAAGGTGTTGTCCGATAAGGATCCATCAAAATTAGATAATCACTAGGCTGCAATTATATCCCAAACTGAACATCACATCGAGGCGGTATCATCACATACTCCTTAGGAAAAACATCCTAGAACCCCCCAATGACCCTGGGAACCTCCACCAGCCCAACGTCTACTAATTCTACTGACAACTCTTCCAACAAGGAATGAAGGGGCTCTACACACTGACCACCCACCTAACAACTCCACTCACTAAAGAAAACCACATGATGACCATCCACATATGAAAACACAACTCACCTCCCGAATCACTTGATAATAGAAAACTATGGAATAAAACCAATCGATGATGAGGATGAAATAATATGAATGAATGTTTAGCAAGAAAATATCCCCACATGACTGTTGCAGACTCATAATCAGTCTACAAGACTAGAACACATCAAACAAGCTAGTCTCTCCTCCTACTAGCTTAGTCAATAGTAGGGGTATAGGAAACCTCTATTTGTCAAGTCTCAGATCACGGTCTAGAGCAGGTGCAACAAAGGAGTGTGAAGCTATTAAATTAAACATGGAACAAAAAAGAGTACTAAACAAATTGTTCATACCTCTGAAGACCTCTGGTCCCTCTGGAACTACTGCCTCTACATAATGCAACTAACCATGTCCAACTCCTCTACCACTTTGCTGAAGACCAACTACATAGACATGCTTTCGTCATGGTACCTGAACATGAGTAGCATCCTGGGGTTAGCCTCTACCTACTCCATCTCCCCTCGGTAGAGAAAAACCCTTATGCCACTGATGTTGGAATGGTATCACTGGAAACTACTATTGAACCTTGTGCTAAACCTATACACCTCTACCAAAATGAGACTAGGGGACCACAGGGTACTGGTTTTGGCAATGGTTACGAACCCCACTAATAAAACAAACAAGAAAAAAACTCTTAGGAAAATTACGAAAACCACTAGAACCAGAAGGCCAAAAAGGAAGCTACTAAGGTTGACTCCATTCTAGTCAAAACCCTGAAGATCCTAGAACTTGAGACCTGCCACTGACAACTCTTACCCTTGGGGAACCATACATATTCCCCACTCACGGAAAAACTCTTCATAAGTTCATCTACTCAATCACCTCTACTTTCTTTGAAACCACCAGATATGCCAGCAACGTGAAGGGAGTAACTACATACAGGATAGAAGGATAGAGTACCTCCTCAATACATCATTCACGAGACTCCTCATCTAAAAAAAGATCTGGCACAAAATAAATAAGATCCTTGAACTTGATTCCCAACTCCCGCACTGACATGATCCAATAGTAAATAGAAATAATATTCAGCCTCTTCACTACCTTCAAGGTTGATGAAAGGAACTCAACTATGAACTCCTTCTGGAAGTCGACCCACAAAACATATGCCTCCTTCTACTCTCCCAAATACAGCATAAACAACTGATGTGTAGCTCCTCGCATCTGAATAACTGCCAAAGGGACCTAATACTCCATTATAGACTAGATCAAAATGAAAGAAATATAAATCTTCTCCATCCATCTCTCTTTTCCCACATCTAAAACACTACCCTCGTACGTCCCCAAATCCTGTTGATGGAAAGTACATAAATTTCTATGCCATTGATCATCCTCCTCAATCGGATCAACCCTATATAGATTTATTGGATCAGCCTTCTAAACCTCAACTACCTAAGACACACGCTCATGAAGAACGGGATCCACAACTGAAAGGAAAACAAATATTTCCTAATCGTGATAGTGTATAATTTTATTAAGATTCACTTTAATTCATTTGAATTGTTTCACCCATTCTAACTTTCCGAAAACAACCCAATTCAAATAGGAACACAAGTCATTATGATGCATGTAGCTTTCCTAGGTCTCTACCCTACAAGCAGGTCCATATAACTTGGTTGTTCAATAGGCTCAGATTTCGTGAACTGGATCACATGGGGGCCCTAAAATCCTATTTCCTAGCCTATCTCCTTGGCCTATGTCATGCACCAAGGCCAAATGAATCCATTTACATACCAACCCATGAAAACCTCGCAGTTACTAACACAAAACTCTATACTATCTCTCAACCATTAGCTCTGATACCACTCTCTCGTGACCCCCTCCCTTTAAAGATACCCCTCTTAGACTAGTAATGAATAAAAGGATATAATGTTCCCTGACTCCCACCTCTAATAGGCCTAGGGATGGCGACTAGCACCAAGGGTGTACAAATATCACAATATGGGAGGTATTACCCTTTTATAAGAAACAAGATTTTGAGATAAGATGAGCCGTACATAATAAAACTCCAAGACATAATATAAAATAAATCCAAAACCATCCCACATGCATGTATAAATGAAACAGATACAATAAAATACTCTAATGTAAATACCAAAAAGAAAATCTATGATAGAAACACAACAGTTTTCCAAAGCTTCAAGTTAGTAATGTTTGTCATGCTCCAAGTAACCCTCCTGGAAACCTGAAAACAATTTTATATATGTAAGGTGAGCATACTAGTATATTCAATAGGAAAACCAAAGTCTCTTATGCACATGTGAAATAAGCATACTAATACACCTATGAGAAAATAGAAGAACCAAACAACACCCAAACATGCATACTAACCATCTCAACCTCACCAAGGCACACTCAACAAATAACACACTCCAAATAATAGAATATAAAGTAAATCAAATTGATGATAGGGTACCCCACACAACCTTCCCACTTATTAGCTTCTCTCACCCCAACGAAAAACATCATAGCACTCCCAACTCCTCCGAATATACCACATCACATCCCGCCCGTACACACTTGGGCCCCACAACACATCCTAGCCTCACACACCTGGGCCTCACAACACAACACATCACATCACATCTCATAACATCACATCTCATCTTGAAGACACCTAGGATACTGCATCACATCTCATCCTGAGGACACCTAGGACATCACATAACAACTCATCCCAAAGACCCCTAGGACACCACATCACAAATCATCCGGAAGACACCTGGGATACCACATCTCACCATCTAATGCACTAATGGAATTATGGAAATCATAACTGGTGCAACAATTACCTCACCTAGAAGAGGGATCTGGAAAGAGTGGGTGTCCATCCATCCATCTTCCCACCTAGATGTTGGGAAAGACCTCCCCCCCCCCATGACGATGCAGGTGTTTGGAACATAGTTCTCAACTTGGGTGGGGTGTGTATAGAAATCAAAATAATATATATTGTATACATATATATATACATAGAAAATCACACAGGCACATATTATGGGTTTACAAACAAACTAACCAACTCGCATCGTTGTCACTATTGTTTCTACCTATAAATGAATTTATTAGTATCTACAACAATCATTTTAGATGGTGAAGAGCCCTGATAAACTAAATTTGCTTCACATTTCCTCTACATTTAACACCAATTCATTTCATAATTTAGCATCATCCACATTTAATTACACAACCTATCATTAATTTTTCATTATAAAATTTCCATCCCATTAACCAATCCAACCCACACCATTTCAAAAATTATAAAACATTTATTTATTTATTTATTCAACTACCACTCAAGTATATAGCACAAGGCAACCAATTATCACAAACAGCTCAACATCCCCATCATACTATCATCTCACAGCCCCAAAATCATGGCCAACAAACCACCAACTTGTCTCTCCAAAAGCATAGCCAACAAACCACCTCCTTGCCACCCCAAAAGCACATCCAAACAACCACATATAACCCCACACACCATTGTAACCATACATCATCTTCCCAAAAGCACAGTCACACATAAAAACACATCAAGATCCTTTTACAGATTTATAAAGGGGCCTTTATCAAATTCCACTTCATTTTAGAGGTGTTATCACACAACCATAATCACAGGGAAACCATTTCATTTGACAAGTATATGTAATTAACCAATTTCCATTTAGTGTGATTTTAAAACAATCACAACCAAATTATCAATCACAAAACATATATCTAGTGCAAACAAAGCCCCCAATGGCCACAATTTCTAGCAGGTCATCAATCCCAAACAAATCACAATATAAAAATAATATCAAAGCTGTAAAAACAAGTTAATCAAACCCCTTTACCCCTTAAATTTAAATTTTCCAATTATATATCTTTGATTAAGCTAGGAAACCATAATCCATAGATAAAAAAATTAAACCCCTCCCACATGATACACAAATAAAGAGAAATGAGGGAATCCCTACCTCAAGAAGCTTTCCAAATCGTTGTGCACCGTAGGGCGAAGAAGAAAACACCCAAAAACCACTATTTCATAATAAACGTTTATATCTCCCTACACCACACCAAAGTATTGTCAATAATGAAACACAAATGTAACCCAAATCAAAGAAACGCCACCAAAGCTGAACCCCAAAAGAATAACAGAAGAAAAAAATGAGAACGAGAAGATAACTAACCACAAATCAACCAAAAATCATCAACAATCAACCACTAGGATCAACAGATAAAAGTGGGAGGATAAGGTCTCTATGAACACCTAGGTAACCTAGGGGTTGCCCAAAATGATAGGGAAAATAAACCACAAATGAATGAATGAGAGCTCGGTGGGAAAATAATTTTAAAACTGTACTAGATTGGAATATTACGCGATGTGTATTCCCCTTTCATGTCGTGTAATCCCCGGGGCTAATATTATGTTGAAAAACACATCGCCTATTAATTTTATTAGTTATTAAAACCAAAAATCCTACAAGCCATGAAACATCTCTACACAAGCTATGAAATAATGTTTCACATTGTGAAATCCTCATACAGGACGTGTAACTCCTATAGCAGTTCTGATGCACCCCCAGCTTCCTCCAAAAACTCACGAAACCTCCCCCAAACACCTCAACACTCAAAACCGTCAAAGTAACATTCTAGGAGGGCATGAACCATTACAAAAAATACCTCTAAAATGATTCTCACCCTTGATAATCCAAAACTAAACCCTGAATAAAAAGGGATCTGAACAACCACCCACAGAGATAATTCTCAAGGACCTCGTCGCACCTCAAATGTTACCACTAACAAAACATGCCAAACCAAATGACCACAAACATCTTTAAGAACCTCATCACCATGAAACCAAAACTACAAATCATATATTCTTACAAAACTACACTGCCACACAACCACTACACAAACAAAAAATCTCAACATCCTGAGTACACAAATCAATGAATTTTGTTCTCCATGTCAAGATATTATCTGCTATGAGTGGCATTGACTAATCCTCATGGGTTTCATTGCATTGCAATTAATGCATGTACCTTTCCTAGGTATCTACTCTGTAAGCAAGTCCATCTCACTTGGTTGTTCAATAGGCTCAGATTCCATGCACTGAATCACATGGGGGCCCTAAAATCTTGTGTTTCAAATGGTCTCCCTGGCCTATGTCAAGCACCAAGGCCAACTGGAACTATTTCCATAACAACCCATGAAAAACTCACAGTTCCTAACACAAAACTCCATCCTATCTCTCAACCATCAACTCTGATACCACTCTCTCATGACCCCCTCCCTTTAAAGATACCCCTCCTAGAATAGTAAAGAAAAACGGGAGATAATAAACCCTGAGTCCCGCCTCTATTAGGCCCTCAGATGGAGACTAGCATCAAGGGTGTAAAAATCTCCCAATATGGGAGGAATTACCCTATTATAAGAAATAAGATCGGGAGATAATATGAGATATCCACAATAAAACTCCAAGACATAATATAAAATAAATATAAAATCATCTCGCATGCAGGTATAAATGAAACAGATACAGTAAAAGACTCCAATGTAAATACCCAAAAGAAAATATAAGGTAGAGACACAGTAGTTATACAAAAACTTGAGCTAGTAATGCATTTAATGGTTCATGTAATCATCATAGAATCCTGAAAATAGTTTTATATATGTAAGGTTAGAATACAAGTATATTCAGTACGAAAACCAACATCTCTCATGCACATGTGAAATAAGAATACTAATGAACCTCTGAGAAAACAGAAGAACCAAACGTTTCCTAAATAGGCATACTAACCATCCCAACCTCACCAAGGCACACTCACAAAATAACTCTAGCTGAATAATAGAATATAAAGTAAATCACATTGATGATAGGGTACCCCACACAACTTTTCCACTTATTAGTCACTCCCACCCCAATGGAAAATGTCATAGCGTTCACACCTCTTCTGAATATACCGCATCACATCTCACCCGCATACACCTAGGCCTCACAACACATCCTAGCCGCACACAGTTGGTCCTCACAACATAGAACATCACATCACATCTCATCACATCACATCTCATCCTGAAGACACCTAGGATACCACATCACATCTCATCCTGAAGACACCTAGGACATCACATCACAACTCATCCCAAAGACCCCTAAGACACCACATCACAAATTTTGCCAAAGACACTTAGGATACCGCATCTCAACATCTAATGCACTAACAAACTTCTGGGCAGAATAGATGGGGAAACACCTACCTCTTCTAGAAGAGGGAGTAGAAAAGAGCTGGTGACCATCCATCCATCCTCCCACTTGAATATTGGGAAAGACACCCCACTCCCTACATGAAGATACAGGTGTTTAGCACATAGTTCTCAACATGGGTAGGGTGCGTATAGAAATAAAAATAATATATATATATATATATATAGAGAGAGAGAGAGAGAGAAGAACACAAGCCCAAACTATTGGTTTACAAACAAACTAACCAACTCACATCACCATCACTTTTATTGATACCTATAAATGCATTTATTAGTATCTGCAACAATAATTTTAGAATATGAAGAGCCCTGATAAACTAAAGTGGCTTCACATTTCCTCTATGTTTAACACCCATTAATTTCATAATTTCACATCAACCACATTTAATTACACAACTCATCATTAATTTTCCATTTAAAATTTTCCATCCCATCAACCAAACCAACCCACACCATTTCAAAAATTATAAAACATTTATTTATTTATTTATTCAACCACCAATCAAATATCTAGTACAAGGCAACCAATTATCATAAACAGCTCAACATCCTCATCATACAATCATCTCACCACCCCAAAATCTTGTCCAACAAACCACCTCCTTGCCGCCCCAAAATCATAGCCAACAAACCACCTCCTTGCCACCCCAAAAGCACAGTTAAACTACCACATATCACCCCACACTCCATTGCAACCACACATCATCATCCCACAAGCACAGTCACACATAACAAAACATCAAGATTCTTTTATAGATTTATAAATGGGCCTTTATTACATTCCACTTAATTTTAGGGGTGTTATCACACAACCGTAATCCTGAGGAAACCATTTCATCAGCCACGTATAAGTAATTAACCAATTTCTGTTTATGGTGATTTCACAACAATCACAACCAAAGCAGTAATCACAAAAAAAATATATCAAGTCCAAAAAAATCCCCCAATGGTCACAATTTGTAGCAGGGCATCAATACCAAACAAATCACAATATAAAAATAATATCAAATATGTAAAAATAAGTGAATCAAGCCCCTTTACCCATTAAATTTAATTTATCCAATTATATATCTTTGATTAAGTTGGGAAAACCATAATCCATAGATAAAAAAATTAAACCCCTCCCACATGATACAAAAATAAAGAGAAACGGTGGAATCCCTACCTTAAGAAGCTTTCCAACTCATTGTGCCCTGTAGGGCAAAGAAGAAACTGCCCAAAAACCACTATTACACAAGAAACATGAAGATGTCCTTACACCACACCAAAGTATGTTCAAAAATGAAACCCAAATGCACCCTAAACCAAATAAACACCACCAAAGAAGAACCCCAGGATAATAATGGAAGAAAAAAATGATAACGAGAAGAGAACTAACCACAGATCGACCAAGGATCTTCAACAATCAACCACCAGTATCAATGAATCAATGAGGGAGGATAAGGTCTCAAAGTAAACCTCAGGACACCTTGGATTTACACAAAATTAGGGGAAAAAGAAACCATGGCCGAATAAATGAGGGTTCATCAAGAAAAGTATTTTAAAACTACACTAGATCAAGGTATTATATGACATGGCATCCCCTTTCACGTCGTGTAATCCCCAAGGCTCATATTCTACCAAAAAACACGTCGCCTATTAATTTTGTTATTTATTAAATCCCAAAAACTTACAAGTCATGAAACATCCCTGGACAAGCTGTGAAACAAACTTTCACATTATGTAATCCACTTACAAGACGTGTAACTCCTACAGTAGTTCTGATTCTCCCCCAACATCCACTGAAAACTCCCCGAACCTCCCCTAAACACCTCAAACACTCAAAACCAGAAAATTAACAAATTAGGATGGAACAAACAATTACATAAAATACCTCTCAAATGATTATCACCCTAGAGAATCCAAAATCAAACCCAGAAGAAAAATGGGTCTAAACAACCACCCTGCGAGATACCTCTCAAGGACCTCCTCACACCTCAAATTTTACCACTAACTAAACATACCAAACCAAATGACCACAAACATATTTCACAATCTCATCACCGTGAAACCAAAACTTAAAATAATATCTTCTCATATAACCACACTGCCACACAACCATTACACAACCAACAAATCGCATCATCCTAAATGCACAAATTAGACAATTTTTTCCTCTATGTCAAGATAATATCTGCTGTGGGTGGCACTGACTTACCCTCATGGGTTTCATCACATCAAAATTAATGCATCTAGATTAGAAATTAGATCCTCCCCTTTTCATATGTGAGGAATTTATTAGACATCACACCACACAAATCACAAACCAAGGAAAATAAATCATCTCATAAAACAAAAGGGATCTAAACATCACATTACAAATCAAAACAGAGCAAAGAAAAACTCAAAAAAAAATCGGGGTACTGGGAACGCATCTTCACCTCTCTCTCCTAAGTACTCACCTTTAGCCACCATTCCTCCACAACACACAAACCAAAGGAATGGTTCATCCATGTAGTTCCTTCTCTTGGTAATCCAAAATCTCTACTGGTCACTCCACAAATGTCATGTTATCCTTGATATCCAACTCTCTCAAGCCAATGACATGGGAGTCATCATGGAGATACTGACGAAGCTGAGATACTTGGAAGGAATTGTGAATCTTCTCTAACTGTAGTAGAAATTCCAAATAGTATTCTAATTTTCCAACTCACCCCAACACCTCAAAGGTCCCAACAAAGCTAAGTGAAAGCTTACTTCCTTTGCCAAACCTCCAATGACCATGTTGAGGGAAATCCTTTAAGAACACATTATCCCCAGCCTATAACTCAAAGGGCCTCCTCCCACAATAGACATGAGACTTCTTCCAGTCATGCACTACTTTCATCCTCTCAAAAACAAGATACTATTTCTCTATCATTCTTTTCACCACATTGGGACCAAGAATAGTTTTCACCCCAACCTATGTCCATCATAAGGGAGAACGAAATGGTCTTCTATACAAAGCTTCAAATAGAGCCATGCCAATGGAAGATTTATGACTATTATTATAAGAAAACTCCACTAAGGGAAAGAGTTCTACCCAAGATCCACCAAAGTCCAAGATTCATTCCCGCAACATATCCTAAAATGACTGGATAGTTTATTCTATCTTCCCATATGTCTATGGGTGGAAAGATATATTGAGTCATAATTCAGTTCCAAAAGTATGATTCAATTCCATATAGACTCATTAGGTAAACCATGCATCTCGATTCAAGACAATGTACCTCATAACTCCATGAATCTGCACCACCTCATCCACATGCCTCTTAGTAAAGGAATCCATTGTGCTTGGCTCCTTGATTGTTAAGAAGTGGGTCAATTTCGTCAATCGATTCACTACCACCTAGATATAATCAAATCCTCTTTGAGAATTGTGTAACCCTGTGAAAAAATCCATTGATATTTCATCCTATTTCCACTAGGTAACATCCAAGGGTTGCAAAAAACAACCAATAACATGATGCTTGACCTTTACCTGCTGGAAAAACATGCACTTCCCTATAAACTTCACCACTTCCCGTTTCATCTCAGGACACCAATACTATATCCTCAATCCATGATATATCTTTGAGACTCTTGGGTTTAATACCAAAGGTGATATATGAAACTCATGATGAAATCCATTGCACATTGCTACTAGAACAAATATCCTTCCATGAACAACATTTGGTTCTAACCATCCTCTGACCATCCCTCTGGAGCATCACCATGGCCAACGCGATCATGCATCACCTCTACCTCAGAGCCCCCCTACTGAGACTCCTCCACCTGCTGTATTAGAGAATATTGCACCATCATTTGAAACAAACACCCTCTACCACCATCCACTCTTGAATCTAATTGCACGTCTATCAACTCCTCCATTTCTATCCAAGCGTCCCAAGACTCCTGAACAACACCCTTTCATGACTTTCTATTTAAAGCGTGAGCCACGTCATTCCCATTTATTGAGGTGTAGGAGATCACAAAATCATAATCCCAAAGAAATTACATCCACCTCTACTATCACAAGTTTATATTGCACTATGAAAATACATACTTCAAGCTCTTGTGATCCATACATACCACAAAGCACTCCCATAGAAGTAGTGTTAACAAGACTTCACTGTAAACACAACTGTTGTTAGATCTAGATCATGGGTATCATAGTTATGCTCGTAGGTATGTAAATACCTAGACCCATAAGATATCACTATATTCTACTTCATTAGTATGCATCCCAAACCCATATGGGAAGCATCACAAAACACCCTGAACATCACCCCTTCCTCAAGAAACAAGAGCACTAGAGAACTAACCAAATTCCCCTTAAGGGGATCAAATGCTACCTAGAATTGATCACTCCAAATAAAATCTTAGTCCTTCCTAGCCAAAGCTATCAACTAGGCTGAAACTCAAGAGAAATTGGGTACAATTCTTTGATAATAGCCTATAATACCAAGAAAACTATAAACTTATACCATGTTCTTGAGTGCTTCCCAAAAAAAACTACTTCAACCTTTGAGGGGTCTACTACCACACCCTACTGAGACACCAAATGCCTTAGTAAATAAAACTATCATCTCTAGAACTTACACATGGAAAACTTTCCATAGAGCTGGTGGTGACAAAGAATATACAAGAATGTTATGAGATTCTGGGTGTGCTCCTCTACTAAATTTGAGTAGATTAATATTTCATCCATGAATATGATGAAAAAATAGTCTAAGAACTCATAGAAAATAGAGTTAATAATCCCATGAACATAGTTGGTGTGTTCGTAATAACAAATGGAATGACTAAAAACTCGAAGTTCCCATACCTATAACTAAAGGAAGTCTTTAGGATATCGCCCTCATTCACCCACCACTAGTGATATCCAGACCGTAGATCGATCTTAGAAAACCATATCTCCCCTCTCAGCTGGTCGAAAATATTTCTTATCCTTGGAAGACGATAACGGTTTTTGAACATCACCTGGTTAAACCTTCGGTAGTCTATACACAACCTCAAACTATCATCCTCCATCTTGGAGAACAACACTGGAGCACCCCACAACAACACACTGGGCTGGAAAAAACCCTTCCATATCATAACATCTATCTGAATCCTCAACTCATGCAACTTAGAAGGTTCCATCAAATAAGGATCCATAAAAATTGGAGAAGCATTAGGCTAGTCTATCCCGAACTCAACATCACGTCAGGGGGGTAGCGTCACAAACTCATCAGGAAAAACATATAGGAACTCCCCAATGACCATATGATCCTCTACCATCCTAAAATATACTAATTACACAAACTTAACCAACAAGGAAATTAGGAGATCCACACGATGACTGCCCACCTGAAAACTCCTCTCATCTAAGAAAACCACTCACTGGCCATCCACATTAGAAAACATGACTCTCCTCTAGAAGAATTTGATAAAATCACCTATAGAATACAACCAGTTTATGTTGAGTATGACATCATAAAACTAGATCTATGATAAGAAAAGATCCACATAGGACTGATGTGGCCCCATCATCAGTCTACACCCCTGGCACACATCAAACAAATTGGTTTGGCCTCCTACTGGTGTAGTCAAAACCAGGGGTACAGGAAGCCTCTCTACATCTAGTCTCAGATCATGGGATAGAGTGGGTGAAAAAAAGGAGTGAAAATATCCTGAATAAAATAAGGAATAGATGTGATTACTAAACAAAATGATGATACCTCTGATGATATATGGCCCCTCTGGAACTACTACCTCCACTGCATGAAACTGACCACATCCAAATCTTCTACCTAACTTTTGATGACCTACTTCATGGATATGCTTGGGTTATGGTCCCTAAACATGAGTAACATCCTTGTTTTAGCCACTACTTTCTCTATCTCCCTTCGGAAGAGAAAAAATCTACTTCCCCAGCTGCTGGAATAGTCTCACTGGAAATTTATACTGAGGTTGGCGCTGAACTTGTCCACCTCCACCAAAATGAGCTTGGGGGACCACTAGGAACTAGTTATGGTGATGTCCAGAAACCCCAAAAAAAACACACTGGCACAAACTCCCAAGAAAAGAATAGAAACAACTAGCACCCAAAGTCCAGAATGAAAGCTTCTAAGATTGAATCCCTTCCGATCGAAACCTAAAAGATCTTGGAACTTGAGATCTTCCCCTGAAAACTCTTCCCCTTGAAGAACCATCTTGGTTCCACTATCATGGAAAACCTCCTCATGAGTACATCTTCTCGATCACCTTTGCCTTCTTCTGAACCTCTAAATATGTTAGAAATATAAAGAGAGTAACTGCATACTAGATCGAAGGGTGAAGTGCCTCCACAAGAAGTCATTGATGAGACTCCTCAACTAGAAAAGATCTTTCATAAAATGAAAAATATCCTTGAATATGATTCTCAAATCCTATGCAAACATGATCCCCTACTAAAGAGAAAGAAGATCTCACCTCTTCTCCACCTTCATGGTTGACTAAAGGAACTATGTTCTGAACTCCTTCAAGAAGTTGACACACACAAAAATTGCCTCCTTCCACTCTTCTAGATACAGCATCCACCACTGATGCACAACTCCTCATATCTAACTAACTTCCAGAGGGACCCAATACTCTGTCGAGGCCAAGAACAAACTAAAATAAATCTCAATCTCCTCTAGACATCTCTATATTTCCATATCTGAAACACTTCCCTTGTACATCCCCAAAATATTTCCATAGGAAAGAAATCAATTTCCTCTTCCATTGATCATCCTCCCCAACTAGATCAACACAACGGTGATTAATCGGATCAGCCTATTAAACCTAAACTACTTGAGTTTCACGTGTACAATGAGCAGGAGCTATTACTTAAAGGTAAAAAAATATTTCCTAAGCCCGGTAGTGATGATTTTTATTAAGTTTCATTTTAATTCATTTGATTTGTTCCACCCATTATAACATTCCCAAAAAACCCAATTCAAATAGAATCACAATTCATTGTGATGCAATTACCTTTCCTAGCTCTCTACCCCACAAGTAGGTCTATCCCACTTAGTCATTCAATAAGATAAAATTATGTACAATGGATCAAGGGGGCCCTAAAATCCCATGTCCTAGCTAGTCTTCGTGGCTTATGTCATGCACCAAGGTTAACAAGCACTATTTCCATACCAACACATGCTAACCTCACAGTGCCTAACTCCAAAATCCATACTATCTCTCAACCATCTTCTCGGATACCACTATGTCATGACCCCCTCCCTCCAAAGATACCCATCCTAGTATAGCAATGAAGAAAGGGAGATAATGACCCCCAATTCGTACCTCTAGTAGGCCCTAGGTTGGTGACTAGCACTAAGGGTGAACAAATATCACAATTTAGGAGGCATTGCCCATTTTTTAGAAACAATGTTAGGAGATAAGATGAGTAATCCACAATAAAACTCCAAGAAATAATATAAAATAAATCCAAAACCATCCCACAAGCATGTATAAATGAAACATATACAATAAAAGTCTCCAAAGTAAATACCCAAAAGAAAAGATAAGGCAGCAACATAGCATCTACCCAAAGTTCTGAGCTAGTAATGCCTAGAACAGTCCATGTAATCCTCCTAGATACCTTAAAATGCTTTCATATACGTTGGGTGAGCATAAAATTATATTACTTAGTAAAACCAAAGTCTCTCGTGCATATGTGAAAGAAACTTACTAAGACACCTATGAGAAAATAGCAGAACCAAACAGAACCTAAACAAGAATAATAACCATCACAACCTTACCAAGGCACATTCACCAAATAATTCAATCCAAATTATAGAATATAAAGTAAATCACATTGATGATAGGGTACCCCGCACCGCTTTCCTAATGATTAGCCTCTCGCATCCCCAATGAAAAAGTTCTGGAACTCCCACCTCTTCCAAATATATCACATCACATCTTGCCTGCACACACCTGGGCCTCACAACACATCCCACCTACACATAATTGGGCCTCAAAAAACATCCCATCCACACACACCTAAGCCTCACAACACAACACATCTCATCACATCACATTTCACCCTTAAGACACCTAGGATGCTGCATCACATATCATCTGGAAGACACATGGGACATCATATCACAACTCAGCATGAAGACACCTGGGACACCACATCACAACTCATCCAAAAGACACATGGGATACCACATCTCATCATCAAATGCACTAATATACTTTCAACCATTATAGCATGTTCAATACATACCTCACCTGGAAGATGGAGCATGAAAGATCAGATGGCCAACCATCAATCCTCTCACTAGGATGTTGAGAAAGACACCCCCCATGTGATGATGTAGGTGTTCGGCACAAAGTGCTCAACATGGGTGGGGTACATATAAAAATCACAAGAACATATAGTGTAGACATATATAGAAATAAAAGAACACGGGCCTATCTTGTGGGTTTACAAACCACCATCACTTTTTCTGCTACCTCTAAATGCATTTATTATTATCTGCAACAATCATTTCATAAGGTGAAGATCCCAAATAAACTAAAGTGTCTTCACATTTCCTCTATGTTTAACACCCATTCAATTAATTATTTAGAATCAACCACATTTAATCACCCAACCCATCGTTAATTTCCCATTAACAAATTTTTGTCCCATTAACCAAACCAACCCACACCATTTCAAACATTATTAGAAATTTATTTGTTTATTTATTCCACCACCACTAGGGAATCTAGCATAAGGAAACCAATTATCACATACATATAAACTTCCCCATCATACTATAACCTTGCCACCCTAAAATCATGGCCAACAAACCATCTACTTTCCAAACCAAATTCATGGCCAATAAACCACCTCCTTAACACCCCAAAAGCACTTCCAAACAACCACATATCACCCCACACCCTATTGCAACCACACATCATCATCCAATAAGTATGACCACACATCAGGATAATTTTATATATTTATAAAGGTTCCTTTATCACATTCCACTTTATTTTTGGGGAGTTATCACACAAAAATAATCCTGGGGAAACCATTTCATTATCCAAGTATAAAGAATTAACCAATATCAATTTAGAGTGATTTTAGAACAATCACAACCAAAGAAAACATTGTAGCATATATATCCAGCACAAACAAAGCCCATAAATACCATAATTTTCAATGGGAAATCAATCTAAAAGAAACCTCAATATCATAATACTATTAATTCTAGAAAAACAGGCGGATCAAACCCCTTTACCCCTTTAATATCACTTATCAAATTTTTTATCTTTAATTAAAACAGCACAACCATAATCTATAGATAAAAAAATTAAACCCCTCATGCATGATACACAAATAAAGAGAAACGAGGGAATCCCTACCTCAAGAAGCTTTCCAACTCACTATACACCACAGGGTGAAGAAGAAACTACCCAAAAACCACCTTTGCATAAGAAACTTGCAGATCACTCTACACCAAACTAAAGGGAAGTTAAATAATGAAACCCAAATGCACCCCAAACCAAATATAAACCACCATAGTTGAACCCTAGGAGAATAATAGAAGGAAATGAATGCTAATTAGAAGATAACTCACCATGGATTGACCATTGATTTCCATCGATCATCCACTGAGATCTACGAATCAAAGAGGGTGTAGAAGGGGTTAAAAAACACCTCGGGTCACCTAGGGTTCACCCAAAATAAGAGGGAAAAGAAACCACAGCCAAATGAATGATGGTTTGGAAAGAAAATATTTTTCAACCTATATTGGATTAGGGTATTACATGATGTGTAATCCCATTTTATGTTGTGTAATCCTCAGGGTTAGGCTTCCTCCGAAAAATGTGGTGCCTCTTCAATTTATTATTTATTAATCCCAAAAAACATACACTTCATGAACTATACCTACACAATCCCTAAAATAAACTTTCACATTGTGAAATACACTTACACAACGTGTAACTCTTTCAATAGTTTAGTTTCACCTTTAAATTATACTGAAAACTCCCAAAACCTCCCCCGAACACCTCCAACCCTCAAAACCAGCAAAGTAATGGACCGGGAGGGAATTGACCATTACATTATATGTGGATTCACCTTGAGTGAGAAGGTTGTTGGAACCATGGCTGTTCTATGCAGGAATTGGAGTTTGGTTTGTGTTTTTTTTCAATCCTCAGTGGAAGTTCCGAATGTGTGCCATCAAAGTGTTCATACAGTTCAAGCAGACAACAGTATTGAAGGTGGCGATGTTTCCCAGTATTTTCCAAATTTTTGGGCCTCACAATCGAAAAATAAAGACATGGATTGTCTGCAAAAGGAGGTTCGCACAAAGAGGAAGTGGTGCGTGGAAAATAAGGGTTGTGCGTGAAATACTTGAGTTGGGTGTGAAAAACAGCGTGGTGCACGAAATAGCGGAGCGAAGTTTTTCACGCAAATAGTGTTTCAGAATCAAAATGTTGAAAAATGGCAAAGGCACGGGCTGCGCGAAATATCTGGAGAGGTGCGCAGAAAATGATACTTGCACGAAAAATTACGCGACATATGAGAGGTTTTCGCGCCAAAGGATATTTTGCGTACGGGGGTCTCAGACGCCTATAAATAAGAGGTGACCCCCCTCATTCCATACGGTTGAAGACTTAGAGAAGATCTGAGATCTGATGTGAGAAAAGGATCGCAAAAAGGGGCTTTTGCGAAATATTCTGGATTGCATGGAAAATTCTAGGATGCGCAGAAAAGGATAAGTTGGGCGTAAAAATTGGGGTTGCACGTAAAATATTCAGCTATGTGAAAAAGGGTGTGGTTGCACAAAATATTTTTACGCGTGAAAAGAATTTTTGCACACAATAGGAAGGTTTTGCGCGCAAAGGTTTTGTGTTGTGAACAATTGTTAGTGAAGCTTGTCTGCACGTTCTGGTTATCCGGTTCAGTGATTCTATGCGTTCTAGTGCATCAATTCTGGACTTTGATGCAAGCAGAGTCTCGTACTAAGTAGAGATGAAGACTTCAATTCAAATCTATTAAAGAGACCTTCAGGTCTATAAACTTCATGTGACTTCACCAAGAGTAGTGAGCTAGGGGGATTCAACGGGAGTGACCCGAGGGACATTGTAAGCTTTCCCTAAATCTTTTGTAAAGGCAGTGAGCCTGGTACAGAGTGACTGTGCTCGAACCATTGTAATCCATAGCTAGTTAAGTTTAGTGGAATTTGGTATGACCGACAACTTGTCGTCGTATTCTCCTTGGACATATCCCTTAGTGGTGAATCAAATAAAAATTGTTGTGTCATCTCTCTTCATGTGAATGCTTGCTTTATGTTCATATCCATCATACAGGTTTAACAAGTTTCTACCAACGTGGGAACAAGATCCATAACTTTAAAAGAAAAATTTGACACCCTGATTCACCCCTCCCCTCTCAAGGTGTCCCGGGGTCATACTAGTGGTATCAGAGGGAGGTTACTGGTGTTGAATCTGTCCTTTGTCGTCTTGGAGAAATCAGTCAATGTCAGAGGAGTCCCTCTCTTTGATGGAAGTAATTTCCAGATATGGAAGAACAGAATGAGATCTCATCTAAGATCCCTTGGAATGGAAGTTTTGTTTTCCACTGTACAAGGTATTAATGTTTCTGATCCAACAGGGCTGGCTGTGACAGATACAGGTAGGAAAATTCTTGATGCAGATGCTAAAGCACAGAATACTCTCACCGAAGCACTTTTTGATTAGATCTATCTAAAAGTGATGAGTTTCAACTCATCAAAGTCCATGTGGGATAAACTTGAAAATATTTATGAAGGAGATAGTAAAGTGAAGGAAACGAAACTAAAAGTGCTACACAATAGATTTGATGATCTGAAGATGCATCCTGATGAGAATGCAGACTCCTTCTTCAATCGAATTACTGAAGTGGTTGGAGAAATTTGGGGCCTTGGAGAAGAAATCATAAAAATTGACATTGTGAAGAAAATACTGAGAAGACTATCACCCCTATACAATGCAAAGGTTTCATCCCTCGAGGAAAGAGATCTTTCCAAACTATCTTTGGATGATCTGTTCAGTAGCTTGGTGGCATATGAAATGAGAGACAAACCAGAAGATGCTTCTACACGTGTAAGCAAGGAGATGGCGCTCAAATCCATGGAGAAACTGATTGTCTCAAAATATAGTAGTGGTGAAGACGATGAGAAAAAATAAATTCTTTCTCTCATTTCCAAGAAGTTCCAAAAGGGAAAAGGGAAATTCAAAGGGAAGTTACCTCTATCTTTCTTTCGTTGTGGAAAAGTCGGGCACATTGCTTCTCAGTGCTTAAGAAAGATAGATGATGATGATAGCGATGCTGAAAACATTGAGAAGCCTCAGAAAAGGTTTTTTGAGAAAGCAGACTTAAAATCTAGAAATAATGTTCTGAAGAAGAGTTTTTTCTTGTGAAGAGGAAGAAGATGATAATGAATTCTATGATGAAGAAGAACCCAAATTCAAAACTGGGAAACATGATTCCATGATGGCCACTGTTGAAAAGTCAGAAGATACTGGTGGAGAAAATCAGTTAAAAACTAGTGCAGATCCCGAGTTTCAACTTAAGGATATTGTAAGCAAGCTTAAGATTAAATGTAAGAGTTAAAATAAGTGGAAATCAATGGTAGAAGAATCAACTGAATATGTTGATCAACTTGATGCTGAGATTGAACGACTGGAAGAATTTTCAGAAGTACAGCCTAAAATTCTTGAGAGAAATGATGATGTAGTGGATATGAAGTTGGGAATTGAAGAGAAGGAAAAGGTCATCAATGACCTCTCCTCCAGACTAGAAGAAAAATCCAAGACCGTTGAGGGTCTTGAAGAAGAAGTTGTTACTCTTAGGAGCAAACTTGAGACTGAATCAATTTCAAAAGAACCAAGGAAGAAAATATAGTTTGGAAGATTCTCAGATGCATAATTACTAGTAAGAGCCAAGAGTGGTTCAGATGAGGTTAGAAAAATCTTGAGTGATCAAAGACCCACTTTCATGGGAATTAGTGGAATTGGTTGTGAAGCTGAGACATAAACTGCTAGAAGTAAGGAGAGCCAAAAGAAAGACAAGATGAAAGTTGGACATGTTGAAACATTTCCAGATGTTCTGAAAAAGAAACCCCAAATCCAAAATAAATGGAGAACTAAAAATTATCCTCAAACATTCAGAAATGACAGGCAGTGAAACCATTCTCCCAAGGAAGAAAGTGTGAGGATATATTCAAGTGAAAATACATTTCCTCTCATGAAATGTCAGTTCTGTGGTTATCTGGTCCATACCATGTCATACTACGAAGAGGTAAGGAGCTACTTGAATGGGGAAGATCTGGGAAGTCAACAAAGGAGACCGATCTCATATACTCCATCTTATAGAAGAAATAGCTTATATGGTTATTGTTTTAATTATTCTAACTTTGGCCATAAATCTATGTATTGTAGGCAGAGGTACAACATGATAAATTCATACAACACTCAAAGACGGGCCAGTTTTCATCCTCCTAATGGTGTTGTTCTCACAAATAGTTTTTCCCCTCTCGAAGAAGATTATGGGTATGAAGAATCAGATTATGTGGAATAAAGTATTGAAAGACCATCAGTATCCTATGCTCAAACAAATATCTCATGGAAAGAAAAGAAGAAGATCGAGAAATCCAATCTTGCAGAATTATCCCTTAAAGCTACAAAGAGCAGTAGCACCTGGATCCTTGATAGTGGATGCTCTTCCCATATGATGGGAAATGATGAACTTTTGAAGAACATTGAAAAGAAGGTTAATAGAATAGTATGGTTTGGTAATGATGGTGCTTTGAAGAATAAAGGCAGTGGGAATACTGCTCTTGCCAATAGAGAGATGAAGAAGACTGAAGTTATTTATGTGGACGGTCTACGCCACAATCTCCTCAGTGTAAGTCAACTGTGTGACTCAGGGCTCATAGTAACATTCAATCAAAAAGGCTACACTATAAAGGGAAAAACAGGGAATTCTCTTATGAAAGGTTGTAGAAAAGATGGGAACTTATATCAGGTTGACAGAAAAGTAAACTCCTACTATTTGTCTATTAAAGAAGAAAACAATTTGTGGCATCAAAGGCTAGGGAACATTAACCAACAAGGCATGGAAAGGATATCTAATCTGAAGATATTCATGGATATTCCCATTCTAAAGCGTGAACGGGAAAATTCTTGTGATTCTTGTATTCGTGGGAAGCTGGTCTGTAGTTTATATCGGCCAAAGAAGAAAAGGGCATCGCATCTTCTTGATCTCATCCATACAGACATATGTGGACCAATAAATGTTACTGGAACCCATGGAGAAAGCTACTTTGTCCTTTTCATTGATGATAATAGTAGAATGTCTTGTGTAATGGTTATTCATAGGAAGCGACAAGTTCTTGATTGCATGAAAACTTATCACCGGATTGTCGAGAATGATACAGGACGGACAATAAAAGTCCTACGATCTGACAATGGAGGAGAATACACGTTCATTGAATTTGAAAATTACCTATAAAAACATGGAATATAGAATGAGGTAGTTGCTGTGAGAACTCCACAAAAAAATGGAGTTGATGAGCATCGGAATTGGCAGGTCAACAATATGGCCAGGACTATGCTGATCGAGAGTGGTATCTCTCACCATTAGTGGAAGGAAGCAGTTGAAGCTACAGTTCACATTCAGAATCGAACAGGTCTTTATATAAGAGAAACAAAGACACCATATGAATTGTGTCATGGAAGGAAGCCTTCATTGAAATACTTTCATGTGTTCGGAAGTAAATGTTTCATTTGGAATAAAGAAGTAAATCAAGGGAAGTTTGGTGACAATGCTGATGAAGGAATTTTCCTTGGGTATCCAATGAACAGAAAATCCTACAAGTGTTTCAACAACCGATTAGGAAGGATTTTTGTAAGTAGTGATGTTAAGATAATTGAAGAGAAAACCACAAGTGCTTCAGGGATGTCATATGCTGATGTGATAGAGAGTGAGGAAGAAAGTGAATGTAGAGAAAATACAAATACAGAAATAGAGGAAGTTGTACAAAACACTCAGCAGTCACATCATGATGTTGACTAAGAAGAAGAATCTGAAGAAGAAACTGTGGCTGGAGAGAACGCAACTAAACCAGAGAGGAGAAATCATAGAGCTGATATTGATCTATCTAACATAATTGGGGATAGGAGTGCACCCACACAAACAAGGAGGATGAGGAATAACAGGCAGTCTGCATTTCTGTCAGTTGTAGAGCCATCTTCATTCAAAGAAGCTGCAAAGGATGAATCATGGTTGAAATCCATGAATGAAGAGTTAGATCAGATTGACAAGAATCAGACATGGGATCTTGTCCAGAGACCTGAAGGTCACAATGTGATTGGTACAAAATGGATCTTTAAGAACAAGTTTGATGAGCATGGAAGTGTTATCAGAAACAAGGAACGACTGGTTTGTAAGGGATATTCCCAGATTGAAGGTGTTGATGTTGAAGAAACCTTTGCTCCAGTGGCTAGACTGGAGTCAATCAGGTTGTTCCTTGCCATGGCACTCTAAATAGGATATAAAGTATATCAAATGGATGTCAAGACAGCATTCCTAAATGGTGTACTCGAAGAAGAAGTCTATATTGAACAACCAGTGGGTTTTTTTCTTGGTACTGATGAAACAAAGGTATGTAAACTGAAGAAATCTCTCTATGGTTTGAAGCAGGCACCACGGGCGTGGTACTCTCAGCTGGATTCTTATCTCAAGAAGATGGAATTCAACATAGGAGGAGTAGATCACAATCTATATGTCAAGAATTATTCAAAAGATCAATTCATGGTTCTTGTCTACGTTGATGATATCATATTTTGTGGCAGCAGGCAGAAATCAGTGGATGAATTTTCTAATCAAATGAAATCATAATTTGAAATGTCTATGATTGGGGAGCTCACATATTTCTTGGGGCTGCATGTGATTCAAAAGAAGGATTACACTTTAATTTCTCAGGAAAAGTATGCAAGAGAGCTGCTGAAGAAGTTTAATATAAAAGACTCCAAACCAATGTGAACTCCGATTGTAGTTGGAACTAAACTTGGAAAGCATGGGGATGGTACTTCTATAGATCCCACCATGTACAGAAGGATCATTAGAAGCTTATTGTACCTGACAGTGACACGGACAGATATTTTCTTTGCCACATGTCTTGCAGCCTGATTTCAGAGTAATCCAAAAGAGGAACATATGGTGGTAGTAAAAAATAATCATGAGGTAAATTCAAGGTACTCATAACTTTGGGTTATACTTTTTTGCAGGTATGGATAGTGAATTATCACCATTTTCTGATGCTGACTGGGCTGGAGATATAGTTGACAGAAAGTCCACTAGTGGTGGAGCATTCTATATTGGAAATAAATGTGTTGGATAGTTGAGAAAGAAACAAGAAAGTACTTTCCTTAGTACTGCTGAAGCTGAGTATATATCCGCTACAAAGGCATGCAATCAACTGTTATGGATGAAGCAATAATTGACAGATATTGGTGATGAGGTAAAACAACCAATGGTGATTTACTGTGATAAGAAGAGTGAAATTGATCTTACGAAGAATCATGTTCAGCATTCTCGTACAAAACATATTGAAATATGATATCAATTTATCAAAGAAAAAGTTAAGCAAGATGTGATTAGAATGGATCATGTGGGAACTGATGAGCAAGTAGCTGATATCCCGACCAAGCCACTGTCAACGGCTGTGTTTGAGAAGCATCGGTTGAACCTCGGTGTTCAGCCACCTCCAAGTGGATAAGGAGGACACTAATTTCCCCTCTCCCCGATTATAATAACTATTTTTATCTGTTTATGGATGTGATGCAGGTTTGTGGGGGAGATACTATCCAGGGGGAGTATGGGTTGAGCTGAAAAATGAACAAATTACCAGTTTTTGGGTTTATTGACAATGGGGGAGAAAGGAATAAATTTAGGATTGTCAGTGGACATGTAATACTTCTGTAACATGATGAGAATTCTGTGTCGGTGATAGGATAAGAAGGAATTCATTCGACATGTAATGCTTCTGTGACACTATAAGAAAATTTATTGGGCGTCATTGAGAATTCCAAAACACGGGAACCCAATTCAAGATTCCTCTCTTGTTTTCTACACCAAGCATTACTCACGTAGACTTAGAGTGTTGGCTGAGTTGATCCTTGCATTTTTGGATTTCATGGGGATGGTGATCTTTGGAATTTATTTAGTGATTTCCAACAAACCCAAAGGGGGATATTGTTGGAACCATGGTTGTTCTATGTAGGAATTGGAGTTTGGTTTGTGTTCGTTGTCAATCCTCATTGGAAGTTCAGAATGTGTGCCAGTAAAGTGTTCATACAGCTGAAGCAGACAACAGTATTGAAGGTGGCGTTGTTTCCCAGTGTTTGCCAAATTTTTGGGCCTCACAATCAGAAAATGAAGACATGGATTGTCTGTAAAAGGAGGTGCACACAAAGAGGAAGTGGTGCGTCGAAAATAAGGTTTGTGCAAGAAATAATTGAGCTGGGTTTGAAAAATAGTGTGGTGCATGAAATAGCGGAGAGAAGTTTTTCGTGCAAATAGTGTTTCAGAATCAAAATTTCAAAAAATGGCAAAGGCATGGGCTACACGAAATATCTGGAGAGGTGCGCGGAAAATGATACCTGTGCGAAAAATTACCCTCCAGATGAGAGGTTTTCGCGCCAAATGAGATTTTGCGTGTGGGGGTCTCAGACGCCTACAAATAAGAGGTGACCCCCCTTATTCCGTATGGTTGAAAACTTAGAGAAGATCCGAGGTCTGATTCGTGAAAAAGGATCGCGAAAAAGGGCTTGCGCGAAATATTATGGATTGCGCAGAAAATTCCAGGATGCGCAGAAAAGGATAAGTTGCGCGTAAAAATTGGGGTTGCATGTAAAAGATTCAGCTGCGTGAAAAAGGGTGTGGTTGCGCGAAATATTTTTACGTGCGAAAATAAAATTTTGCGCGCAATAGGAAAGTTTTGCGCGCAAAGGGTTGGTGTTACGCGCAATTGTTAGTGAAGCTTGTCTGCACGTTCTGGTTATCCAGTTCAGTGATTCTGTGCATTCTCGTGCATCAATTCTGGACTTTGATGCAAGCAGAGTCTCGTTCTAAGTAGAGATGATGACTTCAATGCAAATCTATTGAAGAGACCTTCACATCTATAAACTGCATGTGACTTCACCAAGAGCAGTGATCTAGGGGGAGTCAATGGGAGTGACCCGAGGGATGTTGTGAGATTTCCCTAAATCTTTTGTAAAGGCAGTGATCCAGGGACAGAGTGACTATGCTCGAACCATTTTAATAAATAGCTAGTGAAGTTTAGTGGAATTTGGTATGACCGACAACTTTTCGGCATATGCTCCTTGGACGTAGCCCTTAGTGGTGAACCAAGTAAAAAGTGTTGTGTCATCTCTCTGCATGTGAATGCTTGATTTCTATTCATATTTATCATATAGGTTTAATAAGTTTCTACTAATCTGGGAACAATATCCATAACTTTAAAAGAAGAAGTTGACACCATGATTCACCCCTCCCCTCTCAGGGTGTCCCGGGGTCTTACAAGTGGTATCAGAGGGAGGTTACTGGTGTTGAATCTGTCATTTGTCGTCATGGAGAATGCAGTCAATGTCAGGGGAGTCCCTCTCTTCGATGGAAGTAATTTCCAGATCTGGAAGAATAGAATGAGATCTCATATAAGATCCCTTGTAATGGAAGTTTTGTTTTCCACTGTTCATGGTATTAATGTTTCTGATCCAACAGGGCTGGCTATGACTGATACAGATAGGAAAATTATTGATGCAGATGCTAAAGCACAGAATTATCTCACCGCAACACTTTCTGATTAGATCTATCTAAAAGTGATGAGTTTCAACTGAGCAAAGTCCGTGTGGGATAAACTTGAAAATATTTATGAAGGAGATAGTAAAGTGAAGGAAGCGAAACTAAAAGTGCTACACAATAGATTTGATGATCTGAAGATGAATCCTGATGAGAATGCAGACTCCTTCTTCAATCTAATTACTGAAGTGGTTGGATCAATTCGGGGCCTTGGAGAAGAAATCAGAGACATTGACATTGTGAATAAAATACTGAGAAGACTACCACCCTTGTACAATGCAAAGGTGTCATCCCTCGAGGAAAGAGATCTTTCCAAACTATCTTTGGATGATCTCTTGATCATCATGGTGGCATATCAAATGAGAGTCAAACTAGAAGATGCTTCTACACTTGTAAGCAAGGAGATGGCGTTCAAATCCATGGAGAAACTGAATGTCTCAAAAGATAGTAGTGGTGAAGATGATGAGGAAAAATAAATTCTTTCTCTCATTGCCAAAAAGTTCCAGAAGGGAAAAGGAAAATTCAAAGGGAAGTTACCTCTAGCTTTCTTTCGTTGTGGAAAAGTTGGGCACATTGCTTCTCAGTGCTTAAGAAATATTGATGATGATGATAGCGATGCTTAAAACATTGAGAAGCCTCAGAAAAGGTTTTTCAAGAAAGGAGACTTCAAATCTAGAGAGAAAGTTCTGAAGAAGAGTTTTGTATGTGAAGAGGAAGAAGATGATAATGAATTATGTGGTGAAGAAGAACCAGAATTTAAAACTGGGAAACATGCTTCCATGATGGCCACTACTAAAAAGTCAGAAGATACTCGTGGAGAAAATCAGTTAAAAACTAGTGCAGATCCTGAGTTGCAACTTAAGGATACTATTAGAAAGCTTCAGATTAAATGTAAGAGTTGAAATAAGTGAAAATCAATGGTAGAAGAATCAACTGAATATGTTGATCAACTTGAAGCTGATATTGAATGACTGGAAGAATTTGCAAAAGTACAGTCTAATATTCTTGAGAGAAATGATGATGTAGTGGATATGAATCTAAGAATTGAAGAGTAGGAAAAGTTCATCAATGACCTCACCTCCAGAATAGAAGAAAAATCCAAGACCATTGAGGGTCTTGAGGAAGAAGTTGTTACTCTTAGGAGAAAACTTGATACTGAATCAATTTCAAAATAACGAAGGAAGAAAATATAGTTTGGATGATTCTCAGATGAAGAATTACTAGAAAGAGCCAAGAGTGGTTCAGATGGGGTTGGAAAAATCTTGAGTGATCAAAGACCCGCTTTCATGGGAAAGAGTGGAATTGGATGTGAAGCTCAGACATCAACTGCTAGAATTAAGGAGATCCAAAAGAAAGACAAGATGAAAGTTGGACATGTTGAAACATTTCCTGATATTCTGAAAAAGAAACCCCAAATCTAAAATAAAAGGAGAACGTAAAATTATCCTTAAACATTCATAAATGATAGGCAGTGAAAACATTCTCCCAAGGAAGAAAGCGTGAGGATAAATTCAAGAGAAAATACATTTCCTCTCATGAAATTTCATTTCTGTGGTTATCTGGCCCATACCATGTCATACTGCGAAGAGGCAAGGAGCTACTTGAATGGGGAAGATCTGGGAAGTCAACAAAAAAGATCGATCTCATATCCTCCATCTTATAGAAGAAATAGATTCTACGGTTATTGTTTTAATTATTCCAACATTTTACATAAAGCAATGTATTGCAGGCATAGGTACGATAGGATAAATTCATACAACACTCAAAGACAGGACAGTTTTCATCCTCCTGATGGTTTTGTTCTCACAAACAGTTTTTCCCCCCTCGAAGAAGCTTATGGGTCTGACGAATCAGATTATGTGGAATAAAGTATTAAAATACCATCATTATCCTATGCTCAAACCAATATCCCATGGTCAGAAAAGAAGAAGGTCGAGAAATCCAATCTTGCAGAATAATCCCTCAAAGCTACAAAGAGCAGCAGCACCTGGATCCTTGATAGTGGATTCTCTTCCCATATGACAAGAAATGATGAACTTTTGAAGATCATTGAAAAGAAGGTTTATGGAATAGTATAGTTTGGTAATTATGGTTCTTTGAAGATTAAAGTCAGTGGGAATACTGCTCTCGCCAATGGAGAGATGAAGAAGACTAAAGTTCGTTATGTGGATGGTCTATGCCACAATTTCCTCAGTGTAAGTCAACTCTGTGACTCAGGGATCATAGTAACCTCCAATCAAAAAGGCTGCACTATAAAGGGAAAATAGGGAATTCTCTTATGAAAGGATGTAGAATAGATGGGAACTTATATCAGGTTGACAGCAAAGTAAACTCCTGCTATTTGTCTGTTGAAGAAGAATAAAATTTGTGGCATCGAAGGCTGGGGAACATTAACCAACAAGACATGGAAAAGATATCTAAGCTGAAGATATTCATGGATATTCCCATTCTAAAGCGTGAATGGGAAAAGTCTTGTGATGCTTGTATTCCTGGGAAGCTGTTCTGTAGTTCATATCAGCCAAAGAAAAAAAGGGCATCGCATCTTCTTGATCTCATCCATACAGACGTATGTGGCCCAATAAATGTTGTTGGAACCCATGGAGAAAGTTACTTTGTCCTTTTCATTGATGATTATAGTAGAATGGATTGTGTAATGGTGATTCATAGGAAGCGACAAGTTCTTGATTTCATGAAAAATTATCGTCGGATTGCCGATAATGATACAAGATGGATGATAAAAGTCATGCGATCTGAAAATGGAGGAGAATACACGTCCATTGAATTTAAAAATTACCAAGAAAAACATGGAATACAACATGAGGTAGATGTTGTGAGAACTCCACAACAAAATGGAGTTGTTGAGCATCAGAAACGGCAGGTCAACAATATGGCCAGGACTATGGTGATCGAGAGTGGTATCTCTCTCCATTACTAGAAGGAAACAGTTGAAGTTGCAGTGCACATTCAGAATCGAACAGGGCTTTATATGAGAGAAACAAAGACACCATATGAATTGTGGCAAGGAAGGAAGCCTTCATTTAAATACTTTCGTGTGTTTGGAAGTAAATGTTTCATTTGTAATAAAGAAGGAAATCAAGGGAATTTTGGTGACAATGATGATGAAGGAATTTTTCTTGGGTATCCAATGAACAGAAAAGCCTACAAGTGTTTCAACAAGAGATTATGAAAGATTGTTGTAAGCAGTGATGTTAAGATAATTGAAGAGAAAACCACAAGTGCTTCAGGGACGTCATATGCTGATGTGATAGAGAGTGAGTAAGAAATTTAACGTAGAGAAAATACAAATACAGAAATATAGAAAGCTGTACAAAACACTCAGTAGTCACATCATGAAGTTGACTCAGAAGAGGAATCTGAAGAAGATATTGTGGCTGGAGAGAATGCAACTGAACCACAGAGGAGAAATTGTAGAGCTAAGATTGATCCATCTAACATAATTGGGGATAAGAGTGCACCCACACAAACAAGGAGGATGAGGAATAACACGCAGTCTGTATTTCTGTCAGTTGTGGAGCCATCTTCATTCGAAGAAGCTGCAAAGGATGAATCATGGGTGAAAGACATGAATGAAGAGTTAGATCAGATTGAAAAGAATTAGACATGGGATCTTATCCGGAGACCCAAAGGTCACAATGTGATTGGTACAAAATGGATCTTCAAGAACAAGTTTGATGAGCATGGAAGTGTTATCAGAAACAAGGCACGGCTGGTTTGTAAGGGATATTCCCAGATTGAAGGTGTTGATGTTGAAGAAACCTTTGCTCCAGTGGCTAGACTAGAGTCAATCAGGTTTTTTCTTGCAATGGCACTCCAAAAATGATATAAAGTATATCAAATGGATGTCAAGATAGCATTCCTAAATGGAGTACTCGAAGAAGAAGTCTACATTGAACAACCAGTGGGTTTTGTTCTTGGTACTGATGAAACAAAGGTATGTAAACTGAAGAAAGCTCTATATGGATTGAAGCAGGCACCACGGGTGTGGTACTCTCAGCTGGATTCTTATCTCAAGAAGCTGGAATTCAAAAGAGGAGGATTAGATCACAATCTATATGTGAAGAAATCTCCAAAAGATCAATTCATGGTTCTTGTCTACATTGATGATATCATATTTGGTGGCAACAGGCAGAAATCGGTGGATGAATTTTCCAATCATATGAAATCAGAATTTTAAATGTCTATAATTGGGGAGCTCACATATTTCTTGGAGCTGCATGTGATTCAAAAGAAGGATTACACATTCATTTCTCAGGAAAAGTATGCAAGAGAGCTGCTGAATAAGTTTAATACGCAAGACTCCAAACCAATGTAAAATCTGATTGCAGTTGGAACTAAACTTGGAAAGCATGAGGATGATACTTTTGTAGATCCCACCATATACAGAAGGATCATTGGAAGATTACTGTGCCTGACAGTGACATGACCAGATATTGTTTTTGCCACATGTCTTGAAGCCTGATTTCAGAGTAATCCAAAGGAGGAACATATGGCGGTAGTAAAAAGAATCATGAAGTACATTCAAGGTACTCATAACTTTGGGTTATAATTTTCTACAAGTAGGGATAGTGAATTATCAGTGTTTTCTGATGCTGACTGGGCTGAAGATATAGTTGACAGAAAGTCCACTAGTGGCGGAGCATTCTATATTGGAAATAAATGTGTTGGCTGGTTGAGCAAGAAACAAGAAAGTACTTTCCTTAGTACTGCTGAAGCTGAGTATATATTCGCTACAAAGGCATGCACTCAACTATTATGGATGAATCCACAATTAACAGATATTGGTGATGAGTTAAAACAACCAATAGTGATTTACTATGATAACAAGAGTGCAATTGATCTTACGATGAATCCTGTTCAGCATTCTTGTACAAAACATATTGAAATCCGGTATCACTTTATCAAAGAAAAAGTTGAACAAGGTGTGATTAGAATGGATCATGTGGGAACTGATGAGCAAGTAGCTGATATCCTGACCAAGCCACTGTAGCGGCTGTGTTTGAGAAGCATCAGTTGAACCTCGGTGTTCCGCCACCTCCAAGTGCATAAGGAGGATACAAATTTCCCCTCTCCCCAATTATAATAACTGTTTTTATCTGTTTATAGATGTGATATGGGTTTTGGGGGGAGATACTATCCAGGGGGAGTATGGGTTGAGATGAACAATGAAACAATACCAGTTTTTTGGTTTATTGAAAATACGGGAGAAAGGAATAAATTCAGGATTGTCAGTGGACATATAATGCTTTTGTTACACTGTAAGACAATTTATTGGGCATCATTGAGAATTCCAAAACACGGGAACCCAATTCAAGCTTCCTCTCTTGTTTTCTACACCGAGTATTGCTCATGTATACTTAGAGTGTTGGCTGAGTTGATCCTTGCATTTTTGGATTGCATGGGGATGGTGATCTTTTGAATTTATTTGGTGATTGCCAACAAACCCAAATGGGGATATTGTTAGAACCATGGTTGTTCTTTGTAGGAATTGGAGTTTGGTTTGTGTTTTTTTTCAATCCTCAATGTAAGTTCAGAATGTGTGCCAGCAAAGTGTCCATACAGTTCAAACAGACAACAGTATTGAAGGTGGCATTGTTTCCTAGTGTTTTCCAAAAATTTGGGCCTCAAAATTGGAAAATGAAGACATGGATTGTCTGCAAAAGGAGGTGCGCACAAAGTGGAAGTGGTGCGCGGAAAATAAGGGTTGTGTGCAAAATACTTGAGCTGGGCACGATAAACAGCGTGGTGCGCGAAATAGCGGAGCGACGTTTTTCACGCAAATAGTGTTTCAGAATCAAAATTTTGAAAAATGGAAAAGGCATGGGCTGCGTGAAATATCTGGAGAGGTGTGCAGAAAATGATACCTGCGCGAAAAATTACGCGCCAGATGAGAGTTTTTCACGCCAAAAGAGATTTTGTACGCTGGGGTCTCAGATACCTATAAATAAGAGGTGACCCCCCTCATTCCGTACGGTTGAAGACTTAGAGAAGATCTGAGGTCTGATGCGCGAAAAAGGATCACGAAAAGGGGATTGCACGAAATATTCTGGATTGCACGGAAAATTCCAGGATGTGCAGAAAAGGATAATTTGCGCGTAAAAATTAGGGTTGCACGTAAAATAATCAACTGCACAAAAAAGGGGGTGGTTGCGCGAAATATTTTTACACGCGAAAAGAAAATTTTTCCCGTAATAGGAATGTTTTGCGCGCAAAGGGTTGGTGTTGCGCGCAATTGTTAGTGAAGCTTATCTACACGTTCTGGTTATCCAGTTCAGTGATTTTGTGCATTGTAGTTCATCAATTCTGGACTTTGATGCAAGAAAAGTCTCGTGCTAAGTAGAGACAAATACTTCAATGCAAATCTATTGAAAATACCTTCACGTATATAAATTGTGTGTGACTTCACCAAGAGTAGTGAGCCAGGGGGAGTCAGCGGGAGTGACTTGAGGGACGTTGTGAGCTTTCCCTAAATCTTTTGTAAAGGCAGTGAGCCTGGGACAGAGTGACTGTGCTCGAACCTTTGTAATCCACAGCTAGTGAAGTTTAGTGGAATTTGGTATGACCAACAACTTTTCGGCGTATGCTCCTTGGACGTTTCCCTTAGTGGTGAACCAAGTAAAAAGTGTTGTGTCATCTCTCTACATGTGAATGCTTGCTTTCAGTTCATATCCATCATATAGGTTTAACAAGTTTCTACCAACGTGGGAACAAGATCCATAACTTTAAAAGAAAAAGTTGACACCTTGATTCACCCCTCCCCTCTTAGGGTGTCCCAGGGTCTTACAAAGGTGGTGTAAGGGATCTCCTTGATTGTGAAGGTATAGTTTAGATCTTGATGTGGTATAAGTTGTGGAGTGGAATGAGACTACATTATTGAACTCATTATGAATAATAAGGTTCTGGAAGGGACCTCCTATGAGTAAAAAGGGATGGTCCAGTGTTAGACATTTGATTTATGTGTGATCATCCCTAAGAGAGAGGAGTTGGTTTAGGGTCTGATTGGGGCATCGTACCCTACATATTTAAGTGGACTTATAGATTTAGAATGAAACCCTGCCCTACGTCTTTGGGTATAGATCGTGATTTTTGGTATAGGGTGACAAGATTCATTTCAACATTGGTTAAAGAAGGTAGGGTCATGTGTTATGGTGGCTTGTTTTGTACATGATAGCCTAACACGTGCACTAGTATGTGAATTTTTTTAATATTTCTAGGTGGTTGTATTACATGAGTATGACTTGTACATATTATATGTATTATATGAACATCTATTTGATAATAATAATATTCAGTATTCCTAAGGAATTTGGGATTCTTAATAGGTCTTTATAATCACCCCTACCCATGTATATTGCATGGGTTTTGATGCACATGGGTATAACTTCATGTTATCCAAAATCAATAAAAATTTATAACTTCGGGCCATTCAGTCAGTCATGTTTTCTATCAGACACGGGTACTCCTTGGAGATGGACGTGTTGTTTGGTCTAGAAATTTTTATAGGTTTGTGTTTCAGTAGGGATGATTATGTATGTTGGGTCAGTAGCCAGTGCAGTTTACTTTTGGGTTATCATTACGTGTTGTGCCAGCCAGTGTTTCACTGTTATATTTATTTGATGATGATTTTTATATATTTTTATTTACTGTTTATTCTTTATTATTTTTTGATGCATCATATAAAATATTTTACTACATTATATTCTAAATTATAGAGTCCATATTTGTTCTATTTTTCTAGTCCATGGGGTTTTGGGATGTCCAATATATAGATGGGTCACCCAGATTTTTTGGTAGGCTTGGGCATAACCCTGGGGATTTAATTTTGAGAGAATAGTCTCTCTATTACTATTTTAGGTCATCTCGACAAGTTGGTAGACTATAACATTGGGTAGGCATGCTTAAGATCATATATAATCTTCTCTTGGGTACCATTCAAGAAACTCTGACTGATGAATCACGAAATGTTATCAGAGATTGTTTTAGGATGGGATATTATCAATTAGAGGTGGAGAGAGAGGGAAGGTAAATTGGTAGCATGACTTGATAGCATGTCTTAATTTGAGACCCATGTTTCCAGGAGATGTTTAGTGTTTGGACTGGGCACTCCTGGATGAGTGAGGTGTTGGATCGAGAATCCCAAGATAGGATGGATGATGTAACAACCTGACATTTCTTTATATATTATCCATAAATAAATAATGTATTAAATAGAATGTTACAGATGCTATACTAAACTAAAATGAAAAACATTGATATGTTTTTAAAATTAAATATTATTTTTATAACATAACCATCAAATTAGCTGCTATAAATTGAAGTAACCATATTACAAAATCAATAAATAAAGTAGGAAAATGGCATTCATAAGAGGAAGTATTCCTTGTGAATCCTGTTTTTATGAGCTCTTAAGGTAGTTAGTTTTTCTAGTTTTTTTCAAGACCAATCCCAAGTTGAACTTGAGCAATTAATGTCCAATAAAAACAATATACGGGAGAAGTTCAAGCTTGTGGAGATTATTAAAATATCCATACTAGCTGAACCAATGTGAAAAACTGCAACCAGAGGACTTATAATTCTTAGTACATGCATGAAGATCATAAATGGGTTATATAAGTGTAAATTAGGATTATATCAATATGTAATAAAATATTTATATGTATAGATATATCATGGTTTTTTATATTTTTCAAAATGTCATTTTTCTCAATTCACTTTATGCTTATAAAATATATTTTCCAAAAATTGGAATTTTATTTCAAAGAACTAAGATTATTATAACTGAATAATAACCATATATATTGAATGTATAGATAATAAGCCAACATTATATTAATTAGTGATTTCTAGAAAAAAAGAATAGTTAATATATGAAATGTCATTTTCCTATAAAAACAACATTTTTCTATATTTAATATTCTAAGATAAAAATAAAATTTATAAAATTTTAGATTTTAATAAGAAAAAATTAAATAACTTTTATGATTTATCATTGAAATATTAACTTAATTAACATTTTTTATGTATTTCTAAAAAAATTATTTTTAGGTAAAAAGGGAAATGTACTATTTTTACAAACGCTGACTTTATGCCATTATTAGTATATCATAATGAATTATAAATTTTGGAAACATTTTTCTTGAAATATTACTTCTTATATAATTAATATTATATATTTTAAAATATTTATTATTATTTGAAAAACTATATTTGATATTTTAGAACTCAGGTAATATTTTTCACAAAAAAAATTAATACATTATATAATTTTTAAAACTTTTTGAAATTAAATTATAAAAAATTGATTTACATATATTTTAATAATCATGATAAAACTATGTAATGTGTTCAGTTTCATTTTTTGGTATAAAATTATGTTCTTGACATTAATATTGGTTAACATGGTAAAACGGTTATTTTTCAAAGAATCAAACCTTCCTAAATATTGTTTTTATAAATTAAATGAATTTATTTTAAATTATGAATATAATGTATTTTTTAAACATAAATAAATATAAATAAATACTCATCAAATTTTTAATCAATGTTAAATAATATTAATAACATTTAATGATTAAATGTTTTTCTAAAAAACAATTTTTCAGCACATTATATATTTCAATTTAAAAGTTAATTTTATTATATTTAGGGATTAAATTAGAATAAATGGAGTCCAAATTAAGATTCATAGCATATAAATTTGGTAAAAATGATCATGTTATATTTTTAGTTATAAAATAATTACCATATTTAAACCTTAATCAATATTAATAACTTTTAAAATGGGTAATCTAATGTCGCTCGAATTTTAATAAATAAATTTGTAACTTAGACTGTATATAATACCTTTTTTCATTTTAAATTCATACTTACATGTCTCACCAACATTTCCCCACCTAACTATCATGTAATTCCCTTCTTACCCATTACCTAACATTCTCTTTTAATGATTTATCACTATTTTTCACCTGTAAAAGGATCTCACTTACACCCTTTTCAATCCAAAAATCTAGTTATAAATTACCATGAAAATATTTCAAATTTTATTCTTTTATATTCCCTATACATGTTTGGAATCCCCCAGCCTAAAAAAATTTCCCCAAGTCCTTCATTTCCAAATGATACTTTTATATAATATTTGAATCTCCAATGTAAGTATTACTTACCCTTTTACTTATATTATTTACCATTCTCATCCACCAGCCTTAAAATCTTTATAACCATTCATATATAATGACATTATTACATTTAATATACATAAATTATATTATATATAAGGCCTAAACATTTTATATTCCACTCCTATTAAATCAAAGAAAATTGAAAACGCTGCTCATGTATGTGTGCGGACTAAAGCCTCCATGAACGACTTGTTTCATTTTTCATCACCAACATTTCAGTGATATTTCTATAAATTAGTATAGTGAATATAAAATTTATTTATGAAATTATTTATATTATATATATATATATATAAATTATTCATTCTATAAGTAATGTTATTAATAAATGATCACAGTAAAAAGAATCTCCAAAAACGAATATACTAAGAGGAAAAGTGGTTTATTTATAAATGAAAACATCTTTTTCATTTATGTTATTCTTATAAATATTACCAATTTTTATTAATAACATTAATAACATATATATAATTTCATTATTCATTTTTTATAGATATATTACAACAACAAAAAATCCTTTATAGTCATACTCTTACATAGATTGATTCATATTCTTACTGGGTCGGTTTAACCACTAATATGAAAAATGCTATAAATTTCTATCAAGAATTAAATTGTGAAAGTAATATTAGATATTAATTAGTAGATAATTGTTTTTTATATATTTTTAATATAAAAATTTTACTCATTAATTAAGATACCATGTTTCATTTGTTAAAAAACTACAAAACATTATTGTTACCAATTTCATCTAGAAAACCCATAACTAAACCTATCATAGAATGACACCATAACATAAAAAATACTATAAAAAATTAAATTTTGTTATTTATATTTTCTTTTAATGATGAAATTTTGTAGAAGAATGAATAACAACATCCTGATTATGGAACTAGTCCATAATGATCAAGATTACAAACACTCAATATTGAAAATAGATAATAACTAACTAATATATTAATAATAAATGATCATAAATGTAGTATATAAAAAATTAATGTATATTAATAAGGTTTTGAAATATATTATTAATATATTTATGTTTTTTTACAGGTGTTTAGAGAACATTTAACTAAGCAAGCCTAAATATAAGTGGTTTTCTTGAATCAAATTTTTTTCTCGAGTCATAGTCACTCCACATAGATTTTAATCATTCAATATTGAATTATAATACACTATGATGATTTTATTTTGTATTTATATCTTATTTTCTGTGGAAATAATGTTTTTCCTTGAATTCATTTTCCTTGATGAATCTATTTCTTCATAAAAAAGGAACATTTTTTAGAATAATTCCCATGTATTTGAATGGATTTTTCCTCCTTATCAATGTATCTACTTCCCACAAATTTTCTCTTCTCTATAGTGGAAAATAAAATTTTATTTATCTCATATTATCCATTTATTACAATTTAACTATTTTAAAATAAATGTTTATTTAACTTTTTAATGATGTTGGTTTTTAATAATGTTGTTTTTTAATATATAGTAGAATTTTCCATAACATGATCTTATATAATTCCCTTATACTTAAAATTTTGATATATTTTTTATTTGTTTTTTCTCTTTATTGGGACTTATTTTGATGTAATTTTTTTAAAAAATCCTCTTTATCTTTAAAAAATGGATTGTGGAAAATGACTTGAAAATCATGTATTTTTAAGATGATATTAAGAAAATGCATTCTAAATCAATATTTTTTTAGAATTATCTTCCATTTTCAAATGATTATTCTCTAGTGAAGTAAGGGTTCAAAAATCACCCAAAATATGATCTTATTAAATTATTATTGGAAGATTATTTTTATAGAATCAAATGATCAAGTTTTTCCTCTGATACAATTTAGAAAAGTTATGAAATCCATTTTATTCATATGGTTTATTTATGATAAGATGGATGATTTGATTTTAAGTGTCGCTCATATTTATGAATGGTGATGGGTGGGGTTTTATATCACACTCCAATTTATTGGTTAAGGTTTTATATCTCATGATATAACTATGGTAACCAAGTAAGGAATGATCTCTATAGGAACCCATGCCTTTTATATATAACATTACATGGTTTTTAACATAAAAATCTATTAATTATGACCCAAATATCATGAGGCATAGTGTATTTGTATTAATAGGCTCATAATAAAAAAATAGATAATAAAACGTTTTATTTTATTCACCATAGTGAGATCCTAAATCTTTTCGAGCTCCTAGGCTTCATGGGATAACCTAGGGAATACATAGACAAAAGGGATGAGTCAAAATCCCAGAATAAAAATGATAAGGAAACATAACATTTGGGTCAAATATATAAAATGATATCATAAAATAAAAGGCACGTGAGTAATCACATAGAATAATAACATAAATTACATGGTTTCATAAGATCATGGTAAAATTAGAAAGTGGAAATAACATAGAACATGACATAAACATGATTTAATGCTACCAGTGTAGACAATATCACTTGATGTTAAAATTACCATAATGAATTAAGTTTACTCCCTAATCTCATACATGATTCCTAATTTGACTAAATCTTTACCCAATTCATTGGATCACTATTTGGGTGCACCCATCATAACATTTTCATGATATATGTGTTCCAAATAAAGTAAATCAATCATATGGCATAACATAATAATTACCCATAAAAAGAAAATGGGTTGCATAATCTTACTTCATATCATAATCAAAGGAAATTTAATAATTGAAGTCATTTGAGAAATGATCATGAAGAATGTATTACCCCATCAAATTATGGGAGAGTGATAAAGGTATATATGTAAGATACATATATACAGTATTTATAATCATTCTACAACATTAAATGTTGTTTTAATTGATGAATATAAATACTTTTAAAAATATTGAAAAAAAAAAATTCTTGGGGAAAAAACCATTCCACTTTTAAAATCACCTATTGAAAAACTAAAATTCCCAAAATATTTTAGATATATTTTTATTTGAAAATAATTTTTCAATATTATAAATGTGTCTTTAAGTAAAATAACGTTCAATATGGAAAAAAATATCATTCATGTCATACACATTAAAAAAATATTACTTTAACATATCTAGTAAAAAATAAAGAAGTGCCTTATTTGGGAAATTACAAGAAGAGTCCTTTTTAAAAAATTTGTGAAAACATAATCATGGGTAAAAATGTATTTAATGAAACATTTGGATAATGTTAAAACATTTCTTGAAAACATTTTTAGAAAACATAGTTTTTGAAGAAAAATTATTTTCAACCAAAGAGATAAAAAAAGTCATATTTTCTTAAAAATATTTTATAAATCATTTTAGGTACTAAATAGAGAAAAAATGATACTAAAAATTAAAATTTTCATTAATAACTATGGGTAAAAAAATCATGAGTTTCTTGAGAGGTAAATCATAATATTTCATCTTCAAAAACATAATCATAATTAAATGAATTCAAATTAATATTTATAGATTTATAATATATATTTAATTTAAATCATTCTTAATTAGTGTTAACTTTTATCATTTATAATGGAGTAACATTATGCACTTAAAACAGTTTTCAGAAAAATTTGTTTTAAAGACTAAAAATAACCTTATAATAAAATCCAATATAAATATTATTTGAGTATATTAATAGGATTTAATATAACTAAATAATAACTATGATAATTTTAAATGAAATTATAAGAATAATGGTACTTTTAAATTTCTTAATTTATTAAAAAGAAATGACAATTTTCTAAAAATCAGTATTTCTTACTATTCACTGAAAAAGAAATATTTTCTGAAAAATACAAATATTTCACCCTATGTTAACATCAATACGATGATTTAGAAAATAAATTACATTTTATCAAATATATTTTCTACAATTTTAAAAATTAGTTCTATTATTTTCACATAGAAAGCAATAAAAAATATTTTTTTGAAGAAAACATATATTTAATGATTAAAATGACTTTACTTAAAAATGAATGAAAAGTTAATTAGTATTTATAAATAAATTTATATTGATTAGGAAATTTATATACATTTCACATAGTATTTAATCCTATTCATACCCTCTAATTTAATGGCTAGGTTAAAGCAATCATATTTAAATAATAATATTTTAATAATATGTAGCTATTTATTTAAACTCAGTGTTGCGTGTTGAGTATGATATTGAACATAATGTTATTTTAAAATATCATGGTGCGGCAATATACCACACCTAAATAAATCATGTCTTCACAATTTGAACTTGTGCTTAGTAATCAAGGTTTTCACATTTGAAAAAAAAATTGTGTAAAACTCATATTATAAAAAGGGTTTATAAAACATTATCTTAAAAAGAGAGAAAGGAAAGTATGAAATTAATCACATAAATAGGTTTCCACATAAGAGAAAAATTGTAGACAGTGAATATATAGGCATGTAAGTAAATCATAAATGATTATAATGATTAGTATGGATCACTGATCATAAGAAATTAAATGATATTTAGAAATTCAACATCAACAAAACCATAAATCTGTGATGAATTAAAATACCATTTATTCTTCAGATAATAAGGTAAAATGATCACATTTTTTTCAAGATACTTTCCCTATATTTTATGGACTATTTTACTCTTAATATAGAGATCACTTAAAAATATACTTACATGATATCTTCTTATTTCATAAACATAATTTCATCCTTTGGTTGTGCTTTGATCACTTTCCACTTCACCTCTTACTCTAAGGAATCAATATCCAATGTGAATTTTTTTATCCCTAAATCATTAAAATTAGCTTTTAACGGATCATAAGATCCATAAAATAGTAACAAGTTATTCCTCCTATCTTTATTAAAACCAAAATTGTTAGCACAAACTAAGATAATACCAAAAATGAATATGAATATATTAATCTCCAAAATTAAACAATGAAACCAAAGGATTAACATAGATAATTTCGTAAATAAGTAACCCTATATCCCAAATAACCTCAATGGCCTCAAAATAAATTGGGTTTTAACCTCAAATTTTATCTCATACCCATTAACTTACATCTCTAAAAATATAATAAAATTCATTCCAAATAATCCTTTACATTAAACTTAAAGATTATATACATCTCAACCCAAAAAAATGTTCCCAAAAATATGATGAACATTTTCAAAATAACAATAATTATGAAATTAGTTTTTAAACACTAATGTATTCTATATTTTTTATTTTTTTCCCACAAAATTAAATAATTTTATTTGACTATAACTAACTCAATATCATGTACATATCAAATACTATATTTTCCTCAATCATATGGTTTTTCATAAAATATCACCTTACCATTAAATCACCTTTATAGGTCATTAGTAAAATTCAACATATTCTTACCATCCCTTAAATAAAAACTACTATTAAACAATCCTTAAAAGTTTCCTGATTCCTATAACCAGAATAACATTGATAAATAATACTCCAACAACACAATTCTTGAGTTCCAAACCTAAACACTTCAATCATTATACTTCAATGATTTTCATGACATTGGAATTTAGGAGTTAATCTTTGGATTTGGGACTTAACTCAGATAATTAACAAGTTCCCCAAATTTATGACATTTAACCCTTAATAATTCCTTAGACTAAACTTTATTTTTCTGCATCTTGTTAACCAGACTCTTCATTATTTTGGTAATTCGCTACTTTTTTCCTCCTTTTCCACACCTAAATAATATTTTTGTTAATTTAATGAATTTTTCATGGTGCCTCATCCAACATTTTAGGAATGTAATAAATTTAATCTTATTTTCTTTTTCATCTTTAGCACATTAACTTCTATGGGACTCCACCCTTCTCTTCTTTGATGTGTTTGTAAATTCAACTATATTCTAGTTATTGATCATAATTTGAGATAGATCATTTTTCATAATAATAAGATTTCTAATTTCCCTTCCCATTAATTTAGGCATCTCATTAGGGAAATCATTACATTTCCCATCACATTGGTTGTTATCATTATTTCTCATATTTCCCACCATTAACTAAAAAGAGTAAAAGAAACAAGATGAAAATGAATTAATATTTCAAAGGGAAACATATAAAACTATATGGAATAACTTTTAAATGATAAGTATATCTTGAATTATGGGCCTCTAGGTTTCAATATACATTATCCATGGTAATGATTCCTATTATATTTTCTAACTAAACTCTTTAAATCTCTTGATAATGGTTCGTAAAGAGTTTGTGAATTTCCTAAGTATATCCCTTGGGAGTATAAAACTAGATTTGTAGTAAGGGTCATTTTCGTATACTAGGTAATGCTTGAGTCAATCACAATACACTTTTTCATATTTATTACCCCTAGGTACATCTGTACCAGAACCAAGTCCCCTTGAAATATCCTGACAGGGATGTAATTTCTTAGAAACCACTTTTACTATAGTTATCCAATATTCTATGATATTTTTCTATACATAGTATTATCCTTAGACTTATCCCAAGGATTTTCATTAAATTTTTCTTATCCTAGTAACAAAGGTTAACTATACCATTTCTCTCATACCAAATATAGTGAACCAATTCTTTTATGCATATCATTATATGATTTTTGACATAAAAAATATATTATTTACAACCCAAAGATCATGAGGCCCAATGTCTTGGAATATTAGGTTCATAACACAAAAAAAAGTGAGACTAAAATAAAACTTTTTATTTTATTCACCATATTGAGTTTCTAAATCCTTTCGAGCTCCAAAACTGTATGAGATAACCTGGGGAATACATAGACAAAAGGGTGATATAAAAATCCCAGTAAGGGAATAAACATGATAAGGAAACATAAAGTGTGAGTCAAAGATATAACACAATTGTAACTTACCAACCTAGATTCTAATAAAATGATGCCCCAAGGTAGTTCAACACAAGGCCTCAAGTATGCCTCTCCATATACTAGAGGCTTCTAACTAGTAGTGAGGGCCTAAGATCTTTCCATGGAGAGATTATTCCCTCATATTCGAGTAAACAAAAGTGGAAATAAACAGATATCATCTAAAGTAATAAATAAACAGAGTGCAAAAGAAGTAAATATAATAAGGATCTAATAATAAATGGAATATAGTAAAGGCATAAATTTCCATGTCATACATACAGAAGTGATCGACCACTGGGTCGGCCACATATACAAGAGTATATAAAGGAAACTTATATAAAATCACATGACTCTTTTGCTAACTCTATGCCCTACCAATACCCGATCTCCAAGATACTATCGAATTTCTCTAGCCTGGTCATAATAATACACATAAGTAGCTCTGACCGATCATCAAACCCTATGAATTATCCCTATCCATCATATATCTATGCTCAACCTGATAATCAGACATAATATATTCATTTACACTGAGGTGCACATACAGGGGGTGAGAAATAAATCTTAGTATGCCACTCCCAATAGTTAACCTATAAACTACTTCCATAAGTGCATGTTCATGAAATATTCTCAGACTATCCAATAATCTACTAGAGTAAAAATAAAAGGCAACAAGTATCATAAAAGAAGTAAGTCAACAACTGATCCTTGGGTATGTGATCCTGATCATCTGGAAAAAGTTCCATCATATATATATGGGTATATATCCCCATAATTATATATATGTGTATATGTATATTTATATAAATAATGAGATTCATAACATGAACTAAAACATAAACAATCCTTGTGTTTGTAATCTCGATCGATTAGACATCCTATGAAAAAGGTATTTAGATGGATTTTTTTCCACCTCAATCCATGTATAAATAAGTCAATCCTCGAGTATATAATCTTAATCAATAACACCTACTTCATCCATCACCAAAAATGTCTCTAAGAAAGGTACTTCAACATTGGGGGATACTTGTACCGACCCTAGTATCACCTATATTCAACAACAATTACTATAATAAAGGATTCAAAGTAATAACTAGACATTCTATAAAGATGTCACTAATTTAGATGTCATACCACTCATGCCATGTAAATCCAACTCGATATCTGATCCCTAGGTCCTGGATCATAGGTGGTCATGACATTGTAACTCAGATGAACCCAAAGGGAGATGACCCTAAGGTGATATATTAGTAATATTAGCATGGACCTAAATCATAACTCAAAATAAATTTATTGTATATCTGAACAGCATCATCCCTAGATGAGTCATGGTTGTGTAGTAATGGAGCACCCACCTGATCCTAGGGAGTATCCTAGGAATCCCTCAAGGAGAGCATAATCAAATTCTTGAGAATATCTCAATAAAATCAAGGAACATGATGTCAATTGTGTAAATTAATTTCCACTAATTTCCATAATAACTTCTAAACACTATGTCCACTATAGAACACCATGTCCACTAATATCCATAATATTTTTGGAACACTATTTCTAATGTGGAAAACCATGTCCACTAATTTAAATAATAAGGATAAAAATATGGATCCCATGAAGTACTTATGGGTGTCCCAAAAATATAATAGTCAAACTTTTAGTCTCAATAGCCTAATCTGAGGAAGTGTATCTGGAAATCCAAATAATTAATATCACATCGCATCAGTCTCATTAGCCAAAAACTAAGAAGAACCTCTAGAAATCATAGCAGTATCAAAAGTAATCAAGTGAATGTATAAAAATTAATGAGGGTGTTTAAACACATAAACCCACTACTATTGCCTCAAACTCATGGGATTAAACGTTTGTTATGAGTTCTAAGGTGACATTCTCTATTATCTCTACCCAAACCCATAATGAACTAGCTCAAGCTTGGCTAAGCATTTGGGAACCCACTAGGTACCTCAGTTAAAAACACTAAATGGAATCCTACTCAAGATCCTAAAAGTATACATATAATAAAATTAACCTCTCTTGGGATGCTATAATTTAGGAAAAAATAAGAGGCATCCTTTATGGGATCCTCAGAAATGGTATCAATAAGCAAAGGAATCCTACACTGGATCCTCATAAAGAGTAGATAAGTAGAGGGATCCAACAATGGATCATATAGGTCAAGATGTAAGTTAACTTACCCCCCATGTGACACTCAGAAATAGTATTAGGGTATATCCATCTGGCATGTGATCTTTTAGGTTGAAACATAAGTAAAGGCATCCTATAGGGGATCATCAGAAACAACTAGTCTCACAGTCTCTTATACTAGAAGGGTACATATCACAAGGGAGACATATTCAAGAGAAAATATTAATAGGCATCGGTTATGTGATATAGATCATGTCCTATATCATATCAATATGTGGCTCTTAGGAGATAACTGAAACTATTTACTGGAGGAATCACCTCTCCATTATTGCTCACTCACCTAAAAATGCCAATTAGGATTCCTCAAAACACCCCCAAGGTTCCACCATTATGATCTATGTAGAAAACACTAAAAAAGTACTAATCATGGGTCCAAATTCTAACTTTGAGGAATAAATCACTAAAAAACCTCAAAGGGGTAGTAAGGAAGGAGTACACAGTGTGTATACTCTAATACACAGCATGTACTTTCACATCTCCACCCGACCATGTACTTCAGTCGGATATAGCATGTAAAACCCATGTACATTGTTTGTATAACATGTACACGGAGTGTAACCTACATGGGGTACCTTCCCATGTACCTCATATTGAATGGATATGTATCTTTTCCTAGATGTTTATTAATACATGGCATGTAGCCCACTCAGGGTCTAGTTGTGTACTCTACACGGCCAAGTGCCCCTACACGGGCTTTCTAGCCAAGTGATCGACGCCACGTCCAAGCACCAGTACACTTTTTTTACTCCTAATAAATGAAATTTACTTTAAAAAATCATCTTCCATGAATTTAAAGAACACATGACATGTGTTCCTGAACTATATTCAATTTGGTCATGATTTGTGAATGGGAAACATTTATGAAAGGTTTGAAACCCATTTTTTTCTTAAAATCTTAATATCACCCCTCAAGGGGTCCTTAAGAGTCATACCTGGGATTTAAAACTAAAAAAATAAAATCCACGTGGATTAAGGGATTAAACATAAAAATGGTATTCTTCTAAATGGAATCTTTTATAGTTTCACCCATATTCACGTTTCACTGTTATTATATGATGATCTAGATCCTCCCAAGATTCATGGAGGAACCTATCTTCTTCAATATCTCTCTCTCTCCCCCTCCCTCTACCTTTTTAACTCTAAATAATGTGATACAAGAGGCCCAAATGGGTGCATGTGAAAATCTAGGAGGATAAGAAGAAAGAAAATAGGTAAAAGAATAGGAAGAAAAAGAAAATGAAAAGGGTCTCAGGCTAAGCCTCGGTGCCCGCCATGATTTTATGCCTTGCCTTGGAAAAACTCTATATTTTGGACTTAATGGTAGAGACAAAATCTCAATCTATTTCTCTATTCAAATGATATATCGGAAAAAATATGTGAAAATAAAATAACGTTTAATTAATTAAATATTAATTATTCCATGAAAATTCAAATGGTTCATAATTCTACCCAACTCCTATTCTAGGGTAAACACCCTATTTTGAGACTAATAAAGTGATCATAAAAATTATATAAGATCATATTCTTGGGTAAAATACAATTTTACCCCTTATTCACACCTAAAAGAAAAAATTTAATTTTCTTCTCAAATTTATAGTCTAGAAAAACACGGGACCTTACAATCTCCCCACCATAACCCCAATTATCCCCAAGAAGCCTTGGTGGATAAATGCGTCCATAATATATTCCCAAGAATATATAAAACTACACAATATTACCATCCAATGACCAGTCTCACACCATTAACAACTCTTCCATCAATGAATATGTTTAACTGCAACCGATCTAATACTCACCGCTATAGGAATACTCTTATCATCACCTCACAACCGAGCCCGAGATCAAAGGCCCACCCTCTAACCATAATTGAATGTAGTGACTGGAGTTTCCAAAACCTCTCATACTAGATTTCCAAGGTAGAAGCACCAAAACATCACCCGTTCCCACTTCTTAAGAATGTTTTTCCTAGAAAATACTTTACTTCAATTGAAAATGAGGGACACTACCCTAAAACAGCCAAAGGTGCACTCCCCACCATATGGATTTCCTTAGATCACTCCTTGAGTGTAACTCCATAGGATTTTATTCTTCATACATGAAAAATGTTAATAAGCTCAGTGTATAATTGATGCTCTCTCATCATTCTTAAGACACATTCAATATATAGGGTGAGATTTTCTCTAACTATGAGTACACTAATATTCCATCGATATTTGTGTATATATATCTCTGAGACATGCTCACAAAAAATAGGATGCACTTTACTTTAATTAAATACTTACACCACATCTTCTGATAATGCATGTCCAGGCCTAACCATGGGTTAACCGTCTCATGACACATATTTTATTCTTGATGTATCCTCTGCCATGGAGGGAGATTTATCATTTTATCAAAAATATGAAGAAACCATAACCCTAAAATTTATTTTAACCCATTAGTCCCGAGCTCACACACGACCTCCCTAATTTAAGATTTAAATAGTACCATGACTAACTAATGTTGATGCTTTTATCTCACAAAACACAATAGGATTAAAAACCCATACCACAAGATCATCACCAAACCACACTCCAACATTTATTTTACTACAAATTAAAATACGACCATGTTATATGGTATTTCAGTCCCATTAATCTAGAAGCACCCTTGGAGTTCCTCTCCAAAAATGGGCACCAAACCTATTCCATGATTTGATTCAGGACCGCCATTCGCACGATGTCGTTTATCCAAAATTAAAGTTTCAAATGCACAATTATCGGTCAATAGGTCTAGGCACCCAGAAATTCCTTACAATTAAATACAATCTAAATATAAAAGCACCCTAGGTGCTATTTAAGAAATCAAAGGAATCAACCTGCCTACATCACAAAACTCGATCACATGTCGTGCATCGGTCTCAAAAAGCATATAACCAAGATCACTTTCTAAAAATGAATCTATAAACCTGGGCTAATCCCTCTTATAGGTTACCCTCAATATAATATAATTTTTCTCTATAAGGGTTTGAGTCACAACCAAGGGTCTCTATAACTTCCACCTGGCCCTACCAATAAATTCTCATATGAGGGTCACTAGGTCTAACCACCTAGGACAAAGGTTAAACCTCTCAACAAGGTCACATCTCATGGGTCATCCTATACATGCCTATCTCAAGCAAGGCATCTAACATTCCTATTAACCCACTCTAAGGGAGGTAAAAAACATTTACCAACAATGGTCAAAACTATCAAGAATTGATCTATTAGGGCCATGATCTTCACCAAGCATCATCATGAGGGACTACCCGTGGAGTATTACGATATTAACATAGTAAAGATAATTAACTGACACTAACCAAGAATTTGTATATGGTAATACCCCCTCTAGGTCTAATTTACTGATAACTCATGTACCTATCAGTATCACACCAGGGGATCTAACTAGATAACCATAAATGAATTTTAGTTGAGTAAAATATCATAGCAATTAGATGGGAAAATCCATGTAGATTGTTATAAATTTTAAGTAAAAATGATTACAAATGAACACCCTCAAGGGGTCTATGAAAAAGGAATTAAATGCCAATGTTGACCTACTAGGTCCAACAGTACTCACATGACTCAGATAAGTAGAATTTCATTCCAATATATATAGGAAAACACCCTATAGAATGTTACTAACACTTTAAATAACCAAACCTAAGAAATAAAACCCTATAGGGGGTATAAATCATGGGAATCGTTTCTCAATTAACATACTAGGGTTTTTGAACCTACCATGAATAAGGACTAATTCATCATCCTCATCACCAATGTCTCACCGTAGATCCACATAACCTTCCATTAGAAGGAAATATATATATTCAATTCAGACCAATTGAGTTAAATTCCACCAAGAACAAATATAGGAAAACATCATTTAGGTTGTTATAGTCACATTAAACAATTATCACCTAACATCAGTATAAAAATAACACACTAACATCCCTATAACATGTGGACTCTACGTGTTGAATATGATGCATGAGATGCCTATACTTTACTGTCCTAGAGTGAAAATCAATCACTAGACTCTTTCCAATGGTCCAAGATCCAAAAATCTAGTGATAGAATCTCAAAAAAATGATGAAATCAATAAATCCAAAAAGAAATCATAAAATCCATACAACATGTGTGTGTCTCAAAGAAAAAGATATATAAAATTGTAACATCACACATCATGAATAGAAATTCCATATCTCTAACAACCAGGACTTCGTACTATAACATGCGTTCTTGACACACCATTCTGATATACATCATAAGTTCTGACACATTCTTAATACTATTATATACCATATCAAAAATAGTAATACAATAGGAAAATAAAATCTTAGATACCAATTTGTAACATCCCAACCTAGATGCTACTAAAATGGTTTCCCAATCCAGTTCACCACAAGGCCTCAAGAACACCTCTCTATTTTCTAGAGGCTACGGACTAGCATCGAGGGCCTATGGTATATATGTGGAGAGACTATTCCCTCATATCATAGTAAAAAATAATGAAAATAACCAGATATCATCCAAATCAGTAAATAAACCTAGTGAAAATTTGGTAAATATAACAAGGTTGTAATAATAAATAGAATGCAGTAATGAACCAAATGGCCATTTCGTACATACAAAAATGATCTACCATAGGGCCAACAACATATATAAGAGTACATAAAGGAAACTGATATAAAATCACATGCCTCTATTTCTAAAACTGATCCAAGCCCTGTACCTAGTCTCTAAGACATTATCAAACTACTCCAGCCTGATCATAATAATCCACATGAGTGGTTCTTCTTGATCATGAAACCCTATGCGGTATCCTTTTTCGTCATGTATTTTTACTCAGCCTAATAAGTAGACATAAGGTCATCACACACACTAATGTTCATGTCCATGGGGTGAGAAATAAATCTCATTAGGCCACCCCCAACAGTGATCCTATTAACGACTACCATAAGTGAATTCTCATACAATATGCTCATCCTAGTCAATACATAGCTTGAGTAAAAATAAAGATAATAATTATCATAAAATAAATTCCACAACCAATCCTTGGGTCCATGATCCTGATATTTTCATAATTTTATATCACATATATAAGTATATATATATATATATATCTCCATAAATATATATGTATATGTATATATATATAAGTAAGGCAACAAATAACCTAAACCAAAACACAACCAATCTTGGGGTTTGTAATTCTGATTGACTGGACATCCTATGAAGAATGAATTGACTTGGATGTTGTGCCACCTCAAGCTATGTATAAATAAGTCAAACCTTGGGTCTATAATCCTGATAAAAAATACCTAATTAATCTTGTGCTAGAAATGTCTCTGAGAAAGCTATGTTTCTATAGGAGGGATACTTATCCCATCCCTAGTATCACCTATACTTGTATCTAATCACTATAATAAAGGATTCCATGAAATAAATTTACATCCTATAAATATGGAACTGATATGGATATCATACCAATCATTCTATTTAAATTCATCCTAATGTATAATCCCTGGGTCTTATTCCATGAGCGGTCACGGAATTAGATATCAGGTGAAATCTAAGGGGGTAACTCTTAGGTGATCTATAAGGAATTATCTCCTAGACCAAGATCATAACTCAAAGTCAATTCAATATATGGATCAACAAAATCATCCCTAGATGATTTTGGGACATGTAGTATTGGTGCATTCACCCAATCCTTTGGAGTATCCTATTCATCGCTTGAGGAGAGCGTAATCAAATCCTCAAGAGTATCTTAATCATAATTGTTGAACACCATGTCTACAGTTGAACACCATGTCCACTAATCTATACCATATTTATGGAATTCCTTGTCCAGTGTAGAATTCCATTTCCACTATTATTTATCATATATGTGGATCATTATGTCTACTATGGAACGCCATGTCCAATAATTTCAATTATAATCCTCAAAAGCTGGATCCTAGAAAGTACGACTAGGTATCTCAATAATATAATAGTCAAACCTGTTATCTCAGCAACTGGATCCCAAGAATTACATATAGGTATCCTAGTAATTAATATCTCATCATGCCAAGTTCATCATCCAATAACCAAGAATCATGTCTAGAAATCATAGTTGCATCAACAGTAATCCAGTGAATGTATAAACAAAAAATTGAGGGTGGATGAAAGCCTAAACCAACCACTGCTTCTTTATCCTCATGTTATTACATGTTTATTATGGGTTCTAAGGTAACACCCTCTACCATATCCACCCAAACCCAAAATGAACTAGCTAAGTTGTTCAAGCACTAGGGCACCCGCTAGGTACCTCAAGTCAAAACACTATAGATAAATCCTAATCAGGATCCTCTAATTATACACATAAGTAAAGTCACCCCTCTTGGGATACTATAAGTTACCACATAAGAAGGTTCATCCTTCATGGGATCCCCTAAACGATATACATAAGAATAGGAATCCTACACAGGATCCTCGGAAAGAGTGGATAAATATAGGGATCCTATAGATTAGAATGTAAGTGAAGGTATCCCCCAAATGAAACTCAAAAAGAGTATCAAGTTATAGGAATCCTACATGATATCCTTTAGGTATAAATACAAGTGGGGGAACCCTATAATGGATCCTCAGAAACAACTAATCTCATGGACACTTAGGCTAGAAGATCACATCTCACAAGGGATACATCATCAAGGGAAAAGATATGTAGGAATAAATCCCATGAGATGGTTCATGGACCATATCAGATCAATATCTCACTCTCAATAGATAACTAAAACTATTTATTATAGGAAACACGTCTTCATTATAGTTTATTCACCTCAAAACACCAATTAGGAGTCCAAGAAACACCCCATGGGTTCCACCATCATGATCTACACAAAAAATAATCAAAAAGGACTAATCATGGTTCCAATTCTAATTATAGGGTATAAAACACTAAGAATACATCAAAGGGGTAGTAAGGAAGGAGTACACAATGTGTACACCCTAGTATAGGGCATGTACTCTTTCATCTCCACCTTATTATGTACTTTAGTCTGACATGGAATGTAAAACTCATGTGCATGGCATGTATAACGTGTACACAGCATGTAACCTATATGGGTTACCTACCTATTTACCTCATATGTTCTATCCATGTATCTTTGTCTAGTTGTGTACTCATACACAAGGTGTATCCCACTAAGGGTCTGACCATGTACTCTACACAGCCAAGTGCCCCTATATGGGTTATCTATCCAGGTGATCGGCTAGAGGACCAAGCACCATAACAAGGCGTTTACTCCTAGTACACATAATTTACTTATAAAAAATTCATCTTCCCCAAAAGGTAATATAACATAGCATGTGTTCCTAAACTATAGGTCGTTTGATCAGTATTTCTAAATTATAAACACCTACAAACAGCCTAAAACCATGTTTTTCTCAAAAAAAAACAATAGATCAACCCTTAGGGGGTCCTTAGTAGTTATAAATGGGATTTAAATCTATATAGAGGGAAATATATGTGAAATTATGACATAAAATAAAAAACCAACTACATTTTGGTGGAATCTACCAAAGCTTCACCCATATTCACATTTCACCGCTATCGTACGACAATCTAGCTCCTCCAAAGCTCCATGGTGGAACCCCACTTCTTCCCTCTATGTATATCTCTCCCAATACCTTTTTCTCTCTCGTTCTCATGTCATATGTTTCCTAAAGGTTTTTTTGTGAGAATCTAGGGAAGGAGAATAATGAAAATAGTAAAAATAAAAGGAATAAAAAGAAAAGAAAATGCAGAAGGGGCTCAGGCCCAACCACAGTGATCATCATGCGTTTATGCTTCAAATTGAAAAAATTCCTCATTCTGGACTCAATGGAAGATATGGAATCTCAATATGATACTTCATTCATAAGATATAGTCAAATTAATGTGTGCGAATAAATTAATGAAATATTAATTATTAATAATTCCATGAAAATTTAAATGGTTTGAAATTATACCAAAATCCTATTATATGGTAATCACTTTACTATGGGACCAAAAATGTGGTCAGAAAAATTATTTGAGGTCATATTATATTATAAAAAGACCATTTTACCCCTTATAAGCATCTAAAAGTAAAACAATTAAAATTCTGCTCAAATTTCCAACCCAAGAAAACATGGGTCCTTGCAATGATATCATAAAATACAAGGCACATGAGTAATCACATAGAATCATAACATAAAGAACATGGTTTCATAAGATAATGGTAACATAGAAAATTAGTATCATCATATAAAATGACATAAACATAAGTCAAGGAAACCATCCAAGATAATATCACATGGTTGGAAAAGTCCCATAATGGATTATGTTTACTTCTTGATCCCTTTGATGACACATCATGAGACTAAAGCTTTAACCAATGAATAAGAGAGCTATCTGGGAACACACATCATAAACTTTTCATGATATATGTGTTCTCCATAAATGAAATCAATCATGACACATAACATAAGAGTATCTCATCAAAATAAAATGGGTTTCATAATTGCTCTTCATATCATAATCAAAAGAAATGTTATAAGGCATTTAAGAAATGATCATAAGGAATGTATTACCCCATCAATGTAAGGGAGATTGTGAAAGGTTTATATGTAATATAAATATATAAAATATTAAAAATCAATCCATAACATTAAAAAAAAATTTAAAATGAATAGAAATACCTTTATAAATATTGAAAAAATATTATTAAGTAATATAACATTTCCTCTTTGAAAATAACTTCTTAAAAACTAAAATTCACAAAATATTATGGAAATAATTTTCTTTGAAAATAACCTTGGAATATTATAGTGAAATATTCAAGTAAAATAACTTTCATTATGATAACAAAACATTATTCATGTCATATACCTTAAAACAAAGATTCCTTTCATATTTTTGGTTAAAAGTAAACAAGTACCTTGTTTGGAAAAAGACCAGAAGATTACTTTTAAAATATTTTTTGTAAAAATACAATATAGGGTAAAGTTGAATTTAATAAAACATTAATATAATGCTAAAAAATTTCTTGAAAATATTTTTATAAAATATGGTTTGGGAAGAAAAAGGATTTTCGACCGAAGAGAAAAATAATGTCATATTTTATTAAAAATATTTTTTTGATCATTTTAAGTAATAAAGAGAGGTAAAATGGTAATAATACTTGTAATGTTAATGAATAACCATAGGAGAATAAAACTATTGAGTTTCTTTAGAGTTATATCATAATATTTCATCATCGAAAACTTAATCATAAACAATCCTGATAAACAATAAGATTGTAACATAAATATTTACCACTTTGGTAATTCTGAATCATAAGTCCCATGAAAGAAATAAATTCAAATGAAAATCTATATATAATGAATATATTTTAATTAATCATATAACATATAAAAAATGGTCATTATATACACCACACAAAATAACTAAGTGGTGAATATATCATACATCTCACAAATATGAAAGTGAGGTGAGAAACCCTTACCTCAGGTTAGACTTCCTTCATATACATTGAAACCTAATGTATAATAAATATAGGATTATTATAAATATTTTTTAAAATATAATTATATATATCATACCATATATTATTTACTTATGACCTTTTATTACCCATTTATTAGCAATTCCTTGACAAAATCACATTTCGGGTAATAACATATTTGCTTTTCATGTATGTTTTGATTTGGTATTTTGGAAATTTACTTTGAGCATGGTTAAATAATATATAAAATGTAAAAAATTATAAAAATATAATATATATTCATTATATATGTATTTATATTAATCCATAAAAATTAAAGACAGAAAATTCATTACACCATCCACGGAGACGGTAGGACATACGTACACATGAACGTTGTTTCCATTTTCTCAACAAATTCAAAGAAAGAAAGATAAATATTAATTAAACTTTAATTAATTGTTATTATTTTATATATATCATTGATATTAATAAAATTAGTAATTATTACCATCCATGTAAAAATAAAATGAAAAAAATTTCACATCACTACATGGAGGTGGTAGTCCACACATACACATGAGCGAAGATATTATTTTCAAACAGATTGGAAGATAATAATTTAGATGTGATATTATATTTAAATAAGTATTTTTAGTTCATAAATATCACATATATTAATTAAATTCATCCTTACTACCTACCATGTAAATCATAAGTGAAAAACAAATCACATCGCTTCGCGAGGTGGTAATCTGTCGTACACATGAGTGGCATTATAGTATCTCCCCACATAATAGAAATTAAGAATGTATATGTGATATAATTATTTAAAAGTTATAATTATGTCCTAAATATCATATACATATGTTAAATCCATCATTATATCCATCCTTTAAATGTGATGATGGAAAACGAATTACGTCGGTTCGCGAGGTAGTAGTTTCTCATACACATGATCAATGGTTTCATTTCCAACATGCAGGAGGAGGATATGGTTGTAGGTAATTCCATTAACATAAAATAATATTAGTATATTTAATATACTTAGGTTATTATATCATCATTTTTTAATTTTATTTTATGTAGGTGGAAGAAGAAATAGAATAAAATTCTCTGTTAAGGACGTTACCTCTTTTTCAGACAACTTATTTAGGTTTTCACCAAAAGCCTTTCCAGCTTGGTTTCAAAAAAAGGATTATAAGATGAGGGTAGGGAATTAAAGAAGTTATTTTGTTTTTTATTTTCTGAACAAATGGTTTTTTAAAGTGTGTAAAGGATAGGATATGGGGTGTCCTTTTATAAGCGGGCGAGAGGACGCATTTGGAATTATTGAAAACAAAAAATTACACCCATGTTTTTAACAAAACACAAGGAAAAAATAGTACATTTTCAAAAATCATAAGATATAAGGTCTATATATGCCCATAAAATAGTAATTATACAATTTTTGGGTCATTTTTAAGGCTTATATTTTTAGTTTAATCCCCTGTAAACCCGTTTTTACCATAACCTCAGTAAATAATTTTTACTGTTTTCACAATTGATTATGGTAAGATTTTAATTTTACCAAATTAGATAATATAAATTATTTTGATTATAAATATGGAATCTATTTTTACAAATTCAACTCACATATGTTACAAAAAATTAATTTAATATTAAACTCTCACTTGTATCAAAAAAACAGTTTTTCATGAAATGCATTTTTTTATGGAAAAGATGACCTCATATTAAATATCTAACACATAACAATACTTAAATGAATTTAAATTAATATTTATAGGTATATAATCTATATATTTAATTTTAATTCATTCTCATTACGGTTTATTTTTATTATTTAAAATTGAAAAACATTATGCACTTTAAAACATTTTTCAAAAAATGTGTTTTAAATCTTACAAATAAAATTATAATAAAGTCTAGTATAAAGATGATTTAAGTGTACTAATTGAATTTAATATGAATAAATAATAATTATTTTGATTCAAAATCAAATTAAAATAATCATGTTACTTTTAAATTACTTAATTTATTAGAAAGAAATGAAAATTTTATAGAAATTGGGTTTTTTAACTATTCATTGAAAAAGTAATATTTTTTGAAAAATACCAAACTTTTACCCTATGTTGATATTTATATTGTGATTTATAAAATTAATTAAATTTTTTCAAATTCATTTTATAGAAGTGTAAAAAAAATAATTATATTATTTTCTCATAGAAAAAAGTAAAAATTATTTTTTGAAGAAAATATATTTTTGATAAATAAAATGAATTTGCTTAAAATTGTGCAACTAGTAAATTAGAATTTATAAATAAATTTATATTTATTGTAAAATTTATATAAATTTTATAAAATATTTAACCCTATCCATACTCTCTAATTTAACAACTAAGTTAAAATGATCATGTTTAAGTAATAATATTTTAATAATATATTGTGGTTCATTTAAACTCAATGTTGTGTGTTGAATACACTATAAAACATAGTGTTCTTTTAAAATATTAGGTTTTTACACTCAATAAACTATGGTAATCATTTATTGATTTCTACTCCACAGTGGGAATTGAGTAGTGATGTCTGCTCCATTATGTTATGGGGATAAGGTGGTGAAGCCTACTCCACTATATTTTATTTATTTATGCTTATAGTTGTTCCAAATATCTATGATGCCTTTCATTTTAGGATATGATAAATTTCCTTGTTTGTTACACTTATTTTTATTAAGTTATACTTTATTTCAAATAAATTCTAAATGTTTTTTATATTTCTTATTCTAAATACATTATTCTTTCTTATGATATGGTTTCATGTTTTGATTGATTTACCGTTATATTATTTTAATCCATGTTTTTTATGACCTTTATTATGTATTGTATTTATGTGAAATGATAATTAATGATAAATAAATTTTATGATTGTAACTTATGATCCCTTGATCTTTGTATCTGATATTTCTCCCTTACTCTTATTTTACCTCATGTTTATGTTCTAAAAGTTATGAATAGTTGATAAGTTTCTCTTACAAAGCATTCAATATCACCCATTTATTATTTTCATGTTACCTAGGTTGTTATGATTATTATATCAAATTATATGTATAGAAGAGGGTCTATAGGATCATAGTTGTGGAGAAATTTCAACATGTGTTGTAAAATAATATATTTATCTAACTTATCATTAATAAAATAAACCTTTCAATCCTCAGGTTGTGTGACAACTTATGAGATGTCTCTAATTAAGCACGGAATCAATGTAATATTAATATATGTTTATAATGAGTCACTATAGTAGTTATCATAGGATAGGTTTAGTTATTTTTAGAGACTGGTTTGGATACCTTTGTATTTAAGGTTATAGATTCTTAGGGAAAACCCTAAAGATGATTTAAAGTATATGATGATATCCTGAAATATTGGTAAAGTCTTGAGTATGTGGTCTTATTATAAAAACATTATTTTTTGAATATTAAAAAGTTTATGTGGTTGTGGTAGAGATGTACCTAGGGGTTATAAATCTAAAAAGGTTTGGTAGAGCATTGAATCGATCATCACCCTGATGCATGATGAGTGGGTCTAAGACTGTATCACTGATTAGATTGTCTAAGGGGATATGCTTTAGTTGATAAAATTCTCTATATGAATATCTAAAGGAGTATTTTCCTAGTTACATTGAGGGATTCAGTTGATCAGTATAAGATAACTCAATATAAATTAACCTAGGTTAAACTAATATTGAAATAGGTTGAACTGAAGGAATTATAGGCTAACATAATGATGTAAAAAAGTGTAAAAGGATTTAATGTTGAATATCTATTACGTTATTGATTATTATAATCCCCTATAATGTTAAATTTTCATCACTCATGTTAACCCTTTTGGTTTTAAAAATTTATGGAGCTAGTAGGAACCATGTTAATAATGGATGTGATAGACAATGCAATAGTCTTCCTAATGGGAATCCAAATTTGTTATAATATTGTGTTAAAAAACATGTTGTTATGATCAAACAACTATCCCAAGTTATTATTAACAAATTTAGTCTATATTTACATCCAACCCCACCAAATAAAATAAGTATGGGGTTTCATAGGCGATCAAGTGATGAAGATGATGAAGGAAAGAAGATTTAATTTCCTTAATGTAAAAAAATATGGGAATAGACACCCAGGGGAATGTCTCAAAGGAACTAGAAGATATTTTATATGTGGTAAATAAGGACATCAAGAAATAATATGAGGAGGAAAAGGAAGAGTTCAGTTAATACAATGGATAAAAATAATGTTCTTCTAAAGGATCCATTAGAATTTTTATGGTTTCAATGTGAGTAATTTGGGAACTATAGAAACTTGAGTAGTAACCAAAGGGATTAATATTAAAATTGACACCAATAACCACCTATAATTTGGGATCAAGGAAAACTCTATGAAATTACTAATATTGAAGTGTATAGTGATAATTAAGTGGTTTTATAATCACTTTTTCATCACTATTTTTTTGGATATCATATATCATGTATGTTTTCACCAACTATTAGCTTTTAATATAAATAAGCATGGTGGTATTATTATTTTATCCAAGTTATATTAATATTATTCAAGTTATGTGGGATGATGATTCATGACATTTTTATTATCCTTACTTTATATAAATTTAATGTGATTTTCAAAATGGATTTTTTCTCTCTAATTAGAGGAAAAAATTATTTGTTGGAATAAAGAAATCACATTTTATATTAACCTATGATAGTTTATCAATGAAAATATGTTAATGTTATCTCTTGGAAAAAAATTTACTTTAAGAGTCATGATACCTAATAATGAGGGATGTTTAGCTCAAATGGTTAAAAAAGAAACACAATATTGGGATTATAATTATTATAAGTGAATATATGTGATTGATACCTCTTTAGAAAATTAAATCTCATGTCATCATATAGATAACCTTGGATAAAATCATTAGTAATAATTAAAATTGGAAGGATGGAATTTATTTAAGGGGGTGTAATGAATAGATATTTTATTGTATATTCTGCTTAAATAAATAATTTATTAAATATTGTGTTTCAAACACTATAGACAAATAAAATTAAAAAACATGATATTTTTTGAATATTAAACATGACCATTAAAATATAGTCATAAATTGAAGTAACCATATTACAAAATCAATAATGAAAGTAGTAAGAAATGGAATCTGGGTGTATAATTCCTTCTTATGAAGGTCATTTTTCTAATCTCAGAAAGGAGGTAGCTTCATTATAGTTTTCCTTAGACCATGCCCAAGTAAAACATGAGAAATTAAGATTTGACAAAAACGATATATGGGAGAAGTTAAAGCTCGTAGATATTGCCACAAAATTATTATTAGTTGGACTTCCCTAGAAACTATAACCAGATCTTGTCTAATGACCAGGTCCTATGTGAAGATCATAAGGGGTTATGTAAGTAGAAATTAGGATTAAATCAAAATGTAATAAAATATTTATATATATAGATATAATTGGAATTTTGATGATTTTTTAATGTAAATTTTTTCTCAATTATCTTTATGCTTAAATAGTATATTTTTTAGAATTATCAAATTATTTTAAGGAATTGAGTTCCCAATAATTGAATAATAAAAAGATATATATATTTATTTAATTAATAATGATTTAACACTAGATTAATTATTAATTTATAGAAAAAAGAAAAGTTAATATACCGAAAGTGATTTTCCTATAAACAGAGATTTTTTCTATATTTTATGTTTTTAATTAAAAATAAAAAATTATAAATTTTAGTATGTGAATTTTAAAAAATTAACTTCATTTGTATTTATCATGAAAATATAAACTTAATATAATTTTTTTAGATTTTTCTAAAAAATGATTCTTAGGTGAATATTGTAATATACCATTTTTTTAATACTATGAATTTTATATCATTATTAGTATATAAGTGTGAGATAAAATTGTAGGAAACCTTTTTCTTGGAATAATATGTATTTTATTATTTAAATTATACATTTTAAATTTTTTATTATAGTTTACAAACCTATATTTGATATTTCAGAACTCAAGTAACATTTTTCTCAAAAATTGTTTTAATGCATTATATAATTTTTATAAAAAATAGAAATTGAGTCGGAAAACATGATTTGAATATTTTTAATCATCATGATCAAATTAGGTAATGTGTTCAATTTCATTTTCATGAATAAAATTATATTTCCATGGAAAATATTTGTTGCTGCAGTAAAATGGTTTTCTTTCAAAGAATGATACCATCCTAAATATTTTGTATTTTCATTAAATTCAATGGTTATATTATAAGTTAAAACTCTAATATATTTTTTTAGATATATATATATATATATATTAATTAACCCTCACTTAATTGGTAATAAATTTTAAATAAGATTAAGAACACTTAATGATTAAAATGACTTTTTTTAAAGAAAAAAACATTTTTTCAACACATTATATGTTTTAATTTAAAAGTTAATTTTCTCATATTTAGAATAATTATTTGAATAAATGGAATAAAAATACATATTCTTCAGGTTTAAATTTTGTTATAAGGGTTCTCTTATATATTTAGTGATAAAATAATTACCATGGTTAGATCTTAATCAAGATTAATAACTATTAAAATGGATAATCTAATGTGGATTGAATTTTACTAAATAAATTTGACAATTAGAAATTATAGAATAACTTTTTTGGTATTAAATTAATACTTACATATCTCACCAAAATATTCCCACCTAACTCTCATGAAATTTCATTTTACCTCTAACCCAACATTTATTTCCAAAGATGTGTCCCACTTTTTCACATATAAAAGGAGCTCACTTCCACCCTTTTAAAGACACACCTCCAGTTAAAACTCCTCATAAAAATCTTCCAAATTTAATTCATATAGATACCTTATAAAATTTTTTAAGTACCCATCCTCGAAAAAGTTTCTCAAGTTCTTCATGTCCAAAGGATACTTTAATGGAATATATGAATGCCGAACTAAGTATCACTTACCCTTTTACTTTCATTACTTATCATTCTCATTCACCCTCTACCATAACATTATAAACATATGTATATAATTAAATAAGTATGATTAATATACTTAAATGTTATTATATTGATGGTATAACCATTTTATATTATTATCCAATTCGATAAAAAACAAAAATGTTGCATATGATCATTTGCGGACTACCGCCTCTAAGAAAGACATGTTTCATTTTTCATCACCACATTTTCAATAATGGATTTATAAATGGTTTTAGTGTATATAAATGCTTTTAATTTCATGATTTATATTATAGAAATATACATTAGTAATTCTATAAGTAATATTAGCAATAAACAGACATTATAAAACTAACCGCCTAAAATGAATATATTAAGAGGAAAAGTAGTTTATTTATAAGTGACATTATAATTTTCGTTTACATTATTATTATAACTATTTAAAATTATAATTAATCACTTTAAAAGCATATAAATAATTAAATTAAACTATTTTTGATATATATATTATAAAAAAATTATTTTATACCCACACTCACACATATGTTGATGCATATTCTTGTTGGGTTGGTTAACCACCAATATGAAAAATTCTATAAATTTATATCAAGTAAATGTAAAATTAATATTGGATATTCATATGTAAATAATTATTTTTTCAATATTGGTAATATAAGCATTAAACTCAATAAATAAGATACAACTGTTTATTTGTTGAAAATCACTGAAACATGCTCGTCCCCAATTTCATATATAATAAACATAACTAAAAATCTCATAGAACGAAATTATAACATTATAAAATATCCTAAAACATATATTCTAGTAACCTATATTATATATTAATTAATAACATTGTGATAATAATGAATAAAAACATCATGATTATGAAATTATTCTAAAATGATCAAGATTACTCTCACTCGATATTGAAAATAGATAACAACTAACTAATATATTCATAATAAATGATCATCAATGAAGTATATTAAATGGTAAATTATATTAATAAGGTTTTTAAATATATTATTAAGATATTTATTTTCTTACATGATTTTATAGAACCTTTGACTAAGAGGAAATAAATTTAGGGGGTTTTCTTGACTCAAATCATTTTCTTGAGTCATAGTCACTCCACTTCGATTTTAATCTTTCAATATTTAATTATCCTAACCTATGATGATGTTATGTTGTATTTTCATATTATTTTATTGGGAAATAATGTTTCAAACTAAAGTATTCTTCCTTTAAATACCTATTATTTCATAAAAAATAGAATTTTTTTAAGAATAATTCTCATCTATTTAATGGATTTTTCCTCCATATGCATGTTTTTACTTACCACCAATGTTCTCATATCCCTAGTGGAAAATAAAATTGGTTTCATCTCATATTATTCTTTTATTCCCCATTATTAATTTAAAAACAAAGGTTTCATTAAACTTTTAACAATGTGGGTTTTCAATAAAGGTGTTTTTTTAATATTTAAATGATTTTTACTTTATATGATCTTATGTTCTTCCTTTATACATAAAATTATGAATTATGTTTTATTTATTATAAATGTATATTTATTGGAATTTGTTTTTAAATAATGTTTTAAAATTTTTTCTCTTTATCTTAATAATATAGTTTTTTGAAAGTGATTTGAAAATCAAATCTTTTTAAGATGATATTAATAAAATGCTTTTTAAGAAAAAACAATTTTGATATTTCACTTCTATTTTCAAAGGACTGTTAAATAATAGATTAATGTTTCATAAATTACCCTTTATGTGATCTTCTTAAATACTCATTTTGGGATATTATTTTTTTCAATAAAATGATTTAATTTTTTATGTGATACCATTCAGAAAAGTTATGAAACTCATTTTCTTCTCATGGGTTATTTATGATAAGATAAATGGTCTAATTTTATACGGAACTCATATATATGGAAGATTATGGGTGGGGTCCTATATCACCCTATAATTAATTGGTTAAGGTTATATATCTCATGATATATCTATGAGAATCGAGTAAGGAATTATCACTCCGCTATAATAATCGAGCAGTGATTCCTACTCCAATATAGGAATAAAGTGGTGATATATTACCAACTATGGGAATCATTTTGTGATGCTTGAACCACTATGTTATCAGAATTAGCTGGTGAATCTTTCTCTATTATGTTATGTTTATCTATTCTTATGTTTACTCCATAAATCTATGATCCCTCTTATTTTAAGATATAAAACATTTCCTTGTTTGTGGCACATCCTTTTCCTAAGTTATGATTTATTTCCAAGCTATAAAATTTTTTTATGATATTCCATATTCTAAATATATTCTAATTTCTTATGTTTCGGTTTCATGTTTTTTTCATTATATGCTTCTAATAAATATTTTTTATGAACTTTCTTTTGTTTTATATTTATATTCCATGATTTATTTTGATAAATCATTTTTTATGATTTTCACTTATGATACTTTGATATTTTTATCTAATATTTCTCCCTTATTAATATTTTCCCTCATTTTTATAGTCTAATGGTTATGAAAATTTAACAAGTTTACCTTATTAAGAATTTGAGATCACCCATTTCTTATGTTCTCATGCCCCAGGTTATGAATATGATTATATCATATTATATTTCTAGAAGAGGGTATATAAGAGAACAGTTATAGAGAAATGTCGACAATTGTTATAAAATCAGATGTAATATAGCTAGTCTTTAAGACACTAAACCTTTTGGTCCTCAGGTTGTACATCTATTTGTGAGATGTATTAATTTAAACATCAAATCAATGTAATAGTTATGTATGTTTAGCTTGGGTCTCTATAGATGAGACTCAGGATGAGTCGTAAGTATAATCTAGGTTCCAGTGAGTTATCCATGCATCATGGTAGTGGCACGCTTAAGATATTATACACGCACCTATGGGCGGTGTTGTTTGAAATTTTTCTTCACCATGATCCATTATTAATTGAATATTATTTTAATATAATCAATTTTTTCTCAAATACATTATAAGGTGTGATGGAATTAATATAGATTTTAGGGTTTTGTTTTCTTAAATGTTATTGTGATTATTTTCCACCATAGGAAAAGGATTTTTTGGATGGATTGGTTTTTAGAAAATCCTATTTTTTAGAATTTAGTGTGGAAATTTTGATGATTCTATTATTCCTCTAGGAACTAAGAAATTGTGATCAATAGATATGGAGATATACTTTGGCAGATGAGGCTAAGTGTTTTCGGGGAAATTCAACCAGTAAAAGATTGGTGGATGATGTGGTGTGGAATTAGATGTGGTGATATGTAGACCAAATCATGAGAATTGATGTACATTACTAAATTAAATGATTCCAATGATTTTATGGAGAATTTATATAGATATATGGGAAGCTCGGTGAGTGGGTAGCTCATATTTCAGTAAAAAGTACGTGTTGGTGGTTAGAGTTGCATAGCAGAAGCATGTTCGAAGTTCAAAGATAGGATGAGGTGTGTTAGTAATAGATTAATTTCAAATGTAGGTTAGGATTTACGGTTGATTAATCATCATGTATTCTCAGGGATGATAAGTGTTACTGTGGAAATTTTATAATGACTGATGTAATTACAAGTTTGTAAAAATTAGGGTAAATTTGAATTTTAGTCTCATGGTAATGGATGAAAAATTTTGTGTATGAAATTATATAGAAAGATTTTCATCATGATGTGATATAGGGGAGTAGTGGAGTGATGGGTGAATAGCACATGGATCTTGTCCTAACCATCAGGGTTCAACGTCATGAATTCTAAAAGGAGGAGGTTATGTCATGTCCTTAAGGTACCATGACATGATGGATCGTATGAGGGACGTAGTCATGGCATGGTTTAGAGAAACTGTGCCATGATACCTAGATGTTGTGAATTTTTTACATCTTAGTATGTATGTTTTTGATGAAGTCACATTTTGACCTAGTGGGATCACATTGTGATGGTATGTAATGTTTTGGGGGATGCTCGAGATTTTTCATTTTGTGAAATATTGTGTGAGATAGGAGTCACATTATGAAAAAAGGATGTAACGATGTAATAGACTAGATATTAGAAGGATCATGACTTGGTGGTGGGGAGTCATGCCAAGAGGCCTTTGGAAGATGGACCATTATGGAGTGACCACCCAAGTCATGTCACAGCATTTCTTTACTAAGGGGTCAATTCCTATTTTTAAGTATGGTCATGTCGTGACCAAAAAAGTTAATTTCATGATATTATCCTAAAGGGTAGGTTCTTATACCTGGGAGTGTGAGGTCACTCTATAACCTAGTGGTTCAACACCATTATGGGGTCTAATTGATGAAGTTTCATGGTCTAATCGTCAAGGTGATGTTGTAAAAAAGGTATTAGGAATTTTTTTCAAGGGGAATAATGGTGTGTTTGGACCTTATAAACTGAAATACCCTTCATAAATTATCCATTATGGGATGTGAGAGTAGGGAGGGGTCAATCTCCTCTTACCCATTCTTCCCCATGGTCTTCCTTCAATCTTGGTGGTTTAATAAAGCTTTTTCACATGGAATAAATTTAATATTTCACCCCTAATTCATATTATTCTTCCTCCTAGTTTTCTTATAATTTCATTTTTCCCTGTTTGGATTTTTGTGAGACAATTCCACCAGAGCATGGTGGAATCATCTCAATTTATGAGGATTTAGTTTACAAATTTTAGAGGATATCCTTAGAGGAGATGTTATCATTTTTCTTGATGTAGGTTACCTTGTGAATTTATTTAGGTTTTTTGTGAAATTAGGTTTAATTGTTCATTGATTTTAGTAAATAAATTAAGGCATTTTGGGTCTTAGGTCTGGGTGTGTGTCAATAGTGGATGACACCCTATTTCTTGTGTTTTTAGAATTATGATGTTGTATGGTGTTCATGGTCTCAGAGGAGGTCAGTACGAACTTTGGATTTATTTATGGATTTTCAATTAAGGTAGGTGGCCATGACTTTATTGAGTCTCTTTTTCTTTTATGGATTTTATGTTTTTGTGTGTGCATCAATATTATTCTTCTTGAATAACATGTGTGATTTTTTTGCATAAATTGGGTTAGGATCATATTGTCTTAATATTTAGTAGAGACTTCATAGTATACTAAATGTTTTATTGGTGGAAACTTGTTTAAATGATTTTAGGGGGCCCTTTTTTTGGTTTTTTGGTTTCATGAATTGTATTTCAAAAAAATGGTTTTTATTTTTAAGATTTTATTTTAAAGGGAGTTTGATTTGAATGGAATTTCAATAGGGAAATGGTTATTTCATAATGTTTTTTGAAACAGAATTTTTAAACATATATAGGGTTTCTGGAGAACATTTTTAATTTGATTTTTTCCAAGGGCCTATCCTGGGTAAGAGGTAATGTTATTCCATTTCTAAATGGTTGTAAATAATATTTTGACTTGAGTTTTTAAGGAAAATGAAAAGGTATTGGTTGATATTGATTTTGGTCAGTTTGAAAATATGTAATATATGCCCTTTTTCCCAATGTATGGTTATGTTTGAATGTTATTCCTGATTTTGATTTCCATTTATGTTGTTTATATTGCATGATTAAGCATGGTTGTGTGAGTGGACCCAATGGTGTGCTGCTTTTGGTATCAAAGTGATTAGGTTGTTCCATATTGTTGTAGTTAACCCCTAGAAGGGTGTAAATGGGTAGAATGGATTTGATTTGATGGAAGTGTTCCAAGAGATAGGTAGGGTTTTTCTTTAGATTATTTTATCTTTGACTAAACCATTTAGGCTTGGATAAAGATTGGGTGACCCAGTGGTTAGTTTTATGAGCTTGAGTGACGATTTCCTTCACCTATGAAGGTGTTATATGTGTGACCATAGTTATTTTGTGAAACCATGAGGGGATGATATTGGAGGATATGAGGGTTATCCCTATAAGGTTTTTTTTCATAGAATTTATTATCGGGATAGTGTTGGATTGTTTTCACTACTTGCTTGATTTTTTTGGATAGTTTTTTGTGATGTGTTGAGACTAATGTTTTTGGACACATCCTGAGTGAAAGGATGGTGGGATGATATATGATGGTATGTAATTATGGATGTGGGGCCCATACTTGAGTGGGAATGTTGGGCTCCAATATAAAAATTAGCATCCAGCCATGAGTGAGAAGGTGTGGTCGGAAATGTGAGTCCATCCTTGAGTGAGAATGTTTGGTTTACCATGTCTCAAGTGAAGGGATATTGGGTTGTGATGGGGTGTTATAGCTGAGAAGTGGGTTATGGGGAGGCATGATGTGTGGCCTAAGATTGAGTGGGATGGTGGTGAAATTGACCTCCTCGAGTGAGAAGTTATGGTATAAGTCTTAATGTGGTATTAGTTGTGGAGGGCACGAGAATGGATGCTTGACCTCACATTGAGTTAAAAGGTTCTAACAGGGACCTCCCATGAGTGGGAAGGAATAGTCCAGTGTTTGACATGAGATGGATTTGTGACCATAACTAAGTGATAGGGGTTGGTTTGGGATCTTATTTTAGGACCCTATCCTATATCATTGGGTGGAGTTTAGGATTCTACATGACACCCCACCCTATATCTTCAAGTATGGGTTAGGATTTTTAATACGAGGTGACACTATTACATTCATTATTGGATGAACCAATTAGGGTCGGGTGTCATGGTGGCCTAATTAGCACAAAATAACCTAATTCATATGCTCATATGTAAATTTTATGTTATATTTTCAGGTGAATGTATTTCATGAGAAAAACATGTACACCTTATATGTATTTCATGCACATCTATTTAATTATAATAGTAATCAGAATTGTTAAGACATTGAGGATTCCTACTAAGTAATTGGACTCACCCTCTACCCATGTACATGGAATGAGTTTCTATGTATGTTGGTAAAACATAAAGTGTTATCTAAGGCACTGGTACTTGATAGAGATGGATACATGGTTAGGTTTAGTAGGTTGTGTAGGTCAAGGTTTCAGTAAGTATGATAATGTGAGTTGGACTGGAGGCCAATGCAGTTTAATTTTGAGTTATCGTTCTACATTATACAGAACAGTGTGTTAATTTTGTATTTATTTGATGATTCATGTATATATATTTTTATATTTTGTTTCTATTATATAATATTTTCATGCATAATGTTAGACTATGGGGGCTCTTTTGGTTCCTTGTTTCTTGTCCACAAGGTTTTGGGTGCTCGATATACAGGAGATCGTATTGAATTTTTAGTAGACTTGAGCATGAAACTACGGCTTTAGTTTTTAGGAAATATTATCCCCATGAATTTTTAGGCACTTTCCACTAGTCATCAGCCTCTGGTGTATGAGGAGGTGTGATTGAGGTCATGTAGTGTTCCCACTTGGGTGTCATTTGAGTGATCTAGTTCGAGGTATCAAACTATGAGAGTAGACTTTGTTTTTATTTTAAAAATAGATTGGTTCATAAATCCCTATAGTTTCATTAGGTTCTTTTTTCCATAAGCTATTGAACAAATTATGGTAGTACTAATTCAGATTGATTAAGGTATGATTATTCACCTTTAGGTAATTTTTCAAATAATCAATTCATTCAACTCAATTATGTGATGAAATCATAGTTTTATTAGGAAAAAGTGCCTTCTAAAATTATTTCACCATATTTTTCATAAGTATAAATGCATTAATTGTTAAATTTATTTGTTTTTTCTTTACTTTTTCTTTATAATTTTTTTATGTTCTCTATTTTTATCTTTTGAATAATCAATTAAAGAAGACTCACTAGGCTAGAATTTGTTAGTCATTTCCAGTTTTGCAACCACAAACTCTCTATTATTACAATATATTTAAGTGGATTTGGTAATAGAATATTATGAACATAAATTATAAAATTTGATTCACCACCCTCTAGAAGTGATAACTCTCAAGGGCATTTCAACATGCATCAAACTATCAAAATTGAGAAAACAAGCACATATTGTAATAAAAATTTAAGATGCTAAGAGTTTATTAATTTGTGACCTGTAGGAAAACTTCTAACAACAATCCAACATTTGAATTTCTTGGGATGATTAAAAGTTTATTTTTATGATTAAAAATCTTTTAAGTTTCAAAAAAATACATTGAATGATCAAAATCAAGCAATCAAGATCGAAATCTCACAAAAAATTAAGAGAATTATTATTTATTTATTTATGATCTACTTGAACATACCTCATGTTAATATGAAATTTTATATTCTATATACATTTAAATGTTTCTTTTTTGTAATTGTAAATTGTTTTTAAGTTATATAAATTGTTTTTAAACAATTATAATGAAAAATTGAGGTTATATAGTAACAAAAATTTAGTACAGTGATTATTGATTTATTTATGATATGTAGGAATAAACCTCACATCAATCCATTGTATGATTTTCTCAAAATGATTCAAACTTTATTTTTAGAATTATCACTCACTTTTAAGTTCCAGACATTAGTTATATTATATAAACCCATAAAAAAATCTTGTGTTGCCCTATAAATGTTGGACAACACCCATAAATTATTTTGTGACATATAGGAAAAAATCATGTTAATCTGACATGTTATTTTCTTAAAATGTTTTAAAGGGAAATTTTATGGTTATATTTTGTATTTATACTGATTATTTTATGTTATTTTTGGATATATTTTTTTATCTCTTATATTATCCTTTTTAAACTATATTATTTTTTCATTATTTTAGTCTCATAGTTATTTTTAAAAATATGATAGAAGATGGAAAATTCAAATTTTTCATTAAGATTCATGATATTTGATTATTTAAAAATAAATTTCTCTACTTAAGAGTCGAAAAAATTAAACTTAAAATTAAAAAAATTAGTTACATGGGAAGAGATATTGAGCACATGTAAGTCTTGTTAGAAGAAAGAGATACACATGCACAAACTCTCTTTCCATAAACCTAAATTCTAGGACTTCTTATATATGGAAGGAAATTGACTAACATGGATGTAAAATTATTTCTCAATGACAGTGTACTAAGGATATTCAAGAAAAATATGTTCATTTATCAATGTGGATTTATTATCCTATACAAGTATTGCTTTTCCACTGGCAGTCATGTATATGTTAGCCATAAAGTTCATCATGTTATTATTTAAGAATGCAATTATAACTCATTTTCATTCTTTAAGTAGTATTAATAAATAAAACATTATTTTTTATACATGAACACATTTATTTGGTATAGATAAAGTCAATGGGTGGTTGATCGTTCAACAACATGTTCTCTATAATAACCTAACCCACTAGGGCCTGGCTGGCTGGAGGAAGGCTGTAACGCCCCGACCCCAGTTACCCAGAGTCGGTGCATTATTACATAACATTGGCATGATCAAAAGAAATATCAAGTCTCAAAATACCGATTAGTTTAGTAGCCTTAGAATAACTAGATACATTAATAAAGTTTACATTACATCATAAAATGAAAACTACAACAACATAGTCTCCATAGTCCACACTCTTACTATCCCTGCAGGTCATTCACAATTTACTTCTTCACAATCCTGGTAAAAATAAAAAATTGAAATGGGTGAGCTCAGATGCTCAGTAAGGATAACAATATAGTAGAAGATTTCACAGATAAGCATAAACACTTAAGGCAATGTATAACTAAAACAAAAGCCTTTTAAATTTTAACTTCAGCATAAAATGGCAAAGATAAAATGAAATAATGACATTTACTTATTCACATGGATATTATACTAGTCGAATAATCACATGTAATATCAATAACCACTTTCATAATGATGGAATGCATAATTTCGGACTATCATAACCACGTAGCCAAGGCCTCATGTCGAGACTATAAATAAGATTTTGTCAAATCCTCATGCCAAGACACTAGTTTGTCTCATGAGACCTACCGATGCATCGAGGAGCTATAGCAGGCTCCACTCGTCACTTACTAAGTCCAATGCATTCCTCATATGAAAATTTTGAATTATAACATAAACATTCATATTAAAACTAGCATACGAAATGCCAATACATTAACCACAAATCATGAATGGTATAAAAATAGCACATCCACAGTCAAACATAACTCATTCGATAAAATATCGAAGATTGTATTGTATCAGATTAACCTCAATCAATAATAATGAAGGATATTGACATAGATTAAAATAATTATCAAACTATTGAGAGAAATATCCCCCTTTTTCTTGAAAACATTTAAAAGTCACACTATTGATCAAGAAGCCATTTAAAATAGATTTTCAAATCAAAGGGTCCCATACCACTTTGAAACTTTCAAAGTCAGTTTTAATTTTAAAACATTAATTTCCATATAAATAAATCTTTAAAACTATTTTTAAAACATGTACATTAATGAGAAAGATTTAGAATAATACATCTTTAAAAAAATTTAAAATGATATTTTAGTTAGAGTTACTAACCAAAAGAGAGAAACTTGAATTCAAATAATTGAGGTAATAAAAACTTTTTAATATCATGAGAATAAAGGGATTCATGATATACTATTTCAAAGTACATTATATACACCATATTAAAGTGATTTGGTGTATAACAACAAAGAAGTCTCAATGGAATGTAAATTGAGATTAAATCTCTTATAAAGACCATATCCTTAGGTTAAGGATAAATAAATGACATAATTATGTGTGAAAAATATAAATACACTCAATATGATTGTATATTCAGTGTAAATCAATCAGAGGACATTCACACATATTCTTGTAAACACAACACTAATGAATTTGATATTTAACTCAACAAATGGAGATTGAGTTAAAATTACTCTTATCAAGATCATATAGATGACTTGAGAATTTATCAATGGAATGATTATGTGTATCAAAAGTATATCCAAATAAAGGGTATTGGAAATTATGACATAATCAAATGAATAGTGATTCCACACACAATCTTGGAGTAAAATAATCAATGAAGTATGCGTAAAGCCGAATGAGTGGAAATTGAAATTTCAAATTACCTTATTGATTTGGTAACTTACTAAACATACACCCATGAAAGAAGGATAATACAACTATGATGTAAATATACATGAATTAAAGTATATTACACAATTAATACAAACATGGGCAGTACACACCACATGCAATAAATAAGTGTTGAATAATTGATATCTCACAGAATTTAAAGTGAGATAAGAAACCCCTTACTTTGTACTTTTTCTTTGGTCGATGGTAGGTTAACCTCCTGTATAATGGTGAAATAATTTTTATTGAATTACACAAGAATAATTTACATTAATATGATATCATATATGATCTTTTAACATTGATTTGTTAATAATATCTTAGTATTATCGTCGTTTCAGGTGTTAACGGATTCATTTTCTTTTATATTATTTGTTATGAGGGCTGTATTTATTATGGATGGGATGTATATTATTCATATACAGAATGATATCATGTCTCTAAAAATTATTTTTATTCATCAAATGAAATTTAGTCTTGAATAGATACGATGGGGAATGAATCTCATCGCGTTCGTGGAGACGGTAGTCCGTACGTACGCACGAGCGACAATATCATTCTTTTGATATTAAAATAATATATAATTGGATGTTATATAATATGGAAATAATAATTATCATGTTATATTTATTATTTACATGAATTATATATCATTATTATACCCATCTAAATAATAATATATTGAATAACAATTACACCACGACGTGGAGACGGTAGACCGTACGTACGCACGTATGGTGACATGTCATTCAAGCGATGGATAGAATAATGAATTTTGTTTGTTCCATATTTATAATAACATTAAATTATATATAATATATTGGAGTTATTATTTTATAATATAAATAATAAAGAAATAAGAAGTTGAAGAAGAAAGGAACTTTAAAAAGGGTGGTGAAAACATTACCTCTTCTTCGGGTTCTTCCTTTTGATTTGATCAAAAGGGCTCATTAGGTTGGCTTTCTGATCAAAATGAGGCCTCTAGGATGAATTGAGGGAAGCTGAGAGAGTATTTGGGTAGGGTTTGGCCGAACCAAAAGGCTTTGAAGGTGTGAATTAATGAGAAGGGGGAGTGCCCTTTTATAAGAGGGGCGAGGGGCACCTTTGGAAAAGCTAGAAATATTATTTTATAATAAATTCATATTCGGTTTCTAATGGCTCAAAAGTGGATTATTTAAATTTTTAGGTGGGGATAGGTCGGAAACCACTCAATCAATGGGATTTAGACAGGTTTGGGTTACTATATTAAACTTATCTTTAAGTATTAACTTTTACATAATTAGTTTCACTTTTACAATGTCTCTTTGTATTTTTATATTATATGGTTAATAAAATTACTATATACATCCAAGAGACCCCCAAGTGGTACATTAATGATACACCTATCATGATATAAGTCTCTTGGACGATCCTTGTATTTTTAGGAATTTAATATCAATCAATAATATAATATTTGTTTTAAAAACTCATTTATGTCAATTTTGACACTATTCAATAATTGATTTTTTTAAAAATCATAACAGAATTATTACTTCAAACAAAGTTAATTAAATAAATCATAACATTTCATATTAACCTATTAAATTATTGTTATTTATAAAAAGTTTCAAATTACATTTATTTGGGTATTTATAATATCAATTATTCTAATGTTTCATTAATTAGGTAATTACTGCATCACCATTGTGTCATAAATAACTTAAATTATTTAATGTCTAAAAATCATAAATAAAATACCATTATATAGGAAATATTTTATCTTTATAATTATTATTTATAGTCTAAAATCCAACATATATAACCCTATGTAAAAATTGTTTTTCTAAAAGATATATGCTTATGTCATTTTTGTATTTATTTTAACTTAAATAAGATAAAGTGTCCCTATCACCTAAAAGTGGATCCATGGGGTCCCAAAATCGACCCAAAGATTCCCATGGTCGGAAATGTATCCACCAATAAGGTTAGGAAACTTTTTAGGGTAATTTAGTATTATTATAATATTATTTTTTAACCCTTATTTACCGGATTTACCGTTTAAACGTGGTAAATAAAATATTTACCGAAATAATTATTCAAAATGTCTAAAAATAAAATTTACCTATTTACACAATTTGGACATCCTGATTCCAAATATGGAATCCATTTTTCCAAATTCAAAACACAAAAGTGGAAGAAATTAATTTAAAATTAATTCCCGTTGTTAAAACAAAAAACGTGTTTTTAAGAGATAATAACTATCAAAATATTGACACTTGTTCATGTCTGGTTTGATTGTGAAATTATGTACAATGACCAAAATTGTATTAAATGGTAAAAATATATTCTAAATATACATTAAAACCACTCAAGTTCATAATTTATCACTATTAATTATTTTTATTAAAAAAGATGTTTTTAATTAAAATTTAGTAATTTTCACTATTCATCAAAATATAAATGTTATCCGAAAAGTTCCAAAATTTTAACCTAGGATAAATTTGATATTCCGAATCCAAAAATGAAGTTTGTTTTGAGAGATAAAATTTATAAAATTTCAAAAAGTAGGTTTTACTATTCATAATGGCTAGTTTGATTGGTTGTGGTGTGTGTTAGAAATCGAAGTTGCGTACAACACATGCTACTGAATTATTCAACGAGAAGCATACCATGGAAGCTTGGGGTGTTACATTATTCCCCCATTCAATAAATTGCATCCTCGCAATTTCTAAAATTGGGCTTGGAAATATAATGAAAAGTCCCACATCGGAAAAAGAGTCAATAAAACTATCACTTTAAAAGAAAGAAAGAGAAGTACAAAGGTCACCCGAGATAACCCATACTAGGATTCCATGTAGGAAAACATGGATATGGACGATAAACTAAGTGTAAAGTTATGATGGGGAGGGATAGAAAACATGATCAGGAGAAATTTAACAATAAGAAAACAACAAACTTGTGTTGGGACAAATGGTCATTAGTCTCTCAGTAGGAAAAGTAAACAGACAACATTTTTTGTTTTAAGTTACATTATATAAGGATGAGGAATTCATTTATGATATTGACTAAGAACATAAAGATATATACTTACTTTTTAAGTATAGTTTCATTCTTTAATAAATTTCTACCACTAACTCAATTTTTTTTGAACAATGAGTATTCAAGAAGACTTGGTCACACGAGAAGAGCTTCTATAGAATAACATGATCCACGTAGGATAAACTATATATTTACCTTGTCGTTAGAGATTAATCAAAACCAAAATGGTTAGTATATGATCTGATGATCCCCCAAATGGATATTCTATTAGAGAAAAAACACTAATCTGAATTTCTAAAATTAAACCAATAATACCCCAAAGTTAAATAAATACCATTCATTAATCAAGTGTCCTTAAAATACTTCAATATAATCCAAACTTATATTAAAACCCAAAACTTAGAAGAATTTGTTTATGTAGTCTTCCAAGTTAAATTGTATCTCCAAATGACATCAACTACTCTTAAAGTCACGAACTTAAAAGTGATTAACCTAATCACATATTCTCTATTATACGTTAATAATTTCCATAAATAACCCAAATTACTATAAATCCACAATAAAAACATAGATAAAAATACACCAATACTCCTCAAATGAAATCATATAGTATTCTATTTTCCTTAGGCATATAGTGTTCCCAAAAAAGTGAGCATCTTCCAAAATAACATTTATCACTTAATCACCAAATCATTTTCTTATACTAAGGGTATTAATTTGGTTGGACATAAGAACCCAAATCAACTTATTATTGATAAATAAAAGCATTTAACTAAAAATAATTAGTCACACTAACCAGGGACTTCACATAGTCCAGTGGTAGGCGATAAATCCCAATCACACTTTGGTTGCGGGTTCGATTCCCACAGCTTTGTCCGACGCGACAGGTTGTCACACAGTCTGCGTGTAGTCCTTTTTCAAAAACTATATTTTATAACATTACCAAAATGAGATAAATTCCTCAAAATAACCATAACATAATTTAACCACAAATGTTATCTCATACCTTGCATTTTCATCCCAAATTATAATAACTTGTAATCTCCTCAAAACCAATGATCATATAAAACCAAATGGTTATTTATAACTATATCCACAAGATAAAAGATAATTCTTCCTCAAATATCATTCTCTCATGGAAAACTGCAGGGTTACAAATACAAGAGAAAATTATTCCAAAGTAAACCCATCAACAATGAGAACTAATACTTTTTGAACATTTCTCCAACCATTTATTTCCACATAGCTTCTTCTTTGACTAAGAAAATATTCTATAGAATAGGGCATTCACTCGGGTAATGGCCAGGTCCCCTACATTTATGGCAAATGACTGTAAATGTATTCTTGGGACCATTTTTATCTTCTTCCATAGTACTCTTCATTTTTCTTCAGCAATTATTCACTTTATGTCCTTCCCGCACGTAAAGCATTTCTTTGTCCCATTGAGACACTTTCCTGGGTGTCTCCTTCCACATTTCCTGCATGATAGAAATTGAGGATTCCTTTCTCCATGGTCTCCACTACTAGAGCTCTTATCATTCATCACCTTTCTCTTCTTTTTTGAGTTTGGGAATTGTTTTATATATATATTTTTTATCAGATTTTTGGAAAATTGATTTGGCATGAAGACGATATCTTTTACACCTATCAACATTCCATTTTTTTGCTCATTTTCACCACTGGTCCCACCTTGTACATCATTCTCAAAGTCACTATGACTTCCTGGAAATCCATCCATTGACTAAAACCCTAAAGCTTTGGGTGAGTAACAGTAGTCATAAAATCATTTAGAGATTAACATATCACCATATTCTCAATTTGAAACACGTTAGGATTAACCAAGGTCATTTACTCTCATCTTATATATAATACTTCAAATCGGTTTATAAAGAAAATGTAAATTATCCTAAGCATATCCCCTGAGAGTGTCGTAACCAAGAGTATAGCAAGGCCCGTTTTCGTGCACCAGTTACCGTTCGAGTCTAGCTAAAAGCGGTGTTTTCGGGTTTTACCCCTAGGTACATCTGTGCCAGATCTGCCTCTACCTGCTCGTATCCAGACAGGGATGTATTTCTCGAAAAACTCACAAAATCTCTACAATAACAAAATTCTAGGATGTTCCTCTATACTAATCCTCAAAGTATATCTTAGGGATATGTGCTCTAATTAGAGTTTATCTAAATCTAGCTCCCAAGATTTGTACTAAACTTCCTCTGATACCAACTGTAATGCCCTGACCCCAGTTACCCAGATTCGGTGCATTATTACATAACATTGGCATTATCACAAGAAATATCAAGTCTTGAAAGAACGATTAGTTTAGTAGATTTGGAATAACTAGATACATTAATAAAGTTTACATTACATCATAAAATGAAAACTACAACACCATAGTCTCCATAGTCCACACTCTTACTATCCCTGCAGGTCATTCATAATTTACTTCTTCACAATCCTGGTAAAAATAAAACATTGAAAGGGGTGAGCTCAGATGCTCAGTAAGGATAACAATATAGCAGAAGCTTTCACATATAATCATTAACACTTAAGGCAATGTATAACTAAAACAAAAGCCTTTTAAACATGAACTTCAGCATAAAATGGAAAAGATAAAATGAAATAATGCTATTTAATTATTCACATGGATATTATACTAGTCGAATAATCACATGAAATATCAATAACCACGTTCATAATGATGGAATTCATAATATCAGACCATCATAACAACGTATCCAAGGCCTTGTGCAGAGAATACAAATAAGATTTTGTCAAGGCCTCGTGCCAAGACACTATTTTGTCTCATTAGAACTACTGATGCATCGAGGAGCTACAGCGGGCTCCACCCATCACTTACTAAGTCCAATGCATTCCTCATATGAAATGTTTGAATAATAACATAAACATTCATATTAAAACTAGCATACGAAATTTCAATACTTTAACCACAAACCATGAATGGTATAAAAATAGCACATCCACAGTCAAACATAACTCATTAAATACAATATGGAAGATTGTATTGTATCAGATTAACCTCAATCGATAATAATTAATGATATTGACATAGATTAAAATAATTATCAAACTATTGAGAGAAACATCCCCTTTTTTCTTGAAAACATTTAAAAGTCACACTATTGGTCAAGAATCCTTTTAAAATAGATTTTCAAATCAACGTGTCCCATACCAATTTGAAACTTTCAAAAGCAGTTTTAATTTTAAAACATTAATTTCCATATAAATAAATCTTTAAAACTATTTTTAAAACGTGGACATTAATGAGAATGATTAAGAACAATACATCTTTAAAAAATTTAAAATGATATTTTAGTTAGAGTTCCTAACTAAAAGAGAGAAACTTGAATTAAAATAATTAAGCTAATAAAACTTTGTAATATCATGAGAATAAAGGGATTCATGATATACTATTTCAAAATACATTATATACACCATATTAAAGTGATTTGGTGTATAACAACAAAGAAGTCTCAATGGAATGTAAATTGAGATGAAATCTCTTATAAAGACCGTATCCTTAGGTTAAGGATAAATCAACGACATAAATATGTGTGAAAAATATAAATACACTCAATATGATTGGATATTTAGTGTAAATCAATTAGAGGACATTCAAACATATTCTTTTAAATACAACACCAATGAATTGGATATTTAACTCAACAAATGGATATTGAGTTAAAATTACTCTTATCAAGATCATATCGATGACTTAAGAATTTATCAATGGAGTTATTATGTATATCAAAAGTATATCCACAGAAAGGGGATTGGAAATTATGACATAATCAAATGAATAGTGATTCCACACATAATCTTGGAGTAAAATAATCAATGAAGTATGCGTAAAGCCGAATGAGTGGAAATTGAAATTTCAAATTACCTTATTGATTTGGTAACTTACTAAAAATAAACCCATGAAATAAGGATAATAAAATTATTATGTAAATATAAATGAATTAAAGTATATTACACAATTAATAAAAACATGGGCAGTACACACACCACATGCAATAAATAAGTGGTGAATAGTTGAAATCTTACGGAATTTAAAGTGAGATAAAAAACCCCTTACTTTGTACTTTTTCTTTGGTCGATGGTAGGTTAACTTCCTGTATAATGGTTAAATAATTGTTATTTAATTACACAAGAATCATTTACATTAATATGATTTCATATATGATCTTTTAACATTGATTTGTTAATAATATCTTAGTATTATCGTCGTTTCGGGTGTTAACGGATTCGTTTTCCTTTATATTATTTGTTATGCGAGCCATATTTGTTATGGATGGGATGTATCTTATTCATATCCAGGATGATATCATCTCTCTAAAAATTATTTTTATTCATCAAATTAAATTTATTCTTGAATGGATACGATGGGGAATGAATCTCATCGCCTTCGTGGAGACGGTAGTCCGTACGTACGCACGAGCGACAATATCATTCTTTTGATATTAAAATAATATATAATTGGATGTTATATAATATGGACATAATCATTATCATGTTATATTTATTATTTATATGAATTATAAGTCATTATTATACCCATCTAAATAATAATATATTGAATAACAATTACACCACGACGTGGAGACGGTAGGTCGTACGTACGCACGTATGGTGACATGTCATTCAAGGGATGGATAGAATAATGAATTTTGTTTGTTCCATATTTATAATAACATTACAGTATATAGAATATACTGTAGTTATTATTTTAGAATATAAATAACAAAGAAATAAGAAGTTGAAGAAGAAAGGAACTTGAAAAAGGGTGATGAAAACATTACCTCTTCTTCGGGTTCTTCCTTTTGATTTGATCAAAAGGGCTCATTAGGCTGGCTTTCTGATCAAACTTAGGCCTCTAGGATGAAGTGAGGGAAGATGAGAGAGTATTTGGGCAGGGTTTGGCTGAACCAAAATGCTTTGAAGGTGTTAATTAATGAGAAGGGGGAGTGCCCTTTTATAAGAGGGGTGAGGGGCACCTTTGGAAAAGCTAGAAATATTATTTTATAATAAATTCATATTCAGTTTCTAATGGCTCAAAAGTGTATTATTTAAATTTTAAGGTGGGTATAGGTCTAAAAAAACTAAACCAATAGGATTTAGACAGGTTTGGGTTTCTGTATTAACATTATCTTTAAGTATTAACTTTTAGTTAATTAGTTTCACTTTTACAATGTCTCTTTGTATTTTTATATTATACGGTTAATAAACTTACTATATACATCCAAGAGACCCCCAAGTGGTCCATTAATGATACACCTATCATGATATAAGTCTCTTTTTCGATCCTTGTATTTTTAGGAATTTAATATCAATTAATAATATAATATTTGTTTTAAAAACTCTTGTATGTCAATTTTGACACTATTCAATAATTGATTTTTGTAAAAATCATAACAAAATGATTACTTCTAAAAAAGTTAGTTAAATAAATCATAAAATTTCATATTAACCAATAAAATTATTGTTATTTATAGAAAGTCTCAAATTAGCTTTATTTGGGTATTTATAATATCAATTATTCTAATGTTTCATTAATTAGGTAATTACTGCATCACCATTGTGTCATAAATAACTTAAATTATTTAATGTATAAAAATTATAAATAAAATACCATTATATAGGAAATATTTTTATATTTCTAATGAATTTTTATAGTCTAAAATCCAACATATATAACCCTATGTAAAAATTGTTTTACTAAAAGATATATGCTTATGTCATTTTTGTATTTATTTTAACTTAATTAAAATAAAGTGTCCCTATCACCTACAAGTGGCTCCATGGGGTCCCAAAATCGACCTCAAGATTCCCATGGTCGGACATGTATCCACCAATAAGGTTAGGACGCGTTTTAGGGTAATTTATTATTATTATAATATTATTTTTTAACCCTTATTTACCGGATTTACCCTTTAACCGTGGTAAATAAAATATTTACCGAAATAATTATTCAAAATGTCTAAAAATAAAAGTTACCTATTTACACAAATTGGACATCTGGATTCCAAATATTGAATCCATTTTTCCAAATTCAAAACACAGAAGTGGATGAAATTAATTTAAAATTAATTCTCGTTGTTAAAACAAAAAGCGTGTTTTTAAGAGATAATAACTATCAAAATATTGACACTTGTTCATGTCCGGTTTAATTGTGAAATTATGTCCAATGACCAACATTGTATTAAATAGCAAAAATATATTCTAAATATATATTAAAACCAATAAAATTCATAATTTATCACTATTAATTATTTCGATTAAAAAAGTTGTTTTTAATTAAAATTTAGTAATTTTCACTATTCATCAAAATATAAATGTTATCCGAAAATTTCCAAAATTTTACCCTAGGATAAATTTGATATTATGAATCCAAAAATGAAGTCTATTTTGAGAGATAAAATTTATAAAATTTCAAAAAGTATGTATTACTATTCATAACGGCTAGTTTGATTTGTTGTGGTGTGTGTTAGAACTCGAAGTTGCGTACAACACACGCTACTGTATTATTCAATGACAAGCGTACCATGGAAGCTTGGGGTGTTACAAAGGTAAAGCATTCACTACCCCAAGAGCTCCTACAATAGGCCTGGGGATTGAGAATAGTGTTGTGTAGGAATATTACACACATGGGAGGCCTTGCATGTGGTACATGTATGCACGCATATGCATACATCTCCATATAATAGTTCAAATATAATAATATAACTAAAACCAAAAATGAATGCGTGCATCTATCCCACAATTAGAGTATGAAAAAATTATTGAAAGTATGAAATGGAAAAATAAAATCCCACTAAAAACAAAAACAATATCTGACTTGATCAGATGGAGGTGACTGCTTTCAAAACAAACCACTTCTACACACCTCAGTTTTTCTAATTCTCTAAGCTCGGCCTACTCTGGGTCCTCATAGAACTCCATCAAAAGGCCTATCATCTTCATAAGACATGATATGTGTGGGTAGATACCATGTAGGTTTGAGTATAAAAATACCCTTTATGTGCCCTAAAAACCCAAAAATAAAGAGATCAACTAAAATGAAACAGTCTGCTTGGCCTATAGCCGGAGGAGGGATCCCAAGTGAGAGAGAACAAGAAACTCCATGTCAACCGCTCCATAGCTATACATGAATTTTCATATCAATCCATATGGTATGTCAATCAAGATATGTGACATAACCACAAGGATTAAAATTATAACCCATATATACCCGTCCCGGACTCCAAGATTCATGAGGTCCCAACCTCACATTCAGCCACAAGATTTTACTCAAGGCTCAAAGGTAACACTTGTTTAGTATATCTCACTCTATGAGACCTTCCATCCCTGATGGAACTCATTTTAGAGAACTCTCTAATTAGGAACAACTCTACCATCCCTGATGGATCTCACTCATTAGGTATCTTTAAGATGGTGGCACATCCTTGCCATCCGAGGTATCATACCTCTGAGAGAACATGCTCGTCGGGTCTCGCCATGAATAAAGTCATACTATCACTCAGGGGATCTCAATACTCAGATAGGCGATCTCATCCATCTTAGATGGTGAACTCTACTAACCCTACTACAAACCTTGGATATCTCATCATGCATAATGGGGATCACTCCCAGAACTATTGGAGGACCCCACAAACCCAATCTAGAACTCTGGAGATCATATTTCTCATATAAGGGATTGAAACCCATGTAGTGTTATCCATGAATATTCTACAAACCTAATCTAGATCAACCCACTGAGTAGGGGATTGTATAACTGATGATACAAAAAATTCTATCAAAACCATCTGCTGAGTAGGAGATCGTATACCCAACAATTCCATAAATCCTACTAGAGCCTCTTAATGAGTAGAGGATCATATAATTGATGATTACATGGATCCTACAGGTATAACCTTCTAGATAGGGTATCTCCTACCATGTAGTGTTAGTTATGGTGATTCCACAAACCCCACTTAGGGAAGTCGATATGTTAGAGGATCTCTCACCAGCTACCTAGAGTGATACACCAACTCTATCCAAAATCATCCTGTCAAGGGGATAACAATCCTATATTGAGGATGTAATTCCAAAATATAAACTCATAGGGATAGAACAAGGGAACCTTCTCAATTGATATTGTTCTATTTTTACCTGACAAGAGACCTGCTAATCCTCACGTCATGTTGCATCTCACATTCCAAAACCATGGCCACCATCACATCCCATATGGAAAACTACCCAGGATAGGCTACTAGTAGGCCTTTATCTGAGTCTTGAATGCTGAGATTCTTGAGGGAGATGTCTCCAAGGGGATTACACAGTGTGTCTCTATTAACCAACCCTTGTCTATGTTCCCTCTAGGTACTCAGTGTGTATTTGGGAATATATATGGTGTGTGACCTCATGTCACACAAAATGTGGCCTCATCCAATCTCTTGAGTGTTTCCCCACCCATACATGGTTAGATAGCTATGTCACCCCACACAGCATGTACCCACAGTACATGGCGTGTCAGGACTCTTTGGTTACTTGACCATGTCCTCAAACTATACCCATGTTCAGCACCATGTTCCCATGTACCTGGCCATGTACTTTAGCCTATGTACACCCTAGGTCTTTGTTCATGTATTCACACATGACCATTTCCCCTTACATGGAGTTTCTCCCCATGTCTTTTTTCATATGGCTTGGGCTCACTACACACCGTTTACCCCTTATACACAATGTGTAGTTCCCAAAGTTTATCTTCCCCAAATAGGAATAACACACAATGTGTGCTCCTGCACTACACACTATGTGATAGGGAATTTCAAATAGGAATCCCCTCTGAACCACCTGGAACTCCCCAGTTTCAATCGAAACCCACATATTAACCCAAAGGGGATCTCTAGATGTTGTAATAGGTCTCTAAAACCATAAAAAATCATCAAATGGGATCCAAATGTAAAGATCATAAATCCACATACCTCATGGTGAAATTTCGAAGCTCTAGGTTGAAAAAGATTACGAGAACCTACTGCACCTTGATCTGGTGACGATCAGCGTCAAAAACGGGGTTCAGTGGCACCTCCTCAACTCGGTTTAGCCTCGGGCCATCCATCTCTCAAGGGGGATCCTCCCTCTCCTTTACCATGTGTGAGAGATAAAGGGGATGGGTTGGTTTATTAATTTTATTTTATTAAATTAATAAAACACTATTTAATACCCTACAAACAGTCACCTCCAACTAGGTACCTGATGCTGACAAACTTTATATCACACCTAGGGAATACCCCATGCTCTGGATTTAATCACGGTCTTAGATTTCCGATCTGAAAATATACTTAAGAGTAATTCCTTGTTTCCATAAAAATTTTGTGCATGTGATATAAAATATAAAATATTTTTAATATCACGACAGTGAGGTTCTCCGGGTTGCGGGACCCCATACCAACTATGTTCCTGGATTCAAAAATATTATAAGAAATACTCAAAAGTCTTACATGGTGAACCTAGAGTTCCTACACTCTCCCAAACTTCATTTTTTTCTTGAAAATATAAAGCCTATGAACAGGGGAAAAAATGAGATATCAACAGGATATCCCACACCAACAAGATCTCTAGAAGGTTCCCAAGCTGCCTACAAACATGCACTCAGGGGAACCACAAGCCCAAGAAGGGTTTTCTCTAGTCATATCCCAAACATAACTAAGTACCTTATAGGCCACTTCACAACTTATATCTATCTCAAACCATGTATAAATCATGAAACAAAGCGTGACCATGTCTTCTCATCTGCTATGGGTGGAAAACACCAAGCACCCGGTCCAACTGCAGTGGCAGAGTCTAGCGGTACACCACCTCGCTAACCTGATGTAGTAACTGATGTAACCCAACAATCCTCATCCACTCTTGGATGAACTAAACCCTCATCATCCATTAAAATCCCCAAATCTAGGCCCAGAATTTTGTATCCCACTAGTCTCGACTAGTACAGTGGTGACCTATAGGGACTTAAGAACATAGGTTTAAATGGTTATGTGTCAATGGTGGGGCAACAACTACACCATGCCAATATGAAAACCTGAATCATGTTCTCTAGAACATGAATTGTTATCTTAACATGGAATAACCACTCCTCTCCTAGGTTTACCACTAAGGGAAAGTAACCTTCTTATTACCTTGTCCCACAGTGTCATTGGTTCCCTTGACAACCCTATAAAGGTCAACGTACTCCCCACCTTTATAAAACCCATCAAGAATATATCTTGTGGATATTTGGTCACACGATACCTCATGAAAAGAATATTCTAATTGCGCCTCCCTGCCTCACTAAAAATCATAGGGGTATCCACCAACAACTAGAGACATGTCATGTCATCCTCAAGTGTCTCGCATGAAACTCTAATGTCGAGCAGATGAGGGAACTAATTCATGCCTATCATAGGGCGTGAAAAATTAAAATTTAATTTTTTATAATGCAGAATATAAGTTGAACAGGGTCATCTCATTTGAGGAGAATCATATTCATTTCAATCACAAATTATATTCTACCTAATCTAACTCTATTTTTTGTTTTTATTATTTATTGAAAACAAGGATTTATGGTTTTAATAAAATAATTCAATACAGAAATAACAATATTAAAGGAATATGTATGTGAAAATAAAATAAAATTAGTGAATAATGGTCTTGGTCCTAGGGTTGGATATATAGGTTCATTCATTATTTATTGTTTGTTTAAATTCAATTTGACCATGCTATTAAATCATAAATGGATTGATACTCACTACCTTGAGTGGGTCTTTCACCAACCTAGGAAACCACTTCAACACAACAAAATTTCACCCCCCTTAATAAGAAGTACGAATGGATTCAGGATTCATTTCTTGGTGTAAATTCACCAAACCAATGAATTTCACTCTTATTCTCCACAAAAATAATCAAAACATTAAATAATTTCAAGAGTAACAATAATGAACACTGTTAAACATCCCCTAGGGATAAGCTTCAGGTTATTCACTTTCTATTTGAAAAGTGAAAAGAGATCACGATGGGAATAGAGAAGAGTGAGAGAATGAGATTAGGGTTGGAAGACAAATATAAATGAAAAAATATAGAAACAATTGAATTAAATGATAAATGAATGTGTTATATGGGAAAAATAAAACAAAAAGAAAAGGGAAAGAAATAAATCCTAAAGTAGTAGCATCCCTACCGTATAAAGCAACAATGGATCCTTGATAACTATTTTATTCTCCTATGTCCAAGGCTTGTATTTATAGGCATAAATCCACCTTGGGTTCCATCAATGGAATCATAAATGGGCCAAAAAGTCATCATGGGGGGTCCATGGGGCCATAGAAGTAGTCTCCAGCATTTATTACGTCAAATATACCTTCTCTTGGTGTCATATGATGGTTTCACGTCATGAATAGTATTTTCATGACATGTAATGTGTGGGGGATGAACCACTGATTTATGAAAGATTTCACATCGTGGATAGTTGATTCATGATGTGTAATTTGAGAGGCTAAACTTCTCATGTCTTTCTTTCACGCCTTTTAATTATTCATGTAACACATCATGAATGAATTATACGACATGTTAAATTTATTTCAAGCTAGTTTCTATCTAAATCAGCTCAGGTCTTGATTTTAAAGATTTAGACTTGGACCTTCACTTGTCCCTTCATCACAATCCATCATATACATCATCAAATCATCATATTTTTGCTTCAAAAATCTAATGTTGTACCACACTGTGGCTCCCTATACTCATCTCTTTTGGTTCATTTTTTTATCAAACTCAGTATCTTATAGAAAACATAAAAAATATTTAAATAATGGTAGAATTAATCACTTAATTTTTATAAACAATACATTTTATATACAAAAATATGTGAAAAATATGACTTTGTCAGGTTGGGTTTCCTAAGTGTACACACTAGGTCTTACCAGGCCCTCCTTCTACAAACCTCCAACTACACCATAGTTCAAAATGCTCCTAGGGATTCAAACCATATGCGGATGCAACTATCAGGGTAGTCCTTGGGTGTCAATATTTATAGAATCCAACTCTCAGTGGGGAGGTAAACCTGTAGTGTCCTCAGAAATACGTCCTCGCCACCAACACTACGATAAGAAATCGATAACTTGTAGATCAACTAAATCAAGGGTCATACTAGATATCTAATAAAAGTTATTTTTATTTCCACTCACATGAGATCATCCTACTCAGACTAGTATCACTCCTCTATAAAGAAAGAGAACTATATCCCATTAGTTGGAAACAATTCAGCCTCCACAGGCGGAAAGCCATTTGAGCATGGATGGTAGGCAACCAATAAATACTGAGAAAACATCATAAGGTTTTTCTATGCGACTATGGAAAGGTTATATGTGGTTATCTCCCTCCACTAGAGTTAATTTTCACTATAGATAGGATTTCATGACCTATGATACTCTTTGTTGGTGCCTCCAAGAATAAGGGTCAGTCAAAAAGGATCCACCGATATCACTAGGCCTCAAAAAGAGGATACACTTAGGAAAAATTATCGCACGACTTTGTACCAACCATAGTTGGGGTAGCACAGCCACATGTGATACCAAAAACCACATTCAATCCACTAAGATAGATTACCCTTCTTCATAAATCTCATCCTTTCCCCTTCCCACATGTCTTCCACAACTCAGGCCTGCTCTAAAACCTCCACTCCAAACCGCTCTAAAAAACCAAGTCAATAGAAATAATCTGAAACACCTCAACACTATCCTATTTAGGTGGAACTAATTCCCCCACATGATTTTTAATCACATCATAATAACGCATCTCGGTGGGGGAAACATCTCCCTTTCTTGTGAGTCTGAATCCATATCAAACATCATTTTCACAGGGATCTATCGATGTCACGTTTCACCTGGGATAATCCTCAATCAATAATCAAAAAGAAAATGGTATTTCATACCTATATATGACAATAATAATGCAAAAAAAGTATAATGGATACAAATCATACCTCTAATCATCATCAGATCCTCCAGGTAATAAGCCTCTACGGCCTGCAGCTATCCTCACCCCCATACTCTAGCTCTTTGAGCCTAGCGCAGACCACCTAGGGGTGGTGGTGGCCACATATCGAACTGAAATCCACCTATTATTTTTATCCCCACTACCCAAACACATACACCATCATGCATAACTCTATGATCCTATCATTTTCTCTGTCAGGTTGGTCCATAACCATCTCCCTCTCAGCAGCTCGGTATGTAGAACAATGTCGCGTGATATGTCACCATCCATCACAAGTGAAACACCACCTCTCCCATAGTTGATTATATCCATATTGGAATACATGAGCCACAGAACCTACATCGTGGGATTTCCTCATAAATCATCTCAGATTCCTGAATCCCTGAGCCTGTTGTCGGCTACTAGCAGTTGAGGTGTCAACTCTTATGTTCCCAACACCAACAATCATCATATTTTTATCCATAAATCTATCTACTTCCAAGGACCTCTCTAGAAATATAAAATATTTTGGAATTCATAGTAATACCATTTAATCCCTGATATCCTAGCATAATCCTTACTCAAAGGTCCATGCTCAGAAAAATGAATCTTAAATCATAATTATAGAGTATCACAAAAGGTATGTGAACCTCTCTGAATACTGATCCACAATCATAATACCCTAGATACACACCGATATCAATATGGATAGAAAAAACTCTTCCCTGAAGCACCACTCAAACTTCTTCTAAGTGAGTATTACCTCATCATCGTTCTATGTCACCAGACTCCAAAATAGCCCAGTTGAACCTTGTAAAAAACTCACAACTAGAACCACCATCTTATGGAGAGGTGTTTTCACATGGTGGAAAGCATGCATCACTATATCAATCTAGTCATCATATACCTAGGTGTATGACTCACCCTGATACCTAGGAGGTCTCTGCCTCTAAAACACATACAGCTCACTCAGATTTCACACATCCTTACCCTGAACTGCCATCATAACCTGCTACTCAATATGAGGTGGCTCGACTAACAAACCATCTAAAGATATTTCCTCTTGTTCAAACACATGCACCGAAGCCTCGTCACTAGGAGATTTGTCATCACAATCTCATCATGTAACCCTATATGGTTGTCGTCATAGTGATATCCTAAAATAGAATCAAGATACACCCTGGTCATTGATTTTATCTGGGGAGATGAATCAAGATGGACATGGAAACCACATCTCGGACTTATATTATTAATTTATAAAATTTCCCTATAAAAAGTGCCTAAATGTTTTGAGTCAACAAGTATATTATCAGAGTCTTAGTGAATGGATACATTGGTTGTTTCACCAACACTAAAGTCTCTAACTTTAAAGTTGTTCTCAAAAAACTTTAACAGTGTTTCCATAAAACCCAAACCAAGATCATAGATAGAAAATCCTAACTCCGGTCATGAGGAATAACCTCCTCTAATACAAATTTATAAAAACTCGTCCCACCGGGGCCTGCCTGGATAAAAGAACGATGAGCCGCTACTACCCAAATCCTTCCTCCAATAGACCATGGGATGAAAACCAGTGTTGAGTATGAATATCACACACATGGGAGGCATTGTCCTATGGTAATTATGCGCACACATACACACATGCATCTTCATGAAATAGTACATAGATAATAATATAAATGAAACCAAAAATTCATGCATACATATATCCTGTAATAAAAGTATGAAAAAATTACTAAAAATGAAATGAAAAAATTAAAGCCCGCCAAAAACTAAAAAAATTTCCAACCTGATCAGATGGAGGGAACTTCTGTCAAAAGAAACCACTGGTACACACTCAGTCTTTCTAGTTCTCTAAGCTCCACCTTCTTTGGGCCCTCTTAGGACTCCATTGAAAGGTCTTTAATCTGTATAATACATTACATGTGTGGTCATAGCTCATTCATGGGTGAGTATAAAAATTACAAGTAGGTGCCCCAAAAACCCAAAAATAAAGGGAGAAACTAAAAGGAAGTAGTTCACTTGACCCAGAGACCTAGGAAGGAACCCAAGCAAGAGAAAATAAGAAACTCCATCATGGCTACTAAAGGTCTATACATGACTAGTCAGCTCAATCCACATGTAATTTCAATAAAGATATATGGAATCACCACTAGGATTTCTAGTGTAACTCAGATATACTCATCCCAGACTCCAAGTCTCATGAGGTCCCAACCACATAACCATCCACATGATTCTACTTGAGGATCATAGGTAACTTTCTTCTCAGGGATGTCACTCCAAAAGCCATGCCATCCCTGATGGAGCTCATTCAAGAGAAATATCTCATCAGGAATATCTCTTTCATCCCTGATGTCACTCATTTGAGAGACCCCACTCATCAGGTATTACTATGTTGAAGGCACATCCCTATCATCCCATGTTTCATACCTCTAAGATAACATGCTCGTCTAGTCTCACCATGAAAAAAGTTTCATTTTCACTCAGCATATCTTGATACTCAGATAGAGGATCTCACCCATCCTGGATGGAGATCTCTACTAACCCTATTGAAAACTTTTAAGATCTCATCATGAAGAAATGGGATCACTCCCATAACTGTCAAGGGACACCACAAACCCAATCTGGAACTCTAGAGATCATATCGCTCAAATAGAGGATTACCTCCCATGTAGTGTTGTTCACAACGATTCCATAAACCTCCTCTAGAATAACTCACTAAACAAGGGATTGTATAATCAATGATACCACAAAACCTACTAGAATCATCTGCTGATTAGGGTATTTTATGCCCAATGATGCCAAAAAACCTACTAGAAATTCCAACTAAGTAAGGGATTGTATAATAGATAATTCCACAACCCCTACTAGGATAACCTACTAGATAGGGGATTGTCACCTGTGTAATGTTTGTCACAACGACTCCAGAAACCCTAACTCAGGAAGTTGATATGATAGAGGATCTCTCTCCAACATTCTGAAGGGATACACAAAGTCTATCCAAAATCATATTGTTGAGGGGTTCACGATCATGTACTGAGGATGTAATGCCACAATGTAACCTGATAGGGATAGACCAAGGGAACCTTCTTAACTGATACTATTCTATGCGTCACTAACAAGTGACATGATAATCCTCACCTCATGTTTCATCTCGTATGCCAAAACCATGGCTACCATTGCATATGTGAAGGAGGTAGTGTGTAATGGATCGTAGAAGTAAAGAAATAGAACTCTAAGATGAAGATAGGATCAATTTATTTTTTTCAGATAAATTCATCAAATACAAGAAGAAAACCCAAAATGTCATTACTTGAAATAAACTAAAAGAAACAACAAGTAACATAAGGATTTTTGTGATTTGGTCCCTCTAGGACCTACATTTATGGAAAGAACACCACCCACACACAATTTTATAATTAATGATCAAATAAAATAGAACCAGATTACAAGATACAGTAAGAAATCGACGAAACAAAAAATAAAATACAAATAAATCTTCAAACAGTGGGTAGAAATGAAAACCTTTGGAAAAAAAAGCCAAGAATCAAAGAACTGGTATAGAATTAAACTTACAATGATTGAAAAATTATGTCCATCTGGATCACTTAAAGCTCTCATAACCCCAATTGAAGTTGTGGTCTATGAATCTAGATGGATTTGAAGTTGTGGTCTATGAATTTGAATGATGATCGTACATCTTTTCCATGGAAGGAAACTGATGTACTCCACCAAGAACTGCACATCAGTGGTGTGTATGGAGGTCGGCAGGCCACCGAATCCATTCCTCTATTGGACATAAAAAAATCATCAAAACTCTTGGGATCTTGTATGAGAACTCAAAGAAACAGTTTTCGAGGGAATGTCGAATATCTAGATTGGTGTGTCAAATGAAAGGAACAAAGTTCAGGGGTGATAAACCCCTTAAAAAACCTAAACGGCCTAATATCCTAGCCATAGAGATATGAATATGAAGCAACACCTAAACAACCCTAGCAGCGGTGAGCACAAAACCACCTAAGCAGATGGATGGCAGCTATTGAAGGGTTAGCAATATGATCAGTAGCTAGGTGTGAACCCTGAGATAATAGAGATTTCCATCATGGAATTGAAATAGGGATCAAGAAAAAATAGTCAGTCTAAAGATGAATGAGTCAGACCAAAAAATGCATATCCATTATAATAAAATGACCAAAAATGATAATAATAAAAATTGAATGTGTTAAAAAAATTAAATGACAGAATGAATTAAAAATGGTAAATTAAATATGAAAACTTATAATTGAATAACTTAAAATTTAATGACTTAAATTCAAAAATCTCTTCCATTTTCAATTGAATTTTGCGATTTTCTTGCACCTATAATTATAGAATAGGAACCAAGTTCATCATATCTAGACAAAATTTGAACTTATATAACACTATGGATTTATTCAAACTATCAGCTGGGTTTTTATTTGTGTGTATCTTATTGACACACATGGTTATTGATTCTATAATATCTCTAATGAAATGTAATCTAATATCTATGTGTTTTTATTTTCCATGAAAAACTAAATTTCTGGATAAATAAAGTGTTGATTGACTATAAGAATATACATTAATAAATGAATTAAAAGGTTTGAGTTCAGAAGAAAATCCTTAATCCATAAGGCTTCCTTTATTGACTTAGTAATGGAAATGTACTTGGATTCTGTGGTTGATAAGGAAAACACAGACTACTTGTTTCACTTACCAGAGATTGGGGCCACCACTGTCACTGAACACATATCTAGTCAATGATTTTTGTGTGCCAACATTACCTTTATAATCAGCATCTACAAATTCTACCATAATTTTAGAAGCATCAATATTTTTACCATAACAAAAAGATAAATTAGAACTACAAGAGAGATACCAAAGAATCCACTTAAGGGCATGCCAATGTGGCTTCCCAAGTGTATCTATAAATATACTTAAGGTGTATATTAAAAAAATAATGTCAGGTCTAGTTCAAATCATATATTACATTATTCTACAAATAATATTTTCATTATTAATTTTAGACATAAATTAAATATCATTATTAGAAGTGGGTTCTTGTGTCAAAGTCAATTTAAAGTGTTTTCCAAGAGGTACATTAAAAGGTTTGAGAGGTTCAAAGATGCATCTCTTTAGGATCTTTAAAATTGATGCATGATGAGATAAGTAAATCAATTTATTTGGTCTATCTCTAATGATTTCAACACCTAATATATGTTTATCTACACCTAAGTATTTCATTTCAAATTTTCCTTTTAAATGGTATTTAATAGTGGTGATTAAACTCATATTTTTACATATTATTAGCATATCATCAACATAAAGCAGCAGGTAAATCATTTAATTTTGAGTTTATTTAAAGTAGATGTAAGCATCATATTGGATCCTGGTAAATTGGTTATCTAACATGAAGGAATAATTTTTTATACCATTTCCTAGAATCTTCCTTTAAACCGTATGATGATTTATTTAATAGGCATACTTGGTTTGGTTTTAATTCCTTAGAATAACCATCAAGGGGTTTCATATAAAATTTTTCATTTAAATCACCATGTAAGAAGGTAGTTTTGACATCTAATTGTTTGATTTGTAGATCAAGATAGGTAGAAAAAGGCTTGTAAGAGCCTAATAGAAGAGTGCATGACAACAAGGGGAAAAATTCCATATATTCAATACCTTATCATTGAAGGAAACCCTTGGTGAATAACCTTTATTTATATTTAATTTTCTTTCCCATGGTTTTTTATTCCTTTCTCTTGTAAATCCACTTGGACCCAGTCACCTTAGCATTAGGTGGTTTGTTGACAATGGTCCATGTGTTGTTTTTTCATAGAGACTGCATCTCATCATTCATGGAAAAGATCCAATTTTTTATTCTTTTTCATTTAAATCTTCCCTATATTATTGAGAATCATCATCAATGAGATCTCAGGACACATGAAAGTCATATGAAGCTATATCATACTAGCTAAACCAACCAGGAGGTCTTGGGACTCTTCTTTCATTATCTTGGGTTAATTTATAATCCCTATTACTGGGAGAAGGTTAATACTTAGAATCTAAACCAGATCTCGACTCAGGATCAGCTACATCAGTGGGATGAGGAGCAAGTGGAGTGGGATGAACATCAACCTCAAAGTGAGATGGGTTATCATCTTTATCAGACATTTCAAGGTATGGATCACTACTTATAGATTTTTCAGCCTTATTTTTAGGATAATAGGATATGTGGAAGACTAAATCCTTATTTATGATTCTCTTATAGTAACCTAGTTTCTCAACCCATAGTTTATATCCCTTAACTCCCTCAGGATAACCAAAAAATATGCATTTGAGTTATCTTGGTTCTAGCTTATCAGTTTTGATGTGAGCATAAGTTGTGAAATCAAAGACTCTTAAGTAGGTGATGAATGGTGGCTTACCATTCCATAATTCATCAGGTGTTATTAATTGATTTTCATATGACAGACACCTATTAATAAGGTAGAAAGCAGTGGTAATAACCTGTACCCAAAAAATATTTAGGGAGACCCGAGAAACAAAGCATGCTTCAGACTCTCTCTAAAGTAGTTTTGTTTATCCACTATGCAAGGACATTATATTGGGGTGTTTCCCTAAAATTCATATGCCTCTTAAATCCTCCAGACTCACAAAAATGAATGAAATTTGTAGACAGATATTCCAACCAATTTTCAGTTCTCATGGTTTTGATTTTATTTCCATTTTAAATTTCAACTAATTATTTCTAGGTTTTGAAGGTTTTGTAAACATCAGATTTATTTTTTAAGATGTAAATATGATCCTTCATGGAGAATACATCTATGAATGAGAAAAAAATAGTATCTTACACCATGAGAGGTGGTCCTAGTTGTCCCCCACAAATCTAAATAGATGTATTAAAGGGGAATATAATATTTGAAGGATGACCTATTGAAACTGACCCTCTTAACATTAACCATAACACAATCTTCACATAACATAATATTAGTAGGTGTGATGTCACTCAACATTCTTTACTTGTTGAGTTTTTTTAATCCCTTAGAGCTAACATGACCCAATATTCTATTTCATAGAATAGTATTTCTTGTGTTTATGTTGTGGACACTACCCAATTACCATGAATGAGTCTTTATATTAAATCCATATATCCCATTGGTAAGGGATCCCTTCACTACTATAATTTTTACCTATACCCATAATTTTTTGAATTGTATTGTTGGGATTCCTCAGTATAGGTGGACTATACTCACAGTTTTTAAACTTTTGGTGTAGGAAATTTAAATTTATAGACATATACCCACGGTTTGACCAAACCATGGGTATTGGTTATTTATTAAAAAATAATCATCTTCTAGGATTTGATCCCAACACCTTCCACCAACAGTTCAGCGACCTTACCACTATCCTATAATATATTTTATGTTCTTAAATTCAAATAAGTATATATTTTTATATTTTTATATATTTATATTAAATTATTTATTATTATTTTCATTATTATGAAAAAATAATAGGCCAAATTGTACCCATGGTTTGGTGAAACCATGGGTATAGGTCCTTTATTAAAAACAATTACTCTACTAGGATTCGAACCCATCACCTCAATTTTAAACTACAATAACCTTACCACTATCATATAAGACATTTTATGTTCTTATAATAATATATATATATATTTGTGCGTGTGTGTGTGTAAATATAAAAATGTATTGTTATAATTTATTTATTTTTATTTTTATTATTAGGAAAAAAATTTCCCAACCTATACCCACAGTTTGGTCAAACCGTGGGTATAGGTTCTTCTCATGAATTTTTTTCCTGCGATACCTATTTCCATGATTTACAAAAACCATGGGTATAGGGGTGACCTATACCCATAATTTTTGGAGAACCATGGGTATAGGTCCTTCTCATAAAAATATTTTCCCCTGTGAAATATATACCCATGGTTCTCTAAAAAATGTTGGTATAGGGTTGACCTATAACCATGGTTTTTGGATAACAGTGGGTATAGGTCCTTCCCGTGAAAATTTTCCCCATGAAACCTATACCCATTATTCTCTAAAAACCATGGGTATATGGTTGACCTTTACCCATGTTTTTGGAAAACCATCGGTGTATCCTTATTTTCCAGTAGTTCTTAATGATGGTTTTTGGTCCTTTAGAGATCTTGAGACAATTTTTTTCTAATTTAAAGTTAAATCATTTTTTATCTAGGACCCATAAGGATATTAAATTTTTTCGAAGTTGGGGATCTACCTTATGTCATGTAAGTTTATGATAGAGTGATAATCTAGTTCTATAAGAATAGATCCTCTAACCTCAACCTTGCACCTCTTATTTTTTCCTAAAAGGACATCTCCTACATTTTCAACCAAATCTAGCAATGAATCTCTATATGGAAACATGTTAAAGGAATATCTAGATTCAAGGACCCACTCTTGATTGAGTATATGGATGGACACAATTAAGACTTCAGTAGTATTATAGTCTAAGTCAACCAGAAGGGATTGGTCGGTGGGCTATTTGGATTCTAAATCGTGTTTGAGTTTCCTACACTCAAGCTTAGTATGCCCTGGTTTTTCAAAATAGATTAAAGTGACTTTGCTTTCCTTAGAGTCATTTTTTGGTTTAGTGGGTTTATTTCTCTTGTCTTTCACCTTAGTAAATTTTTTCTTTTTACCTTTTCTTTGAGGTTTACCCCTAGTGAATAGACTCTATACCTCACCTTTAACTATCAATTTGGATTTTAGTTCTCTAGATAGGAGGGATAACGTAACCTATTCGAGGGTTACTGAGTCTCTACCATACATCATGGTTTAAACTAAATAATTATAATTGTTATCAAGGGAAATTAAAAGGATCGTTGCTTGAACCTCAGCACAGAATGTTACATTAATGTTGGAAATATATAACATCACTTTATTAAATTCATCAAGATGATATTTGATAAAACTACCATGATTCATTTTAAAAGTGATCATGTGATGTTTTTTATAGAGTCTACCAACTAATGAGGTAGTCATATATAATTTATCTAACTTTATCCAAATGCAGATGGCAGAAGATTCAAAAGCAACTCAAAATCTTATCTCCTAAAGGCAATAAAAGAGAGTTATGTGCTTTGAATAGAATATCATAGGGGACATCTACATATTTAGTATTGATATTCCTGGTCTCGTTTACAGTGATAATTGTTTTCTTAGGCTCGCATAGGGAATCTATTAGGCATTTTTGTACAAGCAAGGATCTCATATTAATCCAACATAGGTTAAAGTCATTGTCGCTATCGAACTTCTAAATTTCATACCTCATCATAGACATGTTTACCCACAAGGTAGATGTCGAGTTCTTGCGAAAAATTATAAGTGTATTCTCCAAATAATAATCCATTCCCTTTTGTAAAAAAATCTTTGTTGAACGTATATAAAATTCACAGAAATAAAATGGGATAGTGGCTTTAACTAATACAATTAATAAAACTACAATGATTTAAGAGTGAGTTAATTGTGATGAAATAAACCCAAAAAAAATAAAAAACTATAAAATAGGAGCAGTAATTGTAAAACAGTAGTAGCATAATTGAAAAACAGTAGCATAATTGAAAAACAGTAGCAGCAGAATTGCAAAATAGGGGTAGTAAATGAAAATTCAGGGCAAAAGAAAATCTAACTGGCTTTGATACCACATGTGAAGGAGGTTATGTGTAATGGATAATAGCATTATAGAAATATAACTCCAAGATGAAGATAGGATCAATTGATTTATTTCTAGATAAATGTAGAGAATACAAGAAGAATAACCACAATCCAAGTAATTAAAAGAAACTAAAAGAAATAACAAGGAACATAAGGATTTTAAGTGATTTGGTCCCTTTGGGACCTACATGCATGGAAATAACATCACCCACACACACTTTTATTATTAATTCTCAAAGAAAATGGAACCAAATTACAAGATATAGTATGAAATCGATGAGACATAATAGAAAATACAAAAAAATCTAAAAACAGTGGGTAGCAATGTAAACCTTTGGAATTTAAAGACAAGAATCAAAGAACCAGGATAGAATTGAACTTACAATGATATATAGAGTCTGATACTTCAGATCACTTGAATCTCTCAGATTACGAATGATGTTGTTCCATTTAGACTCACTATAGGAGAATATCACTTGATCTACAGTTGTGGTCTATGGATTCAAATGATGATCGTACATCTTCTCTATAGAAGGATGCTGATGAACTCCACCAAGAACTTCACACTAATGGTGTGTAGGTAGGTTGGTAGGCCACTGAATGTAGTACTCTATTAAGGATAACATCACCAAAACTCTAGGGATCTTGGATGAGAACTTGATGAAATAGTCAGAGAGGGGATGTTGAACTTCTGTATTAGTGTGTCAAATGAAAGGAGTGAATTAAAGGGGGGATGAAACCCCCTTCCAAAACTAGAACGACCTAACAGCCCAGCCACAGAGAGATCACCATGAAGAAACACTTAAAAAACCCTAGCAGTGATGACCAAAAAACAACCTAAGTAGATGGATGACAACTATTGAAGTGGATGCAATATGATCAACGACTAGGAGTGAACCCTGAGATAACAGGGATTGACACCATGGAATCGAAATAGAGAGCATGCCAAAACAATCAGGGCTAGTTTTGTTGGGATGATACATAGATAAAAGAAATGATATTGATAGGAGAAACTGGTTTCTAATGTTTGGAAAGATCATTTTAAGGGGGGAGAAATGATAAAGGGAGAAATGGAGTGAAATAAATTTCCCTCCTCCTATTGTTTTTAAATCACTCCAAAATTGGGATGATTTGGAAAGAAATGATGGTGGAGGGTTGTTAATATTTTAAAATTCCAATTTTATCTCTATTTTTTACATGTATCACAAAATAATTTCTTTTCTTTTCCTTTAAAAATATTCACCAAACAAGATGGATAGAAATCCAAATCATTTCTTTTTTTTTACTAAGTTATTTTTCCAAACGCAAGGAGATAAATCGCAGTCATTTCTTTTATTTTATTTTATTTTATTTTATAAAATATCAAATCATTTTTTTTCTTTTACTAAAATCTCACCAAACGAAGAGTTAGGCCAAAGAAAAATGATTCATCCCAAAAAACATATATCCACTATAATAAAATGACAAAAAATGATAATAATAAAAATTGAATTTATTAAACTTATTAAACAGAATAATGAATTAAAAAGGGTAAATTCAATATGAAAACTTAAAATTGAATACCTTAAATTCACAACATACCATTTAAAAAACTACACAGGATAGGCTACTCGTGGGCTTCCATCTGAGTCTTAAATACGGAGATGAATTAGGGATAAATCTCTAAGGGGAGTACACATCAAGTGCCTATAGTACATGTTGTGTCTCTAGAAATCAGCCCATGTACATGTCCCCTCTTAGTAATTAGTGTGTATTTAGGAATATACATGGCATCCGCCTCATATCACACTGTGTACGACCTAATCCAATCTCAAGTTGTGTGATCACTATACATGGTCGGCTGGCCATGTCACCCCATATAGTGTGTACCCATAGTATATGGTGTGTCTTGAATATATAGATATTTTTCATGTTCTCAGTCCATGCATGTGTTCAACACCATGTTCTTGTGTACATGGCCATGTACTTTGGCTCGTGTACACCCCCAAGTATCTAGAAGTGTACATGCACACGGCCATGTCCACTTACATGGTGTGTAAACACATGTTTTTAGCTACACGGTATGGGCTCACTACACGACATGTACCCCCAATAGACACTATACCAAAATAAACATTTAGCGGTGGTTTTTTAGCAGCATTATAGTAAACCACCACTATTTTTTTTAAAATAATTTCTCAATGATTTTTCATAAACCATCACTAAATAGTTAATCATTTTTAAAAACATAAAATTTTCCCCTCCCCTAACACCCCCGACCCCCCCCCCCCTCCCCCCACTGACCCCCCACCACACCCACTCCTCGAAGCCCTAGCCTCATCGTCGCCCGTCGCTGCCCATTACCTCCACTCTTCGGCCCTCACCATGCCTCACCACTCCATACCTCGAGTTTTCATTCCTCGCAGGCCCTCATCATGCCTCGCCTCACCATCCCTCATCGTTCCTCACCTCACCGCTCATCGCTGACCATCATTAGTATGCTTGCATTTACAACATGATTCTGTGTTTTATGGCCTAATATGAAAGAAAAATGTTACAATTACATGATTTTGTGTTTATATGGACTGATATGATTCTGTTTTTACCTCTATTTAAACTAGAAAATTCCATGTTAATCATTTACCATTATGCACTGATTTTGAAATGAGGTTATACTTGTTTAGAATATAAGGTACTTTACCCTTATAGTACAGTTATAGAATGAGGGTACCCTAGTATTATATGAGATTTACATTACTCTTCTTTTCTAAATATGAAAGTATGTTTCTTTAATTTTCAGGTTTTGTTATTTTCCCTCCTTGGTGGAATTTGAAAAAAGGTTACCCTATAAAATTCTATTTGATTCATACGATTAACCTAGGAGTGACCTCATGCATGTAAGTCTGATTTATATGGTTCCCAATAAGAACATTGATGCATTATAGTGGTTTTAAACATACTTTTTGATTTACCATGTATGAAATTGATTGTTTTTTTATATCATTACATATTAGGAATGGTATGAAACACTATGATGCATACATATGCATATATTATTGTACCACTAAATATGTTCAAAAGAGATAAGTAGAAATAATTTGAGTATTTTATACCCACACCGAACATGTGAAATTTACTTTTTTGTGTAAAAATTATATATCATGATTCATATAAAGTAAAGTTTCAAATGATGAATGGTGGATGATGAAGAAAGTTTAGAAGAAGAGTGTGAAGAGAACAATCAGAGTTAACACTTAGTACAATTTTCATGGCTTTGGTATCAATTTATTTACTATTTTTTTAGAACCTATTTATATATATGATTAACCTAATGTGAGATATTTAACAATGTACACATATGAATCTTCTCATATATTACTTATATATAATTTTTGGATGTGTGTCCATATGATCTTAGTTTCTTTTCCATTTACTATATACATGGGTAATGGTTTTTATTATTTTTTATTTATTAATTTATGATTACCTCATTCTCTATGTCTTATTAGAATTATGAAATAAAATAGCTAGGATTTTATAGGGGTACCTAGTTGGTCCCTATTGGATGTGTACCTCTTTCTTCTATCACTTTATTCTTCCCAACGTAATGGGAGTGACCTAACAGGGGGGTTTTGACTCTGGCATAGGCTTCCATTATGGTTTTCAACCTCACATACTTTTTTTCCTCATTCCTTTTGTAGTTTATGGTCATACTAGTTGAACTAAGAAGTTTAAAATAGTTTAGTGTCGCAATACATGGACCATAGGGTTGCATATAGTCTTAGGTCGTAATGCTCAAAATATGAATCCTAGTATAATTTAATAGACCATGGACTATGGTGTTGCAAATAGTTTATGGTCATAATTCCTAAACCTAAGTTGATCCCCCCAAGAGTGGATTTTATGACACTAAAGGGTTTAAAACCAATAGAAATGGTCTTACTAGGAGGACCTACACTAATCAAAAGAATATTGGGTTATGGCATAAATAAATTGAAATTAGGACTTTATAAACCTATGGATTAATGTGCTAATGATGGTGGACTAAAAATGGGGAAAATATTTACTCATAAAAAATCTTACTATATTACTTGGGAATGATGACCCGTATAACTAATAAACATTTAATCATAAAAATTCTTACTCTATTACTTGGGCATCGAGATGTATAGTTTTCTGAAACCCCTGAAACTCATTTCATCCTCTTAAAACACAAAACATTCACTATGAAATAGTGATACCTAAATTTATGTTTACAATAAAGAACATAAAACTATCCTATATAGTTTTACATCCATCATGAAATGTGAAAAATATGGTTTCAATACATCCCCTTATATATGGAGTTCATTTATTTATTTCACATCTTACTCCAACCACATAATGAGTATGAAATATTGTATTCATTGTTGTCTCATAGTGAAAACTAGTTCTATTTCTATGTTACCTATAACACCACCTCTCACTACGTATACACTATATAGCCTAACTGATAGTAAGGCCTTCAAAGTTCCTCACCCCATGGGCATAGTCCTTTTGGATTTGACTGTTTTTATATGATACTCCACCTATCAACCATTTCAACATTTAACATGGGTGTCATGTCTTTTTTTAGTCTTTTTCATCTATATATCAACATGTTGAACATGGCCTTCTTTGATGCTTCATTTTAGACCTAGAAAAAATTTTATGTCATTTTTGGATATTTTATAAATGCAACAAATATTGGATGGTATCCTCAAGATAAGTCTATACATATGGTTGTAGAAAGAAGGAAATAAAAAACCTTATTTAAAATGATTCATTATTTATCACTATTATATATATATATTGTTTGTTAGTATTTTACATAAGTTATAATTTCTATTTTTTCTGCATAATTTTTCTGAAATATATGTTCTGAATTTAATTTTATCTGATTAAATGATAGTAATTCCATGGAGGAAGCATTATATTATTCCATAGACAACACAAAAAGATGAATATCCATCTGTCTCCCTCTCTACAGCATATGAGACACCATCTTCTTACCCTCTGTCCCATCTCTCACACCCTCCATGAGGGTTCCATCAGCAGCTTAATCTACGTCTTCCCGTTCAGCAGCCTCAACAGTGAGGGAGCAGGGTTCCACTCCAAGTTCTTTGTGGGGATATTGGAGGGTGACTGTTATAGGTATAAATTTTAATATGAATAAATTTATCGCACTTTTTTTATACAAATGTTTTGTTCATAAAATATGGAAACAATGCAACTGTGGAGAAAAATATGAAAATTTCAAATGTATGGATTCTGATCGAACTAAAGAAAGCTGTCCCATTTGATTCCTATGGGGTCCTTATGGATGACGCCACAGGATTACTTGGCTAGATTCTAGGCCAGCTGGTCGCGGATCAGGTTTCCCTTCTGATTATGTATGATGATTAGATTCATAAGCCTTCATATTAGAAAAACGATGTTTTTGATTCACAAATAAAGGTAATTTTAATACATTATGGTGTAATTGAATGTGATTATGTTATTAAATTCAAATATTTTTAAAATGAATTTCTGTTTTCAGATTTTTTTTCCCACTTTATGGTTTCTAATGTTCTAGTACGAAAGTGGACATTGATAAATCTAGGTAAGAAATGGAAAGACATTAAATGATGATTATGAAGCAATGTTAATGATACTTCATTGAGTTCCCAACATATGTATGATAAGGTACCCAATGCGATACCTAGAGAGCAATGGAAATTTTTTATTAACAGACATTGTGATGAAAATCACATGGTATTTAAATATATATTATTATATTAATCTCATTTTACATTTATAAATGTATATGAAAAGGATATGACATTTCATACATTACTATTAAATTACATTTTATTTATTTCAAGATCTTTCAAGGAAGAATGCATCAAGTCGGGCTAAGAAAATCATCCCACACACTACAGGGTCAAATAGTTTTTATAGAATTTGATCGACTTTGGTAATCTTTTCATTAGTTTAAATATTTATAAGACAATATTATCTATTTAATATATTAAATTTTTTATTTATCTTTGATTAATACAGTCACAGAGTTTAGGTCACCAAGCATCCTGAATAGAGGTGTGATTGTATGTTCATAAACAATATGATGGGAGTTTTGTTAATAAGCCTACTAAAGAAGTTGGGGTATGAATTAATTTTTCCTTGTAATAACTTATTATCATTTGTCACTATGTTAATATATATTACTTCTAATATGACTGATATTTGATATATAGGTTAAAATTAAATAACTATGAGATGCCAATCCCACACAGTCCTACTCAGTCTCCCAGGATGACCCAGTTGGTAAAGTGCTTGGGAAGGAGCATCCTGGTTGAGTGCGCGGGGTGGATTTGGGACCCTTACCATCTAAGGTATTTAGTAGGCCATTAGGGATTGAAGATACATCTACTCTTAATTGTAGTCACTCCCTACCTCGAGATACTCAGAGAGATTTTGTTTCTATGCAAAACACAATTCAGAAACAAGGGGTTTAGATATTCACTTTTCATAAAGAGTTGGTTGATTTATATCAGAAGATGACTGAATCTATCCTTGGTGATATTGTATTGATGACGGGTGGTTAGTGGGTAAATAACACAACTTCAAAATCATTTAGTTTATAAACATTTATTAGTTTTAAGTTTAAATATAAATATACTACATTATTTAATTTTCAATATAATTATCTTACAGGTGCTGGTAGTAAGAAGTAGAGATGGTGGTGGGGAGGGTGATGAGCTGTGTTCATCATCGGATAGTAATTAGTGGTCTTGTTGATATGTTGTAAAAATATAGAAACAGAGGGTTTTTATATGTATCATGTGTGGCACAGAGTATTCACCTAACATTTTCATGACCTAACATTTTCATAACCTAACATTTTCATGATTTACCATGTTTCATCGAGGCATTATAATTTGATATGGCTTGATGATTTAGTAAGGTAGTGAGTCTAGAATTGGTGTAGTATGAAGTAATCTATGTTCCATATAGAAGATGTAGATATTTAATATTTCCATTTGAGTTATGTTAGAATGTGTATATTAGTGTTTTGGAATAACTATTATGATGTTTATTTGATTAATTTTATTCATGTTAGAGACACAATCCCCATAGCCATGTCATTTGAGGATGGGTTCCACAAATTTTTGGTCAACCATTGACCACATTCGAAACAAAGGAATGATCACTTCTCACAAGAGATCCTTTGAGGTGTGTACCCTAGATGATAGGCGGGCCTATTTTGGCCATGTGCCATCACTATAGGGGAGGATAATGCTTTAAGGATGGTGGGGATCCAAATTAAGGGAGACCTAAAGTGTGGAGGTGAACATTAGGTGATTTTTGGGTAGATTTCATTGCTTTGGGAGCTATGCCACTATGTGCTTGAGAACATTTACTGGGACTATATATAAGAGAGATTCAACCCCATTATCAAGGGGAAGGCCTTGAGGTTGGTCATTGTTTGGTATGGGACTAAGATATGAGATTTTGGCATCTCATTGTATCCCATGAAACTTTTAATCCAACCATATGTAGTTTTGAAAATCACTATAGTAGATGACCATCATTATAATATAAATTCCTATCAGGAAAGGGATAGAATATCATGAGTGTTACATACTGGTCCAAGATGTTCAATGTTAGGTGTGGTAGTATAAATTATTATAGATCATAAGTTCGTGATATGTAGTTTGAAGTCTCACAACTCAGAAGTTGGTTTTATATAGTTTAATGTCTTAGATTTAGATCTATGAAACATTATAAGATGGTTGAGATGTTATGGTTAAATTATTATGTTATATGTGCTCTGTACATGGTTTTTTTATGAAAAAATTTTAGATTGTTGACAACTTAACATTGTTAGATGGTTTAGATTATTTTGTTATATGTTCTCTATACATGGTTTTTTTTCAAGGTACTGGTACTGGGGGATGCAAAATCAATAATATTTTTTTATTTTTAAATCTACATTCACCGGCGGTTTAAACCACTGCTAACAAAATGGACCATATTTATAGGCAGTTTAAACTGCCATTATAGGTTGATATTTTCTTATTGAGAGTGGTTAAAACAAACACTAAATAAATGCATTTTATTATTTAGTGGTGGTTTTGGTGGTTTTAGTAGCGGTTTTCATGTAAAAAATGGAAAAAAAATTAGTAGTGGTTAAAACCACCGTTAAATACATTAAATTTTTTTATATGAAACCACTACTAAAACCACCAAAACTACTGCTAAATATGTTCACTATGACGCTTTCCAGAAACCACCACTAAATTGAATAAATCACCACATGTTGGATGCTAACACCTGATTTAGTGGCGGTTTTATGAAACTATTGTAGAAGCATATGGTGGTGGTTTAAAATGCCTCTATGCTATGATTTTCATATAGTGATATGACATGTAGTTCCCAAATTTAATCTTCCTAGAATGGGAAGAACACATGGTGTGTTCTCTTTTATGTGTTCCATTATTTTTGTATTTTTTTAGTTATTGTGACTATTTTTTGGTCATGAATATTTGTTTTTAATTTTGGTAATCGTATAAATTATACTTTAAATTATAAAAAGATAATACAATGTAATGAAAAATATTTATTTTGTTAAAATACACTAATTCTGTACTAAAATCTAGTTATTTTTATTTAGATTTTGATTAATGCAGATTGTTATTGTGTTATAGTAAACTGTAGTAGTTGAGTATCACCTTTTTCAGTTCTAGAGTTTAATTTTGACAAATATAAACATATTTTATGACTAAAAAATGATAATACATTCTGGTTTTTATTAGTATTAGTTTAGGATGACAAAAATCCACCTATATAAAGGGTCCATTTTTTCTTTACGGATGCAACATTGGTGAGAAAACAATTTTGAGGGTTGGTAAAAATGCATCGTGGTAGTGTCATCACTAGGCCACCCCCAACAAGTAATTATCAATAGATAGTTAGAAAATAATTAATTAAAAATAGATAACCAACCATCAAATCATATTAAAATTTGTTTCAACTAAAATTCAATAGATATTGTTTTTAGTAAGAATAAAAATTGTATAGGACCTAACAATCATAAATCAAAAAAAATTGTTAGAACTATTTAAAATGCATGTACCCAAATCAATACCTGGACTCAAGGGACCCTCCACCTATAATTATACAATATTGGGTCCAGGAAGAAATGGATTCTAATTATATGAGGTTGTCCACCATGAAAATGAATAAAAAAACATGTCTACCCATTCCTTGGAAAAATAAAGACAAGGATTGTTTAATGGATGAACTGATGAAACAGTTCCCAAGGGACCCTCCACCTACAACTCACCCCTCACCCATTTTAGTGAGATATAGATACTCTTTCCGCTGTAACTGGGAAAGGTTACCCTTCTTGTTGTAAATACCCTAATTCTACAGACTTGGAAGCTTTGAGTTGTGAAGATATTCTCCTATTCCAAATAATCATAGTTTATAGGTAGATCTCCTTATCTTCCAAATAATATCATTCTATATATAGACTCACCTCTAGGACCACCATTTGATTGGGAGGTGTGCTCACATGGTGGAAAATGCACATAACTATCTCAAGATATTCATCAGTTCTTAGGAGTCTAAATCCCCTCGATTCCTAGGAGGCCTCGGCCTATGAAACTCATACATTACACTTAGATTGTATTCATCCTTGGCCTAAACTATTATCACAACCTACTGCTAAAAAATTGGTGGATCGACTGATAGGTTGTCTAAAGATACTGCCTCTCGTGAAAACTCATAAACCGAAGCCTCGTCACTGGGTGAATCATCATCACAATCCCAACGTGGAACCTTCTCTAGATGTTATCATAGTGTAATCCTAAAATAGAATCAAGATATACCACATTCAATGAGTTTGTCTAGGTAGATTAAAAAAGAATGGCATGGAAACCACATCCTAGTCTTATATGATGCATTTACCAAATTTTCCCTCAACAAGTGCCAAAATGTTCTGAGTCAATAAGTATGTTATCAGAGTCCTCGTGAATGGATATATTGGTCACCGCACCAAAATTGGAGTCCCTAACTTGAAATACTAACTAAAAACACTGTAACATTGTCACCATAAAACCCAAACCAAGATAAAATCTAGAAAAATCATAACTCCATTCATGAGGAAAGACCTCCTCTGATACCAATTTGTAATGACCCGACCCATCATGGCCTTCCTGACCGACAGAAGGCCGAGTCACCACTACCCCAAGCCTACCTCTAATAGGATAAGGGTTTCCGACCAACACTGAGTAAGAATATAACACACATGAGAGGCCTTGGCCTATAGTACATGTATTCACACACATACATACATCTCCATGAAACAGTACATAGATAAAAATATAACTGAAACAAAAAATTCATGTATACATCTATCCCACAATCAGAGTTTGAAAAAAGTACTGAGAACCTCAGATGGAAAAATATAATCTCACCAAAAACTACAAAATTGTCTAACCTTATCAGATGGTGGGGACTACTATCAAATGCATCCATTGGTACACAACCCGGTCTTTCTAGCTCTCTAGCTCCACCTTCTCTGGGTTCTCCTAGGACTTCGATGAAAGGTCTATCATTTTTATAAGACACAACATGTATGGGAATTTTCCATGCAGAGGTGAGGATAACAATACCCAATAAGTTTCCCAAAAACCCAAAAATAAATGGAGAAACTGAATGGAAATAGTCCACTCGATCCATAGCCATAGGAGGGAACCCAAGCGAGAGAAAACAGGAAAATACATCTCGACCACTCAAGAGATATACATGACTAGTCAGATCAATCCATATGGAATTTTAATCAAGATATGTAGAATCACCACAAGGATTACCAGTATAACCCAAATATACTCATCCCATACTCTAAGTCTCATGAGGTCCCAACCAAACAATGAGCCACATGATTCTACTCGACTCTCACTTGTAATGTTTGTCTGAGGGATCTCACTCCATGAGACCTATCAACCCTGATGACACTCATATGAGAGAACTCTCTCATCAGGAATAGCTCTTTCATCCTTAATGGCACTCATCCTAGAGATATTACTCATTGGGTGTCACTAAGCTGATGGCATGTCCCTGTCATCCCATGTGGCATACCTCCGAGAGGACACACTCTTCTAGTCTCATCATGAAGAAAGTCAGGTTGTCACTCAACAAATCTTGATACTCATATGGAGGATATCACCCATCCCAAATGGGGGACTCCACTAACCTTAATGTAAACCTTTAAGATCTCATCATGTAGAAAGGGGATCACTCTCAGAACCATCAGGGTACAAAGAAAACACAATTTGGAACTCTAGAGATCATATCGCTCAGATAGGGGATCGTCGCTCGTGTAGTGGTGTTCATGATGATTCCATGAACCTCATTGGGAACAAATCTATAAGTATGGGATCATAAAATCAATTATACCACAAACCCCATTGGAACTAGCTGCTGAGTAGGAGATTTTATACCCAACGATTCTACAAACCCTACTGGAACCGCCTACTAAGTAGAGGATAATATAATCGTTAATGCCACAAACCCTCTAGATAGGTTATCACTGCCTGTGTAGTTTTGATCATGATGATTCCACAAACCCCACATCAAGAAGTCGATGTGATATAGGATCCTACCCTAGACTCCTGGAGGGATACACCAACTCTATCCAAACTCATCTTGTCAAGGGTATTGCAATCCTATACTGAGGGTATAATTCCTCAATGTACCCTCACAGGGATGGACCAAGTGAACCCGCTTAATCAATACTAGTCTATGCATCATTAACAAGTGACCCTCTAATCCTCACCTCATGTCGCATCTCATACGCCAAAACCATGGCCACCATCACATCCCATGCAAAAAAACTACCTAGGATAGGCTACTTACGAGCCTCCATTCGAGTCCTAAATATGGAGATTTATGAGGGTGAAGAGTCCAAGGGGGGTACATGATGTGTACTCATAGTATATGATGTTTCTCTAGAAACCATCCCTTAGTTGTGTCCTGACAACCCACAGGTATTCGTTAAATCCTAAGGGGCTAAAAAAATTTAATTATTTATTAAAGTAGGAAACCTAAATAAAAATGTAGTGCCAAGTAAGTCCGAGCGTCGAACCCATACTGATGGATTATATGTTCTAAGTTGATTAAGGAAACTAATGCTAAATATTTTTGATTTGGTTTGAAATAAAGAGATAGATAGTAATATTGATTGGGTTGAATATCAAGATAGGAGACATGCAAGGTTCAATGATTTTTAGGTTTTTACACTAGGGATTCAATTGATAATTGATTTATTCTGTTTTGGTGTCATAATTGGTTTAGTGGGAATCCTTGATCTGGGTATCCTACCCTAATTCTATGATTGAACCTTTGGAATGGTCATCTACTTGGTGAAAATGCAAAATTAGGTGACCCAAAACCTTATTTAAACATAAACTACCTAGATTTTATAATGGTCATACACAAAATAAGGCCATTAATTTATTCAATGTAATAAAACTCTTTAATTCACAAGAAATGGTCATGTAATTTCAAAATAAAGAGATTTTGAATTGATAAATTGAGTTAAAGCAATCCAAAACATGAATAATAAAATATAACTAATCACTAAGAATCATATCTCCATATAATCACATCACCCTGAGAAAATAAGACTAATCGCTCAAGCTATAAATGACGAAAATGAGGAACCTGGGTACCCAATGAAGAATGGAAGTGAAGAACAATGGGGAAGCAGGGATAAGAATGGTCACTCACTTGTCTGGAACTCCGTCAGTTTTTCTCCAACTCCCTTTGGTCCCAAAATGGATTGAAAGGGTAGCCGAGATGATCTTTTTATAGGAAATACCATCAAAACATTGGTCGTGGTGTATTTATTTTTCAACACATCGACACTTACATGATGTGTAAATGAGTTTCACATTGTGTAATCCTTTCATCATCAAACATCATTAATCTATGTGTAATCTTCACCAAAAACATGTCTTGAAAAAATTCACGTTGGTTAATCTAGTTACACGATGTGTAATGATGTTTCACGACATGTATTGAAGTCACGACTTGTCCTACGTGGAAAATTCTTTTTGAAAAAGTCATGACATGTAATTTCATTACATGGTGTGTAAATTCCTATTCTAATTTTAAAGGTCTGCTTCTTTCTATAAAATTTGGTGTCACACCGCTTCGCTTCACTCGTAGCACATAGTGTCTTTTAGCTCATATTTCTACACATTTTCATTCCTTTTTCAAATATTCATTGAATATTATAAGGCCTCGGCCTTAAACCTTACTTAATCTTGAGTTATTACAAGATTACACATTGAGGATATTTCTAGGTTTAGAGTTTTAGAGAATTAGATCATGAAACTTGCATTACATTCCACATTTAAACAAAGTGGTTACATAAAAGACAATATTCATTCTTCCCATCAATGGAAACATAATTAAAATAAAACACGGATTCTTTCTTGACACATCCTTGACACTATCATCACATCATGTACCTTTCCCTTGACCTGTGAAAAACATTTCAAAAACTGGGGATGAGCATAAAAAGCTCAGTAAGGGTTATAAAAATATGGAAAGGAAACATGAGTTCATATATACATAAGAATGAAATCATACTTTACCCATAAAACATAGGCACTTTAACATACCTCATCAAACCATGAATAAATCATAGAAATCATAAGACATAAAGGTAACTTGAGACATTCATAACATTCTTACGTAGGGAGTAACCCTCTTGGTTAAATTTGGAATACCCATCACAGTATATTCCCTAAATCTCTTTGGAGAAACCTTAACGTTTAACCCCTTCACGTTACCCAATTCATTGGAGAGCTATATCGGGCTCACCCGCACTTAGTTTATCACGTAACCACCCATCTTCATAATAATGCCCAAGAACCTCAACATAATCGTATCACATAAAACATGCATAAAGGAAACATAACATTTCCACCTTTCAATCACAAGATATTAATACAACACATTGATATAAAAACATTATGAAAACCATATTCAATACCAAAATAAAATAAAATTAAAACATGGTATTTATTTTTCTTTTAAAAAAAAGTATGGCTTGTAGAGGAAGTCGAAACTCAAATAATGGTCACAGCGGCGGAGAAGTCGTTGTCACCGCATACGTACGACAAAAACATTCCATTTTGTAGTTTAGTAAACGCTTCGTATAAAAAATATTCCTTTTGAATAAACATAAAAGTCAAAGGGGTTTATACACCATATAAAATAAGGTTGTGTATAAAACAAAATATGCCTCAATGAAAGGAGATTGAGACGAAGTCCCTTACAAAGACGGTATCCTTGGTTTAAGGATAAATCAATTGAATAATTATGTGTGACAAACGAATACACCAAATATAAGGGGATATTAAGTGTAAAATAATCAAAGTTCATTCACACATATTCAAAATATGAAATATTAAATAACTACATGTTGAACCCAAAGAAATCGAAATTGGGTTAAGAAGTTCCCTTGACAGCCTAACGGCGTCACATCAAAATGAGTTGATGAGAGATAAAAAAAAGGGTATCTCATCACATGGACATAAAATTTACATCAATAAGGATATATGAGAACATATCCCAACATAAAAATATGTAAATTAAAAGACCCAACAAAATAAGTCTTTTAAAAAGAGGAGGGTGAAAGGTTCCCTTACCGACATGGGTATCTTTCGAAACATACACCTTGTGAAATAAGGACAATAAAACATTGATGTAAATACTCATAAAAGAAAGTATATTACACAATGAATAAAATAATGGTCAGTACATGCACGACTCAAAGGAAATTGTGGCAAATGTAGCATAAATCCTACGGGAATAAAAGTGAGATGAAAAATCTCTTACGAAAACTCGGCAGCCTAACGGCGCCACTTAAAACTTCCAAAATAGATTGATTAGAGGGAATAGGGTCTCTCATCACATCAACATAAAGTTTACAGAAAGGGGAATATAAAATAACATCCCCCAACATAACAAATAGGAGCTTAAAAGAAGTGACATAAAGGAGAGTACTTAAAAAGAAAGAGAGAGGTTAGATCTCTTAAGAAAATTCGGCAGCCTAACGGTGCCACTCAAAACTTCCAAAATGGATTGATGAGAGAGAATAGGGTCTCTCATCATATGTACATAAAAATTACAGTAAGAGTAATATAAAAGAACATCCCAATCACAAGAAAGATGAGATTTAGAAGGAATGACATAAAAGAGTGTACTTAAAAAGAAAGAGAGGAGTAAGATCCCTTACCTCGGGTCCGACTTGACTCGATCGTTATTTAACGTTCTGAATAATAAACTTGAGTTAATTTACACTTTATTAAGAACCTTTTTCTAGTTCATTATTCCTTTTATATCACTACTTTCCATGTTATAAACATTATGTAATCATTTAAGTTAATAATGTTTGTTTTGTCAATATTTGGTTCTTAAGTCGAAAGTGGACTTCTTACAATTACATGTTGTTTGTGTGGTCAAATGTTCATTATATCTAGAATTATATTCATGATTTGGATATCATATATATCATATATATACAGAATATACATGTATTTATAATATTACATAATCATTTAGAGGTAAGAAATGAAATGCACCATTCATGGAGACGGTAAGCCGTACGTACGCATGAACGCTACTTTAATTTCTATGTCATATTAATGGAATTAAAACTAAATGAGAGGTATGTATATTTTAATTCTAGAATTATATTCATCATTTAGATGTATCATTCATCATATATATCCATTATATACATGTACTTATAATAGTACATTACATTTGGGGATAAGAAATGAAATGCACCGTTCATGGAGACGGTAAGCCGTACGTACGCATGAACGCTACTTTCATTTCTATTTCATATTTTTATGGAATGGAATAATAATGATATATAGGTATATTATAATTACAGTATAACATCATATATAATAACTTTAAATCCATCCTTTATACATCCCACATATGGCATTAACGAATCACATCACTTTGAGGGGGCGGTAGTCCGCACTTCCTTAAATGAACATATCGTGTTTACCCATAATGGAAACCATAAAGGTATGACCAAAATGAAAAATACAGAAGCTTAAGGAAAACATAAACATATTATATATCATATATAAATATATTTTCATCTTAATGGCCACCTTTGAAGGTGTTAAAAGAATGTTGAACAATCATCGTTTCGGGAGGCCGAAATTCGCCATCCACGGAAACAGTATGTTCTCTAACCATTAGATGTAGGTGTGTGGAAGTGTAGCTAGAATCCTTCTTATAACAACATCCTAGTATATTGATGATACTGGAGTTGTTACAAAAGAAAAGAATAAAAAGATTTTAGGGGGTTTGAGACGCAAAATCAAACAAAAGTACTCAAAAGAAGACATTACCTTAAAATCGGGTAACTCCCTTTGGTTTGAGCTCAAAGGCTTCCTTGGGAAGGCTTCTGCCCAAAGTGAGGCTTCAAGGAGTAAGAGAGGGAAGTGGAGAGACAAAATGGGCAGAGTGTGGCCGAGCCACAGTCTTTGGGAGTGTGGGTAAGGAGGTAGAGGTGGGGGCCTTTTATAAGAGGAGAGGAGGGGCACTCTTGGAAGGTAAAGAAAAGTCACTTTATTTTAAAATGGTATTCGGATTTAAGAGGTCCCACATTGATGTGTTTCGAGGATAAGGTGATAAGGGTTCGAAATTCACTCATCCAATAGGTTTTGGACATGTGTAGGTTTTAGATATTACATTATCTTTCCATTTTATTTAAATCGTTAAATAATGAGGTCATCGCTGCATCATCATGATTTCATAAATAATTTAATTTATTTAATGTCTAAAAATTATAAAAAAAATATTATGATGTATGAAATAGTTTTAGATTTCCAATTAATATTTATAGTCAAAAATATTATTTGTATAACCCCATGTAAAAAAAATTTTAGTAAAACATTTCATGTTTGTCTCATTTTTACTTTAACTTTAAATAAAAAGATATTAATGTCATTTTCCAACCAAAGTGGCTTCATGGGGTCCCCAAGTTGACTCATGGGTTGTCTTGGTCGGCCATGATACATCCAATAAGTTTAGGACATGTGTCAAGTTCATTTCATATTATTAAAACATTATTTTTACCTTAAACTACACTAATTACCTCTAATCGCGATTAAAAACTTAATAAGTTACTATTCACCAAAAAATTATTTTTATCCCATTGAACCACATTTTACTTCTTAATGAAAACCATGTATGTCAGATTTTTGAAATTAAAAACACAAAGATGGAAAAATTTCATTTAAACGGAAAAATCAGTTTTTATAAGTACCACTTAGTGGTTTCACTATTCATCAAAAATTGAAGTTTTTCAGAAAAATCCCAAAAATTCACCCTAAGCTATATTTGATATTCCGAATTCAAAAATGAAGTCTATTTTAAAAAATTCAAAACATATAAGTCAAATTAATTAATTTAATAATTAATTCCCGCTGTCATAGCAAATAGCGTGTTTTTATGAAACAATAAGTATCAAAAGATTGACACTAGTTTAAGTCTGATTTCAAAATGAAATTAATTCCAACGACCACTATTGGATTTAATGGTAAAAATATATTCTAATTTCACTTTAAAACCAATTCAAAAGATAATCTAATCATATAAATAAATTATATTAAAAAGAGGTTTTGAATTAAAATACAACATTTTACACTATTCATTAAAAAATGAACTTTATCAGAAAGATACCAAAAATTTACACAAAATAAATTTTGAAGTCCCAATTCTTAAGAAGAGTTTTATTTGGTCCAAAAGGATTTATAAGAGTGAACAAAACTATATTTAATGACGGTTCTCCATCAAAAGGTGATAAGTGAACCTTTAGTGAAAACTAGGGCATATACGCCTAAAATTGAATTCTTTCCATATTTTATGCCTTTATCTTTTATTGGATAAATGTAAAAACATTTAAAAACATATATAATCATATTTTAGTTATTTCTATCCATTCCCTCCAATACAACGGCTACATGTTAAGTACCATTTAAAATAATATTATTTTATTATTAGAGTACAACGTAAGATTCCCAAGAAACTCGTTGTTGCGTGTTGGGTACGCCATCGAGCATAGCATCCCCTTTAAAGTCATATTAATATTTTATTCACAAATATGGATAAATATGAAAATTTCATATTCTTTATTTACCTGGGGTGTTACATCCTTCCCCCCTTTTGGGAATTGCGTCCTCGCAATTTTTAAAATTGAGCTTGGAAACATCCTTGAAAGTCCCACATCGGAACAAGAGTCGGTAAAACAATCACTTTAAAATAAAGGAAGATAAGTACAGAGGTCACCCGAGTTAACCCATATGTAGAAAAACATGGACATGGAAGAAAAATCAAAGGGTCATGTTCTTGAGGGAGAGTGATTGTAAACATGTCTAGGAGAAAGTTAACCATAAGAAAATCACAAACTTGTGATGGGTTAAACGATATTCGATTCCCCAGTAGGAAAAGTTAATAGACAACATTTTTGTTTTAAGTTACTTTTTATTGAGGAATTTATTCATAAGGAAACATAATCAATTATCATGTTGACTTTCAACTTTTACTAGATTCCTTAATCAAACTCATATTTTTTTTCCAAAAGACGAGTATTTAGGGAGACTTGTTCGCATTAAGAGTACTATAATCAACTTCTAGAGAATCACCTAATCCACCAAAGACAACTATATACATCCCATGTATTTAGGCTTTAACCAAAACCAAAACCAAAAAGGTTAGTACAAGGTCAGATAATCCAGAAAAGGATAACCCATTAAAAAGAAAATCTATGCTTAATCTCCAAAATTTGTCCAACAAAACCCAATGTTCAACGAGGACCATCCGATAAACAATTTGTCCATAAAATTCTTCAAAGTAAACCAATCTAAGATTGAAACCCAAATATTTGAAGGATTTAGTCACATAGTCTTCCAAGTTAAATCGTAACATTTATCTCCAAACAACATCAGTTGCTCCTAAAGTCTCGTATTGAAAAGTAATTAACCGAATCACATATCCTCCATGATAGGTTAATAATTTTCATAAATAACCCAAAATCAACTTACTCTTAATTCATAAAATCATATAACTAAAAAGAATCAGTAAAACTAACCAGGGACTTCACGTAGTCCAGTGGTAGGCGATAAATACCAGTCGCACTTTGGTTGTGGGTTCGATTCTCGCAGCTTTGTCCGACGGGACGGGTTGTCACAATGTTTGTGTGTTGTCCTTTTTCCAAAACTATATAATTCTTAAATCATTCCCCAAAAAGAGATAAAATCATCAAAAATGATCATAACATATTTTAACCTCAAGTTTATCTCATGCCTTTCATTTTCTAGCATATCATATAATAACCCATAATTACCTTAAAAGTAAGGATCATATAAACTCTAATGGTTACCTTTATAATTATTACCTGAACTTCTGCATCGATTGGTCATCTCGTACATGATGCATTACATAACGTACCAAGGTTCAAGTGGTTGATCATGACTCCTTGATATTTGGTTTAGAACAACCACGGGTTTCCTCATTGAATCCTCCATTTTATCTAGTATCTTAATCAGAGAACCACCACAGTTTCCTTCAAACATGTTGTATCTTTGGTTCCTACTAGATCCATCCATTCACTAAAAACAGAAATGTCAGTGTGAGTATATCAACAAAACCATCATGTACTAATGAGGAAGGTAAACACTAAGATATACTTACTCATTCACTTTATCTAAAACTAGGACTCTTTCTGAAATCCTAACCATTATGGTAATGTCACTTATGCTTAAAGAATACCCAAACCTCTAAAGATATCTAAACCGACCTTTGATACCAACTATAAGTCCCCAGCCCTAAACCTTACTTAATCTTGAGTTATTACAAGATTAGACATTGAGGATCTTTTTAGGTTTAGATTTTTAGAGAATTAGATCATGAAACTTGCATTACATTCCACATTTAAACAAAGTGGTTACATAAACGACAATATTCATTCTTCCCATCAACGGAAACATAATTAAAATAAAACATGGATTCTTTCTTGACACATCCTTGACACTATCATCACATCATGTACCTTTCCCTTGACCTGTGAAAAACATTTCAAAAACTTGGTATGAGCATAAAAATCTCAGTAAGGGTTATAAAAATATGGAAAGGAAACATGAGTTCATATATACATAGGAATGAAATCATACTTTACCCATAAAACATAGGCACTTTAACATACCTCATCAAACCATGAATAAATCATAGAAATCATAAGACATAAAGGTAACTTGAGGCATTCATAACATTCTTATGTAGGGAGTAACCCTCTTGGTTACGTTTGGAATACCCATCACAGTATATTCCCTAAATCTCTTCGGAGAAACCTTAACGTTTAACCCCTTCACGTTACCCAATACATTGGAGAGCTATATCGGGCTCACCCACCCTTATTTTATCACGGAACCACCCGTCTTCATAATAATTCCCAAGAACCTCAACATAATCGTATCACATAAAACATCCATAAAGGAAACATAACATTTCCACCTTTCAATCACAAGATATTAATACAACACATTGATATAAAAACATTATGAAAACCATTTTCAATACCAAAATAAAAGAAAATTAAAACATGGTATTTATTTTTCTTTTAAAAAAAGTATGGCTTGTAGAGAAAGCCGAAACTCAAATAATGGTCACGGCGGCGGAGAAGTCATTGTCGCCACATACGTACGACAAAAACATTCCATTTTTTAGTTTAGTAAACGCTTCGTATAAAAAAGATTCCTTTTGAATAAACATAAAAGTCAAAGGGGTTTATACACCATATAAAAGAAGGTTGTGTATAAAACAAAATATGCCTCAATGAAAGGAGATTGAGACGAAGTCCCTTACAAAGACGGTATCCTTGGTTTAAGGATAAATCATTTGAATAATTATGTGTGACAAACGAATACACCAAATATAAGGGGATATTAAGTGTAAAATAATAAAAGGTCATTCACACATATTCAAAAGATGACATATTCAATAACTACATGTTGAACCCAAAGAAATCGAAATTGGGTTAAGAAGTTCCCTTGACAGCCTAACGGCGTCACATCAAAATGAGTTGATGAGAGATAAAAAAAAGGGTATCTCATCACATGGACATAAAATTTACATCAATAAGGATATATGAGAACATATCCCAACATAAAAATATGTAAATTAAAAGACCCAACCAAAGAAGTCTTTTAAAAAGAGGAGGGTTAAAGGTTCCCTTACTGATATGGGTATCTTTCGAAACATACACCTCGTGAAAGAAGGACAATAAAACATTGATGTAAATACTCATAAAAGAAAGTATATTACACAATGAATAAAATAATGGGTAGTACATACACTACTCAAATGAAATTGTGGCAAATGTAGCATAAATCTCACGGGAATAAAAGTGAGATGAAAAATCTCTTACGAAAACTCGGCAGCCTAACAACGCCACTTAAAACTTCCAAAATGGATTGATGAGAGGGAATAGGGTATCTCATCACATCAACATAAAGTTTACAGAAAGAGGAATATAAAATAACATCCCCCAACATAACTAAGAAGAGCTTAAAAGAAGTGACATAAAGGAGAGTACTTAAAAAGAAAGAGAGAGGTTAGATCTATTAAGAAAATTCGGCAGCCTAACGGCGCCACTCAAAACTTCCAAAATGGATTGATGAGAGAGAATAGGGTCTCTCATCATATGTACATAAAAATTATAGTAATAGTAATATAAAAGAACATCCCAATCACAATAAAGATGAGCTTTAGAAGGAATGACATAAAAGAGTGTACTTAAAAAGAAAGAGAGGAGTAAGATCCCTTAACTCGGGTCCGACTTGACTCGATCGTTCTTTAACGTCCTGAATAATAAACTTGAGTTAATTTCCACTTTATTAAGAACATTTTTCTAGTTCATTATTCCTTTTAGATTACTTATTTCCATGTTATAAACATTATGTAATCATTTAAGTTAATAATGTTTGTTTTGTCGATATTTGGTTCTTAAGTCGAAAGTGGACTTCTTACAATTACATGTTGTTCATGTGGTCAAATGTTCATTATATCCAGAATTATATTCATGATTTGGACATCATATATATCATATATATCCATAATATACATGTATTTATAATATTACATAATCATTTAGAGGTAAGAAATGAAATGCACCGTTCATGGAGACGATAAGCCATACGTACGCATGAACGCTACTTTCATTTCTATGTCATATTAATGGAATTAAAACTAAATGAAAGGTATGTATATTTTAATTCCAGAATTATATTCATCATTTAGATGTATCATTAATCATATATATCCATTATATACATGTACTTATAATAGTACATTACATTTGGGGATAAGAAATGAAATGCACCGTTCATGGAGACGGTAAGCCGTACGTACGCATGAACGCTACTTTCATTTCTATTTCATATTTTTATGGAATTGAATAATAATTATATAGAGGTATATTATAATTCCAGTATAACATCATATATAATAACTTTAAATCCATCCTTTATACGTCCCACATATGGCATTAACGAATCACATCACTTTGAGGGGGCGGTAGTCCGCACTTCCTTAAATGAAGATATCGCGTTTACCCATAATGGAAACCATAAAGGTATGCCCAAAATGAAAAATAAATAAGCTTAAAGAAAACATAAACATATTATATATCATATATAAATATATTTTCATCTTAATGGCCACCTTTGAAGGTGTTAAAATAATGTTGAACAATCATCGTTTCGGGAGGCCGAAATTCGCCATCCACGGAAACAGTATGTTCTCTAACCATTAGATGTAGGTGTGTGAAAGTGTAGCTCGAATCCTTCTTATAACAACATCCTAGTATATTGATGATAGTGTATTTGTTACAAAATAAAATAATAAAAAGATTTTAGGGGGTTGGAGAAGCAAAATCAAACAAAAGGACTCAAAAGAAGACATTACCTTAAAATCGGGTAACTCCCTTTGGTTTGAGGTCAAAGGATTCCTTGGGAAGGATTATTCCCAAAGTGAGGCTTCAAGGAGTAAGAGAGGGAAGTGGAGAGACATAATGGGCAGAGTTTGGCCGAGCCAAAGGCTTTGGGAGTGTGGGTAAGGAGGTAGAGGTGGGGGCCTTTTATAAGAGGAGAGGAGGGGCACTCTTGGAAGGTAAAGAAAAGTCACTTTATTTTAAAATGGTATTCGGATTTAAGAGGTCCCAAATTGATGTGTTTCTAGGATAAGGTGATAAGGGTTCTAAATCCACTCATCCAATAGGTTTTGGACATGTTTAGGTCTTAGATATTACATTATCTTTCCATTTTATTTAAATCGTTAAATAATGAGGTCATCGCTGCATCATTATGATGTCATAAATAATTTAATTTATTAATGTCTAAAAATTATAAAAAAATACTATGATATATTAAATCCTTTTATATTTCCAATGAATATTTATAGTCAAAAATATGATTTGTATAACCCCATGTACAAATTGTTTTAGTAAAACATTTCATGTTTGTCTCGTTTTTACTTTAACTTTAAATAAAAAGATATTAATGTCATTTTCCAACCAAAGTGTCTTCATGGGGTCCCCAAGTTGACCCATGGGTTGTCTTGGTCGGCCATGACACATCCAATGAGTTTAGGACATGTGTCAAGTTCATTTCATATTATTAAAACATTATTTTTACCTTAAACTACACTAATTACCTCTAATCGCGATTAAAAACTTAATAAGTTACTATTCACCAAAAAAATTATTTTTATCCCATTGAACCACATTTTACTTCTTAATGACAACCATTTATGTCAGATTTTTGAAATTCAAAACACAAAGATGGCAAAATTTCATTTAAACGGAAAAATCAGTTTTTATAAGTACCACTTAGTGGTTTCACTATTCATCAAAAATTGAAGTTTTTCAGAAAAATCCCAAAAATTCACCCTAAGCTATATTTGATATTCCAAATTCAAAAATGATGTCTATTTTACAAAATTCAAAACATATAAGTCACATTAATTAATTCAATAATTAATTCCCGCTGTCAGAGCAAATAGCGTGTTTTTATGAAACAATAAGTATCACAAGATTGACACTAGTTTAAGTCTGATTTCAAAGTGAAATTAATTCCAATGACCACAATTGGATTTAATGGTAAAAATATATTCTAATTTAACTTTAAAACCAATTCAAAATATAATCTAATCATATAAATAAATTAGATTAAAAAGAGGTTTTGAATTAAAATACAACATTTTACACTATTCATTAAAAAATGAACTTTATCAGAAAGATACCAAAAATTTACAAAAAGTAAATTTTTATGTCCCAATTCTTAAGAAGAGTTTTATTTGGTCAAAAAGGATTTATAAGAGTGAACAAAACTATATTTAATGATGGTTCTCCATCAAAAGGCGATAAGTAAACCTTTAGTGAAAACTAGGGCATATACGCCTAAAATTGAATTCTTTCCGTATTTTATGCCTTTATCATTTATTGGATAAATGTAAAAACATTTAAAAACATATATAATCATATTTTAGTTATTTATATACATTCATGCCAATACAACGGCTACATGTTAACTACCATTTAAAATAATATTATTTTATTATTAGAGTGCAACGTAAGATTCTCAAGAAACTCGTTGTTGCGTGTTGGGTACTCCATCGAGCATAGCGTCCCATTTAAAGTCATATTAATATTTTATTTACAAATATGGATAAATATGAAAATGTCATATTATTTATTTACCTGGGGTGTTACAAATCTGACCATAAAACAAAAAATAAGTCAATCTATTCCAAAATTTTCAATATAATTCATTTAAATACAAAATCAATACATTAAAATACTCCAAAATATATGCATGAAATACCCTTATCAAATACCCCCACACTTGAATTCATACTTTTCCTCGAGAATGGAATCTCAACAAACTACAAAGTAAATTCACTCTACCATTATTCAAGTTCAATTTCAACAAAAACAATTGATCAAATGGAAAATAAAATGTTCGATCATCACATAGGAAAATTCATCAACACCTCAATTTTCAACGAAACATGATAACCTAATATTCTACTTTTCCTCCTTTGAAATAGACAAGTTTCTTCATTCATCCATCTTAATTTTTCAATTAATTATTAATAAGCATTCCATTTTCAATTTACCTCGCTTAAATTTTCCCACTATTTATTGGGGTAAAAATTAAAATCATTTAGCACATACCTCAAAATCATGCAACTTACCATAGGCTTGCAAGGCATATAATATCTTCATTGTTTAAAGACATAAACCACAATTAATCCTGAGGGATTCACCATTAAGGATCAAATGAATATAAGGGTTCAGGGTAGGTAGGTAAATGATTTAAAAAAGTAAATCTCGAAAAGGAGGTTTGAATCTAAATACTTTTGAATGATATTAAAAAACGGATCAATGAAAGTCGCATGCCTCCCCAAAAATCTCAAAGTGGTCTCATGATATATATAAGCACATTGATTGAATCAACATCTATTTATTTTTATCATTTTTTTCTTATATATTTTTTGTATTTTTTGAAATTTTTGATCAAGAAAAATCTTACATCCACCACCTAACTACTTTTGATCAAAAGACCATCAGTCTAAAAAATGGTGGTTTTGAACCTCTAAAAATAAAACCCACTTTTTTCATCATTTTTTTATTTTTTTTATGATGTTTTTAGAAAGGTAGGTAAATAATGAATTATAATGAAAAATACATGGCCTCCCCCATATCATAATGAAAAATCCATGAGCAAAATATCCACAATGACATAAATCTCAGTACACCCTAAAAAGTTCCACCCCCACACTTATTCTTGTAAATATCATGTAGAACATTTATAGCAAAAAAGTAATGGATAAAATAGGTTAGTAACATTGCTTATTTCCTAAAAATGAAATCCATGGATTCTATGGGCTTTAAAATGATTAATTCAAGGTGGCTCTTAGGATAAGGGTTAACAAAAAGAATGCCTCAATCATTTAAAATGTGATTCTGTCCAGTCATAGATTTGATAAGAGGAAAAGAAAGTTCTAAAAGAATACATGCCTAATTTTGTCTAGAAATATATGAAAGAAAGAATAATAAATATTATCTCAGTGGATGTCATGGGAATAAGATGAATGGTTTGGAAAATCACTCATCGAAATGCACATGAATAACTAAATCAACTAATGCAAACATCAAAAATTCAAAACATAGACAAATCACTGAAAAGTTTCATTTAAAATGATCAACATGATCCCCTAAATCATGATTTTTAAAATAAAAATTCACATTCTTACCTCTACTAATATGTTTTCCCATTTTTCTCATTCCAATTTATTGACAAAAAAATTTAAATTCCTGGAATGATAATTATTCTACGCAGTTTATGTCTCCTAGTTCAGTTTATTAAAGTGTGAATCATGTGAGGGCATGAAATTTTCAATTAAAACTAAACTCTAAACAATTTTAATGTGGGGAATACAATAGAAAAATATATAATTGAAACTCTTAATCCCCTTGAAAATTAATGCATCAATCTTGGGAAGTACAGGTTCTACTTGAAACTTTTCATGATGTGTAAATTCTCTTCACAGTGTGTAATATTTCTGTAGCTTCTTCTCATGCTATTTACTTTTGAATGATGTATGCCTTTGATGATCCTATAAAAATAATAATATTAAAGTGAAAGAGCATTCCATAATTATGAAATTAAAAATATTTAGGGATGATTGATTTCACCTAAAAGAGAAAAAAATACTAAAAACTCAGGTTGCCTCCTAGAAATGCTTTTGTTTACCATTGTTGGCTTAACCTTACCTCATTTAGCTCCTAGTGGTTGACGGTTAGAAATATATTACCTAATCTGGATCTAAAAAATGTAAAATTCTTGATTCCTTTGTGTAGATTGGTCGCCGCCCTTTCTCTAAAACTAATTTCACTCTCCCATTGTTGAAAAATTTCCCTATATACATGGGCCGAATCTAGATGTTCGTGGACCTTTTTAAAAAATAAAATAAAAGTTGACTGAATATACATATATGTTCTCCTTATTTTAATTCTTCTTGGATGAATGTTCATCCCCTGTCTTCATCTTTTTCTAGCACTTTTTTACATTTCTTTAGCTTGTTCTTACTTTCTTCTTCACTTTTTATATTAGCTACTTCAACTCTTCTTTGATGGACAATAGTGTCCTCTTATTTTAGAAAATTATTTCTTGAAAATTCATAAATGGTTTCATCTGAATTCTGCATCACCCGATGAAAATTGAACTTCACTTCTGATCCTCCAACTCTTAAACTCATCTCTCCACTATGAACTTTTACAAGTTCCCTTCATGTAGCGAGTAATGGTATTCCCAATATTATTGGTAGATTCTATTCATCCATGTTACTCACCAGAAAATCCATTGGAAAATAGAAAATTTCTACTTTGACGATGGAATCTTCAATTATTCTTCAAGGATGTCTTACTATTGAATTGTCTAGTTGAAACATAACTTGATTTGGTTGCATCTCCATCAATATAAGGCTCTTGAATGTTACATGTAAGATTAAGTTTACACTAGAACCTAAATCACATAAATCACTACAAAACTCATTAGTACTAATAGTAATAAAAATAGAAAAATACCTGAATCATGATGCTTCTTTGGTAGGATTCTTGACACTACTTTTGATCATTCTCCTGCCAGTGGAATGGTAGCTTATTCTTTGATATTATTTTTTTTTTCACCAACTCCTTCAAGAACTTTTCATAGGTATTCATGTTTATGATTACCTCAAAAAATGGGGTATTGATGTGTATCTTTTTGAACATTGATAAAAACTTATGTTTCCTTTATTCAATCTCCACCTATTTCACCTGGTATGAAAATAGTAGTGGTAGTTGGTACGGTGGGGGTGCTTCCATTTCCTTATTTTTTTCATCATCCTTGTTTTTTTATTTACCTTCTTCAACTAGTTATTGTGAATTATTTAATTCAAATTAATCCCACTTCTATGTGTCTTATTTCAACTTCTAAGAAATAAGGATTTTGCATCTGCATGGTAGTTTTGTTCTGGACATCTTGGAAGTACTCCTCTGGGCCATTCTCTATATTGTTTGGAAATCTAACTGACTTGAAATTCCAAGTTCTTCATTGAAGATTGTTGGTTTTTTGAGTCATTTATTAATTCTCTAATTTTATTTCCTTGATACCTTGAGTATTTTGTGAACTATTGAAGTGCATCTCTAGTTGTGGTCCTAAAAGTTTCAAGAGTCTCCTGCAGCAAATGGACTTGACTGGTCAGTGTGGGCCCTTGGTGTTGAGGATGAAAACCTTGTTGCCTTTGATAAAATCCTTGGATTTGATTTTTATTTTATTATGGTGGTTGTTGTTGCCTTCATACCTGTGCATAAGCTTGATGATTACAATCTAAATAATTTACATATTCATAATACATATGTTATAGATTTTGGTTTCCCATCATCGCATCCATCTTTTTTATCATGTACTCTATTTTAACTATTATCCATATATTTTCCACCATATGCACTCCTTATGATCTCCCTTATTATTTATACCATTGAAAACTATTGGTTTACATCTCATCTAATAAATCATAGCTCTCCTCTGGTGATTTTCACATTAGTGAACCTCCTGCAGTAGCATCTACTATTGAATGATTTCCCTATGACAATTATTTATAGTTTTTTGAATTAATAAAAAAAATTGATTTCATGATGAGGACATAATTTTATTAAACCTTTAAATATATCCCATGAACTATAAAAATATTCATAATTTAATTTTTCAAAATTTAAATTACTTACCAGTAGATCCATCGACTTTGAGGGTGGGAAAAACCTTGCTAAAAATTTCTTTACTAGATCTTCTCATGTCATGATTGAGTGTGGGGTAAATTTCGGATCCACTCCCATGCTTTTTACTTCAATGATAATCTGAATAGCCATAATCTCATAGCACTGTTTGTGACATTATGAAGTTGGAATGTGTCACATATCTCCAAGAAACTTACAAGGTGTGAGTTTGGGTCTTCATGATGTAGCCCGATGAATTGTAATGAATGTGTAATCATTTGGATGACCGCCGGCTTGATCTAGAAATGTTTATCAGTAATGGGGGGGTATTATAATTATTGGATTGACTCCCATGTTTGAGGGTCTTCCATATTTGATCAGTGCTTTCCCCCTGGGTTTCTTCCCTGGACCTGTAGTCTTTCTCTCTGGCCCAGCTCATGCTCAGCTCCTTCAAATTGGAATTTACCATCCATGGTTTTCGTTTCGTTTTTGGCTTCCTCCTTTTCTTTTCTTTGAAGGCTTAAAGTCTTCTCCAGATCAGGGTCGATTTCAAGATATTCAATTTTTCCCTTCCCACTAGTGGAGTAGTCGTGTAATAAATTGGTACCTTAAACAACAGCACAGAAAGATAAAGTATAAAACAAAGAATTAAAATAAAAACAATTATCAAGATTCTTAATTAACTTTAACATAGCAGAAATCGTCCCCAACAACTGCACCAAACATTTTACATCTTGCAGGGTGTCATTAAATCCTATGGGGCTAAATAAATTTAATTATTTATTAAACTCAGACAACCTAACTAAAAATGTAGTATCTAAAAATTCTAAGTGTCAAACCCACAGGGACAGATTGTATGTTATAAATTAATTAAGGAAACTAAAGTTGAAATTGTTAGATTTGGTTTGAAAGAAAGCGACAAATATAAATATCGATTGGGTTGAATATCAAGATAGGAGACATGTCAGGTTCAGTGATTTTCAGGTTTGTGTTCTAGGGATTTGATTGATAATTGATTTATTTAGGTTTGGTATCAGAATTGGGTCAATAGGAATCCTTGATCTGGGTGTCCCACCCTAATTCTATGATTTCACCTTTGTAATGGTCATCTACTGGGTGCAAACAAAAAACTAGGTGAACCAAAACCTTATTTAAACATAACAGATCTATATTTCATAATGATCATACACAAACTAAGGTGATTAATTGATTCAATGAAATAAAACTCCTCAATTCACAAGCTATGGTCATGCAGCTGCAAAAGAAAGAGATTTGGAATTGATAAATTGAGTTGCAGCAATCCAAAACAAGAATAATATAATATAATTAATCCCTAAGCATCACATCCCCCAACAATCACATCACCTAGCACAAATAATACTACTCACTCATTATAGTCACGATGAAAATAAGCAGCATGGGTACCTGAAGAAGAATGGAAGTGAAGAACAACGAAGAACACTACTATAAAACACGCCTATAACAGCACTGGCATTTGTGAGCACTACAAAAATTCACTGATAAAGGTCATCTTTATCAGTGCTTTGTTTTTAGCGCAGATAAAAGGTGCCCTTTATCAATGTGTTTTTAGTGCTGATAATAGTTTCCCTTTATCCGCCCTTTTTTAGCACTAATAAAGGTCCAAAATAAAATGAAAAATTGAACAAATAAAAATAAAATGAGTAAATTAAGAAAAAAATTTAACTTTTTATTAATTAAATAATTATTGATAAAAATGAATAAATTTAATATACATATATATTGATTATTAATATTAATAAATAGTATATATTAAATATAGATATATATATAATGAATAAGTATAATATGTATAAAATGTTAATTAAAAAAATTTTATTGTCTTATTAATTTTTTATGTTGTCTGATTTTTCAATTTAACCTATATCAAATGTCGTGTGTTGCATTTATTTCACATACACACATATATATATATATATTAATGTATTTTTATACACAGACACACACACAAATATATTTACGCAATATATAGAAACACATGTGCCTAATATTTATGTAATTTATTCAAATTTTAGTATATTTTTGAATTCCATTATAACATGATACATTTAATATATATTATGTTTCTAATAGGTCAATTTTATATATTTTTTTTAATACTACAATTAGGGTATTCATTTTTAATGATTTTATTTGTTATTTTATTTTTGAATTTAATCATTTTATATTATTTATTTTTATTTATTTATTTACTATGTTTTAATATTTTCAATATGTATTCATCAACTTCAATATATATATATATCCAAATTTTTTAATTACTTATATTTAATTAATTAAACTTATCCATTTTTTCAGTATTTTTAAAGTGTGCTCATTTTGAATTATTCCATTTCACTCATTTTTAAAATGCATGTATTTAGGATTATATATTTATTAATAATGTTAAAAATATATTTGAAAATAAATATTTATAAGTAAATATATCTATAAATGTATATTTACTATATTTATAATTATTATAAATAAATAATTATTTTTTTAAAATAATTATTTATATAATTATATATAAATAATTATATATATTTAAATAATTATAAAATTATAATAAATTTATTTAAATAATTATAAATTTATAATAAATTTATTTAAATTATTATAAAATTATAATAAATTTATTTAAATAATTGCAAAATTATAATATTGTTATTTAAATAGTTATAATTATAATACTTTTATCATTGTTTTTTAGTACTGATAAAGTTCAGTCTTTATTAGCACTAAAAAAGTGCTGCTAAAAGATTTATTTATCGGTGATAAAACATTAGCGCTGATAAATATGTCTTTTATGAGTGCATTTTTAGTGCTGATAAAGCTCGAGATTTACCAGCACTAAAAAAGCACTGATAAATTTTCATTTTTTCAGTGCTTATAAATTTAGTGTTGATAAAAGGGGTTTTTATTAGTGCTTTTTTGAAAGTATTGTTAAAAGTGTCTCCGATCTATTTAAAAAACCTAACCATGACTTAGTCACTCGTAATTCTCAAGCTCTTGCGGAACTCCTCTGCTGTCGGTGAAACTCCTCTACATTCCCTCAGATTAATCAAGGCTAGAATCCAATGTGTGTTATTTTATACACTTCCTCTGTCATTGTTTTATGTTTTGGGTTTCTCATTTTTCATTTTTTGCACAGTTCTTAAACATAACGAACCCTACATATCTTCTCATCACTAATCAAATACAATTAGTGTGGTTATATTTCATCATTTTTCTCCTTTCATATATATTTGAGTGACCAAACCATTTTTCCCTAGTGACACACATATATGGTTTACTATCCTCTCGATATTAACAATGAGACCACTCACCCCCCCCCCCCTTAGTTTTCTCATCATTTGAATAATATAGGGTTCCAAAATCTAGGTAGTTTCTCAAATTAAATTCATATTCTATACTAAATTAGAGATTCTAAAGCCTTAATTATGAGGGTTTTTAAGGATTAGGGCTACCAAGTTGTGGCCCTCATTTATGGGTGATGAACATATAGGGACAAAAGTGATTGTAAAAATAATTAATAAAATTTATGGATTTTTGTTATTCATTTAAATTCTTAAACCATGAAATGGGTTATTTAGATTTATGATTTTGATGAATAGTTTTTTATTGAATTCAAAAAAATATTGAATTAGTTAGTCATGTTCCAAAAATTATTTTTTTGATGCAAGTTGTTATAGATTTGTTTTTTTATTTAATTAAATATTATTATTAAACATTAACCATGGGTTATAAAGAGTGATGGGGAATATCTTTAGTGAGAAAATTATGCTCAACAAATTTTTTAAAAATTTCCTAGATTGGATAGAGTTGAAAAATCATTGGGTAAATGGACTTAGAAATACACAATAACATATAAAGAGTGTATTTCCAAAAAGTAAGTGAGTTAGACATGGTTAAATAGTTGATTAAGAAACTATGAGATGTGATTTATTAATAGATTTACTCATTAAAATAGAGATATAATTAATTTATAGGATAAAAAATTATTTAAAAAGTCATCTAAATAGTTAATAACCATAGAGTGAACAAAAATTGGTTAAAATATACTTTTGATGGTCCATTTATTTATACCCTATAAGTCATGTAAGTTGTTATCCATGTCTAAAATTCACAAAATAAAGATATCATATTTGCTGATATCCTTGAATCATAATTGGAAATTTAATATTATATATAATTTTATCGGAGGCAACGACATATGAACAATGTAGATTTTGGTGGGGAATTAAATATATGATATTTTATGAATGAATTTGGATAATTCTCCAAAATTCATTCTCTTAAATTATAAATCATAAGTAGAATCATATATTTCTTGAAGCATTTATTAAAACACTCAATGTAAGAAGTACTCTGACGTTATGAAATTATCAGTTTCCATGAGAATGTGATCAATGCTCAAGGCACTTTTTATTAAATGTAGAGTACTTACAAAGGGATAAGATCCCCTATTTTAATTAACCCTTTGTTTCATTCTATATCCAAACCTCTCTTCTTCTTTGATCATCGTTTATCACTAGGTTAAGGCACTAGTACTCCTTCAGTGATCGAGGGTCCTCAAGATTATTTCTATGATAAAAGGCAAGTGTAATCTCCTCAAAGGCTAGAATACTTTATTTTTTGGATACCTATCTCCAATATTATATTTTACAAACCGATAATATCATTATAATTCATAAATTAGTACATTACTAGAGGTAATTGTAGATCTACTTCAAGCTATGTGGCATAATTTTCAATGACAGGAAGTATCTATGGTTCCTCTAAGATTTTATGGTAATATATCATAATAATAAATTTAGGATTGCATTGAATAAAATCATTTCATTTCATGACCCATCTCAGAGGGGCCCGTGCTGTTACTACCCCAAGCCTGCCACTGATGGCCCAGGGGCTGGCGACTAGTGTTGAGTAGGCATATCCCAGAAATGGGAGGCATTTTCCTAAGTACCTGTACACACGCACACATATCCAAGACCGAAATACTGAAATGTAAAAACACTAAGTAGAAAAAGCATGCATAAACTAAGATACCAACCACAGAGTATGGTAGTATAAAAACTGGAAAGTAAATAGGGCCAGAATACAAGCCCACCCAAAAAGGAGTATACAACAGTGAATACAAAGGTTCCTAAAACTCGTTCATAAAAAACACTACCAGAGGGGTAGGTGAAGGATAGATGTCTAAATTTTTAGGAGAACACCCCACATATATGAATACTCAAAGAACCACTGGTCCTGGTCCACCTAGAACTCTTCTAAAGTGTCAATCATCTGCACACAACACAACACGTGCGGGAAATTCCCATGCAGGTATGAGTAAAAAAATACTCAGTATGATACCCCAAAACCACAAAAGAATACCACTAAGAAACATATGAAGTATACTATAAAGAAACAAATTAATTACACCACAAATAAATTCATAAAGTGTAGTCATCTCACACAAGTATAAGTCTAAAGCATGAATAGAAGGACATTCAGTTGTAGTCCACAGATCTACCAGTTTTTGTGACACACAAAGTGTCGATAGTGAATGTAGAATAGATGGAACACAAAGCATCAATGGATAATGGATCATCGATGGCACACAGAGTGTCGATGGGTCATGCATCCCCCAAGTCACATAGTCACCAAGTCACAGCCATCCATAGGATTTCTGCTCGTAACGCGCTTTTTCTAGGAGAACCTACTCCTCAAACCATTAGGTCGTAAACTAAATTCCACAAATTCTCACTTAGATTATATTAAATGTACTATCTCGTCTCAAGGTTCCAAATTCTGCAAACGACTCATGAAACGGAAACACGGTTTTAATGATATTAATATTTTTATAAAATGGCCAGACCCGAGTCTGGTCCAGACCCAACCTGACCTGTTCTGGATGACCCAACCTGGCCCGATATGGTACGGTCTAGCCCAAATTATCCTGTCCTGTTGGGCTCTATGGGTTCTTGGCACATTGGAAGCACGGGAGGGCTAGTTCCCAACTTTGATTTTTGCTTTAATCAATGATCAATCCAGGATCAATACGAAGATGAACGCCAGTATCCATAGAATTGAAGAAAGGATTTAGAAAAAGAAGAATTTCCCCCATAACCAAGAGAGAGGATCAGCATATTTTGTTTATAATTAATTTAATTAAATCAAATAATTACCTCTAAGGTGATTCTTTCTTCATTGATGTGTTCAACCACAGATCTATTGTGTTCCTTCATTGTGTTTTTGAGATCAAGGGTATATCTCTTCTATTGGTGATCCACATGTGTTCCATGTATCTCCAAATATCGCCAAAGGAGTCTCCGGGTGCTAGCATAGAAGATCCTTGAACTTGTGATGTCTGCCTTCGATCGTTTTGAGAACCACTTCCAAAGAATTCTACTTGATCTGATGGAGGAGGATCTCTCTTATTATTAAGATCGTTCTTGGAGAGGGATGAACTCTCTAGGCTTTAGATCTTTTCTCCACTTCATTGTGCACAACTAATAGACATCTCTTAGCTATCACTTGTCTAATAAAAGAATAATATAACCAGGAATTTAATTCACTAGGGTAATAATAAATAATTTACACAAGTGCCTTAATTATTTTATTAATCATAGTGACACGTACCTATTATAAGGTGTGACAAATACAAATATTACCAAAATTAAAATTTAGTAGAGTGGTTAACCTAGGTTTTCTTCAAAGAGTATTACACAAAAATAAAGTTGTCACCTTAAATTTGAGAAAGAATAAGAAGTTTTTTTTTAAATTGTTTGAGTTGAAAAATAAAGCAAGCAATTAAAAAAAGATTTAACAATAATGGATGACAATGGATATGGGGTTAGGGAAGGATCACATTTTTTAATGTCATCATAGCCACAAATATCATCTTCCCTCTCTTCCTTTTGATTGAAAAATTAAAGACTTCTCGATCAAGTTATCAATCACCCTTGGTTAAAGAAACAAATGGAACTCACTCCTTTGTGTATGGAAGTTCAAAAACAATTCCTAAACAACTAAGTCAAGTCCTGGTCGTGAATTTTTTCTTCTTATAACTCTATAAAAATGTTTACTAGTTCCATACACGTTCCAACAATCGTTGGACACTCACTACCTAACACAATCTGCTCGATCGAGACAAATTGCACTTGGCAGAAGGAGATTAAAAGTCTTCAACCAAAGATATTAACGATAAATACACCAAACTCAAAACATGATTTCATTAATAGAATTGGGAAAAAATTAGAATTGAAATAATTCAAAATAAAAATATTCTTTTACATTTAAGCACAAAACTCTGACATTACAAAAGTGAAACTCCCCCTTCCCTGATCACTCAAATGCTTTACCCCTCCATGTGAAGGGTAATAGAGTTTAAAGGGGGTGAAGAGAGCATAATGAAACAAAGAAAAGAGAAAAGAGAAAATTTAAATAACTTAAAAAATAAATCCTACATAATAGACCCTCTTTCTCCTTCTTCAACACCTTTTAATGTAAATTAACACTCTTATTTATAGGCTTGTGGAGTATAAAATTTCCCTTCAAAATTACTCTACTAAAAGTTTAAGTCTTGTTATCATATTAAATTGAAAAATCTAGAGAATTTATCTTCATAAATTTTGTTCATCTCTCTCCTTTTCATGATTCTTCAAAATCTTAATGAATTTGGACAACTGTACCAAAAGTTATACTCAAATTACTAACGATAACATTTTCTAACCGAGGTGACTCATCAACTTCCTATTTTAGAATGCATTAAAAGGAAGCCTTAATGACTGAATTTATTCATGAAATTTATTGTAAGCGTTCATCTAGGAGTTTTTTTTCTCCTAAAACTAGAATAAACTCATTTGTAAATATGAAGTCTGATATATTATTCATTAATTAAGGTGGGGTCCATTTTTTCGGCCAGCAAACTTTTTCCACTTGATGAATTTTTCAGGGCTATTTTGTGTCAAATTGGACCTTGGTCTATAAAAAAATTGAATTCCATGAGTAATTAAATCCTAAAAAAAGGAAAAACTCAATTTGAATAAAAAATATATTAGTTATTCCCAAAAAAATAGAAGCTCCATAAAACTGATAAATATCCATAATTAACCAATTTTCAAAATTAAGCTCATAGTTCACCAAAACACTGAAATAATACAAATCAGCTCAAATTGATTAATTGAAAGGGGTTAAATCATTGAAACATGTATGAAAAATAATTAAAACATTATCTATATCAATTCCCCCTCACATAGCACTTGGACTCTTGGACAAGTCAAAATCAAAATCAAATCAAATCAATTTCAAAACACATGCCAATGAGATCCACCAATTCCATACCAAGAAATAAAATATACCATGCCTCGTAAATAACCATTATTCCAAGTTCTCAAATTAGATAATTCAATATTTTTCTTCTTCATTTCTCCTCTCATGCACACATGAATTTTCTCTCATCTCACAAATATCAATTTTCAACATAGTTTTTTCTCATCCAAACCAATGCAAGGGTCGCCATAGCTTTGAAATACTCCTACTTATCTACCCTATGTGATTCAAGGACATGTGTTTATCATGAGGACTCTGTATGGTTTTTTTGTGGCTTTCGGTTTCTAGGATTTTTATGTCAAAAATTATGAGGCCAAATGAGGAGGGCTTGGCTCTTTTTCAATCAAAATTGTATAATTCTCATTCCCACTCAAGTATAGTATCCTAATCACTCCCCTAAGTAGAAATTTAGCTCCATAATAATGAAAGATCAATAAATGTTCAAACAACTCGGCATTTTAGTAGAAAAATTTTCAATCTTCTCAAATGTGATTTTTCTTGAAATCTCTAGAAAAGGAACAGCTTTCTTCCTCTATTAGAAGCTCCAGAAAAGGCACAACTTATATTATCATGAAATCTCTAGAAAAGTCACAACTTCCAATAGAATTATTTTTTTAGCATCACACACATCTCTTCAACATTTTATTTTCCACCTAAATTTTTTACTAAATGAGGTAGAATAACACAAGACAGCTTCCCCCGCACTTAAGTTAAACTAGATCATGCAGTTTCACTTAAAGAGCAAGTTGGATAGAGAAAATTGGCTTGTAATGTGGTTAAATTAACAGGTTGTTCATCGATTCTAAAGTCTACAATGATTAAATGTACGAGGTATACCAGAATGAAATGGATTTTCTTGAAAAGGGGGCTTTAAAACCAAATAAATGCCTCAATCATTTAAAACTCATGTATCTAAAACCCTCAATTTTTGAAAAGAATAAATTAAATTATGGTTCAAACAAGCATGGTATGGTTCTCTCAAGAAGTGAGGTGAATGAAAATAATATGACAAAAAGGGTTCTTAATCCTCACAGGAAAGTGATTTCAAAGATAAATATAGTGAAATGTGTCATGGGATTCAAAAATTAGAGTACTTTTCATGAAATTCCCAATGAATTAAACTTGAAACAAATACATTTTCAGCATTCATTTAAGCTCAATTTCATGGAATAAATGGGTCCACTCAGTGACATGGGTTTCAAAAATGAAAATGATATTCATTTCAGCTCAAAAGTTTCAAAAAAACACACAAAACTAAAAAATAAACACACAAAAATTTTAAAAACACACAATTTTTTTATAACATTGAAAAACAAACAAGAAATGAAAATCCTCAACTAAAAGGATCCCTCCCCCACACTTAAATGATGTAGTGTCCTCAGTGAATTCAAATGGATGTAACATGAAAGTAGAATTTAAAAGGAATCACAATAACAAGAAAGTGTAAAACAGAGGTATGACATGATGGTTCTTATTGATAGACAGGTTGGAGGAGTGGGATCTCCTCCACTAGATCTGATGGAATGGTCTCATGGAATTTCTTCAGCCTGTTTCCATTAATAGTGAATGGATCCTTCTATCCATCCTTCATAATCTACACAGAATTGAAAGGATATACATGAGTAACTATAAATGGACCCTCTCATCTGGAATGAAGTTTACCTGGAATCATCTTGAGTCTTGAGTTGAGGAGAAGCACTTTATCTCCAGGATGGAAGTCCTTCCATTGGATCATCTTTTCATGAGCCACTCTTTTCTCTATTTTTAAATCCTATAATTTTCAAATGATTCTCTTCTAATTTCATCCAGCTCCTGCAACTATAACCTTCTCTCTTTTCCAGCACTTTCAAGATCTAAATTCATCTTCTGAATAGCCCAATATGCCTTATGCTCTAGTTTCATAGGTAGGTGACAACTTTTCCCATAAATCATCCTATATAGACTCATTCTAATCGAGGTCTTGTAGGCTGTCTTATAAGCCCATAATGTGTCTTTTAACCTCTAGCTACAATCCTTATAGTTTGGTTTAACAGTCTTCTCCAAAATTCATTTAATTTACCTATTGGACACTTCAACTTGACTATTTGTTTGTGGGTGATAGGGATTTAATGTCTTATGATTCACCACATGCTTCTTCAGTAAAGACTCCATTATCCTATTGCAAAATTGAGTCCCTTGATCACTAATGATGGATCTAGGCACTCCAAACATACAAAATATGTTAGCCCTAACAAAATCACAAACAACTTAACATCATCAGTCTTGGTGGATTTTTCTTCCACCCATTTGGAATCATAATAAACCACAGTAAAGATATAAGAATTTCCAAATGAAATTTGGAAAGGGCCCATAAAATCTATCCCCCATAATTCAAAAATCTCACAAAAATTAAGTGGTTTTTGGGGCATTTCTTTTCTCTTTGAAATGTCTCCAAAAAACTGACATTTTTTACACCTTTTTCAAAATTCATGAGAATATTTAAAAAGGAAGTGTCAATAAAGTCCATATTCTAAAACATTATTTGTTTTCCTTTGAGGTCCAAAGTGGCATCTACAAGCTAATGTGTGAAAAAACTCAAAGACAAAACCAATTTCACTCTCAGGAAAACAACTTTTTATCTCTTGGTCATTGCAAATCTTCCAAAGAAATGGATCATCCCAAGTGTAATATCTAGATTCATCTTTTAGTTTGTGAATTTGGTGAGAATTGAAATGATATGGTACCTGATATGTTACCAAATAATTGACCATGTCAGTATACCAAGTCACTTCTTCTTTAACCAAGTACAATTGGTCTCCTGGAAGGTGATCATTGAATGGTTCTTTTTCTAGAATTTCAGTTTCATTAGTGTTGGGAAGTCTGCTTAAATGATCAGCCACTTGGTTCTCAGATCCCTTATTGTCCTTAATTTCTATGTTAAAATCGTATAATATTAATATCAATCTCACTTATCTTGGTTTATATTTAGCCTTCTTCATCAGGTATCTAAGAGTTGCATGATCAGAAAACACAGTGACTTTGGTTCCAAGTAGATATGATCTAAATATTTCTAAAGAAAAAAAACTACTAAAAACTCCTTTTATGTGGTTTTATAATTTAATTGAGAAACATATAAGGTTCTTGAATCATATGCAATTACTTGTGGCATTCCCTCAATTCACTGAGAAAGGACTGCTCTAACTGCTTGGTTGGAAGCATCACAAAGTAGCTCAAATGTTACTTCCCAATTTAGTGGCTACATCACAAGCGGTTCAATAAATATCCTCTTAATCTCATCAAAGTATTCCCTACATGCACCATTGAAATAAAAATCAGCATCTTTCAAAATCAATCTAGATATAGGGAGAGAAATCTTACTAAAATCCTTGATAAACCTCTTGTAGAATCCTGCATGTCTTAAAAAGATCTAACCTGATTCACACAAGTTGGGTAAGGTAGAGAATTTATCACTTCATTTTTTTTATTTATCAATTTCAATGCCCTTTTGGGAAATTACATTCCCAAGTAAAATCCCTATATCAACCATTAATTTACACTTTTCAAAATTTAAAACAATATTCTTTTCAATGCAGTTTTTCAAAACTATTTACATATTTTTCAAACAATGGTCAAAAGTGTTTCCAAAAACCATGAAATCATCCAAGAAAACCTCAACGAAATCTTCAATTCGATCAGAAAATATACTTACCATGCACCTCTTAAATGTACCTAGAGGATTAAATAATCCAAATGTAATCCTTTTATATGAAAAAGTGCCAAATTAACATGTAAATGTTGTCTTATCTTGATCCTTAAGAGCAATGGGCACCAGGAAATAACCTAAAAATCCATCCAAAATTAATAATGAGTTCTCTCTGCTAATATCTCTAACATCTAATCAATTAAGGGAATAGGAAAATGATCATTCCAAGTGACCTGATTAAACTTACTAAAATCAAGTCACACTCTCTGGCTATTTTTAATTCACATTGGGATTAATTAATTCTTCTCATTACTCATAGTGGTTAGGCCAGTTTTTTTGGAACTAAATGAATTAGGCTAACCCACCGTGAATCTGTGAGATGGGATAGATGATCCCAACTTCCAATAGCTTCTCAATATTCTTCTTCACAACCACCATTAAAGTGGTATTCAACCTCTTTTGTGGTTTCCTAACAGGTTTGGAATCTCCCTCATGAAAAATTCTATGTAAGCATATTTTTGGGTTGATTCCTGAAATATCACCTAAACTCCACCCTATCTCTTGTATATTCTCTCTCAAATGATCAATCAATGATTTATCTTGGATTTAAAAGATATTTTTATAAATTATCATTGGTAGTTTATCTTCCTCCCTAAGTTACACATATTTCAAATCAGTAGGGAGTGGTTTGAGTTCCAGATCAGGGGGATGCTCAAGGGATGAAAATAAATTGACATTTCCTACTTCCAAATTTTAGACCTCCTACACCAAAGAAATCATATCATCATCCACATAATTTAAAAAATCATCAAATAAATCAGATTTTACCTCTTCATACCACATGAAATCAAAATCTCTAGAAATTTGGGCATCCACATGTTCAATGATATTTTCAAAGGAAGAAGTCTATCCTGAGTCTAAGAATTCATAGAACATAGCTGATTCTTCAATGGGTTCTACACCAACTTCATGGGAAAGTGAAAAGAGGGAGTGATAATCTGATGGGTGCCTCATGGATTCAAAAATATTGAATTGGACCATGCTCTCTCTAAACTCTATGGTGAGTGTCCCATCGTGGACATTGATGATGGTTTTGTTCATCTTCAAGAAAGGTATCCCCAAAATGATGGTTGAGTGTGATGGGATACTATATTCTTCCATATTTAGCATGTATAAGTCATCTGGGAATAAGAGATCTTTGACTTTCACAAGGACATCCTCCAAAACTCCTGCAGGGAAAACTATGGATCTATTTTCAAGATGGACCACCATTCTGGTGGGATTCAAGTCTCCCATATACAAAGAAATGTATACTGAGTGAGGAAATACATTAATTGAATCACCTAGGTCACATGAAGCATTAGATAAATTTAAAGAACCAATGGTACATGGAATGGAAAATATCCATGGATCTTGACATTTTGTTGGAAATTGTGGTGTGATAAGGGCAGAGACACTTCTTCCCAAGATGATACTTTCATTACCATGAAGTATCCTCTTCTTGGTGAAAATATCCTTCAAAAATTTTAAATACTTTGGAATTTTTTTGACAGCTTCAAGTAATGGGATATTGATTTCCACTTTCTGGAAGGTGTTTAGAATTTCTTTTTTAAGTGCCTCCTCCTGCAATTTCTTTGATTTAGTCATCATTGATGGAAATGGTGGGGGTAAGTCTTTCTTCTCCCTTTGTTTCCTTTGAAAGGGTTTTTCTTGTCTATTTTTCCTTGGCCTATCCTAACTTCCTTCTATTTATTCTCTTCTTCACAATGAATTTTCACATAATTTTCAGATTTTACAACTTCGTTATCCCTCAACTCAAGTGGTATTGTTTCAAGTTCATGGGATGCATATGGTGAGATTTATTTTCCACTTCTTGTTGTTATCATGCTAACATTCTCCTTTGGGTTTAGGAATTTTTGGGAAGGAAGTTTCCAAGGATTTTTGGTTAGGAAGTCCAAGAGACTTTCAAACTTGTTGGAAAAATATTTTACAGTGTATTTCAGCCCCTCAATATTAGATATCAGTTATTGGTTCAGAATTATGGGTTTTTCACTAGTTGATGGTTTCTCATAGGATCTTGGGAAAGTGGGTGGTTGGTGGTGTGAAGGCTAGTTATAAGATTTCTTTTGTTGAAATGGTGGTGGGTTTTGGAATTATTGTTGGAATAGGTGTTGGTTTTGGAACTAGTTTTGGTTTGAGGGTCTAGCTTGATTCTACTGATTTACAAGCCCATATTGAGCAAGGTTATTCTATCTCTATCCTTGATTTTATTTGAATTGAATTTTTTGAAAATCTTCCACAAAAGTTTTCATTCCTTTTATTTCAGTATGTAACGCCCCGACCCCAGCTACCCAGAGTCGGTGCATTACATCGTAACATTGGCATGATCACAAAAGATCAAGTCTCGAAAGACCGATTAGTTTAGTAGCCTTGGAAACACTAGATACATTCATAAATGTTACATTACATCATAAGGTGAAAAACTAATAACAATGTCTTCATAGTCCACACTCATATCCTCTTCTGACTATCCCTGCAGGTCATTCATAAAATACTTCTTCACATCCTGGAAAATATTAAAACATTGAAAGGGGTGAGCTCAGATGCTCAGTAAGGATAACAATATTGCAGAAGCTTTCATAAATAAACATAAATATTTAAGGCAATGTATAACTAAAACAAAAGCCTTTTAAACTTTAACATCAACATAATATGGCAAAAGTAAAATGAGATAATGTCATTTACTTCTTCACATGGATATTCTACTGGTCGAATAATCACATACAATATCAATAACCAATTTCATAATGATGGAATGCATAATGCCAGACTATCATAACCACGTATCCAAGGCCTCATGCCAAGACCACAAATAAGATTTTGTCAAGGCCTCGTGCCAAGACACTAGTTTGTCTCATGAGACCTACCGATGCATCGAGGAGCTATAGCGGGCTCCACCCGTCACTTATTAAGTCCAATTCATTCCTCATATGAATAGGTTTAAACATATCATAAACCATAACATAATCGTATCACATAAAACATGCATAAAGGAAACATAACATTTCCACATTTCAATCACAAGATGTCAATACAACACATGATATAATAAAAACACTTTCAAATCCATTTTCAATACCAAAATAAAAGCAAGTTAAAACTTTGTATTTATTTTTCATTAAAAAAAAGTGATGGATTGTAGAGGAAGCCGAAACTCAAATAATGGTCACGGCGGCGGAGAAGTTGTTGTCTCCGCATAAGTACGACAAGAAAAACAGTCCTTTTTGTCGTTTAGTAAAACACTTCGTATAAAAAGATTCCTTTTGAATAAACATAAAAGTCAAAGGGGTTTATACACCGTATAAAAGAAATTTGTGTATAAAACAAAATATGCCTCAATGAAAGGAGATTGAGACGAAGTCCTTACAAAGATCATTTTTTTAAAATAAAATAGATCTATTATGTGTATTCACTATGTGTACACATAAATAAATTACAAATACAATATAGGACATAATAATATCATGACATAATTTGAAAGTAGGAGATTAACCCAGAGATTGGAAATTGGGTTAAGAAATTCCCTTACCTTGCGTCCTGTCTTGACTCGACTGTTCTTTAACCTCCTGAATAATAAACTAGAGTTAATTTATAATTGCTTAAGAACCTTTTTAAAGTTTTCTTTTCCTTTTATATCACTTATTACCATGTTATGAACATTATGTAATTATTTAAGTTAATAACGGTCGTTTTGTCGATCTTTGGTACTTGAGTCAAAAATAAACGTCTTATAATTACAAGTTGTTCATGTGGTGATATATCCATTATATCCATAATTATATTCATGTTTTAGATATCATATATATAATATATATCTAGTATATACATTCATTCATAATATTACATAACATTTAGAGGTAAAAATGAAATGCACCGTTCATGGAGACGGTAAGCCGTACGTACGCATGAACGCTACTTTCATTTCTATTTCATATTTAATGGAATGAAATCATAATTATATAAAGGTATATTATAATTCCAGTATAACATCATATATAATATCATTTACTCCATCCTTTATACATCCCACATATGGCATTAACGATTCAAATCACTTTGAGGGGGCGGTAGTCCGCACTTCCTAAAATGAAAATATCACGTTTACCAATAATGGAAACAATAAAGGTATGACATAAATGAAAAATACAGAACCTTAAATAAAACATAAATATATTATATATCATTTATAAATAGAGTTTCATCTTAATGGCCACCTTTGAAGGTGTTTTATGAGTGTTGAACAATCATCGTTTCGTGAGGCAGAAATTCGCCATCCACAGAAACCGTATGTTCTTTAACCATTAGATGTAGGTGTGTGTAAGTGTAGCTTGAATACTCATTATAAAAACATCCTAGTATATTTAGGATACTGTTTTTGTTACAAAATAAAGGAATAAAAAGAGTTTAGGGGTTTGGATAAGCAAAATAAAACAAAATAACATAAGAGAAGACATTACCTTAAAATTGGGTAACTCTTTTGATTTGAGCCAAAGGCTTCCTTGGGAAGACTTCTACCCAAAGTGAGGCTTCTAGGAGTAAGGGAGGGAAGTTGTGAGAGTATTTGGGCAGAGTTTGGCCGAGCCAAAAGGCTTTGAAAGTGTGATTAAGGTGGTAGAGGTGGGGGCCTTTTATAAGTGGAGAGGAGGGGCACTCTTGGAAAGTAAAGAAAATTCACTTTATTTTAAGATGGTATTCGGATTTAAGAGGTCCCACATTGCTATAAGTCAAGGATAAGGTGATAAGGGTTCGAAATACACCCATCCAATAGGTTTTGGGTATGTGTAGTTCTTATATATTACATTATCTTTCCATTTTATTTAAATCGTTAAATAATGAGGTCATCGTTGCATCATCATGATGTCATAAATAATTTAATTTATAAATTGTCTAAAAATTATAAAAAAAAATACTATGATGTAGGAAATCTTTTTATCTTTCCAATTAATATTTATAGTCAAAAATATGACTTGTAAAACCCTATGTAAAAATTGTTTTAGTAAAACATTTCATGTTTGTGTCATTTTTTTACTTTAACATTAAATAAAAGGTATTTATGTCATTTTCCAACTAAAGTGGCTCCATGGGGTCCCCAAGTTGACCCATGGATTTTCTTGGTCGGGCATGGCACATCCAATGAGGGTAGTACATGTTTCAAGCTCATCTCATATTATTAAAACATTATTTTTACCTTAAACTACACTAATTACCTCTAATTGCGATTAAGAACTTAAAAGTTACTATTCACCAAAAAATTATTCTAATCCCATTGGACCACATTTTACTTCTTAATGAAATCCATGTATGTCGGATTTTTGAAATTCAAAACACAGAAGTGGTAAAATTTCATTTAAACGAAAAATCAGTTTTTTAACTACCACTTAGTGGTTTCACTATTCAACAAAAATTGATGTTTTTCAGAATAATGCCAAAATTTCACCCTAAGCTATAATTGATATTCCGAATTCAAAAATGATGTCTATTTTACAAAATTCCAAACATATAAGTTGCATTAATTAATTTTATAATTAATTCCCGCTGTCACAACAAATAGCGTGTTTTTAAGAAACAATTTATATCAAAAGATTGGCAATTGTTTATGTCTAATTTCAATGTTAAATTAATTCTAATGACCACCATTGGATAAAATGGTAAAAATATATTCTAATTATACTTTAAAACCACTAAATAGTATAATTTACCACAATAAATTATTTTGATTAAAAAATTTGTTTTAAGTATTTTTTCACTATTCATAAAAAATTGGAAGTTCTCAGAAAATTACAAAAAATTCAACTTAGGATAATTTCGATATTACGAATACAAAAATGAAGTCCATTTTGAAATATAAAATTTCTATAATTTTAAAAAGTGGTTATTACTATTCATAATGGCTACTTTGATTAGTCGTGGTGTGTTAGAACTCGAAGTTGCGTACAATGCAAGCTATTACATTATTAAATGAGAAGCGTATCATGGAAGCTCGTGGTGTTACATTCTCCCCTCCTTCAATAAATTGCGTCCTCGCAATTTGAAATTTTTCTTTGAAAATAAAAGTTTGAAAATAGATAGTACCTTTGGGTAAAACCCACATCGGAAATAAGGTTAATAAAAATATAACATTAAAAGAATGAAAGATAAGTACAAAGGTCACTTGAGATAGATCATACAAAGATTCTATGAAAATATGGATATGGAGGAGAAACAAACCATCAAGGTCTGATGGAGAGTTGTAGAAAACAGGATTAGGAGAAAGTTTAACTACAATAAAATCACAAACTTGTGATTGGTTAAACGATCATTGATTCCCCAGTAGGAAAATTTAACCGACAACGTTCTTGTTTTAAGTTACCTTTTATAAAGTTGAGGAATTTATTTAGGAGATTTACTAAGAACGTAAGGGAATATACATACTTGTTATGTATACTTTCATTCTTTAATAAATTTTTACCACAAAACCATCTTTTACTCCAAAAGGTAATAGAACTCAAAAATATTCTATTTATCCTAATTGTATAAGGTTCCAAATATTAACACATACCATTTAGATTAGTAAAACTATTTTTTAATAACCAGGGACTTCCTGTAGGCTATTAGTAGGAAATAAAGGCCTGTCGCACTATGGTTGTGGGTTTGATTCCTGCAGCTTTGTCCGACGCGACGGGTTATGCCCCACCCTGCAGGTTGTCCTTTTCCTAAAACTATAGTATTATAATATTCCAAAAATAATCTTCATAAATGTTTTAACCTTAAACAATACTATCCAAAGATCAACTTAATCCATTCCAACCTTTATAGTTATCCAAAATACCTCCATCCAGACTTTCTCTAAAGGGTCCTTAAATTCCAAAATCAATTGTCACATTAGATTCCCTAAACAAAGTAAAGTTTCTCTTATTGTCACATACAAAAATATGATTACCTTCATCATATTAAAACCTTAATGAAATCAATATGTACTGCAGTACAATCCTTATATATATCACATTATTCTTATAACCATAATCTAGTTCTTGAGTCCAAAAACACAAATACAATAATTATTCAACTTCATCTGTAGTAATAGCATAAGCTTGGCCTTGATCCCTTGGCCTTTTCTGAGGTAAGTTTTCTTGACGCTTAGGACATTCATTTGCATAATGACCCATTTCCCTACAATTGTAGCATTCAACATTGATAGCCTTTTTCTTTCCCTTGTAATCACGCGCCTGGTGACCTTTTTCTCCACATTTATAACAAACTCCCATTCCTTTTAGGCAAGTATCGGGGTGATTCTTCCCACAATTATCGCATAATGGAAAATCCTTCTTTCCGTTTTTCCCTTTATCCATTTCTTTTTCCACCGTTCTCTTCTTCTCTTGCTTTACTTTGTTGTCATAAGACTTAGAGAATTCCTTTTCTGTCTTGATAGCACACGAGAAAATATCTTCGTACGATGAGAAGGTTTGTGAGACTAATGCTCGAAGAAGAAATGGTTTTAACCCATCAAAGAAACGATCAATATTACTTCTTGGGTTACGTATATAATCTACAGCATGCCTCGATAACCTTGTAAAGTTATCCTCATACTTTGCGACATTCTCATCCTCCTTCTACCTCAAACTGAGAAATTGCCTTTCCATATCTGCTCAATGGTCATGTGGAAAGTATTTTTCTAAGAAAAGATCTTTGAACTCTCTCCATTCAATACTTGATACTTATTCATCTTCCTTTGTATTTTGAATCAATGACCACCATTGATCGGCATCTCCAGTGAGGCGGTAAACTTCCATGACAACCTTCTCCCTTTCGCTACTCTCCAAGGCGTGGAATATTTTCTCTAAAGAGTTTATCCATTGCTCAGCTACTAACGGATTTGTACGCCCATTAAATGTTGGTGGTTGTTGCCTCATGAAGCGGTCTAACATTGATCCTCCATGTTGTGGATCAGGGTGCTCCATACGAGTAAGGTTGTTATTCATAACCTGAGTGAGTTGCCCCAGTATGGTAATAAGTTGATCAGCACCAGTTGTATCTCCAGATCCACAATAATTATCTTGAGCAGGAGGGAAATCCCTACACGGAGTGTGTGCATTGATACGGTTTCCATTCCTTCCACTAGGCGCCATTTCAAAACAATTTCATAAACTAGATTAGTTTATGAATCAAAATACATAATTCCATACTTGTAAAATACTTAACATAAGTTGAACTATTTATGGATATAATCCATAATCATAAAGAAAAGTTTTCTTTGAGGAAGTATATACTCATAACCCTTCATAGTGGTTTGTAAAGAAATGAGAATTATCCTAAGCATATCCCCCGGGAGTGTCGTAACCAAGAGTGTAGCAAGGCCCATTGTCGTGCACCAGTTCCCGTTCGAGTCTAGCTCAAAGCGGTGTTTTCGGGTTTTACCCCTAGGTACATCTGTGCCAGAGCCACCTCTACCTGCTCGTATCCAGACAGGAATGTATTGCTCAGAAAACTCACAAAATCTCTATAATACCAAAATTCTAGGAAGTTCTTCTATACTAATCCTCAAAGTCTATCTTTGGGCTATGTGCTCTAATCAGAGTTTATCTAAATCTAGCTTCCAAGGTTAGTACTAAACTGCCTCTGATACCAACTGTAACGCCCCGACCCCAGCTACCTAGAGTCGGTGCATTACATCTTAACATTGGAATGATCACAAAAGATCAAGTCTCGAAAGACCGATTAGTTTAGTAGCCTTGGAAAAACTAGATACATTCATAAATGTTACATTACATCATAAGGTGAAAAACTAATACCAATTCTCCCTGAAAGAATTAACGAAGATGAACTTTTTTGTTGAAAACTCGTGCTATTCGATTCTGATAGACTTCCAAGTGGTGCAGGGTGCACAATCTTTTCTCATATAACCATTCCAATTCATCCAATCGCTTTTAAGATTGTTCATCTATAGATTATTGATCACAAATGGCTACCCTGAGCGAGGGTAGTTGAATCTCAATTGTAAAGACTTCTTCCATTCCATATACCAATGAATATGGAGTTGACCACGTTGCAGTGCGGGTGGTGGTCCAATAATCCCATAAATCATGCAAGAGTTTATCAGGCCATGAATTCTTATCTTTATCCAGCATCTTTTACAGTATATTTGATATAATCTTGTTGAAGGCTTATATCTGGCCATTGGCCTCTGAATGATACTGAGATGAATGATTGGATTTGATGTTGTATTCTTAATAAAACTTCTTCACCTCGGATGAACAGAAGTTGGTGCCATTGTCTGTCAATATGGTATGAGGGATACCAAATCTGGTAATGACTTTAGACTTGATGAAGCTAACAATGCATTTAGAACTAACTTCCTTCAGAGGTATTGCCTCTACCCATTTGGAAAAGAAATCGGTAGTAGTAAGAATATACTTAAGCTGCTTGGTCGTAGCTGAAGGGTAAGGTCCCACCACATCCATTCCCCATGTGTCAAATGGCCACGAGTATTTAGCTGTATGAAGCAACTCTGGAGGTTTATGAATGAAGTTGGCATGTACTTGGCATGAATGACACTTCTTTGTGAAATCAACACAATCTTGTATCATTGAAGGCCAAAAGTAGCCAAGCCTTCGAATCTGATCAGACAGTCTATGTCCAGACTGGTGGTCACCACAGACTCATGCATGCACTTCTTTCATGACAGCCATTGTCTCTTCACCATCAATGCATATGAAGAGAACTCCATCAAAACCACGCTTTTAGAGAATTTTCTCTAGGTGATCTGGGCCATCAGAAAGAGTAAAGTTGACCACACGTCACCAGATTTGTTCTTTCCCGGCTCTATCAGGTGGAAGTGTTCCATTTTGAAGGTATTCCCTGATAGGTTCCATCCATCTCGTAGTGTGATGGTATGGTTCAGAGATGGGACTAATTTCATTGATTTCCTCTGTTCTGATTCAAACATAAGGTGAAATTGTATGACGGTGGGCAATACTGACGGTTGTCTCGTCCCGATTTGGATCTGCTAGAGCTGTGGCTATATTAGCCAATGCATCAGCTTGGGCATTTTGTGATCTTGGGACATAAGAAAATGTTAGTTCTGAAGGAAACTCTGCCATTAACTCTCTGACTTAATCATACAAATGGATTAGTTTTTCTTTTCTGATGGCATAATCCCCATTGACTTGTTTGATTACCAGGTCTAAATCACCTTTCACCTTTAAGTGATTCACTTGGGCTTGAAGCGCCAACTCTAAGCCTGCGATGAGAGCTTGGTATTCTGCTTTATTATTGGTACCACCTTCCCAAAATAATAAGGAATAAGGTAACACTACCTTTTCTGGAGAAATGAGTACAATCCCTAAGCAAACTTTGTTGAATTTAGTATTTTTCATTTTCCTCCCTGTTGGACTTCTGGAAGCACCATCAAAGTACATTTCCCATGTTTGAAGGCTTTCTTGAATAGAGAAGACTTCCTCCTCAGGGAGTTCAATATCTGAAGATGTGTCTTCCACTAAAGGGTGTCCAGCCAGGAAATCAGCCAGATCTTGACCCTTTATTGCCTTTTGAGACACATATTGAATGTCGAACTGCTGCAAGATAACTACCCACCATGTCAAACATCCTGTAAGCATTGGACGACTAAGGATGAATTTGAGCTGGTTATTACGAGATACCAATTGGACCTCGTGATGTTGCAGGTAGTGTCTCAACTTTTGAACTACAAATATTAATTCTAGGCAGCACTTCTCAATATTTTAGTATCAGGTTTCTACTTCAAGCATAGTCCGACTGGGATAGTAGAGGTTGTTTTCATTCCCAACATCATTATTCTGAGCAAGAAAGGCACCCAATGATCGCTCTAAGGCTGTCACGTAGAGGATAAGTGGCCTTCCTTCAACAGGTGGCATAAGTACCGGTGGAATCAAGATGTATTTCTTGAGAATATCGAATGCTTCTTGACATTCTTCTGTCCACTGGTAAGTGACTCCCTTCTTCATCAATTTGGTGAAGGGTAAACTTTTTCCTGCCAAATTGGCGATGAAACGCCGAATACAGGCTAAGTGTCCTTGAAGTCCTCTCAATTATTTCAAATTTTGAGGAGGTGACATACCAAGGATTGACTTGGTCTTCTCAGGATTGACTTTGATAGCATGATGGCGTACAACAAAGCCAAGAAATTTCCCCGAGGTTACCCCCAAGGCAAATTTTAAGGGGTTCATCTTCAAATTATGTTGTCGAAGCTTGCAGAATATGAATTCAAAATCATCAAATTGATTAGAATGTTGTTTTTATTTGACCACCAAATCGTCCACATAACATTCAACAAACTTTCACAAAAAGGGTTTGAAGATACGATGCATGGAACGCTGATATGTTGCGCCTGCATTCTTTAGGCCGAAGGGCATTACCCGATAGAAAAACACACACTGAGGGGATCTGAAGGCTGTAGATTCCTCATATTCTGGAGCCATTTGGATTTGATTATATCCAGAATATCCATCCATGAAGGAAAGTGCTTTACAACCAACTGTTGCATCGATTAAGAGTTTTGTAATCGGAACGGGAAAATCATCCTTAGGACAATGCCGATTAAGATCTCTGAGATCAATACAAACTCTAATTTTCCCATTCTTCTTTTTCACTGGGACAATATTAGCCAACCACTTGGGATATTGAACTTCTATGACGAATTTATATTTGATGAGCTTATCCACTTCAGCCTCAATTTTGGAAGTATAGGTTGGGTGTGTTCTTCTAGCAGCTTGTTTGATTCCTTGATGTTCTTATGGAAAACCCAAATGATGAGTGACAACATCAGGATCAAGCCCTAGCATCTCTATATAGTTCCAAGCAAATATATCTCGATTTTTTTTGAAAGGAAATATACATCTTTTTCTCTTCAAGATTCATGGACGCATTGATTAAAGTGGGGCGTGGATCTTCTTTTGTACCCAGATTGATTTCTCTGAGTTCTTCCACAGTAGTAGAGATACCCTCTTCAAATGCTGGAGGATAATATCTGAGATCTTCTTCTTCTTCTTCAACATGTGCTATTTCTTCTGTTTCTACTTGCATAGTAGATGATGAAGCAGAATTTCCATAATCAGAAGAGATGTTAAAATTTGAACATCTTGAAGAAGAGGCTTTCATTTATAACCCAACTGATGATGAAGGGTATTCCTTAGGTAATAAAGGGGAGATGATGGATTGAGAATCGACATAATTTTTAACCTCTAACATTGCTATAACTTCTTCTGGCCTGGTTGGCGAAGTATAGACTTGCTGGATTTCAGCAGATGAAATGAAGACTTCTCTATTTGAGCTTTCATCATTGCTTGGTGGATCACCAATTTCTCCCATATTGTCAGGCTCAATTTCCATAATTGACATTATGGATCTTTCCATAAGAGTATTTTGATTTGGGTCTATCCTGTCAATTTGACTAATAGGAAACACATAATTTGTACTCACATGCGCTAATGGGTTTACTGGAATCTTTTCCAAACTATACGGAGCATTAACTTTGGTAATCTCCTTTGTTGTGGATTCCTCCTTTCCCTTTATGTGGTAGAATTCTGCTTCAATGTATTGAGATTCACATGTCTTGAATGGGGATTTATCACCATACAATTTCCCAATTTGACCATCAAAACAATATTTGAGACATTGATGGTATGATGAAGGGATAGTTGCATGCCAATGTAGCCAGGGTATTCCAAGAAAGATGTTGAAGGTTGAGTCTTGATCAATAACCATGAAATCGGAATTGGACACAAGATCTCCAAACTGAGTTCTGAGTGTAATCTCACCCAGTGGTTCTTGTTCATTTTTATTATATCCTTGTAACATCAAAGTAGAAGGAGATAAATCAGATTCTGTGAGGCCCAATCGATGAAGTGTATGAATGGGCATGAAGTTGACTCCTGAACCATTATCAATTAAAACTCTTCGGATGTCTATGCCATTGAATTTTCCAGATAAGTACAATGGTCTAATATGTCCATGCACGACATTATCTTCATCTTCATCAGTAAAAGATATTACTGCATGGCATTCGGTAGGATTATTCTCTACATGGTAGACTTCAGCTGCAGCAATTTCAGTCTCAAACTCCTGAGGACTTGATAAAGCCTCAATGAGTGCCTCCCGAAGACCCTTTGATAAATTCAAGGCCTCCAAAATTGATAACTTGGCTGGTACTTGGGCCAGGTGTTTCAATATATCATACTTTTGATCCAAAGGTCTGTGTTTCCCAACAAGAACATGTGGTTTATCAGGTTCCTTAGAAGTTGATGCTTTGGAATTTGATGCATGTTGTAACAAGATAGAAGTTGGTAATACTCCTGGCTTTGGAATATTAGACCAATTAGGTCTATTTACATGCTGAGAGGAAGAAGATAGAACCTTCCACTGATCTTCCAGAATAATTGTGCTAGGGCTGAGTCTGCCTTGTGTGGAAGAACTTTCTTGTTCTTGTTGAGCTCATTGAAGGGCTCTACCATGAGTTTCTTCCGCATACACAGTTCTAGCATGGGTAGAATTGGAATAGTGGCCTCTGAAAGATCCACGTCTTCCCCTATATCCTGATCCTCTGGAACTTCTTCTGATTCCTCTATTTAATATAGGGAATTCAGGCTCATCAAAATTAAAACTGCAACTGGCAAATGGATTTGTTAATTGAATCATATTAACAGAACTAAAAATTAACTCTTCATCCGATGAAGACTCTGCCTGATTAGCCTGTTTAGGTTGTGCCGTTTGGTGGGGCGGTGCCCATGAATTTGAAGTAGATGGCATGAAGTCTACCAGAGTCAGAGACAACTTAGGCTTTGACACATACTCATATTCTTCTGATTCATTTTCTTTCTTTGAATCATGTCATTTCTTTCAAGATTTTACCTCTGATGAAGAGGGTTTTGCTTTGGCATTCATGGTAGAAGGCACAATTGGTTTCTTCAATTGCGTTTGCAATATGGAATGATTTCATTTGATCGTTTTTCTGACCATCCAATCATCATATTTCTGCACATTTTTTCTTTTTAATTCTTGTTATTCGCCTTCCTCCTCTGGAACTGTAGTAGTAACACATGCTACCTGAGATGAAGAACCTTTTAATTTGACTTTTCCCGAGTCGACCATCTTTTGTAGGAGGTATTTGAAGACAAAACACTCCTGGATGGGATGCCCCAACATTTGATGAAAGGGGAAATAATTGTGACGGTCTTTATCTCCTTCCTTGTTTGGCCTTTTGGGCCTTGACAACTGAACCAAATTATTTTCAAGAGCCGAAATGAAGTAACCAGGAACTTGTTCATTTTGAAAAGAGTATGTTTTTCTCTTCAGATCCTCAAATTGTTTTCTTCTTTGATCTCTTTGATTGTCTTAACGAAACGGCCTCTGTTGTTGGTGCTCAAGAGGTGGAGCCCTTCTATAAGATGAAGGTTTTGAAGTAGAAGCAGGTACAGGTGCTTGTTTAAGCATAATTGTAGCAGTCTCTGCTTTACCCATTCTCCTTCCTAGAGCTGATGGAATTATACGAGCCTTATCCTTAGTCTTTATAAGGGAATATTCAATCTATTGAGCGATTGAAGTAAGGTCTCAAAGCCCTCCTGTATATTTCACAAGGATCAACGGCGTGCGTAATTCTTCATGCAGATTTTCCACACAGATTGGCAATAGTTCTTATTGAGGGAGTGCTAAGCTTAGGGAATATGTTAATCCATTCCAATAAGCAATGAAATCTGAGACTCTTTCATTCTCCCTTTTCTTACAGTTTGTAAGATCAAAAACTATTGTCTTTGGAAACGTTGAGCTGAATTGAAGAAGGAATTTTTGGCGAAGATCCTCCCACCTGGTAATTGACTAAGATTGCAAGCTTGTATACCAAACAAAAGCTAGTCCTTACAAGGTTCGCACGAAGCATATGAGTTTCACTGCTTCTTGCTATTCTGGAGTTCCTATCATAGGATCGCAACAAGACACGTAATGTGTCAAATGCTGTTCAGGATCACATGATCCATTGAAAATAGGGAATACTGGGTTCCCAAAACTTGATGGGGGAAGGATTGAATCTACCCATTTAGGGTAAGCTCTCTTTTCTGGTTGAACGTGCGCACGCTTCCCTTTCATAGTCTCTAACCGAGCTGTTAATGAATCAATGGCAGTTATTAACTTTTGGGAAACATCTGGTTGAACTTAGACTTGGACAGGTGCAACGACTGGAGCTGGTACAGATGTGGTGGCTAGTACTTCAACTGATGGTAGCACCACCAATTGTTGTTGTACTTGACCCATAGGATTAGACCCGTGATGGTGTACTGATAGAGGAGGATATTCTTGATCCATCTTAGTAACTGCAACAAACTCTCTTGGCTGACTGACTCCAACATGCTTTGGAAGAAGAATACCCTGAAGTAGTTCTGCATTCAACCTTCTCAATTCCTTCATTTCTTCCTCCTATTGTGCAAATCTTTGCTCTAGTGAGATTGATTGGCCCTCTCCAGAGGAAGGGTATGTAACCTGATTCTTTCCTTTCCCCTTGTTATCTCCATTTCGGAGAGGGGGAAGTGGGTTACTTGAAGGATTACCTAGGTTCTAAGTAATCCTTTGATTTTGTGTACGCATACCTTCTTCATTTGTGTCTGTGCGTACAAATTATTGAGCAGGAACCTCTTCATCTGAGTCCCCTAAGTGAGCCTCATGTTCTAGAGGATCAGCAACAATGACATTGATGAGATTGATTGATTCATAATGCATCACATCCCTTCTATCATCATTTCTGTGATATTGTCTTCTTCCATGTCCCTGATGAGACATTTCCTTTTGTTGATTTGATACCCTAGGAACTTCTTGGAAAACTGTAATTTGGAGGGAATATCCTGATAATTTGGATCTTCATTCATCTTGAGTCTTCTTCCCCAATCGAGAGAAAACTGACTTTTTCTGAGGGAAGGATTGAGGACATGAAAAAGTCCCCAGTCCAGTGGACTGGGGCTGTTCCTACTGTCTTTGCTCAACTCCTCAAATCCTATTTGTTGATTCCGAGGGTTGGGTTAAAAGAGTCCCCAGTCTGGCAAGCTGGGGTGGCTCTTGACATGCTATTTCTGGGACTTTCTTAAAAGCTCTCATGATCTTGCGGACCTTAGTCTGGAAATTAGCTGGATGCATCAATTGACATCCACTTTTATCACCCGGTTCAAAAGACCGTTGGATGATTTCTGAAACTTCTATCACTTGATGATGTGCTTGATCCATATGAGAGGCCTGTTCAATATTCTCATATGATTGATGCAGGAGTAATTCAATAACTTGTTCTCTGTATTCTTGATTTTGAGAGGAACTAGTTGAAGCTTGTTCTTGGGAAAGCTTTTGATTACAAACAAAACCCATTGACTATGGCTGGCCACGGGCAATAACATTTCATGAGACCATTTTCATCGGGCTTTTCTGACTGGAGAGTACAGTGAAATGTAGTGCTCTATGAACACCCCATCCTCTGACATGAATACCAGATGGGGAATTGGCAATTAACTGGTGAAATCTTCGTAGTGTGCCAAGGCATGAACGTTGAAGGGATCTCTACTGCTTTTCAGCCTTCGAATATCGAGAGACTGATAGAGATTCCAAGTCAATTTGGCATTGTAACCCTTCTATTATCTTAAAATGATTTTCATATTCATCATAAGATAATACTTTCTTTTTTAACTGACAAAGATTTAACCATATGTTAATACGAATATCATGAATTCCATCTTCCATCAACATCTCTAGAATTTAATACTGAGAGTCAGCCAGAGGCCAAAAAATGAATGGCACTTCACCCTTTTCTAGTTGTTTTCTCATGTTCATCATTTCCTCTTTATCATTCAATGAAGATTCTTCTACCTGATTTGACTAGATCTGGTGTTTCCTTATTGCTTCATCAGATTCAACAAGATTGGTAGAGAAATCACTGATCAAACTAGAAGATGCATGACTTAGGGGTGGTTTAGAGAACGACCTACACCCTGGGCTATCTTCTGGTTGAGAAAGGATTTCACCTGCTAGCGATGAAGAATCAGACATGACTGGTTTCTCATTTTCAAGTGCATCAAGATAAGAGGGCTTTCTCGGTACTACATTGTCCACTGGAGTATTTTCCGGGCAATGTGCATCACTACTACAGAGAGGAATTTCGTAGTGAAATTCATCATTATGGGGAGGACCACCATGGTGGGTTACAACAAAAGATGGGATCTCATGCTCCTTGGTCTTCTGGACACACAGAGGCTTATTGTAGCTCTCATCTGAAGATGAAACTTCAAGATCGACCGAACTGTTGTAATGCCCCGACTCCAGCTACCCAGAGTCGGTGCATTACATCGTAACATTGGCATGATCACAAAAGATCAAGTCTCGAAAGACCGATTAGTTTAGTAGCCTTGGAAACACTAGATACATTCATAAATGTTACATTACATCATAAGGTGAAAAACTAATAACAATGTCTTCATGGTCCACACTCATATCCTCTTCTGACTATCCCTGCAGGTCATTCATAAAATACTTCTTCACATCCTGGAAAATATTAAAACATTGAAAGGGGTGAGCTCAGATGCTCAGTAATGATAACAATATTGCGGAAGCTTTCATAAATAAACATAAATATTTAAGGCAATGTATAACTAAAACAAAAGCCTTTTAAACTTGAACATCAACATAATATGAAAAAAGTAAAATGAGATAATTCCATTTACTTCTTCACATGGATATTCTACTGGTCGAATAATCACATGCAATATCAATAACCACTTTCATAATGATGGAATGCATAATGCCAGACTATCATAACCACGTAGCCAAGGCCTCGTGCCAAGACCACAAATAAGATTTTGTCAAGGCCTCGTTCCAAGACACTAGTTTGTCTCATGAGACCTGCCGATGCATCGAGGAGCTATAGTGGGCTCCACCCGTCACTTATTAAGTCCAATGCATTCCTCATATGAATAGGTTTAAACATATCATAAACCATAACATAATCGTATCACATAAAACATGCATAAAGGAAACATAACATTTCCACATTTCAATCATAAGATTTCAATACAACACATTGATATAATAAAACCTCTTTCAAAACCATTTTCAATACCAAAATAAAAGAAAGTTAAAACTTTGTATTTATTTTTCATTAAAAAAAAGTGATGGCTTGTAGAGGAAGCTGAAACTCAAATAATGGTCACGGCGGCAGAGAAGTCATTGTCGCTGCATATGTACGGAAAGAAAAACATTCCTTTTTTGTCGTTTAGTAAAACTCTTTGTATAAAAAATATTCCTTTTGAATAAACGTAAAAGTCAAACGGGTTTATACACCATATAATAGAAGGTTGTGTAAAAAACAAAATATGACTCAATGAAAGGAGATTTAGACGAAGTCCCATAAAAGATCATTTTTAAAATAAAATAGATCTATTATGTGTATTAACTATAGGTACACATAAAGAAAGTAAAAATACAAAATAAGACATAATAATATCATGACATAATTTGAAAGTAGGAGATTAACCCAAAGAATGGAAGTTGGGTTAAGAAATTCCCTTACCTTGTGTCCGACTTGATTCGACCGTTCTTTAACCTCCTGAATAATAAACTAGAGTTAATATCTACTTTATTAAGAACCATTTTCAATTTCATTATCCCTTTTATATCACTTATTACAATGTTATGAACATTAGGTAATTATTTAAGTTAATAACGGTCGTTTTGTCGATCTTTGGTACTTGAGTCAACAATAAACTTCTTATAATTACAAGTTGTTTATGTGGTAGAATATCCATTATCTCCAGAATTATATTCATGATTTAGATGTCATATATATCATATACATTCCAGTATATACATTCATTCATAATATTACGTAACATTTAGTGATAAGAAATGAAATGCACCGTTCATGGAGACGGTAAGCCGTACGTACGCATAAACGCTACTTTCATTTCTATTTCGTATTTAATGGAATGAAATCATAATAGTATAAAGGTGTATTATAATTAAAGTATAATATCATATACAATATCATTTACTCCATTCTTTATGCATCCCACATATGGCATTAACGATTCAATCACGTTGAGGGGGCGGTAGTCCGCACTTCCTAAAATGAAATTATCGCGTTTACCCATAATGGAAATCATAAAGTATGCCATAAATGAGAAATACAGAAGGATAAAGAAAACATAAACATAATATATATATCATATATGAAAATATTGTCCTCAAAATGGCCACCATTATAGGTGTTAAAAGAATTTGAACAATCATCGTTTCGTGAGGCAGTATTTCGTCACCCACCAAAACAGTATGTTCTTTAACCATTAGACAAAGGTGTGTGTAATTTTAAACCAAATACTTATCATAAAAACATCCTAGTATATTGTAGATACTGGTTTTGTTACAAAATAAAGGAATAAAATGAGTTTATGGGGTTGGAGAAGCAAAATAAAACAAAAGAACATAAGAGAAAACACTACCTTTAAAACGGGTAACTCTTTTTGATTTGAGCCAAAGGCTTCCTTGGGAAGAATTCTGCCCAAAGTGAGGCTTCTAGGAGTAAGGGAGGGAATTTGGGAGAGTATTTGGGCAGAGTTTGGCTGAGCCAAAAGGCTTTGAAAGTGTGAGTAAGGTGGTAGAGGTGGGGGCCTTTTATAAGTGGAGAGGAGGGGCACTCTTGGAAAGTAAGGAAATGTTACATTATCATACAATGATTTTCGGATTCCAAAGGTCCCACACTTATATAATTCAAGGATAAGATGATAAGGGTTCGAAATCTCCTCATCCAATAGGTTTTTGACAAGTGTAATCCTTGGATTTTACATTATCGTTTCATCTTATTTAAATCGTTAATTAATGAGGTAATCACTGCATCATCATGGTGTCATAAATAATTTAATTTATTTAATGTCTAAAAATTATAAAAAAAAACTATGATGTAGGAAAGATTTTTAGATTTCCAATGACTATTTATAGTCAAAAATATGACTTGTGTAACCCCATGTAAAAATTGTTTTAGTAAAACATTTCATGTTTGTGTCATTTTTAACTTTAACATTAAATAAAAGGTATTTATGTCATTTTCCAACTAAAGTGGCTCCATGGGGTCCCCAAGTTGACCCATGGATTTTCTTGGTCGTCCATGGAACATCCAATGAGGGTAGGACATGTGTCAAGCTCATCTCATATTATTAAAACATTATTTTTACCTTAAACTACACTAATTACCTCTAATCGCGATTAAGAACTTAAAAGTTACTATTCACCAAAAAATTATTCTAATTCCATTGGACCACATTTTACTTCTTAATGACAACCATGTATGTAGGATTTTTGAAATTCAAAACACAGAAGTGGTAAATTTTCATTTAAACGAAAAATCAGTTTTTTAACTACCACTTAGTGGTTTCACTATTCATCAAAAATTGAAGTTTTTCAGAATAATGCCAAAATTTCACCCTAAGCTATAATTGATATTCCGAATTCAAAAATGATGTCTATTTTAAAAAATTCCAAACATATAATTTTCATTAATTAATTTTATAATTAATTCCCGCTGTCACAACAAATAGCGTGTTTTTAAGAAACAATTTATATCAAAAGATTGGCAATTGTTTATGTCCAATTTCAATGTTAAATTAATTCTAATGACCACCATTGGATAAAATGGTAAAAATATATTCTAATTATACTTTAAAACCACTAAATAGTATAATTTATCACAATAAATTATTTTGATTAAAAAAGTTGTTTTTAAGTATTTTTCACTATTCATAAAAAAATTGAAAGTTCACAGAAAATTACAAAAAATTCAACTTAGGATAATTTCGATATTACGAATACAAAAATGAAGTCCATTTTGAAATATAAAATTTCTATAATTTTAAAAAGTGGTTATTACTATTCATAACGGCTACTTTGATTAGTCGCGATGTGTTAGAACTCGAAGTTTCGTACAATGCAAGCTATTGCATTATTAAATGAGAAGCATATCATGGAAGCTCGGGGTGTTACATTCTCCCCTCCGTCAATAAATTGAATCCTCGCAATTTGAAATTTTTCTTTGAAAATAAAATTTTTAAAATAGATAGTACCTTTGGGGAAAACCCACATCGGAAATAAGGTTAATAAAAATATAACATTAAAAGAACGAAAGATAAGTACAAAGGTCACTCGAGATAGACCATACAAAGATTCTATGAAAATATGGATATGGAGGAGAAACAAACCATCAAGGTCTGATGGAGAGTTGTAGAAAACAGGATTAGGAGAAAGTTTAACTACAAGAAAATCACAAACTTGTGATTGGTTAAACGATCATTGATTCCCCAGTAGGAAAAGTTAACCGACAATGTTTTTGTTTTAAGTTACCTTTTATAAAGTTGAGGAATTTATTTAGGAGATTTACTAAGAACGTAAGGGAATATACATACTTGTTATGTATACTTTCATTCTTTAATAAATTTTTACCACAAAACCATCCTTTACTCCAAAAGGTAATAGAACTCAAAAATATTCTATTAATCCTAATTGTATAAGGTTCCAAATATTAACACATACCATTTAGATTAGTAAAACTATTTTGTAATAACCAGGGACTTCCTGTGGCTAGTGGTAGGAAATAAAGGTCTGTCGCACTATGGTTGTGGGTTCCATTCCTGCAGCTTTGTCCGACGCGATGGGTTATGCCCCACCCTGCAGGTTGTCCTTTTCCTAAAACTATAGTATTATAATATTCCAAAAATAATCTTCAGAAATGTTTTAACCTTAAACAATACTATCCAAAGATCAAATTAATCCATTCCAACCTTTATAGTTATCCAAAATACCTCCGTCCAGACTTTCTCTAAAGGGTCCTTAAATTCCAAAATCAATTGTCACATTATATTCCCTAAACAAAGTAAAGTTTCTCTTATTGTCACATACAAAAATATGATTACCTTCATCATATTAAAACCTTAATGAAATCAAAATTTACTTCAGTACAATCCTTATATATATCACATTATTCTTATAACCATAATCTAGTTCTTGAGTCCAAAACACAAATACAATAATTATTCAACTTCATCTATAGTAACAGCATAAGCTTGGCCTTGATCCCTTGGCCTTTTCTGAGGTAAGTTTTCTTGACGCTTAGGAAATTCATTTGCATAATGAACCATTTCCCTACAATTGTAGCATTCAACATTGATATCCTTTTTCTTTCCCTTGTAATCACGCGCCTGGTGACCTTTTTCTCCACATTTATAACAAACTCCCATTCCTTTTAGGCAAGCACCGGGGTGATTCTTCCCACAATTATCGCATAATGGAAAATCCTTCTTTCCCTTTTTCCCTTTATTCATTTCTTGTTCCACCGTTCTCTTCTTCTCTTGCTTTACTTTGTTGTCATAAGACTTAGAGAATTCCTTTTCTGTCTTGATAGCACACGAGAAAATATCTTCGTACGATGAGAAGGTTTGTGAGACTAATGCTCGAAGAAGAAATGGTTTTAACCCATCAAAGAAATGATCAATCTTACTTCTTGGGTTACATATATAATCTGCAGCATTCCTCGCTAACCTTGTAAAGTTAGCCTCATACTTTGCGACATTCTCATCCTCCTTCTGCCTCAAACTGAGAAATTGTCTTTCCATATCTGCTCGATAGTCATGTGGAAAGTATTTTTCTAAGAAAAGATCTTTGAACTCTCTCCATTCCATACTTTATACTTCTTCATCTTCCTTTGTATTTTGAATCAATGACCACCATTGATCGGCATCTCCAGTGAGGCGGTAAACTGCCATGACAACCTTCTCCCTTTCACTACTCTCCAAGGCGTGGAATATTTTCTCTAAAGAGTTTATCCATTGCTCAGCTACTAACGGATTTTTACCCCCATTAAATGTTGGTGGTTGTTGCCTCATGAAGCGGTCTAACATTGATCCTCCACGTTGTGGATCAGGGTGCTTCATACGAGTAAGGTTATTATTCATAACCTGAGTGAGTTGTCCCAATATGGTAATAAGTTGATCAGCACCAGTTGTATCTCCAGATCCACAATAATTATCTTGATCAGGAGGGAAATCCCTACATGGAGTGTGTGCATTGATACGGTTTCCATTCCTTCCACTAGGCGCCATTTCAAAACAATGTCATAAACTAGATTAGTTTATGAATCAAAATACATAATTCCATACTTGTAAAATACTTAACATAAATTGAACTATTTATGGATATAATCCATAATCATAAACAAAAGTTTTCTTTGAGGAAGTATATACTCATAACCCTTCATAGTGGTTTGTAAAGAAATGAGAATTATCCTAAGCATATCCCCCGGGAGTGTCGTAACCAAGAGTGCAGCAAGGCCTGTTGTCGTGCACCAGTTCCCGTTCGAGTCTAGCTCAAAGCGGTGTTTTTGGGTTTTACCCCTAGGTACATCTGTGCCAGAGCCACCTCTACCTGCTCGTATCCAGACAGGGATGTATTGCTCGGAAAACTTACAAAATCTCTATAATACCAAAATTCTAGGAAGTTCTTCTATAATAATCCTCAAAGTCTATCTTTGGGCTATGTGCTCTAATCAGAGTTTATCTAAATCTAGCTTCCAAGGTTAGTACTAAACTTCCTTTGATACCAACTGTAACGCCCCGACCCCAGCTACCCAGAGTCGGTGCATTACATCTTAACATTGGCATGATCACAAAAGATCAAGTCTCGAAAGACCGATTAGTTTAGTAGCCTTGGAAACACTAGATACATTCATAAATGTTACATTACATCATAAGGTGAAAAACTAATAACAATGTCTTCATAGTCCACACTCATATCCTCTTCTGACTATCCCTACAGGTCATTCATAAAATACTTCTTCACATCCTGGAAAATATTAAAACATTGAAAGGGGTGAGCTCAGATGCTCAGTAAGGATAACAATATTGTGGAAGCTTTCATAAATGAACATAAATATTTAAGGCAATGTATAACTAAAACAAAAGCCTTTTAAACATGAAAATCAACATAATATGGCAAAAGTAAAATGAGATAATTCCATTTACTTCTTTACATGGATATTCTACTGGTCGAATAATCACATGCAATATCAATAACCACTTTCATAATGATGGAATGCATAATGCCAGACTATCATAACCACGTAGCCAAGGCCTCGTGCCAAGACCACAAATAAGATTTTGTCAAGGCCTCGTTCCAAGACACTAGTTTGTCTCATGAGACCTACCGATGCATCGAGGAGCTATAGCGGGCTCCACCCATCACTTATTAAGTCCAATGCATTCCTCATATGAATAGGTTTAAACATATCATAAACCATAACATAATCGTATCACATAAAACATGCATAAAGGAAACATAAAATTTCCACATTTCAATCACAAGATGTCAATACAACACATTGATATAATAAAAATTCTTTCCAAACCATTTTCAATACCAAAATAAAAGCAAGTTAAAACTTTGTATTTATTTTTCATTAAAAAAAGTGATGGCTTGTAGAGGAAGCCGAAACTCAAATAATGGTCACGGCGGCGGAGAAGTCGTTGTCGCCGCATAAGTACGACAAGAAAAACAGTCCTTTTTTCGTTTAGTAAAACACTTTGTATAAAAAGATTCCTTTTGAATAAACATAAAAGTCAAAGGGGTTTATACACCATATAAAAGAAATTTGTGTATAAAAAAAATATGCCTCAATGAAAGGAGATTGAGACAAAGTCCTTACAAAGATCATTTTTTTAAAATAAAATAGATCTATTATGTGTATTCACTATATGTACACATAAATAAATTAAAAATACAATATAGGACATAATAATATCATGACATAATTTGAAAGTAGGAGATTAACCCAGAGATTGGAAATTGGGTTAAGAAATTCCCTTACCTTGCGTCCTGTCTTGACTCGACTGTTCTTTAACCTCCTGAATAATAAACTAGAGTTAATTTATAATTTCTTAAGAACCTTTTTCAATTTTTTATTACTTTTATATCACTTATTACCATGTTATGAACATTATGTAATTATTTAAGTTAATAACGGTCGTTTTGTTGATCTTTGGTACTTGAGTCAAAAATAAACGTCTTATAATTACAAGTTGTTCATGTGGTGATATATCCATTATATCCAGAATTATATTCATGTTTTAGATATCATATATATCATATATATCTATTATATAAATTCATTCATAATATTACATAACATTTAGAGGTAAAAATGAAATGCACCGTTCATGGAGACGGTAAGTCGTACGTACGCATTAACGCTACTTTCATTTCTATTTCATATTTAATGGAATGAAATCATAATGATATAAAGGTATATTATAATTCCAGTATAACATCATATATAATATCATTTACTCCATCCTTTATACATCCCACATATGGCATTAACGATTCAAATCACTTTGAGGGGGCAGTAGTCCGCACTTCCTAAAATGAAAATATCGCATTTACCCATAATGGAAACAATAAAGGTATGCCATAAATGAAAAATACAGAACCTTAAGTAAAACATAAACATATTATATATCATTTATAAATATATTTTCATCTTAATGGCCACCTTTGAAGGTGTTTTATGAGTGTTGAACAATCATCGTTTCGTGAGGCAGAAATTCGCCATCCACAGAAACCGTATGTTCTTTAACCATTAGATGTAGGTGTGTGTAAGTGTAGCTCAAATACTCATTATAACAACATACTAGTATATTGAGGATACTGGTGTTGTTACAAAATAAAGGAATAAAAAGAGTTTAGAGGTTTGGATAAGCAAAATAAAACAAAATAACATAAGAGAAGACATTACCTTAAAATTGAGTAACTCTTTTGATTTGAGCCAAAGGCTTCCTTGGGAAGACTTCTGCCCAAAGTTAGGCTTCTAAAAGTAAGGGAGGGAAGTTGGGAGAGTATTTGGGCAGAGTTTGGCCGAGCCAAAAGGCTTTGAAAGTGTGATTAAGGTGGTAGAGGTGGGGGCCTTTTATAAGTGGAGAGGAGGGGCACTCTTGGAAGGTAAAGAAAATTCAATTTATTTTAAGATGGTATTCGGATTTAAGAGGTCCCACATTGATATAAGTCTAGGATAAGGTGATAAAGGTTCAAAATCCACACATCCAATAGGTTTTGGACATGTTTAGGTCTTAGATATTACATTATCTTTCCATTTTATTTAAATCATTAAATAATGAGGTCATCGCTGCATCATCATGATGTCATAAATAATTTAATTTATAAAATGTCTAAAAATTATAAAAAAATACTATGATGTAGGAAATATTTTTATCCTTCCAATGACTATTTATAGTCAAAAATATGACTTGTATAACCCTATGTAAAAATTGTTTTAGTAAAACATTTCATGTTTGTGTCATTTTTTTACTTTAACATTAAATAAAAGGTATTTATGTCATTTTCCAACTAAAGTGGCTCCATGGGGTCCCCAAGTAGACCCATGGATTTTCTTGGTCGTCCATGGCACATACAATGAGGTTAGTACATGTGTCAAGCTCATCTCATATTATTAAAACATTATTTTTACCTTAAACTACACTAATTACCTCTAATCGCGATTAAGAACTTAAAAGTTACTATTCACCAAAAAAAATATTTTAATCTCATTGAACCACATTTTACTTCTTAATGAAAACCATGTATGTCGGATTTTTGAAATTCAAAACACAGAAGTGGTAATGTTTCATTTTAACGAAAAATCAGTTTTTTAACAACCACTTAGTGGTTTCACTATTCATCAAAAATTGAAGTTTTTCAGAATAAGGCCAAAATTTCACCCTAAGCTATAATTGATATTCCGAATTAAAAAATGATGTATATTTTACAAAATTACAAACATATAAGTTGCATTAATTAATTATATAACTAATTCCCTCTGTTACAAGAAATAGCGTGTTTTTTAGAAACAATTTATATCAAAAGATTGGCAATTTTTTATGTCCAATTTCAATGTTAAATTAATTCTAATGACCACCATTGGATAAAATGGTAAAAATATATTCTAATTATACTTTAAAACCACTAAATAGTATAGTTTACCACAATAAATTATTTTGATTAAAAAATTTGTTTTAAGTATTTTTTCACTATTCATAAAAAATTGGAAGTTCTCAGAAAATTACAAAAAATTCAACTTAGGATAATTTCGATATTACGAATACAAAAATGAAGTCCATTTTGAAATATAAAATTTCTATAATTTTAAAAAGTGGTTATTACTATTCATAACGGCTACTTTGATTAGTCGCGGTGTGTTAGAACTCGAAGTTGCGTACAATGCAAGCTATTGCATTATTAAATGAGAAGCATATCATGGAAGCTCGGGGTGTTACACAGCACATCGGTCAGTGAAATGATCAGGTGATGAGCATAAACCACATACCTTAGTCGGTGCTTGTTGGTCACCCATTTGTTTCAAGGCTATCTGTCTCACCAAACTAGTTAGTTCTTAAATCTTAGTTTCTAGTACCGGTGATGGATGAGAAGTTCATACATCATGAATACCTCTTGTACAAGTACCTATTGTACCAAACTATTTTGAGTTTTGAGAAATCTTCTCAATCAAACCTGTAACGCCCCGACCCCAGTTACCCAGAGTCGGTGCATTATTACATAACATTGGCATGATCACAAGAAAGATCAAATCTCGAAAGAGTGATTAGTTTAGTAGCCTTGGAATAACTAGATACATTAATAAAGTTTACATTACATCATAAAATGAAAACTACAACAGCATAGTCTCCATAGTCCACACTCTTACTATCCCTGCAGTTCATTCATAATTTACTTCTTCAAAATCCTGGTAAAAATAAAACATTGAAAGGGGTGAGCTCAGATGCTCAGTAAGGATAACAATATAGAAGAAGCTTTCACAGATAAGCATAAACACTTAAGGCAATGTATAACTAAAACAAAAGCCTTTTAAACTTGAACTTCAACATAAAATGGAAAATATAAAATAAAATAATTCCATTTACTTATTCAAATGGATATTATACTAGTCGAATAATCACATTCAATATCAATAACCACTTTCATAATGATGGAATGCATAATTCCAGACTATCATAACCACGTAGCCAAGGTGTTTCCGACGCTTTCGCCGGGGCGCGCGCGCATCCGTCCGCGGGGGAGGGGGACGCGCGGCTTTGTTGCCCCGCATTCCCGCTTTCCAAAGGCGGGCGGCATCCGTCCCTTATTCAGGGGCGTCTGCTCCTTGATCGAAACGGGATGATGGGATGTCGGTTCTTCCTCCTGTGGATTCCTCCTCAGAACTCGTCACCTAGTCCGGGTCTCCCTTATAGATTTAATACGTAGTTCGTGAAACTCTTCCCAGTGTCATGTTTCCATGGACGCCGGTTAATTACACTGCTTCTGTCGGGACATTCCAAAGGGTCCAGTCAGGGCAGCAACCTTCGGTCAGGGGAGTAATCACGTTTGAGGCATCAGTAGCGTGTCTGGATGCTGGGGTACCTGGCATGTCTGTCTGTTATCCTTGATCACAAGGCTTCTCGAGGGCGTGGAAACCCGAGGCATCCCACATCGAACGCAGGGAATTACATGTCATAGACACGTATCTGAGGTTTTCCTCAGCTTCCCATGTTCAACACAGGGTATGCTGCAAGATTAACGTCTAGCAGAGACGGTTACGCCAAAGGCGTTCCATCCGAGGTTTTCCTCAGGCATCTCATGTTTATCACGAGGTAGGTTGCGAGTTTAACGTCTTGCGGAGACGGTTGATAATGGAATGGGACCATCGCAGGAGGTGACAGAGAAGTTGGGCTTGAGCCTTGAAGAGGCTTCCTACGTATCCACGTGGCAGGGAATCAAAGTCCGCGTAGTTCAGGATGGTGCCGGTAAACCGACGTGAAGCTGGACCTTGGTCCGAGGAGAGTTGGGCTTGAACCTCTGGGAGGATTCCTACGTACCATGCCTTGACATGGATCAAAGTCCTCGTAGTTCAAATGATACAGTTTAACGTCATGCGGGACGATAATGAACCCTGACGCGAATAAACGACGGGTGGTTTTGAACCTCGTGGAGGCTTCCTACGTACCATGCCTTGACATGGATCAAAGACCTCGTAGTTCAGAAAGGGTTTGTCGGTAAACCGACGTGAAAGCAGACCTTGGTCCACTGTTGGTGGGCTTGAACCTCGTGGAGGCTTCCTACGTACCATGCCTTGACATGGATCAAAGACCTCGTAGTTCAGATGGGGGGTCACAATGGCTTACCACTGGACCAGGATGTAGTTTAACGTCATACTGGACGTAGGTAGAACACGACGTGAATTGGGTGATGGGTGGTTTGTCGGTAAACCGACGTGAAAGCAGACCTTGGTCTGCTAATGGTGGTCTTGAACCTCGTGGAGGTTTCCTACGTACCATGCCTTGACACGGATCAAAGACCTCGTAGTTCAAATGAAAGTAGACCTTGGTCCACTGATGGTGGGCTTGAACCTCATGGAGGCTTCCTACGTACCATGCCTTGACATGGATCAAAGACCTCGTAGTTCAAATGGGGGGTCGCAATGGCTTACCACTGGACCGGAATGGGACCCGACGTGAAAGAGCGACGGGTGGGCTTGAACCTCATTGAGGCTTCCTACGTACCATGCCTTGACACGGATCAAAGACCTCGTAGTTCAAATGGGGGGTCGCAATGGCTTACCACTGGACCGGAATGGGACCCGACGTGAAAGAGCGACGGGTGGGTTTGTCGGTAAACCGACGTGAAAGCAGACCTTGGTCTGCTAATGGTGGGCTTGAACCTCGTGGAGGTTTCCTACGTACCATGCCTTGGCACGGATCAAAGACCTCGTAGTTCAAATGAAAGTAGACCTTGGTCCACTGATGGTGGGCTTGAACCTCGTGGAGGCTTCCTACGTACCATGCCTTGACATGGATCAAAGACCTCGTAGTTCAAATGGGTTTTTCCAGGGTTGGTGCTCACTCTAATCCCACGTGAGTCATGCTCGGTGTGAGAAACAAGAGATTGCAAGGACCTGACGATCACGTCGCGAAGGGTGCGTCCGTGAGAAGCGAAGAGGGGCTTACGCGTTGGGCGGCCCATGGTGTTGGGACTTACTCCAGGATGGAGGCCCATGGCGCGACAAAGCGCGGGAAAGATGGACCTTGGTCCGACGATGGGAGGTGCCTCGTTCCCTATCACGTCCTCCACTGACCTTGGTAGTGGGGAAGTACCGAGATGCACGGGTGCAATCATCCGTACCAAAGGTTAGGGATTTACGCTCTGAGGCGACCCTTCCCCTGCGAACATACACCATTCCGACAAGGAGGATCTCATTCCATGTGCGGAAGAGTTCCATTCCCGTGGAGACGAGTGGTGTGATGAATGCTCGAGCTGGGGGGGGACCCTTCGTGAGGGAGACGAGGTTGGGTCACAGTTTAACGTCATGTGTTGAGGACGCGGTGCTTGGCAGTTTAACGTCCTGCAGCTCGGACGAGGTGGGTTCACTCCACACCCCTAGGGCTTACATAACCGGTACCCTCTGGTCCTTGGGGAAGGGAAGGTACCAGTAAGGCCATGGTAAAGTGGAGTCGAGGGAGGAACCATCGAGGGGTCCACGTTAGCGTGGCTATGCGAAGAAGCAATAGCCATTAGCGTGCCTATGCGAAGGAGCATTGGGCGAAGCAACGCTACGGGAGGTGTTGTCCATGGGACTTTGAAATCACATCGTGCAAACCTGGAGGGTCGCACGGAAGGAGGAATCTCTAAGCAGAGGAACGTGCTTTGCGAAGTGGGGTGCCTTGGCCTTAGCATGGGGCATAGGTGGGAGTGGGAGGTGCTTCGCGAAGTGGAACAGTGTTCGCGGAGCACTGCCTCGCGAAGAAGGAGTGGTTCACGAAGCAGGGTCCTGCCAAGCAACGTGCTTCGCGATGCATAGTTATCCTGCCTTGGCATAGGGATTACTAGCATGGGTTGGGTGTTTCGCGAAGCACGAGTGCTCCGCGGCTGCCCGGGTTCCCTTGGGAATCCCCTTCCTTTGCGAACGCCCTTGGGCTTCGCGAAGGGCATCCCTCTCGGAAGAGGGGCTCAGAACGAAACAAATCAGAGTCGTCTCGCGAAGTAGAAATACCTCGCGGAGCTCATGATTCCCGGGGCAAAGCTTGCTTCGCGATTCAGGAGAGGAGAAGCCGAAAGGTTGGATTGTCCGTCCCGGGGACTCAGGGGGAGTCGAGTATTTATAGGGAAGGGGCGCCGCAAAGCAGGGCTCGCGCGCCGCCTTCGGGGCTTCGCGGCGGCTCGCGAACGTCAAACGGGCTCGCGGAGGATCACCACCTCCGGAGCTTCGCGGCGGCTCGCGAACGTCAAACGCGCTCGTGGAGGATTACCGCCTCCGGAGCTTCGCGGGGCCGCCAAAGTTGGGGCGCTTCGCGGCGGGGCTCCGCGGACGGGCTCCGCGGCGGTGCTTCGCGGCTGTGCTTCGCGAAGCAGCGCGCCGGCTGTCTTTTTCGTTCCTTCCTTTCGGGCCCTATTTTTTGGCGCCAACAAATGCCCCCCCTCAGACTTGGATCCGCGGAGGGAGAAGGGTCGAAGTCTGAGGGATAATCGCCAAAAACTGTCGGTGGTTCGCGATGCGTCATCGCGAAGGGGGACCGCGATGCTCGCCGGGGCCGCGGATCCGGACGCGCCGCGATGCTTCGCGCGGGTGAGGCGCGCCGCGATGCTCCGGGGTCATCGCCTATAAATAGGGGGTCCGCCCTCTTTTGTCTTCATGTGTATTGTCTTTTTGTGCGCTCTCGATTTGGAGAAGCTCCGCGTACTCCGCGACAGCACTCCGCGAATCGAGCTTCGCGGCGAACCGTGAGTCTCCGACTCCGCGTCCGCGCCAAGCGAACCTCTATCTGCCTTGGCCAGACTTCGCGGCTTCTTCTTGCGACCGATCATCGCGATCCGACTTCGCGGTCGAGCTTCGCGGCCGAGCTTCGCGATCCAGGGAGAAAAAACTTTTCTAAGGGTCGACATTAAAGATGGTCCATGAAGAAGCTGTGCTGGGAGTGCTCGCAGATGCTGCTCGCCGGGATGAGATGGCCAACCGTCCAGGCTTGGGGGAAATGGTTCGCAGCCATTCAGACCACACTTCTCTGACAGATCTGCTGTCGGAAGGTCAGAAGGATTATCCACAGTGCAAAAAGCTGCCATTGTATGGCTTCGGGCTGAGGGATGACGTCTTCATCCCTGAGGCGGGAAGGGATGAACCAGCTTGTTGGTTCAGGAGCACACCGTGCCAACACCAATGGTTCAGGGCGGCCGATGGTCACGCGCGGGAGGATTCCACTCCCGTCACCGCCGATTGTCTCTACAATCATGTGAACGACATTGACGGGAGGCCACTGCAACCGGAGACGTCCCCTCCTCTCTACCGCACCATGCTGAAGGCGGCTCTGCAGGATCTGAAGAAGGGATGGTCCGATGAGTGGGACCTGCGCCAGGGCGGCAATTTTACCGACGACTGGGCCTGGGCCTACTGGGTAGGCGCCTCATGCGAGGAGTTCGAGGCTGAGCTGAGGAGAGTGGGATTGTACGAGGCGGCATGGGCCTCCCAGTTCCACATTTACCAGCCAAAGCAGCTGATGCCGGAACTGCTGAGTAGATGGTCGTCCAGGACCAACACTTTTCATCTGCATCACGGGGAGGTGGGCATCAGCCTGTGGGATGTCCACCAGGTTTCTGGGGTCCCGATCTTGGGGGCCATGTACGACGAGTTCCTCCCCGTCATCAGTGCGTGGGGGGATGCTGAGCAAATGCCACGGCTGGCGTCAGCGCTGATGGCGCTTGTCCCTGGAGAGGACAAGGAGGCCGTGAGGGACGTCCACTTCAAGAGGTGGTTCAAGTGATTCCTGAACTTTCCAGAGAATCGAGAGTTCCCTCCAAGGCCTCGAACTTGTCTGAGGGCAGCCCAGCGGGGTAAGGGGCACTCGTATTGGCGGGTTTTGGAGGACAGCCAATGGAAGACTTGGGGTTTCAGCGTCAGCACCGAACAACAGCCAATAGTCAGGCTGGCGGCGTTTATCGCGGCTCTCATCTGTGGGTGGATCCTGCCGGTGAGAGATACAAGCATGGGGGTACGGCCCAGCTCGTTCATCATGGCATCGATGCTGGCCATGGGGCAGCGGATCAACCTGGGGATCCCGATGCTCGCCAAGTTATACAGAATGCTGCGACGTATCAGCGAGCGCAAGAAGCCGCCAAGAATATGCGGGCCCTTCCACCTCCTGTATGGGTGGATCGCGGCGCACATCAGGGGGATTTACGAGTATCCAAACCCCATTTCGCCGCCGGGATCAGACTTTCTCCCTTCCATTCTGAACGCAGTTGGGAGCTTCCCATTCAAACTGGCTGTTCCGATGGTGTTGAATAGAGTGTGGAGGGCGGACGAGTTCAACTTTCATCCCTTTCCACTGCCGACGGGGAGGCTTACTGATGATGGACGGGGAACGGAAGAGCATCGGGCTTACCTCCTGGCCTTCCGAGGTGGAGTTTTGGTGGCTCGGATAGATCGTGAGCCGATCTGTGAACCGTACACCCCACACCGTTTTGCGAGGCAGTTCCGGTGCCTCCAGCGGCTGACCCCGCAGGTATACTGGGAGGTGCGTCACGAGGAGCACCCGTGTGTGATGAGGCAGCTGTGGCTCATGTTCACACGTCAGGATGGAAAGATGCAGATCACATTGCCTCCATCCACCGCCGCCTTCGGCTTAGTGAAGGAGTACGCCATTAGCTGGGAGGCCGCTTATCCTGGGGAGATGCTGAAGCAGCCAATGATCCGGGTTGGTGACGGTGGGCCTCCTTTATCTCGAGGTCGGGGTCGGAGGGCAGCTAGGGCCGCCCGTGGCAGCGGGGCTGCCATGGCAGAGAGACCCGCACCGGCCGAGGGTATGGCAGCAGGGGCGGATCCGATGGTTCCGGGAGAGCAGGGTCATCCGGAGGGGCGGCCACCGAGGGGATTCCGTCGGGTGTCCGCTCAGGCTCCGGGGAAGCGGCTGCGTCACATTGACATGGCAGAAGATGCTGTCTTTCCTGAATCTTGGGACGTCTGGGACGTCAACCGGCAATTCCTCAGCCCAACAGAGATGTGGGACCACCTGAACCGCCTCGGGATGAAACTGTCGGGCATAGGCCCAGTTCGGGCTGGATTCACGGTGTCTCCGGCGGAAGCGGAGCAATACTTGAACGAGCTGGAGGATTACGTCCACTCCAGCGGTGTTCCTCGCCCACTGACAGATCGGGTGAGGGTACTGTTGAATCAGACGGTGCCCCCACAGTTATCGGCTGCCGATCTGAGGGAGCGCTTCTCCTTGCCGGAGGAATCAGGGGATTCTTCTCAGGGGGACGAGGCTGGAGGAGGGAGCCCGTTGGAGGAGGGCGAGGTCGGAGACCGAAGCTCAGAACCCGACGACTTCGCGGAGGCTCTCGAGGTAACATTCCGAACTTCTCTTCTTACAATCTGTTTTTGAATCCCTACGGACTTCTTACCAATGTTTGGGTCATGCAGGAGGAACTTGTTCGTAGGCCTCGTTCTCGCTCCTTGGCGGGTGACGATGCGGGACCTTCAGAACCCGCGCCTATGGCTGCATCCAGTTCTGCATCTGGTGGGACCAGGTTGTCTGAGGTGGCTCCTCTGGACTCTCCAGCCCTTCCAACAGTATACGGGGGGCCTCGTCTTGGAGTCCCATCGGTACCGGTCCGGGAGCAGCGCTCGGAGGTCAATCTTCGTAAGTCTCTTTCACCGGTCTCCGCGTCGCCACACGTGGGCCATGCCAACTAACGTTTATGTCTATTTCTGTCATACAGTTCTCCAACTGGCGTGGGCTGCTGCAGCTAGGCTGGTTGGGATGTCTGGCGGCGTCCCCCCCAGGGGCATGCCGGTGATGGTGTCGATAGTCCCTTCACCTCCTCAAGCTGTGGCGCACACCATCACTGGCGGGACCACCAGCAGGGTCATACCCGAAGTCATCGAGGTGGACTCCGAGGAAGAGGATCAACCGGTCAGTCCCAGTCCTGTCGTGCCTGTGCCGACGTCAGGTGTCGTACCAGACTCAACACCAGATGCAGATCCCGCTGAGGAATTCCTGCAGGCATATCCTGTGTACGAGCCCGCTGACCGCGCGGATTGGGACGAAACAGCCTCTGATGAGGAAGATAGCAGCATAGTCCGCCGCCGGTCGTGGAAGGTGATCACGCGCTTTATCAGGGACACTCCCCAAGCGCAATGGCTGGCCGAAATGGATAGGCTCCGCTCGCGGTTGCGCGAACTGTGTGCCGGGGGAGTGGATGCCCAACGCCCTCACGCGCTCATCCGAGACCTCATGGCTGAGAAGATCCGGGAGCATGATCGTGGGCTGAGCGTGGGATGGCAGCGGAGGAATGCGACCAGCATCAGGAAGCTCCAGGAGGCTGAAGGCGAGGTCCAACAGATGCAGATCCGGGCCAACGAGCTTTCGGCCACTCTCGATGCACAGTCTGAGCTGGTCTTACGATTGAAGGCCCAGCTGGCAGAGGCTGAGGAGCATATGGAGCAGACCTCTGGAAGGATGGATGTCGTCCAGGCCGAGGTGGAAAGGGCCCGGGCCAGGGTCGACGGATTACGCCCCGCCGCCGCTGAAGAGGAGCGGGAGTTAAATCAGCGGCAACAGGCTCTGGACGCCGTAAGTCAACGGGTGGCGGAGCTACAACGCTCTTTTGACGGAGTCAACCCGTCCATGGGGGAAGTCAACCCCCGAGTATTGTAGCGAACTCGAAAGAAGCTTTTATTAACACTTTTGTGCTCCAACTCTTTCTTTCTCCTTTGTTCTGAGTTCCGTAGCACGCACGATTTCCACTGTTGAATTGCCTTGTTGCATCCCTGCAATGTTTGCGGGACGTTTGACGACAATTCCCTCAAACCAGTCCAGATTCCCGAAAGATGGGGAAGGCTTGATCGGAGGAGGAACTTCCAGGGTAGCCGAACCACTATTTCTTCAACGTGCTCTTATGCACGGACAGGGCAACGCCAAGGGCGCTGGAATCGGTTCAAACAGATGAAAATGGGGAGTGTGAATCACGATGCCCGAATTCGGAACACTGCGGGGATGGCGTGACAATAAAGGACAACCGCTAACCGTGGCGGACAAACGGTATCCTTACTGCGTTAGCCTGAAATGGGGACACAAATGAGCATCGACCGCTGACCATATTCGCAACGCGGGATTTTATCAATTTGTTGTCGATCAATCTTTCAGGGCGTTGGCCCAAGACAGTTGGTGGACCATAGGTCGGACATCCATACTGTTAGGGGGTCCTTCCAGACATGAAAGAGGACGAGAGTCTGAATAAGGGACACGCAAAGCGTGGAACATGGAGTGGTGGCTTGTTCAAACAGAATCCAACACCTCGGTAGTTGCACCACCGCGGAGGGAGTACGCCAGATGGGCGCATCGACCTGATCACAGATCATTCCTTCTTGGGACAGGGCCTCTCTGGCGAGGGGATCTATCGCTTCCCAATGGGATCTTGGGGCATCCTGAACTTGTTCAGGGTAAAATTGTAGCTACATAGTTCTCCCCGAGGGGTCAGGCCAGAGGGCTGGAAATGGGGAGGAACAGGATTTTGTGATTCCTGGGGCTGAACCCTAGGCGAAATGCCTGGGCGTCTCTACGTATCCCACGTGATGATGGGAATCAAGCCGCATGTAGTTCTGGAAGCGCAGTTTAACGTCGTACTGGACGAGGAGCAGCCTAACCGTGTCTGTACACATCCAGCCAAAACTACTAAGCCCACGTGAGTCGTGCTCGGTGTGGGAAACAAGTAGTAGTGGTGGGAATTTCCCGACGCAGAGAGGGGCAGGTTGGGGCAAAGGGATGCTCGGTGACTACCGGCCCAATGACACTAACACGATCATTCAGCGCACCTAGATGCGCGAAGAGAAAGAGCCAAGTATGGTGGAGTTCCACTTGAACATGAGGGAATGGAAATGTGTGAATCATGATGCTCGAGATTCGGATCGCGATGGTGACGGCGTGGCGATGGAGGACTACTGCTGACCATATTCGCAACACAGCATCCTATCGCGTTAGCCTGAAATGGGGACAAACAAATGAGGGTCGACCGTTGACCATGTTCGAAACACGGGACCGTGTCACAAATGTTGTCGAATATCCGCAGGGACGTTGGCCCGAAACGATTGTAGGGCCCTTAGGTCCAGCATTCATGGAGAGCCCTTAAGCTTAGTATCCACGTCGTCCGAGGGTCCCTTTGGATGTGGAAGAGGATGAGGATCCAAATAGCGAGCTCACGAAGCTTGGTCATGAGATGAGGGGAATGTCCCTGTGAAAATCCCATGCTTCGGGCTTTCTGTCAAAACACATCCGAATACGTCAACGAAACGTATTAGAGAGAGGGAGCAGATTCCTTTCCCTTGGGGAGATCTTAGTTTAGGGTCATAGAACTCGGACCATGGATTGGAAAAAGGGATCAGGGGACGCATGACATCACAACCTGACGTGAATGAGCTCGATTCGAGGGACCGAACTCAAGGGTTAGGCTGGGCCCGCGGGGAAATACCCGGGCGCTCCTACGTATCTCATGAGGATGAGAATCAAGCCATACGTAGTTCTGGAAGGTGGCAGGGTAAGGTACCAATGCCAGGGGAAAGGGGAAGTGCGGACGTGGCCCTTGCACTAAAAGAAGCGGAATTTGATGTATCTTGTTTGTTCTTTGAGGTGAATGGGTTTTTTTTTTGTGAAGCGACAGGCCTAGAACTGTAGGTCGTGATGTCGCCACAAGAATCAAGCCGTGATGGGCGTTGACAAATGGCATGGCGCGTGGCCAGTACCCAACGTGATGTCCTCTACAGCGAGGTCACCACAGTGCGGTGCCGTTTTTCGTCGTGCGGCCAGGACGATAATGTCACAGTTTAGGGTCGTGTGATAGGACCAAGCATGCATTTTATTGTCATGCAGCGCAGACGTAGCAGAGACGATGCTAGGCGGGAAATGTGCGTAGTGTTATAAAACACAATTGACGGAGACATGATCCCACATCAAATCGTACGCCATCCGGCGGTGAAACAGGGAGAGAGACTGGCTTCCTGAATGGGTTGTACCCGGAGACAGGGCGTCTGGGAGGTCCTACGTGTCCCATGAGGATGGGAATTTGAACGTAGTCCTGAATGGGTCTTAGTTTATGGTCTTAGATCTCGGACCATGGGAGTCCCAAAGGACGCCAGGTTGCAGCTTTGTCCCCCTAGCATGCAAAGGTGCACTGAGGGATAGCGCCAATAGTGTCGAGATTCCACCTGGACATGATGGGGTGGAAAATGATGTGAATCATGCAACCAACATTCAAGGACTGAAGGGGCTGGCGTGACGACAGGGGATTACTGCTGACCATGTTCGCAACACAGCATCCTGTCGCGTTAGCCTGAAATGAGGACTAATCAAAACGAGCATCGACCGCTGACCATATTCGCAACACGGGATTTTATCGATTTGTCGTCCGTAACCCTGGAGGGCATTGGCCCGTATCGGTAGGAGATACCTTAGGCGTAGTATCCAGGCCGTTCTTGGGGGTCCCTCTGGGTGTGAAAGATGATGGAAGTCCGAATAGAGGGGAACACGAAGCTTGACAAGTGGAAGGAACTTGACCAAGTTGAATCTGACACTCTTGGTGCTAGACCAGAGTACTCTCAATACATGGGTGAACCACTACAGGGAGCCAAGGGACTCAACCTTGAGGGTGATCGAGAGATGGCGGATCCCCAGGGGAAGGGGGGCATGATGCCCAAAACCTTGTATTATACCTGCACATCCCCCGCTGGAGAGGGGTGGACCAAGTGGCCTAGGTGACCGGGAAATCAGGAGATCTCCCAGAGGTGGGGCTGGACCCGAATCTTAGACATTCAGGTGGTCCTACGTATCCCATTAGGATGGGAATCAAGCCACACGTAGTTCTGAAAGGTGCCTTTTAATGTCATGCAGGACAGGAGATAGGAGGACTGAACCTCAGAATGGGGGCGTGCGTGGTGCAGTTGTTGCAAACCCGACGTGAATGAGGACGTAGTCCTACACTGCGCCACGCAGTCCCGTGATCAGGGTCCTGAAGAGAAGATTAAAGAGGTAAATTTGCTGAACTCAAGCTGGGTCCAAAGACAAGGGGTCTTGAACGTAGTTCCAGATGAGAGTCTTAGTTTATGGTCTTAGAGCTCGGACCGTGGGTGGTGACAACTCCCAAGTAAGCACAGGTGTCAGCCCAATCCCTAAGCCCACGTGAGATAAACTCGGTGTGGGAAACAAGGGGGGGACCCTCATTGCAACACTTGGGGCATCCATTTAAGGGGAGTCAGCAGAGAGTTTCGAAGGACGCCTTTGATGCAGCTTGTTCTCCCAATGCGCTGACGTGCACGGAGGAAAAGTACCAAGAATCCCGAGACTCTACTTGGACACGATGAAGTGACGAAGGGTGTGAATTGTGTACCCGGCATTTGGGCTTAACGGGTTGGCGTGACGACAGAGGAAAACTGTTATCCATGAAGGAAACACAGCGTCTGTATCGCGTTAGCCTGAGGTGGGAGCAACAAACGAGCATCGACCGCTGACCATATTCGCAACGCGGGATTTTATCGATTTGTCGTCCGAAACCCTGGGGGGCGTTGGCCCGTATCGGTAGGAGAGCCCTTGGGCTTTGTATCCAGGCCGTTCTTGGGAGTCCCTCCGGGTGTGAAAGATGGTGAAAGCCCTGATGCGGGGATACGCAAAGCCTGGAAAGCGGGTGCGGACGTATCCGAGTAAAGCTTGGCATTCCAGGTAGTGAACCAGAGTACTCTTAAGCACATTGGAGAACCACCGAAAAAGAGGGGTCGACGAAACAAATCAGCAGGGGGTGGGAGCATGGCGTGGTCATCAAGGGACTGTCGTGAATGAGGACGTAATCCCACACCGCACCACATGATCCCCTCATGGAGTAAGGATAGGCCAGGGGGCCAAGATGGGATGAGGATTCCCGAGGAATGGGGCTGGACCCGGATCTTGGACATCCAGGTGGTCCTACGTATCCCATCAGGATGGGAATCAAGCCACACGTAGTTCTTGAAATGTAGTTTAACGTCATACCAGACGAGGAGGGGAATAACATATCCCTAAGCAAGGTGTACAGTGTGGCGAAAAACCGACGTTAATGAGGACATAGCCCTACGTCATGCCGTACAATCCTATAAGATAGGTCCTGGGCCGCGGCCTGGAAAGGCCAAGGGGCCTGGGGCTGAGCCTCGGAAGGGGAGTCATACGACATGGTACATGATCCCGACGTGAATGAGGACGTAGCCCTACACCACACCGTACGCTCCGGGTGAGGAATCCTGGGCTGTGGGCCCGATCACTGGCACCACCTGGGGAAGTTTGTCACCTCAGGATGGGGCAGAATGAATCACTGTTGACCATATTCGAAACACAGTGTTCCCATGGTGACCTGCATGGGGGCAACAAATGAGCGTCGACCGCTGACCAAATTCGCAACGCGGGACTTGTTTCGATTTGTTGCTTGAGAAAACCCTCGGGGCGTTGGCCCGGATTAGTAGGAGAGCCCTTGGGCTTTGTATCCAGGCCGTTCTTGGGGGCCCCTCCGGGTGTGAATTCATCCACGAAAGGGGAAAACACCTCCAGGGGGGAATGTGCAGCCGGGTCGAGGCTTGCTCGACGTGGGTCGGGGCAAAAATGTGCACCCTGCCGTGTCTTGACCCGAGGGGAAGATTTTGGCTTTTGGGCTGGGCCAACGGACGAAATGTCCGGGCGTTCCTACGTATCTCATAAGGATAAGAATCAAGCCATACGTAGTTCTTGAAGGCCATGCAGTTTAGCGTCATGCGGTGAGGATGTGGGAGGGTAGAAGAACGAGAGTGGGCGCATGGTGCGACCTTTACAATCTTTGCGTGAGTGGGGTTGCATGAGCGGGGCCAAGAAAGCCGACGCCCTGCTACACAAAGATCCTCCAAGGAGACCATTCCCAGGGGGAATAGTGGAAGAAAGAAGCTTGGGGCTGGGCTCAAGACAAGGCGTCCGAGCGTTCCTACGTATCCCATGAAGATGGGAATCAAGCCGTACGTAGTTCTTGACATGCAGTTTAACGTCATGCGGGACGAGGGGTATCTCGTTCGGGGATGTGTGCGGCATGGTACATGATCCCAACGTGAGAACGTAGTCCTACACTGTACCGTACGATCCCGTAAGAGGGTAAGTTGGAGAGAAACGAGGGGGGCCTGGGGCCAGACCTCGGTGGAGACGGGGCCAGGGGCCCAACGAGGCCGAGGGGCCTGAGGCTGAGCCTGGGTCAGGAAGAACTGACTGACTTGCAGTTTAACGTCTTGCAGTGAGGACGGAGATACAGTTTAAGGTCATGCGGGACCGAGTCGCAGTTTAGGGTCGTGCAGGACCAATGCAGTTTAATGTCATGCAGGACCCTCTCGCAGTTTAAGGTCATGCAGGACCATCTTTTCCCTAGGCAAAGTATCGCTTGAGGAATCTGGCATTGGTGGGAGGGGTTACACGCTCTCCATCTATGGTCACCAAGGAATATGCTCCATTGGGGTAAACCTTATGGATGATATAAGGCCCTTCCCATTTGGGTTCTAACTTGGGCGGTTTCCTTCCGGGAATCATTGGTGCTCGCAGGGCCAGCACCAGGTCACCCTGTAGAAAAGAGCGGAGATGAACCTTCTTGTCAAAAGCTCTTGCCATCTTGTCCTGATGCCTTTCCAGATTGTGCAGGGCACGAAGCCGGTTCTCGTTCAGTGCCTCCAACTCAGCTAGACGGATCTCGGCTACCTCATCTGATGTCTGGTGATCATAAATTGCCGTGCGTAGCGACGGCAGCTGGATCTCAATGGGTAGGACGGCCTCAGCTCCATACACCAGGGAATATGGGGTCACCTGGGTAGAGTTGCGAGTCGTCGTCCGGTAAGCCCAAAGGGCGTTGGGGAGCTTGTCCGGCCAACTCTTCTTGTTCTGACCAACCATCTTCTGCAGAATGTTAGAGAGGGTCTTGTTGAATGCATCGATCTGTCCATTCGCCTGTGCTTGGTAGCGGGAGGTATGGTTTGACCGGATGTCGTACTTAGCGTACAATTTCTTCAATTCAGCTGCTCGGAAGTTGGTGCCGTTGTCAGTGAGGACGGCGTGAGGGACCCCAAACCGGTGGATGATGTTGGAGCTCACAAAGTCGACGACGGAACGGGCCTTGACCTCTTTGAGTGGAACTGCTTCTGCCCACTTGGAGAAGAAATCTGTAGCAGTCAGGATGAACCTACACTGGCGGGCTGTTGCCGGCGGGTATGGTCCCACTACATCGAGTCCCCATACCGCAAATGGCCAAGAGTACTTGGTGGGGTGGAGGGGTTCTGGCGGCCGATGCAAGAAGTTGGCGTGCACTTGGCACGCGTGGCATCTCTTGGCGTATCCAATACAATCGTGGATCATGGAGGGCCAGAAGTACCCTAGCCTCCGGATTTGATGGGACAGCTTCGGCCCAGCTTGATGGGCGCCACAGGAACCGGCGTGAACCTCTTGCATAACTTGAGGTATCTCTACTCCTTGGATGCAACGAAGGAGGACACCATCAAAACTCCGTTTATAGAGGGTCTGCTCAAGATTGGGGCCGCTCTGGAGGGTAAATTGAAGTGCGCGGCGTCGGATTCGCTCGCGCTCGGCCCGATTGCCCGGGAGCTGGCCATTTTGGAGATAATCGACAAAAGGTGCTCTCCAATCGGGGGTCGTTTCAACCACTGCGTCTGACGAACCCGGGACTCCCGATACGGAGGGTCCGGCGGTGAGATGACTTACCCGTAGGCTATCACGGTCCTCTTGGGTGACGGGAGCAATGACTCTACGGTGGGCCACGTGTATGACCAAATCATCTTGCTCGGGTTCTGCGAGCGATGCGGCTAAACCAGCTAGGGCGTCCGCTTGGCCGTTCTGCGACCGCGGGACATGGGTAACCTCTGGCCGAGAAGAGAACTGGGCCATTAGGAGGAGGGTGTACTCCAGCAACGGTGCAAGCTCTGGCTTCCTGACGACGTAGTCGCCATTAACCTGTTTGATTACCAGCTCAGAATCTCCCTTCACATGTAGATGGGGTACATGGATCTCAAGGGCCAATTCGAGGCCGGTGATGAGAGCTTGGTACTCTGCCTCGTTGTTCGTACAACCTTCTGACAACAGGAAGGAGTACGGCAGGATGGCTTGCGCCGGGGTAATGAAAACAATACCCAGACCCACTCTGTTGAGCTTGGGGTCATTGAGCCTTCTACTAGTGGGGCTCCGGGAGGCGCCGTCGAAATGCATTTGCCAACACGGGACAGCGTGATCGACCGAGAGGATCGTCTCGTCGGGGAAATCCAGGTCCAGGGATTGATCCGCGGAGGTTGGATGGGCAGCTAAAAAGTCTGCCAACGCCTGTCCCTTAACGGCCTTCTGAGGCGCAAACCTGATGTCAAACTGCTGGAGAATCACCGCCCACCGTGCTAGCCGGCCGGTCAGCATGGGGCGGTTCAGGATGTACTTCAGCGGGTCCACCCGAGAGATCAATTGCACCTCGTGGTGTTGCAGGTAGTGTCGCAACTTCTGCACGGCGAAGACGAGCGCAAGGCAGCTCATTTCGATAAGGGAATATCTGACCTCCGTATCGAGAAGCATGCGACTGAGATAGTAGAGACTGTTCTCAGTGCCCTCGTTATTCTTCTGGGCGAGCAGCGCGCCGAGGGATCTCTCCAGGGCGGTCACGTAAAGGACCAGCGGCTTTCCAGAGACGGGTGGCATCAAGACCGGAGGTTGGAGCAGATACTGCTTGATTTCCTCAAAGGCGATCCGACACTCCTCATCCCATTCGTAGGCAGCGCCTTTCTTCATGAGCCGAGAAAAGGGCTTACACTTGCCGGCCAGGTTCGCAATGAATCGGCGTATATAGGCTAAGTGGCCTTGCAGGCCTCGAAGCTCCCGAATGTTGCTCGGGGGAGGCATTTGGCTGATGGCCTTGATCTTCTCCGGGTCGATCTCGATACCTCGGTATCTGACAACAAAGCCCAGAAACTTCTCGGAGGTGACTCCGAAGGCACACTTCAGTGGGTTCATCTTCAGGTGACGGGAACGGAGGAAACCGAACACTTTCTCAAGGTCTTTGAGATGGTCCTGGCGCTGATATGATTTGACTACAAGTTCATCCACATAGCACTCCACCAATGTCCCGAGGATCGGTTTGAATATGCGATGCATGGCCCTCTGATAAGTGGCACCTGCATTTTTCAAACCGAATGGCATTACCCGGTAGCAGAAGGTACCCTGGGGAGCCCTGAAGGCAGTGGACTCCTCATCTTCGGGGGCCATCCGGATCTGGTTATACCCGGAATACCCATCCATGAAAGAGAGGGATTGGAACCCAGCCGTGGCGTCAATCAACAGCTCTGTCACCGGAAGTGGGAAGTCATCCTTTGGGCAGTGGCGATTGAGATCGCGGAAGTCAATGCAGACTCTGATCTGCTCATTCTTCTTCCTGACTGGCACAATGTTGGCGAGCCATTTGGGGTACTGGACCTCTTTAACGAAGTTGGCTTTGATAAGCTTGTCAACCTCGGCCTCAACCATAGCGCCATGGGAAGGGTGCATTTTCCTGGGAGGCTGCTTGAACCCACGATGTTTTACTGGGAGACCCAGACGGTGGACGGCCACTTGGGGATCCAGCCCTGGCATCTCATCGTAACTCCAGGCAAACACATCGCGGTGCTGTTTGAGGAAGTCTACATACTGCTGCCGCTCCTCGAGGGACATGGCCGCACTGATTAATGTGGGTCTTGGATCTGCCTCGCTACCAAGGTTCACCTGTACCAGCTCATCGACCGTGGTAGAGACGCCTTCTTCAAAGGCTGGGGGAGCATCCTCCAAGTCTTCCTCCCCAGCCATGGGGGGATTTCCCGCGACGGAAGGTACTTCTGGGCTCTCAAGACCCGAGGGGCAGCTGGTGTCGGCCTGGGTAGCAGCGGTCATCACATCAGGAGACTCACTCGTCGTGGAGACCATAGCAACGAATGCATTTGACCCTATCCCATCCGGCCTTCGGCCTAAGGGGCCACGCTTGATGATATCAAAGTAGTGGTGACGTGTCGGCCAGAGTCGGTTGATTCCAGCCCGGCGAAATAGACACGTATGGCGCACCGCCGTTGTCATGAGCTTGACGTCCCGGTACCGTACAGGGGTAGGAGATTCCAGGATGACTCGAGCCTGGTTGATGTAGGAGTACGAGGTGATTTTCCGCCGTCGCTTGGACGCGGGAACATGCCTTCCTTGCGTACCCGAAACAACGAAACATTGTCCCATGTCGGGGGTCGTGGCCTCCAACCGGTGGATCGGGAGGATGTAGGCGTCGTCCATGCTCGCCCAGGGATCACTTGTGATTGGGGCGGGCTCATCCTCGCTGACCAGGATATGCTTGTCCTTACTTTTGTAATAACCCGCATCCAGATAGCGGGCCTCACAAGAAGCGAAAGGGGACGCGTCTCCTTGGAGCACGCCTACTCGACCGTTGAGCGAGTACTTAAGGAACTGGTGATACGACGAGGGAACCGCTGCATGCAGATGGAGCCATGGCCTGCCCATCAATGCGTTGTAGGCGGTGTCCTGAGAAACAACCATGAACTCGGTGCTGGCAATTAAGCCACCGAACTGGGTCTTCAGACGGATCTTTCCGACCGGGGTTTGCTCTGTCCTGTCGTACCCCTGAATCCTGAGGTCAGAGGGAGTCAAATCACCTTCGGACAAACCCAGCTTTCGCAGCGTTCGGGTCGGAATTAGATTGATTCCGGAACCCGTGTCAACGAGGCAGCGACGGACTTCCACACCGTTAAAGTGGCCAGTGATATACAGTGGGCGAATGTGCCCCTGTATAGGAGGGTCTTCATCTTCACCAGAGAACGAGATAACCGCCTGACATTCGGCGTTTTCAATCGTCTCGGTATGGAAGGCCTCCGCGGCTGCCACTTCCGTCTCGAACTGGAGGGGGCTCCTTAGGGCCTCGGCAAGTGCCTCGCGCATCTCGGATGACAGGCGCAGGGCCTCAAGGATGGAAAGCCTCGCCGGAATGCCGGCTAGGTGCTTTAGGACATCATACTTGCGTGCCAAACGCGAACCTCTGCTTACAGGGGGTTTTTCGGCATTTGGAGGCATAGCGGGTCCTGCCGGCCGAACTCGCGGTCGGCTAGTACTGGGTACATCCTGCTGCCTGCTAGTAGAAGCCTGGAGAGTAGTCGCCGGGCTAAGATCGAACAGCGGGGGCTGGCCCGTCGCCGGGAGAGGCTGGCTGTGATACGAACGAGGCGGCTCTCCCTGATCCAGCAACACGAACAGCGGTGGAGGTAGAGCCAAGGGTGCTGGATGGGTCTGCGTGTGCTGAGATCTGCGCTGAGCCTGCTGCCTGGTCTCGGTAGCGTGCACGGCTTGGTCACAAGTGCCTGCTGACATACCTCGGTGACCGGCGCGATTGCGATTCCGCTGACGTTGACGTCGGCTGGAAACGTTGGGGCGGTCTGCCTGGGGTTCCCCCTCGCCGGGAGTCATATAGGGCTTTACCAGCTCCACGGTGTTAACCGAAGCGTACCCTTGACTGTCACTTGAAGAGTCATCCACCGCTGGGCGGATTCTGGGGGGAATGCCCATTTCGGGAGGCATAAAGTCGCCGAGAGTGCGGGATGACGACGGCACTGGCGGTGCACGTTGCTTCTTCTTGCGTCGCCGTTGCTTGCCTTTTTGGGCAGAGGTCGACTGTGAAGACGATGTTGAGGCGCCAACTACTTCTTCTGAAGGTTCTGACTTCTTCAGGCGTGCCCGGATGATACCCTGGGCACGGACGACAGTTTTTTGAGCCATCCAGTTGTCGTACTTCTGGGACCCGTGGCTAGGGACCTGCTGCCACTCACCCTCGCTGTCACTGCCGATTTCCGATCCTGCGAAGATGCCTGCCACCTGTGCTGGCGCTGGGCCCAACTTGACTATGTTGTTGTTGACCTGGTCCTGAATCCAGTCTTTAAACACATAGCATCGCTTGAGGGTGTGCCCCAGGATCCGATGATAAGGGCAGTAGTTGGGGTGATCAGTGAGGTGCGCCTCTGCCGGCCTCCTGCATTCAGGCAGACGCACGATTCCTTGCTCTAGAGCACTTCGGAAGTAACCAGGGACCTGATTTTCGTTAAACGAATAGGTATGGTACTTTCTTTCCGGGTAAGGAGCCCTGGGGGCCTGATCCTGTCGAGGGACCGGAGGGGCCTGCCGAGGGGGCGGCGCCTGGTTGTCTCGCCTAGGTGGCGGTGGCGCGTTGCGCGGGGGAACCTGTCGGTTCTGAGGCGGTCGCTGCTGGGCAGGAGCATGTGCTTGAGGTGGAGGACCTCTGCGGGGTTGCGGGGGTGGTGCCGCCGGTAACAATTCCAGCTGCCTCGGGGCTTCTATTTGAGCCACTGCGGCGGGTTCAGCCCTGGCGGCCCTCCTGGCTGGGATCATAGGGGGCAGCAAACGTGCCTGACTAGCCTGTTGCAGGGCCTCCTCGAGGCGCTGGGCCTTATCCGAGAAATCTCTGAACCCCCCAGGGTAGTTCTGGGTAATCAAGGAGGGTACCAGCTCTGTCTTTACGTTCCCCACACACATCGTCAGTAATTGCTCCTGAGTCAGCGGCATATCGAGAGAATACGTAAGTCCTTTCCATCGGGCGATGAAGTCTGCAACCCGCTCATCAGGCCTCTGTTTTCACTTAAAGAGGTCCGTGATGCTGGTCTTCCGCGTGGTGGAGCTGAACTGGTACAAGAACTGACGGCTAAGATCCTCCCAACCGGTCACTGATCCGATGGGGAGATGGTTGTACCAGACGAATGCCGGACCTTCCAACGTCTGTACAAAACATCGGAGCTTAGCGGCTTCTTGCTGAGCCGGGGTCCCCAGCATGGGGCCACACCTGGAAGAGAAATGAGCCAAGTGCTGGGGTGGGTCCCCTGTCCCGTTAAAAGGCGAGAAAGTGGGGTTCCCAAAACCCGGAGGCGTGGGCATATCATCCACCCACGCGGGATAAGGCTTGCCATCTGGTGGGACCGCCACCTGCCGTGTCTCCAACGCCTCGAGGCGGGCTGTGAGTGCCGCAATAAGGTCCTCGGGGTGGGGGTCCCTGTCTTGACGGGGGTCCCTAACCACAAGCGCATTTCCAGGCTCTTCAACACGGTAGACGGCTTCTGCTGCTCGCGGGTTGACTGGTTGGACGACCTGTTGGGCGACTGGGGGAACCCGGGTTGGGTTCTTCAGATTGCCCCGTCGCTCAGGGGGGTTTGGCGAGACGTACCGCGCCCTCTTGCCGTACGTTCCGGCTTCCGCCCTGTCCGCGGCAGTAGCATGATCAGGGTTGCCCGGAGGCATCTCACCGGGGGGAAATTGTTCCTGCCCCTGCTGTCCCGGCCTGGGATTACCATAGTCGGGTCGTCGCTCTGCGGCGCGCTCAGCCAAGAGTTCGTCAACCAGCCTCTTCTGCTCAGCAAGCTGTTGGCGCAACGTGGCCTTCTCAGGGTCTTCGTCCGTTCTCTGCACGGAGGCGGACGGGTCGGAGTGCTTGACTATCCCGACATGCTCCTTACCCTTGCCAGTACTTCGACCGAGTGCCAGTGACTCGGTGGGTACGGGGAGGCCTAGTAGGTTCCTTTGCTGACGGGTGACTCTCCCTGATGGATCGAGTAGTGGCGGTACGCCCTCGGATGGTAAGTCCCCATCAAGGAACTCAAGCTCATCTTCCTTATCCACAATGTCGGCCATGTGGACTGTGACCCCTCTTGAGGGCATGTCCTCAATGTCGCATAGCGAATCGGGCTGTCGTCGGATGGGGTCGAAGAGGAGAGCGGCATAGCGTCCCCAACCACGGACTTGCACATGGTGGGTGGCTTCCCTGACGATCTTGCGGAGTGCCTTGAAACTCTGGACGCATTTTCGTTGGAGGGCACTCTGGTGACCGGGCGACTCGGGGTGCTGGGCCGCAAGGAGCGCCGCTGCATCAATTAGGCGGCACTGTTTGCCAATCTCCTCGAAGTGCTCTCGACTCCTGGGGTACACTACCCGTTCCCAACGGAGGCGGAAGTGCGTCGCCCACAGGGTCCGACAAAAGCATCCCACTTCTTCATGGGTAAGCGACTCGGGTACGCGAAAATTTAGCGCCGCCGTGGGCCAGAACTTCTCTGGGAAGTAGTCCGCTGCAAGAATACTCCAGAAGCTCCTGGGTTCGTCCTCGGGGTTCGGCCCTACATTTCCCCACTCATCAACCGGGGGTGGCTGAGGGACCGGTAGCGGTACCGAGACGGACCTCTGGGATAGCAAACTCGGCGGTGGAGAATACGGCAAGCGAGCAGACTGGCCACCGTACTCTGGGACCTCCTCTGAAGAGCGAGGTGACCTGACCACAATGTCACGATAGGACGGGCTAACAGCCGCTGCTTCGGTACGGGAATTGCCGTTACCGGTGTCCGGTCATGTCGTGGCTCTACCACCGTTGACCCCCAAAACAGCTCCTTGTGATCCCGAGTAGAGGTAGAGGGCGCTTCGGGTGACGGTGGCAGTGACTGCGCGGTCGAAACCTGCGGAATTCCCAGGATTTCTTCCTCCTGGATGTACCTGCGGAGAGATACGGGAATCCGGTGGACCTCAAATTCCGGGAGAACGAGGCTGACGCGTCTGGTTCCTGCCCCAGTCCTTGATACGGAGGAGCTGGGAGAAGGTTCCATCGCTGAATCGCATTCCGCTTCCGAATCGGAGAAGCGGGCAGGTTTTATCCCCCCCCTGGGCCTTCCCAGGATTCTTCTTGTGGTGGCGACGACCCGCTCTTCTGCCCCTGGGTGGCTCTTCGGGACAGGGTTGACCCCTACCAGGCAGCCCTGGGGCGGCACTAGCGCCGTGGCGGAGAGGGCCCCCACATGAGACAGCCGGGGTGTCGGGGGCACCAGGGCAAATATCAAAGGGTACATGGGGAGGACCTCCACGAACAGTACCCACGTGGGCGGGGCCTCTGTTGGGACCGGCAGGAGCATGGGGAAGGCCTCCATGGTCGATGCGAGTGGAGCGAGGCTGACCTTCACTCCTTGAGTTGCTGGGGCGAGGAGGGCCTTCGCCAGTCGCAGAGAGGACGTAGGGGGGGCCCCCACGTCGAAGGACCGGATGGACGGTGCCTTCAGAAGGATGGACCTCATACCCTGTACAGCGGGCGCGGGCAATGTTTCCGCGCTGAGCATCACTGCCCCGGGGCAGGTCTTCCTGCAGGATGGGGGCAGCACGAGGCATGCCTCCACGACGAACCTCGGAGCGGGGAAGGCCCACGCTTTGTGGAGTAGTGGTACGGGGAGGACCTCCGTACGGGGTGGCGTCACCGCGGGTTAGTTCGCGACGATCATCACTGGGGCCTGCAACCCGGAGCGTCAACCCGGCCTGCCCATGGGGCGGCTGGGGTCTCAATCTTGGTTGGGCGAAGGGGTGCCCCTGCTCAATGTAGGCGGGGGCTTCATAATGTACGTCGGCGGTGGCTCGGGCCACTATAGTTGTCGACGTGGACGCGGCTAGGCAAGCGTCCTCAGCCCGGGCCCGGCGCTGACGTCGGGTCAGGCGGGCCGGTGCAGGTGGTGCAGGGACATAGTCTGCCTGTTCTTCCTGCGGGGCCGGACGGCGGCGCTGGCGTGGCCGGACGGGAGCTCTCGCCTGGGGGTCCTGGGTCGGGGCCCTGAGCGGGCTGAGCCGGACCGCGCCTGCCTCTTCGGCGTAAGGCGAAGAGTCGTCAAGGCGTTCTGGGGATAGGCTCCCGAAACGGTTGAATGTCGAGGTGGGGAGCGGGGGCTCCCTGCGCGGCCTGTTAGGGCGGCGTTGACGGCGGGGTCTGGAAGCCTCCAGGTCCAAATGAGCCATATCCCTGGTCGGGATGACCCCTTGTTCCTCATACCTGCGCACGAGGCTGTTGATCACCCTTCGTTGGATGACCTCTGATGGGGAAAGGGGACGTGGACGTCCCGCATCCCGTGACGTGGCAGCCGTCGTGGCGGTAGTGGCGCCATGTGGAGTGGTCGTAGTGGTGTTGCCCCTGCCCCTGCACGGGCGAGGAGCGGATGGTGACCGCATCTCTGAAATAGCAACCTGGTTCCTGGAAAACGAAGGGATCAACTCATCAGTACCGAGAGGAAAAGGATTGATAGCCAGTGCCCCAGCGTTATTCCATCCTCCATGTCTGTGAGAAGGATCCACGCCAACACGCTGCGGAGCGGAGCGCCCCACGTTCTACTACCCTGACTTCTGGTGAGTTCCACGACAGGCCCGCCATTTACTTGGCGGGACCAGGCAATGGATATCTGAATCCGGTGACACGTCAATCTACTGGTGTCTCGAACGCTACTAATCTCCATGCTGAGGAGAAGAATTTCACGTCGGGTTCACCATTTCTGTTTCCGACGCTTTCGCCGGGGCGCGCGCGCATCCGTCCGCGGGGGAGGGGACGCGCGGCTTTGTTGCCCCGCATTCCCGCTTTCCAAAGGCGGGCGGCATCCGTCCCTTATTCAGGGGCGTCTGCTCCTTGATCGAAACGAGATGATGGGATGTCGGTTCTTCCTCCTGTGGATTCCTCCTCAGAACTCGTCACCTAGTCCGGGTCTCCCTTATAGATTTAATACGTAGTTCTTGAAACTCTTCCCAGTGTCATGTTTCCATGGACGCCGGTTAATTACACTGCTTCTGTCGGGACATTCCAAAGGGTCCAGTCAGGGCAGCAACCTTCGGTCAGGGGAGTAATCACGTTTGAGGCATCAGTAGCGTGTCTGGATGTTGGGGTACCTGGCATGTCTGTCTGTTATCCTTGATCACAAGGCTTCTCGAGGGCGTGGAAACCCGAGGCATCCCACATCGAACGCAGGGAATTACATGTCATAGACACGTATCTGAGGTTTTCCTCAGCTTCCCATGTTCAACACAGGGTATGCTGCAAGATTAACGTCTAGCAGAGACGGTTACGCCAAAGGCGTTCCATCCGAGGTTTTCCTCAGGCATCTCATGTTTATCACGAGGTAGGTTGCGAGTTTAACGTCTTGAGGAGACGGTTGAGAATGGAATGGGACCATCGCAGGAGGCGACAGCGAAGTCGGGCTTGAGCCTTGAAGAGGCTTCCTACGTATCCCCGTGGCAGGGAATCAAAGTCCGCGTAGTTCAGGATGGTTCCGGTAAACCGACGTGAAGCTGGACCTTGGTCCGAGGAGAGTTGGGCTTGAACCTCTGGGAGGATTCCTACGTACCATTCCTTGACATGGATCAAAGTCCTTGTAGTTCAAATGATACAGTTTAACGTCATGCGGGACGATAATTAACCCTGACGCGAATAAACGACGGGTGGTTTTGAACCTCGTGGAGGCTTCCTATGTACCATGCCTTGACATGGATCAAACACCTCGTAGTTCAGAAAGGGTTTGTCGGTAAACCGACGTGAAAGCAGACCTTGGTCCACTGTTGGTGGGCTTGAACCTCGTGGAGGCTTCCTACGTACCATGCCTTGACATGGATCAAAGACCTCGTAGTTCAGATGGGGGGTCACAATGGCTTACCACTGGACCAGGATGTAGTTTAACGTCATACTGGACGTAGGTAGAACACGACGTGAATTGGGTGATGGGTGGTTTGTCGGTAAACCGACGTGAAAGCAGACCTTGGTCTGCTAATGGTGGGCTTGAACCTCGTGGAGGTTTCCTACGTACCATGCCTTGACACGGATCAAAGACCTCGTAGTTCAAATGAAAGTAGACCTTGGTCCACTGATGGTGGGCTTGAACCTCATGGAGGCTTCCTACGTACCATGCCTTGACATGGATCAAATACCTCGTAGTTCAAATGGGGGGTCGCAATGGCTTACCACTGGACCGGAATGGGACCCGACGTGAAAGAGCGACGGGTGGGCTTGAACCTCGTTGAGGCTTCCTACGTACCATGCCTTGACACGGATCAAAGACCTCGTAGTTCAAATGGGGGGTCGCAATGGCTTACCACTGGACCGGAATGGGACCCGACGTGAAAGAGCGACGGGTGGGTTTGTCGGTAAACCGACGTGAAAGCAGACCTTGGTCTGCTAATGGTGGGCTTGAACCTCGTGGAGGTTTCCTACGTACCATGCCTTGGCACGGATCAAAGACCTCGTAGTTCAAATGAAAGTAGACCTTGGTCCACTGATGGTGGGCTTGAACCTCGTGGAGGCTTCCTACGTACCATGCCTTGACATGGATCAAAGACCTCGTAGTTCAAATGGGTTTTGCCAGGGTCGGTGCTCACTCTAAGCCCACGTGAGTCATGCTCAGTGTGAGAAACAAGAGATTGCAAGGACCTGACGATCACGTCGCGAAGGGTGCGTCCGTGAGAAGCGAAGAGGGGCTTACGCGTTGGGCGGCCCATGGTGTTGGGACTTACTCCAGGATGGAGGCCCATGGCGCGACAAAGCGCGGGAAAGATGGACCTTGGTCCGACGATGGGAGGTGCCTCGTTCCCTATCACGTCCTCCACTGACCTTGGTAGTGGGGAAGTACCGAGATGCACGGGTGCAATCATCTGTACCAAAGGTTAGGGATTTACGCTCTGAGGCGACCCTTCCCCTGCGAACATACACCATTCCGACAAGGAGGATCTCATTCCATGTGCGGAAGAGTTCCATTCCCGTGGAGACGAGCGGTGTGATGAATGCTCGAGCTGGGGGGGGACCCTTCGTGAGGGAGACGAGGTTGGGTCACAGTTTAACGTCATGTGTTGAGGACGCGGTGCTTGGCAGTTTAACGTCCTGTAGCTCGGACGAGGTGGGTTCACTCCACACCCCTAGGGCTTACATAACCGGTACCCTCTGGTCCTTGGGGAAGGGAAGGTACCAGTAAGGCCATGGTAAAGGGGAGTCGAGGGAGGAACCATCGAGGGGTCCACGTTAGCGTGGCTATGCGAAGAAGAAATAGCCATTAGCGTGCCTATGCGAAGGAGCATTGGGCGAAGCAACGCTATGGGAGGTTTTGTCCATGGGACTTTGAAATCACATCGTGCAAACCTGGAGGGTCGCACGGAAGGAGGAATCGCTAAGCAGAGGAACGTGCTTTGCGAAGTGGGGTGCCTTGGCCTTAGCATGGGGCATAGGTGGGAGTGGGAGGTGCTTCGCGAAGTGGAACAGTGTTCGCGGAGCACTGCCTCGCGAAGAAGGAGTGGTTCGCGAAGCAGGGTCCTGCCAAGCAACGTGCTTCGCGATGCATAGTTATCCTGCCTTGGCATAGGGATTACTAGCATGGGTTGGGTGTTTCGCGAAGCACGAGTGCTCCGCGGCTGCCCGGGTTCCCTTGGGAATCCCCTTCCTTTGCGAACGCCCTTGGGCTTCGCGAAGGGCATCCCTCTCGGAAGAGGGGCTCAGAACGAAACAAATCAGAGTCGTCTCGCGAAGTAGAAATACCTCGCGGAGCTCATGATTCCCGGGGCAAAGCTTGCTTCGCGATTCGGGAGAGGAGAAGACGAAAGGTCGGATTGTCCGTCCCGGGGACTCAGGGGGAGTCGAGTATTTATAGGGAAGGGGCGCCGCGAAGCAGGGCTCGCGCGCCGCCTTCGGGGCTTCGCGGCGGCTCGCGAACGTCAAACGGGCTCGCGGAGGATCACCGCCTCCGGAGCTTCGCGGCGGCTCGCGAACGTCAAACGCGCTCGCGGAGGATTACCGCCTCCAGAGCTTCGTGGGGCCGCCAAAGTTGGGGCGCTTCGCGGCGGGGCTCCACGGACGGGCTCCGCGGCGGTGCTTCGCGGCTGTGCTTCGCGAAGCAGCGCGCCGGCTGTCTTTTTCGTTCCTTCCTTTCGGGCCCTATTTTTTGGCGCCAACACAAGGCCTTGTGCTGGGACTACAAATAAGATTTTGTCAAGGCCTCGTGCCAAGACACTAGTTTGTCTCATGAGACCTACCGATGCATCGAGGAGCTATAGCGGGCTCCACCTGTCACTTACTAAGTCCAATTCATTCCTCATATGAAAAGTTTGAATCATAACATAAACATTTGTATTAAAAATAGCATATGAAATGTCAATACTTTAATCACAAACCATGAATGGTATAAAAATAGCACATCTACAGTCAAACATAACTCATTCGATAGAATATGGAAGATTGTATTCTATCAGATTAACCTCAATCGATAATAATGAAGGATATTGACATAGATTAAAATAATTATCAAACTATTGAGAGAAATATCCCCCTTTTTTCTTGAAAACATTTAAAACTCACACTATTGGTCAAGAATCCATTTAAAATAGATTTTCAAATCAAAGTGTCCCATACCACTTTGAAACTTTCAAAAGAAGTTTTAATTTTAAAACTTTAATGTCCATATAAATAAATCCTTAAAACCATTTTAAAACATGGACATTAATGAGAAATATTTAGAAAAATACATCTTTAAAAAATTTAAAATGATATTTTAGTTAGAGTTCCTAACCAAAAGAGAGAAACTTGAATTCAAATAATTGAGGTAATAAAAACTTTGTAATATCATGAGAATAAAGGGATTCATGATATTCTATTTCAAAGTATATTATATACACCATATTAAAGTGATTTGGTGTATAACAACAAAGAAGTCTCAATGGAATGTAAATTGAGATGAAATCTCTTATAAAGACCATATCTTTAGGTTAAGGATAAATCAACGACATAATTATGTGTGAAAAAATATAAATACACTCAATATGATTGGATATTTAGTGTAAATCAATCAGAGGACATTCACACATATTCTTGTAAACACGATACCAATGAATTGGATATTTAACTCAACAAATGGAGATTGAGTTAAAATTACTCTTATCAAGATCATATCGATGACTTGAGAATTTATCAATGAAGTGATTATGTGTATCAAAAGTATATCCACAGAAAGGGGATTGGAAATTATGAAATAATCAAATTAATAGTGATTCCACACATAATCTTGGAGTAAAATAATCAACGAAGTATGCATAAAGTCGAATGAGTGGAAATTGAAATTTCAAATTACCTTATTGATTTGGTAACTTACTAAAAAAACACCCATGAAAGAAGGATAATAAAATTATGATGTAAATATACATGAATTAAAGTATATTACACAATGAATACCAACATGGGCAGTACACACACCACATGCAATAAATAAGTGGTGAATAATTAAAATCTCAGGGAATTTAAAGTGAGATAAGAAACCCCTTACTTTGTACTTTTTCTTTGGTCGATGGTAGGTTAACCTCCTGTATAATGGTGAAATAATTGTTATTGAATCACACAAGAACAATTTACATTAATATGATATCATATATGATCTTTTAACATTGATTTGTTAATAATATCTTAGTATTATCGTCGTTCCGGGTGTCAACAGATTCATTTTCCTTTATATTATTTGTTATGTGAGCCGTATTTGTTATGGATGGGATGTATCTTATTCATATACAGAATGATATCATGTCTCTAAAAATTATTTTTATTCATAAAATGAAATTTAGTCTTTAATGGATACGATGGGGAATGAATCTCATCGCGTTCGTGGAGACGGTAGTCCGTACGTACGCACGAGCGACAATATCATTCTTTTGATATTAAAATAATATATAATTGGATGTTATATAATATGGAAAGAATAATTATCATGTTATATTTATTATTTAATTGAATTATATATCATTATTATACCCATCTAAATAATAATATATTGAATAACAATTACACCACGACGTGGAGACAGTAGGTCGTACGTACGCACGTATGGTGACATGTCATTCAAGGGATGGATATAATTATGAATTTTGTTTGTTACATATTTATAATAACATTAAATTATATAGAATATACTGGATTTATTATTTTAGAATAGAAATAACAAAGAAAGAAGAATTTTAAGAAGAAAGGAACTTGAAAAAGGGTGGTGAAAACATTACCTCTTCTTAGGGTTCTTCCTTTTGATTTGATCAAAAGGGCTCATTAGGTTGGATTTCTGATCAAAATGAGGCCTCTAAGATGAATTGAGTGAAGATGAGAGAGTATTTGGGCAGGGTTTGGCCGAACCAAAAGGCTTTGAAGGTGTTAATTAATGAGAAGGGGGAGTGCCCTTTTATAAGAGGGGTGAGGGGCACCTTTGGAAAATCTAGAAATATTATTTTATAATAAATTCATATTCGGTTTCTAATGGCTAAAAAGTGGATTATTTAAATTTTAATGTGGGTATAGGTCTAAAACCACTCAACCAATAGGATTTATACAGGTTTGGGTTATTATATTAACCTTATCTTTAAGTATTAACTTTTAGTTAATTAGTTTCACTTTTACAATGTCTCATTGTATTTTTATATTATATGGTTAATAAACTTACTATATACATCCAAGAGACCCCCAGATGGTCCATTAATGATAAACCTATCATGATATACGTTGCTTGGCCAATCCTTGGATTGTTAGGAATTTAATATCAATTAATAATATAATATTTGTTTTAAAAACTCTTTTATGTCAATTTTGACACTATTCAGTAATTGATTTTTGTAAAAATCATAACAGAATGATTACTTCGAACAAAGTTAATTAAATAAATCATAACATTTCATATTAACCTATAAAATTATTGGTATTTATAAAAATTCGAAAATTACATTTATTTGGGTATTTATAATATCAATTATTCTAATGTTTCATTAATTAGGTAATTACTGCATCACCATTGTGTCATAAATAACTTAAATTATTTAATATCTAAAAATTATAAATAAAATACCATTATGTAGGAAATATTTTATATTTATAATGAATATTTATAGTCTAAAATCCAACATATATAACCCTATGTAAAAATTGTTTTTCTAAAAGATATATGCTTATGTCATTTTTGTATTTATTTTAACTTAATTAAAATAAAGTGTCCCTATCACCTATAAGTGGCTCCATGGGGTCCCAAAATTGACCCAAAGATTCCCATGGTCGGAAATGTATCCACCAATAAGGTTAGGACATGTTTTAGGGTAATTTATTATTATTATAATATTATTTTTTAACCCTTATTTACCGGGTTTACCCTTTAACCGTGGTAAATAAAATATTTACCGAAATAATTATTAAAAATATCTAAAAATAAAAGTTACCTATTTACACAATTTGGACATCCTTATTCTAAATATGGAATCCATTTTTTTAAATTCAAAACACATAAGTGGAAGAAATTAATTTAAAATTAATTCTCGTTGTTAAAACAAAAAGCGTGTTTTTAAGAGATAATAACTATCAAAAGATTGACACTTGTTCATGTCCGGTTTAATTGTGAAATTATGTCCAATGACCAAAATTGTATTAAATGGTAAAAATATATTCTAAATATACATTAAAACCACTCAAATTCATAATTTATCACTATTAATTATTTCGATTAAAAAAGTTGTTTTTAATTAAAATTTAGTAATTTTCATTATTCATCAAAATATAAATGTTATCTGAAAAGTTACTAAATTTTACCCTAGGATAAATTTGATATTACGAATCCAAAAATGAAGTCTATTTTGAGAGATAAAATTTATAAAATTTTAAAAAGTAGGTATTACTATTCATAATGGTTAGTTTGATTGGTTGTGGTGTGTGTTAGAACTCGAAGTTGCGTACAACACACACTACTATATTATTCAACGAGAAGCGTACCATGGAAGCTTGGGGTGTTAAATTCTTCCCTCCTTCAATAAATTGCATCCTCGCAATTTCTAAAATTGGGCTTGGGAATATAATGGAAATTCCCACATCGGAAAAAGAGTCAATAAAACTATCACTTTAAAAGAAAGAAAGAGAAGTACAAAGGTCACCCGAGATAACCCATACTGGGATTCCATGTAGGAAAACATGGATATGGATGATAAAATAAGTGTCAATTTCTGATGGGGATGGATAGAAAACATGATCAGGATAAAGTAAACAATAAGAAAACAACAAACTTGTGTTGAGACAAACGGTCATTAGTCTCTCAGTAGGAAAAGTAAACAGACAACATTTTTTGTTCTAAGTTACATTATATAAGGATGAGGAATTCATTTATGATATTGACTAAGAACATAAAGATATATACTTACTTTTTAAGTAGAGTTTCATTCTTTAATAAATTTCTACCACTAAATCAATTTTTTTTTTGAACAATGAGTATTCAAGAAGACTTGGTCACACTGGAAGAGCTTCTATAGAATAACATGATCCACGTAGTATAAACTATATATTTACCTCGTCTTTAGAGATTAATCAAAACCAAAATGGTTAGTAGAAGATCTAATGATCCCCCAAATGGATATTCTATTAGAGAAAAAAACACAAATCTTAATTTCTAAAATTAAACCAACAATACCCCAAAGTTAAATAAATATCATTCATTAATCAATTGTACTTAAAATACTTCAATATAATCCAAACTAATATTAAAACCCAAAACTTAGTAGAATTTGGTTATGTAGTCTTCCACGTTAAATTGTATCTCCAAATGACATCAACTACTCTTAAAGTCATGTACTTAAAATTGATTAACCTAATCACATATTCTCTATTATAAGTTAATAATTTCCATAAATAACCCAAATTACTATAAATGCATAATAAAAACATAGATAAAAATCCTCCATTTCTACTCAAATGAAATCCCATAGTATTCTATTTTCCTTAGTCATGTAGTGTTCCCAAAAAAGCGAACATCTTCCAAAATAACATTTATCACTTAATCACCAAATCATTTTCTTATACTAAGGGTATTAATTTGATTGGACATAAGAACCCAAATCAACTTATTATTGATCAATAAAATCATTTAACTAAAAATAATTAGCCTCACTAACCAGGGACTTCATGTAGTCCAGTGGTAGGCGATAAATCCCAATCGCACTTTGGTTGTGGGTTCAATTCCCACAGCTTTGTCCGACATGATGGGTTGTCATACAGTCTGCGTGTAGTCCTTTTTCAAAAACTATATTTTATAACATTACCAAAATGAGATAAATTCCTCAAAATAACCATAACATAATTTAACCACAAATTTTATCTCATACCTTTCATTTTCATCCCAAATTATAATAACTTTTAATTGCCTCAAAACCAATGATCATATAAAACCAAATGGTTATTTATAACTATATCCAAAAGATAAAAGATAATTCTTCTTCAAATATCATTCTCACATGGAAAACTGCAGGGTTACAAATACAAGAGAAAATTATTCCAAAGTAAACCCATCAACAATGAGAACTAATACTTTTTAAACATTTCTCCAACCATTTATTTCCACATAGCTTCTTCTTTGACCAAGAAAATATCCTATAGAATAGGGCATTCACTCTGGTAATGGCCAGGTCCCCTACATTTACAGCAAATGACTGTAAATGGATTCTTGGGACCATTTTTATCTTCTTCCATAGTACTCTTTATTTTTCTTCGGCAATTATTCACTTTATGTTCATACTTCCCACACGTAAATCATTTCTGTTTCCCATTGAGACACTTTCCTGGGTGTCTCCTTCCACATTTCCTGCATGATGGAAATTGAGGATTCCTTTCTCCATGGTCTCCACTGTTGGAGCTCTTATCATTCATCACCTTTCTCTTATTTTTTTAGTTTGGGAATTTTTTAATATATATATTGTTGATCAGATTTTTGGAAAATTGATTTGGCATGCAGACGATATCTTTTACGCCTATCAAAATTCTATTTTGTTGCTCATTTCCACCACCATTCCCACCTTGTACGTCATTCTCAAAGTCACTATGGCTTCCTTGGAATCCAGTCATTGACTAAAAACAGAAAGCATTGGGTGAGTAACAGTAGTCATAAAATCATTTAGAGATTAACATATCACCATATTCTCAATTTAAAACACATTAGGATTAACCAAGGTCATTTACTCTCATCTTATATATAATACTTCAAATCGGTTTGTGAAGAAAATGTAAATTATCCTAAGAATATCCCTCGGGAGTGTCGTAACCAAGAGTGAAGCAAGGCCCGTTGTCGTACACCAGTTACCATTTGAGTCTAGCTCAAAGCGGTGTTTTCAGGTTTTACCCCTAGGTACATCTGTGCCAGAGCCTCCTCTACCTACTCATATCCAGACAGGGATGTATTGCTCGGAAAACTCACAAAATCTCTATAATAACAAAATTCTAGGATGTTATTCTATACTAATCCTCAAATTCTATCTTAGGGCTATGTGCTCTAATCAGAGTTTATCTAAATCTAGCTCCCAAGTTTTGTACTAAACTTCCTCTGATACCAAATATAACGCCCCAACCCCAGTTACCCAAATTCGGTGCATTATTACATAACATTGGCATGATCACAAGAAAGATCAAGTCTCGAAAGACCGATTAGTTTAGTAGCCTTGGAATAACTAGATACATTAATAAAGTTTACATTACATCATAAAATGAAAACTACAATAACATAGTCTTCATAGTCCACACTCTTACTATCCCTACAGGTCATTCATAATTTACATCTTCACAATTCTGGTAAAAATAAAACATTGAAAGGGGTAAGCTCAGATTCTCAGTAAGGATAACAATATAGCAGAATCTTTCACAGATAAGCATAAACACTTAAGGCAATGTATAACTAAAACAAAAGTCTTTTAAACTTGAAATTTAGCATAAAATGGCAAAGATAAAATGAAATAATGCCATTTACTTATTCACATGGATATTATAATAGTCGAATAATCACATTCAATATCAATAACAACTTTCATAATGATGGAATGAATAATGCCAGACTATCATAACCACGTAGCCAAGGCCTCGTGCTGAGACTACAAATAAGATTTTGTCAAGGCCTCATTCCAAGACACTAGTTTGTCTCATGAGACCTACCGATGCATCGATGAGCTATAGCGGGCTCCACCCATCACTTACTAAGTCTAATTCATTCCTCATATGAAAAGTTTGAATCATAACATAAACATTCGTATTAAAACTAGCATACAAAATGTCAATACTTTAACCACAAACCGTGAATGGTATAAAAATAGAACATCCACATTCAAACATAACTCATTCGATACAATATGGAAGATTGTATTGTATCATATTAACCTCAATCGATAATAATGAAGGATATTGACATAGATTAAAATAATTATCAAACTATTGAGAGAAATATCTGCCTTTTTCTTGAAAACATTTAAAAGTTACACTATTGGTCAAGAATCCATTTAAAATAGATTTTCGAATCAAAGTGTCCCATACCACTTTGAAACTTTCAAAATCAGTTTTAATTTTAAAACTTTAATTTCCATATAAATAAATCTTTAAAACTATTTTTAAAACATGGACATTAATGAGAAAGATTTAGAACACTACATCTTTAAAAAATTTAAAATGACATTTTAGTTAGAGTTCCTAACCAAAAGAGAGAAACTTGAATTCAAATAATTGAGGTAATAAAAACTTTGTAATATCATGAGAATAAAGGGATTCATGATATACTATTTCAAAGTACATTATATACACCATTAAAGTGATTTGGTATATAACAACAAAGAAGTCTCAATGGAATGTAAATTGAGATAAAATCTCTTATAAAGACTGTATCCTTAGGTTAAGGATAAATCAATGACATAATTATGTGTGAAAAATATAAATACACTCAATATTAATGGATATTCAGTGTAAATCAATTAGAGGACATTCACACATATTCTTGTAAACACAACACCAATGAATTGGATATTTAACTCAACAAATGGAGATTGAGTTAAAATTACTCTTATAAAGATTATATCGATGACTTGAGAATTTATCAATGGAGTGATTATGTGTATCAAAAGTATATCCACAGAAAGGGTATTAGAAATTATGAGATAATCAAATGAATAGTGATTCCACACATAATCTTGGAGTAAAATAATCAATGAAGTATGCGTAAAGCCGAATGAGTGGAAATTGAAATTTCAAATTACCTTATTGATTTGGTAACTTACTAAACATACACCCATGAAAGAAGGATAATAAAATTATGATGTAAATATACATGAATTAAAGTATATTACACAATGAATACAAACATGGGCAGTACACACACCACATGCAATAAATAAGTGGTGAATAATTGAAATCTCACGGAATTTAAAGTGAGATAAGAAACCCCTTACTTTGTACTTTTTCTTTGGTCGATGGTAGGTTAACCTCATTTATAATGGTGAGATAATTGTTATTGAATTACACAAGAATCATTTACATTAATATGATATCATATATGATCTTTTAACATTGATTTGTTAATAATATCTTAGTATTATCGTCGTTTTGGGTGTTAACGGATTCGTTTTCCTTTATATTATTTGTCATGCGAGCCGTATTTGTTATGGATGGGATGTATCTTATTCATATCCATAATGATATCATGTCTCTAAAAATTATTTTTATTCATCAAATGAAATTTAGTCTTGAATGGATACAATGGGGAATGAATCTCATCGCGTTCGTGGAGACGGTAGTCCGTACGTACGCACGAGCAACAATATCATTCTTTTGATATTAAAATAATATATAATTGGATGTTATATCATATGTACAGAATCATTATCATGTTATATTTATTATTTACATGAATTATACATCATTATTATACCCATATAAATAATAATATATTGAATAACAATTACACCACGACGTGGAGATGGTAGGTCGTACGTACGCACGTATGGTGACATGTCATTCAAGGGATTAATAGAATAATGAATTTTGTTTGTTCCATATTTATAATAACATTAAAGTATATATAATATACTGGAGTTATTATTTTAGAATAGAAATAACAAAGAAAGAAGAAGTTGAAGAAGAAAGGAACTTGAAAAAGGGTGGTGAAAACATTATCTCTTCTTCGGGTTCTTCCTTTTGATTTGATCAAAAGGGATCATTGGGTTGGCATTTTGATCAAAATGAGGCCTCTAGGATGAATTGAGGGAATCTGAGAGAGTATTTGGGTAGGGTTTGGCTGAACCAAAAGGCTTTGAAGGTGTGAATTAATGAGAAGGGGGAGTTCCCTTTTATAAGAGGGGTGAGGGGCACCTTTGGAAAAGCTAGAAATATTATTTTATAATAAATTCATATTGAGTTTCTAATGGCTCAAAAGTGGATTATTTAAAGGTTAAGGTGGGGATAGGTCGAAAATCACTCAACCAATAGTATTTATACAGGTTTGGGTTACTATATTAACCTTATCTTTAAGTATTAACTTTTAGTTAATTAGTTTCACTTTTACAATGTCTCTTTGTATTTTTATATTAGATGGTTAATAAACTTATTGTATACATCCAAGAGACCCCCAAGTGGTCCATTAATAATACACCTATCATGATATAAGTCTCTTGGCCAATCCTTGGATTTTTATGAATTTAATATCAATTAATAATATAATATTTGTTTTAAAAACTCTTTTATGTCAATTTTGACACTATTCAATAATTGATTTTTGTAAAAATCATAACAGAATGATTACTTAGAACAAAGTTAATTAAATAAATCATAACATTTAATATTAACCTATAAAATTATTGGTATTTATAAAAAGTCTGAAATTAAATTTATTTGGGTATTTATAATATCAATTATTCTAATGTTTCATTAATTAGGTAATTACTGCATCACCATTGTGTCATAAATAACTTAAATTATTTAATGTCTAAAAATTATAAATAAAATACCATTATGTAGGAAATATTTTATATTTATAATGAATATTTATAGTCAAAAAACCTAACATATATAACCCTATGTAAAAATTGTTTTGCTAAAAGATATATGCTTATGTCATTTTTGTATTTATTTTAACTTAATTAAAATAAAGTGTCCCTATCACCTACAAGTGGCTCCATGGGGTCCCAAAATCGACCCAAATATTCCCATGGTCGGACATGTATCCACCAATAAGGTTAGGACACGTTTTAGTGTAATTTATTATTATTATAATATTATTTTTTAACCCTTATTTACCGGATTTACCCTTTAACCATGGTAAATAAAATATTTACCAAAATAATTATTAAAAATGTCTAAAAATAAAAGTTACCTATTTAAACAATTTGTAAATCCTGATTCCAAATATGGAATCCATTTTTCCAAATTCAAAACACATAAGTGGAAGAAATTAATTTAAAATTAATTCTCGTTGTTAAAACAAAAAGCGTGTTTTTAAGAGATAATAACTATCAAAAGATTGACACTTGTTCATGTCCGGTTTAATTGTGAAATTATGTCCAATGACCAAAATTGTATTAAATGGTAAAAATATATTATAAATATACATTAAAACTACTCAAATTCATAATTTATCACTATTAATTATTTTGATTAAAAAATTTGTTTTTAATTAAAATTTAGTAATCTTCACTATTCATCAAAATATAAATATTATCCGAAAAGTTCCAAAATTTTACCCTAGGATAAATTTGATATTATGAATCCAAAAATGAAGTCTATTTTGAGAGATAAAATTTATAAAATTTCAAAAATGAGGTATTACTATTCATAACGTCTAGTTTGATTGGTTGTGGTGTGTGTTAGAACTCAAAGTTGCGTACAACACACGCTACTGTATTATTCAACGAGAAGCGTACCATGGAAGCTTGAGGTGTTACAAAACCCTTAGCTTCATCTGGTTACTTGTCAATTAATGCACCTCTAGATGATGCATCAAGAAGGTTTCTGTCATTATTTAGTAATCCTTGATAGAAGAACACAAGAAAGTGATGCTCCTCAGTGGATTGATGTGGGAAGATGACATATTTCTTTTTAAATATTTCCTAGTGCTCATAAAGGGATTCTCCAGAAGATTGTATGATGGCCTAGATATCCTTTCTGATGGTTGTGCTTCTGGAGGTAGGGAAGAATCTTTGCATGAAGAATCTCACCAAGTCATTCCAATCATCCACATATCTAAGTTGGATAACATAAAACCATTATTTGGAATCTCCTTACAATGAAAATGGGAACACCTTCCACTTTACTTGCTCCTTAGATACTCAAAATGGTCTAAAGGTTGATCAGACATGTGTGAACTCTTTAATATGTTTGTTGGGATCTTCACATGCCAATCCATGAAACTTTGGGAACAATGGTATCATATTAGGTTTCATCTAAAAATCATTTTTTAACATTGGAATGTCAAGTTGATTATTATAATTATGGAATTGTGGGGCATAAATGTCTCTAAGGGTTGGGTTTTGATTTTCAGCCATGATGACGGGCTCAGATTGAACACTTAAAGTTTTACTTGAGTTTGTAAGATAAATATCCTCAAATTCATATTGTAAATTTAGGTTTATGATTCTATTAAACAAGGTTCATTAAATTTCAGTATCAAGGGGGAAAGTTTCAGTGTTTGAGGTTCTAGTCATGCAACTTCGAAATGAAAATAAGAAAAGAGAAAAGAAAGGGAGAAAAGAAAATTGTTGGCACTACCTCCCTGGAAACGACACCAAGTTTTGATACATACCTATCGTTGGGTGTGACAAAAACAAATATTTCCTAAGTTAAAATGTATTAAATTAGTTAACCAAGGTTGTATCTAAAGAGGAGTGCACAATAATCATGATGTCACCTTAAATTTGAGAAAGAATAAGAGGTTTTCTTTTAAATTGTTTGAGTTGAAAAATAAAGAAAGAAATTAAAAATAATGATTTAACACTAATTGATGAAGAGAGTGATGGGTTCAGGGTAGGATCACCTGTTGTAATTTCATCATAGTCACAAAAATCATCTTTCCTCTCTTCCTTTTGAATGAAAAATGAAATACTCCTCGATCGAGTTATCAATCGCCCTTGGTTAAAGAAACAAATGGAACTCACTCCTATGTGTATGGAAGTTCATAAATAATTCCTAAACAACTAATTCAAGTCCTGATCAGGAATTGTTTCTCCTTATAACTCTATAAAAAGTTTACTAGTTCCAAACATGTGCTAACGATCATTGGACACTCGCCACCTAACACAATATGCTTGATCGAGACAAATTGCACTAGGCAGAGGGAGATTAAAAGTTTTCAACCAAAGCTATTAACGAGGAATACACCAAACTCAAAACATGATCGCATTAAGATAATAGGAAAATTTTGAGAATATAAATCATTCAAAAGACAAATATAGTTTTACATTTAAGCACAAAACTCTAACATTACAAAAGTGAAACTCCCCCTTTCCTAATCACTCAAATGCTTTACCCCTCCATGTGAAGGGTAATAGAGTTGAAAGGAGAAGAAGAGATCATGATGAAACAAATAAAAGAAAAAAGAGAAAAGGAAAAGAACTTCAAGAAATCAATCCTCCAGTACAGACCCGCTTGCACCTTCTTCAACACCTTTGAATGGAAGTGAACACTCTTATTTATAGGCTTGTGGAGTAGAAAATTTCTTTCCAAAATTACTCCACTGAAATTTTGAGTCTGGTTCGCATAATAAATGGCTGAATCTCAAGACGTTATCTTCATAAATGTTTCTCCTATATCTCTTGTACATTCTTCCTCAAAATCTTAGTGAATTTGGACAATAGTACCAAAATTTATACTCAAATTACTAATGACAACATTTTCTTCCTGAGATGAATCTTCAACTTCCTCTTTTTGGACGCTTTGAAAGGAAGCCTTAATAACCAAATTTCTTCATAAAATTTAATGGAAGCATGAGCCTCAGAGTCTTATTTCTCCTAAAACTAGAATAACCTAATTTGGAAATATTAAGGCCGAGATATTCATCATTAATTAAGGTGTGGTTCATTCTATCATCCAGCAAACCTTTTCCACTTGATGAATTTTTCTGGGCCATTGTGTGTCGAATTGGACCTTGGTCCAAAAAACAAAGTTTAATCCCACGAGCAAGGAAATCCTAAAAAATAATCCCTCAATTTGGATCAAAAATGAAATAGTTATGCCCAAAAAACATAATTTCCATAAAACTGATAAATATCCATAATTAACCAATTTTCACAATTAAACCCATAATTCACCAAAATAATAAAATGATATAAATTAGCTCAAATTGATTAATTGGTAGGGGTTAAATCATTGAAACATGTATAAAAAATAATGAAAATATTATCTTTATCACCTAGTGAAACCCCATGTCAAATAATAATAGTAACATTATTATTTCTTGAGATGTGCTTAACTTGTGAGTTATAATTAGAAATTATTTAATAAAATAATATTCAATATTATTATTTCTCACCAGACCCTTAACATGGTCCACCAATCCTCCACCATATTTAATGAACCTTGAATAATGAATATTTATTTATTAAATAAATATCACTGCACTATTCTCCAATAAATATATAAATATTATATTCGATAAATAGAAAATAAATATTTTTATTAATTATTCTGACCACATTATATTATCTTGAATAACTAGTGTCGAAATAAATTTGATCAGGAATCCATAAATATTATTAAATCATAACTGGAAATAATATTTATTCAACATGTTAAATAATAAATAATATATTATTTAACTGAGATACTGGATACATTTAGTGTGTGGCCCTCTAGGCCTCTTTCTCAGTGGCATTAGGTGGAGCATTCTAAAGTCCAAGTTTAGCATCAAGAAATGCACCAAGTCACCCATAGAGAAAGAACTTAATACTGCAACGACATGTCACCTCATATGAATTCTTACCATGTAATATAATCCCTTTGTCTCGATATCTCTAATCAAGTGGGTTACATGCAAGTGTCATCAACTCATGTGACCGACTTCTCATTCTTTAAATTCCTAGAAATTGAACTTTCCTATAAAAAACCATGGACGTGGATTTATTTAATCTATATCATTTCCATCAAAGGGACTGAGATATCAACTTCTTTTATGGAACAGAAGGGACAAATCCCTCTCTTACATTATTCATTAATGTGGTATTACTCGTGATGCACCCAACATATCCTACTTCTCTGCAGACATATATCATCACAGTTTTTTCCAATACATATAATTGTATGATTCATAATAACCATTAATAATAATCTTAAAGTATAAGGACCAATACACACATCTGTAGATAGGAACATCCAATGACACATATAAATGTGGATTTCTTACTATCGGGTCTCGTTCTCATAATATCCTATTAGATATCAACAAGGACGTACACCATGAGAAGGTGTCTCAAATTCCTGTGAGTCTCCACCCATGATAGCATGTATCATTTGTGTCCCTCAAATGATATCATTTGGATATATAACATATATCTAAGAATAGTGTCATATCACTTCTGGGTTCTCATCATAGTGGGGAACTACTGTGATCTTTCAGTGTGACAGACACACTTGGGACATTATCACATGAAATGTTATGTAGAATAATAATCATGATGTGATAAAGAGTTTATTGATATCCATCCAATGAATATATTTTTATCATAAAGTACAAAGAAGTTGGTTCTAGGGAACCAACTCCAACAGGCTCGGCCTGCTGGGCACGGCCCGACCACCCTAGTCTAGCCTGTATTGCGAGCCGGTTTACTCTAGTGGACGTGGCCAACCTTGATCACACCCCCTTGGTCCATGCAGTCCACCCTGACTACATGGATCCTCTATGTCACCCGATCAATATGGAGTCGAGCCACATTTCACATGGTCAGCCCACCACCTCCGCATGCCCTATGACATCATCACTGCATGTTCCTCCAACGCGACCCCAAGATGCATCCCAACTTGCCGATACAGCCTCCTATCATGGCCCCCACCATTGAGGGATCCCTTCAATGTGGTCCCGCCCAGACCACATCCTTCTATCGCTTCCCTACCAGTGGCCCGTCCTGCTATGATCCGTCTAGCCCATCCTGGCATGTCAATCCACTGCTACCTTCGCTGCCGGCCACCCCACCGTCGGATGCCCCACCGGCAGCCTCGCACTACCTTCATGTTGTCCTCTTGGACCAGTGTCACCCCTCTTGAACTAACTGATGTTTCCACTACTACCTTGTGTTGTCATCGCACCTCCGAAGTGTCATCGTGGGATTGGGTTTTTATTCGGATTTCGTATAGGGTGTGAAAAGGGTATGGAGAAGGCAAATAACATGTGAAGAATGTGAGAGGTTGAGGGGGAGTTTGAAAGAACGTGAATATCCAAATAATGGATCTTTTCCTTGATAATGTTATCCTTGATCTGTTCATGTTAGTAGAATCACGAAGAACAAATCAACACATAGATATAATTCCCAATCAAACCCCACAATCATAACACCTATCTTGCAAGCGATCAAACCACATATCAACATATTCATTTGTCAGTTTGCATTCATCATTGGATCTAAGAAGGGGAAAGGAAATCAAAAATAAAATCAACATCCTACCTTGTGGTTGGATCAATCATTGATGAAGAATGAAGGTCTGTGTCATCGTCAATCCTCAATCTTCCTATGTTATTCATCGAGAGAGTTTCCTTCCATGCCTTAGAGTAATTCCAGGGTTATGGTGATAACCCTAAATTTCTAACAAAGATTTCATTAAAAATAAAACTCTGTTTCGTCCAATAAAATATTTTTATTAAAATATTTTAATGACAGTTACATCCAAATTCTAACTTTCCTAGTTGACTCATTTTGGTCGATATTAGGCCTCGACTAAGGTAAAGTCACTACTTTGAATGCAATGGTGACCACATATTTCTGATTGAGGCACCTGTTTAGGAGTTATTCATGTTTTAAATAAAAACCACATGCACACTTTATTAAGAAGTTAAAATTTTTCATTGTATTGTTTTGGAAAAACTGGGTCTCGAAAACTCATGTCATCTCAGCACCTGCTCTTAGAATTTTCCTAATTAATTTATAAAAAATAAAACTAGAGAAAATCCGAGTCATTTAATTCTCCCCAACTTAATTCTTTACTTCCCCAAATTCAAAACAAAGGATACTCAACAAAAGGATGAGGGTACTGAGCATGAATCTGAGCCTCCCACTCTTAAGTGATCTTCTAAAGATTATCATGCTACCCATGAATTCACACCAAAGGAATCGAACACCCATGAAGGATCCACTCCTATTGATCCTCGATATCCACTGGGTACTCATCAAAAGTCTCCCCATCGTTAATGTTCAGCTCGCTCTATTCAATGATGTGTGATGGATCATGCATGTACCTCCTCATATGCAACACATGGAAGACATTATACACTCTTTACAACTAAAGGGGTAGATATAGGTAGTATTCCAACTCTCCAACTCTACTTAGAATCTGTAAAGGGTTGATGTATCTCAGAGATAACTTGTCATCCCGTCCAAATCTCTACAACCCCTATTGAGGTGAGACTTTAAGGAACACATGGTATCCATCCTCAAACTTCAAGGGGATTTATATCCTATCATCATATGACTTATTCTAGCTATTTGCAGTCCTCATCCTCTCCTGGATGATGTGAACCTTTTCAGTGGTGGCCCGCACTAACTCTGAACCCATGAGTGCTGACTCTCTTGGGCTAATCTTAGAAAGTGGCAACCTGCATGGTCACCCATATAGGGCCTCATATAGTGTCATACCAATGGTGGAGTGGTAGATATTTTTGTATGAAAACTCCACCAAAGGTAAGTGATTATACCAACTACATCCAAATTCTAGGATTCAAGCATGTAACATCCCCTCAAGAACATAGATAGTCCTCTCCATCTAGCCATCTGTCTGGGGATTAAACGTCATTCTTAAGCACAATTGAGTCCCAAAAGACTCTTATAATCCCATTCTCAATGAGAATGTGAAACACGCATCACAATATAATATGTTCGTTGAGGGAACTCTATAAAGACAAACTATCTCCTGCACATAGAGGCATCCCAGGATCTCTATTAAATTATGATCATGAATTGGTATGAAGTGGGCTGACTTGGTGAGTTGGTTAATGATCAACCATATAGTATCGTGCCATTGTATTTGTGTTGTAAACCCATCATAAAGTCCATCGATATCTCATCCCACTTCCACTTTGTAACCTCTAGGGGTTGAGTAAAAATCACTGGAACCTGGTTCTCAACCTTCACTTATTAAAAAATGAGGCATCTAGAAACAAACTTTTCCAGTGCTTTCTTTATCCCCATCCACCATAACTGATGTCATATTTCCTGGGGAATATTCACCACACTTGGATGTACTGCTAAATGGGATGTATGTAACTCCCTCAAGACCTCCTCCTACAATGCCACAGGTACTACTATACATCCTATGAAGAGAACAACGTGCTCCCAACCTTTTGAGTATCCATCTAGGGCATGCCCTATGGACATCTGAGCACATAAAGTCTCATAGTTTGTATCCCCAATCTATGCCTCCTTGACTCGTTGTAAGAGTGATGGGGTGACAACCATAAACTAGAGGTAGGATTCTCTATCTTAATCAACAAAGTATATCTACAACATGGCCAACTACTATGAAACCTCTCTTAGAAACTTCATACTGGATATCCTACTGAAAGCATCTGCCACTATGTTCCCCTTCCCAGGAGTATAGACAATATCAAAGTCATAGTTCTAGAGGAACTCTAGTCATTTCCTCTGTCTCAAGTTCAGATCCTTATAAGATAAGATATGCTTGACACTCTTGTGTTCATAGTAGATGATAAACCACTTGCCCATCAGGTAGTGATTCCACATCTTCAATGTGAAGACTATCGCTACTATCTCAAGATCATGGGTCATGTAGTTCTACTCATGTGGTCTCAACTCTCAGGAACCATGTGAAATCACCACTTGACCCTGCATTAGGACACAACCAAGCCCGGTCCCTAATGTATCCCAGAACACCACATACTCAACACCCTCTTTCGGTAATATCGAGATAGGAGAGCTCATCAATCTCTACCTCAACTACTGAAAAATCTCATGTCACTTCTTCATCCACACAAAATGTTTCCCTTTTCGCATAAAATATGTCAAGGATGATGTTACTCTGGAAAAGTCAGGAATAAACCTTCAATAGTTCCCAGCCAACCCAAGGAAACTCCACACCTCAGTAAAACTCTTAGGTGGATCCCAAGAAAGCATCGGGTTAATCTTCGCAGGATCTATTGCAACTCTAGACTTTGAAATGATGTGTTCTAGAAAGTGTACCTCTCGTATGCAGAACTGACACTTCGAGATCTTCCCTTAAATTTTCTGATCTCATAGTATGTCCAGGAGAATCCTCAAGTGTATCTCATACTCCTCCTTGGACACCGATTACACTAGGATGTCATCAAGGAAGACCATGACGGACCGGTCTAAGTAAGGATGGAAGATCTTATTCATGAGTTCCATGAATACTATTGGGGAGTTCATCACACCCAATGGCATCACCAAGTACTCATACTAGTCATACTAACATATGAAGGCTCTCTTCGAGATGTCCTCATCCCATACTTGAAGCTGGTGATAGCCAAATCTGAGGTATATCTTTGAAAACCACCTCGCTCCCTTTAGAAAATTGAAGAGGTCATCAATCCTCAGTAGAGGATAATTATTCTTCATAGTCACCTGGTTTAGGCATTCAAAGTCCACACATAATATCAAGCTCCCATATGCCTTCTTGGAAAATAAAAATGGGTCCACCCAGGGTAAAACATTGGGTCTCATGAATCCCTTCCTCTGCAAATCCTCTAGCTTTACCCTCAACTCATGAAGCTCTACGGGAGTCATATGATAAGTAGGTGTTGATATATGTGTTGTTCTGAGGTATAGGTCAATATAGAATTCAACCTCTCTATGGGGAGGTAATCCAAGGACATCCTCAGGAAATACTTCCTCATAATCCACCACTACTAGAGGAAACTGAGGACTCCTATCATCCACTACACTGAGGGTAAGACTAGCCAACTGATGAGTAATCAGTTTTACCCTCCTATGCATGAGTCTATCCTACACTGGGTGCCTTTCCTTTTCAATGAAAAAATAAAACTTGGTCCCATCACTGCAGACGCACTGCACTCTATTCCAAAAATAATCAATCTGAGCATGTACTATAGATAACCAGCCCATACCAAGAATGACATTATAAGGCCTCAACGCCGCTACCAGGAGATACCAACTAAAACTATCTCCTCCAAGAGTAATATCTCACTGTTATCACCAGTGTGTAATAATAAAATCCCCTCCCATAAGAGTCTTTAAACATAAGGATTGATTTAATGGTTCCATTGGAATCTCTAAGTCCCGAAAAAGGGTCGTGGAGAGAAAATAGTGAATAGAATATGTGTCTATCAAAACTACAGCTAAGGTGGAAAAGACATAGATCGTAACTCTAATGATATCTAGAGCATCGGGGCCATAATCCTCCATCACCTGAAGCTAGCTTTGTCCCAATCCACCAGCTTACTGAGCCCATGTTGGACCACCTAGGGGTGATGGTAGTGGTATGTCAAACCTCCACCCACCACTTAATTCTCTATCTCCTCCTCTACCATTCCTATCACCCTACGGACCACCCTACTCCTATCTACTCCTATGCCTCGGTGGTCCCTTGACCATATGTTGGTCATTCATATGGAGAGTTAGGAAATATCTTTCCAGGTGTCTCCAACTAGCACAAAAGTAACACAATCTGTCTTTCAGTTGACCCACTCTGCCCTGGGATCCCTTCACTGTTGATCCCATGTCCTGGGGTCATCCCCTAGAGTGCTTGGCCTGCTTGGGTCCCTGCATCTATTGTCGGCTACCCACCACCAAATACTCTACTACCTAGTTCCTACTGGAAGCTCCCACTATGGGCATCTTCTCTTCCAGAAATCTCTCCACAAGAAAATCTCCCTCCAGTACCCCATCATAAGATGGAATGCTAAGAGATGTCATCAATGACCTAATCTCTCAGCGTAGCCCCTACTAGAAGTTTTGGTACCTAAATAATAGGTCTTTCACCATATCCTTGGAGTAGCGATAAAGATTCATAAATATCACCAAGTACTCCACTAATTTCTGACTACCCTACTGCATATACAGGAGCTCCTGTATGCACACTGAGAATAACATTACTGGAAATAACTCTTCCCTAAAGAGGTGCCCAAAATATTCCCAAGAGAGAGTCATCTCATCATGCGTCTGGATCACTAAGTTCCACCATCACCCCACTGATCACTAAAGAAGGCTCATGTCTAGAACTACCATCTGGTTGGAAGGCATCCTCACAAGGAAGAATACACATGTAACTACCTCTAGCCAATCCTCTGCTACCTGTAGGATGGTCTCACCCCAAAATCTGGGAGGTCACTACCTCTGTAACTCATGAAACACACTCAACCTACATGCACCCTCTACCGGTAGTGCTAGTAGTAACTTCTACTCAATGGGTAGAGGTATCGCTAGTGCACCACCTGAAGGTGCTATCTCTAGTACAGGTCCCTGTACCAACACCTCATCTCTAGGAGGATTATCCTCATAATCATGCATCGGAATCCTAGTTAGCTGTCTTTGTGGAGGAATCCTGAAACATATCAATATGAACCACAGTCAATATAGTATACCTGGTGTGCTAACTCAAGAAGGACATGAGAACACACCCAAATCCCATATGATGCTTATAGTATTAATTTCCCTGCAACCAGTGTTTTTATGTACCGAGTCAAAAAGCATAATTCAGAGTCTTGGTGCATGGATATGTCGGTCGCTTCAACAACATTGAATTCTATAGCCTAAAATCCAAACTCAAAACACTTAACACTGTTTCTCCCAAACTAACCTTGCATACTTTTGGTCCTTAAGTAGAACCAACCCGATCTGATACCACTCTGTCACGAACCGTCCTAGAGGGACTTGTGTCATGACTACCCCAAGACCACCTTCGATAGGCTAGGGACTGGAAACAAGCGCCGAGTAGGCATATCCCACAAATGGGAGGAATTTTTCTAAGTACATGTACACACACACACACATCCAATCCTGAAATGCAGAAATGTAAAAACACTAAGTAGACAAAGCATGCATACACTAAGATACCAAACACATAGTGTGACAGTAGGAATTTGGAATGTAAACAGGGCTAGAATAAAAGACCATCCAAAAAGGAGTCTATAATATTGAATACACAAGTTCCTAAAATTCATCCACAGAAAACCCTGACTGAGGGGCAGGTGTAGGGAAACTATCTAAATCTTTAGGAGTACACCCTCTCTGTCTAAATTCTCTAAGCACCACCTGGTCTTGGTCCACCTAGAACTCTATTAAAGCATTGATCGTCTACACAAGACACGACATGTGTGGGAAATGCCTATGAAGGGGTGATTAAAACAATACTCAGTAGGATTCCCCAAAAACAAAAATGAATACAACTAAGAAACACATAAATCAAACCACAAATAAACACACAAATCACACCACAAAGAAATACACGAAGTTCAGTCAGCTCACACAGGTATAAGTATAAATCATGAAGATAAGTAATTTTAGTTTTATTCCAAAGATATCCTAGTTTTCATGAAACACGAAGTGTTAATGGTGTACAAATCATCAATGGCGCATGGAGTGTCGATAACGCATGAAGCTTTAATGGACCACAGAGCATTGATGGCATATGCAGCGTCAATGGCACATGGATCATCAATGGTGCATGAAGCATCGATGGCCCATTGAGTATCAATAGTTCATGAAGCATCTATGGTTCAAAGAGAATCGATGGTGCACAAAGCATCGATGGTGCATGCATCCCCCAAGTCACAGCTAGCCACATGATTTCCCCTCGTAGCGCGCTTGTTCTGGGAAAACCTACCTCTCAAGACATTAGGTTATAAAAAAAATTCCACAATTTCTCACCTATAATATATCAAAAGTACCTTCTCTTAGTAGGGATCTCAATGCCGCAAATGTCTTTTCAAATGGACACAAGGTTTGAAAGATATGACCGTTTTTGTAAAACAGCCCAACCTGGGTCTAGTCTGGACCCGACCCAATCCAGTATGGCCGACCCAACCCAACCCGGTCTAGCCCAAACTAGACTGGACCATTGGGATTGTCCCACTGGGCCGGATAGACCTGAATCGCTGGGTCATTAGGCCGTTGGATTGGATTGGACATCCTAGTCTGGCCCGTACTACGGGCCGGTTTACTCCACCAGACGCGGCCCGCCTTGTCCAAACACGGCCTTCCATGGTTGCGCCCCTTTGGTCCACACAGTCTATACTAACCATGTGGCTCCCCCGTGTTTCCCGGTCCACATGGTGATAAGTCGTGTTTTACGCGGCTGACCCGCCTCCTCTGTACACCCTATGGCATCGCCGCTGTGGGTTCCTCCAACATGGCTCTGAACCGTGTTCCAGCTCGCCATTGTGGCCTCCTACCGCAGTCCCCTAGTCACCACAACGGAATCCATCTAACATGGTCCTGCTCAGATTACACCCTATTATTGATGGTCCATTATTTCATGCTCCACCTGGCCTGGCCTGGCCTGTCAGGTCATTGTTGCCTCCATCGTTAGTCGCCTCGTCAGTGATCCCACCCTGCCGGCACCGCCCCACCTGAATCGGCCAGAGTCGCCGCCACCATGCGCTATCATCGAATCTTAGCAATGCCATCACGGGATCGGTTCTCGATTCGGATTTCACATAGGGATTCAAAAGGGAAGGGAGAAGGTAAAGAACACATAAAGAACGTGAGAGATTGAGGGGGGATTTTGAAATCACATGAATACCCAAAGAATAGATCTTGTCCTTTTTCGTGTTGGCCTTGATCCGTTCAAGTTAGAAGAATCACGAAGAAAAAATCAACACACAGATCTAATCCCCAATCAAACCCTAAAATCATAATACCCATCCCAAAAGATATCAAACTTCAGATCAACCTGTTCATTGGTTGTTTTTCATTTGTCATTGGATCTAATAAGGGAAAGGAAATCACAACGATAATCAACATCCTACCTTGTGGTTGGATTAGTCATTATTGAAGAACGAAGGTCTGTGTCGTCGTCAATCCTCGATGAGCCTGTGTTTGTCATCAAGATAGTTCTCTTCCATGCCTCAGAGAAATTCTAGGGTTATGGTGATAACCCTGAATTTCTGACAAAGGTATCATTAAAAAGAAAACTCTGCTACATCTAATAAAATATTTTTATTAAAATATTTTAATGACGATTACGTCTAAATTCTAACATTCCCAGTCAACCCATGTCGGTCGATGTTAGGCCCTGTATAAGGTAAATTCGTTACTCTAAATGGAATGGTGCCCTCAGATTTAGGATTCGGGCACCTTTTTAGGACTTATTCCCATTTTAAAAAAAAACCTCCCACACACTTTATTAGAAACATAAAATTTTTCATCATATTGTTCCGAGCACACCAAGATTCAGAATCTCATTCTGTCTTAGCCCCTAGTCTCATAATTTTCCCAATTAATTTATAAAAATAAAAATGGAGAAAATTAAAGTCATTAAATTTCATTTATAAGAGTAAAAAAATTCTAGATCAATACTGAGCATAAGTTGAAAAATTCACCCTTTAAAGGGATGTTTGTTAATGTAGGGATCTTATAGCACTACTGCAAATATGGCATTTATCAGCGCTAGAAAAGGGCATTAACAGTTCTATTAAAGTACTGTTAATCAAGGAAATGATAAGGGGGTTCCCTTTTATCAGTGCTCAGAAAAGCACTGATAAAATCTCCTTTTATCAGCTAGTGCTGATAAAGAACCCTTTTATCATCGCTTTTTTTAATCACTGATAAAAGTTAAAAAAATTAAAAAAAAAAGTTAAATATATATATATATAATGTGGGGGGATCTTTAAATACCGCTTGACCCCCCCCCCCCCCCATCAGCGCTAGGTGGAACCCCCTCCCTCTCACCCCACACGCTTCCCTTGCCTGCGCAACCCCCTCCCACTTGCCTGCGCGCCCTTGATTCCACCAGAACTCGAACCAACAACCTCCCCCCTTGTGCGCCTGCACCTTTACCACTAAGCCATTTGGTTTTTTTCACCATTTAATGATATATCTATATAAATATTGTTATATTTATTTCTATATTAATATAGATTTATATTAATATAAATATATTTAGTTATATTAATACATATATATTTATTCCTATATTAATATATATATATATATATATTCATATATTAATATATATTTATATTTATTTATTTATATATATATAGTTATATTTATTCATATATTAATATAGATTCATATTAATATAAATATATTTAGTTATATTAATACATATATATTTATTCATATATTAATATATATATATATATATTTATTTATTTATTTATTTGTATATTAATATATATTTATAAGATTAGTTTTAAATACATTTATAAAATAGGTTTTTTTATGTGTGTTTATAAATAAATAAATAAATACATACATACATATATACAACACACACACACACATATATATATATATACGAATAAATACATATATATGTGTATCTGAATAGCCATAGAATGTTAAAACGGCCATAACTTCTAATCCAGAAGTCATTTTCAACTCCACAACCATTCAAATTGAATAAAATGAAACAATATTCGATATAATATGTGGCACAGGCCTAGAGGAATTTCGGATCAGAAGTTATAACTGTTTGAATGTTAAAAATCGAGATATCCCGAATAAAAACTCAGTTTTGGAGGGATTCTGGGCCTTTTTTAGCCTTGAAAAATATGAAATAAGGTTCCCCTAAGTCACTATCATGTAGAGATCATCGCATGCTTCAATTTGATATGTTTTAGAGCTCAAACGGACACCCGGATCAAAATTTATGGTCGTTTGAAGTTTGAGTTACATTTTCAACCTATTTTAGATCTTTTGTTTTTTTTTTGTCTTCATATTTTTATTAAATGATTATTAATCAATGATAATTAGAAAATTATTAATTAATAATATTTTTAAAATATTTTAAATCCATTTTCACTAAATTTATTTATATATTAAATATAATAGTATATTTATACTTATCTAAGACATATTTAAAAAATATTTATTATTTTTATATAAATATAAATATACTTATATAACAATATATTATTTTTCATGATTTTTTTTTGAAATTTATCAGTGCTTGGAAAAATCGCTGATAAAGCCCCCCCTAACAACGCTAAAAAAAACGCTGATAAAGGTGGGGCTTTATCAGCGCTAAAAAATCTCAGATAAAGGGTCACTTTTAACAGTGCTTTTTTAGCTCTATTAAAAGTTCCCTTTATCAACGATTATTTTAGCACTGATAAGCCCCCCCCCCCTTATCAGTGATTTTTTTAGCGCGGTTAAAGGGTGGTGCTGTGGAAACCCAGTTTTGTGGTAGTGTAGTAGATTAAAAAAATATCTAAAATTGGAAGGGTGGGAATCATTGAGTAGATAGAAGTGATGTCCAATGTTGGTGGGGTGAGAATCATTTCTTCAAGACCATTAGAGTGGAGGTATTCTAATTCTTCTTCAATTTAGGAACTTTTTGTGTGATTCCTTAAGTGTAGATTCCTAGGACACTTTAATCCTTAGATGCTTGATTGTCTTTTATCTCTTGATGATGGATTGGACTCCCTATTTAAAACTAACCTTCCTCCCATTATTTTGGTTCTAAAGTTCCTTGATGACATACCTCTCGAACAGTGATGGGAGGAAGGCTAGTTTGAAAGTGGGAATGAGTAGCCTCAAATCCATCATCAAGATATGGAAGGCAATCAAGCATCTGAGGACAGATTAAATAAAGGTAGTGAAGGTTTATTGTATTATAGTATTGAAGTATTATATCTCTATTCAAGATAGTAACAATTTTCATGCAAGATGCATGCAATTGTGGAATTTATGCATGAAGTGTATTGTATTATTATTATGTAAGATATATTTAATGTTTGACTACTTATACAAACAATGTATTCTAAACAAGATGATGTTTCCAAACCCAAGCAAGAACAAACTGTTGATAATGAAACTATTCAATTATTAAGGGATCAACAACATGTTGATGAAAAAAAAATCAATAACGATGAAGCATCATAGTTTTTAATAAAATTTTCATGGAAAGAAGCATGGGTATAAAATTTGAGGTTGGTTGGAATAAATATGGCCAAACTATTTACCCCAACAAGTTAATGTTCATTAGTTATCTTGGGTTCACAATGAGGATGAATGTTCCAATTGATATTGACTCAAGGAATCACGTCCAACCTTTAATGAAGGAAATCCATTGGAAAGATATAAGGGTAATGTTACAATATTCTTTTTCTATTTTACTGAAAAATTATATAATGAAATGTTGATTTAGATTTCATTATTCCTTAAATACTTCGTTTATTTTAGAATATTTCCATAAGAAATTTGTCATAATGGCCGCTGGAAAAGCCTATAGAGGCTTATGAAATATTCTGACAAAGTTGCATCTTAAGGATGCTGAGGGGAAAATAAAGCCCCACCCACCACTTAGTTATATATACATTATAAAGTAAGAAACATGGAATACTTTCAGCAATTGTTTCAATGAGAAATCATTTCAAGTACATTTTGGTTGATAATATATTATTTGAAATTATTTATTTTATCAAACATAATTCAAAATTGTTAATTTATGAAATAGTAAGAGTGATGAAAATAAAGAATATACATCAAAACCAGTATACACCGATTACAAAGGAAGGATGGGGTATGCTTTATTAGAGAATAAATTGGAATGTATTTTAAATAAAATATAAAAGTTTAATTATGTGATATTAAAAAACATATATTCCTTTATTTATATGTAGATTTATGAATAAAAATCTGAAGACACTTCCATCCCATACATGTGCTATGGAAGGAGGATCGTGTAAATAAAGATGGTATATTAGTTGATGAAAATAAAAAAGCAGTATGGGAAGCATGTTTAAGTATGACATAATTGTAATTCGTTATTATTTATAATAATATTACAAAAAAATAAAAAATATTCATATTTTTTTATATGATTTAAACACAAGAGTTGGCAACAATTGTACCAGAAGAAAAGTGACTTTCAGTAGCTTTGAAGTGACCTGAACAATATGGTCGCGTTAGAGGATTAGGTTTTGGAGTCTCTGCTCGAAAATATTTCAAGAAGATAATACTACATGAATGTACATATAATATAATGAGATGAATTTAAACACAAATAGACTCACTACAAGATATTATTTTGTGGTCTGGTTTGGCAGACCAATGTATACGAAAGGATCAAAGCAAACCGGTGGTGGAGCAAAGATCCGCACATGAACCAAATGATCTCACTAGCTTTTAGGCTAGTCATTCCCCCAACCTCATACCTTACCCTAGGTAATCAATTTTTTCATTACACTTTATACTAAATGTGAATCAAAAAAATACTAATAAATTTATATTACTAAAATTCTGTAGGGTATAGTTGTATGTGATTTTTATTTGTCAACACCCGCGTACCGCCGTGTTGCAATGGGTACAGTGTATAATATCCCAATAGTCAAGCTAAACAATCAACCCCTCCCAAAAAATCACATGGGAGTGGGGATTGAGGTATCTTATGAGCCGACTGGTGAGTTTCATGTTCCACTTGATGATATGGATATTACAACAGTTGAAGATGTTATTGGAGCTTTCATATCATTTTCGTCTAATCTTATAAAGATACATGAGGCATGTATTTAACAAAAATTTTCATATGAAAAACATTTAACAGTTTATGATGAAAGTTATAAAGTTAGGTATGATATTACATATGGATAAAGAAACAGAGAAATGAAAGTTTGAATCATGAAAATATAGTTAATCGAACAATAAAAAAACAACCTTTTGGGAGTACCTTCTCCCTGCCAGTTCTAGAGTAATATTTTTTATCATTACAACTTCAGGTAGAGACCACATTTAAAGATAAAACTATGTATTACATTGAATATGAAGAAGAAATATATAGAGATTACTTTACAGACAGAATTGGTATTGAGACTCTAAATGAGATTCTCAAGCATGAATGGTTGGGTGACTCAGTTGTGAATACATACATAAGGTACATTTTCATAATACATCTATCCAAATAGTGAGCTAAATATGTTTATTAAAGTTAATAACTATTCGTATTTTGTATATGAGTTTATATTAAAACTATATAAAGGAAATATCGTGTGAAGAATGATTTGGATTCATTAATCCCTATATCATTTCTACGCTAGAAAATACTTTGAATATGAAAGAAATTAACAAGAAAAAATATGAGTTACTCAAAGCGTTTAATAAAAAATCATTAGAAGACATACCCTTTTTGGTCCCTATAATTAAAGGGTAAAACTATACGATCTAATCACACAAAATATATTTTTAATTTTTTCATTACATAATTGTTTTTGTTTTTTTAGGAAGCACTGGATGCTAAAAGCAGTCAACATACACACCCTGAATATTTATATTTTAGATTCAATGCATGTATTTCCAACCAACCGACCACACATGATGTGTATTGTGAATATTTAATATACTAAAACCAAAATTTTATAGATAAAATTCTATTTATATGTTCTATCTATGTTTTAATGATAATTTTGTTATGATAGGGCGGTTGCTAAATATAGGCTAAATCAAGGTATGAAGTCCGTGTCTGAAAATATAAAGCATTTGGATCAGTAAAAATGGAAACAAATTTAGGTATATATAGAAAGATTTAACTATCAAAAAAATTAAAAACAATTTACTTATTTTGGTCATTATTTCTATAGTGTATGAAACAAGATAATGCAATCGATTGTGGATATTATGTTGGCAAATTTATGAGAGAAATCATAAAGCGTGAAAAAACCAGCATCCCCCAATTGGTAATTTCCAAAGGTAATTATAATTTCATTAAATATATTTCATAATCATATTTTTTTCTATATTTTCTTAGTACTGTCAAGATTTCTGATAAAAGAGTTACTTAAAAGAAGAAATCAATTTATTTAGAGACAAGTGGGCAGCATGCTTTTTGTTAGAATGTATGATGACAAAAAATTTATATGATTACCTGCTAAGTTTGTGATCTAGTATGAGTTATGAACTTTAAACGATATTTGAGGTGTGAAGAATTAGTGTTAAAATTCTTATATATTATTTTTTATCTCTTTCTCAAGGAGAAAAGTGATGGATGGAATCAATTTGTTTAGAAGCACTGGCCTTCAAATAATAAAATTGTTTGGAAATCACAAAGGTGGAGTCGAAGTCGAAGGTAGATGTAGAGGTAGAGGTGAAGATGGAGGTAGAGTCAGAGTCGAAGGCCAGTGTAGAGGAGGAGGCAGAGGTGAAGACCAGAGTCTAAATCAAGGTGGAGGAGGATAAGAAGCATTGGCTTGCAAACATTAAAATTGTTGGGTAATAAAGTAGAATAAGAATCATACCATTATTTTGTTTGAGAACGGTTTTTTAAAAGTTCACACAAGACTTTTCACTTAATATAAGATTCATTGTGGGTGTTTCCCGTTGAAAATGACATTTTAGTAAAAAACACACATTGCATACACAAAACTGAGAAAATGCATTTAGATTTTTTTGGTACTTTAAGACACTGATCCATGCATCATTTGTCAGGTGTAGGGATCACCCACACCTTAATCTGATGCACAGTGTGACCGGTATAACTCCAAATGTCCGTTATCAGTTTAAAATTGATATTTTAATACAAAAAAGTGGCACTCACTGAAAACTGAGAAAACACCCTCGGATTGTCTTGATAATTCAGTACAACAATTTATAATTCATTTTTTACATGTATGAATCAGTCTCATGTCAAAACCACACACGATGTCACATGTATGGCTCAAAGTGTGTGTTTTTAGTTTAAAATGACATTTTAGTAAAAACACATGTGGCATACTCAAAATAAAGGAAATGAATTTCAATTATTTTGATAATTTAGGAAAATGATTCATGAGTCATTTGGGATGTGCATCATTCAAATGCTCCTCAATATGATGCACTGTGTGATCAGTGTGACTCTAAGTGCATATTTTTTATTCAAAATTGACATTAATTTTAGTGAAAAAACAACTAACATACTCAAATCTGATAAAACGGATTTGGATTATTTTGGTACTTTAGGAAAATGATCTGTATTTTATTTGTGACAAGTAGGGATCATCCGTACCTCAATATGATGCACGGTGTGACCAGTATGACTCCAAGTGTCCATTATCAGTTTAAAATTGACATTTTAATACAAAAAAGTGTCACTCACTAAAAACTGAGAAAATGCTCTCATATTGTGTTGATAATTTGGGAAAAATCATAATTCATTTGTGATGTGTATGAATCAGTCTCATGTCAAACCCACACATGATGCCACCTGTATGACTCAAAGTGCATGCTTCTACTTTAAAATGACATTTTAGTAAAAAACATATGAGGCATAATAAAAACTAATAAAACACATTATTATTGTTTTAATACTTTAGTAAAATAATCCATGAGTCATTTGGGACATGTATCATTCAGTTGCGCCTCAATCCTATGCACAGTGTCACCGGTATGACTCCAAGTGTGTCTTTTTTTCAAAATTGACATTAATTTTAGTGAAAAAAACCACTAACATACTCAAAACTAAGAAAAAATATTTGGATTGTTTTGGTACATTAGGAAAACTATGCATACATAATTTGTGAAATGTAGGGATGAGTCGTACCTCAATCTGATGCACGGTGTGATCTGTATGACTCCAAGTGTCCATTATGAGTTTAAAATAGATATTTTAATACAAAAAGTGACACTCATTGAAAACAGAGAAAACATGATTTGATTATCTTGATAATTTGGGAAAACAATTAATTATTCATTTATGATGTGTATGAATCAGTCTCATGCCAAACCCACACACGATGCCACCTATATGGCTCAAAGTGTATGTTTCCAGTTTTAAATGACATTTTAGTAAAAAACACACGTGATGTACTCAAAAACAAGGAAACACATTCTGATTATTTTTTATACTTTATTAAAATGATACATTAGTCAATTGGGACATGTATCATTCATCTGTGAATTAATATGATGCACGGTGTGACCGGTATTACTCCAAGTACGTATTTTTTATTCAAAATTGACATTAATTTTAGTGAAAAAACAACTAACATACTCAAAACCAAGAAAATTCATTTAGATTGTCTTGGTGATTTAGGATAATGATCCATACACTATGTTTGACTTGTAGGGATCATCCATGCCTCAATATGACACATGTTGTGACCGGTATGACTCTAAGTGCATCTTTTTATTCAAAACTGACATTAATTTAAATAAAAAAACAACTAATATACTCAAAACTGATCAAATTCATTATGATTATTTTGGTACTTCAGGAAAATGATCCATAATCCATTTGAGATGTTTAAGAATCAGTCACATATCAATTTGACTCACAGTGTGATCGGAATGACTCCAAGTGAACCTTTTTATTCAAAATTTACATTAATTTTTGTAAAAAAACAACTGAAATACTCTATAATAGTGTTTTATTTTTCTTTTATTTGTGTTATAAATTTTATTTCATTTAAATTATGTATTTTTATCTTATTTTGGTAATTTTTTTGTTGTTTTTGCAGATGTAGTGTGTTGTTGTAGCACACTGCACCTGTTTTTGGTGATACAGTGTGTTGCAGCATTACACTACAGGTTTCACCTTTATTAGTGCTATTAAATGTGCTGATAAATATACCCTTTATCATCACTTTTAAAAGTGCTGATAAAAGACACCTTTATCAGCTCTTATACAGGCACTGATAAATTCCATCATTATCAACACATTATAAAGTGCTGATAAATCACACTTTTATCATCACAAATAAAACTGTGGATAAATAGTCTATTTATCAATGATAAATAAAAGCACTAATAAATGGGGTCTTTTATCGGTGCTTTTAAAATCACTAATAAAAGTATGATTTATCAGTGCTTTTATTTGCACTGATAATTATACCCTTTATCAGCACTTTTTCAATGCTGATAAAAGTCATGGACTTTTAACTGCGCTAATGTAGTAAATGCTTCTCTAGTTCTGATAAAGGATGATTCTAGCACTATTAAAGGCATGTTTTGTAGTAGTGGAAGTAGGGATCTAGATCATCACTCCATTTTATGGGGCTCCATCAGTGTCGCTTCGACTCCCTTTTGTTCTAGAATGTCTTGCAAGGGCGGTTGAGGGGATCTATTTATAGGAAATCCCATCAAAGCCTTGACCACATCGTCTTTATTTTTTATCATGTTGACACTTACATGACATGTAAAGGAGTTTCACATCATGTAATCCTTCGATCCTCAGGCATCGTGAATATCGGTGTAATCTTCTCCAAAAAACTTTCCTGAAAAAATTCATGTTGTGTAATTTAGTTACACTACATGTAATGATGTTTCATAACGTGTATTGAACTCACAGATTATCCTTCATGGAAATTTACTTTTGAAAAAGTTATGACATGTAATTTAATTACACAATGTGTAACTTCCTTGTATATTTTTTTAGCTCTGCTTCTTTATCAAAAATCTATTGTCGCGCTGCTTCATTTTTCTTAGAGCGTGAAGTGTCGTTTAGTTCATATTTCTATCCCTTTTCATTCCTTTACCAAATATTCATTGAATCCTACCCTAAAACATAAAACAAGTCAATCTTATCCAAAATTTTCAAGATAATTTATTTAAATACAAAATCAATACATTAAAATACTCTAAAGTATATGAATGAAATACAATTATCTAATACCCCCACACTTGAATTCATACTTGTCCTGAAGGATGTAATCTCGACATAATACAAAGGACATTCACCTTACCATGCTACAAATTCAATTTCAACAAAAACAATTGATCAAATTGAAAATAAAATGATTGATCATCACACAAAAAAATTCATAAACGCCTCACTTTTCAAAGAAACGAGCTAGCCTAGTATTTTACATTTCCTCTTTTGAAATAGCCTGGTTTCTTCATTCATCCATATTCATTTTTCAATTCATTATTAAAAAGCATGCCATTCACAATTTACCTCACTTGAATTTTCCCACTCCTTATTAGGGTAAAAATGGATAGCATTCAACACATAACTCAAAATCATGCAACTTACCATAGGCTTGCAAGGTATCTACCATATCCACCGCGTAATGATAGAAACCACAATTAATCATGAGGGATTCACTGTTAAGGATCAAATGACTATGAGGCTTCAGGGTGGGTAGGTAAATGATGTAAAAAATTAAATCTCAAAACAAAGGTTTGACTCTAAAGAATTTTTCATGATATTCAAGAATGGCTCAATGAAAGTCTCATGCTCCCCCAAAAAGCTCAAGGAGGGATCATGATATATGTAAGCACAGAGATAGAATCAACCTCTCTTGATTTTTTCATTTTTTTCGTATATATTTTTTTCTTTTTTGAATGTTTTTCTCAAGACAAATCTCGCATCCACCATAGAACCACATACAATTAAAAGATCATTGGTCTAGAAAATGATAATTTTTTATCCTCCCAAAACATAAACCAATTTTTTTCATCATTTTTTTCTTTTTTTTATGATTTTTTTAGCAAGAGAGGTAAATGATGAATTATAATGAAAAATACACGGTCTCCCCCCATATCATAATGAAAAATCCCCCAAAAAAATATCTACGATGTTGTATATCCCATTACACCCAAAAAAGTTCCTCCCCCACACTTATTATTTTAAATATCATGCATAAGATTTAGAGGATGGTAGGAATGGATAAAATAGGCTTGTATCATTGCTCATTTTATAACAAGGAAATTAATGGATTCTACAGGCTTCAAAAGAATTAATGCAAGGTGGGTCTTGGGATAAGGGTTAGTAAAAAGAATGCCTCAATCATTTAAAAAGTCATTATGTCTAGTCATAGCATCAATAAGATGCAAAGAAAGTTTTAGAAGAATACATGCCCGAGTTTCTCAAGAAATATACAAAATAAATAATGGGAAATATTGGCTCAGTGGTGTCTTGATAATGATATGAATGGTTGGTATAATCACTCATGGAAATGCACATGAATAATTAAATCGATTAATGCAAACATCATAAATTCAAAACATGGAAAAATATCCGAAAAAATTCATTTATAATGATAAACATGCTCCCCTAAATCATGATTTGTAAAATAAAAATTCACATACTTATCTCTACTAATTATTTTTCCCTTTTTTCTCATTCAAATTTACTAACAAATAAATTTAAATTCATGGCATGATAATTATCTAAGGCAGTTTATGTGTCCTTGTTCAGTTGATTAAAGTTTGAATCAAGTGTGGGAATAAAATTTTCAATCAAAACTAAACTCTAAAAATTTTCATTGTGGGGAATACCATAGAAAAATATTTAATTGAAACTCTTACTCCCCTTGTGAATTAACGCATCAAACATGGGTTGTACGGGCTATGATTAAACCTTTTCATGATGTGTAAATTCCCTTTACAACATGTAATGTATTTATAGCTTCTTGTCATGATATTTTCTTCTACCTACTACCTTCCTTTGATAGTCCTTCAAACATAAAAATATACAAGTTAAATCATAGTCCATAATGAGGAAATTAAAAATATTTAGGGATGAGTGCTTTCTCCTAAAAACAAGAAATAAAGAAAAAATACTAAAAAATCAGGATGCCTCTCAGAAGTGCTTTTGTTTATCGTCACTTGCTCTACCTTACCTCAATTAGCTCCAGGTGGTTGATGGTAGGAAAGAGGTTACCAGATCTGGATCCATAAAATGTAAAATTCTGGATTCCTTTGTGTAGATTGGTCCTCTCCCTTTCTCTGAAACTAATTTCACTCTCCCATTTTTGAAAATTCTATCTGTCTCCATGGGCCGAATCCAGTGGTTCTTATCCCTTCTTCAAAAATCAAATGGAAGTTAACTGACTTTCTCAACTTGTTCTCCTTATTTTAATTCCTCTTGGATGAATGTTCCTCCCCTATCTTAAGTTTTTTCTAGCACTTTCTTACCTTTTATTATCTTTTTCTTACTTTCTTATCCACTTTTTACTGTAGCTACTTCAGCTCTTCTTCTATGGACAATAGTGTCCTCTTATTTTAGAAAATTATTTCTTGAAAATCCACCAATGGTTTGATCTAACTTCTGAATCACCCGGTAAAATTTGAACTTCACTAATGATCCTCTAGCTTTTAAACTCATCTCTCCATTGTGAACATCGAAAAGTGCCCTTCCTATAGCTAAGAACAGTCTTACCAAGATTATTAGGAGAGTATCTTCACCCATTTCCATCACTAGAAAATCCCTTGGAAAATTGAATTTTACTACTTTGATGATGACATCTTCACGTAGTCCTTGAGGAAGTCTTAATATTGAATCAACTAGTTGAAGAATAACTCTAGTTGGTTGCATCTCCTTCAATCCCAGGCTCTTGAATGTTGCATATGACATTATGTTTACATTGGAACCTAAATCATATAAATCACTACCAAACTCATTAGTACCAATAGTAATAAAAATAGAAAAAACTACCTGGATCATGTTGTTTCTTTTTTAGGATGTTTGACACTACTGTTGAGCTTTCTCCTACCAGTGGAATGGAAGCTAATTCTTCAATCTTCTTTTTGTTTGTCACCAACTCCTTCATGAACCTTGTATAGAAAAAAAATGTTTATGATCGCCTCAGCAAATGGGAAGTTGATGTGTATCTTTTTAAACATATCTAAAAACTTATGTTTCCTTTATACAATATTCACTTGATTCTCCTGATGTGGAAATGTTGGTGGTGGTGTTTACGATGGTGGTTCTTCCTCTTTCTTATTTTCCTCAGCATCCTTGTGCTTTTCTTTACTTACTTCAACTAGTTATTTTGCATTATTTCCTAAAAATTTTATCCCACTTTTATGTGTCTTGTTTACACTTCTAAGTAATATGGCTTTCAAATCTGCACGGGGGTGTTGTTCTGGACATCCTGAAAGTACTCCTCTAGGACTTTCTCTATGTTGTTAAGCAATACAACCGACTTGAAATTCCAAGTTCTTCATTGCAGTTTGTTGGTTTTATGAGTCGTTTCTTATTTATCTTATCACATTTCCTTGATCCCTTGATTATGTTGTCAACTATTTATGTGAAACTCTAATTTTCTACATAAAATTTGCAAGAGTATCCTCCAGTGAATGGACTTGAATGGTCAGTGTGGGCCCTTCGTGTTGAGGTTGAAAACCCTATTGCCTCTGTTGAAATCCTTGGCTTTGATTTTGATTTTTTGTGGTGGTTGGTGTGGCTTCCATTAATGCGCATAATTTTGATGATTATAATCTAAATAATTTTCATCTTCACAATAAAAATATTGGGGATTTTGGTTGGCCATCATCGCGTCCATATTTTTTTCATAGACTCTATTTGTGAAGTCATCCATCTATTGTCCACCATATGCACTTATTTTACTTTCCCTTCTTCCGTATGCCACTGAAAACTATTTTTGGACATCTCATATAACAACTCATAGCTCTCCACTAGTGATTTTCGCATTAGTGAACCTCCTACAGCAGCATCTACTATTAAATGATTTCCCTATGAAAATCCTTTATAGAACGTTTGAATTAATAACCAAATTTTGATGTCATGATGAGGAAATTGTCTTATTAAACCTTTAAATCTCTCCCATAAACTATAAAAAGATTCTTCATTTAATTGCTCAAAATTTAAAATACTTACCCATAGATCCATTGACTTTGAGGGTGGGAAAAACCTTGTTTAAATTTACTTACCCGATCTTCCCATGTCGTGATTGAGTGTAGGGTCAAACTATGGATCCACTTCTATGCTTTTTCCTTCAATGAGAATCTGAACAGCCGTAATATCATAGCATCATTTGTGACGTTCTGAAATTGGATCATGTCACATATATCCAAGAAACTTATGAGGTGTGAGTTTGGGTCTTCATGAGGTAGCTCGGTGAATTGTAGTGAATGCGTAATCATTTGGATGGTCATCGGCTTGATCTCGAAATGTTGAGTAGTGACGGGGGTATTAGAATGCTTGGATTAACTCACATGTTTGAGGGTATTCAATAGTTGATTAGTGCTTGCCCCCTGGATTTCTTCATTAGGCTTGTGGTCCAACTCTCTGGCCCAGTTCATGCTCAACTCCTTCAAATTGGCCTCTACCAACCGTGGTTTTCTTTTCTTGTTCAACTTCCTCCTTTTCATTTCTTTGATGGAGTACAGTCCTCTCCAACTCATGGTTGAATGCAAGATCTTCAAAAAAAATCTTTCCCATGACTGGAGTAGTCATGTAATGGATTGGTACATGAAACAACGACATGACAATATCAAGTATAAAACCAAGAATTAAAATAAAAACAATTATCAAGATTTGTAATTAACTTTAACATAGCGACAATCATCCCCGGAAATGACGTCAAAAATTTGACAGCCCTCAGGGCATCATTAAATCCTACAGGGCTAAACAAATTTAATTATTTATTAAACTCAAACAACCTGACTAAAAATGTAGTATGTAGCAAGTCCGAGCATTGAACCCACAAGGACAGAATGTATGTTCTAATTTAATTAAGGAAACTGAAGTTGAAATTGTTTGATTTGGTTTGAAAGAAAGAGACGAATAACAATATTGATTAGGTTAAATATCAAGATATGAGACATGCTAGCTTTAGTGATTTTCAGGTTCTTGCGCTAGGAATTAGATTGATAATTGATTAATTCATGTTTGGTGTCAGAATTGGGTCAGCATGAATCCTTGATCTGGGTATCCTGCCATAATTCTATGATTGGCCCTTTGGAATTGTCATCTACTGGGTGAAAACGCTAAACTAGGTGTCCCAAAATCTTATTTAAATATAACAGACCTCGATTGCATAATGGTCATACACAAACTAAGATTATTAATTTATGTAATGAAATAAAACTCTTCAATTCACAAGCAATGGTCATGCAATTGCAAAAGAAAGAGATTTGGAATTGATAAATTGAGTTGCAGCAATCCAAAACATGAATAATAAAATAGAATTAATCCCTAAGCATCACATCCCCCTACAATCACATTTCCCAGCACAAAGAAAACTACTCGCTTGTGCTAGGCATGTTGAAAACGAGCAGCATGGGTACCCGAAGAAGAATGGCGGCGAAGAACAGTGATGAAGCAGGGATCTAGATCATTACTCTGTTGTATGGTTCTCCGTCGTGTCGCTCCAACTCACATTTATAGCATCCCGCCTTTTTTTATAACATAAAACTTTCATTACATTACACAAAACTGAGGATCTTTAAGGTCTAGTGTCTTGGAAACCAGGAACATAAAACATGAAAACAACAAAAATCATTCTTCTTAAACACTTGAAAGGCTTCTCCTTAAGTTCATCCTAGGTTCATTACTGCATCTCATAACCTGGGGACATACATCAAAAGAAAGGGTGAGCAGAAGGCCCAGTAAGGGAAACAAGAGGAACATTTTACATGTGAACTTGATATACTTCAATAAGGACATGAAAAGAACTTTAAGGCATGAGAAAGAAATTATGAGGCATTTCATAATAAAAATAACATTTTTCATAACTTGAAGATGTGGCTACATCATTTAACATAGACAATCATGAACATATCACCAAGGTCCATCCCCAAGGTGTCATTTGAAAATTACCAAGGTTATTCACCAAGGTATCGTGAAAATTGTAATCTCTAGTGGTTACATCATTACCCAATGCATTGGAGCGCTATCAGGGCGCACCCTTAAATTTTCCTTTATTATCATGTGAGCCACATATATCATCATCAAACATTTCATAAATAACCAATATAGCATAAAATAAATGGGTTTCATTTCATAATCATAACATTTTAAAAACTGCTTTAAAGACATGATCTTTACGTCACTTTAAACCCACTGAAAGGGAAAGAGGGTCTCATGTATGTAAATCCCAGAATTCAAAATAGAACATTTTGATATATATGTGAATACCCTAGTAGAAATAAGAGCTTTGAGTATTCACTTTATAACATAAAATAATTTTGAGAAAAGAGAGAGGCATTTTGAGACGAAAATTCTGCAGCATAACGGCTATGTTACAAGGTTTTAGAAAACATTGAAAAGAGAGGGGACATGGGTCACCCACTCATAAATGATCCATAAAATAGTATGGGGACAGAATATAAGGGATTTAAGAACATGGTAATGAAATTTGAAAGATATACCATATGAAATGAAAAACATGGAAGTGAGACAAAACAAGATTTCTCTTATGAGAATTCGCCAGCCTAACGGCGTCACTTAACTTCAAAGAAAATGATTTGACAAGATCAAAGAGGGTCCCTCATCATATGATCATAATAGATCAGTATGATAGATATATAGATCATACCCCATCATAAAAAAAAGAACTTGAAAGACTTGACATGAAAATCAAACTTGAAAAAATGAGAAGGGTGAAAGAATCCCTTAAAAATTCGGCAGCCTAACGGCGTCACTTAAACATTCATAAAACAAAATGATGAGAGTGAGAGGGGATATCTCATCATATAACCATGAAAAGGGCAGTAAGAGGAATATAAAAGAACATCCTCTCACATAAAAACATGGAGCATAAAAGGAATGACATAAAAGAGATTACATGAAAAGAAAGAGAGGGGTCGGATCCCTTACCTTAAAATGTGACTCTTGAAACTCAAAGATTTGGACCTTGAGGGCTTGGGGGCACCTTGGGAGGACTCCTTGGAAGGTAAGAAGACCAGAACTTCGTTGGGGGAGAGTTGGGAGTGAAAACTAAGGGAGGAAAGGGTGGGTATTTATAGGGAAAGTGAGGGGACAAGGCATTCATGGCCAAGGGACACCTCACATGTGCTTTTCTCAAACCCATGTGCTCTCCCTTGGCATTTATCATGGAGTTAGGCCACATGGGGCCCCCAAAACAATAATTCATCACCCTTGGTCAGCCAACCCTTAAAAGATCTCATGACATCATCATGACACCGTTATGATGTCATTAAACATACCAAAACCCTAAAACTGTATTTTTACTATTCACTGAAAATTCAACTTTCTCAGAATAATCCCAAAATTTCACCTTAACCAAATATCAATGCTCTGATTTCAAAAATGAAATCCATTTTATAAAAATAATTTTCTGAATATTTTTAATTTAATTTTTAAATAAAAACACTATTCATCGAAAATTCATTTTTTCAGAAAAAACCCCAAAAATTACCATAACATAATATTGATGCTCTGAGTTCAAAAATAAAGTCATTTTTATAAAAATAATTTTCTAATTATTTTTAATTAAATTTTTAATTAAAAAACACTATTCACCCGAAAAAACTAATACTTGAATAATAATTTATGAAACCGTTATTTACCCATTTTATTGAATCACATTACTTAATCTAGGTGTCTAAATTATATTAAAACTTTCTTTGAGTGAAATTACTAATCCATTTGGTCACATTACTAATCCTAAGCGTAAAATCACTATTCATAATTTACTATTCATCAAAAATTAAGTTGATCTTATTAGACTCCAAATTCCTTAATGAACACTTTTGTAGAAGACCATTTTTTGAAAATCATTACACATCATTAGTTATTTAGGGTTTAAATAAATATTTCAAAATATCCCTTTTTCAAAATTCATCAATAAAATACATTCTAAAATTATCTGGACATTTGAAATTTCACAAACATCACTAAAGTAAGAAATCTCAATTTATTCACCCGAAGGGATTACACAAGGAAGCTAGGGTCTCGTCACATAGCCCCTTATAACACCGGCATATGACCTAAGTGTAAGGTGTGCTATGGTGAGAGAATCTGAGGGAGGCTCAGATAACATTGCCCTAGTAGTAATCTCTACTAACTTGAACTTCTCCCGTAGGAATTTCCGTTCAAGATTGACACGCTGGAGTTCTGCTTGGGCTTGGTCCAAAGCAAAGCCCACAGATGCTACCTCCTTCCCAAGCTCTGATAAGTGGGCTTCATAAGGGTTGAGTCTACTGGATGAAGCCATTGACTCCTCTTTCTGCATTAACCATTAACATATTATTAAATCAATAAGATTAAGTTAATATACTACTCAAAAAGATTGGGTCGTTACATTCTTCCCCCCTTAAGAAATTTCGTCCCCGAAATTTATACTTGAGGCCTAGCCGAAAAGGTGAGGGTACTTTTGCTTCATCGTTTCCTCAGGCTCCCAAGTCGCTTCTTCATTCTTATGATTCCTCCACAACACTTTCACAAGGTGGGTAGTCTTGTTTCGTAGAACCTTGTCTCTACGGTCCAAGATCTCCACTTGCTGCTCCTCATAAGAGAGGTCATGTTCAAGTTGTACCACCTCTGGGTTCAGTACATGCGAAGGGTCGGGTATGTACTTCCTCAAGAGAGATACATGGAAGACATCATGAACTTGAGCTAGGTTCGGTGGAAGTGCTAGACGATAGGCCACTGCTCCTATGCGATCAAGGATTTCATAGGGGCCAATGTACCTAGGGCTGAGCTTCCCTTTCTTCCCAAACCGCATGACTCTCTTCCATGGAGAAATTCGAAGGAAGACTTTGTCACCAACACCAAACTCCAAGTCCCTTCGACGATTGTCAGCATAGCTCTTCTGCCGACTCTGAGCAGCCTTTATGTGTTGTTGGATGGCATGAACCTGTTCCGTCATCTCTTGCACGAGATCAGGCCCAAGAAGCTTCCTCTCACCAGTTTCATCCCAACAAGTAGGAGTTCTACACCTCTTTCCATACAGAGCTTCATAGGGTGTCATCTGAATACTCGCATGGAAGCTGTTGTTATAGGAGAACTCCACTATTGGGAGGTGTTGATCCCATCCACCTTTAAATTCCATTGAGCATAATCTCAACATGTCTTCAAGTGTCTGAATAGTCCTTTCAGATTGGCCATCAGTTTGAGGATGATAGGCCGTACTAAAATTCAATTCAGTATTCAGAGCATGCTGAAGACTTCTCCAGAATTTTGATGTGAATCTTGGGTCACGATCAGATACGATGGATAGTGGTACCCCATGCAGCCTTACCACTTCCTTCACGTATATCTTGGCAAGCTGATCCAGAGAGAAATCTTCCCGAATAGAGATAAAATGGGCTGTCTTGGTGAGACGGTCCACAATAACTCATATCGCATTGTTTCCTTTGGATGTTTTCGGGAGACCAGTTACAAAGTCTATAGTGATATTATCCCACTTCCATACTGGTATGGGTAGCGGTTGTAATACCCCCTTAGGAAGTTGTCGTTCTGCCTTTACTTGCTGACACACCAGGCACCTTGTAGTGTAATCGGCAATCTCCCTCTTCATGTTATCCCACCAATAATGATCACGAAGGTCTCTATACATCTTAGTGCTTCCCGGATGTATAGAGAAAGTAGAGCTATGAGCTTCATCCATCAGTTCTTTCTTTATCTCCGGAATAGATGGAACACATAGTCTTGTACGAAATTTCAATACACCTTCTTGATCAATATTGAAATCAGGGAACTTCCCATCCTTTACAGCCTCGAACTTCTCCTGCAGCAAAGGATCTTCTTTTTGAGCCTTCTTGATCTTCTCTAGTAATGAAGGTTGAGAAATCATTTGGGATAGGGTTGATGATGTCCCTTTCCTTATAATTCCCATGTCCAGTTTTACTAGATCTTTAATCAAGGGATCTCCCAGGATCCTCATTGTTGCCAGAACAACAGGATCTTTCCTGCTTAACACATCCGCGACTTTGTTTTCTCTTCTAGGGTGATAATGAATTGAACAATCATAGTCTTTAATAAGCTCCAACCATCTCCTTTGTCTCATGTTCAATTCTTTCTGTGTGAAAATATACTTTAGACTTTGGTGGTCAGTGTATATATCACATTTCTCCCCATAAAGATAGTGCCTGCATATCTTTAGAGCAAAAACAACTGCCACCAGCTCTAGATCATGCGTAGGATAATTCTGCTCATGAATCTTCAACTGTCGAGATGCATAAGCAATTACTTCGTCATTTTGCATGAGGACGCACCCAAGCCCTTTCAGAGATGCATCGCTAAAAATAACGAATCCTTCTCTGATAGAGGGTAGTGTTAGCACAGGTGCAGTAACCAATCTCTTCTTCAGCTCTTGGAAACTTTCCTCACATTCCTTTGTCCAGATGAACTTAACCCCTTTTCGAGTCAACTTGGTTAGTGGATTAGAAAGTAGTGAAAAGTTTTTCACAAACCTCCTATAATATCCCGCTAAACCAAGGAAACTACGAATCTCAGTTACTGTTGTGGGTTGAGGCCACTCCTCCACAACCATTGTCTTTGCAGGGTCAACCGAGATTCCTTCATTGGTTACGATGTGCCCTAAGAAAGCCACTTGTTGTAACCAAAACTCACACTTGCTGAACTTCCCAAAGAGCCTCTCCTTCCGTAGAGTTTTCAAAATAACCCTCAGATGATCTTCATGATCCTCACGACTTTTTGAATATATCAAAATATCATCAATAAAAACTACCACAAAGTTATCAAGGTAGTTCTTAAAGACTCTATTCATCAAATCCATGAAAATAGAAGGATCATTAGTCAAGCCGAAAGGCATAACAGTAAACTCATAATGCCCATATCTTGATCGGAAGGCAGTCTTTGGAATATCTTCCTTCTTCACCCTCAGTTGATGATAACCAGATCGAACGTCAATCTTAGAGAAGAATTGAGCCCCACGAAGTTGGTCAAATAAATCATCAATTCTTGGAAGAGGATATCTGTTCTTCACTGTGATCCCGTTCAGTTCTCTATAATCAATGCATAGCCGCATTGATCCATCCTTCTTCTTCACAAAGAGAACTGGTGCTCCCCAAGGAGACACACTCGGTCGGATAAACCCCTTCTCCAACAAGTCTTGGAGTTGTTTCTTTAGCTCTTCTAGCTCCACATTTGCCATTCTATACGGAGTCTTTGATATCGGTTGAGACCCAGGTACGAGTTCAATGGAGAACTCTACCTCTCTTTCTGGGGGAGGTCCAGGTAACTCCTCAGGAAATACATCCATGTATTCCTGAACAATCGGAACATCTTCAATTTGTATGCTCCCTTTCCCTTCTTCCTCATAACCGATTAACTCCATAAAGAAAGCTATAGGAGGTGCTTCTAGATAGGGATCAGTTCGGGATATCTCTCCTTGGAAGATAACTGTAGGTTGTTCATTCAAGACTACTGAGATTTCCTTACTTCTGCATTTGATCTTAGCATTATACTTTGAGAGCCAGTCCATCCCTAGTATAACGTCGAATTCCAACATGGGAATGACTAATAGATTTGCGATAAGATTGTGCTCACTAAAGTAAACACTAGAGTCTCTAAACACTGTTGATGCATGGATAATCCCACTTGGAGTCTTGACTGACAACTCCACCTCTAGCAGTTCGGGGATTGATTCTATATTCCTTGCAAACTTGGAGGAAATAAAGGAATGCATAGAACCAGAATCAAATAAAGTACTTGCTAGTTTTGAGAGGACGACAAGAGTACCTGCTACCACATCGTTCGGAACTTCAACTTCAGTTGTTGTGATAGCGAAAGCACGACCTTGCTCCCTTGGCCTCTGCTGAGGTTGATGGTGATTCCCCTCCACCGCCCTCGGATTTGGACATTGATTAGCAAAGTGCCCAAGCTGTCCACACTTGAAGCATGTGACTTCAGGTAGGGCCAGAACCATCTTTCCTCTCTCGTTAGTGTTGGGAAGTTGAGGCTTCACATCACTACGACAATTCCGAGAAATATGACCTTCTTTTCCACACCTATAGCACTTACCACTTCCGATCAAGCAGTTCCCCGAATGCTTCTTCCCACATTTATCGCATGTGGCATGTTGCATATGCTTTCCCCTCTTTCCTGATCAAAACTTCTCCCCAGGCTTGGTTCTAGAGTTCTCTTCTTCTCATTAGATTTGTGAGACCACTGTGTCTCCCCAAACTCTAGTTCAACTTTCATAGCACTTCGAACAATTTCTTCATAGCTATCATAGTCCCTGTTGGCTAGATTCTTCCGTAGATGAGGTCGTAGTCCACCGAAGAATCTATCAACCTTCCCATTAGGGTCCATGACAAACCTTGAGGTATAACGGGAAAGCCTTGTGAAGTTCATCTCATAGCTTCCGACAGATTCGTTCTCCTTCTGCTTCAGCTCGAGAAACTCTTTCTCCATTTTCGTTCTCATGGAACGAGGGAAATACTTGTTAAAGAAAATCCCCTGAAATTCTTCCCACTCCATAGCTTCCACCTCTCCTCGTGGCTTCGTGTTTTTGATCAGTGACCACCACTGATCAGCTTCTCCCTCTAGGCGGTAAATAGCAAGGGTGACTTTTTCTTATTCCGAACAATGAAGTACAGAAAAGATCTTTTCAATGGAACTTATCCATTGTTCCGCAACCAATGGGTCAGTATATCCACTGAATGTTGGTGGTCGTTGACGCATAAAGGACTCAATAGAAAGTTGCTCCCTTCATGGTGAGGTTGGCCTCTCAGCTTGATTCAAGTTATTACTCATAACTTGAGTTAGTTGGTTCATCATTCGCATGAATGTTTCCATTCCGGCTTCCATCGGAGGGCCGTCAGCACATGGTGCATTGCGGTCACCATCAGCACGGTTCCTCCTATTGCCCTCCATCTTCTAAAAGAATAAAACATTAGTGAGAAACTTATTTCATTTATGAATCTTTTAACTAAGACTTCGTTCTTAGACAATTATACTTCTCTATAATTCCTTCATAATGATTCATAAAAAGCTTGTGATTAACCAAACATATCCCCCGGGAGTGTCGTAACCAAGAGTGCAGCAAGGCCCGTTATCGTGCACCAGTTCCCGTTCAAGTCTAACTCAAAGCGGTTTTTTCGGGTTTTACCCCTATGTACATCTGTGCCAGAGCCGCCTCTACCTGCTCGTATCCAGACAGGGATGTATTTGTTTGATAAACCACTTACTCAATACTTACCAAAATATCAAGAAGTTTTCCTATATTTAAACTTTTCTATAGGGTTCTTCCTAAAGTTTTTATATCCTAATTTCCAAAAATAACTAAAACATCCTCTGATACCAACTATAGCATCCTGCCTTTTTTTATAACATAAAACTTTCATTACATTACACAAAACTGAGGATCTTTAAGGTCTAGTGTCTTGGAAACCAGGAACATAAAACATGAAAACAACAAAAATCATTCTTCTTAAACACTTGAAAGGCTTCTCCTTAAGTTCATCTTAGGTTCATTACTGCATCGCATAACCTGGGGACATACATCAAAAGAAAGGGTGAGCAGAAGGCCCAGTAAGGGAAACAAGAGGAACATTTTACATGTGAACTTGATATACTTCAATAAGGACATGAAAAGAACTTTAAGGCATGAGAAAGAAATTATGAGGCATTTCATAATAAAAATAACATTTTTCATAACTTGAAGATGTGGCTACATCATTTAACATAGACAATCATGAACATATCACCAAGGTCCATCCCCAAGGTGTCATTTGAAAATTACCAAGGTTATTCACCAAGGTATCGTGAAAATTGTAATCTCTAGTGGTTACATCATTACCCAATGCATTGGAGCGCTATCAGGGCGCACCCTTAAATTTGCCTTTATTATCATGTGAGTCACATATATCATCATAAAAAATTTCATAAATAACCCATATAGCATAAAATAAATGGGTTTCATTTCATAATAATAACATTTTAAAAACTGCTTTAAAGACATGATCTTTATGTCACTTTAAACCCACGGAAAGGGAAAGAGGGTCTCATGTATGTAAATCCCAGAATTCAAAATAGAACATTTTGATATATATTTGAATACCCTGATAGAAATAAGAGCTTTGAGTATTCACTTTATAACATAAAATAATTTTGAGAAAAGAGAGAGGCATTTTGAGACGAAAATTCTGCAGCATAACGGCTATGTTACAAGGTTTTAGAAAACATTGAAAAGAGAGGGAACATGGGTCACCCACTCATAAATGATCCATAAAACAGTAGGGGGACAGAATATAAGGGATTTAAGAACATGTTAATGAAATTTGAAAGATATACCATATGAAATGAAAAACATGGAAGTGAGACAAAACAAGATTTCTCTTATGAGAATTCGCCAGCCTAACGGCGTCACTTAACTTCAAAGAAAATGATTTGACAAGATCAAATAGGGTCCCTCATCATATGATCATAAGAGATCAGTATGATAGATATAGAGATCATACCCCATCATAAAAAAAAGAACTTGAAAGACTTGACATGAAAATCAAACTTCAAAAAATGAGAAGGGTGAAAGAATCCCTTAAAAATTCGGCAGCCTAACGGCATCACTTAAACATTCATAAAACGAAATGATGAGAGTGAGAGGGGATATCTCATCATATAACCATGAAAAGGGCAGTAAGAGGAATATAAAAGAACATCCTCTCACATAAAAACATGGAGCATAAAAGGAATGACATAAAAGAGATTACATGAAAAGAAAGAGAGGGGTCGGATCCCTTACCTTAAAATGTGACTCTTGAAACTCAAAGTTTTGGACCTTGAGGGCTTGGGGCACCTTGGGAGGACTCCTTGGAAGGTAAGAAGACCAGAACTTCGTTGGGGGAGAGTTGGGAGTGAAATATAAGGGAGGAAAGGGTGGGTATTTATAGGGAAAGTGAGGGGACAAGACATTCATGGCCAAGGGACACCTCACATGTGCTTTTCTCAAACCCGTGTGCTCTCCCTTGGCATTTATCATGGAGTTAGGCCACATGGGGCCCCCTAAAACAATAATTCATCTCCCTTGGCCGGCCAACCCTTAAAAGATCTCATGAAATCATCATGACACCGTTATGATGTCATTAAACATACAGAAACCCTAAAACTGTATTTTTACTATTCACTGAAAATTCAACTTTCTCAGAATAATCCCAAAATTTCACCTTAACCAAAAATCAATGCTCTGATTTCAAAAATGAAATCCATTTTATAAAAATAATTTTCTAAATATTTTTAATTTAATTTTTAAATAAAAACACTATTTATCGAAAATTCATTTTTTCAGAAAAAACCCCAAAAATTACCATAACATAATATCGATGCTCTGAGTTCAAAAATAAAGTCATTTTTATAAAAATAATTTTCTAATTATTTTTAATTAAATTTTTAATTAAAAAAACTATTCACCCGAAAAAACTAATACTTGATTAATAATTTATGAAACCGGTATTTACCCATTTTATTGAATCACATTACTTAATCTAGGTGTCTAAATTATATTAAAACTTTCTTTGAGTGAAATTACTAATCCATTTGGTCACATTACTAATCCTAAGCGTAAAATCACTATTCATAATTTACTATTCATCAAAAATTAAGTTGATCCTATTAGACTCCAAATTCCTTAATGAACACTTTTGTAGAAGACCATTTTTTGAAAATTATTACACATCATTAGTTATTTAGGGTTTACATAAATATTTCAAAATATCCCTTTTTCAAAATTCATTAATAAAATACATTCTAAAATTATCTAGACATTTGAAATTTCACAAACATCACTAAAGGAAGAAATCTCAATTTATTCACCCGAAGGGATTACACAAGGAAGCTAGGGTCTCGTCACATAGCCCCTTATAACACCGGCATATGACCTAAGTATAAGGTGTGCTATGGTGAGAGAATCTGAGGGAGGCTCAGATAACATTGCCCTAGTAGTAATATCTACTAACTTGAAGTTCTCCCGTAGGCGTTTCCGTTCAAGCTTGACACGCTGGAGTTCGGCTTGGGCTTGGTCCAAAGCGAAGCCCACAGATGCTACCTCCTTCCCAAGCTCTGATAAGTGGACTTCATAAGGGTTGAGTCTACTGGATGAAGAGTCATCGACTCCTCTTTCTGCATTAACCATTAACATATTATTAAATCAATAAGAGTAAGTTAATATACTACTCAAAAAGATTGGGTCGTTACAACATTTGTCGCAAAATGTCTTGGAAGGGCGGTCGAGGGGGCTCTATTTATAGGAAATCATGTCAAAGCCTCGGCCGCGACGTCTTTATTTTTCAATGCGTCAACACTTAAATGGCGTGTAAAGGAGTTTCACGTCGTGTAATCCTTCAATCCTCTGGCATCATGAATCTCGGCATTATCTTCTCCAAAAACTTGTCCTGAAAGAAGTCACGTCATGTAATTTAGTTACACGACGTGTAATGATGTTTCACAACATGTATTGAAGTCACGGTTTGTCCTGCGCGGCAAATTCCTTTTGAAAATGTCACGACGTGGAATTGCATTACACAGTGTGTAACTTTCTTATCTAGTTTTCCAGCTCCGCTTCTTTCTAAAAAATCCAGTGTTGTGCCGTGAGCGAAGCGAATCGGCAGGAAGTGTCTTTTAGCTCAGATTTCCATCCCTTTTTGTTCCTTTTCCAAATATTCGTTGAATCTTGCCATAAAACATAAAACAAGTCAATCTATTCCAAAATTGGCTATTTTATTCATTTAAATACAAAACCAATACATTAAAATACTCTAAAATATATGCATGTAATGCACTTATCACGTCTCATCTCAGTACTTGGTGTGTATTTGGGAATATGCACGACGTTTACCTCATTTCACACAGTGTGTGACCTCATCCAATCTTCGGGCCTGTCCTCACCTATACACAGCTGTGTGGCCATGTCACCCAACACGGTGTGTACTCATAGTACACTATGTGTCTTGACTATTTTGCTACTCGACCATATCCTCAGCCTGTGCATGTATTTGACACACTGTGCTCATGTACCTGGTCATGCACTTTGCCCAGTGTACACCCCAAGTCTCTGGAAATATACTTGCACACGGTCATGTCCCCTTACATGGTGTGTTTGTCCGTGTCTTTGGCTCACTACACGAGGTGTACCCCCCAATACATGACATGTAGCTCCCAAAGTTCATCTTCTTCAAATAGGAAGATCACACGGCGTCTGCTCCTTCACGTGTTCCATTATTTTTGTATTGTTTGTAGTTATTGTAACTATTTGTTTGTAATTGTGGTAACCATATACAAATTTAATGTAATGTCATGAAAAATCTTTATTTTTTTTGGAAAATACATTGATTCTGTACTAAAATCTGGTTATTTTTGTTTAGATTTTGGTTGATGCGGCTTGCTACTGTGTTGAAGTAAATTGTAGGTGTTGAGTATAACCTTTTTCAGTGAAAGATAGACATTTATGAGGACTTAAAAAACACTAATACAGAGGGACCCTCCGACGAGGAATTATCAAGAGATTTTAGACCTATTTAAAATGCATGTACCCGAATCAGAACCTGGACTCGAGGGACCCTCCACCTGCAATTATACAAGGCCGGGTCCTGGAAGAAAGGGATGACGACCCATTTCTTGGCGAAACAAAGTCATTATCCCTAGGGTTTAATGGATGAATGGATGAAATTGTACCCGAGGGACCCTCCTCTTCCCGCTGCGACGGGGCAAGGTCAGTTTTCCCACTTTTTTTATCAATTACAGAGGCCCTGTCGGTGTGCAGAAGAAGGGTTCAAATCAAATATGCAGCAGTCCTCCGGCAAAGTTGAATCTCAGCCCGAAGACGAAGTCGGGTGGTCATCCGGCGTCTGCGGCTGCTTCTCTGACATCCCCAGCTGTAAGTTCCTGGTGAAGTGTTATTGCAGATTAATGGGGGTTGAAAGAATGAAATGATGGAGGGGAGGATGATGCAGGTTGCTTGACGTACTGGTGCCCCTGCATCACCTTCGGGAGGATTGCCGAGATCGTTGAGGAAGGATCATCCTGTTAGTTCAATGACTGTTTCGCTAGTTTCAATTGCTTTATAGTTACAGTGATGCGTTTGCAGCTTGTCCAGTCCACGGAGCGCTTTATGTACTACTTCAATTCGCGATTGGGTGCGCCTGCCTGTATTCATGCCTGTACAGAACTAAAATGAGGGAGCGATACGGGTTGAAACAGAGCCCCTGCAACGACTGTCTGCTTCACTTTTGCTGTGAGGGGTGTGCCCTTTGCCAGGAGTACCGTGAACTCAAGTCACGCGGCTTTGACATGTCTATTGGTATGGCATCTTCTCCCTCTCAACAAACGCTTTACAGTTGAATGATTGGATTGTTTTAGGATGGGAAGGAAATGTGGCGAGGCGGACTCAAGGCGTGGCGATGGCTCCCGTGATGGAGCCCGGCATGCAGCGCTGAGCCGATCACATACCTCCACTTGTCTTTCTCAGTTGTAAGTATTTGCAGTGGCGCGCTGGTGTTTGTTGTCATCGCGCCCAAAATAAAGAATGCTGGGTTGTAAACTTGTGTTTTGTTTGTGTACATAATCAGCTCCTAAAACAAGTTATTTTGATCCACTTTGGTTAAACTATAAAAGCTGACAAATTTTTCATGCCCAATACCTAGTAGTGTTGCAATCTGATTCTAATCTACCACCACTACTTGGAGTTCCAATCTTGATTGCATGAAAGTCATTGTTTTGAATATATAACATTGAATTATGCTATTATGTGTTACTGAAGCCAAGATGGTTAAAGTGATTTTAACCGTATGTTATATAATACTCTGTACACATAATTGTGTCGTGCTATATTGACATTTGATGATAATATGGGATGTTGTTGGATGTCTTAATTTTTCCACTGTTCGCTTTTAAGGTATCCATGTGGTACCCATTTTTATTCTTACCCATCGATTTTTTTTCATCTTGTGGTTGTTATTCCTCATTGTGTTTCTTTATGTGATTGTTTGTTGAGTTTGTTTAGCTTGATTCATAAGCGTTGAGAGTGTGTCCTCCTTTGATTGGCTTCTATACGATCCAGACCGTTCGATTCATGCCCAAGATCAACACACTTGTATGCCCACAATAACTATTGTTGGCAGCGTTTTTGTCATGGATGACATCGCCCCTCCCCTCTCCCCCTGTCAAAAGTGGGGAGGGTGGTGGTAGGTGGCGGGTGGCCAAACCCCACCAAACCCACCATCAGGAGAAGGCACCAAGAGGGTTGGACAAGGCTGACACCACCCTATAAAAGGGGATCTCTCCCAGCAAGTTTCATCATGACCTTCACCTCTCATCTCATCTCATCTCATCTGCTTCACAGGTTCTCATACCCCTTTGAGCGGCAGTGAGGCGATTTTCCCACTTATTCAAGAGAGACATTTACGAGGGGTTTCTTCTTGTAATAGTGAAGGAGTGTATAGCTGTTTTTACCCATAGTGATCATTCTATTTGCTTGTAGTGTTTTACCCCGTTCATTTTGGGGGTTTTTCCATGTTACATATGGTGTTTTTTTTTTTTGTATTTTTGCACTTTATTTTATCTTGTAATTATTGCTGCATCGGTGAGTTAATCATTTACAATCCCAACAAGTGGTATCAAAGGGCAGGTTCTTACCCGGTATTGTTCACGTTTTCAGGTATTAATAATTCTCGTGGATTTGAGTATGCTCTGTGATTGCAACTCCGGTTGATCTATCACATTAGATTTTTTTTTGAGATTATTAAATACACCGTTGTGAAACGAAGGAGGTTCTGGACTAACAGTGTGTCCAGATGGCGGCGGAATTCGAGATCCAAAAATTCAATGGAAATAATTTTTTGTTGTGGAAAATGAAGATGCAAGCAGTGCTGCGAAAGGATAATTACCGACTGACAATTGGTGAAATACCGATAGATGTGACGATGGAGTGTGGTTCCAGTGAGAGCCAAAAATACGACCTGCATGAAAATGTGGTGAGTACTTCCGAAAATGGAGATATAATTGTCAGTGAAGCAGCGACAACTACTGGAAGCAGGAATCATCTCAATGATGCGTGGATAATCGACTCAGGAGCATCATGACACATGACGTCTCGGCGGGAATGGTTTGATCAGTATGAAACCATCCCAGAAGGATTTGTGTACATGGGGAACAATCACACCTTGAAGATCGTTAGATTCAATACCATCAAACTGAAGATGCATGATGGTATTGTTCGAACTATCCAAGGAGTATGCCATGTGAAGGGTCTGAAAAAGAACATATTGTCTTTGAGACAATTTGAAGGGCGCGCTTGTGGTGATGAAGACAGAGAAGATCTCAAAGAATCTGTACGTGCTTATGGATGAAATGTACAACGAGTCTGAGATAATTGTCGCATCAACTACCTCGACGGAAGCGTTGAAGACGTTATGACATCGGAAGCTTGACCATATGTCAGAACGAGGCCTGAAGATTCTTACGGATCAGAAGTTGCTGCCTGAGCTTACAAAGGTATCCTTACCATTTTGCGAGCATTATGTTTTGAGCAAACAACATAGGTTAACGTTCGGGATGTCAACAATAAGAAGCAAGAAGATCTTAGAATTGATCCATTCCAACATTTGACAAACACCGGTTATATCCCTAGGAGGAACAAAGTACTTTTTATCCTTCATTGATAATTATTCTAGGAGATGTTGGGTGTACCCAATCAAGAGGAAAGCAGATGTTTTTGACATCTTCAAAATGTTCAAAGCGCGGAAGGAACTTGAATCTGGAAAGAAGATCAAGTGTTTGATGACTGACAATGACGGAGAATATACAATCAAGGAGTTTGATACTTTTTTTCAACATGAAGGAATCAAGAGATATTTCACGGTGGCATACACTCCTCAATAGAATGAAGTGACAGAGCGGATAAACTAAACCTTGTTGGATAGAACAAGGGCGATGTTGAAGACTGCGGGAATTGCAAAAAACTTTTTGGGTAGAAGCAGTAAATATCGCCTGTTATGTGATCAACTGATCTCTTTCAATGATAATTGATATGAAGTCACTGATAGAGATGTGGACTAGTAAACTCGCTGACTATTCTCAGTTACATACTTTTGGAAGTCATGTATATGCATTTTTTAATGACCAGGAAAGATCAAAGTTGGATTCAAGATCCATGAAATGTATCTTCTTGGGGTATGCTGATGGTGTGAAGGGGTATTGTTTGTGGGACCCCATAGCCCACAAACTTATCATCAGCAAAGATGCCATTTTTGCAGAAGAAAAGTGCAAATGATAACCAATCGAGACATGGAGAAGGATAATACATAAACTACAACAGTTGAGGTAGAGGAAAAATATAAGGAAGAATCGGTTTTCTCTAAGGCATTACCAGAGCATAATGATCAAGTACTGATTGATTCTGGACCACGACGGTCAACTTGGGAGAAAAAAGCACCAGTATGACACTCAGACTATGTGACTAAGAGCAATATTATGTATTTCTTATTGACAGAGGATGGAGATCCATCTTCTTTTGTGGAGGCGACCCAGAGTCTAGATGTAACCTCATGGATGGCGGTGATGCAGGAGGAACTTGAAGCCCTGCACAGGAACAAGACTTGATATCTTGTTCTGTCACCTCATGGAAGGAAGGCTATCAGAAACAAATGAGTCTTTAAGATCAAACGAGATGAAAAGGATCAGGTGGAAAGATATCATGCAAGACTGGTGTTCAAAGGATATGCTCATAAGGAAGGTATTGATTTCAATCAAATATTTTCTCATGTTGTTAGACTAATGACAGTTCGGATAGTTTTGGTGATGTGTGCTATATTCAGTTTACATGTAGTGCAGTTGGATGTGAAGACTGTTTTTCTCCATGTTGATCTTGATGAAGAGATCTATATGCTCCAACTAGAAGGTTTTTCAGAAGAAGATAAAGAGAACTTGGTTTGTTGGTTGAAAAAATCTCTATACGGTCTCAAGCAGGCGCTGATGTGTTGGTATAAGAGATTTGATTTCTATATCATTAGCCTTGGATACAACAGACTTCATTCAGATCTTTGTGCATATTTTCGGGGTTCAAATGGTAATGATTTCATCATTCTTCTGTTGTATATGGATGCCATGTTGGTTGCAGACCCCAATAATGATAAGATCCAGGAGATGAAGACATAGTTGGCTAGAGAGTCTGATATGAAGGACTTGGAACCGACAAACAAGATTCTTATTATGTAAATTTACCGAGGTATAAATAATGAGAAGATTTAGCTATCACAGAAGAATTACTTATGAAAAGTCTTGAAACGTTTCAAAATTTAAGACTGTAAGCCAATATCTACCCCACTTCCTATTAATTTCAAGTTATCCTCTATGATGAGTCCTAATAGTGAAGCAGAGAGGATGTAAATGTCTCGAGTACCATATGCATCAGCAGTGGGAAGTCTGATGTTCACTATGGTTCGTACTAGACCAGACATTGCACATGAAGTGTGAGCAGTTAGTCGGTACATGATGAATCCAGGACAGGATCATTGGAGCACAGTGAAGAGGATCCTGAGATACATCAAGGAGACCTCAAATGTTGCATTGTGTTATAAAGGATCAGATTTCACTATCAGAGGATATATTGATTTAGATTTTCCAGGTGATTCTGACCAAAGGAAATTCACTACTAGTTATGTGTTTACTCTTGCAGGAGGAGCTGTGAGCTGGATTTCAAAATTACAGTCAGCTGTGACTTTATCCATGATGGAGGTGGAGTACATGACAACTACATAGGCTTGCAAAGAGACGATTTGGATGAGAATCTTGTTGGAGGAGCTTGGGCACGGACATGAGCAGATTCCATTGTTTTATGATAATTAGAGCCCCTTTCACATTGCAAGGAACCCATATTTTCATTCTAGGATGAAGCACATTGGGGTAAAATATCACTTTGTCCTAGATGTGGTGAAGGAAGTGTGGACATGCAGAAAAATTACACTAAAGAAAATCTGGAAGATTTCCTGACGAAGGCGATTGAGTTTGATAAGTTCAGATGGTGCAGATCCTCGAGCAGCCTCACAGTGACATGAGCATCATGGTTTGGCAGATAGAAATGATGTGGAGATATGATTGGTTCTCAATCAAATCTCTAAGTGGGAGATGTGTTGGCATCGCTTTTTCTATGGACGGTACCTCCCCCCTCCTTTGTCAAAGAGGGGAAGGTAGTGGTGGGTATCCAAACCCCACCAAACCCACCAGCGGGAGAAGGCAGCAGGAGGGCTGAGTAAGGCTGGCAACACCCCATAAAAGGAGATCTCTCCCAGCAAGTTTCATCATCAACTTCACCTCTCATATCATCTCATCTCATATCATTTACTTCACGGGTTCTCATATCCCTTTGAGCGGTAGTTAGTGAGGTGGTTTCCCCAATTATTCAAGAGAGACATTTACGAGGGTTTTCTCCTTGTAATAGCGAGGGAGTGTGTACCCACTTTTACCTATTGTGATCAGTCTATTTGCCCGTGATTTTTTACCCCTTTCATTTTGGGGGTTTTTCCACATTACATCTGGTGTCCTTTTATTTATGCATTTTTTAACTTTATTTTATCTTGTGATTATTGCTTCACTAGTGGGTCAATCATTTACGGTCCCAACAACTACTTGACACGTCATCTGGATCCTTAGTTTCTCATGTCGGTCGCTTGGTGTCTTGAAGATATTGATGATTCAGTCTAGTCTTGGCTTGGTTCATTCACTGAGAAAGAACACCAAGATAGGTTTCATCTGATTTTTGTATTCTTTTTGGGCGTTCTATGAGAGGAGATGAAAACAAATAGTGAAGATCGTGTGTGCATGTGTGTCGTGGTGGTGGGGGGCATTTTTTGTTCCCTAGTTCATGTAAAGAGAGGGTTTGGTTTTCTGTTTACTCTAGTGGTGGTCCTTTGGCTCGCAACTTGTGAATTATGTCAAAAGTTATCAACTATAAGGAAAGGTCTACTGTGTTGTAGTGATAAAACTATACCCTCATATAAAATTGGGTATCATATTGGAAATAACCAAACAATGTCCATAAACATCCATTAGAATACACAAAATAAATAAAACATATGCATCAACAATAAATTAATGTGGAAGTATACAAGAACATTTCCTAACTAATCACCCATCGAGCCGATCATACATACAAAAAAAAACAATAAAATAAAATAAAATACAAAGTGGTTTTACTACCATCCCTAAGCCTCGCCTCATTCCAATCTCCAGACCCATCCTAGCTATCTAGAAGAATGATCCAATCATGGGCCTCTACCTTACCTGAACCTGTGATCAATGAGGTCTACTTGAGTACCTAAGTGTCATGACCTTCCGAGCAAGGTGTGAGTAAAACTCAACGAGCCACCATCGATAGCATCCTTAACATATCAAATAAATCAGTGCATTCACATGTGATATGCTCACCATAGATAAAAGAAAAAGTACAATAAGATAACCATAGTTGATCCTCGAGTTCAAAGATGACATCCAAAGTTAACCATACATGCTTTGGTCAATGCCAGATGTATTTAAGCATGTTAGATAAACATTGAGGGGGAATACATGTCCTTCCTCAGAATCTCATATAAGCGATCGCTCAGGGGGAAAACACCCCCAGATCATCTCTTGAATGATAGTTGGGGGGAAGAGTGGCCCTCCTGGTAATATATCATGTCATATTGGGGGCCAATGACCACCCAACAAGATCTAATATAAACATTAGGAGCCAAAATCCACCCAGTAATATCTTATATGAACATCTAGGTCTAGTTTCCACTGAGTAAGATCTCATATAAACATCGAGGGGTCAACGTCCACTCAGTAATATCTCATATGAATACCTAGGGCCACTGTCCACCTGTAACGCCCCAACCCCAGTTACCCAGAGTTGGTGCATTATTACGTAACATTGACATGATAAAAAAAGATCAAGTCTCGAAAGACCTATTAGTTTAGTAGCCTTAGAAACACTAGATATTTTAAAAAATGTTACATTAAATCATAAAAGTGAAAAATCACAATAACATAGTCTCCATAGTCCACACTCATATCCCCTTCAGACTATCCCTGCAGGTTAGTCATAAAATATTTCTTCACATCCTGGGGAAAATAAAACATAGAAAGGGGTGAGCTCAGATGCTCAGTAAGGATAACAATATAGCGGAAACATTCATAAAAAAACATAATCATTTAAGGCAATGTATAACTAAAACAAAAGCCTTTCAAACTTGAACTTCAGCATAATATGCCAAAGGTAAAATAAAATAATGTCATTTACTTACTCAAATGGATATTCTACTAGTCAAATAATCCCATGCAATATCAATAACCACTTTCATAATGATGGAATGCATAATGCCAGACTATCATAACCACGTAGCCAAGGCCTCGTGCCAAGATTACAAATAAGATTTTGTCAAGGCCTCGTGCCAAGACACTAGTTTGTCTCATGAGACCTACCGATTAATCGAGGAGCTATAGCAGGCTCCACCCGTCACTTATTAAGTCCAATGCATTCCTCATATGAACAGGTTTAAACATAACATAAACATTCATATTAAAACTAGCATATGAAATGTCAATACTTTATCCATAAACCATGAATGGTATAAAAATAACACATCCACAGTCAAACATATCACAAAACCTTCAATACTATATGGAAGTTTTGAATCATAATAAATCAACTTCAAATAAGCTTAAAATCCATCAAAGTATGTTGACATAGATGAAATAAAAACTATTTGAGAGAAATATCTTTTTTGAAATCATTTAAAAGTCACATAATTGTAAAATAAAACATTTAATTTGAAAATGTTATTATAAGCTTGTAAGGGAAGCTTTAATGATTTTATAACGGCGGAAAATAGCCGCACCCACCGTATAAGTTAAAAAAACCTTCTTACCTTAATTTTGTCAAAAATGTCAAAAAGTACCTTGTTTGGAAAATGATGGAAAGATTCCTTTCAAAAACGTATAAGGTCCAATAAGGGTATAAATGACTTTAACCCATTTTCTAATAAATAGGAAAAATGTTTTGAAAGGAATTTTTAAGAAATATGGATGTGAATGATAAAGAGGTCCCAGTAGATAATTACATATGAATAACCTTGAATAATGAAGAGGTTGTAGAATTAACCCTTACCTCATGTCCAACTTGACTCGATCATTCTTTAACCTCCTGAATAATAAACTAGAGTTAATTTCTACTTGTTTAAGAACCTTTTTCAAGTTCATTATTCCTTTTATATCACTTATTATTATGTTATGAACATTATGTAATTATTTAAGTTAATAATAGTCATTTTGTTGATCTTTGTTACTTGAGTCAAAAATAAACTTCTTATAATTACAAGTTGTTCATGTGGTAAAATATCCATTATATACAGAATTATATTCATGATTTAGATATCATATATATCATATATATCTATTATATACATTCATTTATAATATTACATAACATTTAGAGGTAAGAAATGAAATGCACCGTTCATGGAGACGGTAAGCCGTACGTACGCATGAACGCTACTTTCATTTCTATTTCATATTTAATGGAATGAAATCATAATGATATAAAGGTATATTATAATTCCAGTATAATATCATATATAATATCATTTACTCCATCCTTTATACGTCCCACATATGGCATTAACGATTCAAATCACTTCGAGGGGGCGGTAGTCCGCACTTCATAAAATGAAATTATCGCGTTTACCCATAATGGAAATCATAAAGTTTTGCCATAAATTAAAAATACATAAGTATAAGGAAAACATAAAAATAATATATATCATATATAAAAATAGTGACATCTTAATGGCCACCATTAGAGGTGTTAAAAGAAGATTGAACAATCATCATTTCGTGAGGCAGTAATTTGTCACCCACAGAAACAGTATGTTCTTTAACCATTAGACGAATGTGTGTGTAAGTGTAAATAAAATCCTTCTCATAACAAAATACTAGTATATTTAATATAATGGTGTTGTTACAAAATAAAGTAATAAAAATATTTTAAGGGGTTGGAGAAGCAAAATAAAACAAAAGAACATAAGAGAATATATTACCTTAAAATTGGGTAACTCTTTTTGATTTGAGCCAAAGGCTTCCTTGGGAAGACTTCTGCCCAAAGTGAGGCTTCTAAGAGTAAGATAGGGAAGTTGAGAGAGTATTTGGGCATAGTTTTTCCGATCCAAATGTCTTGAAGGTGTGAATAAGTTGGTAGAGGTGGGGACCTTTTATAAGAGTATTGGATGGGCACTCTTGGAAAGTCATGAAATGTTACATTATTATGAAATTCTTTTCGGATTTTTAAGGTCCCCCAATTATATATTTCGAGGATAAGGTGATAAGGGTTCGAAATCTACCCATCCAATAGGTTTTTGACAAGTTTAATTCTTAGATTTTACATTATCGTTTCATTTTATTTAGATCGTTAATTAATGAGGTAATCGCTGCATCATCATGGTGTCATAAAAAATTTAATTTATTTAATGTCTAAAAATTATAAAAAAAATATCATGATGTAGGAAATATTTTTAGATTTCCAATTAATATTTATAGTCAAAAATTTAACTTATATAACCCCATGTAATAATTGTTTTAGTAAAACAACACATGTTTGTGACAATTTTATTTTTACTTTAGATAAAAAGTTATTAATGTCATTTTCTTACCCAAGTGGCTCCATGGGGTCCCCAAGTTGACCCATGGATTGTCTTGGTCGTCCATGACTCATCCAATAAGGGTAGGACAAGTGTAAAGGCAATTTCATATTATTATATCATTATATTTACCTTAAATTGCACTAATTACCTTTAACCGCGATTAATAAAACTTAAAAGTTACTATTCACCAAAAATTATTTTCATCTCATTGAACCACATTTTGCTTCGTAATGACAACCATGTATGTCGGATTTTTGAAATTCAATACACATAAGTGGTAATGTTTCATTTACATGAAAAATTAGTTTTTAAACTACCACTTAGTGGTTTCACTATTCATCAAAAATTGAAGTTTTTCAGAAAAATACCAAAAATTCACCCTAAGCTATAATTGATATTCTGAATTCAAAAATGATGTCTATTTTAAAAAATTCCAAACATATAAGTTGCATTAATTAATTTTATAATTAATTCTCGCTGTCAAATAACCTGTTTTTAAGAAACAATATCAATCAAAAGATTGACAATTGTTTATGTCCAATTTTAAAGTGAAATTAATTCTAATGACCACCATTGGATAAAATGGTAAAAGTACATTATAATTATACCTTAAAACCACTAAATAGTATAATTTATCACTATAAATTATTTTGATTAAAAAATATGTTTTTAAGTATTTTTTACTATTCATCGAAAATTGGAAGTTCTCAGAAAAACACCAAAAATTAAACATAAACTAATTTCGATATTGTGAATCCAAAAATGAAGTCCATTTTGAAATATAAAATTTATATAATTCAAAAAGTGTGTATTACTATTCATAACAGATACTTTGATTGGTCTCGGTGTGTTAGAACTCAAGGTTGCGTACAACACACACTGCTCTATTATTCAAAGAGAAGCGTACCATGGAAGCTTGGGGTGTTACATTCTCTCCTCCTTCAATAAATTGCATCCTTGCAATTTGAAAATTTTCTTTGAAAATACAATGTTGAAAATAGAAAATACCTTTGTGGAAAACCCACATCAAAAATAGGGTTAATAAAATTATAACTTTAAAATAAAGAAAGATAAGTACAAAGGTCACCCAAGATAGCCCATACTAGGATTCTATGAAAACATGGATATGGAAGAGAAACAAACCATCAAGGTCTGATGGAGAGTTGTAGAAAACGGGATTAGGAGGAAGTTAACTGCAAGAAAATCACAAACTTGTTATTGGTTTAACGGTCTTTGATTCCCCAGTAGGAAAAGTTAACCGACAACGTTTTCTTTGTTTTAAGATACCTTTTATAAAGTTGAAGAATTTATTTATGATATTTACTAAGAATGTAAGGAAATATACTTACTTGTCATGTATACATTCATTCCTTACTAAATTTTTACCACAAACCCATCTTTCACTCCAAAAGGTAATAGAACTCAAAAATATTCTATTTATCCTAACCGTATAGGGTTCCAAAAATAAATTTATAATTACTCTATCAGAACTAAAAAAACTACATTATACACTCTAGGGACTTCGCGTAGTCCGGTGGTAGGCGATAAATCCCAATCGCACTATGGTTGTGGGTTTGATTCCCACAGCTTTGTCCGACGCGACGGGTTGTCACATGGTCTGCATGTTTTCCTTTTTATAAATATCCAAAAATAACCTTAACAATAGTATCCAATGTAAAATATAATCCATTCCAACCTTTATAGTTATCCAAAACACCTCTGTCCAGACTTTCTCTAAAAGGTCTCTAAATTCCAAAATCAATTGTAACATCATATTCTCCAAACAAAGTAAAGTTTCTCTTATTGTCAAATACTAAAAATATGATTACCTTCATCATATTAAATCCTTAATGAAAACAACAAGTAATGCAGTACAATCATTATATATCACATTATTCTTATAACCAGTACATCATTGATACAACACTCAAATGACATAATTATTTAATAACAACATAAGAACTCTAATCATTCCCCCTCATCTGTGGTAGTATCATAACTTGATTATTATCTAATAACATCATTTGGGGCATACTACGATGATTTGGACATTGGTTTGTGTAGTGTCCCCACTCCTTGCAGATGAAGCATTGTACATTTGAAACCTTTTTATTACCCTTGCAGTCACGCAATTGGTGTCCTTTTTCTCCACACTTATAACAAACTCCCATTCCCTTCTGGAAAGTTCCAAGGTGTTTCTTCCCATAGTTATCACATATTGGAAAATTATTCTTTTCCCTATTCCCTTTATCTATCTTTCTCTCTTCCATCCTTTTCTTCTCTTGCTTACCTTCAAATCTATAGGACTTAGAGAATTATTTACTTATCTTATTAACACATGATACTATTTCTTCATATGTTGAGAACACATGGGAGACTATTTACCTTCTAAATGTAGGCTTAATACCATGAAAGATATGATCCTTCTTACTCTTTGGATCATACGTATTGTTGGAGTTCACATTCCTTCTACTGGGCGCCATCTCTATACAATGGCATAAACTAGGTCAGTTTATGAATTGCAATGAATAATTCCAAACTTGTAAAATACTTAAAGTAAATTTAACGGTTTATGGATATAATCCATAATCATAAATATGTTTTCTTTAAGGAAGTATATACTCATAAACCCTTCATAATGGTTTGTAAAGAAAATGAGAATTATCCGAAGCATATCCCCCGGGAGTGTTGTAACCAAGAGTGCAGCAAGGCCTGTTGTCGTGCACCAGTTCCCGTTCGAGTCTAGCTCAAAGCGGTGTTTTCGGGTTTTCCCCTAGGTACATCTGTTCCAGAGCCGCCTCTACCTGCTCGTATCCAGACAGGGATGTATTGCTTGGAAAACTCAAAAAATCTCTATAATACCAAAATTCTAGGAATTTCTTGTATAATAATCCTCAAAGTCTATCTTAGGGATATGTGCTCTAATCAGAGTTTATCTAAATCTAGCTTCCAAAGTTAGTACTCAACTGCCTCTGATACCAACTGTAATTCCCTGACCCAGTTACCCAGAGTCGGTGCATTATTACATAACATTGGCATGATCACAAAAGATCAAGTCTCGAAAGACTTATTAGTTTAGTAGCCTTAGAAACAGTAGATACTTTCATAAATGTTACATTACATCATAAAGTGAAAAATCACAATAACATAGTCTCCATAGTCCACACTCATATCCCCTTCAGACTATCCCTACAGGTCAGTCATAAAATATTTCTTCACATCCTCGGAAAAATAAAACATAGAAAGGGGTGAGCTCAGATGCTCAGTAAGGATAACAATATAGCGGAAACATTCATAAATAAACAGAAACATTTAATGCAGTGTATAACTAAAACAAAAACCTTTTAAACCTGAACTTCAGAATAATATGGAAAAGGTAAAATAAAATAATGTAATTTAATTACTCACATAGATATTCTACTAGTCAAATAATCACATGCAATATCAATAACCACTTTCATAATGATGGAATGCATAATGCCAGACTATCATAACCACATAGCCAAGGCCTCGTGCCAAGACTACAAATAAGATTTTGTCAAGGCCTCGTGCCAAGACAATAGTTTTTCTCATGAGACCTACCGATGCATCGAGTAGCTATAGCAAGCTCCACCTGTCACTTATTAAGTCCAATGCATTCCTCATATGAACAGGTTTAAACATAACATAAACATTCGTATTAAAACTAGCATACGAAATGTCAATACTTTATCCATAAACCATGAATGGTATAAAAATAACACATCCACAGTCAAACATATCACAAAACCTTTAATACTATATGGAAGTTTTTAATCATAATAAATCAACTTCAAATAATCTTAAAATCCATCAAAGGATGTTGACATAGATGAAATAAAAACTATTTGAGAGAAATATATTTTTTTGAAATCATTTAACAGTTACATAATTATAAAATAAAACATTTAATTTGAAAATGTTCTTATAAGATTTTAAGGGAATCTTCAACGATTTTATAACGGTGGAAAATAGTCGCACCCACCGTATAAGTTAAAAAAACATTCTTACCTTAATTTTGTCAAAAATGACAAAAAACACCTTGTTTGGAAAATGACGAAAAGATTCCTTTCAAAAATGTATAAGGTCAAATAAGGGTATAAATGAATTTAACCCACTGTCTAATAAATAGTAAAAATGTTTTGAAAGTCATTTTTAATAAATATGTATGTGGATGATAAAGAGGTCCTAGTAGATAATTACATATGAACAACCTTGGATAATGAAGAGGTTGTAGAATTAACCCTTACCTCGTGTCCAACTTGACTCGATCGTTATTTAACCTCCTGAATAATAAAATAGAGTTAATTTATACTTGCTTAAGAACCTTTTTCAAGTTCATTATTCCTTTTATATCACTTATTACCATGTTATGAACATTATGTAATTATTTAAGTTAATAACGGTCGTTTTATCGATCTTTGGTACTTGAGTCAAAAATAAACTTCTTATAATTACAAGTTGTTCATGTGGTAAAATATCCATTATATCCAGAATTATATTCATGATGTAGATATCATATATATCATATATATTCAGTATATACATTCATTTATAATATTACATAACATTTAGAGGTAAGAAATAAAATGCACCGTTCATGGAGACGGTAAGCCATACGTACGCATGGATGCTACTTTCATTTCTATTTCATATTTAATGGAATGAAATCATAATGATGTAAAGGTATATTATAATTCAAGTATAATATCATATATAATATCATTTACTCCATCCTTTATACGTCCCACATATGGAATTAACGATCCAAATCACTTTGAGGGGACGGTAGTCCGCACTTCCTAAAATGAAATTATCGCGTTTACCCATAATGGAAATCATAAAGGTTTTCCATAAATGAAAAATACAGAATCATAAGTAAAACATAAACATAGTATATATCATATATAAATATAGTGACATCTTAATATCCACCATGAGAGGTGTTAAAAGAATATTGAACAATCATCGTTTCGTGAGGCAGTAATTTTCCACCCACAGAAACAGTATGTTCTTTAATAATTAGACGAAGGTGTGTGTAAGTGTAAATAAAATAATTCTCATAACAACATCCTATTATATTGAAGATACTGGTGTTGTTACAAAATAAATTAATAAAAAGAGTTTAAGGGGTTGGAGAAGCAAAATAAAACAAAAGAACATAAGAGAAGACATTACCTTAAAATCGGGTAACTCTTTTTGATTTGAGCCAAAAGCTTACTTGGGAAGACTTATGCCCAAAGTGAGGCTTCTAGGAGTAAGATAGGGAATTTGAGAGAGTATTTGGGCATATATTGGCCGATCCAAATGGCATGAAGGTGTGAATAATTTGGTAGAGGTGGAGGCCTTTTATAAGAGGAGAGGAGGGGAACTCTTGGAAAGTCATGAAATGTTACATTATTATGAAATGATTTTCAGATTTTAAAAGTCCCAAAATTATATATTTCTAGGATAAGGTGATAAGGGTTATAAATATACCCATCCAATAGGTTTTTTACAAGTGTAAGTCTTAGATTTTACATTATCGTTTCATTTTATTTAAATCGTTAATTAATGAGGTAATCGCTGCATCATCATGGTGTCATTAAAAAATTTACTTTATTTAATGTATAAAAATTATAAAACAAATATCATGATGTAAGAAATCTTTTTATATTTCCAATGAATATTTATAGTCGAAAAAGTAACTTATATAACCCCATGTAATAATTGTTTTAGTAAAACAACACATGTTTGTGACAATTTTATTTTTGCTTTAAATAAAAAGTTATTAATGTCATTTTCTTACCCAAGTGGCTCCATGGGGTCCCCAAGTTGACCCATGGATTGTCTTGGTCTTCCATGACTCATCCAATAAGGGTAGGATAAGTGTAAAGGTAATTTCATATTATTATATCATTATATTTACCTTAAATTTCACTAATTACCTTTAATCACGATTAATAAAACTTACAAGTTACTATTCACGAAAAATTATTTTCATCTCATTAAACCACATTTTGCATCCTAATTACAACCATGTATGTCGGATTTTTGAAATTCAATACACATAAGTGGTAATGTTTCATTTACATGAAAAATTATTTTTTAAACTACCACTTAGTGGTTTCACTATTCATCAAAAATTGAAGTTTTTCAAAAAAATACCAAAAATTAACCCTAAGATATAATTGATATTCTGAATTCAAAAATGATTTCTATTTTAAAAAATTCCAAACATATAAGTTGCATTAATTAATTTTATAATTAATTCCCGCTGTCAAATAACATGTTTTTAAGAAACAATATCAATCAAAAGATTGACAATTGTTTATGTCCAATTTCAAAGTGAAATTAATTCTAATGACCACCATTGGATAAAACGGTAAAATTATATTCTAATTATACCTTAAAACCACTCAATTGTATAATTTATCACTATAAATTATTTTGATTAAAAAAGTTGTTTTTAAGTATTTTTCACTATTCATCGAAAATTGGAAGTTCTCAGAAAAACACCAAAAATTCAACATAGGCTAATTTCGATATTCCGAATCCAAAAATGAAGTCAATTTTGAAATATAAAATTTATATAATTCATAAAGTTGGTATTACTATTCATAATGGCTACTTTTATTGGTCGCGGTGTGTTAGAACTCGAGGTTGCGTTCAACACACGCTGCTCTATTATTAAAAGAGAAGCATACCATTGAAGTTTGGGGTGTTACACCACCCATTAAATCTCATATAAGCATTGGGGGCCAAGGTCCACCTGATAACATCTCATATTGGGGGCCACTATCCACCCCTTAAGATCTCACATAACCACCGGAAGCCATCGTCCACCTAATAACATCTCATATAATCATCAACACATGGGTTATCCATATTCTCAAGCATGTCCCTTGTCTTCTAGGTTGAACTGTTAATTGAAAAACCCATCTATGAAATTCAAGGTTTAGTTCACATCTCTAAACATGTATCATCATCCACTCAGCCTCATTAAATGATTCCCATCAAAACCATCTCGGCTACATAAGCACATCACACTGAACCCATCAACGCCCTCATCTTTCTTGTATGGGCATCCTTTAGGGTCATCCCAACCCATCCCAGTCACTATGGACCTGCTAGGCTCAAACTGTCTGTCCTCATGTTCTAAGGTGACACTTGAGACTGATGATACCTTCTCCCCTGCACTAATCATCTCTAGGTTCAATATAACACTAGGGAACCCACCGAGGTCCCCTAGCTCATATCTTTGTTCGGGTACCCTATATGGGCTCCTCTATCTCATTATTGTCTCTCCAACCAAGCCCGCCACTCGGAGGGAATAGTGTATCATGGCATTTCCATACTTGCATCATGAACTAATCAACCTCTTAGGCCATGTCATACCATCATCACACAAGAGGGATGGGATCAAGCCTATCTCCCTTCAAAAATCACCTTAGGCCAGTCCTCTCACGTTCAACCTACACATAAACCTACATAGAGAATACCCACCTGGATACTCACATATCCAAGTGAGGAGGAACAATCGACCCACTATTATCTCGACTAGATGAAAGGATATAAAATATCTCAAGGACTTTATACGACCTTTCCTTAGGAAAACCATTCCCATTCCATCACTCACCATACTCAAGGGAACTAGGAGAACCTATCTTAGGACCCTATGTTTATTCCTTTCATTTATCCCCTTCTGGGGGCATGTATCTCAAGGCATACAATTTATGATCAAGCCCTCAACCACCAGTGGCTGAGGCATCATGCCAGTGTTCATGGGTCCAACATGGCCCTTAACACTTATGTCCTTTCATATGAATTTTATTTTAAAGGATTTTTTTTTAATAAAAGGTTAATCACACACAGTATCGAGACTACATATCACATGCATATAACAACATGTATATGTTAGGTTTCTGGGGCTCGCAGCGGAAGCCGGTGGGCCGTGGATTTTAAATTTTTTCATCAGCAGGACGACGGAACTTGTCATCACCGACGATCCGAGCCCCAGAGAGGTCCGAGGATCTCATGTAGATTGTAAAGAGCACAAAATTAAAAAGAAAACTTACCCATTTCAGATCTAAATCCATTGTCGACCGCAACTTGTTGTCAGCTATTTTTGCACGAATGATCCATAGCAGGATCCCTCTAGATCTTCGACACACGCTTCAGAAATCTGCAGAAACGCCGCTCTTCAAACTCCGGGTGCTAGCACGGCGATTCGAGGATATATTCGACGTTCTGACGATCACTGCATCGTCGATCTTGTGATGCGTGAGGAGAAACTCGATCCGAGATCAGATCGATATCTTATCTCTCTAGAGAGCGGGAGGAGAGAAATGCTCTAACCAAATTGAAATGAATAGTTATTGCACTTGATCCCCTCTCTTCTATTTATAGCGGATTGTGGAAATTACCCAGTTGGGTTCCTCAGCCCCCGTTAATTCCACATCCACTAAATAAATAACTATGATGACTTATAACTGCGTCAATATTATTTATTTATTTTATCACATATTTTTAATATATATAAAATATATTACATGATAAAACCGAGCCTTTTAACTCGACTCTCTTGTCCCGCTTAATATTAAGCGAACCTTGAATATTAAAATAATATTCGTTCGATTAATATTTTCTCGTATTTACTAAACTCTTAAATACATTAAATAAATTCAATCCCAAATATTCGTAACTTGAATATTAATGAATTTATTTAATTCTTTTGGTGATCGACAACATGGACACGCTTGGACCCTATGGCGGGGCCCACTATGTCCATATACCTATTCAACTGAATAGGGTGGATTCTTGAATATGCTATTGTGTGTGACCCTATAGGCCCTTATCTCAATAGTAATGAATAAAATCCACAGACCAAGAGCGGAGTCTAGCAACCCGTCATGGCCCCTAAAGAGATAAGGATAGTCATTGCAACGACTACCAACCTACGAACACTGACTGTGTACTATAGGCTCTTTGTCATTAAATATCTCATAAAGCAGGACACACTCTTGTGTCATCGTCCTTATCTTTATTTATTATTTGTTGATCTATTCGGATGGATTTGTCTTCCTACTGCTTTGGCCAAAGACTTATGAAGGAGGAACCATCCTGATCAACCAGGCCTGAGATATATGACTTCTTAAACTTAGAAGCGACAAATCCTTTCTTGACCATTCAACCAACGTCATACCACCAACGACGCACTCAACACAAGCTACCTTGCCATGACATTACTACCATGGTTTTCGCCTTGCATTAAAGTACATAATTAAATGATATACATTGGTAATGGTCTCAAGTCAGGAGACCAATACACATGTCCGTAGATAGGAACAACCAATGACACCCAAAACATGTGGTGTTCTTATTGGCATGTCTATCCTCATGATCTCACTACTAGAGATCACCAATTGAAAACTTCATGAGAAGAAGTCTCAATGCTTATGTTCCCCCAACACCTGATAGTCATACATCTACTGTGTCCAGTCAGTAAGATGTATCTAGACTATTGAACATATATTTAAGATCAATGTCATTGTATCTCGAGGTTCTCATTATAGCCTGGGATCTGCTACAACCTCTTGACACGACAATTAACCTTTGGACATTACCATTATTATAGTGGATGCAGAATAGTCTGCACTATAATGGTAAGATATCATCACACATATCTAACTGTACACATGATACAGTAATCAAAAGTACTACATAGTTGGGTTTAGGGCACCCACTATTTCAACACTCCCACTTGCACTAGATCCATCTTGCTAACTAAACTTGTTAGTTACTCACAAGATAAATACCATGCTTTCTCTGAGCAATGGATTTAACTGCTGGGCCTGCCACGTTTTCGCCACGTGGAATATCTGCTATATGCGACCTCAACGACTTGAGTAAAACTTCTCAAGATAAGTTATCTCTGAGTATATTAATTTTTTCCATTGTCATAACTTGACAAATCAGCTAGTAAGAATATCATAATTCTAATTATGATAATACTTTTCTCACTAGGTGTGAATCCAAGAACTGGAACACATCGTTGCGATTTACAACTGCTTCTTAGCTGCTTTAAAAGCTGCAACATACTCGGTATTTATAGGTATGGCTACCACAAGATTTTATGAGCTTGACTCGCTCATCTCCTTTGCCTAACTGTGATACTAGATCAAATTGATCTAAGTATTAATAGAATATATCCCACCATAACTAGTATACCTTCCTCTCATTATTCCTTGTACATATCATTTGTACTTGACGAAGTACAAGATGATAGTTCTGACTGCATCACTTGCAGTGATCCTGGAAATAATTGATATCTGCCTATAATAAATTATATCCTAGAAGTATCAGTTATTATACATATTATGGCATATGTGATTGATCCATCGCTAAAGCATATGGTATCAATTCACAAATTTAATCTCTACACATGCTCCAAACATGTTAACCTGGACAGATTAAGCCATGTGACATAGGCAACAATTCTGAACTTGAATTGTTCCAACTTGTATTTTTCAATACAATGTCACTATATGTACGATTGACTAGGACCAAGAAACCTTTGGATCTACAGGAGTGGATCTTGTTCCCTAGAACTTAGGTTTTTAATTAAAGTCAATCATTGGAGAATTTCTTTTAACCTGATCTTATCTAACTATAAGATCAAAATCTGTTTTCCATATGTTGACGAACATATTTCATTTTGAAAACATTGGCTCTCCCACTAACCTTTGGTAGACACAAGGCAAAGATTCATTTATAATGAATGCTCTAAGATATTTTTATTACTTTAATCCAAAATTGGATTTCAGTAACTTTCAACCCTTATTGTCATCATTTTATGTCATCATCTCTTTCTGGTTGCGTCGTATAGACACCTTCCACGAAAAATGATCTTGACATCCAATGACCAATAAAAAGATCTTCAAAGTTTAGCTATGACAAGTAAAATTCTAATAGATTTAGGTGTACCAACTTGGTATAACAAATCGAGCCTTTTTGGTACCATACTTGTACCATCCATGTATCATTTCATTTGAATACCCACCACAGTATTCAATTCATAACCCCCTTTGCAATTTGATACATGGAATCCATTATTGAATTTTAGTTGATCTTGTCAATCTTAGCCTGTTTCCATATACAGCTCACTTGTAGGATTTATTATTCTTAATGAACAATTTATCACCAACCACAGCAAATATAAAACCATCACCATGGTTTCATACTTCCTACGTAGTATGTGCCTCTGGAACATTCCTATTACACATGTACTTGTGGAACTTCTTCCCTATGCCAACCATTTGTGCATTTGACTAAGTCCAAGTCAATTCAGCTCCCACTATCTCTAATGGAGATGTGCACCCTTGTATAGAAATGTAGTATAATACTTGACTACATATTTTCTATCTTAGGGATTTAGGTAATATCTTAAGCAACTGTTAGGATAATTACCTTAGATGCACAATGTGTTCTTATTGATTCATTTTTGTTTATTTATTAACAAACTCTTTGCATCCTAACACATGATTTATGACATAATGGATTTCCATCATACTATGACTCGTATGATATCCATCTATCATTTTAGTTGGCATATTGGTTATGGGTTTATGCTATTATTTGAAAATCACATTTTGAAATATGATGGATGTTTCTGCAAGTTGCAACATTGATACAACTTACATCATAACTTTGATGTGTAACATATGTATTTAGGAATTGCTCCACGCTACATGTTTGTTGACCAATGTTAATATGTAAGACTTTATCATCGATCCTCATTATGAACGTCAACATGGTGATGTAGATAAGGTAACACGCATTTAGGAATTACTCCATGCTACATTATCATGATCGATGGTTGCTTGGTCAAGATATTATTCGGCCTGCCGATCCGAAGCAACTCATATCTTCTGACCAAACTTATACTTCATTGGTACATGACTTAATGAATTAAAGGAATCTTATGAAGTATCTTTACCTCTAGATTTATTTTGAACAATTCACACTCTCGTGTTGAACTAACCTCAGAAACATTGTTGTGTACCTTTATTTCTAAAGGTTTCTTTATCTAAACTAAAGATGTCAATTACACCATAGGTGTTTAGCTGTGCCGATCCAAAATACCATACTTTGTATATTTATAACGTCCGCATTTATTTTTACTTGACAAAGAATCAAATTTCCATAACTGGGTAGGTCTTACATTTTATATTCATCATGTATTGCCATTGATTCAAGTAGCAGTAAACTATTTGTTGAGTATGTTACCACAAACAACATTCATTCCAAAACATGGAATAATGTCTCATCATGTCCAAATTGGCACATGAGATAAATGTTTTTGGTTATACTCCACAAATTGTTCAATTTGATTCAATCGCTTGGCAATTATAAGTTATGTGTTTCTCACCACTGACTTAGGAATCACCCTTTTTCAACTGCTTGGAGAAGACACTTTACTTCAAGTAATGTTTCTCTAATTGCTTGGTTACTATATTTCAATACATATATATGAAAAGCATATTGCATTTTAATACCCAAGAATTATGTTATAAGCATTAATATATTTTATGAATATAAATTGAACGTGAAGCGTGTGCTTGCTTCTTGTATTTCAGTTTTTAAACTTCCATGAATTTATTTCATTATGTAATGAAAATAACCTCCTGTTAAATAACCATCCACTTTACTTTGAAGGTCATGATGAAGGTTCCTTTGGTGTAACTTTCCATAGGCCTTTTCGCTTTGTCATTCAATTTATTCACCATAAGAATAAAAGATGGTGTTGTCTCCAATATTCTTATTACTTAGAAAATGTTACCATAGCGGTAATGAAGTGCTTACTCTATACCGTTTGTTTGTATCCTTAAACAAAAATAGAGTAATTGAGTGTAAAAGGTATAAGAAATGGGATGGAATGAAATATTTTGAACTATCTTTCACTTTACACAATCCAAGCGTAATCATCAAATTCAAATCTTTCTTCGCTTTCTCCTCGAAAGGATCTTGGAGATGAGACTACATGTAACATCATCTATGTCATGATGTTGCGACCGCGACTAACATCAGAAGTTGATGATGGAATTATGACAGAACCATCATATGATTTATTCATGAGTCTCTTGAAAGCAATTTTACACCCTCGCTTCCTGAGGTGGCATAACAGGTTGGGACACAAGTACCTTGAATTTCCATTATAGTGGTAATATGCGCAAGCACCTATACTACATTTAGGAAATTCGTTCTTAGTTTAGACATTAACTATGTCTAATATTTATCACAGTTTTATTGTGGTATTTCTTGACATTATCTACAAATATACTTTAGCAGATTATACTTTTATGTGATTACCTAATCTAACATTACTGATTATTTAATCATTAAATGTCTCCCACTAATTTTTCGAATTCTAGGAACCCTCTGTACAAGAATCGGAATACTCTTGAGTATTCTAGTGGCAAGGATCACTGAACATCCCTTATAGTCTACAATCTAGGGCTACGCCACTACTCGGAGGGTCCAAGGTAGGCTTTTGACTAGCCAACCGCATTAGCTCGTGGTTCCTTGATCTGTTGAGTGAAGTACCAGATTCAAAAATCATTTACTAATTTACTCAACGCTTGCCTCTAAAATTACAACAAGCTAGCTAAGTGTCACGGGATTTGGCTTTCTCCCAAGCTCTCATGCGGCACCCGGCTATCTTTCCTTTCACAAATCCTAGATGAGTTCAGCCTTTCGACACTCACAATGGAAGTAAGGATCATAAGGGAAGTTCTTGACAAGCTCACAAGACACAAGTGCAAAGAAGCTCTCAAATTCTCTCAACTTATGTGTGTCTTTAAAAATGAGGATCCACTCCCTTTATAAAAGGATTGGTGGAAAAGTCTACAAAATTATAGAATATGTACACTTCTGTATGATTCTAGAGTATTCTAGCCTACTCTACTAGAATATACAGGGAGCATTCTAGAACCCATTGAGATCCACAACCTTCAATGGAGGCCTAGAATGTTTCGGGCCCTTCAAGGCCCAAGGGTTGTTCCGAAACACTCTGGAGAAGTCTGGAATATTCTGGAACTTGGTGGAGATGTAGAGAACTCTAGAGGATTCTAGAGAACCTCACCACCGGGTCCCCCCTCCAGTTGGCGGGGTGTGACATCCTTCCCCACCTATTCTGGAGACATCCTCGGCGCGTCCATGATGATACTCCTCGATTACCCGCACAAACTTCCACAAGTTGTCTACAGGTTCCCAGGTTGCCTCAAACTCTGGTAAGCCCTTACACTTGATCAAGTACTCCTTGCTTCGTGGCACTCCCCATTGCCGAACTATCTGATCATTGAGTATGAGATCCACCTGCTTGTCATATGACTCGACAACCTCTGTGGGCACCCTTGTAGACACCCCTCTTCTCAGGTCATCCATGTCTTCATGATATGGATTGAGCATACTCACATGGAAGACTGGATGGATCTTCAAATTGGGAGGCAACTCCAAGCGGTATGATACCTCCCCAACTCGGTGCACGACCTCATATGGTCCCTCATATCACCGAATCAGGTCCTTGTGCACCCTCCTGAATTATTTATGCTGCTGAGGCAAGAGTTTCACCATCACCTTGTCCCCAGGCTAGAAGCTCACATCCCTTCTATCTTTTTTGGCCCACTTCTTCATCCTCTTGGCAGCTTTGTGCAAGTGGGTTCTCTTCATGTCGGTCTGCTCATGCCACTCCTTGGCCATGGTGTAGGCGGTTGGGCTGCTTCCTTGGTACTTCTCCCCAAGTACCGTTGTGTGAGGAGTGAGGGGTTGTTGTCCGGTCACCACCTCAAATGGACTCTTCCCCGTCGACTCACTCCTTTGAAAGTTGTAGGAGAATTGAGCCACATCAAGCAAATTGGCCTAATATGGCTGATTGTCACTCACAAAGTGCCTCAAGTAGAGCTCCAACAAGGCATTCACCCTCTCCATCTGCCTATTCGTCTAGGGGTGAAATCTCGTAGAGTAGTGTAGCTTTGATCCCAACAATCCGAAGAGCTCAGTCCAAAACATACCCATGAAGCGTGGATCCCAGTCACTGATGATGTGTCTTGGTATCCCCCAATACTTCACCACATGCTTAAAGAGTAGCCTTGCAGTGAGCTCTACCATCACATCTTCTGGAGCGGGGATAAAAGTGGCATACTTCGAGAACTTGTCTAACACCACGATGATGCTCCCATACCCTTCAGACTTCGGCAATGCAACGATGATGTCCATGGTGACTATCTCCCATGGCCTCTCCGCACTATGCAATGGCTGCAACAATCCTCCAGGCAACTGATTGTCCACCTTGTCTTGTTGGCACACAAGACAAGTCTTCACGTAGGACTCCACATCGTCCTCCATCCATGGCCAATAATATCCTCCCTCTAGCAAGGCCTTGGTGTGGTGCTACCCTAAATTTCCTACCCATCTCGAGTCATGACACTCCTTGATGAGATCCCTCCGCAGATTCCCCCACTTTGGGACATATATCCTCCTCCCTGTGGTAAGAAGAGTGCCATCCTCCTCCCAAAATTTCATTGTCTTGCCCTCTGCCGCAAGATCCAAGACGTTCTTGGATATAGGATCATGCGCCATTCCTTCCTTGATCCTCCTCAAGATCCCATCATCCACACATGACTTATGGCTGAACACCATATTCCTGCTAATTGCATCGTCCACCACATTGGTTGTCCCAGGCTTGTAATCCAAAGAATAATCAAACTCGGCCAAGAATTCCTGCCATCTTGCCTGCTTCGGAGTCAACTTCTTCTGGGTTTGGAAGTAGCTTGTGGCATCGTTGTTGGTCTTCACCACAAACTTAGACCCCAAGAGATAATGTCTCCATGCCTGAAGACAATGTACAGTGGCTGTCATCTCTTTCTCTTGCATCGTGTACCTCATCTCGGTGTCATTCAGCTTCCGGCTCTCAAAAGCTATGAGATATCTTTCCTGCATGAGCACACCTCCAATAGTGAAGTCTGAGGCATCGGTGTGTACCTCATAAGGCTTGGTTGGATCCACCAAGCTCAAGAACGGTTCCCCCATGACCGTCTTCTTCAAGCCCTAAAATGCCTCCTCGCATTTGTCATCCCACTCCCATGGATTGTTCTTCTTTAGAAAGTCGGTGATTGGATCCTCCTTTGAATAGTCACATATGAATCTTCGATAATAATTCACCAACCCAAGGAAAGATCTCAGCTCGGAAACCTTGGTTGGCCTCTCCCATTCATCGATAGCATGGATCTTCTCATGATCCATCATGAGCTTGCCCCCTTTGATCTTGTGTCCTAAGAAGAGGACTTCATCCCTTGCAATGGAAAACTTCTCCTTCTTCACATATAACTCGTTCTCCCTCAATACCTTGAACACGGTTTGTAAGTGTTCCACATGATCCACCATTGTCTCACTATAGATGACAACATCTTCCAAGTAGACTACCACAAACTTATCCAAGTATTGGTGGAAGAATTTGTTCATCAATGTGAAAAATGTCGCTGGGGTGTTAGTCAAACCAAATGGCATAACAAGAAACTCATATGATCCATACCTTGTCACACATGTGGTCTTCGACACATCCTCCATGGCAATGCAAACTTGATAATATCCCGATCTCAAGTCCAGCTTGGTGAACACACGTGCCTTGCCCAACTGATCAAAGAGATCCGCTATCAATGGGATAGGGTACTTGTTATTCACTATGACTTTGTTCAATGCTCAATAGTCCACTCACATCCTCAATGAGCCATCATTCTTCTTTTGGAATAGAACGGGCGATCTGTATGGAGACTTGGATGGTTGGATTTGTCCCACATCCAACATATCCTTCAACTGCCTCTTCAACTCCTCCAACTCGGGTGGAGCCATGCGATAGGGTGCCATGGATGGTGGCTTTGATACTGGCACCAACTCAATTTCATGATCCACCTCCCTCTTGGGTGGAAGTCTCTTGGGAAACTCCAGTGGTGTGACATCGCTAAACTCCCTTAGCACGCCCTTCACCTCCTTTGGAAACTCATGGTTGTCATCCACTGGCCCATAATATTTCAAGGAAACCAAGTAGGTCTCCTCTCCCTTCTTGAAACCCTTCTTCACTTACATGGCAGAAAGTAAAGACAAGTCATAGTATCCACATACCTTCTTAGTCACCATGCATGGGCTTCGCTCTTCCATGATCACCATTTTCTCCAAGTGAGGTGTTGGTATGGACTTGGCTTTCTTGAAGAACTCCATCCCCAACACTATCTTGAAGTCATCCATGGGAACCACCATGAGATCAATAGCACCCCTCCATTTTCCAATGCAAAGGGTCACTCCACGGACAATGCCACTCGCCGGTTGAGGTGTGGCATTCACGGATTTCATGCGACTAGTTGTCTTGGCCACAACTAGCCCAAGTCTTCTCACCTCATCTTCAATCACAAAGTTGTGTGTGGCTCCCGTGTCGAGCATCGCATAGGTGGATTTCCCATTCAAATCCACCTTTTCATACATAAACCCATCCTTAGGTGGTTCCTTAGGTGGGTTCTTCACCTCCAATGCATTGAAGAGCCTTAGAGTCCCCATTTGCCACTCCTTGGGAACTTCATCCTTTTCTTTGAACATGGAGTTGAGTGCCTTCCTCTTGGGACACTCCTTCCATGTGTGAGGCCCATCACAAAAGTAGCATCCTTGGGGCTTGAATTCCCTTCAGAATTCCTTGGTGTTCTCCTTGGACTTCCCCTTGTCATGGGAATCTCGGTTCCACCTCCTCTCTTGGTCTCCCCCACCTTTACCCTTGAACTCCTTCTTGGGCTTAGGGGGTTCAACCTTCTTCTTGTATTACACTAAGGACTTGGCAATGGACACAGATTCGGTGAAGGTATTAGGCCATCGACCTCGCACCTCTTGTTGTGCCCATGGCTGAAGACCTTTGATGAAATCATACATATGATCATAATCAGGATTGCCATGTACCTGGAGCTTTAGTGAGACATACTCTTGAACATACTCATGGATTGTCCCCGTATGCTTCAAAGTTCGCAACTTGTCCCTTACTTCCCAATCAGCTTCCTCGGGGTAGAACTGAGCATAGACCCATTTCTTGAACTCTTCCCATGATGGAAGTGCCTTCCCACCATCCTTGAGCTCTTGGTGCTTCATCCTCCACCATAGAGATGCATCGTCACTAAAGTAAAGAACGGCGGTCTTCACACGGCTCAAGTCTTCCATCAAGCCAATTGCCTCGAAGTACTGCTCCACTTTCCAAAAGAAGTTGTCTACCTCCTTGGCATATCTCTTTCCATTAAAGTGTTTTGTATGAGGCACATCGATCTTTGGTGTGCCCCACACAAGCACCCCACTAGCCAACTCACCACGGTAGTTTGACCACTCCCTCTTAAGTTGATCAAGAGTTTGGTCATACCTGGCCATAACATCTCCATGTTGTGCTAAGATCCCCTTTGTCCAGTCAATGAAGGCATCTTTCTCAGCAACATTCTCTTTGGCGTACCTCTCAACTGACACCACTCGGTCATGGAGAGTGAAGAGCGCATCATGTAATCCCACGATGCCTAGTGCCCCTTCCTCATCGTCTCCCTTGACATACTCTAGCCGTTCCTTCACGTCAGTAAGGCACTCCTCCGCCCTTAGGAGACGCTCCTCAAGAGTCACCACGGTCTCACGAGACTTCCCGCCCTTCTTCCTAGGAATGAACGACATGGCCTCTTTCTCATACATAACAGGATCCTCTATATTCGAGCCTTCCATCACGAACACTTTCCTTGAACACCTCTGATACCAACTGTCACGGGACTTGGATTTCTCCCAAGCTCTCATGCGGCACCCGGCTAGCTTTCCTTTCACAAATACTAGACGAGTTCAGCCTTTTGACACTCAAAACAAAAGTAAGGATCTTAAGGGAAGTGCTTGACAAGCTCACAAGACACAAGTGAAAGGAAGATCTCAAATGCTCTCAACTTCTGTGTGTCTTTACAAATGAGGAGCCACTCCCTTTATATAGGGCTTGGTGGAAAAGTCTACAACATTCTAGAATATGTACACTTCCACATGATTCTAGAGTATTCTAGCCTACACTACTAGAATATACAGGGAGCATTCTAGAACCTGTTGAGATCCACAACCTTCCATGGAGGCCTAGAATGTTCCGGACCCTTCAAGTCCCAAGGGGTGTTCCACAACACTCTGGAGAAGTCTGGAATATTCTGAAACTTGGTGGAGATGTAGAGAACACTAGAGGATTCTAGAGAACCTAAACACCGGGTCTCCTCTCCAGTTGGCGGGGCGTGACATAAGGCTATTCCATTGCTGCAATTTTAGTTAAGTAGACCCACCACACGAATAAGAACTCCCCGGTAGTAAGAGGCACTCTCAGCTGAGGCATGAATCGGCACCTCGAACACCTGGTTTTGTTCAAAATCGAATGATGGAAGGATGTTTGTGACTTAATATTTTTCTTTGAGGGTTTTATGTTTTTCTCTCGACGAATGTAATCCATTTCTATTAATCTTGTTCATCTATGTTGTCGCGCTCACAACTGAACTTTAATAGAAAAACATATGCCTCTTCTTTATGCAATTTATTATCTATTATTTTATGTATTTTTCCCGCTGTTCTAATATGTATAAAATAATAAATAAATGCATAAAGGTAAACTACTACCCGACTTGTCTTGAGCATCTAAACGAACTAAGGGGTATCATACCCGTGTCGAAACTTGACACTAGATGTAGCTTGCCCTATCATGTATGTCTGATGGTCTTCTGTAGTATCGACATGTCTTGATGGGGTCGACGTCACGTCTTAGAGTACCGCCTCGTCTTGGTGGAATCCATGTGTCGTCTTACACCGTCTTCATCAACATGCACCACCTCGTCTTGGCGGGGTCCACATCGTTCGTCTTTGCATCATCTCCGCCCGTGATACAAGAATACTCACGCGCATGCGAGGGGGACTGGGGTATAAATGTACATCAAATCAATTGGACACGCAGGTCCTTATACATTTTAACCGAAAACAAAGACGATGCGCAGACCGTCATTTAATTAATTACACACATTGCATGCATTTTAAATAAATAATTAAATAAATAATTAAAATCAGACATTCTAGGGTTGGTGCTCAAGACCAGTTGTCAGGTATAAAATATTGCACGATAAAAATAAAATGCATAAATAAGTACGAGGGATATATAATTAAATTAAATGAATTACTAAATTCAAATAATTTAATTAATTAATATTCCTTTAATTAATTTAATTTTAATACTTAAAATTAAATTAATTCTATCTGGGTATTAAAATTTATTATTTTAACCTTAATTAATATATTAATTAATATAATTAAATTAAATTAATTATATTATATTAATTAATAAATATGATCCCTTGCGGGTTGTGCCGAACCTGCGTAGACCCATAATGGGTTAGACAAAGTCGTTCTTGGCTTCTCTTGGCAAGGCAGGTCTGCCCAAACCTAAACTTGGTCGGGCAGATCTGTCCGGTCCTATTCCGAGACATTTGAAGGGGTACCTGCAGCTGAGACCACCGCAGTGCTCGGGTCTGGTCTTACGCTGCAGTTACCATCGGGAGTAGGGTGCCAGGGGCGACCTCGACTGTATGCAATGGCCCCGGAAACTATGGAGGAGGGCGTGCCGAGGCTGTGCGCTTACGGTGATCACGACAGAGGGGAAAGCCAGTAGGAGGGGTCGCTGTTTGCGGTGGCAGTGCGGCCCAGCCGGAGGAAAACACATGCGGCCTTGAGCGGCGGCGGTTGGAGGCAAACTAGGGCAGCGACTTAAAGGCGGCCCGACGTGAGCGAAGGGAGGCAGCGCCCGCGCTGGCCGGTGGTAGAAGCTGGTTCCAGGAGGAGGAGGCCAGCCAGGCTGCTCGGCCGGCAAAGCAGTGCTGCAGCAGGGTTTTCGGCGGCCTGCTGCAGAGGGGGCTGGGCCGAGCCAGGTGGTGGCCTGCCCTGCACCATGCTAGAAGAGAGGAGGATGGCGGGCCTCAGGGTGCTGTGGTAGGGTGCATCCGAAGCAGGTGGTGCGCGAGGGAGGAGGCAGGCGGAGGCGGGGGGCCGAAGCGGGCACGCGGAGGAGCGGGGCGGCCGATAGTTCTGCAGGAGAGGGGCAGTTGGCACATGTAGCGCCGCGTAGGGTGGTGTCGGCTGCTGGGCACTGCACCGTGCAGGTCTGTAGGGAGAGGGGCGCAGGCGGCTCTCAGAGGCGACCCTGCGGCGCTGCGGGAGCAGGCGGCGCCTGCATGGGGTGTTCCCTCCTGTGCGGCGTCCTGAGGGAGAGAGGCATGACGATGCAGTGTGTCGCGCGAGAGGAGGGGAGGGGGTCCGATCGGACCCCCTTGCATGTTTCATTTTTTTGTTTTACCCCACGCGAAAGACCCCTTTTTCCCCTTTTTTTTGTTTCATTCCACCGCCCTGCCCCCTTGTATCATTTTTTTAAGATTTCTTTTGAATTATCTCTTTTTCCCCCTTTTAATTTAATTTTTTTTACTTTCAAAGACTTTACCAGCAAGTCAAGTCATCTCCCTTTTTATTTATTTTTTTTAAACTTTCTAAAGGCTATTTTAGAATTTAGATATAATAATAATAAAATATTATTTTAATGTAATAATTTTATTATTATTATAATTTTAATATTATAATTATATTATTATAATAATATCATTATAATAATAATATAAATTATAATAATTATAATTATATTAAAAAATTTAATACCCTTGTTCAAAAACGAAAACACGATCCATTCCAAAAATTTCCAATGACAATATCTTAGTCGTTCGAAATCGAATTGAATCACGGTTTGAACGGTTGTGACTGATTTTAAACCCTCTACTGACATTTATGCAAATTAATTTTATTTGGCTCAGAAAATCTATGAGACTTGCTCTGATACCACTGTTAGGTTTCCGGGGCCCGCAACGGAAGCAGGTGGGCCGGGGATTTTAAATTTTTTCATCAGTGGGATGATGGAACTTATCGTCGCCGATGATCCGAGCCCAAGAGAGGTCCGAGGATCTCGCGTAGATTTTAAAGAGCACAAAATTAAAAAGAACACTTACCTGTTTTAGATCTAAAGCCATTGTCGACCGCAACTTTTCACCGATGACTGTTGCACGAAGGATTCATAACAGGATCCCTCTAGATCGTCCACACATGCTTCAGAAATCCGCAGGAACGTCGATCATCGAACTCCGAGTGCTAGCGTGGTGATCCGATGATATATTCGACGTTCCGACGATCACCGCATCGTCGATCTTGCGATGCGTGAGAGGAAACTTGATCCGAGATCAGATCAAGATCTTCTCTCTCTAGAGAGCGGGAGGAGAGAGAGGCTCTGGCCAAGTTGACATGAATAGTTATTGCGCTTGAGCCCCTCTCCTCTATTTATAGCGGATTGTAGAAATTACCCGGTTGGGTTCCCCGTCCCCCATTAATTCCACGTCCACTAAATAAATAACTATGACGACTTATAACTGCGTCAATATTATTTATTTATTTTATCACATACTTGTAATATATATAAAATATATTACGTGATAAAACTGAGCCTTTTAACTTGACTCGCTTGTCCCTCTTAATATTAAGTGAACCTTGAATATTAAAATAATATTCGTTCGATTAATATTTTCTCGTATTTACTAAACTCATAAATACATTAAATAAATTCAATCCCAAATATTCATAACTTGAATATTAATGAATTTATTTAATTCTTTTGGTGATCGACAACATGGACAATGCTTGGACCCTGTGGCGGGGCCCACTATGTCCATATACCTATTCAACTGAATAGGGTGGATTCTTGAATACGCTATTATGTGTGACCCTCTAGGCCCTTATCTAAATAGTAGTGAATAAAATCCACAGACCAAGAGCGGGTTCTAGCAACCCGTCATGGCCCCTAAAGAGATAAGGATAGTCATTGCAACGACTACCAACCTACGAACACTGACTGTGTATTATAGGCTCTTTGTCATTAAATATCTCATAAAGCAGGACGCACTCTTGTGTCATCGTCCTTATCTTGCTTTATTATTTTTTGATCTATCCGGATGGATTTTCCTTCCTACTCCTTTGGCCAAAGACTTATGAAGGCGGCACCATCCTGATCAACTAGGCCTGAGATATACAACTTCCTAAAGTTGGAAGTGAAAAATCCTTTCTCGACCATTCAACCAACGTCATACCACCAACGACACACCCAACACAATCTACCTCGCCACAACATTACTGCCATGGTTTTCTCCTTGCATTAAAGTATGTAATTAAATGATATACATTGGTAATGGTCTCAAGTCAGGAGACCAATACACATGTCTGTAGATAGGAACAACCAATGACACCCAAAACATGTGGTGTTCCTATTGGCGGGTCTGTTCTCATGATCTCACTACTTGAGATCACCAAGTGCGAACTTCATGAGAAGAAGTATCAATGCTTATGAGCCCCCAGAACCTGATAGTCATACATCTACTATGTCTAGTCAGTATGATGTATATAGACTATAGAACATATATTTAAGATCAATGTCATTGTATCTCGAGGTTCCCATTATAGCCTGAGATCTGCTACAACCTCTTGACACGACAATTAACCTTTGGACATTACCATTATTATAGTGGACGCAGAAAGTATACACTATAATGTTAAGATATCATCATGCATATCTAACTATACACATGATACAGTAATCAAAATTACTACATATTTGGGTCTAGGGCACCCACTATTTCAACAGTATAAACCATAGTGAGATATTTAGGGACCACATACCTCATACAAAGTTATTCCCTTTGATCAAAGCTTGACCACCATCACTTAATCTCATCCAAGTATCATTCACACTTGTATCACCTCCGGAGAACCTATCCCAAGCCACAACACCCAATTCAATCAATTAAAATAATTTATATATTTTTTAATTTAATTCAAATATTAATAATTACCTAAAATCTCTCCCAATGACATTCATTTGTTAAAACCTTGATCAATGATATTCCAATGTCCCATGTCATTCCCCTAAACCCCCCATACAAATCCATATCATTGACATCATTTCATCATTAAAATCCATCAAATATAATTAAAATCCCTAAAAAAATCCATATGGTGACACACCTCCAACTAAATTGTATGAAAATACATGCAATCATCCTCCCAAGATTCCTTATATCCACATCGAAAAAATCCCCATTGTTCAGGATGATTCCAATATTCTTTTGTGGAATCACACTACTACAAAAACAGGCAATAACAGCGCTAAAATCGGGCTTTAACAGCGCTAGAAAAGCGCTGTAAAGCTCAGCGCTGATAAGGGGGGGGGGTTCCTTTAACAGCGCTAAAAAAGCGCTGTTAAATGTCGCCTTTAACGACGCTAAAAAAGCGCTGTTAAAGGATACCTTTAACAGCGCTAAAAAGCGCTGTTAAAGGACACCTTTAACAGCGCTAAAAAGCGTTGTTATATGTTGCCTTTAACAGCGCTAAAAAAGCGCTGTTAAATCCCTGCCTGCTGCTAATAAAAAACCTGCACCAGTACAGCCAGCCGAGTAGACCTGCACAAAAACCAGTATATCAACCACAGAACTGCACAAAAACTAGTATATCAACCACAAGCATGTCATCAACCGATCACAACCCAACCAAACAATGTTCTTACCATGAGTTAGATATCGTCTACCCAGAAACAAAAACTACCTCATTACATAGTATCACAAAATATTCCTACACAACTCAGAAGATAAATACTAGAACATTCCACTATGCATTGTTTCTCCTTGGATTGCCACTTGGTTTTGACAAATCGTGCAGAGCCCGTGCTCCTTGAATCATTCTGCAATACATAAAAAGGATATCCCAACTCTCCCAACCATCACCCTTAGTAATTATGTATATTAATACAAAAAAGGTAACATATCATAAACTGGGGGACTCTAATGATACATCAAGATTAAAATTCTATATATAGGATTGATGTCTGGTAGGATTGGTTGCGTTGATACATGACTCTACCTGGACCTCAAAAATAGATATATGATCTCACTCCAGTACTTTCAGAGAGACTCCAACTATGTCTAGGACGTCCTGCTGAAGCGATCGTACTACCGTAAGTAGGAAAAGACACCAAAACCATCCTAGGAAGGATCATGGGAGCCAACCCTAATGAAATATGTCCTTGATATAGTGTTCAAAGAGATCAATCATGGTACATAAAATTATGTGTCATTTAAAGGGTCACATGCCTTGTCCCTTTACCCTGGGTAACTCCAATGTTCAGCTGCCTGTGTGAATATACATGTCATATCAACAGGAAATTACATGGCATGTTAAAAAAAATATACGTGTTACCCTTTCATCTTGTGTCCTCTTATGCACCCTTTCCCTATGGTAGTACATGACGTCGATCCCGTGTGATTCTTCCTGTGTATCTGTACAAGGGATAAACTGCGTAGCTGGCTCATTAAAGACGTGTAGTGGGATATATTCCATGTAGGAAATCCATGTAATCCACCCCATGTTTGTGTATCTCAAAAATTCATGCCAAGTCTTGGGGGAGGGTCTACACTACATGTGAGGTGGATATCTCAGTTGTTGATTTCAATTAAAAATAAGTCCATTTTGAACAAAACAGAGGCACTTTGAGTGGTGTCGACCACACCGGGCCTCAGATTGAGTCGGGGTTGACTCATACACATCAAATTTGACCCATGGATCATTGTCCTTAAGTTTCAATAGAATCCGAATGCGTTTGGTCAGTTTCCCGTATGTCAGTTGTTGATTTCTCACTTAAAATTAAGTCCATTTTTAACAAAAACATAGGCACTTTCAGTGGTGTCGGCCACAACGGGCCTCGGATTGAGGCGGGGTTGACTTGTACATGTCACATTTGACCCATGTATCATTTTTCTAAAGTTTAAACAGAATCCGAATGCGTTTGGTTGGTTTGTCGTATGTTAGTTGTTGATTTCACTTAAAATTAAGTCCATTTTTAACAAAAACAGAGGCACTTTGAGTGGTGTCGGCCACACCGGGCCTCGGATTGAGGCATGGTTGACTCGTACACGTCACATTTGACTCATGGATCGTTTTCCTTAAGTTTCAATAGAAACCGAATGTGTTTGGTCGGTTTGGTGTATATATGTAAAATATTGTCCATTTTAAACAAAATACATACACTTGGAGTGATACCGGCCACACCACGTCTCGGATTGAAGCATGGTTGACTCGTACACATCACATATGACCCATGGATCATTGTACTAAAGTGTTAACACAATACTAAGGTGTTTGGTCGGTTTCCCGTATGTCAGTTGTTGATTTCACTTAAAAATAAATCCATTTTGAACAAAATAGAGGCACTTTGAGTGGTGTCAGCCACACCGGGCCTCGGATTGAGTCGGGGTTGACTCTTACACGTCAAATTTGACCCATGGATCATTGTCCTTAATTTTCAACAGAATCCAAATGCGTTTGGTCGGTTTGCCGCATGTCAGTTGTTGATTTCACTTAAAAATAAGTCCATTTTGAACAAAAGAGAGGCACTGTGAGTGGTGTCAGCCACACCGGGCCTCGGATTGATGTGGTGTTGAATCGTACACGTCACACATGAGTAATTGATGCGGTGTTGAATCGTACATGTCACACATTATGTATATTTTCTATCCATTTTTCATCCCTTGATGGATTCAACTGCCTCAAAATTTCTTTGTGGGTTTCAATATATGGAGAAACCTCCCAACTGTTATGCAAAACATAAAGGTGGGCCTGCTCCCGATCAGTAATATTGATTGTCACAACATCTCTTCCAGAAATTCCCTCACCCTCAATGCGTCCAGTGTGACGAGATTTCGGCAGACCAATGCTTTCCACATGAGATAGGTATTCGGTACAGAATTCAATGGGTTCCTCAACAATATATCCCTCCACAATACAAACCTCTGGCCGACTTCGATTTTTGACATTCTCTTTCAAAATCTTCATATACCGTTCAACAAGGTACATCCATCTATAGTGCACAGGACCATAAAGTCGAACCTCTCTCACCAAATGAACCATCAAATGAACCATCATATCAAAGAATGTTGGCGGGAAGAACATTTCTAATTCACATAATATGATGACAATTTCTTTTTCCATAGCTGGAAATTTCGCCGGGTCTAAAACTTTGCTGCATATAGATTTGAAGAAGAAACAAAGTTTGCTTAACGTATGACGAACATTCTTGGGCAAAATACAACGTAAAGCTATAGGAATTAAATCTTGCATCAAAACATGAAAGTCATGTGATTTCAAACCTTTTAACTTCAAATAATTCATTGACACAATGTTTTTGATATTTGATGAATATCCCTCTGGAACCTTTACATCATTGAAGAAGTTTCAAAACTGATATCTCTCATCCCTAGAAAGAGTGTACGCAGCTGGAGGAAGAAACGTTCGATTTTCACCCTTCACGGGAGCCAACTCTTCTCTTATTCCCATGTCAACCATGTCCAACCTTGCCTTAATTCCATCCTTTGTTTTGCCAGGAGCATTTAGCAATGTTCCTATAACACTGACACATACATTTTTTTCCACATGCATCACATCAAGAAAATGTCTGACGTACAGACATTTCCAGTATGGTAATTCAAAAAAAATTGATCTCTTTTTCCAACCTATTTTCGTACGGTTTTTCGAAAATGGTTTACCAAAAAAAGTGTTCACGTCTTTTACTTTCTCAAACAGCTAATCACCTGTTAGTGGAGACGGTGTTTTGCGTTGTTCTGAACTTCCATTGAATGATGTCGTCCAAGATCGGTACTTATGTCGATGGGGTAGAAATCTACGATGTCCTAGAAACACAAATTTGGATGAATGTTTCAACCTAATTGATTCTGTATCTTCTTCGCACACAGGACACCCTTGACTTCCTTTAATGCTATAGCCTGACAAATTTCCATAAGCAGGGAAATCATTTATCGTCCCATACAACAATGCTCTCAACGTGAAGTATTCTTTTTCATAAGCATCATACAACATAACACCTGAATCCCACAGTAACTTCAAATCATCGATCAAGGGAGCCAAATATACATCAATATCATTACCTGGTTGTTTTGGTCCTGATATAAGCAAATATAACATAATGAATTTCCGTTTCAGGCATAACCAGGGTGGCAAGTTATAATTTACCAACATAACAGGCCAAGTACTATGAGTACTGGTTTGAAAACCAAAAGGATTCACTCCATCGGTAGATAACGCAAGACGTAGGTTTCTCGACTCATTTCCAAATTCAGGATACTCATGATCAATTCTCTTCCATTGAGGAGAGTCGGCCGAGTGACATAATTTTCCATCTTTATTTATTTTATTTGCATGCCACGACAATTGTCTTGCAGTTTCTTCACTTCCATATAGACGCCTAAACCTTGGAATGATTGGAAAGTACCATACAAATTTCGTAGGACTGCGTTCATCTTTCTTGTATCGAGAAGCACCACACTTTGGGCATTCTGTAAGTGATTTGTTCTCCTTGCGAAACAATATACAGTCTTTCGGGCAGGCATGTATTCTTTCAGAAATCATACCCATCGAGTGTAGCATTTTTTTAGCTTCATATGTCCGTCTTGGGAGCTCATTATCTTCTGGAAGCATGTCATTCAAAAGAGAAAGTAGTTCCGTGAAACTGACATCACTCCATCCGTTGCCTGCTTTCAATTTATACAACTTCAGTACAGATGACAATGCAGTATATTTAGTGCAACCAGCATACAATGGCGTCTTTTCACAACTCTTTAACTTCTCAAACAATTTTGGGAAATCACGGAGTTCATGTTCAACTGTCCTTGTCATTTCCTCAATACGATCTTCATCATCATTGATATCTGTAATCACATCCTCTATACGGTCTTCTTCATTATCCATATTTGTAATCATATCTGATGATCCATAAAATGCAGTTTTATTCCAGCCAATAGCTACATTCGCTTTTTCCCCGTGTTTATTCCAACATTTATAACTCCTATCTATTCCGTGACATATCAAATGTTCTTCCAACTCCTCTGGAGTAATTAGTCTAGAATAACAACAACGTAAACACGTACAAAGGAGTTGAGAAGGATCCTTTGCATGATATTGTGAAAACTTGAGGAACTCTTTCACTCCGTTCTCATACTCTATTGTCAAACGATTAGCATCCATCCAATCTTTATTCATCGCCATTAATTCTGAATAAACAACATGGAACATCATGTCCATTAATTACAAATGAACAATAACGAATGTCGTGTCCATTAATTACATGTAAACCATAAGGAGCATATTGTTCATTAATTTTGAATAAGAAATATGGAACGTCATGTCCATTAATTCCAAATAAATAATAAGGAATTTCATGTCCATTAATTCTGAATAAGAAATACAGAACGCCATGTCCATTAATTCCAAACAAACAATATAGAATGTTAATTCCATTAATTTCGAATAAGCAATATGGAAGTTCATGTCTATTAATTCCAAATAATCAATATGAAACATCATATTCATTAAAGAAGGTAATAATGATGTAATCACATCCATATCATATTATAATCAAGTCTAAGGAATATCACCCTTGCATTTTATCAATTAATTTGATAAATTTAAGTCTTATAACTGATAATTAGTAAGATGGGGTCCAAGGTATATAATCAATAGCACTACATTGTTTAAAAATGGTTACGGAACATGGCCTTTCCATTCAACTTTTATTTAATTCATTTATAAGTGATCAAGTAGTCCATGGGTATGTCCATTACACATAAATATCATTAATTCCCTTTAATAAACCCATGGGCATGGGATATATCAACACATGTCAAAGGTGGTTCAATTTCAAGCCAAAGATCAATAGGGGTCATGGGCCTATAAGAAACACACCCTAAGGGGGTGATTCGAGTAAGGTATACAACCTCCAAAGAATAAGTTTGGTGCACAATGACTAACCAATTTAAGACATGATAATATACTAAATTAATTTTACATTTTATAGTCAACATGCAGAAGGTTCACCACACGGCACAATAGCGCATCATATAAACTAGGGGTGTCCATGGGTCGGGTCGAGTCGGGTTGGAGGTGTTTCAAGGCCCGACCCGAAAAAAAAAGTTCGGGTTGGGTCGGGTCGGGTCACAAGCTTCCGGAGCAACCAACCTGACCCAACCCGACCCAGTGGGGTCGGGTTACCCGTCGCATGCCCGAAGGACCCAACCCAACCCAACCCATCGAGGGTCGGGTCAATTTGGGTCGGGTTATATGTGTAAACCCGACCCAACCCGACCCAAACCAATCCAACCCATCCCAACCCAACGGACCCGAACCATCCACTCAAACCCAACCCCCCTAGACCCAACCCGATGGATCCCCTGCACTGCACCAGCCTGCTGCACAAAAAAACCAGCCCCCCTGCACAAAAATTTCAGCCCCCTCCCCCTGCACCCTCTGCCCCCTCCCCCAGGCACACCAGCCCCCCCTCCTGTACCCTGTACAACACAACACCCCTCTCCCCCTGCCCCCTCCCCCCTGCACAGTCTTCCCCCTCCTACACCCCTGCACAAAAAACCCAGACCACCCCCCCCCCCCCCCCGCACAAAAATTTCAGCCCCCCATGCACAAAAATTTCATCCCCCTGCACCCTTTGTCCCCCTCCCCCAGGCACACCAGCCTCCCCCCTCCTGTACCCCGTACAACAAAACAACCCTCTCCCCCTGCACTCCCTGCCCCCCTCCCCCTGCACTCCCTGCCCCCTCCCCTCCCCCCTCCTGCACCCCCGCACAACACCCCTCTACCCCTGTATGGCACCCTTGCACCCCTACACCAGCTTGCAGCAGCCTTGCACCCCCGCACCCTCCCCCCTACACACACACACCAGCCTCCCCCTCCCCCTGCAAACCAACCAGCCTGCCCCCCTCTCCCCCGTGCCTGCACACCAGACCCCCCCCCCTGCACCCCTGCACCACCAGCCTTCTTGCACCCCTGCGACTGCCAGCCAACCTCCCCCCTGCACACACACTCCCCCCTACAAACCAGCCTGCCCCCTACAAACCAGCCAACCCCCCCCCCCCCTACCAGCACGCCAGACCCATCCCCCTCCAGCACCACCAACAACTGGCCTCCCTCCCCCCTCATGCCCCCTACCCACTCCCTCTTGCAAACCATCTTGTCCCCTCTCCCCCTGCCTGCACACACTAAACCAACCCAGCCTATCTCTCCCCCCTGCCTGCACACACCAAACCCAACCTCCCCCCTACACACGCCAACCCCCTCTCCCCCCTGCCTGCACACACCAAACCTACCCATCCCGTACCCCTGCACACACCAGCCCCCCCTCACACCCCCTGCAAACCAGCCCCCCCTAATGTGACTCACTATCAACACCAGTAACAGAACCAATTGAAGTTAAAGTGGAGTAAATTCATGATGCAGTAGAAATAAACATTACTAACATAAGTAAAATCAAATCAAAAACACACACAGCAGTAGCATATTTGAAGAACGAATAAGCGAAAACATATGAAAAAAAAATCATCACCAGGAGTAGAGTGAATAACATTGATTCAGTCTGAAAAAGGGGAGGAGGGGAAGCAGAGGCGACAAATAAATGACAACCACATAAAAACCTACACTGAAAAACAATATTTAGGGCATCCACATACCTTGGGTGAAGAAATCGGAAGTCCAAAGAGGTGAGGGAGCCTTCTGCGCCGCCTGGAAGACGCGACCGCCGGAGTAGGGGTGCACGGGAGGAGCCGCCAACCGTTGAAGAGGAGGAGTAGGGTTCAGAAGGGAGGAAGATCCGCGGAAGAGGGTCGAGAAGAAGGAGAAGGAGTACGGCGGAGGTCCGGCAAAGGGAAGATCGGGGGGAGGAAGCAGTCACAAGGGTACAGTCCCGCGAGAGCTTAGGGAACGATAAAAAAGAGGAGACTGTCGGCCTCCTTTTAATAAAATCGGAGACAGGTTTTAACAGCGCTAGAAAAGCGCTGTTAAAACCTTTCCTTTATCAGCGCTAGAAAAGTGCTGATAAATCATCCCTTTATCAGCGCTTTTAAATAGCACTGATAAAGATTATCCTTTATCAGTGCTTTTTGATTAGTGCTGATAAAGGTAGCGCTTTGCTTGCCCATTTTTGTAGTAGTGTCATCAATGAAAACCCTAAGTCTGGACATTTTAAATCAATGAATAGCAAGGTAGAAGAAGAATAGAGGAAGAAGGAGAGTACCATACCTCTAATCCACCACAAAAATCCTAGGAAGTCACCCCTAATTGAGGGGGAATCAAAGAAGGTAGAGGGGAATCTCTCTTGATTGGGTCTCACATATAGGGATGAAAGTAGGGGCAAGGTCTTAAAATGATGAGGTGGAAAAATAGAAAATTGATCATTTTTAATAAACCTGGGAAGCCACATGGTTTTGAAATTTGTGTGGCACCCTATGAAATATTTGAGCACTCTAAATGGTTTTCACTACATAGTTCCCTATAACCTTGTGAAAACTGTACACCTTAGCCCCAATAGAAAAATCGCCCTACACTGTTTTCCCTAGTCACCTGTATGATTTTCCCTAACCATGTGGTCGTGCATAGGGGTAAAACCCTTCAAAGAATTCCAAATTTCAACTAAAAACTCTTGAACTTCTCCCAAGAACCTAAGAAACCTCCTAGTCCTTAATCTATATCCCAAAATATCTCATTGATATATTCTATCCATCAGAATTCAGATTTCAATCCTGATTCTCAAAATGACCCCGACTCTGGATTCAAAATTTAAATTCTCTCTAAATTCCAAAACCCATAAGGGCTCTGGGTTTTACAACCACCCCACCATAACACTTATCATATGTGAGAATCCCTAGTGGTACTTCAACCATCAATCTCATCCTACCTCAGTTGTCCATTCATGATCAACTTGTCACATTCTATCACCAAATGTTGAATGAGCTTCTCTTATGAAACGCCAAACATCAAAGTGCATTACCCATAAAATATCGAGCCATCCACTCATATTCATCTCTAAAACCAAGAAAATGCTCACCCAAAACCATCAGCCCTGAGACACTGAAGCATCATCAACTGATTCTTACCTAGGCATATGGTTCCCCCTACTATAAGTCTTCACTCATAAAGGATGAATCTGAGCCATGGTGCCCCAAATCATTAGAATCTCATACAATAATGAATTTCCTACACATCATCGATATACTTGGTGTAGTTTCCACCTCACTTCACCCAATTCTATGCAAAAACACTGGTAAGACCTCCTCTAGATAACCTTTCCCAAAAACTATCAACTACAATCGTTAATGCACTATCTCAACACTCAATCATGATATATTTATTCTCAAAGGCATCCCATGCTCTTCCAACACCCAAAATGAAGTCAAAACTTAACACATGATGTAATTACATGGTTGGATCACCACCCACCCACACCAGTTGTCTTGATATCACCCCAAGAACCATCACACCTCTGATTTAACTCACTTTCAAATCACCTCAAATCCATCATGAGTTTGATACCAATGAACATACTCTATCTAATACCATAGTTTAATTACAATTTTAGTGTTCATTGTGGAATCTTATCACATTATATCTTTCCCACACACCAACATCTCGACACCATCTCAACCATCCACTGACCGGTTTAACTTACCCAAGATCCTTCAGACATAAGGTTCATGCCTCCACAAATAATATGATTTTCCCCAACATAATATTATTTTTATTGTTTCTATATAGAACCAAAACTATGATCTTTATAGCCCTCACTCTTTCCATTACTAACTGTAATGTATGGATGTGATCATCCTACTCATACCTGAGCACCAACACAAAACATCAAATTCTACCCATTCCTGGATCACTAGGAATGTAATCCTTGACATTCATTGAAATTCCATTGACAATGAGGGTGACACCCTACAATAATCAATGATGCACTCTTGATAATATATCCTTTCTCATACTGATCCTCATGTATGACCTCAACAGGCTCCCACATCACACAAGTGCTTCTCCTCCTGAGCCACACCTACCCATCATGTCAAACCCTAACACCATCCAACCATGATGACACTATCAATTATAGAGTCAACACATCTGATCCTAACCTTGAACTTTGATCCACCATTCACACATGCTTCTCATCTAAATAATTGGTTCTTGACCTGCACATAGTTTCTCACCAATCCAAGAATAAAATGGGAACCATGCATAATTAGTGTGTACTTTCCCTTACATGTTGAGACTTTTCCCTAAAAATTAATGCCAACACTCAATCTTATCTCCCAAGGTATAGTGACACTCTAAAGAACCTTCTCATAGGTTCTTACCCACTATATAATTCAGTATCATCCAAACCCAATAGGTGTACACTTCAATACCACCTGATCGCAAAACTTGACTCACACTCCCATGAGCCACACATAATCAATCCTAGGTTCACATGCCTAAATCAATTTTCATGCCTCTATCACATGTTAATCCCATCTATCATGAAGCACCTTAGTGATTACTTCTAAATAAGCTTGAGGTATCTCACTCTTGCTAAGGCTAACCACATGATCACTCACCACTCGGGCATCGTTCCAAAACCTAAAGCATCTACCCATGCTCTACCCATCCAACATCCAAACATCTAGGATCATGATCCAAAATATAATTGGGATGTGCATCCAAAATCATAGGTTTATACATCCAACCGATCTTTCCCTCAATACCCAACCTTAACACTAAGAGCACTGCATGTGATATATGTCATGGAAGTTGAAGGCATCTCTATGCCTATACCAAATATCTAATATAAATTTTCATGTATCAATCTCAAATGCAAGGCATCTACCCATTCCTCCTATCTCTAAGGGCCCCCATAAGCCTGGGAAAACCCCTATCTTAGGATACCCTCATATATAACAACTCATATCAAAATAATTAGGAAAATGTCACACTAATAAATCATAGAACTTGAATCGGAAATATCCTTAGACACATATCAAAGGCACTTGGCTCTCCCATCTATCCCATAAACCAAATCTTAAACAGGTTATAACTTCTAGGGAATCACCTCTACTCCCATATCTAACGTCCCATGGTAACTCATGATCCCTCAAAAACACTCCAGGTTTCTCACATACACATATTAGGAAACACATACCGAGTAAACCACCCCTCCCCAGACACTCATCCTCATCAGGCATCCATATACCAAACTACCCATCTCGAGGATCAGGTCATATCCACAAATATATAACGATGTAATCCTGTGATGATTCATATCGAGTAAAACCATACACAAATATTGTTCAATTATATAGAATTCTACAAAGAATATATATGGGAAAACATCGTATATGTTTTTTCTGACACTTTAAGTTGTCGAACCTATCACCCTTTCCAAAACTAGCACCCATGAGGGGCTAATTACCAAGGAAATACTTGCATTTACACACCTACTCTGGGTCTTTACAAATCCCATACATAGAGGGAATACACAATCATCATCAAATAATCTCTCGTTTTTGATCCACATGATCGGTAATCAAAAGAAAACATATCATTGTTTAGCTAAATAGAATTCCATGAACAACTTATATGGGAAACCACCATATAAGTTGGTGTTGAAACATTAAAAAAATGAACTATATATGTTCAATGATATTTTTAATGGTTTGTGTTATTACGGTTTGTAAATTCTAGGGTTAATTTGATTTTTTCCATTTGGTGAGATGTTTGTTTTTAGAACCATGACTTGGATTGGGATTTCAAGTGTTTAGACATCCTTAAATGATGTTTTTTTTCAACTAAAGGGTATTTCAAAATAAAGTTTTGTTTTAAATAAATGTTTATTATATATAAAGTTATATTTAATATTCTTTTATTTAAAAATTTATATGTTGACCACATTTTTAGTTATTTTATAATTAATATGTTAATAATATTAAATGGTAATAAAATAAAATTATTTAAAACATGTTGATAAATAATAATAAATGATACTTTTTAATAATATATAACATTTTTTGAGAAATATAGTTTTTATGGTAAATAAAATAAAATAAGTATGATTATATTAAATTAAAATAAATATATTATAATTTTAGAAAATTAATATTAAAAAATTAATGGTTTAAAAAAATATTAAATTGAAAGAAATAATGAAATATATTCATATTTATATATATATTAAATACAATTGGAGAAGTATAAAGTCTTAATTTGAATTTAATATAATAAAATATTAATTTTTAATAAATATATATAAGATAATGATAATTATAGGTGAATAATATTAATCTAAGGTTAATTATAAAATCTAGGGGGAATATATTTCTAGTATTAATTAGAATAATAAGATAATTTTTATGAATATAATGGTAATTGTAGTTATAAGAGAATATATTTAATTATAAATATAAATTCTAATAATATAATGATTATTATAGAGTATGTGTAGCACCCTCGAACCCATGCCCCCAGATCTGATACCAAAATCACATAACTTACAACATTGGATTTGATACACATCTATGGTTGTAATATATTTATCACTTTTACAAACCAAGGACCTTTTAGTTTAGAGTTTTAGAGAATTAGGAAAAATCACTAACTAATAAATCTCAATCCTTCTCATCATATGGACACATTCCTATTAAATAATAAAATTAATTAATCCCCAATGAGTCTTCAAAGTATCCCATAAATCCTCCACATAATATTATCCTCTAAAACTGGAATATCGAATACATTTCTTCATGACTTTGGTAAATGAAATCATAATAAGGGATGATCTCAAATGCTCAGTAAGGTTAAATATAATAATAAATCATAAAACGAGAGACATGAGACATAACATGATATCATAATGAGAATGATCATAATCTCTAGAACATGGAATAAAGAGATGGAATCATAAAAAATGGATTAAACAATGATCATAACATAAGTTAATGGCATCATAGGAATTTTGTGACAACATAAACATAAAATAATAAGCATAAGTCAAGGATATCTATCTCATTAACATAACTCAGTTAGCTAGGCTAACTAACCACACACCATAGTTTTCTAGGCTCACTACCTATACACCATGATATCTCATGAGATGGAAACATTACCCAATGCATTGGAGGGATATATAATTATGATCCCACCTATACTAAAAATAAAATCATATATATATGTGTCACATTATTTCAATCAATATATCATAAAAATCCAATGAAATAAAATGGGTTATATTTTTTTCAAGTAGTTCCCTAAGGAATCATTCATGATTTCATCAATAAACATGACATGCTGAACCCATGTAAAATAAATAGGCATCCAATGAATTTAAGAATAATTATAGGTAAATAACACTCATTAAATATGATTATGAATATGGTATTTACACCATATATGAAATGTATATATGGTTTAGAAAATAATTTTCCCAATCAATCAATATATTTGACATCTAGGTGAACACTCTTTAATCAGGTAATGGAATATAGGGAATTCAAAGAGGAATGACATTGGAATTAAATCATTACTCTACAAGTGGTGTTTAGGAAACAAAAAAGTAGTGATGGATCATACCATAAATGTAAAAAATAATTTCATAAGCCATCCCGATAAAGAAGGTGGACAATAACATTTGAAGAATGCCCATGATCAAGCATACAAAATATATGAACACTCTTAGAAGCACTAGGAAAATTTCTTTTAAAATAATAATTTTTCTTGTCATTTGGAAGAATTTTAAAAGGTATATTTTATTAAACCATGATAATAATAATTTTTTTTGAAAACTTTAAATCATAGAGAGGAATTCTCTTAAAAAATAAAAAAAGTGGACAAAATATATGTTCATACAAAATCATGTAAAAGCGACTCATTATATAGAAAATGATCCCTATGGAAAACATTAAAAATATTTTAATTTAAAATATTTTATAAAAATTCAATGTAGTTGAAAATAAATTTAAAAAAATCTCTATGGAATAATTTTTAAATCATTTATAACATTACTTTGAAGGAAAACCTTTTTTTAAACCATCCATGTTGAAAATACTAAAAATCCTTTAATTTTTTTTATAAAACCCACATCATAAAATGGATAATAAAATAATAATTTGAAAAGGGTGAATATAAACAAAAAGGTCACTTGAGATGAAACAAATTTGGGTTATAGCTCACACTTTCAATAGGTAAAACATATACATGGAAGAAAAACATCTATCATAAAGTATAAGAGTTTTTATTATGAATATCATGATTTTATTTGAGTAATAATTTCATAAAAGGGTTGTATATTGATGAAGAAAAGTAATATACCCATATAAATATAAAATCTACCATTTGAAGATATACTGGTAGGAAAAAGAGACTTGGAATATCAAAGTCAAGGAGAGATTTCACAACTCCCATGAAATGAACTTGAGTAGAGAAAACAATTATGAATAGAGTAAAAAAACTTTGAAGGAGAAAGATCTTGAAAATGAAACTCAAATACCATGAATAAAATATTTTTCATATCTCCTCAACAATTGGTAAACATATACACCATATAAAAGTAAATTGGTGTATAAAGTAAAATGTGTCTCAATAAAGGGAGTTTGAGACAACAATTCCATACCATATTTCCCCGCATAGTTGATCATACTCTAACTTACTATAAAACAACAATAACTATATTAATAATCTATTTAATAACCTTATTAATGTATATAAACTTTTTATATACTTCATTTATAATTATTTATTATGAATATTGTGGTTCATTATAGCTTATTGTTGATATCGGGTGTTAACACTTTTATTTATCTTGCACATGCTTTGTAATGTTAATGTTGATCCTTGATATTTGATACAAATTTCATAATTACTATGTTACCTATGATTATATAATATATATCTCATAATTATTTATAATTTTCAACTTTAATCCCATGAGATTTTTAATTACGACTCATGAAGATGAAGTTGAAGACAAACCAGTTTCGGCAGTTTCCAATGAACATAGATGATATATTATTAACATATTTAGATATTAATATGAAAAATAAATAAACTTTAAAACATATTTAACACCATATTATTAAATTTAATTAATATCATATAACATTCCTTAATAATTTACTATATAAACATTACAACATCGCTCTAGTTGGTGGTAAACCGACCAAAACAAAAGCGTGTCGTAATGATTGAATGAGTAAGAAAGTGTTATTACATAATATTAATGTAAAATTTATATAATATTATAAATTTAATATATATCATATATGACTATAAAATAAATTCTTAAAACCATTAATGATTTGAGGTGATGACAAGTATAATTCATTGTCCGTGGAGGCAGTAGTCTGCACATACGCACAATTGACGAACCCATTCCTCAATGAATGGAAGGAGTGAAAGTATATGAAAATTTATAATTTAATAATAATAATAATTTTATAAAAATAATATTAGTTAATTAATCTCACTTTTAGTTCCATACTTGTTAGTTCGTTAAGAGAAATAGGACGCGTCGTTCTTGGAGGCGGTAGTCTGCACATACACATGATTAAAGATCTCATTCCCTAACAAATGGACAGAATGATGGTTAATGTAAAATGTGATAATTTAATAATTTTATAAGTGAAAAAAAATAATTCATAAATTACATTCTTAATACCAGCCCTACGTGGTGGTGGTGAAAAAATAATAGACTAATGTCATGGAGGTAGTAGTCTATGCGTATGCACGATCGACGTTTTTGTTTTTCTAGTGCATGTTATAGAATCATTGGTTAATTTTTTTCAGTAAATATAATTTTATTTCAGTATATATATGATATTTATTTCATTATATTACTAATTTTAGGGAATATTATTAATATAAAAATTAAAAAGAAAGACTAAGAGGAGAGAAATACTCATGTCAGGGACTTTGATTTTCCTTGGAATTATCCTTGAAAATGAAGGGCTTAGAATAATTATGATTGGAAAATGGATATATTTTTTGAGAGATGGTTATATGATGAAAAAATGGGAATATTTTAACCAAGTAATTATAATTAAATGGTGTGTATATAAGGGGTGTAAGTGTGACCATTTATAAGTGAAGGAAAGGGTAGTTTTGGAATTATATTAACTTATTAAATTATTTATATAAACTATTCAAGGTCAAGGACTCCCATATTTAAATAATATGGATTTTGGGAAATGGAAAGGATGAAAATAATCCAATAAATTAATTTTAGAGAAAACCATGAGTGATTTAGGGTCTTTTCTTTTTTTACTTTTCACTTTACCCAAGTGTACTTTTACCCAGGCAACTTTTCTTTTCACCCAAGTTAATTAATTAAAATGATCATAATTAATAATGATATTACCAAATAACATTATTTTTATAATCCTATATTTGAAATTAGTTTTATTAAACAAAACTATAATTATTAATAAAAGTTAATTTCCAAATAAGCACACATAATGGTTAAAAACAAAATTTAAGATAATCATGTTTTTCAGCATAAAATTTATGTGTGAGTTAAAATTATTAATTTCAATAATTTTTATGGATTCAAATTGATTTAATATAAATTAAATTGATGTTACATGACATTAAAATTAATCTATAATATAATTTTATCAAAATATTTATTAGTTGAAAGAAAATACATAAAACAATTTTCTTTATTAAAGTAACCTTTTAATTTAGTTTTAAAAAAGTTGGGAATGTATTTTATAAGTTAAAATAATATTTTAAAATTTATAATGGTATTAATTAATTTAATATTTTACCACTTAATAGGTTATATGACTTTCTAGTTCACTCTTATTTATTAATAAAGGTATGAAAATTATAATTTTCATAAAAACCATATTTTCGACTAAAAATTGACATTTTCAGAAAATAATCTTATATTTATACTAATTAAAACCTGATATTATAAATTTAAAAATAAATTTATTTTATCTAAATATATTTCTAAAAATTATATATTTAACTTTTAATACAAAATACAAAATATAAAGATAATCCACTTTTATTAATAATGACATTCTTTAACATTAGATATTTCCAGTACAACTTTTCTAATTTAAATAATTTTAATATTTTATATCACACACACAAAAACACACACACACACATATATATCTTATTTTTTATCATACTGATATTTTAAATATGATTAATATAATTTTCTAATATATCATAACCTTCGTTTTAGTGTGTGTGAAGAATATTATCTAATTTAATATTAATTAAAGGAAAATATATATTTAGAAATGTTGGGATGTTACAGTATATAATATTGATATAATAAATAAAAAATTATGTTTAATTGAATAATTTTGATTTTTTTATAGATAAATATATAGTAAATTTTCATTAATGAAAGGAAATAAAAATATTATAAGAATTGTAAGTAATAAATATAATAAACTATTGAAAATATGAATTGTATGATAGTAGTTTGGATTGAAATTATATATAATTAAATTATGATTTCTAAAATTATAGTTAGACGACATATTGATAATTTATATATTCATAGATAATATTTATATAAAATTTTAATTAGATGAGTAATTATAATTAAAAAACATTTTTAATTTATATATGATTAGATAATATTTAGATAATAGAATTATAATTTATAAAATTATAATTTGGTAAGTAATTTATATACTTAGGTATTATAGAAAAAAATTAGCCAGCCAGAGCCTAGACAAAGGGAGACCTAGCTGACGACATATGAGAGAAGTAGGGTGCTCGCACATGGGTATACATGGGCGAGCAAGCTTGGAGGTTGGAAAAAGAAGGGATGGGTGGTGGTCAGCCTCTCACATATGAGGTTACATGGGAGGCCTTGAAAAATACCAACACCCAGAGGACTTTGATATCCCACAGTGTCGCACTGAGGGTAATAAGGGATAACTTAGATTAGAAAAAGTTCAATGCAGTATAGCTTCTGGAAGGAACTATTCACAAATTTAAAAATTCATGGGAACTTGAAAAATAAAACAATGACATCCTAATTATATTCCTCCTCCTCAAACTCCAAACCCTACTCTTGTCATTGTCTTAAACCTCTGCACACACATACTCAAAAAATAAAACCTAATACCGCAATCATCATCTCCTTTTTTTCACGCACCATTAGAAATTAAAACATACTTCCTCCTTCATCTTAACCCTACTCACACATTGTAGTAGAGTGTATGCATGCTTTTTATTTATATAGTGTATCCAGTTAGCAGAATCATCATGTGGAATGTAAGTCACTAATCAAGTTGGGATACAAATTAATAAAAATACTAAAGTGTAAAATTATGCCCCGTTATTTCAACCTCAACTAAAGTGTAATTTTTTATAGGATATATTTCATGCGACATGAAATTTGCACCCAAATTTTCCTTTGGAAGTAAGAAAGATATCTCACTTGGAGGGACTTGCATATAAGTGTCTCAAGATGAGAGAACATGATAAATATCATTGTCTTCTTCCTCAAGTGACTGTAGCTAGATACCTACAATCATATATATATATATATGGAATATCATGGTAATGAGATCCTCCTAGAATGGTGGGACGCATGGAATGTGACCTTTAAGGACATTGTTGCTTGAAACTGTTTAGTGGTCATTGATAATATATATATATATATATATGTGTGTGTGTGTGTGTGTGTAGCCATATTTTCATCACATAACCACACCCAATCAATTTGGAAAAAAGAAAATATATAGACACATGAGGATAAATGGAAAATAGTAGGATGAGTGTGGGTAAATAAATAATATACATACATTTAAAGGGGCCCAACCAGCTATGGTAGAATTAAAAAAATGAAATCATCCCTGTATACAGGTTCTATAATAGATTGTTAAAAAATTGTTTATATAACTCATAGTGAAAATATATTATAAAAGGATATCCTCTGTTATTCATGAAATAATGCTCTACCAAGTTCCTTTCATAAGAAATACACATTTTTAGTCAATGGTTACAAAGAGATAGATCCAGTAATGAAGGGAGTTCATCCAATAATTATTTAGTGAGGATTGAGTGACATAAATTTTTCATAAGTTAAGAGAAAAATATTTTAATAAATTTTATTTTAAAATTTTAAACAAAACCCTCTTAGAGGAATGTTTTAAAATAATTTTCTATTTTTAAAATTTTCTAAACCCTCCTTTTCAAGGGAAACTATATTAAAAAATTTCTATTCTAAAATTTTCAAAGTGTTCCTATTTTTTTAACAAATATATCTTCATCTTCTATATGTTGGAAATAAAAAATATCTTCATGGATTGATTTCAAGATGGTATTTAAGAAATTACAGCTCCTTTCAAAATTTATCATTTTACGTCTAAAATATTTTATTTCAAAACATACACCTTCTGTATTTTAATAACACATGTATTCTCTTGAATTTTTTTTATTTTCATGTATTCCGTTTGTTTTTAAATTATTGTATGGTCATGTACTATTTTTATCATCGATGTTACATGTTGGTTTTGTGATTCAATTTATTTACATGATTTTTTCTTCTTTATATCTATGTATTTTTTTTAAAAAAGTGTATTTATCATAAAAATATTATTTGTAAAGTTTCCATCAACTAAACAGACATTTATTTATATTCCTTTCCTCTTATGAATCTAGTTTCATGCTTCAAAAAAATGAAAGATATAAAATTGTTTTATTAAAAAATTTCACTCAAACATCATTAAGGATGGTGGGGAATGGGGAGTTAACCCAAACCTCAAGTAATTTTATCCACCAAGTAACGACTAGGACCTATATAACCTTTAATAATCTAGGTTTCCTTATGGATTTTTTTTCGATCTTGCAAAGTGTTTTTATTAAAAATTAATCAATTCATTTTATAAGGAATTATTTTGAAAAATTTCTAGGTAAAAGTTTTTATTTGAATAAAATATGTGTTTCATGATTTTATTAAACCTTAAAGGTTTTTTGATTTTATGAAAGAAGATTATAGTATTTGAAAAATATTCTAAAATAATTTTTTTAAAAATAATCTTTTACACTTGTTCAAGTTTATAAAAAAATGTTTTTCATGAAATATATTTTTGGTTTTTAAAAAGAAAGTTAATTTTTATGATTAAAACAATGTTTTTATTCAATTCAAAGAATTCTGCTTTGATGAAAATATTTTCAAGTAGTTTTCAAGTATTTAAAAAAAATGGTTTATCTTAATTTTAAAACCCTTGATGAGATTTTTTGCTCACCCAAAGTTTTAAAATATTATTTACAAGCCTAAATATGAGTAAAATATATTATAGATTTGGGTCTAAATTATCTTGTTAGGCATGAGTGAAGCTATAGTATCATTCAAAGAGTTTGTAATAGTGAAAAAAATAAGGTACCCATTTATAATTAGGATGACTTTTTTGTGTATAATTAGTAATTCAATAATACTATAGACCTAAAATTATTTTGGGAATGTAGTAACTAATTATTTGGATCGAAAGTTGTAATTATATATATATTGATTAATTTGAGACAATCCTTCAAGTATCAAATCCTTTTTAAGTAAAAGGAAAAAAACTATTTTTTTAGCAACCAACCTAGGAGTGAGGGTTTGGAGTGTTTTATTTTTTGATGTGATTTGAGGCTCTATAGTCGGTATGGGTTCATGGGTGGACTTATCAGAATGGTCAGTTGGCTCAGAGGTTGAAATTCAGTTTCCTATAACCATTCATGCTATGAACAATGGTTCACACTGTAAATGGGGCAGGATGAGGGGAGTGAATGAACCTGAAGTAAAATAGAAGTTTGAAAAACACACAATTTAAAAATTTGGGTTTGAATCCAAGTCAAAATATAAAATCCACAAAACCCATTTCCTGTATTTCTTAAAGGATCATGTTCAATCCAATTTAAGCATGAAGAATAAAATCAAACAAAACTGTAAATGGTACCTTGTTCCTTTGAAATCAAAAATTTTATTTGCTCACCATAGGAATGTCATGGATAAAAGGTACAAAGATAGAAATCCTCTTGATCAACCACACATACACCACAAATCTTGGATAGTTTATCTAAACTTCCTTGTTTATGTAATGGGAAATCAAATAGATTTAGGACATAACTTTGATCATGTGAAGAATGAAGACTTCATCATGATCATGAGATTGATCCAGCCCTGTTCTTATTTTATTTTCTTACTCTAGAACTTCAGAGAGAGGATAGGGGAGCTCAAAATTCATGAAAATGTTGCATTTTACTATTCTTGAGTCTAAAATTCACTTATATACTTAGGTTATACTTTACAAATTTACACTTTGGTCCTCAGAAAGTTATAACCTTTATTTTAGACCCTTGTGAACAATTATGACTTAATTAAACTTGTCATAAATTTAATTAAAATTTTATCACTCACTTGTAAAACTTTAACATATTATGTTATAAAATATCAACCATTAACTCAGATCACTCATATATTTATAATTTAATGAACGTTAAACATATAATATTCATTTGAAAAATTATATTTTCTCGTATTCACCTTTATGATCAAAAAACTTGTGAATACCTTGAGAAATAAATTCAATCACCATTATTATAAACATAGATAATATAATATAATTATTTTAATTTCAATCAGTCACACTCGAATGTTCACCAGACCCCAAACATGGGGCCTACTTAATCTTAAACTTTGATTCATTTTAATAGGTGGAACATGTTGATACACTTAGTGTGTAACCCTCTAAGTCATTATCTCGATAGTAGTGAGCCCAACTCACAGAACAAGAGTGGATTCTAGCAACCCATCATGGCCCCTAAGGAGATAATGAATGTCATAGTATGACTACATCATGTAAACATGCTTTTTGTAATACAATCTCTTTGGATTATGATATCTCATAAATCAGGACACAAACTTGTGTCATCATCCTTTTGATGATTTATATATTTTGTGACCTTACAAGATAGACATACCTTCTAGTGTCCAAATATTAAATGAAGGTACTACCATCTTGGTCAACCTGGGCCCATGAGATATCTCTTCCTCATATTGTAAGTGAAAAATTATATCTTGATCATTTAACCAATTCCATATCATCAAGGATCACTAGTAGGAATTTTTTCATTAATGACAGTTTTTTTTATTTTTGATGTCGTTTTTTAAATGACGTTGAAGTCATCAACATAAAAAATATGAATTTTTACGTCATTTTTTCTAAACTGATGCCAAAATGTGAATTACATTTGCTTTTTAGCATCGGTTTTGTAAAAAACAGGATGCCAAAAAAACTCATCTGTATCATTTTTGGCATTAGTTTCCTTAAAAACCGACGCCAAAAAGATAAAAAAACAGTTTTGGCATCGGTTTTTTCAAAAACTGATGCCAAAAAGCATCATTTTTCTTTTATGTTTTAGAGAACTTCCTAATATTTAATTTGACTGGTCATGGAGCTAAAACGGAGTTACATATCAAAAGTTATGGCCGTTGGAAGTTGAACCTGTCAAAATTTCGATTGATGCAACTTGTTTCAAAGAAAACATGATAAACATGAATTAAAATCACATACACCAAATGAAATAAAATAAACATAATAATTAAAACATATTTTAATGGTTTTAGGAGCTTCCATCAAAATGATATGTTGTTTATCATCATATCTCTTATATTTAGGGTAGAACTAATGCGATAATGAAAACAGAGATTGATAATTAAATTTACACCATGGTTGGTAAATCTCATCTGAATGTTTTATATTTATAACTTGATAATAAGAATAAATCATCATTATGAGAAAGCTAATAGAGTTGTTTAGAAATTAAGGATAATAATAATAAAGAAAATAAATGAATAGAATAGGTACCATGTTCAAATTAACGATTGAAACCGTGTTGAAAATTTGATTGAATTGAATAGGTTGAAAAATATAAACAAAGGAGAAAATGGATTTATATATAGTAAATAAAAATATTTTCAATTGCATTGTATGAAAATGTATGCGGGGTTTTATAAAGTTAAACGCGTATTGTAAAAAATATTGAAATTCTGATCCCGCATATTGGCGTATACGCTTTGGCATCAGTTTTGTTTGAAAACGACGCCAAAGAGGATTTATATTGGTCTTTTAGCATAAGTTTTTTAGAAAACCGATGCCAAAAATTCCCATCAATATCATTTTTAGCCTCGGTTTTTAAATAAACCGATGCTAAAAATTTAAAAAAAACTTTTTGCGTCGGTTTTTTTAAAAACCGACATGAAAAACTAAATAAATTAGTTTTTGCATCGGTTTTTATGAAAACCGATGCCAAAACTTAAAAAAAATTACAATGTTTTTGAAAATTACTTAATCTTCGATTTTATTGGTTGTGGCTCTAAAACAGAGGTTTGGATTAAAATTTACGGCCTTTGAAAGTTTGACTTCTTTAGGACTTCTATTAGAGAAGATCACCTTCCGACATCCATAACTTTTAATCCGTAACTCTATTTTTGCTCCAAAACCAAAAAAAATAGAAGCTTAGAGAATTATCTAAAACATTATAGTTTTTTTTGGCATCAGTATTCATGAAAAATGACACCAAAACAATTTTTTTATTTTTTTGCGTTAGTTTTTTTAAAAATCGATGTCAAAACAATTTTTTTAGTTTTTGGCATCGGTTTTTTAAAAAAAGGACACCAAAAATCTCTATAAACATATTTTACATCGGTTTATAAGAAACCAACATCAAATTGATGATGTTAAAAACTATTTTTCTACTAGTGGATGCACCCAACACAACCTACCTCACCACATCTTCAATGTCATAGTTTTTGATTTTCATCAAAGTATGAAATTAAATGGTACACATTGATAAAGATCTCAATTAAAGAGATCAATACACATGTTCATAGATAGGAAAACCCAATAAAACCTGAAAAATTGGTGTTTCTATTGGCAGGTCAGTCCTGATGATCTCATCTACTCGAGATCACCAAGTGGAAAATTCATAATAATAATTATCACTACTTATGAACCCCCAACACATGATAGTCATACATCGTCTGTTTCCCATAATTATAACATATCTTGACCATATGACATATATTTTAAATTACTATCATATTATCTTATGTTTCTCATTATTTTTGGGAACTGCTATAACCTTTTGATACGACACATAATTTATGGAAATTACCATATGTACAGTGGATGCAGAAGTATCAACACTATTTTGGTAAGAATAAAAACATGTATATATCAAACTGTATACATGTAATGGTAATCAAATTACATAAAAAAGTTAGATCTTGGGAACCCACTCACAACATTCCACTTACACTAGAGCCAAATTCTAATAATTATCAACCCACTGGTATAAAAATACTTTCTTTTCATAAATGGATATTACATCTAAATAGATGAATATTCATTACATAACATAAAAAACCATGCAAGAACCATATGGGTTTAGTGTCTTTGGAAGCTTGGGAACATAAACAACTAGTTCATAAAACATTTAAATCATCTTTTGCTTATTCCTTCATAACTAGAACCTTTTTTTTACATTTCATACTTAATTAATTCCTTCATATCCAGGAGGAAAATAAAAATAAGAAAAATGTGATCTTAGATGACCAGTAAGGGTAAACAAGGGATATACTAATAATAACATAATCATAAGGGAATAAGAACATGAGAATAAAATTTGAAAACTATACCCTGCACATCAAAGATCATAATCATGAGTCATGGAATAATTCATAGAAGTTCATAATACATGAATCATTAGAGAACATGATCCATGAGAGGATAATATTTTCATTAGACATAGAATTATGGATTACACATAAGCATAGAAAATCATTTCCTTAGTAGTGAAGGATCTTTACCAAGAATATCATAGTGTAATTGGTTTACTCCCTAGACCGTCGTAGTAGTCAAGGTTCACTCCCAAGACTATCATGGTGGAAAACGTCCCTTACTAAATAAGTTTCACTTCCTGTTATAATATTGTCTTAATGAATAGTTTTCAATCTCCATTCCAGTCCTATTTTATTGAGCCAATTTCAATCCCCACTCTAGTTCTGTCTTACTAAACCGATTTCACCTCCCATTTAATTTCTATCTATCTCATGATATATAAATCATTACCCAACTCATTGAAGGGAGATATAGGTCCCACCCATAGTTGGTTATAACATAACCACCATCCTTGGTTATAACGTAACCACCATAGAATAATTAAAACCAAACATATGTGTTCCATAAGAACATAATTCATTCATCATATTAGAACCCATGTAAAGAAATAAGTTTTATAAATATCTCATCATAACATAAATCATAGAAAAGAAATGGGTTTCATAAATATAATTCACCATAAAAATAAACCAACCATAACAATAATAAGGATAATATCCATTAATAATATCCCTAGTAAAGTATAAGTAACATAAAATAATGTTATATTAGATGGAAAGTAATTTTTAAAGATCACATAACATAATTCCTGAAAAATAACATTTCTATTTTCAAAACATTTATTTTTAAAGAGCCGCACAATTATAAAGGAAACAAATTTCTTTGAAAAAAACCTTTTAATATTTTAAATAAGACATTAAATCATTAAAGCATCATGATTTCGGGAAAATGAACTCATGTTGTATAAGTTAAAAGAAAATTCCTTCCATATTTTTTCAGAAAGGTCACAAAGAACCACATTTAAAAATCTACAAAAACAATCTTTTCAAACCATTTTGTAAAAATTCAAACATGAGTAAAAACGAATTTAAACAATAATAAGAGAATAGTAAAAAAAATTAGAAACAATTTTAGAAAACATGTACATGGAAGAAAAAGTGAGTTATGAGAAAAATTTTAAAAAGATAATTTTTTAAAAGAAAGTCTCTTACAAATATCATATAATTGAAGTGAGATTTAATAAATTTTTCAATTATGTGTATCATCTATAAATCCATATAAAACAAGTGTAAATGAAACATAATAAAATAAAATTTCATTTCACATAAAATCTTATCATTACATAATCAATGAAGTATAAGTTTATCCCAAAGAAAGAAAATTGGGTTAAAAATTACCATATCGCTTTGTAATTAGTATAATCGTATGCCCCATAAAAGTAATAATTATAAAATTAAACATAGAATAAAATTAAGATAATTAGATTAATGAAATTATATATCAAATGAAATTATATACCCCACACACAAGAAATAATTGGTGAATGAGGCATGTATATCACAGAAGTAAAAGTGAGTTGAGAAACCCTTACCCCATGCTTCCCTTTCTTTTTGCATACTTTAACCTCCTATATAAAGGTTTAAATAATTTTATTAATTCATTTCATAACTATAATCACATTTATAATACCTTATTTGATACTTTTATAACATCTTACCACCCATTTATTAAAATATTTTATTATTTTCATTGCTTTAGGTGTGTTCGTTTCATGGTTTCATCACTGGTTCATTTGTGTATAGTTATGGATTTTATTTTAAAATTGAAATAAAACTACAAAAGTTAAATGGAACGGAATTAATGAAATTACATAAGCTTAAATGGTCCCATATATAATTTTTATTTCTAACATGAGGGTGATTCATTTGATAAAATATTAATGATAAATGTTTAGTTTATTTTTGGCGATTTTTCCGACCCTCATAAAATAGTTTCGGTTTATTTAATATTATGTATATATAATAGTTCTAGAAAATTAAATAGGTTATAATATATATTTTAAAATATTATTTAACCATAATAATAGTTTTATGACCAGCCTTGAAAGGATTAATGTAAAATGAAAAATCATTATTCACGGATATGGTTAATCTCCATAATTTGGACAATGGTTTCGTTTTTTTGAATAAGAGGAGGAAATAAAAATGGATGGATATAAGATATTAAATTAGAAACATAAAATTACATAATTTAAATTATTCTGTAGTTAATATGGATTTATGAACAAATGAGGTTAGGGGAAGGTAAAATAGGAAAATAAAATAAGATAGGTAGTTTAAAAAATTACCTCTTGAATATCACATCCTTGAAGGATCCCTTAAAGACCTTGGAATTTGTACTTTAGTGAGACCATAAGCACTTTTATATGGGGATAGTATGTATTAGAGGGTTTTTAAAATATTTTATTATCTTTAAATCTTTTGATGAGGACGGTTGTGGTGAGGATTGGTATTTATACTTGAGGAGGGGTGGTTTTAAGTGATTAAATAATGATTCTTTTATATTTAAAGTCAACCACATTTGGGTGGAATTAATTCCAATGAATTGGATTGATAATTAATGTTTTAAAGTATTTTTATGGTCATATACACATCAAACACACATTTAAAGTTGTTTTTAGGTGTTTTAATCTTTTACCTTTTAACTTTAGCCCATTTCATTATTTTACCTATACTATAGTAAATCATTTTTTACCACGGTAATTTTTTTATGTCTAAAAATAAAAAATTAACATAAAATGTATTTTTTACATTATTATTACTAATATGTAATCCATTTTACCAAATTAAATTATCATAATTGGAAAAATTATATTTAAAACAAATCCCGCAGACACAATGGAAAAGCGGGTTTCCAAGAAGTGTATTTTTCAAAAAAAAAACTGATTTTATATTAACTCTATGACAAATAATTATAATTTTATGAAATAAAATTAATATTTAATGATATATAGTCTATAAAATTAATTTAAAACATTCCCTATTTTGTATCATTTTAATTAATTAAAAAGGAGAAACATTATGTACTTTAAAATAGTTTTCAGAAAAATCCCGTTTTAAAACCCAAAAATAAACTTATTTTAAAATAAAATATAAATTTGATTAAAAATTATTTAAGTGGATGAAATATAACTAAATAATAATTATTTTACTTTAAATCATATTCAAAACATAATGGGACTTTTAAATTTCTTAATTTATCGAAAATAAATGACAATTTTACAAAAATCGGCATTTTTCACTATTCACTAAAACATTAATCTTTTCAGAAGATTCTAAAAAATTCATCCTAAGATATTTTTTAAATTTTGAATAAAAAAATTATTTTCATTTTATAAAATAAATTTTATAAATTTTTTTAAAATCAATAATATTTATTTTCTCATAAAAATAAATTAAAATTGATTTTTGAAGAAAACATATATTTGAAGAACAAAATGACTTTATTAAAAAATATGTGTTTATTTATTAAGAATAAATTAATATATTAAGAATGATTTGGTCAATTATATATTTAATAATGTGGTTAATAATATTTATTCCCACTAATTTAATAGCTAGGTTATAATGGTCGTGTTAAAATAATAATAATATTTTTTTGGAGTTTGTTTAAGATCGATGTTTCGTATAGTGTAAGCTATAAAAGAGATTAAATTAATTTTAAAAAAAGACATACCAAAAAATATTGGGGTGTTACAACAAGATCTCATATGAGTATCATGCTTCTTTTGAGATATGGCTTTAGTTAGGGGGTCTGGCACACTATCCTGTGTGGCTACATTGATAATCATGACTTCACCTCTCTGGGTATAATCCCTTATGATTGAAACTTCTGAAGTATATTCTTCATCATACGGCGAGACCAAGGATCTTTGTTAATAACCACCTTCACAGTATTATCATAATATACTATAATATGTTCTACACTGCTAGGTATAATGCCAAGCTCAAAAACAAAGCTATATATCCAAACTGATTCCTTAGCTGCATCAAAAGTTGGATTCTGCTGTAGAACAAGTGACCTCATACTACTTCAAGATTATACATCTCACTGAACCACTATTCAAAAAACAATCATAGTATGACATCTTGATTTTTTTAGAATCTAGTTTCAATATATCCCCTCGTGACTAGCTCATCATCTCCTCCATACACTATGAATATATCCTTTGTACATCTCAAGTACTTCATCATAGTTTTTAAAGCTACCCAATGAAGCTCTCCTGGATTAACTTGAAATCTTCAAACCATTCTTAAAGAAAAGGAAACATCAAACCTATTACATAGAAAATAATAAATAATATAACCCACTACCAAAGCATGAGAGATTTTATTAATCCTTTCAATCTACTCATGTTTCTACATAAACATCTTCTTGGGGAGATTAATGTCATGTGAAAATGGAAAAAATCCACTCTTGGGTTGTTTCATATTATACCTATTGAGTACCTTATCAATATATGTACTTTGACTTAGTCTAAGAAGCCTTTGAGGTCGATCTGGATAGATTTTTATCCCTAGAATATAATTTTATTCACCTAAGTTTTTCATGGAGAAGCATTCATTTAACCATGTCTTCACTAACTATAATAATTTCACTTCATTTCCTATTAAATTTTTTTTATCAACATATAATACTAGGAAAACGATGACACTCCCACTAACCTTCTTGTAAACACAACCATATTCTCTTATGGAATCATCAAAATGAACATTCCATGATTATGATGCCTACTTTATTCCATAAATAGATCTATACATATTACATACTTTATTGGAACTCTTTGATATAATAAAACCTTTAGGTTTTGTTATATAGACATCTTCAACCAACTTCATAATTAGAAAATAATTTTTGGCATCTATTTTACAAATTTCATAATCATGGAAGGATATTATTATAATTAATATTTTTATGGTTTTTATTATTGTTACTAATGATAAGGTTTCATCATATACAATTCCTTGACGTTACCTAAAACCTTTCACAACCAATCATGATCTATAGGTACTGACTTGACCATCCATTTCTAGCCTTTTCTTTAATACCCATTTACACCTAATAGGGTTTACATCAACTGAAGGATCTACCAAAATCCAAACTTGATTATAGTATATGGACTTAATTTTAGAATGCATGAATTCTTTCCATTCCATTCCATATGCTACTTATTTCTATGTTATAGGTTCATCATTCTCTAGGAGTAATGTGTCACCTAACTCGGTGATAAGAAAATAACATCTATCAGGTTCTCAAACCTCTCTTGTTGGCCTGCATATTACCTGTGTCTTGAGAACAGTTTCATCTCCCAATGACTCTTGTAGATACTGTTCTCATACTAACTCTTATTCATACAAAACATCAACTTCTTTTAATTAAATCTTACTCCCACTATTTCCATTGGAACTGTGTTCCCTTTATAGGAATATTTCATTCCTTTCCACAATTACTTTTCTATCCAAAGGTTTATATAGGCAATATCCTTTAGTTTTCTTAGGATAACTTATAAATATGCACTCCATGATTCTAGATGATTTTATTCATTAGGTATTGTCTTGAAAATATCCTGACATCCCCATACATGTACATGAAACAAAACATGTTTCTATGAATACAAAAACTCATATGGAATCCCATCAACCAATTTATTTGGTACCCATTTTAGTATATATACTTCATTTTATAGTGCATATCCCCAAAAGGATAATCGTAGAGTTTCATGGATCATCATCGATCTGAACATGTCAAGAAGGGTCTGATTCCTCCTTTCACGAACATAATTATATTAAGGTTTATAAAGAGAAGTGAGTTGGGAGAATATACAACACTCCTTTAAGTGATCGATGAATGCTTGGTTTAGATATTCTCTACCATGATTCGAGTAGATTTTCTTAATCTTCTTACCAATATGATTCTCTAATTTATTCTAATATTACTTAAACACCCTTAATGAATTTTAATTATACTTTTTAAGTAGAAATGTCTTCATCTACTTTAGTCATCAGTAAGAGTAAATAAGTAAGAAAAAACACCCATTAACTCTACTATAAATAGACAAAATACATTAGTATGAATCAATTCCAATAGTTCTTTGTCTCTTTCTCCTTTATCCTTGAATTATGCTTTGGTTAGTTTACCTTGTAAACAATCATGAAATATATACAAGGGTTTTTAACTCAATGGAGTCTAAATACCCTACTTGATGTAGTTTGCTTAAATGATTTTCATTTACATGACCTATCCTCAAGTTTCATAGGTGGGTCAAATATGAGTCATTATCACTAGATTTTTCATTGATTTCCAATACTATATTTTCATGTTCAAGTATATATAATACATTGTTAAGATATTCCATACCACAATATATATTGTTCTTATATACGGAAAAAAATTTATTTCCAAACATGGAATAAAATCTCATAGGGTCTAAACTCAAAAATGAAATTATGTTTTTTCTAACATATGGTATATAATAACAATTATTTAGTATAAGAACCATTCTACTAGGAAGAGTAATATTATAATCTACCATTTCTAATGCTACTAGTCTCACACTATTTTTTTCTCAGAGATCCACCTCAACTTTTACAATCATCTTAAATCTACTCGATTCCTATATTTGAATATAAATGCGTGATCCACATGAAATATCCAATAACTAACTTATAGAAATAGAAAGATTACATTCAATAAAAACTATACATGAAACAGAAGCATCACTTTACCTCTTCTTCCCATATGTTAAATTTTTCATCCATTGGCCTTTATTTCCCAATGAAAAGATGACTACATCCTTCTCATTCCCCCTCTATATCTTTGGATTATTAGAAGGGTGGTACATCAGTTTCTTTGACTAAGAATTAGTATTTGACACCTTACCCTTGCATTTGTTATTTTTTTCACCATATGGATTGAAGATTTGGAATTATCTATATCCTTATCTACTTGTAGAACTCAAGAAAACAAGTTTGGGAGAAACTTATTCATGTTATTTTTATTGTAACTAATTATAAAAGTCAAGAAGCTATGTGGTAAAGAGGAAAAAATGAGATAAGTTTCTAATTCTTGGTTTAGTTTGAACCTAAGGGGCTCTAGTCTCTCAATTTACCTGGTCATATTGAGTTAATGAGTTCCTTCCAGGCACCCTTATGTTATCCTACATATATAAAATGCACTAGATATCACATATTTTTCTCCAAGCTCTCTCTTGGTATAACTCTTCGATATAAGAGAATATTTTCAAAGAATTCTTATCCATGTGTATTTTCTGCAACTCATTGGACATTGATGAAAGCATGAAACACTAAATATATAACATATCATAAACATGATTCTTGTATATATTTATTTGTATTGATTGCTACCATAGGAGGCATAATAGTAAGTGAATATTCTAACACATAAATCTTCCTCTCTTGGTGCAGTACTATGTGCAAGCACTTGTACCCCTACTTGAAGTTATTTACAATTAGAATATTCTCTTTATACAATATTAATCTCAATGAAATTTAATTGTTAGCAGTTATCATTTGATATATAATAAATAAACTTAACATATTGGTACTTTATCTTGATTACCAAAAGTCATTTTCAAATTATTAAATTTAAATTTCTCCCACTATTTTATCAAATCCTAGTATCCCTCAACTACTAGTCTCAAAATACTCATTTTCTTGAGTATTCTAGTGACAATAATCCTTAAACCTCTCATTATATCCCAAGAAATGGTATAACCAATACTCTAAGAGTCTAATGTAGGATTTTTTCAGGCCAACCACATTAACTCACGACTCCTTGATATGTTGAGTGGAGTCCCATCTCCTAAAAATAACTCCCTTGAAACGCTAAATGCTTTTCCTTTAAAGTTTCAACAAACTAGATATAGCTACCAATTTTTTCCAACTTTAGTTAATACAATCTACTGATCTCATAATAAATACCCAGTATTAAGAGACTCCCTAAACTATGGATGATGAGCACCTTGAGAAATCAATTGTGTCCAAATTCAAGTGATAGAAGGAATTTAATTACTTGATATTTTCTTTGATGTATTTTTAATTTATATCAATTAATGAAATATTTTTCTATTTAGAATTCTTATTATATGTGATATAAATCACAACATAACCTTATTTTAAATAGACAACATTCACCTTACATGTTCAATTTATATTTTCATAATTTTTTTATTATACTATGTGATCACACATAATAAATACACATGCAAAAAATAATAAACCATGCATATGATAAAATAAATAAATAATGATATAATCATGATCCACATACTATTGGTTAATCAATCAAGTTAATAATTGATTAAATGATACGCTAAGTATTTTTTTAAGTCAATACCCGACTTAAATTACAGTGCCTAAAACTCTTGTGCACTTCACTTGTTTGGTTTATGCTGAATCTTGACTTGAACCACTTATCCATGAAATCCTCCTATCTTTACAATTTATACTCACAAATAGGTTATGGGAACTCAGGGTGAGAAATTAAATTTTATTTCTTAAATTTGTACATGCAGTCTGTTATACATTCTAAAGAGGGAGAGACGATACACGTATCATCAAAATAAAATAATTATTACATTTTAAAAACATAAATGTAATAATTAAATTAAATAAATAATGAACCAAACATGCATGGGTTGGTTTCAACTCATGATTAGTCGACATGAAATTATATTACATAATAGAAATTAAATTTTATAAAATTAAATTTAAGGTTATTTTTAATTCTTTAACTCACATTAAAATAAATTTAATTAATTATTGATATGTATCGTGACATCTAAAATAATTTTATTAAATTAAAGAAAATTAAATTTATTTTTTGAAAAATTTTCACAATTTTTTTGGTCCATTTGGACCTAAAACATATCCTAGATATAAATTTAGGGATTGTGATGAGGTTAAAATGTTAGAAATGTTAGATCCGGACCAATTTAGGCCTGCTCAGGTCAGGTTCGGACGTCCGATTTTGGGGAATATATATATACTACATATATATAATTTATATAATATATTATAATATTTAATATATTATAAAATTTTGTGCCACCCCATTAAGTGGGGTGTCCAAATTTGACATCACTCTCCCCATAAATGGAAAGGCACCAAGGTATCCATGCCAAGTGGTGTGGACACTTATTATTTATTTGTTTTAAAGCCCATCCTTCCACATGGAATGATATTCTTAGATCCCCATTTTTTTAATTTTTGGAATATAATTTTAGGCTTTCACAATAATCCATCAATCCAAAAGACTACCCCAATCCACTACCAGTATCTCCAAAAAACACACAATGTACTCGCATCCTCCTACAACAAAAAATTCATCACATCAGTATCCATTAAAGTGAAAGAAAAAACCCATTAAATACCATAAAAAATTATATGAAAAACTCATTGATCAATGATCAGCCATATCTTGATGATACAGACTCAGAAGGATGCACCATCAGTTGAGTTGAAACAATATCAAAACTCTATTTCTAAATCATAGAAAATTCAATTGAAATTTTAAAGTTTTCATCTTAAAATAATTGAATGTTCTCTTTGATACTAATTGACGGAACCTGGGACACAACAAAAGAATGGAAAATACGCAATTTAAAATTTTGGGTTTAGATTTATGTTAAAAAACTGAATACAAAAAACCATTTCCTATATTACTTAAAGGATCATGTAAAATTCAATTTATTCATAAATAAAAAAATTGAATTAAACTGCAAACAATAGATTATTCATTTGAAATTGTTGATTTTATTTTCTCACAATCACCATGTTGTGCATCAAAGGCATCAATCTAAGTGTCCTATAGATCATACACACATTCAATACAGCTCCTAGATCATCAATATATAATTCTCACGTTCTATAATGGGAAATGAAAGATATTTATAGTGCCCCTTCAATCACATGAAGAATGCAGACTCGATCAAGAAGATGAGATCAATCCAGCCTTGTTCCTCCTTCAGTTTCTCACTGTAGAACCTGATAGAGAGGATACGAGAGATCAAAATTCATGAAAATGGCATATTTCACTATTCTTTATTCTAAAATTTACTTATATACTTTGTTTATGCTTTCTAAAACTACACTTTTATCCCTATAAAGTTATAACATTCATTTTATACCCTTGTTCACACTTATGAACTAATTAAAATTTTCATAAATGTTAATTTTTTTTATCCCTCACATGTAACACTTTAACATGTCACGTGATAACATATAAAACATTAACTCATATCTATCCTCCCTTAAAAAATTAAAAAACCTTGAACATATAAGGATCATTTGAAAAATTATATTCTCTCATATTCAATTTTATGATCAAAAAAATTGTGAATACCATGAGAAATAAATTCAAGAATAATTATTTGAAGACTAAGTAATATAACTGAGTTATTTTTATTTTAATCTATCACAATTGGAAGCTCATTGAACCCCTCATGCAAGGCCCACTTCTTCCTAAAATCCTATTCATATGAATAGGTGAAACTTGTGGATACACTTAGTGTGCGACCCTATAGGTCCTTATCTTGATAAAAGTGAGTCTAACTCACAGAAAAAGAGTAAAGTCTCATAACCTATCACAACCCAAAAGGATATGATGAATGTCATACCTATTTCTTCATCCTATGAACACACTTTGTGTAATATAATAATTTTTTCTAGTGATATCTCATAATGTAGGATTCACACTTGTGTAATCATACTTTGGATTCTATATATATTTCAAAACCTTACCAAATGGAATTAACTTTTATTACCAAGGCCATAGATTTAAATAAGGTACTAAAATCCTAGTCAACCTGGGCCCATGAGATATTTATTCTTTAACTTGGAAGCGATAAATTCTATCTTGACCATTCAACCAATGCCATACCACTAATGACAGACCCAACACAATCTAACTCACCACGATTTAAATGAAATGGTTTTTATATTACATCAAAGTACATTATATAACAGTACAAATTAATAACAATATCAAGTCAATAGAACAATATACATGTTCATAGATAGGATCAACCAATGAAACCTGAAATATGTAGTGTTCATATTGGTAGGTCAGTCCTCATGTTCTAATCTACTTGATATCACCAAGTGTGAAATTGATGAGAATATTTCTTAATGATAATGAGACTCTAGATCTATAATAAATCATCTATATCCCTTTAGTATGATGTATCTAGACCATAGGACATGTATTTAAGATTACTATCATAGTATCTTGAGGTTTTCATTATAGTTTAGAACTACTATAACCTTTTGAAATGAAACGTAATATAAGTACATTGCCATGTAAATAGTAGATGAAAAAGTATCAACACTATTATGGTAAGAATAAACACTTATATATATTTCAAATTGTATAAATTTAATGATAATAAAATTACATAAAGTAGTAGGTTATAGGTAACCCACTCACAACAGGGATAATTCCACTCCCTAGGAAGTTTACATCATGAACCAAAGGTTTACGCTATGAAAATTTAGACCTGAACTTCATGTCTCTCTACCTCAAGGATTTAATGGCATGGACATGTGGTTCATTCCATGAATTGTGTCTGGTGGATTAAAAAAGGGGGGTTTTACCAATTTAGGCCCCCTTAATGTTTTAGACAACGATTGCACGAGAGAGTCGAATCAGTCGGCTCTACACTCCCTTTGATCCCCATTCCAGGGAATGATTCTTGGAGGGGGTTTTTAGATTTTATAGGTATGATATTCCCTTATTTTCACTTTGTTTTATGTTTCCATTTGATAACCCTGATTTTCTATTACTTTGGTTAGGTTTTTTTATTGTCTTTACTAAATCATGGAGAAATCTGGTGAAATCGATATGGATTTCACGTGAAGTGGCTAGAGGAGGGCTTAAGATGACATATTAATGCTATTGGAAGTGATTTTAGTAAATATAATACACTACACTAATTTTATTTAAATAATTTTTTAAAATTGGGAAAAATTGATGGTTGGTCGGGTATCGATGGTTAAGGATTTTGGATGGGTGTTGGTGGTTAGAGATTTTGGATGGGTGTTGGTGGTTAGGGATTTTGGATGGGATGGTGTTGAGGGTGTGCCATGAACCTTCTATGAGTGGTTATTCATGGTTTTGGTGCATCGTGGATGCCCAGTGAGTATTTAGGTGATTATGACTATTTCAATTTTAATTAAATAATTAATTATAATTTTTTTAATTAATTATATTGTATGGCATAAGAAAGGATCTAGGGTGGTGGTACGAGATTGGACTATGCATGGAAGGGCTTATCTTAAGTGGTACAGAGCAATGCTTGGGTGGTAACTCATTGTCGGAGGTTGGTGGTCCCTTTAATACAAATTCATATGTGTATTTATGCATGATTGCTTTACTGAATGCATGTTATATAGGATCAGGTAGATGTATATGGATTGGGAGTGATTATATAGAATATATATAATGATATTGGGGCTTATATGATTAAGATGAGTGTTTTCTAGAACTTTGGCGAATTAGGACCATTAAAATATTATGTATCCAAGGGGAGAGGGTTCTAGATAACATGAAATGATGCCTTCAGTAGGTCTTGGGGTATGAGATGTGATATGGGTGGACTAATATGGTTTCCCTAGGGCTAGTTGGGAATGTGTGAGAGGTATAGGCATAATGAATATGGGTGGGATGATTGTACATCTTATCCTTGATGAGTAATGCACTTATGAGGGTGGATTGAGGCTTGGAAAGTGTTATGAGCAGGATGATCCCTCTGGGACTAGGAATATGTAACTGAGAGGTAGTTACTATAAGTGATGGTTTGAGCGATCTCTCTAAGGGGATGTGAGATGATACTCGAGTGTGGGTCATTGGTTTTTCTAAGGGACTTAGAATGAGGATTCCAAGGGGTTTAGGGTGAGATGAATTGGGATACTCCTTGGGGTATTAAGAATAACTTGGGACACTTATTTGGACAAGGATTGTACTATGACGCTTGAGACTAGGATCAAGATGAGATTATGGGCTATGGATTCACCATGGGATGACAAATATGGGTTGGTATCAGTGAGTAGAGATTGTGTCCAGTCTGGAGTACCTAGAGGATGCATAAGGGGAAGGTGAGATGTGTGTATGATGAGGGGATAATTCATCAGTGACTAAAAACTTGTGATAAACTAGTGAGATGTGTGAATGATATGCTCCATGTGTGTTGTTTCATGTGTGTTCTTATGCTTGTGATAGGTGATAGATTCATCTTGATGGGTGATGATTACTAAGGCTAAGACTCACCATGAGTGATATAGAATTGATGGGATTTCCATGAGAGAGATGTAATCCATTTTATGAATGAATTTTGGGCTAATTATGAGTGATATGGTGTGGTTTCAGACCAGTGGAATATCTGTGAGTGATATGGGATGGATGGGACCTACCATGAGTGAGATGGTAATGGTCAGACCACCATGAGTGTGATGGGGTCTAGGAGGTGACGTGATGAAGGATTAGTTGATCAGACTTCTATTAATGAAATAGAATCTTGGGAATTCTATGACATGAGGGAATATCATCCATGAGTGATATGGTTTGTTTGAGCATAATGGGATATCCATGAGTGAGATTTTTGAACTTAAGGATGATGATAATACTTCCATGAGTGAGATAGAGTCAGGGATGTTCTATAATGCGGGTTTGGATGTGGGTCTTCCATGATTTAGATGGGGTTAAGTTGTGATGTGGGACTAGATGGATGAACCCTACCATGAGTGAGATAGTAGAGGTTGGGCCTTGGACATGAGACCACCTTGAGTGAGATGGTAAGTCTGGAGGTTGGACACATGACCCTACTCTGAGAGAGTAATATTTTGGACTTGGATGAATCCATACCCCAAGACCTCGGGTATGCGTTGGGTTACATGGGTGATGAAATAATATGACTATAGTAACTAAATAATCGTGGTATCCTTGTTAGCACATGGTGATTTGATTCCTAGTGGGTCATAGTAGCTTGGTTAGCACATGATTTCCAATGTGTATGGGTTAAATGTTTATTTATTTCCTTTTACATACACTCATATTATATCTTATACTATGGGAAATTGGTTAGAACCTATTGAGATTTATTTATCACACCATGCATGGGCACCCGAGTGTGCCTACAGACCTTATGTTTTCATTCAATTTGATAAAAATTCATGCAATGGATCAAGCTGGTGTAACTCAAGGGTATTTGAAGACAAGGTGTATGAGGCCCAATGATGGTATTATGGATAGTGTGCATGTGTTTTATTATTTTGTTTTATTTTTTATTTGGGATTGTCCTAATGGGAGATCAGTGTATGTAAGATTGTATGACTTCCACATGGAAGCTTTTACAACATTATGATTATTGATTTTTGGATACTCTGATTGTGTGATGTGGATGTTTAGGATTATTTACACTATTTTATGGCCCTGATTATAGTGAATAGTCTCCCTACTATATGGATCAGTCCCTTACCACTAGTCAACATCCTCTAGAGTATGGGGAGGTGCGACTAAGGCCATGTGGCACATCGGCTCAAATGGTGGTTTTAGGTCGAGGTGTCACAAAGTGGTATCAAAATTTTATTTTGGTCTTATTATTTGGGAATATGGTAGAAAAGTGGTCAATAAATGTGTTTGATCTTGTGATAGAACTCAAACTGGTGATTCATGACCACCTTTCTGAGGGGAAGTCCTGGTTACCTAGTTGGAGAGATTATTGTTCTTGGTTTGTGTTATTATATATGATATTTTTATTTAATATAATTGGTTTATTGAAGATTTTATTTATGTTTTTGGATATTTTGCCATTGGTAAGAGGCCCAGATACATGAATCATGGTAGTAACATAGGAATCACATGAAATATACATGCTTTTCAATTATTGGGTTTTCCGATGATAGGGTTCAGTTGTTTAAAGTGTCAACAACAACTTACATGGAATTTTACCATTTTTCATATTTCCAAAATTCAAATTAATTAAACCATGATATTTATCTAATGGAAGGTCACATGTATCCTATTGTAGTGGGTTCTCTGGTGATGGAAATGAAATCCCTTTATTAAGGGATGTATGAAGACCCTTAGTTAGTTGATGAAGGAATTTGATATTTGAGTGATGGATTAATGATGGCATAAAATTTCTGAGAAATGATATAAGGATAGGCACAAGGTTACTTAAGTATGTCATTTTAGTTACTTTAAGAGACAATAATAACATATATGGTGTTTTCCCATATAGATTCTTGGTGTAGTTATACTTAACCAAACTAAGTGGATGAGGAAAGGCATGTGAAGTTCCTTTGTCTTTTAAAATGAAAAACGCTTAGAGAATTTCAGGTTTTGAAAATGGGTGAGAGGGAATGATCATAAATATGCCTAACCCCATGGTTATTTGAATACACTTTCATGTAGTATGGTGGGATAAAGGGTAGATACTTGGGGTTTTGAAACAACACCCTTGTGGTGGGTGAACCTATGGTTAGACTTGTCATGAGTGAGATACCTTGGTCTATTGGATGAGACTGACCTGTGTGAGGAGCATGCTCAATGGTTCAGGCATGTGAGACTAGATTAGATGGTATGTTACTCATGGGAGCATGGGTATACTTGTGTGATTGGGTTGTATTCAAACATGAAGCTATTGGGTTTATGATATACCATGTTAGATAGTGGGTGAGAACCTATGAAAGGGTTCTTAGAGGAACACTCTTCCTTGGATGGAGGAGAGTGAGTGTTGGTGAGGATTTTCGAAAAAAGTCTTGGTGTGTGAGGCTAGGTGTGCACTAGGTATTCACTATGTCTAGTTTTGTTTTGGATCAATGAACATGGCTTATATAGGTCCATTTATAATTGTTTAGGTTATGAATTCACATGAGTAGTTTTGCAATGATAGTGTGGCAGAGAGATGCATGGGGGCTTGGTGGCCCGAGTTTTTGGTCCTTGATATGGGTGTGTTTTCAGAGAATCATAATGGAATGACTTATTTGTTTTGATGCTCTAGGAGTAGTTTAAGGGAAGCCTTATTGTGGAGAGCACACCATTGTCTCTATGTAATTTATGTGGATGATTTTCCAATGATACATGAGTGGTTAGAGTTGGTGTTTTGTATTAGTGATCAGGTATGAGTGGTTTAGTCATGTTCGATCATTATCTATGGAAATGGAAGGGATTTACTCTGAGGATATGTGTGTTTGGGTTCTTCAAAAAATGATAATGATATTATTATGGTGGGGATTATCATATCTGTCACAGGTTTATGAACTTGGTGTTAGAAGGTTCGTGAAGGTAGTGAGACCAGTTAATAAATGGTCAAGGTGACACTAGATACTGAAGTGTGAGAAGATATAATGTGTTTTGGATCCTTGTAAAATACCATATTTAGGGTTCATATGTGGTGTTGGTCAGAATTTATGTGTTGGTATAGGGTATAAAGTGATTGTGGTGGGATCCGATGGTGAGTCAGATCGAAAGTGCGATGATACTTGGGGTGAGTGAATGGAGAATGAAGTAGGTGGTTGGTGATCCAAACATGTAATTGCACTGGGAGTTAGGTTTAGACTATGGTGTAGGAATTGGATTGTATCATGATGCCTCTGAAGGTGAAGGCATTGTGATCAGGTGGTTTGGTGATGTGTTAGTAGTTAATGATGAATGTTTTTGGGAAGAGTCGGTTAGGAGAGGTTTGAATAGTATTTTTATTAAATAATTTGGATATGGTGAGTGGGAAATAAAATTTATATCATTATTTGGGGCATGATTGAGCTAATTTTGGGATCATACTGAAGTTTTTGAGAGAAAGATGGCATGTCTGGTCTTGGGTGTTTAGAGTTTCACAATGAAAGTGCGTTTATCATTTAGAAATAAAACATAAAAATTTCTCATTGTTTTGATGATTGTGGTGGGTCCTAGATGTGTTGGAAGGACTATAAAAAATTTCTCAAGGATGAGAATAGCTAGAGTATGGGGTTTTTAATGACTCGTGTCATTATAGGTTCTAAATTCTCAAGGGAGTTTGAATTTTTCTATTTGGTGAAGGATTTGTTTTTGTAATGTTCTGGACCTAGATTCCACTAAAAAGTGCCTCAAGACTGATTGAACACATGGCCTCAAGAAAATCTCCCCAAATTCCAGAGGCTAATGAATAACAGTAAGGTCTTAGGTGTGTCTATAGGGAGACTATTCCCTCATCACCAGAGTGTAACACATCAGAAACACAATAACAGATAGATAGAAGAACCAACAAAACATACAGACAATAGATCAATAACAGGAAAGATAAACAAACCAAATAAATCTCATATTCAATGATGATACATGTCACATGTCTCTAATAAAGAAGAAAAATCATGTTATAAGGTAGATGTACAATACATATAACAAAAGTACAAAAAGGACAATAGTATCCTAGTAGCATCACAAACCTCAACTTAGTCCCATGATCTTCTTCTCCAAATTAGAAAATCAAGTACCTATAGTAGGGAGTTTCCATTATCAACACCTAAAATAATATATCTGTTTGGGTCCCCAAAGGTGGCCCAAAAAGGGTGTGCGATATAATCATAGTAGGAAACCACCTAAGGTATATACCAATTAGTCAGTGAATATATATAACAATAGTGTACTGAAAGATATATAAAAAATTAAAGGAATTACTCAAAAGTAAACATCCTATAAGTCTAGATTCCCATTTATAAACAATTCAATGTCATTTAATTTACAATTCTTGATATCCGGCATAATCTCGACATCCCCCGTATAGTCATCAACACAACAGATGCCTAAACATTCCATCTAAGATATATAAGTCAAGAACAAATCCAAGATTGTTCTTTGGATTAGAAGATGCGTCATATGAGTCATTTCATTCATTATTCATTTATGAACTTGATCATATCCATGGAATTCTGAAGTTGTAATCCAAGTGCCATTGTAGGTGTAATATGAACGAACACCCTATGGGCCCATCCATGGAGAACCCCTCAAGAAACCATGTATTTCTCTAGATGTGGTATAACATCATTTCTAATCGAGTCCATCCTAGGTGGTCCACTAAGGGAGACCAAGTACCACCCATGGAATATAATATCAAATTACCTTGAGTCCTTCTATAGCATCCTAGATTTTTATAACATAACTTTTCATTACATTTTACAAACATAGGATCTTTAAAGTCCAGTGTCTTGGAAATCAGGATCATAATACATGAAAACAACATAAAAATTCTTCTAAACCACTTTTAAGGCTTATTTATTGTTCATCCTAAGTTCATTATAGCATCTCATAACCTGAGAGCATACATCAAATGAAAGGGTGAGCATAAGGCCCAGTAAGGGAAACAAGAGAAACATTTTACATGCGATCTTGAGATACATCAATAAAGTCATGATAAATAACTTTAAGGAATGAGAAAGAGATCATGAGGCACATCATAATAAAAATAACGTGTTTCATAACTTGAAGATGTGGCTACAACATTTAACTTAGACAATCATTTCTGTATCACCAAGGTCCATCCCCAAGGTGTCATTAAAAAATTACCAAGGTTATTCACCAAGGTAGCGTTAAAATGGTCATATCTAGAGATCAAGTCTTTACCCAATGCATTGGAGTGATATAAGGGAACACCCTTAATATGTATTTACTTTCATATGATCCACATAGATCATAATAAAACATTTCATAAATAACCCAAACAGAATCAAAGAAATGGGTTTCATGACAAAGTTGTGACGTTTAAAAAGAGCTTAAAAATAAGATCATTATGTCATTTATAAACCATGGAAAGGGAGTGAGGGTTATATGTATGTCAATTCCAGAATCAAATATATCATCTTTATATATTTATGAACACCCATGGAAATGAAATAAGTTTGGGTATTCCTATAAATAAACAGTAGAATTTCTTGAGAGAAAGAGATAGGAATTTTGAGACGAAATTTCTACAGCATAACGACTATATAACATAGTTTTAGAAAACATTGAAAAGAGAGGGGACAAGGGTCACCCACCCATAAATAATTCATAATACAGTATGGATACTGATTAAGATCATGTTACGGGTATTTGAATTACATACCACATGAAAAGGAAACATGAAAGAAAAGAGAAGATGTAATTTCTTTTATGAGAAATTCGGCAGCCTAACGACGTCACTTAAAAATTCAGAAAAAAAATTGATGAGAGCGGAAAAGATATCTCAAAAATTAGACATGAAATATAAAGAAATGAGAACATATAAGATCATACCCTCAACATAAAGATATGGAAATTATAAGACACGAAATAAAGGAAGTCATGACTTAAAAGAGGAGGGTGAAAGAATCCCTTACAAAAATTCTGCAGCCTAACGACGCCACTTAAAGATTCTTAAAATGAATTGATGAGAGAAAGAGTGGGTATCTCATCATATGAAAATGAAAAGGATAGTAGGATGAATATAAAAGAACATCCCCAAAATAAGAACATGGAGCTTAAAATAAAGGACATAAAGGAGAATACATGAAAAGAAAGAGAGAGGTAGGATCCCTTACCTTAAAACATAACTCTTAAAACTCGAAGGTCGGGACCTTGAGGGCTTGGGGCACCTTGGGAGGAATAATTCGGAGGTAATGAGACTAGAACTTCGTTGGAGAGGATTTGGAAATGAAATGAATGAGGGAAAGGCTTGGTATTTATAGGAGAAGTGAGGAGACAAAGCATTAATTGCCAAGGGACACCTCATCGGTGGTATTGGAAAAAACATGGGCTTTCCCATGGTATTTTCCCATGGTATTGGCCATTTGGGACACCTCATACCTTATCTTACAATTCATAAGGCTACCAGAATTACTACATAATGATTACATCCTTAATGATGTCATTAAACACCTGAAACTCAAAAACTGCATTTTCACTATTCAATTAAAATTCACCTTTCTCAGAAAAATCCCAAAAATTCATCTTAACCAAATATCGATGCTTTGATTTCAAAAATGAACTCCATTTTATGAAAATAATTTTCTAAATATTTTTAATTTAATTTTTAAATAAAAAACACTATTCACTGAAAATTCAATTATTTTAGAAAAATCCCAAAAATTCACCTTAACCAAATATCGATGCTCTGATTTCAAAAATGAACTCCATTTTATGAAAATAATTTTCTAAATATTTTTAATTTAATTTTTAAAATAAAAAACACTATTCACTGAAAATTCAACTGTTTTAGAAAAATCCAAAAAATCCACTTCAACCAAATATCGATGTTTTGATTTCAAAAATGAACTCCATTTTATGAAAATAATTTTCTTAATATTTTTAATTTAATTTTTAAAATAAAAAACACTATTCACCTGAAAAAAAACTGATGCTTAACCAGTACTTTCTAGAACAGTTATTTACCAATTTTATTGAATCACATTACTTAATCAAGGTGCCTAGATTATATTAATACTTTCTTAAGTGAGGTTACTTAATATATTTGATCACATTGCTAATCATAAGCGTAAAATCACTATTCATAATTTACTATTCATAAAAAATTAAGTTGATCTTATTAGACTCTAAATTTCTTACTGAACATAACTGTAGAAGACCACTTTTTTGAAAATCATTACACATTATTAATTATTTAAGGTTTACATAAATATTTTTAAAATATCCTTTTTCTAAAATTTATCAATAATATTCATACTATATTTATTCGGACATTTGAAAATTCACAAACTTCACCATAAGAAGAAATCACAATTTTTATTTAAATCAAAGGATTGCACAAGGCAGTTACAGTCTCGTTACATAGCCCCTTATAACACCATCATAGGACCTAAGAGTAATGTATGCTAGGGTGATAGAATCTGGGGGCGGCTCGGCCAAAATTGCCTGAGTAGTGATTTCTATCAGCTTGAACTTCTCGCAAAGGAGATTATGTTCCATATTCACATGATAAAGTTCGGATTGGGTTTGGTCCAGGGCAAAGACCAAAGGTGCTACCTCCTTCCCGAGTTCCGTCAGATGAGATTCGATTGTCCCGAGACTACTGGATGGGTCCATCGAATCTCCTTTCTATATTAATTAACCAAGATCACTTGTATTTATAGACAATAATCGCAACATTTAGTTTCCAATGGTCGTATTTACCAATGGTCATATAACAATCGAAACCCAACGGTATTATTTTTATTATACTCATTTTATTAAATGAAATAGTTTTTTTGAGTATAAAATAAAATAATACACCAAGTTAGGAAACAAAATTTATTCAAAATTTCAGGTCATTACAATCTTCCCCCCTTAAGAAATTGCGTCTTTGCAATTTTAAAATTAGGCTTGGAAATTTCATTGAAAGTCCCACATCGGAAAAAGAGTCAATAACACCATTACTTTAAAAGAAAGAAAGGTAAGCACAAAGGTCACCCGAGTTAACCCATACTAGGATTCCATGTAGAAAAACATGGATATGGAAGAGAAAACAAAGGGTCAAGTTCTGATGGAGAGTGATAGAAAACATGATTAGGAGAAAATTAACCACAAGAATATCACAAACATAAGATGTGTTAAACAGTCTTTGATCACCCAGTAGGAAACGTAAACCAACAACGTTTTTGTTTTACGTTCCTTTTCATAATTTTGAGGAATTCATTTACTATATAGAATAAAAACATAAGGAAATATACTTACCTTCAAGTAGAGTTTCATCCCTTAATAAGTTTCCACCAAGACTAATATTTTCTCCAAACAATGAGAATTAAAAAGGACTTAGTCTCATCAAAAGCACAAGAATCATCTTCTAGCGAATCACATAATCCAAAAAAGAATAACTATATTTTCCCCTTGTCTTTAGTCATCAACTCAAACTAAAAAGGTTAGTATGAGGTCATATAATCCCCAAAAAGGATAATACTTCATAAAAAGAAATATGACTATTAATCTCCAAAATTCAACAAAAATTACCCAAAGTTCCAGAAATACCATTCAATACACAATCATCCTTAAAATTCTTCAGAAGAATCCAAACTAAGATTGGAACCCAAAACTCAGAAGGATTTAATCACATAGTCTTCCCCAATAAATCTTAAAATTTATCTCCAAATAACATTGACTACTATGAAAGTCTCATACTAAAGTGTAATTAATCTATTCACATATTCTCTATGCTAGGTTTATCATTTTCCAGAAATAACCCAAATCACCATATGTCCACAATAATTAAAAAAATTCTAAAAAAAAATTCAACCATTCCTCTACAATTTAAATCCTGTAGTATTTTATTTCCCTTAGGAATATTGTACTCCAAAAGAGAAAACATCATCCAAAATAACCTTTATCATTTAATCACCAAATCATTTTCCTATACAAAGGATATCCATTTGATAATACATAAGTTTCCAAAATCAACTTATTCTTGATCCATAAAAATAGAAGGTGCATTAGTCAGTCCGAAGGGAATATCAACAAACTCATAATTCCCATATCTTGATTGGAAGGTAGTTTTTAGAATATCATCATTCTTCACCCTCAATTGATGATAACCAGAATGAAGATCAATCTTAGATAAGAATTGAGTCCTATGAAGTTGGTCAAATAAGTCATCAATTCTTGGAAGAGAGTATTTGTTCTTCACTGTGATCCCATTCAGTTCTCTATAATCAATGCATAGCTGCATCGATCCATCCTTCTTCTTCACAAAGAGAACTGGTGCTCCCTAAGGAGACACACTTGGTCGGATAAACCCATTCTCCAAAATATCTTGGAGTTTTTTCTTTAATTCCTCTAGCTCTAAATTTTCTATCCTATAGGGGGTCTTTGACATCAGATGAGATCCAGGTACGAGTTCAATGGAGAACTCTACCTCTCTTTCTGGGGAAGGTCTGGGTAACTACTTAGGAAATATGTCAACGTATTCCTAGACGATGGGGATATTTTATAAAAGAATAAATCCTTCATGAGAAAATTATTTCATTTACGAATCTTTTAACTAAAAAGGATTTTATGTCTTAAAACTTCATGCTTAGACAATTACATTTTTCTATAATTCCTTCATAATGATTCATAAAAACCTTGAGATTAACCAAACATATCCCCTGGGAGTGTTGTAACCAAGAGTGCAGTAAGGCCCATTGTCGTGTACCAGTTCCTGTTCGAGTCTAGCTCAAAGTGGTGTTTTCAGGTTTTACCCCTATGTACATCTGTGCCAGAGCCACCTCTACCTGCTCGTATCCAGACAGGGATGTATTTTCTTGATAAACCACTTACTCAATACTCACCAAAATACCAGGAATATTTCCTATATTTAAACTTTTATATAGTGTTCTTCCTAATGTTTTCATATCCTAATTTGCATAAATAACTAAAATATCCTTTGATATCCACTATAGCATCCTGCCTTTTCATAACATAACTTTTCATTACATTTTACAAATAGAGGATCTTTAAAGTCTAGTGTCTTGGAAATCAGGATCATAATACATGAAAACAAAATAAGCATTCTTCTAAACCACTTGTAAGGCTTCTTCATTGTTCATACTAAGTTCATTACAGCATCTCATAACTTGGGAGCATACATCAAAGGAAAGGGTGAGCAGAAGGCCCAGTAAGGGAAACAAGAGAAACATTTTACATGTGAACTTGAGATACATCAATAATGTCATGATAAATAACTTTAAGTCATGAGAAAGAGATCACGAGGCATATCATAATAAAAATAAAGTGTTTAATAACTTGAATATGTGGCTACAACATTTAACTTAGACAATCATTTCGTATCACCAAGGTCCATCCCCAACGTGTCATTAAAAAATTCCCAAGGTTATTCACCAAGGTATCGTTAAAATGGTCATATCTAGAGATTAAGTCTTTACCCAATGCATTGGAGTGATATCAGGGCGCACCCTTAATATGTATTTACTTTCATGTGATCCACATAGATCATAATCAAACATTTCATAAATAACCCAAATAGAATCAAAGAAATGGGTTTCATGACAAAGTCGTGACGTTTAAAAAGAGCTTAAAAATAAGATCATTATGTCATTTATAACCCATGGAAATGGAGTGAGGGTTATATGTATGTCAATTCCAGAATCAAATATATAATCTTTATATATTTATGAACACCCATGGAAATGAAATAAGTCTGGGTATTCATATAAATAAACAATAGAATTTCTTGAGAGAAAGAGATAGGGATTTTGAGACGAAATTTCTACAGCATAACGACTATATAACATGGTTTTAGAAAACATTGAAAAGAGAGGGGAAAAAGGTCACCCACCCATAAATAATTCATAATATAGTATGGGTACTGATTAAGATCATGGTATGGGTATTTGAATGACATATCACATGAAAAGGAAACATGAATGGAAAGAGAAAATGCGATTTATTTTATGAGAAATTCGGCAGCCTAATAGCGTCACTTAAAAATTCAGAAAACAAATTGATGAGAGCGGAAAAGGTCTCTCAACAATTATAAAAGAAATGGAAAGAAATGAGAACATATAATATCATACCCTCAAAATAAATATATTGAAATTATGAGACACAAAATAAAGGAAGTCATGACTTAAAAGAGGAGAGTGAAAGAATCCCTTACAAAAATTCGGCAGCCTAACGCCGCCACTTAAACATTCTTAAAATGAATTGATGAGAGAAAGAGGGGGTCTCTCATAATATGAACATGAAAAGGATAGTAGGATGAATATAAAATAACATTCCCAACATAAGAACATGGAGCTTAAAATAAAGGACATAAAGGAGAATACATGAAAAGAAAGAGAGAGGTAGGATCCCTTACCTTAAAACGTAACTCTTAAAACTCGAAGGTCGGGACCTTGAGGGCTTGGGGGCACCTTGGGAGGACTCCTTGGGAGGTAATGAGACCAGAACTTCGTTTGGGAGGATTTGACAATGAAATTAATGAGGGAAAGGCTTGGATTTTATAGGAGAAGTGAGGGGACAAAGCATTAATTGCCAAGGGACACTCATCGATGGTATTGGCAAAACCATGGGCTTGCCCATGGTATTTGCCCATGGTATTGGCCACTTGGGACACCTGAAACCTTATCTTACTATTCATAAGTCTACCAGAATTATTGCATAATGATTACATCCTTAATGATTTCATTAAACACCCGAAACTCAAAAACTGTATTTTCACTATTCACCGAAAATTCAACTTTCTCAGAAAAATCCCAAAAATTCACTTTAACCAAATATCGATGCTCTGATTTCAAAAATGAACTCCATTTTATGAAAATAATTTTCTAAATATTTTTAATTTAATTTTTAAATAAAAACACTATTCACTGAAAATTCAACTGTTTTAGAAAAATCCAAAAAATTCACCTTAACCAAATATCGATGCTCTGATTTCAAAAATAAACTCCATTTTATGAAAATAATTTTCTAAATATTTTTAATTTAATTTTTAAAATAAAAAACACTATTCACTGAAAATTCCACTGTTTCGGAAAAATCCCAAAAATTCACCTTAACCAAATATCGATGCTCTAATTTCAAAAATGAACTCCATTTTATGAAAATAATTTTCTAAATATTTTTAATTTAATTTTTAAAATAAAAAACACTATTCACCCGAAATAAACTAATACTTAACCAGTACTTTCTGGAACAATTGTTTACCTATTTTATTGAATCACATTACTTAATCAAGGTTCCTAGATTATATTAATACTTTCTTAAGTGAGGTTACTTAATCCATTTGATCACATTGTTATTCATAAGCGTAAAATCACTATTCATAATTTACTATTCATCAAAAATTATATTGATCTTATTAGACCTTAAATTTCTTACTGAACATAACTGTAGAAGACCATTTTTTGAAAATCATTACACATTATTAATTATTTAAGGTTGACATAAATATTTTTAAAATATCCTTTTTCTAAAATTCATCAATAATATGCATACTATATTTATTCGGACATTTGAAAATTCACAAACTTCACCATAAGAAGAAATAAATTTTTTTATTTAAATCAAAGGATTACACAAGGCAGTTACGTTCTCGTTACATAGCCCCTTATAACACCAGCATAGGACCTAAGAGTAAGGTGTGCTAGGGTGATAGAATCTTGGGGCGGCTCGACCAACATTGCCCGAGTAGTGATTTATATCAGCATGAACTTCTCGCGAAGGCGATTCCGTTCCAGCTTCACACGATGAAGTTCGTCTTGGTTTTGGTCCAGTGCAAAGTCGAAAGGTGCTACCTCCTTCCTGAGTTCTGTTAGATGGGCTTCGATCGGCCCGAGACTACTGGATAGGGCCATTGAATCTCCTTTCTATATTAATTAACGAAGATCACTTGTATTTATAGACAATAATCGCAATATTTAGTTTCCAATGGTCATATTGACCAACAGTCATATAACAGTCGAAACCCAATGGTCTTATTTTAATTATACTCATTTTATTAAATGAAATAGTTTTGTTGAGTATAAAATAAAATAACACACCAAGTTAGGAAACAAAATTTATTTAAAATTTTGGGTTGTTACACCTTCCATGGAAATCCATACGGATTCCTAGTATCACTCGTAATATAATAGTCAAATCTCATATGAGTCCCTCCTTGGAAAAAAAGTATCACTCGGGCATAAAAGTCAATAGAAAAATGAGTCCATCCATGGAATTATTCATTTGAATCCATGTTTCACTCATGGATAAATGGGAATGCGCCCGTAAGGGGCTCTCGACCTAGGGTTTCCTCCCTCTCGCCGCGGCCAGCTCCTCCACTGCGAAAGGCGCGAAGACTCCTTCTCACGCTCGGTGGGTTGGTGGTGGACCTCCGCTGCGCGGCGCTGCGTGGTTTTCTCTCTGGCGGTGGAGATGCTCTCGGGCTTCGGTGGTTGCTGGTTCTGGTACACGGGTGTAAGACCGGTCCTGTTGACGGCACACTCTACGGAGCGCTCCTGGATCAGATCTTGGCAGATTCCTGGTGACCGGTGGTGTTTTTACTCGCGTTCGAGGGTTGTTCTTTTGCGTCGGTGGTTTGGACTCTGTCCCCTCTCAGGTGAGTTCGATGGGGTTTTCGCTGTCTCTATTGCAGCTGGTTTGTCTGGTGGCGGTGGGATCTTTAGCTCCATGGATGTTTTTCTTTTCATCGTTGACGGTTTAGATGTTTGGTTGTTGTTGGTTAATTTTCGGGTGGTAATCTGTGAGTTTGGTGTTTCTTTCACCGGATTTTCATGGAAATCCGGTGATGTTCTTTGCGATGCGATGAGGGTTTCTGCCTCATTGGAATCGGTGACGAGGGTTTCTACCTCGTTGAATTTGGTGAAAGGATGTTGGTGCGCTGGTGAAGGGATGGAGGCGGTGGTCGCCGGTGAACAGACTCGCCGACGTCGGGCTGTGGCGGCGAGTTTCCGGCGACGTCCGGGTGAAGTGAAGATCGGCTCCGACAACGGTTTCACATCGCAAGTTTCGCCACGCTTCTCGAGGTGTGCGGACCGAGGCAAGCACATGATTTGACGAAGCCCGAGGCTGTGCGTGGCTTGAGGCGTTGAAGGCGGTGTTTTAAAATTTTTGAAGTGTTTCGTTTGAATTTTGAATTCCCTGATGCGGTGATGTGGATTTGTAGTGTTTTGGGTACCGGCAACCCCTAAACCGATTTCAAGGGAACCGGCTACCCTCAAACCGGCCATTAGAAAATCAAAAAAATGATTTGCAGGACTCATGGATAATAAGTATTACACTAATTTAATTACATTTCATAAATATCAATTTATTGTGTCAAGGTCAACACTAAGAAAATCTCATTTCAAACCTCACCCAAAGGGCGTTCCAAGTCATTAGCTAAGCTCAAAAGTATTTCCTTCAAAATAATAACATGGGGAAATATTTATAACAAGCTTACCAAGATTAAAAAAAGTATCACATGGCATAATATTTATCTATCTCACATGGTAAAATTAATAAAGAGAGAAAATCACGCTTACTCAAGAATTTACATAGAATGGTCTCAATATAACTCACATGGGCAATTCACTTTAAGGAAAGTAAAGATTCAACAAGGTATTGAATAACCAATTCCAAGGGCATGGTAATCCATCCATTCCTTTTATTTCATTAAATTATAATTCATTCACATTGCAATCCATTTCATATTTAAATTCACATTTGACATCCCAAAAATGGGGTAAAGGTACACCTAAGGGTGTCCAAGTATAAAACCCATCAAATGGTCCATTTAATAATCAAAAAACCTCTAAGGTGGTTCAATTTCAAGGTTCACAACCTATAATCAACCATCAAGAAGGTTCTTTAATTAACTAGAACAATCTTATAAATTCTAGTGTTTAATTTCATTTTAAGGCATTGCCCAAAAATTGGATGTGCGATGAGATGTAATTTATAAAAATATTAACTTGAAGGAAAAATAATGAAACCACCTACATTAGGTTTTTAGTTGATTTCCCATCCAATATCTTCTTCTGGTTTGGCTCTAACTAGGAGAAAATCAAATAATGGACAAAGAACCTAATAATAGGGAAAATTAGCTTGCACAAAAATAATGCAACTGATATCCATAAGAATGGATAATGGTTAAAAATGAATTTATGTCTTACCATTATGGATCCAACGAGATGAATGGCCTTTGATTTGGAAATCAAACGGTGATGATATCTTGATTCCAAGATTATCCAGGGAGGAGAGATCTCAAAATATCAATCTTGTTGTGAAAGAGAAAGAAAACTAATTTTAGGTTTTAAAAATGTTTTTTAATTTATTTTAAATTTACTAAATTTTCAAAAAATTTGGATTTGCATGGTAGGTGCATGATTTGACAAGTCATGCACCAACCGTGCATGGGTATCTGTAAGCAAGGGGAACCCACACAGTTTACCCACATAGTTTGACCAACCATACAGAAACCATCCAAAACACCTCTATCAAGATTATAGAGCTAGATGCATGGCCATATAGACCGAGTTGCATGGTTTGTCTAAAAATGTGCGGCCTATTTATGATCTTTGCCTCTACCTCACATGGTTTGTTAAAATGTGCGGCCACCCCACACGATTTAAACTAACTGTGCACCAGGACATTTTCACCCAAAATCTTGGGTTCTGAGCTCTAAACCAGCCCCATACACCCCCAAAACCTCCCTGAACTAAGAAAGAATTCACATTAGGTCATATCTAAACATTTAAATTGATATTTTAAATAAATAAAAGGATTTGTACCTCAAAGAAGAACCAGGTTCTTACAAACTCCCCCATTAAAGAAATGCATCCCTAAATTTCCCTTCCAAGGGTGGTGAAACATGATCTGTGAATAAATACAACCACTGTGATTGCACATCATCCTCCCACTCGCAGGTATCATCTTGTAATCGGTTGTGTTTCCATTGCACTCATACTAAAGGAAAGAACCGACCTTGGAGAACCTTTATTATATGATCCACAATACATATAGGATCCTCCTCAAAGGATGCGTCTACCTAAAACTCAACCTCCTTAGGTTGAAAGGAATGAGACAGATCTGAATAGTAACATCGTAGCTGAGAAACATGGAAGATGTCATGAATGGACATGTACCTCAGAGGTATCTGCAACCGATAGGCTACCGACCCAACTATCTCGATAATCCCAAATGGCATTACATATCTAATTGAAATATAACCATGTCTCATGATCCTCTTGTGATCAAGCCTCAATAAAAAACATAGGAAAACCCAATCCCAGACCTCAAACTCTATAGGTTGCCTGTGGTGATCAGTGTATCATTTCTGATGAGACTGTTCAATATCCATCCACTTCCGAATCAACTGAACCTGCTCTATGGTCTCCTGAATAAGATGAGGTCCAAGTATAGCTGCCTCTCCCACCTCTAACCATCATAGTGGTGATCGAGATGGCCTACCATACAAAGCCTCATACGACACCATCTGAATATTTTCCTAAATGCTATTATTTTAGGTGATTTCAACTAAGGGTATATGACTCTCTAAACAACCCCTAAAATATAGGACGCATGCTTGAAGAATGTCCTTAAGCACATGAATCGTGTTCTCTGACATGAAATATGTATGGTGGTGGTATGTTGTGCTTAGAATAACCTATGTACCCAATGACCTCTATATCAATTTACAAAATTGAGAAGTAAACTAGGCATCCCTATATTAAATAGTAGTATTGGGACCCCATGAAGTCATATTATCTCTTAGATATAAAACCTTTCAAGATCATCCACACTGAAGGTTTCCTTGATCAGTAGGAAATGTGAAACCTTCACGAGTCTGTCAATAACAACCCATAAAACATCATTACCTTGAGGAAACCGCACTAAACTGGTCAAAAAATCTATCATGACATCATTCTATTTATACTCGAGAATGGGTAGCTGCTGTAAATGTTTGGCTTGTCGCTGGTGTTCCACCTTCACCTGCTGATAGGTGGAACACCTCTTGAGAAAACCATTCATATCTATTTTCATACATGGAAACTAGTACTGAAAATGTAAATATTGATACATATTGGTGATACCAGGATGAACTACCTAAATGGAAGAATGATAACCCTGTATCAGCTCCTCGTGCATGTTTGAAGAGACCCATACTTGGCAATGTACCCGCACAATCTCATCCTTGCCTATGGTCCGAACAGGTGGAGGGTCCTCACCTACCATACTCTCCCGTAGAACTAGGACTTCTGAGTTTGATAGTGGCCTCATCCTCACTCTATTCATAAGGGTAGAGGTAACAACTAAAGATGAAATATAAGTTTTCCCTTGTCCATTGTGCACCTCCAAGTGCATCTTAGAGAACAAAGCCATGAGATGCTACTCACACTTGGCTTGCTAAACTACCTGTATCCGAGTCCTCCTGCTCAGTGCATTTGTCACTACATTTCATATACCAGTCATGTAGGTAAGCTCAAAATTGAAATACTATAGGTATTCAACCCACCTCCGTTGCCTTAGATTCAGATCACATTATGTAAATATGTACTTGAATATTTTTTAGTTCATGTACACTACAAAATGCTCTCCCAGTAAATAATTTCTCAAATAGTGAAATGCGTGAACTACTAAATCTAATTAAAGATCACACGTCAGGTAGTTCCTATCATGTGGTATCAAATACCAAGACTCGTATTCCATGACTCTATCTTCCTACATAAGAACTTCTCCAAGCCCGATACCTGATGCATTGAAGTATATAGTATAATTCCTACCTAGATCTGAAAAAATTAGTATCAGTTTTGAATTAAATCTCCACTTCAACTCTTGAAAGGCCATTTCACGGGAAACTTACCATACAAACTTTACACCCTTCTTAGTCAAGCCTATAAGCAGTTCTAATAAGCATGAGAAGTCCTATAAGAAACACCTGTAGTAACCAAACATCCCTATGAAACTCCATACCTCAAATACATTCTTGGGAGTCTCCCAATAAACTACATATCTCACCTTCTATGGGTCTATTGATACTTCTGTCTCTGAGATGATGTGGCCCAGGAAGTGAATATGATCCATCCAGAAGCATCACTTTGTGATCTTAGCATATAACTGATGCTCTCTCAATGTATTCAATATGATGAAAACTATGATATCATCCATGAAAACCACCGTAAATGAATCAAGATAAGGATGGAACACTCGGTTCATTTGTTCCATAAAGACTGCTAGTGCGTTCGTGAGACCGAACAACATAACCAAATACTCATAGAGACCATACATAGTATGAAAGGATATGTGAGGCATATCTAAAGGTATAACATGCACCTAATGATAACCATATCTCAAATCAATCTTCAAGAAAACATGATCTCTTCAGAACTAGTTGCAGAGATCATCTATCCGTGGTAGAGGATACAAGTTTTTTACCATAAGCTGGTTCAATTTCTAGTAATATACACATATCCTTAGAGTTATGTCCACCTTTTTTTACAAAAAAGGACTAGAAAACCCCACAAGTAATTACTATATTAGATGAAACCCTTTTCCTCTAAATCCTTTATCTTCCTCTTGATCTCCTACATCTCAGTAGTAGCCATCATGTTTGGAGTAATGAATACAGGTGAATCTCCTGGTACTAGATTGATAGAGAAATCTACCTATCTCATTAGAGGTTATCCTGAAAAGACATCCAATAAGATATACCTAAAATGATCAACCACTGGAGGTAAATCAGCTTGAAATGTCCCCTGATCATCCAAATAAAAATTTGTAATCTGGGTTGTCATCTTGCCCAACCCACGATGGTCAAGTCCAGCTCAGCTCACCTGAACATCCCATTAACCTTTGCGAATAAACTTACCACCCTATGGTGATGTAAAGTTCAGCCTTCGGTGATAGAAATCAACAAAATCATGAAATAATACCAACCTATCCATCTCAGGAATTATATCAAAACCAATAATCTTAAAGACATAGAGGTCCCTTATGAAGTGACACCCACTAATCTCAATGGGGAACTCCCTACAATGATGTACAACCTCCGTTCTAATCCCCAACAGAGTGTCAAGTTTCAAAACACCATCAAAGGTATGTGCACTGATCCTAAGGCTCTCCACAACTGGAAAAGATATAAATCTATGTGAATCCCCTGTATCAAAGAGTTCATAAGCTAAAGTGAAGGCTACTAGAATAGTACCTTTGATAGTAGAATGTTTGGGATCTTTCTTCTGATGGGTCTGTTGCACTACATATATATGGAATGAACCACAACTCTATGATACTGCATGGATACCCTAAGCATATCTACCTTGTTACTCCTATAAGTCTAGGGTCTCACTATCACAACCATGAAAACCACCTCAGCCTGACCGTCCAACTATATTAAAGTTACCTACCTGATGAGAAGCTGCTGACCTCTCTCATGAATGTGGAGTTGGTGCAGACCCTCTCTCATTGGATACGGGTGGAAACATTCTACAGAATCGTTGTATATGACCCATCTTTCTGTAAGATCGACACTTGACTGGGTCCCTTTTACACTGTGGCCTTGTATGTCCCAGCCTACTGCACTGGTAGTGAAAGTGCACAGTCAGTGTGATTATATCATTGGGAGGGGGAGGGGTGAATCGGTGATACTCTTTTTCTTTTATGTTTCTTTTTAATTGAAACAACCTTCGTCTCCTATTAGATATTTCAATTCACAACTGAAAACAAATCCAACACACATCTATAGGAACACAAATATTTACAAGGTTCACTATTCAATAAGAATAGCTACATCCTTAGTATGGTTTGGAAATTATCCAATACAATACAATCCACTAGAAATCAATCCTTTGATTACAATGAGTAGGATATACCCTTTCACTCATATATCACTATGTAAACAATACCAATAGTGCATGTGCACCCTCTTATCACAAATAGGGTAATACAATATTTATGTAACAACTCATGTTAGTTTTTCTTCTTTTTAATTAAATAAATGTATTAAATAAAAATAAAATTCTTCAATTACTTACTGAGAGGAAAGGTAAGAACCAACTTGACTTTGTTATGAAAACTTAGTCTGATTTTCCTAGGTCTGATTCTCCCAGTCCGATTCCTCTAAGTATAATTCATATAAAACAATTCTTCCAGTTTGATTTTATAATATAACACAATGGAAATAAATCAGAACCACTTCAATTCATGAGTATGATAAAACCCAGTATGATTCTTCCTCAGTCCGATAAATCCAATATGTAAATCCTAAAGCTGATTAATCCATCCTGATACAATGATCAGGTGAATACAAATTTCACTTCTCCATCAAAACCTCTTCAACAAAAGATTGGTATGAAGACTTATTATTCTCTCTAAAAACTCATATATTCTCTCTCATGAATAGTATTTCAATCATTGGAAAAGTACAATGTATTTTTATCCTTTTATAGGTGACCCTCAAGACCTTTGGTGGGAATCCTAAAATTCATTCACGCTCACAAAAATTCACCCCAATTTCAATTTCCCATGAAATCTTGGGATTCATTTTGACTTCTTCAACTCTTCTCAAAGCTTATCAATTATTCTTCAAACTCAATATCCTTCTTCATACTTTCATTTGAATCATCAATCTAATTTCAATTTCTAAGTCTGATTTTCTTCAAAACAATGCCCTGTATCATTTGAGTACATAAATGAAGAAAAACAGAATACTCTTTGAATTTCAATCTCCACCTCAACAACATATCCATCTTTTTTATTCAGTAATTATTTTGATTTATTTGAGATATAAACTCCTTCTTCCCCTCTTCTCTTGACCCACTTGAAAATCCACATGAAGATAAGAAAAAAATAATTCAACCTTTTGAATGGTTTACTACATTGTTAATCGGTCTATGGCATTATGATTTTTATCAGTTTCAGCTCAAATCCTTTTCCATTGATTTCTATTGGAAAAAAATTCAGCTTAAGTATGATGGTTCTGGATACTAATCTTCTGATGCTAAAAAGTTTTTATATCTTATGATGGATTAGTCTGGTGCTACAGTAAATTGGAACAACCTTTTCAATCGACACCATATTTTCAATCGACACCACCTTTTAAATTGACACAACCTTTTCAATCCGCAACACCTTTTCAATCTTTACTACCTTTTTTAATCTGCACCACCTTTTCAATCTGTACCACCTTTACAATCTGCACCACCCTTTCAATCTACACCACCTTTTCAATTTGCACCACTTTTTCGATATGCACAACTTTTTCAATCGGCACCACCTTTTCAGTATGTACCACTTTTTAACAGGATTTCATCACAAGTTCTCGATTCAACTTATGATTTATATGAAATACAAATAAGCATAGAATCATCACATTTTTTTAATCGTAGATATAGATATTCCAATAAAAAACATCCAACTCATAGTAGTTCTAGAGTGAATATGATGACCATTTACATCCAGGAAGATATTTTCACTTTCAGTCGGACCTGAGGTACATCCAATCAGAACCACTTCTTCAAAATAGATTCATATCATTATGATGGACTTTTAGAGTGTGTCCGATTCTTTTGAAAACAAACATCAATATGATTTTTCCCAAAAACAAAGTGAAGTGATTTCCTTTCTTCCTTTCTTAAATAGATTTCTTGAAAAGAAAAAACAACACTTGAATATAAAACACCATCATCATTAGCTTGGTCCTAACAATCTCCCCCATTGGATTTTGTTATCTACCAAGTTTAATAAATCACTAAACTTTGTGTCCTCAAGCAATGGACTATATATAAACAATTCTAAGCCTATTTGATTCAACTCATTATAGGAAACAAGAATTATTGAAAGCAAAGCCATACTATCTAAAAATAGTGATTATGAAAACATCTTCATCATTCTCTCTCAGATCGTATTTCACCTTCCTAAAATACAAAAATAATTATTTCCTACATCCACTCTAACAAATAGTTAGAATATTTCACTCAAAAAACAATGATGAATTCATAGATTACCCAAAACTCTCTCAGTTATGCAATAGATTTATGAAATAATATAATTCTACCCCTTGAAAATAAAATCCAAAGGTAAGATGAGAGAGGGGACATAAACATATACCTTAACCTTGAAGAGAAATAGGTTGGACACCCATGTTAAACCTCAATCTAGAAAACAATTCATTCGATAAAGGTTTTATGAAAATGTCATCCACTTGTTCCGATGTTGGAACGTACTCCAAATTCAATTCTTTCTTCTCGACATGATCTTTGATGAAATGATATTTGATATCAATATATTTTGAATGATAATGTTGAACTAGATTCTTGGTGAGATTGATTGTGATTTTATTTTCATAACCCAAGAGAAAGAGTAACTTTACTTCAACAAGTACATCTTCTAATTGAGTTTTCATCCACAAGAGTTGAGTAGTGTATTGATTGGAAGCGACATACTCAGCTTCAGCCATACTAATAGTTATTGAATTATATTTCCTTGAATGAAAACTAACACAATTCTTTCTTAGAAAGAATACTCCACCAGATGTGGATCTTCTATCATCAACATTTTCTGCCCAATCTGCATCTGAATACCCAAAAAATCAATACTATCTGAGCTCGAATACTTGATTCTTAATTGTATTGTTCCTCTAATGTATCTAAGAATCATTTTTCTAGAAATAATATGTGATTATTTTGGAGCACTCTGAAATATTTCACATAAGGTAATAACATAAACAATGTAGGAACTTGAGGCTGTCAAATACAATAGGTTTCCAATCAACTTCCAATACTCTTTATGATCAACTTATTTTCATTCTCCATCATTACTCAATTCAGTTCCCACTGACATAGGTGTGGAAATAGGTTTTGAGTTTTCCATGCTGAATCTCTTAAGAATTTCTTTAGTATACTTTTCTTGGGAGAGAAAAATTTATTCTTTCTTTTACAAGATTTGTAACCCAAGAAATTATTTCACTTCCCCTAACATGGAAATTTCAAATACCTTCTTCATTTATTCATAAAATCATTCACAACTTATTTCATCATTCCCAGAAAAGATAATATCATCAACACAAACAATTACAATGAGGGAATACTCCTGACTTTCTCTGATATAAAGATTTCTATCCACTCTTCGTTTCTTGAAATTCATTATCCTTAACCAAGTATCCAATTTGGAATACCATTCCCTCAAAGCTTGTTTTATCCCATACAAGGCTTTATTCAATCTGCATACATAGATTTCATCTTTCCCAATAACAAATTCATAAGGTTGTTCAATATAAACCACATCTTCAAGATCACCATTCAGGAATGCTGATTTAACATTCATTTGAAAGATCTTATAGCCTCGTTGTGCAGCAATAGTAAGAAATATTCTAATTGTTTCAAATATGAATGCAAAATCAAAGGTTTCATCAAAATAAATTCCTTAAATCTGTGAATACCCTTTGCATACCAATCTTGCTTTGTTTCTTATAACTTTTCCTTATTCAGCTTGTTCCAGAAAACCCATTTTTTCCATATAATGTTTTTTTCAGGATTGGGTATGAGTTCCCATGTATTATTCTTTTCAATCTAATATAATTCTTCATTCATGGATTGAACCCATTTTGTATGCTCAAAAGCTTCTTTCACATCATTCGGTTCCACTTTTGAAAATAGATAAGTATGTGTAATAGAATTTATTTTTCTTCTAGTTTAAACCTTTTTATTTTGTTAACCAATTATATTATAAGATTCCACTTGATTACTCAACCTCAGATGAGATTTTTAAGTATCTTCCTAATCTCTGGAAATAATTTATTCCTATTCTTCTTCTGGAATAGGAATGAAATTATCTGTATCCTTATCAAAATTGTTTTCACCAACTTCCTCAACTTTCTTGTTTTCCTGAGTATGTTTATCTTCTTCCACCTATTCAATTACTTTAACATAAACTGAATCAATAATTCTTTTTTATTTCATTGTTGAAGCATCTGTATCCTCTTCCTTCTAAATCATAGCCAATAAATATTCCATATTCACCTTTCTTCCCAAACTTACCATAGTTTCCAACTTCTTCTTTATAATACATGGACTCCCAAAAACTATAAAGTGTTTCAAAACTGAAGTTTTTCCATAAAATAATTCATATGGATTCATAACCGATTGATTCCTATAGAAATGATGATTCTAAATATAAATAACAGTACTCATGGCTTGCCTCCAAAAGTAATGATAAATGTCATGTTCAAGTAACATGGTTCTTCCCATTTCTACTGGGCTTCTGTTCTTTCTTTTAGCAACCCAATTTTTTTGGGTTGTATATGGGGAACTATACTCATGCCAAATTCAATGCTTCTCAAGATAGTCTTCAAACTCTTCACTTCTATATTCACCACCATTATCTGTTCAGAACTTCTTCACTGAATACTCACACTCCTTTTTTACTTTTCTTCTGAAACTTTTAAACATATTAAAAGCATTTAATTTATGTTTTATATAATGACACAAGTAATGTTAATTAAATAATCAATGAAATTAATGAAGTAATTATCTCTATTTTTTATTGTTTTCCCATTGGCCCATATATTTAAGAATGAATCAGCTCTAGGGGTTGTCTTGAACAAATATAAACTTTCTTATGCACAACATTTGTAATATTTCCTTTCTGGAACAAATTTAAACACCAATATCTTCTTCTTGGAAAGTCAGGAATGTCTCAGACATGGTATCTTTTAGATAACTTTCTCATGTTTCTCTGAAACATATTTACAATCCTTTTATTTCACAACTAATTTTCTTCAATCAAGCTCATGTAACAAGAGTTTTGTATTTCACCAACCTGAAACAAATTCCCTTTGGTACATTGGACTCTTGTAACAATATTTCCATCTTTTTCACTGTTTACAACAAACCCATCTTTCCTGAAGATAACTTTTTTACCCTCATCAAAAAATTTTGAAACACTTAGGATATTATGTTTCATCCCATCAACATATAGTGTTTTCCTAGATTTTATCATTTCTTTTCCAATGATGGCTGACCCAACACCTTTGATTTTCAATGATTAATCATTTACAAATGTCACAGTAAATTATTTTAAATTTTTAAAATTTCTCAATAGTTTCCAGTCTTCTGTCATGTGATAAGAACAACCACTATCAAGTATCCAAGTTCATTCTCCTTTTGTGACTTTCAATGTAGTTTCAACTACAAGATCTTTTTATTATTTATTTTCCTTCTTCACTTCTGGATTATGAGTATTGTTAGGAGTCTTTTTTTGTCCTAGTAACAAGACAAGACATCCTTTTTCAAGGTCCCTAGGTTGTTCACATCTTTCACAAATAGTTTCCAGAGGCTGGAACCTATTTTCGATCCTCATTCCACTATTTTCAGACTTCTTCGCAACAAATTTCTTAGTTTTCTTATTTTGATGGAATTGTATCCCCCTAAACCTTTTCCTTTCATATCCTATGGGATAATATAAATGTTGTTGGTTAAACCAACACATATTTTCCATGTGTCTGAATCCCCAAAAATACCAACAATAACCATAGAAAAACTATTTGCATATGAAACTTCCATACTAACTAGAATTATGAAAACATTTTAAGCCACCATTATATCATTATTTTTTGAGCTAGAAACCTTTCCATTGTCAATAAAAATCTTCTTTTTATTTTTAGAATTAATAGAATCAGAATTTTCCAAAAAATTTCTGGATCCAGATAATATTTTTTCAGACTTTGGATGTTTTGTAACTTCTGAACTCTTTACTTTGACCACATACATAACTTTTATAGATTTCTTCTCAGACTTTTAAGGTAACTTTCATTGAACCTTATGAGGTTTATCATTATGAGAACATTCACCAACTTCAGTAATAGAGTTTTGGAAACTTGTATTTCTCACTTTATATTTAGATAACTTTTGTTGGATAAGTTCCAAATCTTCTTCTTTTTCGTTCAACTTCACTTCCATATGCTCATTATGATTCCTTTATTCTTCAAGAGATTTCTTAAAATCATCAATCTCTTTCTCTAGATTAAATTTTTCATCAGCAAAAAAATCTTGATTTCTCATTGAAGAACATTCATCTTTAAAACTTTTGTTTTTATTTTCAAGCCTTCTGATCTTTTTCAGAAATTCTTTCAATTATTCTTTAAAATGTATTTCAAGTTGACTTTATTTTTCTTCATAACTAATGCTTTCAAATTATTCACTATTCACTATTGAAATAAAAGTATTTTCATTACCATACTCAACTGATTTTTAGGATTTATCATCACTGCATTCTTCTTTTTAATCTTTAGAAAAGAAAATTCTTTTTTTGGATTTGAAGAATTTCTTTTCTTTCCCTATGTATTTCAATTTTTCTTTGTCTCCATATTTCTTACATGATCTTCTTGGATACATTTCTTCATCATCACCATCCTCTTAATTCATTCTTCGAGGAAATTTTACCGCAAAGTGACCTACTCTTCCACATTCTAAAAATTCAAAGGGAATTTTACCTTTGTACTTACCTATACTTCTTTTCACATTTTTAGAAAACAAGGATAAAATATCATTGATATTTTTACATACCTAATTCTCAAAGTCAGAATCACCATCTTCTTCTTCAATAAGAATCTTCTTTGATTTTTCTTTCTTTGCAACCCTGAAAGAAATTTCTTTATCAATTTTTTTTCTCTTCATATATTTCTCTCTTATAATTTAATAATTAATAAGAGTGTTATGAAAATCATCAAGATATAATGTTTCAGGATATCTATCTACCAATGAAGAAACTTTTGAATCAAATTGTTCAGGTAGGATTCTCAAGATATTTTCAAACATAGTAGGATCATACAAATTTTCACCAAGACATATGATAGTACTCACAATTTAATTTACCCTAGTAAAGATATACCGAATAGATTCATGCTCACCCATCTTCAAATCTTCATATTTTAATCTCCAGATTTATAGCTTTTCCTTGTTGACTATGGTATTTCCTTCTTATATGTTTTTCAATTTATCCCATCTACCCTTGGGTGTGAAAAATCCTTTTACTCTCAAGAATTAACTTTTAGAAATTTAAGACAATATAACATTATTTTCCCTTACATCATTCTCAAGATGCTTCTTATTAACAGGTGTAGGTGGAGCTTTATAATCAATGGGTGGAAACCCAACTGTTGTAACTTCAAGAACATCATAAATGATAGACATAAGATAAAGAAAAATTCTATCTTTCTAGATATAATAATTCTTTCCATCAGATACTAGAATAACTTTACTATTCACTCAATTCAAATTCTCCATTAGAAAAGAATAATCTAAGGGAACCTACACTCTGATACCACTTGAAAGTTATGACAACCTTGCTTTTTATTACACAATTAAACATAATTTATTACATAAACTTCACTTGATACAACATAGAAGATCGAGAGGTATAGTGTCTTTGGGGATTAGGATCATTATATAATAACTTAAAACATGAAATACAACATATTTATTGAAAACTTCCTTTACATTACCACTACATTCCCTCACACTCAGCATTTCATGGGATAACCTGAGGACATGCATAAGAAAAGGGTGAGATATAAATCACAATAAGGGAATAATCATGGAATAACATGAGGAATACAATACATGTTAGACAATAGGCATATCAATAGATCACAATAGAATCATAAACATAACAGCATGATAAAGCAAGATAATCATAACATGGAAATGTGGCAATTAACTTAACATAGAATTAGCATGAGCCTAGGCTCATTGCACATGGAGCATGAGTAAACCCTCATTGCACATGAAGCATGAGTAAAAACTCATTGCACTTTAATTAGAATGATTAAACACCCATTTCACATGATGTATCATGATACTATATTTTACCCAATGCATTGGAGCTCTATAAGGGTGCACCCTTCTTAAACATTTCATTTCATGCATAAGTGTGCCACATGGATCATAAAACATTGAATCATTCAACATAATATTTTATTCCACGATAACGAATGTGGAATACATACATGAATCTCTTTAAACAATAAGTAAATGTGCATAAAGGTGAATACCCTTGATAGAGAAATGGGCATGGTATTCACTACAAAATGACTTTGGCTTGGAAAAGTGCGGTGCAATTTCAGCAGCATAACAGCGTGACATAATAACTTATAAAAAATGGTTGATGAGAGATAAAGGGGTGTCTCATCATATTTACATGACATGGACAGTAAGGGGGTTATATAGATACATGTACCAACAAATGTAATAGAATTTATATTCATGATACAAAATAATTTCTTGAATGTAAATGAGGAGAGAGAAATTCCTTTCGGAATTTCGGCATAGTAGCAGGTGTACATGGGAAGAATTTAATGAGAGAAAAAGGGGTCTCCCATCATTAAAACATAAATACGGAAGTATGGGGGAGTTGAAAAACCATACCCCAAAATTTATAATTGAAATTAAAAGGGAATAACAATTTAAAGAATATTGGACAAAAATGAGAAAGGAAGATAAACCCTTACTTGGAAGTGTGCTTCCAAAGACTTGAGAGAGGATTTAGGGAGGCATCTTGTGAGCTTGGGGAACCTTGGAAGGATTCTAGAGATAGTATGGAAGAGGTTGGATGAAATCCAAAGGCTTTGAGTGAGGAGGAAGTGGGAGCTTGGGTGGGTTTATTTAAGAAAGGTGAGTGAATTCTTCATTATTCAGGTTTGGGACACCTCACATTAAACTAATCCAAACCACTAACCATCTGATGGTTTTTACCCATGGTTTTTGGAAAAGGTAAGTGGAAAAAAATATTTTATAAGTCCAAAGTCCAAACTTATTAAAATAATAGGGTTGCTTATGTGGAGGTGAGTCACACTCCCAAGGAAAACAATTTAAAAAGGAAAAATGTTTAATAAGTCTTGAAGGGTCCACTAAAGCTTTGTAAAATAAGTCAAACAAACTCAAAATCGCATTATTTTAATGGGAAAAACATATATTGGCCGAACATAAATTTTATAGTATTTTATTACATCACTATTGGGTCATTATGATGTCATAAAACACATTATATATTTAAACGGTATTTAATTTTTACCCAAAAATTTGATTGTCTCATAAAATTACGAAAAATTCACCGTTGGATAATTCCGAAATCCTGATTCCATAAATAATATTAATTTTATCTAAATAATTTTCTAAATATGTTAATTTTTACTTTTAAAATAAAAAGTTACATTTATCGAAAACTCATGGGTTTTGAAAAAATGGCTTTCAAACCTTAATAAAAATTACAATTGCATTCATAAAATTATAAAATAATTTATATTTAATAATAATAATAATAATATTTTATTAAAATATTATTTAATTTAAAAATCCATTAATTCATCAAAATATATTTCTTAGTTGAACATTAACTAAAAACTATTTGTGTTTTAAAAACTATTTACCAAGTAAAAATAATAAAATGAAAGTATATTCATTATTATATAAAAAAATAATGTATATAACAATAGTACTAGGGTCTTGTTACATAACCCTTTATAACACCCGCATAAGACCGAAGAGTAAGGTGTGCGATGGTGAATGACTCTTGGGGTGGCTCTGATAAAATTGCTCGGGTGGTAATCTCTGTCAACTTCCACTTATCTCATAGGCGGTCCCGCTCAAGCTTAAAATATTCAAGCTTGGCTTGGGCTTGGTCAAGAGAGAAGCCCAATGATGCCACCTCCTTTCCGATCTCTGAAAAATGGGATTCGTATGGGGCACTTCTACTGGATGAGGTCATTTCTTCCTTTGTCTGAGTAAATTGGATTTGTTAAAACCTTATATTTATACTAATCATGTGATCATTGTTCAACAATTATATTAGAAACAGTCATAATTCTTAACATAAAACCAAAGAATTTGACATTTTATATAAATTTTTTACATAAAGATACATTTAATTAGATCAAGAAGGATTTCCATTAATGAAAGTTTGGGTCGTTACAAAAGTGCACAGTCAAGGTGATTGTATCACTGAGAGGGGGAGGGGGTGAATCAGCGATACACTTTTTCTTTTATGTTTATTTTCAATTGAAACAAATTTCCCCTCCTATTAGAGATTTTAATTCCCTTCTGAAAATAAATCTAACACACATCCACAGGAACACAATGATTTACAAGGATCACTATTCAATAATAATACCTACGTCCTTGGTATGGTTTGGAAATGACAGAATATCATACAATCCACTAGAAATCAATCCTTGTATTATAATGAGTATGATATACCCTTTCACTCATGTATCACTACGTCAAAAATACCAATAGTGTGTGTGCACCCTCTTAACCCAAATAGGGTAATACAATATTTATGTAACAACTCATGTTACATGTGATTCTTTTCAATTCAATAAATATATTCAATTAAAATACAATTCTTAAATTCATTACCCAGAAGAAAGGTAAGAACCTCCTGGACTTTGTTATGAAAACTCTGTCTGATTTTCCTGGGTTCAATTCTCCCAGTCCGATTCCTCCAAGTAGGATTCTTCCAAAACAATTCTTGCAGTCTGATTTTCTGATAGAACACAATAGAAATGTATCATCACCACTTCAATTCCTAAGTATGAAAAAAACTAGTACGATTATTCCTCAGTATAAGAAACCCAATACGGAGATCCTAAAGCTGATTAATCTATCCCGATACAATGATCATCCAAATAAAAATTTGTCTTCTCCTTCAAAACCTCTTTAATAAAAGATCATTACAAAGACTTATTCTTCTCTCTAAAAACTCAAAGATTCTCTCTCATGAATAGTACTTTGATCATAAAAAAAGTAAAATATACTTTTATTCTTTTATAGGTAACCCTCAAGACCTTTGGCAAGAATCCAAAAATTCTTTCCAACTCACACAAATTCACCCAAATTTCAATTTCCCTTAAAATCTCTAGATGTATTTTTATTTCATAAACTCTTTTCAAAGATTCTCAATTCTTCCCCAAACTTCATCTACTTCTTCAGATTTTTATTTGAATCATCAATGAAATTTCAATTTTTGAGTCTGATTTTCTTTAAAATAATGCTCAGTATCATTTGAGTACATAAATGAAGAAAAAACACTCTTTGAATTTCAATATCCCCCTTGACAACATATCCATCTCTTTTATTCAGTAATTATTTTGATTTATTTGAGATACAAAATATTTCTTATTCTCTTCTCTTGACCCACTTGAAAATCCACATGAAGAGAAAAAAAAGTGTAATTCAACCTTTTAAATGATTGACTACATTGTTAGTCGGTCTTTGACATTATGACTTTCATCGGTTTAAACTCAAATCCTTTTCCATCAATTTCTATTGGAAAAAAATTGAACCTAAGTACGATGGTTCTGGATATGATCATTCCGATGCCAAAAAGTTTTTATATATTCCGATGGATTAATTGGTTGCTACAGTAAATCAGCACCACCTTTTCAATCGGCACCACATTTTCAATCTACACAACCTTTTCAATATACACCACCTTTTTAATATGAACCATCTTTTAAATCTACACCACTTTTCAATCTACACCACTTTTCAATCTACACCACCTTTTCAATCTACATCATGTTTTCAATCTACCCCACTTTTTCAATCTGCACCACATTTTCAATCTGCATCATTTTTTCAATCGATACCACTTTTTCAATCTGCACCACTTTTTAATAGGCTTTCATCACAAGTTCTCAATTGAATTTATGATTTATATGAAATAAAAATCATCATACCATCATAAAATTTCTTTAATCATATCCATAGAGACTCAGATTCAAAACATACAATTCACATCGGTTCCAGAGTGAATTCGATGACCATTTACTTCTGGTAAGATATTTTTATTTTCAGTTGGACCTGAGGTGCGTCTGATCAGAACCACTTCTTCAGAATAGCTTCTTCTCATTACAGTGGACTTTCATAATGAGTCTAATTCTTTTGAAAACAAACCTAAATACAATTTTTCCCAAAAACAAAGTGAAGTTATTTCCTTTCTTCCTTTGTTCAATATTTTTCGTGAAAATAAAAAACAACACTTGAATGTAAAACACCTTCATCATCATATTGGTCCTAAAAATTATCACCTGGCCCGCCTTCCTGAGTGTGTACTCTAACTGGTAGTATCACCATGTGGAAGTTCTAGATGACACTTCCTACTGTTGGTCAATGAATTACCAGATCTAGATGCCCAACCACCCTAGATAACTCCTCCTTCCTCTCTTAGGTTACACTCTATAATAAGTTCATGATTCACTATTCTAGAAATGATAGTTATCTGAAAGACATTCACCTGCGATCAGATGTCATACCTAAGACCATCTTTGAATCGTTGAGCTCTATATAGCTCATCACCCATCATAATAGGTGGGAATCACTGTATATCAGTAAAATGGGCCGAGTAATCCATAACTGATAGCACACCCTTGTCCAGGTGCAAGAAATCCCAGTCTTTATCATCCCTCAACATCTCGAGATATGAGTAATCATAAAAGGTCTTATAAAAATCCCTCTAGGAAATCTTCTGATGATGATCCATCTGAGTGATAACATCCCACCATCTCTTGGTTGAATCACACAACATATACACAGAGATCTTCACCCACCTCTCAGGAGGTGTCTCTAGGTGCTCGAAGATTGATATCATGGCCTCAAGACATGAATCAGTAGACTGTGGTCTGCCATCCCTAAAATACATGGGCAGATGTTGTTTCTCAAACTCACACATCAACTCTACCATAGTCGGGGCAGGTTGCGGTGCTCCTTGAGTAGTCTGTATAAAGCACAAGAACCCCTCTTGGAATTGTGCCTCAACACCTGGGTCCAGTACATAAACTGGTTCTATAGTTGGCACAACTGTAGGATCCTTTAGTATCCCATGGTCTACCACCTCTGGATTATGATCATCACCACCCTCCTGACATACCACTAGAGGTCATCATGGTGGCATACCTCTACAGTTCCAAACACATGCCTTAGTTCAATATCATTATCAAGGTTCACATCTCAAAATAATATATATTTAAGTAGTATATGTAAAATATTTCCACTATAAGAACACAACCATCTGACTACTCCATGATTTTGGTCTTGGTGATGTATATATCAGGTATAAACTAGAGACATTACCAAAAGACCACTAATAAGGCCGAGTATGGTCAATTTCTCTACCACAAGAAGCTTAAGTTTCAATTTCCATTTCCATATTCATTTCCATATTCAATTTTCCATTTCACTTAAATTCATATTTTCATTTTCATTTTCTATTTTAATTCATTATCATTTCACATTTATATCATAGTTCAATGTAAAATATTGAACTAATGGTTCTCCAAATTCCAATCCATGAGGGACCATACTCCCAAGGAACTAAATCTTGGTGTTCTTATAATATATACCACAACACCTCTCATTATACCCATCACAATAGTAATCATATCTATCAAGGAGCCCATCACAACCTCATACAATAATTAATGCATCCTAAATAGAATGGAAAAATGCATGGAAGGTGGTTTCTAGCAAGTGCCTAATATGATTCATGAGATGACATACCATCATCTCATTGGGTTTCAACAAAATAGAACATATCAATAATAATATCACAACTCAAGTACATCAACCAACAGTGGAATCAAATCAACTGTAACATTCAAAATCTAGAAAACAACAATTTAATTCACAATAATTTGGATTTTTCCTATACACATGGTAGCTACTCCCAGAAACAACTCATTACTAAACTCCATTTTATCCGTATTCCTTTCTATTATCACCAAATAGTAAAGCAAACCATAAAATCCACTCTGATATCACTTTGTAACATCCTGGACCCAGATGCTACTCAACAATGCCCTGAGCCCGGTTGGCCACATGGCCTCAAGAACATCTCCCCAAATTCTAAAGGCTATCGAATAGAATAGAGGGCCTATGTGTGTGTTTTTGGAGACCATTACCTCATCACCATAGTGTAACATAATATAAATACAATAATATATAGATAGTAGAATCAAAAAAACATGCAAACAATAGATCAATAACAAGAATAGATAAACAAACTAAAGGAAGCTCATATTCAAAGATGATACATGTCATATGCTTCTAATAAAGCTTCCAAAACATGTTACAAGTAATATGCACAATATAGATAAAAAAATTATAAATGGATAAAAATATACCAGTGTAATTGCAAGCCTCAGCTTGGTCCCATGTTCTCTTGCTCCTAAGAAGCAAATCAAGTACTTTTAGTAGGGCGCTTTCCCTTATCAACACCTGCAATCATATAATCTATTTGGGTGTGAAATTTTTTCCCAAATAGGGTGTGAGATAGAATCCCACTAGGAAACCACCCAAGGTCTATGCCAATTATTCAATGAATATATATAACAATAGTGTATAGGTTGATATATAACAAGTAAAGGAAGTACTCAAAAGTAAACATACTATAATTCCAGGTTCCAATTTATAATCAATTCAATCTCATCTAATTTATATGTCTTCAGATTCAGTGCAACCCCAACACCCCCTGTATAGTCATCAGCATAGAAGATGCCTAATCATTCCATCTAAAAGGTATAAGTCAAGAATGAATCCAAGCTTGTGATTTATCATGGAAGACATGTCATATGATTCATTTCATTCATTATTCATTCCTGAACCTGATCCTACCCTTGGAATTCTTAATTTGGAATCCAAGTGTCACTCCATGTGTAATATAAACCAACACCCTATGAGATCATCCATGGAGAACCCCTCAAGAACCCAAGTATCACTCTAGATGTGGTATAAAATCATTTCCAATTGAGTCCATCCTTGGTGGTCCACTAAGGGATCCCAAGTATCACCAATGGCATATAAGATCAAGTGACATTGATTCCATCATTGGAAATCCATAATGATTCCAAGTATCACTCTACATATAACAATCAAATCCCCTATGATTTTGTCCTTGGAAAACTAAGTATCACTAGGGAATAAAATTCAATATCCAAATGAGTCTATACATGACATTTTTTATTTGAATCCATGTGTCACTCATGGATAATAAACATTCAATCAATTTAATTACATTTCATCAATATCAATTTACTATTTCAAGGTAAACACTAAGAAAATTTCATTTCAAACCTCACCCAAAGGGTGTTCCAACTCATTGGTCAAGATCAAAAGGCTTTCCTTCAAAATAATCACATAGAAAAAAATTTATAACAAGATTTCCAAGCTTAAATAAAGTATTACATGGCATAGTATTTATCTATCTCACATGGTAAAATTAATAAAGAGAGAAATTCATGCTTACTCAAGAATTTACATAGCATGGTATCTATTTAACTCACATGGTCAATTCACTTTAAGGAAAGTCAAGCTTCAACAATATATTACATAACTAAGGCCAAGGGCATGATCATCCATCCCTTCCTTCTATTTCTTTTGATTATAATTCATTCACATTTCAATATAATTCATATTTAAATCAACATTTGACGTCCTAATAAAGGGGTAAGGGAACACCTAAAGGTGTCCAAGGCCATGATCCATATAATGGTCCATTTAATAATCAACACACCCCTGGGGTGGTTCCATTTCAAGGTTCACAATATATAAACAAAAATCAAAAAGCCTCTTTAATTAACAAGAATATGCCTAGAAATTCTGGGGTTTAATTTCATTTTAAGGCGATGTCTGAAAATTGGACATGGGGCACGACGACATATATAAACAGCTTGAATTGATGAAAAAAGTATGAGACAACTTTAAGGTCATAGAGATCAGGCCAAAGAGTGTTGCAAATATTTTAAGGTCTAAATTCTTAGACCAGAGAGATTGAAAATCATTTAAGGTCATAATTCTTAGACCATAGGGGCTATTGTTAGTTTAAGGTCATAAAGCTCAGACAAATTTTTTTTACATGAAGTACTGTTTGTGAAACTTGGCATTGGTGGGAGGTGTGATACACTCTCCATCCATGGTAATTAAAGAGTATGCTCTATTGGAATAGACCTTATGGATATTGTAAGGTACTTCCCATTTGGGATCCAAATTTCTCACTTTTTTTATGGTATTATCAGAGTTTTAAGAGCCAATACCATGTCACCCTGGATGAAGGAGTGGAGGAAGACCTTCTTATTGAATGATCTTGCTACAATATTATGGTTCTTATCTTAGTTGTGAAAGTCCTAAAGCCTATTTTACTTGAGGGATTTCAGTTCATCTATATGGAATTCTACTAATCTATCTATAATCTATTGGTTTTAAAAATCCATTTGGAGTAATGATAACTAGACCTTAATAGGTAAAACCGCCTCTGTTCCATACACCAGGGAATATGGGGTTTCCTGGGTGGGATTTATAGTTTTCATTTAATAGGACCATAGGGCATTAAGGATCTTTTTAGGACAACTCTTTTTATTTTGGACCACCATTTTCTATAGGATATTAGATAGGGTCTTGTTGAATGTCTCAATCTGCAAATTTTCCTATGTATGATAGAGACAAGTATAGTGGGACAAGATGTTGTACTTGGAATACAATTTCTTTAGCTTGGAAGCCTGGAATTTGGTTCCATTTCCTGTGATGATAGTGCGAGATACCCCAAAATGATGGATGGTTTAGGAGATCATGAACTTAATCACAGATCGGGTTTTTACTTATTTGAGGGGAACCACTTCTACCCATTTTGAAAATTAGTCTATTACAGTCAAAATGAACCTATACCATCGAGTTGTCACTAGTGGTTTGGGTCCCACAACATCGAGACCCCAAACTATAAAGGTCTAAGAATATTTGATAGTGTGGATAAACTCTGGTGGTTGATGTACAAAGTTAGTGTGGATCTAACATGCATGAAACCTCTTGGAGAACATAATTTAGTTATAAACTATAATGGATAAAAAGTATCCCAACCTCCAAATTTGGTGGGAGTGCTTAAATCCTTCTTGATGGGTACCACAAGATATGATATGGAACTCTTGCATAACTTGAGTTATATCATATCCTTGGATTAAATGAATTTGAATTCCATCGAACCCATGCCTGTAGAGGGTTTTCTCAAGGTTAGGGCCACTCTAGAGGGTAAACTGTGCCACACACCGGTGGATTTTCTCATGCTTGGCTATTCCTTGTGGGATAATTCCATGTTGGAGATACTCAATGAAAAATTTCATCTACTCAATAATTTTATCAACTGTAGGGGAATTTGCGGGTCTTGGAACATAAGTACCTGTAGCCAATTAATATACCTATTGGTTATCATCGTCTGAGGTGGTAGGGTGATGACCCTCCAATATGACACATGAATGACCAGGTCATCCTAGTTGGGTTCTACAAGAGATGCATCCAAGATTTCCAAAGCATCATCCCAACCATTATGTGACCAAGGAACATGGGTCACCATTGGTCAAGAAGGGAATTGGGCCATCAATTAACGAGTATGTTCTTGAAGGCTCACAAGATCTTTATTTAGGAAATCAAATTCACCCTTAATATATTTTATGACTAGATTGGAGTATTCCTTCATGTGTAAATAGGAGACTGATCACACCACGACTCACTATTTCATTCTCACTTTTTACCTCTATGTTAAACTAATTTTGTATCATAATTCCAAAATTCAATAACAAATTTCACTTCATGTTTGATTAATTTATTTTATTTTTATCAGTGTTAAAAAGGTAAATGATAATTTTTTTGATAATTACATTGTATATGGAGGTGATTTAGAGGGACCAGGATGAAGTGGAAGAAAAATGGGCCAAACCGTGCATGATTCCAAGCACACCAGTGGACTCAAACACACCATGATACTAAACTGTGCATTGAAATGGGATGGAATTTTGGGGATGGTCCAAAATTAATATTTCTATAACTCTTATTAAGGAACCCAAGTCCAATTCATCCACTAAAATTCCCATACAAACCAATCTATCTAGAGAATCAAATCCACACAAAGTCAAATGTGGTGTTATGTATTCTATCAATATCTCGAGTTTTAGTTGTACAAATGGTTCCAAATTTTTAGTGTAGACATTAAATAGATGGGATACAACTTTTTAATTTTATCCAAAGTGATATAAGAATTTATATTGGTCTAAAACCATGGTCCAAGTTGTTTTTAGAAATCTGGTGGTTGAAAACCACCTTACAATTTTCCTATAAAATGATACCTTGGGAAACCCATTTGTATGTTCAACCAGGAGGAAAGGTATTCAATTTTATAGACCCAAAGGATTCCCCTAATCATTCCTATCACTTATTAAGTCTATGATAAGTTCTACTTCAATTTTTATGGATTCCTCCCTTTTAATGGAGTTCTAAACTCCTTGTGATCACCCAAGGGGAACGTGATGTAAATCCCAAGCTTCATATTTGTAATATTTGAATGATATTTTTAACTTTAGGTTTTTGTGTTGTTTTTCATAATCCCATATTCTTATTTAATTGAGTTATGTATTGGTATGTTGTTCTCAACTCATCTGATCATGTTTGGGGGTACCCTTTCATGGGATGTTTCACACACCGTTCACAATTTCGTCCTCCCTCTTTTAATTGCAGTATTTGTGTGGTAATATTAGTCAATTGAAATCTTATAAAAAATTTCAAGGCCATGTACATTTATTTCATGGTATCAAAAATAAATAAAATATAATTCTTAACAACACATCGAGTTATTTGTGCATTTCCTTGGTGACTTTTGGTTATGAAGTCGAACACAAATCACCCAATCATCAGTAGTATCCTGTGATTAATTGTGTGTTTTCGACTAAACCCTAAGAGGTATCCTAGTATATGATAAGTAAAATTATGTTTATATTTGTTAAAAACCAGGGATTAAAATATCTATACCATTTATCTTGAAGTGATGAAGGATAAGAATCATGAGAATTCCCTATGTTGATCATGATTAATTAATTTTGTTAATTTTCTCTTTGTTTTTATAATTTTTTTTCTATTGGATTCGTAAATAATAAAACCTAAAGTTTTCTAAAACCTAATTCTACTTTTATTTTCATAATAAAAGCCTTTTTATTTTATAAATTATCTAATTCTTTTTCAAGAGATGACCTAGGGTTCCTACTATACTACAGAAATTCTAGTAAAAACTAAACAACTAATTTGATGCTCTCAACAACGTGATAAAATTTTGGCACCATTTCTAGGGATTCAAGATCATTTTTTTATATATTTTATTTTATTTTATTTTATTATTTTAATTTTAATTTATTTATCATTTTAATATACCCCTTCCATTTTTATTATTTTTGTTTTTGTTTTGGTTTTTGTTTGTTTGTGTGTGTTTCTTCTTCTTATTCTTCTTATTATTATTATCTTTGTCTTCTTCTTATATGTATATATATATATATAATTATATTTTATCACTTTATATTTTCATTTATCCTTTAACACTTCTTTATTAATTTTATTTTATCCATATTACATCATAAAAAAAGGAATAAAAAAACAAACATCAAAACTTATTTTCATGACCCGATCAGAAAAAGAAAAACTGCTTGAATTTGACCAAAAAATTAAAAAGACACTTCACTCACAATTTAGGTCATAAGGAGTAGGATAATAAAGTAACACTAATGAACCCCTAGTGTAACCTAAATTGGTCCCAAACCAATAAAAAATTGAACCAAATCAAACCCCATAAATCATGGCTGCAAATAATAAAACCTAAAAAAGAACTGACCACCCTAGATGTGGAGTACCAACCTGCGTACATCCAATATCCTAAGAAAGTAGATAACTTTGAGATAATATCATGACTCATCCACCTATTTATTAAATTACATGGTCTTCTTGGGGAGGACCCTCACAAAAATCTAAAGGAGTTTAACACAGTGTGCTCCACCATGAAACCCCAAAATGTGTCTGAGGACCTCATTAACTTTAGGGACTTCCCTTTCTCCCTTGATGGTGTATCCAAAGGATTTAGATACTATCTAAATACCACAATTGAGGGATGTAATGACCTAAAAAATTCTTTCTAGAGAATTTATTCCCTAAATCTCGAACTTTATTAATTAGAAAATAAATATATGGCATTAACCAAACATAAGTAGCGACCCGTCATAAATATTGGGAAAGATTCAAGAAACTTTTGTCAAGTTGCCACCACCACCAAATTAGTGAAAAATTTAAAATTCAATAATTATATGAGGGAATTTTCCCAATGGACCATGGTATGATAGATTCTGCATTTGGTGGTTCCCTATTTGATAAAACTCATTCTGCTACTTGTGAATTAATAACCAACATGGCTCAAAAAGCAGAACAATTTGGTACAAGAGCAGTTGTACCAACCCGAGAAGTTAATGAGGTAAGTCATTCATCCTTAGAAAAAAAGGTATATAATAAACTTGATGAGATGCACACCCATAAGGAAATTAGATCAGGTATAAGGCAATTTACACTCTCCTTATATTCCATTACATTGTAGTATTTATTTTTAAAAAACTCATTTTTCTAACCAGTTCCCACAACTTTTGAATTCATCTGTGTCTTGTGCAGTAGTATTCCCAGGGAATCCTTTTTAGTAAGAACCACCCTTAAAGAAAGAACCATTCAAGAAAAATCCAAACCTCGGGTGGAAAGCACAAACACAATACCAACAAGGAGGAAACTCAAGCTACCCCAAGCATAATTGGTATTAATAAGGCCAAGGTATGCAACCATCCTTCATTCAACTTCTTAGAACAATCCTCCACCTCCCAAATCTAAACCAAGCCTCGAGGATATGGTGAAGAAAATGGAATCCCAAAACCTCCATTTCCAATAGACTACACAATCATTTATTCAATACATACAAACTCAAGTGGGATAATCGGAAAACACCATAAATGAGATAAAAATTCAAGGTTATGGACAACTACCATCCCAACCTATTGCTAATCTAAAAGTCAAAGGTAATGTTTATTCAATAAAAACTCATAGTGGTAAAGAAGTTTCTTCATCCAATTATTCTACCCAATAGGTATTATCTCTTTGGAAAAATCTCTTTCCCAACCCTCAGAAGTTTCAAGTAAAAAAACAAGAAAAAAGGGTAATAAAATTATCATTAAGGATTCCCCTGAACAATCCATTCCTCTTCCTTTCCCTCAAAGACTCTAAATCTAAGAGATTTTTTTTTTAAAATTAGATTAATAAATAAATAATGGATACATTTAAAAAGGTGAAAGTTAACATTACTTTATTATATGTAGCTAAAATAACTCGCTATGTCAAAATTATTAAAGAACTTTTCACCCTTAGACAACGACTAAAGGGGAATGAGAGAGTCAAACTGGGAAGGAATGTCTCATCCTTGATACAACTTTACATTCCACCCAAATACAAGGATCCAATCACTTTCACGATACCTTCACCACAGGGGATACCTTATTTTATGATACAATGCAAGATTTGGGTGCTTAAATTAATGTGATTCCTTACTCTGTGTACACTTATTTGTAGATTAGAGAGCTTTAACCAACATGCATCATCGTGAAACTTTCCAACCAGAGCACAACACACCCATCTAGAGTGGCCAAAGGCATCCTCATAAGAGTGAATAATATCATTTTCCCCATATATTTCTATATTATAGATATGGATGATACTAGAACCCAAGGACATGCCCCTCTCATACTGGGGAGGCCATTCCTCAAAACAATAAAGACGATCATCAATGTTCACAATGGTACGCTGTCTATGGAGTTTAGTGGAGAAAAGGTATGTTTTAATTTCATTGATTCCATGAAACACCCCATTGAAGAGACCTCCACTATTACTATCTATTCGATGGAAGTGATCTCTAATGTCACACACATACACACAATTATCTCCCCGACCCATACTATGAATCATTTTCCTATTCTTCACCCTTGGATGATTTGGGTTTTGATTCATGTTTTTAGTGTATGTGGATTCATAAAAGTGTAAATTCTATTCTTTAATTGAAGAGTGTATTCATTCTAAGGTACCCATGATAGTTGATGATTCTTTAAATCTCATTTACATTGATTATCTTTACATAGAGAATAAACATGAGTAGATAGGCAGTTTCATGGACCTCACTCCCCTTAAATCCCCTCCCTCAACCCAAACACCACCAGTGTTTGAATTAAAACCACTTCCATATAATTTAAAATATTCCTATCCTGAGGGTATTGACCAATTTCCCATTATTATTGCCAATAACCTCTCTCCACAATAGGAATCAAAACTTCTCAACCTTTTGAGAGAGTGTAAAAAGGAGGTAAGATGGAAATTGGCTGATATTACTTAGATTATCCCATCTATTTGTATACATCATATAATTTTAGACTATGAGGCTAAGACTACATGGAAAAATAAATGTTGGTTAAATCCCACTCATCTGGAAGTGGTAAAATTGGAAGTTAGTAAATTACTTGATACTGGGATCATTTATCCTATATTTTATAGTCAATGGGTTATCCCAATGAAAATTGTGCCTAAAAAAACTAGAATAATAGTAGTGTCAAATAAGAGGAATGAATTGGTCCCAACACATGTGAAAAACAGTTGGCTAGTCTTTATTGACTACCACCGACTGAATCAATCCATGAAAAAGGACCACTTTACACTACCTTTCATTGACTAAATGTTAGAAATACTGGATGGTAAGTCCCGTTATTTTTTCCTTGATGGCTATTCGGGTTATTTATAAATCCATATAGCACTTGAAGATCAAGAAAATACAACATTTATCTGTCCATTTGACACGTTTTCATACATAATAATGCCCTTTGGTCTATGTAATGTTCCTAGTACTTTTATGCGATTTATGTTGAGTTTTTTTGAGTACCTGGAGAGTTGTAAGGAAGTTTTCATGGATGATTTTATGGTTTATGGAACTTCCTTTGATAACTGTTTACAACACCTAGGTTCTGTTTTTTTACCATTTCATTGAAAAATATATCATATTAAATTATGAGAAATGCCATTTCATAGTTGAGTGAGGGATAGTTTTCAGGAATGTTATTTAAAAATAGGAAATTCAAGTGGATAAATAAAAAATTAAATTAATTTCCACCCTTCCATATTCAAAATGTGTTTATGAAGTGCGATATTTCTTAGGCCATGCTAGTTTTTACTGATGATTCATTAAAGACTTTAGTAAGATCAAAATTCCCTTGTCTCGATTATTACAAAAGGATACAGGTTTTTTTTTGATAAAAATTATGAGGATTCTTTCAATTCACTAAAAAGGAGTCTCACATCACCTCCCATAATTGAACCACTAATGTGGGATATCCACTTCAAACTTATGTTTGATGCATCTAACTTTTTAGTTGGGGTAGTTTTATCAAAAAGTGTTGAGAAGGCACCTCATGTCATTGTATAAGCCTCATGTATCCTTGAAACTACCCAGTATAACTACAAAACCATTGAAAAATAATTTCTTTCTATTGTTTTTACCTTGGAAAAATTCTATTCATATCTTATTGGGTCAAAAATCATTGTCTTTTCTGATCATGCTTCCCTTTGTTTTCTCCTAAAGAAACCTAAATCTAAGCCTTACCTCATTCAGTGGATGATCCTCCTCTAGGAGTTTTACCTTGAAATTCAAGATAAGAGAGGAGTGTAAAATGTGGTAGCTGACTATATTAGTAGGATTTTCCCACCACTAGACCATCATATTGACTCACCCCTCCCTATTGGAGAATTCTTCCATCACGATAACCTTTGTGATGTTGTGGACCTTACTCCTGGTTTGCGAAAATTATGAATTTTCTCAGGTCCCCACTGATTTCAGCACTTTATAATCCCATATACTTAATCATGATTCATATTTTTACATTTGGGATGACCCATACTTGTGGAGAATTTTTAGTGACCAAGTTTTTTGTAGGCGTGTACCTAACCATGAGTTCACCTTAGTTTTGAGCTTTTGCCACACTTTGCATTGCGGGGGCCACTTTATCTCTCAATGCACTACTCGAAAGGTCCTTAACTCAAAAATTTATTGGCAAACATTTTATAGAGATGCCCATAGGTTTTGTAAGTCATTTAATCAATGTCAATTCCCTGGGAATATCTCTAAGAGGAATGAAATCCCCCCAATATCCCATGTTATTTTGTGAAATATTCTATGCATGGGGCATTGAATTCAAGGGGGCTTTTCCAAATTCATTGGGATTTGTGTACATATTATTGGTTGTGTACTATGTCTCTAAATGGGTGGAATTAATGGCCACTAGGACCAATGAATATCGATTGGTTGTTGATTTTGCGAGGAACCATATTTTCAGCAGGTTTGGTTTGCAAAGATTCATCATTGGTGACCAGGTTTTACGTTTTTTCAATCATAATAGGAAAAATTTTCTTCGTAAGTATGGGGTTGTTCATAAAGTCTCCACTGCATATCACCCCCAAACTAATGAAAAAACAGAAATCTCAAATCAAGAAGTTAATAGAATCTTGGAAAAAATAGTACAACCTAATGGTAAAGATTTGAGTTTCACTTGGATGATACACTTTAGGTGTACCATACAAATTTTAAAACCTCAATAAAAATGTCACCATATGGGATTTTTTTTGGAAAGTCTTGTCACCTCCTGGTAGAGGTAGAGCACCAAGCATATTGGGTTGTTCAACAATGTAATATGAATCTTTCAGAAGCAAGTGAACATAGAAAGTTGTAGATTCTGGAGTTGGAAGAAATTCAACATGATGAATACGAGAACTCCTAAATCTATAAATAGAAAACAAAGGCTATACATGATGAGATGATTCATCAGTGGAAGTTTCATATTGGTGAGAAGGTCCTCATGTACAATTCTAGGAAAAATATCCACCCATGTAAGATTAATTCCCGGTGGTTTGGTCCCTATATAGTTACTAACATTTACCCTTTTGGTGCAATACAGGTTTTTCATGAGAAGAGTCATTGAATTATTATCGTCAATGAGAAGATACTTAAACACTTTTAAGAGTATTTTCTAAAGCACCTGGTGGAGGAAATCCACCTTCAAGAAGCAACATACCAGTAAAGACCACCAGGTTTTATCTTTAATTTCCATATTTTCTTTCATTACAGTGAGGAAACTACATAATCTAGGTGTGAGGGGATGGGTATATTCCTGGATTTGTAAGGAATATTCATCATCTTTATTAATTTTCTCTTTTTCTATTACTGAATAGTTTTTTTAATTTTCCCTACCTTGTTGAGTCATTAGGATTTTCACTGTCTTTATTCTTTCTTATCTTTTTTGCTTACTAAATAGTATTATCACTTCCCCCTTGTTTTCCCCTCACTTTTGTGCCGGAATGTTAATTTTTGATGCCCACTTTATCATGGAAAATTATTCCCACTTAATCATGGATGTTATTGAAAATTCATGAGTAATTTCCCTATTTCATATTGTTATAACATTTTTTTTAAAAAAATTCACTGATAGAATGTGTGTTTTGGAATGAATTTAACATTAAGGTGTGACTTTTTCTAGAAAATTGGTTTTTTTTTCTCAATGATATAAATGGTTATATCTCTATAAAACATTTGACATGACTGATACCCCTTGTGTGAGTTGTTTATGGGAAAATTGTGTCACTTAATATCTCCACACACTTTTTCACCAAACTATTAAGTGTGAATATTTCTTACTTAATATAATGTAAATATAATTAGGTTAATATTTATCAGTTTTCTAAAATTATTTTCCATACATTCATTCCTTATCAGATTTGTTTCATTACTGCATCGGATTTACCTATGCATGTGTACCTATTATCCGACTGTTGTACACCCTAAAAAACTATAAGTAATATATATATATATATGTGTGTGTGTAAAATAAAAAATTAAATACAACACAATAATGTGGGTAATGTCTTGGGCAGGTCAAAAACCACTCTTCCCTAACCTTGGATCTTGTTATAACTATTACAATTAGTGTCGTGAGGAGATCAAACAATGGTTGAGTGATTAGTGTGATATTTTTTCGAAGTTCAACTTTTGAAATAGTAATAATAATAATAAATGAGGGGAGTGATCAAATGTACAACATATGGTGATATCTATTGAAATTGGAGGTGCCTTAGACCCAACTATTCTGTACCTTTGATTACCATATCTTGTATACAGTTAGTTATACATGATGTATTCTTACAATTATAGTGTAAACATTTCTACGTCCCCTATTTAATGGTAATTCCCTAGATTAATTGTCATATCAAATGTTTATAGCAGATCTCAGGTTATAATGAGAACCTCGAGATACCATGACACTAATATTTAATATGTCCTATGGTCTAGTTACATCTTACTAACTGGACATAATAGATGTTTGACTATTAGGTGATGGGGAATAATAATCATTGAGACTTATTCTTATGAAGTTTGCACTTAGTGATCTCTAGTAGTGAAATCATAAGGACTGACCTGCCAATAGGAACACCACATGTTTTGTGTTTCATTGGTTGTTCCTAACTATGGACATGTGTATTGATATCCTGACTTGAGATCATTACCGGTGTGTACCATTTCATTACGTACTTTGATGCAAGAAAAAAAACATGATATTGAAATCGTGGTGAGGTAGCTTGTGTTGGGCGCATCATTGGTGGTATGACATTGATTGAATAGTCAAGAAAGGATTTGTTGCTTCTAGGTTTAAGAAGTTATATATCTCGAGCCTTGTTGATCAAGATGGTAGTACCTTTATAAATCCTTGGACAAGGTAGTTTAAAGTTAAATTCATCCAGATAGATCAAAAAAATAATAATGAAAGAAAAGGATGATGACACAAGTGTGCATCCTAATTTATGAGATATTTAAAGACAAAGAGATTATATTACACAGTTTTTGTTCATAGGTTGGTTGTTGTTTCTTTGACAATCTTCATCTCTTTAGGGGCCTTGATGGGTTGCTAGACTCTACTCTTGGTCTGTAGATTTTATTCACTAATATCGAGATAAGGTCCTAGAGGGTCACACACAATAGGGTATTCAAGAATCCACCTTATTCAGTTGAATAGGTATATTGGGCATGGTGGGACCCACCAAATGGTCCGAGTGTTTTCCATGGTATCGATCACCAAAGAAATAAATAAATTCATTATTATTCAAGTTATGAATAGTTGGTTTGAATTTATTTAAATTTATTTACAAGTTAAGTAAATATGAGAAAATAATAATCAAAAAAATATTATTATTTTAATATTAAGTGAGATTTTGAGTCGAGTTAAATGAAACATATTTATCATGAGATATATTATATATATATTATAGGTATGATATAAATTAAAAAACAATATTGATGTAATTTATTTCATTATAATTATTTATTTAGTGGATGTTGAATTAATGGGGGATTGAGAACCGATCAGGGTATTTTCATCACCCACTATAAATAAGTGGAGGGAGGATCAAGATAATTACTATTCATGGAATGAAAACCAGAGCCTCTCTCCTCCTGCTTTCTAGAGAGAGACTCTTAATCCAGGATCTCGGATCAAGATATCCTTCAAGCATCGAAGGATTCTCAATGTGGTGATCATCAGGACGTTGAAGATATCGTCGAATCACCTTGCTAGCTTCCCGGATTCGAAGATCGGCACTCCTGTGGATTTTTGAAGCATGTGAGGACAATCTATAGAGATCATGCTATAGATCCTTCAAGAAATAATCGCCGAAGATGAGTTGTAGTTGACTACGCCTTTAGATATGTAATGGTATGTTTAAAATTTTTATTCTTGTGCTATTTTAATTTACGTGAGATCCTCAGACCATATTAGGATCAAGACAAGTTACCTCATCAAATTGATGAAAAATTTAAAAATCCACGACCCATCGACTTTCACTATAGACCCCAGTACCTTCAATTGGTATCAGAGGGATCGTGTAAATTTTACGAGCCTATAAAAATTAATTTGCATTAAAATTAAGTAGGGGTATTGAAATCGGTCCCAATGGTTTAGACCGCACGCCGATCCGATCCCTAACGACCAAGTGATGGCCTTTGAATTTTTTTTGAAACAGATCGTGTTTGCATTCTGCACTCTGGTATTAAAAATTTCTTTCATTATTTTGATCATCCCGAAGAATCGACAATGTTTTGATCAGTGTCAGTTCATATGTTTTAAATTCCAATTATATGCAAATTATAGTTTTATATTTTTATAATTTGCATAATAATGTTATTATTATAATAATAATATAATAATTAATTATTATTTTATTATAATAATTTTATAGCCTTTGGGGTCCCTGTCAGTTCATCCCGATGCTGCCCACGGGTCACCATCCTCCAGTCCGCTAACCACCTGCCTAATGAGGTCCCTGTCAGCCCACTCGCCGTTGTTTTGGTTTTCCTACACATCACTCACGACCGCTGCCTAATGAGGTCCCTACCTGAGCCGCCACAGGGTCACAGTACCCTTCAACCCACCTCAACCCCCATCCAGATTGGGTGGATCTAGTGTTTGATCACCCTGAGGTATCCTCATACCACTTTGCACGACCCGAAATGCCTCGGAAATGGATAGTGTGGGTCTACCCAACCCGAAAAGTGTGTGGGTGGACATGCCTAGCCCATATAAGCCCGGGTCAGGGTGGTGTTTCGGGGTTTGAATCATTTGAAAAAAATGAATTTACATTAATTAATTTAATTTTAGTATTTAAATTAAATTAATTAAAATTAATTTTGGTTAATTATTTTAATACCCGAGAATAAAAAATAAATTTAATTTATGAATTAAATTAAATTAATCAATTAATTTAATTTTAGGTATTAAAATTAAATTAAATATTGGACCAATAAATAATAAAATTATTTGAATTATTTAGTTCATTTAATTTAATTAATTTATCCTCGTACTTATTTAGTGTAATTCAATTTTTATCGTGCATAATATTTTACCCACTTACTGGTCTTGAGCACTGACCCACGTATGCCTATATTTATTTAATTAATTATTTTAAATTTTATGCGGTGTTTGTAATTAATTAAATGATGGTATGCACATCGCCTTTATTTTCAGTTAAAATTTATAGGGGTCTGTGCGCCCAAATCCATCTATTTTACATTACACCCCTAGTCCCCCTCGCATGCTCACAATTATATTTTTACTTCAGATGAAGATGTTGTAAGATGTGGATCCCACCAAGATGAGGCGGTTTATGTTGATCAAGATGATGCAAGATGTGACGTGGACCCCGCCAAGATGAGACGATACTCCAAGATGTGATGTGGACCACGCCAAGATAAGGCGACACTCCAGATGAGAAGGGGACATATAAGATGGAGGTGAGCTGCATCAAGAGTCAAGAAACGACTCAAGTATGATGCCCCTAGGTCATTTAGATGCTCAAGAACAGTAAGGTAGTAGTTTACCTTTATGAATTTATTTATTTTTTATGCATTTTGTTACAGAGGGGAAAATACATAAAATAATAAATAATAAAATGCATAAAGAAGCGACATATGTTTTTCTATTAATATTTAGTTGCAAGCGCGACACCATAGATGAACAAGATTAATATAAATGGATTACATTCATCAAGATAAAAACACAAAAACCCTCAAAGTAATATTAATTCATTACCGCCTTCCATCATTCAAGTCTGGACAAAACCAGGTGTTTGAGGGTGTCGGTCATGCTAAAACTGAGGGTGACTCATACTACCGGGGACTTCATATGAAAGTGGTGATTGAATTGACTAAAACTTGTAGCAAAGAAATATCCAAAGCTAGCTTGTTGTAATTTTAGAGGCAAGTGTTGAGTAAATCAAGTTATGATTTTAGAAGATGAGACTTCACTGAACAGATCAAGGAACCATGAGTAAATACAGATGGCCAGTCAAATGTCTACCTTGAACCCTCCAAATAGTGGCATAGCCAAAGCTTGTATACTATGAGGGGAGGTTTAGGGATACTTGCTTCTAAAATACTCAAAAGACAGAGTATTCTGATTCTAGTTCAAAGAGATCCTAGAATTTGATAAAATAGTGGGAGATATTTAATGATTAAATTAATCGGTAAAGTTTAATTCGGTAATCAACATAAAAGTACTAATCTGCTAAAGTTTTTTTTTTGTAAAAAAAATGGAAAGTAATACAACAAGTAAAAACTATGATAAATATTGGACAAAGTTAAATGTCCAAAAAAGTACTAATTTCCAAGTGTAGTATAGGTGCTTCCGCACACCACTATGATATCTGAAATTTAAGGTGGTGGTGTCCCTACCTGTCAAGTCACATCAGGAAGAAAGGGTGTTAAAATGATTACAGGAGACTCATCAATCAGGCATATGATGGTTATGTTATAATTATATCATCAACGTACAATGCTAGTTGTGGTCACTACATCATGACATGGATGATAAAAACGTGTAGTCTCATATCCGATAAGTTTTTGAGGAGAAAGTGAAGCAACATATGAATGTGATGTTTACATTGGCCTTATGTAAACATGAAAGGCAGACTATGATCTTTCATGAAATCACATTCTTATACCTCTTCCCCCACTTACTATAGTTTTGTTTAAGGATACAAATGAACAGGATGGATTAAGTGATTCATTACCTTTTAGGTAAGGTTCACCAAGCAATAGGAATATTAAAGAAAGTACCGTCTTTAGTTCTTATAGAGATTAAATTGGAAGACGAGATGAAAAGGCCAATGTAAAGTTATGTCAAAGGCACATTCATACTATCCTTAAAATAATAGAGGTTGTTTATTAAACATGAGGTTATTTGTGTCACATATTATGAAATAAATTTTTGCTAAGTTTAAAATGCAATAAATTGAATTGAATAAGAAAATACCGGCTTCTCATTCAGGTATATTAATCAATATAAAATTAATGTTTCTAACATTATTCTTGGATATTAAATACAATATGATTTTTCACATATTTTTCTTGAAATAAAGTAACCATGTATGTATAGAAACATTACTAGAAGTATGGTGTATTCACCAAGAAGTTGAGAAAGGGTGATTCTTAAGTTAGTGGTGAGAAACACATAACTTTAAATTTCCAAGTGAATGATTCTAGTTGAACAAGTTGTTGACTATAATCAACACATTTATCACATGCGTCTTTTAGACATAATGAGAAATTATTCTAGGTTTCAGAATGAATGTTATTTATGGTGTCACATAATCATCAAATAGTTTAGTGATACTAGAATCATAGGTAATAAGTGATGAATATAAAAATTTATGACTTTTACCAAGTTTTGGAAAGATAATTATTTATCAAGAAAAACTAAAATTGGACATCCATAATATACCTAGTATGGTATTCAGGCTCAGAACAGCTAAACACTTTTGGTATTATCGACGTATATAGTTTAGACAAAGAAACCTTTAGAAATAACGGTATGCCTGAAAGAATGTGGAGTTAGTTCAATAAGAGGATGAGAACTATTCCAAGGTAAATCTAGTGGTAAAGATAATTCATAATATTCCTTTAAGTGATTAAGGAATGTAATAGTGAAGTTTAAGCATGGTCAGAAGATATAAGGTGTTTCAGATCAGGATGCCAAAGAATATGTTAACCAAGTATTCATCGATCATGATAATGTAGCATGGAATAATTCTTAAATGCACATCACCCTATCTACATCATGACATTTATGTTCATAAGGAGGATCGATGATGAGTCTTACATGTTTACATCGATCAACAAAAATGTAGCGTGGAAAAATTTATAAATATACATTTTATACATCAAAGTTATGATGTAAGTAATATCAATGTTACAACCTACAGTAACTTCCATCATATTTCAAGACATGATTTTCAAATAACAGTGAAATCCCATAACTGATATTCCTACTAAAAATTGACAAATGGATATCATACGAGTTATGGTATGATGAAAATCCATTATGTAATAGGACATGTGTTAAAGATGAAAAGCATCTGTTAAGATGAAAACAAACATGTATCAAGCTAAACACCTGGTGTATATAAGAAATTATCTCAATAGTTGCTTAGGATATTACCTAAATCTAAAATGTAGAAAAGTGATAGTCAAGTGATAGACTACATTTCTATATAATGGTGTACATATCTATTAGATATAGTAGAAGTTGGATTGACTTAGATTTATTTAATGCTTAAGATGAAAAAATGGTTGGCATAGAAGCAAGATCCACAAGTACATGTGGAAGAGGAATATTCCAGAGACACATACTGTGTAGGAAGGTTAAAAACAATGGTGATGGTTTTGAGTTCACCATGACCAGTGATAGATTATTTTTTGATAATAATAATTCCTACAAGTAAGTAGTATATGAAAATTATCTAATATTGACAAGATCAATTAAAATTCAATAATGTATTCCATGTATCAAAGTACAATGGGGATTATAAATTGAATACTACGATGGGTATTCAAGTGAATTGTATAGGGATGGCACAAGAGTGGTATCAATAAGGCTCGATTGGTAACACCAAGTTGGTATGTATAAATCCATTAGAATTGTACTTGTCATAGATAACTTCTAAGATCATTAAATTGGCCATTGGATGTCAAGATCAACTTTCATGGAAGTTTTCTATACGACGCAACTAGAAAGGGATGATGAAACCATTGGATTCTAATAAAGGTTGCAAGCTACTTAAATCCAGTTTAGGATTAAAGTAAGAAACAATATCTTATAGAACTCATATAAAATGAATCTTTTCCATGTGTCTACCAGAGGTTAGTGGGAGCATCATTATTTTCCAAGATAAATATTTTTGATAACATATGGAAAATAAATATTGGTATTCCAGTTAGTTAAGACCATAATAAAAGAAATTCTCCAATGATTGACTTAAAGTAGTAACCTAAGTTCTAGGGAACAAGATCTACTGAGGTATATCTAAAGGTTGCTTGGACCTATTAAATCGTACATATATTGACATATTATTGAAAAAATAAAATATTGAACTATTAATGTTAAGAATTATTGCAAGTGTCACATGGAATAAATCTCTCCAAGTAGACATGCAATGGAATAAGAGGAGATTAAGTGGTGAATTGAGTTATATATGTTTTAGAGATAGATCAATCACATATTCCATGATATGTACATGAATTGATATTGCTGGGATATAATTTATAGTAGGCATATATCAATTATATCCAAGAGAACTATAAGTGAAGTAGTCAGAACTGTCATATTGTACCTCAACAAGTACAAATGATATGTACCTTGTATGTGGAGATGAAGGATACTAGTTATGATGGGACACAAACTAGTATTCCTCAGATCAATTTGATCTAGTATCGCAGTTAGGATAATATGATTAGAAAGACAAGTTCATAAGATCTAGTGGTATCCATACCTACAAATACGGAGTATGTTGCAGCTTCTTAAGTAGATAAGAAGTAGTTAAATGAAATGATTTATTCTAGTTCTTGTAATCACACCTAGTAAGTAAAGTACTATCATAATATAAGTTATGATATTCTTGATATCCAAGATGTCAAATTATGAAAATGGAAAAAAGGGATATACTTGGGGATACCATCTGTTGAGAAGTTTTACTTAAGGAAATGAGGTCGCATATAGCAGAATTCCCAAGTGGCGGAAATATAATAGACCTAGCAGCTAAAGATATTACTTAGAAAAAACATAATCTTCATCATGTGAGTAGCTAACAAGTATGGTTAGAAAGTTGGTTCTAGTACAAGTGGGAGTGTTGAAATAGTGGGTTCCCTAGACCCAAATATTATGTACCTTTGATTACCATATTGTGTATAATGTTAGTTATACATGATGCATTATTACCATTATAGTGTATACTTTTTTGTGTCCACTAATTAATGGTAATGTCCTAGATTAATTGTCGTATCAAATGGTTATAGCAGATCCCAACCTATAATGAGAACCTCGAGATACCATGACATTAATATTCAATATGTCCTATGGTATAGTTACATATTATGGACTGGACATAATAGATGTTTGACTATTAGGTGTTGTGGGATCATAATAATTGAGACTTCTTCTCATGAAGTTTACACTTGGTGATCTCTAGTAGTGAGATCATGAGGACTAACCCTCCAATAGAAACATCACATGTTTTGGGTGTCATTGGTTGTTTCTATCTATTGACACGTGTATTGGTATCTTGTCTTGAGATCATTACCAGTGTGTACCATTTGATTTAATACTTTGATGTAAGAAAAAAACCATGATTTTGAAATCATGGCGAGGTGGTTTGTTTTGGGTGCATCATTGGTGGTATGACATTGGTTGAATGGTCAAGAAAGGATTTATCGCTTCAAATTTTAAGAAGATATATATCTCAGGCCTTGTTGATCAGGATGGTAGTACCTTTATAAATCCTTGGCCAAGGTAGTTGAAAGGTAAATCCATCCAGATAGATCAATAAAATAATAAAGTAAGAAAAGGATGACGACATAAGTGTGCATCCTGCTTTATGAGATATTTAAAGATAAAGAGATTATATTACATAGTTTGTGTTCGTAGGTTGGTTTCCATTACTATGAAAATACTTATATCATTAAGGGCCTTGATGGGTTTCTAGTCTCCTCTCTTGGTCTATGGATTTTATTCAATTCTATCGAGATAAGGTCCTATAGGGTCACACACAACAGCATATTCAATAATCCTCCTTATTCAGTTGAATATGTATATTGGGCATGGTTGGACACAACACAGGGTCCGAGTGTTGTCCAAGGTATTGATCACCAAAGAATTAAATAACTTTATTATTATTCAAGTTATGATTAATCTGGTTGAATTTATTTAAATGTATTTACAAGTTAAGTAAATATGAGAAAATATTAATCGAACAAATATTATTATTTTAATTTTCAAGGTTCATTTAATATTAAGCTAGATTTCAAGTCGAGTTAAATGACTCAGATTTATCACAAAATATATTATATATATTATAGGTATGTTATAGAATAATAAATAATATTGACATTGTTTAGTTTTTCATAGTTATTTATTTAGTGGATGTTGAATTAACGGGGGCCGGGGAACCCATTCGGGTATTTTCATCATCCACTATAAATAAGTGGAGGGAGGATCAAACTCATTACTATTCATGGAATGAAAACTAGAGCCTCTCTCTCCTCCCACTTTCTAGAGAGAGATAATCTTGATCCAGGAGCTCAGATCAAGATCACCCTCAAGCATCGAAGACATCTTGATGTGGTGATCATCGGGACGTCTATGATATCATCAGATCGTTGTGCTATCACTCGAAATTTTACAATCAACACTCCCATGGAATTTTGAAACATGTGTAGATAATCTAGAAGGATCCTACTATAGATCCTTCAATAAAAAATCACCAATGATGAGTTGCAGTAAACCACACATTCATATCTATAGAGGTATGTTTATAGTTTTTATTCTTGTGCTCTTTTAATTTATAAGAGATCCTCATATCATACCAGGGCTTTGATCATCGGCGATGACAAGTTCCGTTACCCCATCAATATTTTTTTTTAAAATCCCCATCCCACTGGCTTCCTCTTATAGCCCCATTACCTTCAATATCTAGGTTTGTATCTTAAGATTTGACTACTATGAATACTTAAGTGACTGGGTCTTGAAATTTGATTGCAAAGGATGTAGGGAAGGTTCGATGGACAAAATCATTCTAGTAGAAAAATGTTAAAATGACCTACATTTATTGGATAGAAAGTGGAAAGAATATCATGGAATGATTTTCACACACACACAAGGAGAGTTGGTGGAATGGTTGACTTTTTAATTTCTTGCTCATATTGGTATCATGTATCTATTTGAATTTCGTTCTGATACAATTTATGAGACATATTTTTCCATGATCACTAAGAATAACTCCTTGGTGTGATTTGTGATTTGATCAGATTTCTTCAATAAATTTAAATTTAATTTAATGTTAAATATTATGGAATTTGGGAATATCTAAATGCATATTTTTTTTTGGAAATGTGACTTTTCCTAGGAGTGAAAATGTTTAGGTGTGGGGGTGTGATCGCACCACGATTCACTGTTTCATTTTCATCCTTTTACCACTATGTTAAACTGATTTTGTATCCTAAATTCCAAATTTAATAAAAAATTTAACTTTATGTTTGATTAATTTATTTTGTGTTTATCACTATTAAAAATGGAAATTCTACTTGTTTTTATAATTACATTGTAGGTGGAGGTGATTTGGGGGATCCATGATGAGGTGGAAGAAAAATGGGCCAAATCGTGCATGATTTGAAGCACACCAGTGGAATCAAACACAAACTTATACTAAACTATGAATCCAAATGGCATGGAAGTTTGTGGGATGGTGCCAAATTTAGTGGTATATCACTATTCTGAAGGAAACCAATCCAAATTCATCCACTAAGAGGCCCATACAAACTGATATATCTAGAGAATCGAATCTACACAATGTCAGAAGTGGTGTTCTGTATTCTGTCGATACCTTGAGCTGTACTTATCTAAATGGTGAAAACGTTTTATTGGAGATAGTAAATAATTTTATACAAATACAGATAATAATTTATGGTTTTCAAAAACCATGGTCTAAGTTGTTTTTAGAAATCCTGGGGCTCAAAAACACCTTCCAATTTGCATATAAAATGATAACTTGGGAAATCCATTTGCAAGTTTGACCAGGAGGCAAGGTGATTCTATTTTGGATATCCAAATTATTCCCCTACTCATTCCAATAATTTCTAGAGGCTATGAGAAGTGATACTTCAACATCTATTATTTCATACCTTTCAATGGAGTTCTAACTCCTTGTGATCACCCGGATGGGGGAGGGGACGTGGTGTAAATCCCGAGCTTCATGTTTTTTATATATGAATGATATTTTTAATTACAGTTTTTTGTGTTGTTTTTCATCATACTCTCTTCTTATTTAATTTATTTATGTATTGGTATGTCCTTTTCAACTCATATGATCATGTTTGGGGGTACCTTTTCATGTGATGTTTCACACACCATTCACCATTTCCTCTTCTTTATTTTAATTATGGTGTTTGTGTGGTTCATATTGGTAAATGGAACTCTCATAAACACTATCAAGGCCATGTAAATTTATTTCATGGTATCATAAAGAAATAACATATAAAACTGGATAGTGCATCAAGTTCTTCATGTGTTTCTTTGGTGAGTTTTGGTTATGAATTAGAACACAAATCACCCAATCATCGGCAGTATCCGGTGGTTCATTGTGTGTTTCCGACTGAATCATAGGAGGTATCCTAGTATAAAATCAATAAATTTTGGGTTATAGGTGTTACACACCTGGGATTAAAATATCTATATCATTTCTCTTTAAGAAATGAAGGATGATCATCATTAGAATTACCTGGGTTGATCACGCTTAATTAATTATGTTAATTTACACTTTGTTTTATCACTTTTCTTTTTCTGTTGGATTATTCAATCATAAAACCTCAAGTTTTTATATATGATCTAAGGCTCCATCGAGATATGAACTAGGGTTCCTGTTATACTGGAGAACTTCTAGTAAAAACTAAATAACTAATTTGACGCACACGACAATGCGACCAGGTATATACATCTCAAGGGAAAAATCAAGACCATTAATAAGATCCTAAAATTATTACTCATCATTATAGAAATTTACATACAACATGAATGATTATGGAAAGATGGCCTATGCTGGAGTGATGAAAATGATCCTTAGGCCTACCCTATTGAGCTTGGGGCCATTGAGCCTTCTACCATTCAGAATCTAGGAGGAAACATCAAAATGAATCTTCTAACATGGTACAGACTAATACACTAAGATAATATATTCATCTAATAAATTGACATCTATGGGTAGTTCTTCATGTGATGGATGTGGGCTAGGAAGTTTGACGGTGCTTGTCCTTTAACAACCTTTTATGGGAAAAACCTAATGTAGAACTACTAGAGTATTACTTCCTAACACACCAATCATCCTTTCATCATGGGGTGATTGAGGATATACTTTATTAGGTCTACTAGGGTACCAAATATATATCCTTGTAATGAAAATAAGGTCACAACATCTACACTATAAAGACTTGCATGAGGAGACTCTTCTCAACAGGGGATTATTTGATCTCCGTGTTCAGGAGCTTGATGCTGAGATAATATAGGCTATTTTTCTTGACCTCATTGTTCTTCTATGCTATAATATAACCAAGGGATTATTCTATGTTGGTAACATAAAAGACCAAAGGGTTTCTTGAGGTGGGTGGAATTATAACCTAAGGTTGTAACAAGTATTACTTAACATCCTAAAATGAAGTCCGATAGTCATTATCCCACTAGTAAATTAAACCTTTTTCCTGATCATTGAGAATAAATTACACTTGTAAATATGATTTTAAATGAATCAATGTATGTAGGCTAAGTGTCCTTAGAGGCCTTTCAACACCAAGAAATTTCTTGGGGGAGGAATTTGTTTTATAGCTATGATTTTCTCTGGGTTAATCTTGATGCATATGTATCTTATAAAAAAGATGATAAATTTTCTAGTGGTAACCGCAAATGTTCATTTAAAAGGGTTCATATTCATATTTGGGGACTAGAGGAAGCCAAAAAACTTCTCAATATCCTTGAGATGGTCCCGACACAGACATGATTTGACCAAAAAATCATCCACATAACACTCAACCAACATATCAAGAATCTATTTAAATATGTAGTGCATGGACTATTGTTAAGAGGCTCTAACATTCTTCAAGATGAAAGGAATCACCTAGTAGTAGATAGTTCCCTGGGGTGTCCTAAAGGTAGTGTAATCGACATACTCAAGGGCCATCCAAATCTTATTATACCTAGAGTATCCACCCATGAAGGAGAGGGTCTGAAACCCAATCATAGAATCAATCAATATATCTATCAATGGAAGGGGAAATTCATCATTCATACAATGGAAGTTGAGGTCTCAGAATTCAATACAGACCCTGATTTTCCCGTTATTCTTTCTGAATGGGATAATTTTGGCTATCCACTTAGGGTACTATACCTCTCTAACAAATTTGGATTTAATAATCTTGTTATATTTGACCTTGAAAATGGAATCATGGAGTGGTGTATCTTATTTGGAGCCTTTTTGAACCTGTGATGACCTAATGGAAGGCCAAGGTGATGAATAATGACATGAGGGCATAGAACTATAATCTCATCATTGCTCTAGGAAAACACATAGTAATGTTTTTCAAGAAGGCCATGTACTATTGTTTCTCCTCTGACGACATAGCCGTGCTGATCAAATTTGGCCTCAGATCTTCCTAAGTACCAAGATTCACCTGAGTAAGCTCATCAACAATGGTAGATAAACCCTCTTCAAATGCAGTATGGGTGTCTTCAAGACCCTCTTACTCATCTGATATGATGAGGGAATGATCTTCAATAAGGAACTCTTCCTCCATGGAGACTGCATTGATAAAGGCTATTAAACCAATTCTCTACAGTTTTTGACTTTGAGGTCCACTATTGACATTGAAGCAATGATGATGGGTCAACTTCCATTAGACATGATTTGTGGAATATGTGGGAAATATATGGATTTGTGGTCATGGGGAAAACTTGTCGATACTTCATAGGAGTAGGATCTTCCAGTATCATCGGGCATGTCTGGTGTAGGAGAATGAGGTATTTTGTGAGAACTTCTTTGTACTGTTGACTATGAAACAACCTCCTAGGTTCAGTGTCATGGTCATTAGTTAATGAATTGGGAGAACAAATACATCTTTCAAGTCTACCCATTGATCTAATGGAGTATCAATTAGACCATTAGGGGCATTGATGCACTCAAATCCATCGGTCTGTACTTTCTTTCCTTCCCTTTTATAGTAATCAACATCAAGATACTAGGACTCATAGGAGTCAATGGGGGGATGCATCAACCTAGAGCACTCATACTTGAACTTCAAGGGATTATTTGATGCACTATTTATACAAAGAGGGTAATTCTACATTCAAATGAAGCTAGGGCCTTCCCAAAAATGTGTTGTAGTCCATATCCCAAGAAACTACTGTAAATTCTATAATGACCCATACTTTTATTAATGAAAATTCATCTTGATATAATTAAATGTATTATTATGTAAATTTTTTATATAAAACATATGAACTTCCTAGGTTTTATGTTTTTGGATTTTAAAATTTCTTTAAGAATTGTTACTGTTGCTAATATAGCCGTTGAACAGTCATAACATGATTGGTATAAATATAGGGCTTTAACAAATCCAATTTACTTAGATCAAGGAAGTGATGACATCATCCAGTAGAATTACTCCATACGAAGCCCATTTGTCAGAGCTGGGAAAGGAGGTAGCATCACTGGGCTTCGCTCTTGACCAAGCTCAAGTCGTGCTTCAACACATTAAATTTGAACGAAGTTCCTATGGGAGAAGTGGAAGTTAATAGAGATTACCACCCGAGTGATGTTATCTGAGACGACCCAAGAGTCTCTCACCATCACACACCTTACCCTTAGGTCTTATGCAGGTATTATAAGGGGTTATGTAACAATACCCTAGCACTATGATTATGTGTATTATTTTTTTAGAAAGAATATACATCCATTTTATTATTGTTACTTTGTAAATGGGTTTTGAAGAACAAATAATATTTTTAGTAAATATTTAAATTCAATTAAGAAATATATTTTGATGAATTAATTTATTTTTGAATTAAATAATATTTTAATAAATTATTATTACTAAATTATCTTTTATTAAATATAAATTATCGTATAATGTTTATGAATACAATTGTAATTTTTATTAAGGTTTGAAATCTGTTTATCTCAAAACCCATGAATTTTCGATAAATGTAATTTTTTATTTTAAAGTAAAAATTCACATATTTAGAAAATTATTTAGATAAAATTAATATCATTTTTGGATTTAGTACGTCAAAATTATCTAATGGTTAATTTTTCATAAATTTCTAAGATAGTCAATGTTTTGGGTAAAAATTAAAAACCGTTTAAATATATAATGTGTTTTATGACATCATAATGACCCAATAGTTATGTAATAAAATACTATAAAATGTATATTTGGCCAATATATGTTTTACCTTTAAAATAATGTGGTTTTATATTTGTTTGATTAATTTTATGGTGCCTTAGTGGACCCTCCAAGACTTATAAAATATTTTATCTTTTTAAAATGATTTCCTTGATATTGTGACTAACCTCTACATAATAAAGCCTAATATTTTTTATAAGTTAGTCCATTGACATTATAAAATAATATTTTACACTCCCTTTTGGCAAAAACCATTGGCAAAAATCATGAGATGGTTTGGGGTTTTGATTAGTTTAATGTGTAGTGTCCAAAACCTAAATAATAAAGAATTTCCTCTCTTTTCCTATATAAACCCACCTAACATCCCACTTATATTAACAAAAAACCCTTTTAGAACGTCCCTACTATGCCATAATATCTCTATAATCCTCCCAAGGTATCCCAAGCTCCCAATAATCCTCTATCAATCCTCTCCCAAGCCTTTGGGATCACACTTCCAAGTAAGGGATTTCTTCCTTTATCATTTTTGTCCAAATTTATTTATGTTGTTATACTCTTTTATTTTAAATTAAAAATGTTCAAGTATTATTTCACACCTATCCCATACCACTCTCATTATTTTTTAGTGATTAAATACATCTTTCTCTCTCATTATTGCCTCCCATGTACACCCGTTACCATGCCGAAATTCTTTAAAGAATTTCTCTCTTCTCATTTACATTCAAGAAATCCTTTTATATTATGCATCTAAATTCCATTAAGTATTTTGGGATATTATGTTCAATGACCCCCTTACTGTACATTTCATGTATAAATTATGGGAGACTCCTTTCTCTCTCATTAACCCATTTTGTGATTTCTCTTTGACGTCATTATGCTGCCAAAATTTCCCATGCCAAAATCACTATGTAAGTGAATACCATACCCATTTACCTATCAAGGGTATTCATCTTTATGAACATATACTTATTGATTATATAGTTTCATGCATGTATTCCACATTACTTTACCTTGTAATAAATGAGGATGTTGGATAATTTCATGTTATATGATTCATGTGGCACACTTATGCATGAAATGAATTGTTTATAAAGGGTGCGCCCTGATAGCGCTCCAATGCATTGGGTAAAGATTAGTATCATGATACGTCAAGTGAAATGAGGGATTACTCATGATAATTCAAGTGTAATGAAGGTTTACTGAAGCTCCATGTGCAATGATCCTTGGCTCATGCTAATATCATTTTACATGTTGATGCCACATTTCCATGTTATGATAATCATGATATATCACGCCTTTATGTTCATGTTTCTCTTATACTCCATTGATATGACTATTTCCTAACATGTACTCTATTATTCATGTTATTCCTTGTTTCCTACCTTACTCGGATTTATAGATCACCCTTTTCTTATGTATGTCCTTAGGTTATCCCATGCAATTCTAAGTATGAAGGAATGTTGTGGTCATGTAAAAGAAGTTTTCAACAAAGATGTTGTGTTTTATGTTCTAAGTTGTTATGTAATGTTCCTAATTTCCCAAGACACTAGACCTCCTGATACATAGAGTTTTATTAAGTTTAATTTTATGTAATAAATCATGTTTATGTGTATAATAAAGAGTAGGGTTGTTATAGTTGGTATCAGAGGATTGGTTTAGTTATTTTTGGGATTAGGATTATAAAAGCCTAGTGAATTACTTAAGGATAAAAATAAGTATAATAAAAACATCCCTAACTTTTGGTGGGTATGGATTAAGTGGTTTATCAATAAAATACATCCCTATCTAGATACTAACAAGTAGAGGTGGCTCTGGCACACATGTATCTAGGGGTAAAACCCCAAAACACCACTTTGATCTAGAATTGAACGGGAACTAGTGAAAGACAACGGGCCTTGATCCACTCTTGGTTATGACACTCCTGGAGGATATGCTTTGGTAAATTTATAAGATTAGTATGAACCATTGTTAAGGGAATAAAAAATATTCCCCTAATAATATATGTTGGGAAGTAGATCATGGATAACATATATCAAAGCCTATAATTTCATAAGTTAAGGATATAAATGTAATTTATAAGTTATTCCTTTAATTTCATCAGATTCCCCTTTATGTGTTAAACGGTTTAAGATACTCATCCCTAATTTTCTTTTTATTCTATACAATGGCGGGTAATATGAGGAATATGACTAACAAACGATGTGAAGGGAAACATGATGAATGTCCCAGTGAGATTCCCAATCAAATAAGAGATCAAGTAGGACATATCATGATTATGCCAAACTAGCTATCAAAAATCATTATTAATAATTGGCACTTTATTGAATTCCCAAAGAAATCAAGGAAGAAGAAGATGAAATCTCATGAAATTCCATCTTCTAAAGTTGATAAGGGGAAGAATACTCAATTTACTTTTTTAAACAAGCGTGGAAAGAGGCACCAAAGGAAATGTCACAAATGGACTATGAGATGTTTTAAGTGTGAAAAGGAAGGGCACAAAGTATCCAATTTCTATGAAGGTATGTATAATATGATGGATGGAAACAAAGTTCCATCTAAGGAATCTTAAACAGTTATATGTCATAAATGTGGAGAAGTTAGGCATTATCCAAGATGATGCTCTTTTTCAAGGGATAAGAAGCTTGATGAGCATCAACAATATCCTTGATCAAGATAGCATGGTATGTCCTATGCTAAGATGCATAATGATGAATTAATTACATGTAAAAACTACTTCAAAGTAGTGTATGTCATAATTTATTTCAATTTATGTCCTATTAGTATATGTTTTATGTTTTCTAAGAACATTGAGTCCCTAGTAGAAATGATATTAAATCATTAGGGAAAAACTTCTATAAGTGTTGTATCACATGTTGAAGTTTGTGGGAATTTCCTTGTTAAAAATTTTATAAGTCTCCATTTGATGGAATTTGAGGAAAAAAGATAAATTCATTGCCTATGCCTCAAGGGAGTTGAAAATTCATGAGAAAAACTATCCCACACATGATCTGTAGTTAGAAAATGTGATCTTTGCATTGAAAATATGACAACATTATCTCTTTGGAGATAAGTGTGAAATATATACGGATCACAAGAGCCTAAAATAAATATATTAACACAGAAAGAGATGAATATACACCAATGAAGATGGTTAAAGATGACAAAGAATATGACTGCTCAATCCATTACCACCCTGGGAAAGCGAATAAGGTGGTGGATGCTCTAAGTAGAAATGAACCAGTGATTCTATCAGTGATGATAATTGAAAAGGATCCAATCGTCTTAGATTTGATGAATATGGACATGAGAATCATAAAGAAGGTAACATCATCAATCCTTTCACAAATTATTTCTTAACTGTCACTTTTGGAAAGGTTAAAGGATGCTCAAAATGATGATGTGGGAATGTAGAATAAAGTAGAAACTATCAGAAAAAAAATCCTCGGAGTTCAATGTTAATGAAGAAGGAATTGTGAGTTTTGGGTCAAGACTATGTGTTCCATCAAATCCAGAGTTAAAGAAAAAACTTTTTGATGATGCACATAGTTCGAATTTCTCCATTCACTCAGGAAACACAAAGATGTATCGAGATATCCGAGAGAATTATTGGTGGGATAAAAAGATGATGGGGATCACTGAGTATATGTCAAAGTTCTTGGTATGTTAGAAATTGAAGGCTGAGAGGAAGAAGTCTCAAGGTATAATGAAACCATTACCCATTCCAACATGGAAATGGGAAAACATCACCATGGACTTTGTCATCAGACTTTCAAAGACATCTAAAGGAAATAATTTTATCTGGGTTGTTTTGGATCATATTAAAAAGACTAAACACTTAATTATAATTTGGGAGGATTTCTAATTGGATCAACTGGCATGAATATACATCAGAAAAGTGGTAAGGCTGCATGGAGTACCACTATCGATTGTATCCAATCAATATCAAAGATTCACCTCTAAGTTATGTAAGAGTCTCCAAAACACTCTGAATACTGATATGAACTTCAGTACAACTTACCAACCTCAAATTGATGGCCAATCTGAGCGGACTATCCAAACACTTGAGGACATGTTGTGAGCATGCTCGATGGACTTCAAAGGAGGATGAGATCAACATCTTCCTCTAGTTGAGTTCTTTTACAATAACAGTTTCCACTTGATCATAAAAATGGATCCTTATGAATCCCTTTATGGGAATAGGTTCATAACACCGACATGTTGGGATGAATTTTGGGAGAAAAAACTCCTAGGTCTAGAAATGGTCGAAGAAATGATGGAGAAGGTTAAGACCCTCCAACATCACATTAAAGCTGCTATGAGTTGACAAAAGATCTATGCCGATAATCGTCGATGAGACCTAGAGTTTGAAGTTGGATACATGGTATTCCTTTGTATATCACCATTGAAGAGAGTTATGATATTTGGGAAGAATGGAAAGCTTAGTCCAAGGTACATCATCCCTTTTGATATCCTTGATCACATTGGAGTAGTGGCCTATTGACTAGCACTCCCACTGAACCTATATCAAGTACATGATGTATTCTATGTATCACTCTTGAAGAATTACATACCTAACCCATCTAATGTACCCAATTCAGAGGTGGTACCATTAGAGAATGACATTGTAAGAACCCGGATCTTCATTTCAGTTATGGATTTTATCTTTGAGTTATTTTTGAAGAAAAATAAAGAAAATAGATTTTTTCCTAAGTACACACCATGTACTCTTGAGTACAAACTATGTACTCTATTTCCACATGTATCCATGTAATTTACATGTAACGGCTGAGTACATGGCCATGTGAGGTGACCTGGTAGACCACCTAAAGTGGGGGCCAATTTAGGCTAGTACACGGTGTGTAAATTAAATGAACATGCCTTGTAATTTTCTTTTTATTTGATTAATTGGAACGGGGTTGCGTCTCATCTATAGAACTCATATCTTCTTCCCGTGTCTCATATAGGAGAGAGATGTATGACTGATTATCTTATAGAGCCTCCCATTCCGCCGTTCATGCTCCGATTGAGGCGCTGGCGAGTGCGTTGGATTCCAACCGGTGAGTTCTCTCTTTCTCTAGATCCTCTCTTCATGATTTCTCCTCTCTCTCGAGTTATCTATGGTTGAATTTTTTTAAAATTGTTTTATATCTACGAAATTATAGGCCGATTAAAAGGCTGACGTTTAACTATATAGATCGTACAATGTCGTGGTACATGGTTTTTTTCCTTTCGTAGTTTTTCTATGAGTTATATATGCCTAAGTTTTGATTACCCATGATTCAGGTATTCCGTGTTAAGGAATTTAAACCCATTATCATCTGACGTAGATTGATTAATTTTTTAAGGGTTTTAATTTATATATATTATAATAAATTTCATTTTTAGGGGACACCCCGTGGGTGCGTTTCCGTTTTTGAATGTTTATGAACGTTTGGTCCAGGTTGCCGATGAGGAGACCTTGTTTCCTTAACTTGCTTGTTAGGTTGGAATTATTGATTAATTTATGCTTGTTAAATGACTATGTTATGAATTGTAGATTCTTATCCATATAGTAGTTGAGTTTACTAGCGCTGCTGGATATCATTTGTACACGATCGTATTACATAGGGCTGTGAGAACCCGGTGTAGTTAGACAATAGTTGGAATTGACATTGAGGGCTTCCCAAGAGTGTTTGTTATATTTATGTTACAAGACCATAGAGGGTATTGATGGTGAGTTCTCCCTCAGAGTGTCTATATAATACCATTACAAGACCACATGGGTAATTGACATTAAGTGCTTCCTCAAAGAGTCTGTAGTTATTTGTTAAAAGACCACAAGGGGAATTGATGGTGAGTTCTTCCCCAGAGAGTATTTGTTCTTGTTGGAACACTTGATCATAGGGGTTAGATTGTGTGAACCACCCAGAGGGTCAATGTGATATTTTGAATGTTGATTGCGACTAGTCTTCCAAGCCAAATCACAATATTGGACTCAGTCTTACTTGATTGTTAGTTGATCTTATGAGACATATGTTTTTCTATTACATAGGGGATACAAAGATGAGTCTGGATCCTAGGATTTCATAATTAAATGGTTTGAATAATTGATAAATGTAAATGAATGTAATTGGGAACTGTAGGATTGTTTACTTTTGAGTACTTCCTTGTTTATTGCTTCATTATGCATATTTCATTTTATAAATACATTCAATGATAGTTAGGCACATAAATTTTGGTGGTTTCCTACTATGATTAATATCACACCCTATTTGGGTCATGATTTAGGGCCCAAAAATATTATATTGTTGTAGGTACAGATAAGGGAAATCACCCTTCTTTATCTGGTACTTGATTTTTGTTGGAGGTAGAGAGCATGGGACCAAGTTGAGGCTTGCGATGTTGTTGTATTTTACTATTTTCTGTACTTTGGTTTTAGTATTTTATTTCTATAATTGTGACTTGTTTTTATTCTTTCCTAGTTACATGTGAAATGAATAATTTATTTATATATGTTGCAGTTTTTTATACTATCAGTATTCTATTATTTACTTATATTGTATGGTATTACTGATTCTGCTACTGTTTTCTGTTTGTTTCCACTGTGTTACTTTTCCCATGAGGGAATAGTTTCCCCACTATCACACCCAAGGCCGTCAATGTTAGTCAGTAGCCTCTAGAATTCAGGGAAATGCACTTGAGGCCATGTGATCAACCAGGTACAGGGCACCATTGGGCGGCACCCAGATTTGGGACTTTACAAAGTGGAATCAAAGGGGTTCTTTTCTACTTGTATTACTATTTGGAGCTGATAGATAGGGATAGAAAGAAATAGGTAATTGGTAATAATCTGTTTCTGGGGGTAGCTAACCCATGTATAGGAAAAATCCAAGTTACCTTGAATATTTTAATTTTTCTAGTTTTTCAATTGTTACAGTTCATTCGATTTCACCATTGGGTGATGCACTTATTTTGTGCTATTATTATTATATCATTATGGTTCAATTTCTATTGCAACCTAATGAGATGAGGGTATTCCATCTCATGCATCATATAGGAACTTGCTAGAGATCACATGTCATGCATTCTTGTCATTCCATTTAGGATGCATTACTAATTGCATGTTGTTGTGATAGATGTTGTTCTAGATATGCATGATGTTGTGATAGATGTCTTGATAGAATACCTACTATTTAATAGGTCATGACTAATATTTAAAGTTTCATTTGTATGGGCACCATGCTTTGGTCCCTGAGGTGTTATGGGTCCTCTTGGATCAAAATTTGGTGGATCATGTATAAACTTTAGTTGAATTTTGTCAAGTTATGATGTGAATAACGATTCCAAACTTTGTTTGGGGGATATGGGCTCTCATAGGTTGTAATTTTTCATTCCTTAGACAAAATTTTATGTTTTTAAGGGTTTCAAAGGAGTTTCAGAGGCCTACTGTCTAGACACCTAGACAACACGACATGTGTTGTTATGAACACATGCCATGTGTTCTTCTATTCTGGAAGAAACATCTTTTCTTAAGTACACGTTGTGTACTATATGTACACGCTGTATAGTATTTAACTGTGTGACTGACTATGTGAGTAGAGACACGGGGTTAGGAAATTGTTGGTGGAACATGCCGTGTACCAGAAATACATGATGTGTTGTAAAGAACTGAGTATCCAGTCATGTGACTAACGACATGGGTGGATGAAACTTAGGTTGTACATGTCGTGTCCCATTCTTACACGCCATGTAGAGTTGACAGTGTCTCTAACCGTGTAACCAACGACACAGGTGGTCAGAACATAAGTGGTACAAACCGTGTCTAGGGAGAACACGCTGTGTAGTGTTACCCAGGGGAGAACCGTGCGGTTAGCCTTGTAGAAGTACTTGGGTAGGAGATAAAATTAAAGTACATGCCGTGTCATAAGAAGAACATGCCGGGTGTAGGGGTGTTACATGAATAGGATTGGCAGAGGTACATGCCTATTCTGAAACCTAAGGAAACATGTTGTGTGGAGGGTATACATTCCTTATAACCCTATTTTAAAAAACATGAATGTTTTATTATCCTATTACTTTCTTGAAAATCTAAGTTTTAGTTTTTAAAAATATTTAATTGAGGTGTGTGCTTGACCTTGCAGAGTCATGCCACCAAGTCATCCTCCAGTTGTTAGCCAGATACAGGGCGATGACCTACAACAAGAAATGGTAGATCAAGGACTACTAGCAAATCCTCTCATCATTCCTATCATGGAACCTGCTATTATACCAGACACAGGTGCCAATGCATAGTTCTGAGAAGGATTCATGTGGTTTATAGAGACCTACTAGGGAGCACTGCATCCTGCCCCGTCTATGGTAGAGTTGATGTGAGCTTTTCAGTAGCGACATCCTCCCACTTTCTCAAGGGATGGAGGACCTTTGGATGCAGAGTCATGGTTAGAAGTCATGCTATCTATATTCGAGCATCTTGAGACAGCTCTTGAGAGGAGGGTGAAGCTCACAACCTACATTCTTTAAGATTCCACCAAGAGATGGTGGGATGTGATATCACAAGCGGAGCTCTAATGAGTTATGGCCTGGGATGAGTTCCAGCGTACCTTCTATGACTATTTCTACCTAGAGACCTTGAGGGCCGACCAAGCCTGAGAGCTCATGGGTCTAGAATAGGATACTCTTTCTATCATGGAGTATTCTTCTTACTTCATAGTGTTGCAGCACTTTACACCCATTCCAGGGGGAGATAAGTTATTTCTGGTCAGGAAGCATGAGGATGGTCTCAAATATGACATCCAATCCCAGGTGAACACCTTTAAGTTGACTTCCATATCTTCTATATTCAACCAGGGACTAATCACTGAGCATAATTTGAGGGAGTTTGGAGCTGTGAGCTAGGGCAGTTTGGCATCCAGAGTTGGCACTCCTTCGGCTGATAGTAGGAAGAACCATAGGGAGACCACGCAAGGAGATCCGAGTAGACGAGATACTTCTTCAGGTAGTCAGGTGGTACGATAAAAGTGTGGGAAGAGTGGGTATATGAGATGTTAGTTGCCGAGAGACCTAGTTGAGTGCCGATATTGTGGCAAGATAGTCCATCTTCATCACTTTTTTCGGTTTTTATCACCATAAAATAGTGATAGGGGTTCTACTATGACTCCACATTCAAGAGCAGGACCAAAAGTTTCTCATCAGTTAGGGAACTAGAGTTTGTCTATCCATTCATGAAAAGGAGGAGGTCATGGCTGTGGTAAAATAATGGCATGACTCTAGTGATAGTAGGGTGGATCATCTTAGGGTAGTCAGGTAGGGTCACAGGGTTGTAGTACTGGTCAGACTTTTGTAGTGGAGCAGGATCCCAGACCCTCCACAATTAGAGGTACGATTCTAGTTTTCTCAGTTTTAGATTCTTCACTTTTCTATACAGGGGATTCCCATAGATTCATATATGTTTCTATTTTGGAAATACTTGGGCTCTGTATATTTACGTTTGAGGATTTTAGGATGCTAGACACTCCATTGGGGATTAAGAAGGCTTGTGTATGTCAGTGTAAGGAGTTCCCTCTTGAGATCGGTGAGTTTCACTTCTTATGGGACCTCTATGTATTAGAGATGACATGCTTCGATGGCATTCTCATAATGGATTGGTTGGTATCCTTTTAGGCCTTTGTTCACTACTATCTCCGCAGGGTGAGTTTCACATCACCAGAGGGTGGGTCTTTTCTATACAAGGGTGAATGGGATGTCTAGGCGAGAAGATCTGGACCCAATCATCATGGGTTGGGAGGAATTACAACCTAGTTTTCTAGTTTATATTTGGATGACCATGTGAATTCATAGATGAAATTTCCTCTAGCGGTGGATCATTTTAGAGATGTCTTTCCAGATGACTTTTCAAGTTTACCTCTAGAGCGAGAGGTATATTTCTCTTTTGAGCTTATTCCAGGAGCAACACCAGTGTTCATTACTCTATATAGGATTGCTACACCAGAGTTATAGGAGCTCAAGAAGCAGTTGGAGGAGTTACAAGCAAAGGGTTTCATCTGACCTAGTACTTCTCATTGGGGTTTTCCTATCCTATTTGCGAAGAAGGCGGATCGTACCCTTAGACTTTGTGTGGATTATCGGAAGCTGAACTAGTTGATGGTTAAAAAATGATATCCCTTGATAAGGATTGATGATCTCTTTGATCATCTTCGAGGAGCCTGGGTGTTCTTGAAGATTGACTTGAGATCTGGTTATCATCAGTTGTGCATTAGACCATCAGATATACCTCTTATAGCCTTCTAGAGCAGGTATGTTCTATAAGAGTATGTGGTTATGCTATTTAGTCTCATGAACATGCCATTATTTTTCATGGCCCTGATGAAACGAGTGTTCCATCCGTTTTTGGATTCTTTTGTGGTATTCTTTGTGGATGACATCTTGGTGTACTCATACATTCGACACGACCATGCCACCCATCTTGAGATCATTTTGATTACATTGATAGAGAATCTGTTATATGCTAAGCTCTCCAAATGAAAATTTCTAATGGACCAGATTAACTTCTTGGGAAATGTTATCTCAGAGACAGGAGTTTCTGTAGACCCAAGGAAAGTGAGAACATTAGTTTCCTAGGAGCATCCAAAGAACATCTTTGAGGTACAAAGTTTTCTGGTTATGTTTTTTTACTACATGCGCTTTATACAGGACTTTTCATGCTTATTAGTGCCATAGATGGGCCTAACTAAGAAGGGTGTAAAATACTTGTGGACATAATCCTGTGATTCGTCCTTTAAGAAGTTGAAGGGAAGGTTGACTTCAACATCGATATTGATTTTTCCAGAGCTGGGAAAGAGTTACACCATTTACTGTGATGCATCAGGTGTTGGTCTGGGAGAAGTACTTATGCAGGGGGAAGGAGTTGTTGTGTACGAGTCTCAACAGTTGAGGATACATGAGAGGATTTACCCGACACACGATCTCGAGTTAGCTGCAGTTGTGAATGCTTTTAATTGTTGGAGACATTATCTTTTTGGGTAGAATTTTGTGGTTTTCACTGATCACAAAATACTCAAGTATATCTTTACTCAATGTGATCTAGATTTGAGAGAGTGAAGGTTGATTGAGTACATTTAGTATTTTGACTTTGATCTTACCTACACGCATGAGAAATACAATGTAGTGGCTGATGCATTTAATAGGAGGACTTAGATATAGGTAGTTCAGGAGGCAATTAGTGAGTTCCAGCTTATGAATATGTTCTCTAAGATGCATTTGGAGGTTCATGACAGATAGGGGTAGAAATTTATTTCTTCTATAGTTGTTACATCTACTCTTTTGGATTGAGTAAGAATGAGGCGTCTTTCAGATTTGGAAGGCCTAGTACTACGAGAGGGTGTGTCAGAAGAGGAACCTACTCCTAGGTGGACCATATTTAAGGATGCAATATTTCATTTTCATGGGTGTGTATGGGTGTTAGCAGACATATATGTGGATTTTGTGAGAGATTTTCATTCCTCGGTTTGGGATGTTCATCCTGGTGTCACCAAGATGTACCAAGATCTACACCGTTAGTATTGGTGGTCAGGTATGAAGAGAGATGTTTCTATTTTTGTGATGAGGTGTTCCACCTGTCAGCAGGTCAAGGAGGAGCATCAATGACCGACAGGGCTATTACAATAGTTACCCATTCCCAAGTGGAAGTGGAATGATGTCGCAATGGATTTCGTGATGGGGTTACCCATGTCACCTAGAGGGAATAATGCAGTGTGGTTTGTTGTTGATAGACTCACGAAGGTTCCACATTTCTTGTCGATCAAGGAAAACTTCATTTTTGATGAGCTTGGAAGGTTGTACATATGAGAGATTGTACATTTTTATGGGGTTACGCACTCTATCATTTCAGAAAAGGATGCACATTTTACTTCTCATGTATAGTAAGGACTACACAGGGCTTTGGGTACACAGGTACTTCTGAGTAAAACTTACCATCCCCAGATAGATGGCCAGTTCGAGCGCATGATTCAGGTGTTGGAGGAAATTCTTTGAGCTTTCATCCTAGATTTTAGGGGTTCTTGGGAGAGACATATACCCATAGTGGAGTTTGCCTATAATAACGGGTTTCAAGCAACGCTTTAGATGACACCTTATGAGGATTTGTACAGTAAGCCATGCCGATCACCCCTATATTGGCTTGAGGTAGGAGAGGTATCTATGCTCGGACCTCATCTTGTCCAGGAGACCATGGAGCAGGTGGAGTTGATTCCGAAGAGGATAGATACTACACAGTCTCAGTATAAATCTTATGTTGATCGATGAAGATGGCCTCTGGAGTTCGGGGTCGGGGATCATGTTTTCTTACATGTCACACCAAGGTTGGGAAATAGGAGGATTATGATATAGGGAAATATTTCACTGAGATACGTCGAGCCGTTTGAGGTTTTGGAGAGAGTCATGCCAGTTTCCTTTTGGTTTTAGTTACCTCATAGGTACAAGTCTATGCACAGTGTCTTTCATGTTTCTCAGCTACAATGTTACTTTTCGGACTCATATCACGTTTTTCAACCCAAGGAGGTTGAGTTGTAGGAGGATACATCCTTTGAGGAGAACCCTATTCAGATTGTGGATCACAGCATGAAGGTTCTCTGTGGCTGGTCTATTCCTTTGGTATGGGTGATATGGCAGAACTGGTGAGTATATAACAAGACTTAGGAGAGGGAAGATGATGTACGATCACAGTGGACAGAGTTGTTTGAAGTTTCTTCTTCTCCACCCTTGTAAGGGAAATTCAGGGATGAATTTATTTAAGGGGGGAAGTTTTTAAGAACCCAAATCTTCATTTCATGTATGGATCTTGACTTTGGGTTGTTTTTGAGGAAAAATGAAGAAAGGGGAATTTTTCTTAAGTACATGCCGTGTAATATTGATTACACACTGTGTACTCAATTTCCGCATGTAGTCATGTGCTGGCTATGTAACAGCTGAATATATGGCCATGTGAGGTGACCTTGAAGACCGTATAAAGAGGGGGCCAGTTGAGGCTAGTACACGGTGTGTACATTAAATGAACACGCCGTGTACTTTTCATTTTATTTGATTAATTGGACCAAGGTCACGTATCATCTCTACAACTCATCTCTTCTTCCCATGTCTCGTACAGGAGAGCGACGTATGACTGATTATCTCCGACTGCCTCCCATACCTCCATTCGAGCTTCGATTGAGGCGCTGCTGAGTGTGTTAGATTCCCACCGGTGAGTTCTCTCTTTCCCTAGAGCCTCTCAGACTGATTTATCCTCTCTCTCGAGTTATCCATGGTTGAAAGTTTTTGACCTTTTTGTATATCTAAGACGTTATAGAATGATTCAAAGGCTAAGGTTCAACTATATAGATCGTACAACATCGAGGTAGGTGGTTTTTTGTCTTTCGGAGTTTGTCTTTGAGTTATACATGCCTAAGTGACGGTTACCAATGATTTGGGTATTTTGTGTTAAGGAATTTAACCCTATCATCTTCCTTAGATTTATTAATATATTAAGGGTTTTTATTGATATATATTATGCTAAATTTCATGTTTAGGGGAGACCCCATGGGTGTGTTTCCTTGTTTGAATGATTATGACCGTTTGGTCCATGTTGCCAATGAGGAAGACCTTGTTTCCTTACCTTTCTTGTTAGGTTGGAATTATTGCTTAATTGATTCTTGTTAAATGCCTATGTTATGCATTGTTTCTTCTTAACCTTGTAACAGTTGAGATTACTTGGGATGTTGGATATCATTTGTGCACGATCATATTACACAGGGTTGTGAGAACCTGGTGTAGTTAGACCATACAGGGACTTGACGTTGAGGGATTCCCCATAGTGTATATTATATTTACATTATGAGACCATAGGGGGGATTGATAGTGAGTTCTCCCTTAGAGTTTCTATAGAATACCATTACGAGACCACATGGGGAATGGGCATTGAGTGCTTCCTTAGAGAGTCTGTGGTTATTTGTTAAAACACCACATGGGGAATTGATGGTGAGTGCTTTCTCATAGAGTCTTTTTTCTTGTTATAACACTTGATCATAGGGTTTAGACACTATGATCCACCTAAAGGGTCAATGTGATATTTTGAATGTTGATTGTGATGAGTCTTCCAAGTCAAAGCACAAGCTTAGACTCGATCTTACTTGATTGTTAGATGGTTTTATGAGACATATGTTTTTATATTACATAGGGGATATATAGCTTAGGCTAGATCCCAAGATTTAATTATTAAAAAATTTGAATAATTAATAAATATAAATTAATGTATTTGGAAACTGTAGGATTATTTAATTTTTATTACTTCCTTGTTTATTGCTTCATTCTGCATATTTCCTGCTATATATATATATATTCACTAATAGTTAGGAACATATCTTTTGGTGGTTTCCTACTAGGATTCGTCTCACACCCTTTTTGGGTCATTATTTTATTCCCAATAAGATTATATGGTTGTAGGTATAGATAAGGGAATCCGCCCTTCTTCATCAGGTACTTGATTTCTATTGGAGCTGGAGAGCATGAGACCAAGTTGAGGCTTGCGGTGCTATTGGAGTTTACTGTTTTGTGTACTTTGGTATCAGTATTGTATTTCCTACATTGTGACATGTGTATATTTTTTCCTAGTTACATGTGACATGAATCATTTATTTATATATGCTGCAGTTGTTTATACTATTAGTCTTCCACTGTTTACTTCTGTTGTATGGTATTACTGCTTCTCCTACTATTTACTGTCTATTTCCACTGTGTTACTCTACTAATGAGGGCATAATTTCTCCACTATCACACCTAAGGTCCTCGCTGCTAGTCAGTATCCTTTGGAATTTGGGGAAATGCGCTTGAGGCCATGTGACCAATCGAGTACGGGACACCTTTGGGCGACACCTAGATCTGGGAAATTATAGACCTCTCCTATGAAGAGAAGCCGGTGAAGATCTTAGGTCATAGAGAAAAAGTTCTTTGAAATAAGATAATGCCCCTTGTCAAGGTATTGTGGAGAAACCACAAGTTTGAAGAAGCAATGTGGGAATTAGAGGAAGTGATGAAGTAGAGTTACTCTCATCTATTTTAGTGTGAGAAAAGGAAATTATGAGGGAAAAATTTCTTAAGGGGGGAAGATTGTAACGACCCAAACTTTTATTAATAAAAATTAATCTTGATCTAATTAAATGTCTTATTATGTAAAATGGATATATGAAACATATGTACTTAATTGATTTTGTGTTTTTGGATTTTAAAATTCCATTAAGAATTGTTATCGTTGCAAATATATCCATTGAACAATGATCACATGATTAGTATAAATATAGGGATTAAACGAATCCAATTTACTAAAACAATGGAAGCGATGGACTCATCTAGTAGAATTGATCCATATGAAGCCCATTTATTGGATCTCAAAAATGAGGTATAGTCACTAGGATTTGTTCTTTACCAAGCCTAAGCTGATCTTCAACACGTTAATCTTGAATGGAATCGCCTACAGGAGAAGTGGACGTTAATAGAGATTACCACCCAAGTGATGCAATCCAAGCCACCCCAAGAGTCTGTCACCATCACACACCTTACCCTCAGGTATTATGTGGGTGTTATCGAGGGTTATGTAATAAGACCCTAACACTATGATTATGTGCATTATTTTTTTATAAATAATACACATTCATTATATTATTGTTACTTTGTAAATGGTTTTTAAGGAAAAAATAATATTTTTAGTTAATATTTAAATTCAAATTATGAAATATATTTTGATGAATTAATGGATTTTTTATTTAAATAATATTTTAATAAAATATTATTACTAAATTAATTTTTATTAAATATAATTTTTCTTATAATTTTTATGAATACAATTGTAATTTTTTTAAGGTTTGAAAGCTGTTTTTGTCAAAACACATGAATTTTCAATAAATATCGGTTCTTATTTTAAAAGTAAAAATTCACATATTTAGAAAATTATTTAGATAAAATTAATATCATTTTTGTATTCTGGATGTCGAAATTATCTAACGGTGAATTTTTCATAATTTTCTGAGATAGTTGAATTTTTGGGTAAAAATTAAATATCGTTTAAATATATAATGTGTTTTATGAAATCATAATAAACCAATAGTGATGTAATAAAATACTATAAAAGATATATTCTTCCAATATATGTTTTAACTTTAAAATAATGTGGTTTTATATTTGTTTTATTAATTTTATGGTGCCTTAGTGGACCCTCCAAGACTTATAAAATATTTTAACCTTTTAAAATGATTTCCTTGAGAGTGTGACTCAACTCCACATAATAAAGACTAATATTTTAATAAGTTTGGCCAATGTCCTTATAAAATAATATTTTCCACTACCCTTTGGATAAAACCATGGGATGTTTTGTGGTTTTTATTAGTTTAATGTGTAGTGTCCAAAACCTAAATAATAAAGAATTCCCTCTCTTTTCCTATATAAACCCAACCAAGCTCCCACTTCTATTCACTAAAAACCCTTGGATCACATCCCTACTCTTCCCTCCTATCTCTATAATCCTCACAAGGTGCCCCAATCACCCAATAATCCTCTATCAAGCCTCTCCCAAGCCTTTGGGATCACACTTCCAAGTAAGGGATTTCATCCTTTCTCATTTTTGTCCAAATTTATTTATGTCTCTATACTCTTTTTTTTTTAAATTAATAATGTTCAATTATGATTTATCAACTCTCCCATACCACCATACTTATGTTTTAGTGATGAAATACATCTTTCTCTCTCATTAATTCCTCCCATGTACACCAGTTACCATGCCAAATTCTGTGAGGAATTTCTCTCTTCTCATTTACATTCAAGAAATTCTTTTATATTATGCATCTAAATTCCATTAAATATGTTGGGATATTATGTTAAATAAACCCCTTATAGTCAATTTAATCTATAAATTATGGCAGACCACTTTCTCTTTCGTCATCCCATTTTACGATTTCTCTTTGACGTCGTTATGCTTCCAAAATTTCCTTTGCCAAAATCATCGTGTAAGTGAATACCATACCTATTTATCTATCAAGGGTATTAACCTTTATGAACATATACTTATTTATTATATAGTTTCATGTATGTATTCCACATTCCTTTATCATTTAATAAATGAGGATGTTGAATGATTTCATGTTATATGATTCATGTGGCACACATATGCATGAAATGAAATGTTTATAAAGGGTGTGACCTGATAGTGCTCCAATGCATTGGGAAAAGATAAGTATCATGATAAGTCAAGTGAAATGAGGTTTTAATAATGATAATTCAAGTGAAATTGTGGTTTAATGAAGCTCCATGTGCAATGATCCTTGGCTCATGCTAATATCATGTTACATGTTGTTGCCACATTTCCATGTTATGATAATCATGCTATATCATGCCTTTATGTTCATGTTTATCTTATACTCCATTGATATTCCTATTTACCAACTTGTAATATATTCTTCATGTTATTCCTTGTTTACTCCCTTAATGGTCTTTATATCTCACCCTTTTATTATGTATGTCCTCAGGTTATCCCATACAATGCTAATTACGAAGGAATGTTGTGGTCATGTAAAAGAAGTTTTCAATATAGATGTTATGTTTTATGTTATAAGTTGTTGTGTAATGTTACTAATTTCCCAAGACACTAGAACTCTCGATCCTCAGAGTTTTCTTAAGTTAAATTTTATGTAATAAATCATGTTTATGTGTGAAATAAAGAGAAAGGTTGTTATAAATTCAATGCTTAATACTAGACCAATGAATTGTGTAATAAATAAAATATTTCCATGAAATTTATGTTTTCTCTTATAATACTCCTAAATTGTTAGGTTGGAGGTAGTTAGATCTACTTCTATATGTACCAAATTATGAAGCTTCGATATCAGGATTATGTTCATCACAGATCTAGTATCCACAAGGTAGTGGAAAATTTATATGCCATTGAACTTGATTATGATATAAAGTGGACATATGTGGCCCTGAATGGTGAAACCCTCATCTTCTCCTAAAAATGAGATGATTACTCGACATTACTCTTATTTGGAATCTTCTTCATAGTAGGCCTCAGTAGCAGATACCTCAGTAAAAAATTGAAGATATATTTTTAAGGCTTCAATAAGGTACTCAATCATTTCCTTTGCTTGGAAGAGTTCCTTAAGAATTGAAATCCTCATGGGTATGCTGATGAGGTGCTTCAACTCATTATCATTCTATTACAGGGGTATATTGGTAATTTTAGAGAGTCATTCATTAGTAGGGGTGCATCATATGTCATTGGCTGAGGTATTGGGGCCTTGATAGTGTTGGTGATATTCTACCACTAGTTAGCTAGTATGCTCTGAACATCTGAAAACTAGGCACCAGAAAACCATGTTCAGGCCCTAGATGGATGTGTATAATCGTAAAGTTCTTTTAGATGAGTCTCACTGTTAACTAATATGGTCAGCTATAGAGGCATTCCCGATGGTGTAGCTTAGGAGGGTTACACCTGTTGATCCCTACGTGAGGCTTTCTGTCTAGTTTTAGTAACACAAACATAATGGTTCAAAGTTCTATCATGATTATTTTTTTGAATTTGATGTCCCCTTCCTCTCCCTCATCGACATCGACTAAATTTTTCTAAGGGGTTTTTATATAATTCCTCATTATTGAGCATCACATAGTGGTCCACTAATTCAACGAAATTCATAGAGGTGTACTCCTACACCTCATCAGTGGAATAATCTAAAGTCAAATGTACTCCAGGAACATCTCCCAACCTAGGTGGAATGTATTTTCCAAGTGTTAATATTGGTTTTTAAATTAGTGGGGGACTTTGATTTCTCTTATGTTGTCAATGATTTTTCTTACAAGACTTAGGAGTTTGCAGTGCAAATGTGGTGGCAGTGATCAGAGGAGGCATGTTAAACACAATAGGTTCTATATTGATAAAGAGGGAAAAATTTTACCATGGGAATGGGTGAATGTATTATGATCCAACCAATCATTTCACTCATGTGTTACACATTCGAGGGTCCGTTTCGACTCACTAGAGCCTTTGTTGTCACTATCGGGGTCAGTAGAGACATGTTCCACCTATGTCGGGTAATTGTACAATTTGACTAAGCCATAATCTACTGGGTATTAGAGACAATCGTTAAAGAAAAATAATTATTTGATGGTGTGTACAATGATTCTATGATACCAGTAGTGATCAACACGTCCAGTGAGTTCAGCCTCCTGGGGCCTCCTACATTCCAAAAACTCCAGGATTCCCTTTTCTAGGTAGAAAATGACATAATATAGGACCTGTGAACCCTTGAAGGAGTAAGTATTTTTCTTTATTTTTATGAAAGGAAACTTGGGATATTGACCATGATTGGGGGATCAAGAAACATTCTCTTGATGAGAAGGTTGTGCTTGGCGAGGATATGCTGGATTGGAATGCACTTGGAGAGGTTGGTGTTGTTCATCTTGTACTGGGGACAACATGTAGACTAGTTTGAGGAACTCTATGTATTTGGTTTGGTAATATATTATTTCATAGGTCTTCATATGGGTGATGGAAGGGGAATTGGGCAAGATCGTTGTTTGGTCCATTGACCGGTTTTTTCCAAATGCTGTTCTTTTTTGAATAACTCCTAAAATATTCTTGGGTAGTTAATAGATAATAGGGTAGGGACTATCTCATATATGATGTTTTCCATTCACATCATACGCAGTTGTTCTTAGGAAAGAGATAAGTTGACATAATACATAATTCTCTTCCATCTGATGACAAATTTGATGACTCATTCATTGGACCTATGTTCTCATTTTAAGAAATCGAAAATGTTGGTCTTACATGAGGTGGAGTTGAACTGGTAGGTAAATATCAACAGAGTTCCTCCCAAATGAAAATAGACCATGGGGGAATCTAAATATACCAAATGAATGTAATTCCTCCTAGAGTCTAGAAAAAACAATGAAACTTGGTAGTTTTCTATTGTTCTGGTCTCCAACATTGGACCACACCTTAAGGTGATGTGGGAAAGATCAGGTAGTGGATCACCCATCCCATTGAATGGGGTGAAATAGGGATTACTAAATTATGGAGGTAGTCAAACATGGTACACCCATTATGGGTAAGGCTTTTCTTTAGGCGTAATTTCCACATATTTCTTTTCTAAAGCCACAAGATGGGTGAAGAGAGTAGCTATCATGTCATCTTGGTGAGGATTTGTGGCCACCAATATGTTGATAGGTTCATTGACTTGAGAAGTTATGCAACCTTGATCTGTAGGTGGCTAGTCATGCTACTCAGGTGGGGTGGGTGACTCATATATTGTTCATTTTTTATAGACCCTAGCTTCTACCATGACTTTGTGCATGGGGACACTAAATTAAAATTGAGGCACTAGATGGAGGAGGACTAGTTTCCCCACTAGAGGAGAGATGGTGTACCTTCTGGTGTTGTCAGGGTCTGGGTACTACCTTATAATAATCATAGTATTGATCCTTTATAGTCCTCAAGATCCTAAAGCAAGGAAGATATCTTGGGGTTTGACATGATTTTTGGTGGAACCTCGAATGAGATTATGGTTTTAGAATGACCCTTTCCCTTGTCAACATATCAATGAGAAGGAGGTAGAAACTCATTAGGGGGACTCTCGAGGACCAAAACCTATCCCTGGTGATGAGTGTAGGGATCCATGAAGGGGTCTACCAAATATTGAGATTCCCCTTGGGGAGGGTTCTCCCTGTTATACCCTTTTCCATTCATTAAATTTCATAAGTTCTCTATAGGGTCAATAGTGATGATATTCATTGTGGAAGTGCTTGAGGAACTTTCTTCATCAGCTGGAGGGCCAAACTGATGGTCCTATTATTGTCTTGGAATGGGGTGAAATTAGAGAGTGGGATACTACCCCCATCCTCTAATCTACACATGTTTTGATGCCTCTTCCATGACTCATTGAATCACATAGAGTCACTTAACTTAAGTCTTTAAGAATGTCTGGTAGTACCTGTATGCTTTCGGGCACCGAGCTATAAGGAGAACTATAATGTCCACCCATTCACATCACTAATATATGGTACCAAGATACTCATGGATTACTAGACAAGTTATCTAGAAAACATGGAGTAGATAGAGTATTTCCTAGATACTTTGGTGGAATCATACATCCTGGTCCTTGACAAGGGACTTCCGGTTGAAAAAATACTGAGCTACTGGTGGTGAAAATGAAACTGGTATTTGGTTGGTGGAAAATAGTCACTACAAAGACCTCTTGTTAATTACTAAGGGGGTTATCCTTTCCCTGGTTATCCTAATCCTTGATCGTAATAGGCTGAGAAACTGAGGGTGGCACTGCGGTATACCTTCTTTGTTTTTTATTTACCAGGAGAGGGGGAATCATGCGGGTCAAATTCCCACTAAATATTATAATGTATCCCAGAGGAGGGGCCAAATTCACAATAATATTCATATAGGATAGGTTTTTTACCACCTCCTCATGTGTGAGAGAGACAACATCCCTTTGAGGTTCAACAGAATTCTCACCATCATATGAAGGCATTAATCCAAACCCTAATATCTCTCCATCTTCTAGAGTGGAGGTGGAGGGGAGGGAAACTGATGGAGATGGAGACGGTTGTACTAAGAGTACTTTGAAGTAGGACAAAACATACTCTACCTATAGGTACTATAGAGGGATTTATGGATCTTGTGGATCTTGACTTTTGGGATTGTAAGGCTCAATGGACGAGCTTCTACCCCCATATCTGGTAGCGAGGGTGAAAGTTCCCTCATCACATCATCCATTTCTTTGAAGTATAAGAGATCTACGGTTATGTGAAACTTCCCTTAGTCCTACATATGACTGCACGAGACTTCTCCAAGTGCATGTTGTTGGGAGTCACATGGGTTACCACCATGTATGGCGACCTGCACTGTGGGAATGGACCCCATGGTAGGTGTTCTACCTCTCACCCCTAGATGGTTATTTAGATAAGGGAATGTTTATAGCATAGGGAGGACCTCTGTGATGGTTGGTGGTGGTGTGGGGAGGACCACCACACTAGAATTACTTACCACGGGAAGGCCTGTAATGGTTGTTGGTGGTTCCAGTGACTGATACTGTCAACCTAGACTACATAAGTGGTGGTTGGGGTCTTGATCCTAGGTAGGTGAAGATGGATACTCATTCACCTATTATGGGGATATAATGGGATAAACCGGTGGTGGTGAGGTCCACTGGAGATGTATAAGATGCATATTGTCGGGGAATGATCTAGGAATACTCCCAATGTTGGTCAAGAGTGTTCTAGACTACTGTCAGTGGAGTGGGGATGGGGAAAACCTACTCGTCAACCAGTGGGACTGGTCAGTGTTGGTGTGGATGTATCCTGGTGGTATCCCTTCTAAGTTTATCTCAAGTAGTTTACACTATGGGTATGACTAGAACATCCCATACCTCCTCGACATAGGGGAGTGAGATGTCATAACTCTCCAAGGAGAGCCTCCTGAAGCGCTTTACTATTTTAATGGGGTCTGGTTCCCCCCTATGCATCCATCAGGGGTGGTAGTGTCAATGAGGTGATGATGATTTGAGATTATAGAAGACCATATCCTTGGTTGGAATGACCACTTCTTGTTTATATCTATGAAAATGGAAGTTGATCACCCTCCTCTAGATGATCTCAGAGGGTGAGATGGGGTGTTGGATCCCATTAGCTGAAGATCTGGTGGATGTTATGGTGGGGATGTAATTGTGCAATATTGCCTCACCAACATTCCTTTAGCACCATGAATGTTGGTCTTAGATCATCGATCCATTGTATCTTGAGTACTATAAGGCACATAGACTCATCTTTTAGTATAGATACAATGAAAGTGATTCCCAATTTTCCAACATTGTCCATTACTTCTGAAGAATAGAAGGTATCCATGTTGATGATGTCATAGACTGAGGATTCCAAATGTTATCTTCCCCAAGTCACATGAGAGTTTCATGCTAGGCCCATAACTTTTCTAGTGGGACCTGGCCTGGAATATCTGGATCTTATGACATGAAAATATGATGGTTCTCCAACGTTACTAGTCCCCATAGTGTAAGGAGAGGAATTTCATGTTGGGTTCACCATTTGTGTATTCCAATGCTTTCCACAAGGGTTTCATGCCATCTCTCCATCTGGTGGTGATGCAATACTTATTTCCCCTCATTGCCACTTTGCAAAGGAATAAATATTCCATTACTTTAATTAGTGATGTCAGCTCCTTGATTGAAATGGGATGATGGGATATTAGTCCCTCCCTCCATGGATTCCTCATTGGAGCTTATTTCCTAGTATGAGCCTTTCTCATAGATTTAATTCATGTTCATGAAACTCATTCCCAATCCCATATTTCGGTGGACGCTGGTTAATTATGCTACTTCTCTCTCCACCACTACAACTATGGACTTTATCAGTGCTAGAAAAGTCCATTTAAAACACTAAAAAACACTATTAATCTTAGCAAAGATAAAGGCGGGTACCTTTTATCTACGCTAAAAAAAGTGCTGATAAAATTTAAAAAAACATTAAAAAAATAAAAAAATATTTCTGCAATTTAGGGAGGGGCTTCAACAGGACTTGAAGGCCCATTCAATAGCACCCCCACCCCAACACGCATTCCCCAACCACCCCTAGCCTTTAATAGTGCCCCACCCCTTTAACAGCGCTAGCCCTTATTCCCCACCCACGTGCACGACCTTTTTCCCCCTGGATTCGAACTCGGGACCTGTTGACTGCGCACCTAAGCTTTTACCACTCCACCATATTTCTTTTCACTTTATTTATTAATATATCTATTCATTTATATATATATATATTTATATTTACTCATTTATTAATATATATTCATATTAACATATATATATTTATATTAAATATATATAGTTATATTAAAAAAAATATATATATCCATATATTAATATATATAGTTATATTTATATATTAATATATTTATTAATATATTAATATATATTTATAAGACCAACTTTAAATACATTTATAAAATATGTTATTTTGTGTGTGTTTATAAATAAATAAATAAATACATATATACAACACACACACACACATATTATTTGTGTATATGTAAGTATAATTATACATATTTATATATATTTACAAATTATTATATATTAATATGTATATACATATTTTTAGAATATATAGATAATATATATCAGTTTGTCAATACAGGTGCACAAATATATATATATATATATAGACACACACACACACACATATACACATTATATAGGTATATAAATATTCATATATTTTTATTTTAAATAAAATAGATATTAGTTTTTTATTTAGATAAGGCTTATATATAGGGAAATATATTTTATATGTAAATATGTTTAATTATTTATTTATAAAATTAATTTTTTTTGTGTGAATATATGAAAAATATGTATATATTGTTATATATTTTATTATAAATAATAGTACATTATAAAAAATGATAACAAACCCTAAAAACTGGAAGAACAAGTAAAAAATAGAGAAACCCTCAAAACTGGTAAATACAGTCAGAAAGTCAAATAAACCCTAAACTCAGGGTAACCACAAAAACATATGATCCGAGAGTCCATTCTAGCTCCGTGACCAATCAAATCAAATATCATCAAACAATATTTGATATGATAGGTGGTGGAGGCCAAACAGATATGCAGATCATAAGTTAAAGTTGTTTGAAAAAATAGCATACATGACAAAACTGTTAGAAATGGGGGATTGAAAAACCTAACAATGTACAGAGTCACTAAAATGGGAAAAAAATCTGATCCAGGTGTTGGTTTCAACTCTGTTACCAGTCAAACCGAAGCACATGGAACTAACTTCAATACAAAAGGTGGTAGAGGGCAAACAAAAACACATATCAGGAGTTATTTCCATTTTAAGAAAAATTTGACAGGGCACTGGACACAGAAACAGAGTTTTGGAGAAATTATGATGGTTTTTTGGGGTTTTAGGATCCAAGGAATTATTGGAAATACTTTTGATCCAGCCTTCTGTGTAGATCTTTTTTCTTCCTTTGATTTGATATGTGGTAGATCCCAAATGGACACTCGAAGCGAAAGTTATGGTCGTTTGAAGTTGGAGTTTTTTTTGGAGTGGTATAAATGATATATATTACTTTTCTTTGATCTTATAATGGTTTCTATTGGACTTGGTCCTCAATAATCTCATGATATGAAATTTTACTGGTTGTGGTGCTCAAACAGACATCTGGAGTAGAAGTTATTCCCGTTTTAGTGAGTTGTGAGTTTCTTAGGTTTTTAGGAACTAGGAGGGTTGCTCAATTTCAAACAATAATAACTTCTTCTATGAGTGTCCGTTTTATATCTACCACATATAAAATCTAAACTTGTAAAAATATACACACTCAGGTGTCCACTGGAACCCCTTTTGATGTTCTTCAAGGCCCCAAAAGTCCCAAAATCACTCTAGACGATCATAAGTTTGGATCCATGTGTCTGTTTTTCCATAACTTCTGCTCTGGGTGTTCGTTTTTCATCTACCACAAATCAAATCCAATCTTGAAACTAGAAATAAACTCCAGTGACCATTTTAACACCTTATCATAGTCTTTAAGACATAAAAAGGTCCTTAATCCCTACAAACGACCATAATTTCTGCTTCAGGTGTCCGTTTTACATCTACCACATATCAAATCGATATAAAGCATATTTAAAAAAATATATTTTATTTATATCAATATAAATATACTTATATATCAATATATTATTTTTTATGAAATATATTTTTTGAAATATAGACTTTATCAGCTTTAGGAAAAAAAGCACTGATAAAGCCCCCCCTTTATCCGCGCTACTAAAAAAAGCGTTGATAAGGGGTGGCTCTACAAAAACAAAATTTTGTGGTAGTGCTCAATTGGGTAGTAACCTTTGGTTATATTACATTGTAACTTTGGTAAAGTATGGTCATTTTTGTTTTTTTTGGGTTTGTTGTCGACTAGTAACGTCTTCTCATTTTGAAGTCATAGGTATATCGTATGAGGCATCTTAGGTATGAAACCTAAGGTATCCCATGTTGACCATGAGGTAGTTGATTTGATGGTCTTATTATTCAAAATATTTTTTACAACAATCATCCAATTTTTATTGTATGGGGTAGAGATTATGGATCAAGTCACAAGTTTAATGTCATGTGAGGACAGATTGGTCATAGGTTTAACATCTTGTAGGGATAGGTAGGTCATAGGTTTAATGTATTATGGGGACATGTCAGTAGCAGTTTTAAAATCCTATGGGGATAGGTGGGTTACATGTTTAACATCGTGTGGGGATAGGTGGGTTACAAATTTAACATCATTTGGGTATAGGTGAGTGGTTAAGTGTGTCCCCAGAGGGGTAGGATGATTTCACACATGGGATTTGATGGAGTGTTGGGGAATTTGGATTGAAACTCAAGGAGGCACCCTAGATGTGTTGGAATTTTAGGATTGAACCTCATTGAGGTGTCCCACATACCCTATTAATAAATAGGGATAAAAAATCATGTAGTTCGATGCCACAATTTGAGTTCATGTGATATGACCGATCTATGTAGTTTAATGTCATGTGGTAAGGACACCCGTGATGAGAAAGGAGAAATAATGAGGGATGGTTTGGGAATTACATGTGAAAGATGCATATGGGCGCTGGATGAAGGGTGGAATCCCATGGAAGGGGTGGAGTGGAATCCCATGATGATAATTCATGGTGGATCCCATTATCAACACATGAGGTAAGACTATAATTTAACATCATGTAATGAGGGTATTATCATGCAGTTTAACATCACATGACAAGGATGTGGGGATATAAAATTTTACATCCTACAACTTAGATGTAGCATGGACTACACATAGGGAGACCATTTTGAATTGGGATAGGAATAAATAAAAAAATTTCTCTATGTCAGGGTTCCTATTCCTAGGATAAAAAGTAATTAGGGTACATATTATTAGGATCATATAGTAATGTAACAAACTAGTCTTCTGTTAAAGCATAGGAGGTGTTGGGTCGGGGACCCGAAAGTTGTTGCACTAAAATCTGCTATTTTTCATGAAAATATAGTTGCGTGAAATGTGGGTTTATCATAGTTATTATCCAAGGATACAATGAACATAGGTTTATGAAACTGTTGGAGTTACATGGATTTTGGGGTTGCATGAAGGAAAGTCAACTTGCACCCACCTGCTTATCCTTTAAGGGAAGTTTTGTGAGGATTTCTCAATCATGAGCTAGGATAAGCTGGGGTCCATGAAAGATAGATCATGAAAGTTCTATACCTTCTGTGTTCTATGAAGTTTGGGGCTATGAAATCAACATGGAAATCTAGGTTGCATGATTGAAAGCCAGAAATTCAGATCCATGAACTGTCCCCTAAAGTTGGTAGGAGGCTCTATTTATAGACAAAATGGGTAGTTATTGGCACGTTACTATCCCTAGGTTGTGAAAAAATGTTGCGTGAATCTCATTCCTGTACTTTTAGGAGGGAGGAATAGAAGGTAATGGTTCATCCACGCCTTTTGCATGTAAGTGGTTTGTGTGACATTCAATGTTGTACATAAGGACCTAATCTTTCGCACAATCTTTTCCTCCCTGGGTGCTTGTGAAACCATGTTTTCTCAATGGTGCATTTTTTCACATAAGTATATTACACTTCAAGTAGGTACTTTTTATGAAAAACTCTATAGTTGTTCACAATATTCAAGGAGGATTTAAAATGGTTTCTTATGGAAGGATATGCCCTTGGTTTAAGGGAAAACCCCCTTTTATAGAGAAAACCATAATTTCAGTGGTAAAAACACTGTAAAAATGTTGGGATAGACTTCATGTGTATCTTCCTTGAAGATTTCATAACATTAAATAACATTTCACATAGTAAATCATGTCTAGTGAATTTTAAAAAAATGGGCCAACCCATTTAGGGGCCACCTCCTCATGGTTTTTGCTAAAGATAATGTACAGGAGAGTTAAATCAACAGTCTCTCTCCTATCTTCGATCCCATATATAAGGGAATGATTCTTGGATGGTTTTTTTAGTGACTTTAGGTACACTCTTCCCTCTATTTCCCTTTGTTTAGTGTTTCTTTTCAATATTCCTAATTTGGTATAATTTTGGTTAGGGTTTGGCATTAGTTCCACTAAATCTTGGTGGAATAAAGAAAAATTGATAGGGATTTCATGTTCAGTTGTTAGAGAAGGGATCAATATGTTTTCTTCACTCTATTAGAAGTGATTTTGGTAAAGGTAAGTTGATTCCATAATTTTATTTAGGGATTTTGGTAAAATTGATTGAAATTTATGGTTGGTCGAGTGCCAGTGCTTATGGATTTTGGCCAGGATGGTGACATGGTTGTGCCACAAGCCTTTTGCGGGTGGTTGGTCATGTTTTCAGTGAGGCGGGATGCCTGATGATTATTAAGGATATTATGCATATTTTTATTTTAATTAAATATTTAATTATTATACTTATAATATATTATTAATGTTGTACAAAATTAGATAGGGGACTGGGTGGTGTTACAAGCTTGGAGAAAGCATGGGAATTCTTCATTAAGGTGGCATGAATCAATGTTTGGGTGATGGATCCTTGATGAAGGTAGGTGGTCTCTTTAATAAGAATATATATGTGTGTTTATGAATGAATTATTACCTTAATTCATGTTTTAGGGGGATAAGTACATGACTAGGGATCAATAGTGGTTGGGTGAAAAAATATAGGACAGATTTGGGCCTCTTATGGTAGGGATAAGTGATGTTTAAGACTTTGGTGAGTGTGGATATCCCTGTGACTATGTCTCCAAGGGGTTAGGGTTGTAGTTAAGATAATGTGAGTCCTTGGGTAGGTCTCGGGGTATGAGATGTGATTTAGGTAGCATAAGACGGTTTCCCTAGGGATAGTAGGGAATGTTTGATGGGCTTAGACCTAGTGAAGATAGATGGGATGACAATATTTCTTATCCTTGATGAGTGACACCCTCTTAAGGGTTGATTTAGGCTTGGAAAGTGTTGTGAGTGAGATGATACCTATGAGGATGGGTTTATGTGAAAAATAGGTGGTTCTTTTAGGTGATGAGTTGATTGGTCTCCCTTAGGATACATATGATGAGACCCAATTGGGAGTTTTGGGTTTTGGCTAGGGACTTGGCATGGGGATGCCAAGGGGGTTGAAGTGAGATGACTTGGTATGGCCCCCAAGGTATCAGGACCAGGTTGGAAAGATTTTACACATAAGGATTGGACCTCGCCTCATAAGTCCCGGGTCAAGATGAGTTTACATGATGTAGATTAATCACGGGGATTGAAAATATGGTCTAGTATTAGAATATAAAGATCATAGAGGGTCTGGAGGACCTAGTGGATTCACTAATGGGTGAGGTGATACATGTTCATTATGAGAGGATATGTATCAAGAGACTAGAAAATTGAGATCAACTGGTGAGCTGCATAATAGGATATAGTACCTGTATACTATTGCATGCTTATGCTTATGCTTATGATAAGAGACATATTCATCTAGAGGGGTGACAGGTCCCGAGGCCTAGCCTCGCCATGAGTCATATGGTGTTGGATTTATTTCCATGAGTGAGATTATATACCAATTTTACATGATTTTTGGGACTAAAATGAGTGATATGATATGGATTGAGACCAGTGGTATCACTATGAGTGAGAGAGGATGGTTGATCCCTACCATTAGTGAGATGGTAGTATCCAAACTTCCATGAGTGAGATGGGGTCCATGAGGTGATGTGATCTAGAATCAGTGGATCAAACTTACATGAGTGAGATAAAGTCTTAGGTATTCTATTAATTTAATCTTGGTTATCCATGAGTGATATGATTGGATTGAGCATGATGGGCTATCCATGAGAGATATGGTCAGACTCAAGGATGATGGTCAAACTACTATGAGTGAGATAGAGACTAGGATATACTATGATGAAGGTTTGGATATGGGACTACCATTAATGAGATGGGGTTTTTATGTGATGTGGGACTAGATGGATGGACCCAGTTATGTGTGAGATAGTATAGATTAAGCCTTGGATATGGGACCACCTTGAGTGAGAAGGTGAGTTTAAATCTTGGACATTAGACCCTACTCTAAGGGAGTAATAGTCGAGATGTGGATGATGCTCTACCCTAAGTCCTTGAGTATGGGCTGGGTTACGTGGGAGATAACATGAGATGAAAATGGGAGTTCCAACATGGAACTCATGTAGTTATGATCGGGTGAGGTGATGTCTTGGTTAAAACATGGTGACCAGATGCACATGGATTCATAGTGTCCTGATTAACACACAATTTCCATGGAACTTATGTGACATGTTTATTTATTTACTCATGTATACATGCATATGGTGGTGTATACTAGGGGAACATGGTGAGATCCCACTAAGATATATTTATTAAACCCTTTATGTATACCCTAGTATGAATGTATACCATATGTCTTATTTCAGGTTTAGTAGAGGACATGCAATGGATTGAGCTCATGCAATTTGAGTGTCTTTGAAGATAGGGCGTGTGAAGACTAGAGATGGAAGTAGGGTCAGTGTGTGTGTGTTTTATTATTTATTATTTTTATTTAGTATTGGAAATCTATGTATGATGTATAACATATGTAATAAATTTATTATATAATTATTTTTATTTATTTTTATGAACATTCATTTTGTTTTGTGGATGTTTTAGTTATTTTTCTATTGCTATATGACTCCTATTCGAAGACATCACCTCCCAATATATTGATTAGGATCTCACCGCAAGTCAGTATCCTCTATTGTATGGGGATGAATGCTTGAGGAAATGTGGAACCTCAGATATGATGATGGTTCTAGGTCAATGTGTCACAATATCAGTTACACACAAGTATGTGCGTATCATGTGAAACCTATATGAAAAAAATTATGTATTCACATAGGACTCTTTCCAATGGTACAAGACTCAAAAAAATATAAAAGTCTTAAATAAATACATCAAAATTGAATAAATATCCCAACTATAATAGTAAAAACCAAGAAAAACAATAACATATCCTTGGTAGCCTAGAAATAACATTAGAAAAGGTGTTCATAAAGTATCAGTATGAGGTCCACATAAGCTATGACATGTTCCTAGTCCCTAACTATCATATCCTAATTTTTAAGAAAAAGAAAAAGGCAATATGATACAAGTTTTTAATGCCCCCTTTTCCCTAGACCACTGACCTATGTCAGGGCCAAGGTCATAAAAGGACCTCATGCATACCTTTCTATATTCTAGAGTTTGATGACTAGCAGTTAGGGTCTAAGTTTTTACCATGAGAAGACTGTACCCTCATATAAAAGTGAGAAACACAGTGAAAATAACCAAATGGAATCCACAAAATCCATCAGAGTATATAGTATAAATGAAACATATTTATCTATAATAAATGAATATGAAATAATAAAAGAACACAACCTAACTAATCACCCACTAGGCTAATCATACATCCATATAAATAAATTAAATTAAATATAAGGTGTCCCTACATTCATTCTTGAGCCATAACTCATCCAAATATCCAGACCCATCCATGTTATCTAGCTGAATGATCCAATCCTATGCCTCTACCCTGCATAAACCTATGATCAATGGCATCTTCTTAGGAACCCAAGTACCATAGTCACCTGAGAAGGGTGTGAGTAAAACTCAATAGGCCACTAAAAATGGTGTTCCTAACATAACTAGTAATGAAGTACACGCACATGCAATATGCCTAGAAAATATAAAATTATAAGTGAAACAAGATAACCACCATTGATCCTAGGGTTATAAGGTGACACCTAAGGTCAACCATACATACTTCATCAAATTCTAGATGTCTTTGAGCATGTTACATAAATATAGCGTGGTGTGGGGTGTGGGGAATATTATCCTTCCTTGAAATCTCATATAAGTGATCACTTGGGGGAAAAGAAGCCCACTCGGATCATCTCATGAATAAAATTCATGGGAAGAGACACCCACTTGTAATATCACACATCATACTTATAATCAACCTCATTTTTCATATATATATATATATATTACATCTTAATAGATGAATATTCATTACATAACATAATAATCCATGCTTAAATCGTATAGGTCCAGTTCCTTTGAAAACCTGGAAACATAAAAAACTTGTTTATAAGTGAACTACAAAATCTACCACTATGTTCTTCAAAACTAGAACCCTTCTTATACAAATCACACACAATTCATTTCTTTATAACACGGGGAATGGAAACATAATAAAGTGTGAGCTAAGATTCTCAATAAGGGTAAACAAGGGAGATAACAACATAACATGATCATAAGGGTATGAGAACATGAGAATAACATTTGAAAAAACATACCCTACATATCATAGATTAAAAAATGATTCATGTAATAGATCTTGGAATTTTATAATACATGAATCATAAATAAATCAAATTACAGAAGCCATGAGATTATAAAATTAGCATAAGAAATAGATTTTTGGCATACACATAAGCATAGAAAAATAATTTTCATAGTAGTCAAGACACACTTTTAAAAATATCATAGTGGAATGATTTTGCTCCCCTAACCATATTAGTTGTCAAATTTCTCTCCCAATACTATCATAGTGGAAAAAGTACCTTACTAAACTAGGTTCAATCCTAATTATGGTCTTGTTTATCTCATGAGATATCCATATTTAACCAATGTGTTGGAGGGAGATATAGGTCGCACCCATAATGTAATGAAAATCATACATATGTCTGCCACATTATCATAAAACATTCATCATATCATAACTCGCTAATAGAAATGGTTTCCATAAACATTTCATTATAGAAAAACATGTTGAAAAGAAATAGGTTTCATAAACATTTTATCATTTCATCATAGCATAACACATAGAAAAGGAATGGGTTTCATAAACATATTTTCATCATAAAAATAAACCATATTGGGAAATAATAAGTATGGTATCCTTAGATAATATCCCCAATAAAGCTTAAGTAAAGTCAAAAGATGTCATATTATATGGAAAATGATTTTGACAACCACTTGGAACATTCAATGGGGGAAATAACCTTACAACTTTGAAAAAACTTATTTAAAATATTAAAATGTTCCAAATATTAAAGAAACTATTTTATTTGAAAATTACCTTGAAAAAATGTAAATGATGTTTTAAATAATTGATAGTTCATGATTGTGAGAAATACCATTCATTTCATACATGTTAAATTGGTCATTACTTTCAAATTTTCAGTAAAAAAGTCCAAAGTGCCTTGTTCATATAATTATAAGAATATTATTTTAAACCATATTGTAAAAATTAAAACATGGGTAAAAATTTATTTAAACTAGAATTGGATAATATTGAAAACATTCTATAAAACATTTTTATAAAACATGGACATGGATGAAAAAATATTTTTGACCGAAGGGAGAAATAAAGTTGATTATTATTATTATTTTTGATATATTGACTATATAAAGAGATGAAAATGAAATAAAAACATATGAATTACATAAATAACCATATGAGAATAAATTTAAATAGTTTATTGATATATAAATCATAATATTTCATCATCAGACTCATAATCATAAACAATTCTCATAACAATGAGATTGTAACATAAAACCTTTACCACTTTTGTAATTTTTGAATCATAATACCCATAAAATAAATAAACTTATATGGATATGTAAATACTAATAATTTAAATTCATGGGTATAATATAAACCACACAAAATAAACAAGTGGTGAATAGGCTTGTGTCCCTCATAGATAATGGTGAGATGAAAATCTCTTACCTAAAATCTCAAATTTCTTTATACACGTTAAAACCTATTATATAATAAATATAGGATTATTATAAATATATTAAAAAACCATACTCATATATATCATACCATATATGGATTACTTGAGACCTTTTATTTATTTTATATTAACAATTTCATTGTTAAAAGCATGTTTCGAGTAATAGTTGCTTTGTTTTGTATTTTTTTGGTTTGGTATTTTTGGTCCTTTTACTTTGATCATGGTTACATAATATACATAATTTTTAAAATTATATATATATAATATATATTTATTATATATTAATTTAGAGTAATCCATAAAATTCAAAGATAGAAAACGCATTACCCCATTCATGGAAACGGTAGGCCATACGTATGCATGAACGCTGTTTCAATTTTCTCGAAGGATGGAATGAAAGAAAGATAAGAATTAATTAACCTTTAAAAAGTAAATTATATTACATATATTTAATATATATTCATTAAATAAATCCTTTTTACGATCTATTTCAAAATAAAATAAAAAAAGTATCATATTACTTTTTGGATGTGATAATCAATACATACGCACACATGATGTTATCATTTTACAAAAGATTGGAAGGTAAGATGGTAGATGTGATATTATAATTCAAGAAGTATAATTATGTCATTGATATTATATAAATATGTTAAATAAATCATTATATTCATTTGTGAGAGGCGAAGATGGAAAAAAATTACATCGGTTCACAAGGCGGTAGTCTGCTATACACATGGGCGACAATTTCGTTTCCCATTTGATGGAAGAGGTGATGGGTATAAGTTACAAAATTAAAATAATAAAATCTAAATATATTATATATAATGGTTTTATTATTTTTTAATATTTGGATAAAATTTTAAGTATGTGTAAGAAGAAATAAAATAAAAACTCTTGGTTAAGAATGATACCTCTTCATCAGACAACTTCCTTAGGTTAGTAGCAAAATCCTTCTTAGGAGGGTTTCATAATCAAAATAAGGCCACCAGAATGTGGGTAAGGATATAATGAAGTGATTTTATAGGGATTGGGTGAAACAAAAGTATTTTTATGTGTAAATAGGAGAAAATAGGGGGTTCCCTTTTATAAGTGGGGGAGAGGACACACTTGGAAATTTTCGAAAAGAAAAAGTTATACCCACATTTTAAACATTCCAAAAGGCTCCCAAATGGCCCGTTATAGAAAATTAGATTATATAAGTTGTAAATATAGACATAAAATCGGAATTAGATAGTTTTTAAGTTATTTTAATCCTTATTATTTTTTTTAACCCATGTTAAACTCATTTTAACCTTAACCATAATAATTAATTTTTACTATTTTTTGTATTCATTATGGGAAACAATTAAGTTGAAGTTGTTATATTATATTAATTGTGACGATTAAAAATATGGAATCCTTCTATGTAACAACCTGAGTTTTTATGAATTTTTTTTGAATAAATTAAATTTCTTTGATATATTGCATTATATGCAATACCAAGTTAATCCTGCATTACACGAAACACTGGGTTAACTTGAGTAATACACCACATTGAGTTTTATCAAAACCAAAATATATTATTAATATTATTAAAACATGACCATTATAAAATATTTGTTAAACTTAGTGACATGAATAATAATAACTAATTTATAAATATGAATTTTAATGGTTTTATATAAAGTAAACATATTGATAAAAAAATACTTAATTTTTGGTAAAGTCCATATATTTTGAAAATATTATTTTCTCAAAAAATGATTTTTAAAACATTTATAGACTTAAATTTTCATAATTTTAAATAAATTAATTTGAAGAAAAACTTCATTTTTAATCCTAATTTCAAAATTCTCTTAGGGTGAATTTTTGGTATTTTTATGAAAAGTTTCATTTTTTAATAAATAGTGTAAAATACATAATTTTAATTGAAAAACACTTTTTTTAATTTATTTATAAAGTGAAATTATATTTTAAATAGGTTTTAAAGTAAAATTAGTTTAGTTATATATATATTAATCCTATTTAGGTCATTGTAATTATTTTCATATTGAATTTTGATATAAAAACTTTGTAAACTTTTGAACATTTTCTATTTGAAACTTGCTTTCTCTTCGCGTCTGTGAGATTAATATAAATCAAAATTTTCCATTTATTTGAATGTAATTTGGAAACATTTATTCCATATTTGTAATAATAATAAATTTTTATTATATAATAAGTTCAAATCAGTTTTTTACCATAATTATGAGCGAAAATAGTTAAAAATTAATTACCGTGATTAAGGTTAAAATGACGTTTTTCATTTTACATGTGGTTGTGTTAAAATTAAATTTCCACACACCTAGGATTTTTATTTAATATTTATAATAATTAGGTATAAATTATCTAATAAGGATATTTTTATTTTATCCTTAAAGGATAAAATTCCTAGGTTTACAAAACTAGTAACCATGGTAGAAATTAAAATAGTACAAATGAGTAAAACTTAAACACTAAGGAGTGAAATGTTTGAAACAAGTTTTTTTATATAGTGGAGGTGTTTTTAGACCATAACTCCCCTAAAATACATTATTTATCAATTTTAGATCCACCTGAGGTGAGAGTGACCTCCCATTACTGAATACTTATGGGTATTTACAAAAATGCCACTCCTCATCAATTATAAAAGGATACTGAATCCCCTAAATTATTATCATATAAAAATAATTTTTCTAAAAACAAACCTACCTAAATAAATTTAAAATTTCCCTAATCTCAAAATAGAATCCTTATTTGGGGAAGAAATCTAACCTTGTAAGGCTTTTGGTGCAAACCTAAGGAGGTTACCCAAGGAAGATATAACATTCTTCATTGATCATTTTTATTTTATTTATTCCTACACATACTTAAATTATTACTATACCATGATGATATAATAAAATAAATATTAACCATATAATTAGATATTTTTAATTTAAGGTAATTACCTACAACCATATCCACTTCAATCAAATGGGTTATAAAATCATCGTTTGTGTATACGACAGACTACCGCCTCGCGAACCAATGTCATCCATTTTTCCATTACCACTACTCAAGGTTGGAAATAATTACAGATTTATTATTTTTATATTATATTAATGATATTATTATACTTATTTAATTATTATTTCATACATACCTTCATAATGTATTTTTTTGGGAATATGATAATGTCGCTTGTGTGTACGAAGGACTACTGCCTCACAAAGTGATTTGATTCATTCACGCTTTACATGGAAGGAAATAAGGATTAATTTAATGAAAATATGTGATATATATGAGATATAAAATGATTTTTGAATGATAATATATCATTTAACTTTATTTATTTCAATCTAATAAGAAAATAGAAATAACTTTCATGCATATGTATGATCTACCATCTCCAAGAATAGTGTATTTCATTATCTATCACTAAAATTTATGGATAACTATAAATAAATATATAAATAATATAAATGATATTTATATCATGGTAAAAATTCTAGATATGATAGATCCATGATCAAAGTAATAAGACCAAAATAAAAAATCAAAACATATACGAAAATCAAAGCAGTTATTATCCAAAACATGACTTTAACATAGAATTGTTAATAAACAACTAATAAATGGTTATAAGTAAATATTATATGGTAATATATATATATAATTATTGTAATTTTATATATTTATAATAAAATTATATCTATTATATAGTATATTTTATCATGTATGAAGTAATTCAAGACTTAAGGTAAGCGATTTCAAGTCTCTCTTCTGGGAGATATATGCCAAATTCACCACTCATTTATTTTGTGTGATGTATATAATAACCCTTTTAAATGTTTTATTATAAATCATATTATTTTAATTATATTTAAATTTTCATTTTATTTTATTATTTATTAAGGATTATGATTAAAAATATTACTAAAGTAGTAAGGGATTTTTCACTCAATTTGACTTCTTTGATATAGATGTTATTTTATGAACCTATATTACTTTATGAGGTGTATATAAAGACCCTTTTACATGTAATATCATGAATTTATTTATCCTCATGATATTTTGAGTTTCAATTAATGATGTTCATTCATGGTTCTCATATTTCAATATTTCCAAAGTGGTAAATATTTTACGCTATAATATCATCATTTTTCGGGATTGTTTATAATTATGTTTATGATGGTAAAATATTATGTCACATTTATCAAGAAACACATGAATTTTATTCTCCTTAGGTTATTCATGACATTAATATTACCATTTACCACTCTTTGTTACTTAAAATAATTAGAAAAATGTTTTAAAGAAAATTAGAAATTTTTTTCTCTTCACTTGGAAATCCATTTTATTCCAAAACAATATTTTCTAAAGATGTTTTAAAAAAGGTTTTATTATTCTCCTATTATTTTGAAAATATATTTTTACCCATGTTTTAATTTTTACAATTTTTTTGAAAGAAATATTCATGTCATTTTCTAAATAATGCCCGTGAATTTACTAAAAATGTGGAAGGAATCTCTACTCTAACATGTACTGTAATGACCCAAACGTTCATTAATGAAAATTACTATTGATATAATCAAATGTCTTGTTATATAAAATGTTTATATAAAATGTGAACTTAATTTTTTTTTTATGTTTTTGGATTTTAAAATACCGTTAAGAATTGTGACCATTGCTAATATAGCCGTTGAACAGTGATCATATGATTAGTATAAATATAGGGCTTTAACAAATCAAATTTACCCAGACAAAGGAAGCGATGTCCTCATCCAATAGACTTTCCCCATACGAAGCCCATTTTTTGGAGCTCATAAAGGAGGTGGCGTCATTGGGCTTCTCTCATGACAAAGCCCAAGCTGAGTTTGAACACGTTAAGCTTGAGCGGAACCGACTACGGGAGAAGTGGAAGTTAATAAAGATTACCAACTGAGCGATGTTATCCGAGCCACCCCAAGAGTTTGTCACCACCGCAAAAATTACCATTCTGTCTTATGCGGGTATTATAAGGGGTTATGTAACGAGACCCTAGCACTATGACTTTGTACATTATTTATGTATAAATAATGTGCATTAATTTTATTATTGTTACTTTGTGAATAGTTTTTAATACACAAATTGTATTTTTAGTTAATATTCAACTAATAAATCTATTTTGATAAATTAATGGATTTTTGAATTAAATAATATTTTAATAAAATATTATTATTATTAAATTAATTTTTAATAAATATAAATGATCGTATAATTTTATGAATGCAAATTTAAATTTTATTGTGGTTTGAAATCTGTTTTTGTCAAAACCCATGAATTTTCGATAAATGTTGGTTTTTATTTTAAAAGTAAAAATTCACATATTTAGAAAATTATTTAGATAAAATTAATATTATTTTAGGAATCAGGATGTTGAAATTATCCAATGGTGAAGTTTTCATAATTTTCCGAGAAAGTCGAATTTTTGGGTAAAAATTAAATACCATTTAAATATATAATGTGTTTTAGGACATCATAATGACCCAATAGTGATGTAATAAAATAATATAAACTTTATGTTCAGCCAATATATGTTTTACCATTAAAATAATGCAATTTTATATTTGTTTTATTTACTTTTAAAAGCTTTAGTGGACCCTCCCAGACTTATAAAACATTTTGTCTTTTTAAATTGTTTTCCTTGAGAGTGTCACTCATAGCCACAAAAGCAACCATATTATTTTCAGAAGTTCGGCCATTTTACTTATAAAATATTGTTTTTCACTCCCTTTTGGAAAAAATAATTGGAAAAAACTATGGTCTGGTTTGTGGTTTTGATTAGTTTAATGTAAGGTGTTCCAAACCTAAATAATAAAGAATTCCCTCTCCTTTCCTATATAAACCCACACAAGCTCTCACTTCCTCTTAACTCAAAGCCTTTGGAATTAGACCAAAACCTGACCTCCTATCTTTATAATCCTCCCAAGGTTCCCCAAGCTACCAATAATCCTCTCTCAAGCCTCTCCCAATCTTTTGGGATCACACTTCCAAGTAAAGGATTTCTTCCTTTCTCATTTTATCCAATTTTATTTAAGTTGTTATGCCTTTTTTTCTCAATTAAAAATGTTGGGGTATGATTTAACACCTAACCCATAATTCCCTATTTATGTTTTTATGATGTAAGTCCCCTTTATCTTTCATTAATTCCTCCCATGTACACCTATTACCATGCTGAAATTCCATGAGGGATTTATCTCTCCTCTTTTACATCCAAGTAATTATTTTGTATTATGCATCTAAATTCCATTAGGTTTGTTAGGAAATGTATCTATATGAATACCTTACTATCCATTTCATGTAAATATGATGATAAACCCCTTTATCCTTCATCAACCATTTTCTATAAGTTCTTATATCATGTCGTTGTGCTGTTGAAATTGCATTACGATTTTCAAAGCCAATGTCATTGTGTAGTGAATATAATGCCCATTTTTCTATCAAGGGTATTCAAATTTATGAAAATTTTCTTATTGATTATAAAGATTCATTTATTTATTCCAAATATATTTATCATGGAATAAATGATGACGATTGATTCCATGTTGTACGATCCATGTGGCACACTTATGCATGAAATGAAATGTTTAAGAAGGGTGCGCCCTAATAGCGCTCCAATACATTGGGTAAAGTATAGTATCATGGTACGTCATGTGCAATGAGTGTTGACTCATGATAATTCAAGTTCAATGAGGTTTTACTCATTCTTCATGTGCAATTAGGGTTTACTCATGTTCCATGAGCAATGAGCCTTGGCTCATGCGAAATTCCATGTTAAGTGTTGTTGCCACATTTCCATGTTATGATTATCATGCTTTATCATGACTTTATTTTCATGTTTATATTATGTTACATTGATATTCCTATTTCCTAAAATGTATTGTAATCTTCATTTTATTCCTTTATTACTCACTTACTGGGATATATAGCTCACCCTTTTCTTATGCATGTCCTCAGGTTATCCCATGCAATGCTAAATACGAGGGAATGTAGTGGTCATGTAAAGTGAGTTTTCAATAAAGATGGTTTATTTCATGTTTTAAGTTATTATGTAATGATCCTAATCCCTAAAGACACTAGACCTCTCAATCTTCTATGTTTTATCAAGTGAAGGTTTTATGTAATAAATCATGTTTAAGTGTGTAATAAAAAACAAGGTTGTTACAGTTGGTATCAGAGGATAGGTTTAGTTATTTTTGGGATTAGGATTAGAAAACCCTAGTGAAGCCTTATAGAAAATAATAAGTATAATTAAAACATCCCTATGTTTTGGTGAGTGTTGAGTAAGTGGTTTATCAAGAAAATAAATCCCTGTCTAGATACGATCTGGTAAAGGCGGCTCTGGCATAAATGTATCCTACGGGTAAATCCCCAAAACACCGCTTTGAGCTGGACTTGAATGGGAACTGGTGCACGAAAACGAGCCTTGCTGCACTATTTTTTATGAAAATCTCGGGGGATATGATTTGGTAAATTCAAAATCTTAGTATAAACCATTATTAAGTGACTTAAAAAAATTACCTAAAAATATATTTTAGAAAGTAGATCATAGATAACATAGACTGAAGCCAATAGATTCATAAGTTAAGGAAATAAAATCTGTTTATAAGTCATCTGTTTTTGTATTTTATGTGATACCACTAAATTTCCTTTTATTCTAGCCAATGTCTGGTAATAGGGGGACTCGGGCTAACAACTGATGTTAAGACCAATGTGATGACTGTTCTAATGAGGTGCCCAATCCGATGGGAGTGGGAATCGCGAAATTTGTCACGATACTCTCTCAATTAACTCAAGCATTGAATAGAAACATGGGTAAAGAAGAATATTAAACCCCCCCCCCCCACAATAAAGAACAAGTCACTATCAAGAGCTTTCTGAGTCAATGGAGTCCTACTTTTAATGGATCATCTGATCCTGCAATCACCGAACAGTAGATGAACTCCATTGAAAAGATATTATCTATACTTAACTGTTCCAAAAAAGAGAAGGTTTTTCTAGATGCTTATTGTATAGAGGGTGAATCCGATCAATGGTGGACATTTATCGAAAATATGAAGCCTGAGGAAGAGATCGAGGAATTGGAATGGAAGGATTTCCAAAATATTTTTTTGATAAATATTTTCCACGCACCCTCCAGCTTAAAATGGAAAGGGAATTCCTTTCCCTCAAAAAAAAAGATGATGAATCTATTGGAGCGTATGAGGAAAAATTCACGAGGATTTCATGATATTCTTTCGGCTTTTTCTTTACCTCCGGATGCAAGGTTGACCGATTCTTTGGTGGGCTAAAACCTAGCCTGTGGAAAGCCCTGGTGATCCGTGACTTCGACAGCTATGAGAAAATTGTCCGATGTGCCCTCAAGGTTGAAATGGAGATCAGAGAACCTCAGGGGTATCATGGGGATAAGAAGTGTAAGGTAGACTTCAATCCTATAGGCCCTATGGATAAATCCAATGGTTCTAATAAAATCCAATACCCCACTTTCCAAAGGTGCAAAAAGAAGCACCCCAGAAATTGCCTGAAGGGGGTGAGGAAATGCTTTAGGTGTGGGAGAGAAGGGCACCTAGCCATTAACTGCCAACAAGAAAAACCTGTGGTTGTGACAGAGGAGAGGAATGCTCTGTTTGACTCTCAACATGTTGTTCATTTCTTCAACTGCAAAGAACCAGGGAATCTTAAAAATCAGTTCCCTAAGCTAAGGGTTTTCGGAGGCAACCAACAACCTCCAAGGCAACAAGGGCGATATTTTTCCATCACTACTGCCGAAATGAACCCCGACAAAGAAGTGGTGATAGGAACACTAGTTATTCATTCAAGAATAGCGAATGTACTTTTTGATTCCGGTTCTACACATTATTTTATATCCCAAAAGTTTAGTAGAATAATTCCAACACCACCACTAATCATGGAAGTAAAGATGTTAGTGAGTACGTCAAATGGGGCAATAATTGCATCCCATGAATATAAATACTCCCCTGTCATAATCAGTGGATTGAACTTCCCGACAAACCTCATCATTCTCCCTCTGTTGGAATTTGATGAAATTCTTGGCATGAATTGGCTTTCTGTATATAGAGCCAACATAAATTTCTGTGAGAGGGAAATCACTCTCCATGTGGAGAATCGACCCCCGATTCTATACAAGTACAAGGAGGAAGATGAATCTTATTTAGCTTCATCATCTCAAGCATGGATATTAGTGCACTATGAGCACGCATATCTAGATCAGATGATTGAGTCTAAGGAGGAAACCATCCTTGAAGACATGCCTATTGTGAGGGAATTTTCTAAAGTGTTTCCTGAGGAATTGCCTGGTCTTTATCCTAGAAGAGATGCTGAATTCTCAACTAATATTATACCTAGGGCATTTCCAATATCCAAGACTCTGTATAGAATGGATGTTGTGGAGCTTGAGGAGATGAAGAAACAACTACAAGAGAATCTGGATAAAGGGTTTATACGTCCAAGTGCTTCACCATGGGGTGCACTAGTCCTCTTTGTCAAGTATAAGGATGAATCAATGTGGTTTTGCATCGATTATAATGAGATTAACAAAACAATGATAAAGAAAAATTATCCTCTACCATGAATTGATGACTTGTTTGATCAGCTTCATGGAGCACAATACTTCTCCAAGGTGGATTTTTGGTCAGGATATTATCAAGTAAGGGTGAAGAAGGAAGATATCCCCAAGACTGCTTTTCGTACAAGATACGGGCACCATGAATTCATAGTAATGCCTTTCAAACTCACTAATACTCCAAAAATATTCATGGACTTGATGAATAGAGTCTTTAGAGATTACCTCGACAAATTTTTGGTAGTCTTTATAGATGATATTCTGATATAGTCCAAAACCCAGGAGGATCATGAGGAGCATCTAAGAACTGTACTAGAGGCCTTGCGAAAGGAGAATATCTATGTAAAGTATAACAAGTGTGAGTTCTAGTTGAATAAGGTCTCACTCTTGGGCTATATAATCACAAGTAATGAGATATATGTGGATCCCTCGGAAATAGATGAAATAGAGGGATGGCTAGGGCCAAAATCAGTAACAGATATCCGTAGATTCTTGGGGTTAGCTGGATATTATCGACGATTTGTGAGAAATTTCTCATGATTGTCCAACCCTCTTACCAATATAAATCAGAAGGGAGTAAAGTTTTCTTGGAGTAATTAATGCGAAGAAATCTTTAAGGAGTTGAAAATGAGGCTTATCACTATGCCCGTGCTCACTTTACCCACAAGTGGAGAAATTTTTGTGGTATTCAGTGATTCTTTAAAGAAGGGCCTGGGTTGTGTGTTGATGAAAAATGAAAAAGTCATTTCTTATGATTCAAGGAAATTGAAAGTCCATGAGAAGAATTATACAACACATGATCTAGAGTTGGTTGTGGTGATCTTCGCTTTAAAAATTTGGTGGCATTATCTCTTTGGGGAGAAGTGTGAAATATATACGGACCACAAAAGCCTCAAGTATATATATTCACACAGAAAGAGTTGAACATGTGCCAATGAAGATGGTTAGAGCTGATCAAAGACTATGACTACTCAATCCATTACCACAATGGGAAATCGAACAAGGTGGTGGATGATCTAAGTATAAAGGACCCAACGATTCTATCATTTATGAGAATTGAGAAGGATCCAATCTTCTTATATTTGATGAAGATGGACATGAGAATCATAAAGAAAGGAACATCATAAATCCTTTCACAAATTATTTCTAAACCATCTCTTTTGGAAAGGTTAAAGGATTCTCAAAAGGATGATGTGGGAATTCAGAAGAAAGTGGAAGCTATCATAAAAGGGAATTACTTGGAGTAAAATGATAATGAAGAAGGAATTGTGAGATCTGGGAAAAGACTATGTGTTCCATCAATTCCAGAGCTGAAGAAGGAACTTTGGGATGATGCACATAGTTCAAATTTATATATAAACCTAGGAAACAAAAAGATGTATTGAGATATCTGAGAGAATTATTGGTGGAATAATATGAAGAAGGAGATCACTGAGTATGCATCAAAGTGCCTAGTGTGTCAGCAAGTGAAGGCAGAGAGGCAAAAGTCTAAGGGGATGATGCAACCATTGCCCATACTAGAATAGAAATGAGACAAAATCACCCTGAACTTTGTCATCAGACTTCCAATGAAATTCGAAGGAAAAAATTAAATCTGGGTTGTTGTGGATCGTCTTACAAAGTCTAAACACTTAATTACAATTCAGGAGAATTTCTCATTAGATCAACTGGCAGAGATATATATCAGGGAAGTGGTAAGGCTACATAGAGTACCACTATCTATTGTATCTGATCGAGATCCAAGATTCACCTCTAAGTTTTGGTAGAGTATTAAACATTCTCTAGATACTAAACTAAACTTTAGTACGGTCTACCATCCTCAAATGGTTGGCTAATCTGAGCAAACTATTCAGACACTGGGGGATATGTTAAGATCATGTTCCATGGACATCAAAGGAGGGTGGGACCAACATCTTCCACTGGTTGAATTCTCCTACAATAACATTTTTTACTCGAGCATCTGAATGGAACCTTATGAAGCCCTGCATGGGAAGAGGTGCAGGACAATGACAATTTGGGATGAAGTCGGTGAGCGTAAGCTGTTAGGACCATAAATGGTCAAAAAAATGGTGGAGAAGCTGAAAACTATTCAGCAGCATACCAAGGAAGCCCGAAGTCGATATAAGAGTTATGCAGATAACCGTCGACGAGACCTCGAGTTTAATGTTGGATACATGGTATTTCTATGCATATTTCTATGGAACAAGGTCATTATATTGGGAAAGAAAGGTAAGTTAAGTCCTAGGTACATCGACCCCTTTGAGATTCTTGATCGTGTCTGGGCTGTGGCCTATCGACTAGCACTTCCACCTACCATAGAAAAAGTACATGATGTGTTTCATGTATCCATATTAAGGAAGTACATACCAAACCCTTAACATGTACTCTCTTTAGAGGTAGTACAACTAGAGGATTATCTTTCTTATGAGAAGAAACCAGTGAAGATCTTAGATTGCAGAGAAAAATTTCTACTAAAGAAGATAATTCCCCTCGTGAAAGTGTTGTGGAGAAACAAAAAGTTTGAATAAGTGACATGGGAATTGGAGGAAGTGATGAAGAAAAGTTACCCACATCTGTTTTAGTGTGGGAAAAGAAAATTTCGAGGGTGAAATTTCTTAAGGGGAGAAGATTACAGTGAACCAAACTTTCATTAATGGAAATTCATCTTGATCTAATTAAATTTATCATTATGTAAAATGTTTATATAAAATTTCAACTTCATTGGTTTTATGTTTTTTTATTTTAAAATACCTTTAATAATTGTGATCGTTTCTAATATAGTTTTTGAACAGTGATCACATGATTAGTATAAATATAGGGTTTTAAAAAATCCAATTCATTCAGACAAAGGAAGCGATGACCTCATCCAGTAGACTTTCCCCATAAAATCCCATTTGTCAGAGCTCGAAAAGGAGGTGGCATTATTATAATTCGCTCTTGACCAAGCCCAAGCTGATCTTGATCATATTAAGCTTGAGAGGAACCACCTCCAGGAGAAGTGGAAGCTAATAGAGAATACCACCCGTGTGATGTTATCCGAGCCACCCCAAGAGTCTATCACCATCGAAAACCTTACCCTTTGGTCTTATGTGGGTATTATAAGGGGTTATGTAACAAGATTTTATCACAATGACTATGTACATTATTTTTGTATAAATAATGTGCATTCATTTTATTATTGTTAATTTGTAAATAGTTTTTAAAGCACAAATAATATTTTTAGTTAATATTCAACTAAGAAATATATTTTCATAAATTATTGTATTTTTGAATTAAATAATATTTTAATAAAAATATTATTATTATTAAGTTAATTTTTATTAAATATAAATGATCATATAATTTTATGAATGCAACTATAAATTTTATTAAGGTTCGAAAGCTGTTTTTGTTAAAACCCATGAATTTTCGATAAATGTCAGTTTTTATTTTAAAAGTAAAAATTCACATATTTAGAAAATTATTTAGATAAAATTAATATTATTTTTGGAATCAGGATGTCGAAATTATCCAATAGTGACTTTTTCATAATTTTCTCAGACAGTCGAATTTTTGGGTAAACATTAAATACTGTTTAAATATATAACGTGTTTTATGGCATCATAATGACCCAATAGTGATGTTATAAAATACTATAAACATTATGTTCATCAAATATATGTTTTACCATTAAAATAATGTGATTTTAGATTTGTTTTATTTATTTTACAAAGCTTTACTGGACCTTCCAATACTTTTAAAACATTTTGCCTTTTTAAATTGTTTCCTTGGGAGTGTGACTCACATCCACATAATAAACCCTATTATTTTAAGAAGTTAGGAAATTGGCCTTATAAAATATTTTTTTACACTCCCCTTTAGAAAAAATCATGGGAAAAAACCATGGTGTAGTTTGTGGTTTTGATTAGTTTAATGTAAGGTGTCCCAAACCTAAATAATAAAGAATTCCCTCTTATTTCCTATAAATACCCACCCAAGCTCCCACTTACTCTTCACTCAAAGCCTTCGGAGTTTGACTAAACCTTCCATCCTCTCTCTAAAATACTCCCAAGGTGATCTAATATCCAAATATTCCCCTCTCAATCCTCTCTCAAGCTTTTGGTATCACACTTCCAAGTAAGGGATTTCTTCTTTTCTCATTTTGTCCAATTTTCTTTAAGTTGTTATGCCTTTTTTTCAATTAAAAATGTTGGGGTATGATTTATGACCTCCCCCATACTACCCTATTTATGTTTGGATTATGTAATAACCCTTTATATCTCTTTAATGCCTCCCATGTACACCTGTTACCATGCCGAAATTCTATGAGTTATTTCTCTCTCCTCTTTTATATCTAAGTAATTATTTTGTATTATGAATCTAATCCATTATGTTTTTTGGGAAATGTATCTATATGACTCCATTACTTTCTATTTCATGTAAATATGATGATACATCCCTTTCTCTATCATCAAATTTTTTTATAAGTTCTTATTTCACGCCGTTATGCTGCCGAAATTGCACTATGATTTTCCAAGCCAATGTCATTGTGTAGTGAATACCATGTCCATTTTTCTATAAATGGTATTCAAATTTATGAAAATTTACTTATTAATTATAAAGCTTCATGTACGTATTCCACATCCCATTATCGTGGAATAAATGATGATGATTGATTCCATGTTATATGATCCATGTGGAACACTTATGCATGAAATGAAATGTTTAAGAAGGGTGTGCCCAGATAGCGCTCCATTGCATTGGGTAAAGTATAATATCATGATATATTATGTTCAATGAGTGTTTACTCATTCTAATTCAAGTTAAATGAGGGTTTAATTGTGATTCATGTGCAATGAGGGTTTACTTATGCTCCATGTGCAATGAGCCTTGGTTCATGCTAAATTCCATGTTAAGTGTTGTTGCCACATTTCCATGTTATGATTATCATGATTTATCATGCCTTTATTTTCATGTTTCTCTTCTGTTCCATTGATATAACTATTGCCTAATATGTACTATAATCTCTATGTTATTCCTTGCTTACTCCCTTACTGGGCTTTATAGCTCACCTTTTTCTTATGCATGTCCTCAGGTTATCCCATGAAATGCTAAGTACGAGGGAATGTAGTGGTCATGTAAAGGAAGTTTTCAATAAAGATGTTGTATTTCATGTTTTAAGTTGTTATGTAAAGATCTTAAGTCCCAAAGACATTATAACACTTGATCTTTTATGTTGTATCATGTCAAGGTTTTATGTAATATATCATGTTTAAGTGTGTAATAAAGAACAAAGTTGTTATATGTATGACATGAACAAAACTTCCCATCATCATGAACATTATTTTCTTTCAATATTAATTTATAAGTTTCCATGGTTATTTTCAAAGAAAATTATATTCAAAATGTTTTAGGTTTTAAAAAGTGTTTTTTAATCTGAGAGGATATTTTCCTCAAGAAATGTTTTAATTGATTTTTAAGTTTATTTTAAAATAAAATGATTTCCAAAATATTTTATGACTTTTTAATTTAAAAAAGTGATTTTTAAAGAAAATTTATCTTCCTCAGGAAACATTCCAATTGATTTATCTTTCAAAATCATTCTCCATCTATGATGACATTCCTTGATGTAATTTATTCTTTGCTGAGGATATAAACCAAGGATACCATTTTTATTCTTTATTTTATTGGTTTATGAGGAAAAGATGTTTATAAAACCTGTTTCTATTCCACAGGTTATACCATAATAAAATTATTATAAAACCTGCTTCATTCTATATGGAATATAAAATGATAGAATGAAGAGATAATTATGAAACCTGTCTTTTTTCCATAGGTTATGGTGTGATGAAATGTTTATGAAGCCCATTTCATTTCACAGGTTTTGATAAGATGAATGTTTTTTGATCTTATGGAACACATATGTATGATTTTCATTTTTTGATAACAGTTATGTTATAAAAAATGGTAGTGGTTATGTTATAACCAAAGATGGGTGAGACCAATATCTCCCTCCAATTAATTGGCTAAAACTTTATTTTTCATGAGATAAAAATGGGAAACAAGTCGATGGGTTTAATCCATTATGGGAAAAAATTATGTCTTGATCCACTATGGGAAATAGGTGTCTTGATCCACTATGGTAAACTGGTGTGTCCTGATCCACAATGAGAAATAGGTGATGAGTCCTGATCCACTATCTTAATGGTCTTGGTAGTTAACCTTGACACTTAAAATGGTTTTCAATATTTATGATGGTGCCAACATTTTATTACAAAAATCATGTTTATTATCTATGAGTGGTTGGGTATGAACTTTGTAAGTTATGTTCATGATCACATACCCATATACTTATCTTATGCCTTCTTATTATCATATATTAATATCTCTTATGTTTACCCTTACTGAGCATTTGAGATCAACCTTTCTTATATTTTCTTCCCTAGGTTATAAAGAAAATTTTAGGTAGGGAATTCCTAAGAGGATTACTATGTTATAAGATCTTTGTGGGAGATGTTGAAGATATTTCACCAAATTATAAAATTGTATACCTAGTCTCCAAAGACACTAAAATATTACATCCCTTAGGCGTGCATTTTTATAATGTATAAAATATTAATCTAAAAATATTTAATATATATGTATAAAAATCTAGGTTCACTATATTTTTTCCAAATTCAATTCATAGTTGTGACAAAATTTAATTTAAAATTAATCCCACTGATGGATAAAAAAATGGTTTTCTAAAGAAAAATATCTTATAAGTATAGAAAATTTTAATATAAAATTCAATATAAAATTGATTCCAATGAACTGATTTGGATTAATTATGATTTAATTGAACTAATATTACTTTTAAAACCATATTAAAACAAAATATAACTTGTAAATTATTTAAATGAAAATTAAGTTTAAAAAAAGAAGCATTTTCACTATTCATTAAAAAAATATACTTTTTAGAAAAATCCCAAAACATCACCATAATATAAATTTTAAATGTTTATTCCAAAAATGAAGTTTATTTTTTCAAATAAAATATATAAAAGTGGAAATAATAAATTTTATTATTTTTTCATAAAAATTATTAAAAATATTTTATGAGAAAAATTATTTTCAAAGCATATAAATACTTTACATAAAATTAAGTAATTTTTTTATCAATATAATTTCTTTATATAAAATTATCATAATTAATTTTTAAAATTTGGTTATTCCAATTCATATAACCAAGTTTAATGGGTTGGTTACAATAATAATTTTTAAATAATAATTTTAATAATATACTACTGCTCGTTAAAATTTAGTGTTGCATGAAACACAATATATAGAAGAAATTAAATTTATTTGAAAAATAAAAATTCCATAAATTCTCTTGGCATTACATTTACCCCCCCTTAAAATTCATTTATCCATTTAAATTCCATCACTCAGATAGTGATGAAGTGTGCTAAATTTATAAGGAGATCGACTGTAACCCATATAACATTGCGCCCTTTAGATATTTTGAAAATTATGATGACAAAATACAGAGTTATGTTTTCTTATTTCCATTCTGGTATGGGTAATGGTGGTAACATCACCTTAAAATTTTTTCTCTTAGCCTTAACTTTCCATCATACCTAGCGCCAAGAAAAAACTCTACAATATCTCTCTTCATGCAATCCCACCAGAAATACTCCTTCAAATATATATACATATTTTTACTTCTAGGATGAATCGAGAATGAAGAACTATGTTCTTCCTCTGATATATCCTTTTTAAAATATGGTATGGATAGAAAACATACATTGTTCCTAAACATTATAATTTTATCATAATAAAGGATAAACTTAAGAATATTTTTGACCTTCTTCTATAGCTCTACATCATCCATCCACACCTCTTTAATCATTACTTAGATAGATGGTTGAACACTCATTTGAGAAAGATAATATTTCACCCCTTACTTCCTGATTTCTAGATCCATCCTTTGAAAATTTATAAATATAGGATCTTTTGAGATCCTAATTATTGATAAGCTAGCATGATCCTTTCGACTCAAATCATCATCCAGCTTGTTCAATTTACTAGGGTGGTAATTTATTAAGCAGTTATAATCTTTAATTATCTCCAACCATCTTCTTTGGAACATATTTAAATCTTTATGTGTGAATATATACTTTAAACTCTTATGATCAGTATATATATCACACCTTTCTCTATAATGATAATGCCTCCATATCATTAATGAAAATATTACCACCGCTAACTCTAAATCACGAGTAGGGTAATTTTTTTTAATGAAACATCAATTTTTGTGAGGAAAAATCTATAACCATGTCATTATATATGATAAATCCTCCCAGTCCCCTTTTCAAGGCATCACTAGATTATAAACTCTTCTACAATACAAAAAAATTTAATAACACGAGCAACTAACTAACTAACTCTTTAGGCCCCTGAAATTTTCCTCACATTCATCTGTCCAGAGAAACTTGGATCCCTTCTGAGTTAACCTAGTGAGTGAATTATATATTCTTGACAAAGTCTCCAAAAACCATTGATAATATCCATCCAAACCAAGAAAACGTTGTATCTTGATCACAGTGGTTGTTTTCGGACAATGTTCAATAGAATTTATCTTTGATGGATCTAATGATATACCCTCTCTCTCGAGATTATATGACCCAAAATGTAACTTATTGTAGCTAAAATTAACACTTTATAAATTTTGAATACAACTTCTCCTTCCTTAGGGTCTTCAGTATAATTATCATGTGATCTCTATGCTCTTACTTTCTCATTGAATATATAATAATATCATCTATAAATACTATCACAAATTGATCAAGGTAATATCTAAAGAATATAATCATTAAATCCATAATGAAAATAGAGGCATTAGTAAGACCAAATGGAATAATTATATACTGATAGTGTTGATACCTTTTACTAAATGATATCCTAGGTATATACTACCTTTATACCCTCAATTGATGAAATCTAGAATGAAGATAAGTCTTGGAAAAGTATTGAGCTCCATGCAGTTGATCAAACAAGTAATTAATACAGGGTATATGATACTTATTCTCGATTATGATCTTGTTCAGTTCCCAATAATCAGTGCAGAGTCTCATAAATCCATATTTATTCTTAAAAAAAGAATAGGTTCACTCCATGGTGAGACACTTAGTTGAATGAATCCCTTTTCAAGGTTATCTAAGAGTGTCTTATTCAATTCCCACAACTCAATCAGAGACATTCTATAGGGAGTCATTGAAATACATGCAACACCATCTATGACTTATATTGAGAACTCAACTTCAAATTTGAAAGGAATACTAGGAAACTATTCCAAAAATACATCAATAAATTCATATATAATAGGAATATCATCAATTTTGAGTTTCTCTCCAACCATATGAGATAAACTCCCATTTTGAATGGGAATTAAGAGCCATACAATGGATATGATTTCCATCAAAATTTTATATCTATCATCGTACTAATTGAAAATATTATTTTGGTTTGGAATATCAACCGTAACTTACCTTCCTCAGTAATCGATGTGGGATTTATGTTGATAAATCCAAAAAATTCCTAAGATAACATCAAATTAAAACAAAGGAGGAATAATGAGGTTTTTTAGGAAGAACATTCCTGTAAAATTCAATAAGATAGGAATCATAGACTTGATATGTGATCATCATACGATTAGGGGTTTTCACTACTAATACACATCTAATAATTGAGGATAGGAATAAAAATTCATAGATAATTTTGAAGATATAAATGAATTCATATGACTAATATCAAATAAAATACTTCTATATTTGTGCATACCTATCACCTCTCCAACTTCACTGTTCTATCTTCATTCCCCTTCTAAAAGCAAGATAGTTAGCATAACAATCATGCATCATTATTGATAATGACTAATCATGAAAAATACTTTATAGGATATCTCAATCATGACAACTTATTTTAAATCTATGACACCTTAGTCTTAACCTAGGTTATCCTTGGTCATTATTAAAATCCTTCATGATGGTTCGTAAAGAGTTTGTGAATTTCCAAAACATATCCCCCAATATTGTCAAACCATTTGGGAATTAAGGCCCATTTTTTGCATTAGGTGGCATTTGAGTCCAGATCAAAACATCCTTTTCAGAGTTATTACCCCTAGGTACAACTATTACAGAGCCACATCCACTTTTAGTATCTTGAAAGGGCTGTAATTTCTTGGATACCACTCACTTTATCCTTTAATAAAATTCCAAGACATTTCCCATACTTTGGATTATCCTTAGACTTATCCTTATACATATTCCTAGGGATATAACTAAAGTTTTCTCATCCTAGTTTCCAAAGGTTTAACTAAAACATGGTATTATACCAACTATAATGACCCACAATTTTTATACATAGACATTATATCTTAATAGATGAATATTCATTACATAACATAATGATCCACACTAGAATCATATAAGTCTAGTACCTTTTGAAATTTGGAATCATAAACAACTAGTTCATAAGTGAACTCCATTATCCACTACTATGTTCTTCATAACTAGTACCCTTATTATACACATCATACATAATACCTTTCTTCATAACCTTGGGAATGAAAACATAATAAAGGGTGAACTTAGATTCTCAGTTAGGGTAAACAAGGGAGATATCAACCTAATATGAGCATAAGGGTATGAGAACATAAGAATAACATTTGAAAAATCATACCCTGAATATCATAGATCATAAACTTGAGTCACTGCATAAATATTGATTGTTTACAAGACAGGAATCATAAATGAATCAAATAAAAAAATCCACGAGAGAATAATATTGAAACAAGACAAATATTTTCAGCATATACACAAGGATAGAAAATTATTTCCTTATTAGTCAAGGATCATTTACAAAAACATAATAGTGGAATGGGTTCACTCAAAAAACCATTTTTGTAGTCAAGGTTTTGTCCCAAGACTATCATAGTAGACAAAGTCCCTTACCAAACTGGGTTCACTCCCCATTCTAGTCATGTCTATCTCATGAGATATCAATTATACACAATATTTTTGAGGGAGATATAGGTCCCATCCATCACATATTTAAAATAATATATATGTGTTCCATATAATCATACAACATTAATCATATTATAACCCACAAAAATAAAAGGGCTTCATAAAAATTTCATCAAAGCATAACCTATAGAAAAGAAATAGGTTTCATAATCATTTCATCATTTCATAATAGCTTATCCTATGAAAAAATAATGGGTTTCATAAACATATTTTCACCATAAAAATATTCCATCCATTGAAATAAAAAGGATGACATCCTTGGAATATGTACCAATTAAATATTAAGTAACATCAACATATTTCATGTTAAATGTACAATTATTTTTAAAGATAACATGGAACATTTCTTGAGGAAAATAACCTTTCAAATTTGAAACAACTTATTTAAAATCTTAAAATTTTCCAAATATTAAAGAAAATAATTTCTTTGAAAATAACCTTAGAAACTTGTAAATTATGTTTTAAATCATTTATTGTTAATAAAAGTAAGAAATATCATTCCTTCCACACATGTTGAAATGATGATTCCATTCACATTTTTGGTAAAAAATTAAAAAGATATTTATTTAGAAAATAATAAGAAAATTAATTTTGAAACTTATTTTAAAAATTAAAACATGAATAAAATATATTTCAAAATAATCCTTTGATAATTTTAAAAAGTATTTTTAAAATATTTTTAGAAAACATGGACACAAAAGAAAAAGTATTTTCAACCAAATAGAGAAATAAAGTCATTTTTTATTAATAGTTTTTGAAATATTGAGTTCATAAATAGAGGATAATGGAATGAAGACATATAATTTCCATAAATAAATATAGTATAATAAAATTAATGTGTTTCATGATATATAGATCTTAATATTTCATCATTAGAAATAAAATTGTAAACAATCCTGATAACTAATGAAATTATAACATAAAACCATTACCACTTTGGTAATGTTTGAATAATAATACCAATGAAATAAATAAAATTATATGGATATGTAAATCGACATAATTTTCATAAGAATTATCATAAATGAAATTCATGAGGATAATATACATCACACAAAAGAAACAGTTGGTGAATATAACATGTGTCCCATGAGAATAATGGGGAGAAACAAATCTCTCACCTCATGTCTCAAATTTCATTGTACACATTCAAACCTACCATATAATAAATTTAGGTTTATTATAAATATATACCCGAACTATAATAATATATAACATACCATATATGATTCACTTATTTACTTTTATTAATAGTTTATTAGAAATTTCCTTGATAAAATCATGTTTCGGGTAATAACTGCTTCGTTATTCATGTATGTTTTGGTTTCATATTTTCAATAATTTTAATTTGATCATGGTTAAATAATATCAATAATGTTAAAAATGGAATATATATTATATATATTAATTATATATGCATTTATAATAATCCATAAAATTTAGAGATAGAAAATGAATTACACCATTCATAGAGACGGTAGGCCATACGTATGCATGAACACTATTTCCATTTTCTAGGAAGATAGAAAGAAAGAAAGGTAAGTATTAATTAAACTTTAAAAAATAATTTTTTATGTCATATATATCATATATATTAATTAAATATATCGTTATTACCATCCATGTAAAAATAAAATGAAAAATGTATCATATTACTTTGTGGAGGTGATAGTCAACACTTACGTATGAGCGATGTTATCATTTTCCAATGGATTGGAAGGTAAGAAGATAGATTTGATAATATAATTAAATATTTATAATTATTTCATAAATTTTATATAAATATTTTAAATCCATCTTTAAATCCATTCATGAGAGGTAGTGATAGAAAACGAATTACATCGGTTCACAAGATAGTAGTCTGCCATACACATGATTGATGATTTCGTTTCCCATTTGATGAAAAAACAGATTGGTATAAGTTATTAAATTAACATAATAAAATATTATTATATATTTTATACTTGTTATATTATTATAACATATTTGGAGAATATTTGACAGAGGTGAAATAATAAGTAAATTAAAAATACTCGGTTAAGAACGATACCTCTTCTTCAGACAACCTCCTTATGTTAGAACCAAAAGCCTTATTAGGAGGGTTTAATAATATAAATAAGGTTTATAGGATTCATGGAGGGAATTAATTAAGGATTTTTTGTAGGTATATGCTGAACCAAAAGGATTTTATGTGGAAGAGGAGAGGATAGAGTGTACCCTTTTATAGTTGGGGGTGAGGACACACTTGAAATTTTTGAAAATAAAATGTTATAACCACATTTTACACATGGAAAATGTATCAAAAATAGATAATTATAGAAAATTATATGATAAAAGGTTTAAATATTTCCATAAAATAGGGATTGGAAAAGTTTTAGGTAATTTTAACCCTTATCGTTTTAGTTGTAACCCCCGGTAAACCGGTTTTAACCATAACCATGGTAATTAAGTTTTACTATTTTTACTATTTATTATGATGAAAAATTAAGTTGAAATTATTATATTTTATTAATTATAATTATTAAAAAGATGTAATTTTTTTTCTAAAGTCAATTCACAGAAGTGGAATAACTAAATATAAAATTAAACTCATAGAAGCGAAGAAAAAATGGTATTCAAAAGAAAACGTTATCATAAGTATAAAAGGTTTTAATATAAAAATTCAATTTGAAATTGATTAAAATAAAATAAATTGGATTAATTATGAAATAATTGAACTAATTTTACTTTTAAAAATATATAAAAAAACTAAACTTGTAAATGCTTTAAATAAAACGACTATTTGTAATAAGAATCAATATTTTCATTATTCATTAAAAAAATTAAACTTTTCAAAAAAATCCCAAAAATTTGACCAAAGATAAATTTGAAAATTTGATTCCAAAAATTAAGTTTATTTTTTTTTCAAGTAAATTTTCCAAACTATCAAAAATTAATTTTATTATTTGTTTAGAAAAAGGGACAAAATCATTTTTTTTGTAAAAAAGTATTTTCAAACAATATAAAGACTTTACTAAAAATTAATTTCTTTTTTATCAATATATTTTGTTTATATAAAAAAATTATACTTAATTTTAAAAATTATATTATTCCTATTGAAATTTATAATTTTAACAACTATGTTATAATGGTCATGTTTAAATAATAATAATAATATTATATTGTGGTTCGTTAAAACTCGATGTAGCGTGAAATACAAGCTATTAGAGAAATTAAATTTATTTGAAAAAACATATTTCATAAAATATAAGGGTGTTACAATATTGGGGGCCAATGTCCCCCCAAAAATATCTCATATAAACATCATGGGTCAATGTCCACCCAGTAATATATCATATGAACATCGGGGGCCAACATCCACCTGGTAAGGTCTCATACAAACATCATGGGATAGAATATACTCGACAATATCTGAAATGAATTTTTGGGTCTAGTATCCACCCAATAAGATATAATATAAACATAGAGGGTCAGTTTAAACATGATGAAATCTGATATAAACATTAGGGGCTAGAATCCACCTTGTAAGCTCCCACATAACCATCAGTGTCCAAAATCCACCTAATAACATCTCACTTAAGCATCAACTAAAGGGTTGTCCATACAAACAAGAATATACCACATATTTTTTGTTGTCCTATAAAGTTAATAACACATCCTTCATGCTAAACAGAAAAACCACGCCTCAAAGGATGCCTCATCATCTAACCAACCTCACTAGATGATTCCCCTCAAGGCCACCCAATTCACACAAGAACATCATGATGAACCCATAGATTATGTCATCTTGCCCAAATGGGCATCCTATAGGGTTCTCCAAACCCATTTACTAACACATATCATTAGGTTTGAAATAATACATATATTTTTTCTTATTAAAACATAATGGTTAACTGAGGTCATCTTACTTGGGGAGATTTCATAGTCATTAACTAACTTTTACTAATCACTTATTTTATTTTTTTGGTGCTTTTATATTTATGAAAACTAAGTAAAATAAGCAGGGGTTTATATTTATAATGAATAACTAAAAATTAAACATCAAGATTAAAATTTCTATCATAATAGAGTTATAAAAAAAGAACCTGGTCATAGATTTGACTACTTAGGTTCCTTCACTATTCATCATTATTTTAAAATATTGGTTATATCAATTCCCTCACACTTAACCATTTCACACCTAGAAAATTTAATGAATTATTATAAAAAAGGATTATCCTATCCAGGTTCTAGTACACATGACTAAATAGAATAAATTCCTAAATTCATCCATTCTTGAAAATGAAATACCACCTATGTCAATTTCACTCACTCTCTTAATTCATTCCAAGATGAATTTTCTTATTCTAGGAGAGAAACATATAGATTTAATTAGAATTAAAAATTTAATAATAACTTTTCAATTCTCAATATTCCCTAGGTTCCTTATACCTAAGTTCCATTTTCCGCTTCCTTGATACAACTCCAATGATATTATTATATTTCAATTGACCCATATTCATATAGTGTTCAATATTACCCTCACCTAAATGAATTCATTTTTTAAAATTAAGAACTTGTTGAATTTTTCTCATCCATGTCATGTGAACAACACTTACTGGATTTTACAATGGAATTTATTTAGTCACACACCCAATGCACAATGTCTCATAATATCATTATTGGATCCCAAATTCCAATTTTAGTTCAATTATAAAGGAATTATATGATTATAATTTGGGTTGTATCTAGGAGGTTTTATTTTTCACAATATAAAATTTACTTATGATATATATCCTTATTCTCATTTTTTCATGTTATAATTTGAATTCATCATATAGTTTTTATTCGCAATCACTTTCCTAGATCCCAAATATAATTTCCATGAAAATAGTAGAAAAATTAACTCAGAAATAATTCAATTCTAGTAATTTTAGAACCAATATTATAATTAAAAACTAGAATGCAATTTTCTACCAAGTAAGGTAATTTTGAGATTCAAGTTTCCTATCCTAAAAAACACTAATTGAAAAAACAATACATGAAAATATAAACATATTGGTACCAATCCCCCCTCACTTAAAATGTAACCACACCATTTTTAATTAAAAAATTATTTCATTATCTTTGTTTATTTAATTAAATTGGGTGTTAACAAATTAATTATAAAAGAACAGTACAACCTAGCTTATTGGAAGCAACAAATTTGAGTTAATCTTCCATGTTATGTGAACTGTGAACATACAATAAAAAAGACAACAACATGAGAAATTTATTGAAATGAAAATAAATGAAAATAAATAAAAATAAAAAAATAAAAGGAATTATCAAGTGATAATCCTTGTTTTTACTCCCATTTAGATGTTATGATTTCAATTATATTATTCAAGTAGTTCTAGTGGTTATACATAGTTTGATAGTGGGGGGAGTTTATTTTAGATTAACCACCACATGTGGTTTATTTTAAATTTCTTCAATTTTCCTTACTTATTTAGGAATACATGGATATATTACAATAGTTTCATCCCCATGGAAATTAGATATAAATTGCAAGGTGGGAGTAGGATAAAGAATGATCCCTCCTCATTTTGTTCAGCTATAACTTCTTTTACCTATTCATTAAATTATAGGGATTTATCATAATATATTACATCAATGTGGTTTTCAAAAGTAAATTCAGATAATAATTTCATTTGAATGAAATGAAAACATGAACAATTGATATAAAAATATTCTTCTTTTAAGTGAGAAAATTATAATTCATTTTTTTTCATGAAAGCATAGTGGGAATTCATTATTTTATCCCTCAATAATTTTTTTAATTAGATTAGAGAGATTCATGTGTTTCTCATTAGGTAAATCATCACTATCTTATTCATACTCCATCTATTTTAAGTGATGGAAGAATTCAAACAATTCCAATATGTATAGTTAATTCTCAATTTAGTTTCAATAAAATTAAATTAAACTCTATTCAAGAAATCTTTATCTCAATGAGTTGATTAAACTTCAAGTTTTTATTCATTAGAATGTTCCAGTTTGAGGTATGTTATTGTGAATGAAGGCAGGTAGTTAGGATCCTCCATATTTTCATCAAATTCCACCACTTGGGTGGTTTCTTCTTCCATAGACAGATAATGATATAAAGGTGTTGGTTATTGAAAGATAGGGAGACAATTTTTTAGGTTTCCTTCCATAAATTGATTCAAAGATTCTTCCAAAAAATGATGATCTCCCATAAGTGCATCATTATGTTTTTTTTTCTTTAGGAATATCCTCTATCCAAGGATGAGTGTTAGTTAATGTTAGTAATTCCTTTAGTAACTATTTCTCTCCCTCTTCAGGTTTTTAATGTAAAAATGGTTGGGGAAATATCTTCTACCATCAGTTCTAATTCAGGTTCAGGTTTAGGTTTAGGTTTATCCATATAATACTCTTGAGATGAAAAAATGTATTTAGCAAGAGATTTTGTTTTTCTTTCTAGGTTTTTAGGTCTTCTATAAGTCCTTGCAACTTAGATTATTCACTAATGTGAAATTATTTTTGTTATGTCACATGAGATTAATCAATAAATGAAAAATTGTGATAGTTTGAATACATCAAGGAAGAATATTTTTTTATAAATTTAATGTTAAAAAATAAATTATTTAAAAAATGGGAATAGAAATATTATGTGAAAGTTCACTTGGATCCCTAGTAATGACACTACGTTTTGATACACACCTATCATGGGGTGTATAAAAATATATTATTTATCTTTTTAGTGAAACATAGTGGTTTAATAGGGTCATCTCACTATAGAAACTTTCAAATTTAATCACTAACCATTAATAATCACTAATTTTATTTCTATGCTACTTTTATTTTTATTAAAACTAAGTAAAATAAGTGTGGGATTAGATTTAGATTTAAAAACCAAAAAGTAACCATGCATATGTAAAATATAGATAGAATAAAGTTATAAATAAAGAACATAATCCTATGGTTGGTTAATCAGGTTCCTTCATTATTCATCATTATTGTCTAAATTCTATTTTATTTTCCATCCCATCATACATGAACTAATACACCCTACATTGATTGAGAAACATATCATGCTTAGGATATCTCTTTAACACATGAAATATCACCTTCTACAATTGTATAAAATTATTAACACACCTCAATAGATAGTGTGAAACATTCCAATACCATTATCCATTGTGTTTCATTTCATCCCTTGAACACACTCGACTAAATCATATGAATTGTTTCATGAGAGAAGGGATAAAATTAATGATTGGTAGTTAATAAAATAAAATAGTGGATAATATATTTTAATGATATAAAATAATCAAATCACCATTCAATACACCCACTACCCTATTAAAATCTAAAATAAACATTGTGAACTAAGGAATAATAATTTAATAACATTGATAAAACCTCCCTCATATCCAATCTTAGAGTCAGTTACTCACCATCCTGAGTATTAGAGTGGAATGGTGGAAGAACTTAAGAGATAAAGGAAGGACTATGAGAAGAAGATAAATAATATATTAAAAATATAAAATATTATAATAGAATAACCCCTCCTTCGCTATTTAAATTTGATAAATAAATTTGTATCCAATTGGACAATTAAAATGGCCAACCCTTTTCAATGTAAATGAGGCATAAATTTAAAACCATGAGGGTGGCTAATTTTCTCTCCAAAATCTTCAAATGGATGTTTTTAGATGGAATCCCTATTAAATTGATGAATTTGGAAAAAATATCTTCACTAAAGTTGTTATACTTTGTCTTACATGTTCCCTCCAAAAATCCTAGCTCCATTATTGATGTTTAGATAATGTTATAGATGATTTTATAGTGAAAAATTTTATAGCCTATAGACTTTTAATATCCCCCTTGATTTTCTGTGAATATATGATAATAAAGGAGTTAGAATAATGCACATCCATAGTTAAAGAAAACGATCATAGGACTATTATATTTCTCTAAAAAAAATTGAGTCTCATTTAGCTTGTAATTTTAGGATATAAGGGTCCATCATTAAACTTCATATGATCTATGGATAGATTTAATTACCGAACTTGCATGATCCTTTTGGGCCTCATATTTTTAGATTCAAATTTCAGGTATAGTTGAGTAAAATGTATCCCATCAAGTATTTATTTAAAAAAATAAATTAAAAAATTATGTTATTGTAGAAAAATATATGGTAAAAAAATTGAGTTAAAATACTTAAAATTTCAAAATCATGTCATTTTCACAATAAAGATCAAATCATTCCAAAAAACAAAACATGTGATATTTAACCTTAAAATATAAAATTTGTGGGATTAAAAAATTTATAATCTAAGTAATGTTTTTTGAAAACATTTTCTATGTCAGCCATCAAAGTCATTAAAAACCTTCTAGGCTAACAAGATCAATTCTAAGGTTCTAAGGCGACACCTGAGACTGAAAATACTTTCTCCCACACACCCACCATCTCAAGGGTCTACATATCACTGAGAATGTAGTGAATATGGTTTTAAAGGACTTGTCATTTGAATATTTATATCCATATATCTAGATCTATCCTCAGAGTCAGTATAGTGTTTTTGTGTCTCTGGACCTCAAAATTAGCATTTTAAAAATATTCATATATTTTAATGCACACAGACACATCGTTTTAGTTAAAATGGATTTACCCATTTTTCGGAACCTTATAAGGTAAATTCGAGAAAATTTTTGATTCTGGAACATGGGGTTTCCCCTAGGTACGACCTACGGTTGGTTAGCGCTAGATATCTATATGAGGAATCCATTGGAGAGTGAATTTAATAAAATAAATGATTTTATTTATTTATTTTATTTTAAATGATCTAACATAGAAAAACACCTATAAATAAAAAATTATAAAAAATTTACAGGGACATCCACATAACCCAAGGAGAATTTTAAAGGAGGTTTAGACATCCTTTATTGGCGTATTGGACCAGAGGAAAATATGCGATTAGACTGAGGTGGATCAAGAGGTAGTGAATACAACATGTATTCTTCATCACTGGAGAACACAATCTTCACCAAATATTGATCCTAAATTGAGTAATTTCACTACATTTATGGATTTACACCCTTGATTTCATTGAAATGAATGGATTTAATTATCTTCTTCTTGATCTATGATTTATTTTTTCCTTCGGATGACCCCTGTTTCCTTTTTATATTGATAATAAAAGTGAATCCATTTGTTTCTCTTAAAATAACTTTATATCTCCCATTTATATGATCATTGGTCAAAAACTATTATTCAATAATGGAGTCAATTTTTTTACTATGCTTTTCCACCCTCCAATCTTCTCATTCTAGAATCATTGAACATCTGGGTTGTAGTTTGACATTGATGGGGTAGATTCGAGTGTTATTGAACCCCCAGATTGATGGCGGTTTCATAAATGAAATTAGGGAGAATGATTTCAGGATGGATCCTAATTGATTATGTGTTATTTTTTATGGATCCAAGATTCGTAATGTCAATAGTTATGGGAGGTGCTAAAAGATGTGAGGTGGCTCATTATTGGATAAACTAAATCCTATTTTCAGCCAATGTTGGCCAGGAATTTGAGATAGGAGTAATTACCCATAAATATTTGGTGGTTACACGATGGTTTTCAAGGCGGTGAGGGTGGATTAGGAAACCATGTGAAGGATCTAAGGATTCCATGAAATTAATAGCTACAAACCATGTAGTGCAGAAGAACACATGACAAGTTCATTTCTTTACATGAAGGATTGGGTTTTCAAATGTGTTAAGGATCACACACCTTGTGGACACGACTAGACACAATGTGACCCTTCACAAGGTTTCAAAGCCATATTACAGTTATTAAAAACTAGGTCCCCATGCAGTATGACATGTCATGTACTCAGAGAGTACACAAGCATGCTAATAGGTACATGGAAACGACTCAGTACCCGGTCACATCTAGGTACTCGGCCATGTACACGGGCATGAAAAGTTTTACATGGCCAGCCCTAGGTGGAGAGAAATTTCATATACCCCTTGTGTATGTTGTGTATTATGACATGGATTCATAATCCATGTCCATAGGGGAACATGGCTAGGCCACGAGGTGGGTTCACATGTTGTGTGGACCCCCATACACGGCGTGTACTTCTCCTAATAACTTATACCTCTCATATATCCTTTTTATAGAATCATATTTTGGTCCACGAGAAGTCTATCTTGAGTAATTTTTCATGTATAACATGATGGTATTCTTTACTATGGATTAAGAGACATGATGCATGATGTTCCTAGTAGGTGACCCTTGATGATGGCAATGATCGAGTAGGATCATGAGAGAGATGTCAGGGTTAGAACTCCCCTGGTGCACCAGTGCGTAGGTTCTTCATATTCTTTATATAACTAGTGTCAAAACTCCCCCATACTATAGAGGGTGCAAGTCCTCTATCAATAGGAGTATCACTCCCCCATATTTGAGCTCCAGAAGGGAGTGAGTCCTCCATGGGAGTGAGTGATCCCTCAGTTGTGGAGCATAGTTCCGAGGTGTGGGCCCCTCCACATAGTTTTTGGCAAGGTTGTGTAGGATGCTTCACTTGATTTGTGGATCCCTTGGTTTTGGAGTACAGTGGAAGGGTGTGGGACATTCCATATGGATTCTTTTGTATTTGTGCATGATAATAGGCACTAGAGATAGAGCTTTGGAGCTGTAGGATGGATCATCATTCTTATATATTCCATAGAGTTGGATATACCCTTTCTCTCTACATTTTTGATTCTTATTGAGTATATCTTGGTTATTATTATGGTCTTGTATCATGTTCTAATTGACCTGCCTTTTTTGGTTGACACAAATACTTTTTTATATTTCTATAACTTTGTAATTTTTGGGGAATCCTACTAAGTATGTATATACTCACCCTTACATAGAATTTTCCCAAATGTATTATATCTTATGCAAATAAAAGGAAAATATGTGGTGATATTGATGGATCTTAGTGATACTTGGATGCATTAACCATATATAGTGGTCAAACTTGGAGATCAAGAGCCCAAATCTATCATTTTTTTCTTTAATCCAATTGTTTTTAGGTTGGGAATTCATTTCTAGTTAGTCAAATATTCCCCCCCCCTTACACTTGGTTTTTATTCATCCATACTCTAATGTATTCCCTAGAGGTTAGTATCTGAATAGTTTTACTCTAGATGTTACAAAATTTTTATTAATAATCTACACTATTTTGTGAAGTTTTTTGGGTGCGTGAGTATAGGTATATTAAGATAATTCCTCCCATTTTATATTATTCCTTCTCGATGCTTGTCTCCAGACCCTAGCCTATTCTAGCTGGGCTTGGGGTTATGGCAGCTCGACCTTCAACTAGTTAGGCAGGCCTCAGTGGGTTGGGTCATTACAGAGTGTTATGAATGTAGTTCATTATTTGGGATGGTGTTTGGAGTTCCCCCCTTTATGAGGATTAGTTCGGACTTAGGAAAATAGTGTTGGAGTATATCAAGTGAAAATTTCAGGCTATGAAACCTAGTTTTGGTGCAACAACCAATGTATCCATTCACCAGGAATCTTAATACCTGCTTGTCAACTCAGTATACTGAGACATCAGTTGCATGAAACCAATGCTACATGCATCATATATGATATTATATTTTTAATTTTCTTGTCTTTCTTGATTCATATCCCCAAAAATGATCATATAACCATAATACGTCTTGTCAACTTTCAAGATGTCTCCATGATAATAGACAACTATGACACATATACTGTGTATTGATGACAACAAGTTGAGTGAGGAATCCCCAGTTCTAAGTCATGGTGATAGCCAACATAGTATTGAGGCTCTATATGATGATTCTGTTCTCAAGGTAGATAAACTAGATGATTAGTGAGAAACACTTCCACTCGTTGATCCATGAGGGGACTCACTCCTAGTGGGTCAGGTTGATCTTTCATGTTGGTTGTAAAAACCATTCATTAAAGCTGATCAGGGTGACTATAAGCATAGATTGAGCCTACTTCTAGATTTTAGGGATCATGGACCACCCATATTTTAGGGTAAGACAGACTCTCAAGAGGCAGAGGCTTGAATGGTGACTGTCATTTGAGTATTCCATTTTATACGAGCACCACAAGCATTGACGGTTTTTTTAACTAAACGCTTTCATGGGGTAGCAAGGAGTTGGTACAGTTTGTTTACCCAGGTTTATAATGATATAAAATATCTTGGACAAAGTTTTAGTGTCTATTTCATAGTGATATTTATCCCTCTACCACATCCAATTATAGGTTCAAGAGATTCTTAAGAAGGCTTGGACTATGGAGAGAAATTTGGGAAGGGATCATTGGGATGAAAGATTTCAGAGTGTTTGTTGCGGAGATATGAAATTTTTAGAATATAATAGGAAACAGTTGATAGGGAATTGGCATAGGAGACCTCCTCATTCCCAGGCTTAGTCGTGTGGGTCTTTAGCACAACAAGAGCGTAGTGGACTTGGTCTTATTGAAGGTTCATCAGATATGAATCCTCATAGAAGATTCAGATAACACAATCTTGGACCATTCTTTACATGTGGTAGGAAATTTCATCATGCATGGGATTGTATGACCCATAAAGCAATAGATGGATGGAATAAAATAGGGGATTCCAATCTAGGGAGTCCAAACATAGTACAAGGTATGATCTATGTTCCTTTTTTACTTTTCTTCTTCAGTCCTTTTCCTTCATCACCACTTCCCTATGTTATGTGTTGTCCTTGTTTTGTTGATATGTGATGTGGATATGAGAATTATAGGAAGTGTAAAACTTCCCCCATGAAGAACATTTTTTGATAAAATGATTTAAATCCATACAAATGAGTTAGTGCCGCCCAAAGAAGATAGTGTCTAGGTGTGATGGCTGATTTTATTTTAATTGTATGTTCATGGTTGTGTTGGTGGAGGGAGGTTGTTACAGGACATTGATTATCCACTGAATGAGGATAATATTAATTGTTAATATATATAATATTCATGTGCTTTATTATTCATAAACACCATTTTAGGTCATTTTACACTTTGAAGATCATTTGACATTATGATTGTAATTCCCCCTTAAAATGCACTATTACAAGGTACAATTTTGAACACCTCCTAAAATAAAAAATGGCCTTGATTTTATTTTAATATTTTATTTTCATGTCTCTCATTCTATAAGGAACAATTCATACTTTTTACATATATGAAGATTTACATTGTAAGACCACCAAAATGGGCTTTCATGGAAACACATTATGGGAGAAGTAAACTGGACAATATCCCAATAAAGAGACTGTAGTGGCCAGGATCCAAGACCAATGATTATAAAAATTTAACTAAAGATAGATGACATCATTATAAACATTTCATTAAACAGTGAAAAAATCTAATTAGGATGTTTTAATGGAGTTCTAGGCGTCCCAAGTTGAAGATAAAGTTTTGGGCCAGATTCTGCGTCCCAGAAAAACAACCCACCATTTTACACATATCTCGTATAGCATACAATATGTTGGGATGAAACTTTACATAAAGTTATGGGACATCCGTAGATCCATGTTTTTATTGTATGTCCCACTCTAATTCTACCATATAGAAGGTCATATAGGCGCCTCTTTTTAGTGGATGCAAGATGGATGCAACCTTGGGTCAAGAGTGGAAAAGTATAAGTTCCACAAACTTTCTACCACCCTAAGCCTACCTTACTCAAGTGGGATGACTTTCACTATTGGAGGATCGACCCAAGGCTCTAAAAATTCAAATTTAAGGTAGTGGTGTTAGAGTATTTAATCATATTTGGTTTGTTATTTCATTGTAATGTTATGTTGCAAGTTTGTTTTCTCAAGTTTGTCTTTCACATGTAAGATGTTCTAATTCATCTTAGTTTCTTAATAAAAGTTATTATTCTCCTATTATTATATTATTATTCATATAATGTTGATACTATTGTCTCAAGGTTTGAATTAATTAAAAACAAACTTTGTGAAATTATCACACAAAGGTGGAGTGACTGTTATTTTATTGTTTTCTTTTTTACTTCTCCATTTCCTCCCTAATGAGTCTACTTCCCACATCCATTGAAACTATAGCATCAATGGAGGGATAAACCACTTATGGGTTGATCCAAGGGAGTAGAAAGGGGATGTATTGGATGTTATTTATCTCCCCATTAATGTCTAATCACTTCTTTTAATTGAGATTCTTATTTGATGATTTTAAAACTTCTTCGTCTTTGTTGAATTTTAAGGCCACATACTTCAAGTGATAATATGAACCTTTACCTTGGAGTGCTCATGAATTTGATCCTCCAAGTGTATATGTGATTATTATTATGGTGTGTTGGTATTAAACCAGTAAGTGATTAAGTTGTTTGATCTTCTTTAATGAACCCATATCAAATATAAGAAATTGAAATCATTAAAAAAGAATTTCATCCAATCCATCCCAAGTGATAACCAATGATCAACTCATTATTTTAAATTAAATTTACTTAAGTATTTTAGATTTCACTTAAAACCATATAAAATCAACCCAAGTTGGCCACTTCATATCCAAAAAAAATCCATAGAATTTATGTTTTTGTAGGTTACTTCTTAGGTCTCTGGGGATTCGACAACCCAAGCTAACTACAAGCGACCGCTTAACCCAAAAAACTTGGGGTAAATTTGGGCAAGACCAAATTTTGGCACCGTTTCTGAGGACCTAAGTATGTCATATCAACCCAAATTCTATTATCCCCCATTTATTTTATTCTCATCCAAATTATCTTATCTTTTCCTTTTCTCGTTTGTTTTCTTTTGGCGCATGTCCGCCTATACTCGTGATCAATCAAACCTTATAGTTAGGGTGGATATTCCTGGGGTTGGGTAGTCAAGTACACCAAGGGAAATATTTCCATTATATCCTAATCTTCCTAATACTTCAGAGTCCAAAATTGATCCCATTTCAATGTAAGGTCTTCAATGAAACCAACTCATAAACCCGGGTGGGAACCAAAATTGAAATTCAAATGAGGAAACCCCAAAATTGGGGAATGCAGTTGATCAAACCATTAATAACTACCCCAAACCTTCCTGGACCAATAAACCATCCTGAATTAGGAATTATGACCTAGGATAAGCCCACTATGTTTTCAAACCTCATGTCCTAAACCACCTTCGAGCTATCCATAGGATGGAGTCAGAAATGCCATACCTTCATGTCAAAGAGTTTAATGACATTGTTGAAACCATGTGCCCACCACATCAACTTGAGTCAAAAAAGATGATTATCTTTCCTTTATCACTAAAAGATTGAGTAATGAATTGTTTAAAAAATCTACGAGCTTCATCAATCCACTCCTGGGACCAATTTCAAAGAGAATTTTACAAAAAACACTTCCCCCATCATAAAACAATTTCACTTAAAAAGAGAATCCAAAAATTTTTAAAAAAAGAAGGGGATTCATTTTATGAAACACGGGAAAGGTTCAAAGACACAATCGACATAGTACCACACCATGGATTTTCAATCCCAGAACAAGTTCAAATTTTTTATGAAGGGTTGGGCCTGGGAAACAAACAATTTATCGAAATTATGTGTAATGGGACCTTCAAAAACAATTCCCCAAATAATTCTTATGAGTATCTATAAGGACTGGCCGAAAAAACCAAACATGGGGAACATCACCTTACTATGAGAATCCACCAAAATCTGGTGGAATTCACACACTAAGGGAGGAGGAAAGCCTTAGGTAGAAAATTATTTCACTCACTAGGAAGGTTGAGGAGATCAATCTTAGGAAGGTCCATGAAATTCAAACTGTTGACCCTATTTTCCAAATTTGTGAAAAACATGTCCATAAGGCTGAAAAATTCCCAACCATCCCTTCCACTAATGATGTTCTTCTAGGAGGAACACCAGTAGAGTTCAATGCTCTGAAAATTTAGAATCCACAGTACCAAAACACTTTAAATCAAATGTACAATGACCATCCATGATTCTGTTGGAAAGATAACCAACAACCCAACCAACAACCTAGCTAGCCACAAGGACCAAACCCTTAACCTCAAAAAAATTTTCAAAACCATAACCAGTTCCAGCCACAACCAGTCCAATACCAACATCCTCCTGTACAATACCAACAACCCATCTAGAAACCCATGCAACAACCAATACAACAACCAAAGTATCCTCATGGGATAAACCAACCAACACAAGCCCCTACTCAATATTTCCCTCTTCCAATACTTAAGTAGTTGTGTAAACAAATAGGGAAAATGAACTCAGAAGTATCAACCCTTAAACAGAACTACAAACAATTAAAACTAGGAAGGAACCCATGCCTACTCTGGTGGTACCACCCTCAACTTTAAGGGAAGAATTTAGTTACACACAAAACTTTCATGAATAACTCAAAGGAGTGAATATTTTATGAAGTGGGAAATCCATTAAGAAACCTGAACAAGACATTCCAGAACCATTAAAAGATTAAAAAATGCATGAAAATGATGAAGAACCACCCATAGATTCTAAAAAACCCAATTAGAATGTGAAGGAACTACAACCACACCAAACAATCAAACAACCCACTCCCTTCCCTCAACACATGAGAGGAAAATCTAAACCAGAACTGAATAAAACTTTGAGGGAAATATTATCTCAGGTTAAGTTGAACATCCCCCTTCTAGATACAGTCCAAACCATTCATGCCTACTCAAAGTACCTTAAGGACTTGTGCACTTTTAAAAGGAAAATTTCACATAAAAACCAAGTCCTTTTGGTTACTAATGTGAGTACCACCATTCAAGGGACCATTCCTCCAAAGTTGAAAGATCCAGTATGTCCATACATCAATGTTGAGTTATGAGAGAACAAAGTTATCAAATACCATTGTAATCTAGGAGCTAGTGTGAACCTCATTCCTTATGCCATGTATTGTTAGTTAGGTCTCTAAGAACTCCAACCCACATATGTCACTCTTCAACTTACTGATCATAGTATTCAAGTTTTTAAGGGGATCTTAAAGGATGTTTTAGTGAAAGTAAAAAATTTCATTTACCTAGATGGATTCATTTTACTTGAAAATCAACCAAGCTTAGGTCCTAGGGAGAAAACCTCCATCATCCTTGGTCGTCCCTTGTTAGAAACAATCAACTCAGTCATCCGAGTCCAAAATGGGAACATGATAATAACTTCCTAGAACATGAGTCTAGTCTTGAACATCTACAATAAAAACTCTAAAATTATATATGATGAAGACATACATGAGTTTAATTGGATTGGTAGTATTGATAGTGAACTCGAGGAACATCAAGGAATTACTAAAGGATGTTTAAGTCAAGAAGAGATTGATTTTATTTGTTCACGTGAGGGAAATTTGTCTCCTTGGCTTGAATCTCTTTCAGATAGCTCTTTTGATGATTTTCTAGAATCACCAATCCATGATACCATGGGTGAAATCAATAACATTGAGTCCATAACCATTCATGACACTACTCTAGCTAATTTAAAGGATGAAAATTCTGTTCACAAGGAACCAATTCTTTAAAGAAATATGAACAACGAAACTGAGTTCAATAAAAAGTCTCATCCTTTCATGAAAAGTGATAACCAATTTGATCTCAAATTTATGGTCTTACCTTCATCACTGAAGTATGAGTTATTAGGAGAAAATTGAGCCTTTCCGGTTTTCATTTCTTCCTCTACTGAATCCAATCAAGAGATGATTCTTCTAGATGTCCTAAGAAAGCATAAAAAGCAATTGAATGGACCCTTTTTGATATTCCTGGGATTATCCCACTCATTGGAACTCATAGGATTGTTCTTGAATCTGATTCAAAACCATGTCTTCAACCTTAATAGAGACTCAATCAAAATCTTATAGATGTGGTAAGAAAGAACTTTTTATGTTATTGAAAGTAGGTATCATCTACCCCATAGCTAAGAGTGAGTGGGTAAGCCCAATTCATGTTCTCCCAAAGAAAGATGGAATTACTATGATCACCAATGAGGATGGTTAAATTCTCCCCACAAGGGTCAGTAGTGGATTGAGAGTTTTTATTGACTATAGGAAGCTCAACTCTTGTACCAAGAAAGACCATTTCCCCTTGCCCTTTATTGATCAAGTCCTCGAGCGAGTGGCGGGTCATCAATTATATTGCTTCATAGATGGATTATCAGGGTATAATCAAATCGAGGTATCCTTAGAGGATCAAGGAAAAAAACCTTCACTTGTCCATTCGATACTTTTTCCTTCAAGCGCATGCCCTTTGGGTTATATAATGCTCATGGTACCTTCCCGCAGTGCATGATGGGAATTTTATCTAACATGGTAGGGGATTGTTTAGAGGTCTTCATGGACGACTTATCCATATTTGGGGATACTTTTTAGGGATGACTTATGAATTTTGAAAGTGGGTTTTCAAGATTTGTGGATAAGAATCTCATCCTAAATTGGGAAAAGATGCCATTTCATGGGAAATGAAGGACGTTTTTTTGGCCATCTTGTATCTGGTAGAGGGATTGAAGTTGGTAAAGCTAAGGTCAACATCATTCATCACCTTACCTCTCCTAAAACTATTAAGGAAGTGAGGTCCTTATTAGGACATGATAGTTTCTATAGAAGGTTCATTAAGAATTTCATCTCTATTTCTTGACCACTTTGTGCTCTATTGGTGAAAGATGCTCCATTTTCATGGACATAATGCTCTGAGGAATCATTATCTACACTCAAGTCAGATCTTGTCTCTCCAACTGTCATGAATTATCCAAATTGGAAACTTCTTTTTGAACTCATGTGTGATGCGAGTGACTTCACTATAAGAGCATTCTTAGGACAACGGTGTGAGAAAACTCTATGTTTCATTGATTATACAAGAAAATATTTAAATTATGCACAAACCAACTACAAAAAAACTGAGAAGGACTTACTTTCTGTTGTGTTTTCCATAGAAAAGTTTAGTTCATACCTCTTAGAAACCCCCATCACTATATTCTCTAACCATTCTACACTAAAATACCTCTTCCAAAAACAAGATGCTAAGACTAGACTGATTAGGTGGGTCCTTATCTTACAAGAATTTGACCTCACAATCAAGGACAAAAGGGGTGTTAAAAATGTTGTAGCTTATCATATATCTAGGATAGGATTTAATGAAAAATTATCTCACCTTTATGTGTCTGATTCTTTCTCGGATGAACACCTATACTCTATGAGTGATTTCAATTGGTATGCCGACATAGCCAACTTCTTAGTTATAAGAGTCATTCCAAAATTCTTAGGGACTCAAGATTGAAGGAAATTACTTTATGATGTTAGGAACTATGTGTTTGATGATCCATACCTCTATAAGTTCCACCCTGACCAAGTTATCAGGACGTGTGTCCCAGAATCTGAACCATAGTCCATCCTTAAATTTTTTTATAGTGAGGCATGTGGAGGTCACTTTTCCTCAAAGAAAAATTCTACTAAGTTTCTTCAGTGTGGTCTCTTCTATCCCACCGTCTTAAGGGACTCCTACACATTTTTTCAAAGCTGTACTAGGGGTCAACACGTAGGGTCCATCACAAAAAGTAATCAAATGCCACTCACTCCCATCTTAGTGATTGAAATATTTGACTACTGGGGAATTGATTTCATGGGTCCCTTCCCAAACTCTAAGGGATATTTGTACATACTTTTATCTATCGATTATGTATCCAAATGGGTTGAAGCCATTCCTACAAAATCCAATGATCATAAAACTATGATTGGATCTATCAAGGAAAACATCCTCTCTAGATTTGGAATTCCTAGGGTTATCATTAGTGATTGTGGAATTCATTTTTGAAATCTTCCATTCTCAGCACTCATGGAAAAGTATAGAATTTATCAAAAAGTGTCCACTACTTACCACCCATAGAACAATGGTCAAGCTAAGTTATCCAATAAAGAAATCAAACAAATTATTGAGAAAATGGTTAATCCATCTAGGAAATATTGGTAGAGAAAACTCTTAAATTCTCTTTGGGTATATAGAACCACATATAAAACCATTTTAGGAATATCTCCATATAGGTTGGTTTATAGAAAAGCATGCCATTTTCTAGTGGAGATTGAACAGAAGGATTTTTGGTAAATTAATAAAATTAATTATAACCTCTCATTGGCTGGAACAAAAAGGAAATTAGATCTCAATGAACTTGATGAAATTTGTGTGGAGGCTGATGAAAATTCAAGGATTAATAAAGCTAGAGTTCAAGCCTACCAATCTCGAAATCTTAAAACCAATCACATTGTATAGGGTAAACCTATTATTTTGTATAGGTTTAAACTTCATTTAAACCTGGTAAAGTTGAGGTCCAAATGGTCGGGTCCATACATAGTGCATAAGGTGTACCCCCATAGGGCTGTAGAAATTCAAGATCCCACCAATGGTCAAACCTTTAATGTTAATGTCCATAGAGTCAAACCATTCATTGAACCATTCTAAAAACATGGAGTAGATGAATACTTGTGTGAAACAACCTTAGATGATGAAAATAATTAAACAATTAAGGGTCTAAGTCGAGCTAGAACCTTTAAAAAAAGAATTTTTTGGAAGGAAACCCGTGGTTTTCATGTTTCCAATCTTTTTTGAATCATCTTTATTTTTCAAATAGGATTAAAAAATCAATTTTATATTTCCAAAAATATATTTAACTTTGAATATGATAGTACCATAGACTACTGACCTATTCTTCTATTATGAGTATGGATGAGTGTGAAAAGGGGGCACCATATTCATCTGTGTCACGTGGTGTAATCCTTGAGTAATACCTTACCGAGAAATTTAAAAAGAAGAAAATGTATCATTAGTTTATTTTATTTTTATGTGTTTTTATGTTAAAATAAAAATACAAAAAAACCATAATAATAATTAAAAAAAATTAAAAGGACCTGTCCTAGGTCATGGGGAAAACCCCGTCACAACCGACGAAGCCGTGGGGACTCGAACCCGGGACCGAAGGGAGACAGGGGCGTGCACTTACCACTGACCTATGGATTATAGTGATTTCTTATTCTATAATTTATATATATATACTTATATTTTACTTTTTTATTATTATAAATAAATAAATATATATATAAATATATTGTTTTGTTTTTTTTGTTTTTTTTCCTTTTTCCACTAGGGAACTCTGCGAATAACATGGATATCAAATGACTAAATTAGAGTAGCATGGACTTCAACTTCAACCACCATGTGACTTCATTCCATGATCCTTATTTTCAGTTTTCTTTTTGAACTCCCCTTATCTGTCTCTACCGCCTTCTAAATTTTCTTTTCTTCAAACACTAGGTACAATGTTATTTTAATTGGGTGGGAGATGAAATAAAAAATTTTCTTTTGTGTAAAAAAATTACTTTTGTGTGAAAAAAATGATTTGAAAACAATGTGTGTAAATGGAAGGAAAAATTAATTTAAATTTGAACATGATAATACACATTGAAAACATTGAAACTGAATATCAAATAATTTAGCATTCCCCGATTCTGATTTTAATCCATGTATAATTTCATGAGCATAGATTTCTGTAAAGTGTGGCTGTCTAATGTGATATTTAATCATTTATATTTTCATAAAAAAATGATCACAATGAAAATCTTTTGGATAATGGGGTATTAGTTTGAGTTCATAGGGTCCCCCAAATAAATAGCATAGGTTTGGTGATAATTATAGTTTTAATATGAGTATTCAATAAAATAATAAAAAAAAAACAATAAAATTGCACATAGAGTAATGAAATAACATAATGTGTGGATTTCATAACTTGGGGATCATGAGTCTATAGTTTTCAGGCCCAGAGTTAATAATTTTATCTCTATTTGTGGTTATTTGAATTTTTTTGACTGAGTTAACTCGAGATGATGCCCAAGTATGTGGGCTTCATTTGGTGCCCAAAGGTCTTTGAGCCTGGGAGTCATCGACAAAGTCTCGCGACATGGGTTGAATCTTTTGAGTGAAATTTCAATTACCATGGAAATATTGAAAAAAAAATAATCATCTTAATATTGAAATTTGATTCCACCTAACACTTCTATCATTTTCCCCTTGAATAAAAATAAACCCCCATGTCTTTTGTGACACACAACACATCATCATACTTTTTTGAAAATGGATGAAATGTGGGGGTGAATTTGAACAAAGGAACATGATTGGGATTGAGATATAATTATGAAAATTTATTGTATTAAAATATTTTTATGTGTTTCATGATTGTTTGGTATAAGGGTTCTTGGTGATCAATGTGTATTAAAAAGTTTTTGGAAAAGGGAATTCAAATTTCATATTGTTAAGAAACATTTTTCTCAGGACCAACAAAACTCAAGTTGGGGGTGTGATTAGACACTGAATGAGGATAATATTCCTTGTTAAAATATATGATATTCATGTTCTTTATTATTCATAAACACCAATTTAGTTCATTTTACACTTTGAACATCATTTCACATTATGATTGTAATTCCCCCTTAAAATTCACTATTACATGGTACAATTTTGAACACCTCCTAAAATAAAAAATGGATTTTATTTTATTTTCATATTTAATTTCAGGTCTCTCATGATACAAGGAACAATTTATACTTTTTAAGTATATGAAGATTCACATTGGAAGACCACCAAAATGGGCTTTCATGGCAACACATTCTGGGAAAAGTAAACTGGGAAACAACCCAATAAAGAGATTATAACGGACAGGATCCAAGCCCAATGATTCTCAAAATTTAACTGAAGACAGATTAAATCATGATAAAAAATTTATTAAATAGTGGAAAAATCTAATTAGGATGTTTTAATGGAGTTCCCGGTGGTCCAAGTTGGAGATAAATTTCTGGTCCAGATTCTATGGCTCAGAAAAACAGTCCACAATTTTACACATATCTCGTAAAAAATACACTATTTTGGGATGAAACTTTACAGATGGTTAGGGGAATTCTGTAGATCCATGTTTTTATTATATTGCCCACTCCAATTCATCCATCTAGAAGGTAATCTAGGAACCTCTATTTAGTGGATGCAAGCTGGCTGCAACCTCAGGTCAAGAGTGGAAAAGTATAAGTTCCACAAAACTTCCACCACCCTAAGACTACCATAATCAATGGAGATTAATTTAAATATTAGAGAATTGACCCAAGGATCCCAAAAATTCCTTTTTTAGGGCAGAGGTGTTGGAGTTTTTAATCATCTTTGGTTCTTTCTTTCATTGTAATGTTATGCTGCAAGTTTTTTGTCTCAAGTTTGTCTTTCACATGTAAGTTGTTCTAATTCATCTTAGTTTCTTAATAAAAGTTCTTATTCTCTTATTATTATATTCTTATTCATATCAAGTTGATACTATTGGATTAATGTGTGAATTTATTCACACCTAACTTTGTGAAATTATCACACACCGGTGGAGTGATCATTATTTCATTGTTTTCTTTTTTACTTCTCCATTTCCTCCATCATGAGTCTACTTCCTACTTCCATTGAAACCATAGCATCAATGGATGGATAACCCACTTATGGGTTGATCCAAGGGAGTATCAAAGGGATTTATTGGATGTTATCTATCTCCCTATTAATGTTTAATCACTTCTTTTAATTGATATTTTTATTTGATGATTTTAAAACTTCTTCGTCCTTGTTGAATTTTAAGGCCACATACTTCAAGTGCTAATACGAACCTTTACCTTGAAGTGATCATGAATTTGATCCTCAAAGTGTATAGGTGATTAGTATTAGGGTGTGTTGGTATTAAACTAGTAAGTGATGAATTTGTCTTATCTTCTTGAATACACCCATCTCGAATATAAGAAATTGAAACCATTAAAAAATAATTTCATCTAATCCACCCCCAAGTGATAACCAATGATCAAATCATTCTTTTAAATTGAATTTACTTATGTATATTAGAGTTCAATTTAACCCATATAAAATCAACCCAATTTGGAAACTTCAAATCCAAAAACAATTCATATAATATACGTGTTTGTAGGTTAATTCTTAGGTCTCTGGGGATTCGACAACCCAAGCTAACTATAAGCGACCGCTTAACCCTAAAAACTTGGGTAAATTTGGGTAAGACCAGACCTCTTGGTCATTGAAATAAAACATTATGACGTTATCTTTGGTATGAACTGGTTATTCATTTTTTATTTTCATATATACTATCATCATGATAGAGTTATATTACATCATATTAAAGGGATTATATTCTCCCTCATGGGTGAGAGAGATCTTATGGAAGGGATGGTAGGGATTTTGAGAAGGAAGACGAAACTCATCAACCATTAGTTGGAGGTTTTAGCTTTTATTATAGAAGGCTCTTTAAGAATTATAATTCCTTCAGTAGTGGATTAATACATGTACATCTTCCCTAAGTATGTTCCAGGACTATCTATGAGGCAAGAGATAGAATTCTGTATCGACTTCCACCCTATGACCACACCGATATATTTTATGACATATCGTATGTCCCCTATCGATATGAGGGAGCTGAGGGTGCAGTTGAAGGACCTTCTAGAGAAAGATCTCATTAGACCCATTTTATCCACTTGGGTAGATATATATTTGTTCGTGAAAAAGGCAGATGAGATCTTAAGGATTTATATTGACTATCATTACCTAAACTAGATAATGATAAATAACACATACCTCTTATTGAGGATTTATGAACTCTTTGACCAATTGTGAGGTGTGAGTTAGTTCTCAAAGATCAATCTTAGGTCCAACTACCACTAGTTTATGTTTTTTTAGGTTGATATTATGAAGGTGACATTACAATGTCACTATGAACACTATAAGGTCCTAGTGGTTTCTTTTGATGTGTTGAATACCACCTCTATGTTTATAGATCTTATGAATCAGATCATCTAGAAATATTTTGACTAATTTATGGGGTATTCATAGATTATATACTCATTTATTCTGCATCATAGGTGGAGCATTCATAGCATCTAAGGATGATCCTAAACTTACTTTGGGATCACCATCTTTATGGTAAGATCTCAAAGTCCCAGTTTTGGATCAGTGAGGTTCACTTTTAGGGGAATGTAATTTTGAAGCATAGTTTAGCTATGGACCATGAAAATATTGGCATGTTCCTTTCTTGGGATCCACCCAAGTTCATTTAAAAGGATCAAAGTTTTCTTAGCTTGGTGAGGTAATAAAAGAGTTTTATGGAAGAATTATCTAGGATTGCACCCCCTTTGACTACCTTGACACGAAATGCTAATCCATTTATCTGGGACAATCCATGTTAGAGATCCTTTGAGGAGATGAGGTAGAGGTTGACTTCTTATACTATGTTAAGACTATCAGAGGAGGAAGTGGAGTATGTAGTGTTTTGCAATTCCTCCAGAGTTGGGCTCAGTTTCATGTTGATACAGAGGTGGGAAATGATCACATATGGTTCAAGGTAGTTAAGACCCCATGAGAAGAACTATGTGACTCATGAATTAGAGTTGGTAGTAGTAGTCATACCTCTAAATATATGGAGGCGCTACCTTCTAAGCTAGCATTTTGATTTTTTACTTAGACCACTAGAGTTTGAGGTACATCTTCAAACAAAGATATTATAACCTAATACAATAACATTGGTTAGAGTTCCTCTAAGACTATAACTTAGAGATAACATATACTATTAGGAAGGTAAATACGGTGGTAGATTCCCTTATTAGGAAATACTGTTCTCACTCAATAGAGGAGGAGTTTGGGTAGTTGTATTTTTTGAAGCTAAACCTGGAATAGGATATGCGATAAATTTTTCTTTAGTTGATAGTGGTGACTCCTCCGCTTCTTCAGCATGTGGGAGAGGATCAGTTAGGAGACATTGAATATGATGTTATATGTGGCTAGATATCTTTAGGAGTTACACTAGATGGATTTTATGAAGAAGGGTAACATTCTTCCATTTTATAAGGATGAACGGTGGTTCTAGTCACGTTGCGCGAGGAGGTAATGAAGTATTTTGAAACTTCTCCTTTGGCTATACATCCTAGTATGGTAATAATGTATAAGGACATTACGTGGTAGTTTTGGTGGGATAACATGAGGCAGAGCATAACCAATTTCATCTCTCGATGAATCAAATGTTATTAGGTGAAATTTGACCACCAGATTCCAATAGGTTTAATAAAGACTATTGAGATACCAAAGTAGAAACGAGATGATATATCCATGGATTTTTTTGATGGGTATTCCACTGATAGAGAGATACTACAATGATATCTGGGTGATTGTTGACCAAGTCATAATCTCAACACACTTACTTTACATTAGGGAACAAAATTTTATGGAGAGTTTAGGGAATATGTACATATGAGAGATCATTTGACTTCATGGGGTACCTTCTATGATTGTTTAAGATTGTAATTCTCAGTTCACATCATAATTATAGAGTGGCTTTCTATAGGCCTTCAATATCCAATTGAGGTTGAGTACGATGTTTCACCACCATAAAGATAGAAAGACTAAGCAAACTATCAAGGTGTTATAGGATATGCTAAGAGCTTCCGTGTAGACTTCATTCAGAGATGGGAGAACCGCTTTCCATTAGTAGAGTTTTCTTATAATAATGGATATCACTCTGTTATTGACATGGAACCTTTCAAGGTCCTGTATAAGAGACCCTATAGGTTACCCTTAGGCTATACTGAGACTGGTGAGACATATCTTTTTAGGACTAATATGGTGAAAGTGATGACGATGAAGTTTCAGGTGATCCCTGAGCACATGAGGAAAACCGAGAGTAGAAAGAAATATTACACATATATATATTGCAAGACCATGTAGTTTAAGAAAGGATACCATATTTTCCCTAGATTATCTCCAAAAAGGGGATTTTGGATGGTTAATGGGGTTTCTTACTTCCTAGACTTTCCCCCATAGTTGGACCCAGTGCATGATATCTTCCATGTGTCATGGATGAGGAGATACATGCATGATCTTACACACATTATTGACCGGCATGATTTTGATATCAATTATAGTTCCACCTTCATGGAGTACCTAGCAGTGATTAATGATCGTAATGAGAGGATCCTAAAAGAATTGAACATTCCCATGGTTCATGTGCTATGGTAGTATAGTATCATGCGGGAGAGCCCCTGGGAGTAAGAGAGTCAGATACAGACTTAATATATTCACCTTTTTTCTAGCTTGTGATTTTTGAGGAGATAATACTTGAAGCATGGGAGAATATAGAAACCCTATTTTTGATTGATTTATATATTGAATATTTCTATTCATATATCTAGATTTTATCCTCAGAGTTGGAAAGGTGTTTGGGTGTCCCATGACCCTAGGATTAATATATTAAAAATACTAATATATTTTAATTCAACCGCATGAATAATTTTAGTTTAAATGGAATTACCCATTATTTGGGACCTCATATTGGAGATCTATAACCACAGTTGATTCAAGAATGTGGGGTTTACCCTAGTCGTGACCTATGGTTGATCAGAACTAGAGATATGGCCAAGGAAACCATTTGTGGGTGCATTAAATAAAATAAATGGTTTAATTAATTTAATTTATTTTAAATTACCTAACCTAGAAAAAACTCTATAAATACCCAATTACAACAAATTTCTAGGTTTAGCTGTATAAACCTAGGATAATTTGAGAGGATGTTTAGACATCCTTTGTTGGCAGATCAGACTAGAGGATGATGTGCAATCAGATTGAGGTGGACCAAGAGGTAGAGAATGTAGAGTCTCTTATTCATCACTAGAGACCACAATATTCAACAATGATTAGTCCTAAATTGAGGTAGGTAACTTTATTTATGGATTTACACCCTCTATTTCATTAATGAGAAAGGTTTGAATTATCCTATTCTCAATCCGTGATTTATTTTATCCATCACATGAGCCAAGTTTCCTTTTTTTTTGATAATATGATTGAAACCATTTTATACTCTTACAATCACCCTACATATCCTATTTATATTATTATTGGACAATAATGCTTGGTAAATGATGGATTCACCTTTTTTATTGAAATTTACACCCACCATTCTTTACGTTCATTTCCATTTGCCTATGGGGTCACAGTTCAACATTGATGGGGCGAGTTTGAGTGCTATCAAACCCATGGATTCATAGAAGTTGAAAAAAAACCATTCATGATGGTGATTTGTGGATGTATTATGATGGATTGTGGGTGATGCTTTGTGGATTTGGGATATAGAGAAACAATGATGATGAGAGGCGATAGATGATATGTGACGACTCTTCGACATATGAATGGAATCTGATTTTCGGCCATCAGAGGATAGAAACTGACAGTCATATGCATTACCCTTTGATTTTGGGTGGTTAAATGGTAATTTTCAAGGCTATGAATGAGGAATATGAAACCTCATAATGGATCTAAGTATTCTATGAAAAATTCAGTACATGCTATATAGTGTTGAAGAACGCACACCGTGTTCTTTGATTTCTGCAATGACTAGGGTTTTCACCCGAGTTAAAGATCACACACCATTTGGCCAGACCTACATGCCATGTGACCCTACCTGAGGTGGCCAATCCATTTTATAGCTGCACAATTCTAGGGACCCATGCTATATGACACGCCATGTACTCTGAGAGTAACATAGGCTTACCCAGAGGTACATGGTCACAACCCGATACCCGGACATGACTTGGTATATGGGCACAACTAGCTACACATGGGCATGACCTAGGTGGATAAGACACATTGTGTACCACATGTATATGCTTTATAGTATAAAAAGGTTTTTCAATTCATGTTCATAGGATAATATGCCCAGATAGTGAGGTAGGGTCACACACCGTGTAGACCCCCATACACACATTTTACTTCTAACAGTAACTTCTACCTCTCATATCTTCTTCTTAAGAACTTATATTTTAGACAATGAGAAGCCTCTCTTGTGGAAATATATGTTTATACAATAATGGTAATATTTTTTGTGGAATATGGGATACAATATGAGGTTTTTCGAGCACAATTCTTCTTTAGGAAATACTTGACAATGGTGGTGATCATGTGGGATCATCAGAGAGATACTAGGGTTAAAACTCCCCTAGTTCACTAAGTCATGGGTCCAACATATTCTATACATAGGTAGAGTCATACATCCCCGATACTATAGAGGATGCATGTCCTCTATCTACAAGATAAGAGATCCATTATCTTCAAGCTCCAGTAGGGAGAAGGTTCTCCACAGGAGTATGTTCTCCCTTGGGTGTGGAGCATAATTGTGAGGTGTGGGGCCCTCCATATAGTTTATAGTGAGGTCACATGGGAATCTTAACTGGAGTTTCATATACCTCAACTATGGAGCATAGTGACAAGGTGAGATCCCCTCCACATGGATTCTTAAGCAATTTCTCATGATGCGGGGAATCAGAGATGAACCCTTAGAGATATAGGTTGGCTCATTGTTCTTAGATGGGATATCAAGATGGAGGTATCCTTTCTCTTTTTTTTGGGGAAATAATTTTGAGAATATTTAGGTTATTATTATGGTGTTACCTAATGTTTTTATTGATAGGACTTTTTGGTTTAACTGACTACTATTGTATATTTCTATTTCTTCCATTATAGTTTTCAGGGCATCCTATTAGGTATGTATATAATCACCCCTACCAGGTATTTTCCCACACATATCATGTCTTATGAATATGAAAAGTAGATTGGTAGTGAAATTAATGGATATTAGTGATACATGAATGAATTGACCATGTACGATGGTCAGATTTAGAGACCAAGAGCCAAGATCTATCAATTTTCCTATAGTCTAATTTTTGTTAGGTTGTGACTTCATTTCAAGTTGGGAATGTATTTTAACCCTTTATAATTTGATTTTATTCTTTCATACTCTGATGTATTTATTAGAGGTGATTTCATGAAAAGTTTTACTCTAGAGGTTACAATATTTTTATTATTCCTATAAACTGTTGCATGGATATGTTTGGGTGTTTTCATTTTGGCCAAGGCCTCTCATTTAACATTATTCCTTCTCAAAACTTATTTTTATCCCCAAACCTATTCGAGGCGGGCTTGGGGTTTTGGAAGCTTGTCTTCCTTCTAGCCAGGAGAGCCCCATTGGGTTGAGTTGTTATAGAGTGGTATCAGAACATTTCATTCCTTGGGACAGTGTTTGTAGTTTTCCCCTTTGTAAAGATTGGTTGGGAATAATTTAAATAGTTTTAGAGTGTCTCAATTATGACTTTTAGGCCAGGGAACCTAGTGTTAGTGTAGCGACCGACGTATCCATTCCCCAAAACTCTGACTACTAGCTTATTGACTCAGTATACTGAGACATCAGTTGTATAGAACCAATTGTACATGCACCATATATGATTTTATCTATTTATTTTCATGTCCTTATTAATTAAGGTCCCCAGATATTCTCATCTAACCATGGTACATTTTTTTTAACTTTAAAGATGTCTCCATGATGGAATCCAACGATGATATAGATACAAGGTTGTTAATATGACTGTTCATGGGAGGAATCCCTAGTTTGGGGTTTCCATGACATCCAAAATAGTATTGAGGCACTAGTTGAGGAGCCCATTCTCAAGGTAGTTACACCAGAAGGATAATGAGTAGCAATTCAACCAATCGAAACATGATGGGACTCACTCCCAATGGGTCATCTTGATCTTTCATGATAGATACAATATCTATTCATCCCAGTTGATTAGAATGACTATGCATATAGACTGATACAAATTCTAGAGTTATAGGATAAGGGAGAACCCAGATTATGGGGTGAGACATACCCTTAGGTGGTAGAGGCTTGAATGAAGTCATTAGTTCAACTTTTCAGTTTTTTGTGGATACCAACAGTGCTTATAGTTGCTTTTATAACTAACCCATTCCATGTGGTAGTAAGGAGTTGGTGGGATTTGGTTACCCATGCATATAATAAGGCAATAATCTATTGGTTAGAGTTTGAGTTCTTGTTTAGTAGTGAGTTTTATTCCTCTACTAGGACCGCAATATATGTTCAAGAGATTCTTGAACAGTATTGGACTTTGGAGAGCTACCTAGGAAGGGAGTGTTGGGATGTTGGAGTTGGTAGTGGCAATCATGGAGCTAGGACGCTAGTAGTAGATAACAGGATATAGTTGATAGAGACTCAGTGCAGGAGACCTCTTCATGCCCGGGCTTAGTCATGTGGGTCAATAGAATAATGGGAGCATAGTTTACTTTGTCTTCTTGATGGTTATTTGGATAAAAATCTTTATATAAGTTGCAAATTACAAAATCTTGGACCATGCTTTATATATGGTGGTAAAGGTCATCATGCATGGGATTTTCTAAACCATCATGCTAGATTGGAGGGAAGAAAATGGGGGATTCTGATCAAGGATCTCTGAATATAGTATGAGGAACAATCTATGTTCCTTCTTTACTTTTCTTCTTCATTAATTTTCCTTGATCACCATTTCCAATGCTATGTTGTAAGAACCCAGATCTTCGTTTTAGGTATGTTTTTCCTTTTCTGGTCATTTTTTAGAAAAAGAGGAGAATCGAGAAATTTTCAAAGTACACGCCATGTACTTTATAAGTATATTCCTTGTACTTTGATGCCACTCTAGGCCGTGTGCTGGACATGTCTGGGCTATACACATGGTGTGTAGGGGAGATGTAGAGGCCGCTTAAATCAGAGTATGGAAAGGCCTAGTACACGCTGTGTACTCTAGAAGTACACGCCGTGTACTTTATTTTCTCCTTAATTAAACGGACCGGGATCATGTCTGACCACCAGAGTCATCTTCTTCTAGGTCCTGTTCGACCAAGAGAAGCCGTACGGTGCCAGAACTTCTCCGAGCCCCCATGCCTCTATCCGTTCTCCAAACCAACCGCCGTCGATTGCATTGGAACCGCAGGGGTAAGCTCTTCCTTCTCCTATACCTTCGTTTTCCAATTCCTCCTCTTTATCAAGATATCGTGGGTTTAAAGTTTTGTTCATTTTTATAGTTCTACATCATTCTAATGAGAATCAAGCCTCGTGGTTCAAGTATATTGATCTCCTAGCATCAAGGTAGGTGGTTTGTGCCTTACCTTTAGAAGTCTTTGAGTTTTATGTGCAAATTCCACCAATACCCGAGAACGGGGTATTGTGTGTTTACTTTTTTCCACTGTTGTTTTTCCTGCCTTTCTTGTATGCCTATGTAGAGGTAATTTGATCATGTTTTTGGATAATTACTATGCTTGGATGTTTTTCCCATGCCTTGTTCTTGTTACGACCTTAGGGTCTCATTAGAATTTAGCTGTTATACCTATTTTCCATGCCTTGTTACTGTAAGATGGAATGATATTCATGACATGCTTGTTATGTTGTAGACTGGTTAGCCATGTAGCTCTGTAGGTGTGCTTTGGACTTATAGAATTATTATGCACTGACTAGCACGAGACCGTGAGAACCGGTGTTATGGACTATAAGGGATAGACCGAGTGAGATTCCCAGGGAGTCTTGGATATTATAGACTACAGGGGGTAGACCGAGTGAGTTCCCTAGAGAGTCTTGGATATTATAGACTATAGTAGGGTAGACAGAGTGATCTTCCTTAGAGAGTCTTTACTTGTTTGAATTTCTTTAAAAACTTTCCAGGCTAGAGAAGGAATTGACCGAGTGAGCTTCCTTAGAGAGTCTGTGATAGACCTGAGACTATAGGAGGATTGACCGAGTGAGCTCCTAAGAGATTTTCTAGACCTTGGGGCTATAAGAGGGTTATACCGTGTCATCTTCTTCATAGAGTCCTTGACTACCCTATACTATAAGGGTAATTGACCGAGGGAGCTTCCCTAGAGAGTCTTATAATTTCTTATGACCTAACCAGAGGGGTTAGGCTGAGTGCACTACCCAAAGGGTTGTTGGTACTTCTTGGATAGGACTAGAGGGGTTGACTGTGAGTACTTCCCAGAGGGGTTCCTGTTGTGGTTAGCTGTTTGTTTTACTACTTCTTGTTGTTCTGAGGATTGATTACTGTTTCATATCATCCTGTTACTACTCACTATTTACTGCATGCTGTTTACTGCTTACTGTGCTATTACCTACCATATACTCACTAACAGTAAGGCACTTATCTTCAGATGGTTGCCTACTGAGATTAGTCTCACACCCTGTTTGGGTCATGTTTTTGGGCCCAAACAGACTATGTTGTTGCACGTATAGACAAGGGCAAGCACCCTTTGACTTCTGGTACTTGATTGCTTTGGAGCATGAGAGCATGGGACCAAGCCGAGGCTTTCGATGCTGAGGATTTGCTTATTTATATTTATTTTTTCACTTTGGTTTAGTATTGTATTCATCATTGTGACTTGTTTGGATGATTTCCTAGATATATGTATCATGAATCATTTCATATATACATGTGTTCTCCAGTTTTTTATTGTTTTAGTCTTCTGCTATTTATTGTTGTTGGATATTTACTGCTTCCTCTATTGCATGTTTTGTTTACGTCCACTGTGTACTCTGCCAATGAGGGCATAATTTCCCCACTATCACACCAAGGCCCTCGCTACTAGTCAGAAGCCTTTGTAATTTTGGGGAAATGCACTTGAGGCCATGTGACCAACCGGGTATGGGGCGCCTCTGGGTGGCTTTAGGAACTGTGATGTTACAAAGTGGTATCAGAGGAATTCTTTTCTCTTGATTTACTATTTTGGAGCCTTAGCCAGGGATAGGACGGATTCAGTACTTGGTAATAAGATGTTCCTGGGAGTAGGTAACCCGTGCATAGGGAAAAACCAATCTACCTCGTTTATTACAATTTTCTAGTTTTGAGATTTTATAGTTGATATGATTTCACCTAGAGTAATTCACATGCCTTGTGTTGTTATTATTATTGTGCTATTGCAGTTCTATTTCTGTCACAACCCGATGAGACGAGGGTATGACATCTCATGCATCATATAGGCACTTGTTAGAAATCACATACCATTCATTCTTTCCATACCATATAGGGTGCATTACCTATTGCATGTTGTTGTGATAGATGTTGTGTAGATTAGGAATTATGTTGTGATAGATGCTATGATAGAATCCCTGTAGTTTGATAGAGAAATTTTTGTATTGTACCTTTACTTAAATGAATTCCAAATTTTGATTCTTGAGGTGTTATGGGATCTCATTAATCGGAGTTTGGTGGGTCATTGAATTGTTTCCCTTGCATTTGATATGTAGGAGATTTAAAACTTTGATTCGTTGACAGTATGGGCCCTCACGGTTCAGAATTTGGAACCTCCAAGTTTTTTTTCCAGTGTTTTCTGGGCTTCGGGGTAGTTTCTGAGCTACTTCCTGGAAAAACCAGGAATACACAGTGTGTACTTTATTACACGCCATGTAGTTTTAAACCGTGTCACTGACTGTGTGAGCAGAAAAATGGGGTGGTGAAGAAGTTTTCAAGAACACGCTATGTATGGTTATTACATGTCGTATAGTAGTGAGCCCTGTACCTGGCCATTTCAATAACAACACGGGCCAGGGAAGCTCGTGTATTACACACTGTGTTTGCATGAACACGCCATGTAGCCTTGTTCTAGGTACCCGGATGTGTCACGAAAAACACAGTCGATGTTATCTTATCATATACACACTATGTTTGTTCAAAACACGCCATGTGAGGGATAGCCATGTATCCGTCCATGTAACTAACAACACAGGTCGCTGAAACCTCATCTAGTACACGCCGTGTCCTTAGTGAACACGCTGTGTAGTCTAGGGTTAATAAAACTATGTGGGTTAGCTGTGTAAAGACAATCGGGCAGGGGAATAGAGTACAAGTACATACCGTGTGTGGGGTTTACATGCCGTTTAGTCTAGGGTGTTACACGACCAGTGCTGGAATAAGTACACGCCCATGTGTTTTGCTTAAGATGACACACCGTGTAGTTTTTATACACACCGTGTAGTCGTGTTTTGTAGAACTTGTTGTTCTTTTATCCTATTCTCGTATTGTAATCTTGTGTTCTCAATATTTGATAATCCTGATCTAAGGTGTGCTTTTGATATTTCAGAGCTATGCATCTGAGACGTCCTCCGGTTGTACATCAACTGCCAGACGGTGATCAGACACTAGATATTGCCGATCAGGGACCTCTTGCAGATCCTCCTACTGTGCCAGCCTCGGCACCAGCAGTTATAACCGTTGCAGGAACCAATGCGTAGTTCAAGGAGGACTTCCTAAGGATGATACATACCTTTCAGGGAGCACCGCCTCCTGCCCCATCGATGGCTGAGTTGATGCGGGTTTTCCAGCAACAGCATCCTCCTACTTTCTCAGGAGATGGAGGACCCTAGGCTGCAGAGTCAAGGTTAGAGGCCATACTGATGATCTTTGATCATCTGGAGATTGATGTTATTAATATTTTCACGACTTATTATATTCCCCCTTTACTTATTTTATATGAAATGTGCATAATTTGTGTGAAATATTAATGTTTTAATATTAAGTATAATATTTGAGCATTTTTAGAAGTAGTCAAATTGAGTCAGTTTAATGTTTTAATTATAACTATCACTATACTGATCCAAATTGTGTGGTTCTTATTTTGTAGGATTCTCCTTTCAATATACAACATTTCATTAGAAGGAACCATGATCCAATTCTGCCATTTGAAGGGTCATATGGTCCTCACAAACAAGACCAAAGAATCTGTGAAGAAACTGGACTATTCATGAAGATTGATTTACTGGGCTCCATCCAGAAGTTAAAAAACCTTAACTCTCCACCATAATTTGGGGGACACTACATTTCATCTTGGATAAAAATTTCATGGCCCAAATCCAAGTACAAGGGGCCCAAATGAATCTTTGAAGTCCAGCCCACCATTCTGGCCGAGAATGAAAATCAGTATAGTATGCATGACATATCTCCTGATTTAATCATCCAAGAGAGCTGAGATTTTTCAGTGTGAAAGAGGGGATGTAGGTGGCCGACTTTGTTGAAGAAACCATTCGGATTTGAAGGAATCTTAATATTCAAAAACCCTTTCACATTATGGACTTCAAAAAGACTGGATTGAAATGGACAGTTTAAGTTTGTTTATTCAACCGGCCATAACTTTTTATCCTTAAGTCCAAATGACTCCAAATTTTGAGAGTAGTCGCCCAACATTATTTCCTACAACTTTGAAGAAGAAGATATTTGAAGATTCGGCTGTCTGAATTGTCAAATTGGCGATGCAAGTGGAGGGACAGATTGGGAATGCAAACAGTCCACTCCTTGGGCTATAAATACTCTTCCCTTCTCTCCTTGAGAGGGGTTGGCATTTCAGAAGAGAGGAGATCACATTGGCACGACCAAAGCTTTGCCAAAGGCTTGGGAGGACCTGACATACTCAAGTTTTCACTTGAGAGACCTTTCCTCCTCTCTTTCTTTTCACTTACTTTTGTGTTCTTCATTTTTGTAATCTTGTAATTCTCTTTCTTTGTAATTCTGTTTTAATGCAAGTTACTTCTTAAATATCTCTTATTCTCTTCCACCTTCTGTATTTTAATATTAATTTTATTAAAATAGTTTAAATTCAGTTCAATCCCCTTCCCTTCTTAAGCTTCCTCATTCAATCGAAATTCCATTTTTGATTCTTAAATTATTTCGTGTGTGTGTCGACGTACCACTCTTTTCTTATCCCTTTCTTTTTCTTCTCTTATTAATTTATAATAATAATCATTATAACCAGATTATTAATCACCCAAATGGCTGAGTAAATCTCTCATTGGGGTGAGTTATAATTTGGGGATGTTAATTGATTGAGAGTTTTGCTCGATGAGTATTCTTTAAATTAATATTGTGTATGTTAAACTTAATATGTCATGGATTAATGATATGTTTTGTTTAACAAGTGGTTTCCATGGATTATTGGAACCATAAATACACTACCATAAATAAGTTTTTATTGAGATTAGAACCCTAAGTTAAGTTAAGGCTTGGATTAAAGCCTTCACACTTAGGAATTCCAATCAACGTCAACTTATGACATGGGTGTTAATTTAATGCAATACAAAGTAAGGCTCAAGGATATCACATGATTAACTCCCCAATGATGAACTCACCCCAATCTTTATCAATTTGGTACATCAAACATCACCCATAAATCATTTCAATTAAGCTCTGCAAACAAACCCCCCAAATCAAAATACAATCAACTAAAAACAAACGACTACTACAAAGTATCATCGCCGAGGATTCGACCCGAGTGCTGCTATACACATTAGCAGAGCACCGGAACCTTGAACGGTCGATAGGCGACAATCGGCCGTGCGTTTCAAATGGCGCCGTTGCCGGGGATGGTGCTTTAAGTAGTCATTAGTTTCTGGTTATTGTAAAAAAAAACCCAAAAAATACAAAAGTTTAAAAAAATTGAAAAAAAACACAAAGAAAAACCCGTCTTCCTCTTAAAAATCATAAACTGAAAAAAATACAAAGAAAAACCCGTCTTCCTCTTTCTTCCAAAATCTCTCTGAATGCCCCGTAGCCTTCCAAACAATCCCTCGGATTTGTTTGACCCTGAAATTGATAGAACTCTTCGTCGAATTAGGAGGACCATTAGGGATAACCAAATCACCCAAGAACCAATCATTGCCCTACCAATTGAATTAGATATGGCCAATCCAAGGGAACAAACATTGAAAGAACTTGCTGCCCCTGATATGAATTACCAACCTCTTGGTATTCAATATCCAAACATAGAGGCTGACTTCGAACTCAAGTCGGGTTTGATTCATCTTCTCCCTCATTTTCACGGGCTAGCCGGTGAGGATCCTCATCTTCACCTCAAAGAGTTCCAAGTGGTCTGCTCAACCATGAAACCTCAAGGGGTTTCTGAAGAACAAATCAAGCTTAGAGCTTTCCCCTTTTCCCTAGCGGATTCTGCCAAGTCTTGGCTCTACTACCTCCCACCTGGTTCCATAAACTCATGGGTTGACATGAAGAGACTTTTCCATGAGAAGTTCTTTCCCGCTTCCCGAACAGCTTCTATCCGAAAGGAAATAAGCGGCATCCGTCAATTCCCTAATGAATCACTCCATGAGTATTGGGAGAGGTTCAAAAAGCTTGTGGCAACTTGTCCACACCATCAAATCCCTGACCAACTCCTGATCCAATACTTCTATGAGGGGTTATTGGCTATGGAGCGAACTCTCATTGATGCCGCAAGTGGCGGTGCTCTTGTTGACAAAACTCCTACAGCTGCACGAGAACTCATAAGCAACATGGCTGCAAACACGCAGCAATTCCATACTCGAGCACATGCTCAAGTGAAACAAGCCCAAGAGAATCAATCCATAGAGCCCAACAAGATGACTGAGTGGATGAGTGAACTTACAGGTCTTGTGCGTCAACTAGCGGTGGCTACCAAAGCCCCGACCTCATCTTCTCCACAGTCACTATTCCCTGGACCTATCAAGAATTGTGGAATCTGCAACTCTCCATCTCATCCGACTGACACATGTCCACAACTTCAAGATGATCCATCTGATTCATCTAGTCCAATGGAGCTCAATGCGGCATATGCTCAGCGAAACTTCAACCCTCAACAATCAGGTCAGTTTGTTAGAAACTTCAACCAACCCCACTCTGAGCCCTTCTCTTCTACCTTTAACCCACCTATGAGGTATGGTAATCCCATTTCTCATCCTCCTCAATTCCCTCCTCAAAATCCAAACCAGTTCCAATATGGTCAAAGTGGTGGTATCCATCAACCTTATCCTTTTGTTCCTCAACCCCAAAGGAACAATCCTCCTCCTGGATTCCACTATCCTAACGAGCCTTCCCAATTCCCCACCCAATACAATCGCTTTCCCAAGAACCAAAATCAAGGCCAACCCAATTTGGGACAAGCCTCTTCTTCTAAACAACCATGGGAAAGTGCTGTAGAGGATCTTGCTTCCTTCACCCGTTCTAGCCTCAAGAACATTGAAACCCAAATAGGTCAACTTGCATCCCACCTTAGCCAGCAACAACCATCCAATTCATCCCAACTCCCAGCTCAACCATTACCCAACCCTAAGGGTAATGTAAGTGCAATTGCACTTAGATCGGGAAAGCAAATTGATATGCCCCATAATGATTGCTCTACCTCCCCTTTCGATGTTGATCTAGAAAATGAAAAGAACAAAAAGCTGGAAAAGGAACTTGAATCCACTCCTTCACCTCCTTCCATTCCTCTAAGGAACCCAATTCCTTTTCCTCAAGCCATCTCCAAGCCTAAGAAGTCCTTTGAACCTGATCCGGAAATGCTTGACATGTTTAGACGTGTTGAAGTGAACATACCCCTCTTAGATGCCATCAAACAAATCCCTAAGTATGCCAAGTTTCTTAAGGAATTGTGCACTCATAAGAGGCAACTTAGGAACATTGAAAATGTTTCAACTCAACAGTCCCTTCCCATGAAGTGCAAAGATCCAGGGACCTTCACGGTTCCATGTCAAATAGGGAGTTCCAACTTTGATGATGCACTCATAGACCTTGGAGCCTCAATAAATGTCATGCCCAAATCCATTTTCTCCAACCTTGGTCTAGGTCCCTTGCACCCAACAGGTATTGTCATTCAATTAGCCAATCGAAGCACTGCCAGTCCTGAGGGGATAATTGAGGATGTTCTTGTTCGGGTCAATGATCTTATCTTCCCAGCTGATTTCTATGTCCTTGACATGGAAGGTGAGACGACCTCTTCTCGATCTCCCCTAATTCTAGGAAGACCATTCCTCATGACTGCGAGAACCAAGATTGATGTCCACTCAGGCATCTTATCCATGGAATTTGGTGACCAACTGGTCAAGTTCAACATTTTCCAAGCCATGCGATACCCATCTGAGGATCACTCTGCATTCTCAATCCATGCTTTTGAGGACACTTCTAAGATTCAATCGAACCCCAATCCACCATGTTCTTCATGTTATAATGATAAAGGATCTTGTGAAATCTGCACCATGATTAACAAAGTCATAAATGGTGAAGTTTATGTGGACCTCTTATTCATAGACTCCATCAATCTAGAGGAACTTGAAGACTCTCTTGAATCCCACATCAACTCTGATCTCTACTGCTCCACCTTGGACAGTGTTGAGGAAAATGATCCAAACCCATCTAGAATCCCTTCTCCTACTCCTAACTTGTCTAGCTCTCCAATCAAGGCTGAAACTGATCTAAAACCACTTCCTTCACACCACAAGTATGCATTCCTTTTCCATGATCCCTCCTACCCTGTCATTATCTCTGCTTCACTTTCTGAAACTGAGGAGTCCCAACTTGTTCAAGTGTTAGAGGAAAACAAAAATGCCTTAGGTTGGACCCTAGAGGATATTACAGGAATCAACCCTGCCCTTTGCATGCATCACATCCATCTAGAGGAATCATCCAAACCAATTAGGCAACCTCAAAGAAGACTCAATCCACTCATACTTGAGGTAGTTAGGGAAGAGATTACCAAGCTTCTTCAAGCTGGTATTATCTACCCAATTTCTGATAGTGAATGGGTTAGTCCAATTCAAGTCGTTCCTAAGAAGGGCGGGATAACAGTTGTCACAAATGAACATGGAGAAGTGGTCACAACTCGGGTGAAAAACAAATGGCGTGTGTGCATCGATTATCGCAAATTGAATGCTGAAACACGAAAAGATCACTACCCACTTCCTTTCCTTGACCAAATGCTTGAGAGATTGGCCGGAAAGTCACACTATTGCTTTCTTGATGGTTACACCGGCTACTTCCAAATTCCAATCGCACCTCAAGACCAAGAGAAGACCACATTCACATGCCCCTTTGGAACCTATGCCTATAGGCGAATGCCTTTTGGCCTTTGTAATGCTCCTGCAACATTCCAGCGGTGTATGATGAGTATCTTTTCTGAATTCATTGAGAATTGCATGGAGGTATTCATGGATGACTTTACCATTTATGGAGAGTCATTTGAATCTTGCTTACATTCACTCTCTTTGGTCCTTCAAAAGTGTGTCAAGTGCAACCTTGTGCTGAATTTTGAAAAATGTCACTTCATGGTTTCAAATGGGATTGTTCTAGGGCACATCATTTCTCAAGAGGGTATCCAAGTTGATCCAGCCAAAATTGAGGTGATCCAATCACTTCCTGAACCCAAATCAGTTCGAGACATTCGGTCCTTCCTTGGTCATGCTGGTTTCTATCGGCGATTCATTCAGAACTTCAGCAAGATTTCCCTCCCACTCACTCGTTTACTTCAAAATGATGTCACATTCAATTTTGACGAGGCTTGCAAGAGAGCCTTCATTGAACTCAAATCTGCTCTCACATCTGCTCCAATAATCCAACCCCCAGATTGGTCCTTACCATTTGAATTGATGTGTGATGCTTCTGATAGGGCCATTGGGGCTGTTCTTGGTCAACGAAGAGAAAACATTCCTCATGTCATCTTTTATGCCTCAAAAACATTGGATGAAACTCAATCACACTACACTGTGACTGAAAAAGAACTTTTAGCTGTGGTTTTTGCCTTGGATAAATTCCGGCCCTATCTCTTAGGTGCCAAAATCATCATCTTCACGGACCACTCAGCATTAAAGTTCTTACTTAAGAAAAGTGATTCCAAACCAAGGCTAATAAGATGGATTTTAATGCTCCAAGAGTTTGACCTTGTGATAAAAGATAAACCTGGAAAAGAAAACCCTGTGGCTGACCACCTGAGTAGAATTTCTAATTCTTCTCATTCTGAAATAATTGATCCTGAATTTCCAACTGAACACCTCTCATCTCTCACTCCAAAGTTACCATGGTATGCCCCAATTGTCAATTACTTGGTTTCTGGTGTTTTCCCTGAATATTTTTCAAAAGAACAAAAAGAAAAGATGAAAAGTGATTCAAAGCATTATTTGTGGGAAGATAATAAACTTTGGAAAACTGGGGCTGACATGGTAATTAGGAGATGTGTTGATGAAACTGAACAATTCTCCATCTTGGAATTCTGCCACTCAATGCCTGGAGGTGGCCACTTTGGACCACAAAGGACTTCTCGAAAGGTCCTAGATTCTGGATTCTTTTGGCCTTCACTCTTCAAGGACTCACACGAGTTCTGTCAATCATGTCCCACTTGCCTAAAGTTTGGCACAATTTCCAAAAGAAACGAAATGCCTCAAAAGCCATTAATCTTCTGTGATCTTTTCGATGTTTGGGGCATCGATTTCATGGGACCTTTTCCCCCTTCCAATGGATTATCCTACATTCTCCTTGCTGTTGACTATGTTTTTAGGTGGGTCGAGGCCAAACCCACTAGGAAAGATGATGCTCAAACTGTGAGTGAGTTCCTCAAAACCCATATCTTCCATCGATTCGGAACACCACGTGCTTTGATAAGTGACTTAGGAACTCATTTCTGTAATAGAACCATGGAGTCACTTTTCAAAAAGAATGGGGTTGTACATAAAACATCCACTGCATATCACCCTCAAACAAATGGAATGGCTGAACTTTCTAATAGAGAAGTGAAAAGAGTGCTTGAAAGAATTGTTAAGCCCACAAGAAAAGACTGGCCCGATAGACTTGGTGAAGCACTTTGGGCCTATCGAACAGCCTATAAGACACCCATTGGGATGTCTCCATTTAGGCTAGTCTTTGGTAAAGCCTGTCATTTACCAGTTGAAATCCAACATAAGTCATTTTGGGCTGTCAAAACATGTAATTTTGATTGTGAAAAATCTGGTGAAGAAAGATTGTTGCAGTTGACTGAATTGGAGGAGCTTCGACTCGATTCGTATGAGAACTCCATTCTCTACAAAGAAAAGGAAAAGTCACTCCATGACAAGTACATTCTTCGAAAGGTATTTCATGAAGGTGAAAAGGTAATGCTCTTCAATTCTCGATTTCGACTTCACCCAGGTAAGCTCAATTCTCGTTGGGATGGACCTTTTATTATTACTAATGTTTACCCATTTGGTGCAGTGCAAGTCGAAGACCCTTCTTCAAAAAGAACATTCACGGTAAATGGACACCGGTTAAAGCATCACCATGAGAGGCCATTCACTTCAGGTTCCACATCGACTTCCATTGACCCACCACTAGATGGAAATGGCGACCCACCAAATCCAAACCAGGGGGCACCTCTTTCCCTTTAACTCTCTCTCTATCTCTTCCTCTCTCTACCTCTTTCTTCTTCTTCCTCTCTCTTTCATTTTGTTACCACTTTATTCATCAAACCCTTTATTTTTATCTTTCTTGTGTGGGTGTGTATTTTAAAAAAAAAAAACTTTAAAAACTAAAAAAAAACAAAAAACACAATTACTTAAAAAAATTACAAAAAAAAGAGTCATGCTTACTCACCATCTAGTTTTGAAATTTTGTCCAACCATTTTGGGGAGTCAAAAGGCTTGTTTTAAACTCAAATATATTGAATTTTTATCTCAAACTTGGGTAAACAATTTTGTGTCAATAACAAACATTTTGAATGAACAATTTTTGGTGGAAAATGATTCTCCCCTACCGTGAGGAATAACATTAGCCTTCATGCCAAGGTCATCTACGGCCATCTTTTTCATTGTGTGTCTTCACCACTTATTGTGAGTCTTGAGTTTGTGGACCTTCGAGCTGAATTTCCATCTTTTGTATGCATTAATATGATAGAGGCATTTTCTAAGCCACATGAGAATCAGAATAGCCAAATAGCCTCCCGTTACCCTTACATTGATCCTACTTTTGAAATCCCCTTTGAGCCTATGAAAACCTTTCTTTTGATAGCCACATTACAAGCCTAATACCTTGTCCCACCCAACATCTTCATGGATTTTCATTGTACAATTTATTGAAATTTAAGTGTGGGGGGAATGGACTTCATTTTTGGGCGTACTTTCATTGATTTCCAATGTGTCATCATATGCTTGAGGGCAAGCATCCATTCAAGTGTGGGGGAGATGTTGTAATTCTGTGAGCTTTGGGGTGTATATGTGTAATTTTCATTTGTACAAAAGTCATTGAAAAGTGTTCAAAAAAAAATGAAAAAAATTTTATATTAAAAAAAAATGAAAATGAAAAAAAAGGAATGGGTTGTGTCTTGGGTGGGTCAAAAATCATTCATCCTCAACCTTTGATCGTGTTATAACTACTAAAATTAGTTCCATGAGAAGATCAAACATGGGTTGGGAGATGACTGTGAGACTTGTTTCAAGCACAACTTTCGAAAAAAAAAAGAAAAAAAAAGAACACTTGAATCATCTTGTATTGTGTCATTATTGGAAGTCTTCCATGTTGTACATATTCCATCATCTCACCCTATTCCATTTTCTATCTCCATCACTTTTCATTCATCACACATTCATGCCCTTGTAAATATGTGTTTCTATTTCCTTTCAAATCAAATTTCAAAAAAATGTGCATTGATTTTTCCATGTTGGTGTTTTTATCCCATCTTTTCCTTTGGACATTATATACCTACCGTCCCATAGCCACTGAAAAACCCCTTAAAAGACCTCTTGATTCTTGTACACATTAGATTTGGGAATGGAAGCTGAGAGCTCTTACAAACTCTTGATTTTCACTTTTTGTTGGTGAATGAGTGAACCTCCTAAAATACATTTTTATCATCTTGAGAGGAGTAAGTTTTGAGTGCCTACATTTTCCAATTCAAACCTTGAACATGAAAAAATGAATTGTTTCTGATGCATTATTGTGAACCAAATTTGTGATGGAATTCAATATGGATGAGTGAAATATTCTAAACCTCCCCTGATTGGAGAAAACAAAATTTTAATATTTGTTGGTGAGTGAAAATGATTTTGTCATGTTTTTATATTTGTTGCACATGAGGACACGCGCAAATCTAAGTGTGGGGGAGTTGATGTTATTAATATTTTCACGACTTATTATATTCCCCCTTTACTTATTTTATATGAAATGTGCATAATTTGTGTGAAATATTAATGTTTTAATATTAAGTATAATATTTGAGCATTTTTAGAAGTAGTCAAATTGAGTCAGTTTAATGTTTTAATTATAACTATCACTATACTGATCCAAATTGTGTGGTTCTTATTTTGTAGGATTCTCCTTTCAATATACAACATTTCATTAGAAGGAACCATGATCCAATTCTGCCATTTGAAGGGTCATATGGTCCTCACAAACAAGACCAAAGAATCTGTGAAGAAACTGGACTATTCATGAAGATTGATTTACTGGGCTCTATACAGAAGTTCAAAAACCTTAACTCTCCACCATAATTCGGGGGACACTACATTTCATCTTGGATAAAAATTTCATGGCCCAAATCCAAGTACAAGGGGCCCAAATGAATCTTTGAAGTCCAGCCCACCATTCTGGCCGAGAATGAAAATCAGTATAGTATGCATGACATATCTCCTGATGTAATCATCCAAGAGAGCTGAGATTTTTCAGTGTGAAAGAGGGGATGTAGGCGGCCGACTTTGTTGAATAAACCATTCGGATTTGAAGGCATCTTAATATTCAAAAACCCTTTCACATTATGGACTTCAAAAGGACTGGATTGAAATGGACAGTTTAAGTTTGTTTATTCAACCGGCCATAACTTTTTATCCTTAAGTCCAAATGACTCCAAATTTTGAGAGTAGTCGCCCAACATTATTGCCTACAACTTTTAAGAAGAAGATATTTGAAGATTAGGCTGTCTGAATTGTCAAATTGGCGATGCAAGTGGAGGGACAGATTGGGAATGCAAACAGTCCACTCCTTGGGCTATAAATACTCTTCCCTTCTCTCCTTGAGAGGGGTTGGCATTTCAGAAGAGAGGAGATCACATTGGCAAGACCAAAGCTTTGCCAAAGGCTTGGGAGGACCTTCCATACTCAAGTTTTCACTTGAGAGACCTTTCCTCCTCTCTTTCTTTTCACTTACTTTTGTGTTCTTCATTTTTGTAATCTTGTAATTCTCTTTCTTTGTAATTCTGTTTTAATGAAAGTTACTTCTTCAATATCTCTTATTCTCTTCCACCTTCTGTATTTTAATATTAATGTTATTAAAATAGTTTAAATTCAGTTCAATCCCCTTCCCTTCTTAAGCTTCCTCATTCAATCGAAATTCCATTTTTGATTCTTAAATTATTTCGTGTGTGTGTCGACGTACCACTCTTTTCTTATCCCTTTCTTTTTCTTCTATTATTAATTTATAATAATAATCATTATAACCAGATTATTAATCACCCAAATGGCTGAGTAAATCTCTCATTGGGGTGAGTTATAATTTGGGGATGTTAATTGATTGAGAGTTTTGCTCGATGAGTATTCTTTAAATTAATATTGTGTATGTTAAACTTAATATGTCATGGATTAATGATATGTTTTGTTTAACAAGTGGTTTCCATGGATTATTGGAACCATAAATACACTACCATAAATAAGTTTTGATTGAGATTAGAACCCTAAGTTAAGTTAAGGCTTGGATTAAAGCCTTCACACTTAGGAATTCCAATCAACGTCAACTTATGACATGGGTGTTAATTTAATGCAATACAAAGTAAGGCTCAAGGATATCACATGATTAACTCCCCAATGATGAACTCACCCCAATCTTTATCAATTTGGTACATCAAACATCATCCATAAATCATTTCAATTAAGCTCTGCAAACAAACCCCCCAAATCAAAATACAATCAACTAAAAACAAACGACTACTACAAAGTATCATCGCCGAGGATTCGACCCGAGTGCTGCTATACACATTAGCAGAGCACCGGAACCTTGAACGGTCGATAGGCGACAATCGGCCGCACTTTCAGAGATACATCCAGATAAAAGGGTAAATATGTCTACTTATATGCTCTAAGACACCGCCAAGAGGTGGTGGGAGGTGATCTCGCAGTCAGGGTGACAACAGAGTATGACTTGGGATGAGTTTTGGCGCATCTTCTAGGATTACTTTTATTCGGAGACCTTGAGGGCCGACCGATCCTAGGAGTTTATGAGTCCTGAGTAGGGTATTCTTTCTGTTATGGAGTACTCGTCTCACTTTACCGAGCTGCAGTGCTTCACGCCGATTCCAGCAAGTGATGAGTTGTTCCTTTCTAGGAAGTTTGAGGATGGTCTCAGGAAGGAGATCTGTTCCCAGGTGAATATCTTTAGGTTGACTTCGATATCCTCTATGTTAAACCAGGCACTGATCACTGAGCACAATCTGAGAGATTCTGGAGAAGTGGTCCAGGGCGGTTCGACATCCAGAGTCAGTGTTCCTCCTACAGATAGCAGGAAGCGCGGTAGGGAGTCTGATCGAGGAGATCAGGGTAGGCGGAATGTATCTTCGGGAAGCCAGGTTATATGCTACCAGTGCGGTAGTAGTGGGCATACTAGGCCTCAATGCCAGAGAGACCCGATGGAGTGCCGATCTTGCGGCAAGATGGTCCATCTTTATCATTTTTGTAAGATCTTCTCACCTACAGCTGGTGGTAGGGGTTCTTCTATGACCCCGTGTATAGGAGATGTATCGCCAGTTTCTCACCAGTCTTGGAACTGGAGTTCTTACGAAAGTTCGGGCCGAGGTGGAGCTCACAGTCTTGTGGTCAGTCACCAGGTCAACAGCGATATCAGAGTGGGTCATCTTAGAGTGGTCAGCGAGGGGCGCAGGGCCGCGGTACAGGCTAGATGTTCGCCGTGGAGTAGACCTATCAGAAGCAGGATCCTGACCCTTCTACGGTTCGAGGTACGATCTTAGTAGCCTCAATTTTATCATCAGCTCTTTTCGATACTGGTGATTCACATAGTTTTATCTCTGTTTCTATTGTGGAGAGCCTTGGGCTTTGTATCTTTTCGTCTGCCGATATATTGACTATTGATACACCGTTGGGTATGAATAAGTCTAGAGTACATCAGTGTAGAGAGTTCCCTCTTGGGGTTTCATGGTGTCACTTCTTATGGGACCTATATGTCCAAGAGATGACATGGTATGATTTCATTCTTGGTATAGACTGGTTAGTTCCCTTCTAGGTAGTCGTCGATTGCTTTCGCCGCAGGGTGAGTTTCTTATCACCAGAAGGAGGATATTTTCTTCGTAGAGGTGAGTGGGATGTACAGGTGGGTAGAGCTGGACCAGAGCATCATCGGCTAGGGGGAGTTACAACCCAGATTTCCAGTCTTTATCTGGATGACCCGGGGACTTCGTAGATAGACTTTCCTATAGTGGTGGATCGTTTCAGGGATGTCTTTACAGAGGAATTTTCAGGTTTTCCTTCAGAGCATGAGGTATACTTCTCGATTGAGCTCGTTCTAGGAGCGGCACCAGTGTCCATTCCTCCTTATAGGATGGCTACACCTGAGTTGCAGGAGCTCAAGAAGCAGTTGGAGGAGTTGCAAGAAAATAGTTTCATCCAACCAAGTACTTCTCCTTGGGGTTTACCTATCCTATTTGCAAAGAAGGAAGATGACACCCTTAGGCTTTACGTGGATTATCAGAATCTGAACCAGTTGATGGTCAAGAACCGATATTCCTTGCCGAGGATCGATGACCTCTTTGATCAACTTCGAGGAGCCTGGGTGTTCTCGAAGATCGATTTGAGGTCTGGTTATCATCAGTTGCGCATTAGACCATCAGATATACCTCTTACAGCCTTTAGGAGTAAGTATGGTCTATACAAGTATACGGTCATGCCATTCAGTCTCACGAATGTTCCAGCAGTTTTCATGGTACTGGTGAACCAAGTGTTCCATCCATACATGGATTCCTTCATGGTGGTTTTCGTGGATGACATCTTGGTGTACTCTCACACTCGACACGACCATGATAACCATATTGAGATCATTATGAGTACACTGAGAGAGAATAAGTTATATGCTAAGCTCTTGAAATGCCACTTTTGGATGGGGCAGATTCACTTCTTGGGTCACGTTATCTCAGAGACATGAGTATCAGTAGACCCAGAGAATGTGAGAGCTATAGTTTCCTGGGAGCAGCCGAAGAATGTATTTAAGGTGTGGAGTTTTCTCGGGTTGTCTGGATACTACATGCATTTCATACAGAACTTTTCATGCCTAGCAGCACCGCTAATAGGTCTGACCAAGAAGGGGGGAGAAGTTCTTATGGTCAGATTTCTGTGAGTCAGCCTTTCAAGAGCTGAAAGAGAGGTTGATGTCAGCACCGATACTAGTCTTTATAGAGTCGAGAAAGAGCTATACAGTCTATGGTGATGCTTCAGGTGTCGGACTAGGAGCTGTGCTTATGTAGGGATATGGAGTTGTTTCGTACGGGTCTCAGCAGTTAAGGCCACACGAGAGGAACTACCCGACACATGATCTGGAGTTGGAAGCTGTTGTTCATGCCTTACGCTGTTAGAGACATTACCTTCTGGGAGATCACTTTTTGGTTTTCACTGACCACAAGAGTCTCAAGTACATCTCCACTCAGTGTGATCTGAATATGAGACAATGCATGTGGGTCGAGTATCTTCAGTCCTTCAACTTTGAGCTTGCCTATACGCCGGGAAAGGGCAACGCAGTGGCTGATGCGTTGAGCAAGAGAACTCATATTCAAGCAGTTCAGGAGGCCAGCAGTGAGTGGAGTCTTATGGCTTTGTTCTCTGAGATGCATTTGGAGGTGCACAACAGACAAGGATAGAATTTTCTTTCATCTGTAGATATTTCCACTACCCTTCTGAATCAGGTGCGGATGAGGCAACTATCAGACTCAGAAGGCCTAGTCCTGTGGGTTAGTGTGTCTGGAGAGGACCCTCTTCCTGGATGGACAATGGATGAGGATGAGATCTTGCGATTTCGGGGACGCGTATGGGTTCCAGTAGACATACACAAGTAGATTATGTCGGATTTTCATTCTTCAGTTTGGGCATTTCATCCTGACGTCACCAAGATGTATCGTGATCTACACCGCCGGTACTAGTGGCCAGGTATGAAGAGAGATGTTTCTGGGTTTGTCATGAGATGTTCTACTTGTCAATAGGTTAAAGCGGAGAATCAACGACTAGAAGGGATTTTACAGTAGTTACCCATTCCCTATTGGAAGTGGAATGATGTTGCGATGGACTTCGTGACTGGGTTACCGAGGTCACCTTGAGGGAGTGATGTTGTTTGGGTTGTCGTCGATAGGATTACGAAGGTTGATCACTTTTTGCAGATCAAGGAGACATTCAGTGTTGATGATCTGGGATGGTTGTACATCCGATAGATTGTACGTCTACATGGAGTTCCACAATCCATTGTTTCAGATAGGGATTCATGTTTTACTTCTTGGTTCTGGCAGGGCCTTCAGAAAGCTTTGGGTACACAGGTACTTTTGAGTACATCATATCATCCCCAGACAGATAGCCAGTCCGAGCATATGATCTAGGTTCTTGAGGATATGCTCTGAGCTTTCATTCTAGACATCAGAGGTTCTTGGGAGAAGCATATACCTCTTGTGGAGTTTTCCTATAACAACAATTTTTAGGCGACTATTTAGATGGCACCTTACGAGGCTTTGTACGGTAGGCCATATCGATCACCCTTGTGCTGGCTAGAGGCAAGAGAGGTAGCTTTGCTGGGACATCGTCTTGTTTAGGAGACCTTAGAGCAGATAGAGTTAATTTGGAATATGATGGCTACAACACAGTTTAGACAGAAGTCTTATGCTGATCAGTGGAGATGACCTCTGGAGTTCGAGGTCGGGGATCATGTTTTCCTGCATGTCGCATCGAGGTTGGGACACAAGAGGATTCAGAGACAGGGTAAGCTTTCACCATGGTACATCAGGCCGTTTGAGGTGTCGGAGAGAGTTGGTCTGGTTGCCTATCAGTTGTAGTTGCCTCAGAGGTATCGGGCTATGCATGACGTCTTCCACGTTTCTCAACTCCGACGTTACTTCTCAGACCTGTCTCATGTATTTCAACATGAGGAGGTTGAGCTTGAAGAGGATGCGTCGTTTCAGGAGCATCCTATCTGGATTTTCGATCACAGTATGAAGGTTCTCTGTGGCCGGTCTGTTCCTTTGGTACGGGTGCTATGGCAGCACGAGGGAGTACAGGACGAGACTTGGGAGAGGGAGGCCGATGTACGATCGTAGTGGCCATAGATATTCAGGGATTCTTCTTCTACGACTCGCTAGAGAAATTCGGGGCAAATTTCTTTAAGGGGGGAAGTTTGTAAGAACCCGGATCTTCGTTTCAGGTATGTTTTTCCTTTTCTGGTCATTTTTGGGAAAAAGAGGAGAATCTGGAAATTTTCAAAGTACACACCGTGTACTTTATAAGTACACGCCGTGTACTTTGATGCCGCGCCAGGCCATGTGCTGGCCATTTCTAGGCCACACACATGGTGTGTAGGGGCGATGTGGAGGCTTCTTAAAGTGGAGTACGGAAAGGCCTAGTACACGCTGTGTACTCTAGAAGTACACTCCATGTACTTTCTTTTTTCCTTCATTAAACAGATCGGGATCGCGTCTGACCACCAGAGTCATCTTCTTCTAGGTCCGATTCGACCGAGAGAAGCCATACGACGCCAGAACTTCTCTGAGCCCCCATGCCTCCGTCTGTTCTCTGAATCAATCGTTGTCGATTGTGTTGGAACCGCAGTGGTAATCTCTTCCTTCTCCTAGAACTTTGTTTTTCCAATTCATCCTCTTTCTCAAGATATTGTGGGTTGAACGTTTTTTGCATTTTCTTAGATCTACATTGTTATAAAGAGAATCAAGCATCGTGGTTAAAGTATATTTATCTCCTAGCATCAAGGTAGGTGGTTTGTGCCTTACCTTTAGAAGTCTTTGAGTTTTATGGGCAAATTCCACCAATACCCGTGAACGGGGTATTGAGTGTTTACCTCTTTGCCCCTGTGGTTTTTACTGCCTTTCTTGTATGCCTGTGCAGAGGTAATTTGATCACGTTTTTGGATAATTACTGTGCTTGGATGTTTTTTCCCATGACTTGTTCTTGATACGACCTTGGGGTCTTGTTAGACTTTGGCCATTATACCTGTTTTCAATGACTTGTGACTATAGGATAGAATGATATTCATGACATGCTTGTTTTGCTGTAGACTGGTTAGCCAAGTTGCTCTGTAGGTGTGCTTTGGCCTTATAGAATTATTATGCACTGACTAGAACATGACCGTGAGAACCGGTGCTATGGGCTATAAGGGATAGACCGAGTGAGCTTCCCAGGGAGTCTTGGATATTATAGACTACAGGGGGTAGACCGAGTGAGCTCCCCAGAGAGTCTTGGATATTATATACTAAAGGAGGGTAGACCGAGTGAGCTTACTCAGAGAGTCTTTACTTGTTTGAATTTCTTTAAAACCATTCCAGGATAGAGAAGGAATTGACCGAGCGAGCTTCCTTAGAGAGTTTGTGATATACCTGATACTATAGAAGGATTGACCGAGTGAGCTCCTCTGAGAGTTTCTAGACCTTGGGGCAATAAGATGGTTAGACTGCGTGGTCTTCCTTAGAGAGTCCCTAACTACCCTAGACTATAAAGGGAATTGACCTAGCGAGCTTCCCTAGAGAGTCTTATAATTTCGTATGACCAAACCAGAGGGGTTAGGCTGAGTGCACTGCCCAGAGGGTTGTTGGTACTTCTTGGATAAGACCAGAGGGGTTGGTTGTGAGTACTTAACAGAGGGGTTCCTGTTGTGGTTAGCTGTTTGTTTTACTGCTGCTTGTTGTTCTGAGGATTGATTACTGTTTCATATCATCCTGTTACTGCTTACTATTTACTCCTGCTGTTTGCTGTTACTGTTTACTGCTTACTGTGTTATTACCTTCCATATACTCTATAACGACCCAAAGTTTTTAAATGAAAATTCCCTTCTTATATTTATTTCATAAAATCTCATGAAATCACAACGTAATGAACTACTAATTGATAAGTGCCCTTTTAACATAATTTTGTCCCTTCTGTGTTTGGAATTTCAAAAATTCGGCATACACGGTTGTATTCAAGATGTTTTTTGGAGTCTAATAAAACAAAAAATATTTTTTAGTGAATAGTAACCAACCCTAATGAATAGTAACATACCTTTATGAATAGTGATATAACCTAATGAATAGTAACATCACCTACGGTGGTATAAAAATAATATTCAAGTTGGAAGTACGATATACCTATATTTTAGAATGAGTTAATGAATGTTTTAAAACTGGTTTTGATAATAAATTATTATTTTAATTAAATATTAAAATAATCATATTTAAAAAATTATTTTTGAAAAATGGACTTCATTTTTGGATTCTACATGTCGAAAAATGGTTAGGGAGAATTTTGGGGATTTTTCTGAAATACTTGAAATTTTGATGAATAGTGAAATACGATAATTCACAAAATAAGCAAAATACATTAATTATGAAGTCATGATGATGTTCTACTGATGTAAGCCCAATTGGTTCAGATTCACATGATAAATTTACTATTTTTGGTCAAGGAATCATCACTATTCCTTTTATTGAGGGAAATTAATAAACCATTGAATAAACAATTGGGAAAACCTTCTCCTCCCTCACTATAAATACCCCTTCTCCTTACAACTTTTCCTGACACCTCTCAAGCCTTTTGCCTAGCCAAAATTCTACCCAAATACCCTCCTAAGCTCCTTCCCCACGTACAAGGATTTCTGGTCTTTCCAAAATTCAAAAATAAAATCCCCTAAGAGGAGTCTCAAAGATAGGAGATCAAAGGTTCATTAATATCAAGTGGAGAACAGCAACAAACCTAAGGTAAGGGATCCTCTTAATTTCACTCTTATTCAAGATTGTTCACTATGTTAGGACATGTTGTGTGTAATTATTAATTATGGGGTATGATTTTGAACCTCCCCCATACTGCCCTCTTTATGTACAAGTGATGAGAATTCCCTTTCCTCTCTCACTAAGCCCCCTCAAGTACTCCCAATACCATGCCGATAATCCGTAAAGAATTCTACCCGAACCTCTTTTATTCCTTCAGGTTGTCTTATCTACCTTTCTACCAAAATAATGTTATCTTATATTTTATTTTTCATACTATAAATGTTGTGTACATGTTCCAAGTTTATTTATCAAGACTCTTTCATCACTCTCTTTCGGGGATATGCATGCTTTTAAGTGATTCTCTCCTCATTACTTCCCGATAAGTGAACCCGTTTTAAGGGAACTTCCTGAATTCTTTCTTATTATCAATTGTACTCTATCCTCTATTTTAAGTCAACTTTTTCTTTATAAAATCAGTCTTTTTATTATGAAAACCCTCCCGGTTTACTTCTGATTTTATAAAAAATATTATGCCGCTTTTCTTTTTAAGAGGTATTTGATGTTTTCTTAAACCACACTAAAATGTTTTGACTCAAAGATTCCTAAAAACTATTTTTACATGTTATCAATTTAGTTTGTTATCTATTGTCATGATTTATGCCTTTATACATTATTAATGTCTATTTATGATTTAATTCCTTTCTTTCATTGACTCTTGTATGTTACATCCCTTTTTATTATGCTTCATGACGTGATTGTGTGCCCATTTCTTTCATTGGGAACTCTTATGTTTATGTATGATTGATTATGTGAGATTATTTATGTGGAAAGCATGTAAATGAATAAGCTTAGATGGGTGCGCCCAGATAGTGCTCCAATGAATTGGGTAAAGTTAATGTCTCATGAGAATATTATGGGAAAACGGTCCGGGCAGTTAGCCTTGGCTTGTGCTACTATGGGAAACGAGATTGGCGGTTAGCCTTGACTCGTACTAAAGTCATGTTTAAAGTTACTTCCACCTCTCTATGAAACTATTCTTATATAATCCCATTCTTATATGATCCCATGATTATTTTATTCCATGTTTTTATGATCCCATGTTTATATGTTATGATTCCTTATGTTCCATGCTTCCAATATCATTATGTCAAGCCTCCTAAGTCATGTGCTTAAAGTTTATTCTTATATTCTTTCCCTTACTGGGCTTTTTATCTCATCCCTTTGTTCATGTGTTCCCTTGGGTACCCTATGAAGATGTAAGGGCTCAAAGGAAGTTAGGAGCTCATTATGAAGATTAAATAAAGAAGTGGTTTTTAGCCCCATGTTTTGTGATATATGTACCTAGTCTTCCAAGACACTAGACTTAACGATCCTTGACTTGTACTCTGATGATGAATTATGTTTAAAATCATGAAATTTTATGTGTAAAAGGCCAGGGTCTCTATAGTTGGTATTAGAGGAAGGTTTAGTTATTTTTGGAGATTAGGAATAGAGCACCTTAGTGAGAACCTTAAGGATGAGACTAAGTATTAGAAAACATTCCCAAATTTTGGTGAGTATTGAGTAAGTGGTTTATCAAGAAAATACATCCTTGTCTAGATACGAGTAGGTAGAGGCGGATCTAGAACAAATGTATCCTAGGGGTAAAACCCGAAAACACCGCTTTGAGATAGACTCGAACGGGAACTCGTGCACGACAACAGGCCTTGCTGCAATCTTGGTTACGACACTCCCGAGGGATATGATTTGGTATATTCACGAGCTTAGTACAAACAATTATTAAGGGAAATAGACCATAAGAATATAAGTTAATAAATAGATTGAGGATAACCTAGATATAAACCTAAGGAATCACAAGTTAGGTTGTACTTCTTCTTTAGAAGTTTATCCTATAATATTCAAAGTTTCCTTTCTATGCTCAATAGTTAAGTATTCAAGACCTCTAATTATACGTTCTTTATATTAGTTAATGGCGGGAAATAGAAGAACAAATTCCAACAACCAATGTGATAGGAAATGTGATTATTTCCCTAATGACATGCCTGATGTGACAGAAGTGGGTGCTCAAAACTTTATGGCAGTGCTTGCTCTGCTGGCACGAGTTATGAATAATAACTTGAATCAGGTGGAACATCCTCCTCCTCCAAGGAAAGATCAAGTTGGCATAGAATCCTTTATGCTGCAAAGGCCTCCCAGGTTTAGCGGGTCTTATGATCCCCTCCTCGCAGAACAATGGATTAACTCCATTGAAAAGATTTTCTCTGTCCTCCAGTGCTCGGAAGAATAGAATGTCGTACTGGCAGCCTATCATTTTGATGGGGGAAGATGATCAGTAGTGGAAACTGATCAAGAATATAAAGTCCCAAGAAGAAATTGATTCCATATATTGGGAGGAATTCAAGAGGATGTTTTTCAACAAATATTTTCCTCAAAACCTCAGTCTCAAGATGGAAAGAGAGTTCCTCATACTCAAGAAGAAGGAAGATGAGTCCATCGGGGTGTATGAAGCAAACATTACAAGGCTTTCAAGGTACGCCTCTGGCTTTGTCATGAACACTGAAAGCAAAGTGGATCTCTTATTTAGCGGACTAAAGCCGAGTCTACGAAAAGCATTGTTGATTCGAGACTCCGACAGTTATGAGGACACTGTCCGTTGTGCCCTCAAGGTAGAAATGGAGATTGGAGACTCTCAGTGGTCTCATGGGCCCAGTGAAAAGAAGCGGAAAATGGAAAACATAATGGGTGTTCCATCAAAAAAATCCCATGATGGAAATAATCCCAACTTTACCCTTTTCAAAAATTGTTGGAAAAAGCATCCTGGTAACTCTCTCAAGGGAACCAAGAATTGCTTCAAATGTGGAAAGTTTGGTCATCTGGCCCAGAACTGCCGAAGGGGTATGAAAAATCCCGATAATTCTGAAGAAGAAAAGAAGGTTCAGATCAACACTCAGCCTGCAGTGCAATGTTATAACTGCAAGGAGTTGGGGCATTATGCGAACAATTTCCCTAAGCCGAGGGTTGTCAGAGGCAATCAGTAACAACATCCAAGGCAACAAGGAAGGGCTTATGCTATCACTACTGCTGAGGTGGAGCCGAAAAATGATGTGGTGACAGGTATGCTTGTTATTCATTCAAGAATAGAGAATGTACTATTTGATTCTGGTTCTACGCATTCTTTCATATCTTTCAAGTTTAGTAGAACTATTCAAACACCACCAGAAAATTTGGAGGAAAAGTTATCTGTGAGAACAGTGAATGAGGCAATTTTTGCATCCCGGGTTTATAACTCCTCCCCAGTTAATGTTTGTGGACTGAACCTTCCAGAAAATCTTGTCATACTTCCTTTAGTGGAATTTTATGCTATCTTGGGCATGGATTGGCTATCTTTGTACAAGGCCACCATCAACTACCGGGAAAAGGAGATTACTCTTCACATCCCGAAGCATCATCCGATTCTTTACAAGTGAAAGGAGGAAGCTGAATATCATTTCGAATCATCATCTCAAGTATGGATATTACTTCCTTATGAGCTTTCATATCGAGCTCAAATGATTGAGATGAAGGAGAGAATCATGCTTGAAGACATGCCCATCGTGAGGGATTACACTGATGTATTCCCTGAAGAGTTTCCTGGTCTTCCTCCTAACCGAGAGGTTGAGTTCTCAATTGAAATTATCCCTGGATCTCTGCCAATCTCAAAGAAACCTTACAGAATGGCCACTGTAGAGCTAGAAGAGCTAAAGAAGCAGTTACAGGAGAATATGGAGAAGGGGTTTATATGCCCGAGTGCTTCACTGTGGGGTGCTCCAGTCCTCTTCGTCAAAAAGAAGGATGGATCAATGTGCCTTTTCATTGATTATCGTGAGCTCAATAAAATCACAATAAAGAACAAGTATCCCCTTCCATGGATAGATGACTTGTTTGATCAGCTACGTGGGGTCAGTTATTTCTCTAAGGTGGACCTTCGGTCAGGATATCACCAACAAAAGGTGAGGAACACAGATATTCCCAAGACTGCCTTTCGAATGAGGTATGTACACTATGAGTTCATAGTGATGCCCTTCAGACTCACTAATTCTCCAAAAATTTTCATGGATTTAATGAATAGAGTCTTTAGATATTACCTTGAAAAATTTGTGGTAGTCTTTATTGATGATATTCTGATATACTCCAAGAGCAAGGAGGAACATGAGAAGCATTTGGGAACTGTGTTAAAGACTTTGTGAAGGGAGAAGTTGTATGAAATGTACAGTAAATGTGAGTTCTGGATGGAGGAAGTATCATTCTTGGGGCATGTTATCACCAGCAAAGGGATATCTATGGACCCTTCCAAGATTAGGGTAATTGAAGAGTGGCCCAGACCAACTTTTGTAATAGAGATCTGCAACTTTTTGGGTCTAGCTGGGTATTATCGACAATTTGTGAATAAATTTTCATGATTGTCAAACCCAATGACCAAGATGACATGGAAGGGAGTAAAGTTTGTTTGGACACAAGAGAGAGTCATGCGATTTGGGAAGAAAGGGAAGCTAAGCCCAAGGTATATTGGCCCCTTTGAGATCCTTGACCGCATAGGAGCCGTGGCCTATCAGCTTGCACTTCCACCGAATATGGCTCGAGTTCATGATGTTTTTCAGGTATCACTCTTGAGAAGTACATACCTGATCCCTCACATGTATTAAATTCAGAGGTGGTGTAGCTGGAAGATGATCTCTCCTATGAGGAGCAGCCAGTAAAGATTCTGGATCGGAGAGATAAGGTTCTATGCAACAAGACAACCCATCTTGTAAAAGTGTTGTGAAGGAACCATATGTTTGAGGAAGCAACATGGGAATTGGAGAAAGCAATGAAGGAAAAGTACCCACACCTGTTTTTGGCTTAGTATGTAAAACGAAATTTCGAGGGAGAAATTTCATAAGGGGGGAAGAATGTAATGATCCAATGTTCTAAAATGGAACTTCCCTTCTTATATTTATGTCATAAAATCTCATGAAAGCACAACATAATGAACTATGAAGTGATAAGTGACCTTTAAACATAATTTTTTCACTTATGTGTTTGGAATTTTGAAAATCCGGCATACACGGTTGTATTCAAGATGTTTTTTGGAGTCTAATAAAACAAAAATAATTTTTGGTGAATAGTAACCATCCCTAATGAATAGTAACATACCATTATGAATATTGATATACCATAATTAAGAGTAACCTCACCTATGGTGGTATAAAAATAATATTCAAGTTGGAAGTACGATATACCTATATTTTAGAATGAGTTAATGAATGTTTTAAAACTGGTTTTGATAATAAATTATTATTTTAATTAAATATTAAAATAATCATATTTAGAAAATTATTTTTAAAAAATGGACTTCATTTTTGGATTCTACATGTCGAAAAATGGTTAGGGAGAATTTTTGGGATTTTTCTGAAATACTAGAAATTTTGATGAATAGTGGAATACGATAATTCACAAAATATAAAAAATACATTAATTATGAAGTCATGATGATGTTCTGCTGATGTAATCCCAATTGGTTTGGATTAACATGCTAAATTTACTATATTTTTTCAAGGAATGATCACAATTCCTTGTCTTAAGGGAAATTAATAAACCATTGAATAAAAAATTGGGAAAACCTTCTCCTCCCTCACTATAAATACCCCTTCTCCTTACCTCTTTTCCTGACACCTCTCAAGCCTTTTTCCTAGCCAAAAGTCTGCCCAAATACCCTCCTAAGATCCTTCACCACGTCCAAGGCTTTCTGGTCTTTCCAAAAGACCAATATCAAATCCCCTAAGAGGAGTCTCAAAGAGAGGAGATCAAAGGGTCATTAATATCAAGTGGAGAACAGCAACTGACCTAAGATAAGGGATCCTCTCAATTTCTCTCTTATTCAAGATTGCTCACTGTGTTAGGACATGTTGTGTGTAATTATTAATTATGGGTTATGGTTTCCCACCTCCCCCATACTGCCCTCTTTATGTATAAGTGATGATAATTCCCTTTCCTCTCTCACTAAGCCCCCTCAAGTACTCCCGATACCATGCCGATAATCCGTAAAGAATTCTACCCGAACCTCTTTTATTCCTTCAGGTTGTATTATCTACCTTTCTACCAAAATAATGTTATCTTATTTTTTCTTGTGCATAATATAAATTTTGTGTACATTTTCTAAGTTTATTTATCAAGACTCTTTCATCACTCTCTTTCGGGGATATGCATGCTTTTAAGTGATTCTCTCCTCAATACTTCCCGATAAGTGAACCCGTTTTAAGGGAAATTCCCGAATTATTTCCTATTATCAAGTGTACTATATCATCTATTTTAATTCACCTTTGTATTTATAAAATCAGTCTTTTTATTATGAAAACCCTCTTGGTTTACTTCTGGTTTTATAAAAAATATTATGCCACGTTTTGTTTTAAGAGATATTCGATGTCTTCTTAAACCGCATGAAAATATTTTGAATCAAAGATTCCTAAAAACTATTTTTACATGTTATCACTTCAGTTTGTTAAATATTTTAATGATTTATGCCTTTCTACATTATTAATGTCTATTTATGATTTAATTCCTTTCTTTCATGGACTCTTGTATGTTACATCCCTTTTTATTATGCTTCATGACGTGATTGTGTGCCCATTTCTTTCCTTGGGAACTCTTATGTTTATGTATGATTGATTATGTGAGATTCTTTATTTAGAAAGCATGTACATGAATAATCTTAGATGGGTGCACCCAGATAGCACTCCAATGCATTGGGTAAAGTTAATGTCTCATGAGAATATTATGGGAAAACGGTCTGAGCGGTTAGCCTTGGCTTGTGCTACTATGGGAAACGAGATTGGCGGTTAGCCTTGACTCATACTAAAGCCGTGTTTAAAGTTACTACCACCTCTATATGAAACTATTATTATATAATACCATTCCTATATGATCCTATGATTATTTTATTCCATGTTTTTATGATCACATGTTTATATGTTATGATTCCATATGTTCCATGCTTCCAATATCATTATGTCAAGCCTCCTAACTGATGTGATTAAAGTTTATTCTTATTTTATTTCCCTTACTGGGATCTTTATCTCATCCCTTTTTTCATGTGTTCCCTTGGGTACCCTATGCAGATGTAAGGGATCAAAGGAAGTTAGGAGCTCATTATGAAGATTAAATAAAGAAGTGGGTTTTTAGCCCCATGTTTTGTGATATATGTACCTAGTCTTCCAAGACACTAGACTTAACGATCCTTGACTTGTACTCTGATGATGAATTATGTTTAAAATCATGAAATTTTATGTGTAAAAGGAGAGGGTATTTATATACTCACTGACTGTAAGGCACATATCTTCGGGTGGTTGCCTACTAGGATTAGTATCACACCCTGTTTGGGTCATGTTTTTGGGCCCAAACATACTATGTTGTTGCAGGTATAGACAAGGGAAAGTGCCCTTCGACTTCTGGTACTTGATTTCTTTGGAGGTGGAGAGCATGGGACCAAGACGAGTCTTACGATGCTGAGGAGTTTCTTATTTTTATTTCTTTTTGTACTTTGGTTTAGTATTGTATTCAGCATTGTGACTTGTTTGGATTCTTTCCTAGATATATGTATCGTGCATCATTTCATATATACATGTGTGCTCTAGTTGTTTATTATTTTAGTCTTCCTCTATTTATTATTGTTAGATATTTACTACTTCCTCTATTTCATGTTTTGTTTACTTCTGCTGTGTACTCTTCCAATGAGGGCATAGTTTCCCCACTATCACACCAAGGCTCTCGCTGCTAGTCGGCAGCCTCTGGCATTTGGGTAAATACGCTTGATTCCATGTGACCAAACGGGTACGGGGCACCTCTGGGTGGCTTCTGGAACTGGTATGTTACATCTGTGTTATCCCTATTTTGGTGATATGAGATATTTCTATGAACATGTAAGGAAGAGGGACACTTCCCCCCACTAAGGAACGTTATTTGATGATACAATTTAAATATGTGTGGTTGAGTCTATTTCGCATAAAGAAAATAATGTTAAGGTGTGGTGGATGAGTTTCTTTGAATTGTATATTCAAGGTTGGGTTGGTGTTGGGAGGTTCTCATGGGATGTCTTGGTCATCACAATGAAACCTTATGAATTGATCTTGGGTATGGAATGGTTGTTCATAATTTCTGATCAGTTATAATGTTTTCATGGTAGAGCTATATGAATTAATATGGAAGGGATGATATTCTACTTCATTAGTGAGAGTGATCTTATGTATGAACAGGATGGACTTGTGAGTAGAAAGGTAAAACCTATCACCCCTTAGTTGTAAAGTTCAGTCTCTAGAACAACAAACTCTTTAGGCATCTATATTTCTTTGGTAGTGGAGGACTATATGGACGTTTACCTCGAGGACATTCTGAGGCAACCTACAAGGTGAGAGATGGACTTATGAATCTATATTTACCCTGGGACCATGAAGATATCTTCTGTGGAATATCGGATGCCCCCTATCAAGATTTTGGAGCTAAGGGTGTAGTTGGAGGACCTTTGATAGAAGGGTATTAGCAGACCCACTATGTCCCCTTAGGAAGCTCCAGTTTTTTTTCATGAAAATGTTGGATGGGATCTTGGGGAATTTAATTGATTATCATCACCTAATCTAGGAAACAATAAAGAAAAAGTACCCCTTACTGAGGATAGACAACCTCTTTGACCAGTTTTGTGGCCTTAATTGGTTCCCTATGATTTATACTAGATCTCACTTCCCCCAGTTAAGGGGTTTCAAGGATGACATTCCAAAGATGGAATTATGATGTTGAAACAGAAACTATGAGGTCTTGGTGATTCCTTTAGGTATGATTAATTCCCTCATTGTGTTTATGGATCTTTTAAATTATATATTTGAGTCATATTTGGAAGTATTTGTGGTTATATGAAAAGATTAAATTCTCATTTAATCTGATTCAGATTAGGAGCATGAAAATCATATGCGGATGGTCCTAAACATTATCTGAGAGAACCAAATTTAAATAATGATCTCGAAGTGATAGTTTTGAATATATATGGTTCAGTTTTTGGGTAATTTCATTTATGAGTATTGTTTAACTATGGAACTACTGAAGTTTGATGTGATTCTTTCTTGGGAGCTACCCAAGAGAGTGTTAGAGGTGCGTAGTTTTCTTATCTTGGTGGGGTACTATGGGAGGTCTATAATAGACTTCTATAGGATTTCAGAACCTTTGAACACCTTGACATGGAAAGGGAATCTGTTTATCTAGAACAATCCATTTCATATATCCTTTAAGGAGATTAGGATAAGGTTGAATAGTTCTCCATTATTGATATTACTGGAGGAAGGCATGGAGTATGTAGTGTTATGCGATGCCTCTAGATCCTGGATCAATTTTCTATTGATGTAGAGGCATTCAGTGATAACATATGGGTAGTGTAAGTTGGGAACCCATGAGTAAAACTTCAAAACTTATGAATTAAAGTTAGTAATAGTTTTCTTCACTTTGAATATGCGGAGGCACTACCTTCTGGGAGATTGTTTTTTTGTTTCCTTAGACCACCAGAGTCTATGGTACATCTTCACTCAGATATATCTTAACTAGAGATAGTGGAATTGGTTGGATTTTCTATAGTACTTTGAATTTGATATAGTATATAATCCTAACAAGGGAGACATGGTGGAATATTACCTTAACATGAATCCTATTTCTTGCTCAGTAGATGAGGTGTTTGAGCAGCTGTCTTCTTTGCTTCTGGCCCCAATGGAGGAAACTGGTTCATTTTTCTTTATTCGATAGTACTGAATCTTATTCTTCTTTAGCATGTGAGAGGGGATCAATTTGGAGACATCTAATATGAGGTTCTACATGACCAGGTATCCTCAATAGATGCACCAGATTGTTTTTCTAAATGTTTATAACACATAATGCTTTTCCTAGGATAGATGGTGGTTCTATTAATGTATCATGAAATGTTAATGAGGGAGTTTCAAAATTCCCCTTTGGATGTACATCATGAAGGAGAAAATATGTACAATTAAATTCCACAGTTTATTTGGTGGGATTACATGAGGGGAGCACAACCATGTTCATCTCTTGATGCCTCACATGTCAAAAGGTGAAGGTTGAGTAACATGATATGGTAGTTTTGAAAATTCCTATTGAGATCCCAAAGTGGAAATGAGATGAAATATATATGGAATTTTTGATGGTTATTCTGTGGATAGTGAGAGGTCATGATGATATCTGGTTGATTTTTGTATAACTCACAATCTTGGAACACTTCCTTACCATCACAAAGTAGAGTTCAGTAGAGATTTCAGTGCTGTATTATGTGTGTGAGATCATTCGGCTTCATGGGGTACCATTGACGGTTGTCAATAACCATGATGCTTGGTTCACATTAAGATTGTGGAGAGGCTTGTAGGAGGCCTTCTAGACTCTTCTGATGATGAGTATAGAGTTTCACCCCTATATGGATGTCCAGATCAAGCAGACTATTCAAGTGTTGGAGGATATGTTGAGGTCTTGTGTATTAAACTTTGGTAGGAGCTGGGAGAATCACTTTACATTGGTAGAGTTTTCTTATAATAAAATATATGACTCTATTATCAGTATGAAACATTTATAGGAACTTTACATGAGACTATATTGGTCAACATTATGCTGGACTGATATTGGCGAGACATCTCTTGTTGGTCCATAGATGATGTAGGCGATGATGGAGAAGGTATAGGTGATGCATGATCACATGAGGATAGCCTAGAGAAGATATAAATCTTATGTAGATTGACATAATAGGCCCTTGTATTTCAAGTATAGAGACCATGATTTCCTAAGAGTATCCCCACTATAAGGTTTTGGAGGGTTGGCAAGTTCGCTTACTGCCTAGCCTTACCCCCACTGTTGGACTGGGTGCCCACCATATTCTATGTATCATCGATGAGGAGATATATGAATGACCTTATGCACGTTAAAGACTTAGAAGAGCTAGAAATCGATGATGGATCGACCCTAATAGAGTACTATATAGTGATCAAGGATCAGTAGGAGAGGATCCTATGAGAATGTATCATTACCTTGGTACTTTTTTTGTGGCAATATCAGAGCATGTATGTAATGCCCAGACCCCAGAAGCCTGGAGTTTTTGCATTATTCTAATACATTGGCATGATTACAATGAATCAAGTCCCGAAGGACTGAACAATTTAGTAGTCTTGGAAAATAGATTACATACATGAATGCTACATTACACATTCAAACATAAAACACAACATAAATAATCCATTTAGAATGCCATTATTCCTCTAGCTTAACCCTGCATATCAAACATAATACACTTCCTGGAATCCTGGGAAAACAAAACATAATAAATGGGTGATCTCAGATTCTTATTAAGGGTATATAATTTAGTAGAAGCTATAAACATTTAAGGCAAGATGTGTAATAAAAAAACAACCTTTTTAAACATAAAAATGAACATAATATGGAGAAAATAAATCAAACATTACCATATACACATGCACATGGATATTATAATAGTCGAATAATCACATTTAATAATAAAATTGATAATGAGGGAATGCCTAATTCCAGACATTATTACCACATAGTCAAGGCCTTGTGCCAAGACTACAAATAAATATTTTGTCAAGGCATTGTGCCAAGGTACTAGTTTGTCTCATGAGACCTACCGATGCATTTAGGGGAAATAGTGGGTCTCACCCTTCACTTACTAGGTCCACTTCATTCCTTATATGAAAATGTTGAAGCATAACATAAACGTTCCTATTAAAAATAGCATACGATATGTCAATACATAAACCATTAACCATGAAGGGTATAAAAATAGCACATCCACAGGGAAACATATCGTAACTCATTCGATACCATATGGAATATTGTATTATAATAAATCAACCTTAATCAAGAATAATATCTAGTAAAGAATATTTACATAGTTGACAATGATCAGTAAAAGTTTTTGAGAGAAATATCCCGTTTTTTGAAATAATTTAAAAGTCACAGATTTATAAATGAAGTCATTTAAAAGAGATTTTTTGAATCAAAGTTTACCATACCACTTTTAAACTTGAAGGGAATTAAAATTTTAAAACAATAATGTCCATATAAATAAATCCTTAAAAACATTTTGAAAACATTGACATTAATGAGAATGATTTAGAAGAATTAATATTTAAAACATTTAAAATGATGTTTTAGTTAAAGAGTACCTTAAAAGAATCATTTTGAAATGTGTTTTATGAAACATGGACATGGATAATAAATATGTCCCAGAAAATAATTACACATAAACAATCTATAATAACAATGAGATTGAGGAATTAACCCTTACCTTGCACTATCCTTTGGAGGTGTGATTTTGAAAGAAGGATAAGTACCCTTTTATAAGAGAGGTGAGGGTCACTTTAGGAAATGTTTGAAATATTATTTTATTATAAAATAATTTTGGGTTTCTAATGGCTCCAAATTGATTTATTTCAAAGATAATGTGGTGATGGCTCGAAATATTCTCAACAAATAGGTTTTAGACAAGTTTAGGTCACCATATTAACCCAATCTTTTAGATTTAACTCTTAGTTAAATAGTTTAACTTTTACCATGTCCTCTTGTATTATTATAATATATGGTTAATAAACTTACAATAAAAATCCAAGATAAACCCAAGTGGTTCATTATTGATATATATAACCTTATCTAAGTCCTTTGGATGAACCTTAGATTTTTAGAAAAATTATATCATTTAATAATATAGTATTTGTTTTAAAAACTCATTTATGTCAATTTTGACACTATTTGGTATATTGTTTTTTGTTAAAGTCATAAAAACTTTATCACTTCAAAAAAATTTATTTAATCAACCCTAACATGTCATATTAACCTATAAAATTCATGTATGGCATCCAAATCCTCAATTTAAATTTATTTTTATATTTATAATATCAATTATTTTAATCTTCCATTGATAAAGTAATTACTATATCATCATTATGTTATAAATAAATTTAATTATCTAATATCTAAAAATTATAAATAAAATAAAATTATTTACAATTTTTTTTAAGATTTATAATGAATAATTATAGTAGAATTTATCTTATGTATAACCCAATATTAAAAATGGTTTAGTTATTAAAAATTGAATTTAACACTTTTAACTCTTCTTTAAATAAATAATAATAAATGTCCTAATCTAATCCAAGTGGAAAAAATGGTCATATTTTATTACTAAGTTTGTTTTTGTTCGAAATACACTTATCCAATAAAATGAGGACATGTTTTAGGGTAATTATAATATTATTTTTACCTTTAATTGCCATATTTACTTTTAACCGCGGTAAATAAAAGTCCCAAAGTTACTATTCACCAAAAATTATTTTCATATTATTGAACCAAATTTTACTTAATTATTTCAATCATGTCTCTCAGAATTTTTAAATTCAATTCATTGAAGTGGTAAAATTACGTTTTATGCAAATTTGCAAATGTGCCTAGAAGGTGGGTAAAAGATGTTAAAAAGTTCAATCAAATTTTATACGTCTAATTTTATTGTAAAATGAATCCAATGAATTACATTGAACTTATATAGGTATTATATATATATTTTGACTTAAAATAATTTTAAATAAAATAAATAATTATTTAAATAAAAAGTCGGTTGTAAACAATAACGTAGTGTTTTTCACTATTCATCAAAAATTGAAAGTTTTTAGAAAAATACCAAAACATCACCCTAAGATAATTTTGATATTATGAATTCAAAAATGAATTCAATTTTATTAAATTAAAAACATAGAAGCCGTATTAATTAATTTAAAATTAATTCCCGTTGTTAAAACCAAAAAGAGGGTTTTTTAAAAAGTAAAAACTATCAAAAGATTGACATGTGTTTATGTCAAATTTAAATGTGAAATTATTTATAATGACCTAAATTGTATTAAATGATAAAAATATAATCTAATTATACTTAAAAACCATTAAAATTTATAATTTAACACTATAATTTATTTTGATTAAAAAAGTTGTTTTCAATAAAAATTTAGTATTTTTCACTATTCATCAAAATCTGAAAGTTATCAAAAAAGTATAAAAATTTATCCAAACTAAATTTTTATGTCTATCTTATAAAGAAGAATTTAATTTCATTAAATTGAATATATAAAAGTGTTAATTATTGTTTTTAAAAAATGTTCTCCATTAAAAGGTGATAAAATTGCATTTTTTGAAAAATACTTCTTTTATATGAAAAAATGAATTTGTTCTTATATTATGTCTAATAAACACATAACATGGATTCTAAAACTATATGGAGTATATAAAATTCAGTTAATAATATTCATAACCTCTTTTTAAATGGCTATTTTGGTAAGTCGTGGTGCGCTCGAACTCGGTGTTGCGTGTAGCGCAAGTTATTGAATTACTTTGAATAGATAACGTACTATGACATCTTAGGGTGTTACAATGTAGAAGAGATCCTGGGAGTGAGAGAGCTAGATACAAACTTAGTACCCACCACCTCTTTTTATATCTTGTTCTTTCAAAGGTGAAAATCCTTAAAAGAGGTGAGAATGTAGTGATTATAGTTTTGATGGATTTTTCATTTTAATATTTCTATGAATATAAATGAATTTATCATCGGAGTCGGAATGGTGTTTTGGTGTCCCAAGACACCTAAATTAATATATTATATATATTTATATATTTTAATGCACATGTATGCATAGTTTCATACATGGTTTACCCTGAGAGTGACCTAAGGTTGGTCGACATTGGTCATCTGGTTGAGGCTGTTATTGGAAGGTGCATTTAATTAAATAAATGATTGAATTAATTTATTTTATATTAAATGAACCAACCAAGAGAAACCTCTATAAATACCAAATTATAATAAATTTCAATGGTTAGGCACATAACACTGGGAGAATATGAGAGGAAGTTTAGACAACCAACATTGGAGGATTGGAATGGAGGATGATGTATGATTGGATCGAGGTGGATTGAGTGATATCAAACACAACAGGTCTTATTCATCTCTAGAAAACACAATATTCATCAACTATTGATCCTAAATCAATTTAGGGAATGTTACTTATGAATTTTTCACATGATTTCATTAACCATCGTGGATTTAATTATCTTATTCTTGATTTGTGATTTATTTTATCCTTTATGAGATCCCTATTGCCTTTTTATATTGATAATATGATTGAATCAATTTTATTCTCTTGGAATTACCCGTAATATCTCATTTATATTATATTTAGTGGAGTTTTTTTTTCAATTATGGATTCAACTTTTTTTAATTATGATTTTACCCTACCATTCTTCACACTCTTCTCTATTATCCCACATGGTCATTGTTCGACATTACTAGGGAAGGTTCGAGCATGATAGAACCCCAAGATTCATAGAAGTTGTGAGAAAGATGTTCAATATGGTGATTTTGGAATGTATTGGGATGGATTTTGGATGATGGTTCATGGATATGGGATTTGGGGTGGCCATGATGATGGGTTATGCTACAGGATGCACGATGAATCATCAAATAATGAATGGAATCTTATTTCCAACCACTAGATATTGGGAATCAATGGCTAGAGGTGTTATTATTTAGAAAAAAATACCTTAAGGTACTTTTCAGAATTTAAGTTTGATTGTGCTTGTTGGAAAAGTAGGTATACATGGTCGTTTGTGGAGTTCCAGTGCAATTGTTGACCAATTATGTTGAAAAAAGTTCAATATATAGACATGAAAGCTTTATAAGAGGAAAAAAAAATATTATGTGTATAAGGTGGAACCATTTCCTAGTTTTTTCCAAATTTTTGTTGTCTAAAATTTAGAGGGTGACACAAGTTTCATGATAGTTGGATTTCCAGGGCTGCCTCATAAAAATATGGAAAAGGAATGGAATTTTTGAAAGTTTTGTGTTTCATGAATGTTTAGTGTCTTAAAGGTTTGTAGTTTTTTAAGGATTATTTCATGAATTATGATTGATACACAAAGTAAAGATGATAAGTTATGTGATTACAAGAAGTTACATGAAATTGAAAATTTCCCTAATGTTTTGCGAAGAAAGAGAGTTTCATGAACAAGAATCCATATTTTCATGAGAAGGTAGTGGAAAGTTTGATTTTTTTTGTGAAGGGGAGGTAATGTCTATAAATTAGATGCTACCCCACTCATTTTATGGGAGGGATCCTTAATGAAAATCCAAAGGCTCTGAATTCATGCTGGAATTTCATGGATGATTTCCTTAGACGAAGGATTCATAAGAATATTAGTTTCATAAAAGAAATATGTTTCATGAAAGTAAATGTTTCCTGAATAGTTGTGAGTTTTGGTAAATCTTATAAAGTTTCGTGAAAGGTTTAAAAGTTTCATGAATGATTTTTTTGTTTTGAAAAAGTTGAGAAAGGGGTTTTGTGAAAGTGAATCTTATGCGATTTAGTATGGATTACCCAATAATTATATGGTAATGTGGTATTCATCAAGTGGATAAATGTGGAACATAATTATTTGAAAAATGAGGTGTAAAAAATAATGATTCAGGTGATCAAAAAAATAATCTTAAGAAGAGGAAGTGAGCACACATGAGTTGATAGAGATGCGAACTCTCAAATTGTGATTGGTTGTTAACCAGGAGGGACAATGAGTCTGATCTAAACTTTATAATAGTAGTTTGTTTTATTGGATTTGGTACATAGGAACATTTACTTTGTATAATCCTTGGACATAGCCTAATGTAGGTGGACCAAGTAAAATTACTATCTATCATACACGATTTTATTTCTGTTCATAAATTACAATGGGAAAGAGAGAGAAGAGTGTTTTGTTTAATGAAGAGACAAGATCTAAAAGGTAATTTGTTTTAATCTATCTTACCCTAATTCACCCCCTCTCTCAGGGTATTTAAACTAGTTAGGATAATAGTTACCCTTTTATTTTGAGTGGTAAAATAATAGTTTTCTTGGTGGGGTAGGAGGACTAGGAAACCATGTGAAGGATCTAAGGATTTTGTGAAAAAATGTGACTAATCACCATGTAGTGTGGAAGAATACACATCGTTTCCTTTAAATTCCAATATTACTAGGTTTTTTTTGGAGTTAAGGATCATAATCCATTTTTCTGGGCCTACACACCATGTGACACTACCTTGGGTGTCCAAGCCATGTACCAGCTGAACATGCCTAAGCTCTTCTATATTATGACATTTAGTGTACTATGAGAGTACATGGGCAAGCCCAGAGGTACACAAGAATGGACCAGTACCCAAGAACAACTAGTTACACGACTAGGTACATTGGCACAACCAGATGTATACAGGAAAACCCTTGGTGGCTTAGACATTCTGTGTTCTTGTTATGCATGTCATGCAGTATGCTATGGCTTTCCAAGCCATGTCAAGAAAAGAACACATCTAGTTATAAAGGTAGGGTTACACACCATGTGGACCCCTATACATGCTGTGTACTTATCATAGTAACTTCTATGTCTTGTATCTACTTATTCATAACTCATATTTTGTCTAATGAGAAGACTCTCCTAAGTAATTTTCCATGTAGAATGTGGTGCTAGCCTTTGTTGTTTCTTATGAGATATTATGTGACGTGTTCCAAGCATGAAGCTTCTTTAAATGATGATTGATGATAGAAGTGATTGAGCATGATCAACAAAGAGATACTAGGGTCGGAACTCCCCTGGTACACCAGGGTGTGGTTCCCTCATATTCTTTACATAGTTAGAGTTGGAACTGGCCCATATTATAGAGTTTGCGGGTCCTCTATCTATAATAGTGGCACTCCCCCATCTTTGAGCTCTGATGGAGAGCAGGTAATCCATGGGAGTGAGTGTTACCTTGGATGTGGAGTGCATTCGTGAGGTGTGGGTCCCTCCACATAGTTTCTAGTGAGGCTTCAAGAGATGATGGAATGCAGTTGTGACTCCCATGACCGTGGATCTCAGTGGAGATACATGGGCCCCTCAACATAGATTCTTGTGTATTTGCGCACAATGCTAGGAATTAGAGATAGACCTTTAGATATGTAGGATAAATCATCATTCTTAGCTGGGTTATGGATATGGAGATCCAATTTTTCTCTTTGTTTTGGATTCTTGTTGAGCATATCTAGGTTATTATTATGGATTTGTCTCTTGTTTTGATTGACAGTCCATTGTGGTTGAAATGAATGATGTTGTATCTCTATATTGCTTCCTTTTTGGTTTTCATTATTTCCTACATGTTATTTATAAACTCACCCATGCATGGTCTTTGCACTCACTTATCATGCCTTATGAATATGATTGGAATATTGGTAGTGACATCGGTGGATCTTAGTGATACTTGGATGCATTTATTGTGTACGGTGTCCAAACATAGAGATCATGTTCTGGGATCCCTTAGTTTTCCTTTGCTCTAGTTTTTTTAAATATGGGAATTTATTTCTGGTTGGTCATTTATTTCCTCCCTTTAGAATTTGGATTTATTCTATTATACTCTAATGTATTCATATAAGGTTATTGCACAAATTGTTTTATTCTAGATGGTACAGTCTTTTTGTTATTTCTATATACTCTTCCATGTATACATTTGAGTTCATACATATATGTACATTATACTAAGGCCTCCCATTTTAAATTATAAATTTTTAATACTTTTCTCCAGCCCTTATACTATTGGAGGTGAGATTGGGGTTATGAAATCTTGGCCTTCCACCGGTCAGGATAGCCTTGATGGTTCAGGTCGTTAGAGGGAAACCCAATGGGGTCATTTGGGCCATATCCCCACTCAAACACCCTACATGGGACCCTTTTTCTCATTCTCATATTAAGGTATGAGAAAATCTCTTGATGGTTATAGTATCCCTTAACATCACCATGGTTTCATAATATTGTAATCAATCTCATTGGACATTCCATACCATCATTACACTAAATGGATGGCCTCATGCCCATACCTCATTCTAAATCACCCTAAGATGGTCCTTTCATTCCCAACCTGCACATAAACCAACCTAGTGATTACCCACCTAGGTAATAACATATCCCAGTGGAGAGATCAACAGTCATCTCGACAAGCCCAAAGGCTATAAGGTATCTCAAGGCCCATATATGACCTATCCCTTGGACAACCATTCTCATTAAATAAATCACCCTACCCAGGCTAATTAAGGGAACCTTTACTGGGTACAATAATGTTTACTTCTTTAATTTATCCTCTCTAGGGTCCATGTATCTCAAGGAATACATTTTATGATTAAGCCCCTAACCATCAGCGATCGATGAATCAATCTAGTGATCAAGGGTAAGTCATGATCCTTGAAACTAATTTCTATCCCCGATCATTTTATTTTAAATAAAAAATTCATTAAAATAAAATTTTGACCACTCATAGTGGTAAAATAATATATCAAATGCATATGGAAACATTTATAAACCATATATAGATGTTCAGAGATCACCTAACTCATATAGAGTTATTTCCCTTGAATGAAGTTGAACCATCATCACCTAGGATCCTCCAGTACTCATCCATACTTGAATCACCTCCTGAGAACCTATATAAAGCCCCAACACCAAATTAAATTAATTAAAACAATTTATAATTAAGTTTACAATTTATTTAAAATAGGAATAATGACCTAAAATCTCACTTGAAAGTGTTCAATTTCCAAAACATTGAGCAATGAAATTACAACATCTCATGGAAAAATCCCAACACATCCCTTTAAAAATTTCCTATCTACCAATATATTTTCATCAAGAAATATACCCAATTAAATAAAAATCCCTAGAAAAATCCATATGGTGAAATAGATTTATCTAAATAGTGATAAAAAACATGTGATCATCCTCTTAGGATGACCTTTATCAATTTTGTTAAAAATACCCATCATTCAGGATGATCCCACAATGATCTAGTGGAATTGTCAAAAAAAAAATAATTTGGGCATCCAAAATCAGTATCTATCAGTGGATAGGAAAATCGAGGAAGAAGAAGAATACCATATATTCAATCTACCATAAAAATCCTCTAAAACCATCACAAATTGAGGCTGAATTGATTGAGGAGGTGGGGCCTTCTTTTATTAGCTTCTCATCAGGGGAGGAAAGGAGGTGTGAGTGCTTGAAATACTAAGTGAAAAAAATGTAAAATTCACAATTTTAAAGAAACTTGGGCATCTTTATAGTTTTTCAAAACACACACCAACTGTGAATCTCGCACTGTCTTGAGCCACACCCCTCGCGTCATTTTGATGACCAATTTACCAAACCATGCACTAACCATGAAACACCATCTGAAATATTTTTACACACTTCATGGTTTTCCTCATATGTATCTCTAAAACCATGAATAGACCATGAGCCTCAAACCCAAGTGGAAACTCACAACACACAGTTTTCCATAATTACCTGTACAATCTTCCCTAACCATAAAGTGACAATGCACGGGGTTAAAACCACTATAAAATTACATATTTCAACCCAAAGATACCAAAATTATTTTTAGCACTCGAGACACCTCCCAGGAATTTATTAATATCCAAAACAACTCTTAGAGATATTCCAACCCTCATAATTATGATATGAATCTCGATTCTCAAAATAACTCCTCCTCTGGATTAAAAATTCAAATTCTCTTCGAATTCCAAAACCTATAAAGGAATAGAGTTTTATAATAGTGATTCTATATTGAATTATTTAATTTATAGGCTTAGTGATTTTTATATATTTGATATAGATGTGAACAATCTTTGATAAGGAGGATTGATACTATAATAATCATTTTTTGTTTCAATTTTCTATATCATACTCATGTACATTTTTTATGTTGTTTGTGTCTGTGCGCCTATACAGAGTGCATCCATTTAGATTAATGTATATCTAATATTCTTGTTTTAGGTTTTTTTCACAAGTTCTTGGTTTTGTTAAGATATACATCTTAACTAGTTTCTATCAGTCCCTGTATAGTGAAAATGCCTGTGTTTCTCTTGTCCGGCATGTAGGACCAATTAGACCAATGCATTTAAATCCTATTGTTCTTTTATTACTTTATTTATTTCTTTATCAAAATTGTTTTTTGAATTCACTACTATATATATAATGAAATAAAGCACTGTATTTATCAACACTTATTAAAGTGCAGATAAATAATAACTTTTATTTTCACTAAAAATGTGCATTGATAACATTAAAAATTTATCAACACTTTATTTAGCATTCATAATAGTACACCTTTATCAGTTTTAGGATTAAAACAGATAAAAATTATTATTTTTTTGCACTAATATTTATTCTGATATAATATTTAGCTAATAAAATGGTAAATTAAAGAGTATATGTGGAACACACACACACACACAACCACACACATTTTGGTCTAGATAATAATATATAATAATATATATTATATGATATATATATAGTTATAACATATAAAATTATGAATATAAATTTATATTTCAATGAAAATTGAATAATTAATTGAATTAAATAAAATAAATAAATTGAACTATAATTATAGAAAAACTATTATTCAAAAACTTTCATATTTAAATATTATTAATATAATTATCATTATATATATATATATATATATATATATATATATTTCACCATTCAGTTTGGGACTTGCCTAAGTAGTAAATTCACCCTATAATTCTACATAAGAAAAGGGTTCAAATCCTAACAGCCACCCTTTGGGAGGATTTCTAGTCTATTTATTGTCATGATGTAAGAGATGACACAAACAGGGGTACAAAACTAGGTACACGATGACACAGTGCATGATGTAGATAGGGGGGCTTTCGGCTAGGATGAAGGGGACTTCATGTAACATCCCAAGAAATTAATTAATAATAGATATTTTTATCTATGTCTATTAATGATTAAGATAGTGTTTTAGAGGCTTAAAATGAAAATAAATACAATCTTATGCATGGAATACACTAATATTCTTAAAAGATTGTTTTACTGCCTTATGATGGAAAACCCTTTTTAAATCTATCTTTTGACAATTTTATAAACTATGTTTGTAAAAATAAACTTATTCTTTATGATTGGGACTTCAAAATTTACTTTGTGTGAATTTTTGGTATTTTTCTGACAATGTTCATTTTTTTAATGATTAGTGAAAAATACTGCATTTTACATCAAAACTGCTTTTTAATCTAATTTATTTATATGATTAGATTATCTTTTGAATTGGTTTTGAAGTGAAATTAGAATATATTTTTACCATATAATCCAATGGTGGTCATTGGAATTAATTTCACTTTGAGATTGGACTTAAACTGGTGTCAATCTTTTGATACTTATTGTTTCATAAAAACACGCTATTTGTCATAACAGCGGGAAATAATTATTAAATTAATTAATGTGACTTATATGTTATGAATTTTGTAAAATAGACTTCATTTTTGAATTTGGAATATCAAATATAGCTTAGGGTGAATTTTTGGCAATTTTCTGAAAAACTTCAATTTTTGATGAATAGTGAAACCACTAAGTGGTACTTATAAAAACTGATTTTCCGTTTAAATGAAATTTTTCCATAATTGTGTTTTGAATTTCAAAAATCCGACATACATGGTTGTAATTAAGAAGTAAAATGTGGTTCAATCAGATTAAAATAATTTTTTGGTGAATAGTAACTTATTAAGTTTTTAATCGCGATTAGTGGTAATTAGTGTAGTTTAAGGTAAAAATAATGCTTTAATAAAATAAGATGACCTTGAAACATGTCCTACCCTCATTTGTTGTGTCATGGCCGACCAAGAAAAGCCATGGGTCAACTTGGGGACCCAATGGATCCACTTTGGTTGGGAAATGACATAAATAACTTTTTATTTAATGTAAAAGTAAAAATGACACAAACATAATATGTTTTACGAAAACAATTTTTAAATGTGGTTATAAAGATCAGATTTTTGATTATAAATATTCATTGGAAAGCTAAAACTATTTCCTACATCATAGTATTTGTTTTATAATTTTTAGACTTTAAATAAATTTAATTATTTATGACATCATGATGATGCAGCGATGACCTCATTATTTAACGATTTAAATAAAATGGAAAGATAATGAAAAATCTAAAACCTACACATGGAAAAAACCAATTGGATGAGTGGATTACGAAGCCTTATCACCTTAGCCTTGAATTATAGCAATGTGGTACCTTTTGAATCCGAAAATAGTTTTAAAATAAAGTAACTTATCTTTACTTTCCAAAAGTACCCCTCCTCTCCTCTTATAAAAGGCCCCCACCTCTACCTCATTTCACACACTCCTCAAGCCTTTGGATCGGCCAACCCCTGCCCATTTACTCTATCCACATCCCTCTCCTCATCCTAGAGGATTCCCTTTGGGCAGAATCCTTTCAAAGTAAGCCTTTAGGCTCAAATAAAAAGGAGTTACACTTTTAAAGGTAATTCATTCTCTCATGTTCATTTGTTTTATTTTGCTTCTCCAACCCCCTAAACTCTTTTTATTTAATTATTTTATAACAACACCAGTATCTTCAATATACTAGGATGTTGTTATAATATTTATTTGAGCTACACTCTCACACAACTACATCAAATGGTTAATGAACATACGGTTTCCGTGGATGGAAAAATTCTGCCTCCCGAAACGATGATTGTTCAATACTCATTTAACACCTTCAAAGGTGGACATTATGATGTCACTATTTTTATATATGATATATAATATGTTTATGGTTTCCTTAAGCTTCTGTTTTTTTTTCATTTTGGGCATACCTTTATGGTTTCCATTATGGGTAAACAGGATATCTTCATTTTAGGAAGTGCGGACTACCGCCCCCTGAAAGTGATTTGATTCGTTAATACCATATGTGGGATGTGTAAAGGATAAAGTTAATGATATTATATATTTTATTATACTGGAATTATAATATACTCTTATATCATTATGATTCCATTCCAGAAAATACGAAATAGAAATGGAAGTAGCGTTCATGCGTACGTACGGCTTACCGTCTCCATGAACGGTGCATTTCATTTCTTACCTCTAAATGTGATGTAATATTATAAATACATGTATATGATGAATATATATGATATATATGTTATCCAAATCATTAATATAATTCTGGATATAACGAACCTTTGACCAAATTAACAACATGTAAGTGTAAGAAGTCTATTTTTGACTTAAGAACCAAATACTGACAAAATGAACATTATTAACTTAAATGATTACATGATGTTCATAACATGGTATAAAAGGAATAATTAACTTGAAAAAGGTTCATAAGCAAGTAGATATTAACTCAAGTTTATTATTCAGGAGATTAAAGAACGGTCGGGTCAAGTCGGATACGAGGTATGGGACTTCGTCTCAATCTCCTTTCATTGAGGCATATTTTATTTTATACACAACTTTCTTTTATTCGGTGTATAAACCCCTTTGACTTTTATGTTTATTCAAAAGGAATCTTTTTTATATGAAGCGTTTACTAAACGACAAAAAGGGAATGTTTTTATCGTACGTATGCGGCGACAACGACTTCTCCGCCGTCGTGACCGTTATTTGAGTTTCGGCTTCCTCTACAAGCCATACCTTCTTTTTAAAAGAAAAAAATAAATACCATGTTTTACTTTTCTTTTATTTTGGTATCGAAAATGGTTTTCATAATGTTTTTATATCAATGTGTTGTATTGATATATTTTGATTGAAAGGTGGGATTGTTATGTTTCCTTTATGCATGTTTTATGTGATATGATTATGTTGAGGTTCCTAGGAATTATTATGAAAACGGGTGGTTCCGTGATAAACTAAGGGCGGGTGAGCCCGATATATCTCTCCAATGCATTGGGTAACACGAAGGAGTGAAACGTTAAGGTTTCTCCAAAGAGATTTTAGGGAATATACTGTGATGGGTATTCCAAACGTAACCAAGATGGTTACTCCCTACGTAAGAATGTTATGAATACCTCAAGTTACCTTTATGTCTTAAGATTTCAATGATTTATTAATGATTTGATGAGGTATGTTAATGTGCTTATGTTTTATGGGTAAAGTATGATTTCACTCTTATGTATATATGTACCCATGTTTCCTTTCCATGTTTTTATTACCCATAGTGAGCTTTTTATGCTCATCCCAAGTTTTTTTGAAATGTTTTCACAGGTCAAGGGTAAGGTACATGATATGACGATAGTGTCAAGGAAGTTTCAAGAATGAATCCATGTTTTATTTTAAATATGTTTCCATTGATGGGAATGAAGAATACTATCTTTATGTAACCACTTTGTTTATATGTGGAATGTAATGCAAGTTTTATGATCTAATTCTCTAAAACTCTAAACCCAAAAAGATCCTCAATGTGTAATCTTGTAATAACTCAAGATTAAGTAAGGTTTAAGGCTGGTGCCTTATAGTTGGTATCAGAGGTCGGTTTAGATAACTTTAGGAGTTAGAATTTTATTAGATGATTATCCAAAAATATTTTTTTTTGAAATCATATAACATTTGAAGATTACCATGTTGCTTCATCTAAGACATGTTTGTTCAGAATGGTTTTCCGCAGAGGAAATAGGGAAGCAGTGCTAGGAAGAAATACAGAAGGAAATAACCTTCCGAATCAGCATCCTGAGATGGTCGGAATTGGAACTGAACAGTTTGTTGCAGTAATGGCGCAGTTGACTCAAGCGATAAATGGTGGTGGTATCCATGCACGAGATCAACCAGATCAACCGCAGAGGAACATGTCAGTGGTGGAACATTTCATGAGGCAACATCCACCATCATTCAGAGGATCATCTGACCCTGTGATAGCTGAAGGGTGGATTAAAGCACTGGAGAAGATTTTTGATGTCATGGGGTGTTCAGACAATCAAAAGGTTAGTCTTGATTTTTACCATTTGGAGGGTGAAGCAGATCAGTGGTGGTCTATGGTTAAAAATATAAGGGATGCCGATGAGATTGATGCTCTTGACTGGGATGAATTCAAAGGTATGTTTCTTGAGAAGTATTTTCCTAAGGCTATTCGACTTAGGATGGAAAAACAATTCTTGGAATTGAGACAAGAGGAAGACTCAGTGGCTGCCTATGAAGAAAGGTTCACTCGATTGGCAAGGTATGCTCCAAATTTTATCCGAGACCTTGATAGTAAAATCAATCGTTTTTACTCATGATTAAAGCCAAAATATCGAAGGGAATTAGCTTCTCGTGAGTTTAAAAGTTATGAAAAGCTTGTTCGATGTGCTGAGAAGGTGGAAATGGAGTTTTCCGATGAACAAGTGTTCTATAACAACCAATAGAAGAAGAGACCGAGGTGGCAGGAGAAAGGTAAGAATTCTTCAAAAAAGTCTGATGGTAAGAGAACTAAGTTTCTAGTTTATGATAAATTTGGCAAAAGGCATGCTGGGGAATGTCTTCTGAATTCTGGAAAGTGCTACCGATGTGGTAAGATGGGACATAAGGCTCGTTATTGCACTGAAAAGGATCAAGGTGAAGGTAAGAACAAATTTTATTTACAGTTAGTGAAATGTTATAAGTGCAATGAGATGGGTCACTATGCAAACGAGTGTCCGACAAAGAGCTTGAGTGATGGGAAGCTGTTAGACTACAAGCAGAAAGGGGTGGTGAAATCCTTTGCAACTACTTCAGCAGATGTCGGGCCATCAAATGAAGTTGTATCAGGTATTTTGTTTGTTTTTTCAGATTATGCTAGTGTGTTGTTTGATTAGGGGTCTACACATTCTTTCATCTCTGAAACCTTTTCTAGTAAAATGGGAATACCATCTCAAGAAATGACTCCTGAACTTTTGGTAAAAACACCTGGGAGAAATGTTGAGGGAAAAAAATTTATAAGAATCTTCCTATCCTTATCTGTAGAGAGAACCTACTTGAAAACCTTATTGTTCTACCTCTAGTAGAGTTTGATGTTATCCTGGGTATGGATTGGCTCTCTATTTACCATGCTAAGATTGACTGTAGAGCTAAAGAAGTTTCTTTTCAGAAAGACTTTCAGTTTGTTTACAAGAATGAACCCTTACTTTTGATAACATATCAAGAGGCTGAGAAACTTGTAAAATATGGAAATGAATGTTACCTTGCACACGTCATTGAAAATAAAGGAACTGTTCAGATTAATGATGTTCCAGTGGTAAATGAGTATCCTGATGTTTTTCCTGATGAGTTGCCTGGAATAATACCAGATCGGGAAGTTGAGTTTACTGTTGACTTAGTTCCTGATGCTAAGCCAATTTCAAAACCCCCTTATCGAATGGCATAAATTGAACTTTTAGAGTTGAAGGGGCAATTGCAAGATTTATTAGAGAACGGTTTCATTAGACCTAGCACATCACCATGGGGTGCTCCTGTTTTATTTGTTAAAAATAAAGATGGTTCTATGAGACTTTGCATTGATTATAGAGCCTTGAATAACATCACTGTTAGGAACAAATATCCTTTGCCTCATATCGATGATTTGTTTGATCAGCTCCAGGGAGCTCAGTTTTTTTTCAAAGATTGACCTGAGATCGGGGTACCATCAGCTGAAGGTAAAGGAGGTAGATATTCTAAAGACCGCGTTCTGTACGAGATATGGCCATTATGAATTTGTAGTAATACCTTTTGGGCTAACCAATTCACCTGCTGTATTCATGGACTTAATGAATAGAATTTTCTATGAGTTCTTGGATAAGTTTTTGGTGGTTTTAATTGACGATATTTTGGTGTTTTCTAAAAGTAAATAGGAGCATGAAAGACATTTAAGGGTTATCTTGAAAACCTTAAAAGAAAAGAAACTGTATGGGAAATTCAGCAAGTGTGAGTTTTGGTTGCAACAAATTTCTTTCCTTGGTCACATTGTTTATAAAGATGGGATAACTGTTGATCCTGCAAAAACAAAAGTTGTGGAAGAATGGCCAAGACCCACAAATGTAACCGAGATTCATAGCTTCCTTGGTTTGACGGGCTATTACCGAAGGTTTGTTAGAAATTTTTCACGGTTATCTAGTCCAATGACTAAGCTAACTCGGAAGGGTGTTAAGTTTATCTGGACAAAAGAATGTGATGATTGTTTTCTGGAATTGAAAAGAATATTGGTGAATGCTTCAGTTTTGGCACTACCTTCCAGGAATGGCAAGTTTGTTATATACAGTGATGCTTCATTGAAAGGACTTGGTTGCGTCCTAATGCAGAATGATCAGGTAATTGCTTATGCTTCACGACAGTTGAAAACTCATGAGGTAAATTACCCTACACATGATTTGGAATTAGCTGCTGTTGTTTTTGCTTTAAAAATTTGGAGGCATCATTTGTATGGAGTAAAGTGTGAAATATATACCAATCACAAAAGTTTAAAGTATATATTCACTCAGAAAGAGTTAAACATGAGAAAAAGGAGATGGCTAGAATTAATCAAGGATTATGATTGTACAATTCATTACCATCCGGGAAAAGCAAATAAGGTGGCTGATGCTTTGAGTCGAAAAATTAATGCTTCATTAACGATGTTGCGTTTGGAACGTGATCCTTTGGTTAAGGATTTGATGAACTTTGGAATAGAAGTTGTTGGTGCAGGAAGTCCTTCTGTTTTGTTTCAGGTATCAGTGAGATCTTATCAATCAGATAGAATCAAGCAAGCACAGAAGCAAGACAGTGAGTTGCAGAAAAATGTAGAGCTAGTTCAGAAAGGTAAGTTTCCTGAATTCAACATTGATAATGATTGTGTTTTAAGATTTGGGAAGAGATTGTGTGTGCCTTGTCATTCACAGTTTAAGAGAGAGTTGTTATGTGAAGCTCATAGTTCTCCGTTTTCAGTTCATCCGGCCAGTACTAAGATGTATAGAGATCTGCGGGAGTATTACTGGTGGAATGGAATGAAAAGAGATATTGCTGATTTTACTGTGAAGTGTTTGACATGTCAACAGGTTAAAGCAGAGCGGTAGTTACCGAAAGGGATGCTTCAGCCTATACCAGTGCCAGAGTGGAAATGGGAGAATATATCCATGGACTTTGTTGTGGGATTACTGAAGAAATCTCGAGGTAATAATGCAATCTGGGTTATTGTTGATCGCTTGACCAAATCTGCTCATTTCCTTGCTATAAGAGATACTTTCTCTCTTGATCAACTTTCCCGTTTGTATCTTAAAGAGATAGTCAGGTTACATTGAGTTCCTCTCTCCATTGTATCAGATCGTGATCCCAGGTTTACATCTAACTTTTGGAAAGGCCTTCAGAAGTTGTTGGGTACTGAATTAAATTTTAGTACATCTTTTCATCCTCAATCATATAGGCAGTCAGAACGAACAATTCAGACATTGGAGGATATTCTACGAGTTTGTTCTATGGATTATCAGGGATGTTGGGACCAACATCTTTCTTTGGTTGAATTTTCATATAATAATAGTTTTCATTCCAGTATACAGATGGCACCATTTCAGGCATTATATGGTAAGTGGTGTCAAACTCCAGCTTTCTGGGATGAAGTGGGTGAAAGGAAGTTGATGGGACCAGAATTGGTAGAAGAGATGGCAGGAAAAGTTCAGCTGATTCAGAAACACATGAGAACAGCTCAGAGCAGGAAGAAGAGTTATGCGGATAACCGGAGGAAGGATCTATCTTTCGAGGTAGGTGATCATGTTTTTTTCAAGGTTTCTCCCTGGAAAAGTGTGATGAGATTTGGTAAGAAAGGAAAGTTGAGTCCAAGGTTCATTGGACCATATGAAATTCTGGAGAGAGTTGGATCAGTTTCATACCGAGTGGCTTTACCTCAGAGTTTATCTCAGGTACATAATGTTTTTCACGTTTCGATGTTGAGAAAGTATATGCCAGATCCATCTCATGTTTTGAGTCCAGAGGTAGTTCAGCTGGAAGAGAACCTATCTTATGAGGAACAACCGGTCCAGATTCTTGACCACAGGGAGCAAGTGTTACGGAATAAGGTGATTAATCAGGTAAAGGTTTTGTGGAAAAACCACATGATGGAAGAGGCAACATGGGAATCTGAAAATGCAATGAGGGATAAGTACCCCCATTTATTTGATAAGTAAATAAATTGCGGGATGCAATTTTCTAAAGGGGGGAAGGATGTAACATCCCAAGTAAGTAATGAATAATAGATATTTTTATCTATGTCTATTAATGATTAATATAGTGTTTTAGAGGCTTAAAATGAAAATAAATACAATCTTATGCATGGAATACACTAATATTCTTAAAAGATTGTTTTACTGCCTTATGATGGAAAACCCTTTTTAAATCTATCTTTTGACAATTTTATAATGTATGTTTGTCAAAATAAACTTATTCTTTATGATTGGGACTTCAAAATTTACTTTGTGTGAATTTTTGGTATTTTTCTGACAATGTTCATTTTTTTAATGAATAGTGAAAAATACTGCATTTTACATCAAAACTGCTTTTTAATCTAATTTATTTATATGATTAGATTATCTTTTGAATTGGTTTTGAAGTGAAATTAGAATATATTTTTACCATATAATCCAATGGTGGTCATTGGAATCAATTTCACTTTGAAATTGGACTTAAACTGGTGTCAATCTTTTGATACTTATTGTTTCATAAAAACACTCTATTTGTCATAAAAGCGGGAAATAATTATTAAATTAATTAATGTGACTTATATGTTCTGAATTTTGTAAAATAGACTTCATTTTTGAATTTGGAATATCAAATATAGCTTAGGGTGAATTTTTGGTAATTTTCTGAAAAACATCAATTTTTGATGAATAGTTAAACCACTAAGTGGTACTTATAAAAACTGATTTTCCGTTTAAATGAAATTTTGCCATCATTGTGTTTTGAATTTCAAAAATACTACATACATGGTTTTCATTAAGAAATAAAATGTGGTTCAATGAGATTAAAATAATTTTTTGGTGAATAGTAACTTATTAAGTTTTTAATCACGATTAGTGGTAATTAGTGTAGTTTAAGGTAAAAATAATGCTTTAATAAAATAAGATGAGCTTGACACATGTACAACCCTCATTGGTTGTGTCATGGCCGACCAAGACAATCCATGGGTCAACTTGGGGACCCCATGGATCCACTTTGGTTGGGAAATGACATAAATAACTTTTTATTTAATGTAAAAGTAAAAAATGACAGAAACATAATATGTTTTACGAAAACAATTTTTAAATGGGGTTATAAAGATCAGATTTTTGATTATAAATAGTAATTGGAAAGCTAAAACGATTTCCTACATCATAGTATTTGTTTTATAATTTTTAGACTTTAAATAAATTAAATTATTTATGACATCATGATGATGCGGCGATGACCTCATTATTTAACGATTTAAATAAAATGGAAAGATAATGAAAAATCTAAAACCTACACATGGAAAAACCCAATTGGATGAGTGGATTTAGAAGCCTTATCACCTTATCCTCGAATTATAGAAATGTGGGACCTTTTGAATCCGAAACTCTTTTTAAAATAAAGTAACTTATCTTTACATTCCAAAAGTACCCCTCCTCCCCTCTTATAAAAGGCCCCCACCTCTACCTCATTTCACACACTCTTCAAGCCTTTGGCTCGGCCAACCCCTGCCCATTTACTCTCTCCACATCCCTCTCCTCATCCTAGAGGATTCCCTTTGGGAATAATCCTTTCAAAGGAAGCCTTTAGGCTCAAATCAAAAGGAGTTACACTTTTAAAGGTAATTCATTCTCTCATGTTCATTTGTTTTATTTTGCTTCTCCAACCCCCTAAACTCTTTTTATTTACTTCTTTTGTAACAAAACCAGTATCTCCAATATACTAGGATTTTGTTATAATATTTATTTGAGCTACACTCTAACACAACTACATCAAATGGTTAAAGAACATATGGTTTCCGTGGATGGCGAAATTCTGCCTCCCGAAATGATGATTGTTCAATACTCATTTAACACCTTCAAAGGTGGCCATTATGATGTCAATATTTTTATATATGATATATAATATGTGTATGTTTTCATTAAGGTTCTGTTTTTTTTTCATTTTGGGCATACCTTTATGGTTTCCATTATGGGTAAACATGATATCTTCATTTTAGGAAGTACGGACTACCGCCCCCTGAAAGTGATTTGATTCGTTAATACCATATGTGGGATGTGTAAAGGATAAAGTTAATGATATTATATATGTTATTATACTGGAATTATAATATACTCTTATATCATTATGATTCCATTCCAGAAAATAAGAAATAGAAATGGAAGTAGCGTTCATGCGTACGTACGGCTTACCGTCTCCATGAACGGTGCATTTCATTTCTTACCTCTAAATGTGATGTAATATTATAAATACATGTATATGATGAATATATATGATATATATGTTATCCAAATCATTAATATCATTCTGGATATAATGAACCTTTGACCAAATTAAGAACATGTAAGTGTAAGAAGTCTATTTTTGACTTAAGAACCAAATACCAACAAAATGAACATTATTAACTTAAATGATTACATGATGTTCATAACATGGTATAAAAGGAATAATTAACTTGAAAAAGGTTCATAAGAAAGTAGAGATTAACTCAAGTTTATTATTCAGGAGATTAAAGAATGGTCGGGTCATGTCGGATACGAGGTATGGGACTTCGTCTCAATCTCCTTTCATTGAGGCATATTTTATTTTATACACAACTTTCTTTTATTCGGTGTATAAACCCCTTTGACTTTTACGTTTATTCAAAAGGAATCTTTTTTATACGAAGCGTTTACTAAATGACAAAAAGGGAATGTTTTTGTCGTACGTATGCGGCGACAACGACTTCTCCGCCCTCGTGACCGTTTTTTGAGTTTCGGCTTCCTCTACAAGCCATACCTTCTTTTTAAAAGAAAAAAATAAATACCATGTTTTACTTTTCTTTTATTTTGGTATCGAAAATGGTTTTCATAATGTTTTTATATCAATGTGTTGTATTGATATATTGTGATTGAAAGGTGGGAATGTTATGTTTCCTTTATGCATGTTTTATGTGATATGATTATGTTGAGGTTCTTGGGCATTATTATGAAAACGGGTGGTTCCGTGATAAACTAAGGGCGGGTGAGCCCGATATAGCTCTCCAATGCATTGGGTAACGCGAAGGAGTGAAACATTATGGTTTCTCCGAAGAGATTTTAGGTAATATACTGTGATGGGTATTCCAAACGTAACCAAGAGGGTTACTCCCTACGTAAGAATGTTATGAATGCCTCAAGTTACCTTTATGTCTTAACATTTCAATGATTTACTAAAGATTTGATGAGGTATGTTAATGTGCTTATGTTTTATGGGTAAAGCATGATTTCACTCTTATGTATATATGTACCCATGTTTCCTTTCCATGTTTTTATAACCCATACTGAGCTTTTTATGCTCATCCCAAGTTTTTTTGAAATGTTTTCACAGGTCAAGGGAAAGGTACATGTTATGATGATAGTGTCAAGGAAGTGTCAAGAATGAATCCATGTTTTATTTTAAATATGTTTCCATTGATGGGAATGAATAATACTATCTTTATGTAACCACTTTGTTTATATGTGGAATGTAATGTAAGTTTTATGATTTAATTCTCTAAAACTCTAAACCCGAAAAGATCCTCAATGTGTAATCTTGTAATAACTCAAGATTAAGTAAGGTTTAAGGTTGGGGCCTTATACTTCAAGCAATCAAAAGGTGGGACTTCAAGATTTAAAATTATAATGAGCTAGGTATGGAGTGAGTCAGCCCTTGGACGGGGGGGGGGGGGTGATCATTCTTTGCTTTTTTAGGGGTTTGTGTGTTGTTTGGCTTCTTGCATTATCCAAGAACTTAAATAAATAAATATATTTCATCATTTATAATACAAATAATTAATGTTTTTAAAATTTAATTAACAAACACACACACACACACACACACATATATATATATATATATGATTTTTATTAATATATATATATATATATATATGTATATGTAATTTTAGTTTTTTAAAAGCATTAAGTGAAATATAAAAAATAATGAATGATTTTTTTTAAATAAAATTGATGGGTAAATTTAATATTTATTTTAATTAGTCAAATATATTGAATGTATTTTGTATTTAAATAAAATATATATATAATATTAATAAATATAACTATATGTTTTTAGCATAAAATATTTATTCATTTATATAATTAATAATATTTTTAAAAATATAACTAATAATATTTAAATAAAATTTATAATTATTAATACTTTTATGTATGATACTACTAATATTATATACATTTATCTAGTAAGAAATATTTATATTTATACAAAAATAGTAATTAATATAATAATTTATTTTTATTAGTAATTAATTATAGTTTATTTTATATAGAAATTACAAAAAAAAATATTATATGCATTGGAGATGGACATATACATATATAAGTTGATTTCACCAATTATAAACACACACATTCCATTGAGTTCTTCTGTGCATGAACACACACATTTATATATGAATATAGTGTAAATAAGAGTGTATATGATATATATACACACACACACTTATGTATTTACACTTTCACATATCTCATTATAGTATATATATTTTTATATAAATATACGTATACACAATCCTACACATGTGTTTAGATAATAATATATATGTAAATTATATATATAGTTATAATACATATAATTATTAATATAAATTAATTTTCAATGAAAATAATTATAGAGTACTGAACCCACACTCCCAGACCCGTTTCCATAAACACATACTTTACATACCATCTTCGATACCAACAATAAAATTTCTGGGATAATTATCCCATAATTACACCACATAAAGAAAACATTACATTACATGCATTCCTAAAAACATTTAGGTTTATAGGTTTAGATAATTCATATAAATTATAAATTAATAAATTTAATGTCTTTCTCAACTAATGATCATTTTTTCACTATATAAGAAACCAATTAATCCATAATAAGTCTTAAAAGTATCCCATAAATACTCTATACAAGCTATTCTATTAGACATATTCCACGTAATAATTTTCTTTATAACATGGGGAAATGAAAAAATAAGATGAGGTAAGCTCAATCACTTAGTAAGGGGAAACATAAGTGCTAATAATCAAAGATTATAAATGAGCATAAGATGAGCATAAATAGTATAACAGGAATAGATAATCTAAATAAATATATAATAAAAATAAAATGTGAGCATAACATATCCATGGTTTACATATAATTAAATAAATTCATGGATAAAAATAACTATTTCCTTAAGGATGAAATTAATAATGTTGAAAAAAATAAAACCATGCCCTAAGCTAAGACATAAATATCTTATACATCATAATTTTACCATCAAGGCCTTATTTTTAGAAAATATATTTTTCTAGATAGGCACAAACCAAAATATAATATCTATTTTGTCTTACGAGACATATCGATGCATTGAGGGTCTATATAATTTTAGGCCTCACCCGTAACTTATTTAAGTCTAATGAATTAAATGAACGAGAAAATGAATAAAAAAATTCATAATCAACCTTTCTAATAATCATATTTACTAGAATAAAAATATATTAAATGATAATACTTTTCCCCATGCCAATAAAAGGGATAACATGATCATGATCCATCTAGAGAAAGAAGGTAGATGGTTAAATAATACATAGTAAACTTAATAATAATCACCTGTATTGGAATAAAAACATATATAATGTTAATACTTTTCTAAATGTAAATAAGAGGGATAACATGATCCTAACTCATCTGTAGAAATAAGGTTAATGGTTAAACAATATTTTTTTAATTTTCTAATAATCACCTGTATTGGAATAAAAACATACAGAACTCCAATACATTTCCCAATGTCAATAAAATGGATAAAATGATCAAAAACCATCTAGATGATGAGGGTGGATATTTAAATAATTCATTTTCAACTATACTGATTAATTAATAAACATGTTTATCAAATTAACAAAGATACATATTTTCAATAGTTCCCCAATCAATAAATATAATAACTTTATATATAAGAATCCCTAAAAATAACACTATATTGAGTAAGGGGTTTACTATTAAGAAAATAATATCCTCAATTAATCTTTGTATGGAATCTCAGTAAACAACCTTAAATTAAATAAATTTAAAATAAGGTATTCATAAAGTAAAGTCATTAGAAGAATAGTTGTACCTATTCACAAAGGCAGTGGTGAATCATATCTTTGACAGGGAAGAACATTACATAATCCATACAGAGAAAGAAAGTGTATGGTAACATTTTAAGAATATACTTGATTAAGTATAATATTTGAAAAAGGATGTTTCGCATGGAATTCGGGGATGACCTCCTGGATGGGAGATTCAAACGTTCTGATCGGTTTTTAGCGGGTTTGTTCGTAGAACCGGAAACATCCAATGATTCCACATCTGTTTGGACCTACTTTCCAAAGGTAGGCGCTCATTAGCTTGTGGGCTAATGAGGCTTAGGAATTTGCATTGGTCGATAGGATGGGAGGTCGGACTCATCACACCTTTTTGAGGGGAATTATTGTCTACTCCGGGACTCTCTTTATAGATTTATGTTATGTTCGTGAATCCTTATTACATTACCAAGTATAAAATGAGCTTTCTTTCAGTTTAACAATCAATGATTAAATATGTAAAAAATTTAGAGGATCTTTTATATGTATTCAAGGTTCTTCATCAATAGAGAATCATCTATATCTATTTAGAGATTCTTAGTCAATGGTATCCTTCAAAAACATTTATAAAATTCTCTTGGTCATTATGATGACCAGGCTGGTTTTAATGCCACTCAGTGGGGTACTTGAAGTTTATCGTCATTCAGAAGGACATGGATTATTTCAAAGTTGGGATCGAACCCATAAATGGGCTACCTACGTATCCTTTGTTCATTCCTTTGTCGATTTTTGATATTTTCTTCAAAGGTTGAATCCCTTTGAGCTCAGATATTCCCCTTTTCCGATTTTTTAGATTCTGTGATGAAAGGAGCGTCAACAAAAGTCCCCCCTCAGAGTTGGATCCGGAGAGAAATGAGGATTTGACTCTGAGGAAATCGAATCCATCCAAAGGAAAAGGGGGCGCACAAGTCTTCGGGGTACAGAGGTCGGCGCGTAAGTTTGCGTCGCGCAGGCCTTGAGCGCATTGGGTACGGCGTGCAGATAGGCCTCCTGGCCTATAAATACATGGCCTCCCCTCCGTACAAGCATCCGGATTTCTGGACTTCGTACCTTCTCGAGCTCTCGTCACGCAGGTTATCTTAGCCGCGTAAGGTGCTCTGTTTTCCAATGTTTTCCTTGATGTCGCGCTATTGTAAAGGTATTTGTACTTTCGCGGTTTACACTTGCGCGTCAAAAACTAGCGCGGCACACGAATACTTGCACGCCATGTTTTTAGACTTGCGCGCCTTAATGCCTTAGCCATTTTTTTCATTTAAGAGTTAGTTTATTTATCTTTTGTGCAGATTCAATGGTTCCCAAGGGAATTGGAATGGCTGATGAACTGGCCAGCAAGCGGATTGATGACATAATGAACATTATTGGCCATGATTACTATGATATCTGCAACAGCACTCTCCCAGATTTGGCTAAGTACTTGAAGAAATATCATCTTAATTTCCCACAGAGCATATACCTGCCTTTATATGGTCATGGTCATCTACAAGGAGTCAATGTTCCAGATGCAAAGAACTATACACCTGAAATGCAGCTGCGTTGCTACTCCTTCATTTTGGTTATGATGCGCATTAAGAGCAACAACAATGGTGTGAACTTTCAAATTCTTCCTCCATGTCATTTCCTTGCAGATATGAAAATGGAAAACCAATGGGCTGAAATGTTTTCTACTGCCGGTTGGTGGAGAGAAGACAAACATGGTATTAGAGCAATATCTGAAAGGAGTACTCTCTCCAAATGGCTCTTTACTTCCAATGCTCCATTCTCAAATCCATGTATCCATCTTCCAAGTCTCTTGGACAGAAACAGAGTCACTGTTTGATCAGTAGAAAATTTTCTCAAAACGCACTCAAGAACATCCTTTTACAATTGTTCCATGAAGAGCTGGTATCACTGCATCTCTTATTGTATCCAGTTGAATGAATGAATTCCAGGTGGTTGCTGATGAAGCTCGGGATGCCGTAAATCAAATGAAGTGTTATGTTGAAAGCCTCTTGTAATTCTTGAAAAAGAGAAGAGACTCCAGCCCGTGGATGTCCTTCTAACTCTTGTGTATCAATGAAAAAACACTTTCATCTTCAATCATTTGTACCTGCATTCTTTCACTACCTGCTTCAAATTTACTTAAGCCAATGGTCCTAGTAAGCATAGTTTGATTTTTACTAGGATTATTTACAAATAACCCTACAAACTTTGAATATTTTAATTGCTCAATATTACCTAAATCATACAAAAAATGTATATTTAGTGAGCTGGAACTTGACTTTTATTCAGAGTTCCTTTGTCTTTTTTGGGCAGTTTAATGTCATGCATGCCGGACATAAAGGGGCTAATGTTTAAGGTCGAAATAGCTTTGAACAAAATGGATTAAAATTGATTCAATTCCTTGACAATTTATCTGAAAACATATTACCATACTCAAGTATGAGAGAAAATATGTAAACTATGGCTTAAGAATATTTGAATCTGAGGAATGATATGAAAAAGAGCTAAAAGGCATTAGAAGAAGTAGTTTCCAAGAATGAAGTTACTATTATTTAACAAAACCCGTTAGGGGGTTGAAATATGCAGGGCCACTTAAGGGCATTGACTACATGGTCAAATAAATAGTATCTTTCGACTGACAAGTCTGTTATGTGGATTGTTTATGCAAGGCCACCTATGGGCACGTGCTGTATAGTCAGGCGAAAGAACTCTCAAAAATTTACTTTCCTAGTGCTAAAAGCCAGTGAAAGTTTATGGAGATTCAAATTTTCTAAAGTATAGAGTTTGTTTTATGGAAAGAGGTACTTAAATATGGAGAAGATATTTTCAGACAAGATTATCGAAGAACTGGATGAATATCACTCCTATGAAGGTCTGACCCAAACGTAGGGAAGAAGAATAAACCATAGACTTGAATACTTTCAGATCATGAAAAAGGATATGGGACAAATATGTTAAGTATGGCTATTTTTTTGCGGATCCCTACATACTATCGTTTAAGACAAATAAGGACAAAAGAGTCATTCTTCCCAAGAATGAAGTTACTATCATTTAACAAACCCGTTAGGGGGTTGAATTATGCAGGGCCACCTAAGGGCATTGGCTGCATGGTCAAATAAATAGCATCTTTCGGCTGACAAGTCTGTTATGTAGACTGTTTATGCAAGGCCACCTATGGGCACGTGCTGCATAGTCAAGCAAAATAATTCTCAGAAGTTTGACATTTTTGTGACTAGAAGTCATGAAAAGGGTTATGAAGATCTAAAAATATTTAAGGTTAGGATTATAACACATAATGATGGGTATTGTCCAATATATATAGAGATACATAGGTCAATGATAACCATAATCATGTTGTGGCTGGGTCCTGAATTGAAATTTTGGACTTCACTACATATCTCAAAAGAATGAGAATCAAGCCATACGTAGTTCTTGAAATGCAGTTTAACGTCGTGCAGGACGAAAGTATGAGAGATCTTAGTTTAGGGTCATAGAATTTGGACCATAATAATGAATACACAGTGTGTGTTTTCATGAGGTCTTTTCAGCTAAGGGACTGAAAGTGAAATTTGGGGTTAGGCCCAAAAGACTTGGGACTGGATTCGAGGGACACTCGAATGTTCCTACGTATCCCATAGGGATGTGAATCAAGTCCACGTAGTTCTATAACTACCCTTTGTACAAATTTGGTTCGTACATGTGAAGGGTGAAGGGGGACTTTAGTGAAATGATGGTTTAATCTGAGACAAAAAGTTTAGGTATTACCATGTATGCACGTAGTCTTTTGAAATGAAACATGATTGAAGAATCAATGTCAATAATAGTTCTCTCTCAAATGAGGGAATCAAAGAGTATTGTAGTTTATTGTCGTACCAGACAAAAGTGTTGCATAGTTTAACGTCATATAACAAGGACGAAAGTGAATCAATTTAAAGATATTGATTCTAGGGGCGGTTTCACGAATCAACATCATATGAGATGGTGGTGAACCGATGTGAAGAGATTGTTTTCGGGCTTGAACCCTGGGAGGTTGCCTACATACCCAGCCTGGAGGGAAAGGATCAAAGTCTGTGTAGTTCAATTAAAGAATGAATTAATGATCAAGTTGTTCTTGGGGACAATGATCTAATAAACAATGTTGTGGGGATTTACACATGGTTAGGGGCCCAAAGAGAGTGTTATGGTTGAGGTTTTCTCTAAGCTCACGTGAGTCATACTCGGTGTGAGAAACAAGAGGTAACAACAACCTTAACGACGCACAGTTTAATGTCATGTAGGACATATCAAGGGACTATGCAGTTTAAAGTCTTGCAGTTAGGACTATTGATGATGCACAGTTTAGTGTCATGTAGCAGGGACAAAATAACAGTTTAATGTCATGTAGGACATATCAAGGATTTTCTGTACAGTTTAGCGTCATGTAGTTAGGACGATGGGGACAATACAGTTTAACGTCATATTGGACGAAAGGGGGATTGTGCAGTTTAATTTCATGCAGTAAGGACAAAAGAGTGTACCCTTTTAACGTCATGTCGGACGAAAGTGAGAATATTTTAAGGTCATATGCATGGACCATGAATGGTGCAGTTTAATGTCATGCTGGACCTTTGAGATTATATAGTTTAACGTCTTTCCGGACGTAAGAGACTTTTATACAGTTTAGCGTCGTGTAGTTAGGACGTCACAGTTTAACGTCTTGCTGGACATAAGGGACTTGCAAATAGTTTATGGTCATATGCATGGACCAGGGAAGATGCAGTTTAAGGTCATGCTGGACAGTTTAGGGAACGTTTTCACATTTTAACGTCGTGTGGGACAAATTTGCAGTTTAAGGTCATACTGGACCATTGATGTATAGTTTAATGTCATATAGCAAGGACTAAATGGTGCTACACAGTTTAGTGTCATGTTGCAGGGAAATCTTCTTTTCTACAGTTTAACGTCATGTTGGACGAAAGTGAAAATAGTTTAAGGTCATATGCATAGACCGTGGATGATGCAGTTTAAAGTCATACTGAACTATTAAGTGCTTATGTAGTTTAACGTCTTTCTGGACGTAAGGGACTTTCCTACAGTTTAACGTCATGTTGGACGTAGTTGCAGTTTAAGGTCATACTGGACCATTGCTGTATGAACCAATTGTAATAATCTTGGTTCTGGGGACCTTATTTTATGTTTATACAAAATATTTCTTCATAAATCTGGCATTGGTTGGAGTCATGATGAGTTCTCCATCCATTTAGATTAATGAATAAGCTCCATTAGAGTAGACCTTATGTATTGAATAAGGTCCTTCCCATTTTGGTTCAAGCTTGGGAGGCTTCTTTCCTGGTATCATTGGTGTTCTGAGAACTAATACCAATTCTCCCTGAATGAATGAACGAAGACGAACTTTTTTGTTAAAAGCTCGTGCTATTCGATTCTAATAGATTTCCAAGTGGTGCAAAGTGCACAATCATTTCTCATCTAACTGTTCCAATTCATTCAATCGCTTTTGGGATTTCTCATCTGTAGATAACTGATCACAAATGGCTACTCTGAGTGAGGGAAATTGAACTTCAATTGGCAAGACTGCTTCTGTTTCATATACCAACGAATATGGAGTTGACTGCGTTGCATTGTGGGTGGTATTCCGATAAGCCCATAAAGCATGAAAGATTTTATCAGGCCATGACCTCTTATCTTTATCCACCATCTTTTGCAGTATATTTGAAAGAGTCTTGTTAAAGGCTTCTATTTGGACATTGGCCACCGCATGATACCGAGATGAATGGTTGGATTTAATGTTGTATTCTTGATACAATTTCTTCACCTCAGAAGAACAGAAGTTGGTGCCGTTGTCCGTCAATATGGTATGAGGGACACCAAATATAGTAATGATGTTAGACTTGATGAAGCTAACAATGCATTTATAACTGAATTCTTTGAGAGGTACTACCTCTGCCCATTTGGAAAAGAAATCAGTAGCAGTAAGAATGTACTTAAACTGCTTGGTCTTAGTTGAAGGGTAAGGTCCCACAACATCCATTCCCCATGTGGAAAATGGCCATGAGTATTTAGCTGTATGAAGCAACTTTGGAGGTTGATGAATGAAGTTGGAATGTACTTGACATGAATGACACTTCTTTGTGAAATCAACACAATCTTGTATCATTGAAGGCCAAAAGTATCCAAGCCTTCGAATTTGATCAGACAATCTATGTCCAGACTGGTGGGCACCACAGACTCCTGCATGCACTTCTTTTATGACAACCATTGTCTCTTCACCATCAATACATCTGAAGAGAACTCCATCAAAACCACGTTTGTAGAGAATTTTCTCTAGGTGGTTTGGGCTATCATAAAGAGTAAAATTGACCACATGTCGCCAAATTTGTTCTTTCTCGGCTCTATCAGGTGGAAGTGTTCCATTTTGAAGGTATTCCCTGATAGGTGACATCCATCCTGTAGTATGACCATATGGTTCAGGAATGGGACTAATTTCATTAATTTCCTCTGTTTTGGCTTGAACATAAGGTGAAATTGCACGACGGTGGGCAATACTGATGGTTGTCTCGTCCCGATTTGGATCTGCTAGAGCTGTGGCTATATTAGCCAGTGCATCAGCTTGAGTATTTTGTGATCTTGGGACATAAGAAAATGTCGGTTCTGAAGGGAATTCCTCCATTAATTCTCTAACATAATCATACAAAGGGATTAATTCTTCTTTTCTGATGGAATAATCCCCATTGACTTGTTTGATTACCAGGTCTGAATCACCTTTCACCTTTAAGTGATTCACTTGTGCTTGGAGCGCTAACTCCAAGCCTTTAATGAGAGCTTGGTATTCAGATTCATTATTGGTACCACCTTCCCATAATAAAAAGGAATAAGGTAACAATTCCTTATCTGGAGAAATGAGTACAATTCATAAACCAACTTTGTTGAATTTAGGATTTTCCATTTACTTCCCTGTTGGACTTCTGGAATCACCATCAAAATACATTTCCCATGTTTGAGGACTCTCTTGAATAGAGAAAACTTCCTCATCAGGGAGTTCAATATCTGAAGACATGACTTCCACTGAAGGATGTTCAGCCAGGAAATCAGCCAGAGCTTGGCCCTTAATTTCCTTTTGAGATACATACTGAATGTCGAACTGCTGCAAAATAACTGCCCACCTTGCTAGACGTCTTGTGAGCATTGGACGACTAAGGATGAATTTGAGCGGATTATTGCGAGATACCAATTGGACCTCGTGATGTTGCAGGTAGTGTCTCAGTTTCTGAACTGCAAAGATTAATGCCAGGCATCACTTCTCAACACTTGAATACTAGGTCTCTGCTTCAAGCATAGTTCTACTGAGATAGTAGAGGCTATTTTCATTCCCAGCATCATTCTTTTGAGCTAGAAAGGCACCCAATGATCGCTCTAGAGCTGTCACATAGAGGATAAGTGGTCTACCTTCGACAGGTGTCATGAGTACTGGTGGAATCAAGAGGTATTTCTTGAGAACATCAAATTCTTCTTGAAATTCTTCAGTCCACTGGTAAGTGACTCCATTTTTCAATAATTTGGTAAAGGGTAAACTTTTGCCTGCCAAATTGGCGATGAAACGCCGAATATAGGCTAAGTTTCCTTTAAGTCCTCTTAATTCTTTCAAATTTCGAGGAGGTGACATACCAATGATTGATTTGGTCTTCTCAGGATCGACTTCAATACCACGATGGCGTACAACAAAGCCGAGGAATTTTCATGAGGTTACCCCAAAAGCACATTTTAAGGGGTTCATCTTCAAATTATGTTGTCGAAGCTTGTGGAATATGACTTCCAAATCAGCCAAGTGATTATAAAGTTGTTTGGATTTAACCACCAAATCGTCTACATATCATTCAACAAACTTCCCTAAGAAAGGTTTGAAGATACGATGCATGACGCGTTGATATGTTGCACCTGCATTTTTTAAACCAAAGGGCATCACCCGGTAACAAAACACACCGTGAGGGGCTCTGAAGGCTGTAGATTCCTCATCTTCTGGGGCCATTCGGATCTGATTATATCCGAAATATCCATCCATGAAGAAAAGTACTTCATAGCCAGCCATCACATCAATTAAGAGTTTTGTAATCGGAACTGGGAAATCATATTTAGGACAATACCGACTAAGATCTCTGAAATCGATGCAAACCCTAATTTGTCCATTCTTCTTCTTTACAGGGACAATATTAGCCAACCACTTGGGATACTGAACTTCTCTGACGAAGTTAGCTTTGATCAGCTTATCCACTTCAGCTTCAATTTTGGAAGCATAAGTTGGGTGTGTTCTTCTCGCGGGTTGCTTAAATCCTCGATGTTCTTTTGGAAAACCCAAATGATGAGTAGCAATATCAGGATCAAGCCCAGGCATTTCTGTATAGTTCCAAGAAAAAATATATTTATTTTTCTTTAGAAAAGAAATATACATCTCTTGCTCTTCAAGGGTCATGGCCGCACTAATTAAAGTGGGGCGTGGATATTTCTCTGTACCCAGATTTATTTCTCTGAGTTCATCCACAGTGGTAGAGATACCCTCTTCAAATGCTGGAGGAGAATCTCTAAGAATTTCCTCTTCCTCTTCATTATGTTCTATTTCTTCCGTTCCTACTTGCATAGTAGATGACAAAACGAAATTCTCATGATCATAAGAGATGTCAAAATTTTCACATTTTGAAGAAGAAGCTTCCATTTCCGACCCTATTGATGATAAAGGGTCTTCTTTGGGAAATAAAGAGGAGATGATGGATTGAGAATCGACATCATTATTCACCTTTGGTGTTTCTATAACTTCTTCTGGCCTGATTGGTGAAGTATAGACTTTTTGGACTTCAGCAGATGAAATGAAAACGTCACCACTTATGCTTTCATCACTATTTGGTAGGTTACCAATTTCTCCCATGTTGTCTGGCTCAATTGCCGTAATTGACATTATGGATCTTTCCATAAGAGTATTTTGATTTGGGGATATTTTCTGAATTTTATTGATAGGTAACACATAATCTGTACTCACATGTGTAAATGGATTTATTGGAATTTTCTCCAAACCATATGGAGCATTAATTTTGGTAATTTCCTTTATTGTAGATTTTTCTCTTCCCTTCATGTGATAAAATTCTGCCTCAATGTATTGAGACTCACATGTCGTAAATGGGGCCTTATCACCATACAATGTTCCAAATTGACCATTGAAACAGTATTTGAGACATTGATGGTATGATGAAGGAATAACTGCATGCTGATGTAGCCAGGGTCTTCTAAGAAAGACGTTGAAAGCTGAGTCTTGATCAACAATCATGAAATCCGAATTGGATACAAGATCTCCAAACTGAGTTTTGAGTGTAACTTCGCCCAGTGGTTCTTGTTCATTTTTATAATATCCTTGTAATGTCATGGTAGAAAGAGATAAATCAGATTCCGTGAGGCCCAATCGACGAAGTGTACGAATGGGCATGAGGTTGACTCTTGAACCATTGTCAATGAAAGCTCTTCGGATATCTACACCATTAACTTTTCTAGATAAGTACAAAGGTTTTATGTGCCCATGCACAACATCATCTTCATCTTTATCAGTAAAAGATATCCCTGCATGACATTCTGCAGGATTATTCTCTATGTGATAGACTTCAGCTACAACAATTTCAGCTTCAAACTCATGAGGACTTGACAAAGCTTCGATGAGTGCTTCCTGAAGATCTTTTGACAGATTCAAAGCATCCAAAATTGATAACTTGTCTGGTACTTGGGCAGAGTGTTTCAATATATCATACTTTTGATCTAGAGGTCTGCGTTTCCCAACAGGAATATGCGGTTTAGTAGGTACCTTGGAAGCAGATGCTTTAGAAGCTGATGCATCTTGTATTGTGATAGAAGTTGGAAACATCCTTGGTTTTGGAAGATTAGACTGATTAGATCCATTTACTTGCTGAGATAAAGAAGATGGAACCTTTAATCGGTCTTCCAAAATAACTGTGCCAAAACTGAGTTGGCCATTGGCAGAAGAACTTGCTTTTTCTTTTTGAGCTCGCTGAAGGGCTCTACCATGAGTTTCTGCTGCATACACAGTGCTAGAAGGGGTAGAATTGGAGTAGTGGATTCGGAAAGATCCACGTCTTCCCCTGTATCCTGATCCTCTAGAACTTCCTCAGATTCCCTTATTTGATACAGGGAATTCAGGCTCATCAAGACTGGAATATGGATCTGTTAATTGAATCATATTAACAAAACCGAAGATTAACTCTTCGTATGATAAAGACCCTACCTGACTAGCCTCTTTAGGCTGTGCCATTTGATGGGGCGGTGCCCGTGGCTTTGAAGTAGATGGCATGAAATCTACCAGAGTCAAAGACAACTTAGGCCTCAATACATACTCATCTTCTTCTGATTACTCTTTCTTCTTTGAATTGCGCTGCCCTTTTGAGGATTTGTCTTTTGATGGAGGCTTCACTACAGCTTTTGTAGGAGACACAATTGGATTCTTCAATTGTGTTCGCAAAATGGTATGGGTCCGATTGATTGTCTTTCTGACCATCCAATCATCATATTTTTGCGCAGTTTTGCTTTTGACTTCCTGCCACTCGCCTCCTTCCTCTGGATCTGTAGCGGTAACACACGCTACATGAGCTGAAGAACCCTTCAATTTGACTTGTCCCAAGTCGACCATCTTTTGCAGGAGGTCTTTAAAGACAAAACACTCCTGGATGGGATGCCCCAACATTTGATGAAAGGGACAATAATTGGGACGGTATTCATCTCCTTCCTTGTTTGGCCTCTTGGGAACTGGTAATTGAACCAAATTATTTTCCAGAGCTGAAATGAAGTAACCAGGAACTTTCTCACTTCGGAAAGAGTATGTTTTACTCTTTATATCCTCAAATTGTTTTCATTGTTGATCTCTTTGATCATTTGGACGAAAAGGCCTTTGTTGTTGGCGTTCAGGAGGTGGAGTCATTCGAGAAGATGAAGTTTTTGAAGTAGAAATAGGTACATGTGCTTGTTTAAGCATAACTGTAGCAGTTTCTGCTTTACCCATTCTTCTTCCTGGAGCTGATGGAATTACACGAGATTTAACCTTAGCCTGTATAAGGGAATGTTCAATCTGTTGAGCGATTGAAGTAAGGTCTCAAAACCCTCCTCTGTATTTCACAGGGATCAATGGCGTACGTAATTCGTCACACAAATTTGCCACAAAGATTGGCAACAGCTCTTCCTGAGGGAGTGCTAAACTCAGGGAATACATTAATCCCTTCCAGCGAGCAATGAAATCAGAGAATCTTTCATTCTCCCTTTTCTTGCAGTTTGTAAGATCGAAAACTGTCGTTTTTGGCAAAGTTGAGATGAACTGAAGAAGGAATTTTTGATGAAGATCTTCCCATCCGATGATTGACCGGGATTGAAAGCTTGTATACTAGAGAAAATCTGGTCCTTTCAAGGTTCGCACGAAGCATCTGAGTTTCACTGCTTCTTGTTGCTCTGGAGTTCCCATCATAGGATCACAACAAGACACATAATGCGTCAAATGTTGTTCAGGGTCGCCTGATCCATTGAAAGTAGGGAAAACAGGGTTTCCAAAACTGGATGGAGGAGAAATTGAATCTACCCATTCAGGGTAAACTTTCTTTTCAGGTTGAACTTGCGCCCGTTTCCCTTCCATAGTTTCTAACCAAGCTGTTAATGACTCAATAGTAGTTATTAACTTTTGAGAAACATCTGGTTGAATCTAGTCTTGAGTAGGTGCAATGAATGGAGCTTGGATAGACGTGGTGGTTGGTGCTGCAATTGATGGTAGCACTGCCAACCGTTGTTGCGCTTGACCCACAGTATTAGACCTCTGAGGGTGTACTGATAAAGGAGGATATTCTTGATCTATCTCAGAAACTGCAATAAATTCATTCGGCTGTCGAATTTTATCATTCTTAAGAAGAAGACTACTCTGAAGTAGTTCTGCATTATTCTTCTTAATTCTTTCATTTCTTCCTCCTGTTGTGCAAACCTTTGCTCTAATGAGAGCGATTGACCTTCTCCAGAGGAAGGATATGTAACATGATTCTTTCCCCTCCCTTTGTTGGATACCTTTTGGAGGGAGGGAAGTGGATTACCTAGGTTCTGTGTAATCCTTTGACTTCGTGTACGTACACCTTCTTCATTTGTATCGGTGCATACATTTTCTTGAGCAGGACACTCTTCATCTGAGTCCCCTGAGTGAGTCTCCTCTGGTGGATTAGCAACAACGGTATTGATGACATTGATTGATGCATAATGCATCACATCCCTTCTATCAACATTTTTGTGATATTGTCTTCTTTCATATCTTTGATGAGACATTGCCTTTTGTTGGTTCAATCCTTTAGGAACTTCTTTAAAGAGCTATAATTTGGAGGGAATCTCATGATAATTTGGCTCTTCGTTCCTCTTGGGGATTCTTCCCCAATCGAGAAAAGACTGATATTCTTTGAGAAGGGGATTGATGATTTGAAAGAGTCCCCAGTCTCGTGAACTGGGGATGTTCCTGCTGATTCCGCTCAACTCCTCGAATCCCATTTGTTGACTCTGAGGGTTGGGTTAAAGGAGTCCCCAGTCTGACAAGCTGGGGTGGATCTTGACATGCTACGTCTGAGATCTTCTTAAAAGATCTCTTGATCTTGCGAATCTTAGTTCGGAAATTAGATGGATGCATTAACCTATATCTACTTTTATCACCTGGTTCAACAGACCGTTGGATGATTTCCGAAACTTCTGCCATTTGATGACATGTTCGCTCCATACGAGAGGCTTGTGCAATATTCTCGCCTGCTTGATGTAGGAGCAACTCAACAACTTGTTCTCTATATGCTTGGTTTTGAGAGGAACTAGTTGAAGCCTGTTTTTGAGCAAGATTTTGATTATAAACAAAGCCCATTGACTGTAGCCGGCCATGGGCAATAACATTGCATGAGACCATTTTCGGCGGGCTTTGCTGACTGGAAAGCACTGTGAAATGTAGTGCTCCGTGAATACCCCATCCTCTGATATGAACATCAGATGAAGCATTGGAAATTAACTGACGCAATTTTCTTAGTGCGCCATGGCATGAACGTTGAAGGGTTCTCTGTTGCTTTTCAGCCTTCGGATACCGAGAGACTGATAGAGATGCCAAATCAATCTGACGTTGTAGCCCTTCTATTATCTTAAGATGATTTTAATATTCATCATAAGATAATACCTTCTTCTTTAATTGACAAAGAGTTTTCCATATGTTGAGACGAATATCATGGATTCCATCATCCGTCAACATCTTTGGAATGTCGTACTGGGAGTCAGCCAAAGGCCAAAACATGACTGGTACCTCACCTTTTGCCAGTTTTTTCCTCATGTTCAGCATTTCCTCTTTATCATTAAATGAAGATTCTTCTACCTGTTTTGACCAGAGTTGGTGTTTCCTTGTTGCTTCATCGGATTCAACAAGATTGGTAGAGACATCATTGATCAAACTAGAAGATGCATGACTTAGGGGTGGTTCGGAGAATGACCTACACCCTGGGCTATCTTCTGATTGAGAAAGTATTTCACTTGCTAGCGATAAAGCATCAGACATGACTGGTTTCGCATTTGCAAGTGCCTCAAGATAAGAGGGATTTCTCGGCACTACATTGTCCACTAGAGTATTTTCCAGGCAATGTGAATCACTACTGTGGAGAGGACTTTCGCAGCGAAATTCATCATCATGGGGAGGACCACCATAATGGGTTACAACAAAAGATGAGATCTCTTGCTCCTTGGTCTTCTGACCACACAGAGGGTTCCTGTGGCTCTCATATGAAGAAGAAACTTCAAGAATGACCGAATTTTCATGAAGCAAGCCTTCATGAGGAAGTGTCTGTTGAAGACATTCAGAATTAATGTTCCCGTTATTGGGAACTGAGGGAGTAGAATCATGAATTTGAACAGATAAATGTATGAGGGATTGAAGAACTCCAGCATCGAGCAAGGCCTGGTTACAGATTGGCCTTTGATCTCCTGAATGTGCTGGGCAGATCTTTTTCTTAGATGTCTTGTTAATCGCTTTAGAAACAACTTGATGACGAAAGTGATTGCTCTGAGCAGGTGTATGTGCCAGATCAGGAAAGATGGTCAGGTTAGGCTGACGATCTCCACTCAAATGAGGTATATGTGCCTGACTTGGTTGTCCGTATGATATGGGGAAGTATTCCCCAAAACCCTCTTGGACTGGAACAGATGTGTGTGTCTGTTCCTGAGTGAATCGTTGATGTGTCACTCCACTGCTAGGGATAGATTTATGTGTCTGTCCCTGAGATGATGCTGAAGCTGTTATGATATCCTGGCAAGCATCCAGAATATGAGCAAGAATTTTCTTTTGCTCTTTCACCATTGAAAAAATATGTTTGGTGACTTCAGCCGCCGGAACGGGGATATACATCCATTCCGGGTTTGGAGTAGGTGTATGTGCCTGCTCCTGTCCTCATTTTCCTGTCAGTGAATCCTGACAGTACTCAAGTGTGGGGGCAGAGAGTTGAGTCTGCCTCTTGTTTGTTGTCGGGGCTTTCCGACTGACTTCTCCGTGCACTACCAAACGAGACTGTTGGTAGGATTGATTAGTACTAGCAGGTGTATGTGCCTGCTGATTACACTTCGCCAAACGCGGTTGACGAGATCCATCATATGTAGTCAGACGAGCCTGCTGACTAACTGGTGATGCATAAGCAGGTGTATATTCCTGCCTATAGTACTCCGCCAGAATTGCCTGGTGGGATTGGCTTGATGCTGCCAGACGAGTCTGCTGGACAAAGGAATTAAAACGGAAAGGTGTGTGTGCCTGTTCGTTTATTGCCCCCAAGTTAGGTTGGTGGAATCCATCATATGTAGTCAGGCGAGCCTACTAACTAACTGATGATTCATAAGCAGGTGTATGTTCCTGCCTATAGTACTCCGCCGGAATTGCCTGGCGGGATTGGCTTGATGCTGCCAGACGAGTCTGCTGGACAGCGGAATTAAAACGGGCAGGTGTGTGTGCCTGCTCGTTATTTGCCACCAAGTTAGGTTGGTGGACTCCTCCGGAGATGGCGGGGATGAAAACCTGCCCATTGTCAACCGGATTCCATCTCTGGCGGTTCGCCTTGCCTGCTCGGGTTCGAGGAACCTGAGCTGAATGCCTGGAGTCGGTACCCTCATCATGTTGAGGGAACACTACCGCACGAGTCTGGCGGCAATTGTTGATGGGAGCCCTCGGGAAGGACTCCTGTCTTTTTGAATTAAGTCCCTGAGGGACCTGCTCATTCACTTACTCAGAGTAAGGGAGTGAATGGAAATTGCGTTCCGGGGATAACGACCCGAAACGGTTGGAGACGGTAGTCATCACCGTCTGCTTCTTGATCGCTGGCCGCCGTTGTCCGGACGACCAGGTAGAGTTGTTAACTTGGAGGGATTGACAAGAGGCCTCCAGAGTTGGGATAGTACCGTTGCGACGGTACTCCTTAACCAGTGCATTAGAAACCCAGCGTTGAAGACGCTGAGTTGGTGATGTCATCCTCAGAGCGGATGACGTTTCAGGAGGAGTAGCAGGATTGGTTTTCACAGCATCTGACCTCACAATAGAGGTGTTCACAGCAGCAGTATTCACAGGGGTGAATTTAAGGAAAGCCATTTTGCAGAAGATCTTGAGAAAAGAGTGCCTTTTTGATATAACAGATGTAATCAAGATGAATCTGGCCACTGCATCTTTTGGATGAGCACATGTCAATGATTGCTTTGTTGGCACAAGGGGCCTAACAAATAAGAAGAACATCACTTTAAATTGGTTAAGGATTCACGTCGGGTTCACCATTTTTTGTTTCGCACGGAATTCGGGGATGACCTCCTGGATGGGAGATTCAAACATTCCGATCGGTTTCTAGCGGGTTTGTTCGTAGAACCAGAAACATCCAATGATTCCACATCCGTTTGGACCTACTTTCAAAAGGTAGGCGCTCATTAGCTTGTGGGCTAATGAGGCTTAGGAATTTGCATTGGTCGAGAGGATGGGAGGTCGGACTCATCACACCTTTTTGAGGGGAATTATTATCTACTCCGGGACTCTCTTTATAGATTTAAGTTATGTTCGTGAATCCTTATTACATTACCAAGTATAAAATGATCTTTCCTTCAGTTTAACAATCAATGATTAAATATGTAAGAAATTTAGAGGATCTTTTATATGTATTCGAGGTTCTTCATCAATAGAGAATCATCTATATCTATTTAGAGATTCTTAGTCAATGGTATCCTTCAAAAACATTTATAAAAGTCTCTTGGTCATTATGATAACCAGGCTGGTTTTAAAGCCACTCAGTGGGGCACTTAAAGTTTATCTTCATTCAGAAGGACATGGATTATTTCAAAGTTGGGATCGAACCCATAAATGGGCTACCTACGTATCCTTTTTTTCATTCCTTTGCCGATTTTTGATATTTTCTTCAAAGGTTGAATCACTTTGAGCTCGGATATTCCCCTTTTCCGATTTTTTAGATTCTGTGATGAAAGGAGCGTCAACAAAGGATAATGACTTATATGAGAAATAAATTTTAATAGTTTTAGAAAAATCACTTTGGAAATAAGAAATATCCTTGATCTTTTGAAATAATTTCTAAATAAATATTTTAAAAAACAAAGAAAAAAATAAATTCTTTTATTATCCATGAATTTTTTGTGGAAATTCTCATATAAACTATAAAAGGTGGTGAAAATATGTTTCCATATGGAATAAATCTTAAAAAGAATATTTATAAAAAAATTGTAATATTATCAATAAAAGAAGAAGTTATGGGTCACTTTAAAATGTTATTTCCAAAATAGTGAAGTGAAAAATTTGATAACATTTATATTTTAAGAAGAGAGTAAAATAATGGAATCTTTAAAATACATAATGTTTATCAAGTTAAATTTAGGTTTAAAGACAAAACATTTTATTTTGAAAGGAAATACCTTTTGATATTTTAAAAGGAAATTTATTAAAAACCCACATCATAAAAAGAGTAATAAAACCTTATTTTTATTAAAGATTCATTTTTTAAAAGAGGAATATAAAATAACATATAATAAAATATTAAGGTTAGATAACCTAATAATGGAAGAACAATGTTCATGATAACACTTTATAACTCAATGAAAGGAGAGCTAAGCTATCAATATCCCTTATGGGCAACATATTCCCTAAGGGAAATATTTGACAAGGATTTATGTTGTAGGAATTTAAATCCATAGAAAAAATGTGATAATACCATATAATAAAATCAATAGTATAATGTACACAATTTATAAGAAATAATTTCAAGAGAATGATCATAAATCAATGAATAAAAGTTGAGTTACCAAAAATTCATAGAATTGGGGTAACACTTGAGTCAAAATACATTTGATGAAAAGAACTTAACTTAGTTTATCATATACAATGAATTATAAGGAAATAAAACATGGAAAATAATAGTATATTAAATCAATATAATATCATATAAATGAAACATGATGCATAACACGTAACATGTCTCAAAGAATCAAAATTGAGACCAAGAAATCCCTTACAACATTAGAAGTGTTCAAATAAAACCCCCCTTGAAGGATATAATCTCTAATGAAATATTAAATACCATGAATAATTAAATAATTATGATATATAATATTAAAGGGGAAGCATGTACACTATATAATAGAAAACATGGTGCATAACATAAAAATGCCTCAAGGCATTGAAATTTTGAGACAAAGAACCCCTTATAAGTAAAATAATCATTAAGGTAAGAATCATTTGATAATGAGATTTTAAGGAATAATTGTATAACCCTATAAAATAAGGATTAAATAACATAAAAATCATTCATTTGGTAAAATAAATTAATGTTATAATAATAGTGTTTAATAATAAATTTTCTAACTCAATAGAAGAAAATTTAGTTAGCACAAACCCTTACCTTATTCCTGAATCATTCTGAACATGAGTCTTACTTATTAAAAAGTCAAATTAAGTTCTTTAGTTAAATTATTAGTAAAATTATTCATTTATACTTCATTTACTATATACAACTTATATAATGAGAAATATTTTGTTTTGGGGTAAAAATTTCTAGTGTTTTTGAACTTTTCACATTTAGTGGATGATCTAGATTTTAAACTGAGCATAAGATCATGAATTTGAGTGTTAGAACACATAAAGGTTTTTTTGGAAGAGGTTTAAGTTTCAGAAGTTTTTCTAGAATATCAATTGAATTTAAAGGTGTTAGGATCAAAAAAATTTGGTTTTTAGTGGGTAATAGTAAGGTGCATGGTTAGTTTAATCATGAGGGTCAAACATGTGACCCCATTTCTTGAGGAGAACCATTTTTATAAACCATGTGAGGGGACTAGGAGGCTGTAAGACTTGATTTAGGTGTGAAAGGGGTGAACCCTAGACGTTATTCATGGTTTTCCCAAACCATGTGTCTATCCCACACCCTTAGTTCCACTTAACCAGTAGTTACACATGTTTAGGTGCATAGTTAGCAACCCATGTGGCCATACCATTTGAGATTTATGTCCCCTGGATAGTAGAACTGCACAGTTGGATCATGATTTTCTAAACCACGATGTCAAAACTTTTGGCTTTTAAAAAGGGGAAAATTTTCAATTTTCACCTTATTTAAAGGGATTTCCTCCCTTTTTCCTTCCTAGCAGCACACAACACCTTACCCATGTGTGGAAGATCTCCCTCCTCCTATCCTCTAGTAATGGATTTATATTTTCCATACACAATCTAAATCATCCACCTTTAGTTTAATTGGATAGAACATGGTAAGTATAAGACTCCCCATACTTCTTTTATTCGATTATATTTCCATACAAATTGTTAAATCTATGCGATATAATTCACCCTATTTTCTAATCATTTCTCTAATATTATAATTTCTTCTATTATGGATCAAATCACATCCTGATATTGGACAAGTGGACCATCTTAAGGAAAAGTTAGTTCATCTATTATATTTGAACTAAATTCTTGCTTGTTTATATAATATTTTCATTATCCTCTACATTGTAATTTCTTTGTGTCACTTCTAAAAAATTAAATGATTTAAATTAAATCCCTAGACATTGAACATGAAGTTATGAGACCCTTATTACATGGTGGAAGGTGGTGATCTCAACCAGAACCACACCATTTTTTGATTTCACATAATTAATTAAAAATGATAATTTTTACTTATGATTTAACCACCCCTTAGGTGTGATAATATCAATGCTTGAAAATATATTTCTAGGCCTATGTTGGATCACCTTATAAGGTGAATTGATTTACTTATCTTGAGAGAGATGGCTAAATAAAGTTAAATGAATGGCATGAGGATGATATTATTTCTTATAATAAAAAAACATATTTTGGTTCACTATCGTGTAAATCAAAAAGTGGATTTATTGACGAAATATGACTTAATAACTTATACTATGTCATGGTTTCTCCCCATGGAATTTTATAATTTTTGACAAATGAGATGGACCAGTGGAATAACCTAAATTCATAAAGATATAATAGCATGGGTTGGTAGGTTTTGTCTTGAATAACCCCATGGATTGTAATTAATATTAAATTAGTTATACTAAGGGTCTATTACCCTTGAAAGATGTTTCTTTTCTTGTTACATAATGTCAAGCTAATGATCATAGGGTAAGTGAATTCCTCTATACTTTATGATATTGGGAATGGAATCCATGGTACTTGTTTCCCTTCATCAAAACATAATTTTTTATTAAAACCACTTTAAGGGGAAGCGGAAAACCAAAGTTCAGAAGACACATCACTAATAGCTAAAATAACTCAAAAAATTAGGAAACACGAGGCTTAGATGATTTGAGTCAGAAACCCTACATAATTCCCATTGCAGGGTACCAACCTGAGTACTTGGATCCCCCCTGATTAAGTCCTTGAGGTAAGACATCATTTTTTCCATAGTTTGAATGAATTCATCCACATAAATTATGCCTATGCTGAAACCCTGGGAAACGATCCGGTTTTTCTTTTCAATCCACTCTTGTTGATCCACCATTCATATCACCTACATCTGTCTTTCATAAATTCTATCAATGTCCTCCTTTGAGGCACTTATACATACAACTTATCCATCCATTTCTTCCTTGGAGTGAATAATGAGTTTCAGACACTCTTTGACCTCTCCTTCCATCACTCCTTCATCTCTGCTTGAGACACCACTTGCCCTACCGAGTGGGCCTTTGGTCGCCTTACTTCCACATTTCTTGGCCGACCTAGTCTCCATTGGTTTCAGAAAATGAGAGTAGTCCTTTTGGCCCTTGTATTTTTTCCCCTGTGCCATGATGTATTTACCAGCGTCACGTTTACCATTTTTACCCTTCTTCCTTCTTGGGCTATGGGGGCCATTCCCTAAGGCATCATCCAAGCTATCCATAGAGAAAAGACTAAGTTCATCTTCACCTGAGTCATCCTCAACGTGCTCGTCTTCCTGATTTTCCAGGCCTTCAAAGCGGTTCTTCAGAGACTCCCCTATGCCTTCTTTGGAGTGTCGCAACCTGCTAGGTGAGTTTTCCTTTCCTTCTATTGGGTCCATATCTTTCAGAAGATTCCCCTCACTCCCAGAATTTTGGGAGGGTAAGGGAGTGTTTGGGTCAAATAATCCCAAAACACCAGGCCCCTCCTGGGAACATAGACCTCCAAGGAAACCTTTAGCAGAGGCACCAGACTCCCCCAACACTAAAGACCCTGGTGGTTCTGCCTCCTCCAAAGGCTGTTCATAACCACGACCCATAAATTGCACTGAACCACTGCCTTCACCAATCGACATCAAGACCTCGGCCTCCTGAGCCACCACCTCTGCACGCCCCATACCCCCTCGCCCAAGCTTGTTTTAGCCATTTGCCCCTTCAAGGTCACTTCAACAACATCAGTCTGCTCCAAAACCTCCTCCTGCACTGGAGCCCCCGGATGTCCCTGCACCACTGGGCTGATTCCCAAGTCATGATGCAATCAGGAAAAAACTTTAGCAACCTGTGACCCCAAATCCTTGGTTGTAGAAGCTTTTCCAGCACCTGGAGGCATCGTAGGGGCAATCACCACCCGAGAGCCACCATCCTGGACCAGAAAATGACCCAAGACCGTCACTGACTGAGCATCAGCCGAAACACCTAGAGGACCTCGACGACAGTCCTCTGGTAAATGCCCCAAATGGTGACATGAAATGAAATAGTCTGACCATGATTCAAAGATCACGGGTTGTCTAAATCAGAACTCCTATCCTACTATAATCCAAACACAGTCCTTAGCATGTATCGGGACATCAACCTCGACAAAAATTATCTGAGAGATAGGGTGGCACAACGACTCGGTTCTACTATCGGAACACAGATAACGACCAACCAAGTTTCTCAGCATTCAAAGAATTGCAGGATTTTGAAAGGGGAGGGGGAGTTCAGGAAAACTAACCCAAATTTCTGTCACCGAAGTATCCCGCTTCATATGGAAATCATAAGACCATCAAAAAAGGAAGAAGGGAGAGCTGTTGAACAGACAAGGAGCTCTAGACCACGCCTTAATGAAATCCTTCTTCGACGAGAACCGAATCATCATATGTCGCTTGTTGAGAAGCCCTACCACTGCTCTGTCCTTTAATCCCCAAGAGGTGAACACAAACCTATCAAAAGTGTCCACCGAGGGGCGCTGAAGCCTAAATCGAGCCACTAGGGTCAGATGTAGGAAAGCTGAAGCTTCGGTGAATTTGATAGGGGATAAGGCAAGATTAGGGAATCCACCATGGATGTATGGAACCTTGGGGGAAATTTCGATTGAAGGAAAGGGGAGACGGGAGTCCGGATTTGAGAAGGGTAAGAAGGCCGACCGAGAGACTGTGCGAGGAAGAGGTCCCTCCCCCACCGGCGGGGGAGGGATGAGGGTTTCAGCCATCGCCACTATGGCATCGCCTCTATGTCCATCATCGCGGATCTGGTCAAGCTGTTTTTAGGGAATACTTGTACACCTTGTGTCCCTTAATTTATGATATAGGGTATGAGATCACTAGTTATAACATCCCTTACTTTAAGATACTAGGCATGGAATCCCAAGGCATAGTGTCCCTTACTTTATGATACTTAGGAATGTAGTACCTTGATTAGACTATGAAACTCATTATTATTATTTTCTTAGGTGGATTCCTTGGTATTGAACCTAGGGTCCACTCCAATGCATGTATATATATGTAAAAACATTTCTAACATATACATATGTATCCTTGATAGAAGGTGTGGAGGGACATTCCAGATTAGGTTGACGTAGTTATGGTCATCCAAGTGTCCTTGAGGCACCTGATCTTAACATATTTAATTGTATTTGCCTATTTATTACTTTATTTGTTATATCTTAACATTATTGTATTTTATACACACATAATAGATAGATTTATAAACTGTTGGTGGTGTCCTACTAAGTATATCTCTCACCCTGTTCGGGACGCCATTGCACCGGGGTACCCAAATAGACCTCATGATTACAAGATCAGGTTCAAGGATTATGCTTTCTTGCTGTTATCATTTTGGGATATGATGGAGTATAGGAGAAGAGGACCGAGTAAGTTCTCATGATGCTATTGGAGATAGCTTATGAGACTTTTATTTTTTTCTTTACCTATTTTGTGTATGCATTATATGTTGTATATCTATTTGTAAATTGTATCATGTTCATGCATGATAATTTATTCATTCATTATTTATTATCAGTTATTATTGTATTCTTCCATATTTATGTATAAATACTTATGATTTATTTATTATTGATTCCAAGGATATAGTCTCCTCACTGTACCTGTATTAGTCCCTCACTGCTAGTCAGAAACCTCTGGCATACTGAGAGGATCTCTTGAGGCCTAGTGCGAAATTGGCTTGGGGCACCATTTTAGTGGTTCTCAGGTTGAGACACTATGATGTTCATCATAGAGTTTATTTTCTTTTATTATTAATTTTTTCTATGCTGGAAGATAGGATACTATGAATGTGTGGGTACTTGATAAATCACATGTGTCTAGGTCTATCCAACCCATGTATGAGGGAGATATCAAGTTTCCATGGATGGGACTTTTGTTCATGTTGTTTGTTTTTATAGTTGATTATTATTTCACCTTGGGTGAATGTTGTGCTTCCACTATTTATTGGTTTATTTATTTGATGGATTATAACCTTGGCCTGGTATAGAAAGGATGTATTTTTTACATGTATCATTCTAGGAACCTAAAGATTCACATGCCATGCATATGCCTTGCCATGTAAGCTTCATTATAGATTGCATGATGCATGATGATTTGTATACCCTTCCTGGTGATTATTTGGCATGATTATTTGTATACCATGTTAGGTACTTTATTATCATTCCAAGATATATATGCCTTTTTTGAGTGTTTCTTACTTATATAGTAACTTTTTAGTATTGTTCCTATGTTTACCTATATTTATTTATTTTGATGGCATACCCGTTGTATTTATTATATATGGTTGATTTAATAAAATTTCCACATAAAACTAAATGGTGTTTTATTTCAAATCATTATATTGGAATTCTATTTAGTTAAATGATGGTTTTATGTTTGAGGCATGAACCATTGGTTTCATGGGATGAAACATTGATGGTTTCAATTAAATGAATGCCAAATTTTCAATTTATAAGAACTATAGGACCTTACAAATTGGGAATGGTAAAACATATAATCGAACCATCATATTTGGTTTTGTTATTATTTTGATACTAAGAGTGATAATTTGGTTATAGTTACATGAATTCCAAATGTAAATTATAAAGGCATGTACCTCTATAATTTGGTAATGATAATTCATCTAACTAGACCATTGTATGAAATAAGTAATTTTGAATCTTGATTCATAAATGAAATTAAATCATTAAAAGGAAAGTTATAATTTAAATTATAAATTCTTATCACTATTATTTGGGCATGGAAACCCATATAATTAAATTCCAAAATTCATAATTAGACCCAAGAAAGCCAGTTGGGGCATGTTTCTTATGGGAGAAACCCATTGAGGGTGTGAAAATTATAAGAAACCTTATTTTCCAATTGTACCCAAGTAGGTTGGTTTGGAATTCATATATTAATTAAACCCACTAGGGGTGTTTGAAATCAGAGAGAATAATTAGTAAAAGGTTGTATTTAAATGAACCTAGTTTGGTTTAATGGGACCAGCATAGGTTTCCTAGTTTTATTCTCATAACTTAATATTAAACCCAATGTGGGTATTTTATGTTATATGGGATGTTTATTTAGAGTGTTAGTAGCCACTTACATAGGTTATATAAATGTATGGTGGAATTCTACTTGACCAGTCCCCTAACTGCTAAAATACCTTTTACTTTCTTTTAAGCTTTGTTACGTGAGGAATCAGTTAATTAAAATTCCAATAGAAACCTGAAGGGTGTTTGAAACTATATCTTTCCACTTATATTTTATTTAACTTAGTGCAGTTATAATAATCTTATGGATAAATAAAATGTGAAAAAGGAAATTATAAGATTAATTTTACTAATTCTGCATCACATCAGCTGAATGAAATGTTTAGTATAGTGGCCTCAATAACTAGTACTTGATTCTCCCATATATGAAATTATTTAAAATGTTATAATAAATTAGCACCATCTAAATGCATAAAATATGAAACTTTTTAGGAGTGTTTATAGAATAAACCCTTATAGAGGGGTTAACATAGTTTCCTTGAGGGTTACCTTGAGCGGGAATGTGTGTGTTTCTCATACTTTTAAATTAGCCTCTTCCTAGGTGGTGTTGGGCCTAGTGGATAGGCCATAAGGATTAGTGACCTTTTTAGGCATGACCATGTTAGGATCGATGCCTTGTGTAAGTAAGGAGCTGTCTCGATAGAGGTAGTTCCCTTAGAAATCAATGATTTAGTAAATGTATATATTGTTTTTTAGATGTGAGGTGCTGTTTGGGTACCGTTGTCCTGAGTAGGACTCTTAGATGATAGAAAAATGACTCCCCTATGTAAGTGGGTGGATTCTTGGTAATCTGAGCCTTGAGGGGGTATTCCCACATTTGAATACCCGGTGAGTGCTAGTTCCCTTTATCTAATGTGATGTTGTGACCTATGTAGGTCGAAGAACTTACTTTAAGATTTAGTTCTACCTATTAGAGAGAGGTTATGTGCATGTGGATTTCATGTGATAAAAGAACATGTTTGAGGTATGGTTATCATGCTAGAGACCTCAGGGATTGGTGGGAGACCTAGAATCCCTTATCCTTTACTCATATTCTAGTAAGAAAACACCTTTTTGTTAATATATAACTTACAAGATAGGTCATCCCAAAGGTTGATGGATTCCTTTTCAGGAAATGAGTCCAGCGTTACACTGATTTATAGACCGATGCATAAGAGGTTCTCAGGTTTTACATTTTTGGAAGGATGATGAATTAAACTATTGGAATACACCTTGTATTCTTGGATATTGTAGATGTCTTTTATGGGACATACTATTTGAGTACCCGACCTAAATGACATGTGGTTTCATTGTTGACACTTTACCTTCTGAAAACTATTCCCAAAGGATAGTGGTCAGTTGATTAATCATGGAACATGTAAGTTCATGATTTTTAAGAGGAGTTCCAAGTGAGATCCTAGTGTATTCAAAACTAACATGCCATATAGAATGGTCATATTGAACTTCATGGTGGAAGACTCATGGTAGCATGAGAAAGGTTTTGAACCGAGGGGTATGTGATGTACACCCACTATGCATGGAAAGATTAATTCACACCAGTAGTGTGTGAGAGCCATTTAAATCCTAGTTAGTGAGTGGATGAGTTAGATATGAGGACAGATGATTATAAATAAGTGATGTTTATAAGATTAGTAACATGGATATTATGGGTGAATTAATGAATTTTCCCAGTAATAAGGGTTGTATCTTGGATAAAACTAGTACCATGTGACATTTCACACGTAGTTGGACCTAGAAACGTATGGTTGGGAGACATGGTGTCAGGGGTTAATTAAGGAATGTATTTCCTGTCCGATGTGAGCATGTATTGGGGGAGAAATGTACTTTTATCAAATGGATATTAGTGTACTACCGATATCATGATGATCATTCCACCTATCTTGACATCATCATGAGTACTCTGAGAGACTATCAGTTATACGGTGATATAATTTGATCAAAATGAATTTTTGGTTTAATGGTAGAACTAATTAGAGGCTGTGATCAAGGAGTGGGTCAAAGGAAAGAACCTTGGTGTGTGTTACACCTTTGGAAATTTAAGGGTGGTGACCCTCATTGTTTTTTAAATTTTAGTGATCTCTATGTAATTTATTATCAAGATGCGAGAATGAATGATAGGCTATGTTTCCTATTAACACTTGAGGATGAGAATGTTTTTAGTCATATCAGGTGTATATCCAGGAGGTATATGGAATAAATAGTAGAGTCCAAGTTATCTTTTTGCGGATGCAATGACTAGGGTACTCCTAAGGTGGGGAACAAAACAACAATCATTGGTGAACAATCCTCGATTGAGAAGGGTTATGGTAATATAGGACTGGTTGTTTGATGTTCATTTGAGATCTCATATTCCATTTTATAAATGGTCCAATGTAAATATATAATCCTAGGTAAATACTAGGTGCATGTTATTTCATGGTTTTATGTGAAAAACAGATGTGTTCATTAATTCTAGGGTAGCTTTTGATGATCCATGAATATTGGGTTAGATATCTATCAGGTGCTGGGGCTATTTCACGATGGTGGTTTTTATCTAGAGATGATTTGACTAGGATACATAACTAGGATCTAGGTATGGAATTCATTGAATGTTCTTGGAATGATCTTGATGTATGTTTGAGGTAGAAGGCTACAAGACCTAGTTTTTGTGGTGTGTCATTCATAAGAACTGATCTTTTTCAATGAGAGTCAGACGAAGGTGGTCTGATTTGTTTTATATTGAATAGTTGGATGTGTTTGAGGTTGATCCACATTTATACCACCATTTGAATGAGTTATATTAAGTTTATTATTCAAACATATCTATTCAAGGAAAATACATAATGACTAGAGTAGGTTAGGTCATTTGGATTTTGATCGTTCCTGTTAAACTGAGAACCTGAAAGGATACCAATGGGTTATTGGGTGTATCATGTTGATTTTTTTTCTTGGATCATCATTGGAATGATTAGGACATTCTAGGTAGGCATTTCTAATAGGGTATGTACTGTGACTTAAAATTGACTGTTGAAATATTGAACCAATGGTGAGAAATGCCATAGGTCATCTGGTTAAAAATTGATGAAAAATTTATTGTGTCTCTTGTCAAATGGGATCAAGAAGGCTCTATCTCAATGTATATTTAGTAGCTAAGCATTGGATCAATGTTTGGGTTACTGAAGCATTGTATGTTTGAAATGGTTCTTGGAGATGCATGGGTGGTTAGAAATGAAACGTGGTCATTTGAGAAGAACTTCCTGACCATAATAGGTCATGGTTTGTTTTCATTATTTCCCATACTTCTCAAGGATAAGAATTTTTAAGTGGGGAGGTTGTAATAAACCATATTTTTGGACTAGGATAAAAATTTCTAAGTGTTTTTGAACTTTTATCTTTTGTAGGATGAGCTGGATTTTAATTTGTGCTTTGAACGGTGAATCCGAATGTTGGAACACTTAAAGGTATTGTTTTCTAAATTCTTTTACATCGTGGGAGGTTTCCTAGGAGTTCAGTTGAGTTTCAAAGGCATCAGTCTTTGAAAGCTTCAGTTTTTGGAGGGGTAACATGATGCTCATAGTTGGAAGAAGGTTAGTTTAACCCTGTGGGTTAACTATGTGGCCCCATTTCTTGGGGATCAGAGTTTGGCTAAACTGTGTGAGGGGCCCATGAGAGCAGGTGGCTTGGTGCAGGCTTGAAAGGGGTGACCAACGAAGGTTGTGCATGGTATTCCAAAACCGTGCACCTAGCATTTACCCCTAGTTTCACTTAACCAGTAGCCATGCATGATTAGGTGCATGTCTTGTTGACCCATTCATCCAGACCGTGCAAGGTTCCTGTCCCTCAGATAGTAGCACCATACAGTTGGTGTAAAATTCCCAAACTATGCGACCAAATCATGCGGCTTTTAAAAAGATAAAAAATGATTATTTTCTACTACCTTATTTAAAGCTATTTCGTCCATTTTTCATCCCAATAGCACACAACACGTCCTCCATACATGGGAGATCTCCCTCCTCCTTTCCTCTAGGAATGAAGAGATCTTATCCATCCAGGATTAGAATCGGCCGCTGTCATTTGCATTAGATATCCCTCAGTATGTATAAAACTCATCATTAATATTTCTGTCATTTATATTTTCATAAGAAATACTAAATCCATGCGAGATAATTCACCCTATTTTCAAGGAATTTGTCTAATATTTTGATTTCTTTCATTCCATCATGGATCAAATCTCGATATTAGATGGGTGGACCATTCTAATCATGAGGTAGGTGGTATATATACTTTTCCCTAAAGTCTCAATTGTGTATAAAATATTGTTTTTGTTAAGTACACCAAAAATTCCACATGTCACTCATAAAATATGAAATGATTTAAATTAAATGCATAAACCTTGAACATGATGATATTATACCCATATTACATGGTAGAAGGTGGAGACCTCAACCCAAACCACCACTTTTTTTGGTTCACATAATTGATTAAAATTTATCATTCTTCCTTATGATATAACTGCCCCTTTGGGTGAGATAATTTAAATTATTTGAAATATATTTCTTGGCCTATGTTGGATCACATTCTGAAGTGATTTGATTTACTTATATTGGGAGAGATGGTAAAGTGGACTTAAATGAATGGCATGATGATGATAATACACCTTATAATAAAACCACATTTTTAGGAGTGATGTCTTATAAATAGAAAAGTTAATTTATTGATGAAATGTGACTTGATAACTTATAATATGGCATGGATTTTCCCCAAGGAATTTTATAATTGTTTAAAAATGATATAGACCAATGGAATAACATAAATTAATAAATGTATAATTGTATGGGTTGGTAGGTTATGGATTAAATAACCCCATGGATTGTAATTAATATCTAATGAGTTATGATAAGGGTCTACTCCCCTTGAGCGATGCCAATTTCCTTAGTAAGAAACAACGATCTAAAGGCTCATAGGGTAAGTGGATTCATCTTTACTTTATGATACTGGGCATGGTGTCCTTTGATATGGTGTCGCTTAATTTATGATACTAGGAATGAAATAATTGTTCATGGAATCCCTTAGTTTATAATACTGAGCATGGTATCCCTAGGCATGATGTCCCTTAATTTATGATACTCGGGGATGTTTTCCCTTGATTAGAATGTGAAAATCATTATTATTATTTTCTCAAGAGGATGACTTGGTATTAAATCTTAGGTCTACATTGGAGCATGTATACATGTGAAAATGATTGTCTGATGTATAAATATATATATACATGATCAAAGGTGTGTAGAGACATTCTGACTTAGGCTAAAGTTGTTATGGTCGTCCAGGTGTCCTTAAAGAGGCTATGTCATACCTATTTACTTGTATTTACCAGTTTATTGTTTATCTATTACACCTGAACATTGCTATATTTTATACACATGGGATGGATTTCTTTAGATGACATTGGTGGCCTTCTTCTGAGTATATCTCACAACCTTTTTGATCCCCCATTACAATAGGGTACCTGAATAGACCTCATGATTGTAGAATAAAGAATAGGGATTATGCTTACTTGTTGTTATCCTTCTAGGATAGGATAGAGTATGTGAGTAGAGGATTGAACTAGTGCTAGTGATTCTATTTAAGATAAACCTTGAGTCTTTTATTTATCTCTTTACCTATTTTGAAAATGTATCACTTACTGTATATTTATCTATACATTGTATCATGTTCATGCATGATCATTCATTCATTCATTCATTACTGATTTCTAGTTCTTATTATATTCTTCTTCCTTTATGAATGATTACTTCTATTGTATGGAGAGGGTATAATCTTCCCACTGTACCACCATTAGACCCTCACTACTAGTTTCCAATCTCTAGAATACGAGGAGGTGTATTTGAGGCCTAGTGGATAACCGACTCAGGGAACAATTTTAGTGGCTCTTAGATCAGGATACTATAATTTATTATGATATTTTTTTTTATTATATAGGTTTTCTTATTTTTCTTAAAAATTAAATCAGTGATGAATTATTTCATTATTTTTTCAATAAAAGATGATATTTTGTTAATAAATTAAAATCTTAATATAAAATTTTAAGAACCATAATTAAATAACTATTTTCTTATTAACATATAATAACCTTATTATTTAAGTACACATAGTTATCCATGATAATGTTTTATAGCATTGTTCAATTTGGTGGTTAAACCAACCCAATCATAAACATGTTATATCTCAATGGGTGAGCATGGTTAAGAAAGTGTATAAAAAACTATAATATAATAATAATGATATTATTTAATTTAATTTAATTTTTTTTTGTATAAATAAATAAAATCAAAATTAAAAATGAAAATAAAACATGATTTTTTAGAGGCGGTAGTCAGCATAATGCACAATCGATGTTATATTTTTTCTAAGTGGTTGTGAAGGAATAAATTTCAGTTGTTTCATAAATATAATTACAATTTAGTGTAATTATTATACGTTTTTGTTATATTATTATGTCTAGGTATGATTTGGAAGAGAAAAATTATGAATAAAAGGATAATGATTAGGTAATACTCACTCCATGAGCTTAAATATTCTCTTGAAATTCACCTTTGAAATTAAGGAATTAGGATTATTTATTGATACTAGAGGATTAGAAAAATGATATAGGATTATATGAGAACAAAAATTATAGATTTTTAGAAATAAATTTTAAGGGATAGGTGTGGCATGAAGTGTAGTAAATGTTTCCCATTTATAGGTGAAGAAAATGGAACTTTTCTGATCACTCTTTACTTTTCAATGATACCATTACAAAAATCATGTGAAAATGAATCAAAAAGTTCAAATTAATGGAATTTGGGGTGTCCTTGGGTTTATAAATCTTTAAAAACTTATTTCCACATATGTTTTAAATTTATTGTAAGTCATTTTTTTATATTTTCACTTTTACATTTTTTTTGTTTTTACTGGGGTAACTAGTTTTTAATCGAGTGACGTATATTCTAATAAACATTTTAAATAAACACTATTAACAAATATGTATGTGTTGAACCTAAATTTAATATTCATTTAATCTAATTCAATTTCTAATTAATATATAATTAACTTTTAAAATAAATCATTTTATATATTTTATGACAGTTTTGTAGAAATATAATGTCTTCACCATTATGTGTTCCTAATATAATTTAGTATTGATTACCAATTAAATGACTGTTTATTTATTTAAATATAGTATTAAAAATTATATTAATTTCACTATTTAAAATAGGCTGATTTAATTTATTAGATAGAAATTACACAATATTAATAAAATATTTCTATGGAAATAACCGTTTTACCATTATCATGTTAATTAACTTTAATCATAGTAATCATAATTTTATAAGCAAAAATGATATTGAATATATTATATAATAATATCATGTCGATATAAAATATTAAATCCTTTTTTTTGATTTAAATTCTATATGTGATGGAAACTGATTTTTTAATATAAGTGAATAAATCCGTTTTTAGAGTAAAATATAACTTATGTTCCCAAAATGATATACATGGGTTTTATAAATAAAACATAATGATTTAAGATGATTTATTATACTTATATATATATATATAATTTAAAATGTTTCAAAAAAAAATCCATTCTTATATTATTATAATGTCATAAATGTGACGGTTTTAACCATATCAATATTTTTTTCAATATTTAGTACAAAATCATCTATTTTAGAAAAATCCAAAAAATTAATATTAAGCTAATATTTAAATTTTGAATATAAAAATGAAGTTTATTTTTTTTATAAAAAATATCTAAAATTTGAGAATTTAACTTTTAAATAATAACATATAATTTTAATGAAACTATTTTCATAGGAAAATAACTTTTTTTAAAAATATGAACCATTCTATATTATTTCCTATAAATTAATAATAAAATAGGTGTTAACATATTACTCATAAAAAATATATTTTATCCGTAATATATTTAGTTTCTTAAAATAAAACACATTAAAATAATTATTTTAAAAAGGTTACATTTTAAAGCTTAAATCAGTCTCATTTGTTACTTAGTTACACTAATTGAATTTTATAAATGCCTTAATATTAATAATAAACTTTGTTTTAATTTCTACATATATTTCATAATTTGGTTACCTCTCTTTTTATCCTAAAATTCTATGGAAAAATTTTAATGATAATATACAGTTTCACAGTATTTCATAGTTCTGTGTTGTATGTGGAGCAAGCTATTGAACACATTAGGTTTTAAAAGGAAAAACATAATTTAAAATATTGGAGTGTTCGATTATCCTCCCCTTAAATAAATTTTATCCGTGAAATTTTAATTATCACTTAATAATGAAATTAATTAAGGGTATTTGAAAGATAGGTTAACTCAAGATATATTTTCAAATGAGGTGTCTACCTTAATATCGTTGGTATGACTAGGAAACACATATTTTTCATCCATCATGTCAACCAAAATATTTATTTTACTACATAATTATTTTCACTATTTACTCATTCTACACACATAAAACATCTTATAGTTCGTTGAATTCATTTCCCGAGGAGCTTCTTCCCACATTATTTTCCATGTAGAAAATTTAATTTTCTTTCCTTCATCATCATTGTCACTCGAACTTCCATGATAAAATATCCTTATATTCTTTGGTGTATTAAGGGAATCAACTATATCCATATTTTTGATGAAAATTCATGATATCTAGTTTTGAATAATCTTAAGGTTTCTAACTTTGTCTCATATTCTATTATGTTTCTTGTTAGAACAATATCTATATTGTCTGTGGCATCCATTTTTGAATTGGTTCCTTATAGATTTATCCATTACTAAAACCAAACATATTTAATCATCAACGATGGATAATTTAAAATAAATAGAAATAGTTTATTATCATTAAATAAAAAATTCAACCTAAAAATGAATTCCACTTTGAAATTATTACATCAGCTTTTGGTTTAACCCAAATCACTCTTGGATCAATATATATTTATTTAGATTGGGTTATCTTATACTTGTTTTCCTAATTCATTTACATAATAAATCCTTCATAATGGCTTGTAAAGAGAATATTATTAAATAGAGAATATCCCCTAAGTGTGTTAATCCGTACGTGCTGTTTGACCACTTTGTCATGCAATGGGTGAAAATTGAGTTAATTCCCAATCCTCCCTTTTGGGGTTATTCCCCCATTTACATCTAAAATAGAGTCTAAATCCACCCGTAGTATCCATATAGGGATATACTTTCTAGGATGACCACATAATATCTACTTTACCAAAATGTCAAGATGTTATGTTAAACATATAATGAATATCTAGACTCATACCTAGGGTTTTCACTAAAGATCACTTATATTAATCCCCAAAATGTTCTATATTACTTAAACCAACATAAAGAGAAATCAATACATTTTAAATTTTGATAACCCTTAACTTATCACACCTTAATGACATTTAAATATTTAAATGATAACATATTAATATCCAAATTTATGTAAAACCTAATTTAATACCAACTATAGAACCTATGACCTACACTCCCTGATCTAGTTCCATAAACACATACTTTAAATATCATATTTGGTACTAAATGTATATTTTTATATATCACTATACCATAAATAAATTAATTAAATAAAACATTTTATTACATTCATTTCTAAGACCTTTTAGGTTTATAACTTTTGAGATTTAAGAGAAATCATAAACTAATAAATCCCATATCTTTCTCAACTAATGGAATTTTTCCCACTATTTATGAAATTACTTAATCCATAATCAGTCTTCAACAGATCCAAAATATTTTCTATATGTAAATTCTCTTAGAGTTATCATGTGAAATAAATTATCTTCATAACTCGAGGAAATGGAAACATAACAATGAGTGACTTCAAATGATCAAGAAGGGAAAAAATAAATGATAATAATAAAACTACCACCATATTGAGTAAGGGTTATAAAGTTATGTCTATAATTTCACCAATAAATAAATTTAAGGAATCTGGGAAAACACACTTCGATCAAAGAAATGGGAAACATAGTATTTAAAATGTAAAGAAATTTGATGAAATGTTATTCATATTTAAAAAGGTAGTGATAGATCATATATTTTATAGGGAATAACATTACATAATCCATCTAAAGAAAGAATATGGATGGTAAATTTTCCTTTTATCAAGAATAATATATCGGTGCTGGTTGTCTTTTCTCCGGGCATTTTATTTTCTTGTGCTTGTTCGGTGATGGTTTCAAATGAGTGACATTTCCATTTATCTCCTCGATGAGGTTACTAGTCTATATGTTCTGTTATGGTGTTTTTTGGTGGAATTGATGAAGTTCTACAGCAGTAACATGTGACAAAAATGGTGAATGTCCACAAAAATGTTTTCTAGTTGAAGGGTTCTACATCTTGATTACTCCGACCATCAACATTGACGGTGAAGGGAGAAGATGATGATGGTTTGGTACATATGCTAATGATGGAAGTCGACATGCAATGTGACCTAGTGACATGGTTGACACACGAATTGATGCCTCAAGTTTGCGGTTATATTTTCAAATTTTAAATTTAGTATCTCATTTTGTATCTTTGGAATAATGTTGTCGTTACCTCTCACCCTCAATACAGATATTTTGAAAATAAAAAATTATAATTTTTGTCAATTTGTAAATAAGAAATATCCTAAACATTTTTTAATAATTTCTAAAGATGTATTTTATAAAAATATGGTAAATAAAATTTATTTTATTAACCATGAATAATTAGAGGGAAATTTTCATATGAAAATTCAATGGTGTTAGAAAAATTTGTTCACATGGATGAAAACTTAAAAGTGTTATTTAAAAATAATTTTTAATATTATCGTAAAAAGAAGAAGTTATGAGTCACTTGAACAATTTATTTTCAAATTGATAAAGTGAAACATTAGAAAAAATATATCTTTAAAAAATTGAATACAATAATATACCCTTTAAAATAGTTTTTTATCAAAATAAATGTTGGGTGGAAGATTAAACATTTTATTTTGAAAGGAAAAACCTTTTTATATTTTAAAACACATTTGTTGAAAATACACAATATAAAAAGAGTAAAAAATCCTTATTTGAAATAAAAATTCATTTTCAAAAATCATATTATCAAATAACATATAATAAAATATTAGATTGGTAGAACCCAATCATGGAAGAATAATGTTCAAGATAAAGCATTATAAATCAAATAAAGGATATTTAAGCCAACAATATCCCTTCCGAGAAACATACTCCATAAAGTATGAAATATTCAATAAATATTTATATGGTGGGAATATAAATAAATATAAAATAATGAGAGTGTACCACATAATAAAATAAAGAGTATAATTTACTCAACTTATATGAAATATGTTCAACAGAATGATTATAAATTAATGAACCAAAGTTGTTTTACCAAAAAAACTTAACACATGGATGAATATGATTAATAAAGTGGATAAGATGATTAAAATTCTCAAATAAGTACTTTTACATATGTTTTAAACATTTTAGAAGTCATTTGTACTTATATTTTCACTTTTACGTTTTTGTTTTTTTTTGGGGAAACTAGTTTTTATCCAAGTAACATATGTTTGAATAAACATATAAAATAAAAACTCTTAAAAAATTTGGATGTTTCAACCTAAATTTAATCTCAATTTAATTTAATTAATTTTTTAATTAATATAAAATTACATTCTACATTAAATTATTGTTTATATATAAAAAATATTCTTTTGAAAGATATTGTTTACAATATTAATAGTTCTTAACCTTATTTAGTATTGATTAAAAATTGAATGAGTGGTAATTCATTAAAATATAGGCTTAAAAATTCAATTAATTTCACTTTTGTTAAGTGTTTAATTTATTTTTTAGATAATAATTACATAATATTAACAAAACAATTATTTGAAAATAAACGTTTTACCATGATCATGACCATTAACTTTAATCTTAGTAATCAATATTTTATGCCCAAAAATGATATCAACCATATTAAAATATATGATCATGTTGATATAAAATATTAAATCCATGTTTTTTGTTTTAATGTCTATAATTGATGAAAACTAATTGTTCAATATAAGAGAATAAATTAGTTTTTATAGTAAAATATTACTTATGATCCCAAAACAACATAAGTGGGTTTTATAGATACAAAATAGAAATTTAAAATGTTTATATATATATATATATTTAAATTAAAGAGTTTAAAAAACATTTAACTCATTCTTGTATTATTATAATATCATAAAAGGGAGGGTTTTAGCAATATCGATATTTTTCACTATTCACCTAAAAATCATCTATTTTAGAGAAATATAAAAAATTCATCCTAAGATAATTTTGAAATTAGGAATAAGGAAATAAATATTATTTTTTAAAATTAATATTATAAAATTTTATAATTTAAAATTTAAAATAAAAAATAAATATATAAAGAAAACTGTTTTCATTCGATTTTTTTAAAATATATTAACTATTATTTATAATTTATTATAAATTAATAATAAAATTAGTTTGAATATACTATTTATATAACCAATATGTTTTATCCATAATATATTTAGTTTCTTAAAATAAAACACCTAAAATAATTTAGAAATGTTACATTTTAAATCATAAATCGGTTTAATTAGTTACATAACTACACTAATTGAATTTTATTAATGATTTAGTACTAATAAGGACATTTATTTTAATTTCCATATATATTTCATACTTCAATTACGTCAATTTTTATCCACAAAATCTACAACTACATTTTAACAGTTATATATTATTTTATGATTCGTTGTGTTTTGGTGTTTCATGTTAAGAAATCTATCAACCACATTATTTTCTAGTAGAAAATATAATTTAAAAAATTAGGGTGTTATAATAATATCATTAATTTAATTAAATAAATTTAAAAATTTAACTTAAATTTTAAAAATTGTAATTTTATATAATTTTTATATATATTATTATTATTATTATTATTACTATTATATATGACAATATTTATAATATCAATAATTAATTTTGTTTTGGTATGAATCACTTTTGAGTGGTACTCACTACTAGCCTCTACATCCAAGAGTCCATAGTTTGAATCCTGATATCCCCCTTAAGGGGATTTATGATTCAAGCGATAATGTAGATAGTGACACATGCATCTGTTGATGTTGGGTGATATAGGTACGGTGACACAGGAAGGATCATACATGAAATGGGTGAAAATATGGTTTTACATTGACGAATCATAGGTACCTTGGGCCATGTAATGGTATTTCAAGACCACCATGGATTCAAATGAAATTTTAATGAGCTTTCTTTGTTTTGGGCCTATCCTTGGGGGAAGTGGGATGAGGTATGAGCCTTAAGAGCGCACCATGTGTGTGTGTGTCCTTTTCATGTACCCCCTAAGTCCTTAAATAATAATTACTTTTATTCAAATGTATTTAATGTAGTTTTATGTAGAAATTTATATATATATAAATATAAATATATATATTAATTTTAATAATAGATATCTACATGTATGTATATAATTTATATTTTTTAATAAATGTAAATTTAATATAAAAAATAATTAATAATATGCTTAATACAAATTATAGAAAATTTAATATTTATTTTAATTAGTAAAAAATATTTAAAATATTTTGTATTTAAATAAAATAAAATTACAGTATTGATAAATATAAATATGTGTTTTTATGTAGTATAAAACATAAATTCATTTATATAAAGACTCAGTGTTCAACCTGATTGAGACTTAGCTCAATTTTTAGTTTTTAAATTCTTGGACCCTCCCATAGGTAAAACACTAAATTTAACCTATTAGAAAACCTTGAAAAAAATATTTGATGGTTTCGTTGAAACTAGAGTGTGGGGTTTAATCTCGAGCAGAGCTGACATGAAATAATGGGCACAACGGGGCCTTGATAAAAATATTTAATGTATAATTTTTTTATTTTATACCGTATATTATCTTCTAGGAGAAATTTATTATGTCACATAATTATCATCTCATATGTGAAAATCAAGACCATATCTAAGTCCACAATGGGGATTTTGACATAGGAGTGGTGTTAGTTTGGTTCACATCGAGACTCTCGGGTGGTTATGATTGCAGGTGAATTTATTAATTACTTTAGTTAATATAATTAATTAATTAATTAGTTGGTCTATTATTTAAAACCTTATAAACCCTCTATTTATATTCCTAATTAGTTTCTCTCTATGGTTATCCATTTATCATCGCTCTGAAACCTAGAGAGAGGGAGAGGATAAAGGGAGAGTGGTTGGACATTGATGGTTATGGAATCCAATTAGAGGAATGAGACATGATTATCAATGAACTCAATGAGGTAATAATGGACATTATGACAAATTCAAGTTTCGAATGTCGTGTATTCAGGTATGACTTTGTTATTGTTGTATTGTCCTCTCTCCTTTGTAGTTTCCATGTATAGATTTATAATCTAATTTCTATCCCAAACTTAGCATCACCATGTCAATTTATAATTTATCATTGACAATGATTAATTTGTTTATCATTTCTTTCTATATTTTCTTAAGTTTATGGAATTGGGATTCATTTCTAGGTTCATAATTACAATCAATGTTATTCACTCTTTTTTATTGTTTGGTTTTCTCTCACATTTATTTATGTATTCATTATCAGCCTGTGAATAGGCAAACAATTTGGATTTATTTATTTGATTAAAGTTGTGATAAAATCCTCAAACCATGTGCATATATTAGATTCAATAATGGAGGTTGGTTCTAAAAGAAAAGATATTGACTAATAGTGTTTCATGAAGGAATAGAGGCGTAAATTCATTCTCAAACAGTGATATATGGGGTGATAAGAACTCTAAGGGGTGTCGATGGATATCATTGGTAGTAATCAGTGTATTTAGATTGATGTTCAACAGTGTTACACCCCTGATCGGGGTCTTAGGAAAATATTAAGGCATGATTGAAGTTGGAATTGGAGTATATGACATGATTTTGGATGAGAAAAATGAATCTATTTTGGAATATCCAACCATAAGGCTTATTGTTTAGAGGAGCACATATTTTGTACCTCAGATGATTTAGTGGATAGGTTTTCAAATTTCATTAAATATCACACTCCATGTTATAGAACCCACAAGTTGTGTACCCCTAGCTGACTTTCATGGCATATATAGGGAGTACATGCTCAAGTGGCCCCTTGACCTTACACACTATATAGGTTAGGACCATACATTTTATATTGGTGGAACACGACATGAGTAGTGGTAGAACACATTAAGTAACCTTCCTAAATTGATATGACATGTAGTCCATCTAACACTTAGCGTTGAAGGTCCTTACATTCCATATAGTATTCTAGTACACATTCCATATACTAATTAGGGGATACACACCATGTACCCTATAGTTTACGTCGTGTACTCCTTCCAGACCTTCTGACTCATCATATCACCATTCTCTGGACATGGACTTGGCCAAGTGAATAACACATTATATGTTTTTACTACATAAAATGTGATAGAATATTTTTATTCAATATAAAATATGATACATTAGGTGAAATGAGAAAGTTCCTATTTCTTAGACTTTAAATAGAAGAAAATAAGATTCATTTGTCATCTTCTGAGTGATACTAGGATCAGTGTTCCCTTGGTTGTACATTTATGTTAGGGAATGGGTCTCAAACATCATTTATAGACATAAGATCGATACTTACATATACGAACTTGGGGTTTAGGTTTTTTATCTATAGAGTTGGTACTCCCCCATCTAAGAGATCATACATACGATTCCTCCATTTGGGTAAGTACTCCATAATAATTACATACCTAGAGATGTGGTGTGAGTCACTATAGATATGAATAGGATACATGTATTTGTAAACTTTGGTAGTTTAGATACTTGTTTTATACAAAAATATTGTTGAATTAGAAGGCATGGTTCCCCCTCAATGAATGATCATGTTTTAAAAATGAGTGGGCTCCCATTAAATAATTCTAGTGGCGGAACAATTTTTGAATGTCTATGTAGTGTATAATTTCATAGGACTTATGTTTCCTCAACACTCTAAAGGTTTCCTTAAATATTTATAACCTAACTGATGATGAACTTCAGGTTTTGCTGTCTCTATAGTATTATGAGATTCTTTATTTTCATGCATGGAATAATTATTTAGGGCTGATGTTGTGATTATTGATACATTTATTTAATTATTCAGAATACGTATTATATAAAATATGTGGATTATTATTATTTTTCACTTTATTTGGTTACTCTTTTGTACCAAGATCATTGAGATGACTTTGTGTTTTGGGTTTTATTATTCACCTTCTCCTTGGTCCCCTATCATAAAAGGAGTTGAGCTGACATATTTCCAATTATTTCCTTTGTGGTTTTTGGGGAATCCGGCTAGGTATATTTATACTCACCAATGGTAAGCCTTGTTCCCAAATGCGTTGTGTCTGTAAAGATAAAAAATAGGTTGAAATATGGGCCTTGAAAAATGTGTAGATCATGTGGCTTGTTCAAAGTTAATGCCTAGTGATGCTTGGAAACAAATTATAGAGAAATGTGATTCATGATAGTGGGGGTCACCACTGTGGATGGAGTGTGATCTTGGATTTTGGGATCATAGAGTACTTTCTTAGTGTTTTTTAGATACTTTTTAGATGTTTTGTTTCCATTTTATTTTCCTTATGAGATGTTGATCCACTTATTGTCTCATGCATACATTACTTTCAGTTCTCATATTTATATACCTCCTAATGGTATTTAGGGGTTATCTTGTTAGTTTTATATATGTATGTTATTGGTTTTTATTAGAAAATACCACATGTATTATGTTATATTTCTTCTTGGTGCTAGTAACCAGTTGCGGACCTATTGGTGGTAGGATTGGGGTGGCACCCACATCTCACCACTAGCCCGAGTAGGGACTTGATCAATCCAATTATGTCAGAGTGGTATTAAATATAGTTATCATAAGTACAAATTTCAGAGTTGTTAGTCACATGAGGAATGGTTTGGTAATTAGAGAAATGATGTTATGGGGGTCCGGAGTTCGATTAACAAACTTGGGATATTGGAATAAGTGTGGTGGAAAAACAATCCTTCCACAAGCACATTGATAACCTCTTAGTCAACCATGAGATCGAAGCTATCATTGTGGGCTAAAATAAGCTGGTACATGCATCATATATTATTCAGTTATGATCATTCATTTCCTTTCTATATCAGTTCAATCATATATGATTTTATCTTTGCGAGATCATCCTATTGATAAACAGTATTACATATTGATAGATAGATAGTATATCGAGGTAAGGACATCATATCCCAATTCCCATGTCTATGCCTCTCACAATAAAATAACAAGCGATGGCATAATGTTTTGTGAATTTTGTTAGAGATATCCTTGACCTACAATCTGTGGCAGTTTCTCTACCAATTGAGCTTCGTGGATGATTTTTGTGGAGAATATGGTAGTTTATACTAAGTGTAATGAACCTTTTCATGGTTGGATATGATGATTTATTTCTAAATATTGAGACAAGATTTATCCTTGAGAAATAGGTAATCAACTAGAGTATCAGATTCATGTTTCCATCGGATTCAGCATGCACTAACTGAATGTTGATTCCCCCTGTGATCTTCTTATATGGAACCATGATTTATTATGGGACGATGTTTATTTTATCAAAATCTTAATGGGGGTTCACTACCATGGATGAATTTTGAGTTCTTTTCTAATATAGATTATTAAATAGGAATGTTAGACCCTGCACTGGGTGGTGTGACCATGTTTGAGTATCTTTTGAGGCCTATGGGATTTGTGAGAGGTTTCCTATGCATGTTTTACATTGAAATTTTCATGTATAGTTTCTCGAGTGGAAACTATGGAGGAAGGGATTATGAGTCATGGTCGTGATTTTATTAACCACCACATATGTCAAAGTCACATGGGAGAGCATTGAAAGATCAATAATTCTAGGAGTATATTTATCCTAACTATAGGATCAAGTTATCTTTTTCACCTAAAGGAATTCAAATCAGTTCAATAAACATACACCCACATTAGATTTACGGATGAAATCATGAATCTATTTAGTTTAAATCCTATTAATTATCTTGATATTTGGTTAGTGAGGGTATATGTAGTGTGAAATTAGTTAGAGATGGGTGATGTATTTTCCCTCTACCCCAATCTATATTTAGTTGATTCCCATTCAATGTAGAGTGATAATAATAAAAGATATAGGGTGATGAGAACATGTTATGCCTATGGTTAGGAATATATAATTTTATATTAGGTTATGAATCATGTCCATTACTAATTGACCCTTATACTGATCGATGTTCGTGTGATCTATTCATTTTAGGAGTTAGAGGTTTTAGTGGGACTTTTATCTAGACTATGGTTGGTTATAGAACTTCCACCAATGGTGAACTTAATCCACTCACTCCCCTTTGAGATAAGTGAGTTTATAATAATTGGAGAAAATGATCTTATCAGGGATTCCTTAAGGAAAAAATTATGTATAGGGGTTCCCACCTCTATATGAATTGGTTTTGTAACACCACAAGCTTCCATGGTACGCATCTCTTTGAATAATGCAATAGCTTGCATTGTACGCAGCTTCGAGATTCTAACACACCGCGACCAATCAATGTAGCCGTTATGAATAGTAATACCCAACTTTTGAAATTTTATAAATTTTATCTTTCAAAATGGACTTCATTTTTGGATTCATAATATCGAAATTATCTTAGGGTGAATTTTTGGTATTTTTCTAAAAACTTCCAATTTTTGATAAATAGTGAAAAACACCGAGTTATAGTTTAAAACCAAATTTTTATTTAAATAATTTTTTATTTTATTAAAATTTATTTTAGTTCAAAATAGATACATAATACCTATATAAGTTCAATTTAATTCATTGGAGTCAATTTTTAATAATTTTAAATATATAAAAATTTTATAGAACTTTTCACCGTCTTTTACCCACCTCCTAGGATAATTTGCAAATTCACATAAAACTTAATTTTACCGCTTATGTGAGTGGAATTTCTGAAATATGAGAGACATGTTTGATATCATTATGTAAAATGTGGTTGAATAAGATGAAAATATTTTTTTGGTGAATAGTAACTTTTTTACTTTTATTTACCACGGTTAAAAGTAAATAGGGTAATTAAGGGTAAAAATGATATTATTATTACCCTAACATATGTACTAATTCTATTTGATAAGTGTAATTAGACAAAAAACAACCTTAGGAATAAAAAATGATCCTTTAGGTCCACTTGTATTAGATTAGGACATTTATTATTATTTTATTTAAAGAAGAGTTAAAATAATTAAAATCAATGTTTAATAACTAAAACATTTTTAATATAGGGTTATACATATTATAAATTAGACTATAAATATTAATTTGAAAGATAAAAATATTTCCTACATAATGGTATTTTTTTATATTTTTTAGACGTTAAATAATATAATTTATTTATGACACAATGATGATGCAGTAATTTACAAATTAATGGAATATTAAAATAATTGATATTGTAAATATCCAAATAAATGTAATTTGAGACTTTTTATGAATTACAATAATTTTATATGTAAATATGACATTTAGGGTTGGTTAAATGAGTTGTTTTGAAGTAATAATGCTGTTATGATATTAACAAAAAACAAATACCAAATAGTGTCAAAATTGACATAAAATAGTTTTTTAAAAAAATATTATATTATTAATTGATATAATGGTCCTTAAAATCTAAGGTTCGGTCAAATGACTTATATAATAATATATATGACATAAATGAACCAATTGGAGTTCTATTGGTAGTTTATAGTAATTTTATTAACCATAGAGTGTAAGAATACAAGAAGACACGATAAAAGTTAAATTATTTAACAAAGAGTTAAATCTAAACGATAAGGTTAAAATGGAAACCTAAACTTGTCTAAAACCTATTGCTTGAGAGGATTTCAACACATCCCCACCCTATCCTCTAAATAAGTCACTTTTTATCAATTATAAACCAAATATTAATTTATTATAAAATAATATATTAAGTTTTTTCTAAGGTGCCCCTCACCCCACTTATAAAAGGGAACTCCACCTTCTCTCTAATTCACACCTTAAAAGCCATTTGGATCAGACAAAACCTACCCAAATACCATATCAACTGACCTCACTTAATCCTGGAGGACTAAATTTTGTCATAAAACCAATCTAAGGATCTCTTTTGATCAAATCAAAAGGAAGAACCCGGAGGGGAGGTAAATATTTCATAACCTCTTTCAAGTTCCTTTCTTCTTCCACTTCCTATTTCTTTATTGTTTCAATTATAAAATAATAACTCCCAAATCTTATATATACTGTGATGTTATTATAATTATGGTACAATTAAATTCATTATTCTATCCATCCCTTGAATGACATGTCACCATACGTGCGTACGTACGACTTACCGTCTCCACGCTGTGGTGTAATTGTTATTCAACAAATTATTATTTGGATGGGTATAATAATGATGTTTAATTCATATAAATAATAAATATAACATTATAATGATTATTTATATATGATATATCATCCAATTATATACTATTTTAATATCATAAGAATGATATTGTCGCTCGTGCGTACGTACGAATTACCGTCTCCACGAACGCGATGAGATTCATTCCCCATCGTATCCATTCAAGACTAATTTTCATTTGAGGATTAAAAATAATGTTTAAATACTTGATATCATCATGGATATGAATAATATACATCACATCTATAACAAATACAACTCACATAACAAAGTATATAAAGGAAAACGAATCTGTTAACACCCAAAACGACGATAATACTAATATATTATTAACACAACAATGTTAAAAGATCATATATGATATCAAATTAATGTATATGATTCTTGTATAATTTAATAACAATTATTTCACTATTATATAGGAGGTTAAACTACCCTCGACCAAGGAAAATTACATGTTAAGGGTTAATTTCACAATCTCTTTATTATCTGAGGTTGTTTATACGTGATTATATACGGGGACCTCTTTATCATCCACATTCATGTTTCTTAAAAATGTATTTCAAAACATTTTTACTATTTACTAGACAATTGGGTAAAGCCATTTATACCCTTATTTGACCTTATAAGTTTTGAAAGTAATTTTTCCGTCGTTTTCGAAACAAGGTACTTTATGACCTTTTCGACAAAACTAAGGAAAGAATGTTTTTTATCTTATACAGCGGTGCGTCTATTTTCCACCGTTATAACATCATCGAAGCTTCCATTACATGATTAAAATAATATTTTCAAAATAAATGTTTTCTTCAATTATTTCAAAATATAAAGAGATATTTCTCTAAAAAAAGTTTTAATTTCATCTATGTCAACATCCTTTGATGGATTTTAATCTTATTTGAAGTTGATTTATTATGATACAAAACTTCCATATTGTATTGAAGGTTTTGTGATATGCTTGACTATGGATGTGTTATTTTTTTACATCATTCATGGTCTATGGATAAATTATTTACATTTTTTTATGATAGTTTTAATACGAATGTTTATGTTATATTTCAACCTCTTATTATGATGAATGTATTGGACTAGTATGTTCTGGGTTGGGGACCTGTAAATGTAAGCCCTCTGGGTTGGGGTCCAGTTATAGTAGACCCTCTGAGATGGAGTCCAGTTACAGAGGCTCTCTGGGATGGAGTCCAGTTACAGAGGCTCTCCGAGATGGAGTCCGGTTATAGAGTCTCTCCGGGATGGAGTCCGGTTACAGAGGCTCTCTGGGTTTGGGTCCGGTTACAGTTATCCCCTAGGTCCTGGCATGAGGCCTTGACACAGAAATTAAAGTCAGATATTATGCATTACATCTTTATGAAAGTGGCTATTGATAATGCATGTGATTATTCAACTAGTAGAATATCTATGTGAGTAAGTAAATGGAATTATTTTGATTTTATATTTTCCATATTATAATGAAGTTCAAGTTTAAAAGTATTTTGTTTTAGTTCAATACATTTCCTTAAATGTTTATGCTTATTTTTGAAAGTTTTCGCTATATTGTTATCCTTACTGAGCATCTGAGCTCACCCCTTTCTTTGATTTACTTTTCCTAGGATGTGAAGAAGTATATTATGACTGACCTGCAGGGACAGTCTATGGGATCTCACTGTTTTCTATGGAAACAATGTTGTTGTATTTTTTCATTTTTTGATGTAATGTAATCCTTATGAACATATCTAGTATATCCAAGGCTACTAAACTAAATGATCTTTCGGGACATGATCTTTTGTGATCATGCCAATGTTATGTAATAATGCACCGACTCGAGGTAGCTAAGGTCGGAGTGTTACAGTTGGTATCAGAGGAATTTTAGTACAAACCTTGGAAACTATATTTAGGTAAACTTTGATTAGAGCACATAACCCTAAGATAGACTTTGAGGATTAGTATAGAATAACTTCCTTGAATTTTTGTATTGTAGAGATTTTGTGAGTTTTCCGAGAAATACATCCCTGTCTTGATATGAGTAGGTAGAGGCAGCTCTTACACAAATGTACCTAGGGGTAAAACCTGAAAACACCGCTTTGAGCTAGACTCGAACGAGAACTGGTGCACGACAATAGGCCTTGCTGCACTCTTGGTTACGATACTCCTGGGGGATATGCTTAGGATAATTCTCATTTTATTTACAAACTATTATGAAGGGTTTATGAGTATATACATTCTCAAAGAAAACATTTTTATGATTATGGATTATATCCATAAACTGTTCAATTTATGTTAAGTTTTTTACAAGTTTGGGATTATGTATTGCGATTCATAAACTAATCTAGTGTATGCCATTGTTTAGAAATGGTGCCTAGTGGAAGAAATGTAAACTGTATTAATGCACGTAATCCATGTAGGGATCACCCTCCTACTCAAGATAATTATAGTGGAGCTGGTGATACAACTGGTGCTGATCAACTTATCACCATACTGGGACAACTCACTCAGGTTATGAAAAATGACCTTAACCATATGGAGAAACCTGATCCACAACATGGAGGATCGATGTTAGATCGCTTCATGAGGCAACAACCACAAAAATTTAATGGGAGTAAAAATCCATTGGTAGCTGATCAATGGATAAGTTCCTTAGAGAAAATATTTCAGGCTTTGGGGAGTAGTGAAAGGGAAAAAGTTTTCATGGAAGTTTATCACCTCACAGGAGATGCTGATCAATGGTGGTCATTGATATAAAAAAAGGAAGATGAGGAAGTATCAAATATGGAATAGAGGAATTTTAAAGAAATTTTCTTAGAAAAATACTTTCATCATGACCATCGAGCAGATATGGAAAGACAATTTCTAAGTCTGAGGCAAAAAGAGGATGATAATGTCGCAAAGTATGAAGATAACTTTACAAGGTTAACAAGGCTTTTTGTAGATTATATATGTAACCCAAGAAGTAACATTGACCATTTCTTTTATGGGTTAAAACCATTTCTCCACTGAGCATTAGTATCACAATCCTTCTCATTGTACGGAGATATAATGTCGTGTGCTATCAAGACATAAAAGGAATTCTCTAAATATTATGACAATAAATTAAAGCAAGAGAAGAAGAGAATGGTGGATAAAGTGACAGATAAAGGGAAAAAGGGAAAGAAGGATTTTCCATTATGTGATAATTGTGGAAAGAAACACCCCGTTACTTGCCTAAGAAGAATGGGAGTTAGTTACAAGTGTGGTGAAAAAGGCCACCAAGCTCGTGATTGCAAGGAGAAGGAAGTGGCTGTCAATGTTGAATACTAAAATTATAGAGAAATGGGGCATTATGAAAATGAATACCCTAAGCGCCAAAGAAAATTACATCAGAAAAGGTCAAGGGATCAAGGCCAATATTATGCTGTTACTACAGTTGAAGTGAAATAATTAATGTATTTGTGTTTTTTTGGACTCAAGGATTATATTATGGTTATAAGAATAATGTGATATATATAAGGATTGTACTGAAGTACTAGTTGTTTTCATTAAGGTTTTAATATGACTAAGGTAATCATATTTTTAGTATGTGACAATAAGAGAAACTTTACTTTGTTTGAGGAATCTGATGTTACAATTGATTTTAGAATTTAGATACATTTTATAAAGAGTATGGACAGAGGTATTTTGGATAACTATAAAGGTTGGAATAGATTAAGTTTAATTTTGGATAGTATTGTTTAAGGTTGAAACATTTCTTATGATTATTTTTGAAAAAGGACAACCTGTAGGTCAGGAAATAAACCGTCGCGTCAGACAAAGCTGTCGGAATTTAACCCACAACCATAGTGTGACAGACCTTTATTACCCACCACTAGACTACAGAAAGTCCCTGGTTATTACAAAATATTTTTCTTCAATTAAATGGTATGTGTTAATATTTAGAACCTTATATGATTAGGATAAATATAACATTTTTTTGGGTTATATTATCTTTTGGAGTGAAAGATGAGTTTGTGGTAGAAATTAGTTGAAGGATGAAACTCTACTTGTCGAGTATATATATATATATATATTTATTTATTTATCTTATTCTATGAATAAATTAATTCTTAAACTTTAGATAAGGTATATTAAAACAAAAAATGTGTTCTCCCAATACCTTATATTTTGTTGAACTGATGGTATTTTAAATCATCATAGATTGTTGGCTTTGAGGCCCTCAATTTTACACTTGTTTGTGATTGATGACCTAAATCACTCCCTATAAATATTTACATTTTCCCTCTAATTATGTGTCTATAATTGCCACCAATGTTCTCAAATTCAAAACCTTAATTTGGTGGTGACTTTCTCATTTCCCTTTCCCTCTGATTAAAACTAAATTTTATTAACCCTATTTCTGATGTTGGTTTTCCACAAAGGTATTTTCTATTTAAAACCTTTTATTTTTGAAGAAAAATTTAAAATTTCAATGATGAATTTTATTGAAGGAGGGGAGAATATAACACCCCAAGATTCCATGGTACGCTTCTCTTTGAATAATGCAATAGCTTGCATTGTATTAACTTCGAGATTCTAACACACCGCGACCAATCAAAACAGCCGTTATGAATAGTAATACCCACTTTTTGAAATTTTATAAATTTTATATTTGAAAATGGACTTCATTTTTGGATTCATAATATTGAAATTAACTTAGGGTGAGTTTTTGGTATTTTTTTGAAAACTTTTAATTTTTGATGAATAGTGAAAAACACTAAGTTATAGTTTAAAACGAAATTTTTATTTAAATAATTATTTATTTTATTTAAATTTATTTTAGGTCAAAATAGATACATAATACCTATATAAGTTCATTTTAATTCATTGGATTCAATTTATAATAATTTTAGATATATAAAAAGTTTATAGAACTTTTCACCTTCTTTTACACACCTCCTAGCAGAATTGGCAAATTCATGTAAAACTTAATTTTACCGCTTCTGTGAGTGGAATTTCAAAAATCCAAGAGAAATGTTTGATATCAGTAAGTAAAATGTGGTTTAAGAAGATGAATATAATTTTTGGTGAATAATAACTTTTTTACTTTTATTTACCTCAATTAAAAGTAAATAATGTAACTAAGGGTAAAAATGATTTTATTATTACCCTAACACATTTCCTAATTCTATTGGATAAGTTTAATTCGACCAAAAACAACCTTAGGAATAAAATATGATCCTTTAGGTCCAATTTTATTAGATTAGGACATTTATTATTATTTTATTTAAAGAAGAGTTAAAATAGTTATTATCAAATTATAATAACTAAAACATTTTTAACAAAGGGTTATAAATAAGATAAATTCGATTATAAATATTAATTATAAATATAAAAATATTTCCTACATAATGGTATTTTATTTATATTTTTTAGACATTAAATAATTTAATTTATTTACGACACAATGATGACGCAGTAATTACCTAATTAATGGAATATTAAAATAATTGATATTATAAATATCCAAATAAATGTAATTTTATACCTTTTATGAATTAAACTTTTTTTTATGTTAATATAAAATGTTTTAGTTGGTTAGATGAATTTTTTTACAAGTAATAATTCTTTTATGATTTTAACAAAAAAAAATACCAAATAGTTTCAAAATTGACATAAAATAGTATTTAAAAATATATATTATATTTTTAATTGATATAATGGTCTTAAAAATCTAAGGTTTTTCCAAAATACTTATATAATAATATATATGACATTAATTAACAATGGGGGTTATATTGGTAGTTAATTGTAATTTTATTGACCATATAGTGTAAGAATACAAGAAGACACAGTACAAGTTAAATTATTTAACTTAGAGTTAAATCTAAATGACAAGGTTAAAATGGTAACCTAAACTTGTCTAAAACATATTGTTTGAGAGGATTTAGACCCATCCCCACCCTAGCCTCAAAATAGGTTACTTTGGATCCATTATAAATTTAATATGAATTTATTATAAAATAATATTTTAAGTTTTTTCTAAGGTGACCCTCACCCCTCTTATAAAAGGGAACTCCACCTTCTCTCTAATTCACACCTTCAAAGCCATTTTGATCAGCCTAAACCTGCCCAAATACCCTATAAACTGTCCTCCCATCATCATAGAGGAATAAATTTAGTCATAAATCCAATATAATGAGCCCTTTTGATCAAATCAAAAGGAAGAACCCGAAAAAGAGAAATATTTCATCACCTCTTTCAAGTTCCTTTCTTATTCCACTTCCTCTTTTTTTTTTGTGGTTTCAATTATAAAATAATAAATCTAGTATCGTATATATAATGTGATGTTATTATAATTATGGTACAACCAAATTAATTATTCTATCCATCCCTTGAATGAAATGTCACCATACGTGCGTAAGTACGGTTTACCGTCTCCACGCCGTGGTGTAATTTTTATTCAATACATTATTATTTGGATGTGTATAATAATTATGTGTAATACATGTAAATAATAAATATTACATGATAATTATTTTTTTATATATGATATAACATCCAATTATATATTATTGTAATATCAAAAGAATGATATTGTCGCTCATGCGTATGTACAAATTACCGTCTCCACGAACGCGATGAGATTCATTCCCCATCATATCCATTCAAGACTAATTTTCATTTTATGATTAAAAATAATGTTTAAAGACTTTATATCATTCTGGATATTAATAAAAAACATCCCATCCATAAAAAATATGACTCACATAAAAAATATATAAAGGAAAACTAATCCGTTAACACCCAAAACGACGATAATACTAAGATATTATTAACAAAGCAATGTTAAAAGATCATATATGATATAATATTTATGTATATTATTATTGTATAATTTAATAACAATTATTTCACCATTACACATAAGGTTAATCTACCCTCGACCAAGGAAAATTACAAGGTAAGGGGTAATTGCACAATCTCTTTATTATCCGAGGTTGTTTATATGTGATTATCTACTGGGACATCTTTATCATCCACATCCATGTTTCTTAAAAATAAATTTCAAAACATTTTTATTATTTACTAGAAAATGGGGTAAATTAATTTATACCCTTATTTGACCTTATATGTCTTCAAAGGAATCTTTCCATCATTTTCCAAACAAGGTACTTTATTACCTTTTCAAAAAAACTAAGGTAAAAATGTTTTTTTAACTTATATAACGGGTGTGGATATTTTAAGCCATTATAACATCGTCGAATCTTCCCTTAAAATCTTATAAGAATATTTTAAAAATATATGTTTTCTTAAATGATTTCAAAATACAAAGAGATATTTCTCTAAAAAAAGTTCTAATTTCATCTATGTTAACATCCTTTGATGAATTTTAAGATTATTTGAAGTTGATTTATTATGATACAAAACTTACATATTGTATTGAAGGTTTTGTGATATGTTTGACTGTGGATGTGTTAATTTTTTACACCATTCATGTTATATATATAAAGTATTGACATTTCATATGCTAGTTTTGAAATGAATGTTTATGTTATATTTCAACCTCTTCTTATAATGAATGTATTAGACTAGTATGTTCTGGGTTGGGGACCGGTAAAAGTAATCCCTCTGGGTTGGGGTCTGGTTACAGAAGACCCTCCGGGATAGAGTCTAGTTACAGAGCCTTTCCGGGATGGAGTCCGGTTACAAAGGCTCTCTGGGATGGAGTCCGGTTACAGAGGATCTCCAGGATGGAGTCTGGTTAGAGAGGCTCTCCGGGTTTGGGTCTGATTACAGTTATCCCCTAGGTCCTGGAACGAGGCCTTGACACAAAAATTAAAGTCCGACATTATGCATTCCATCTTTATGAAAGTGGCTATTGATATTTCATGTGATTATTTGACTAGTAGAATATCCATGAGATTAAGTAAATGTAATTGTTTTGATTTTATCTTTGTCATATTATGCTGAATTCATGTTTAAAAGGCTTTTGTTTTAGTTTTATACATTGCCTTAAATGTTTATTCTCATTTTTGAAAGTTTCCGCTATATTGTTATCCTTACTTAGAATTTGAGCTCACCCCTTTCTATGATTTACTTTTCCCAGGATGTGAAGAAGAATATTATGACTGACCTGTAGGGATAGTCTATGGGATCTTAGTGTTGTCTATAGAAATAATGTTGTTTTAGTTTTCCATTTTATGATGTAATTTAATGCTTATGAATTTATCTAGTACTTTCAAGGATACTAAACTAAAAGATCTTTCTGGACTTGATCTTTTATGGTCATACCAATGTTATGTAATAATGCACCAACTATGGGTAGCTAGGTTCGTGGCGTTATTGGTTACCCATCACTAGTATAATAAGATATGAGTGATTGAGTAAAATTAATAGGGACTTCTCAATGGTTAGGACTCTCCAATTAATATTGTGGAAGATTTGAACACATGATGATAAATGGTGTGATGTTGACTGTATGAGCGATATTGGTGTTTTGACTATGGTGTTAATATATACCTTTCATAAAAGAGCTATAATAACACATCCAGGCTAGCTTCAACTATGAATGTGGAAGCTATTGAAGACCAGGATAAAAATAGAGTATTCTATCATATATTGGGTTTTAGGAAGGTATATCTATACTTTTCAATGTGAGACAGATATATAGTTTCTCACACCTTGTAAAATGTATATGACAAAGGTACTGTGGTTAGGTCGAAGAAACTTGATTCTTTTCAACCCTTCCAGTGTCAATGTGGAATTTTTTGAAGCACTCCGTGATAGGTGCGGCATGGATATGTTACCCTTATAAAAAACCATCTTGAATTATATTTAATGTTGGGGAGTTAGGTGATCACATCAATTATATCATTTTCAATGAAGCCTTTTGAGATGAGTTTCAGTGGTTGTGGTTTTGTTTTGTTATTTGTGGAAACATGGACACTAGAGGAGAAATGATTTTTGAGTATTTTTCCTGGGAAAGACTCTCATATACGATATATTTTCTTTCCTTAAGATCTTTATTAGATAAGAGTTAGATCCAATGTAATTAGTGCTGATAATGGATGTTCTCTTCCAAAATGATAAAGCATCAAGTATTTTTAGAGATCATAACTTCAAAAGAAATGGATGTTTGTGGGATTTTGGGTCTCTTTTTCACACAAGTTTTTGAGAGTTTTCATGGTTGGAAAATCATTTTATTTTTCCTTTTTTGGGATGAAAATGTTTAATGGTATGGAGGATGTAGATACCGAAGGTTTTTTCTAATCAAGATTTAACTTAATTTTGGGTTTTGGAATCTGAAGAGCTTCCCAGGGAAAAACGATAAATTTTACCTAGAGGGTTACTTTGGAAAAATTATCCATCGGTTCCATTGAATTTAAGGTGTGGGGTTTACCCATAGGATTAGCTAGTGTATAATTATGATAATTGAGGGGCCTCCATAAAAAAAATTAAAAGTATAATTTTTTTTATTTTTTATCCGACACTAGAACTTTTGAGTGTAATTGGTTATATCTCACAAATGGGATATCATATATGAAAAATGAGACCGTAGTTGAGTTTGATTTGGGGGTTTTTACAATGGATAAGTGTTAGTTTTTTTCACATAAGGATCCTCAAGTATTTTCCATCATAGAAGGATTAATTAATTAATTTTATTGATATAATTAATAATTAATTAATTGTATTGTTATGGAAAACCCTACAGATATTATATTTATATCTATTTTATGTTACCCTCGTGTGTTATTAATTTATATTTATATGAGAGGGATATGATAGAGAGATATTTCAGACATTGGTGGAGATGATTTTTGATCATAAGAATGAGACTTTATTCTTAGTGGCATCGATAAAACAATTTTTCTAAATATTTTATGACTTACAAGAATGGATTTATAATCTTATTTTGATTCTCTTCCTTGGCATGTATCTATAAATATACAATTTAGATCGGTTTGGATTAATTTTTTGGAATTGTTTTTCTATCTAGTCTTTGGTTTACATTCCTAGGATTTATGGTTTCATTTTAAAAATCCATGAATGATACTTACCTTTTTTAATTGGTTTTCTCCCACAAATATTCACATATTCATCGTCAGCTAGTGGATAGGCCAAATATTCAACATTCTTGTCTTAATTCGAATCCTGATTGAATCCTCAGATCACATTCCTTTTTTTGATTCAACTATTTCAAATACAATGTCCAGAATGGATGTTAGATGATGGTGGATAATGAATGAAGGCATGGGTTCATTACTGAGCATTGATGTATGGGGTAGAAGGAAATATCATGGGTGTTGATGATTTTTTTCCCAAAATTGTTGGATAGAGATAAATTTTAAACAAAATTACACCCATGATCAGGGCCTTTGGTTGAGATTTGGGTGCAATTTAAGGAATAATCAGAGGATACATTCTGATTCTAGGTGAAGAGGATTAATGTAGTTCAGAATAGGTAACTACACAATAATAGTTTTGAGGAACACATGTTTTAAATAATAGGTATTTCAGTGGTTTAGATTTAAGAGTGAGTAAAATTTCACATGAATTGTGACTTAACCCACACAACATGTACCTCAAGATGGTCTGCATGGTGTATATGAGAAGTAAATGATTAGGTGGTCACTAGGCATTACATGATGCATGGGATGGGACCAAACCCCATGTATCGATGTTACATGGAACAAGTAGTAGTGGGACATGTTAGTTACCCCACCTAACCCAACACACCATGAAACCCATCCAACATGCCATGTAAAAGGTATTTTTATTCCATATAGTCTGATAGTATATAGATAAGCCACTATATAGGGGATTATATCTATGTACCCTATAGTACACATTATTTACTTCTTCTAGACCTTGTGAATTATCATATAACTATTCTTAGAACATGGATTTGTGCAAGTGAATAACCCATTCTGAGTTTTTTCCACATAAAATGACATGGTGGTTTTTTTCATCAATATCAAAGTAGAGACGTGAGGAGATATGAGTAGTTTCCTCTTTCATCAACTTTTCATATCCATTGATGGGATTCTTGTGTGATCTTTATATCACCCCAATATTTTCATACATAATTATTACATCTATTTAGACACATATTTGATATTTAACAATACAATCCATTACAGAACCATAATGTTTTTTTTTTGTGTTTTGAGACTAGATATAATATCATATTTTTTATAAATTATCTTAAATATTGGCCATAAATATCATCCTTAATAATAATATTTATAGGTATAACCTAATAAAAATTTTCTTCATAATCTGGGGAAAGCAAAACATAATAAGAGGGTGAGATCAGATTATCAGTAAGGGTAAATATGAGAGATATTAATCAATGATCATACGAAAGCATAAGATAAGAATAAGAGTATGAGATCATGACCATAAATTACAAATATCATACCCAATCTAAAAAATATCATAAACATGAATTATGGAATAAAAAATTAGCATTTCAAAAACATGATTCATAAGAATGATAATTTATTACAACTCAATCATGAACTATAAGTTTATATCCTTAATGTGTGTGTGGAATCATCATAGGTATAGAAACGATTTCAAATGTCAAGTATAACTATGGAGACTATATCATTATGAATAAACACTTATTTCCCATAGTGGTTCAATCACATTGACTGGTTTCCCATAACAGATCAAGCACTTTGACGTGTTTACCATAACACATCAAGAACTATGATATGTTTCCCATAATGGATCAAGCACATCAAATTATTTCCCATAACTATCTCATGAGATATAATAATTTACCAATTAATTATAGGTAGATATAGGTTACACATATCAAATAATAAAAATTATATATATGTGTGCTACAAGATCATAAAACATTAGTCATATCGGAACCCATGACAATAAATGAGTTTCCAAAAAACTTCAACATAGAATATCCCATGGAAAAGAAATGGGTTTAATAAAAATTTCATCATAACATCATAAACATAAACCATATAGATAAATAATAAGAATTATATCCTTGGATCATATCCCCAATAAATCTTTCGTAACGTCAATGGATATCATTTTAGATGGAAAATCATTTTGAAAGATCACATCAAATAATAATTGAGGAAAATAAAATTTCCATTTTGAAATAAATTTTTTTAAAACCTATGAAATTATAAAGGAAAACATTGTATTTGAAAATAAACATGGGAAATTTTAAAGGAATATTCAAAGAAAATATTAGTCATAATAATGGGAAAATCCGTTCATGTCATATAAGTTAAAACACATTACTTTTACAATGTGAAAACCTACCTATTTTAGAAAAATACAAAAGATTCATTTTACAACATTTGTAAAAAATTCAACCATGTGTAAAAATGACATTAATAAATCATTGGAGATTATTAAAAACTTTATTGAAATCATTTTTAGAAAACATGAATATGGATGTGGAAGGTCAAATAAATTATCCCAATGGAGACGTAAATGTAACAAATCCCAAATATTGATGACATTATGAAATAAAACCATTAACACAAGTATCTCATTTTATTTTTCAAAATAAAACCTCATGTATAATAAATATTGACTTATTATACATTTATTTTATAAATATATTCTTATCTATCATATTATGTATGATTTATTTATAAAATCTTAGTAGTGGTTTATTAATAATTTCTTATTAAAATCACTATTCCCAAGTATAACTGCTTCATTTTACAATAATCTTTTGGTTTTTCAGTTTTGTTCATTATAATTTTTAAAATAATTCATAAAAAGTTGATATAGAAAACAGAATTACACTGTTTATGGAGACGGTTGGCCATACGCTTGCATAAACACTACTTCCTTTTTTGATACATAGAATGAAAGAAAGGTAAATAGTAATTCTCATTTTGATAATCATTATTATTTCATATATATTATATATATTAATCACATTTATCTCTATTACCATCCAAGTAAAATATAAATGAAAAAAATCATATCATATCATGGAGGTGGTAGTCCAAATGTACACACAAACGGCGTTATTATTTCCCAAAGGATAGGATAGTAAGAATGTGGAGATGATAATATTATTGAAAAAGTATAATTGTGTCATTAATATCCTATAAAAACATTTATACCATCATAATACTCATCTATAAAATATGTTGTTGAAAAATAAATTGTATCGCTACTTGGAAATGATAAGCTGTATGTACGCACAATCAATTATTTCACTTCACGTTTGATGAGAAAGATGAAGTATAATGGTGTTTTCATAATCATAATAAAATTTCAAAATATTTAGGATACTAAATTAGTTATCTTATGATAAATATTATATATTTATATGAGGTAAAGTAGAGTATACAAAGAAAGTGATCGGTTAGAGAGAATACCTCTTATTCGAAAAAAAATCCTGTAGATATCCTCTAAAGGGATATAGGTTTGGTATTTTGGGGATAAAAGAACCTATAGAATATATATATATATGTGGATAAGAGAAATTGTAAGAGTTTTTTCTATATATAAGGCTCCAATTGGTGTGATTAAGTGAGGGAGGACGTGCCCTTCTATAATTGAGGTGAGGGATACTTTTGGAATTTTTCAAAAGATTAAATTATAATAAATTCATTATCAAGAAAAATATCTCTAAATCGAAAATGGTTTAAAGATAATATGGGACAGGGTTTTAAGACCATAAAAAAATATAATTTTTATAATATTTGTTGCAATCTTAAACCTTATCATTTTGATTAACCCATTGTTAACCCATTTAATTTTAACTATGGTAACAAATTTTCAATATTAAAAGGTTGTAATTTTTTACTTATAACGTGGAAATTGGACCATAAATGACCCATTTATGAAACATTGGACTATATAATAACCAACTTGTAATATTTTAAGTTTTTTTATGATTTTTAAATAATTTAATAAAATATTATATTTGTTAAAATATCATTGTTGACAATTTTTACACTATTCATTAAATTTAAATACATCAATAAAAAGGGTTAACTTGTATCTAACACTTTAACACCTCCCTAATATTTCATATGAACATAGATAATTTTCGGGAAATATTAACTCATTAAACTTTTATCACTTTTTATATTTTTAAAATAATTTATTATGTTTTTTATTAACTAGAGAAATACTGAATTAGTGTTTCATAAGAAATTTTTGTCATTATATAATTAATTTAAATTAAAAATAAATTTATATCATAAAAATAATTTTATTAATCTAAAAAAAGACACTTATATTCATTCATAACTTACTTTTTTCCTTATGTTGACACATATGAGATATTAAAAACAAAGAGGGTGACATTTTGTAACATTCGTTTATTTAAATAATACATAAGTCATTTTTACGGAAAAATGTCCATTAAACAACTAAATTTAAATCATAATGTGTTAAGGGTAAAATTAAGTTCATCTAGTAAGAATTAATATGAATAATTATGGCCTTACAATTTTTTTAATCCATATTAACCTGATTTACCCTTTACCTAGGTGATTTTTTTTCTAAGATTGTTATCCATATTGACCAAAAATAAAAGGGGCCTTTTTAGCCTGAAAATTTATTGAAGGAAAGAATATTTGGGAAACGTTCATGAGAAGAAGATTGAGAGTTTATTAGAGAGTGTGTGCTGTTAGGTATGGAAGTGATTCGGGTTTGTTTAGGAGTATGATTTATCACTTGGAGGTCTTGGATGGTACGACTCACTGGGTGGTGGGTCAAGGAGAGATTAAATATTGGAAGGAGAAATGGGAAAGTGTACCCCTCTTCTTTTCCAGATGTCCAGTTCCTGATATTTTCTTTAGATACACAAGATCATTTCTTACCTTCATCAACCCATCCATCGACACCCATTAAAAGAATATCTTTGAGAATATCTTCCCGATTGATGAGGAAGATAGATGAGTTTTTTATGGAATCATATTTTTGGAATTTATCTAGTAGGTATTACCATGAGGATATAAATTTAAATATTATAACTGATTAATGGGAATTGAATATGTGGTTAAAATCCATTCCTTAAAAAATAATATTTTTTGGTATGGTGATTTAAAAACCAAACCATACCTACAGACATTAATGTATAAAAGAAGGGAACTGCCCTTGCATTCCGTTGCGGGTGTTATTCCTCTTTTGAGCCATAAAACATATTGGAACCTATTTTTCAAAGGAGTCTAGACAATAGATATTTGGTATTTTATTAGAAATATATTAGTAGTATCTTGAATCATATATACTATCATTGAAGTCTTGGAATACTAGTTTCATAGTGCTAACCAAAATAATGCTGAAGTAAAGGCTCATAACATGGTATTTTCAGATGAACTATCTAAAAGGAACTTAATAAATAAAGGGAATGTAATCTTTACTACTCCCATTTCATGTAGGTGCATATGATATCACTGGTGGCCGAACATGGCCCCCTTTTTTTTCCTGGTGGTAAATCATGCACTCCACAAAAGTTGATTCCCATAGTGGTTCAGCATGGGATGTAAGTGAAATAAATAAAAAGGGAACATGGGTGATATGAAGACCTAAAACATAAATTCTAAAGATCAATGTTTATGGATCATTTTTGGATGGGAATATGAGAGGAGGAAAACTTGTCCCGGATGGAAGAGGCTCATTTTTTTTGGATTCAACTCATTTTACAGCACATGTAACTCTTTGTGAGATAAAGTAAGGGCTATGGTTAGTGGCCTCTCCATGTGTCATCTATTCAACATAAATATTATGGTGGTTTAATCCAATTTTAAAGTTATCATTAAGACCATTAAAGGTAAAATAAGTCTATCATGGGATTTTGCATACCATATCAGGAAATGTAGAATGGTCATCAATCCGGTTGTCAAGGTTAATCACACATAGAGGGAATGTAACTTCAATACATACTCTTTGGCCAGAAATTTTGATCTTGAAGAGTCCACCATTCTATATTTTTGTATTTTATCACTCTCAAACGAATGTAACATTATATTCAAGGTATATTACCTTATCCTACACCATTTTTTATCCCCTTAGTTCAGTTTGTAATGTTATGTTTTTTCTATTTGTCAATAAAAAGACAATTTTGAATGAGTCTTACCCTATGTTTAGAAAATTGTTTGTTGAATGTTTAAAATATTTTATCAAGTAAATAATATAAATTTCATTAAAATCATTCACCAATAGGGATTAATTTCATTTATTTTTATAAAATACATTACATGCAAAAAAATAATTTTTCATAAAAACAACTCTTTTATTGTCCAATAATTTTTTAATTATAATTATTTGATAATTAATGAATTAATTTTATAAATTTGTAGACCACATATTTTTCATAATATATTTTTTACTATACATATCCTCCAATCCAACATCTAGGAGAAAATGAAAACATAATATTTTAATAATGTTAGGTGTTTCATCTAAAATCATTGTTGTGTGTAATGCAAGACATCAAAGAAATTAAATTATTTAAAGAGAAATATTTTATAAAAGACCCCGGGAATTACTTTATACCCCCTTAAAATGAATTTATCCTTTGAAATTAATCACTCTGATATAAAAAAAATGAGGATCTATCTATTTCATTACATCCTCATATTCCCATGTAGCTTCATTAAATTAGTGGTTTCACCACAAAAAATTGACCATATGAGTGGTATCATTTCATATAACTCTCTATATATGATTAAGAATATGTACATGTTTTTCTTTATAATAAAGATCATTATTTAGTGGTATGAATTATGAGTTTATTACATGTGAATGATCATATTTTAACTTTACCAGGAGAGATACATGGAACACATAATGAACATCATTGATATTTGGTGGAAGAGTGAATAAATAAGATACCACCATGACACAATCAACAATTTCAAAATAAATGTTATACCGTGGGTTTATCTTTACCTTAATCCCAAATATCATATCCTTCTTCCATGGGTAAATTCCTATAAAAACTTTCCCAGAAAATTAAAACTCCATATCTCACTGACGATTATCCGTATAACTCTTTTTTAACTCTGAGCTTCTCTTATATGTTATTTAATGAACATAACATTATTTTCCATTTCCTCAACCCGATCAAGTATCGATAACTTTATTCCTCAAACTTCATTCCAATATGTTGGAGTTCTAAACTTCCTACCATAGTTTTCTTCATAAGGATCCATTTAAATTCTTGAGTGAAAGATTTTGTTATATGAAAATTCCACCAAAGGAAGGTGTTGATCCCAACCAAATTTTAAATATATAGATGAAGATCTATACATATATTCTATATTTTTAATGGTACTCCTAGACAAACCATCTGTCTAAGGATGATAAGCATTTCTGAAACTTAACTCTTTATCCAAATCATGCTGAAAATTTCTCTAAAAATTTTACATTGAACTAAGACCCCAATTAGATAAAATTGATAATAGTATACAATGAAATATTATCACTTACTTAATTTATAATCAAGTAAGTTGATCATGAGAGAAATTTTCTCTAATGGTATTGAATCATGCTAACTTCATAAAGAAATCAATTACAACCCATATAACATTGTGCCTATTAGATGGTTTGGGGAGTCTAATAATGAAGACCATGGTAATGCCATTCCATTTTTATTCTGGTATGTGTAATGGTTATAATAACCCATTATACTTCTATCTATCATCCTCAATAATCTAACCTACTAAGAATCAAGAAACATACTCCTTAATATCTATTTTCATTCCATACCACTAGAAATACTCTTTCAGGTCTCTATACATCTATGTAATTCCAAGATGAATAGAGAATGATTAAATATGTGCCTCTTCCAATAAATCCTTCCTCAAGTATGGTATGAAAGAGACATAGAAATAATCCCAAAACCTTATCATTCTGTCACAATCAAGGTTGAATTTAGAAACATTTCCCACCTTCTTGTGTAGATCCACATCATCCTTTTCACCTCCTTAATCTTCAATAGTATATATGGTTGATCATTGATATGAGAAAGATTAGATTTATCCCATTTCTTAAATATTTCAAGATAAATGATTTTAATGCCTTGAAATATTGGTTTTTTTTTGTGATCCTCATCATAGATAAGTTAGGAAGATCCTTTGAACATAGAGCATCTTCAACATTGTTCACTTCCCAATTTGGTAATGTATTGATCAATCATAATATGTAATGAGTTCCAGCCATCTTCTTCGGCTCATTTTATCCCTTTTTTGAGTGAAAATATACTTTAAACTTTGGTGATCAATATATATGTCACACATTTATCCCTACAGAAAATTCCTCTATATATTTAATGAAACAATTACCGCATCTAACTCCAAATAACGAGTTTGGTAATTTTACACATGAGCCTTAAATTTTCATGAGTCCTAAGATATAACCCTAAAATATTTCATGAGGAAAAATAAAAATAACTTCTTTGACAAATCACTATATATTACAAACCATTCTCCACTGGAGGGTAATGTAAGCATATCTTCACTAATAAGCCTTATCTTTAGTTCCTTAAAACATTCCTCACATTCATCAGTCCAAAATAACTTGGATCCCTTATGAGTAAACTTGGTGAGTGGATTTGATATTATAGAAAAGTTCTACAAAACATGTTTATAATATCCAACCAACAGAAGAAAACTACATATTTCAGTAATTGTAGTTGGTCTAGGCATTTTTTTAATAACTTCTGTATTCTAGGGATATGTTGATATACCCTCACTTGAGATTTATGACCCAAGAATGAACGCTTCCAAAGAAAAAATTCACACTTGGTAAATTTTTCATTAAGCTTATCTTTATGTAGGATCTTCATCACAATCCTTAAGTGATATTAATTCAATTCATCACTCTTTTAATATATAAGAATATCATCTATAAAGACTTCCAAAACTGATCAAGGTAGTATCTAAGGGATCTATTCATTAATCCTCAAAGACAACTGGGACATCAGTAAGACCAAAAGGAATCACTATAAATTGATAGTTTCCATACCATTTATAGATTGAAATATTTTGTATATCTACTTTCTTGACCCTCAATTGATGATATCTAGAATGAAGGTCAATCTTAGAAAGGAATTATGCTCCATGTGGTTGATTAAATAAGTCAGTAATATAGGGGATAATATATTTATACTTGATTTTGATCTTGTTAAACGCCTGATAATCAATGAAAATTCTCATTGACCTATCTTTGTTCATATAAAATAGAATAGGTGCACCCAATGGATATGTACTAGGTTATATTAATCCTTTATCAAGATTATCTTAGAGTTTCTTCTTTAATTCTTGCAACTCAATTGGGACCATTATATAAGGATTCCTTGAAATAGTCATAACACCATGTTTGAGTTCTATGGAAAATTCAACTTACCGATTTAGTGTAAGACCCAAAATGTTTTCCAGAAGGAAATAAACCCCCCGCTTAATATATGTATCCTTAATGTTGAGTTTCTCCCCATCTATATGAGATAAATACCATTCATGTATAGGAATTAAGACAAAAAATAAGGATGAAATTTCCATTTGAATTTCATATTTATCCTCACATTGATAAATAATCATAGGTTCATTCAGAATATGAAATATGACTTCCCATACTTGGAAATTGATATGGGATCCATCTATATAAAGTCAATCCTTTCCAATAATCACACTAAATTCAAAAAAAGTGAGAATTGAAATATTATAAAGAATAACTTTACCACAAACTTTAATTAAATAGGAACTATAAACTTCAGATGCGACCATTGTTCCATTTGGATCTTTCACATCTAACTAAACATATAATTGTCGAGGTGATATAGTGGTAACCTTAGAAAATTATTTATAAATAAAATAATGGGTGTATCCATAATCAAATAAGACATTAGTTTTTTATATTGAATGATTAGTGTACCTTCTACCACATCATTCTCATAACCCACTTCGGAATTTGTGATTTCATGAGATTTTCCTTTTTCTTTAGGATTAGAGGTTTTTGACGATGATCATAAAAAACCTTCAGATTCATGCACTATTTGAGATAATTCCCATATTCCTTGCATTAAAACCATTATAATGTGGGTGGTATATTATTTGGTATCTTCTTTTCCTCTATTTCATTATCCATCCGTTTCATCTCCTTTAGACATCCATGGGATTTATGACCTACCTTTCAACATTTATAGAACCTACCATTTCGATTAAAACATTTCCCTTGATGTTTTTCCTACATTTTTTTTACAGATGGATTGAATTTCTTTCCACTATGTGATTTACTCAAGTTTTCATGATACTTGATATTATGTTTCCTATAAATAAACATGGGAATGGTGGGAATCTCAAATTTCCATTTATAATTTGAGTACACATCAAATGATTTCATAATTACTAATAAAGTATTTTATAACTAATTCCTTTCAGATACATGGTTTTAAGCCACCAAATAATTGATCAATTTTAATTTCAAGGATGATAATTAAACCAGATTCATACCTTACAAGCCTTGTAAAATTTTCCTCATTGGTATCAATGGATTCATCATCATTTTTATTCAGATCAAGAAATTCCTTCTCCAATAATATAAATAGAATACAAGGATGGAACATACTGAAGAATATCTAATTAAAATCAACCCATTTCATTGATTCAATTTATTCTTCTTTCTTCTTATTCTTTATAAGCATATACTATTCATATTATTCACTTTCCAAATGATAAAAACTATGATTATTTTCTTGTCCGAAGCATTAAAGAAAAAATATATATTCTCAATGGTACTGACCCATCACTTAGCCTCTAGTGGATTAGAAGATCCACCAAATTAAGGTTTATATTTCATCAAGAAAGAATAAATAGTATTTTGTTACCTCTTTTGATCATTTGGCAAATTTTTAGGATTCATAGCTTGATAATGTTATCTGATCATAACAACATGATTTTTCATTCCATCTCCCTAACATTTGGTTGGTCATGTAGAAAAGTATTTCATTTTCCATCGCATTCAGTATTAACATGATTCTATTAGGTTCTACACATTCACTAAAACCAAAAATAATAGTGTGAGAAATAATATTCATAGTATAAAAACACATAATTATGAAAAAACATTTATAGAATAGATAAATTGTTTCACCTTGTTATTTGACACCTTTGGTTTAACATAGACCATTATTGATCATTACCAAAACATTATTATTTTATCTTATACTTAGTCCTATCCCTAGGGTTTTAATAAAAGTTATCTAACCCTAATCTCAAATGATTTACTAAACCCTGAAATGATACCAACTATAGTATCCTGATATTTTTATATATAAATATTACATCTATTTAGATGAATATTCGATACATAAAAATATGATCTATGCTAGAACCATAAAATTTTAGAGTCTTTGGAGACTAGATATAAAATATTCTTATTTTATGAAATGTATTAAACATTTACCATAAGGATCATCCCTCATAGTACTCTTCATAGACATACCCTACTAAAAATATTATTTATAACATGTAGAATGGAATCAAAAGAAATAAGTGAGCTCTCATGCACAATAAGGGTAAAAATGGGAGAAAGAAATCGATGATCATATTAAATAATAAGATAATTATAAGGGAATGAGATAATGAAAAAAACTTAAAATATTAATACCCAATATGAAAAAGATCATAAACATGTGTTATGCCATAAAAAATATCATTTCAAAAGACATGGTTCATAATAATGATAGATCATCATAAATCTATCATAAACTATAAGTTCATATCATAATCATGTGTGTGGAATCATCATAAGTATAAAAACCATTTCATATTTCAAGGTGACCTACCAAAAACGTCATATAAATAATTAAAAACAATTTTTAATATTAGATCAAGAGCATCGACTTGTTTCCCATAACGGATCAAGAACTTTGACTTGTTTCCCATAACGGATCAAGCACTTCAACTTTTTTCAAAAAATGGATCGACCACATCAAGTTGTTTCCCATAACTACCTCATGAAATATAATACTTTACCCAATTAATTGGAGGGAAATATAGGTCCCACCTATAAAAAATTATAATCATATATATGTGTTCCACAAGATCATAAAATATTCATCATATCAGAACCCATGAAAAAGAATGGGTTTCATGAACAATTCATCACAACATAACCCTTGGGAAAAATAAGTTTCATAAAAATTTCATTTTTTAAACAAAAAAATAAACCATCCAGAGAAAGAATAAGGATGGAATCCTTGGAACATATCCCCAGTAAATATTAAGTAACATCAATGGATTCCGTATTATATGGATAATTATTTCGAAATATCACATAGAATAATTATTGAGGAAAATAACCTTTCCATTTTGATATAACTTATTTTAAAAAAAATAAGAAATTATAAAGTAAACCATTATATTTTGATATAACCATGTTAACTTGTAATGTAATCCTTAAATAAAATATTATTCATGAAGGTGTGGAAAACTATTTATGTCATATAAGTTTAAAAACATTCCATTCACAAAGTCAAAATATACCTAATTTGAAAAAAAAAGATTTCTTTGATTTTTTTAAAAGCCAAAAAAGGGTAAAAATGAAATTAAAAAATAATTGTAGAATATAAAAAAATATTCTTGAAAACATTTTAATAAAATATGGATATGGATGAGAAAGGTTAAATAATTCTTCAATGGACACATAAATGTAAAAAATACCGAATATTGATGAGATTGTGAAATAAAATCATTAGCACAAGTCTCACCATTCTTCATTCACGTTCCAATATCATTGATTTTATGGTATATAGAAGCATTTTCATGTTATGATGGCTATTTTTATATAGATATATAAGAAATTGGGTAATTTTCTTTGTCTCATGAGACGTTATGTTTGAGATTAATAAGTAAACCTAATCTATGATGGGACTTTATGCACCATGTAATGTTGTCTTGGTGGTTAACCTTGAATTATGATTATGTCATTTTATATGTTTATTTCACATTACTATATTGGCATGATATTGTGATTCCATGTTAATCATGTTATTTTCCTATGTCATTATTCACGAGTCTTATCTTTATGATAACATGTTATACTATTCGACTCCCACAATATGCATCATTATCATGTTTATTACCTTTATAGGTTTTATATATCATCTCATTATTTTATTTATTACCCAACTTACCCAATGAAATTTTATGAGATCAATGGGATTTATGAGCTCATTATAGAAAATAAAATAAATATATTGTGTTTTAGTTTCTCTTTGATGTACTATAAACCAGGTCTTCTAAAGAAAATTGGCACCAAATATCTATAGGTTGGGTTTTATTTTATTTTTATGTCAAAATTAGTGCAATAATATTTTTAAAAGGATTTTGTAGCTATATTGGTGAAAAACCTTCAATCAATGGAAGGAAATATAGAGTGTTAAAATAGGAATGGAAATAGATGGAAAATCATGCCTGTAACAGAGGCAAATTTGTAAACACAATGGTATTAATGGATCTCCATGAGTTTTATCCCAAAAAATAAAATATTTTGAGATTATTTTTAAAGTAATACATGTTCAATATATACCCCCCAAAAAATAAAATAATGGTTAAATACAAATCATTTCTCAATAATGGATAATTGAGATAAAAATACCCTTCTGGTAATGGTAATATAAGAACCCAAAGAACATGATAAAGATTACATGAAATTAAAATATATTGAAATGAATGGTATTTTTTATACTTGGAGGAAATATGTAAGTGAATAAACTATATAAAATAAAATATGGTGTGCAATATCAAACATTCTCATGGAATTGAATATAGAAAAAAATAACACTTATAACTTTTGAAACATTCAAACCAAAACCCTTTAAAGGATACAATTTCAAATGAAAAATAAAATAAAATTAATAATAGTATAATCCAAATATAAAATTTAAAATGGGTATTAAGTATAACATATAATGTATTTTTTTATATTATAAAGATATCTTAATACAATGAAACTTGAGATAAGGAAGCCTTATGACATTAAGAGCTTTCGAATCAAAATCCCCTGAAGGATATGATTTCAAATTAAATATTAAATACCATGAAAAAAGATTAGATGATGATAAAAAATATAAATAGGGTAATTTTATACACTATATGGCATATAACATATTTTATAATAAGAAATATGTCTTGTGGGGTGAAAATTGTGATAAAAAACATTTTTATTAATTCATTCTTAGTCAAAATATCCTCTATCCTCTTGTTTAAAAAAGTGACTTTCTTAATCACAAATTTTAGATACTATCTACTATATATAAAATTTATAAACTTTATTTACTGTTAATCTCTATATTTATATTAGATATTTATTATCTTATTTTAAAACCGTGTGTGAGTAATCTTGATTATTTTGAAGTAGTTTATTTAAAGTGTTGTTGTTCCCCATTATTCACAAATTATTTCATCAAAATATTTTCATATAAGGTACTATAATATAATATTTATAATTATTTATAATGTTATAATTTAATTATGTGGGTTTTTTAGTTATAATCCTTAATGGTGAATTTTGTGATAAGATTGTTTCAGTGATTTTTCACAAACAAAGGTTGGTATCTAAACTAATGTATTTAATGTCAATTTTACTATTCTAAAACTAAAATCAAATAATTTTAACTTATTTATATCATATGTTACAAAAAATTAAACTCACATTGTCATCTATGATATAAATTTATTTCATTGTTCAATTAGGCGATTACACCAATTTAAACAATAATATACCATAACAATGGATGAAAAAGAGGTGATATAGTTGTAATATAATTATAATATAAGAATAGTGGAATTATTTACTATTTATTAGTGTTTTATATAATAATTTTAAATAATTTTGAGAAGATAATCTATATGATGTTATTACATAGTACGGGGAAACCATTTTTGCTGTTATTACGCTATTTTGGAAGGTTGAATTTATCATGGTCATTTATTTCTCATATTATTAATATGTTTTATGATTTATGTGTATAAAAACTTAATAATTTCATATTAAGGCTATATATAAAATTAAAAACATTCTCATGACCATCCATGTAAGGTGGTGCTGACAAGAAAAATAAAAATTAGACATTCCATGGAGGATGTAGTCCAGAATGGATGAATGGTTGATGATTTCATTTTTCATATAATGAGATAAATTTAAAATACTATTTATCATTTAAGAGTCTAAAATATGTTATATATATCATAATTATTAATTTTATTCAATATTAGGACCATTCTTGCACGGTGTTAATAAAAAATGAAATATTATAATTCATGGTGGTGGTAATCCGCACACATGCATGAATGATGGTTAATAGTTATTACCATAAAATAATAAAATTATGTAAACAATAAATACTAATAAATTTATATATTAATAAGAAAAATATGTTTGTAAATTTAATATATAAAAGAAAATATGTTAGGGGAAATTATTACTCTTGTTGAAGACATGGGTTTTTTTTTGAGGAATCATTAGAAAGGGAAGAATTAAGCTAATATCTTGGGACCAAAATCATTCAAAGGTGAAATGGGATTATAGGGTAAGGAATAAGAGAATATATTAAAGTTTAAACTAATTTTTTTGTGTCAAATAATTTTTATTGAGTGACCCCTTTTATAAGTGGAGAGCATGACATTTTTTCAACCATTTCAATTTAATATAATGATAGTACATGTTTCACTTGTCAAGTGGCTCAAAAAATGGAAAATAATTTATTTTTATGTGATATAAGGCCAATAATATCACAAAAACTATATTCTAAACATGTTTAAAGCTCTTCATCCCTATATTAATTAATTTTAACATTTTCTAGTTTACTATAGTAAATAGTTTTAACATTAGTAAATCATTTTATTTTTCCTAAAATAGAAATGAACTAATAATATAATTTATTATTAATTATTCCAAATATAAAATCCATTCTATCATATAAAATTTATATATTTTAGAAACATAATTTTTAACATTAACTCATGTAACACATAAAATCCCATTTTTAGAAATTGTTTTTTAATCTTAAATTTTATGTAACATGTAAAAATTTCTACATCATTTGGTTTAATGGAAAGAAACAATTTATTATAAATAAGTAAATTTTATGTGGCTTTCATAGAAATCCAAAACCGAATTTTACCAAAACAAGTTTTAATTAAATGAAAAGACCAAAAATTGTTTCTTTTATTGGAAAATATTATTTAAGTTCATAAATGTTTAAGAATAAGTTTTATAAATTTAGAATAAGATTAAAAAATACATATTATTGCTCATTAAATAAATATTTCATCAATTAGATGGTTTTATAAACTCATAGGTGTTGCTTATATAATGATATAATAATAAAAGACACAGTTTTGGTAAAAATAGATTTTTTCACAATACACCTAAAAATCAACTTTTTTAGAAAAATCAAAAAAATTAATCATAACATAATATTTTTATAATAAACATAAAAATAAAAATTATTTTTTAAAATTAATATTCCAAAATTTTAGAATTTTAAATTTAAATAAAAATATAATGAAAACGTTTTTCAAAGAAAAATAACATTTTATAAATATTATTTACTATTTGTATTCTTATTTCACATCAATTACTAATAAAATTAGAATTAATGTATTATTCATATCAATAATATATTTTATGCATAATATATTTATCTTATTTTGAAAAAAATAAATATCCAAGTTCTATAAAGGTTATATTTTAAAGAATAAATATGTCTTATTAGTTGTTTAGCTACACTAATTTAATTTATCAATTACTTATCATTAATAACTACATTTTTTATTTATACATATATTTCAAAATATAGTTAAATATACTTTTACCCACTATTTCTAAAATTATATTTTAATGCTCATATATTATAATGTGTTTTTTGGTAAAATGTTTTGTGCATCACATGCTATGGAACACATTATGTTACAAAGGAAATAAAACATATAATCATTAATCTTGGGGTGTTACATCCCATCCCTCCCATAAATAAATTCTATCCAAGATTTTTTTAATTGTTTTTATCTTTAGAAAAAGTTAATTGTATCAACATCATAGACAATATACATGGTTTAATTTCTAATGAGATATCAAGATTACTATTTTAATTCCAAAGAAATTTATGATTGGGTATCAAGCTTACACGATTTATTTTTTGTAGGGAATTCATATTCAACATTGGTAGATTATAATGGGTTGATATAGGACATATAGTGTTTTCCCGAAACAATAATTAATATGATTCATTTTCACAGAGTTTTAGTCAATTCCAAAAACCACATAAATTAAAGAAAAATATAGATTTGTAAGAACTATCTTCTCACAACCCGTGAAGTATATTTAATAATAAGAAAACAACCAGGTGTTTTTATTTATAACTCAATATCCAATAGTTTAAGAAAACATATTTTTCATAAGATATTGGAAACTCTAAAGTAAAGGATAACTATAAACTTTAATTATTGTCTTTGTGTAGGCTTTTACTTGTTACCACTATTTAGGTGGTTTTTGTTAACTATTTTCCCCATTGTCCATGGGATTGGTGGATTGATTTTTATAGTTCCCAATTTTCTTCAATTTAGGTAATTAATTTTTGTAGATTCTATCTTTCCATGGCACCCCTGAGCTTGACTGAAAATCAACATTTTTATTGATTTTGAGAAACAACACAGTATATAGGATACCAAGAAGAAATACATCATGGTGTTCTAAAGTAATGAAATGCTATAGAATAATTAGAAAAAAATTTGATACCCTAACTTGGAAAAGAACCCACGCTAAAGAAGGAATACATAATTTGATTTGAGGTTCCCATAGATGCCAAAAAACCGCCACCATGTTCCCCTCCTACCATGTGTGAGAGATCTTTATATAATTACCCGTGAGAAGGTTTCATTTCCTGATAGTGTATGAAATATTCTAGGGACAACTGCCTCTACCTAACAAAGCTTTATACAAAATCATAGAGTTTGACTCCACTATCTTCAATGTGATCTGCCTTTGATTTCATATCTCCATACCGGTAACCATGGCCTGAGCCTCTTCCCATAAGACATCACCTCTTCCATAAGATACCACGAACACTACAAGTACAGACCCATCCTAGTCTCTAATGACACCTCCCCCATATATCTCCCCCTAAGTAGATACCCATTCATATTAAGCTTGATGAATTATTCTTTCACACCTATAAAAATTTCCATTTCCCTTCAAGAAAGAACTAAAGTGTTTCCTCCAATGTTATTAACATAGAGTAAATTGAATCTTCTTTTATTCATCATCTTTGTCACAAAAAAATCCATTAAACTCCACCTTTATCTTATTTTATTTATTTGGGGACTGAACCTTGTTTATGCTGTCAATTATAATTCATGATATCTAGTTTTAAAAATATAAATATTTCTCAATCCATCTCTTATATTTGTATGATTATTATTGGGTAAATCTCTACATTATCCATGAAATACATTGTTTACTTGGTTCCTTAATGCACTAGATGTCACTAAAACCCAATGGAGTTAACATGAGTGGTGATCACCATAAGATTATTAAATTAAATATCAATATTTCTTACTCTTTGAAATTATTAAATCATCTTTAAATTCAACCTAAATCGATATCAGTTCAATCTATGTTTCTTTATGTTAAGTTCAATCATATTCCTTAACCTAACTCTAAAAAAGTAAATCCTTTATAAAGGAATATAAAAAAATTATGATAAACCAAAGAATATACCATGGGACATTCTAGACAAGGGTGAAATTGTAATCCCACTCATCATGAATCAGAATAGAGATAAAGTCAAGTATCAAGTATCATTTTTTGGGGTGATTACCCCTAGCTATATTTTTGTGAAAATAGAATCCAATTTCTAATATATGGAGAGGGATGTAATGGCTTTGAGATAAAAAAAAATATCTTCTTAATCAAAACTTTAGGATGATATCATATTCTTATTCATATCCCTTAGACTTATACAGAGGGGTTTTTACTAAAGTTCTCTGATCCTAATACTTGAAGTATTAAAAATTACCTCAACTAACCTAAAATATTACCCATAACCTTGAAATTATGATCTACCTTAACATTATAATCCTTAAGTTATCTTAAAATAACATCTTATCCTATAAATGTATCTAAACACTCCTCTTACACCAACTTCAGCACCCCAAACTTCTATTCTTGGAATCCAATGTGAATAAAAATCTTTGTATACCAGTATTAAAATAAACCAAAGCATCTGAATATTAAATATCAATAATTACATTCCCACTTCCAAATATTGGAGTCATATAAAATTTAAGCACATTTTAGTTTAATAGTTTTATAGTTCTTGGAAAAAATTTAACTAACAAAGCCCAATTATTTCTTGTCAAAGGTATATTTTTTATATTATAAATGAAACTACTTAATCCATAATATTCCTTAAATATATCCAAAAAAATTCTCCACACATGATTATCTTCAATACATATCATGTATAATACTTTTATTCTTAACATGGGTAAATTAATACACAATAATGGGGACATAAAATGACTAGTAATGGAAAATGATTATCAGAGGATATAATGGCATGATTAATATGGAAGAAAAAAAATGATAATAAAAAAATGTCATATAACTAATTATATGAGGATGAAACTAATACATTGTTAACAATATTAATAAATTCATGGAAAATAATAATATAATTCATGGTCATGGAATTCATAATTTAGGACATATTGATGTTTACCATCAAGGCCCAAACCAAGAAATTTTTCTTGACAACAAGGAAACATCCATGACTTCATTCATATAATTAAGGTAGAATTCAAGACATTATTCTTGCATTAGGTAGAAAAAATGTCTTGAATACTACATAATGCAAGCATAATGTATTGAATTCTACCTTAATTACATGAATGATGTCATGGATGTTTCCTTGTTGTCATGAAAAATGTCTTGGTTTAGGCTTTGATGGTAAACATCAATATGTAAAAAATTTCCTCAATAAATTTACATATGGGATCTAAGTGAAGACATTTATATCAAATAAAGGAAATATAGAGTGTTCATAGATGCAAGAAATTGGAATGGAAATTATAACACTCATATATTTTATATATTTTTTCAAATATATTTAATTCCTTTTATATCATTCATTATATGTAGCATTGGGTTTTAACAAATTTCAATACATAATACAAATATTACTATTTAAATATGAAAATCATAACCTATAAATTAAATTGGATGTTATGAATATGGATTACTAAATTACTAAAATTATATGTTTGACCCATGTATAAAATAAAATCATTGTTTATCTATTGATTAGAAATTAAAATAAAAACTACTTAAAAGTAAATGAAATTTTTTTTGGAAAACTGTTTTATGACCGCAATGTGTTTTTGTATAAATAAATTAAATTATTCACTATTAGGGACAGATTTTAACAATATTTCTATATTATATATTCAATCAAATTATTCATCATTATTATACTACTATTTCTAAGTATGGGATAATAATAAATCTAGTTTTAAGTATAAAAACTAAATTTTTCAAAAAAATATTTTCATTGCGTTTTGGACGGATATTCTAAAATAAAATGTTTCCAATTTTTGAAAATTTATTTTGAAAAATGGAATTAATTTTTAGAATCAAAACTTTAAAATTATCCTAGGTTATGTTTTTGAAAATTTTCTAAAAATATTATTTTTTTCAGTGAATAGTCAAAAATACCGAATTTTAATGAAAATTATCTTTTGGTTTAATGAATTTAAAAAGGTTTTTTTTTTAAAATTTATTTTAAAATAAAAATAACCAAATTTATACTATAATTAATCCAATTTATTTAATTTAAATAAATTGTATGTTTAATTTTGATATAAATACTTTTTATACTTATGAGAACATTTTATTTTGAAAACCGATTTTTATAGATTCTATGAGTTTAATTTTAAATTAATTTCTTTAAATTATTGTAATTTATTGGGGTAAAATGAATTCCATATTTTGAATCAATGAGGTGATGATGATTTGAGATTATATAAGACCATATCCTTGGTTGGAATGACCACTTCTTGTTTATATCTATGAAAATGGAAGTTGATCACCCTCCTCTAGATGATCTCAGAGGGTGAGATGGGGTGTTGGTTCCCATTAGCTGAAGATTTGGTGGATGTCATGGTGGGGATGTAATTGTGCAATATTTCCTCACCAACATTCTTTTAGCACCATGAATGTTGGTATTAGATCATCGATCCAATGTATCTTGAGTACTATAAGGCACATAGACTCATCTTTTAGTATAGATACAATGAAAGTGATTCCCAATTTTCCAACATTGTCCATTACTTCTGATGAATAGAAGGTATCCATGTTGATGATGTCATAGACTGAGGATTCCAAATGTTATCTTCCCCAAGTCACATGAGAGTTTCATGCTAGGCCCATAACTTTTCTAGTGGGACCTGGCCTGGAATATCTGGATCTTATGACATGAAAATATGATGGTTCTCCAACGTTACTAGTCCCCATAGTGTAAGGAGAGGAATTTCATGTTGGGTTCACCATTTGTGTATTCCAATGCTTTCCATAAGGGTTGCATGCCATCTCTCCATCTGGTGGTGATGCAATACTTATTTCCCCTCATTCCCACTTTCCAAAGGAATAAATATTCCATTACTTTAATTAGTGATGTCAGCTCCTTGATTGAAATGGGATGATGGGATATTAGTCCCTCCCTCCATGGATTCCTCATTGGAGCTTATTTCCTAGTATGAGCCTTTCTCATAGATTTAATTCATGTTCATGAAACTCATTCCCAATCCCATATTTCGGTGGACACTGGTTAATTATGCTACTTCTCTCTCCACCACTACAACTATGGACTTTATCAGTGCTAGAAATGTCCCTTTAAAACACTAAAAAACACTGTTAATCTTAGCAAAGATAAAGGCGGGTACCTTTTATCTACGCTAAAAAAAGTGCTGATAAAATTTAAAAAAACATTAAAAAATAAAAAAATATTTCTGCAATTTAGGGAGGGGCTTCAACAGGACTTGAAGGCCCATTCAACAGCACCCCCACCCCAACACGCATTCCCCAACCACCCCTATCCTTTAATAGTGCCCCACCCCTTTAACAGCGCTAGCCCTTATTCCCCACCCACGTGTACGACCTTTTTCCCCTGGATTCGAACTCGGGACCTGTTGACTGCGCACCTAAGCTTTTACCACTCCACCATATTTCTTTTCACTTTATTTATTAATATATCTATTCATTTATATATATATATATTTATATTTACTCGTTTATTAATATATATTCATATTAACATATATATATTTATATTAAATATATATAGTTATATTAAAAAAAATATATATATATCCATATATTAATATATATAGTTATATTTATATATTAATATATTTATTCATATATTAATATATATTTATAAGACCAACTTTAAATACATTTATAAAATATGTTATTTTGTGTGTGTTTATAAATAAATAAATAAATACATATATACAACACACACACACACATATTATTTGTGTATATGTAAGTATAATTATACATATTTATATATATTTACAAATATTATATATTAATATGTATATACATATTTTTAGAATATATAGATAATATATATCAGTTTGTCAATACAGGTGCACAAATATATATATATATATATATAGACACACACACACACACACACATATACACATTATATAGGTATATACATATTCATATATTTTTATTTTAAATAAAATAGATATTAGTTTTTTATTTAGATAAGGCTTATATATAGGGAAATATATTTTATATGTAAATATGTTTAATTATTTATTTATAAAATTAATTTTTTTGTGTGAATATATGAAAAATATGTATATATTGTTATATATTTTATTATAAATAACAGTACATTATAAAAAATGATAACAAACCCTAAAAAATGGAAGAACAAGTAAAAAATAGAGAAACCCTCAAAACTCGTAAATACAGTCAGAAAGTCAAATAAACCCTAAACTCAGGGTAACCACAAAAACATATGATCCGAGAGTCCATTCTAGCTCCGTGACCAATCAAATCAAATATCATCAAACAATATTTGATATGATAGGTGGTGGAGGCCAAACAGATATGCAGATCATAAGTTAAAGTTGTTTGAAAAAATAGCATACATGACAAAAGTGTTAGAAATGGGGGATTGAAAAACCTAACAATGTACAGAGTCACTAAAATGGGAAAAAAATCTGATCCAGGTGTTGGTTTCAACTCTGTTACCAGTCAAACCGAAGCACATGGAACTAACTTCAATACAAAAGGTGGTAGAGGGCAAACAAAAACACATATCAGGAGTTATTTCCATTTTAAGAAAAATTTGACAGGGCACTGGACACAGAAACAGAGTTTTGGAGAAATTATGATGGTATTTTGGGGTTTTAGGATCCAAGGAATTATTGGAAATAATTTTGATCCAGCCTTCTGCATAGATCGTTTTTCTTCCTTTGATTTGATATGTGGTAGATCCCAAACGGACACTCGAAGCAAAAGTTATGGTCTTTTGAAGTTGGAGTTTTTTTTGGAGTGGTATAAATGATATATATTACTTTTCTTTGATCTTATAATGGTTTCTATTGGACTTGGTCCTCAATAATCTCATGATATGAAATTTTACTGGTTATGGTGCTCAAACAGACATCTGGAGTAGAAGTTATTTCCGTTTTAGTGAGTTGTCAGTTTCTTAGGTTTTTAGGAACTAGGAGGGTTGCTCAATTTCAAACAATAATAACTTCTTCTATGAGTGTCCGTTTTGTATCTACCACATATACAATCTAAACTTGTAAAAATATACACACTCAGGTGTCCACTGGAACCCCTTTTGATATTAAATTACTAAAAATCTAATTTTCGGACAAGAGACTTATATCATGATAGGTTAATCATTACGGGACCACTTGGGGGTCGATTGGATGTATATGGTAAGTTTATTAACCATATAATATAAAAATACAAAGATACATTGTAAAAGTGAAACTAATTAACTTAGAGTTAATATTTAAAGATAGGGTTAATATAAGTACCCAAACCTGAATAAATTCTATTAGTTGAGTTTTTTTCGACCCATCCCCACCTTAACCTTTGAATAATAAACTTTGGATCCATTAGAAACCGAATATGAATTTATTATAAATTAATATTTCTAGATTTTCCAAAGGTGCCCCTCACCCCACTTATAAAAGGGCACTCTTCCTTCTCATTTCTTCACACCTTCAAAGCCTTTTGGTTCGGCCAAAATCTTCCCAAATACTCTCCCAACTTCCCTCAATACAACCTAGAGGCCTTAGTTTTATCATAAATCCAACCTAAGGAGCCCTTTTGATCAAATCAAAAGGAAGAACTCGAAGAAGAGGTAATGATTTCACCACCCTTTTCCAAGTTCCTTTCTTCTTCCACTTCTTCTTCCTTTGTTTTTACAATTCTAAAATAATAACTCCAGTATCATATATATACTGTGATGTTATTATAAATACGGTACAACCATATTCAGTATTCTATCCACCCTTTGAATAACATGTCACCATACGTGCATGCGTACGGCTTACCGTCTCCACGTCGTGGTGTAATTTTTATTCAATATATTATTATTTGGATGGATATAATAATGATGTGTAACTCTTATAAATAATAAATATAACATGTTAATGATTCTGTGTATATGATATACCATCCATTTATATATTATTTTAATATCAAAAGAATGATATTGTCGCTCGTGCGTACGTACAGACTACCGTCTCCACGAACGCGATGAGATTCATTCTCCATCGTATCCATTCAAGTATAATTATCATTTTATGATTTAAAAATGATGTTTAAGGACTTGATAACATTATGGATATGATTAAGATACAACCTATCCATAACAAACATGGCTTACGTAACAAAACATATAAAATAAAATGAGTAAGTTAACACCAGAAACGATGATAATACTAAGATATTATTAACAAAGCAATGATAAAAGATCATATATGATATCATATTAATATATATGATTATTTTATAATTTAATAACAATTATTTCACCATTATACAGAAGGTTAACCTACCCTCAACCATGTAAAATTACAAGGTAAGGGTTTATTTCACAATCTCTTCATTATCCGAGGTTGTTTATACACAATTATCTACTGGGATCTCTTTATCATCCACATCCATGTTTTTTCGAAATGTATTTCAAATTTTTTTTACTATTTAAAAAGAATATGGGTTAAAGTCATTTATACCCTTATGTGTTTTTAAAGGAATATTTCCATCGTTTTCCAAACAAGGCACTTTTTACCTTTCGACAAATTTAAGGTAAGAATGTTTTTTTAACTTATAAGGCGGGTGTGGCTATTTACCATCGTTATAAAATCGTCAAATCTTACCTTACAAGCATATAAAAATATTTTCAAAGAAAATGTTTTGTTTTATAATTATGTGACTTTTAAATGATTTCAAAATGAATATTTTAAGAATTTTTAAAAGGTACTCTTTTTCAAGATCGTAATTTTAAATGTTTTAAAGATTTATCTTTTAATTAATGTCCATGTTTTAAAAATGAATTTAAGGATTTATTTATATGGACATGAATGTCTTGAAATGATATTTCTTTTCAAATGTTTCAAATTGGTATGGGACACTTTGATTCAAAAATCTCTTTTAAATTACTTTCTTTATAAATGTGTGACTTTTCAATGATTTCGAGAAAAGAGGTATTTCTCTTAAATAGTTTTGATTTCATCTATGTCAATATCCTTTGATTGATTTTAAGCTTATTTGAGGTTGATTTATTATGATATAATTTTTTTTATTGTATTAAAGGTTTTGTGATATGTTTTACTGTGGATGTGTTATTTTTTATACCATTCTTGGTTTATGGTGAAAGTATTGACATTTCGTTTGATAGTTTTAATACGAATGTGTATGTTATGTTTAAACCTTTTCATATGGGAATGTATTGGACTTAATATGTGACGGGTGGAGCCCGCTATAGCTCCGCGATGCATCAGTAGGTCTAATGAGACAAACTAGTGTCTTGGCACAAGGCCTTGAAAAAATCTTATTTGTAGTCTTGGCACGAGGCCTTGGCTATGTGGTTATGATAGCCTGGCATTATGCATTCTATCATTATGAAAGTGGTTATTGATATTTCATGTGATTATTCGATTAGTAGAATATCCATGTGAATAAGTAAATGGAATTATTTCATTTTACTTTTGCCATACTATGTTGAGGTTCAAGTTTAAAAGGCTTTTGTTTTAGTTATACATTGACTTAAATGTTTATGCTTATTTTTGAAAGTTTCCGCTATATTGTTATCCTTACTGGGCATTTGAGTTCACCCCTTTTCTATGTTTTATTTTTCCCAGGATGTGAAGAAGTAAGTTATGAATGACCTTTAGGGATATTATGAGGGGATAGTAGTGTGAACTATGGAGACATTATGTTGTTGTAGTAGTTTTTCACTTTATTATGTAATGTAAAACTTTATGAATATATCTAGTGTTTCCAAGGATACTAAACCAATCGGTCTTTCGAGATTTTATCTTTCTTGTGATCATGCCAATGTTATGTAATAGTGCACTGACTCTGGGTAACTGGGGTCGGGGAGTTACATTTATAGAGAATGTCATTATATATATACTGATCACAAAATTTTAAAGTATATATTAACACAAAATTATATGAATATAAACAAGATAATATGGTTAGAACTAATTAAATATTATATATTCTTAATAAATTACCACCCTATGAAAGTGAATAAGGTGGATGATACATTCTTAATGAAACAACCCACCAGGGCTACTAGGATGGGTAAAGAACCGACCACCACAACCCTAGTCCTACCTCCATAGGTCTATTGGTAGAGACAAGAACTACAAAGGGATAACTAAAATGGGAGGACCTTTCTTTAAGTTCCTGTATTCTTGCACCCAACCATATCCATAAAAAGTGAAAAGGAATAATAATAAAATAAAGTAACATATAGAGTCAAAACTATGCATGTAATAACATATAAGAAATAAAAAAGAGTGTGATAATGCAATCCAAAGTGTAAATGAAAAAAATATATGACCACCCAGAAAATATGTCTCAACCTGACAATAACTGGAATAGAAAATAACAAAGAGATATCGACTCCTGATCTATAATACCTAACCACTGTTCGAAGTCTATACACCAAAGTATCACAATGATCCTATAAAATCACCACCGATATTTCTATCATCTGCATAATATATGACACTTGTGAATAAAACCTATACCGGGGTGAGTATATTCATACCCAACATGATTCCTTGAAAACTGAAGAGGGAGTAATAGAGACATGATAGAAGTAGTCATATCAACCCAAAGTAAGAGAGAGATGAAACCCAATACATATATATATATTCTCATATAATAAACCCAGTAGAGAGAGAAATGGGATCTCTATTTCATAGCCAAGACCAGGATGATGAGTATACCTAAAACTCTAAAGGTGCACCATCGATACCCAAAATCTTGTGTGTCTATCTGAAGAAGTCATGTGGAGGGATCACACCTTTCCACTACCCTACAACACAAAGTAGTGTAATCTTCAAAAGATAGAGGACCCCTACCCTAGCACAATAGGGTAATTCCACTCAGTACATAAAGGAAGTACACCCATGTAAGGTAGAACCATCTCTATGTTTGTATTCTAAATATGGGGGACCCAAACCCAGATGCGATAGGAGAGTACCGTCCCTATATATACAGGACTCACACCCAGGTACGATAAGGGTGTATCATCTCTATATCTAGAATAACGAAAAAGGGGGACCCGTTCCTTGGTGAGAAAGGGTAGTATCATCCCCATCTGAATGATTAGTATGGAGGACCCACACCCTAGTGCAATAGGGGAGTACCATATCTATGAATTAAGGGCCCACACCCTGGTATAATAGAGGAGTACTACCTCTACCTAAGAATTGAGTATTGTGCTCCCACACCCATATGTAACAAGATAATATGATCTCTATTGATAGAGGACCATCATGCTGGTGTGATAATGAAGTATCTACTCTAACTATATAAAATGTATGGGGGAACCCTAACCTAGTGAGATAGGGGAGTACTATCCCCATGGATAGAGGAACAACACCTTAGTATTGTAAGGGAGTACCATATCTACCTGGAATCCATTAGATGATATTTCCCGATCACTTCCATTGTCGAGTATTGCTGAAAGAATGTTAAAAATTTGAATATTTTGAATAATATCTCAAAATACACTATAAAGGACACTATCACATTCTACATGAAAAAACACTTAGTAAAGGCAACTCATGGACCAAAATATGAGTAAAAATGTAGGAGATACGAGAGGTAGAAGTTCCTAAAAGGGTAGGGGTACACAACATGTATGGGGTCCACACAACATGTGGTCCCACTCTAATTCTTGGACATGCTCTCCTATAGAAATTTCATTTTTTCTATGTAACCATACATGACTTGTACGAGGCACACATGCTATATATTGGACACCTGAGGCCTACCCATTTGTTCTTGGTCGTGCCCGAGGACTGGCACATGCCCATGTACTCCCATACTACATGGGGTGTACTGCTACATAGGGTCTTAGGAGGGTGTAGAGAACATGACCAGTCTATCCAGGGAGTATCACATGGCATGTAGGTCTTTATACATGGCTTGTGATATTTAACTATGTTTAAAACCCTAGTCAATACAGAAACCCGAAGAACATGTCACGAGTTCTCTCACACTACACGACATGTAGTTGGGTTTTCCTCAAAAAAGGTTATTCATTTGGATACTTGATCCACCAATACCAACATGATCTAAGCCTTTTGACCACTCGGAAATGGTGGTATCCACCTCATACCATCAATTCTATCCCTCCGGTAGCCAGATATCAGAATATGGTGATTTCCTCGAAGCCTACAATGTCGTTCATCACCCACCAGTAGCCACCACTCGATCCTATCTTCTCTGTGGATCCTAGATCCATACATCATAACCTAAAATCCATGATACAACCTAATCCAACCTTAAATATCCCATCCATTTGTCACACATGAATTTTCCATGAATCTGGGTGTTCGATCTTGCTCGAACCAGGCAAAAAATTTCAAACCGTGACTCCATAAAACCAAAATTAAGAATGTGAATAACATAGGGGGATAAAGCTTGAAAATAGGTGAATTAACAATTGTAAAATAATTCTTGGACAATGATTATAAATCAAGGATTAACAAGTTTGGTATCAAATGCAACTGGAGATATTTATTAAATTAACAAAATAATCAGAAATAGGTCTCATGCGAAGGGTGTGCAATTGCCAAAAAGAGACAATTAGATCAAAATTAGGATTTAAAAATTTAACCAAGAGGGAAGAAACCAAAATTTATTAGTCCTACCTCTATTATGGTAAAATCATTTGTAAAAAAATATTTTTCAGTGCTGAGGATGATCAACTATGTCCGCTATCTATCGATTCACCTCGATCAAATCACCGTTCATCATTCGATGTCTATCTTCCAATGTATAATGTTATCTCCATCATATAAGGTCAAGAAATGGTTATGTGACTAAGCCTTGAAAAATCTTCATAATAGGTTATTTATATAGGATATAATTAGTACATTTAATAAATAAATAAAATAAATAAAAAATTTATTTTAAACATACAAACCCCCAAACGACTACCTCAACCAGACATCCAGTGCTGACCAACCTTATGTTGTGCCTAGGGTAAAACCCATGCTCTAGATTCAACCATGTTCTCAGATATTCAATTGGAGATTCTATCTAGGAGACATTTTATTATTTCTGAAAAATGATGCATGTGTGATACTTATATATTTAATATTTTTTAATATCAATCTAGGCTCATCAGGCCTCAGAATTTTTCACCGTCTCAGTGCCTAGCTCCGAAAACATTTATCAAAATATTGTCAAAGTATTATAAAGAAAAATCATAGTCTCTAAATTATTCTCTTATTAAAATAATTTTTCCCCAAAAATTAAAAACTAAAAAATAAATGTGGGGAAATGAGCCCACATTTGGATCTCTCTCTCAGAGGATATATCTTGCATGCTCCCATGCTACCACAACACATAAGCCAAAGGAATATTACATATATGCATGGTCCTCTATAGAAAATCCTCAATCTCCACTGGGTACTCAATAAATGTAGATCCATCCAAAATTTCTAGCAATCCCTAGTCAATAATGTGTGTATGATCATGCATGTATCTCTTCAACTTCAACATATACAAGATTTCATGCATCTATTCCAACTACGGGGGTAAGTCTAGGAGGTAAAAAAACTTGCCAACCCTTTGTAATATATTTAATGGACTAATAAAACTTAAGGATAACTTTATTCATTGGATGAATCACCGAAATTCTCATCATGAGGACACTCTTAGGAAAACATGATCTCCTTACTTGAAATAATATGGTCTCTGATGTCGAACTTCCTAAGATTTATTTCAACTCTAGGATATAATTTTCCTCTTGTAGATCACCTGGACATTCTCTATCATTTCTCACACCATCTTTGTCCTAATAAGAGATGCCTCACCTATCTCAGTCCAACATAAGGGTGACCTATAGGGTATCCTGTAGAGGGCCTCGAAGGGTTCCATGCTATTAGTAAAGTGATTTCAATTATTATAAGAAAACTCTACGATAGGTATACGATCTACCCAGCTCCGATCATTGTCTAATATGCAACACCTCATCATAACCTCTAACCCCTGGATAGTGCACATGGTCTGCCCATCCATTTGGGGTTGTGAAATTGTTCTTATCCTCAATCAGGTCCCAAATTCCACATGAAAGACTCTCCACAACCGTGTCATGAACCACAAATCATGCCCATATACAATCATTGAGGTCACCCTATAAAGGTAGATGATCTCCTACACATACAACTGCCCCATATTATCTACCAAAATATTATCTCTGATAAGAAGTATATGCACTAACTTGGAAAGTCCTTGGAATATCAAATATATGGCATTGTGGACTCTCTCTACCCATAAAATCCATATCCCAATGTTCATGGATATGTCATCCCATTTCCAGTCTGGGATCTCAAGAGAATGTAACAAACCTATTAGAACTTGTTCCTCAGCTTTCACCTATAGACATGTGAGACTCTAAGATAGATGTTCAGTAATGATCGACCTCATGATAGCCCACAAAAATTGATTTTGAATGTCTATAAACATCTTCCCTACACATGGATGTATGACCAAGGGATAATAATGAAGCACCCTCATCAAATCCTCTCATGATGTTATCAGAACCACCACCCATACCTAAAAAAGAAGAATATGTGATTCCCTCATTAAGAAAATTAATCTGGTGAATCTCTTGTGGATATCTAGCCACATAGGACCTCACATATGATGTCTCCTAAATGATCCTCCATCACATGTTAAAAAAGTGGGGGAGTGAACACTATATACATGAGATAATATTCACCCATCTTTTCTACTAGGTTCACCTACAATGAAGCCAACAACTCAGATGCCTCCTCCACCAGACGATAATGAGACCTCTTACTTAGGGAATCTTCCACCACATTGTCTTTCCCAGGAGTGTCGAATATCTCAAATTCATATTCTTACAAGAAATCCATCTAGAGCCTCTGTCTCAGGTTCAGTCTCTCTATGTGAAGAAATACCAGAAACTCTAATAGTATAATTAAACAAAAAACCTCTATCCTAAAAGATAGTGAATCCAGATCCTTAGAATGAATACTTCCATGCCTGACTATAATTCTTAAGTTTTATAGTTACACTCTTGTGGTATCAACTAACTCCACCCATATGTGATCACTAAAAACTTATACACCATTACACATCTGATCCTAGCTCAATAGGCATCATAAAACACAATGTACTCCATGAAATCCTCTGGTATTCTCAAAATAAGAGCACTAGTCAGCCTTAGCCTAAACTCCTAAAAGGATTCTAACACTACTCAGTCTATGTAAATGGATTCCCCTTCAACATTAGGGTGGTCAATGGGGCTGAAATCATGTATAAGTTCCCCATGAACCTCATGTAGTACCCCACCAATCCATGAAAACTTTTCACCTCTGACACGCACTTTGGTGGTCCCCAAACAAGCATTGCATCGATCTTTTCGGAGTACACAGCTAATCCATGCATATAAATAATTTTTCCTTGAAGGTGATATTTATGGTTATAGAACCTGAACTTTGTGAGATTATTATAAAGATGGGGCTCCTAAAGCAAGTCTCAGACCATCCTAAAGTGATTTTCATGCTCCTTCTCTGATATAGAGTAGATTAGTTTGTAATTAATGAATAAAAAAAATTAGACAAATTATATATTAAATGTCTAGTTCATCAAATCCATAAAAATTATTGGGAAATTTATCAATCCAGAAGGCATCAATAGGAACCCATTATTCTCATAGAAACATCAGAATTCCAGATTTAGATTGTTAGACTCGCGAATATGAAAATGGTGGAATCCAAAACTGATATTGATCTTTGAGAACCATCTTGCACCTCAAAATCGATTAAAGAGGCCATAAATCCTCGGAAAGGGGTACTTGTTCTTTATTGTGTCTTGGTTTAGGAAACAATAATCAACATAATTCCACAAGACCTTGTTTTACTTTTTCATGACCATAACCAGAGCTTCCTAGGGGGACACACTGGGTCTAATAAAACCCTTCTCTAAGAGGTCCTATAACAACATCCTTAGCTCTTAGAACTCCGTAGGGGACATCTGATATGACTAAGAAGGTATCAGAGTGGTCTTGAGGTGTAATTCAATACAAGAATCCATCTCCCACCTCAAAGGTAGTCCCAAAACGTCCTTGGAGAAGATATCCATATAATCCTCCAGGACTGAAGGAACCCATATGCCTAAAGATAATGCTGCACCAAGGGATAAACTCATAAAATAATGGGTGATTGATTACATATTCCTACTCACAAACCCACTAACTCTTCCATGAGATCTCTTAATCCCACAAAGGAGAATCTCATCCCATTTATCTAAATTCATCTAACTCCTCTGTAGTGATAGTAAATTTGGGATAAAATGATGGAAAACTTGTCCACGCCCATGATAAGGTCATAAGGTCTCATCATAAAGACAAAGAGGTCCCATAAGAAACTCTCAACAACAATTTAAAATTCACACCTATGATAGATTAGGGATATTGAAGAATCATTATCTGTAGGAACTTCAAGCCAAATTTTAAGGGATACAATCTCAATTGGGAGCTCCAAAAACTGCCACAGGAGTAATAAGATGAAGGAATGACTCCGAATTATGAATACTAGTGTTGAATAAAAATTGTAATAAACATTGATCACACATCTAATCATCAAGTGAGCTACCAGGTCACAAGCCCCCATAGCCTATAGCTACCTGCTGGCCCGACCATCTGCTCCCCGAGCTTTCCTTGGGTTTCTTGGTGGTGGTTGTGGAATTATATCATAATGTCTCTATCTATATATAGATCATACTCCTAGAGCTCCACCCACTCATCTTCCATCTATACCTCCCCTGGGGATGCCCAGGGCATTCTTGGGAGAACCCTGATAATTGCTCTGCCTTTTATGTGGTGGTCCATCCACTTTCCTCCTTCCCTCCTCAGTACATTGGGCTAGGAAATCACATTCCATGTGACCTCTACAATCACATTCATAAAATCACCCCTCTTTAGGATACCCTAGTTCACTATTTTGTCCCTGTGTCGCATGAACATGTGCGTCATTTTGATCAAGTGTATTCCTCCTCTGCTTCGACACCTATCATCTTACATTTTCTGAAAAAGAATCAACCCTAGGATTCCTACTAAGGTACCAAGCCACATGTATTCCCTAAAATATAAAAATATCCATCACCAACACCCTTTCTAACAATCCAAAAAATGTAGGAATGAACAAGTGTACCATACTGGCACATATGTCTCTTCAGAGTCCCTGCTCAAACTTCCATGCCTGGAAGTCACTATCCCAAATAATTTCAAGGGATTACCGTGTAAGGTACATGAACGTTGAAACATTCTAAGGAACTATCACCCCTACATTCTATAGATCCAAAATCTTTTGAATCCAAAATATGTGAAATAATGAAGCGGTAATAATCCTTACAAAATAGATATTTGATGTTGGACCCTGAGAGTGATGACTCATTACATGTATATGTGACTAGACTCCATGAGCATCCAGCTACTCCAGGGAAAATAATGCATTCCAATGAAACCATCTAATCAATTAGGGTCCATAAAAGTATGAAAAATCAGATCACCAACCCAAGACAATACTCCACTACCTAGGGATCTGGATCATTGTGGATCCTCAACAACCTCTGTAAATGGAACTCACTAAGTGTTCAAAGTCAACTCACATCTTCATCCTGCTATGCTTGTATAATATACTACTCAACATGTGCGAGTGATGATACCTACCTTCTTGGAGGAAAGATCTCATGTGACAGACCCTAAACTAAGGCTATATCAATCATCAAATCATCACCATGATCCTGAATCGGTAACATGGATGGATGTCTTCATAGAGGTGTCCTGAAAGTAATCAAGACATTATATGATCAGATGAGAATATATATATATATATATGGTGAGATGACTCAAGAATTACGGTAAAAATACTCAGTACTATATGATTCATGTACCAAAGTTCCCTATAATAAATGTCTCAGTATGTTGCGTTGAAAAATAGGTAGTCAAAGTCTCAGTGACAAGATACATCAACTACCACACAAATACTAGGTTCCATGGCCTAAAATATGTACTTGAGACACTTTAAAATATTTTCCCAAAACTTCCAACCAAATCACATAAGGTTATAAAACTCAAAACAATATATTGAGGTTGAATAACCTTTTATAACACTCTATAATGACCTGACCAAGTGGGGACCACTTGGCAAGTGGAATACCAGTATTCCATAACCCCAAGGCTTATTCTATAGGCCAGGGTAAGGAAAAAATTATTGAGAAGGAATAAAAAATGGGATTCCTTTCCTTAAAGTGCTTACACACACAAACACACCGAACCATCACCTTGCATAAGCGATGAGGATTAAAATAAAATATATTAACATCTAGAGAAAAAACTGGGCATGTTATAACCTTTAGGGAATAAAAAAGAGTGATAAAGTGAAAAAAATGGAACTTGAAAAATAGATACCCACAAAGAAAATATGTCTCAATATGACAAAAATTAGAATTTAAAATTTTTTAGGGAGAATGAATCCTGATCTACAAGCCCCGACCACCGTATGTGGTCAATGCACCAGAGTACCACTATTATCCTCTAAAATCAACACAAATATGTCTGTAATATTCATAATACATGACATGTGTGGGTAAAGACCATATAAGGGGTGAGTATATACATTCCTAGTAGGATTCTTTGAAAAATGAAGAGGTAAAAATAGATAAATTATAGAAGAAGTCAGCTCAAACCAATGAAAGTGGGAAATGAAACCCAATACATCAATACATATGATCATATCCAAAACCCAAATGAGAGTGATATGGGATCTCCATCTCACAAACTATCCAAGGATGACGAGTCTTATAATATCCCTAGAGGTCCATCATTGATTCACAACATCTTGAGTTTCTATTCAATAAAGAGATGAGAAGGGATCACACCTCACCATAGCCCCACATCCCAAGGATTCACTATCTTCAAAATATAAAGGACCCATGACATAGTACAACATGGTAATTCAACTCATTAGATAGAGGTACCAAATCCATGTGGGATCGTACTATCACTGTACCTATGTATATAATATGTGGACCCAAACCCTAGTGAGATATGGAAGTAGCTTCCCCATAGTTAGAGGACTCATTCCTTAGTCTAATTGGAAAGTAACATCTCTATATCTAGAATAATAATCATGGGGGACCCACACCCTAGTGCAATAGGGGAGTACCATCTCCATTTGAATAATGTGTATGTAGGATCCCCACCCTAGTCTGATAAGGGGAGTGCAGACTTCACAAATATAGTACCCACACCCTAGTATGATAGTGGTGTACAACCTCCACTTTAGAAAAGATTATTGAGGACCCGCACCCCGGTGCAACAAGGGAGTGTTGTCTAAATGGATAGAGAACCCACACCCTAGTGCGACATGGGATGTCAACCTATTTTAATATAAAGAGCATGGGGGACCCGCTCCCTACTACGAAAAGGGAGTACCATCCCCATGGATAGTGGATGCACACCCAGCTATGTTGGGGGGGGGGAACCATCTATCCCTGACATCTCTTCGATGAACTTTCATGATGGATGCAATTGTCCAGAATTTCCTAAAGAATAATCACACAGAAAACATTTCACATCATATCTCCAAATCCACCAAGAAGGACACCATCATGTACTATATAGAAAAAAAATAAGTATAGGCTACCCACACTCCAAAATCTAATTCAAAATGTTGGATATAAGAGAGGTAGAAGTTCTTCATTGGGGGGGGGGGGTACATGATGTGTATGGGGTCCAGATTACATGTGGTCATGCTTTGTTGCCAAGCCGTGTTATCCTTTGGACACAAATCATTGGCCATGTCACTATGGAAGGCATGTACTTGGCTCACATGTTGTGTCACGGCCACTCGGGCCCTACCCAAATGCTCTTTTCCATGCCCATCTATATTAGGTCGTGCTATGTAACTGGACGTGCCCAAGTACCAACACAAGACCATATAATCTTAGGGTACACAGTGTGTCCACCAACATGGGGTCCTATGTGTAACTTCCACATGGTATGGCTACCAAGGAAGTGTCACATAGCATGTAGGCATATCTACATGACCTGTGATATTTATCTTTAACTGAAACCCTAGCCGTCGTAGAAACCTAATGAACATGCCATGTGTTATTATACACTAAATGGCATGTAGTTGTGTTTTTTGTCTAAAAACCCATTCTTTACATGTTTCCTAGACCCTAAAATTCCACCATGACCCACGCATGTTGAACAACTAAAAAAGGCGGTAGTTTCCTCTGACCATCTATTACGGCCCTTCAGTGGATGGGAATCAAATATTGGGATTGCCTCAATGCCTACAACGCTATATGTTGCCCAACAATCACCACTAATCAATCCCATTACCTCTCTCGATTCTGGATCCATGAAGCATCACCCTAAATCCATGATATATCCTGATCCATCCTAAAATCTAAAATCATTTTGTCTCATGTGAATCTTTCAAGCATATGGGGTTTAATCAAGATCCAACCCACCTGAAAATGTCAAACCATGACCCCATAGGCCAACAGTGAATAACATGAAGTATGAAGGGGGGTGGATCTCTTAAATAAGACAAATCAATCATTATCCATTCATTCTTGGACAAAAATTATGAATTGAGGATTAATAGGGGTGGTAGCATGTGCAACATGATAGATTTAAGAAATTAACAAAATAAACATAAATATGTATCTTGTGAAGGGTGTCCAATTTCTTAAAATGTATAAGAAGATAAAATTAATTATTTAAAATTTTAATTAATAGGGAAGAAACCATAATTTAAAATTCCTACCTCGATTATAGATCAATTTTTGGTGAAGAAAGTGTTTGGAAATGATTGGGATGATCTGCTGGGTCTGCTGTTTTTTGATTCACCTTGATCTGATCACCATTTATTTTTTGATGTCGATTCGATAATGATGAATGATCTCTTCCTCATACCAGTTCCAGAAAGGGTTATGTGGCCAAACCTATGAAAATATTCACAAGATGGTATTTATAGAGTATTTAATTAATCTATTTAATAAAATAAATAAATAAATATTTTTTCTTTTATTTAAAGGCACCCTCCAAAGGCTGCCTCAACTAGATATCTAGTGCTGACCAACCTTAAGTCACACATAGGCGAAACCCCATGAAAAATATTCAATAATGATCTCATATTTTTGATCCCAGACTCCGTTCAGGGGAAATTTCATTACTTCTGAAAAACTCCATGCGCATGATATTAATATTTTTTATAATTTCCATTCTAGGATCATTGGGAAATAGAATCCCACACTAGCTTAGCATATGCCTCTAACAATATTTTTTTGAAATATTTCAAATTTTTAAAAGGAAAATACAATGTCTCAACACATTGATTCAAAAGGATCATGCTATATTATCTATGATGTGGATAAAATGGAACTAATATTTATGGATTTGCAAAGGATGAATCTAGAAAACTTGATAGATGGGGAGAAATATTATATATATCAAATAACTATTCAACCATATATCAAAGTTATGATTATAGAGGCATAAAAGGAAGATGTAAAGCTATAAGATAATGTTATAAATGTTTCTGAGTTTAACCTTGATTATAGTTGAATAATAAGGTTTAGGATTTGTGTAAGTGTTCTATACATACTGGATTTGAAGAAAGTGTTGTTAGAGAAATATCATAGGTTTTCATTCTCAATTTATATTTGGAGTACAAAGAATTATAGAGAATGGAAAGAGTATTAATGGTGGAATGAAATGAAGAGAGATATTATAGAGTTTTTACATCAGTTCTTGTCATGTAAATAAGATGAGGATGAGAGAAAAAAGTCTAAGGGGATGTTCCAACCATTTACCATGTCCGAATGAAAATGAGAAAACACCACTAAGGATTTTTTCATTGGACTCATCAAAATTTAAAAAGGCCGCAAGTCTATTTGGGTTATAGTTGATTTCCATAAAAATTAATCACACTTAATTTCCATTAGAGAAGATTTCTCTTTGGATCAACTATCCAAGATATATGTCAAGGAAGTGTTAATGTTCTGTGAAGTACCAAATTCCACTATATCTTATCAGGAAATGAGGATTACCTCAATGTTCTAGAGAAATAATCAATAGGCTCCAGATACATAGTTTTGTTTCATTACTGCATACCATCCTTAGAAATAAGGTCAGTCTAAGAGAATAGTTAAAACCCTAGAGGATATTCTGAGGTATTTTTATATGGATTTCAAAGGTGGTTGGAATCACCAACTTCCTCTATTCAATTTTTCTCACAATAATAGAATTTACTCAAGCTTTTAGATGGGTCCTTATGAATCCATATTTAGAAAGAACTGTAGAACTCCAACCCTCTTGAATGAAGTTGGAGAAGGAAATCTATTGGGACCCAATCAAGCTAAAGAAATGATAGAGAGGGATAAGTATATACAATGACACATATGGGAAAAAGAATTGATACATAAGTTATACTGATAATCATGAGTCAGATATAGATATAAAGTTAGTGAAAAGATTTTTCTATAAATATATCTATGGAAGAAAGTTGTGCGATTTGAAAGGAATGTAAATATGAGCCCTAGGTTTATTTTATCTTTTGAGATTCTTGATTATTTATGGTTACTAGCTTATTGATAGACATTTCTACTGGACCTCTCTCACATCCATGATGTGTTCTATGTATCTCTTCGGAGGGAATACATACATGATCCTTACCATGTAATAAACTCATAGATCACACTACTAGATAATGATCTTCCATATTATGAATAACCAATAGATATTTTGGACCATAGAGAGAATGTTCTATAAAATAATACTACTCACCAGGTCATGGTTTTATAGTGAAACCATAAAATAATACCACTCACTAGGTTATTATGATTTTTTTTTCAAATATATTTAATTTCTTTGATAACTTGAGTGGCATGCAACACTAGGTTTTAATGAACTTCCATACTCTAAAAAAATATTAACAATTTAATAAGACCATTATAACCAAGATGTTTAATTAACAGGTATGAATATGGCTAAATAATGTTTAAAAAATATGTGTATTACACAACTATAAAATAAATTCATTTTTTATCAATTGATTATAAGTGAAATTAAATATCATTTTAATATAAAAGAAATGATTTCTGAATAAAAATTTTATGCATGCAATGAGTATTTATCATAATAAATTAAAATAATAAATATTAGTGAATTATTTTAATGAAGTTTAGATATTATATATGAAATAAATTGTTTTAGATTTCATATAATACATCTTCTATGCATAGGAAGAGAATAAATCCATTTTTATGCTTATAAACCTTATTTTTCTAAAAATTCATTTCGTCAAGTTTTTCAAAATTATTTTAAAATAATTTTTTCCCAATTTTATAAAATTTATTTGGAAAAAATTAAATTCATATTTGGAATGAAAATTGAAAAAATTATATTAGAGTTAATGTTTTGTAATTTTCTAAAAATATTTATTTTTTGATGAATAGTGAACAAAATACTGTTTTTATTGAAAGTTTTATTTTCATCTAAAGAATTTATAGTGTTAAATATTTTATTAATATTGTTTTAAAAATCAATTTTTTAAAATTATATTATTATTAATCAAATTTTAGTAACATTATTTAATTTTTTTTAACATTGATATAAACACATTTTAGACTTATGAAAATGTTTTCTTTGGAAAAATGCTTTTTCTTCTTGTTTGTGGGTATAATTTTAAATTAAATACACCAATTATATGAATTGAATTTGGTAAAATTGATTCCATATTTTAAATAATAAAAATTATTATTATATAATAATTCCAAATTATATTTTTGTTATAGTTAATAGTAAAAACAGTAAAAATTAATTACTGAAGTTAATGTTAAAATGAATTTAATAGGGGGTTAAACCAAAAGATAAGGGTCTCATTTCAAGTTAAAATTATAGAAATACTATTTTATGTAAATATTTAGAGATTATAAAATCCAAAATTCTATCCTATTCTCATTTTGAATAATTTTCCAATGGAAGGACTTTATCATTTTTTATTTTTCAGGAAATCTTTATGTGTTTTCCAAGATGGTCCTCTTCACCCCTTATATAAGAAAATCATCTCTCCTCTCCTATCCATGCTTAAATAACCTTTTGATTTGGACAAGACATGACAGAACCCCATAATTACATATTTTTTGATGTCTTAGAGGCCTCATTTATATTCAAAAATCCTCTTATGAATTCTTTTGGTGCTAACTTAAAGAGGTATTCTAAAGAAGAGGTATCGTTTTTAACCAAGTTTTTTTTCTTTTATTTCTTCTTCCATTTATTTAAAATATTCCAAAAACATTCTGATATAATATAATAATTATATAATATATAATTAAATTTCATTATAATAATTTAATAAACTCTATCCATTTCCTCTTCCATCAATTCGGAAATGAAATCGTCGATCGTGTGTATAATGGACTACCGCCTCACAAAATGATATTATACATTTTACAAAACTACCTCTCATATCTAGATATAATAATGGATTTAATATATATATACATATATTATATTTATGACATAATTATACTTATATAATTAAAATATCTAAATCAAATTCTTACCTTCAATTCTATTGGAAAATGACAACGTTACTCGTTTGTACCTGTGGACTACCACCTCCAAGAAGTGATGTCATACATTTTTTTTGTTTTATTTTGAAATTGTTCATAATGAGGATATATTTAATGAATATATATTATATCTATTATATAAAAATTATCCTTTAATGATAAATTATCATCTAACATTCATTATTTCCATTCATTTAAAAATGAAAACATCATTCATGCGTACATACGACCTAATGTCTCTATGAATGGTATAATTCATTTCTATATATCGAATTTTATTAATGACTATAAATATATATAATATATATTTATATATATCATATTTCTATAATTATTAAAATTCTAAATATGATGTAACCGTGATAAAGATATAAGGACCAAAACTACAGAACCCAAAATACCTGAAAAACGAAGTAGTTATCACCACGAATAGTGTTTTTGATAAAGAATTGATGATAAAATGGTGATAAAAAGTTATAAATAAATCATAAATGGTATTATATATAATATTTTGGTTTTTAATAGATGAATAATAATCATATATTAATTATAAGAAGACTCAAATTTATATGAAGAATGTTAAGACTGTATGTATTGTATTTTTGTCTAACTTTTACATCTATGAGACACATGCCATATTCACCACTTGTTTCTTTTATGTGGTGTATAATTCTAAACCTGAATTAATTTTATTATTCATATCATAAAAATTATTATATATACATTTCTATCCACATTTCTTTCTTTCATGAAACTTAATATTCTAAAGTTACCAAAGTTGTAATGGTTTTAGGTTATAATCACATTGTTTTTGTGGGATGGTTTATAATTATATGTATGATGATGAAATATTATGATTTATTTCTCAAGAAACTCATAAAATTTATTATAATATTGATATATATATTACATGTTTTATATTTATTTTTGTCTATTTAATTACTCAAGATACCAAAATAATGTTTTTGAAAAAAATGAACTTTATTTATCTGTTGTGTCAAAAAAACTTTCTGTTCCATGACCATGCTTTCTAATGTTTTTTTAAAAATGGTTTTACTAATCCAAAATGATAGTTCAAAGAAAATTTTACCCATGTTTAATTTTTACAAAAATTATTTTAAATGAATTATCTTATCATTTTCTTAATGAATTTTTTTCAACCTTTTACCAAAAATATGATAGAAGAATTTGATTTACTGCACACAACATGAAAGTAATTTTCTTCCATCATGACCAATCAATTATTTTAATCTTACATTAAAAGTTTACATGACTATTTTCAAAGAAAATGTTTTGTCTAATATTTTTGGAATTTTTTATACTTAAATTAATTTATTTAAATGTGTAGAGTTTTTTTCCTCAAGAACATTTTTAATGAAATTTTTATGGTATTTCAATTCATTAATGGAGAAAAACCTGGAAGTTTTTATTATTATTTATTGGGGATATGATTTAATGATACCATATTTATCATTTATCTAGATGCTTTATTATTATGATAACAAATGATTATAAAAAACAATTCTTTCCCATGGTTTATGCTATGATGAAATGTTTATGAAATCCATTTCCTTTTCATAGGATATGATAAAATGAATGATTTTTGGAACACATTTGTTTTATTTTAAATTTTTGATGGTTGGGATCATAATTATATATCCCACCAATTTATTGGGTAAATATTATTGTTCTATATGGTCAAATGGTATATGAGAGGTTAACCCATGCCCAAAAAAGATGGTACACATGAGGTTATCCAATGACTGAAAAGAATGAGGGTGCTCTAGAGGTTCTCTCAAGCCCATTGGAGGGTACATAGGAGGTTAACCAAAGCCTGAAGTAGGTAAATTTGTGGTTATCCCATGCCTAATATATTATGGATGTCTTATTGAGTTTCCTTGAAAAAATATTTTCTATTCTTATCTGTTTTCCATAAATTTATGTCATTTGCCAATGGTATGCTCTCATGGCCATTTTTCTTTGATTCCTTTATGATTATTGTCTTATTAATGAAAAATATTTATTTCATGAGCTAATATTATGAGATAATATATGTAGGGTATATTTTTCAAATATTAGTTATACCCTTATTCTTATTTTATATTGATATCTACCTGGTTTACCCTAACTGAGAATCAAAGCTCAGCCTTTCTTATTTTTCATTTCCCTAGGATATGAAGAAAGTTATTATGTATTATATGTCTAAGAAGGGTTATATATATGAAGAACATAGTGGGAGATTTTGTAGTTCAAACATGAATTATTTGTTTATGTATCCAAGATTCGAACATCAACAGACCTATATGATTCTAGTATGAATCATCATGTTATATAACAAATATTCATATAGTAAGATGTAATATATATATATATATATATTAAAATTATGGGTTTCTGTAAAAATAATACCTATAACAAAGGATTATTTTATCAGATAAATGTAGTGATTGATCTCCAAAAGTTTAACCTCCCAAAGGAAAATAGTATGAGAGGATTTAGAATGTAATCCATGTCCAATATATACACTGTGAAAATGAAATAGGTGGTGAATATGAATCATATAACAATAAAGAAAAATTGATATTACAACAACCTTATAGTAATAGTAAAGTACAAATCGAAAGAACATGAGTGTGAAATCAAGAAATTAAAATATATTGAAATGAAATATATTCAATATACTTCAAGGTAATAGTGTATTGATTATACCATATAAAATAAAATATGGTTTTGTAACATCAAACATGTCTTATGGAATTAAAAATAGAGTTAAATGACACTTGAATTTAGATACTTTTGAAACAAATAATATTGAAGGATAAAATTGAAAAAGGAACATTAAATACCCATAATAATGAGATAATAAAGATAAAAACTATTTAATTGGTATTTATTAAACTATATAATGAAAACATAGTGTATAACATAAAAATGTCACATGGAATTGAAATTTGAGACAAAAAACCCTTACAAAATCAAAATCTTTCAAATTAAAACCCCTCGAGGGATATAATTTCAAATAAAAAATTAAATAACATTAATAATGAGACTATAATGATAAAAAATATAAAATTTCATCATATATACACTTTTAAAAGGAAACCATTGTGTATAATATGAAATATATCTCAAGGGATTAAAATTGAGATTGAAAACCCCACCCCTAATTCATGGTTAATCTAAACAAACTTGAACCTTTTGTATAAAAAAAGTAAAATATTAGTCCCTATTTTAAAAAAATCACATCTATTACATTTTGAAATTATGAATTATAATTATTCTCTACATGTATATTAACAAGTTAACATCTATTTCGATATCTCTTGTGAGTAATCTGGATCATTTTGAACTACTTTCACAATAATTGTGTCTTTATTCATTATTATCCCAAATTTCATCATTCATGTTTCCCAAAATTTATTTTAATTTTCTTATAATTATTAAAAAATTTATAATTTCATTCTATGGTAGTTTTAATTATGATGCTTAAAGATGGAATCAATGATGATAATGTTTTATTTATTTTTCATGAACTGATATTGGTGTGTTAAATAATAAATTTAACTCCAATTTTACCATTATAGAATTATTATTTACCTATTTATAACAAATATTAATAAATTAAATCTTAATAGTCATCCAAGATATAAAATTATAGTATTGTTCAAGTAGGTGGTTAAACCAACCAAAACAGAAACATACCACAATAAATGTATGATTATGAAGTGATTTAGTTTTCATATATTTATAACAGAATAATAATGACAATATTTAGTATTTATTAGTGTGATATATAGTTATTGTAAAAATTATAAGAATAATTTAACCTATATGATGTTATTACACAACATAAAGAAACCGTTTTGTTCTCTTAGAACACACTTTTAGATGGTTGAATTTTCTATGGTTATTTACTGACCATAATGTTTAAAGGATTTCAATATTTTCATTCAAAAACGATAATAATTTTATAAATATATTACTTATACACTAAAAAAATTATAATGACTATCCAATTATGATGATGATGAAAAATATAGAAATCAATTGTTTAATAGAGGTGGTAGTCCACATGCATACATTGTTGTTGATTTCAATTTCCATAGAATAGAAGAACTTTATATTATTATTGATCATTTTAGAATATAAAATATGTAATAAATATGATAATTATTTATTAAATCCAAAATTTTTACTATCCATGTAAGGTGGTTAAAGAAAATGAAACATGATGTTTTATGGATGTAGTAATCCACACACAAGCGCGATTGTTGTTTTTGTTTTCCTTGAGGGAAAACGGGAAATCTGGTTATTAGTTATTAATATTTCATAATAAAAAAAATATAAAATTAATTTTTACTTAATTATATAGGAATAATAAAATTATATTAGTGAGTTTAACATAGAGAAGAGAATTAATTAGGGAAAATTAATACTCATGTCGAGGACTTAGGCTTCCCTTAGAGGACTCCATGGAAAGGGAGGGAATATTCTAATATCTTTGGACTAAAATACTATAATGGATAATAGAGATTATAAATTAAGTAAATGGGTATAATTTCAAGAGTAATTTTAATCTTTTAGTGGTATTTAATGGGTGGGGATAATGCCCTTTTGTAAGTTGTGATAATGACATTATTGCAAATATTGAAACTTAATATTAAGAGTGCACATGATTCACATGAAATTTGGTTCCCAAAAAGAAAAATGATTGATTGGGGGATGATATAAGGTTTATAATATCTCGAATAATAAATTATAATACTATTTTTAAACTTGTTTCATGATTTACCCCAATATTTATTATTTTTTATCATTTTCAGTTTTATCGCGGTAACTATTTGTTACCATAGTAAATTAGTTTTTATAACTAAAATAAAATATTCATTATAACATAATTTTTAACTCATTATTCCTAATATTAACTATATTTTATCATATTATGTTTAGATTTTTAATGAAAATAAAGGTTTACATTAGTGCATGTAACGTGTAAACCATATCTTTAGAATAAGAGTATTTGAAAGCTAAAAATTTATGTGTAGAGTATGATATTCATTTTATTTGGTTTCAATTTTAAAAATAGTTTTATTATAAAAAAAATTAATTTTATGTGGCTTTTAAATTAATCCAAAACCAAATCTTATAAAAAATATTATTTAATTAAAGTCCAAAAAACGTTTCATTTATTGAATAATATTACTTATATTAAGAAAGTGTTAAACATAGGTTTAAAAATTAAGTATGGAATTTAAAAATTTATATTATTACTCCTCAAATACATATTTTTCAATTAAAAGGTTTTATAAACTTATAGGTCTTTCTTATATAATGATAAATTAATAAAAGTAATTTCTTTTGTAAAAAATGTAATTTTCACTATTCACTTGAAAATCTACTATATCAAAAAAATAATTTATTTTACTAAATGATAATATAAAAATGTTTAATATAAAAAATAATTTGATTTTAATAAATTAAAACTCTAAAATTTTGGGGTTTAAGTATTAAATCAAAATACAATGAAAATTGATTTTATAATGAAAACTCTATTTTTGTTCTAAATTTTTATCAACTACTAATCTAATTAGTGTTAATATATTATTCATAAAAATAATATATTTAATCCATAATATATTTATTTTCTTATGAAAAACACATAAAATCCAATATTAAGAATGGTTTTATTTTAAAGTATAAATCATTCTTATTTGATATTTACCTATAGTAATTTAATTTATCAATGAATTATCATTAATAAAAAGTTTGATTTTTTATTTATACATATATTTCATAATTTGATATCATATATTTTTACTCTCTATTTCTATAAATACATTTTAACAGTCTTGTATTATTTCTTGGTTTTTTTGGTAAGGTGTCTTGTGCATCACAAGCTATGTAACACATTAGCTTATAAAGGAAATAAAATATATAAACTTTAATCATGGGGTATGGAATAAGGCATCATACAAATGTCTTATCTCACTTTGTATCATTATGATGACTCCAATGTCCTTAATTCGAGAGATTTTGATATCACGTATTACATAATGTTTGTGCAATTCCCAGTTGAAATCTTGGACCGACAGGTATTGATGTTGTGTGGATGAGAGATACCTTTGTTTCTTCTGTTGTAAAGAAATTTTGGATCCATAGAGAGTACATGGGAATGTGATACACTGATTTTTGCTCTATATTCCAAGTTTTGTTTTGAGTTTTTGTTTAATTTTTCGGTCTTGGAGGATGTAAATATTTGTGTTTTGTTGGTTTATAAAGGTATAATTTTCTCTATTTCTAATCATTCAAGGTCGTTGGTTGTGATTTGGATATAACAAGATCCATAAAAGGTATCTTATGTGATAGTTTTTAAGAATATTCCTCTTTCATATTCCTTTTTTGGGGTTTTTTATTTGTAAGGATAATAATTGGTTGAGACGTTTCTATTATAGGAGCTAGGATTTCTAAAACCCCCGATTCATGTTTTTCCTAGGGTTGATGGTACTGAGAGGGACTTTAGAAGTGTTTTAAAGGATCTAGGGGAGTTTCTGATTTTTATAAGTCACTATTCAGTGGCTTAGGATATAGTTATGGTTTTTTTGATTACTTATTAGATGCTTCATCACGGGGAAGGATATTTTCCCCTTGGGAATTTAGAGGTTGGTTTAATACTTGGTCATTTGGTGATGGGGTGCACCACGATGAGAAAAATATAATCTATGGACATTTCAGTGGGATTTTCTCATGGGTGTGTATATTAATTTGTAACAAATTATGGAAAATGGCCATGAAATCTTGTAATGTTTTGTGAGGTCCTTGGATAGTCACTATTTGAGTAAATGGAAGTTTATAGACCACCACACTGTAAGTCTAGGCGTGGTGAGGTGATATAACCATGTGCTTGGGGATATACCATAATGGATGGTCATAGTGGGCATATAGGAAAAAACGAACTAGAACACACAAGTTCCAAGGTCATTGTTTTTTTGAAAATGGATCAATATGGATTTAAAATACACCAGAATTGAGGATTCAAAGTGTTGAATTATGGTTATTCTCATTGAACGAACTCACGATGGGTGTTTTGAGAGCCCCTATTTTATGGTGAAGTTAGTATAAGAACCCTATAAAAAATAAGGCATCCCAACTTACTTGTTTCATTTTCATCTCTTCTCTCAATCCTTATTCAAAACATTGACCTCTCATCCCTCTCCAGCCATTACTCTTAGTATTTTTAATACCTCGATTCATCTAAATCTGAGTGTCATGAATCAATGTACCCTTCCTTCTCATATATTGTCAATATCATTATTCTTCTTCCATTATGTGTTTTTATTTGGTTGAGATCCTCTGTTTTAGTTATGAATCATGAATGCATTAATGGTAACTTATAGTGGATAGATTTTAGTAGTTATTCCATCATTTGTTTGTGGATTTTAATTTGGGGTAGGTTTATTCATGATCACCCATTCTATTTTGCATATTTTTGGACTTTATATTGTGGATAGGGATCCTCATTCCCTCCGTTTTATATTCATCATTTTGAATTTCATGTTTTTTATTCCTATAGATGGATATTATTGGTCAACATAAGATGATAAATAATTGGAATAACCTAAAATTAAAGAGAATGGGAGTAATTTTATATGTCTACAAATTTTTTAATATATCATATGAAGTTTTTAATCCTTTTTGTTCTTGATAATAATCACATTGTTTTAGACTCTTGGTCATTATTTATTTATTCTATTTTTTGTAACTTTTTGGGTAGATAATTGTTTTTCACCATTCATAAAAATTAAATTACTTATTTAAGTATAATCAGTTGGTTACCCATGTAAATATGTATTTTCTTGATAATATAATTAAAGAGAATAAAGAATTTCTTTGGAATGTATTTGAATCTAAATTTATTGTAAATTTGGAATTTGAAATCACAGTAATGTGTATTCATATGATTTTTGCATTTCCTTGTGTTTTGTGGGGGGATATTGTGGGGATTTTAGGATAACAGTGGACCCCATTTGGATGTAGAAGGTAATGAGAAGAAATGATATGCTTTTATTAGATTGGGTTATGATGAGGGTTAATATTCAGTGGTTGGTTTATGATTTTTTTTGTGAAAGGTGGGATATAGTGTTGGATTGGGAATGGTAGTTGAGTTTTTCTGTTGTGATGGTGAAACGTTTAGTGAGTGGTTTTGTTGTGGTAGAATCTAGATAGTGATGGAATAAAATGGTAAAGAATAAGTTGAAATGGAATGGCATGCTAATTACGTGTTTGTGGATTAGAAATAACAAGTGTTCATTGAATTAATGAGTTAAATTTTAATTAACATGGAATTCAATGGATTAATAAGGGGAACTTGGTTGATTAATTTAAAATTTGTAAAATGGTTAATTGTGAAGGGAAGATGAATCATCACTTGTCCATGGAATTAATTCATGGTGTTTTGTACAAGTGGTTCCAATAGTTGGTGGAAGATGTTGTGAGGTGTTATAGCGTTGAATTGGAATGCACAAGTAGAATTATATATGAAACTTTTGGCTGAGAATTGTGTGTTTTATATATTTTCTTGTATTTTCATGTAATTTTCATATGCACCCAACTCAAGTTAGATAACCTTAGAAATTTCCAAATATTTTTTGTTTCTAGAATTTATTGACAATATCAAGTTTGGTGGTGAAATTAATGTCTAGATACCCTATATTATACTCTATTCTTTCGATAATTGTATGAGGAGGTGGTACAACTTAGTAGTGAGTAGCAACTAATGATAATATAATTATTGATGATTCCATGAGATGGTGGCTAGTATTTGTGATTCATAATGATTATAAGGATATGGAATAATGTGGGGGTCATGCCTAGTAAGAGAAGGGTGCATTTTTGATATTAGTCATGTTTCTGATACCCTACTACCCTAGTTATGTAATGAGGTCCTAATGTGGATAGTGACTAATTCTAGAATTAGGTTATAGAACTAGTGGGGGTGGATAGGTAGGGATGCATTCTGACCCAAATAAGAGATGGATGGATGTGTGGCATGATGGAATAGAAGGGATGAGATCATAGGATGTTTAACATTATAGAGTAAGAGTGGAAAATAGATGGGGTTATAGTTATGAGCCTCCTTTATCTATAATTCATTATATTATATATTATTATTTTTGGATGTTTTATTTTTTGAAAGTTCCATGGGGAGGTTAGGATGTATAGTAAACCTATTTAGATTATTATTGGTTCTGATGTGTATTCACTAGTACATTGGTAATCTCTCTTCACATTTTCATGAGAGACGATAGGTATGATCCACCTATTTATACATTTTATACTCACCCTATGCTAATATATTCTAGTTTTTTGGTTTATGGGAGAATTTTAGGGACCTAGATAGATTCAAAGAGTCTGGGTATCAGAAATAACTCCTACAAAATAGGACTTTAAAATCACTAGAAATAGTATTGATCCATGATAAAAAAGTGGTAACTACCTATAAAATATTAAAAGCCCTAGTCTTTTATCATCACTAAAAATGTTCTGATAAAGGGGTCATTTATTGCTGCTAAAAAATTAATGATGGAAGACACATTTTTAGCTCTTTTAAAAGAACTTATAAAGGAACCATTTATCAACACTTTTATTTAGCATCACTAAAGGCCCTAGTTATTAGATCTTTTAAAAGGGCTGAAAAACATGTCCTTTATTAATGCTTTTAAAAGTGTTGATAAAGGTCCATACTGGTGTGTACTGCAACAACACACTGTAAAACCAATGCAATGTTCTGTAACAGAACACTGCAGCACAAGAAACACACCATATATCAACAAAAACGAGTCCCAATATAGAATATAAATGAAATGAAATTTACAATACAAATAAAAGGAAAACCCCTATATTATAGATATTTCAAACATTGGTTTATAAAATTACATAAATACATTTTATTACATACATTCTAAAAAACTATGCTCCTTTGTCTTTTAATCTGGACTCTGACTCCTGGTATTTCCGAACAAACCACCCCTATTCGAGGAAAGGAATTAACCTGTATAAGAAAACAATTCTTATGTTAGTAACAATATAAATAAATAAATAAACATAAAGTGTTACTTTTACTAAAATTGATTTCAATTTTATATAAAAAGACGCACTTAGAGTCATATCGGTCACACCGTGCATTATATTGAGGTACAGATGATTCCAACACATCTCAAATTACTTTTGGATAATTTTCCCAAGTCTTTAAACAATCTGAATGTGTTTTCTTGGTTTTGAGTAGGTCATTTGTCCTTTTTTACTTAAATTGATGTCAATTTTAAATAAAAAGATGCACTTGGAGTCATACCATTCACACTATGTGTTGGATTGAGGTGTGGATGATTCCTAAATATATCAAATTACTTATATATAATTTTACTAAAGTACCAAATCAATCTGAATATGGTTGTTCGGTTTTGAGTAGACCAGTTATCCCTTTTTCTAAAAATGATGTTAATTTTAAATAAATATGCACTTAGAGTCATACCGATCTCACCATGCATTGGATGGAGGTGAATATGATTCTTAAACATTACAAATGACTTATTAATTATTTTCCAAAATATAAAAAAATATGAATGTGTTTTCTTTGTTTTGAGTACGTCACTTTTCTTTTTTACTAAAATGTCATTTTAAACATGAAACATGCAATTTGACTCATACAGATCACATCATGCATCGGTTTGACATGAAACCAATTCCTACACATCATAAATGATTTATTAATCTATGATATAAATTATCAAGAAAATATGAGTGTGTTCTCTTTGTTTTCAATTAGTGGCACCTTTTAAAGGTAAATATTGATTTTAACCTAATAACGGACACATTGAGTCATATCGAGCACATCATGTATCAGATTGGGGTGAGGATGATTCCTATAAATCAAAAATGAATTATGGATCATTTTCTTAAAGTTTAAAAACAATATGAATATGTTTTCTTGGTTTTGAATATGTCAGTTATCTATTTTACAAAAAACAACATCTATTTTAAATATAATGAAGTACTTTGAGTCATACTGGTCACACCGTGTGTTGGATTGAGGTGAGGCTGATTCCTACAAATCCCAAAATATGAAAAAAATCTTATATATCAATGTTACCATGATATCCATTGATGAAGAAGAAGCATGTGGATGTTTTGGTGCAGAAAATCATGAAAGATTGACTCAACACCCAAAATCGAACAAAAGAATCCACCAGTATAAGAAAACAATTATTAAATGAGTAATACTAAAATGAAATAAATTAAACATAAATATGAAATAATTAATTAATTATATGGACAAGAATTTAATATGAAAACATGAAGATTACCTTTGTGATTGAGCATAAAAAATGTCACTCCTCTTCCCACAATAAAAATCTTCTAAAATAAAAAAACAATGCATGAATAATGAAAGTTAAATCAACATCCCATTATATAATTTTTCACTAAAATAGAATAATTATACCTTAAAATTACCTTAAAATTTTCCAAAGGGTTTCCTTCATTATAGTATGTTATTCCATGCGATTGGTAGCGTCATCATGTGCATAAGATATTGTTTTCATTAGTAATCAAACATTTAATTTAGACTATGTTAATGTAGTAGAGAACATATAATATTATGATGAAAAACATAGTATATTAAAAAATAATTTACCTTATTATTGAACTCTATTTAGTTTTAAAATGTTTTAGGGATTTGGTTCCTTTATCAAGAATACAAATCCCCTCTTTTTGGTGCCCTCTAACGTATAAGACATTGTCTACATTAGGACCAACATGAAGTGATTGTGATCTTCCAATGAAAGGGTCATCCTTGATTGAATTTTCATCTGAACCAACATTTGTTTTAGTCACTAGCAGGACAATCGACCAATTCTTATTTGTCAGATCAGAAACATAAAATACTTCTACTACTTGTGATTCCATTATGAATGACTCATATTTTACCCCTCCCACACTAAAATTCAACTTCACAAATCCCTTTTCATCAACATTCACTGCACTAATATTTTCAATCCATTTGAAATAGAAAATTGGAACTTGAAATATTGTGTAAACTAAATCATATATCTATTTGATAATTTCTAAATATGGAATATTTGCATAAATTGGATTTCTAGCCTTAGAACCAAATATGTGCATCGCTTCAACCACAAGCGTAGCACCATGGGTTTTCATCGTACTAGATTCATCATGCAATTTTTTATAGAATGTACAACCATTTATTATAAAACTAGTGTAAGATATAACATTTTATTTTTGTCCCCTGGCTATCCATGAAAGTTGTTAGACAATTTAATTTGGATATTCAGATAACTCCTTATAAATTTGATCTCAAAACCATCCTGTAAACTATTGATTATGTGTATTTGATATCCATCCTTCAGCCCTTGATGGATTCAAATATGTAATAACTTTGTGGGATTCAATGTATTGGTCAACATCTTTACTATTATGTAAAATGTAAATGTTATCTTGCTACCACTTTGTCAAGATAATTGTAACAACATCTCTTCTAGAAATCCGTTCACATATAAGGTGTTCACTGTAACGATACTTTGGGAGACAAATGATTTAAACATTAGATAGGTAATCAGTATAAAATTCAATAGATTCTTCAACAATATATCATTCTACAATAAAACCTTCTAGCCTAATTTTATTCTTGACCTACCCTTTAAAAATATTTATATACCATTAAATGGGTTACGTCCATCTCTAATGGACAAGACCACATAGTTGAACCTCTCTAACCAAGTGAACCATCAGGTTGACCATTATATCAAAGAATTATGGTGGGAAGAACATCTCTAATTCACATAATATGACTGCATATTTCTTGTTCATGATGGGGAAGTTTTTTGAGTCTACAACTTTACTATATATTTTTTTGAAAAATAAGCATAGTCTGGTTAACATATGTCATGCATTTTGAGTTAGAATGAAAAATAAAGGTATAGGCATTAAATCTTTCAAAAAAAACATGATAGATGTGTGATTTGAGTTCTTTAAACTTCAAATTAGTAATTGACATTAAATTTTTGATATTTTATGAATACCACTGTTAAACTTTTACACTATTAAGGAAAAGGAAAAATTGAAAATTTTCCACTCTGGATAGAGTGTATGATGTTGGAGGAAGAAAATTCTTCCCTTATCCACATTTCAATAAAGTCCAACCTAGCCTTGATTCCATCTTTCATTTTTCTAGGAACAATTAGTAACATACCAAAAACACTATCAAATATATATTTTTATACTTGCATTACATCAATAAACTGTTTGACAAGAAAATAATTAAAATAAAATAATTCAATGGAAATTGATCTCTTCCTCCAAACTGATTTTGTATGATTTTTTAAAATGGTTTATCAAAAATAGAGTCAATATATTTTTCTTTATTGTATAGTTGATCATCCATTTCTTGAGATGGTGTTGTATATTTATCAACATTCTCATCGAATTTTTTCATCCATGAAAAATATTTATGTCATCGAGGTAAAAATTTATGATGTCCAAAAAAAATCTTTAAGGAATGTTTTTACCAAACTGAGTATGTGAATTTTTGAAAAATGGGAAACCCCAACATTTATTTAATGCTAATGCCTTATAGATTTCTAAAAGCAAGGAATTAATTTATCGTTCTGTACAACATGGCTCCCATGTGAATTACTCACTTTTATGAGGACCAAATATTGTAACACTTAAATCCTACATCAATTTTAGATCTTCAATTAATTGTTCCAAACAGACATCAATATAATTACCTAGTTTCATTGGTCTAGATATAAGTAGAGATAACATAATATATTTGAACTTCATACATAACTATGGTAAGAAGTTATAATTTACCAACATGAAGAGCCATGTACTATGAGTACTACACTGTACACCAAAAGGATTTGTTATATCTGTAGATAAGGCAATATGAAAGATTCTCAACTCATTTCCAAATTCCAGATACTTTTAATCAATTTTATTTAGCTGAGGAGAATCTTCTAGATGAAATAGGTTCCAATATTTAATTCTTGTATCTATATTCCATGTCAGTTTTGTCATTGTTTCTTGAAATCTATAGAGTATTATAAACTATAGAATGATAGAAAAGCACCATAATAATTTCTAAAGACATGATTCATTTTTCTTGTATTGATCTGCACCACATTTAGGGAATTTTATGAGTGATTCATGGTCCTTATGAAATAATATTTAGTCATTTAGAAAATCATATATTTATTTTAGAGATCATTCACATTGAACATAACATTCATTTAGTATAATATTTTTTCCATGGCGACTTATTTTCTTCTATTAGAATATCATTCAGGAGACCAATTAGTTCTGTAAAGATGGTGTCACTCCATCCTCTGTCAGCTTTCAAATTATATTACTTTAATAAACTGTCAATATTGTATATTTAGTAAAACCTCTATACAATGGTTTCTTGGAATATCTATTTAACTCCTCAAACAACTTTTGAAAATCATGAAGGTCATATTCAATTTCAATTTTCATTTCTTCCCTATGTTATCCATTATCATTTACACTGGTATTCATATCAAATGATCTATAAACCATGGTATCATCCCAATTGGTTTCCACATTCAGTTTTCCCCATGTTTAGTAAAACATTTATTGATCTAATCTATTTTGTGACAAATCAAATGTTCTTAAAACTCTTTCAGACTTATTTTTATTGAATAACAACAATATAAACATGAATAGATGATTTGAAAAGGGTCGTATGCATGCTATATTTATAACTGGATGAACTCTTTAACTTCATCTTCATACTCTTTTTTCAAATGATTAGCATGCATTCAATTTAAATTCATATCCATCCTATTGGATTCATAAAATATTAATTTTTTACAATAAATAAATAAGTATACATAATATATTCATTATCAAAGGTGAAAGTTATATACAATTATAATAAGGGAAACTGAACATTTTATTATTTCAAAGAATTTCAGTATATTAGAGAAAATGGGTAATTGAATTTAAGAAAATAATTACTCTACTATAGTAGGTGTCATACTATTAATTCATTCCAAGGTGAAAGTTATAGAAAACTAATCCTCATCAACTCATTTCTTGAATGTTTATGATTTCATTTTATTGTTTGACACATCCTTTATCTCTTATGGACATTCACCTTTGATTCTTAAAATACTCTAACCAGATGCCATCCATGGGATGACTAATTCTCAGAGTTGTACAAGAAACATGTAAGAGATGGGGGATCCGTTTCAAGAATCTAATTAAAATAATGGCTGTTCATGTGGTGAAGTTTATGAGGATGATAATTTTCTATAAAAGAGACAAGGGATGAGTCTCAAGAAACAAATTTCAATAATAACTATTGTTTCTCACACATAAAAAATTTCTTAAATCCCTTAAACAAATGAAAATATAATATAGGAAATTAAGTAGAAGTAAGAAACCCAAATACGATAAACAAGAATAGTAAAGTCTCATTCAATATATTAGAAGACATAAAATCGTGTTGATTAAAAAAATTTATAAATAAAGATTTATTTAATAAAGATAGATAGTAATAAGAGATTCCTAGGGGTGGAACCAATACATGTAGACCTAAATTGATGAATACCTAAAAATATTTTCTAATATGTATAATTTTATGACTTCCATTCTATTTTTTTGGAACAAGTGATGTTGAAAGCTAAAGAATTATTAAATTTAAAATTAATTATATATCAAATATTTGAAAACATCTCAAGACTTTTGGGATGTCATATCACCACAACGACCAGTCCCAAGGATTATAGGGCAGTCTGCACATCATATCTTACCATCTGAAGGATTCTAGGGAGGCCATCTAATACACAATGACCCATCCTTAAGATTCTAGAGAGGTCCATAAAGAAGTTGGCATACAGAAATAATACACATCAAAAAGATATATCACAAAAAAGGGAGAAAAAGAGACCAAACCTTGCAACATCTATCCCATACAAAATTAAATATATATATATAGATAACATGGAATTTATAATAAATATTATTAAAAAAATGAACATTTAAACATAATTTTTAATGAAAATAAATATAATCCCTTCTTTATTTGGAAATCCAAAACCATAATCTGTGAATAAATAATAATAAATTTACCCTTACATAATATGTCTTTTAAACACTTATAAATAGATATAAAGATATATATTTACATATATATATATACATATACATATATTTATATTTATAAAATAAACTTAAATTTATAAAAATATATATAACCCTTACAACTGAATATCACAACATAGTAAAATAAATACAACAACATACAAATTTTGAAAATAGAGAGAGATTGAAAATAAATAAATATGATATCACCCTTACTAAGATTTCTCTTAAAAAACACAATTCTGAGAAAATATATTTTTAAGGAAAAAGCCATACACTATAATAATAAAACAGAATTTAAATAAATAAATTCCCTTACATGAATTGCATAAAACTAGCTTCTGTTGCTGTTTATCACCATTCCTAGACTGAGAAATGGTTCTCTAAAACAATTTCCTCATTCATTTATGTGTTTTATATCCAAAACCTCCACTTTTTATACAATAGAAAAAATATTTATTTAATTGGTTTATCTATGGACCAGAGGTGATTCTATAAGATTCCAAAACAGTGAAAAAACTAATATAGTGGAGAAAGACGAGGTACATATGTAGACAATGAAGAAAATTGATTCAAAACAATAATTTTAGAATACCAAAACAAGATACCCAAATTTTTAGTTAATAAAACATTGGATCAAGAACAAAGCATTCCATTCATAATCTAAAAGAAAAATAGTATACAATGATCATAAAAAAATAACTAATTACATCATCAAAAAAGAAATAAAAAATGAAATGAAAAATACATAAAGAAAATCAGAACCTACAATGGAAAAAACAGTCCTACCTAACTAGGCTGAAGAATATGAAAGACCCTCAGATCCAGATCTTGATGTTCTCTTCAGAAATCCTAAATCCAAGTGAACACTGGATGTTGGATGATGTTTGAGAAACTTAAGGTGGTCGAGTGGGTTTGTGTGATTCGAGTTTCCATTCATTGAGGAGGAGAGATGATAGTGGGTTTCTTCCTTGGAAAGTTGTAGATATCATGAATGGTTCACACGTGGTTAGGGTTTTTCAAATTGTCTAAGACCCTTTTATCAGTGCTTCCCAAAAAGTGTAGATAAAGATTCATTTTATCAGTACATAGGTAATACGCACTGCTAAAAGGCATATTTATCAACGCTTTTTTAGTGATGATAAAGGTAGGTCTTTATTAGCGCTAAAGTTTTAGCGTTGATAAATATATACTCTATTAACACATTTTTTTGCAATGATAATTCCCCATCTTTATCAATGCTAAAAAAGAGCTGATAAATATTCCTTTTATTAATGCCGACTACTTAAGTGCTGATAAAGGATTTGAAATTATAATTATAAATAAAAATTATATATATACATACTTAAAAAAAATATATAAATATAAATATAGTAAATATATTCTTTGTTTAAATATATTTATTATTATTTTATAAATATTTAAATATATAATTATTTATTTATAATTATATAAATTTTATTAGAAAATAATTTTTTTGGATCATGTTTTCTTGGTTCCTGAACCCATTTTTTATAATTATTTATTTATAGTTAAATAATCACTTTTAAAAAAATATTAATTTATTTATAATTATAAATATTTAATAGTATAAATATAGTAAATTTAAATTTATAAATATATTTATTTATAAATATTTTTTTATACAAATATATCAAAATTATTAATGAATATCTAATTTTAAGTGCATGCATGTTGAAAATGAGTGAAATTAAATAAATTAAAAATAAGTACACTTTAGAAATATTTAAAAAATGGATAAGTTTTGTGTGTGTGCATTGTATATATAAATTCATTAATTACATATATGTGAAATCAATATAACATACATATGATCTATGTTAAATTGAAAAATCTAACAACATTCAATTATACATCTATTACCCTATGCAATTAGTCAATATTTTTAATTCATATTAATTTTTAATTATAAAACATTATTCACTCAATATATGAATATTTAATGTAAAGAACATAAATATTTTTTAATATATAAATCATAATTATCTTCATTAATATATATATATATATATATATATAATATAATATTTATTAACATTGTCAATAATAATCTAATTAATAAAATGTTTAATATTTTTATCAATTTATTTATTTTTAATTTTTATTAGTTTAATTTTAATTTCTCATATATCTATGTATTTAATACATAAATATTTATTAGTATTTATAATTTATATATAGTATAATCAATTGGTTTATTTTATTCAATAATTATTTATTTAATAAAAATTATAATATTTTTTAACAAACTAATTTTTTATTTTTTATTTATTTATTTATTTAATTTTATTTATTCAGACCTTTATCAGCCCTAAAAAATCACTGATAAAGGATTCCATTATGAGTGCTAAAAATATAAAGCTGATAAAGGGAACCCTCTATTAGTGCTAAAAATAAATTGTTGATAAAGTGAACCCTTTATCAGCTCTAAAAAAGCATTGATAAAGGGTTAAATTTACCAGTGGTTTCTTTAGTGCTGATAAAGATTCCATTTATCAGCCCTTTTTTCTAGCACTGATAAATACCAGCACTGTTAAGCACCTATTTTGTATTATTGGAGGTTGCTAATTTGTTTTCATAGGCCATAACTTTTCATACATTACTTTGAAATCATTATTTGATTTTTACATTGTTCTTGCATTATGGGATGGTTTGGTTATCCATTTTTATATTAGGTGATATAGTTTCTTAGAGTTTTTACCCTATCTCTCAATATTAATTTTAATATTGAGGGTAATCACTTCCATATGAGTGATTTATATACCCTTAGTGATAGTCTCTAACCTAGGGCCTATTTATGGAGGGCTTCATTGGACATTACCTATCTTCCTTTATTCTCATCCCATGTGGGGTGCCTTTAGTCGGAGATGTATCATGAAAATATTCCCATAGACGATTGAGTTCACTCCCCATTCCCAGAAACATGTAATATCATACGATATATATCATTTCCTAATATATTGAGTGATACATAGATCCCACCACTCACATAATGATAAACCATACATATGTGTTCCATAAAAAGGAAACATTCATATTTTCATTGTTTCATAATTAACCCAAGAAAAGAAATAGGTTTCATGAAAACAACATATGAAATTATCATAAGCCATCCAGAGAAACAAAGAGGATGCATTTATTAGAGGATATTTCATGTGAATTATAAAAAACATTTAAGGATGTTTTTATAGATGAGAAAAACTTTTATAGTATTGGGACCATGATTTTTGAAGATGGTGGTTATGTGAAATATCTCTTATGGTGATTCCCTTTGTTGATAAAATTTATTTATATAAACTTTTGTGTACATAATTTACATAATTAATAATGGGGATTGTGTAAATGATCTTATGTTCAAAATACATGTGCCATATTTTCTGGAATGAAACATTGTTTACAACATGGATGAATAAGTGAAGACAATACCAATATTTACTGGCAAGAAGAATATTGAGAAATTATCGAGGGGAATGTGAATTGGATTTAGTGGGTGTGAAATTATTATATGATGGAATTTTACACAAAATACTTTCTAAGTGTAAGTTGAAAACATTTTACCAACTAAGAAAACTATGGATCTAGATCATCATTGATATTATTGGAGAATACATCAACCACATAGGCAAACCAACTAATAAATATAGCATGGAGACAAGAGGTGGTGAGAACCTGCATAAGCATGAATCTGTGCGAGTGGGTGTATAGTAAACCCAGATGCTATGCACGGTGGAACAAATAGGGGGTGATCATTAAGGATTCACCCGATATATGTGTGTGGTGGTGTGTTCGGGTGTTGAATATAGTGTTGTTTCTCAAAGTGGTGATGAAATGACATCACTTATTAAGAGCTCTTCAACCTTAGTGAAGGTCAATGTGGGACAGACATGTTGTGGGCATCGTTCTTATATCATTAAATATATGGACATAAAATCATCCATACAATTAAATTGATGAAATATGTCTAATCACTATGTAATTTGTCTTTATCCTCAATCCTCATTGATGGATATTTGTTCATAAGAGATTTTTCATGCCATGAATTCCATTATGGAGACATGTGTGAATGGATGAGATATTGAGATGACTATAAACAGGAACTATGTTCATGCTTGTATGATGTGCATACAAGAGTTTTTATAGAGGCTTATCTTTTACTAATTAAGAATAGAAGATGATATAGATATTATTATTATTACTATAAGTTGTTAAAAGATGAAATGGGCTATTATTTTCACATGCCTATGAGGTATCTTTAAAGAAGAGATAATAATTTCTTAATAAAAGGAGACATGATTTATGGTATATATTTGACATTACCAAAACCATTGTTAATATTTTTATTAGCCTTGACATGACATGTTTTATATATATTTTATGCGGAATGAAAAGTATATTGGTTTGTTTGTTCAAGGTACCGATGTAAATCTATAAATAATGAAGTCCCAAGACCAAGACTGGCTGTCAATATTCTGTGAAGTGATCTCATTGTTCTCAGAAAAAAATGGGGATCATGAATGTTTTTTTTTCAAGAATATGAGCTTATATGATCCTACTAGGTTGCGAAGAATAAGATCTGTGAGCCTTCAAATTATATTTCACACTTGAAGTGCTACAAGAGGAAATGGTAAAGTGAAGTACTTCGGGTTTGCATGAGCCTCTTAGGTGAATGTGAAATTTTTTAAAGAAAGGATGTGTCTATTTGGTATCACATGAACCTAACCAAAATATAAATATTATTTCAAAAACAATAATGGATAATTGGAAGCACAATGTACAAAAATTTCACGAAAAGGTTTAAGTAGTGATATCATGCGATACATTTCACGAAGAAGAGTGAAAAAAGTGGATAAGATAATTTGAATGTGTACATGCATACATGAATTCATTAAGAAAATACAAAATTGAATATGAATGGAACATAAAATAATAAACAATAATATATATGTGCTATGGTTTGTGAAGAAATTGATGTGATGGATGTTCTTGGCAACTAGTAGTCATGAATGTGAAAGAAGAAGAGTTACTTGAAAAAAGTACAGGTGTGAAAAAAATACAACCAGAACAGTAGAAAAATACTGAATCCCATAGGTGAAGGTTTTTTTTACAATTTTACCAATGTAATTATTATGTAATATTTATATGCGTGGAGAGAACATACACTGTTGTTTGATCGTAGCTCAAAATAAGTGAATGGTTATTTCCTGCTTGTTGTAACAACAGTTAAAGGAATGTTTTCTAGTGGTTGTGTAGTATTGTATTGTTTCTAAACCATGAAAAGGACTAGATACTCATGTTGAGTAATGAACCTTATAAATACCTATGTTCTTTTGGTTTTTTATTAGGTTATAGTTTTCAAAAAATTCATAACTCTCTAATAGGAGGAAAACGTTGTTTCAATAATAAGTAAATATAATAAAACATTGATTCTCCCTATCCCCCTCTCAAATATAACAGAAATCATGATTATTACTTTCATGTGGTATAATAGTTAATGTTACATTTTCTGAAACTTTACTGATGTTTGTTGAAACATGAAGTTGTTATGGATATTCATAACACTGTGAACAATAAGGGGATTTTAGTTTTTTATAGGAAAAACTATCATAACATAAAAAATAGAATATATTTTAACTTATATCCATTAGCTATGAAGTTATTAATTTTTTTACAAATAGTTTCAAATGCATATATTACTTTAGGATTATGAGCCTTATAGTGGGTTTTCCACTCAACTTAGTTTAAAAGGGAATTATTATTCTTATTTTAATGATAGAGGTCATTCCCTTGAACTTAATTAAAAACATAAATAAGTGAAGAAAGAGAAGATAAAAATATATAGATTTTTGTTTTAAGATCTTAATATGGGTGATAATGAATCTATGGGTTACTTCATTATAAGGGTGAATGTAATTATAGGTTCTATAACATTTCATAGAGAGAAGATGAAAGAATCATCCATTGTTGAAAACACCCTATCAATTCTTCTTGACAAATTTGAGGTCAAAGCTTCAACCATAGAATATAGTGATCTTGAGACTCTATCCATGGATGATATCCTCATCAATCTCACTACTTAAGAGATGATAATATAATTGTTGATAAGGAACAAATAAAAGGCTGATCTAGAAATTTCATTCAACGCTTATATGTAGGGAATGTCTAAGAAATTTCTCAAATAAGAATCAATTGACTCCGACACTAAAGTCAAGGTTATTAATTTTTTTTATGAGATAATGTGTTTATATTTTAAAAGGGAAAAATATTCACTAGAATGTAAAATGGTATTTTTCCATTAATTTTGTTGGTTGTGGGGATATTGGACATATTGTCACAAATTTCCCATGATGAAAGGTAAAATAAGAAAGTGACGAATATGGGAAAAAGGTTTGAAAAAATCTTTAAGGAGAAGGCATACCCATCCAATTCCTCTCAAATGGGAAAATATAAGATGTTATCTAAATACAATAAGAGAAATTATTTATCTAAGTGTGATGAATATGATTCCAATGAATAAGAGACTGATAACTTCATTGACGATCATGCTAAAAAACTTATTAAAAATGAGGTTGGTTAAAAATTAACCCATGATAAAAGTAGTAGTTTAGAAGAAGAAGAAGAAAATTAGATAGAATTAATGATCAAAATATATCGGAATGAATTTATTGGAAATCTTTTAAGACTTTAGTGGGAGAATGTGCAGTTCAAAGAAGGTAAATTTTTAGCAAATGATATAGAATTTAATCTTCAATAAAAATCCAAATTTCTAAAATAAATTGGTGGTTTAAATATTTTCTTTGATTAAAATACATTCTTCAACATATTTCCTGAAGAAAATTTTAATCTAAATTAAGAATAATTATATCATGTCTAATAAAAACTTTTCAAACTTGATAAATGAATTAAAAATTTTCAAAACTCAATTATAGACATTGGTGAATGTTATAATAATTGTAAACCTAAGAAGTATCAAGAAACGTTATACTCAAAGGCAGATAAGAAAAATGAATTTGGTAATAAGACCATTTTGGAAGCCAAAATACATAGAGATGAAAAAGTATGAGTTTTTTTATTTCAATGTTTGAAAAAAATCTAATACTATTAGTGATCTTATTGAGGATAATAAACAATATAGACTAAAGAAAAAAAATTAGATGTAAAAAAAACTATTTTACAAAAAAATAATAAAGTGGAAGGTAATATACTTAGTGTTAATAAGGCGAGAAACATCAGACATTATGTAGGTTACAAAGATAAATACACTTTATATGGTTACTATTGTCATTTTGGATGATTTGAGCATACATTACATATGTTTTAGTTTAATCATCACTGTTACAGTGAACCCAAGAATAATTGGTGGCAAGATTAGAGGGGGAGCCAACCCACTCAAAGGGTTCAACATGAGAAAGTTAAAATGAAGATTTAAAACTGATTCCAACCTTTATAAATTATTTGTTAAAGATTTGATCAGCCTAGGTGTCTTGAAGAATTATGTCTTTTCATGATTTTGACACAATAAGTTTTAAACAAAAAATATCAAAATTCATATTGGAAGAATAAAACAGCAAAAAAAATCATTAGTTGTTTTAATTGTACTCAAAACAAAAAAAGGATAATGAATATGGATATTAGATAGTGTTTTTTTATCTTACATGATAAAAGACTTGAAGTTTTTAAAAAATGTGAATGACTGTAAATAGGGTACATTAACTTTTGGCAATGATGAGTCACACAAAATCAAAGGTGTTGGATATGATATTATTAGAAAAAAATTAAAATCCAAAAATATCCTAGTATATTCATGGGATAAATAATAATTTCTAGTGTCCTTCACAAATTCGTGATGACGTAATTTTTTTTTTCAAAATTTTTTGGTTTTTTTAAGAGGATAGAAGATGGGAAATTTGTTATAAGAGGAAAACAAACCAAGGGAAACTTGTTTCAAGTTGGCGATATAGAGAGTTCATGATGTCTGATCATAGTAGAAGAAAATTAGTTAGAGAATTAAATCTTGGGGAAGATGTGTCAAAAAACATGGGAAATATAATAGAGAGGTAAATTATTTATGATATTACTGACTTGACGAAGAGAAGATATTTTTTTTCACCATTTTCCAGAAAGGGAAGATTTCAAATGAAGTCCACAATAATGATGAAATACAGTCATCTCATTTTTTGGAATTGATTCAATATGAAATTTTTTTGATCAAGAGTAAAAAACCAATATTAGGAGATAATGAATTTATTTATTTTATTGAATAATTTAGTTACAATAACAGTTTTATGATTTTGATACATAAATCAGAGGATTTAATTTTTTTAAGAGTTTCAAGAGAATTGAAGAGAATTAATGTGGTTATTTTACGAAGAATATTATAAATTAGAATAGTGGATAATATACAAGTGTAAAATTTATATATTATCTTTAAAACCATTGTATTAATCATGTGTTAAGTGCACCATACACTCCACAAAAAAATGGTGTTAATGAAAGAATAAATATAAGTTTGATGGAGATCGAACAAAAACTGTTTATTGAACATAATACTTATCAGTATTTTTTGAGTCAGACAATCAGAACACCAATTTATGTTCAGAATCCATGTTCCTATATTATGAAATTTCATATGGATCCTTACGATATTAAAAAAAAACCATGTTTGAAACACCTAAGTAAGATTGAATATCATTTAATTATAAAAGCCAGGGGTGAGAATATTTGGAAGTTGTATCAGAGAGGAATTGATGGAATATTTCTTGGATCCCTTTATAATGGTAGAGGATACAAGTGTTATAATAAAGAAAAAATAAATATTTTTGACTTGGTATATGAGAATGTTCTTGAAATGTTTGATAAGAAAGTTTTACAAAATGTTACAGATATTTTAGACAATTAAGATGAAGTGATTCAAATTAAAAAACTTGAAAAAGTTTATAACAATGTTGATGTTTCTTGAGATGAATCTTATAACTCATAAATCTCAAGTGATAAAGAACAACATCATTCTTCTCATCATAGGATAAGGAATGATGTTAAATTAAAAAACACCATTGGTGGTCAATGACAATAGGTTCAATCCAATAAATCTTTCATGCTAGTTTCACACACTTCCTTATATTCAAATATTTTCCCCAAAAATTTTTATGGAGATTTTAATCATCAAGAGTGAGTTAATGATATGAATAAAGATATGGATCATATTGAGAAGAATTATAATTGGGAAATTTCACCCAAACCTCACAATAAGAACGTTATTGGTACTATGTGGGTGTTTCAAAACAAGTTGGTTGAGAAAGGCGAAGTGATACGAAACAAGGAATGATTTTTTTTGTAATGGTTACTAAAAAATTGATGTAATTGAATTTTATGCGACCATTTCTCTAGTGGTATGAGTAAAAACTGTATGAATCATTCTTTTTTCACTGCAAAATGAGGATAAAAAATTTTCAAGATTGATAGAAAGTCATACTTTCTTAATAGAGAGTTAGATGAATAAGTTTATATTGAAAAAAAAACATGTCACTTAATTATTAGGAAACATGAAAGCTACAAGTGCATGTAAATTAAGTCTTCGTATGGTTTAAATCAAGATCTAAGAGCTTTCTATTCCAAACAGGGTAAATTTTTAAGGGAACTGAACTTCAATAAAGGAAGGTTTGTTAGTAATATCTATAAAAAATAAGATCAATATATTTCCCTCATTAAATTTTTTTATTTTGATGACATCATTTTCACTATAAATTATGAAGAAACTTGTGAGAGGTTTATTATGGATATTAATAATCTTTTTTCACTTTTTCCATGATAGGAGAAATTAAATAAATTATTGGCTTAAGAATCATGTAAAAGAAGAATTATATTTTTATATCTCTAGATAAGTATTATATGTAACTTATAAAGATGTTTGGAATGGAAGATTAAAAGATAGTTTCAACACTAATTTCTATGGGAATATATATTTATAAAGATTTATAATGAAAATAGGTGGATCCTAAGGACTTTAGAATGTTTTTTAGTAGTTTATTATATCTAATGGCTTCAAGAATAAAAATTATGTGCATTGTTACTTTATTATCCTGGTATCAAGGTTCATTGAAAGAATCTCATCTTATTACAGGAAAAATTATTATCAAAGACTTGAAAATAAAATTCTATAAAATATAAAAGATCAGGAAATATTGATTTGTTTGATTTTTTAGATGCTAATTAGGTAGGTAGTGTTGATGATAGAAGATCTACATAAGGTGGAATTTTCTTTCTGGTGGAATGCTGTGTGAGTTGGAATACAAAGAATATTTTTTTTAACTATTTTTATGATTGAATATGAGTATTTGGATTCCATTAAAGATTAAAAAAAACTTATGTGGATGATGACTCAGTTTGAATATTTATTGGTAAATGTGGCATTACCCCTACTCTTCAGTCATGATAATCAATGTTCTATAAATCTCACTAAAAAAGTAGTTCAACTTTCTCAATCAAAGCATATTGATATCAAATATAACATCATCAAATATAATTTTTATAATAATGAACTAAATCAAGTGTATTTTTCTATAATAGAACATGTTGTTGATATATTCACTATACCATTTCTGAAGGAAGCATTTTATAAGATGTGGTCAAACATGGGTGTACAAACTCCCTCTCTTTATGGATAAGGTATGTGTTTCTATCCCCTCTCTCATATTTTATTGGAATAATGTTATCAAGTGGGAGAATACTTTTTTTAAATAAATCTATCAATTGGTATGTGTTTTACTATTTGAGGGAAATCATGTATTTTGGGAGAGTTCTAAAAAGGGGAAGCTATGATTTTAGCATTTTAACAATTTTAACAGTTTATTTATGTGGATGTAAGAAATTTTTTTTTCTTACAAGAAGATGTTGTGAATGTTTGAAGTGCTAGTAAAATGTTTCTTAATATGGTCGAATGGTTTCTTAGATCACTATATAGAGATTTCATGGTATTGTTGACCTATGATTCATATTTACTATACTGAGTTCATTCATATAGGCATTGAATTGACAGATAAATAATCCATTTATTGAGATATAATGTTCTAGTATTTCACTTATCTTGGATGAAAACAAAATACAAAGTGGGTGATTATTGGGACCATGATTATTTAAGATGTTGGTTTCATGAATTATTACTTGAGGTGTTTTCTATTTTTGATCAAAATTATTTACTTAACTTTATTATGTATATAAATCAATTAACTTAGTATGATGATTATAGAACTGATCTTAATTTCAAAATACATGTGTCAATTGTATTGGGAATGAAACATTATTTTTTACAAGGATGAAGAAGTTAAGATCCTTCAAGTATTGATTTTTATGCACAAGATTGAGGGTATATAGAGCCCATGAGTGGAGGATGTCCTTTATATCAATAGAATGGGTTTTCCCTTTGAAAAAATATTAGAGGGGGGAGGATTGAACATTGCCTCTCCCGATCGTCTCTCATATCTTCCCTTTTTATTTTTCTCATTCCTGCTGATGACCCTCTGCTATATCTTCATCTTTTGGGTGATGCATCAGTTCTTCATTCCCTTCATTGATTCCCCCTATAGTGCGGTGGTTTTTGCGTTCCCACATGCTTCCCATCATGACCGACTTAATTCTCCTCTATATTTAGCATAGTTTTTATTCCCCCTGGCTTCCCATTTCATTAGCCCTCTTCAGTCCACCTATCATAGTTTTCATCACCCCTGTAGTTTTAAGAGTTCATTTCGGATTTTCACCCTTGGTTTGGGTTCTTCCTTGAACTCGGTTTATTAATATTTCCTTCTCATAGTGGTGCTTCCATATCCTACTGACCTCATCCCCCTATTAGGTGGTTTCACTTGTTTCGATGACTGAGTCTTACACCCCTTAGTGGAATTGACTCAATCTGGTTCCTGGAGATATTCATATAATTGGTTTCACTCTTCTAAATGTCTTGGGTGTGATTCTAGATTTATGTGAGTCGACTGTCCTAGATCTGGTTTTCCCTTTGGATGATTCTTAGGTGTTTATGTGGAGGGAGGATTTAGCTTGGTTTTTCTTCTAATGGCAGTAGGTCTTAATTTCTGGCAACTAGATGGTGGGACTCTGTTGTAAATTCAGGTTGATTTGGTTCTATGACAACAATGATTTTCATTTTGTATGTTTTCATGGTTATTGGTTTTGGTTTTGTCATTTCGTGGAGTTTACTATTTTTGGTTTCTGGATGATGGTGGTGAGTGTTCACTGGTTTTTTATTTACATCAGTGATGAAATTGATTTTCTTCCTTGTGGATGAAGAGGAAACTTCACTGGAGTTGTTTTTTCAACTTCAGTGGCAATAATCTAGTTGGTGATTGGAATTTTTGTTTTTTCAATGTTCTATTCTGGTTTAGTGGTCAAATAAACATGAATTCTGAAGATAAGATGGTCTAATCGACAATGATTCAGGGTACAATGTTCCGATCCTTGGAGATTTGTAATTTGAAATTGGAAATGTCTGTATTAGAATTTAAATTTGGGGTTTTCTTGATAGGGTATTTTTTAATAAATCCCACTTAACTGATTAATGTGTTTTTTAGAAAATACTAAAAAATGATTTTAAATATGAAGAATATTGAGGAATTATTGAGTTGAATGTGGTTAATAATTAGTGTGTGTGGAATTATTAGATCATGGAATCTTACACTTGATACTTTTTAAGTGTAAGTGGAAAACATTTGGTCTACCAAGTCAAAAAAATTTCTATATCATCAACCAAAAATGAGGGAGGATAACTCAACCACATGTAGAGATATCACACAGAGCTAGAATGGTGGTAAAAGGCGGCGAGAACCTACATATGTAGGCTTATGTGTGAGTTGGATCATAGCACACCCGGATGTTGTGAATGAGAGAGTGCATATGGCCTGAGCGTGTTGGCCGCAACCCATATAGGTTTGTGATGGTGTGTCTGGGTGCCAACCTCGATGCATTGGCTGGAAGAGATGATGAAAATACATCAATTATAAATTATGGTTCAATACCATTGGAGATAAATGTGGGATGGAAACAGTGTAGTCACTATTCCTCAATCATTAAATATACAAACATAACACCCACCATTCAATTCGATCGATGGAAGCTGTCAGATCTCTACGAGAGTCATCCTTATTTTCAAGCCTTATTGAAGGATATCTATTTGATAGAGATATTTCATGTCGTGACTACCATTATGTATATATGATCGAATGACTGAGATATTGAGATAATCAGAAACTATATATATCTATAAAACCATGTAAAGGTGGAAAAATATATACTGGTAAAACCATGAAAACATATAGAGGTTGTTTCTTAAAGAAATAAAAAGAAGGATGTGGGAAAAATTATTACCAAGAAAAACATTTTAAAAAATTTCCTTTCAAATTTTATAAGTAATTTTAATGTTTGGGGAAAATGATTGTATCAAAAATGTTATAATAAGTTTACTTATTCAAAGAAAGTTATATACATTAATAAAAAAACAAAGAAATAATAAAAGAAATAAATGGGGAATCCATAAAATAAAATAAATAATATGGTCATGGGGGAAAAATACTATCCACTAAAAGGAATAGGTGTGGTCAATTTCTATTACAATAATTACTTTGAGTGACTTATGATGTCACGACCCCCTCCCCACAAAGTGTACCCCTCCTAGGCCGGCAATTTGAGAAGGGAGATAATGACCACTGAGTCCTGCCTCTAGTAGGCCCCGGGTTGGTGAATAACACTAAGGGTATAATAAACACACAAATGAGAGGCATTAAACTCTAAGGGAACACATGTGAAAGAGATGGATAACATAGCCACCAACCAACTCCAACTCATACAATAATATAAATTAAATCCCAAGTACACATATGTAATTTCATGAAAAACTATTACAACTAAAAGGGGAAAATTGTAAGTACCCAAAAGAAGGTAAAAAAAATAGAAGACATGATGCCCAAATAGCTCCTGCAACCCCAAGCTAGTATAAACTAGCCTGATCTCCAACCTACTCCAAGTAACTTGAAAAACTGTTTATATATACATAGGGTGGGTATAACAATATACTCAGTAGGATCCTCCCTAGAGCCTCTCATGCAAAAGTAAATAAATCATGCTAAATCACAGTAAACAAAAAGTGAAACTAACTTGTCACCTAAATATGTATACTAACTTCCCAGCCTCACCATGGATACTCTCACCATGTATCACATACAAGATTATATAATATAATAAATATTATCAAGGGTACCCCTCTACTACTTCCCCACTGGTTTTCCGCTTTTCCCCAACGTTGCATTTTTTAAGCATCTCTCTCTAAAAAGGCTTGTCCGTAGACACTTGGGAGAAGCACCACATCATGAAACTCATGCAACAAAATCACCACTTCAACGTAAGAAAAGTAACCTGGTAGTTTCTGGGACCCACCACAGATCGCATAATGTGTATCATACATTGGGTATTAAACCTCAATCCATTATACCCCATACACCGAGTAAGGATCCTGAAGCCATCACGACTTATGTACGCTACACCTATAGTAGTCCATAGGAAACTATATCCATAATATATGTGTGTGAATAAACACAAGCCATTAAATCCCTCTAAACACATATATGGGGAAAACTGACCACTGTGCCTACCAGCACAAGTAACTACAAAGAGAAGAGAGCGGGGCCAAAGGGGCTAGTCAGCCATCCGTCTTCCCACCGAAATGTTGGGGAAAACACCCCCTAGGGCTCAAAATCCCTAGGGTGTCAGTTTCCCTAACTGATGGGGTGGGGTAGCATATAGAAACACAAAATTATAGAATATACTATAGTTCACAACCACACTATAGGAATAACCTAGTCTTAGACATAACGACAGCTAAAGTCTCTCGGACTCTCGACTACCACTTATAATACTAGGTATACTATAAGCACAAAACCATTTAAAGAGATTTATTACATTACTTCATTCTATTTTTATTAGCTTCAATTTATGTTAATTAATTCTTTAAACATTAATTAACCATTAAAAATTACACATTACATTTCATTAGAATCACACACATTGTACATTGTCCCTTTAAATTTTTACCTCAACATTGCATCCCAACAAGATCCAACCCCTTGGGTTAACATCATTTTTTCAATCATTTATTTACAACATTACTTTCCCATATTCCCAGGTATTCTAGAAAAACATTCTAAGATACTATTCACAAAGGGGCTCAACACGATGAGTAGACGAACTACCCATCAAGTCTTTGCCGCCTATAGTAAGAGTATTGACCCATCCTCCCTTAGGGAGCTAAACACGGAAAGCATGTGTCATACCCCATGCATCTTCACCCATTTTGGAAAGAGGGTAATAAAAAACAACTGCCTTGAGAAGTGGGGAATGTAAAGTAGATAAACAACCAACAAGATCTGCAAGCATCCAAACATTCACATACAACTCATTACATCATCCCCAGTGTCCTCCCCAACACCCACATGCATAAACCTATGAATCTATCCACTCTAGGCGTCAACTACTACCTCAACCAATAGGCCTCCATGCCCCTACATATCACAATAGCCTTCCAGGCTCACATCACAACACAAGCTGCAGGAAAACAGCCTTCATACCAATTGGGATCTTGGTCGTTAAACAAGAAATAGGGTAACTAAGAACCTTACAAGGAATTATATTTTATCAAACGACGAGTTCTTTAATCCACCTTGAATTAACTGATTTATTATTCTTAGGTTCCAACATCAGGAAAACAAAATAGTAATCTATCACAAATAATTAAACATGCTTACTACACCAATTTGATTAACATAAAATTACAACAATAAGAACCCGATTCATTTACATGCATTTTTATCATTATCCAAACAATTATCTATTAATTCCAGCTTTATGTTCTTTACCAATTTCCATCAATAATGAAAAGTTAAACAAATAAATCATAGAAATCACACTATCTAGCAAAATATGAGGCAATAACATACGATCAATATCAATTTATTTATCTAGTTCAAATATTTATTACGTCAATTCCATTGTGATCTAGTGGCAAAAAAACCTGTTAATGATGAGGTTTCATGTAAAATAAAAGAGAAGCAACAAATCCCCTACCTCAAATGGTTCTTAACATTCTTTATATGAGAATGAGCCATACAACGGGTTATGATCTTGTCCTCCCGTGACAACTGTATCCACCTGAGGCTGTAGAGACACCACTACAATAGTCAATACCTAATAAAATCCCATTAGAAACATGGATATAGCATTCCATAAAAGGGAAAGGAGAAAAAAGGAGATGAACCCAAAAGAATGAAGATATATCATACCTTATATCGAAGATTGATTGATACTGCTTGGTTGCATCAAAATAGAGTGGAACCAAGACAAGACGGAAAGTTTAATTATGAAACAACTATGGGATGGAACGAAAGGTTATATCATCTCACAACCATGAACAAGGAGGAAGAACTAGAGAGGAAGATATATCATCCCATTAGAATATTTAACGGAGTAGTGGTTTAAGATACACTAGATTTTCCATTAAAAGCGAATCGCATTGAACCATGCAGTTTGACCAAGTAAAAGTATTTTGAGCCTTAGAAAAATTAATATAGGAGTTATGGACTTTGAATCACCCTTACATTCCTTAAAACGAGGCTTTAAATTCATTTTATTTCAAATAAAATGTTAAAGGGGAGAAACTATAGGAAGTTGGAAACACTATTCACGAAGTCGAAATTTAGTAAAGGAAAAACACTGTTCATGAACCACACCGTTTTGGAAACACTGTTCATGAACCTCACCATTCTCGAAACACTATTCATGAACCTCACCATTGAAACCTCACCATTGGAACCTCACCGTTATGGAAACACTATTCATGAACCTCACCATTGGAAGCTCACTATTCTGGAAACACTATTCATGAACCTCACTGGTGAAACCTCACCGTTGGAACCTCCATGTTCTGGAAACACTGTTTATGAACCTCACCATTGAAATCTCGCCGTTGTAACCTCACCCTTTGGGAAACACTGTTCATGAACCTCACAATTGACACCTCACCATTGGAACCTCACTGTTTTAGAAACACTATTCATGAACTCAAAATTTGACAAAGGAAAGAGGCTATCATTGGAGGCTCACCATTTTGGAAACACTATTCATGAACCACACCATTGAAACTTCACCGTTGGAACCTCACCATTCTGGAAACATTGATCATGTAACTCACTATTGAAACCCCACTGTTGGAACCTCACCAATTCACTGTTCACATAAGGCTACTGATGACACTGTTCACATAAGGTTACCATTAAACTATTCACCTAAGGCTACCCATGACACTGTTCACCTAAGGATAATGTTGCACAATTCACCTAAGGATATCGTTTCACTATTCACAGAATTGAAATTTGGAAAAATGTTGGGGGTAAGTGACCTTGACCTCTGGGAACACCTCATACACCATATTTTCTCAAAGGAATGGACCATAGAGGTCCAATACATTACATTAGGTACCTATCAATGCATTCTCAACCTCGAGAATTCAAAACCAACCTAAAAGGAAATAGAAAGGAATCCCGAACAACCACCCACTGAGATACCACTAAAAAATAGAAAACCATAAGAAGAAACCTAAGAAAGCCATATCATAAACACGAATGGTCTACAACCACAAATTGAACATCGTTACATGAAAAGAGTTAAACATCAAACAACTCTGGGTACTTAGCATGTATATGTGACTCACTTTCTTTGGTACTATCCTCCATGCCACTGTATTGCCACAAGACACAAACTAAGGGGATATAATGTTCATGCAACACCTTCTCTTTATGTTCTTGGATCTACACAGGTCACTCCTCAAAGGTCACATCATCATCAAAATCGATCTATCCCCAATCAATGATGTGAGAATCATCATGAAGATAACGACGGAGTTGTGACACATAAAAAACATAGTGTATCCAGATCATCTGCGGGGTAAGTGCTACTCGATACGCCATAACTCCAACATGATCTTACACCTCGAAAGACCATAAAAACCAGGAAGAAAACTTACTCCCACGATGAAACCATCACTGTCCATGACTGGAGTCACCATCAGAAATATGTGATCCCCAACATCAAACTCTAAGGGTCTCATCCTTTGATTGGAATATGATTTATGATGATCCGACGCTATCTTCATCCTCTCACAAATCACCTGAACTATCTCGCTTAAATTCTATAGTAGTTCCAGTCTGAGAATTGCTGACTCTCTAAACCTAGTCCATCACAACAGAGAACCGAAAGGCCGTCCATAAAAGGCTTCAAACGATGCCATACCGATGGTGGAGTGAAAACTATTGTTGTAAGTGAACTCCACCAAGGGTAAATGCCTCATCGACGAACCTCCAAAATCAAGGACACAAGAGCGTAACATGCCTTCAAAAGTATGGATGGTCTTCTTTGTCTGACCGCCTGTCTGAGGATGAAAACCAGTGCTAAAGAAAAGCTGAGAACCAAACCCATGTTGGAGACCTCTCCATACCCTAGAGGTAATACAATGATCTCTATCAGAAATGATTGTCTTTGTAACTCCATTAAGTCTCACTACATCCCACAGATACTTCCATGACAAAAATTTTACTTAGCTTGACTCCTTGATTTCTATGAAGTGGGATGATTTTTTTAAATGATCCACTACCACCCAAATAACATCATGTACTCCCTGATCCTGAGGTAAACCAGTAAAAAATTCCATTGAGATGTCCTCCCACTTCAATTGAGGAAAATCTAATGGATAGAGCAGACCACCAGGAACACGGTGTTAAACCTTCACATTTTGGTAGACCAAACATCGAGACACAAACTCCGCAACCGCATGATTCAGCGCAGGCCACCAAAACCGGATCCTCAAGGCTCGATAAATATTTGTCATGCCACGGTGAACCGCTAAAGGAGAACCATGGAACTCTCTGAGAAACATATGACTCATGGTCAACGGAACAAATATCCTTCCATGATACAATACTCGGTGTTGTTCATCTTCATACCAACCATCAGGGGCCTCGCCACAAATAACACGGTCTCTCCAAACCTCCACCTCTAGATCCCAAACTAAGACACTTCCACCTTCTACACCAAATATGACAGCACCGTCATCTGTAAAAGACAACCTCTTTAGCCCACTTCTCCCATATCAAGATGTAATGCTGACAGTTCTTCCATTACTCTCCAGGAGTCACCAGATTCACGCACTGCATCACTACGTGACTTCCGACTCAGCAAATCAGCTACAACATTCCCCTTTACAAGTGTATATGATATTTTTAATTCATATTCCTATAATAACTACATACACCAACTCTGTTGTTAGTTCAAGTCACATTGGGGGAAAATAAACCTCAAACTCTTATGATCGGTGAAAACTACAAAGTGCTCCCCAATGAGGTAATGTATCCACAACTTCAGTGCAAACACCACGGCTTCCAACTCAAGATCATGGGTGGAATAGTTACATTCATGGGGATGCAACTACTGAGACCCCTAAGAAACAACTGATCTATGTTGCATCAGAACACAACCTAAACCCAGATGCGAAGCATCGCAGAAAACATCAAACTGAACTCCCTCAGCTGGAAGACAAAGAACTGGAGCACTTACTAACTTCTCCATTATATACTCGAAAGATGCCTGACACTGATCAGTCCATATGAACGCCCAATCATTCATGTTCAAAGCTATTATAGAAGTTTGAACTTGAGAGAAATCGGCTACAAACCTCCTGTAGTAGCCTGCGAGACCAAGGAATGTTCGCATCTTTGACACTGTCTAGTGGGATTCTCAAGACAAAAATACTTCTGTATTCAATGGATCCATAGCTAATCCCTGCTGGGACACAACATTCCCCAAGAAACGTACTTATCGATCCCGAAACTCACACATCGACAAATTCCCAAACAACTAATGTTGACGAAGAACTCCCCAAATGGCATGTAGATGCTATGAATGCTCCTCCACATAGGTGGAGTAAACAAGGATGTCGTCGAAGAAAACCACCATGAACATGTCCATGAAATTATGAAACATAGATTTCATCAATCCCATGAACACAACTAGATCACTTGTCATGTCGAACTCCAATACACCGAACTCATAATGCCCATGACGATAACTGAAAGAAATATTCAGGATATCCTCATCCTTCACACGCATCTGATGATATCCTGAATATAATTCGATCTTTTAGAACCAACTTTCACCCTTCAGTTGATCGAATAAATCATCAATACATGGAATAGGATAGAAATTCTTCGCAGTCACTTTGTTTAAGCGATGATAATCGACACACAACCGCAAACTGCCATCAGACTTTTTCATGAACAAAACTGGTGCACCCCACAGTGACACACTTGTAAAAAAAAACCACACTATAACAGACCATCAAGCTGTATACGCAACTATTGTAACTCATATGGGTACATCCTATATGGATACATAGAGATAGGATATGCTCCTAGTTGTAGCTAGATCCTAATCTCAATCTATCGTCGAGGGGGGTAATGCTACCACCTCTTTTGGAAAGACATCATGGTAATATTCTACAACCCTAGGAAATGTTAAATGTTGAACCTCTAAAGAACTCAACATTAGATCATCCATCATGGGTGACAAGGAAAAAAATGCCTTTGACTCATCTGAGGGTCTCGCTTGCCAACGAACATCATTGGCTCTCCATACACATTGAAGAAGACAACCTACCTCCTGAAGTAATCCACAATAGCTTGCAACGAATACAACTAATCCATATGGAGGATGACATCTTATGTTTGTATTCATAAACATAGGAAATATCCCCAAGAGCGGCGCTTCCCTAACGCTAGATCACAGTATCTACAAACTTCAAACAAGTCACCTCGACCTCCAACTAGCATAGTCCATGCCAAGGGAACTGGAAACCTCTCTACCTCAGGTCCCAAAGCATGGATAAGGGTAGGTGATATGAAGGAGTGTGTCTCTCCTGAATCAAAAGAGGAATACACCATGGTAGAAAACAAGAAAAGGGTACCTCAAATGATGTCTGGATCTCCTGGAGATGGAAACTTTAAACTATGAAGCTGACCACGACCTCGTCCATGACTTCTCTGATAATAGTGACGACCACCACCACAGCCGTGCTCTGCTCTCTGAGGACATGGAGCATCATTGGGATGTCCTATACCTACCCCATCTACCCTCTACTAATCCAAAGCTGGTGCAACCTGCTGCTACTGCCTCGGCTAGAACTCCCTCAACGGAGGAACATGGAGTTGAACACCTAGTGCACGATGACTGATCTGAAAGGTCAGGCACTCTTGCTACTGGTGACCTCAACCACCATAAGAAAAACAAGCACCTGATCCCTTGGTATTGGATTCAGAGATGCTGCCCCAAGAGAAACGAGATACCTAGGGCTAGGACCTACCCCCAGCCGAACAAAAAATCTTCTGCCCTTAAAATCAGGAACCCCAGACCATAGATCTGCTTTGTGAGGAATCAGGATGACTCCCCTCACGTGATGATCCGATTCTATCCAATGTCCTCTTGACGACCTATACCCTCTCCACCACCTCAAGATATGTCTTCTATATAAATAGGGTGACCTGGCGCTGGATCTCTGGATGCAAAGCCTCTTCGAAATGCCTCACCCTGGCCTCATCATCTGGAAAAAGTCCAAATCATATTGTAAAAGGTTTATGAAATGGATTACAAAATCTCACACACTGGATCTCCCCTGTCGAAGGGTAAGAAGCTCCTGGAAACTGGATGCCTTTGTGGTCGAAGAAAGAAACACGACTCTAAACTTGTCTCATAACTCCTCCCATGAGATTGACGACACCTCACGAGCCTCGAGGAACAAGAACCACCACTGCCTCACTGCTCCACGCAGCATCATCATAACCAAGGACACCCAGGGCTCCATCTGAGCACTGATCGAACTGAAGCCTATCTCGACCTCCTCCAACCAGTCTTCCATGACTGCATCTGAAATAGAGACCTCATACTTCTACATACTATGGAGATGAAACTCTCGGATTTTCTTCCTCCATGTGTCATCGTCGTTAACATCTACCATGTGATGATCTGCTAGCACAGCCGGCTGGACATCTTCTATGTGATCCTGATGAGGACGTCGACCTAAATCCATACCTGTAAAATAAAAAATAGTCAGAGATCCTAGACCTAGAAGATGTAAGACTCAACATTAAATAATTAATTGTTTTCTTTTATTCATTTTAGTTTAACCTATCCCAAGGTCTACCCATTCAAACACAAGCACATAGAAGAATGATGCATGATCCTTTCCTAGGTCTCTAACATGCAACTAGTATCACCTCGTTTAGTAGCCATTATAAACTTAAAGGTATGCACATATGATCATAGGGGGCCCTAAATTACTATGTCTCATCCATTATCCAGTGTTTACCTCACTTTCTAAATATGAATAACATTGTTTCCCTATTAACCCAGGAAACCTCACCTGCGCCTAACACCAAACTCCATCCTATCTCTCAACCTCCCTCTAATACCACTCTGTCATGACCCCCTCCCCACAAAGTATACCCCTCCGAGGCTGACAATGTGATAAGGGAGATAATGAACCCTGTGTCCTGCCTCTAGTAGGCCCTGTGTTGGCGACTAGCATCGAGGGTATAGTAAACACACAGACGGAAGGCATTACCCTCTAAGAGGACACATGCGAAAGAGAGAGATAAGATAGACACCAACCAACTCCAAATCAGACAAAAATATAAATGAAATCCCAAGTACACATATGTAATGTCATGAAAAACTACTAAAACTGAAAGGGGAAAACTGCAAGTACCCAAAATAAGGTAAAAACAACAACAAACACAAAGCCCAATCAGCTCCTGCAACCACATGCTAGTAAAAACCAGCATGATATACAACCTGCTCCAAGTGACCTAAAATAGTTTATATATACATAGGGTGTGTATAACAGTATACTCAGTAGGATCCTACCCAGAGCCTCTTGTGCAAAAGTAAAGAAATCATGCTATAGAACAGTGAACAACAAGTGAAACTAAATCTTCACCTAAACATGTATACTAATTTCTAGCCTCACCATGGATACTCTCACCAAGTATCATATATAAGAGTATATAATATAATAAAGAATATTAAGGGTACCCCACTAATACTTCCCCACTGGTTTACCACTTTTCCCGAACGTCACATGTCCTAAGAATATCTCTCTAAAAAGGATTTCCCACAGAAAACTGGGCAAAGCACCACAACATGCACCTCGTGCAACAAAAAAACCATGTCTATGTAGGAAAAGTAACTCGGTAGTTTCTGGGAGCCACCACAGCTCACATAACATGTATCATACAACAGGTATTAAACGTCAAGCCATTATATCCCATACACCGAGTAAGGATCCTCAATCCATCACATCCTATACACATTACACCTATAGTAGTCCATAAGAAACTATATCCAGAATATATATGTGTGAATAACAACAATCCATTATAGCCCTCTACACACATATATGGGGAAAACTAACCACTGTGCCTACCAGCAGAAGTAACTACAAAGAGAAGAGAGTGGGTCCAAAGAGTGTAGTCAGCCATCCATCCTCCCACCAAAATGTTGGGGAAAACACCCCCAGGGTTCAGAATCCCTGAGGTGTCAGTTTCCCTAACTGATGGGGTGGAGTAGCATATAGAAACACAAAATGTACAGAATATACTATAGCTCCCAATCACACTATGGTCATAACCTAGTCTTAGAAACAACTACAACTAACGTCTCCCAGACTCCTGGCTACCACTTCTAAGACTTGGTATCCTATAAGCACACAACCATTTAAAGAGATTTATTACATTACTTCATTACCTTTTTATTAGTTTCAATTTACATTAATTAATTATTTAAACATTAATTAACTATTAATAATTCCACATTACATTTCATTATAATCATACACAAAGTCCACTGTCCCATTAAATTGCAACCTCAGCATTACTTCCTAGCAAGCTCCAACCCCTTGGGTTAACATCATTTATTCAATTATTTATTTACAACATTACATTCCCATATTCTGAGGCATTCTAGAAAAACATTCTAAGCTATTATAAACAATGGAGATCAACATGGTGAGTAGAAAAACTTTCCATCGAGTCTTTTCTGCCTATAGAAAGAGCATAGACCCATCCTCCCTTAGAAAGCTAAATGGGGAAAGCACGTGACATACCCCGTGCGTCTTCGCTCTTTTTGGAAAAAGGCTAAGAAAAAGACGCTGCCTTGAGTAGTGGGTAATGTGAAGCATATAAACAACCAACAATATCATCAAGCATCCAAACATTCACATACAACTCATTCCATCATCCCCAGTGTCAACCTGACACCCACATGCATAAATCAATGAATCTCGCCACTCTAGGTGTCAACTACTGCCACGACTAATAGGCCTCCCTACCCCCACATATCATAATAACCATCCAGGATCACATCACAACACAAACAGTATAAAAGAAACCATCATACCAATTGTGCTCTTGGCCCTTAAATAAGAAAGAGGGTAACTCAAAAACCCTACAATAAATTATCTTTTATCAAAAAACCAGTTCTTTAATCCATCATGTATTAACTGATTTATTATTTTTAGGTTCCAACTTTGGGAAACCTAAACTATAAGATTTAAAAAATAATTAAACATTCTTATTGAACCAATTTCATTAACATCAAATTACAACAAGTAGAACTAGATTCATTTACATTCTTCTTTATCTTTATACAAACAATTATCAATTAATTCTGGCATTACGTTCTTTACCAATTTCCATCAAGATGAAAATCTAAACAATTAAATCATAGGTATCACACTATCTAGAAAACAAGAGGCAATAACACACGATCGATATCAATTTATTTATTGAGTTAAAATATTTATTATGTCAATTCCATTGTGATCCAGTGGGACAAAACATGCTAACTATATAGATTCACATATAATAAAATTGAAGCAATAATTCCCCTTCCTTAAATGGTTCTTGAAATTCTTTATATGAGAACAAGACACATAACGAGTTACAATCTACTCCTCCTGTGACAACTGTATCCACACGAGGATGCAGAGACACCACCACATAGATCAAAACCCAAGAAAATTCCACTAGGAACATGCAAATAGAATTCCATAAAAGGTAAAGGAGAAATAGAAGTATATGAACCCAAAAGAATGACGATAGATCATACCTTGTATCGAAGATTGATCGATACTACTTTGTTGCATCAAAACAGAGTGGAAAAAATCTAAGGAGGAAAGTTTGATTATACAACTCCTACGGGATGGACTGAAAAGTTTGAGTGTCTCACAGCTGCAATCAAAGAGGAAGAACTAGGGAGGAAGATATATCATCCCTTTAGAAGATTTAACGGATAAGTGGTTTAAGATACGATGGATTTTCCATTAAAAGTATATCGCATTAAACCAAAACATTTGACCAAGTAAAAGCATCATGAGCCTTATGGAAATTAATATAGGAGATATGGCCTTTTAATCAGCCTTAGAGTCCTTAAAACGAGGCTTTAAATTCATTTTACATCAAAGGAAACGTTAAAGGGACGAAATTGTAGGAAGCTAGAAACACTATTCACAAAGTTGAAATTTGGCCCAGGAAAAACACTGTTCATGAACCTCACTGTTGGAACCTCACTATTCTGGAAACACTATTCATTAACCTCACCGTTGAAACCTCACCATTGGAACCTCAACATTCTAGAAACACTGTTCATGAACCTTACCGTTGAAACCTCACCGTTGAAACCTCACTGTTGGAACCTCACTGTTGGAACCTCATAGTTCTGGAAACACTATTTAGGAACCTAACCATTGGAACCTCACAGTTCTGGACACACTGTTCATAAACTCAAAATTTTCCAAAGGAAAGAGGTTACCATTGGAACCTCACTATTCTGGAAACACTATTCATGAACCTCACCGTTGGAACCTCACCATTGCACTGTTCACATAAGGCCGCCGATGACATTGTTCACATAAGGTTACCGTTTCACTGATCACTTAAGGATACCGATGACACTGTTCACCTAAGGCTAACATTGCACTATTAACAGAACTATAAATTTGGAAATGTGTTGGGGGTAAGTCACCTTGACCTCCCAGAACACCTGAGACACCAGATTTTCGCAAAGGAATGGACCATAGAGGTCTGAGCCATTACATATGAACCACATGGGAAGTGAAATAGTAAGAGGAAATATAAAACTCATGAAAAAATATATGATAATCCCATAAATGTTGTTTTAGAAATAAAATCCTACAATTTCATCAGATGTACATTTAGTCATAACAATCTCGAATTCAAAGTGAGAATGGAATGAAAACCCTTACCCTTTACTCCGACTTCCCTAGAAGTGCTTTAACATCCTGTATAATAAGCATAAAAATATTAATAAATTATTTTATAACCCTATTTATATATAAAAAATTTTATATTACGAAATTATAATCATTCACTTTATATAAATTTATTAGTTAGTTATGGTTTATTTTTATTATTAATTCTTAACAATTTTGATTGTTTTTAAATGTTTTGTATTTGATATGTCATAAAATTTTCTTTGATACAAACTTAAAAATTACATTATTAAAAAATGTGATTAAATTATTTTTTAAAGGACTTATGAATAAACATGATCATTTTATGGGAAAATTCAATCTGGCTTGTGAGAATAGAATCCATGATGAGCTTGTCTCAGGTAATTTACTCATAACAACAGATTACTTTATAATAATAATTCATTTGTGTGTCTTCTATAAAATATAATACTCATGAAATATAGTACTATTTAATATCCTATATATATATATTCATAAAATTTATTTATAGAGACATCCACGTAATTCAATTTTAAAAAATGAGACATGTAATCTATGGAGGTGGTAGTCTGCACCTAACATGAGGGACACATTCAATTTCTAAAGAATGGGATGGAGGTAGATAATGGTTATTACATCAACATAATAAAATTTTAGTATAATAATTATACTTCTGTTATTATATAAGGATGGTATAATTGTAATTCCTTATTATTTTATAAAAGAAAACCATGTTTGATAGTGTATTCAACACACAACACTGAATATAAATGTACCACGAAATATATAACCATTATAACCTAGCTATTAAATTGGTAGTTCAAAACAGAATTAAATAATATATGATACATATATATATATATATCAAATTATTACTCAATATAAATTATTCATAAATTTTTAGTAATTAATCGATCATTTTTTAATAATGTAATTTTATTCTTCAAAAACACATTTTGTTCAAAAAAAATTTCTTTTCATGAAAAAAATATAATAATAAACTAATGGAAAATTTAGAAAATTTATTTTATAAATTAAATTCCATTTTTTAAATTTCCATATCCAAATTTACTTTTTGTGAATTTTTATATTTTCCAGAAAGTATTGATTTTTTAGAAAGTATTGATTTTTCAGCGAATAGTGAGAAATACCGATTTTTATAAAAATGTCATTTATTGTCAATAAATTATGTAAATTTAAAAGTCCCATTATAATTTGAATGTGATTTAAAAATATGTAATAATTATCTATTTATATTTAATCCAATTAAATACATTTTAGTCATCCTTATATTGGATTTTAGTATAAGTAAATTTTTGGGTTTAAAAATGGGATTTTTTGAAAACTGTTTTAAGGTGCATAAAGTTTATACTTTTTAAATAATAAAAAAGTACCAAATTAATAATGATTTAAATTAAATTTATATATTATATATCAATAAATATTTATGTAATTTCATTCAAGGATTATTATTAGTCATAAAGTTAATATACAACCATTTTCTTCTTAAAAAATACAATTCTTAACAACCTGTTTTTTGTCGCTTCTATGGGTTTAATTTTAGATTAAAATTTTCAAATTTTGTGAATTTATTTTTTTTAATTTGATTAAATATTGGAATAATAATAATAATATATATTATATAATAAGTTTAACTTAATTTTTTACCATAATGAATACTAAAAATAGAAAAATTAATTACAGTGGTTCATGTGAAAAAGTTTTTACAGGGGGGTTAAACTAAAATGATAATGGTAAAATTGAAATAATAAAAGGTATAAATACTATTTTTTGGTAATATTAATAACTTATAATGTAAATATATTTATAATTTTGAATTTTTGAGCCTTTAATAATATGAAAATTATCTGTACACCTTTTTCTTTTCAAACATTATAAATGTGCCACTCACCTCACTTATAAAAGCTCACCCTTCTCTTATTTTATTCACACATTAAAATACATTTGTCTCAAACAAAAACTACCAAAATTTATTCCTGAATTACATTACCACACTCTATATCCATTATTTTTATCATAAATCCATCCTAAGAATCCTTTTGGTCTTTACCTAAGAAGGTTTTCGAAAGTAGAGGCATCATGCTTAACCGAGTGGCTCTATTATATTTATTCTTCCATAAATTTAAAATAATATTAAATGAGGATTATATAATAAAAAAATATATAACATATATTCATATGTTATTATGTTAGTGTCATAACCTAAATAAATATCCACTTTTATCAAATGTGATATGAAATCATCTTTCATGTGTACGACAGACTACTGATTCGTGAACCGTTGACATTCGTTTTCCATAACTGCCTCTCAGGTGTTGATATAATTATGGATTCAAATTATATATATGAGATTTGAAAAATATTTATACTTAAATAAATATTATATCATATATAACGTTTTTACTTTCCATTCTATTGGGGATACAATAACATCACTTGTGTGTACGATAGATTACCGCTTCTCGATGTGATGTGATTTGTTTTCACTAAAACATCACATGGAAGCTAATAATGATAAATATAATAAATATATATGATATAAATGATATAATAATTAAATTAGTGACATATTTGTCATTATAAAATTAAAATAGATATTATTTTCATTCTTACATTGAAAAATTATAATGTGGTTCGTGTGCACTTGTGGACTACCGCCTCCACGAAGAAATGCAATTATTTTTCATCACCATAAAAAATAAAAGATATATATAATTATATTTATTGAAATAATAAGTTTTTTATGATTTTTTTACATTTATGAAATTTTAAAATATTGCATACCTTATTTCTATAATGTTCGTCCAAAACTGAACACATTACTTATGTGTGTATACGACCTACCATCATTATGATTACAACATATTTTATTTTTCATAAACATATTTCATGACTGGTTTTAAAATTATAATTTATGTGTATATTTAAAAAATATGTCATTATTTTTTTATATGTTTAAATAATGACTTCTTTGACCACTGACAACACACCGAAGCTGTTTTGAAACAATGAACTGAATGTCATCAAAACACCAAATGTGGACATAACTAATTAGGTATTATAATATGTCATTAAAAATAAAATAAATGATTTAATTATAATATATTTAACCTACAAATGGTTATTAATAAATAAAAACATTTATAAAATACTGTTATATAAGAGTTAATGACACATATAGAAAGTCTTGACTCAATGTAAGGGTTTTTTGTCTCACTTTTATTTCTATGAGACATATTCCATATTCACCACTTATTTTAATTTTTTTGTGTATATACTTCCAATGAATTTATTTTATTATTATTTTAATTAAAATTATTTGGATTTAAAATCCATACATGTTTCTCTCTTTTATAGGGGTTTGATCTAGAGATTACCAAAGTCAAAAGGGACATTGTCTTAATTTTCCTTCGTTGAGACATATTTTAATGTTATGAACCTAATTCATTTTACATAGTGTATATAATTCCCCTTTTACATTAATATCATGAATAAATTATACATCATGTTATTTTAATTTTCAAGTTGAATTATTTTATCCAAGGGGATTTGATTTGAATGTTACCAAGTAGTAAAGGTTTTCGTAACTCAATTTACTTTCATTGTGCTATAACACTTATTCATTTAATTTGTTTTGATTTTATTATGTGTGAATTTAACTATAAATTTTAATATTCCTTATTTCTACTTATTTTGTTTCTATTTTCATTTATTAAACATAATCATTCATTATTTCTCAATATAATGATATTATATTTCTAGGGGATATTCGTCTCAAATTCTATTTTTTTGGGACATAAGTTGATGTTATGCACCAAACATATTTTATGAGGTGTATATACTTTCCATTTGAAATTTAACATCTTTAATATATTTTATTATATTTAAATTTTCATTCTGTTTAATTTTTTCATGGGGATTATGATTGAAGAGTGACTAAAGTGATAAAGACATTATGTTTTAATCTCCTTTCTTTTTGGATAATTTAAATTCAAGGTTCCATTGAAGGAAATCATATGATCTCATTTTCATGAACCACATAAATTTAATCTCTAGTAGTTATTAATTTGTTTAACATGTTTTATTTCCATTTAATCTCTAATTTATTAAGTAAACTTCTATAAATTCATTTTAAATTGATACAAATCTTGTATTTTATTTTAGAGCATGCATATTTCACTTATATATCCATGTTTTCTAAAATGTTTTAAAAAATATAATTTTTAAAAAACAAATGATTTCTAAAATAAATTTTTCAATATATTTTACCTTTTTTTAAAAAAATTAAATGAAAATTTCTTACTGTTTTCAAATGGGTCACTTTTGACTCCCCTTTTCATTTTTTTTGATATGAATGATTATTTTTTAACAATTTTGAAAGAAATGGATTTTCCCATCACCATTTCCATTATTTTCTTTCAATTTTCTTTTTATTGATTCAATTTGTTTTTCAATGATAAGAAATTTTACAATATTATGTGATTTTTTACTTTTTAAAATAGATATTTCATTGAAAAGGTTTTTTTACTCAAAAATGTTTCTAGTGATATTTTAATGGAATTTATATTTATTAACATCAAAAACCCTTGTTGTTACATATGATAAAATAGGGATATTTTTTTAATGATACCATACTCATTATTTCTTTGTATGGATTAATATTTATTCAAAGATATTGTTATGGAACCTCTTTCTTTCCCATGAGTTAATCATATTTAAAATAGATTATTATAGAACCTATGTCCTTTAGATAGATTAATCAGGTTTCAAATGATTTTTATAGAACTGATTTATTTTCCATGGGTTAATAATGTTTCATATATATTGTTATAAAACCCATTTCTTTTATAGAGGGTAATAATTTTCTAAGATATGTCCCTAGACCCCATTTTATTTCAAGGGGTTAATCAACTTATGAAAAGAATAAATTTTGTTTTTATGAGTTTATAAAGAAATGTAAGATCTATTTAAATTATTAATGTTATGATTCTTGGACATTATATATGATTGGTGAACCCAAATTGCCCCAGGTGAGCTCGATATAGCTTATACGATGGGTTCACCTAGATAACACTCCAATGAATCTGGAAATGATTATGTTTTATAAAGAATTATATTTTATGTTGTTTATATTATTATTATAATTGAATGATTTTTAAGGGCTCTATGATGATGGTGTCCCAAGATACCAACCCATTTTTTATGTTTTTATGGGTTATAAATATTTCCTTTGATTATTATTGATATCATATGAATCCTGATTTTTTATTTTGATGACTATTTAATTTATTAAATACTTATTCCATGTTTTATTTTTTGATGATCTAGGTATTTAGGGGTATTATTTTTCTTATTTTATGCTCATGGACTTTTGTTACTTCATCATACCCTTATACGATCCTTAATCTCACTAATGAAATTCAATTATTAATGCTTATGTTTACCCTAAATGAGAATTTGAGCTCACGATTCTTATGTTTCATTTTCCCCAGGTTATAAAAAATGATATGAAATGAATCATTTATAGAAGGGTTACATATGTATGATGATGAAGAACTAATTTTGAATACAAAAAGATGTGTATAGAGGGAGATGATGCTCATCTTTATGATCCAGCTGTTTATGAATCTATGATGTTAAGAGTTTGAAAAATTATCTAAAACTCTAAAAATAAAATGTCCATGAGAATTTAAGTGATCAAATATTTCCATATGATGTTGTAAGTTTTGGATGGTGAAAATTTGATCACCTTCATTGGTATAAAATAAAAAAATATAATGTTTATGATTTTAACATCAGATTCATGAGTGTGAGATCGAGGATATTAAACTTTGTGGTATATGAGGGTTTAGATAACATTATAGATTATGATGTTTTATTGTGAGTTTATCATAAGATTTATGTATACCATCATAGGTCTATAAGATTCAGTTTGATTATTAGTTCAGTGTCTTAGACACCCCTTTTGATGTTTGAAGTGATGAGATCATAAAGCAATCATTGACACTTTAGAAGATGTTTTATTGGGTTGATGTATAGGTAAATGAATAGTTAATGAGAAGTATTACATGAAATTTTATACAGATAATATTTAAGGTATTGAAAAACTGTAGTTTTTATATGATTATGAATATTTAGGTAATCATTGGAACACAAGTGTTATCATATAGATAACTATGTGCTTGTAATGTGATTTTGTCACTAAGTAATTAATATTATTTCAGAAGAAGATTTCTACATTTTTGGGCTTGTTAGATTAAAGGTATGGTATAAACTGTTATGTTAAAATACTTATTAATATTGAGGTTATAAAGGTTAATTGAGATATAGGGTCATTTATATATGGAATGATTTTGTTTTAACTTGGGTATTACTATTATATTATTTCATCATATCAAAGATTATTCATTTTTGGAATTAAATTTACATTTTCTAACCATTTTTGTTTTTTTAATATATAAAAATGGGCGAAACAACATTATTATCACTTTTATAGTTATTTTTTCCTTTAAAATTTTAATTTAGTACTTCATGAATGAAAGCATTCCTCTTCAATACTCATCATTTGTATAAAAAGATAAGATTGTGGTGGACGTTGATTAATGAGTTAAATTGAAAATATAAAGTAATTATATTTCTTTATGAAATTATTTTATATTGAAAAATAATTCCTCAACTCTAGGAAAAGGATATTTAAACAAAATTTTGTCCCATTTACATCATTTATAATGATATCAATGACCATTTACACAACTCTTTGGTTTATGGTTTTATGGTTGTTAACTTTCTATGGATTATTTACTTTATTATGATCAGTGATATTTGTCACCATATATAATTATTTCTGTTTTATTCTTTTATTCCACGTACAAATACTCGCTTTCCACCTTCAAACTCATATTTTTTAAATCTAATATGTTTAATCCGACATGATCTTCATACATCCTTTTCTCTCTTATCAAGAGGATTTTTTATTAACTTTTTTTTATGATGTGGGTTTATAATAAAAGAATTTTCAAATATCCAAACATTAATTAACAAAATTAATTTTTAAATAGTGAGAACACAATTTATTAAAGGGGAGAGGGGGAGGATGTATCACCCCGATATTTTATAAAGTAATACTGTGTTTGATAGCGTATTCAACACATAACATTATGCATAACGACCCATGAAATATATAACTATCATAACCTAGCCATTAAATTGATAAGAATGAATAGTATTAACTAAATTATGATATATATTTATATATTTCATAAAAAGTACAAATTTTTTATAATAATTATCTATATTGTCAATCATTTTTTAGTAAAGTAATTTTATTCTTCAAAAAAATGTTTGCTTCAAAAATTCATTCTATTGATTTTCATAAAAAATTATTATAAATAATTTTTGGAAAATTTAAAAACATTATTTGAAAAAATGAAATTAATTTTTTAAATTTTCATATGAAATTTTGTTTTTGGTGAAATCTTTGGATATTTTGGAATATATTGATTTTTCCCAGAACTGTATAAAATACCGATTTTTGTAAAAATGCTATTTTTTCAAAAAATTAATTAAATTTTAAATTATAATTATGTTTTTAATATTATTTAATTTTAAATAAGTATTATTTAGTTATATATAATCCAATTAATTACAATTTAATTATATATATATATATTGTATTTTAGTATAAATAAATATTTGTGTTTAAAAATTTATTTTTCTAAAATATGTTTTGATGTGCACAATGTTTATCATTTTTAATTAATTAAAACAACCTAATGAATAATTATTTAAATAAAATATATATATTATATATCAATAAATATTAATTTACATTCATTCAATTATTATTATTATTCATTGTGTTAACATAAAAACATTTTTTTCGTGAAAAATACACTTCTTGAAAACCCACTTTTTCATCACATCTGTGAGTTTAATTTTAATTTAAATATTCCCACTTCAGTGAATTTAATTTTTTAAGATGAATTAAATATTATAAATAATAATATTTTATATTATATAATAAGGGAAATATAAATTTTGGGCATAATGAACAGTGAAAATAATAAAAAATAATTACTATTGTTAAGGTCAAAATGTTTTTACTTGGAGTTAAACTAAACCTATAAGGGTAAAAATGACATAAAAATGGTCTAAAAACTATTTTATAGGCATATATAAACCTTATAATGTATAAAGACCAATAATGGTTCATTTTGGTTTCTCGTGGAATGTGAAGAACGTGTTTTCACGTTTTTCGTTTCAAAAATTAAAAGTGTGCCACTCACCTCACTTATAAAAGGTTACCCCATATCCTCTATTATTCAAAATTTAAAATCCATTTTTATAAAACAATTCACAACCAAATTTATTCCTTATATCCCTACTCATGTCATAGTTCCCATATTTGGATAATAATTCCATCATATGAAGCCTTTTATTGTTTACCTAAGGAGGTTGTCCAAAGAAGAGGTATCATAGTTAACCGTGAATCTTTATTTTATTTTTTCTTACACCTCCTTAAAATATCATTGAATTAAAATTATATAATCACACCATTATATAACATATAATGTGATATTATTATGTTAATTTAATATCCTAAATCCATCTTATCTTCTATTAAATGGGATACAAAATCATCATTCATGTGTACGAGGGATAACCACCTCATGAAACGATGGAATTCATTTACAATTATATCCTCTCACGGATTATTATAATGATGAAATAAAAGTTAATACTATATTTTTTTTACATATTTACAGTTCTAGAAATATTATATCATATATAACTTTCTGAAGTTCCATTCTATGGTGGATACAATAACGACGTCATGTGTACGATAGACTCACACCTCGTGATCTGATGTGATTATTTTTTCATTAATGATTTACATAGAAGGTAATAAAGATATATTTTATCAATATATGTGACATAATTAAAATAATTATTATATTCATGAAATATTTTTCATTTTTAGAATATAAAATATTATTTTCTTTCTTACACTGAAAATTGATACGTTGTTCGTGTGCACGTATGGACTACCGCCTATATGAAGCAATGCGATTATTTTTATCAATACAGAAACACATGGATGATATATATAGATGTATTTTTAATGAATTAATGTGGTATTTATTATATTATAATTATCCTATAAGAATAAAATTTTACTTACTTTCTTTCCATAATGATCATTGACAAATGCAAACGTTACTGATGCGTATGTAAGACCTATCGTCTCCATGATTGTAATGTAGTTGATTTTACCTAAACATATTTAATAGGTGGTTCTAAAAGTATAATTGATGTATAAATGTTATAAATATTTAATAATTATTATTATTCTATATATATTGAAATAATTATCTCTTTTACCACAATCAACACACTGAAGATGTTTTGAAACAATGAACCTAACATCCCCAAAAATAACCAATGCAGATTTAACTTATTATGTATTTTAATATGTAACTAAAAATAATAAAATTAATGATCTAATTATATGGTATTAAAATTTAAAATGGTTCTTAATAAATCAAAAAATTGAAATAATGTTATTATATAGTAGTTAACCAGCACAATAGAAAGTCTTGTCTCGAGGTAAGGATTTTCTCATCTCACTTTCATTTATTTGAGACATTTTTAATATTCACAACTTATTTTTATTTTGCGGTTTATATAGTTCCCAAGAATTAATTTTATGATTATTTTCATGAAAATTATTATAATTTAAAAATATATATAAGATTGTCTCTTTCATGGGGTTTTGATCTAGGGATAACTAAAGCCATAAGGAACTTTATATCAATTTTACTTTATTGAGAAATAATTTAATGTTATGCACCTAAATTATTTTATATGGTTTATATACATCCAAATTTACAAGTAATATCATTAATCCTTAATAAATCAGGGTATTTTATGTTTCAATATGAATTATTTCATCCAATTGGATTTTATTTGAAAGTTACCAAGTGGTAAAGGGTTTCTTAAATCAACTTTATTTAATAATGTTATTACTCTTCTTCATTGAGTTTGTTATGATATGATTATGTGTTAATTGATATATAAATTTCTTTATCATTTATATAAACTAACCTTTTAATGCCTTTAAATTTATTATACATAATCACTCCATTGATTAATTATCAATTAAATGATATGATCTTTATAAGGGATATTCATCTCAAATTCTCTTTCTTGGGGACATAACTTGATGTTATGAACCTAACTTATTTTATGAGGTGTATATACTGACAATTTTAAATTTAATATAATGAATATATATATTTACCTGATATTTAATTTATTATTCTATTTTATTACTTCATGGGGCTTACGATAGAACAATTACCAAGGCGGAAATGGATTTTTGTTACAATCTCTTTTATTTCATGATTTTTTATGTTCAAGGTTCTATTATATGAAATCAAATAAAATTATTTTATTAATCAAAATATATTTATTCTCCAATATTTATGAATTTTTTAACATATTTTATTTCCATTTCCTCACTTATTGATTGATTAATCATAAATTAATTCATTTGTATGTGATACTAATCTTCTGTTTTCTTTTAGATTATGTATCTTTTTCTTCCATATCAATGTTTTATAAAATGTTCGTTTCTGAAAATAAATTATTTCCTATGTAATTTTTGCATGCTTTTTACCTTATTTTTGATTTTTTTAAATGATATTTCAGAACATTTTATAAATGGGTCACTTTTGAATCTCTTTTTCAAAATGTTTTGAAAATAATGTTTATTTTCTATATTTATGACATGAAGGAATTTTTTTCCATTATGACCATTATTTTCCATGAAGTTTCATTTATTTTTTTGAATGTTGTTTTCAAATAAAATGATTTTCTTAATTGTATTTGAATTTCTAGTCTCTAAAACTAATTTTCAAATGGAAAGCGTTTTCCATAAAAAAATGTTTTTAATGATATTTTAATGGTATTTCCATTCATTTACACTAACAAAACATTTTTATAATTATTCTATAATATGGTTATTTTTTATGATACCATCCTCATTTGATTTTTGTAGGGGTTAATATTGTTTCAAAGTGATTGTTATGGAATCCATTTCCTTCCCACATGTTAATTCTATTTCATAGAGACTTTTGTCAAACCCGTTTATTTTCTATAGGTTAATCACGTTTAAATGATATTTTTATAGAACACATTAATTTTCCATGGGTTAATCATTTTTAAAATATATTTTTACAGAACATGTCTTTTTCACAGGTCTATCATGTTTCAATGATATTTCCATATAATTTTTTTCTTTTCCATGGGTTAATTAAGTTCTAAAAATAATAAAGGTTTGTTTTAGAAGTTTATAATGAAATGTATGTTCTATATAATATACTCATGTTATGGTTCTTGGAAATTATATATGAAGGGTTCACCAAGATATCACCAGGTGATCATAATATAGCTTATACAATGAGTGTACACAGATAACTTTTGGTTATCCCGATATAGCTTACACAATGTGTATTCCGAGATAGTTCTCCAATGTATTAGATAATGATAATTTCATATGGATAATTATATCATAAGTTGGATATATGGTTATTCCTATTGTAAGGGTTCTAAAAGGGTTCTATGACAATGAATTCCAAAGATACCAAAATGTTTTTGTTATATTTATATAGGTTATAAATGTTTTCTTTGATCAATATTGATATCACATGGCTCATGATTATTGATTATGATGATTTTTTCAATTGTTAAATCCTTATTCAATGTTTTCAAGTTTTACGATCTAGGTATTGATGGGTATAAGTTCTCTTATATTATGATCATGCACATTGATTAGGTCATTATAATATTATGCTCAAATTAATCTCACTAATGACATTCAATTGTTAATTATTATGTTTACCCCTATTGAGTTTTGTAGATCACCCTTATTAAGTTTCCTTTTACCTAGGTTATCAAGAATTATTATAGATGAATTATTTATTAAAGGGTTTCATATGGATGATGATGTTGACATAATGTGAATTTGAAAATATGGGTATAATGGGATATGATTTTCATCATTATGAACTAGTCATTTATGAAACAATGATGTTAATATTTTTTCCTAATTCTATAAAACTCTAAACTTAGAATTTCTATGATAATATAAGTTATCGAATTTTTCCTTCTTAGGTTGTATGTTTTGGATGGTGAAAATTGGGTCACCTTCAGCGGTATCAAAGCCAGAAATGTAATGTTTATGATTTCAGTATCAGATATAGGATTACAGATCCAAGGATATTATAATAATAGTCTTTGAGGTATAATATGAATATATAAATCAATATAATTTGTAAATGAGAGATTGTGAATTTTTACCTTACTTGTTTGGATTACTCCTTTGATGATTTGATTAAGCCTTTAAAGGGTGGTCTTTTGATGATGCCAAAACCACTAGGATGTGGCTAGGTGTTTTAAAGAGGTATTAGCATAGAGAATGGTTAATCTAATAGGTGTATGTGTGAATATAGTTGGGGTGGTTAATTGGTCCTTTTATAGGTTAGATTAGTAACATTTTTGGAATACTGGTTATTATTATAAAAATAGAAGTCATTTTAAGAAAGAAAGTGGATACCAACTAGACAATAATGGATGATAGATAAGTTTTTCTTTATAAATGACACATATAAACATTTTTTGATAGGGTTCTTTGATATTTTGGATTTTTATCAATTAGTTTTAAATTTTTTACAATATTTTTCATTTATTGTGTTAAATAAATGTTTACCTCGATAAAAAATTTAAGCTTACAAATGAAGTTGATATAATTAAATAATTTTGAAGTTATGATTTTTAATTTAATATCCATTTAACCTAATTAAACTTTGAAATAATATAATATTAAAATTTAAGTAAAAAATAGTATATATATATATATAGATAATTTGTGTTATAGTAAAATTACTTTTTAAACATTATGTGTTCACAATCCTATACCATATCAATTATACATTAATTTAGTTTTAGTATATTTTCTATATAATGATGTATTATAGGGGATTAATCATTTACAAATGATAAATTTACCATATTTATACAAGAATTCATTACTTAAGAAAAACAGTTCTCTAAAAAATCTATTTTTTCATCATTAAATAATTTTAAATCTATATAATTTAATTTAAAAATTCATATTCCAACTATTTATTTTATCAATACATTGGTCTAAAAATTGTTCTATTAATTTTATAAATTCATTAAAAAAATTATTAATAATAATATTAATAATAATTTGAAATATATAAAAAATATTTCAATTAAATATTTTCATTAATTTCATTATAGAATTATATTTTTAGTTGTGAATTATATTATTTTCAATTATATAACTAAAAATCTAACATATCCAACAAGCCCATTACATGAGGTTTTGGCCTCAACATTTAAAAAAAATCTAACATATCCGAAAACCACATTTCTGATAGCCTTATATCTAATGACTATATTTCTAAGGACCATATTTCAAAAAATAATGTTTATAAATATCAATATTTTTTCATATATATTAACTTGAATACATCACAAAAATCATTCATCCTATTCATCCACTTCACTCTCAACATGCCTATAATAGCCCTATTGCTTAAATTTCCTTCCATAGTTTTGGTCAAGGTTATGATATTCATGATAAAATTGAGAGATAATGATTATATGTTTATGTAATTTTTTTACACATGTGTGTTTATTCCACATAATTAAAATGAGGATACTTTTATATCATTATATCTTATGGTTCCCATGTTTCTTCTATAAACATATTATTTGAAGACAAATCATTGTCTTGGTGAGTAGTATTATTCCACAATAAATTTTCTCTTCGATCTAAGATCTACAACATTTTTTCTCATAAGATAGACAATGTTCCATTTTCACAACATATGAGTTTAGTATATGTGATAGATATGCTATGTACTTTATCAAAAGAAATATGTGAAATACATCATGTAACTGAGAGAGGATTGGTTGTAAAATCATTTGATTTAATGAAATCACTACATGATTAAGAATCTTGAATGGATTGATTTATCTTTGGATTATCTTTCCCATATTTCTAAATCTCATTACCGAATTCCAAGAATATATCATAGAAATACCTTGTCACAAACATTGAATTCCAAATCTCATTTATGATTATTAACATGGATCATTTTTTTTGAATTTGAGTGGTTTATATATTTCATTGAATTGTTTTAACATTCTCTATCATATCTTTGACAAGATATTTTCCTAACTAATTCATTTCTCAAAATTTATCATAACAAGTTTGTTTTATACATCTCTTCCCATATAGAGCTTTATATAGTGTCATTTGGATGCTAGATTGGAAATTTTTTTTCCTTAAGAAATCTACCAGAGGAATATGTGGATCACAACTTCTTAAAAAATCCATTATATAGGATCTCAGTATGTCTTCTAGAGCTTTAATGGACCTTTAATATGGAGAACTATAATGATGATGATAAGAATCACTAAATACCAACTCTATATTCAATGCTTATTTTAGACTTCTCTAGAACGTTGAGGTAAACCTTGGATCTCGATATAATACAATTAAGAGTCTTACTTCATTTAAGAATGAATGATGTTATTATTATAGATATGAAAAGGAATGAGTGAGTGGCCAACCATGAATTCATGTAGAATCATTTTTGGATGGTTAGAGACCTATTCCCAAAGCCGCATAGCTTGTAATATTTGTGAATTAATAAAATCTCATATAAGAAGTGTATAATAAGTCAATGAAGACAAAATGAATAATTGAGAAGGATGAAGTAATTTTTTTATTGAACTTTTCACTACATTTGTTCACTGAGTTATGTCAGTTGTAATCATCTATAAATACACTCAAATTAATTTAAATGAAATTTCATTATAACAGAGAGAGATAAAGAGATCGTGATATTGACATTTTGAGAGAGAAGCTTTCAAGAGCACAATGTTCTTTACATTAAAAGAGTAGAATTTATGTTTTGTTATATATGATGATAATAATGAAATTATAAAATATGGAGTAAGTACTCTAAGAATGAAATGATCAATGAATAACTTTATGTCTTTATGATAATGGTTATTTCTATAGAAAAAATGTGAAGAACAATAATAATGCTTTTACTCTTATCATCAAAATAAAGATGAAGGTGATTTCACAAACTTGACATACCATGTGAAATATTTACATCCATAAGAGTAAAAATTTAGTTTTATGATTGTGTTGTTGTATGAAGAAGAAAAAATAAATATTATCAATACCGTACAAAGAACCAAGAAATTAAATTTCTTTAAGTGGGTTACAAATTATACAACTATAAACTCAAGAATAAGTAAAAAAATAAACATAAAAAGAACGTTTTCAAGAGAACAATTTCATTAGTGTTTGATGAGAGGTGCAACATAGTATATCAATACTAGTAGTGTGAATAAATTTCACAAGTCTGTTGAGTGAAGTTTTATGGTGATGTTCAGCTATTGAGGTCATATAATTAGCGAGTAAGTACATAATCGTCTAATCATAGAGTTTTGGAGAAGAAAATAAAATATCTAGGGTACTTGTTGGATGAAGTTTGTGTGATCTTAATTATTATGTTACTGTAGTGTTTGAAAAAATAATGCTAACTAGTATAGTGGATTATCGGGATAAAAAAATTGGGATGTGGATATCAAACCTACCCAAACAAACTCATAATTTATTTTTTATATGAGTAGAGATTCTATGACTTGGACTCAACCCGACTACTGTAAGGATGTTGTCACCTACCTTTGGAATGAACTATGTAAAATTATTCTATACCTTGTGTTGATTTACTTTTCTGTGTGAGAGTAAAGCTAAGTTATTAATATTTTAGTGGACCTTACCTTAGTAATTCATCATAGGTTTATTTCAAAAAGAAATTTCAAATGAAGTAACACTAATTCAAGGCCCCTTCTTAGTGGTATGTCTCATTTCACGGTATTTCAATGTCATATATAATTAATACCATCAATTTTTCAATGTATTCACAAAATAAACTTTTCATTAGATCCATAATTATTATAATTAAATTTATAAGTTTAAAATTCATCACTATGAATTCATAGTGTCTATATCTTGTGAAGAAAGATCTCCTGGGTATATATTCTCTCTTTATCATTAATTGTTGGTTTCCAGATCAAAGATCAACCTTATCAAACTATCAATACCCTATAAGTTGATCAAATATATCATAAATATGGGGTAAATGTTATATGTTCTTGATCATGATTTTTTATGTTCTTGATAATCAATGTAAAGGCGCATTAATCTATCCTTCTTCTTAATGATGAAAATTGGTGTACAATATGGTGAAGAACTTGGGAATATAATGCTATAGTCTAGATTCTCTTGATGCTTCTTCTTTAATTAATCAAATTAAACGTGGTCCATTATATAATGAATCTTTGATAATAGTGAAAACAAAGAATTAGTTCAATTGAATACTCAAAAAGATGTTTTGGGGGGAGATTAAATATTTATTTAAGAGATATATCAATTCAATCCTTATGATTGGAATTTCTATGATATTGAATTCAAACCCAACAATTTTAGCTATGTGCCTCTATTTATTGGGTTTCAAGACCTGTATTATAGGTTTCTATTTTAAAAGGATTTCATAATCATACTTGCATTGATATTTACTAATGGGATGATTTGGGATTTAAAATGAGATTTCCATATCGAAAAAATTGATATAGTCTCTATATAGGGAGTGTTAATACATGACCAATATCACATAAAATTCTTCCATGGGTAAAAAACTAGATCTATGAAAATTATCATCCCAAAAATCTCAACTGAAGAATATTTGTATACTATGAATGCAATCGACACACCAAAATATGATTTCATGGATAATTAAGTATTTAGAGTTTGATGCTGTGAATCATTATTCATAGAAATCATGCATGATAAGAAATAATATGAAGAACCCAAAACTAATAATACAATTTTGGATCTAGGGTGAAGAATAAATATACCTTTAACATCATCATCGTCATGGTCCACATTAGTGATAATGATTACATAAGATTTTCCTTGTTCATTAGTCTTGGAGGTTTTTGATTATTATTTCCACATTAACCCTTGGTTTGGGGAACTTATTTTCATAATACCCAAACTCATAGTATTTTAAACCTTGAATCTTTGGTGGTGTATTTTTTGGTATTTTTATGGGCATGATTTTCCCCGATCCTTTTACGTTTGTCATTCATGGATGATGGGTTTTATGGGGGATATTTCTTATCTATTTGGATATTTTATTGAATCAATTCATTTTAAATGTTTTATTAATTTTTTTCATATTGTAAAAGTACATTGGAAATTATGTTAATGAATTTGGAAAATTAAAATTTTAATCTTCAGTTTTTAATAGAATCACTATTTTTAGTTTGGTTGAATTTCTTTACCATGTAAGCCTCATCTTCATTACTCTAACCAAAGAACCTTCTTGTGTAAGGATAAACTCCTAAACTCTCATGTATCTCAGTTTTGAATAGTTATTTCAGGGTATTTTTTAACCACATAATGGTAGATCATGTGTGTGTAAAACCCATCCGCCATGTAGGGAGTAAAATTATCACATTAGGTTATTTGATATCAAGCTTAGATAACTTGGGCTTACTTCAGGGTACTAAGGGACATCTGATTCTTGCATAATGGTGAAAATAAATACCTATAGGTTGGAATTTATCCTTAATACATTAATTTTTTTCTTGGAGTTTAGGTGACCTAAATATAGTAAAATATATTGGTTATTCATTTTGGAAGTCATATTCATGGGTATACTCCCTCTATAAAATATAGGAACACTAAAATTACCTGGTTTATCCATTTTGATGGGTTTTGTGGTGATATGAAGCTGAACTTATATATAATACAAGTTTCACCTGAGGGAGGATGAAAAAATGGGCTGCAACTCACAATTACATAGGATTTGGTATGGTGAGTCAAAAGGGTTGGGAGATTTTACCTATGATGTGAGGGTTACCATCCTAGTTGTGAACCTTTTCTTAAATGGTTGAAATTATCTTTGAGGTAATAGGGGGAGATTTTCATTTTTAATAATGGAATTTTATATCACACTTTACTTAGGCCATTAGAGTTATTTTGAGTTTCCATATTATATGGAAGTAGCAAGTTTTATTTTCTCTAGGGGTCAACATATCTACCAATTTTAGCCTATTTTCCTTACCTTAGGCCTTGAATGAATCAATGTAATATCTTAGAATTTTTTTTTTGAATTCCTTTTGGATTATTATATTTTGGAATTTTTGGTGAGTGATTCCCCCTTTTATTTGAGGTATATTCAAATCTCCAACCCATTTTTCTTCTCATTCATTCTCTTTAGATGGTGGAACCAACATTGGCGCATGGTTCTGAGGATTAGTTTTTATTTTTTTAAATGATTTTCAAGTTTCAGGTTTGAGGAATATTTCTATGGTTTAATTGGTTCACATATTTCTTTCTATTTCTATAAAGAATCTTGAATCTTTTAGGAATGGGACATATAGATTTATCTTCTATATTTTGGAATAAATACCTTGATATGACATGTTTTGATCCGTTCTATGCATGAAACAATGTTCTCCCTCTATATTAATTGATTATTATTAATGTTTATTATTTTTTGTGGTGTAAAGGGAAGGAAAATATATGATAAAGTTCAATAGAGAATGAAATTTATAATGTAATGGTAAACTTGAGAGTAGAACATGGGTTTCAAAACAAAAGAAGACACACATGCCTTATGATTTCTATATTTGTTTCTCTATATTTTATTTCTATTAAATCTGTTATTGTGATTTTAATAATATTTTTATAAATAGGAGAGGACAACGTGTCGGGGAGGCAACCCTAGTGACGTTTCTCCTCCGCGACGGTGGCGGCTTCTGCCTCAGTCCCTCCCCCACTGACGGGGTAGGGACCTTTGCTATCCAGGAAAGGTGCTTAGCCTCTTTTTGTCTCGTTCTCTAACCCTGATTTGATGCTAGATTTTCCTCAAATCTCTCTTGACCCTAAAGTCGTGGATTTGCTCGATGATTACCCTAACCTTAATCTACCATCATAAGAATTCTTTGAGTCTTCAGACATTCTGAAGAAAACTCTGATTGTGAGGTTTTTCCAGCGACGATCCTCGGTAGATTATTCTAACAGGCATGTCTTTGATGCTTGGGGATTGCAAGAGAGGGCGATGGTAGGTCTTCTTGATAATCGTCAGATTATGGTCTGTTTTTCCTCGGAGGCAGACCTCATCAAAGCCTGGTCAAGCACTCCAAGAAGCTTCAATGGATTCCAGTTTTTTCTACTCCGGTGGTCCTTCGACTTTCATATGAAACGCGACCCTCTTCAATGGAAACCTGGGTAAGTTTCCATAAAATTCTTATGCCGTTCAAAAATCCATCCATTATCCGTATGTTAGGAAATTTAATTGGAAGATACATGTGTTCAGATAGCCGCACGACGACCATTTGTCATCCCGTAAACCTTATAATCTGTGTTGAAATGGATGTGTAAAGGGTGACGTTAGAGCATGTGTGGATCACGGTGGGCGAAGAATACCACTGCAAACAATATGTGATTTATGAATCTTGGACTAATTACTGCTCGGAATTCAAGAGGTTGGGACACTCGATGGAGGATTGCTGTAGGAATGCTAATAGGAATGCCTTGAAGTCGAGTTATAATGGTGGAAGTGAGGATGAGATTCTTCCTAAGGGTGATCTGCAACTCTCTGGGTCGACCGACAGACAAGGAGGCTCAGTTAGTCCTCCAAGGGTTTGAAATGGGCCAAGGGAGGTTGAACCTGATTGGAATCCTTCAGTCTGTTCACCAGTGAAGGTAGACTTGAAGAGTCCTGTGAATCCGATAGTAAAAAATGTGTTTAATAGGCTGAGGGAGGATCTGGCCGGGCCATCCTATAGCAATAATTCTTTACTCAAGGTCACTAGGAGGGAGGAAGAGATGGCTCACCGGACTGCATCTCATCCGCGGCTTTGGTTGTCTGGGAGTTCTCATGTTCCAGAGAAACTGGAGGTTTATGTGGAGGAGGTTTCTACGGGGGTGGATGGTTTCGATCAAGAAGACCTGAGGAAGGGAAGGCAGGGGATAGATATGAAAGTGGCCCATCCAAATAGTGCGGTAATGTCAGGGATTAAGATTTCTGGTGATGCTACCTGTGAGGAAGGGGTCAGGGGGGTATGGTATTCCATACAGGTGGGAAACCAATTTGGTGGACTTTCTTTGGAAGGACGGAACAATGACCATTTCAAATCAGAACTTTAAAATGGGGGACAAGTGGAGCACTACATGAGATAATGTAAGAGTATATCTACTGGAGAATTAAGTCTAAGGAGTTTCATGAGTACAAGAAGGAGGAAAGGTAGAAAGGACTACTCCTCTTTTCCACCTCCTTTGAAGACCCAGTCTGCTAAAAAAAGAGCAGATGAGAGGGTGGACAGCGAGGCCTTATTCCAAGAAGAACATGCAGATCAACCCAGATCATGGGGTTTAATTCCGAGTTCAGGAGATGAGGTTCAAGAGAAGGTGTTGTATCTAAATTCATATGAAGAGGAAGCTGCCAAGATGATGGGCCAGAATATTGGAGTAAACCTTAATGAGGAACAATATTCTTGGGTTGACAAACAAGACTTGATTCTGGTTTGGGGGTTCAATCAGGGGTTGTTAAAGTTCTAGTAATATATACAGGTATGGGATAAGCTTTTTACTACTGTAGAAGTTCGGGTAAGTGAAGATCCTCTCACTCAGGTGACATATATTTCCTGGAAGTTGTTTAGGGACATGGAATCTGGCAGGTGTAAATTTTATTTCAATGATTCTATTCTACTTTTTGACTGATGCATGGTCTTCACTTTGCTTTAGTGTTGGATTAAGAGGAATTTTTTTTTTCAGTCAGTGGGTCTCAAGGTGATTTGGGGTTTGTTTACAATGTTTATCTGTTTTGCTTCAGATGGGGGTCAGAGCATGAGGTCACCACTTTGGCATGGCACTTGGACTCTGAGAGGGTATGGCCTGGCCATTGGTTTTGTTCCTGCTCATCTGCATGGGACTGTCTTAGTGCACTTTCCTTGGTGGAGAATCTTAACCCGATGCAAGTTCTTGGGAGGGGTAGAACTTTTATTTTCTTGGGAATTCACTATTTTATATTTGGTTGTTTTACTGGACCTTTTGGTTTCTCACTTTCCTTGAAAGTGATTTGATAATTCAATAAAAAATAATATTCAGTCTATAATATTTTTACAAATATATTTTTCACCTATATAATTAGATAATAAATTAAATCTATTAATAAACAATGAACTACCAAGATACTGAGAGTTTTGAGATTTGTGGTATTACCTCTAATAATGTGGGTGTTGATTGTTGTATTCTAATATTCCATTTCTTGGTTAATTTTAAAATATGAAATATAGAAATTTATTAAATTTTGTTACTTAAAATTCCTAAATTTACAGTGATATTGGGTAAATTTTTAATTTTGGTAAGAGGCTATTAATGCTTAGTTGTTCAAAATGACCTTATTTAATTATTAGTAACCTAGTTTGTGGAATTATGTTAAGAAAGGGAAACCATACCAGGGGAATAAAAATATAGAATTGAACGGTGATATCTTTATTTTCTAGATGTGTATTGAAATAATAAGGGGATGATGTGAAAATGTGACAGAAATGGTTATGTTGGAAAATAGAGATCATTTATCGATAACAAGTACTTTTTGATTTACTAGAAGAATATGAAATGAATGAATGGGGATTTTAATGGGGTTTTGATGATTTTATACATGTATTGAGAAAATTAATTAATAATAATATCAATATGGATAGAAAAATATAATAAATGGGTATAAAAATGAAATGGGTATGGTAAATTGTTGTTTATATATATTAATTTTATGAAACCCTGTGTTTCTATTGATATTGTTTTCATATTATAAAAAGTTTCTCTTTATGATTTTTTTTAATTATTCTTGGAATTATGAATGTGGTTATGGGGTATTTATTTTTTTCATAGAGAGAGTCGTTCATGGTAGATGGAGTGTTGGGACCAGGTTGACCAGAGAAGTTTTTGGATGTAATAATAGGTTGTTTTCAAGAGTATTGTTTTGTTTATCAAAGAGGATAAAACAACTAACTTTTTAAAAGATCGTGAAAATATGAAAATTCTTTTATGATAAGTATTTTAAAAAAATCATAAATTTCTTGGAGAACTTGTTATGAAAGCTTTATAAAATAATGGTAGAGTAAAGGTGTTTCCAATCATACTCAGTTTTGATTGGAATGAAATATGTCGCTAGAAGACAAGGAATTTACAATTCCTTTCTATGAAAATGTCATAATACTAAAGGTGGTTGATCAAATAATTTATATCACGATTGATAAGGTTTGTGATGAAAGAAGATGTTTTTTGAATAATACATATGATAGCGAATTAGTATGGGTGTTCTTGTCGAAGTAGATTTTTAAGTTGGCTCTATTTCCCAATGTTTTCCAAATTTTTGGGCCTCAAAATTAGGTGTTTGGGTTGTTTTTTAGAAAAGGAAGAATTTATGGAAGGAAATTCAGAAAAACAAGAATTTTTTATAGTGATAGTATGCGGACTGCGAAGCGTGGTACATATACCGCATATGAGAAATGTTTTGCCGGTGGATCACAGTTCATGTATGTTTTCAGTTTGTAGAAGAAAAATAGATCATGGGGAAGGGTGTCATTGACAAAATTAAGGTGGTGATTTTGATCTCATAGGTAAAATAAGGGATACTCATGATATACGATGTAGGCTATACCATATGGAAAATTTTGGTAAATATGATGAGCGAGATTTGAAGACCTATTTGTCAATATAAGGAACAATAATCGATTCATTAAGTGTGAAAGATTTTCATAAGATCCCATCTTCACTCAGAGGAAGAATTTGTCTAAATAAAAAAGATCTCATGAGGGAGATTTCCAGGAAGGGAAACAGTTCATAGAGGAAAGATTATACAAAGGAAGATGTTTTCTGTGAAATAATAAACAGCTCACAGAATAGGAATAAGTAGTCTGAATAAAGAGTTCTGTAGAATCATAGAAGGTACACGGAGGTGGTATTCCAAGGCGGTACACATAGGTGGTACATGGAGGTGGTATGTAGAAGAGGTACATAGAAGAGGTATGCATAGAATTAGCATTACATAGAGAAGGTGCATCTCATGGAAGAAGTGGTGGCTCACAAAACACTCGCACTATGCGATGAAACTCAGTTCATGGAGGATATATGTAGTTCACAAAAGAAGAAGAACAATTCATGAAGGACTCAAGGATATCCCAACCAGCTTCTTGGTAGGAAAGAGAATATTTTTTTTGAAAGATCAGATTCGTGAAAGTTGATCCAGAAGTACCAAAATATTGATTTTCCTAATTTTTTGTTATAAGAAGTCCACGTGCTATTGGAATATTTTCATAGTGCTACACGTGGGAAAGGGAACATCCTACTCATTATATTCCACATAAAAGGATTTTTTTTCTAGTGAATTGTGTGGTTTTGGATTATTTCTAAACCATACCAAGGATGTAGATACTTTGTTGAGTAGTGATCCTTATAATTTTTTTTGTTCCTGTGGTTGTGTGGTTGAATTGTGTTCAATAAGGAATGATATATTTAACAGGTGGAAAAGGGTGTCTCATAAGTAAAGAAACAGAAAAGAAAAAATTTCACCGATTCACCCCTCCCCCTCTTTGTGATACTTGGATCCTGATTGGGTAACTTCATTTGGTATCATTGGGGAGGTTCCCTTAATTTATTCTTTGCTGAATTTTTGAAGAGAAGTTGTGATGGAGAATATGAACTGCATGAATAATAAGAGGATTCCAATATTTTATGGAAAGAATTATCATATCTGGAATGATATAATGATTCCATATCTTATGTCTCTTAGCTATGAAGTTCTTTAAGATACAACAAATGGATTTCCTCCTATTGATTGAAAGGTTCCAATTATACTTGTCGATAAGAAGAATATTGAGAATGCTAGAAGAGTTAAAAATACTTGACTCCCATCATATACTGAAAGTGAGTTTTTATGAGTAAAATGTGTTTCTACAACTAAAGGTATCTGGGATAAGTTGAAAAACATCATTGAATGAAATACAAAAGTGAAGAAGGGAAAACTAAAAAACTAGAGGCTGAAGTATAATCATTAGAAATGGGAGAGTTAGAATCTGTTAAGGACTTCTTTACCAGGGTAAATGACATTATCAGTACTATCAGATGTCTTGGTGAAAGGTTTTAAATATTCTACAGTTTTTGAAAAGATCTCAAGAATTCTACCTGATAATTTTGATGCTAAAGTTTCTTCATTGGAAGAAATATTCCTTGAAACATTATCTCTCAATAATTTTCATAACACTCTCATCACTTATGAGATGATAAGGGAGACTATTATGAAGAGAAAAAAAGTTGATAAAGAAATTTCCTTCAAAGACACCAAGAAATAAAATTCTAGGACGGCTCTTGAAAAAGATGATGTTGCTAACTCTGACATCGAAAATGAGGTAAGAAAAAACATTGATGATATTTTTTCCTTGTTTTCTAAAAATGTGAAAAGAGGCATAAGTAAATATAAAGGTAAAATTCCATTGAAGTGTTTTTAATGTAGAGCTATTGGGAACTTTGTGACTAATTTCCCTCAAAGAAATAAAGAAGTTGAATGTGATGATGAATAAATAATGCCAACAAGGTCATGAATGAAATAGGGTGATAAAGAAAAATATTTTTCTAGGGGGAAGAATAATTAGTTACTCAAATATAAAATAATAATATTTTTTTCTAAAGAAGAAGAAAAAGATAGCGAAGTTGAATCTGAAAAATATTTTGCTAAGAAATCTATAGAGAAAAATTTTATTACAACAATGAATAATAAAGATTTCAGAAGCAATAGTTATAAAGAAGAAGAAACACAACTTGAAACTCATCTGAAAGAAGAGTTTAAAGAATGTTTGCAAAATATTAGAGGACTAGAAAAAGAAAATGGGAAACTGTTAAATGAAAATCCCTTAATAAATAATCAATAAGGATTCCCCAATGAGAAAGTAAAGCTGGTAAAAGAGATTTTTGATCTGAAAATTTTTCTTGAGAATGACAGGAGTTATAATGAACATCTAGAAGTAAAGATGATGGAAAAAGAAGAAGAGTTGGAACATGTCCAACAAGATCTTTCTAAATCTGAAAAATGGAATATGAGCTTCAGATACTGAAACTCAGATATTGGTGAAGGTTCTGGTAAGAATGAACCTCATAAGGATAAAAAAAGTTACCTTCAAAGGTTGAGAGGAAATATTGAATTGGTTATGAGAAGAATAAATCTAGGAAAGTTATGTGTGTGGTCAAAGTTAACAATACTGAAAGATAATAAGTATAAAAAAATCACGAGTCTGGAAAATTTCTACTACGTCTAGTTCTGATATGTTTGGAAGGAAACTTGAGCTAAGAAATAATATTTCATCTGAAAATAGAAAGAATTATGGTCAAAAAAATTATGTTAAGAAGGTTACTGAGAAGAAAACTCACAACATCGGTCAATCTAAATATTTCTGAGGAAAATAATCTTTTCATGGATACATCAGGTATTTTGGTGGATTCAGACAAACAAAAAATATTTGTTGGTTTAACCAACAACCTTACTACTATTCCACAGGTAATGACAGGAAAGTTTTTAGGGGGATTCAATCATTTCAAAAGAAGAATTCAAAGAAGGAAGTTCATAATAAATATGAGAATACTTTTGTAAAAGTTGAGAATAGGTTCCATACTCTAGAAACTATTTGTGAATGATGTTAACAACCTATACATCTTGCTAACGATTGTATTGTTTTGTTACGAGAATAAAAAGAGTTTCTTAACAACACTCTAAAGCTAGAGGTGGAAAAAGAAAAGGAAGAAGAAAAATTTCTTATTGTTGAAACAACTTTTAATGGTATAAAAGGAGAACAACCTTGGATTCTTGACAATGAGTATTTTACTCATACGATAGGTTAATTAAATCTATTGAAAAATGTGGAAGACTTTAAAGAAGGAACAATGATGTTTGACAATGATGAATCACTAAGGATCAAAGATATTAGATTGACCATCATTAGGGAAGAGAAAATGAAATACAAGAAAACTTGATATGTTGATGGGACAAAACACAAATTTTTGAGTGGTTCAAAACTTCTTAATGATGGTAAAAAGTTATATTTAATAAATATTGGTTTTTTGTGAAATGTGATGACGATTTAAATATTGTTACAAGATGTCTATGTAGAAAAGGAAACTTGTTTCAAGTTGGTGAAATACAAAAATCTTGTTATATGAGTATGGTGGAAGAAAATAAATTATTTAATAAAAGGATGGGAAAAATATTTCCGAAAAACATGATCAATTTATCAAATCAAGATAGTGTCTGAGATATTATTGATATGTCAATAAGAAGAGATTTCTGTTTCACTATTTGTCAGAAAAGAAAAATTATAAACTCAGTGCATAAGAAAGTTGACATTTGTTCAAAAAAACCCCTTGAAAATTTTCATTATGATATCTATGGCCCAATATTAAAATAATCAACCAATGGAGATAAGTAATTAATCACATTAATTTATGACTTTACTCACATTAATTATGTTATGTACATGAGGCATAAGTCAGATGCTCTGAATATGTTTAACAGTTTTAGGAGGAAAGTTGAGAAGGAATGTAAGTTTTTAGTGAAGAAGTTTAGAAATGATAATGGTGGTGAATATAAAAATCAATAGTTTGAAAATTATCTTGAGAAGCATTGAATTTGGAATGAGTTCAGTTCACCATATAAACCTCAATAAAAGGAGATTTTTGAAAGAAAGAACAAAATTCTGGTAAAAATAGGGCGAACTATGTTACTTGAGTGTAATCTCTCTCATTATTTTTGGAGGAATGTCATGAGTTATACTATTTATATATAACCAATGTTTCTATAGGAAATGATTAGATATTACTCTATATGAAATGTTTTATAGAAAATCTCCATGATTGAAACACTTAAGAGTTTTTGGGAGTCCATGCATCATAAAGAAGAATGGTGGAATCCTTGGAAAGTTTGGGAAAAGTGGTAAAGATGGAATTTTTCTTGGCTATACTATGGAAGGAAGATGATATAGATATATAAACAATGAAATAGGAATATTTTTTGATTCTGCTAATTTGAAAGCTAATGAAAATATTGAGAATGAAAAGTAGACTAATGCTGATATGGAAGTTGAACGGGATGGGGAAAGTTTTGTTAACAATTCTAATAATGCTATTAATAGTGGTAATCGTACTCAAGAATAAGAATCATACTCAACCATTTAAAGTGTTGATAATTAAACTCAAATAGCTCATCCAAGGATGATGATGCAAGTGGAGGCTCAGAACATCAGAAGGTTCAAATAAGATGAAATTTAATGGTTGTTACACACGCTTCTTTGTATTCAAAAGTCGATCCAAATTATGTGAATGAATATTTTGATCATCCAGAATGGGTTCAAGCTATGAATTAAGGGATTGATTAGATATAAAATAATGATACATGGGAACTCGTACCCATGCCGAATAACAAAAATGTTAGTTTTACAAAATGGGGTTTCTAGAACAAGCTAATTGAACAAGGTGAAGTGATAACAAATAAAGAAAGATTGGTCTGCAAAGGGTATTCAAAAAATGAAGGCATTTATTTTGATAAAACCTTATCTTCGGTGGAATGGTTAGAAACAATCAGAATATTTCTTACTATTACTCAAGAATGTGGTTACAAGATCTTTAAAATGGATGTTAAATTTGAATTATTGAATGGTGATCTTAATGAGGAAGTTTACATTGAACAACCTTTTGGATTTGATGTTGGGAATGATGAAAGTTATGTGTGCAGATTGAATAAGGCTCTGTATGGTACAAAAAACGATATGAGGGAATGGTATTCCAAATTGGATAATTTCTAAAGGAAGATGAGTCTCAAGAAAGGATGAGTTTCTTGAAATCATTTCATCAAGTAAATTTAGGATTTTTCTCTCATCAAAATTATTTATGTCGATGAAATTATATTTATTGGAAAAGAAGAAAGATCTTGTGAATGTTTTTCTCAAGAGATGAAGAAGTTGTTTGAGATGTCAATTCTAGGAGAAATGAAATACTTTCTTGCATTAAAAATTTTACAAAAGAATAAATACATTTTCTCTCTCAAGAAAATTATGCTAAATAGATTCTTAAGAAGTTTGTTATAGAAAATTTTAAAACATTTTCCACACCAACTTATGTGGAAACCATGTTGTGTAAAGATAGTAAGGGTAAAGAAGTTGATCAGAAATAGTTTCTAAATCATATTAAAATTTTTTTAAACTTGAATGCATGAAGACCTGAAATTTATTATGTTGTTACATTATGTGAAAGATTCTAGAGTGATCCCAAAGGGTCACATCTAATTACTGGAAAAATATTTCTCATATATATCAAAGGCACAACAACTTTTGGAATCATGATTGATAGTTTAGAAAATATAGTCTTGTTTGGGTATTTAGATGCTGATTGGGAAATAAATGTTGATAATAGAAGATCCACATATGGTGGAGTTTTCTTTATAGGTAAAAGTTGTGTTAGTTGGTATAAAAAGAAACAGTATTCATTAAATCTTTTCACAGATGAAGATGAGTATGTTGATACCACTCTAGACGCTACCCAACTTATGTGGATGAAAACATAGTTGAAAGACTTAATTGTTGAAGTAAATATACCCTTGATATTGGGATGTAATAATTAGATTGAAATCAATCTAATAGGGAATCCAGTAAAACATTATAATTTAAAATCTATTGACATAAAAAACCACTTCATTGAATAGAATCTGGAGAACAATTAATTTAAGCTTGAGTATGTTCCTACATCAGAACAAGTTGCAGACATATTCACACAACCATTAACAAAGGAATATTTTTTTAAATTGAAGTTGAACATAGGAATCCAACCTCTTTATGATCAAGGTTAAGGAATGTGTTTCTATACCATCTATCATATTTCCTTTGGATAGTGTTGTAAAGGGGGTAAATTGTTTCATAAATATATCCTTATTGATGGATATATAAATGGGGAGTTGTGGGAAATCTGTGAATCCAACATTTACCTGTGCGAAATATTATAACAGTTTATTAGAGTGGTTGTAGGAATTTTATTTATTTTAGGAATGTTGATGAAGTGGAGAAATATTAGGAATAATGCTGAGGAAGAAGGCTTGGAAGAAATATGATGATGTTTTGGAGAAGTCTAAGGAGGAAAGCTGAAGAGGTCTCATAGTCACTACTTTTGGATAACATGGTTTTGCTTTCAATAATTATTGATTCATATAATGAGTTTTCTCACATAGTCTTAGAATTATTGATAAGTAATCCATATCTTGAGGTTAAAAAGCTTAGTGATTTATGAATCTTGGTTAACAACAAAGTATAAATGGGGATATTTTTTGGACCAAGTTGGATGGAGACGTTTTTGGAAGTAATAATAGGTTGTTTTCAAGAGTGTTGTCTTTTGTTGTCAAAAAGGATAAAATAGTTCACTTTATAAAAGGCCTTTAAAATATGATAATGATTTTATAATTTTTATTTCACAAATATCATACATTTTTTGGAGGACTTGTGATGCATGACCTGTGAAAGAAATGGGGAGTAATGATATAGCCAATCATACATAATTTTGATTGGAATGAAAGATGTTTCTGGAAGATAAGGATGTTACAATAGTTTTATATGAAAATCAGGTGATGCTAAAGGTGGTCAATCAAAGAATTTATATCATAATATATATGTTTCATGATGAAGACATATGTTTTTTTAATAAGCCAGATGACAGTGATTCATCATGGTTGTTCTTGTAGAAGTAGATTTTTTAGGTAGAAACATTTCCCAGAGTTTGCCAAATTTTTGGGCCTCAAAATCCTTTGTTTTCTTTGTTTTAATGGAGAAGAAATAATTTACATGAAGAAAATTTTTCATACAACAAATGATAGTTTGAGAAATTCATAAGAGGTATCTAGAGTAGTGATGAAAATATAGAAAAAGACAGACTCCACATGGCAGTACTATGGGGACTTCGAAGCGTTGTATGCAGACTGTGTAAGAGAAACAGTTCACGAGTGAATCGTGGTTTGCGAGATTTTTTTAGTTCATGGGAGAAAAACAGATCTTTGAAAATGGTGTGATTTGCGAAATTGATTTAGTGATTTTTCCACTGAAGGAAGGCAGTATGTGGACTATGCAGGGAAAACGATTTGTTGGATGTGAACAGTACATGGTAAAGGTTGTACCACATTGAAAATTTATGTTAATTAGATTAGTGATATTTGAGGATATATTTTCCTATATAAGGAACACTAATCCCTTTATTAAGTGTGATCTATTTTGATAAGATCACATTTTAGCTCTAAGGAATAATTTGGTTTAGTCTGGAGGATCTCGTTAGGGAGAATTATGTGAAGGGAAATATTTTGTGATGGAAATATTCTGAAAAGGAAGAAGTTGTATGTGAAAGAAGAAACTGTTCATGGAAGAGGAAGAAACAGTCCACAAAATAAATAATTCCACAAAATCATAGGAGGTACATAGAGGTGGTATTCTATGGAGGTATGTGGAACATGTATGTCGAGGTGATATGTAGAGTATTAGCGCTATATGGAGAAGAGAAAGTACATGTAATAAGAGGTGGTTCATGATGTACTCGTGCTACATGATGCAACTCAGTTCACAAAGGGTATTGGAAGTTCATGAAGGAAGAAAAATAGTTCATGAAGGACTCAAGTACATTTTTACCAGCTTTTTGGGTAGGAAAGAGAGGAATTGTTTTTAAGGATAAAATTTGTGAAAGCTAATCAAGAAGCACTAAAATATTGATTTTCATCATTTTGTGCTAGAAGAAGAACACATGCTATTGGATTATTTTCATAGTATTAAACTAGTGAAAGGTAACATCCTAATCATTTTATTCCACATCAAAATATTGTTTTCTAGTGGATTTTGTGGTTCTAGATTGTTTCCAAACAATACAAAGGATATTGAAACTCTTGTGGAGTAGTGAACCAGGTAATTTTTTGTATTCATATGGTAGTGTGGTTGAATTTTGTTTAGTATGGAAATAAATATTTTCGAGGTGGAGAATGTTGTTTCATAAGTAAATAAACATAAAATAAAAAGATACCACCGATTCACCACCTTCCCCTATCAGTGATACTTGGATCCTAATTGGGTAAATTCATAGAGGGAATGAGATTTATTTTCTACATGTTCATGATATCCGACTAGGGTGGAAGTGAGGTGGTGTTATATCATGAAATGTGTTAGAGTGGTAGGTAGTCAAATAAATAATGTTGTTCTGAATAGGATGATATACTATATGGATATGTTATAGTGGTGTGTGGTTGGGTTGGTTTTACTTTTTTTGTCTTTAATTATTAAGTTAGGGGATTTCTTACTAGATAATGGCACAAATGATAGTGCATGGGTTCTGGTGAGGGGAGTTCCAACCCACATAATATGTAAGGAAATTTCACACCCACTCTTTCTCTTTATTATCCTTTACCTTCTATCTTATAGAGGATCATTATGGTGGATATCCTCTATTTTGGGTTAGAAATTGAGTAAGAATTGATGAGAACTTGTAGAGGATATGTTCTTGTGTTACTTTCTTTATTTTTAGTGGAGGTTGACTCAAGATCTTTTATTCCAGATTAGAGATCATTGGACATTTAATGGAGGTAGAGGGTCCTCTTTCTCTACTTTTGTATGAATTTATGGGAATTTCCTGCATTTTTCTTCATTGGGGTGGATAATAAGAGTCAAATTAAGAAGTTAAACAATTATCTTAACCTAAAGTAGTATGGGATGGGAGTAATTGTATGGTTTTATTTGTTTTTTATTTACCCTATAATGTTGTGACTTCATGATGTTATTGAGTATAATCATATTATTTTAGATCCATAGGAATTTTTTAGTTTTTTCAAAATTTAAATCTTTCTATTTTGATCATTTGTACTTACTATTCGTAAAAGTTAAACTACTTATGTAAGGATAATGAATCATTTTCCCAAGTTAATATGAATTTTTGTGATAATACTAATGTAAGAGATGAAAGAATCATTGAAAAATCCTTTGAATCTAAATTAATAGTAATGTTTGAATATGAAATAATTTTTTACGAGTGTTTGTGTGATTACTGTCGTTCCATGTATTTTGTGTTGGGATCTTGTGGGAATAGTACAATGATGGATGAAACTAGTTCAAACGTGGAAGGTGTCAGGAAGTGAGGTTGTATTATTATTGTAATAGTTTTTGGTGAGGTATGATGTTCAGTGGTTTGTTTGTGATGGTTTTTTGAGAGAGATACATTTATCATGCGTGTTTGTATTTTCAATTTAATGTAGTGATTTATGCTAAATTAAAATTAGTTTGATCCGATGAATATTGAAAAATCTATATTTTTAGGTGTAGGGTTACACATGTGCTTTCAAGAGCGTATCTTAGTCATTGCTTGAATAAAACTCAGAAATAAGTGGTTTAGTAAGCTAACCCAATTGACCATTACATAGTTGATCCAATTGGGATGGAAGATTCATGGAAAAGGGATTTGTGTGATTTTCAGTGGTATTATCTGGTGATGTTTTAAGGGAGTGCCTACATAATAAAGATAGATCATTGGATAGGGGAGCTCAAGATTAAATTCAATTTGATTCAACATGAAGTTGTTTTTTATATTCTGTTGGTTGTGGAAATATTGGATTTTATACCTCATTGATTGGAATGTGGGGGACATTTCATGGGATGAAATTAATAAGTAGTTTTATCTGGATTTCCTATCATTATTGATGAATGCAAAAAAGAGGCTGGAGCTAACCCCTTTAAATAGGGTATCCTATACCTGATAGAGATATGGATCAAATGTAAGGACCTTATTCATTTTACTTCAGACCAATTTCTAGATAATGATTCTAGAGAATGAAGGCTTGAGGTGGTGTTGCTTGAAATGATTAGATACATAGTCACAAAATTTATACTTCTTATATATATATTGGTGTATATGAAAGTGGTGGTTATTGAGTGGATGAATTTGTAGGGAGGAGATCCTCAATATGGAGTCCCATAGAGTTCTAAAATGATTAGTAATTCTTGTATCAAATCACGTATGTAAGGGCAGTTGAGGTTCTAATTGGTGATGATGTAACATCAGTTGTCTTTCTTGTACCATTATAGGGCCAATAGTTACCGAGTTTCTACTGAGGGATTTCTAATTATGTGTTATTTATTTTTGGGGACACTATAAAAATTAGTGACCATCAAATTATTGAGGTTATAATGGTATGGGTGGTTATACACCTTTTTAGTGGAAGCAACTGTTTTCTTTGAGATAGTATCAGTAGATGGGGCTATGAGATTTTTTTTTCAATATCCATGTTTGTATGATAATGAAAAATATAGGGGATATAGATCTATAAGATATAATACTTATGATTTTCCTCATACTTATTAATCCATACTAGATCAAGGTTCCGAAGGACTTCAGCAGTTAGGTAGAGGAGATGGGAATGAGTAGATGTAAGCCTTGGAGGTTCCAATACTAGAGGCACCATAGGTTGTCTGAGGTACCATCAATCTATCATATACCTTTATTTCTACACTGCTTGATTCTTGACCATTTTACTCTATTATTTCTATTATATTTTACCTCAAATTATGACTAAATATATAAATTATTCTACATACCTTGATGTCATCAACAATTGTTGGAGGATGTGATACTTCGTTTGATGTGTGTCGAGGATTTAGACAAAATATTGAGTAACATCAGTTGATGCAAGAATTATTTTTTATTGTAGATAAGACAATATGATTTCATACTTGGAAAAAATTAGTTTTATTCTATTCCTAAAGTTTTTGATTTATTCTATAGGAGAGTTATGTTTTCTAACCTAGTAGGCCAGTGAGTTATTTACATTGGAAAACAGAGTAATCAAATGGACAATAGGTGAGTGGGGCCTACTATATCTCAGTTGGGGAGTTTTATAATATATATATAGTGGTGTAGGGTCCCATGGTCATTGGGAAGTCTCTATATGTATTCATGGATGATGTTTTGAACCTACCCCCTAACCATGATGTTAACATTGGGATAATGTTATAACAGGTCACGTCTCATATGATGATAGATTTTTATCATTTTCCATCCATGGAGTTGTGCGATTTGAGACTCTAGATTGACGATTTTTGGTTTATGGGTTTTATATGGACAAGTTTATCTCCATACTAGGATCATTAGTTTTCAATAATAAGGTAGATGGTAGTTTGAGGCTGTGCATAGGAAACTAAATGGAAAATTAGGAAACAATTAGGAGCTATTACACTCTTCCAAGGATATATGATCCGTTCGACTAGCTGATGTTATCGAAATGGTTTTCAAATATTATTTTTTGTTCTTGATATATCCCAAAGACATCCTTGAGATGTTGGTATGGGAACTCTTAATTAATGGTTAAATATTACATTAACATGAACAAAAAAACTATGTTCATGGAGAAAATAAACTCTATATTATATGAATTTTTCACCAGTTTTAGCCATGTACATTAATTATATCCTTGTATAATTGAAGTCATAGGCAAATAATGTCAAGCATCTCAACGATTTCACAGAGGTTCTTTGACACCATCATATCTATAGAAACCTATCCAAGTGAATTTTTTTGACATGGAAACTATATTTCCTTGGAAATGTGTTGTCTATATAGTGTATGGTCCTAGGACCATCAAAAATATAGGCAGATTATTCTTTAGAAGCACCCAAAAATTTGGTAGAGGTCCATATATACCTTGGTATTGGATGATATTATTAGTGCATTGTATAAAATTCCCCTGAGATTGAAGATCCACTAATAGCCTTGAATTATAAGGAAAATGAAATCAACTAGACTTATCAGTGTTAATATGATTTACAATACCTAAAATATAGGTCTATCAGTTCATTAGTGTTGTGATTTTCATTGGGAATGATAATGTTTGAGGTCTTTTGTGATATTTAACATTTTGGTTTGGGATTTGTATTGATTAAAAAATGGTGGTGATGTCTTATGGGTCTAGGAAGTTTCATCCCGATGAGTATAACTATTCCACCCATTTCTTAGAGTCAACACTAGTACTATTTCCTTAATGATTCTGAAACATTACCACACCAACGAATGCTTTGTGGTATTCATGTACTACAAGAGTCTGAGATATGTCATGTCTTAGTTGGATATGAATCCATGACTGTAGAGGTGGATGAAGTTTCTCTAAGATTATTATTTTGATATATCCTACACATTAGGGAATGAAATCCTTTGAGATGATGGAATGTGTAGGAAGTCATTATGGGATAACTTTTAGGTTTTCAATAATACATGGAGAGGTATGTAAGTTCTTTTAGTAATGTATCTCAACCCATAAGAGGTTAGTGATAGTGAATGTCTTTACCAGATAACATTGGTATTAATTTTGATGTAGTAGGTATAGGAGGATTAATAAAAGGAATTAGAGGCCGAGGTGATGTGAGACTATGTTAGTTATGGTGTTGCTTCTAAGGGATTATCAAAGGATAGTTATGATTATATATTGTTTCTCGGGAGGCTATTTATGTTTTTGGTGATGTGTGAGGAAGTCCACAATGAGTTTAATATTTACTATTAAGGATATATTTACAAGTTTCTAAGATTCATAGTGTCTCAAAGAGACATATTTGGAGTCCTAGGATGGGTTACTGTATTGTATAGTTTATAAGAAAATTTCTAGCATATTATTATGTGACAACAAAACATTTTGTTCCTAGAGGATCATTGTAGACTTTAGATTTCACTAAGTTTAACCGATAGGAAATTTCAATGGATTTATTCATTGGGTTACCTCAGGTCTAGGGAGGTTCTAATTTTTTTTGTTATCATGGACCAATTAATGATGTCATATCAATTTTACATGTGTCACAGATGCTCGAGTGAGGTGGAATAGGGACAATATTGTGCATATTAATGGGGTGGAAAGGACTATAAATTGAATTTGGATGCATATTTTACGTCTTGTGTCTAGATAGTATTGAAGCATTATTTATTCTCCTAGTTTCACCTTAAAACTTATATTCATCCCCATATAGATGAGAAGATGGAGAATACCATTCAAACACTAAAAATATATTTTGGGAAAGCATCTTGGATTTTTTGTGGATCACGGGTAAATAAAATACCCTTGGTTTACATTTTTAGTAATAATAATTATCACTCATCCATTATAATGGTTTCGTTCAAAAATTATTTATATGAGTTCATTTCATTTTTCATTATGATGTACTGAGGTTAAGGACTTAGTAGTACTTGGTCTTGATGTGGTTCAAGCATGATAAAAAAGATCCAGATATTTAGGGAATGTATAAAGGAGATTCATGATGGCTAAAAGTCATATGTCAATCATAGGTGAAGGTTTAGGGAGTTTGATCTTGGATACCATTTGTTCATGAAGGTATTACCTCATTGGAGGAAATGGATTTTTGGTTGGAGAAGTAATCATTCTCCTTGGTTCATCAATATATTCAAGGAGCTAGAGCATGTTGGTTAGGGGACATATTAGTTAATGTTCCCACCGCTGATGAACATGATCCATGATGTAGAACCCTAATCCCACACTCCTAGAATATAGTGTAAATATACACATTATTTATAGATCATAATTGAAAGGATCATATGAAACACAATTTTAACCATCAGTAATTAAAATCCCACTAAAAAATATTTAGTCACATACATCCAAAATACCTTTTAAGATTATATTTTTAAATAAAAAAATTAACTAAAAAATACTATATCTTCCTCATCAAATGGTAACTATTTACATTATATGAGAAAATAATTAACTTGAAATAAGTCTTAAATATCATATATGAAATTATCCAGACATGATACTCCTATAGAAATATCATGTATAATAATTGTTTTCATAAAAAAGTGAAATGGGAAGACAATATGGGATAGATAAAGTATTTAATAAGGGAAAGTTACATTAAAATATTTCATGGAATAAACATGGAATTGATAATATGATAAAATAAAATTGATAATAAAATTATTCCACATAACTGATAACATGAACTTGAACAAATCCATGGTTTACAATATAAATAAACACATATATAAAAATAATTGAATTCATTGTGATGAAAATACTACTACCAGAAATATTGATCTTTACCATCATGGACTCATATAAGACATTTTTATTATCATAAAGGTCATATCCAAGATGACATTCATGCCTTCATGGTCACAACTAAAACAAAATGACTTCATTAGGTTGGAATAAAAAAATAGATAAACCTTTTATCTTTTGATACTAGATGATGCATTGAAGGGATATATAACACTAGGCCCCACCCATAACATATTTTTGTCTAATGAATTAACTATGATTTTTATATGAATATCAGTTCAATACTTATTCAATATTCCTTAGGAATAAATTTTGAGATACAAACATAATAAATATAAATAAATTTCCAGACAATAAAAGGGGTTACATGGAAATAATATATCTAGAGAAAGAAGGTTGATGGTTAAATAATGCATATTTAACTTTTCTGAGTAATCAATGAACATTAATATTAGAATTAAAACTATATGAATTTTCAATATTTACCCAATAAATAAGTGAAAAAAAAAATTATGTATGTATCCCCAAAACATATACATTGTTGATATGTGGTATACAATAATATCAATAATTTCCCCAATTAATCAATGTATGGAATCTAGGTGAACACCCTTCAGCCAATGGAAGGAGATGTAGAGAGTTCAAAGAGGTAATGCATTAAAATGAAAATCATGCCTATAATAGAGGTGTATTTGGAAATAAAATTATAGTAATGGATCCCTATGAGTTTAATCCCCAAAATTAAAATAGTATGAGATTATTTAAAAATTATTTCATGTATAATATGTAGACCATAAAACTGAAACATGTAGTGAATTAAAATCATATATCAATGAGAAAAATTTAGAAGAAAAAACCATTACTGTAATGGTAACATAAGAGTAAAAGAACATGAGAGGGATACAATGAAATTTAAATATAGTAAAAGAAAATATATCCATTATACTTGAATAAAATAAGGTAGTGATTACAATAGATAAAATTAAGTATGTTGAGAAATATGAAACATGTCTAATGGAATTGAAAATAGATACAAATAACAGTAATGACATTAGAAACATCCGAATAAAAACAAATTGAAGGATAAAATCTAAAATAAAACATCAAATATCATGAATAATTAAATAATAATGATATAAAATATCAAATGTCTAGTAATAGCACCATATAATGTAAAATATGGTTTTTAACATGGACATGTCTCAAGGAATTTGAATTTTAGAGAATAAACCCTTACGACATTATGTGATTTTGAATAAAAAACATTGAATGTTTTAAATTAAAATGAAACATTAAATTCAATGAATAATTAGAGGATAATGATAAATATTATAATTTTTTTATTATATATCCCCAGAAAAATAAAACATGGTCTATAATAAGAAATATGTCTCAAATGGTGAAAATTGAGACTAAAAACCCTTACCTTAATCCATGCACAATCAATATGATCTATAACCTCTAGTATAACAAATGAATCTATCTTAATAAAACATTTAATAAAATTTTTCATATATATTTCATTTTATAAAATACTTTATAATTATTTCCTACAATATTATTGGTTATTTTTTGTCTATTTTCATTACCGTGTGGGAGTAGTTTTTGTTCTTTTGAACTTGTTTCATAATAAAGGTTTTTTAATTATTCTAAAAATTATCATCATTTATAGATAATAAAATGTGTTGAAATTTATGGTTTATAATTATATATAAATTTACAATTTCATTCTATTGGAGTTTTATTTAGAATCCTTAAAGATGAAATCGATGATGAGAATGTTTCAACAATTTTTCATGAATAGATGTTTGTATCTTAACTAAGGAGTTTAATTTTAATGATATAAATATAGAAATAAATTAAAACAATTATTTAATAATTTATATCAAATAATACTAAGAATTAAATTTCCATATTATTACATGGTATAAATTTACAGCATTGTTCAAGAAGGTGATTAAATTGACTCAAAAATGAACATAACATAATTAATGAAAGATTATGAATTGATTCAGTTTCCATATCAATATAACATAAGAATAATGAATTTATTTAGTTTATATTATTGTGAAATATGTTAATTATAAATTAATTATAAATAATTATAGTAATAACATAACTTATATGATGATATCACATAGTAAAAAGAAATTGTGTTTTTTCTTAGAACATTATTTTAGATGGTGTCAGTTACCACAATTAGTTATTCCTCATATTATTAACTGGTTATCAAATATTTCATTCAAGAATCATAATAATTTATAAAACATAATATTTACATATTAAAATAATTCTCATAACCATATATATATGTTTTTTATGAAAACAAAAATGGAAATCAATTGGTCCATGGTTGTGGTAGTCCACATGTATGCATGGTTGATGATTTCCTTTTACATAGAACAGGTGAAATGTATAATATTTTTTATAAATTTTTAATGAAAATAATGTTATAAATATGATACTAATTTTTTAAATTAAACATTAGGAATAGTCATGTAAGGTTGATAAGGAAAATGAAATAGGATGCTTTGTGGAGGTGATAATCTACACACCTGAAAGAATGTCGTTTAAATACTCTTTAAGGGAAAATGGGAAAGGTGGTAAATATTTATTATCATATAATAAAAAAAATTAATTAAACATGAAATAAATAATTCATTATATATCAATGAAAAATATTTTTTTTAAATGTAATATAGAAAAGAAAATAAATTATTCAAAATTAGTACTTATGTTGAGGACTTGGGATTTCCCTTTGAGGACTCCTTAGAAATGGAGGGCTTAAGAGAATGTCTTGTGACTAGAATATTATTATATTGAAATGGAATTATAGGTTAAGTAATAAAGGTCGATTTAAAATATGAATCATATTTTTGGAGAGGTATTGAAGGGTGGTCAGAGGCCCCATTTATATGTGGTGAGAAATTATTTTTTATATATATTTCAATTTAATATAAAGAGGGAACACGTTTAACATTTTATAAGGATCCAAAAATGGAACATAATTGATTTTGGGAGAATATAAGTTCTATATTTTATCAACAAATAAATTAGAAACTAGTTTTGAGAATGTTTCAAACTCTTTATTCATATATTTATTACTTTTATCATTTTCAGTTTTACTATTGTTACTACTTTTTACCTAAGTAAATCATTTTTTTTCAAATAAATTATATTGGAAATAATTAAATATTTTGAAGATATTTATTCCAAATATAAAATAAATTTTAGGAGTGGAAATTTATATATCTAAGAAAAATAAATTTAAACATTAGTGTATTTACCATGTAAACATGTATTTTTCAAAATAGTGAATTTTTAAGATCCAAATTTTTGTGTACTGTAAAATTGTAAATTGTTATGTTTTTTATGATAAATATTGGTTTATTATAAATTAAATATTTTTTTTGGAATTAATATCAATAAAAAAATTTATTTTATGAAAATAATATTTATGTAAAAGAAAATATGAAAAATAGTTTATTTTAATGGAAAATATTACATAATTTCATTAGCATTAAACATGTTTTTTTATAAATTTATAATGGATTTAGAATATTTATGTTATTAATAATTAAATATTTAAATGATCAATTAAAAGTTTTTATAAACCTGTGTTTCATTCTTATATAAGGATAATTTCATGAACACTACTACTTTAGAAAAATAATATTTATCACCATTCACATAAAATCAAGTACTCCAGAAAATCTAAAAAAATAATCTAAAGATAATATTGATATGATGATTCTAAAAATGATGTTTATTTTTATAAAATTCAAATTCTATTATTTTTTTAGTTTTTATTTTAAATAAAGATATAATAATAAATTTTTTAATGGGAAAATAATACTTTTCTAAAAACAATATTAACTATTCATATTATTATTTCCTATTACTTTCTAATAAAATATGTTTTAATATATTATTTTTCACCATAATATATTTTTTCCCAATATATTTATTCAATAAAAACACATAAAAATCCATTTTTTAGAATTATAACATTTTAAAGAATAAATAATTCTATTTAGGTATTGGGATGCAGTAATTTAATTTAGAAATTCCTTAGAAATGATAATGACCATTATTTTCGGTTATACATATATTTCATAATTTGGTAACATCTATTTTTACCCACCAATTCTAAAATAATATTCATATGTTTATATATTATTTCATGGTTTATTTTAGGTTTAGTTTTCTTGGCATCACAGGCTATCAAATGTATTAGGTTCTAATGGAATTTGAATATATAAGCTTTAATAATGGGATGTTACATTTACCCACCACCCAAATAAAGTGCATCATACATTTTTTAATTATTTTTATCTATAAATTTTTTTTGACTATATATACATGATAGAAAATATCCATGGATTAATTTATAATGAAATATACCACTTACCTTTTTAGATACTTAGAATATAATGATTCAGTATCAAGACCTAAATGATAAATGTAATTTTTAGTGGAACTTCATAGTCAACATGGACAGATTATCATTGGTTAAATGAGGAAATGTAGTTAGAGTTTCCAAAATGAATATGATATGATCTATTTGAAAATATAGGTTATCCCTTCCCAATAACTCATAAATTAATGGAAAAAAACTGAACCTCTAATATGTTACTTCCCACAAACATTGAAGAATATTTAATAATATTTATACCAATATATGTTTTTATTGGTAACTCATTATCCAAAAGTTTGTGGAAAATTACATGTTATAATACATTGTAATATCTTGGGTGAAGAATCATTATACCATTCAATAATACCAATTTTGCAGGATCTTCCTTATTCCTAGGTTCAAAGTGGTTATTGGTAACAATTTTCCCCATTATCTATTTGATTAGTGAAAATATATTTGTAGTTCCCAATTTCCATAAAGTTGAAGTAATTTATTTTTATATATTCTTTTCATCCCATGCACTCTTGATCTTAATTAACTTTATTTTACCCTTTTAGTGAATTCTAATTCCATTGAATCATGACTTTAGGAGTTTCTTTCCACATTCTTGACACATTGGAAATTTCAGCATCTTTACTTTATAATATTTTCACCCAAACATCCATGAGACTCTATATTTTTCTTACTTTGTGTATTTGGAGATTCAAATATGTTCATACTGTTAATCATAATTTTTGATATCAGATTTTGTATAATCAAAAGATTTATCATCCTAGCTATTGTCCCTTAAGGTTTCTCATTGTGACAACCACTATATTTCCCATGGATTACATTTCTTAATTGGTTCATTATGGATCTATCCATTAATAAAACCAAAATAAGTTAATGTGAGTGATGAAAACCATAAGATAATTACTCTAATATAATTAAATTCAACCTCAAAATGTGTTACTCTTTTAAATTTTTACATTATCTCTCTGTTTAACCTAAATAACTCTTATTTGAATCTTAGTTTCTTTATACAGGGTTATCACTTATTCCATAACCTAATTACACGAAATAATAAATCCATTATAATTGATCCTATAGTGATTTTTTTAACCAATGAATATCCCTTGAGAGTGTCCACCCCTAGATTCATCTATGCCATATTCGTATGCACTTGCTAATATCAAGATGGGGATTTAATTTCTAGGATACCCACAAAATCTCTAATTTAACAAATGTAACGACCCAATTTTTTTCAATGGAAATTGATTTCTTATAAATATTTCATAATCACATGAAATCACTATATAATTAACTACTAACCACTATGTGACCCTTAAAACATAAGTTTTTCACTTTTGTGATGTGAATTTTGAAAATCTTACATACACGGTTGCAACTAGTATGTTATTTAGAGTCCAATAAAGAAAACATAATTTTTGGTGAATAGTAACCAACCCTTATGAATATTAACATACCCTTATGAATAGTAATATACCCTAATTAATAGTAACCATACCTGTGATTGTATATAAATAATATTCAAGTGAAAGTATGATATACCTATGCTTTGGAATAAGTAAAAGAATGATTTAAAACTGTTATTTTAGAATAAATTATGATTTTAATTAAATATTAAAATAATCATATTTAGAAAATTATTTTTGAAAAATGGACATATTTTTTGGATTCTAGATGTCAAAAAATGTTTGGGGTGAATTTTTGGGATTTTTCTGAAATATGTAAATTTTTGATGAATTGTGAAATACGGTAAAATACAGTATATTAGTTAAATGCACTATTCATGACATCAAAAGTGATTTAAGAGAACTTGTTTCGAAATCACATGATAAAATTACTATTCTTGGTCAAGTAATAATCACAATTCCTTGTCTTGTGGGGAAATAATAAATTAATGAATTTTATATTAAGAAATCCCCTATCTCCGCAACTATAAAAACCCCCTCTCACTCCTCCTTCTCTTCACTCCTCTCAAGCATTGTGCCTTATCTAAATTCTATCCAAATATACTCCCAAACTCCTCTCTCCAGTCTATCAATCCTTGGTCTCATAAAAAGTCCAAAACCTCTCCCTTAAAGAGGCTCTCAAGGAAGTTTGGTTCAAGAGGTAAATTCTGCTTTTCAATTCTTTGGCTTTCCTTTCAAGTTCATTTGTTTTCTTTTTCTATTACCTCTCCAAATAAAAATTTTGTGAAGAATCCAGTACCTTATATGTAATATAATGTTTTAATGATAGTGGAATAAGGTATCATCATCTCTCCCTTTTACGTTCTTTTATACTAGTAGCAAGAACACCATCCGAGATGTGTCAATTTTCCACATTCAAGGATGATGTGCTTCCGATTTCTATTATTATCCCCAATTCTGGTCCTAAAACCATTCTTGTTATAGTTGAACCAGATTATTATATATTTAATATAACCTATGTAAGATTCTGTAATCCCTTTGTACAAATGGTATTAAGTTATAAAGAAAAATGAGTTCGTTGCAATCAAAACCCACAAATTACCCGAAACAGTTATCATTAAAGTTCTATTTAATAATTTATCCCCATGCCATGTAACCAAGTTATATAAATGAAAAATAAAACCTATTTATGATCATAAATAATATTTTCATTCAATTATGTAGATTTACATGAACTCTAATACTTAAAAACAAGTGAACTGATTATGAAAATAAAGGAAACGAACGCTATAGAACTGCGAAATTAAATATAATAACTTATCAATAAGGGAATAAATGAACTAAAAAGAATTATAAAAAACTAAATATATGTCTAATATGTTCTTAAATAAGTTATTAATATGTATAATTTCATCTTCCAGAAGCTTAATTTCAAGAGCGGGACACGTTCAGAGTTATGGTAAGGGTTTTTCCACCCGAACTTCTATTTCCATTTGGGTTATTTTCATTGTATAATTACCTCAATAAAATTCGTATGTATTTTTATATACTCATAATAAATTCTGTGCGAGTGTTATATATATTTACACAAACCATAATCCTTCTTTATTTTATGTATAGTTACATGTTTTAAAAAGAGATTTCAAAATTGTTTCTGAAATACAAGCCCGATTCAAGGGAATATCTCAACTTCTTACCTATTTTCAAGGGAAATATATAATCTATTTTTGGAAACCAATATATTTACTAAATAAATAAATTTCTTATGAAAATAAAATATTACTTCACTTCTGGTTTATACAATTATTTTTCCAAAATAACTCTTCTTTTCAAAGTAAAAGAGTATTTATTTCAAGAATAACTCGAAGATTTTATAAGTTATCTTCCTCTATTTCAACACTCTTGCTAGTTATTAGGTATTATTAGGATTAATAATTCATGGTATCATCTACCATATTAAATTTAATTGTTTATGATAATTTTGGCTATGGATGTGCTATCATTAAACCATTCACCAATTTACTTCGAATGGTTAGTGTTTATGGTTAATGTTTGGGGAAAGTTATTTGAATTTCATATATTAATTTCAATATTAATGTACATGTTGTATATGTTTATCCCCATTCATATGATGAATGAATTTGACATAGTAATTATCATGTGGGGCCTGCTATAGATCCTCGGTGCATTGGTAGGTCTCATGAGACAAACTACAATCTTGGCACAAGGCCTTGAAAAAAATGATTATTTATGGTCTTGGCACGAGGCCTTGACAGTATGGATATGTTGTCCTATATTATAAATTTCCTCATTATGAATATAGTATTGATGGTTCATATGGTTATTCAACTAGTATAATACCCATGATTATGTTATATTATGGAAATATTTACTAAGCTCATATTTCTGCCATATTATGTTCATGTTTATTTTTAATGGAATGTGTTTTCAATTATACACCATATCTAATGTTTATTTTATCTTCTGCTGTATTGCATACCCTTACTACGAATTTAAGCTCAACCCCTTATTATGTTTCATTTCTACATGGTAAGAATAATTTTATTATGAATTCCATGCTAAAATAACCTAGGAGTTATTGAAGTTTTCTAATGAGTTTCTATACTGTTTTTCATGTCAAGTTGTAATGATGAACTTATGTTTGTATCTTGTTTCCAATAATACTAAACTACTCGTTCCCTCAGTATTCTTATTCCTTATTTGTATGCCAGTGTAATCAATAAGTAATTAGATCTGGGAAACTGGGTTTGGGTCCTTAGAGTTGGTATCAGAGGATGTTTAATAGAAAACATAGAAACCAGATTTAGAAAACATAGATTAGGGAAGAGTCCATAAGATATTCTTTGAGGATAAAAATACAAGAACATCTAGTTATTTTGGTAAGTAATAGATTATGTGTATCTTTCAAAAAATACATCTCCGTCTGGATACGAGCAGGTAGAGGCAGCTCTAGCGCAGATGTACCTAGAAGTGAAATCTCCGACAAGGAGTTTCAAGCTTGACCAAGGGTATCTTGGTACACGACAACAGTCCATGCTGCAATCCTGGTTACGTCACTCCTGGGAGATATTATTTGGATAATTCACATTTTTTTAAAAGAAATTATGAAGGATTTAAATGTAAAAATTTCCTCAATGAAACCATTTTTGTGATTATGGGATTAACCATGCTTAGGATTTCAATTTGTGCTAAGTATTTTGTTATGTTAATGTAATGCCCCGACCCCATAATCCAAGAGACGTTGAATTATTTTAATATATTCGCATGATTACAAGGAATCAAGTCCTGAAGGAATGATTAGTTTAGTAGTATTGTAAACAATATACATACATAAGTTCAAAATTACAACTTGAAAAGAAAAACTACACTAATTTATTCCATTAGAAACATCCAATCTTTCAAGATTATTCCTGAAAGTCACTCATAACTAAATTCTTCATATCATGGGAAAATGAAACATGAGAAATGGGTGAGCTCAAATGCTCAGTAAATTAAGAAGTACAATGTAATATAACATAAACATTTGTCATGGTGAATAATTGAAAACACATGCCTTTACAAATAATTAACATGAACAATTTGGGGCAGGAAAATGAGTCAAGATTACATATCACTAGGTAATCTCATAATGATGGAATGCATAATGCTGGACATCATAACCACATAGTCAAGACCATGTGTCAAGACTACATATAAAATTTTGTCAAGGACTTATCCTAAGACACTAGTTTGTCGCATGAGACCTACCGATGCATTGAGGAGATATAGAGGCCTCCACCCATCACTTACTAAGTCCAATGAATTCCTCATATGAAATTTTTGAAACATAACATAGACATTCGTATTAAAACTAGCATACGAAATGTCAATACTTTATCCACAAACCATGAATGGTAAAAAAATATCACATCCATAGTCAAACATAACCCATTCAATACAATATGGAAGATTGTATTTTAACAGATTAACCTCAATCTATAATAATGAAGGATATTAACAAAGTTGGAAATAACCATCAAAACTATTTGAGAGAAATATCCCCCTTTTTCATGAAAAAATTTAAAAGTCACACTATTTGTCAAGAAGCCGTTTAAAAATAGTTTTTTGAATCAAAGTTTCCCATACCACTTTAAAAATTTAAAAAGGAATTTAATTTTAAAACAATAATTTCCATATAAATAAATCCTTAAAACAATTTTTAAAACATGGACATTAATGAGAAAGATTTAGAAGAATAAAATTTTAAAACATTTAAAATGATATTTTAGTTAGAGTTCCTAACCAAATGAGATATGCTTGAATACAAATAATTGAGGTAATAAAAACTTTATAATAACTTGAAAATAACGTATTTCATTATATACTATGTCAAAGGACAGTATATACACCATATACAAGTGAATTGGCACATAACCACAAAGATGTGTTAAAGGAATGTAAATTGAGATGAAATCCCTTATAAAGACAGTATCTTCAGGTAAAGGAAAAATCAATGACATAATTATGTGTGAAAAATATAAATACACTCAATATGATTGGATATTTAGTGTAAATCAATCATAGGACATTCACACATATTCTTGTAAAAACAAAACCAATGACTTGGATGTTTAACTCAATGAATGGAAATTTAGTTAAGATCAAGTTTATATCAATGACTTGAGAAATTATAAATATAGTGATTATGTGTATCAAAAGTATATCCACACAAGGGGGAGTTGAAATTACTAAATAAATAATAAATAGTGATTCCAGACATAATTTTAGAGTAAAATAATAAATGAAGTATGCGTAAAACCCACTGAGTGAAAATTGAAAATTGAAATTCCCTTACCGGTTTGTTAACTTATGAAACATACAACCCATGCAATACAGATCAAAAAATGAAGATTTAAATACCCATAATTTAAATTATATTACAATAATAATACATTAATTTATTGTACATATGTCACACAAAAGGAAATAGTGGCCAATATAACATGAATCTCACGAGAATAAAAAGTTAGATGAAAAACCCTTACTTCATTGTAATCAATCAAGTCGTATGACCAAAAGTTAATAACCACAAAAATTAATCACATAATACCATGAATATTAATATAATAATGATAATATATATCAAATGTTAGTACACAATACACCACATCCAATAAATAAGTGGCAAACAATGGAAATCTCACAGAATTAAAAGTGAGATAAGAAACCCCTTACCTCAAGTATGACTTGTCTTGTATGTTCCATGATCGTCCTAAATAATAAACTTAAGTGAATTTAAAATTTATTAAGTACATTTTCAAGTTTATTATTCCTTTTATATCACTTATTACCTTGTTATGACAAATAGTTAATTATTTGAGTTCATATTGGATATTTTATCGATGTTCGGAACTTGAGCCAAAAATGAACTTGTTATAATTACAATTTTTCCATGTAGTCAATACCGTTATCTCCAGAATGATATAAATGATATATATATCACATATATATATTATATATTCAGTATATATATTTATTTATAACAATACATAACATTTGGAGATGAGAAATGAAATGTACCGTTCATGGAGACGGTAATCTGTACGTATGCATGAACGCTACTTCCATTTCTATTTTGTATTTTAATGGAATTAAAAAATAATGATACATAGGTATATTATAATTCTAGTATAATATCATATATAATATCATTAAATACATCCTTTATACATACCACATAAGGCATTAAAGAGTCATATCATTTTGAGGTGGCGGTAGTCTGCACTTCCTCAAATGAAATTATCGCATTTTACCCATAATGGAAACTATAAAATAATGATATAAATAGAAAATAATGAAGAATAAAGAAAAAATAAACATAATATATATATATCATATATAAATCTATTGTCATATTAATGGCCACCAAGAGAGGTGGTATGAGATAATCGAACAATCATCGTTTCGTGAGGCGTTAGTTTTCCATCCATAGAAACAGTATGTTCTTCACCCATTAGATGCAGGTGTGTGTAAGTTTAGTTAGAATCCTTCTCAAGAAAACATTATAGTACATTTAGGATACTGGTTTTGTTATAAAATAAAGTAATAAAAAGAGTTTAGGGGGTTGTAGAAGTAAAATAAAACAAAATAAAACAAAATAATTTAAGAGAAAGCATTATCTATGATTTGGGTAACTTTCTTTGGTTTGAACCAAAAGGACTTCTTGAAGTTCCTTCTGCCTAAGGTAAGGATTCTATGAGGAATAGGGGGATCTTGAGAAATTATTTGGTCTGGGGTTGGGGGAGCCAAGGGGCTTGAGATGTGTGTAGAATGGGTTTGAAGTGGTGTCCTTTTATAAGGGGGAGGAGGGGCTCTTTAGGAAAGTGTGAAAATATTATTTTATTATATAGTGTTATTCAGTTTCTAAAGGTCCAAAACTAATTAAAGTACAAGATAAAATGAATCATGGTCGAAATAAAAGCATCAATAAGGATTAGACAGGTTTTGTATATTAGTTTAATATTAATAATCACATTTATTTAAATCATTTATTAATGAGGTAAATACTACATCATTATTGTGTCATAAATAATATTATTTATTTGATGTTTAAAAATTATAAAAAAATTACCATTATGTAGGAAATATTTTTAGATTTCCAAGTATTATTTATAGTCTAATTTATTACTTATATAAACCCTATTTTAAAATTGATATACTAAAAGATATTTGTTAATGTCATTTTTGTCTTTACTTTAAGCTAATTAAAATAAAGTGTCATTATCATTCTTAAGTGGATACATGGGGTCCCAAAATCGACCCAAGGATTCCCATGGTCCTCTATGACTCATAAAATAAGTCTAGGAAAATTTTTAAGATAATTTTTTATTATTATAATATTCTTTTTACCTTGAATTACCCTATTTTCCTTTAACCGCGGTAAATAAAACTCAAAATTTACTATTCACTAGGAAATATTTTCATCTCATTGAACCAAAATTTACTTACTAATAACAAAAATGTATGTTTTATTTTTTATATTCAATTCATAGAAGTTGTAAAATTCTATTTAAATGAAAAAGTCAGTTTTTAAATTACTATTAAGTGGTTTTACTATTAATCAAAAATTGATGTTTTTCAGAAAAATACCAAAACTTCAGCCTAAGATATATTTTATATTATGAATTCAAAAATGATGTCTATTTTACAAAATTAAAAACATAGAATTTATATTAATAAATTTAAAATTAATTCCCGTTTTCAAAACAAATAGCGTGTCTTTATGAAACAATAACTATCAAAAGATTGACAATTGTTAATGTATAATTTCAAAGTGAAATTAATTCCAATTACCAACATTGGATTAAATGGTAAAAATATAATCTAATTATACTTCCAAACCATTCAAATTTATAATTTAACACTATAAATTATTTTTATTAAAAAAGTTGTTTTCAATTAAAATTTAGTATTTTTTCACTATTCACCCAAAAATGGAAGTTATCAGAAAACACCAAAAAATTATTGAAACTAAATTTTTAGGTCCCAATTCTAGATAAGAAGTTTATTTTGTCAAATTTCATATATAAAAGTTTCAAATATTGGATTTAAAATGGGTTAACCATTTAAAGGTGGTAAAATTGCATTTTTTGAAAAATACTTCCTTTATCCAAAAAATGAATTTGTTCAAATATTATGTCTAAGAAACACATAATATGGAAATTAATATTATATGAAATTTATGTAATTCAAAATTCAGTTAATACTATTCATAATTACTTTTGAATGGCTAGTTTGGTAAGTCGTCATGCGCTCAAACTCGGTGTCGTGTGAGATGCAAGCTATTGAATTTAAAGAAAATAACTTACTCTGAAATATTGGGGTGTTACATTCTTCCCCCCTTTTGAAAAATGCTTCATTGAAATATTAAAATTGAGGTTGGAATCTTCATTGAAAGTCCCACATCGGAAAAAGTATCTATAAAACTATCTCTCTAAAAGAAAGAAAGATAAGTACAACTGTCACATGAGATAACCCATACTAGGATTCCATATAAGAAAACATGGATACAGAAGATAAACTAAGTGTGAATTTCTGGTGGAGGGTGATAGAAAACAATATCAGGTGAAAGTTAACAACAAGAAAACCACAAATTTGTGATGGGATAAATGGTCATTAGTTTCTTAGTAAGAAAAGTAAATGGATAATGTTTTTTTTGTTTTAAGTTCCATTTCATAATGTTGGGGAATTTATTTATGAGATTGACTAAGAACATAAAGGGATATACTTACTTATTAAGTAGAGTTTCATCCTTTAATAAATTTATACCACAAACTCATTTTTTAAAAATAATAAGTATTAAAGATGACTTGGTCACACCTGAAGTGCTAGAATCACATAATCTGCAAAGGATAAACTATATATATTTACCTTGTCTTTAGAGATTAACGAAAAGAAAAATGGTTAATACCAGATCAGATGATCCCCAAAAAGGATAATACTTTAGAGAAAGAAATACTAATCTTAATTTCTAAAATTAAACCAACAATACCAAAAGTTAAATAAATACCATTCAATAAACAACTGTCAATAAAATCTTTTAATTTAATCCAAAGTAATATTGAAGCCCAAAACACAGAAGAATTTTCTTAAGTAGTTTTCCATGTTAAATTGTATCTCCAAATAATATCGACTACTCTTAAAGTCACATACTTAAAAGTAATTAACATAATCACTTATTCTCTATCATTGGTTAATCATTTCCATAAATAACCCAAAATCTCTATAAAACCACAATAAAAACACAGGTAAAAACCCACCTTTAATCCTCAAATGAAATTATATAGTATTATATTTTCCATGAGCATATAGTATTTAGAATAGAGTTAACCACTTCCAAAATAAAATTTATCATTTAATCACCAAATCATTTTCTTATACTAAAGATATCCATTTGATAAGACATAAGATCGAAAATCAACTTATTATTGATCAATAAAATCATTTAACTAAAAATAATTAGTCACACTAACTAGGGACTTCATGTAGTCCAGTGGTAGGTGATAAATCCTAATCACACTATGGTTGTGAGATCGATTCCCACAGCTTTGTCCGACGCGATGGGTTGTCACACAGTTTGCGATTTGTCCCTTTTTCAAAAATTATATAATTTTATAACATTCATAAAGATGAGATATATTCATCAAAACAACTATAACATAATTTGATCACAAATGTTATCTCATACCTCACATTTTAATTCCAAAATTTAATAACTTGTAACTGCCTCAAACTGTAATGCCCCAAACCCAGTTACCCAGAGTCGGTGTATTATTACATAACATTGGAATGATCACAAAAGATCAAGTCTCGAAAGACTGATTATTTTAGTAGCCTTGGAATCACTAGATACATTCATAAAATTTACACTACATCATAAAGTGAAAACTACAACAACATCTTGTATACATACTCATATCCCCTTATACTATCCCTGCAGGTCATTCATAAAATACTTCTTCAAATCCTGGGAAAAAAAGGGGTAAGCTCAAATGCCCAGTAAGGATAACAATATAGCAGAAACTTCCATAAATAAGCATAATCATTTAAGGCAATGTATAACTTAAACAAAAGCCTTTTAAACTTGAACTTCAGCATAATATGGCAGAAATAAAATGAAATAATTCCATTTACTTATTCACATGGATATTCTACTAGTCGAATAATCACATGCAATATCAATAACCACTTTCATAATGATGGAATGCATAATGCCAGACTATCATAACCACAAAGTCAAGGCCTTGTGCCAATACTACAAATAAGTTTTTTCCAAGGCCTTGTGCCAAGACACTAGTTTGTCTCATGAGACCTACCGATGCATCGAGGATCTATAGAGGGATCCACATGCCACATAATAATACCAATGCATTCCTCATATGAACAGGTTTAAACATAACATAAACATTTGTATTAAAACTAGAATACAAAATGTCAATACTTTCTCTATAAACCATGAATGGTATAAAACTAACATATCCACAGTCAAACATATCACAAAATTGCCAATACAATATGGACGTTCTGTATCATAATAAATCATCTTCAAATAATCTTTAAATCCATCAAAGAATGTTGACATAGATGAAATCAAAACTATTTGAGATAAATATCTCTATTTTTCTGAAATCATTTAAAAGTCACACATTTATAACGGAAGTAATTTAAAAGAGATTTTTGAATCAAGGTGTCCCATACAACTTTGAAACTTTTGAAAATAAATATCATTTCAAAAAATTCATGTCCATATAAATAAATCTTTTAAATTATTTTGAAAACATGGACATTAATTAAAAAGACTTAGAAATATAAATCTTTAAAACATTTAAAATTATGATCTTGATAAAGAGTACCTTTCACAAATTCTAAAAATATTCATTTTGAAATCATTTAAAAGTCACATAATTATAAAATAAAACATTTACTTTGAAAATATTCTTATAATATTGAAAGGGAATCTTCGACGATTTTATAACGGTAGAAAAAATCCGCACCCGCCATATAATTTAAAAAAAGACATTATTAGCTTAATTCTGTCGAAAAGGTTAAAAAGGACCATGTTTGAAAAACGATGAAAATATTCCTTTATAAACATCTTATAAAAATTCAAACAAGGGTATAAATGACTTTAAACCACATTCTGTAAAATAGTATGAATGTTTTGAAATACATTTTTAAGAAACATGGATGTGGATGATACAGAGGTCCCAGTAGATCATTACGTATAAACAACCTCAGATAATGAAGAGATTGTGAAATATCCCTTACCTTGTTATTTTACTTGGTTTAGGGTAGTTTAATCTCTTGTATAATTGTGAAATAGTTGTTACTAAATTATACAAGAATCATATACATTAATATGATATCATATATGATCTTTTAACATTGCTTTGTTAATAATATCTTATTATTATTGTCATTTTGGGTGTTAACTTACTCGTTTTCTTTTATATGTTTTGTTAAATAAGTCATGTTTGTTATTGATAGGTTTTATCTTATTCATATACAGAATTATATCAAGTCCTTAAACATTTTTTAACCATAAAATGAAAATTATTCTTGAATGGATACGATGGGGAATGAATCTCATCGCGTTCGTGGAGACGGTAGTCCGTACATACGCACGATCGACAATATAATTCTTTTGATATTAAAATAATATATAATTGGATGGTATATCATATATAAATAATCATTATAATGTTATATTTATTATTTACATCAATTACACATCATTATCATACCCATCCATATAATAATGTTTTGAATAACAATTACACCACGACGTGGAGACGGTAAGCCGTACGTACACACGTATGGTGAAATGTCATTCAAATGATGGATAGAATACTGAATATGGTTGTACCATATTTATAATAACGTCACAATATATAGGAGATACTAGATTTATTATTTTAGAATGGAAATAAAAAATAAAGAACAAGTTGAAGAAGAAAAGAACTTGAAAGAGGGTGGTGAAAACATTACCTCTTCTTCGGGTTATTCCTTTTGATTTGATCAAAATGGCACCTTAGGTTGGCTTTCTGACTAATGGAAGGCCTCTAGGATGAAGTGAGGGATGTTTAGAGAATATTTGGGCAGGTGTTGGCCGAGCCAAAAGGCTTTGAAGGTGTGAATTAGTTAGAAGTATGAGTTCTCTTTTATAAGAGGGGTGAGGGGCACCTTAGGAAAATATAGAAATATTATTTTATAATAACTTCATATTCATTTTCTAATGGCTAAAAAGTATATTATTTAAATATTAAGGTGGTGATATGTCTAAAAACACTCAAAAAATAGGTTTTAGATAGGTTTGGGTTACTCTATTAACTTTATCTTTCTGATTTAACTCTTAGTTAAATAGTTTGACATTTACCATGTCTCTTTGTATTTTTATATTATATATTTAATAAACATACTATATACTTTCAAGAGACCTTAAAGTGGTCCTTTAATTAAACACCTATCATTATATAATTCCTCTGGCCGAACCTTATATTTTTAGGAACAAAATATCAATTAATAATTTAATATTTGTTTTAAAAACTCATTTATGTCAATTTTGACACTATTTATTAATTGATTTTTTAAAGACTTAACAACTTTATTAATTCATAAAAAATTCATTTACGAAATCCTAAAAAGTCATATTAACAAATAAAATTCTTGGATGTTATCAAAACTTTCAAATTATTTTTATTTTAACATTTATAATACTAATTATTTGATTCTTTCATTAATAAGGAAAATACTGTATCATTATTGTGTCATAAATTAATTTAATTATTTAATTTATAAAAATTATAAATAAAATACCATTATGTATGAAATCATTATATATTTATAATGAATATTTATAGTAGAAAATATAACATATATAACCCTATGTAAAAAATGTTTTTCTTAAAGATATATGCTTTTGTCATTTTTTATTTACTTTAACTTAATTAATATAAAGTATCATTATCAATTACAAATGGATCCATGGGGGCCCAAAATTGACCCAAAGATGCCCATGGTCGGACATGTATCAACCAATAGTGTTAGGACACGTTTTAGGGTAATTTATTATTATTATAATATTATTTCTTTACCCTTATTTACTGGATTTACCCTTTAACCATGGTAAATAAAATATTTACCGAAGTAATTATTCAAAATGTCAAAAAATAAAAGTTACCTATTTAAAAAATTTGGATCTACTGATTCTAAATATGGAATCCATTATTCTAAATTCAAAACACAAAATTGGAAGAAATTAATTTAAAATTAATTCCTGCTGTCACAATTAAAAGCATGCTTTTAAGAAATAATAACTCGCCAAAGATTGACACTTGTTTATGTCCTGTTTAAATGTGAAATTACGTCCAATGACCAACATTTAATTAAATGGTATAAATTTATTCTAAATATAATTTAAAACCACTCATATTCATAATTTATCACTATTAATTATTTCGATTTAAAAAGTTTTTTTAAATTAAAATTTAGTAATTTTTACTATTCATCAAAATATGAAAGTTTTCAGAAATGTACCAAAAATTCTCCCTAAAATAATTTCAATATTATGAATCAACAAATGAAGTCTATTTTGAATGATAAAATGTATAAAATTTCAAAAAGTGGGTATTACTATTCATAATGGCTAGTTTTATTGCTTGTGGTGTGTGTTAGAAATCGAAGTTGCGTACAACACACGCTACTGTATTATTCAAAGAAAAGAGTACCATGGAAGATTGGGGTGTTAAATTCTCACCTCCTTCAAGTAATTTTGTCCTTGAAATTTCTGGAATACTACGACATGAAAATACTTGGGTTTTGCTTCATCATAAGTTCCTTGGGTTCCCACGTTGCCGCTTCCATCTTATAGTTTCTTCATAGAAATTTTACCAGACAAGTCATCTGGTTTTCAACACTTGTTCTCTCATTTAAAGAATCTTGATAGGATCTTTGCAATAATACAGATCAAGTTCCAGTTCTAATTTCTCATTGGTGAGTACATGCGTTGGGTCAGACATGTATTTTCTCAACAGTGATACGTGGAACACATCGTGAACTTTGGAGAGACTTAGAGGAATTCCCAAATAGTAAGCTACGACCCCAATTCGTTCTAAAATTTTGAATGGTCCGATGTACCTGGGACTCAATTTTCCCTTCTTACCAAAACTTATAACACCCTTATGTAGCGATACCTTCTAGAAAACATGATCTCTTACCTGAAATTCCAAATCCTTCATTTGGTTTTTAGCATATCTCTTCTGCCAACATTGAGCTGCTTTGATGTGGTTTTGGATTACCTTCACCTTTTCTATCGTTTCCTCCACCAGTTCTGGGCCTATGAGTTTTCTTTCACCATCATCATCCCAACAGGTTGGTGTGCAACATCTCTTTACGTATAATGCTTCATATGGTGCCATCTGAATACTTGAATGGAAGCTATTGTTATAGGAAAATTATACCAGAGGTAAATATTGATCCCATATACCCTGAAAGTCAAGTGAGCATGATCCTAACATGTCTTCCAATGTTTTAATAGTCCGTTATGATTGTCCATCAGTTTGGGGGTGGTAATTAGTGCTCAAATAAAGTTCAGTATCTAGGGATTTCTGAAGACTTTTTAAGAATATTGATGTAAAACGAGGATCATGATCCGAAACAATTGATAGGGGTACTCCATGAAGTCTCAAAACATCATTAATATATTGTATTTCTAGACGTTCAAGTGGTAAATCTCCCATTATAGAAATAAAATGTGCTGACTTGGTAAGATGGTCAATAATGACCCATATTTCATCATTCCTTCTAGGATTCTTTGGTAGTCCCATGACAAAGTCCATCGTGATATTATCTCATTTCCAATCAGGTATGGGAAGAGGTTGAAATACTCCACCAGACTGTTGCCTTCCAAATTTCACTTGTTGACAAACCATACATCTTGACACAAAATCAGCAATCTCCCTCTTCGTGTTGTCCCACCAAAAATTTTCCTTGAAATATCTATACATTTTGGTGCTCCAAGGGTGTATAGAGAAATTGGAACCATGAGAATCATCCAAAAATTCCCTTTTTAGATCATGTTTATTGGGAACACAAAGTCTCCTCCCAAATTTAAAAATTCCTTCTTCATACACAAAGTCACTCAATCTACCATCATTCACAGCTTTAATTTTCCTTTTAAACTCTTCATCACCGGTCTGAGAACTCTTTATCCTTTCTAGTAAAGATGTTTTGGAAAACATTTGAAAAAGTATCGATGTTTCACCTTCCATGGTTATTCCCATATCCAACTTTACTAGATCCATGAAAATTGGATCACTTTAAACTCTCATTTTTTTCAATACTCCATGATCCTTTCTTCTCGAAGCATCTAATACCTTATTTACCTTCCTCGGGTGGTAGTGTATCGTTCAATCATAATCCTTGAGTAGTTCAAGCCACCGCCTTAGCCTCATGTTTTGTTCTTTTTGTGAGAAAATATATTTCAAACTCTTGTGATCGATATATATCTCAAATTTGTCACCATAGATATAATATCTCCATATCTTCAATTCAATGATTACAATAGCTAACTGAAGATGATGAGTATGATAGTTTTCCCCTGAATTTTCAGCTTCCGTGATGCATAGGCAATAACTCTATCATTCTGCATAAGGACACAACCATGTCCTTTCTTTAATGCATCACTATAAATAACAAACCTGTCATTTCCCGATGGTACTGTCAAAATAGGGGCATTGACTAATCTTCTCTTCAGTTCTTCAAAACATTCTTCACACTCTTTTGTAAAAAAAAATTTAACTCCTTTACATGTGATATTTGTTAAAGGGTTAGCCAATCGGGTGAAATTCTGGACAAAACGTCGATAATAACCTGATAAACCAATAAAAATGCGTCCCTTGGTTATACTCGTTGGTGCTGGACATTCTTGGATTTCTCTTGTCTTAGAAGTATCAATGGAGATTCCATATTTTGAGAAAATATGTCCAAAAAAAGAAATCTCTTGAAGCCAGAATTCACACTTGATAAACTTCCCATATAATTCATGTATTCTCAGAGTCTTCAAGATAATTCACAAGTAATTTTCATGATCTTCATAGCTTTTGAAATATACCAATATATCATCAATAAATACCACTACAAAATCATCAAGATATTCAATGAAAACTCTATTCATTAGATCTAGGAAAACATAGGGTGCATTAGTCAGCCCAAAAGGTATTACTGTAAACTCATAATGCCCATACCTAGTTCGAAATGCTATCTTCGGAATGTCTTCCTTCTTCACACACAACTAATGGTATCGAGATCGAAGGTCAATCTTTGAAAAGTATTGAGCTCCATGCAGTTGGTCAAATAAATCATCAATGTGAGGTAGGGGATACTTTTTCTTTATTTTTATAACAATGATTTCCCTGTAGTCGATACATAACCTCATATATCCATATTTCTTCTTAACAAAAAGGACATGGGCTCCCCATGGAGAAGCACAAGGGAGAATTAATCCCTTATTACTCAATTCCTCTAGCTGTTTATTTAGTTCGACTAATTCCACAATGGCCATTCTATAAGGGGCCTTCAATATAGGCCTTGAACCAGGAATTAAATCAATGGAAAAATCAATTTCTCGTTCTGGAGGATGTCCAGGTAAATCTTCCGGAAACACATCAACATATTCTCTCACAATAGGTACATCCTCTATTTGAACCTTCCTTTCCTCACCCATAGTTATTTCATTCTCTTCCTCCCCGATAATTGAATTTATTTGAGCTACTGGGGGTGGAGCTAGATATGAATTAGGTGGTGACGATTCTTCTCTAAAGATAAGGTGTTCCTTATCATCATCATTAAAAATCGTAACCTCCTTCTTCTTACAATAAATCTTCGCATCATAGTACTAAATCCAATCCATACCAAGGATTATATCAAACTCAATCATAGGTATGACGATGATATCAGCAGATAAAGAACATTTATACTCTATAATGGGAACAGATTCACAAAACATTATAGCAATGATACTTCCCTTAGGAGTTTTAACTGAAAACTCCCCAAGGCATGTATTATTTTCTCTAATTAATTTATCTATTGCTCAGCTACTAGTGGATTTGTAGTCCCATTGAATGTTGGTGGTTGTTTCCTCATGAAGCGATCTAACATTGATCCTCCACGCAGTGGATCTGGGTACTCCATATGGGTAATGTTATTATTCATAACCTGAGTGAGTTGTCCCAGTATGGGGATTAGCTAATCAGCACCAGTTGCATCACCATGTCCACTAAAATTATCATGAGCATGAGGAAAACCCCAACATGGAGTGTGTTCATTGATACAGTTTCTATTTCTTCCACTAGGATCCATTTCTAAACAATTCCATACACATGATTAGTTTAAGAATCACAATACATAAATCCAAACATGTAAAACACTTAACATGAATTGAATAGTTTATGGATATAATCCATAATCACAAAAAAAAATTTCTTTGAGGAAGTATATACTTATAAACCCTTCATAATGGTTTGAAAAGAATATGAGAATTATCCTAAGAATATCCCACGGGAGTGTCGTAACCAAGAGTGCAGCAAGGCTCGTTGTCGTGCACTAGTTCACGTTCGAGTCTAGCTCAAAGCGGTGTTTTCGGGTTTTACCCCTAGGTACATCTGTGCCAGAGCCGCCTCAACCTGCTCGTATCCAGACAAGGATGAATTTCTCGGAAAACTCACAAAATCTCTACAATACCAAAATTTTTGGAAGTTCTTCTATATTAATCCTCAAAAGTCTCTCTTATGGCTATGTGCTCTAATCAGAGTTAATCTAAATCTAGTTTCCAAGGTTTGTACTAAACTTCCTATGATACCAACTGTAACTCCCTGACCCCTATTACCCAAAGTCGGTGCATTATTACATAACATTGGAATGATCACAAAAGATCAAGTCTCAAAAGACTGATTAGTTTAGTAGCCTTGGAATCACTAGATACACTCATAAAGTTTACATTACATCATAAAGTGAAAACTGCAACAACATCTTGTCTCCACACTTATATCCCCTTATATTATCCCTGTAGGAAATTCATAAAATACTTCTTCAAATCTTAGGAAAAATAAAACATATAATGGTGTGAGCTCAAATGCCTAGTAAGGATAACAATATATCAGAAACTTTCATAAATAAGCATAAACATTTAAGGAAATGTATAACTAAAACAAAAGCCTTTTAAACTTGAACTTCAACATAATATTGTATAAATAAAATGAAATAATTCCATTTACTTATTCAAATTGATTTTCTACTAGTAGAATAATCACATGAAATATCAATAACCACTTTCATAATGATGGAATGCATAATTCCAGACTATCATAACCACATAGTCAAGGCCTTATTCCAAGACTACAAATAAGTTTTTGTCAAGGCCTTGTTCCAAGACACTAGTTTGTCAAATGAGACCTACCGATGCCTCGAGGAGCTATAGAGGGCTCCACCCGTCACTTACTATGTCCAATGCATTCTTCATTTGAACAAGTTTAAACATAACACACACATTCGTATTAAAACTAGCATACGAAATGTCAATACTTTCTCCATAAACCATGAATGGTATAAAATAAACACATCTACAGTCAAACATATCACAAAACTGTCAATACGATATGGACGTTTTGTGTCATAATAAATCATCTTCAAATAATCATAAAATCCATCAAATGATGTTGACATAGATGAAATCATAACTATTTGAGAGAAATATCTCTTTTTTTGAAATCATTGAAAAGGCACACATTTATAAAGGAAGTAATTTAAAAGAGATTTTTGAATAAAAGTTTCCCATAACACTTTGAAACTTTTGAAAAGAAATGTCATTTCAAAATATTCATTTCCATATATATAAATCCTTAAAATTATTTTGAAAACATGGACATTAATTAAAAATATTTAGAAAGGTAAATATTTGAAACATTTAAAATTTTGATCTTGATAAAGAGTACCTTTCACAAATTCTTAAAATATTCATTTTGAAATCATTTAAAAGTCAAAAAATTATAAATCAAATCATTTACTTGAAAAATATTCTTCTAATATTTAAAGGGAAACTTCGACGATTTTATAATGGCGGAAAATAGCTGCACCTGCTGTATAAGTTAAAAAAAGACATTCTTACCTTAATTCTGTCGAAAAGGATAAAAAGGACCATGTTTGGAAAACGACGGAATGATTCCTTTATAAAATTCTTATAAAAAGTCAAAAAATGTTATAAATTACTTTAACCAATATTTTGTAAAATAGTAAGAATGTTTTGAAATACATTTTTAAGAAACATGGATGTGGATGATAAAGAGGTCCCAACAGATAATTACCTATAAACAACCTCTGATAATGAAGAGATTGTAAAATAACCCTTACCTTGTACTTTTCTGTGGTTTAGGGTAGTTTAACTTCTTTTATAATGGTGAAATAGTTGTTATTATGTTATACAAGAATCATATACATTAATATGATATCATATATGATCTTTTAACATTTCTTTGTTAATAATATCTTATTATTATCGCCGTTTCGGGTGTTAAATTACTCGTTTTATTTTATATGTTTTATTACATAAGTAGTGTTTTTTATGGATAGGTTGTATGTTGTTCTTATACAGAATGATATAAAGTCCTTAAACATTATTTTTAACCATAAAATGAAAATTATTCTTGAATGAATACGATGGGGAATGAATCTCATCGCGTTCGTAGAGTCGGTTGTCCGTACGTACGCACGAGCGACAATATCATTATTTTGATATTAAAATAATATATAATTGGATGGTATATCATATATGCAGAATCATTATCATGTTATATTGATTATTTATATCAATTAAACATAATTATCATACTCATCCAAATAATGATGTTTTGAATAACAATTACACCACGACGTGAAGACGGTAAGCCGTACGTACGCACGTATGGTGACATGTCATTCAAAGGATGGATAGAATAATGAATATGGTTGTACCATATTTATAATAACATCACAGTTTATAGGAGATACTGGATTTATTATTTTATAATTGAAATAACAAATAAAGAAGAAGTTGAAGAAGAACTGAACTTGAAAGAGGGTGGTGAAAACATTACCTCTTCTTCGGGTTTTTCTTTTTGATTTGATCAAAAGGGCACCATAGGTTGTATTTTTGACTAAATGAAGGCCTCTAGGATTAATCAATGTAAGTTTAGAGAATATTTGTGTTGGTTTTGGCTGAGAAAAAAGGCTTTGAAGGTGTGAATTAGTGAGAAGGGGGAGTGACCTTTTATAACAGGGGTGAGGGGCACCTTAGGAAAAGGTAGAAATATTATTTCATAATAAATTCTTATTCGGTTTAAAATGGCTCAAAAGAGGATTATTTAAAATTTAATGTGGGGATAAGTTGAAAAACACTCAACCAATATGTTTTAGATAGGTTTGGGTCACTATATTAACTTTATCGTTTTTATTTAACTCTTAGTTATATAGTTTGCCATTTACCATGTCTCTTTGTATTTTCATATTATATAGTTAATAAACATACTATATACTTCCAAGAGACCTCCAAGTGGTCCATTAATAAAACACCTATAAATATATAAGTCACTTGGCCGAACAGTAGATTTTTAGGAATAAAATATCAATTAATAATATAATATTTGTTTTAAAAACTCATTTAGGTTAGTTTTGACACTATTTAATAATTAAATTCTGTTAAAGTCTTAGAAAATTTATTAATTAGAAAAAAAATTATTTAAGAAATAATAACAAGTCATATTAACATATAAAATGCTTGGATGTTATCAAAACTTAAAAATTATGTTTATTTTAACATTTATAATACCAATTATTTGATTCTTTAATTAGTAAGGAAAATACTACATCATTATTGTGTCATAAATAAATTTAATTATTAAATGACTAAAAATTATAAATAAAATACCATTATATAGGAAATCATTTTATCTTTATAATTAATATTTATAGTCAATAGTATAACATTTATTACCCTATGTAAAAATTGTTTTTTCTAAAATATATATGCTTATGTCATTTTTGTATTTACTTTAACTTAATTAATATAAAGTGTCATTATCACTTACAAGTGGATCCATGAGGTCCCAAAATAGACCCAAAGATTCCCATGGTCGGACATACATAAAAAAATAGGGTTAGTACACATTTTAGGGTAATTTATTTTTATTATAATTTTATTTGTTTACCCTTATTTACCAGATTTGCCCTTTAACAATGATAAATAAAATATTTACCGATGTAATTATTCCAAATGTTTAACAATAAAAGTTACCTATTTACACAATTATGACCTCTTGATTCTAAATATGGAATACATTTTTATAAATCCAAAACACAAAAGTGGAAAAAAGTAATTTAAAATTAATTTCCGTTGTCAAAACAAAAAGCGTGTTTTTAAGAAATAATAACTATCAAAAGATTGACACTTGTTTATGTCCGGTTTAAATGTAAAATTACGTCCAATGACAAAAATTGTATTAAATAGAAAACATATATTCTAAATATACTTTAAAACTGCTCAAATTCATAATTTATCACTATTAATTATTTTTATTAAAAAAGTTTTTTTTAATTAGAATTTATCAATTTTCACTATTCATCAAAATATGAATGTTATCAGAAATGTACCAAAAATTTACCCTAAGATAATTTCAATATTATTAATCCAAAAATGAAGTCCATTTTGAAAGATAAAATGTATAAAATTTCAAAAAGTGGGTATTACTATTCATAATGGCTAGTTTGATTGGTTGTGGTGTGTGTTAGAACTCGAAGTTGCGTACAACACACGCAAATGTATTATTCAAAGAGAAGCGTACCATGGAAGATTGGGGTGTTAAATTCTCCCTTACTTTAAATAATTTCATCCTTGAAATTTCTAGAATACTACTGCATGAAAATACTCGGGTGGTTCTTCATCAAAAGTTCCTCGGGTTCCCATGTTGCCTCTTACATCTTATCGTTTCTCTATAGAACTTTTACCAGATGAGTCGTCTAGTTTCTCAGCACTTCTCTCTCTCGTATCAAGAATCTTGGCAGGATCTTCAAAATAAGACAGATTGGGTTCCAGTTCTAATTCCTCATAGGTGAGTACATGCGTTGGGTCAGGCATGTATTTTCTCAACAGTGATACGTGGAACACATCGTGAACTTTGGAGAGACTTGCCGGCATTTCCAAACAGTAAGCTACTGCCACAATTCGTTCTATAATTTTTAATGTTCTGATGTACCTGGGACTCAATTTTCCCTTACTACCAAAACGTATAACACCCTTCCATGGAGATACCTTCAAGAAAACATGATCTCCAACCTGAAATTCCAAATCCTTCTTTCGGTTGACAACATAGCTCTTCTGCCTACTTTGAGCTGTTTTGATGTGGTTTTTGATTACCTTCATCTTTTCCATTGTTTCCTCCACTAGTTCTGGGCCAATGAGTTTTTTTTCACCAATATCATCCCAACAGGTTGGTGTGCGACATCTCTTTCTGTATAATGCATCATATGGTTCCATATGAATACTTTAATGGAAGCTATTGTTATAGGAAAATTCTACCAGAGGTTAATATTGATCCCACATACCCTGAAAGTCAAGTGAGAATTATCTCAACATGTCTTCTAAGGTTTTAATAGTCCGTTTTTATTGTCCATCAGTTTGGGGTGGTAAGCAGTGCTCAAACAAAGTTCAGTATCTAGGGCTTTCTGAAGACTTTTCCAGAATATTGATGTAAAACGGGGATCACGATCTGAAACAATTGATAGGGGTACTCCATGATGTCTCAAAACTTCATTAATATGTAGTCTTTCTATAATTTCAAGTGGTAAGTCTTCCCTTATATCAAGAAAATGTGCTGACTTGGTAAGACGATCAATAATGACCCATATTACATCGTTCCTTCTAGGAGTCTTTTTTAGTCCCATGACAAATTCCATCATGATTTTATCCCATTTCCACTCAAGTATGGGAAGAGGTTGCAATACTCCACCAGGATGTTTCCTCCCAGCTCTCACTTGTTGACAGACTATACATCTTGACACAAAATCAGCAATCTCCCTCTTCATATTGTCCCACCAAAAATGTTCCTTCAAATATCTATACATTTTGGTGATCCCAGGGTGTATAGAGGAATTGGAACTATGATAATCGTCAAAAAATTCCCTTTTTAGATTATGTTTATCAGGAACACAATGTCTCCTCCCAAATTTCAAAATTCCATCTTCATACACAAGGTCACTCAATCTCCCATCATTCACAGCTTTAATTTTTTTTAAACTCTTCATCATCGGTCTGAGAAATCTTTATCCATTCTAGTAAAGATGGTTTGGAAAACATTTGAAAAAGTATCGATGTTTCACCTTCCATGGTTATTACCATATCCAACATTACTAGATCCATGAAAATTGGATCCCTTTCAACTCTCATTTTGTTCAAAACTTCATGATCCTTTCTGATCACATCATCTTCCACATTATTTTCCTTCCCCGAGTGGTAGTGTATCGTGCAATCATAATCCTTGAGTAGTTCAATCCCTCACCTTTTCCTCATGTTGAGTTTTTTTCTGTGAGAACATATACTTCAAACTCTTGTGATCGGTATATATCTCACAATTTTCACTATAGTGATAATATTTCCATATCTTCAAAGAAATGATTATAGAAGCTAACTCAAGATCATGATTAGGATCGTTTTTCTCATGAATTTTTAGCTGTCGTGATGCATATGCAATAACTCTATCATTCTGCATAAGGAAACAACCAAGTCCTTTCTTTGATGCGTCACTATAAATAACAAACCCATAATTTCCTGATGGTAGATTCAAAATAGAAGCATTGGATAATCTTCTATTCAGTTAGTCAAAACGTTCTTCATGCTCTTTTTTCCAAACAAATTTAACTCCTTTACGTGTGAGCTTTGTTGATGGGTTAGCCAATCGGGCAAAATTATGGACGAAACGTCAATAATAACCTCCTAAAGAAATAAAACATCATACCTCGGTTATACTCGTTGGTGTTTTCCATTCTTGGATTGCTCTTGTCTTAGATGGATCAATAGAGATTCCATCTTTAGAGACAATATGGTTAAGAAAATAAATCTCCTGAAGCCAGAATTCACACTTGCTAAACATCCCATATAATTCATATCTTCTCAGAGTCTTCAGGATAATGCAAAAGTGATTTTCTTGATCTTTGTAGATTTTGGAATATACCAAGATATCATCAATAAATACCACTAAAAAATCATCAAGATATTCCTTGAAAACTCTGTTCATTAGATCCATGAAAACAGAGGGTGCATTTGTCAGCCCAAAAGACATTACTGTGAACTTGTAATGCCCATACCTGGTTCGAAATGCTCTCTTCGGAATGTATTCCTTCTTCACACACAACTGATGGTATCCAGATCGAAGGTCAATCTTTGAAAAGTATTGAGCTCCATGTAGTTGGTCAAATAAATCATCAATACGAGGTAGGGGATACTTGTTCTTTATTTTTATAGCATTGAATTCCCTGTAGTCGATACATAACCTCATAGATCCATCTTTTTTCTTAACAAAAAGGACAGGGGATCCTCATGGAGAAGCACTAGGGCGAATAAATCCCTTATTAATCAATTAATCTAGTTGTTTATTTTGTTCCACTAATTCCACAGTGGCCATTCTATATGGGGTCTTCGATATAGGCCTTGAACTAGGAATTAAATCAATATAAAACTCAATTTTTCATTCTGGGTGATGTCCAGGTAAATCTTCCGGAAACATATCAACATATTCTCTCACAATATGTACATCCTCTATTTGAACATTCCTTTCCTTACCCACAGTTATTTCATTCTCTTCCTCCCTGATAATTGAATTTAGTTGATCTACTGGGGGTGGATCTAGATAAGAATCAGGTGGTGACGATTCTACTCTAAAGATAAGGTGTTCCTTATCATCATCATCAAAAATCGTAACCTCCTTCTTCCTATAATAAATCTTCATATCATAGTCCAAAATCCAACCCATACCAAGGTTTATATCAAACTAAATCATAGGTATGATGATGATATCATCACATAAATAACATTTATATGCTCTAATGGGAAGGGATTCACAAAACATTGTTGCGATGATACTTCCCATAGGAGTTTTAACTGAAAACTCCCCAAGGCATGGAATATTTTCTCTAAGGAATTTATCCATTGCTTAGATAATAGTGTATTTTTCCTCCCATTGAATGTTGGTGGGTGTTTCTTCATGAAGTGATATAACATTGATCCTCAACGTTGTGGATCTGAGTGCTCTATACAGGTAAGGTTATTATTCATAACCCGAGTGAGTTGTTCAAGTATGGTGATTAGCTGATCATCACCAGTTGCATCACCATCTCCACTATAATTATCTTGAGCAGGAGGGAAATCCCTACATGGAGTGCGTGCATTGATATAGTTTCCATTTCTTGTACTAGGTGCCATTTCTAAACAAGGGCATACACTAGATTAGTTTATGTATCAGAATACATAAATCCAAACTTGTAAAACACTTAACATGAATTGAACAGTTTATGGACATAATCCATAATCATAAAAAATGTTTTCTTTGAGGAAGTATATACTCATAAACCATTCATAATGGTTTGTAAAGAAAATGAGAATTATCCCAAGCATATCCCCTGGGAGTGTCGTAACCGAGAGTGCAGCAAGGCTCATTGTCGTGCACCAGTTCCCGTTTGAGTCTAGCTCAAAGCTGTGTTTTTGGGTTTTACCCCTAGGTACATCTGTGCCAGAGCCACCTCTACCTACTCGTATCTAGACAGGGTTGTATTGCTCCGAAAACTCACAAAATCTCTACAATACCAAAATTCTTGGAAGTTCTTCTATACTAATCCTCAAAGTCTCTCTTACGGCTATGTTCTCTAATCAGAGTTTATCTAAATCTAGTTTACAAGGTTTATACTAAACATCCTATGATGCCAACTGTAATGCCCAGACCCCAGTTACCCAGATTCGGTGCATTATTACATAACATTGGCATGATAAAAAAGATCAAGTCCTGAAAGACCTATTAGTTTAGTAGCCTTGGAATCACTAGATACATCCATAAAGTTTACATTACATCATAAAGTGAAAACTACAACAACATCTTGTCTACACACTCATATCCCCTTATAATATCCAAGCAGGTCATTCATAAAATACTTCTTCATATCCTAGAAAAAATAAAACATAGAAAGGGGTGAGATCAAATGCCTGGTAAGGATATCGCTATAGAGGAAACTTTCATAAATAAGGATAAACATTTAAGGCAATGTATAACTAGAACAAAAGCCTTTTAAATATGAACTTCACCATAATATGACAGAAATAAAATGAAATAATACCATTTACTTATTCACATGGATATTTTACTAGTCGAATAATCACATGCAATGTCAACAACCACTTTCATAATGATGGAATGAATAATGCCAGACCATCATAACTACATAGTCAAGGCCTTGTGCCAAGACTACAAATAAATTTTTGTCAAGGCCTTGTTCCAAGACACTAGTTTGTCTCATGAGACCTACCGATGCATCGAGGAGCTATAGCGGGCTCCACCTGTCACTTACTAAGTCCAATGCATTCCTCATATGAACAGGTTTAAACATGACATAAAAATTCGTATTAAAACTATCATACGAAATGTCAATACATTCTCCATAAATCATGAATGGTATAAAATTAACACATCCACAGTCAAAAAAATCACAAAACAGTCAATACAATATGGACGTTTTTTATCATAATAAATCATCTTTAAATAATCTTAAAATCCATCAAAGGATGCTTATATAGATGAAATCATAACTATTTGATAGAAATATATCTTTCTTTGGAATCATTGAAAATTCACTCATTTATAAGTAAGTAATTTAAAAGATATTTTTTAATCAAAGTGTCCCATACAACTTTGAATCTTTTGAAAATAATTATCATTTCAAAAAATGCATGTCTATATAAATAAATCCTTAAAATTATTTTTGAAAACATGGACATTAATTAAAAATATTTAGAAAGATAAATCTTTAAAACATTTGAAATTTTGATCTTGATAAAGATTACCATTCATAATTTCTTAAAATATATATTTTGAAATCATTTAAAAGTAACATAATTATAAAATAAAACATTTACATTCAAAATTTTATCATAATCTTGAAATGGAAGCTTCGACGATTTTATAAGGATGGAAAATAGCTTCACCCACCGTATAAGTTAAAAAATACATTCTTACCTTAATTCTGTTGAAAGGTTTAAAAGGACCTTGTTTGGAAAAAGACAGAAAGATTACTTTATAAACTTCTTATAAAAATTCAAACAAGGCTATAAATGGCTTTAACCCATTTTCTGTAAAATATTAATAATGTTTTGAAATACATTTTTAAGAAACATGGATGTGGATGATAAAGAGGTCCGAGTAGATAATTATGTATAAACAACCTCGGATAATGAAGAGATTGTGAAATAACCCTTACCCTGTACTTTTCATTGGTTGAGGTTTGTTTAACTTCTTTTATAATGGTTAAATAGTTGTTATTAAATTATACAAGAATCATATACATTAATATGATATCATATACGATCTTTTAACATTACTTTGTTAATAATATCTTATTATTATCATCATTTTGGGTGTTAACTTACTCGTTTTCTTTTATTTGTTTTGTTACATAAGTTTTGTTTTTTATGGACAGGTTGTATCTTATTAATATACAGAATGATATCAAGTCTTTAAACATTATTTTTAACAATCAAATGAAAATTATTCTTGAATGGATACAATGGGGAATGAATCTCATCGCGTTCGTGGAGACGGTAGTCCGTACGTACGCACGAGCGACAATATCATTTTTTGATATTAAAATAATATAAAATTGGATGGTATATAATATATACAGAATCATTATAAGGTTATATTTATTATTTACATCAATTACACATCATTACCATACCCATCCAAAATAATTATGTTTTGAATAACAATTACACCACGACGTGGAGACGGTAAGTCGTACGTACGTACTCATGGTGACATGTCATTCAAAGGATGGATATCATACTGAATATGGTTATACCATATTTATAATAACTTCATGGTATATAGGATATACTAGAGTTATTATTTTAGAATGCAAATAACAAATAAATAAGAATTTGAAGAAGAAAGGAACTTGAAAGAGGGTGGTGAAAACATTACGTCTTCTTCAGATTCTTCCTTTTGATTTGATCAAAAGGGAACCTTAAGTTGGATTTATGACTAAAGTAATGCCTCTAGTATTAAGTGAGGGAAGTTTAGAGAATATTTGGGTAGGGGTTTTCTGATCCAGAAGGCTTTGAAGGTGTGAATTAGTGAGAAGGGGGAGTGCCATTTTATAAGAGGGGTGATGGGCACCTTAGGAAAAGTGAGAAATATTATTTTACAATAAATTCATATTCAGTTTTTAATGGCTCCAAAGTGGATTATTTAATGGTTAAGATGGGGATAGGTCGAAAACCACTCAATCAATAGGTTTTAGACAGGTTTGGGTCACTATATTAACATTATCATTTTTATTTAACTCTTAGTTAAATAGTTTGACATTTACCATGTCTCTTTGTAGTTTTATATTATATAGTTAAATAACTTACTATATACATCCAAGAGACCTCCAAGTGGTCAATTAATAACACAACTATCATTATATAAGTCCTTTTTCGAAACCATATATTTTCATGAATAGAATATCAACTAATAATATAATTTTGTTTTTAAAAACTCATTTATTTCAATTTTGACACTATTTAATAATTGATTTTCATTAAAGTCTTAACAAATTTATTAATTTGAAAAAAATTAATTTAAGAAATACTAAAATGTAATATAATAAATAAAATTCTTTTAAGTCATCAAATCTTTCAAATTATTTTTATTTTCACATTTATAATACCAATTATTTGATTCTTTCAATAAAAAAGAAAATACTGCATCATTATTGTGTCATAAATAAATTTAATTATTCAATGTCTAAAAATTATAAATAAAATACCATTATGTATGAAATTGTTTTAGATTTATAATTAATATTTATAGTTGAAAATATAACATATATAACCCTATGTAAATTTTTTTTCCTAAAATATATACGCTTATGTCATTTTTGTATTTACTTTAACTTACTTAATATAAAGTGTCATTATTTCTTACATGTGGATCCATGGGGTCCCAAAATTGACCCAAAGATGCCCATGGTCAGAAATGTATCATACAATAGGGTTAGGACACGTTTTAGGGTAATTTATTATTATTATAATATTATTTTGTACCCTTATTTACTGGATTTACCCTTTAACCATGGTAAATAAAATATTTAACGAAGTAATTATTCAAAATGTATAAAAATAAAAGTTAAATATTTAAATAATTTGGACCTCCTGATTCTAAATATGGAATCCATTTTTCTAAATTAAAAACACAGAAGTTGCAGATATTAATTTTAAATTAATTCCCGCTGTCAAAACAAAAAGTGTGTTTTTTAGAAATAATAACTATCAAAAGACTGCCACTTGTTTATGTCCGGTTTAAATGTGAAATTACATACAATGACCAAAATTGTATCAAATGGTAAAAATATATTCTATATATACTTTAAAACCACTCAAATTCATAATTTATCACTATTAATTATTTCGATTAAAAAAGTTGTTTTTAATTAAAATTTAGTTATTTTCACTATTCATCAAAGTATGAAAGTTGTCAGAAATGTACCAAAAATTCACCCTAAAATAATTTTGAAATTTTGAATCCAAAAATGAAGTCCATTTTAAAAGATAAAATATATAAAATTTTAAAATGTGGGTATTACTATTCATAATGGCTAGTTTGATTGGTTGTGGTGTGTGTTAGAACTCGAAGTTGCGTACAACACACGCTACTCTATTATTCAAAGAGAAGCGTACAATGGAAGCTTGGGGTGTTACAAAAATTCAATGATCACATAAAACCAAATGGTTTTTTATAACTATGTTCACAAGAGAAAAGATAATTCTTCCTCAAATATCATTTTCACATGACAATCATTAGGCTTACAAATACAAGAGGAAAGTCTTCCAAAGTAATCCCATCAACAAAGAGAACTAATACTCTTTAAACAATTCTCCATCCATTTATTTCCACATATCTTATTCCTTGACCAAGATGATATCCTATAGAATAGGCTATTCACTCAGGTAATGGACATTTCCCCTACATTTATGGTAAATGACTGTAAATGGATTCTTGGGACCATTTTTATTTTCTTCCATAGTACTCTTCATTTTTCCTCGGAAATTCCTTACTTTATGTCCTTTTTTACCACACATAAAGAAATTCTTTGTTCCATTAAGAAACCTTAGTAGGTGTATCCTTCTATATTTCATGCATGATGGAAAATGAGCTTTCTTTTCTCCATGGTCTTCACGGTTGGAGCTCTTATCTTTCACCACATTTTTCCTCCTTGTTGAGTCCATGAGTGGGTTAATATATATGTTTTTGATCATATTTTTGGAAAACTGATTTGGCATGAACATGATATCTTTTACGCTTATCAACAATCCATTTTTTTGCTCATTTCCACCACCGTTTAAACCTTGTACATCATGCTCAATGTTACTATGACTTCTTTGGAATCCAGCCATTGACTAAAACCAGAAAGCATTGTGTAAGTAATAATAGTCATAAAATCATTTAGAGAATATCATGACACCTTATTTAAAACACCTTAGGATTAACCAAGGTAATTAATTCTCATCTTATATTCAAATCCTTCAAATCGGGTTGTATAGAAAATATAAATTATTCTAAGAATATTCCCCGGGAGTATCGTAACCAAGAGTGCGGCAATGCCCGTTGTCGTGTAACATGATACCCTGGGTCAAGCTTGAAACTACTTGTCAGATTTTTCACTCCTAGGTACATCTGTTCCAGATCCGCCTCTACCTACTTGTATCCAGAAAGGGATGTACTGCTTGTAAAATAAACAAAATCTCTACATTACCAAGATTCCAGGAAGTTCTTTTATACTAATTCTCAAAGTCTATCTTAGGGTAATGTTCTCTAATCATATTTTATCTAAATATAGTTTCCAAGGTTTGTACTAAACTTCCTCTGATACCAACTGTAATTCCCCGACACTAGAATCCAGGAGTAGGTGTATTATTTTAAAACATTAGCATGATTACAAGGAATCAAGTCCTAAAGGACCAACTAGTTTAGTAGTATTGGAAACAAGATACATAAATAAGTTCAACATTACAACTTGGAAAGAAAAACTACACTAATTTATTCCATTTGAAACATCCAAGATTCCATGATTATTCCTGCAAGTCACAGATAACTAACTTCTTCATATCCTTGGAAAATTAATCTTGAGAAAGGTGTGAGCTCAAATGCTCAGTAAGAGTAAGAAATACATCATAAGATAACATAAAAATTAGGCATGGTGAATAATTGAAAACACATGCCTTTACAAATAATAAACATGAACATTTTTTGGAAGGAATTTGAGATGATTAAATAATTCCATAATAAAACATAGTCATTGGTATACTACTAGTTGAATAACCACATGAACTATCAGTAGGTAATATCATAATGATGGAATGCACAATGCCTGACATCATAACCACAAAGTCAAGGCCTTGTGCCAAGACTACAAATAATATTTTGTCAAGGCCTTGTGCCAAGACACTAGTTTGTCTAATGAGACATCCCGATGCATCAAGGAGCTATAGAGGGCTCCACCCGTCACATACTAAGTCCAATTCATTCCTCATATGAAAAGTTTAAAACATAACCTAAAAATTCGTATTAAAACTAGCATACGAAATGTCAATACTTTTTCCACAAACCATGAATGGTATAAAAATAACACATCCACAGTAAACATAACTCATTAAATACAATTTGTAATATTTTTTTTGTAACAGATTAACCTCAATAATGAATAATGAAGGATATTTACAAATATTAAAATAATCATCCAAACTATTTGAGATAAATATCCCCCATTTTCTTGAAAACATTTAAAAGTCACACTATTTGTCAAGAAGCTGTTTAAAAATAGATTTTTGAATCAAAGTGTCCCATACCCCTTTGAAACTTTTAAAAGTAATTATAATTTTAAAACATTAATGTCTATATAAATAAATCCTTAAAAACATTTTTAAAACATGGACATTAATGAGAATGATTTAGAAGAATAAAATTTTAAAACATTTAAAATGATATTTTAGTTAGAGTTCTAAAACAAATGAGGGACGCTTGAATACAAATAATTGAGGTAATAAAAACTTTATAATATATTGAGAATAAAGGATTTCATAATATACTATGTCAAAGGACAATATATACACCATATAAAATTGAATTGGTGCATAACAACAAAGAAGTCTCAAAGGGATGTAAATTGAGATGAAATCCCATATAAAGACAATATCCTTAAGTAAAGGATAAATCAATGACATAATTATGTGTGAAAAATACAAATACACTCAATATTATTGGATATTCTGTGTAAATAAATAATATGACATTCACACATATTCTTGTAAAAACAACACCAATGACTTGGATGTTTAACTCAATGAATGAAAATTGAGTGAAGATCAAGTTTCTATCAATGACTTAATAAATTATCAATGGAGTGATTATGTGTATCAAAAGTATATCTAAAAAAGGGGAGTGAAAATTACTACATAGATAATAAATACTGATTCCACACATAATACAGGAGTAAAATAATTAATGAAGTATGCGTAAAGCCCACTGAGTAGAAATTGAAATTTGATATTCCCTTACCGATTTGGTAGCTTACGAAACATACAACCCATGAAATAAGGATCATATAATGAAGATGTAAATACCAATAAATTAATATATATTACACCAAGAATAAAATCATGGATAATACATATTCCACACAAAAGGAAATAGTTTCCAATATAGTATGAATCTCATGAGAATAAAAAGTGAGATGAAAAACCCTTACTTCATTGTAATCAATCGAGTCGTATGACCAAAAGTTAATAAACACAAAATTAATCATATAATACCATGAATATGAAGAGAATCATGATAATATATATCTAATGGAAATAAAAAATACCCCACATCCAATAAATAAGTGGCGAACAATGGAAATCTCACAGAATTAAAAGTGACATAAGAAACCCCTTATCTCAAGTCCGACTTGTCTTGTATGTTATTTTTTCCCCAAAATAATAAAATTAAGTTAATTTATACTTGATTAAGTAAAAGTTTCAAGTTTATTATTCCTTTTATATTACTTATTACCTTTCTATAACAAATAGTTAATTGTTTGATTTCATATTGGATATTTTATCGATGTTCGGAACTTGAGTCAAAAATGAACTTGTTATAATTAAAGTTTTTCCATGTGGTCAAAGGTACATTATCTCCAGAATGATATAAATGATTTAAATATAATATATATATATATATTATATATTCTGTATATATATGTATTTATAATAGTATATAACATTTAGAGATAAGAAATGAAAAGTACCGTTCATGGGGACGGTAAGCCGTACTTACGCATGAACACTACTTCCATTTTTATTTTGTATTTTAATGGAATTAAAACATAATAATACATAGGTATATTATAATTCCAGTATAATATCATATATAATATTATTAAATATATACTTTATACATCCCACATAATTCATTAAAGAGTAATCATTTTGAGGGGGCGGTAGTCCGCACTTCCTCAAATGAAATTATCGCATTCTACCCATAATGGAAACCATAAAATAATGACATAATTGGAAAATACATAAGCATAAAGAAAAATTAACCATAATATATATATATATATATATCGTATATCAATATAGTGTCATCTTAATGGCCACAAAGAGAGGCAGTAGGAGATAATGGAACAATCATCGTTTCGTGAGGCATTAGTTTTCCATCTACAAAAATAGTACGTTCTAAACCCATTAGATGAAGGTGCGTGTAAGTGAAGTTAGAATACATATCATGAAAACATCCTAGTATATTTATTATACTATATTTTTTTATAAAAGAAATTAATAAAAAGAGTTTAGGGGGTTGGAGAAGTAAAATAAAACAAAATAAAACAAAAGAAATTAAGAGAAAGCGTTACCTTTAATTTGGGTAACTTCCTTTGGTTTGAACCAAAATGACTTCTTGAAGTTCCTTTTTCATAAGGTAAGACTTCTAGGAGGAAGAGGGGGATCTTGAGAGATTATTTGGGAAGGGTTTGGATGATCCACGGGGCATGAGATGTGTGTGGAATGGGTTAGAAGTGGTGTCCTTTTATAAGGGAGAGGATGGGCTCTTTAGGAAGGTATGAAAATGTTATTTTATTATATACTGTTATTCTATTTCTAAAGGTCCCAAATTAATTAAAGTCGAGCATAAGATGAATCATGGTCGAAATAAAATCATCAAATAAAAATTTGAAAGGTTTTGGATATTATTTTAATATTAATATTCATATTTATTTAAATCATTTATTAATGAGGTAAATAATACATCATTATTGTGTCATTAATAATTTAATTTATTTGATCTCTAAAAATTATAAAAAATTACCATAATTTAGGAAATAGTTTTATATTTCCAATTATTTTTTATAGTCGAAAATATGACTTATATAATCCCATGTAAAAAGTGATATACTAAAAGATATTTGTTAATGTCATTTTTGTCTTTACTTTAAGTTAATTAAAATAATGTGTCATTATCATTCTTAAGTGGCTCCATGGGGTCCCCAAATCGACACAAGGATTTCCATGGTCTGACATGACTCATAAAATAAGGTTAGGATAAGTGTTAAGGTAATTTTGTATTATTATAATATTCTTTTTACCTTAAATCAACCTATTTACCTTTAACCGTGGTAAATAAAAGTCAAAAGTTACTATTCCCCAAAAATTATTTTCATCTTATTGAACCCAAATTTACTTAATAATAACAACCATGTATATTGGATTTTTGAAATTCAATTTATAGAAGTGGTAAAATTCCATTTAAATGAAGAAGTCGGTTTTTAAACAACTACTAAGTTGTTTTACAATTCATAAAAAATTGATGTTTTTTAAAAAAATATCAAAACTTCAGACTAAGATATATTTGATATTCTACAATAAAAAATGATGTATATTTTACCAAATTAAAATCATAGAAGTTTCATTAATTAATTTAAAATTAATTCCCATTGTCAAAACAAATAACGTGTTTTTAAGAAACAATAACTATCAAAAGATTGACAACTGTTTATGTATAATTTCAAAGTGAAATTATTTATCATTACCAACATTAGATTAAATGGTAAAAATATAATCTAATTATTCTTCCAAAACATTCAAATTTATAATCGAACACTATAAATAATTTTGATTAAAAAAGCTGTTTTCAATTAATATTTTGTATTTTTTCACTATTCACCAAAAAATGAAAGTTATCAGAAAAACACAAACAATTTATCAAAAATAAATTTTTATGTCCCTATTCTAGATAAGAATTTTATTTTTTTAGATTGAATATATAAAAGTTCCAAAATATTGGATTTAAAAGGGGTTTACCATTAAAAGGTGGTAAAATTGCATTTTTTGAAAAATACTTCCTTTATCCGAAAAATGAACATGTACTTATATTATGTCTAAGAAAGAAAAAATATGGATGTTAAAATTATATGGAATATATATAATTAAAAATTCAGTTAATACTATTCATAACTTCTTTTGAATGTCTAGTTTGGTAAGTCGTCGTGCACTCGAACTTGGTGTTGTGTGAGGTGCAAGTTATTGAATTTAAAGAAAATAACATACTATGAAATATTGGGGTTTTACAGTTAAGATTATACATTATGATTGATAGAATAATCTAGAGTATTCCATTATCTAGATATGGTGCCTAGTGGAAGGAATGGAAACCGCACGAACACACATATACACTGTAGGGATTTCCCTCCGATGCAGGATAATGATATTGGCACTGGTGTTGTGACTGGTGTTGAGAAACTCATAACTATACTAGGACATCATACTTAGGTTATAAATAATAACCTTACCTGTATAGAGCATTCAAATCCACCACATGGAGAAGCTCTATTAGATCTCTTTATGCGACAACCTCCTCCATTCAATGGGACTACAGAACCATTTGTAGTAGAGCAATGTATATGTTCCCTTGAGAAGATATTTCTCGCTTTGGGATGTAATTAAAGAGAGAACATTGTCATGGTAGTTTGTCGTCTAACATGAGATGTAGATCAGTGGTGGTTATTAATCCAAAACATTAAGGTGGAGGAAGAAATAGAAGATATTAAATGGAGGGATTTTAAGGAAATCATCTTAAAAAAGTATTTCCCTCATGAACAATGAGCAGATATGGAGAGGAAATTATTGAATCTGAAGAAGAAGGAGGAAAAAAATGTTGCCAAGTATGAATCCAACTTTATAAGGTTGGAAAGGCTTGATGCGAACTAAATATGTAATCCAAGGAGTAAAATTGATCGATACTTTGATGGTTTAAAACCATTACTCTGAAGGGCTCTAGTCTCCCAATGTTTCTCATTATATGAAGATATAGTCTCAAGTGTTTTCAAGATAGAAAATTAATTCTACAACTCTTATGAATTTAAGGGAAAGAAAGAGAAGAAGAGGGCTGCTGGAAACTCTAAGAAAGGAAATAAGGAAATCGGAAGGAAGGGAAGAGTTGAATTACCATCATGCAGTAATTGTGGGAAGAAACACCCTTGCACTTGCCTGAAGGTAATGAGAGTCTATTACATGTGTGGAAAAAAATGCCACCTATCTCGGGATTGTAAGAGGAATAAAGAAGATACCAATGTTTTGTGCTACAATTTCATGGATATAGGACATTACACACATGAATGTCTTAAGAGTTAGGGAAATGTTCCCCAAAGAAGGCCAAGGGAGCAAGAGCAAGCTTATACGGTCACAACTGTAGAGGTTGAAGTTCCTAACAAAGTTGTGGTAGGTACATTAATTGTTTAATCCAACTTATCCAATACTTTATTTGATTATGAATCATCACATTCATTTATATCTTCCCATTTTTTTGGAGAAACTTTGATATGTCCAATTTGATTTAATAAAGGAGTTATCAGTCAAAACCCCTTGTGGATGTATCATTGCAACAGAGGCGTATCGATTAGTCCCCCTCATGGAACATAAATGTGCTTTAGTTTCTAACCTTATCATCATACCAATTGTTGACTATGATATAACTCTTAGTATGAATTGGCTATCAAATTATGATTCGAAGATCTATTGCAAGAAGAAGGAAGTTACAATTTTTGAGAATGATGTCAAATCCCTTTTTTTAGAGATGAAACCTCACCATTTGTTTCTCATCTAGTTACACCCCCATTAGCTCTACTGAATTCAATTATTAGGGAGGAAGGTAATGAAATAAATTGGGGCGAGGAGAAGAATGACCTGATAGAGGATGTACCTATTGTGAAAGAATATGTTGATGTATTTCCAGAGGATTTATCTAGACATCCTCCAGAGTGGGAAATTGAGTTTTCCATTGACTTAATTCCTAGTTCAAGGCCCATATCAATGACCCCTTATAGAATGGACACTATGGAGTTAGTGGAACTAAAGAAACAACTATATGAATTGAGTGATAATGTTTTTATTCGACTTAGTGTTTCTCCATGGGGAGCCCCTATTCTTTTCTTTAATATGAAAGATGGGTCTATGAGGTTGTACGTTGACTATAGGGAGATAAATGATATTACAATAAAGAATAAGTGTCATCTACCACAAATTGATGGTTTTTTAATCTACTACCTAGAGCCCAATATTTTTCTAAGATTGATCTTCGATCTGGGTATCATCGGTTTCTTGTGAGGAAGGAAGACATTCCAAAAATAGCATTTCGAACCAGGTACGAGCATTATGAGTTCATAGTAATGCCTTTTGTGCTAACTAATGCACCGTCTATATTCATGGATCTAATGAACATATTTTTCAAGGATTATATTGATGAATTTTTAGTGGTGTTTATTGACGATATCTTGGTATACTCTAAAATCCATGAAGATCATGAAAATCAATTGCGCACTATTCTGAAGATAATTAGAAGAAATAAATTATATAGGAATTTTAGAAAGTTTGATTTTTGGCTCCAATCAGTTTTCTTTCTAGGCCACATTGTCTCTAAGGATGAAATATCTGTAGATACCGCGAAGGCAAAGGCTCTGCAAGAATGGCCTACTCCAATGAACATAACTAAGGTATGTAGTTTTATTGGTTTAGAATGTTATTATCAGTGTTTTATTCAGAACTTTTCCCATTTATCCAACCCAATGACCAAGATCACACGAAAAGGGGATAAGTTCTTATGGAAAAAGGAATGTGAAGAATGTTTTGAAGAATTGAAGAGGAGGTTAGTGAATGATCTAATCCTAACCCTACCATCAGGGAATGATGAGTTTGTTAACTTTAACGATGCATCAAAGAAAGGACTTGGTTGTGTCCTTATCTAGAATGATTGAGTGATTTCCTATGCATCTAGGAAGCTAAAAATTCATGAACAAAACTATCGAACTCATGATCTTGAGTTTGTAGTAGTAATCCTTTCTTTTATGATTTGGAGACATTACCTCTATGGTGAAAAATTTGAGATATATACAGATCATAAGAGTTTGAAATATATATTCTCACATAAAGAACTCAATAAGAGACAAATGAGACGGATTTATCCACTCAAAAACAATAGTTTCACAATACACTACCACCCATGGAAAGCAAATAAGGTTTCAGTTTCTTTGAGTAGAAAGGACCATGGAATTATAAACAAGATGAGAGTAGAAAGGGATTCTATGTTAATGGATCTAGTAAAGATGGATATGGGAATTATCAACGAAGGTGACACATCACTAGTTTTTCAAATGGTTGCTAAACCATCTTTACTGGAAAGGATAAAAAGTTCTCAGGCTGATGACAAGGAGTTTCAAAAGAAAATTAAAGATATAAATGATGGGAAGTTGACTCGATTCATATATGATGGTTTCATTTTGAAATTCGGGAAGAGGATTTAAGTTCCCTCTATTCCTGATCTAAAGAGGGAACTATTGGATGATTCTCATAGCTCTAATTTCACTATACACCCTAGTATCAAAAAGATGTATCGAGATCTATGAGAAAACTTTTGGTGGGACAATATGAATTGGGAGATTGCTGAATATACATCAAAGTGCCTGATATGTCAACAAGTGAAGGCTGAGAGGCAAAGGTCTAAGGGGGATGATGCAACCACTAACCATACCAACATGGAAGTGGGGGAACATTACCATGGAATTTGTCACTGGACTTCCAAGGACATCTAGAGGAAACAATGCTATATGGGTTTTTGTAGATTGTATTACAAATACATCTCACTTTATTGCGATTCGAGAATAATTCTCATTGTTTCAACTAGCATGGATTTACATCAAAGAAGTGGTAAGTCTACATGGAGTACCACTATCAATTGTATCCAACTGTGATCCTAGATTCACCTCAAAGTTTTGGAAAAGTATCCAACATGCTCTAAGACCTGAACTGAACTTCATTATGGCCTATTATCCTCAAAATGATGGACAATCTTAGCGGACTATTCATAAACTAGAATAAATGTGGAGAGCTTGTTCTATGGAATTCAAAGGAGGATGAGACCAATATCTTCCACTGGTTGAATTCTCCTACACCAATTGTTTCCACTCGAGCATCAGAATGGCACTATATGAAGCCCTTTATGGAAAAAGCTGAAGAACACCGACGTGTTGGGATGAAGTCAGTGATCATAAGCTGTTAGGATCTGAAATGGTCGAAGAAATGGCGGAGAAGGTGAAAACCATTCAGCAGCATATCAAGGCAGCCCAAAGTCGACAGAAGAGTTATACAGATAACCATCAATGAGACCATGAATTCAAAGTTGGAGACCTAGTATTTCTACGCATATCTGCATGGAAGAAGGTCCTGGGATTTGGGAAGAAAGGAATGCTAAGTCCCAGGTATATCGGCCCCTTTGAGATCCTTGATCGAGTCAGATTTGTGGCCTATCGACTGGCACTTCCACCTACCATGTCGAAAGTACACGATGTCTTTCATTTATCCCTCTTAATGAAGTAAATACTAGACCCTTATCATGTACTCTCTTCAGAGGTGGTAAAGTTGGTGGATGATCTTTCCTATGAGGAGCAACCAATGAAAATATTGGATCGTAGAGACAAAGTTATATGCAACAAGACTAATCTGGTCAATGTACTATGGCGAAACCATAAGTATGAAGAGGAAACATGGGAATTGGAGTATGTAATGAAGGAAAAGTACCCCCACCAGTTTTGGACTAGTTTTTAATATGAAATTTTGAGGGCGAGATTTATGAAGGGGGGAAGAATGTAATGACCCAATATTTTTCAATGGAAATTCCTTTCTTATAAATAATTAATAATCACATGAAATCAGAACATAATTAACTAATATGTGATATGTGACCCTTAAAACATAATTTTGTCACTTTTTTAATGTGAATTTTGAAAATATGACATACACGGTTTCGATAAGTAAGTAATTTGGAGTCCAATAAGAAAAACATAATTTTTGGTGAATAGTAACCTACCCTTTTGAATAGTAACAAACCCTTATGAATAGTAATATAACCTAATGAGTAGTAACATTACCTGAGATACTATATAAATAAGATTCAAGTGAAAGTACGATATACCCATGCTTTGGAATAAGTAAAATAATGTTTTCAAACTGCTGTTTTTAGAATAAATTATGATTTTAATTAAATATTAAATTAATAATATTTAGAAAATTATTTTCTAGAAATGGACTTCATTTTTAGATTCTAAAAGTTGAAAAATATATGGGGTAATTTGTTTGGGATTTTTCTGAAATATTTGAATTTTTGATAAATAGTGAAATACGGTAAAATATCGTATATCAGTTAAATACACTATTAATGACATCACAAGTAATATGATCCCAATTGGTTCGAACTCACATGATAAAATTACTATTTTTGGTCAAGGAATACTCATTATTCATCTTCTTTTGGGGAAATAATAAATTAATGAATTTTATATTAAGAAATCCACTCTTTCCTCCACTATAAAACCCCCTCTCACTCCACCTTCTATTCACTCCTCTCAAGACTTGTACCTTCTCCAAATTCTGTCTAAATATCCTCCCAACCACCTCCCCCACGTCCATCAAGCCTTTCCCTTATAAAAAGACCAAAAACACTCCCTTAAAGAGGCTCTCAAGGAAGTTTGGTTCAAGAGGTAAATTCCTCTTTTCGATTCTTTGTCTTTCATTTCAGGTTCATTTGTTTTCTTTTTATATTACCTCTCCTTATCCAAATTTTGTGATGACTCTATTAAATTATATGTACTGAAATGTTTCATTGATATTAGAATAAGTTATCATCTTCTCTCCCCTTTACCTTCTTTTTTTACTTGTAGCAAGAACACCATCAGAGATGTGTCAATTTTCCACATTCAAGAACGATGGGCGTCCGATTTCTATTATCATTCTCAATTCTAGTCATGAAACCAATATTGTTATGGATGAACCAGATTATTATATATGTAATATAAACTTTTTAATATTCTTTAATCCCTCTGTACAAATGGTATTATGTTATAAAGAAAAATGAGTTCGTTGTAATCAAACCCCCCAAATTAACAGAAAAAATTATCATTAAAGTTCTATATAATAATTCATCTTCATGCCATTTAACCAAGTTATATAAATGACCAATAACACCTATATATGATCATAAATAATATTAGAATTCTATTATAGAGATTTACATGAACTCCGTTACTTAAGAACAAGTGAACCGATTATGAAAATAAAGGAAACAAACTCTATGGAATGACAAAATTCAATATAATAACTTATCCATAAGGTCATAAATGAACTGAAAAGAATTATGAAAAACTAAATACATGTCTAATTGTTTCTGAAATAATTTATTAATAATTATAATTTCATCTTCCAGGAGCGTAAGTTTTAGAGAAGAACATGTTCGGAGTTAAGGTGAGGGTTTTTCCACCGGAACTTTCATTTCCATTCGGGTTATTTTCATTTTCTAATTACCTCAATGAAATTCTTATAGATTATTATATACTCATAATAAATTCTTTTTGAGTGTTATATATATGTACACCAACCAGAATCCTTCTTTATTTTATATATAGTTAAATGTTTGAAAATGACCTTTCAAAATTATTTCCGAAATATAAGCCCGATTCAAGGGAATATCTCATCTTCTTACCTATTTTCAAGGGAAATATATAATTAGTTTTTATAAACCATTATATTTATAAAATCACTCATTTTATTATGAAAATAACATATTACTTTGCTTCTGGTTTTATACAAATTTTTTTCCAAAAGGACTCTCCTTTTCAAAGTAAAATAGTATTTATTTCAAGAATTACTCCAAGATTTTACAAGCGTATCTTCCAATATTTCAACACTTTTTCTGATTATTATGTATTATTGGGATTAATACATCATGGTATCATCTACCATATTTAATTTAATGGTTTATTCATATTTTTTCTGTGGTTTTACTATCTTTAAACCATTCACCAATTTACCTCGAATGGTTAGTGTTGATGCTTAATGTTCGGGGAAAGTTATTTGCATTTCATATATTAATTTTAGCATGAATATACATGTTGTTTATGTTTATTCCCATTAATATGAGGAATGAATTGGACATAGTAAGTGACATGTGGGGTCCACTATATCCCCTCGGTGAATTGGATTGTCTCATGAGACAATCTACGGTCTTGGCACAAGGCCTTGACAAAATGATTATTTATGGTCTTGACAAGAGGCCTTGACGGTATGGATATACTGTCCCCTATTATGAATTACCTCATTATGAATATAGTATTGATGGTTTATGTGGTTATTCTACTAGTATAATACCCATGATTATGTTATGTTATAGAAATATTTACTATGCTCATATTTCTACCATATTATGTTCAAGTTTATTTTTAAAGGAATGTGTTTTCAATTATTCACCATGTATAATGTTTATGTTATCTTCTACTATATTGATTACCCTAATTAAGCATTTGAGCTCTTCCCTTTCTTATGTTTCATTTCCATAGGGAAAGAAAAATTTTATTATGAATAACATTCTGAAATAACCTAGGAGTTATAGAAGTTGTCTATGAAGTTTCTATGTTGTTTTTCATGTCGAGTTGTAATAATGAACTTATTTATGTTTCTTATTTCCAATAATACTAAACCACTCAGTCCTTTAAGATTCTTATTTATTGTTTGTATGCCATTGTAATCAATAATTCACCAGCTCTGGGCAACTTGGGTCACTTCCTTACAACAAAAAATTAGGATGTTATCCTATATTTAGACTTATCCATAGGTTTTCTTTTACTAAATTTCTCCCATATTAATACTTAAAATATACAATATTACCTCAACAAAACTAAAGGGTTATCAATAAAATTAAAATTATGACCATACTTTAATTAAAAACTATTAAGTTATCTTCATTTAACATCATAACATCTATAGTTATGTCAACCCTCCATTGATACCAACTCTTTCACCACAGAACCATGCACTTAGAATCCAGTGAGATTAATCACATTAATTACATAACATCTTTGAAATGAACCAAAGTGACCAAATTTTAACAATCAATGATTATAGTCTCACTAGAAGATATTCAGTCACATACATCTAAATAATCTTTTATTTATAATTTTATAGAGATTTAGGAAAAAGTTTTAACTAAAAAACACATGAATTTCTTATAAAAAAATTCATTTTCCATTATATAAGAAACGACTTATCAATTAATAGATCCCATACATCTCCCAAAAACTTCTCCACATACGCTACTCTTATAGATGTATAATGTATAATAATTTTATTCATAAATTTTGTAAATAGAAGCATAATAATGGTGTAATCAAATGTTTCATAAGGGAAAACAAATATCCTAAGATAATAGGTCATGACTGTGGGGTGAATAATATATAAGGAAATAAATAAAAATAAAATAATACCATTAAACTAATCACATGATCTTGAAACAAATCAATGGTTAACAATATAAAAAACACATAGAAAATATTAATTAATTTCATGATGATGAATTACAAAATGCTTGACATCTTAATCTTTACCATCGAGGCCTTATACAAGATGAGGTTCATTCTATCATGGTTGAATCCAAGACATTGTTCTTATCATCAAGGAAGAAACTAATACATCATTCTTGATTTGGGTAAGTATACACCAAAACCCAAACCATTTGTTTCATGAAAATAAATAATGCATCAAAAGGCTATATAATATCCATCCCCACCCATAAAATATTTAATTTTATTTTATTCCCCATGATAATAAAATGGATATCAATTAAATGAAGAATCAACTTTCCTTAAGAATTAATAAACATCCATATTAAGATACAAACATAAAAACATATTAAACACAAATAATTTCCCAATAAATAAAATGGGTAGCATGGAAATAATCCAAATAGATAAATAATGAGGATGGTTAAAAAATACATAATCAAATTTCATTTGTAATTAATCAAATTTTGTATAAAAATAATAGGTATAGTTTTTTCAATATTTCCCCTATCAATAAGTGAAATATCTTTATATGTAAGCATCCCTAAAAATAAAAACATATAGAGAAATTTTTGTATGGTTATGTTAATATTTAACATAACCAATCAATTTATGAAATCTTTGTGAAAACCATTCAATAAATAGAAGGAAATATATAGTGTTTGTCGAAGAAACACATTTGAAGGAAAATCATCCCTATAAGAGAGGACGATTTTGTAAGAAAAAGGTATTAACGGATCTCCATTATTTTAATCCTTCGAAGGAAAATAGTATGATGGAATTTATATAGTAACCCATTTATAATATATACAAAACAAAAATGAAACATGTGGTCAATAAAAATCATCTCTCAATGAAACAAAATTGATATGCAACCCCCCTTACGATAACGGTAATGTAAGAATCAAAAGAAAATGAGAGGGATACCATGGAATTAAAATGTAATGAAATGAAAAGTATTTGTTATAAATAAAAGAAAAATTTCATTTAATACACCATATAACATAATATATTGTGTGCAACATCAAACATGACTCATGAAATTTAAAATACATACAAATAATAGTTACAACTTCCGGATCATTAAAATAAAAATCCATTAAATGATAAAATTTAAAATAGAACATTAAATACCATAAATATTGATAAAATAATGATACAAAATATAAAATAGATATAAATTAAATTATATAATGGAAAATGTAGTTTATAATAGAATAAAGTTTCAATGAATTGAATTTTTTTACAATAATCCCATACGACATTATAAGCATTCGAATAAAAATCCCTTGAAGGATTTAATCTCAAATTATTCATTAAATACCATAAATAAATATATGGTAATAATGGAAAATATAAAATGTCTTGTTACATAAAAAAAATAAAACATGGTGTATAATAAAAAATATGTCTAAAGGGGTGAAAATTGAGATATGAAACACATACCTAAATTACCTGTTTCTTGAAATGCACTATATACTCATTTATAAAAACATGGAAAATATAAATCACCCATTTAAGAAGGTTTTTCATTTTTATAACCTTTTATAAACTTCATTTATAGATGATATCTACTAGTATATTAGTTATTTATTTAATATTTTCGATATCAAATGTGAGCAAACATGAAAATTTTGGAATTAAAATGGTAATAGTGGTGGTGTCCTTCATTATTCTCAAAAATTTCACAATTAATAGATAATAAAAGGTGCTATAATTGATTATTTATAATTATTTATAAATTTATTATTTCAATCTATGAGAGTTTTTGTTATGATCCTTAAATATTAAAACATAGAGAGGAATGTTGTCACGACCCGTCCTTGGGGCCCATTCCATGACTACCCCAATCCCGCCTTCCATAGGTCAGGGGTTGGTGACTAGCACCAAATGTGTAAACCCTATAAAAAGGGAAGGCATTTACTTTTGACCTGTAACACACACACAGCCTGAACACAAGCAGCAGAGTACGTGAATGAAAGTAAACACTATGTAAAAATGTATACAAAAGTAACTGCTGAATGAAAAGGGGCTGGAAATACAAGACCACCAGTAAAGTACAAAAAATGTAAAGCTAGTAGAACTGTATAAATGTAAAAAACTACTACTGAGTCGTCCTCCAGGAATCCCACCTGAAGGGTGGGTACAGATGGCCTCCTCAGTACCCCAGGTCCATCTGTCCGCTCCGAGTACGTCTCACCAAGTGGTCCACCTCCGGGTACTGTCCAGCTCTACAATTCTCTGCCTCGATCAGTGTTGTCCATAGTCTGCAACCAACATAACAATGTACGGGCATAGACCGTGCATGGGTGAGTATAAAGATACTCAGTAGGGGACCCCGAGACTCCCGAAGGTCTCCCAGAAACCACAAAGGATAAACCACAGTAGAAAATACAATCACGAAGTATCAACCAACCCTACATAGGTGTATTCCCATACATATACCTATGTTATCAATTATATCATGACTCCAACTCTCGATCCCAATCACTACCCAGTCCACACAGGAAGTAAAGTGAATCACAACGATGATAATGATTAATAGACAAGACTCAGCTCACACAGGTATACATCTTTCATAGAGTGATAGAGATGATCAGATGTAGTCACTGATTCATCTAAGCTGTCGGACCTACACAGGATACATGACCAGCAAAGCTGTAAGACCCACACAGGATACAGGACCAGCTACTCTGTCGGACCCACACAGGATATAGGAACAAAAGTCAGAACTACCAATCCCATGAAGGATTTTGGTGCTGCAGTCATCCCTGTCAAACCCACATAGGATTCTGGTACAGTAGCACCTTCGTCGAACCCACATAGGATTCTGGTACAGAAGTCCTTACTGTTGAACCCACATAGGATTCCAGTACAGTAGTCATCACAGCTAAATCTAGGGTTCCCGCACACATCACGCTCGATTCCGGGAGGGTCCTCTCCTCGAGTCAAGTATTGATACATCAATAAAGTCCTGAGTTTATGTATCCCGTAGTTCTATCTCATCATATGGAACCCAACGTGATAGACAACGCATCAATCAGACTCCCGGTCTGAGAGTTATTTGTTTTTCCATTCTTGGGGCCTGGTTGGATTTTCGTTTATTCCAAACCTGGCCATTTTCCAAAGTTTTCCAAAACTCACATAGAGTTTCGCAAAAGGACCACCTCATTGTGAGGGTCCTAGTACTGCAGACAGCACGTCAATCGGACGTGTGGTCCATGAGATATTCATGTTTAAACGAAGATGGGTCCGACCCGTCAAGCCTAGTGGGCTGGCGGGTCATCCCGACCCGGTTCGGTGGGTCCGACCCGGTTGGGGGTCAGCCCAGCCTAGTGGAGCATGACCCACCCGCGGACCCGGCCCGGTGGGTCTGACCTGGTTGGGGGGTCGGCCCAGCCCGATGGGGAGTGACCCACCCGTGGTCCGGGCCCGCGTGGCGGGCCGGTTCGGTTTGCCCGACAGTGCCGTGGTTCTTCAGCCCGGTAGGCAGGTGGCTGGCCAGTTTGCCCAATGAGCGGCCTGCATTTGTGGGCCGCATCTCCTCCGTGCGGTGCTAGCGGGTGTCGTGATCTCCCATCCTGGCCGGCCGTAGCAGGACAGTTCTTCTAGCTCGGCCGAAATATGGCTGTCCGGTTCTTCTCCGGCCGAGCGGCCCACGGTTGTGGGCCGTAGTCTTCCTCCACGCGGCACCTTCAGGGGCCACAGTCTTCCAGTGGGCCGGCTGGTTGGCTGGCCGGTCATCCCGCTGCCCAGCTCCACGGTGGCCTGCTCGGGCGGTCACCTCTACACCTTCACCGCGGCACGACGACGTCGTGGACCTACTACACTTCACGTGGTGTGATAGCACCGTGCCACCTCCACCTCTGACGTTAATCAACATAAACCAATGGATGGAAGTCGGGCCGTGTTTGTTCGGCCCATGCCCTCCGTGTTAAATGATAACAATTGGCCACCATCGAACATGGTAAATGTCGAAGAGAATAGATATAATTTAAAGTAATCAAATCCCCATACCTTGATTCGATGTTCGTTTGTTGAAGATGGTGTCGATCCATTGATGTCGGGGTGCATCTGAGGAGGACGCATCGTTTTTGGTGACATTCTTTGTGGATGATGTCTATTTATTTAACACAGATGGAGGTCATTGCAGAAGCTCTTCGTGGGAAGAATTCTCTCTTCCAATTCTCCAAAGCTTCCCCATGGTATAATCACAAACCAATGTAAAATAATAAGCCCCCTATTATTTTAATGTTGGTATGAAATTCAAATTAAATCAAACACTCAAATTAATTAATGAAGACTTTAATTAATTGTGTTGGCACAATTAAGGGGAGGGAGTTGGAGAGGCTCCACCATAATATGGGAGTTCAAAAGTTAAAAGGGGGGTTCAAGGAGTTAAAGGGGAGTTGAAGGGTTAGATGCACGTGTGGTCCCCACAACATAATATCCTCCCATGGGAGGTTATGTGGGATTGGGCCCCACCTCCAACTTCCCTTCGGAGAAATTAACCACCACCTAAATAAATAAAAATATGTCACACATATTTTAATATAATTTATTTAAGAACCCCAAATAAAAACTTTCATACACGTTGAAAAGCAACTACGGTAACAATCTCCTTAAGAGAATACCGGTGCTGCGAGTTCAACGGTGTCCTCTGATTTCAATTCTGAGCACTGGTTCAAAAGATAAAAAATCCCGCATGTACGTTTATTGAACTTACACAAAAAAAAACTTTAGAAAATTATTCCAGGCACACCGGGCCTCGGAATCAGGCACCGCCAAAAACTGCGGACTCATAATATTCCCATTTATTTAAGAAAAAAATTTTCCACGGAATTTCTGAGTCTTTACACATGTTTCAGTAAATTTGAAGGAAAAACATTGTTATCTTAAATAAAATCTTTAATATTAATATTACAATTTAAAAAATAAAATAATAATAATAATTTACTTATTTAAAATATATAATGTTGGTTGGAGTAGATGACTCAATAGGGGGGTGAATTGAGTATCTATAAAAATTCCTGTTAATAATGTTATTTAAAAAACAATATTCCCCTATGATAATAATAAACAAAGTTATTTTGTAATGAATTTATAAAAGTATTAAAGGTTCAAATTGGTTCTCATAAGATTGATTAGTTCTCATATTTACTAATCTAAAGATTAGTAAAAGTTTTGAAACAAACCTATTGATTCAAAACAAATGTAAACACTTGCTAAAATAACTATCAAAGTTCAGTTAATCATAATTCCAGAAATACAAAATCGATAAAAAATATAAGATAAACGTCACAACGGATAAAAAAAGAGGTTCTGTATCAAGTAGAGACTTAGTCCTCTCCACTTGGTGATCACCTGCCACCAAGCAGTCTATATTCATAAACTTTTGATCCACACCCTTGATCGGGGTTCACAACAACACATAGGCTGCCCAGGTCACACGTGACCTCAACCATAGTTATTCATTGGAAAAACAAATAAACAGATATCACAGGATCTATTTCATAGTTCTATGTGGGATACAAGTGTAATAAGGGATTGAGAGTGAGGATATTTCTTTATCCTACAATTTAGCTCAGGAGACAATGTGTGAGATTCAAACAGATATACAAACTGCTTAAACTAGTAATGATAAGAACACAATCGAGTTATAAAAGAGAATAGGGTTTAGAATTCTCTGTGTGTTATACAGTAATTCTGTGGATTCAACAGATGTTGAGGAAGTGATATTCGAGTCCTCTTTTGAACGTTGGATTCAGAACAGAGTGTTAGAGTTTCTTGTGAAAGAGTTCAAATCTTCTTTGTGAGGATGTTCAATAAGCTCCAATAGGTAGTTTATAGGTGAGCCCAAGCTTCAAGTTTCTCTCTTTTCAATATTTTGAGTTTGCACATTCTATATTTCAGCATTTTCTCTATGCTCTTTGTGTATCTGTATATCTCTGTGAATCTTTCAATTGTTGAGCTCTGATTGAAGTCCATTTATACTTCAAGATCCACTAGGCATGAAGATCTCCGCACGTGCATATACCTCATACTGTCAATGGAGTTTCCTACAAACAACATTAAATAATGTCAGAAACATTAATTTGTCTAAACATGATTGTTAGAAACAAATTAAAATTAATAAAATTGAAACTGTTATTTTTGACTATCAGTGAGTCATCTTCGGTCTGTTGTCTTCGGTTTGGTAACATCGGTCTGTCATCTTCGGTGTGTCAAAATTGGTGTGTCGACTTCAGTGTGTCCCCTTTAGTGTCTCGACCTCGGTCTGTCATCTTCGGTGTGTCGACTTCAGTGTGTCATCTTCAGTGCGTCGACTTTGATGTGTCGACTTCGGTGTGTTGAACATCGGTGTGTCTAACATCAATGTGTCAAACATCGATGTGTCGAACATCGGGGTTTCAAACATCTGTGTGTGGAACATCGGTGTGTTGAACAATGTTGTGTCGAACATTGATGTGTCGAACATCAGTGTGTCGAACAAACCGTCGGTGTCAGGGAATCTAAAGAGTTGTGAAGTGTCTGTCTTATAAAAAACATTACAAGAATAATAGTTATCCAAAAATATATGTAAATACACTTGTAAACATATTTATTCATGAATATAAGTTATTTACTTATTTGAGTATATTTTTCTTTCAGATATAACTGATTTACTTAGAGATATTAAAATGGCATGAAAAAGTAGAATATGTATATTGAAATTATTTGTGATCACGAAAACTACAAAATCATAGAGGGTACAACAATCTCCCCCATTTTGATAATATAAAATTATGGAATACATTCAAATATGTATAATAAAGATAGCTTGACATAAAATACTACACTAAATGTAATTGTCAAATATAACTAAAGTTTTTCCATGCTTGAACTTTTAAAACAAAGATCCCCCTCCGTAAATGGATTCAGGTGAGTAAATTCCATGTGTCCTAAAACAGAAAACCCCCCCTTAGATAAATAATGTATTCCTTATTTTCTCCCCCTCTTGGGATTAGAAAAAAGAAAAGTAGAAAGAAGAAATAAGATAAAAGAAAGACACCCTAAATATTTCCATTAATAGGAATAAAAGTACAATACAAACAAAAAGACTAAATACCTATAAAAAGAAACAATCCACCACTAAGGGTTGGGATGCTGAGGATATTTTCATTTTTCTGAAGGATCCGAGGGAGAAGGAGAAGGTTTGGGAGTGGTAGAGGGAATAGGTGGTCTGAAGATAACACCTGGAAGGGAAACACATATAGGAACAATGGCTACAAGGGTAGGCCGCCTTTCTGACAACACATGACTGGGAGGTTGCTCTGTGATGATCGGTCGAATCTGGGAAACAACCTGAGAGACGGTCATTGGAGCAGGAGACTAAGAGGTAGTATGTAACACCCCAAGATTTCATAGTGTGTTACTTCTTCAAAATAATTCAATAACTGGCACAACACGGAACACCGAGTTCAAGAACACCATGACTTACCAAACAAGACGTTCAAAAGAGGTTATGAATAGTATTAACTAAATTTTAAACTTTATATAATCTTTAGAATTTTAGAATCCATATTATCAGTTTCTTAGACATAATGTAAGAAGAAATTCATTTTCAGTATTGCACTTTTACCAACATTTAATAGTGAACCTTTTTAAATACAATATTTTAAACTTTTTGACTAAATGGGGACATCAAAAATTTAAAATGTAACACCCCAAGCTTCTACGGTACGCTTCTCTTTGAATAATGTGATAGCGTGTGTTGTACGCAACACCGAGTTCTAACACACCATAACCAATCAAATTAGCCGTTATGAATAGTAATACCTACGTTTTAAAATTTTATATATTTTATTTTTTAAAATGGACTTCATTTTTGGATTCAGGATATCGAATTTATCTTAAGGTGAAATTTTGGTACTTTTCGGATAACTTTAATATTTTGATGAATAGTGAAAATTACTAAATTTTAATTAAAAACCACTTTTTTAATCAAAATAATTAATAGTGATAAATTATAAATTTGAGAGGTTTTAAAGTATATTTAGAATATATTTTTACCATTTAATACAATGTTGGTCATTGGACAAAATTTTACAATTAAACCGGACATAAACAAGTGTCAATCTTTTGATAGTTATTATCTCTTAAAAACACGCTTATTTGTTTTAACAACGGGAATTAATTTTAAATTAATTTCTATCAATTTTGTGTTTTGAATTTGGAATAATGGATTCCATATTTGTAATCAGGATTCTCAAATTGTTTAAATAGGTAACTTTTGTTTTTAGACATTTTGAATAATTACTGCGGTAAATATTTTATTTACCATGGTTAATGGAAAATATGGTAAATAAGGGTTAAAAAATAATATTATAATAATACTAAATTACCTCAAAACATGTCCTAGAGTTATTGGTTGATACATGTTCGACCATAAGAATCTTTGGGTCGATTTTGGGACCCCATGGAGCCACTTGTAGGTGACAGGGATGCTTAATTTTAATTAAGTTAAAATAAGTACAAAAATGACATAAGCATATATCTTTTAGAAAAACAATTTTTACATAGGGTTATATATGTTGGATTTTAGACTATAAATATTAATTAGAAATATAAAATTATTTCCTACATAATGAATTTTTTTTTACAATTTTTAGACTTTAAATAATTTTATATATTTATGACACAATGATGATGCAGTAATTACCATAATAGTGAAAATATAAAATAATTGATATTATAAATACACAAATAAATATAATTTGAGACTTTTAATGAATTAAACTAATTTTATAAGTTAATATGACATGTTAGTAATGATTTAATTAAATTTGTTTTAAGTAATCATTCTGTTATGAGTTTCACAAAAATCAACTATTGAATAGTATCAAAATTGACATAAAAGGGTTTTTAAAACAAATATTATATTATTAATTGATATTAAATTCCTAAAAATCTAAGGTTCGTCAAAGAGACTTATATAATGATATTTGTATCATTAATGGACCACTTTGGGGTCGCCTGGATGTATATGGTAAGTTTATTAACCATATAATATAAAAATACAAAGAGACATTGTAAAAGTGAAACTGATTAACTTAGAGTTAATACTTAATGATAAGGTTAATATAATGACCAAAACCTGTCTAAATTATATTGGTTGAGTGGTTTTAGACCTATACCCACCTTAACATTTAAATAATAAACTTTTGAGCCATTAGAAACCGAATATGAATTTATTATAAATTAATATTTCTAGTTTTTCCAAAGGTGCCCCTCACCCCTCTTATAAAAGGGCACTCCTCATTCTCATTTCTTCACACCTTCAAAGCCTTTTGGTTTGGACAAACTCTGCCCAAATACTCTTCCAACTTCCCTCAATACAACCTAGAGGCCTTAGTTTGATCAGAAAGCCAACCTAAGGAGCCCTTTTGATCAAATCAAAAGGAAGAACCCGAAGAAGAGGTAATGATTTCACCACCCTTTTCAAAGTTCCTTTCTTCTTCCACTTATTCTTCATTTGATATTACCATTCTAAAATAATAACTCCAGTATCATATATATACTGTGATGTTATTATAAATATGGTACAACCATATTTATTATTCTATCCACCCTTTGAATAACATGTCACCATACGTGCGTGCGTACGGCTTATCGTCTCCACGTCGTGGTATAATTTTTATTCAATATATTATTATTTGGATGGGTTTAATAATGATGTGTAACTCATGTAAATAATAAATATAACATGTTAATGATTCTGTATATATGATATACCATCCATTTATATATTATTTTAATATCAAAAGAATGATATTGTCGCTCGTGCGTACGTACAGACTACCGTCTCCACGAACGCGATGAGATTCATTCTCCATCGTATCCATTCAAGTATAATTATCATTTGATGATTCAAAAATAATTTTTAAGGAATTGATATCATTATTTATATGAATAATATACAACCTATCCATGACAAACATGGATTATGTAACAAAACATATAAAAGAAAACGAGTAAGATAACACCCAAAACGACGATAATACTAAGATATTATTATCAAATCAATGTTAAAATATAATATATGATATCATATGAATGTATATGATTATTGTATAATTTAATAAAAATTATTTCACTATTATACAGGAGTTTAAACTACCCCAACCAAGGAAAAGTACAAGGTAAGGGTTATTTCACAATCTCTTCATTATCCGGGGTTGTTTATACGTAATAATCTACTGGGATCTCTTTATAATCCACATCCACGTTTCTTAAAAATGTATTTAAAAACATTTTTACTATTTAAAAGAATATGGGTTAAGGTCATTTATACCCTTGTTTTACTTTTTATAACAGTTTTATAAAGGAATATTTTCGTCGTTTTCCAAACAAGGTGCTTTTTATCCTTTTCGACAGAATTAAGCTAAGAATGTTTTTTAACTTATACGTCGGGTGTGGTTATTTTCCACCGTTATAAAATAGTCGAAGCTTCCCTTACAAGCTTATAAGAATATTTTAAAATAAAATGTTTATTTTCATAAATATAAGACTCTTAAATGATTTCAAAGTGAATATTTTAAGAATTTCAGAAAGGTACTCTTTATCAAAATCAGAATTTTAAATGTTTTAAAGATTTATCTTCCTAATCTTTTTAATTAATGTCCATGTCTTCAAAATGGTTTTTAAGGATTTATTTATATAGACATGAATGTTTTTAAAATGTTAATTTCTTTCAAAAGTTTCATTGTGGTATGGGACACTTTGATTCAAAAATCACTTTTTAATTAATAAATGTGTGACTTTTAAATGATTAAAAAAAGGATATATTTCTCTCAAATAGTTTTGATTTCATCTATGTCAACATACTTTGATGTATTTTATGATTATATGAATTTTATTCATTATGATACAAAACTTCCATAATGTATTGAAGGTTTTGTGATATGTTTGACTGTGGATGTGTTATTTTTATACCATTAATGGTTTATGGGGAAAGTATTGACATTTCGTATGCTAGTTTTAATATGAATGTTTATGTTATGTTTAAACCTTTTCATATGGGAATGCATTGGACTTATTAAGTGACGGGTGGAGCCCGCTATATCTCCTCGATGCATCGGTAGGTCTCATGAGACAAACTAGTGTCTTGGCACAAGGCCTTGACAAAATCTTATTTGTAGTCTTGGCACGAGGCATTGGCTATGTGGTTATGATAGTCTGGAATTATGCATTCCATCATTATGAAAGTGGTTATTGATATTGCATGTGATTATTATATTAGTAGAATATCCATGTGAATAAGTAAATGGAATTATTTCATTTTATTTTTGCCATACTATGTTTAAGTTCATGTTTAAAAGGATTTTGTTTTAGTTATACATTGCCTTAAATATTTATTCTCATTTATGAAATTTTCCGCTATATTGTTATCCTTACTGGGTATTTGAGCTCACCCCTTTTCTATGTTTTATTTTTCCCAGGATATGAAGAAGTAAATTATGAATGACTTGCAGGGATATTATGTGGGGATATGAGTGTGGAATATGAAGAAAATATTTTGTTGTAGTTTTCATTTTTATGATGTAATGTAAGACTTATGAATATATCTAGTATTTCCAAGGCTACTAAACCAATCGGTCTTTCGATATTTGATCCTTCTTGTGATCATTCCAATGTTATATAATAATGCACCGACTCTAGGTAACTGGGGCCGGGGCGTTACAGTTGGTATCAGTGGAGGTTTAGTACAAACCTTGGAATCAAGATTTAGATAAACTCTGATTAGAGCACGTAGACCTAAGCTGAACTTTGAGGATTAATATAGAAGATCTTCCTAAAATTTTGGTATTGTAGAGATTTTGTGAGTTTTCCGAGAAATACATCCCTGTCTGGATATGAGCAGGTAGAGGCGGCTCTGGCACAGATGTACCTAGGGGTAAAACCCAAAAACACCACTTTGAGCTAGACTCGAACGGGAACTGGTGCACGACAACGGGCCTTATTGCACTCTTGGTTACGACACTCCCGGGGGATATGCTTAGGATAACTCTCATTTTCTTTAGAAATAATTATGAAGGTTTTATGAGTATATACTTCCTCAAAGGATAAATTTTTATGATTATGGATTATATCCATAAACTATTTAATTTATTTTATGTGTCTTACAAGTTTGGGATTACGTATTGTTATTCATAAACTAATCTAGTGTTTGCCATTGTTTAGAAATGGCGCCCAGTAGAAGGAATGGGAACTCCAGCAATGCACATGATCCAAAGAGAAAGAATGATCATATCTTTAATGGTCTTAAGCCAGAATTTATAAGAGAAATAGTCTCCCATGTATTATCATCATATAAAGAAATATGATCATGTGTTGATAAGATAAGTAATGATTTTACTGTGTCTTATGGATTTGAAGGGAAGCAAGAGAAGAAAAGGATGGAAGAGAGAAAAATGGATAAAGGGAAGAGGGAAAAAATAATTTTCCCATATTTCATAACTGTGGGAAGAAACACCCTGGAACTTGCCTGAAAGGAATGGGAGTTTGTTATAAGTGTGGAGGAAAAGGGAACAAAGTACGTGAATGCAAGGGTAATAAAATGGTTTCAAATGTACAATACTTAATTTTCAAGGAGTTTGGACATTATGCGAATCTATGTCCCAGTCATCAGACTATGCCTCAAATGATGGTAATGGATAATAATCAAGTTATGATACTACCACAGATAAAGAGGAATGATTAGAGTTATTATATTGATTATGTCATTTGAGTGTTGTATCAACAATGTAATTGTTATAATAATTATGGAGTATATAAGGATTGTATTGTAGTACTATTTCATTAAGGACTTGAGATTGTGTGGAACAAAGAAAAGTGACTCAATAGGAGGTTAAATTTTTGGAAAATATATGGTTGAAAGATAAACCATAATATGGTTCTGATACCGAGGTAGTGATTTTAGAATAATACATGATTGATTTGGATAAATTATATTGGATATTCTTGACTACCTTGAAGCTGATTAATGATTTGTATATTCCATTATTGTTGGGGTTTAAAACATTTTTGGATTGATGAAGTATATCCAGCATTCTATATGGAATAAGGGAGCATGAATGTAATCAATAAGGATTATGGTAATTCAGGATGTTTCAGTGTTTTAAAAGAATACATGATGAAGGTATTAATATGCTATTACGGGGTAAAAAGGATCTAAATTATGTTTAACATCCTTATAAATGTTGGACTGTGAGTTTGGACAGAAGTATTTTGGATAAATTCTAGTTTGAGATTAATTTTGGATTGCCATAAAAGGACAACCCAGAGGTCGGGCGACAAACCGTCGCGACCGGAAAGGCCGTGAGACTTGAACCCGCAACCGAAGGGCGACAAGGGTGTATCACCTAACACTGGCCCACGAGATTTCCTGGATTAAATAATGTAGTTTTTTTTAAAATATCTGGTAGATGAATTATAAATTCGTTTATTTTGGAACCCTATACGAATAGTATAAATAGAATTTTTTTTACGTTCTGTTATCTTTTAGAGTGAAAGATTAGTTTGTGGTAGAAATTTATTAATGGATAAAACTATAATTATAAATTAATTATATCTCTTTATGATCTTAGCCAATCTCATAAACAAATTCCTCAACATTAAGAAAATGAACTTAGAAGAAAATGTTGTCCTAGATGGTACCTTAAATCATCAATAATTTATGGCTTTGGGATTGTTTTCCTTTTCGTAGCCATGTTCTATACCACTCTCCATCAGATAATTGATGGTTAGATTTCTCTTCCATATCTATATTTTCCTACATGGATCCCTAGTATGTGTTATTTTCGGTAATCTTCATACTTTCCACTCTTTATTTTAATTAGAGGCCTCATTAATTCATGTTTCGATGTGGGATTTCAACTAAGATATTTTGAAACGTCAAAAATGTGTTATCCTAATACCCTATGTTTTGTTGAACCGATGGTATTTCAAATCATCATAGATTGATGAATTTAAGGACCCCAATTTTACACTTGTTTGTGATTGATGACCTCAATCACTACCTATAAATATTGACGTCTTTCCTGCAATTATATGTCTCTAATTTCCACCAATGTTCTCCTAATCGAGATCATAATTTGGTAGTGACCCTTTCATTTCACTTTTCCTCATATTAAGACTAAATTTTAGTAACCCAATTTTCGATGTGGGTTTTCCCACAAATATATTTTCTATTTCAAACATTTTATTTACTAAGAACAATTTAAAATTGTGAGGACGCAATTTATTGAAGGAGGGGAGAATGTAACACCCCAAGATTTTATAGTGTGTTACATCTTCAAAATAATTCAATAATTGGCACTACACGCAACACCGAGTTCAAGCACACCATGACATACCAAACAAGCCGTTCAAAAGAGGTTATGAATAGTATTAACTAAATTTTAAACTTCATATAATCCTTATAATTTTAGAATCAATATTATCAGTTTCTTAGACATAATGTAAGAAACAAATTCATTTTCAGTATTGCACTTTTACCAACATTTAATAGTGAACTATTTTTAAATACAATATTTTTAACTTTTTGACTAAATGGGGACATAAAAAATTTAAAATGTAACACCCCAAGCTTCTACGCTATGCTTCTCTTTGAATAATGTGATAGCGTGTGTTGTACGCAACACCGAGTTCTAACACACCATAACCAATCAAACTAGCCGTTATGAATAGTAATACCTACTTTTTGAAATTATATATATTTTACTCTTTAAAATGGACTTCATTTTTGGATTTGGAATATCGAATTTAGCCTAAGGTGAAATTTTGGTACCTTTCGGATAACTTTAATATTTTGATGAATAGTGAAAATTACTAAATTTAAATTAAAAACAACTTGTTTAATCAAAATAATTAATAGTGATAAATTATAAATTTGAGATTTTTAAAATTATATTTAGAATATATTTTTACCATTTAATACAATTTTGGTCATTGGACAAAATTTTACAATTAAACCAGACATAAACAAGTGTCAATCTTTTGATAGTTATTATCTCTTAAAAACACGCTTTTTGTTTTAACAACGGGAATTAATTTAAAATTATTTTCTGCAAATTCTGTGTTTTGAATTTGGAAAAATGGATTTCATATTTGGAATCAGGATGCTCAAATTGTGTAAATAGGTAACTTTTATTTTTAGACATTTTGAATAATTACTGCGGTAAATATTTTATTTACCATGGTTAAGGGTAAATCCGGTAAATAAGGGTTAAAAAATAATATTATAATAATACTAAATTACCCTAAAACGTGTCCTAGCCTTATTGGTTGATACATGTTCGACCATAGGCATCTTTGGGTCGATTTTGGGACCCCATGGAGCCACTTGTAGGTGATAGGGACACTTAATTTTAATTAAGTTAAAATAAGTACAAAAATGACATAAGCATATATCTTTTAGAAAAAAAATTTTTACATAGGGTTATATATGTTGGATTTTCGACTATAATTATTAATTATAAAGATAAAATTATTTCCCACATAATGATATTTTATTTATAAATTTTAAAATTTTAATAATTTAATTTATTTATGACACAATGATGATGCAGTAATTACCATAATAGTTAAAAATTAAAATAATTGATATTATAAATACCCAAATAAATATAATTTGAGACTTTTTATGAATTAAACTAATTTTATAAGTTAATATGACATGTTAGTAATGATTTAATTAAAGTTTTTTGAAGTAATCATTCTGTTATGAGTTTTACAAAAATCAACTATTGAATAGTATCAAAATTGACATAAAAGGGTTTTTTAAAAAATTATTATATTATTAATTGATATTAAATTCCTAAAAATCTAAGGTTCGGCCAAGAGACTTATATCCTGATAGTTGTATAATTAATGGACCACTTTGGGGTCTCTTGGATGTATATGGTAAGTTTATTAACCCTTTAATATAAAAATACAAAGAGACATTGTAAAAGTGAAACTAATTAACTTAGAGTTAATACTTAAAGTTATGGTTAATATAATGACCCAAACCTCTCTAAATTATATTGGTTGAGTGGTTTTAGACCTATACCCTCCTTAAAATTTAAATAATCAACTTTGGAGCCATTATAAACCGAATATGAATTTATTATAAATTAATATTTCTAGTTTTTCCATAGGTGCCCCTCACCCCTCTTATAAAAGGGTACTCCTCCTTCTCATTTCTTCACACCTTCAAAGCCTTTTGGTTCGGCCAAAATATGCAAAAATAATCTCCCAACTTCCCTCACTACAACCTAGAGGCCTTAGTTTGATCAGAAAGCCAACCTAAGGAGCCATTTTGATCAAATCAAAAGGAAGAACCCGAAGAAGAGGTAATGATTTCACCACCCTTTTCAAAGTTCCTTTATTCTTCCACTTATTCTTCCTTTGTTATTACCATTCTAAAATAATAACTCCAGTATCATATATATACTTATATGTTATTATAAATATGGTACAACCATATTCAGTATTCTATCCACCCTTTTAATAACATGTCACCATACATGCGTACGTACGGCTTACCGTCTCCCCGTCGTGGTATAATTGTTATTCAATATATTATTATTTGGATGGGTATAATAATGATGTGTAACTCATGTAAATAATAAATATAACATGTTAATTATTATTTATATATTATATACCATCCATTTATATATTATTTTAATATCAAAAGTATGATATTGTCGCTCGTGCGTACGTACGGACTACCGTCTCCACGAACGCGATGAGATTCATTCTCCATCGTATCCATTCAAGTATAATTATCATTTGATGATTTAAAAATAATGTTCAAGGACTTTATATCATTCTTTATATGAATAATATACAACCTATCCATGACAAACATGTCTTATGTAACAAAACATATAAAATAAAACGAGTAAGTTAACACCCAAAACGACGATAATACTAAGATATTATTAACAAAGCAATGTTAAAATATCTTATATGATATCATATGAATGTATATGATTCTTGTATAATTTAATAAAAATTATTTCACTATTATACAGGAGGTTAACCTACCCCAACCAAGGAAAAGTACAAGGTAAGGGTTATTTCACAATCTCTTCATTATCCGAGGTTGTTTATACGTAATAATCTACTGGGATCTCTTTATCATCCACATCCATGTTTCTCAAAAATGTATTTCAAAAAATTTTTACTATTTAAAAAAATATGGGTTAAGGTCATTTATACCCTTTTTTTACTTTTTATAAGAGTTTTATAAAGGAATCTTTCCGTCGTTTTCCAAACAAGGTGCTTTTTAACCTTTTCGACAGAATTAAGGTAAGAATGTTTTTTTTAACTTATACGGCGGGTGCGGTTATTTTCCGCCGTTATAAAATCGTCGAAGCTTCCCTTACAATCTTATATGAATATTTTCAAAGAAAATGTTTTATTTCATAAATATAAGACTCTTAAATGATTTCAAAATGAATATTTTAAGAATTTCGGAAAGGTACTCTATATCAAAATCAGAATTTTAAATGTTTTAAAGATTTATCTTTCTAAATATTTTTAATTAATGTCCATGTCTTCAAAATGGTTTTTAAGGATTTATTTATATGGACATGAATGTTTTTAAAATTTTAATTCCTTTCAAAAGTTTCAAAGTGGTATGGGACACTTTGATTCAAAAATCACTTTTTAATTAATAAATGTGTGACTTTTAAATGATTTCAAAAAAAGGATATATTTCTCTCAAATAGTTTTGATTTCATCTATGTCAACATACTTGGATGGATTTTATGATTATATGAAGTTTATTTATTATGATACAAAACTTCCATAATGTATTGAAGGTTTTGTGATATGTTCGACTGTGGATGTGTTATTTTTATACCATTCATTGTTTATGGAGAAAGTATTGAAATTTCGTATGCCAGTTTTAATACGAATGTTTATGTTATGTTTAAAACTTTTCATATGGGAATGCATTGGACTTATTAAGTGACGGGTGGAGCCCGCTATAGCTCCTCGATGCATCGGTAGGTCTCATGAGACAAACTAGAGTCTTGGCCCAAGGCCTTGACAAAATCTTATTTGTAGTCTTGGCACGAGGCCTTGGCTATGTGGTTATGATAGTCTGAAATTATGCATTCCATCATTATGAAAGTGGTTATTGATATTGCATGTGATTATTCGATTAGTAGAATATCCATGTGAATAAGTAAATGGCATTATTTCATTTTATTTTTTCTATACTATGTTTATGTTCAAGTTTAAAAGGCTTTTTTTAGTTATACATTGCCTTAAATGTTTATTCTCATTTATGAAATTTTCCGCTATATTGTTATCCTTACTGGGCATTTGATCTCACCCCTTTTCTATGTTTTATTTTTCCCAGGATATGAAGAAGTAAATTATGAATGACTTTCAGGGATATTATGTGGGGATATGAGTGTGGAATATGAAGAAAATATGTTTTTGTAGTTTTCATTTTTATGATGTAATGTAAGACTTATGAATATATCTAGTATTTACAAGGATACTAAACCAATCGGTCTTTCGAGATTTGATCCTTCTTGTGATCAAGCCAATGTTATGTAATAATTCACCGACTCTAGGTAACTGGGGCCAGGGTGTTACATAGTACCAATTGAAGTAGCTGGATGGACCAAAATAGCCCCGAATTGAACATGTAGATATGGTTTAAGAAGTTTGATGAATTAATTAATTAATTCACCACAATATTGCATGACTTTCTCAAATTAATCCTTGTTTTCCATAAATTTAATCAGCAAAGGGGTAAACACCTTCAATTGAAGGACCTGCTTCTTGAATGCTTCTGTGATTGGAAGAATTCTAAGATTTTTTGCGAGAAACTTGAAACTATTTATGAGATCATTCTTGGTATAAATCTTAGTGAAATACTTATCCACATTTTCCTGAATTTCTTTTTGATCTTCAGAGGCATCATTTGTGCACTGCCTGACCATATTGTAGACAATGTCTATATTTCGATGTAATTTTTCAAGGTTTTATTTGTCTGAAACATGCTGATGTTTTTGAAGTTCCACTCTCATAATAACCTTGATATAATCTATATCAACAACTACACTTTTTACACTCCTAGAACTAGATGGTCCAGTCAACATTTTCCCAATCTCTTCTTTCAACTTTGTCAGGTCCACACTGAGTTGATGAGTTACCAAGTTACTAAGAACATCCAGAACACCACTAAAGGAGGTCTTGAAGTCAGAGGTTAAAGAATTTAACTCTTTTCTCATCTTTCTTACTTCTTCTCTAAGCAAGGTATTGTTTCTAATATTGATTTCTGCTGTAGTAATAAGATTTAGTTAAATCCCATAGATTACTATTCTTGCAATCTTTGTTGCATCAACATATGAGATACCTGATGAAGTGGAGGCTTCATTTCTGGATCCCACTAAAGCTATCAAAGACTCACATATATCACTTTTATATTTCTCCAAATCAACTTAGTGACATAGTCACTGGGTACTGAATGAGCTACAGTTTCTACTGGTGGAGGTGCAGCTGGTGGAACAAGTGCAATATGTTCTAGTTAAACCCGGACTTGTGGAGAAGAAGGAGGAGGTACCCTCTCCTCATCTAAGTCATATTCTAAACCGAAAGAATGTATCCTAGATCATTATTCCATTATCTAGTACAGGTTCAGTCTCTTGGCTGAACTGTATCAATTCTGATACTTCTTCCCTGAGGCTCAGGAACAAAAGCATCCACATCATCTTCTTCATTCTGGTCTCGGTCCATAACAACTTGTTTGGGAACATGAACCAACCGAACTTCACGTTCTCCTTATGCCCTAGCTACTTCAGCTTCACCAAGTACTTCCTCAAGTTGAGGCACTAGAACCACATCTTCATCCTCTTGGCCAGCAACCATAAGATCATTCAATTCTTGAATGATCTCTTAATTTTTAGAATTAGTAAGGGGTGATTTGTCCTCTAGTTCATCACCCTCACCAGCTCCATGTATAGATTCCTCACTAGATCTGTTAACCACTTGTGGTCCAATTTTTAGAGAGTCACTCACATGTTCATCATTTCCTACATTATCACCATCACCAACACCATCATCATCAGCATCATCTAATTCCTCATAATATTTACTAACACAGACTTCATATTTAGTAACATCAGTTTCTTCCTCATCCTCATCACCTAATAAAGATTATCTTAAGGGAAAGTCCAAAGGTTGACTATCAGGTCCATAAAACATATCATTGGGTCTTTCAGCAATATCGGGATCACTCTTGTCATCAAAAGAAGATCCTTCTCCCCTTGTCACTTCAGGATCAACTTCCTCATCAGAATAAACTGGAACCTCTCCTAGTTTGAGACTTAGATCAACTTAGTCATTTGGTGTAGAAGGGTGGTCAACTAGATTGAAATCATCATATATCCTTTCCTCATCTCCTACCAAAAATCTCTTCCATGGGTTCCAGAATGTTTTCATCCCCTTACAAATGTCTTTTTGAAGAGAAAAACCACTACAGGAACTTATCACTTCATCTCCATCTTCCACACAACCTACCCTTTTCAACATGGTGGAAATAATACTTGGATAGTAAAAGCAGATTTTATTCTTGGATGGATTAATAAAATCAAAGATATTCACCATTAGATACCTAAATAGGTTTATGTTTAACCCATGTTTCAACAAAAAAGATCAAGAACACATCCTAATACTTCACAACAGATAAATCTCCCTTCCTTGGGCAGATTTGATGTTGTATGAACTTAAAAATCAGAATCACTTCTCATTCGAATTCATTTGCAACATCCCTCCTAGATTCTCAATTTCTAGTAATATCCTTCAGAGCATGTTCATAAGAGAACAAATTAGAGGAAGGTGGAATATTACCTGGCTAGTCAGCAAAGACACCTTCATGAGGAATTTCTAAGCATTCAACCCATTTCTTAGACAAAAAATCTATCTTATTTCCCTTTAATACATACTTCATATTTTCTCCCTCAACATTATACAGGGATATCCTAAAATTTTGGTAGAACTCATGCACTAGCTGGGGGTAATAGTGTCTTTCATTTTTGGCAAACCAACTGCGCCATCCTTTATATTCCAGTACTTTCAACAAAAAATATTTTCTTGATAGAAGCCACTCATCAGACACCTCTTTTTCAGTCGTAACCACTCGGATTTCCAAGCTCAGTTTTGCAGTCCCACTGGAATCACCTTTCTTATGCTTAGAAGGAGGATATTTTATAGGTTCTTCAATTGCACGCTTGGTCCTCACTATGAAAAGGATTCAGATTCCAACAATGTTGAGAGGTCAAGTATTGATAGGAAGAGTGTCAAAAGGTAGAAGGATTTACGGCTGAGAAGAAGGTGAAAGACCGGGACGAATTGAACTAAATATATCATTTAGGGATTTTAAATCATAAATCATAAAAATTCAAACGTGGAAAAAAGAAGAATAAAAAACAACATCATTTTATTTAAACAGACAGAAGTTACATAACAATACTTAAATACATTGGTGTCACTAAATCAGTTTCAGGGGTCAGTTTCATAAGATCGGTTTCAAGGGATCAGTTTCAAAAGATCAGTTTCAAGTGATCGACTTCAAGAAGATCGGTTTCAAGAAGATTAGTTTCAATAGATCGGTTTCAAGAAGATTAGTTTCAAGAAGAATAGTTTCATGAATATCGGCTTCTAGAGATCGGTTTCAAGAAGATCCGTTTCAAGAAGATTGGTTTCAAGAATATTGGTTTCAAGATATCAGTTTCAATAAGGCCAGTTTCAAGAGAGTGGTTTCAAAAATATCGGTTTTAAGAGATCGGTTTCAAGAATATCGGTTTCAAGAATCAGTTTGACAAGATTGATTTCAAGGAGATCGGTTTCACAAGATCAGTTTTAAGAAGCAGTTTGACTAGATCAGTTTCAAGGATCTGTTTGACATGATCGGTTTTAAGGATCAGTTTGATAATATTGGTTTCAAGGATCGGTTTGACAAGATTAGTTTCAAGGATCAATTTGAAAAGATTGGTTTTAAGGATTAGTTTGACAAGATCAGTTTTAAAGATCGGTTTGACAAGATCATTTTCATGGATTAGTTTGACAAGATCGGTTTTAAGGATCGTCTACTGATTTATCATTAATAGATCATGTCTGATGTAATTTATTCTCTCATAATTTAAGTGTTAAGTGAATATATCAGCAAGCTGATGTTCAGTCCCAATTAACTCAAGAGTTATATGACTTTTTTGATAATGATCTCTCAAAAATTGATGTCTTACATCAATATGATTTGTTCTATAATGAGAAATTGGATTCTTAGAAATGTTAGTAGAATTTGTGTTGTCATGGTTTATGGGGATATGTCTAAATTAGAATCCATTGTCTAATAAGGTGTGTTTCAGGCACAAAATTTGTGCACAACAACTACTCGCAATAATGTATTCTGCTTCAGTAGTTGATAATGCAAATGAATATCAGTTTTTTACTACACAATGATATTAGTGTGTTTCCCAAAAAGTGACATTTTCTAGAGGTATTCTTTCTATCAAACTTACATCAACCCAAATCAGCATCTGAATAGCTAATTAAATCAAAAGGTTGTCCCTTTGGGTAGAATAATCCGAAATTAGTTTTATACTTGAGGTATTTTATTTTTTTAACATTATTTAGGTGTGAATCCTTTGGGATTTCATGAAATCTCACACACATACACACACTGAACATAATATCTGGCCTACTAGCAGTTAAGTACAACAAACTCCCAATAATTCCTCTGTAAGCAGTTTGATTAACTGATTTTCTATTTTCATCTAAGATCTAACTTACATGTAGAACTCATAGGGGTTTCACTACTCTTAATGGTATAAAATCCAGATCTTTTCAAAAGATCTTTTATATACTTACTTTGATTTTATATAATACCTTATTTATTTTGAAATATTTGAAATCCAAGAAAATAATAAAGTTCTCCCATTAAACTCATTTCAAACTCACTTTGCATTATGTTTGAAAAATCATTACATAAATAATTTTTAGAGTATCCAATGATAATATCATAAACATATATTTGGCCTATTAAAACTTCTTTCGAAAATCTTTTTATAAATAGAGTAAGATCTGCAAGTCACTTTGTAAAACCTTTAGAAATAAAAAAATTACATAACCTTTCATACCAAGCTTATAGAGCTTGTTTCAAACCATATAATGCTTTCGGTAATATGAACATATGATTTGGAAAATGTGGATTTGTAAAACCTATGGGTTGTTCAAAAAAAACATCCTCAATTATATAACCATTTAGAAATGCACTTTTGGCATCCTTTTGATAATGTTTAAATTTCAAGTGTGATGCATAGGCAAGTAAGATCTTAATTGACTCAAGTATAGATACTAGTGAAAAAGTCTCTTCATAATTAATTTGATCTTATTGATTATATCCTTTTGCAACAAGTCTATCTTAATTTATAACTATATTTCCAACTTCATCAACCTTATTTCTAATCACCCATTTGTTTCCAATGGTCAAAGTATCCTTAGGTCTATCTACAAGTTTCCAAACTTTATTTCTCTCAAACTAATTATGTTCTTCTTGCATGGAAATTAACCAAAATTCATTATTGATTGCATCATTGATATTTTTAGGTTCAAGTTGTGAAAAGATGGCTTGATGTTAACCCTGGTTTTTCAAGGAAGCTCTGGTTTTTGTTCCTCTATCTAAATCTCCAACAACAACATCTAAGTGAGGATTCATAAGGGTTCTAGTTGGTCTAGAGAAATTTGGACTTGATATTTCAGGTTGGCCAGGTTGATCTGGTACACTACAGTTAAAATGTGGAGAATTACCAGAACAAGAAATTTTCACAGATTCCTTCACATGATGATTTGAGGTTGTATCATTAATATCTAGATTGGAAATATCCTTTTTAATAATTTCTAGTGAGGTCTTGGGCTCATGTGGATCTGCTTCATCAAACTTGATGTGTACATATTCCTCCATACATTTTCTTTTTTTATTAAGGACTCCATAGGATTTACTTGATGTAGAATATCCAAGAAATATTCCTTCATCACTTTTAGAGGAAAATTTATCTAAATTATCTTTAGTATTTAGAATAAAAACCTTACATCCAAACTATTTAAAATGACCTACATTGGGTTTCCTATTATTACACAACTCATAAGGAGTTTTCTTAAGAATGAGTCTAATTAAGACTTTGTTTATTTTGTAGCAAGCTGTTTTAATAGCTTCAACCCAAAAATAAATGGGTATATCATATTCATTAAGTATAGTCCGATAAATTCCATGTAAGGTTCTATTTATTATTTCTACCACACCATTCCGTTGAGGTGTTCTAGGTATATAGAAGTTATGATTATAGCCATTTTGTGAGCAAAAAGCTTCAAAATGTTCTCAAACTCATGACCCTGATCACTTTTTAAGGATTTAATCTTAAGTCCACTAAGATTTTCTAGAGTCTTATAGTACTTGGTAAAGTGTGAACAAGCTTCACTTTTTTGGGCCAGAAAAGAGGTCCAAGTATACCTAGAGAAATCATCTACAAGAACATAAACATAGTGCTTCAAATTGAGACTCGAAACTCTAGATGGTCACAAAAGGTCCATTTGAACCAACTAAAGAGGTTGAGAAGTAGTTATTTCTTTATTTGGTTTGAAAGAGATTTTATGTTTCTTTCCTTTTGGACAAGGATTACATAATTTATTATTTGGAAACCCTAATTTGGGAAGTCTCTAACTAAGCCTTTTCTAGTTAACTTTCTAAGAGAGTGTATATTACAATGTCCTTGTATTCAATTCCATATCCAAGACACTTTGTGAAATACATTTAGACAAGAGACATTCTGTGAGGCTAGTGTGTCTATATTTATAGCATAAACATTATCATTTCTAGAAGTAGTAAATACTAAATTATTCTTGGCATCCAATAACTGGTATGAATTGTTTTTGAATATAAAATTAAATCCATCATCACATAGTTGAGATATGCTGAGTAGGTTATACATTAATCCATCAACATAAACTACTTTAGAAATTGAAATAGAGTTTGGGTTACCAATCTGGCCTAGGTTGATGAGTTTTCCTTTACCATTGTCACAAAATGTGACATGTCCTCCATCGATCTTGATAAGACTTTTAAAGATTAACAAATCCCCTATTATATGTCTTGAAAACCCACTGTCCAAGTACCATAGCTTTTTACTGGAGCTCTTTAGGCATTTTACTTACAAAACAGTTTATCCAAGAAATGACTTTGGTACCCATATTTTTCTGGGTCCACATACATTAGTAATATAAGCCTTAGAAACCCAAAACTATTTTATACATTTCCAATATGCATAATATAATGTGTTTGAAAAGTAAACACTGTTTGGTCCTGAAGAATTGGATACAGTAAAAGAATTTTTGGAACTGGAACTTGCATACAATTATAGTTTTTTTAAAAAGTAGTAGATTTTCAAGATTTGTGTACAAAATGTGATTGGAATAAATTCCTTTGACCTAGAAGATATCCTATCCCAGAAGTATAATTAAGATCTATTTTTTTACAAAGAATTTGAGTAAGAGTATTTTTTCCATTAGTAAACTTTTCTAAGTCTTTATTCAATTGTTCATTGGACATTTTTAACTCATTGTTATCTTTGAGCAGTTTAATATTTTTCTCCTTTTCAGTTGTAAGTTATGATTTAGCAGTTACAGTAAGAGCATGTTGTTTCTTAAAATATTGATATTTATCTTACAACTCATTACAGTTTTCTTATAACATGTTGCAATATTCGAATAGTTCATCATTTTCCATATTTTCAGAATAACTTTCAGAATAAAAAGAGTTATGTACAGGAGAGTCTAAGGTTACCTCAATTGTGTTTGTCATGAAACGTATATTATCCGTATCTTTCTCATTTTGAGAAGAGTCAGATTCACTTGAGCTATCCTCAGAGGCACTCTAGATGGACTTCATTGCTTTCTTATACCTTTTATCCTTATTTTCATACTTTTTATTGTATTTCATCTTTGGGCATCCAACCTTCACATAACCTTTTCTTTTACATTCATAACATATTATCTCTTCTGATTTATCAATTTTCTTCCAATACTTTTTTAATTTCCCTTATTATCGTATGTTCCTTTGTAACTGGGATTTTTGAAGAACTTATTTTCCTATAGAATTTCTTGAATCATCTAGCCAAATGGGTCATTTCTTCATCACTATTTGAAGTAACATCATAACTACTGGAGCTTTCAACAACATCTTGAATTTTATCTTTTTTTTACTTTTGGATGTAATTGTCTTGAAAGATACAGACTTTCATTTTGGTTCGTCCTATTCTTGATTTAATTTCAATTATTTTTCATACATCATTAATTTTCCAATCAGTTCCTTCACTATCATTTTATCAATATCGCATGATTCTATGATAGACACAGATGTTCCATGCCATCTTTCGGGTAGACATCTCAGAATCCGCATAATATGCTATTTGGTAGTTACTTCTCTCCCTAAAGCAATCATGGTATTCAAAATTTCATTGAACTTGAGATACATATCATAAATTGAATCATCAGTATTCATTCTAGAGTTATCATATTTGATATTATAATTATTCAATCACATTTCATTAACATTAGATATTCCTTCATGAGAAACAGAAAGTGTTTCCCAAATTTCATGTGCATTTTTACAAGCATAAATATAGTTAAACTCTTCATCTCCTAGTGCATAGTACATATAATTCATTGAATTACAATTATTGTTATAGGCAGTTCTGGTAGGTTCATCCCAAGTGTTTCTAGCAGTTTCAGGTATTTCATATTTACATTCAATAGTAGTCCAGATTTTGAATCTCATACTTCTTTGATGTATTTTCGTTTTAATCTTCCATTGAGCATAGTTAGTTCCATTAAGGAAAGTTGTTCGATTAGTAGAAGCTCCTTCTAATCTATTTTCCATGATAAAGGTTTTAAAAGAATTTAAAAGAGGAAAAAATTGAGAAATAACAGAAATTTTAAGATCGTTGAAACACAACTATAATCACAGTTGACATGATTTGAAAAACTAATACAAAATTTCAAACCCTTTGATACCAAATGTTTGTCGGAGTAGATGAATAAAGAGGGGGGTAAATTGAGTATTTATAAAAATTTCAATTAAAATGGTTATTTATAAATAATAATATCCCCCTTTGAAAATAATAAACAAAGTTAGTTTATAGTGAATTTATAAAATTCTTGAAGTTTCAACTTGGTTCTCTGAATATTGATTAGTTCTCAGCTTTACCAATCTAAAGATTAGTAATACTTTTGAAACAAACCTACTGATTCAAAACATATGTTAACAATTTCTAAAATAACTATCATATTTTAGTTTATCTTAATGCCAGAAATACATAATAGATAAAAAAATATAAGATAAAAAGCACAACGGATAAAACAAGAGGTTCAGTCTCAAGCAGAGACTTAGTCCTCTCCACTTGGTGATCACCCACCACCAAGCAGTATATATTAATAAAATTTTGATCCACACCCTGGATTGGGTTTCACAATAGCACATAGGCTATCCAGGTCACACATGACCTCTACCATTGTTATTCATGGGAAATATATATAAACAAATCTCACCAGATATCTTCCACAGTTCTATGTGGGTTACAAGTGTAAGAAGGGAATGAGAGTGAGGATATTTAGTTATCCTCCAGTTTAGATCAGGAGACAGTGTGTGCGATTCAAAGAGATATACACACTGCTCAAAATAGTAAGGATAAGAACACAATAGAGTTATGAAAGATAATAGGGTTTAGAATTCTCTGTGTGTTACGAAACAATGATCCAGATTCAATGGATGTTGAGGAAATGATATTCGAGTCCTCTTCTGAAAGTTATCTTCAGAACAGAGTGTCATAGTTTCTTGTGAAAGAGTTTAACTCTTTTTTGTGAGGATGTTCAACAAGCTCCAGTAGGTAGTTTCTAGTTGAGACCAAGATTCGAGTTTCTCTATTTTCAATATTCTGAGTTTTCACAGTCTATATTTTAGTGTGTTCTCTAAGCTCTATGTGTATCTGTATATCTATGTGTATTTGTATATCTATGTGTATCCGTCAATAGTTGAGCTCTGATTGAAGTCCTTTTATACTTCAAGATTCACTAGGAATGAAGATCTCTTCCCGTTCATGTACCTCTTAATTTCTACGGATAGTCCTACAGACTACATTAAATAATGCCAAAAATATTAATTTGTCTAAATATGAAAGTTAGAAATAAATTTGAATTAATAAAATCGAAATAGTTATTTATGACTATCTATGAGTCATATTCGGTCTGTTGTCTACGGTTTGGTAACATAGATCTATCATCTTCAGTGTGTTGAATTCGGTGTGTCAAATTTAGTGTGTCATATTCAGTGTTTTGACTTCGGTCTGTCATCTTCTGTGTGTCGACTTTGGTGTGTCATCTTCGGTGTGTCGACATCCGTGTGTTGACATTGGTGTGTCGACATTGGTGTGTCATCTTCAGTGTGTTGACTTTGGTGTATCGACTTCGGTGTGTCAAATGTCGGTGTGCCGAACATCAGTGTGTCAGACTTCGGTGTGTTGGACATCGGTGTGTTAAACATCAGTGTGTCGAACATCAGTGTGTCGAACATCGGTGTGCCGAGAAAACCATCGGTGTTAGGGAATCTAAAAATGCGTGAAGTTTTTGTCTTACACAAAACATTAAAATACTAATTGTTATCCAATAATACATATAAATACACTTATAAACATATCTATTCATTAATATATGTTATTTACTTAATTGAGTATATTTTTTTGTAAGGCATAATTGATTTATCTAGAGATATTAAAATGGCATGAAAGAGTAGAATCTGTATATTGAAATTAATTGTGATTATGAAAACTAAAAAATCTTATAGGGTCAAACATATATTACTATAAATTAAATCCCAATATTCAACAATGATTAAAATTTATAGCATTGTTCAAGTCATTGTAAAATTTACCCAAACAAGAACATAATATAATTAATGCACGATTATGAAATTATTTAGTTGTAATATCATTATACCTAAAAAAATGACATTATTTTGTGTTTAATAGTGTGATATTTTTTTAAGATTTATAATAATAATATAACCAATATTATTTTCATACATCATATGGAGAGACCATTGTTTTGTTCATAGAACAACCTTTTGGAAGGTAGAATATAACACAATTGTTTATTGCTAATATTATTAATATTCTATCCCATTTTTCTTAATTGAAAATTAATAGTTTCATAAACACCATATTTATCAATTAAAACCATTCTCATGTAAATGTATGTATGGAGGTGATGAAATGAAAAATGGAAATCAATCGTTTCATGGAGGTTGTAGTCCACACGTATGCATGGTCAATGATTTCATTTTCTATAGAACTAGAGAAATGTATAATATGTTGTATCATTTCAGTGTAAAAAATATGTTATAACTACCAATATTTTTTATTAAATTAAACATGACAAGATTCCATGTAATGTGTTTATGGAAAATGTAATAAGATGTTTTATTGCAGTAGTAATCAACACACATACACAAATTCCATTTTTATTTTCCTTAAGTGAAAAGGGGAAAGGTGGTTAATAGTTATTACCATATTATAATAACATGAAATGAACAGTTAATATTTATTTAATTATATAGTAATATAAAAAATTTATTTGGAAAAGTAATATAGAAAATAAAATAAATTAAGGAAATATTTTACTCACATTGAAGACTTGGGTTTCCCTTAGTGGAATGCTTGGAAAGGGAGGGTATATGATAATATTTTTTCAGAAAAAGAATAAGTGGGTGAAATGGTATTATAGGGGAAGAAATGATTCCATAATTTTTATAAGAAACATATTTTTTAGTTGTATTTAAGGGGTGGTTAGAGACCCCTATTTAAAGTGGTGAGAGTGATTTTTTAATGATTTTAACTTAATATAAAGAGCAGAAAGGTTTCACATATCATGTGGCTAAAAAATGAAAAATAATTAAGTAGGGATTAGATAAGGTTGATAATATATTAACCACTCCATTAGAAAAATGTTTTTATTAGGATTCAAGTATTGAACCCCTAGATTTATTACTTTTACCACTTTATTTTTTACTATGGTAACTGGTTTTTGACTAAGTAAATTATTTTTATACTTTAAATAAAATGGAACCTATTATGTAATTATTACCTACTAATTAAAAATATAAAATATATTTTTAAGGTAAAATTTTAATATATAAGAAAAATCAATTTCAACATTATCACATGTAATGAATAAAAACACATTTTTACAAATAAAAATGTATTTTTAAGATTATAATTTATGTAAAGGGTAAAATTATCAATTTTAAATGGTTTTGGGTCAAGCCACATTAAATGGATCATCATAAACACCGCCTTTGTAATTGTGTTGAGGGGGAACCCAATACATAACGTGTAAGGCCTTAAACATTTATTATGGATCTATGGCCCTATGTCCTTACGAGCCATTCTTTTGAAGGGGCTGGTGACAACATTGGCATTGAAGGTCCTTGAAATTGGATCAATGAACCTATATATATACCCATATTGTATAGGACCACCCATCAACTCTTATTATCTTTGAAAAAAGCTCTGACCACCACCATCCAACTTTCACCATGACCATACTCCTCCAGTAACTGTTGACTAAAGGCACAACCACCCCTCGTTTACTATCACTGTGACCCTACACATGCCATCTCTATTCCCAAAATCCTCATCCACCCCTTCCAATAGAATAATTTATCATAACCCCACACCTGGAGCACCTTACAACACATAATCACCCACATTTTGAAAGATATTTCCCCACAAATCTGGGGCATATACACAACCCACATATATGAATTAAAATAACCAAGTCCTTTAGGGGAGCTTGTTGTTTTGGTATCGAACCACTAACTTCTAGATACTATTGGGCATGCCAAACCAGTAAGTTGTAACCCAATTTTCAAAATAGTGTAAAACTATAAATGTATTTTTTTCCTGACAAAAACCGGTTTATTATAAAAAAATTATATTATTTGGATTTTATAGTAAGATAAAATTTACATTTACCAAAACCAATATTTAAATAAAAGAAAATACATAATCATATTTCATTTATTAGAAAATATTACTTATGATCATAGAGAGTTATATTTAGTTTTTAAAAATTCCTGAAAACATATAAAAATTTATATTATTACTCTTTAAATACATATTTGATAAATTAAAAGTTTTAATATGTAATGGCCCAGACCTCTCTGGTCCATTACTTTGTGAAATGTTGGTGTTGGAGGTGTTCTGGGAGGTCAAGGGGACTTATCCCCAACACTTTGCCAATTTTCCAGTTCTGTGAATAGTGTTTCCAGTTTTATGAACAGTAACAAATCGGTTTCACATATCGGTCTGACAGATCAGTTTCACGGATCGGTATGACAGATCGGTTTCACAGATCGGTCTGACAGATCGGTTTCACAGATCAGTTTCACAGATCGGTTTCACAGATCGGTGTGATAGATCAGTTTCACAGATCGGTTTCACAGATCGGTGTGACAGATCAGTTTCACAGATCAGTTTCACAGATCGGTTTCACAGATCGGTTTCACAGATCAGTGTGACAGATCAGTTTGACAGATCGGTTTCACAGATCGGTGTGACAGATCACTTTCACAGATCGGTTTCACAGATCGGTTTCACAGATCGGTGTGACAGATCAGTTTCACAGATCGGTTTCACAGATCGGTGTGACAGATCAGTTTCACAGATCAGTTTCACAGATCGGTGTGACAGATCAGTTTCACAGATTAGTTTCACAGATCGGTGTGACAGATCAGTTTCCCAGACCGGTTTCACAGATCAGTGTGACAGATCAGTTTCACAGATCGGTTTCACAGATCGGTGTGACAGATCAGTTTCACAGATCGGTTTCACAGATCGGTTTCACAGATCGGTTTCACAGATCGGTGTGACAGATCAGTTTCACAGATCAGTTTCACAGATCGGTGTGACAGATCAGTTTCACATATCGGTTTCATAGATCGGTTTCACAGATTGGTGTGATAGATCAGTTTCACAGATCGGTTTCACAGATCGGTGTGAAAGATCAGTTTCACAGATCAGTTTCATGTACAGTAACGGTGGATGAACAGTGTTTCCAGACTCCTACAGTTTTGCCCTTTTAACGTTTCCTTTAACGGAAAATACATTTAAAGCCTAATTTTAAGGGCTCTTAAGGCCGATTCAAATGCCATAAATCCTATATTAATTATTCCTAAGGCTTGGAATGTTTTACTTGGTCAAACTGCGTGGGTTAATGCGATCCGTTTTTAATGGAGAATTAACCGGATCTTAAACTGTCACCTTGTTAAATCTTAAAAAGGGACGAGATATCATTCTACCTTGTTCTTTCCTTTTTTTCTCAACTAAGAGGCGCTAGAACCTTTCAATCCTTTCTGTAGGAGTTTCACAATCAATCTTTACTCCTAGGATTGGTTCTGATCTGTTTTTGATGCAACCAAGCTGTGTCGATCATTCTTCCACATAAGTTGTCGCGAGAGAAGGATTGTGGCCCGCTGTGTGGATAAAGGACATCAAGAACTCTTTGAGGTAAGGGATTCATGTCTTCTCTAATTTTGTATGTGCAATCAGAGAATTAGCATGATTTCTTCCTTTGGATCACAATGAAATTGACCTAATTAAATACTTGAACCAGATTAAAAGAATTGGTTGATCGCATTTTGTTGCTTTATACCGTGATAACGATTTGCCTCATGTTTTCCTAGATATAGTGATATCTATGTTTTCTTTGATTTTTTGTTCGTTCATGATTGAAATTTAAAATGAGCGTAAAGCCATAATTAATTGTTAATTAATTGGAAAGATAAAGAGGCCTGTAAATTAATCTTTTTTTGCCATTGTTGTAGTTGTTTTAATTTGAGGATAATCAAATTAGGGAAGGAAGCATGGTTGTTTAATTATGATAGATTACTGTTTAGGTATCCGTTATTGGAACCTACGAATAACAAATCTGTTAATTCAATATGGATTAGAGAACAGTTTGTGTGAGAATTTCTAAAAGGGTTTTGAGTTACCCTCTTGTTTGTTAATGGGTCAAGAGCCCATGACGTGATGTTTGTTTTCCTACTGCGTGTGCTATGATGTGAGCCTATATGGTTGTTGTGATATGTGGAGGCATGGAGGCCTTGTGGTTGTGGCAGCGGATGACGCCTAGTGTGGCGAGATGCATTAGTTTATGCATATGGGTGTCGGGGAGGACACCAGGGGTGATGGAATGGGTTGGATGTGGTTGCTAGTTTCTTGAGGTTTTCTTGAATGTTAATCTGCTTTGATTTTCCCCACTGCTCAAGGCAGCTGGTCTTGCTACCATTCTTCTGAAGGAGGCGAAGACGCACGGGGTATGCCACGTGCTTTCTGTGTTTAGCCTCTCGAGGGAGAATGGGTATATGCTCTTTCTATAGGCGGAAAAGACTCGACGGGTAGTATATCTACTCACCGTGTTGAGCCTCCTTTGTGTTTAGAAGCATATAATGTTTTTCTATAATGCTTGGGAATGTGGAAAAGTAATTCTGTAATGAATGTTTGATTAAATGGTGAAAATCCACGGGGATGGAGATGCTGGAATATAAAGGTGATGTGAATCTTAAAAAGGAGCAGTTGTTTTTGAAAGTGACGCCAATTCAGCTTAATGTGGAATTGTTCATTGTTAAATAATGTTTAAAGAATTAATTAATGTACAGTGGAAATGATAAATGAGAATGGAGTAATCTAATAAAGCTCTTCAATTGGTTGTGTGCTTATAGGATACCTAGTCTTTGAAGTAGCATCCTGGAGTCTGAGAGATGTTAGCTGCAGTTGTATCTAAGACTAGGTAATTCCCATAGTGTGGATGTGAGATATATATTTATATTTTCTGTACTTTTTGTGTTTCTATACGCTAATCCACCATGTCGGTAAGGGCAAGTGACACCCTGGGGATTCTGAGCCCTGGGGGGGTGTTTTCCCCAACATTCTGATGGGAGGTTGAATGGATGACTACCCCCTTTGGCCCCGCTCTCTTCTCTTGGTAGATCTTTGTGCTGGTAGACACAGTGGTTAGTTTTACCCATATATGTGTGTAGAGGGTTGTGATGGCTTGTGGTTATTTCCCACACATATATTCTGGATATAGTATCCTATGGACTACTATAGGTGTAACGTGTATAGGCTATAATGGCTTGAGGATCCTTACTCGGAGTATGGGCTGTAATGGCTTGAGGTATTATACCCGATGTATGATACACGTTATACGAGCTGTGGTGGCTCCCGGAAACTACCTGGTTACTTTGGTTGTGAGGACGGTGTGGTGCTTCTCCCAGGTGTCTGCGGGCAAGCCTTTGGAGAGAGATGCAGAGGACGTATGTCGTTGGGGCAAAGCGGAAAACCAGTGGGGAAGTAGTAGCGGGGTACCCTTGATATTCTTTTCTATATTCCATATTCTTGTATGCGTTACTTGGTGAGAGTAGCCATGGTGAGGTTGCGAACTTAGTATACCTATTTAGATAACGGGTTAGTTTCACTTGTTGTTCACTGGGCTTTAGCATGCTTTCTTTACTTTTGCACGAGAGGCTTGGGGAGGATCCTACTGAGTATACTGTTATACTCACCCTATGTATATATAAACTGTTTTTCAGGTCACTTGGAGCAGGTTGGAGATCAAGCTGGTTACTACTAGCTTGCGGTTGGAGGAGGAGCTGTTCGGGCTTGTGGTCGCTGCCGTTTTACTTTCTTTTGGGTACTTTTAGTTTTCCATTTCAGTTGTAGTACTTTTGGATGAAATTTCATATATGTACTTGGGTTTCTTTTTTTTTCATTTATGAGTTGGAGTTGGTTGGAGTCTATTCTATCTCTCTCTTCTGCATGTGTTCTCTTAGAGGGTAATGCCTCCCATTTGTGTGTGTATTATACCCTCGGTGCTAGTCGCCAACCCAGGGCCTACTGGAGGCGGGACTCGGGGGTCATTATCTCTCTTCTCACATTGCCGGCTCAGGAGGGGTACACTTTGTGGGGAGGGGGTCGTGACAGAGTGGTATCAGTGGTCTGGTTGAGGGATAGGATGGAGTTTGGAGTTAGGCACAGGTGAGGATGCATGGGATGGTAGGGCAACAATGTTATTCTTGTTTAGAAAGTAGGGTAAACACTGGAGACCGACAAAGACATAGGCGTTTAGGGCCCCCTATGATATGTTGCACGGACCTTTAAGTTTACAATGGCTACTAAACAAGTGATACCGATTGCAGGGTAGAGACCTAGGAAAGGATCATGCATCATTATTCTTTGCGCTTGTGTTTGAATGGGTAGACCTTGGGATAGGTAACCTAAAATTAATAAAACAAAACAATTAATTAATTAATGTTGAGTCTTCCATATTCCAGGCTTAGGAGCTCTAACAGTTGTTATTTTACAGGTATGGCTCCAGGTCGACGTCCTCGTCAGGTTTGCGCAGAAGATTCCCAGCAGGCTGTTCCAGCAGATCACCGCCGGGTAGAGGTTGACGACGATGACACTTGGAGGAAGACACTCCGAGAGTTCCAGCACCAGAGTCTACAGAAGTACGAGGGATCCATTTCAGATGCAGTCACAGAAGGCTGGTTAGAGGAGGTTGAGATTGGCTTCAGCTCGATTCGTGCTCGGAAGGAACACTGGGTGTCCTTGGTTGTGACGATGCTGCGTGGAGCAACGAGGCAATGGTGGTTCTTGTTCCTTGGTGATCGTGAGGAGTCAGCAATCTCATGGGAGGAGTTTCGAGACAGGTTTAGAGTCGAGTTTCTTTCGTCGACTGCGAAGGCGTCCAGTCGCCAGGAGCTTCTTACCCTTTGACAGGGGAGCTCCAGTGTTCGGGAGTTTGGAATCCGTTTCAGTAACCTTCTACGATATGCTTCAGACTTGTTACCAGATGATGAGGCCAGAGCGAGGCATTTCGAGGAGGCTTTGCGTCCAGAGATCCAGCGCCAGGTCACCCCATTTATGCTGAAGACATATCTAGAGGTGCTGGCGAGGGCAGAGGTTGTTGAGAGGACTTTGGCTAGGACCGGATCATCACGAGAGGGGAATCATCATGATTCCTCACGAAGCAGAGCTGTGGTCCGGGGTTCCCGGTTTTCAGGGCAGAAGAGTTTCCGTTCACCTGGGGGTAGGTCCCAGCCCTTTCCATCTCGTTTCTCCGGAGGTAGAAACTCTCAGACCTATGCCAAGGGATCAGGCGCTTGCTTTTCTTGTGGTGGATGTGGTCATCAGTAGCAGGAGTTCCCAACTTTTCAGAGCAGTCATCGTGCACTAGGTGCTCCACTCCAGGTTCCTCCGTTGAGGCAGTTCCAGCCGAGGCAGCAGCAGCAGGTTGCACTAGCTTTAGATCACCCGAGGGTGGATGGAGCAGGCATAGGACAGCCCCATGATGCTCCCCGTCCTAAGAGAGCAGAGCGTGGCCGTGGTGGTGGTCGTCATCAGGGTCAGAGTGGACACGGAGGTGGTCGTGGTCAGCTTCATGCTCTAGCGTTGCCAGCCCCAGGCGAGCCAGATGTCGTTCGAGGTACCCTTTTCTTGTTTTCTACCTTGGTGTATTCCTTGTTTGATTCAGGATCAACGCACTCCTTCATATCACCTACCCTTGTCCATGCTTTGGGACTTGAGGTAGAGAGGCTTCCAGTTCCCTTGGCGTTGACTACGCCAGTTGGAGGTCGAGCTGACTTGTTTGAAATATATAGAGACTGTGAGCTAGTGTTGGGGCAACACCGCTCTTGGGGAGATTTCATATGTTTGCGAATACAACCATATGATGTCATTCTTTGCATGGATTGGTTGTATTCGGTGCAGGCTGTTGTGGATTGCTACAGGAAGAAGGTCGTTTTCTTTAATGAAGATAGAGAGAAATTGGTGTTTGTTGGTGAGAGAGATCCTCGGATGAGTCATAGACGAGTTCCATCCTTATCATCCATGATGGATGGGATGACGCTGAGTTTTTCATAGGTTCAATAGCTGGAGTTTCCTAGGTTCGTAGAGGAGTACCCTGATGTCTTTCAAGAAGAGGTTGTATCCTTACCCCCTCGACAAGAGATCGAGTTTGGGATCGAGCTACAGCCAGGAGCGTCTCCTATCTCTATGTCTCCATATAGGATGGCCCCTTCTGAGTTACGAGAGCTACGTATTCAGCTCGATGGTCTGTTGCAGTGTGGTTTTGTTCTGCCAAGTGTGTCACCTTGGGGTGCACCAGTTTTGTTTGTGAAAAAGGCTGATGGCAGTTTGTGGTTGTGCGTCGATTATCGTCGGTTAAACAAAGTGACAATAAAGAACCGCTATCCTCTCCCGCGGATTGATGACCTATTCAATCAACTGAAGGGTACAAGTTGGTTTTCAAAGATAGACTTGTGGTCAGGATATCATCAGATGCGTGTAAAGGATGAGGATATCCCGAAGACTACTTTCCGCTGTCGTCATGGGAATTATGAGTTTGTTGTAATGCCATTTGGCGTGACAAATTCTCCATCTGTTTTCATGGGTTTGATGAATGTTGTGTTCCGTGAATTCCTGGACAAGTTTGTTGTGGTTTTCATCGACGACATCCTTGTGTACTCCACATCTGAAGAGGAGCATGCAGATCATCTACGAGCCGTTTTGGGAGTTCTTCGCCAACATCGGTTGTTTGGGAAGTTGTCCAAGTGTGAGTTATGGGCTCGAGAAGTTCGTTTCTTGGGACATGTTGTGTCCCAACAGGGAGTAGCTATGGATCCTTCGAAGATAGAAGCAGTGGTGTCTTGGCTAGTCCCCAAGACCGTGTCAGAGGTGCGAAGTTTCCTTGGACTCGCAGGCTATTATAGGAGGTTTGTGGCTAATTTTTCCTGAGTTGCGACTCCTCTGACAGCTTTGACCAGGATGGATCAAGCGTTCATATGGACTGATCAGTGTCAGACAACATTCGAGTATCTAAAGGAGAAGTTGGTAAGTTCTCCAGTCCTTTGTCTTCCAACGGAGGGAGTCCAGTTTGATGTTTTCTGTGATGCTTCACATTTGGGGCTAGGCTTTGTTCTCATGCAGCAGAGGTCTGTTGTTTCTTATGGGTCTCGGCAGTTGCGTCCCCATGAATGCAACTATGCCACCCATGATCTTGAGTTGGCAGACGTGGTGTTTGCGCTGAAGTTGTGGAGACATTACCTAATTGGTGAGTGCTTTGTGGTTTTCACCGATCATAAGAGTTTGAGGTATGTTTTCTCTCAGCAGGATTTGAACTTGCGGCAGCGTCGGTGGATGGAGTTCTTGCAGGAATACGACTTCGAAATATCGTATACACCTGGGAAGGGAAATGTTGTTGCTGATGCACTGAGCCAAAAGTCACGTAATGATGTTGTGCGTGAATCTGGTGATTCCTGGAGAGTGATGGAAGAGCTATCAGCTTTGCATCTTGATATGGGAGAAGTTGGGGGTAGAGGTTGTCTTTTCCAGATGACGGTGCAGTCATCCCTGATTCAGAAGGTGGAAGAGTCTCAATTGGTTGATCTAGAGGTGGAAGTTTGGAGAGACAGAGTTGTACGTGGTGAGGCCCCTGATGGTTGGTCGGAGGATGAACAACACTGAGTGTTGTATCATGGCAGGCTTTTTGTTCCCTTGGCGATGCGCGAGGTGGTTCTCCGAGAGTTCCATAGTTCACCCTTGGAGGTACATCCTAGTGTGATGAAGATGTACCGATCATTGAGGAGTCAGTTTTGGTGGCCTGGGCTGAAGCGTACAGTTGCAGAATGTGTGTCTCGATGTTTAGTCTGCCAGAAGGTGAAGGCCGAACACCGTGTTCCTGGTGGTCTTCTCCAGCACTTATAGATCCCTCAGTGGAAGTGGGAGGACATCTCAATGGACTTTGTTATAGGTTTACCTCGAGCTTCGGGAGGACATGATGCTATATGGGTGGTAGTGGATCATTTAACTAAATCGGCCCACTTCATAGCAATCAAGGAGTCGAGCTCAGTGGAGGTTTTGTCGAGGCAGTATCTGGAAGAGGTGGTGAGGCTTCACGGAGTTCCTAAGACGATCATTTTTTATTGAGATCCTCGTTTTACCTCTAGGGTGTGGAGAGGTCTCCAGCATGCTTTTGGCTCTCAACTGTGCCTTGGAACTGCTTTTCATCCTCAAACAGATGGTCAGACAGAGCAAACCATCCAGACACTTGAAGACATGTTGCGCTCTTGTGTTCTTTATTTTGAGGGTTCATGGACGAAGCACTTACCCTTGGTAGAGTTTTCTTACAATAATAGTTTTCACTCGACCATCGGTATGGCGCCGTTTGAAGCTTTGTATGGCCGACCAAGTCGTTCTCCGTTGTGCTGGACTGGGGTCAGAGAGTCTGCAATTCTCGGACCAGAACTAGTGCAGAATACAACAGAGATGGTTCAGGTGATTCGTGAGAGGATGAAGACAGCACATGATCGTCAGAAATCTTATGCTGATCAAAGAAGGAGACCCTTAGAGTTTAATGTTGGGGATCACGTGTTTCTAAAGGTGACTCCTCGTTGTGGGCAGCGAAGGTTTGGTCGCGGAATTAAGCTTTCTCCCCATTTTGTTGGGCCTTTCGAGGTGTCAGCTCGTGTTGGAGGTGTGGCATATAGAGTAGCACTTCCCCCTCATATGAGTCGGGTACATGATGTTTTCCATGTATCGCAGCTCCGTCGTTACCTTCATGATGAATCTCATGTTATCGATTGGGGAGAGATCGATATTGATGATGATGCAACCTTCGAGGAGTGACCTGTGGAGATCCAAGGCCACAAAGAGAAGGTGTTGCGTGGGAGTTCTATCACCTTAGTTCATGTCTTGTGGCGACACGGTGCCATGGAGGAGAGTACCTGGGAGCGTGAGTCACAGATACGTGCTCAGTACCCAGAGTTGTTTAATGTTTAACTCCTTTCATTTAATGATGTTTTCTTTGTGGTTGGACCTTTCATGTTTTATTTATGTAACTTTGATGTGATGTCATGTTTGAATTGTTTGGTTATGAATTGTTTGTTTCCATACTCTCAGATGTCGTAGTTTTGTTCCAGCTTTTGAACAACTCATGGTGGTTTTCCCCTGAGAGGTATCTTATGGGGTGGTTGTTCGGACCCCTCTTTTCATCTGGGTTGTTTTTTAATTCTCAAGGATGAGAATGTTTTGAGAGTTATCTAATGTAATGGCCCAGACCTCTCTGGTCCATTACTTTGTGAAATGTTGTTGTCGGAGGTGTTCTGGGAGGTCAAGGGGACTTATCCCCAACACTTTGCCAATTTTCCAGTTCTGTGAACAGTGTTTCCAGTTTTATGAACAGTAACAGATCGGTTTCACAGATCGGTTTCACGGATCAGTCTGACAGATCGGTTTCACAGATCGGTCTGACAGATCGGTTTCACAGATCAGTTTCACAGATCGGTTTCACAAATCGGTTTCAAAGATCGGTGTGATAGATCAGTTTCACAGATCGGTTTCACAGATTGGTGTGACGGATCAGTTTCACAGATCGGTTTCACAGATCGGTTTCACAGATCAGTGTGACAGATCAGTTTCACAGATCGGTGTGACAGATCAGTTTCACAGATCGGTTTCACAGATCGGTTTCACAGATCGGTTTCACAGATCGGTTTCACAGATCGGTTTCACAGATCGGTTTCATAGATCGGTGTGACAGATCAGTTTCACAGATCGGTTTCACATATCGGTGTGACAGATCAGTTTCACAGATCGGTTTCGCAGATCGGTTTCACAGATCGGTTTCACAGATCGGTGTGACAGATCAGTTTCACAGATCGGTGTGACAGATCAGTTTCACAGATCGGTTTCACAGATCGTTTTCACATATCGATGTGACAGATCAGTTTCACAGATCAGTTTCACAGATCGGTGTGACAGATCAGTATCACAGATCGGTTTCACAGATCGGTTTCACAGATCGGTTTCACAGATCGGTTTCACAGATCAGTGTGACAGATCAGTTTCACAGATCAGTTTCACAGATCGGTGTGATAGATCAGTTTCACAGATCGGTTTCACAGATTGGTGTGACAGATCAGTTTCACAGATTGATTTCACAGATCGGTGTGACGGATCAGTTTCACAGATCAGTTTCACAGATCGGTTTCATGTACAGTAACGGTGGGTGAACAGTGTTTCTAGACTCCTACAGTTTTGTCCTTTTTACGTTTCCTTTAACATAAAATACATTTAAAGCCTTATTTTAAGGGCTCTTAAGGCCGATTCAAATTCCATAAATCCTATATTAATTATTCCTAAGGCTTGGAATGTTTTACTTGGTCAAAACGCGTGGGTTAATGCGATCTGTTTTTAATGGAGAATTAACCGGATCTTAAACCGTCACCTCTTTAAATCTTAAAAAGGGACGAGATATCATTCTCTCTTGTTCATTCCTTTTGTTCTCAACTAAGAGGTGCTAGAACCTTTCAATCCTTTCCGTAGGAGTTGAACAATCAATCTTTACTCCTAGGATTGGTTCTGATCTGTTTTTGATGCAACCAAGCTATGTCGATCATTCTTCCACATAAGTTGTCGCGAGAGAAGGATTGTGGCCTGCTGTGTGGATAAAGGACGTCAAGAACTCTTTGAGGTAGGGGATTCATGGCTTCTCTAATTGTGTATGTGCAATCGTAGAATTAGCATGATTTATTCCTTTGGATCACAATGAAATTGACCTAATTAAATACTTGATCCAGATTAAAAGAATTGGTTGATCGCATATTGTTTCTTTATACCGTGATAACGGTTTTCCTCATGTTTTCCTAGATATAGTTACATCTATGTTTTCTTTGATTTGTTGTTCGTTCATGATTGAAATTTATAATGAACGTAAAGCCAGAATTAATTGTTAATTAATTGGAAAGATAAAGAGGACTGTAAATTAATCTTGTTTTGTTGTTGTTGTAGTTGTTTTAATTTGAGGATAATCAAATTAGGGAAGGAAGAATGGTTGTTTAATTGTGATAGCTTACTGTTTAGGTATCCGTGATTGGAACCTACGAATAACAAATCTGTTAATTCAATATGGATTAGAGAACAGTTTGTGTGAGAATTTTTAAAAGGGTTTTGAGTTACCCTCTTGTTTGTTAAAGGGTCAAGATCCCATGATGTGATGTTTGTTTTCCTGCTGCGTGTGCTGTGATGTGAGCCCGGATGGTTGTTGTGATATGTGGAGGCAAGGAGGCCTTGTGGTTGTGGCAGCGGATGACGCCTAGTGTGGCGAGATGCATCAGTTTATGCATATGGGTGTCGGGGAGGACACCGGGGGTGATGGAATGGGTTGGATGTGGTTGCTAGTTGCTTGCGATTTTCTTGAATGTTAAGCTGCTTTGCTTTTCCCCACTGCTCAAGGCAGCTGGTCTTGCTACCATTATTCTGAAGGAGGCGAAGACGCGCGGGGTATGCCACGTGCTTTCCGTGTTTAGCCTCTCAAGGGAGACCGGGTATATGCTCTTTCTATAGGCGGCAAAGACTCGACAGGTAGTATATCTACTCACCGTGTTGAGCCTCCTTTGTGTTTATAAGCATAGTATGTTTTTCTAGAATGCCTGGGAATGTGGGAAAGTAATTCTGTAATGAATGTTTGATTAAATGGTGAAAATCCACGGGGATGGAGATGCTGGAATTTAAAGGTGATGTGAATCTTAAAAAGGAGCAGTTGTTTTTGAAAGTGATTCCAATTCAGTTTAATGTGGAATTGTTCATTCTTAATTAATGTTTAAAGAATTAATTAATGTACAATGGAACTGATAAATGAGAATGGAGTAATCTAATAAAGCTCTTCAATTGGTTGTGTGCTTATAGGATACCTAGTCTTTGAAGTAGCAGCCTAGAGTCTGAGAGACGTTAGCTGCAGTTGTATCTAAGACTAGGTAATTCCCATAGTGTGGATGTGAGATATATATATATATTTTCTGTACTTTTTGTGTTTCTATACGCTACTCCACCCTGTCGGTAAGGGAAACTGACACCCCGGGGATTTTGAACCATGGGGGGGTGTTTTCCCCAACATTCTGATGGGAGGTTGAATGGCTGACTACCCCCTTTGGCCCCACTCTCTTCTCTTGGTAGATATTTGTGCTGGTAGGCACAGTGGTTAGTTTTACCCATATATGTGTGTAGAGGGATGTGATGGCTTGTGGTTATTTCCCACACATATATTCTGGATATAGTATCCTATGGACTACTATAGGTGTAACGTGTATAGGCTATAATGGCTTGAGGATCCTTACTCGGAGTATGGGTTGTAATGGCTTGAGGTATTATACCCGATGTATGATACACGTTATACGAGCTGTGGTGGCTCCTGGAAACTACCTGGTTACATTGGTTGTGAGGATGGTGTGGTGCTTCTCCCAGGTGTCTGCAGGAAAGCCTTTGGAGATAGATACACAGGACGTATGTCATTGGGGCAAAGCGGCAAACCAGTGGGGAAGTAGTAGCGGGGTACCCTTGATATTCTTTACTATATTCCATATTCTTGTATGCGTTACTTGGTGAGAGTAGACATGGTGAGGTTGCGAACTTAGTATACCTATTTAGATAACGAGTTAGTTTCACTTGTTGTTCACTGGGCTTTAGCATGCTTTCTTTACTTTTGCACGAGAGGCTTGGGGAGGATCCTACTGAGTATACTGTTATACTCACCCTATGTATATATAAACTGTTTTTCAGGTCACACGGAGCAGGTTGGAGATCAAGCTGGTTACTACTAGCTTGCGGTTGGAGGAGGAGCTGTTCGGGCTTGTGGTCGCTGCCGTTTTACTTTCTTTTGGGTACTTTTAGTTTTCCCTTTCAATTGTAGTACTTTTGCATGAAATTTCATATATGTACTTGGGTTTCTTTTTTTTTCAGTTATGAGTTGGAGTTGGTTGGAGTCTATTCTATCTCTCTCTTCTGCATGTGTTCTCTTAGAGGGTAATGCCTCCCATTTGTGTGTGTATTATACCCTCGGTGCTAGTCGTCAACCCGGGGCCTACTGGAGGCGGGACTCGGGGGTCATTATCTCCCTTCTCACATTGCCGGCCCAGGAGGGGTACACTTTGTGGGGAATGGGTCGTGACATAATAAACTTATAGTTCTTTATTATATAATGAAAAAGTCATAAAAGTCACAGTTTTGGTAAAAAAGTATTTTCACTATTTAGATAAAATTATAATAAATCTTAAAAACCTGAAAAATTCATCTTAATATAATAATAAAATTATTGTCTTTTTATCAAATTAAAATTATAAACTTTCAGAGTTTAACAATTAGATAAACACATATTGAAAACTGTTTTGATATAAGAATAATATTCTTAAAAAAAATTGAGCTATTAACATTATAATTTTCTATAAATTAATAATCTAATTGAAGATAATATATTATTCATATCAATAATATATTTTATCCATAATAAAATTAGTTTTCTATGAAAAAATATAAAAAAGAAAATTTCGAAAAGGATATATTTTATATAATAAGTCAGTCTTATTAGTTATTCTGTTACAATATTTTAATTAATAAATTCTATATAATTGATAATGACCTTTAAATTTATTAATAAATATATTTCATAATTCAATTAAATATTTTTATCCACAAATTATACTTCTTTATTTTAATTATCATATAACAGTTTGAAATTTATTTTTGGTTCACTGTTTCATGCATGTGAAGCTATCAAACACATTAAGTTATAAAAGAAACAAAATTTATAATATTTATTCTTGGATTTTGAAATTATCACAACCACCACCATTAAATTAATTTAATCCCCATATGTTTTCATTATTTTTCACTAAGGATCATTGTAACACCCTGAATTTTTATGAATTTATTCTTTTTTAAATAAATTAATTTTTTTGATGGATTACATGACACTCTACACTAAGTCTTGATTACTTTATGCACAAAACAAAGTTTTTATTTCACAACATGATACACTTATATTAGTTTTCCATACACACAATAAAATGTTTTTCTTGTGTTACATACAATGTTGATTTCCTTCGATATCTTGTGTTATATGCAAGAGGGAGTTTTACCAAACTACATAATATTAATAATATTGTTATTAAAATATCATTATAGTTACCACCCGACCATTAGAAGGAGATTTATGAATAGTATTAATTAAAGTACGAAAATTGGGTTTACACATGTATATAAAATTAATCCTTTGCGTATCAATTACTTATAAATGAAAGTAATAACTATTTGAAAATAAATAAATTCCTTTTCTAAGATAACTACGCAAAAACACCATTTTATATCAAAAAATTAAGAAAAAAACTATATATAATTTTTTTAAATAAAATATTTATATTATTTATTCAATAATTTTTTTCACACTCATACAGTAGGTTTGATAGACATAAGATAAGAATAAATCCAATTTTATGAATGACAAGTTGAATTTTTATAAAAGGTAATTTTATATCCTTTTATGGGAGAATCCATTTTAAATATAATTTTTGACACTTTTAATATTTTTATTTGAAAAAATTAACTTTATTTTTGAAAGTGGGATATCGAAATTTACCTTGTGTGAATTTTTGTTGTTTTTTAGAGAAGTCTCATCTTTTGATTAATAGTGATAAACACTAAATTTTAATTGAAAACTGATTTTCCTATAATTTTTTTATATTGTTAAATTATATTTTAAATTTGTTTTAAATAATATTTAGATCAAATATATACAAGTTAATATAATATATTCCATTGTAACAAATTTCATATTGAAATTGGATATAAAAAGCTTTCAAACTTCTGAATTGTTTTACTTGAAAACCCTGCTTTCCCATCACATCTATAGGATTAATTTTAAATTACTTTCTACCACTTATGTCATTATAATTTGAAAAAATGGATTCCAAATTTTTAATAAGAATAATATATAAATTATAATAAGTTAAAATTAATTTTTTACCAAAACAATTAGTGAATTTAATTAAAATTAATTACAATAATTCAGGTAAAAACGAGTTTACATAGTGGTTAAACATTAACATATGTGAACAAATAACCTAGACACATACCAAAAATCCATTGGATGACCATATTTACACCATATAATCTCTTGGATTTAGAATATTCCATTAATGGAGAAACATGATGTAAGGGAGACCTCTTAATAGTGTTTATCGTTTTATATTTATTAGCAAGCTAGTCCACTACCACTATAAAAAGGCACTCACCCCCTCACTTATTCACACATGTAAAGAACTTTTTCTCATCCAAAACATGAAAAAATAAGCTCTAAAATTACCTCCCTTAACCATTTAAGACTAAATATTTTCAAAAATTAAACCAAGTTAATCATTCGGTTAAAATCAAAAGGAATTATTCAAAGAAGAGGTAACATCCTTCAACAAGACCTTTTGTTTTATATTTTTCTCCACCCCAGAAATTATTATTATTACCTGATTATATAATATACTCAGTATTATAAAAAAAATTATATTTTTTTGTTAATGTTTTTAACTACACTCACACACACTTCCATAAAATGGGATGCACAACCATCATTTGTGTGTATGAATGACTACCGTCCTGCGAACTGACGTCGTTCGTTCTTCATTACCATAATTAAAGAAAGCGAATAATGATAGAATTAATTTTTTTATATGATATATATTATATATATTATTTATTTATTCCTATATAATTATTATATAATTAATTCCTTCATTATTTCCATTGTTTGGGAATATGATAACTTCGTTTGTGGACGAGCGGACTACTACCTCCTCAAAGCGATGTGATTCGTTCACACATTACATGGAATGTATTAAGGTTTGGTTCAGTAAAATTATATGAAATATATGAAATAATAATGCTACTAAAATTATAATACACACACACATAGATATATATATATATATATATCATTTACTATCATTCATTTAATACGACAAGAAAACGGAAACAACGCTCATGCGTACATACGACCTACCGCCTCCATGAACGGTGTATTCCATTTCATATTTATATATATTATATATTATTATACATAATTATCTAATTAATATATTTTATATTTAAATCATGATATACTTTATTTAGATATGAAAACCCTGATCAAACTAATAGGATAAATAATAACAACTCAAAACATATAAAAACAAAGCTATTGTTCCCCAAAATGCAACGTTAACATGAAATTATTGATAAATGGGTAATATTAATTCATCATTAAATAATATATGGTATTATATACAAGAAAACGGTTCTTTTGAAGATTTATAATAAACTTATATTTATTATACCTGAGTTTTGAACTTGAACGAATAAAATCAAGAATAAAGGTAAGGGGATTTTATCTCCCTTTTTTATATCTGTGAGATACAATCCATATTCACCAATTGTTTCTTTTATGTGTTGTATATAATTATATATGATATTATATATCATTAATTTCCCTTATTTATTGATATTATGAGTTTCAATTTCTATTATTATTTCATGGGGATCATGATTAAATTGTAACCCATATAGTAAAGGGATTTATAGTCTCACTTTTATTTTTGCATGACTTATGAAATATTCAACACTCATTTATTTTGTGATGTGTATATAATGAACATGAATATATTACATGTTTATAATCATTAAATTTATGGGTATTTACATACCCATTTTTTGATCTCTCTTTCATGGGGTTTAAGGTTTAAAATTTACCCAATAGATAAGGTGATTTTGTCTCAATTTTTCATCTTTGAGACACATGTTATGTCATGCACCTATATTCTTTTAAAATGAGTATATAAATAACTTTTATATGTTCTTTTGTGAATATATATATTTTAATTTTTATTAAACATTATTATATCATGTGGATTATGATTCAAAGTTACCAAAGTGGTAAGAGTTTGTTTCTATAATCTCATCATTTATCAGGATTATTTATGATTATGCTTCCATTGATGAAATATTATAATCTATATCTAAAACATTCTCATGAATTATCTACTAGTATGGCTTTTTTTATGTTAGATTCAAGTTATGGTACCATTTTCCCACTCTTTTCTACTTATTAAAATTAAGAAAGTGTTTTTAAGAAAATATGACCTTATTTATCTCCTCAGTAGGAAATTTGTTTTATTCAAAAACCATGTATTATAAAATTGTTATAAAAAATGTTTTAATAGATATTTTAGGCTCATTTGAAAAGGAAATAATTTCAATTTTTTTATGTTTTAAATATGGTTTAAAATAGTTTTCAAAATATTTATTATAAATATTCAAGTTTATTTTCAAAGAAAATAGTTTTAGAAATTATTTATGTTTTGAAAAGAAATTTTAAAAAGAGAAAGAAATTTTTTCCCAAGAAAGTTTTTCAATTATTTTTAAACCATTACATTATATGTTTTCAAGTGGGTGTTTGAGGAAATAGATTTTGAAAATTATTTATGTTTTAAAAAGTGATTTTAAATGAATGGTTATTTTCCATAAGGAATTGTTTGTGTTTCGTTTTGTTTCCGAAATCAATAAAAATGTTAGTATTCCATCCATAAGGAATGCTTCATGTGATCTTTCAAAATACTTTCCCATATAAGTTGAAATCTTTTGATATAGTTTATTTTTTTCTAGGGATAAGATATAAGGAAAAAATTATTATTCTCTATTTTAATAGTTTATGTTTAATATGAAATTTTGTTTAAAAACATGTTTCACTTTCATAGGTTAAACCGTGATATAATGATTTTGAAACCCTCTTCATTTCATGGGTTATTATCTAATGAAATGATTATGAAACTAGTCTCTTTTTCACAAGTTAGGAAATTAGTTTTATGAAACCCATATATTTTTATGGGTAATGATATGATTAATGTTTTGTTATCTCGTGGAACATGAATGTATGATTTTATTATGTGACAGGCGGGACTTATATCTCCCTCCAATGTATTGGGTAATGATAAATGTTTTATGAACTTAATGGGTATACAAGAGGGAATCCCATGCCCAAGAAAAGATGGTACATGAGAGGTAATCCCTAGCCTGAAACAACATGGAACATGGGTGGGCATCCAAATACTAAAATAAGAGGGTACAAATGAGGTAATACCAAGATTGAAATAAGAGGTTACATGAGAGGGCATCCCAATCCCAAAAAATGAGGGTACAAGAGAGGTAATCACAAGCCTGAATGAAGAGGTTGCATGTGAGGGAATCCCAAGACCAAAACCTTAGGGTACATGGGAGGGAATCCCAATCCAAAAACAATATGCTACATGGGAGGGAATCCTAATGTAGAAGCTGGTACACTTGTTATTATCCCAAGCCTTAAATGTTATGAAGGTCTTATTTTCTAGCCTTGACATATGATATTCTATGCTTATGTGTAGGCCACAATTCCATGTTGTATTCTTATGTTATGATATCATCGATTATGATCTTGATTACATTATGATTCATGTCTTAAAAACATCTAATATTTATACTGTGTCTCATTGTTATGATCATTGATACTTATAGTATGATATTATAATGTTATGATCATGTTCTCATACACTTATTCTCAGGTTATACCATCCTTGTTTACTCTAACTAAGCATTTAATATCCCTCCTTTATTATGTTTCCTTTCTATATGTTATGAAGAAAGTATTTAAGTAGGATTAATAAATAGGAAGATATTTTTGGGATATGTTTAAGATATTTCAACAAGTTAGAAGATTATGTTTCCATATTTCTAAAGAGAATAAAATATAACGGTCCCCAGGAATGTATTTTTGTAATACCTTGAATATTCATCTAAAATGTTGAAATATATTTGTTTTTTAGGCCTGTGTTTTTATAGTTGGTGTCAAAGGAAACGTTTGGTCAACCTTTGGAAACAAGGATGATAAAAGTTTTGTGATATCCCTATGAATATTTCTAAGTATGTGTTTATGGTTGTTTCTAATGATAAGTTTAAGGATGATTAAATGTGCTGGGAAATGTACTGCAATTTTTTAAATGATATAATGAGTACTTTTATAAAAATACATCCATGTCTGGATACTACAATTGGATGTTTCTCTAGTATTCATATACATAGGGGTAACTACCCCAAAAACATTGTATTGAGAAAGACATGATCTAGAACTGGTGCATAACAATGGGCCTTCCTTCACATCTAGTTTAAAACTTCCTGGGGAAATGATTTTGGAATTCACAAACTCTTTATGAACCATATTTAAGGATTAAAATAGAAAAAGTATATGAATGACCTTGTATAAACCTGAGGTGACATAGATTAAAAAGGAAGGTGTAATGATTTAGAGATCATATAATTAGTTTTCATGATAATGTGGTTCCCCACTATGATTACTATTTCTTACTCTATACATTTTTGTTTTATTCAATGGATGGAACAAAAAGGAACCCTATTAATGATAAATTTAATTGGAAATGAAATGATTTTCTTCTTTAGAAGCATAATTTTATGGGGGATGGAATAAAAAAACTGATTTCTATAATCAGACAAATTTCTGAAGCTAAGAATCATGGTGAGAATTAAAATGAGAAAAGGATAGAACAATGGTCTATTGAGTATTTTATACTAAAAATCCAACCTTATTTCAATGGTTATGATGACCCATTAGTTGATGAGAAATGAATTAGTTCAACTAAAAATATATTTTATGTTCTCTGGTGTTCAAAGTAATAAATAGTCACTCTGGTGGTCTACCACCAGGAAGGTGAGGTAGATCAATGGTGGAATCTTATTAAGAATACAATGAGATGATATGAAGTTGACTCCATATATTTTTATGAGTTCAATAAATATTTTTCAACATGTAATTTCATCATAAGTTTTGTATGAATATGAAAAATGAGTCCATAGAGCTTAAGAAAAAGGTTGATGAGTCTCTTGATGCCTATAAAGTATATTTTACAAGGCTAGTGAGGTACTATTTAGGCATTATCATCTTACATGAAAGTAAAATTTATTTATTATTTGATGGCCTAAAACCTAGTCATGAAAATGATTTTGTGATAAGAGACTTTAGAAGATATGAAGAAGTTTTTCAATGTACTATCAAGGTGGAATTGGTGGTTGGAGTTATGTATCAATCTCATGGTTTTGAAATGAAAATGAATATTGAGTTAAAAGGAAAATACAAAGAACATGGAAAAAACATGCCTTCCATTTTTCACAAAGTGTGGGAAGAAAGATTGATTGAATTGTCATTATGGGACTACTAAATGTTTTCTGTATAGAAGGGAAGGTCATAAAGTAGTTGAATGTTGAAGTAATCTGAAGAAGTTATCTAATGACACAATTAATGAGAAATACCCATAGAATGAACCTCCCACACATTAGTGTTTCAATTGCATGATGTTTGGACATTATGATTACAAGTTCCCCAATTCAATTACTAATGTGGATGATAATCCAAAAAACCTCTGAATAAAAAGGACAAAGGGAAAGCTTATTCTAACATAATGGTTAATGTGATCCATGGTAATTAAGGAATACTTATCCTACCCTACTTTATTTGGGAATTTCATGTTTGATTTTGTGTGAATAATACCTATGAAAATCATATTATTCAGCCTTTGGTGAAATTTCATGTGATTATCTCTATATAAATGGATTATGAAATAAGAGAATCACATTTAATATTCTATCGGTACAAGGATAGACCCAAGTTTACAATGAAAATTATTTGGTAAAAGATATGATCTTATTTAAGGAATAATGGGTGTATTATATTTTGGAAGGGATACATGGTTAACCATTTATGGAATGGTTTATATTGAACTATAGATGAAGTTTTAGAGTTTATTTTATTATCCAAACATATAAGGATTTATTCATTTTGGATAACCTATGCTAACCATTTAGCATTGATGATAATTAAAGACAGATGGAATGACTTATCATTCTATTTGGGGATCTCATAATCAATTAGTGCTTTAAGAATGAAAAATTCACCTTCATTTCCTGGAGTAAGATATGAATTAGAAATTGATACAGGTACAACCAAATGTTGATATTTTTCATATGAAATGGAATGAAATAAGGTAATTATATCTTCTTTTGAAAAATCCTTCAACATTAATAAAAGTATTGTGATATAACATATTGGCCTACTATCATCATTTTTTATGATATAAATAAAAATTTTCATTTATATTTGTTTTATGGATTTGTGATAATTGAAATTCTCCTCACCATTTTCTTTATCACTCTCCATCAGAACTAGATAGTTAGATTTCTCTTTCATGTCTAATTTTTAACTCACCACCAATGTTATCCTATGTAGAGACCTAGTTATGAGGTTTATTGGGTAGCCATTATGGTTCCAACATTCCATTTTTAAAAGAATTTTTATTATTCATTTTTATGATGTGGGTTTATATGAAGGGAATTTTCAGGTATTATACATTTGATAACCCCTATGAATATCATGTGAGAAATTCATTCTAAGGGTGGTAGAATGTAACACCCTGAGTTTTTATGGATTTTTTGGAATAAATTAAATTTATTGGATGGCTTGCATGGAACTCTAAAAAATGTTATGCAAAATTTATATACAACACCAATTTATTATTTCACTACACCCAACACTTATATTATCTTGTGATAGAGGCAAGGCCGATTTTTACCAAACTACAATACACTAATAATAATATTATTGAAATATCATTATAGTTACCACATAGCGATTGGAATGGGAGCTATGATTAGGATTCCTTAAATTATGAAAATAGGATTTCAACATGTATATAAAATTATTCCTTTGGAAATCAATTAGTTATAAATGAAACTAAGAACTATTTGAAAATAATGAAATCACTTTTCTAATAAAACAATATATTAACACAATTTTATCTCAATAAATTTTAAAAAAAAACTATTTATGAATATTTTTAATAAGATTTATATATTCAATATTCACTAAATTTTTTTACACTCATCCAATAGGTTTTATTTATATAATATTAGAATAAATCCATTTTTATGAAGGGAAATATGTATTTTTCTAAAAAGTAATTTTTCCACCTTTTAATGGAAAACCCATTTGAAAACTAATTTTTTTACACTTTAATAATTTTTTTATTAAATAAAATTTATTTTTTAAATATTCATATCAAAATTTACTTTGGGTTATTTTTTAGTGTTTTTCAAAGAAGTTCCATATTTTGATGAATAGTCAAGAAACACTGAATTTTAATTAAAAACTACTATTTCATTGAATTTATTTATACTGTTAAATTATAGTTTAATTTTTTTTTAAATTTTATTTAGATCAATTATTAATCAATTAATACAATGTAGGTTATTGTAACCAATTTCACATTGAAATTCTATATAAACACATTTGAACTTTTTACTTTTAAGATACGCTTCCCCGTCATGTATGTGGGATTAATTTTAAATTAATTTCTACCAGTTATGTGATTTTAATTTGAAAAAATGGATTAAATGTTTTTAATTATAATAATTTATAATTTTTAATAAGTTTAACTTAGTTTTTGGAAAAAAATACTAGTGAAACAAATTAAACATAATTTCAACAATTAAGGTAAAAATGATTTTACTTAGTGTAAAACTTTAACATAAGTGGAGAAATAACCTAAATATATCTCCAAAACCCATTATATGGAAATACTTACACCATATACTTACTTTTATAGAAATTTTTATATTATTAGAGACACATGATGTCAGGGAGACCTCTCAATAATGTTTACCTTTTTATATTTACAAGAATGCCACTCCTTCCCCAATATAAAACAGGTACCCTCCCCATCAATTATTCACAAATATCAAGACCTTTTTTCTCACAAATTACATGAAATAATAATCTAAAAAAATCCCTCTATTTATCTTAGAAACATAAATTTTTTAATAAATCAAACCAATTTAGTATTTTGTTGCAAACCAAAAGGAGATACCTAAAGAAGAGGTAACATCCTACAACAAGAACCTTAATTTTATTTCATTTATCCACCCCATAAATTATTATTATTCCACAATTATATAATAAAATATGTATCCTAAATATAATTAAATGTTGTTGTTTTAATGTTTTTACATACGCTCACACACACTTCCATCAAATGGGATACACGATCAGCGTTCGTGTGTTTGAGAACTATTGCCTCACGAACTGATATTGTTCGTTCTTCAATTACCAAATTTCAAGGATGGGAATAATGATAGAATTAATATTTTTATATTATATATATTATATTTATGTTATCTTTATTCTTATATAAGTATTATATAATTCATACCGTCATTTTTTCCATTTTTTGGGAATATGATAACTTCGTTATAGATGTGTGGACTACTACCTCATCAAAGCAATGTGATTCATTCTTAATTTACATGGAATGTATTAAAGACAAGTTTGGTAAATTTACAAGATATATATGACATAATAATTATAATGGAATGGTAATATATATATATAAATATATATATACATACATGTCATTTTCCTTCATCGATTCAATACAATAAGATAATGGAAACAACGTGCATACCTACGTACGACCTACCATCTCCATGAACGATGTATTCCATTTCATATTTATATATTATATAGATTTTTATAAATACTTATATACTAAATATATATGTTATTTAAACCATGCTTTACATTTTTTAAGTAATTAAATCATTATCTATGTAAGAAGATCAAGAATCACAAGTGAAAACAAAAAAAAACAAACTGATTATTACCCGAAACGTAACTTTAACATGAAATTGTTAATAAATGGGTAAAATAAATTAAATATAGTGTGATATATAATAAAATTATTATTTTATATATGTAAAAAAGAACATATATTTATTATATAGAATGTTTGGACATGTATGAAGAAATTCAAGACTCAGGGAAAGGGAATTTCATTACACTTCTTTATATTCGTAACATAATTCCATATTCATCACTCATATCTTTTATGTGTTGTATATAATTACTGATGAAATTTTATATCATTAATTTAATTTATATAATTATATTATGAATTTCAGTTTATTTTATTCTTTCCTGGGGATCATGACTCTAATGTTACACATGTAGTAAGGGTATTTCTAATCAAAATTTTATTTTTGCGAAAATTACACCATATTCACCACCCGTTTCTATTATGTGGTGTATATACTAGACACAAATGAATTCTATGATTATTATCCTTAAAGTTATGGGTATTTACATATCTGTTCGATCATATCTCTTTTGTAGGGATTACAAATCAAATGTTACCAAATTGGTAAGGTTATTTTGTCTCAATTTTCCTTCATTGAGACACATGTTATGTTATTCAACAATATTATTTTATAGGGTTTATATACATACCTTTTACATGTAATATCATTAATAAAATTCATTTAATTATATTTAATGATTTATTTAATGTTATTATTTCATGGGTATTGGGATTCAAAGTAACCAAAGCAGAAAGAGTTTATTGCTACATTCTCATTATTTATTGAGATTGTTTATGACTATGATTTCATTAATGAAATATTATGATCCATATCTTAAGAATTATCATGATTTTTATTATCCTATAGTTTTTAATGGTATATTAAATTAATGGTAACATTTATCCAATCTTTGGAACTTAATATAATCAAGAAATTGTTTTTAAGAAAATATGACCTTATTTATCTCTTTGATCAGATATTTTTTTTAAAAAAAATGTTTTCAAAAAATGTTTTCAAAATTTTTTAGGTGATATTTTAATATCATTTTCAAGGAAAAAAATTCAAAAAAATTATGTTTCTAATAGTGTTTATTTTTTTTCAAAATCTTCTGTATAATATATCAAGGTTATTTTCAAAGAAAACGTTTTTCAAAAGGATTTTCGTTTTAAAAAGAAACATTCAATGTGGAAAGGATATATTTATTTTGAAAAGTTTTAAATGATTTTTAAAACATTAGTTTTTATGTTTACAAGAGTTTTTTCAAATAAAAATATTTTGAAAATGAGTTTAGTTTTAAAATGTGATTTCCAAAGAAAAGTTATTTTCCTTAAGAAATGATTCAAGATATCTTTTAGGAAATTTCCTAATATAAGTTGACATCCTTTCCCTTTATAGGATATTATATGATGAAATGGTTATAAAACCTATATGTTTTTCACAAGTTATGATAAAATTTTTATGAAACCGATATCTTTTTTTGGGTCATGATATGATGGATTTTTTTTATCTCGTGGTACATGCATGCATGATTTCATTATTTGAAGGGTGGGACTTTTATCTCCTTCCAATGCATTGGGTAACATTAAATTTTTTATGAGATAAAGGGTACATGGGAGGTAATAAAAATCCCAAGAACATAAGGTATAAAAGAGGGAATAACAATCCCCAAACAAGAGGTTATATGGGTCGGAATCCCACACTCGAAATAGCAAGGTACACGAGAGGGAATCCCAAGCCGGAAATAAGAGGGTGCACTAGAGGGAATGCCAAGATTGAAACAAGAGTGTATACATGAGACCATACTAGGAAAGGAAAAATAGGGTATATATGTGGGAATCCCAATCTCAAAATGGGATGGAACACAAGAGGGAATCCCAATCCTAAAGAAGGTACACAGGTGATTATCCCAAACATAATATGTTATGAAGCTCTTAGTAGGTATCTTTAACATAGGATTTCCCATAATTCTTTGTATGACAAAATTCCATGTCTTATTCCTATTTTATGATCTATTGGATTATTAATTTAATTCCCTTAGAATTAAAATCTTATGAAATAATAAAATTTATTCCATAACTCTTTATTATGATATTTGATATAGAGGGTATGATATTATAATGTTATGATCATATTCTCATACCCTTATTGTCATGTTATTCTTACATATCTCCCTTGTTTACCATTACTGAGCATCTGAGCACACCCCTTTCTTATGTTTCCTTTCTACAGGTTATGAAGAATGGTTTTAAGTAGGAGTACTAAAGGAGAAGATCTTTAAGGGATATGTTGAAGATATTTCACCAAGATAGAGGATTATGTTTCTATGTTTCCAAAGTAACTAAATTATTATGTTCCTATAGAATGTATTTTTCTAATGTTATAAATATTGATCTAAAATTATGGAATATACATGTATGTTAATTATAGACCACTATAATCATAGTTGAGTATATTTACAAGATAAAAACATTACATAGTTTAATTTATTATGAGAAACCAAACTTATAATTAAAGATATTAAGTATCCAATGATTGGGTATCATGACCTATATGACAATGTAATTTCTAGAGAATGTTCAAAGTAAAAATAAATATAGAATCTCTTGTTTATTTAGAATGTTTTGTGAGATTTACCATAATTAAAATTAATATAATCCATTTGAAAAGAGTGAAAATTCCTTCTTAATACCATATTAATTAAGTAAAAAAATAGATTCATAAGATGTTACATCCTAAAACGTTGAGTAAGATTTAATAATAGCCATACCACTATGTTAATTAATTTATAACACAACATAAAATAGTTTTTGAAAACATAAATTTCATAATACAATAAAAAATCATAAGTGAAGAGTCAATATCATTTTCAATAGTAGTCATCGTGTAAGCCTTTCCTTTTTCACATGGACTATTTAGTTGTTGGAAACTATTTCTATTTTTGGCTATTAGAATAGTTAATTTATTTTAATTATGTCGAATTCACTTGAAATTAATGAAATGAATTTTTTTATCCCCCCTCTTACCCTTTTACCTATGCTCTTGATTAACCTTATTTTGACAGTTCTAGTGAATTATAATTCCCTTTAATCCATCCTTAAAGTGTTTCTTCCCATGTTCTTAATAAATAGAAGTTAAATCATCATTCCTTCATTTAAATTATGACTTTAACACCCATGAGACTATAATATTTATATATTTGGTGATTCAACAATGTTATTTTTGTCAATCATAATTCATTATAGTTTTATTTTTATAATATCAATATTTCTAACTCTAGCTCTTGTACTGTTAGGTTTCTTATTAGTAAAATCTTTGTATTCTCCTTGAAAACCCTAGATAATGTGGTTTTGTTAGTCTATAGTTATTACTAAAACTAAAATGAGTTTATGTGGGTGATGAACACCATAAGATAATGTCATGCCCAACTCGCTAGGGCTCAACCTGTGACTTCCCCATGCCTACCTCCAATAGTCCAGGGGTTGGAGACCAATGTCATGTAGAAATTTCCAACACATGGGAAGAATTATCCTTATGAACCTATAAAAATACAGAAATCTCGTAGCCCATGAAATATTTAAATATAAAACATCTAAATCTAATTCATGCATACATCTATACTCCCACAATTAGAGTATGAAAATAAAATATAGAAAGGGATAATAGGTCCAAATATAATCCCAAACAAAAACATTAGAGAGTCCAACTTGCACAAAATGCAGAGACTGCAATTAAATGAAACCAACCTAAAAAAATCGATTTATATATCTCAAGATATGATCCATTGGCTCCCTGTCCTCCATTGAAACATTCTAAAGGTTTTTCATCTTCATAAGATAAGAAACATGTGGGCAGAGCCCTTTTAGGATAGAGTATAACAATACCGAGTAGGAAACCCTATAAACTCTAAAAACAAAGCATCATGAATGGTTATATAATAACTAGGATATAAAAATCAAAGTAAAAACCAAGTTATACTCATATAGGACACAAATTATCTAGGCGATGTCAACAAAACTGCCAACCACTGGATTATTCTCGAAGCTTCTCAGAAATGATTATTCTGGGAGAACCCACTACAAAATCCATGAAATCACTAAAGACACTAATACAATAGGCCATGATCATAGATCCACACACATGAAAACTCACTAGTTTCTAAATATATCAATTCTAATAAATGGGATCACACCTAGGACCGCTAGGGGACACCACAAACCAAATCTTGATCAACCTGCTATATAGGGGATTGTATACCATCACTAGCATAAACCATACTGAAACGACCTTCTATATGGGGGAGAAATATCCTATATAAGAAGGTCACACCCATTCAAAAAACCCCACCTAGGGTATAAGAAGGAATGATAGAGGATTTCAATTTGTTCTCATGGAGGGTCCCCAAAAACCCTATCTAAGACTCATCCTTTAGAGGGGACCGTAATCTAGTGTTCTGAACATAATGCCACACTGTACCCTTGACGGTATGGACCAAGGGAACACACTCAAATGATAATAGTTTAATATAAATAAATGAAGGGCTCGAAACACCCTAAAAGGGGGTATATAGTGTGTACTTGGGAGTACACGGTGAGTCTCTCTAGTCTATGGTATCCTCTTATACCTTGGACTCCCAAGACATGCAAAACTCCAAATACATTGTGTGTAAGTAAGTATACATATCACGTAGAGGTCAACTGATTGCCTTCTATTGTTTTCTATCCTTTTATGTATAATTCTGGCCATGCCTGTGTACCAACCCATATACACCTGGTCGTTCCCCTGTATACCTAGCCATGTCCAAGTACACGACCTCGCCCATGTCCTCTAGCTATTTCCGTGTACCCCAACATTCCCATATCCATGTACCCTCCATGGTACACACTAATAAATTATTATGGTTTACATGATATGTTACATATTTCACATGACATGTAATATTTTTAACTCCATGGAAACCCTAACAACGCACAGAGGGTGCCACATAGTGTGTATCACCAGATTATATGTCATGTAACTTTGGATTTTTGAAAACATATGTGTTCATTGATGTGTCTCCATCCATGCTACCTCCACCGTGATTCTAGATGATGAATCATGTATATTAAGTCACTCGACCCTCCATTCATTATAGATCCAAATCTAGTCTTCGAATCTTCTCATAAAACATAGTGTCCAGCCACACAGTTGTTCACACATCAAACCATGAAGAAAAGGATCCGTCAATCCATTTAGGATCTAATTATAATAATCTTCCATAGTTTTCAAACCATGATCACACCATTAATTGTGTAACACACCCACAATATTTATTCATTGTGATGAATAAAAATCATTCAATAATCATATACTAGGTATTCGTTGAACCATCAGATTAAGAAATTTACCACGATGAACGTGTGAAGAAACAGAAGAGAAATCCATAAAACACAAACATGGGGAATACGCCTTGGAATTTTTTTGATTTCACCCTCAATCCATTGTCTATTAATTTTATGAACGAAGAGGTAATAATAAAAGAACAAATAAATATACCATAAATAAATAAACCATTGATGTGTGAATCAATTATTGTTCGTGGAGTTGACAAGAGTTCATCCAGGATAAAGAAATGGGATGAAATGACACAAATCAAACATCCTAACTAGAGTTTTTGATTTATCACTGATGAACAATGGTTCTGTGTTTCCATTGTTGGCGAGATCTAGAAAATCCAATGGGGAAAAAAATCCTCAATCTCAATCTGATTCGATTTCTTTCACTATGATCTCCTCCAACACTCACTCTCTTAATTATCATGTTTATCTGGATAACCCAAAAATTGGTTATAAAAGTATATATAACTGATTAAGATTTTAATTAAATAATTAATTAAATATAAATAAATTTATTTAATTATTCATCCACAAATGAAATCAAGATAAACACTCTATGGGAAAATAGATTATGTAACACTTAGGGTAAAATCCATGCTTTGAACTCAATAGTGGACATAGATTTCAGATCCAAGACTCTTTTTAAGAGTTATTAATTTTTTAGGAAAACATCCCATACCTAATAATATTATTTTAAACATTTTCCAAATGTTAATTCTGAGATCACTGGACCTCCGAATATCATGCCATCTTAGAACTTGGATCCGAAAATAATCCATATAATATTCTAATGCAATACATGAAAAAATTAGAGTTATTCCATTCTCCCCAACTTTGGGATTTTTACCCGAAATATAAAAACCTAATCAAAGAGATGAGCGTAATAAGTTCACATTTGGGTCTCCCACTCCCAGGTTCTCTCTTGAAGATTCTCATGCTACCAGGAAAAACACACTAGGGGAATTTATTGACCACATAGGATCCTATCACACCTAACCTAGATCTCTACTAGGTAATCAGTAAATATATCCCCATTATCAATGTCTAGATAACCTAATTGATTACATGCAATGATTCTTAGACATAACTCGTCAACTGTGACATGTGTAATACGTCACTTACAAAGTTTAACATTGGTGGTAGATCTTGGCATTGTGCCACCTCAACAACTCTATAGAGTATCGATAAAGGTCCAATGAATCTTGGAGATATCTTTAAACCCCCAAAAAATCTATAATCCATGTCAAGGTGGGAACCTCAATAACATATGGCCTCTCCCCTAAAACTATAGAGGTCTCAATCCTTGGTCCACATAGGAATTTTGATGGATTTGTGTAGTCCTCATCCACTCATGGATGATTGGAACCTTCTCTATCATAGCTCAAACCACATATGTGCATCATGATCTCACATTGTGTCAGAGCCTATCTTAAAAAATAATCCATATAATATTTTTAAGTAATACAGGAAAAAAGTATAGTCTTTAGAGAGAACTATTAAAAAATAACTAAATTCAACCACAAATGGCATTTCTCATTGAAATTATATAACTAACATTCAATTCAACCTAAATCACTCTCAGTTCAACCTTCAATTATTTAGGTTGGGTTCAATCATATTCCTTTATCTAAATTTTTAACATATTAAATCCTTTATAGAGGCATGTAAACATATTTTTATAAACTAGTGCATATACCTGAGGAGTGTTTTATGTAATTATGTCCAAAAAATCTTAATTTATATGTGTTTTGATGGTTCAAGTAATGCCTGATTTTATGAAAATGAGTTTATATAAAGAGTTTTAGATTTTATTTTTTTGTCAGTGGTGAGCTATTTATTTCAAGGGAATTCATATTCAACATAACATAAATAATTATCTTACACTTTGTAAAGTGTATATTCCACAAACAAAGCATTTTATCTTATGGAAATCTAGTTTTGAAATTTCATCTTCCATTTTAACAAAGTTAGGTAACTCAATTTTGAATGATCATATTAATATATAAGATATTATATTATGAAGGAAACATTCTACCACATGTTCAAAGCCATATATTTTATTCAAAAAGTAATTATAGAATGTATTTATCCTATGTAAAGTATATTCTAAAAAAATATTACCTTATGAGAACCAAAGGATGTTGTGAAAGATAATAATTTCCATTCAATTACATAATTATCTTATGTTGAAGAATTATCCAATGTAGTGTTGAATTTAGTTTATCTTCACACCATATAAGTCAGAGATCTATTTTTTCACATAAAGAAACATTGAAAATTATCTTATAGTAACAATAAAATTAGTTAGTTATCCTACGAAGAATAATATGTTGCGTAGTTTGTCATGATTACTTTTATAGTGTTATCATAATTTATTGATATGTCATTTCATGAATTTTAAAATATCATAAAAATAATTTTCTATATAAGTAAAGATATATTTTTATAAAGATTCATTTTTTCTGTGATGGGAATGATCCAAAGAAGATGATTTCTGACATCACCATTGCAGATGAATATTCCATACATATAATAAAAGGATACATGTCATTAAGAGCTTTTCTCATTAGATATTCAATGAATTTTTTACTTTACCATTGTTATTATCTAATATGGTTACGTTCAAAATAAAATTGGTGATATAATAATGACAGTTAGCTACTACATGGAAAAAGAGGGTAGAATACACAAAAACATACAAACACATTATAAACATGAAGAATAATCCTATGTACATAGAATAAATGATACTTTTTATTCGCATTTTTCTTGAACACTATGCATATAAGTTTATCTATTGCAATCAAAGAACCTCCAAATTTTTTCTCTGAATATCATAATCTTCTATGGATTTGACTTCATCTATTATTATTTTCCACTTGCAACTACGTGATACATTTTTTCACCAAATATTACTCATCTCTATTTCATCTACACTCATTATAAGTGATTTTGTTAAGATAATGGATAGGTATGGTGAAGGGAGATATAGGTTAATATTTCTTGGACCCTTATAAAATGTAACAGCTACTTTCACTCAGTTGGGAACATACAAAAAAAGGTCATTCATAGTGAAAATCACTAGATTCATGGTGTAGAGTGTTAATGGAGTGGACTATGAGATTTATTCTCATGAACCACTAAAATATCATTTGTTCAATCCTTTTTTCTTTGAATTTCTTATTTCAAATTAATTTTTATATTAATAAAATATCGTAACCCACATACCTTGGAGAGGGTGGTTTTAATGTAAATAAATTTTAGGAACTCAATTCACCCCCATCTTGAGTTTTTAGTAATACATTTTCTGGGAAACAAATTGGTATCATAGATCATGAATCATGAGTTCTCAGTTGTAAAAGGTTCAATTAAAATGATCTTCTATAAAATGGATACTATGGTTGATAATATAGAGGTCATATCAATGGATAGAGCTTATAATTTTAATGGTGAACATTATGGTTGTTGGAAGGATCATATGGCCATGTTTTTAAATAAACTTTTCTTAATGGTTTATATTAAAAATATTAATCCTTAATAAATTCTAGTAAATAAACCTAAAACTTATGGTGATGATATTGAAGCTAGATAGGATTTGAATTCAAATAATCTGAATTCTATAATATATGGACTAGGATAATCGAGTTTCTCAATGTCAAACAGACCATAAAATTTGGACTTCTATAGTAGTTGGTTATGAAGGAATAGAAAATGTGAAGTCTATTAGATATGATACTTCCAAACATATATTTCACTCCTTTAAAATAGACAAACAATAATGTATTACCTAAATTAATGGAAGAATAACTAAAATTTTGAATAATGTTTTTTCTCGTAGAACACAGATCTCTAATCCAGAGCAAGAACTGAATGTTTTAAGAGTCTTACCACCTAAGTGAAGTGGAATCTCATCTTACATCATACAATATATTGATGTAAAGAATTTAAAAAATAAACATTTCATTATAACCCTCATGATGTATGCATTTTAAATGGAAGCTAGATATGGAGAATATAAAGTGACTATGAAGGGAAATGCCATTCTGAAGGCATATACATTTAGTGATGAAAAGAAAAAAAGAATATAAAAATATCTAAAAATGTGAAGAAAGATATTCATCAATAAATTATAGATCAAATGATATACTAGAACTTTTCTCCCAAAAGTTCCAAAAGTTTTATTAAATGAGAAGAGGTTTAATAATACCCTTCAAGAGGTACATGAATCATGGTAAAAATTATAAATATGTTTGATGCTATGAGTTAGAAAAATCTAGGACAAATCAAACCAGACTATCCAAAATTTCACGAAAATAAAAAGTAGGAAAAAAAATTTCATTCAATAAGACAAGATATAATAAGAAATTAAAGAAGGTCATGAAATCTACATGGAGTTATTATAGAGTCTCTATTGAATTTACATATTCAAAGTCAGAAGCTAAAGAATTTAACCAAAAGGACAACATGTGTTTCATGTCACATTTATATGAGGTAAATTATTTCTATTCTTTTGAGCATGATTTTGAGTCAGAGAATGATAATTAATCATATGATTAAGTAAATGAATAATGTATAATGTTAGAAACTATGTATTAATTATTAAAAAACAATCTCAAGAATTACTATAAAAAATTTGTTAATGAATAGATTGATTTAACCAAAGAAATTTTATTTTTGAAAAATATTTGGAAAAGTATAATGCATAATGTATTAAACAAATTTTCAAAATTGGGAACCTACCGAAGGTGGTTCAAAATTTCAAATTTTTTTCAATGTTTTTACTAAGGGTAGGTTAATCAACCCAAAATTATTTTTCAAAACTAACTTAAAAATGATTTTTTTAAATATGAATTCAAGGTGAAAAGACATGTTTTATAAAAACTATTTTTTCCTAGTTATAAAAACATTTTTGTTTGAATATTCAATGTAGGGAACTATCCACATGAGTAGAAATGAAAAATAGTTCATAGAAAGTGGATTTGCAACACACATAAGTGAATATTTATCTAACATTGACTCATTATCTAATGTTGATGGAGGCTATGTTACATTTGGTGATAATGAAAAAGGGAAGACATTAGGTATTGAATATGTTTTAAATCCAAAATCTAACATCATTAAAAATTTACTCTTGGTTTTAAGGATTAAATTAAAACCTAATAATTATTTATCATCTTTATGAAGGTGGTAATTTAGTTGATTTTATAAAAATTCCCTCTTTGTTTTCAAAGAAAAGTATCTTATGTTTAAAGAACTAGGAATAAAAAATGACTATAATTTAGATCTACATTATTTATGTATAAAGAAGTAAAATTGTTTGAAAGTTAAAATTGATAAATCATTGATTTGGAATATAAGTCTTATACATTGTAATGTTCATTCATTTAGAAAGTTATGTACAAAAATATGATTTCTGTTTTTCTTAATCATTTACTGGTTAAAAAGAAACTTCGTGATGCATATCAAATATAAAAGAAACACAAGACTTATTTTAAAAAAATATAATAGGTTTCCATGTATATACCCATACAACATATCCAAATGGATCTATTAAGACCTTCTAGAATATGAAACACTACTGTAAAATCATTTTTACGTGTTGGTTGATGATTTATAAAGATTTTCTTGGGTTTACTTTTTTGAGACATAAAAGTGAATCTTGTGATATTTTTATTTATTTTTATAAACTTTTAAAAAGTAAGAACGATTCCAAAATTGTGTCTTTGAGAGGTGATCATGGAAGATAATTTGAGAATCATGAATTTACATTATATTTCTCAAAACATGGTATTAAAAAAACATTTTCTGCCCCTATGACACCTCAACAGAATAGTGATGTTGAAAGGAGTAATAAGACATTGCAATAATTTTCTAGAACAATGGTACATGAATATAACATTCCAACATATTTTTGGGATGAATATGTTAACAAAAAATGTTATTTCATTAATAGAGTTATAATAGGGATCATTTTAATGAAAACAACCTATGAGTTTTGGAAAAATTGAAAATTGAAGGTAGGTAACTTTAATAAACATAGATGTAAGGTTTATATTCTAAACACCAACAAAAATCTTAGTATGTGTGATAAAGTTTTTTTATTATGGTGTATTCCATGGAAATTCTATTACTTCCAAATGTTATAGAGTTTTCACTAAAAGGTAATGTTTTGTTAAAGAATCGACTCATGTGATGTTTGATGAAAGTGATGTTTTATGAAAGTGATCTTTTTTATCACAAAATGACTCAAGATAATGATATCGATGATTATATTAATGTAATTATACATGAACATGTTTTAAAAATAATAAGGATGATGATTTAGAACCTTATTAATTTTAAGCAAATCCTATATGGGTTCGTACTACTAAACCAGAAATTATGTTACCTAGAAAACATTGAAACATTAAGGAATGTCATCTAGAAATATTTATAGGTAGTTTAGATGAAGGTGTTATAAATATAAGTAATATAGGAAACCTTGTATAATTTTACGCTTTGTTATATCAGATATAACCTAGAACCATAAAAGAAGATTTAGCTTATGAATGTTGGTTTTTAGAAATAGCAGAAGAGATAAACTAGTTAATGAGTATCAATATATGGTAATTAGTTGATAAAACCGATGACTATATCATTATTGGGAATAAATGGGTATTTATGAAAAAATAGGATGATCAAGTTTTCATAACTATAAATAAATATATACTAGTAAAAACACTATAATTAGTAATAAGTAATAGATTATGAGGAGTCATTTTCCCTAGTAGCTAGGATTGAGTCCATTATAATCTTACTAGTATGTGAATATTATATTAATTTAAAATTATATTAGACAGATGTAAAATCTGTATTTGTAAATGTATTTTTAATGGAGGAATACTATGTTTGACAAACCCTTGGTTTTAAATACCCTCATTTTCAAAAGTCTGTTTTAAACATACGAATGCTCTATATGGGATTAAAAGTAACCTATATCATGGTACAAAATATTATGTTATTTTCATTTATCAAATGGGTTTTCATTAGCTAATAAAGTGCCGAAATTGTTTAAGAAAATTTTCATCATGATGTATTTTTTGGTTCAAATATATGTTTTTGATGTTATTTTCGAGTCAAAAAACAAGAAATTATGAAATATTTATTTTCAAAAATCATGCAAAAAGAATTTGAAATGAGTATGATGGGTGAGTTAAAATATATTCTTTGTTTCCAAATTTTCCAAAAAAATTTAAATGTTTTAAATCAAATAAAATAAATTCTTAATTTAATTAAATTTCATAGAATTGAAAATAGTAAAATATAAACAACTCCAATGGGATCTAATATTAAACATGACTTGAATGAAGCTAGAAAAAAGGATAAAAAAAGTTATATAGTGAAATAATTAGATGTTTAATGTATCATTATTAAATTATATCAGACATTATGTTTTAGTATTCAAGTGTGAAATATTTCAATCTAATGAAAAAGAATAAAATTTAAATGCTTTCAAAATAATTTTATGGTATTTATTGGGAAATGTTTCTATTTATATAATTTTTACAAACACTTATGATTTTAATGTATCCTCACATTTGGATGATGATATTGGTGGGTGTAGACTATATAGGAAAAGAAACTCAAGTACATGTAATTTTCTTAGAAAATCATTAGTATTATGGTCAAGTAAGAAGCAACACTCTGAAGGATTATGATCTACCAAAGAAGAATATATTACAGTTGGAAGTTTTTGTGTGCATGGGATATGGATGAAACACACTATAATGAATTTTTTATTTTATTTTAATCCTATTATAATCATGTTTGATAAAAAAATTTCTATCAAAATTTTCAAGAATCTAATAAACCATTCACGATCAAAGAAATTTTTTTTAAGAAATTATTTCTTGAGATATCATGCACAATATGTGAAATGTCTTTATGAGATATATTTAAAAAATATTTATCTTCTGGAATATTTATGTTTTTAAAATCTATTTTTTTACCTTTTGTTAAATTTATTTCCATTTTACTTATTTTGTTTCTTGACTTTATAATAATGTTAATATTTTATTTTGATTATTATTTTATAGATTTTGTGTCACCATTTTATATATCAGTTATATAAACGTAGGACATGTAACATAGTTTTGTAAGGATTAATTTGCACATCACACTACATGGATCTATGATTATCATAAAACAAATTAAGGTAAATCAATTTTATGCATTAAACACTTACAAACCTCTAAATTTTCATCTGTTCATAATCTGAACCCTTTTACCCTAAACCTAAACTATTAAATTCTAATTCAATGGAAAAAATAAGGGAACAGATGGAGATTCCTCTAGAAGAATAAAACGTCCAAGGACCACTAGAAATGTTCTTATTGGAAGAACCATCAATTTTAGTTAGCTAAATTTTTTCTTATATGTTACATAACTGGGTTATAAATCATTAATGTTGTGAAATAATTTTTGATGTAAAATGAAAAGTGTTTGTTTATGAAAAATAATTTTGACATTTCTATGAAATGATTTTATGTCATTTTGGTGATAATAGGTAACAGGATATAGAAACCGTAAGCAAAAAGAGTATTTTTGATATCATATTGAATAATGAATAAATCCATTTGGTTCCCTCATGATTGAAATTTGTTTTTTTACACATCATTAATGACAATAGATGAATTAAGTATTCCAAAAATAATAAAGCCTCTTCTTGAAATCCATCTGTGGAGAAGAATCTGGTGAAATATTTAGAACTTGAGAGAAAGGTTCTTTTAATGTTCATCCAGTCTTTTATTATACAATAGAACCATGAGAATATTGAATTTAATTTTAAATATATTATGTGTAACAGTCCATGTCCTCGTGGTCCATTAATTTGTTGGTTTTTGGTTATTGGAGATGTTTGCAGGAGGTTCTAATATTTTTATAGGAGTAGGGGGTGAAACTGAGTTACTGTAGGGATTACACGTTGTGTAAGTAAATTACACAGCATGAAGCCTGGTTTCACGACATGTTATGGGTGGTCCAAAACATGTAATATTTTACGGGTTGAAAAATAACATTAATCAATAAGATATGTTTTTCAGTAGAAAGAAACCTTGAGTCATTAAACGATGTGAAAGGGTATTACACATTGTGTAATACCCCGCTGTTGTAATGTTTTATGCATATTTCTAATCGCTCGAGTTATCAAAACCTATGGTTTCAGTGAATCTCCCTTGACCCCAAGGGACATGACAACAACTCTTTAGTGTTTTAAGGATTACTTCACCATGGTTATATCCCTAGATCCCCTCCTGTAATTCACAGCAATCCAACTTTGATCTAAGGTGCGTTCTTCCCCCGTTATTTCCGTTTCTTCTGATTTGATATCATTTTTCTTGTTGTTCTTTATTGAATGTCATGGTGGATGTTCTCCCATGATTTTAATGGGATAATCTTTTGTTTTTTATGCGATGGAGCCACAACTCATTGGATGAATGCAAATATTGCAGGAGAGGTGACTGGAGGTCTTTTACGTGATGTGTTATCATGAAATGAATGTTGACATCCCTTCGAGGTATGATTTACTTTGTTTATCCTTATTGTTCATCATGCGGGATGGTTTTACTTCTATTTACCAATGAATGATGGTTGTGAAAGCCGTATTGAAGATAAATAATTGGTTAATTGAAATTAAGGGGAAAATGGGGGTTGTTCGCATGCTTTTATAGTTAGATATAGTTTGTGATATTTTGATTGTTCGGGCATGAAGCCCCTTTAAAAATCATGGTCATTAAGGGCCCTTATTTTTAGAATAAATAAATTAGGGAATATATGTTGTTTGAATTTGGTTGGGGACTTTTATAATAAAATTTGTTGATTACGTATACTCGTCTCATGAATGGATTCCCCAGGATTATACAGTTTCTGTGATAACCCCTGAATTAACAAGTGGAATTAAATAAGGGATGCCTTATTAAATATGGATTTTTGTTTTTCTATGGTTCATGTAGTGATTTTGTTATGATAAAATTTGTGTATTATGGGAAGGCTTGGGTCGTGTAATGTAATCTCATGTTGAGAGATTGATTGATTGTGGGATAGATGAGAAGTTCCGTGTAACATGGATTTGAAACTGGTTGTGGTCTAATGTTTTGCTGGTGGCGGTTATGTGTGGATGGATTTGGTGGGATGACTTTGAATAAGGATAGTGGTTATTGGTATGGGTAATTATACCAGATTTTCTCCTTGTGTAGCATGTTGAAATCCTCTCCCTATATCTTGGGACTGATAGATATTATATCATGAATGGGTGTTAACAAGAGAGGATATGTGAAATTGGTTAATTTTCCATGGTACTTATTTTTAGTATAACACTTTTTGTGTTGTATGTTGTGTGTTGTGATTAGTATTTTCCTGGGAAGTGATGGAATAGATAAATGAATTATTTAATAAATAATTGATATTGGTTAAATGAATTGGTTGGGAATATGGAATTAGTTTTTTTGGCTTATTGTGTGGTGTTTTTCATTTAGAGGTTGAAGAAAAGGTTATAGTGTGGCGACTTGGTTGTTTGTTTGATAACCCATATGTTGGGTATGAGTGTTTGGTATCTTATATTTATACACTTTTATATTTCTTTTGATTTCTATACACACCCCACACTTGTTGAGAACTATGTGTTGAACACACCCAATGATCATGGGGGAGGGTGACTTTCCCAAACATCTTAGTGGGAGGATGGACAGATTGCCAAAAAATCCTTCCTGCACTCTCTCCCTAGTGTATATAGCTCAAGATTCAATAGGCATGTTGTATTTTGTGTGGCCCATGTGTGTGAGGGTGAGTTTTTCTTTCCTAGGGGTCTTCCGGATGAGATGTGTTGTGATTTACCAGGTGTCTTTAGGATGAGGTGTGGTTTGGGGCCCAGGTGTCTATCCGCGAGATGTTGTTTGAGAGGCCCTTGTTTCTACAGGAAGATGAGGTTTGTGAGGCCCAGTTGTGTACAAGAGGGATGTAGTTTGTGAGGCACATGTGTCTTCAGGCAGGATGTGGTTGTGAGGCCCAGGTGTGTTCGGGCAGGACGTGATGTGGTATGTTCAGAATAGGAGGGAGATATAGGATATTTTCCTTTGGGGTGTGAGAGAAGCTAATCAATGATAATGTGGTGCAAGGTACCCTATCATCGATTTAATTTATACTATATTACATGACTTGTGTTATTTGGTATGAATGTCCTGGTGAGGTTGGGATGGTTAGTATACTTGTCTTGGTGTTGTTTGGTTCTACTATTTTCTCACATGATCATTAGTAAGCTTCTTTCTTGTGTGCACGAGAGAGCTTTGATTTCCTACTTAGTATACTTGTATGCTCACCCTTCATATATAATCTGTTTTTAGGTTTCCAAGAGGATTTCGCAGACTATTCTAGACCCTACTATCTTGGATCTTAATAGTTTTCAAGTCACTACGTAGATTTACTTTTGGTAATTTTCTTTGGAGACATTTGTATTGCAATAGTTCTATTTTACACATGCATGTGGGATGAATTTTGTATTTATTATATATATATATATTGGAGTTTCTTTGTGTATGATTCATTATATATCTTGATCTTGTTTTGTTAAAAATGTTAATGCCTCCCATATTGTGAGATTTGTACACCCTTGGAGCTTGTGACCAAACCAGGGCCTACTAGAGGCGGGACTCAGGGGGTCATTATCCCCCTTTCTTATTTTCCATCCTAGGAGGGGTATCTTCTTAGAAGGTGGGGGGGTCAGGAAATAGTTATATCAAAGTATATGGATGAGTGATAGGATAGATTTTGTGATTCTTCATAGTGAGTATTGAATGGGATAGTATGGTTATAGTTCTAGTTGACCTTGGGGTGTGATATAGGCCAGGAAGACCGGCTATGACATGAGATTTTAGTCCCCCCGCGATCTAGTTAATGTGCTTTGATCTTATTGAAAGATCAAGTGATATTAAAATACATAGAAGGTGGAGACCTATGAATGTTACATGAATGATAATGACTTGTGTTTCTGTTTGATTTGGGTTATTTTCAAAAGGTAAAAATGAATAAAATAAATATAATTAATTAAAACAATTTATTTTTAAATTCCATAATACATTGGCTTAGGAAATAGTTCATTCCTTTTATCTATAGATCTTAGTCATTATCCATGTGTGGCTTAGTCCTTAGAAGTTCAGTAGGCCTGTCTGGTTGATCATCACAGTGTTTATCCAACTGAAGAGGATGGTCAGTGGAAGAGGTCATTCCGTTCTTTCCAACAGAAGGCATTTTGAATGGTTGGGGTAAGTGTTTCTGACATAGAGATAGAGGGTAAGATAGAAGAGCTAGAGATAGGATTTGGTCTGATTTAGGCCCTACCAGAGTGCAACGTCCCTTTGGCAGTTAGTCAGATGAGGGTTGATACACATCAGTGGTAGATGTTGTATCTGTGATAGAGGAAGGATGCATACGTTTTGTGGTTTGAATTCCAAATATTGTTCTGGCTGGAGTTCCTTTCATTGACTATGAAGGATGAAAAGAGGTAGGAGCTACTCTCCCTTCAATATGGGAGTATGTCGGTACGAGATCTTGGGATCAAGTTCAAATACCTTTTGCACTTTTTCCCAGATCTTTTTCTGGATGAGGAGTCCTGTGAGACACGTCTCGAGAAGGCACTCCAACTTTTTATCCAGTATTTAGTTACTCCTTTTAGAATTCCAATTTTTTCAGAGGTTCAGAAAAAGGAATAGGTGATCAAGTAGATGCATTTACAATGAGGTCTATCAATAGAGGGAATCCAATTGATTTTTTTGAGTGGCAGAGTTGTCAGTGGAATATTTTAATCACCAGTACCTTCAAGATTTTGACCAGTGGGGAGATGACATCAACATCTTCCTTACTGGACATATGGTTCTAGGGGTCTCTGTTCCATTCCTACAGGTTTTGGGATGATGTGTTTCTTCTTTGGGATTCATGGACATCTTTATAATTAGTGCCCAATAGTTTCCCAGGCTTGGTCTGGTAGAGGTAGACAGGTTCAATGCTAGCAATAATAGCAGTTTCTAGTGCACCCATTTCAGTTGTTGGGAGTACATGATTTTTCTCCACTTAGGGGAGATGGACCAGGAATAGGCTGACCTCCAGATGTACCTCAGGTTCAAAGATCATGACCTTATCATTGTTGTGGAGGTGGTCATCATCAGAGAGGTAGGGGATCTTGGCATATTCTATTACATGCAGTAGAGGCAATAGTTCCAGTGAGTCCAGAGATCGTTAGAGGTACTATTAGTTTGTTCAGTACTCATTCTTGCAGTTTTTTTTGATTCAAGATCTTCACACTTCATTATTTTACAAAATCAATCCCATGATATGGGAGTAGACATAGAGAGGCTTCCCATGCCCCTGATGTTGAGTACGCCAGTCCGATGCGAGAATATATTGTTTGATATGTGTGGGGTTGTATACTAATGATGGGAACACATCAGTCCCATGGAGATATCTTCCTAATTTAGATATAACCATGAAAAATAATCATTGGTATCTACTAGTTGTATTGAATTCATGCTATTATTGAATACTTCTAGATAAGAGTAGTTTGTTTAGATGTGTATGACCAACGTGTGGCCTTCATTTGCGAGAGAGGTTGCCAAGTGGGCAGTTGGTTTGTGGAGGCTCTTATTTCATTACTAGATAAGCTGTTAGTTCTATCATTAGACACTAAGATGGTGGAAGTTTTCAAGGTCATTGGGGAATTCCTGAGTATTTTCCCTGAGGAGGTTGTAACGCTACCCCCTCGATGTGATGTTGAGTTAGGGATAGACACGTAGTCCGATGATTTTCTAATTTTGATGGATCCTTATCGAATTAAACCTTTTGATTTGTGGGAGTTGAGAATTCAGATAGATGATATGATGAATAAGGGTTTTATTTGGCCCTATGTGTCCCCATGGGGTGCTCCAGTGTTGTTTTCCAAGGAGATGGATGGTTATATGATGTTGTGTATAGACTACTAGAGGTTGAATTAGTTAAAAATCTATAACAGTTAGCATAACCTAAGGTTATAAGATCCTTTATACTAGATGATAAGGTTGATTTGGTTTTCTAATATTGATCTGCTGTATAGATATCACTAGTTGAGGGTGAAGGAGGGAGATATCATGAAGAATGCATTCAAATACAGGTATAGACACTTCAGGTTTGCGGTGATTCCATTTAGTGTTATGAATGCAACACCCATGTTCCTGGGTCTTTTGAACTTTATATTCTGTGAGCTCTTAGACTAATTCTTCATCGTATTCATCAATGATATCTTTATCTACTCAAAGTCTGAGGAAGATAACACAATGAGTCTTGGAACTATCCTGTAGGTACTTCGACACCACCATATCTATGGAAATATTTTGAAGTGAAGATTCTAGATATGATAGGTACATTTACTCAGGAATTTTTTGTCTTAGAAGGGTGTGACAGTTGACCCATCAATGGTTGATGATGTTGTTTCTTTGGTAGAACCCAAGAATGTGGAAGAGGTTCGCAGTTTCCTCATTCTTGTAAGCTATTTTTGGAGGTTTTTACCTGATTTATCTCGATTTATAGCCCCGTTGATAGTTATTACTAGGAATGATAAATATTTTGTGTTGAGTGAGTTCTAAGAAGCATTTGATGACCTAAAGTGTAAGATAGTTAGTGATCTAGTGAATTGGTTTCCTGATGAAGGGGTGGTGTTTGAGGTGTGTTGTGACTCTTATCATCTGGATTTGGGATGTGTGATGATGTAGTAATGAGTAGTGATATCCTATGGGTCCAAGAATTTACATCCCCATAAGCGTAACTATGCTACCCATGATATGGATTTGGTAGAATTTGTGTTCGCACTGAAGTTGTGGTTTCATTAACGCATTGGATAGCGCTTTGTGGTCTTCATGAATCACAAGATCTTGAGGTATATATTTTCCCAGTGTGATCTGAATCTGTGATAATGGAGGTGTATAGAGTTTCATCAAGACTATGTTTTTTAGATCTCTTAAACCTCTTGAAAGGGGAATGTTGTAGTTGATTCATTGAGTAGGATAGTCATAGAAGGAGGTTTTTTGGGAACATGTGGATTCATAGAGAGAAATAGAGGAGTTAGATGCCTAAAACTTCGATGTAAGAGTGGATGGTGGTAAGAGATGTTTTTTCTCAGATGGCGGTCAATCCTTTTCTAATATAAAAGGTGGAGGAGTCTCTGTGGGAAAGTCACATGAATAGGTGATGTGTGACCTTTTAGGCCATGGTGATGCTTCGAAGGGGTGGATGGAGGATGGTCATAACAAGTTGTTATTCTGTGGGAGGTTTTTTTCTTTTGGTATAAATTTATAGTGGGGTCATTCTTGAGTCTCATAGATCACCCTTAGTGGTGCAACCAAGAGTTTCCAAGCTGTACCATGGCTTAAAGATGTAGTTTTGGTCACCTGAGATGAAATAAGAAGTGACATAGTTTATGGAGAAGTGCTTGGTATTCCATATGGTAAAATCTGGGAATCATGTTCCTCATGGTTTGTTGTAGCCCTTGGATTTTCCTCAGTGAAAATGGTATGACATATCAATAGATTTCATAACAGGGTTACCCAGAGCACAGGGAGTTGCGATGCTATCTAGGTGATTGTGGATCATTTGAAAAAATCAGCCCACTTCATAGTGGTCAGGAAATCAATCATAGTGTATTATTTAGAAAATAGGTCTGTGGATGAGGATGTGAGATTTCATGGAGTTCCATGGTCCATTGTCTCATATCGGGAAACATAGTTTATCTCACGGGTATGAAGGGGATTAAAATATTCTTTTCTCACCTGGTTACAACTCAACACTGATTTCCACCCTCAGAAATATGGGAAAACATAGAGGATTATCCAGATGTTTGAGGATATGTTGTGGGCATACATATTGGAGTTTGGTGGATCTTGGGAATGACATCTACCCTTAGTGGAGTTATCTTATAATAATATCTATGAATCTTCCATTGGAATGGATCCATTTGAGGCATTTTAGAGGAGGTCGTGTCATTCTCTATTATGCTAGATAAAGGTTGGGGAGATAACTATTCTTGTTCTCTAGGTGGCACAGAGGATGACCAAAAAGTTTTATCTTTTTTGTGAGAGGATTAAAGCATTACATGACCGACATAAGTCTTATTCCCATCATAGGAGGAGTCCCTTGGAGTTCTAGGTTGGGGACCATGTGTTCGTGAAGTTTTCCCCTTAATGTGGGAACCATTGGTTTGGTATGGAGAGTAAGCTTTCTCCTAGGTTCGTTGGACCCTTTGAGGTGTTGGGGAAAGTTGGAGAGGTGGCATATCAGTTGGCGTTACCATCGAAGTTGGAGAGGATTCGTGATGTTTTCTATATCTCCTAGCTTATTCAGTATCTTCACAATGATTTTTGTGTCATTGACTTGGGAGATATGAATATCGATGATGATGTCACGTTTATGGAATGACCAGTGGAGATTCATGATCGATGAGAGAATGGCATGTGTGGACAGACCATCCCTTTGGGTTATGTGGTTTGAAGGCATAGTGTCCAAGAAAAGAGTACTTGAGAGAAAGAAATACATATGACTACCCAGTACCCATAGTTCTTTTGAGTTGGATTTCCCTTTTTTCTTTGTAATGTGATGTTTGAACCCAATTTTATATGATATGAGTTGTTTTCGTTGGTTGTGATGTGTGTGGTGAGATGTTTGATAGATTCATAACATATTAAAAGGGGGAGACCTAATTCCTAATTGGGACACATTAAATGTGATGATGTTAAACCCATGAGAGTGAGTCTGTGCTACCCATAGCGGATAGTATCTTGTCATGGAGGATGAAATTACCTAACTAGTATGTCTGGATGGTGTGGTTTTGTGCTTAAGTGATGTGTTTTTTGGTTATTTGGGTTGACATGATAAGGCTTGGTTGTTGGTGTCAGATGATGTGTTCTTGAATGAAGAGGTTTTTAATCTAGCTTTCAAAAAAAATGGTGGTTTATCATTGTAACTTGATGGGCTTCATTTATAGAGTTGTTTCAAGTGTATCAAGATCCTTCAGAGGTATCTTGAGAGATGTTTGTTCAGACCCATACTCTCTTTTCCTTTTGGGTTGGTTTTGGATTCTCAAGGACCGAAATCATTTGAGAGGCATCTGATGTAATGGTATATGTCCCCCCAAACCATTAATTTTTCAGTTTTTGGTTGTTGGAGATGTTTGGGGTAGGTTTTGGGTGTTTCGTAGGAGTTGGGGGTGTAACAAAGCTACTTTTGGTCTTCCATGTTGTGTAATTAGATTACATGGAATGAAGCCTGGTTTTATGACTTGTTCTAGGTGGTCTACAATGTGTAATATTTCAGGGTTTTAAAAATAAAATAAATCGAGAGGTGATGAGTTTTTCAGTAGAAACCAGCCTTGAGGCATTACATTACGTGAAATGGTATTACACATCATGTAATAACCCATTGCAGTAATATTTTAAGCCTTTTTCCAGCTGCATGGATTGTCAAACGCTATGGCTAAAATTACTCTCCCTCAACCCCAGGAGACCCAATGACCCCTATTTGATGTTTTGAGGATTTCTTCACCATGTATCGATCCCTATATTCCCTCCTTCGATCCGTATTGATCCATCTTCGATGTAAGGTGTGTTTTCCCCCTTTCTTGTGGTTTCTTCGGTGTTGATCCCATTTTTCCTCCCGTTCTTCTTTCCATGTCATGGAGGATGTTCTCCATTGGTTATAATGGGGTTATCTTAAGTTTTTTTTGATGCAGTGGTGTCACGACATCCTTATATGGATGCAGATCTTGTAGGAGAGGTGATCAAAGGTCTGTTATGTGATCTGTTCTTGTATGAAGAATGTTGACATCCCTTAGAGTTAAGGTTTCCTTCATTTATACTTTTAGTTCATTATGAGGGAGTTATTTTACTATTTTTTACCTATGAATCAATGTTGTGATAGCCAAATTTAATATAAAGAATAAATTAATTCAAATTAATTGCAAATGGGGTTTGTTTACATGGTTTTACGACTTGATATTGTTTGTGATCTTGTGGTTGTTTGGGATTGAAGCACTTCTGAAAATCATGGCCATTGGGAGACCTTGTTTTCACACTAAATAAATTATGGAATTCATGTTGTTTTTTTGGCGGGTCACTTATATAAGAAAATTGGAAAATTACATATACTCAGTTAATAAATGGATTCCATGGGATTATATAGTTTCTGTGACAACCCATGTATTAAAAAGTGGAATTAAAAAAGGGCTTCCTTATTAAATATGAAATAATTTTTCCATATTTTGTGTGGTGATGCGGTTGTGTGCATAGTTTTGTATTGTGGGATTGCTTGGGTGGTGTAACAAAATCTTAGGTTGATATATTGATTGACTGTGGGATGGATGAGAAGTGTTTTGAAATAGGGATGTGAAACCGGTTATGATATAATGTATTGCTTTATGTGGTTATGCGTGGATGGATTGGGAGATATGACTTTGAGGAAGGATGTCGGTACTTGGTATGGGTAATTCTCCTAGATTTTCTCTATGAGTAACTTATAGAATGCCTCCTCCTGTATCTAGAGACCGATAGATGTTATATCATGAATGGGTGTTAACCAGTGATGAAATGTGAAGTGGGTTAATTTACTAGGGTCCTTCTTTTCCATATGAACTTTTCTATGTTTTCTGTTTTTTTTTGTGTATAGTAGATTCCTGTGTAGTGATTGTATATATAAATGTATTTTTTAATAATTAATGGAAATTGGATAAATGAATTGGTTGGGAACACAGAATGGGTTTTGCAGCTAATTTTGTGGGGTTTTACATTGAGAGGTAGCAGAAGAGGTGATGATGTGGTGACATGGTTGTTTCTCTGAGAACCCATAAGAAGGGAATGAGTTTTTGGTCTCTTATATTTATACACTTGTATTTTTCTTGTTATTTCTATATGCACCCCATCATAGTTTAGCACTATTCACCGAACACCTACATTTTCCTAGGGGAGGGTGTCATTCCCAAACATCTCGGTAAGAGGATGGGTGGTTTTCCACATTACACTCTCCCCCCGTGAAAATGCTAGTGTTTGGTACATGTGATGTCTTGTTCATTCCTAGGTGTCTTTAGAATGAGGTGTCTTTTGTGGCTCAGGTGTTTGCGGGCATGATGTAGTTCACGAGTCCTGGGTGTATGGGAGTGGAATTTGGTTTATGTGGCCAAGGTGTCTGCGGGTGGGATATGGTTTGCAAGGACAAGGTGTCTATGGGCAGGATGTTGTTTTCAAGGCCTAGGTATCTGGAGGTGGGATTCGGTTTTTGAGGCCCAAGTTCCTACGAGAAGGATGTGGTTGTGAGGCCCAGATGTCTACAAGAGGTATTTTATGTGGTATGTTTGGAATAGGTGGGGGTGCCATGATGTTTTCCTTTAAGGGTGTGAGAGCAGCTAATCAGTGGGAAAGTGGTGCATGGTACCATATCATCGATGTGACTTATACTATATTACTTGACTTGAATTATTTAGTGAGCGTGCCTTGGTGATGTTGGAATGGTTATTATAGCTGTCTAGGTGCTATTTGGTTATGATATTTTATCACAAGAGTGTTAGTACAGTCCTTTCACATGTACATGAGAGACTTTGCCTTTCCAACTGAGTATACCTATTTTCTCACCCTATGTACAAGATTCCATGAGGATTTTATGGACTGTACTAGACCCTACTAGCTTATATCTTCATAGTTTCTGTGTTGCTTCTTAGCTTTACTTTGGGTATTTTACTTTGGAGAGTTTTGTTTTGTAATATTTCTATTTTACACATGCATGTGGGATGGATTTTGGATTTATTTTATATATGTATTGGAGTTTATTTTTGTATGATCTATCATATCTCCTGATCTTTTTTTCTTACAATGGTTAATGCCTTCTATATTGTGAGATTTGTACACCGTTGATGCTAGTCTCCAACCCGGGGCTCACTGGAGGTGGGGATCAGGGGTCATTATATCCCTTTCTTCTTTTCTAGCCCTGGAGGGGTATCTTCAGGGAAGGGGGGTCATGAAATTACGTTATTATAACTATTTATGATAGATAAATCAGTGAACATCGCATTATATATTATGATGTATGTGTGAAGTATTCAAAACAAAGCAGTAATTTTTTATCTTTTCAGAAGACTATTGACCTTTTTTAGGTAAAGTTAGTGTATTTTAGATTAAACCACTACCACCATCCATCCAAAGTAAATTTTTTATTAAGAGAAGAATATAGCACACAAAAAAGACTACAGAGGTCTATAGTAATGCAGACCAAGGGCATCCCCTCTGATCAAATCAACACATTCCGCCTTCAAACTGTTAATCCGAAAGATATGCGCGTATGTGGAACTGTGGTCAGCCATGGAGGCCAAAAAATTGGCAACCTTGTTCCCCTCTCGATATATGTGGGAAAGAGTAATGTTATGACCAAGAATATGGTGACAAATCCTGATCACATACTCTATGGACCACAGTGTAGAGCGATTATCTTTAAGGGAGTTAAGGAGGACAATTGAGTCCACCTCCACTTTCGAAATGGTAACCTCCTCCTGAATGCACAAAGAAAGTCCTGTGAGAAGAGCCCGGGCGTCTGCTAGAATGGTATTTCCCCTACCCAGAAAACAATAGAAATCCAGGATCACATCACCCTTATTATCTATTACAACCCCCCCTCCAGATATCACACCCGTTGCACAAGCTCCGTCAGTATTTAGCTTGTATCCTACAGCAGGGGGGTTCCATCGAACCCACATCCTAGATCCTACTTCCTCATGAAGGGAAGGATATATATTGTTCTTATGCATGCATGAGAATGGGAAGGACCACTGCCTCTCTTTAAAGAGCCACGACATGTCAATAATCTGGACACAGATGCGTGCAAGGATAGCTCTAGTTGAAGGTCTAACTCCTTCGTATCGGTCATGGTTTCTGGCTTGCCAGATGCACCAGCACCCCACATTAAAGGAGACAACACAGGATAAGTGAGTCTTCTCTGAACCAAGCGCACCTTCAAACCATCGTTCCATAAACTCATACTCTGTCTCCTCAGAGCATGGAGACCTGACTCCCCCAAGAAAAGACCAAACCTCCAATGCCCATTAACTTTTGAAGAATAGGTGATCCAAGATTTCCTCCATTTTCTTCTTGCAACAGTGGCATCCTGAGGCCAAACTGATCCCTAGTTTCTTGTTATTGTCATCCGAAGCCAGGGCCATATTTTTGATCCGCCAAGTCAAGAAGTTCATTTTGGTCGGGATCTGGCGACACCAGACCACACCATTCCACCGATCCAGGGGCCTTGTGTGTAGCCTCCACCTTTGGAAGTCTCTGTTATTAAAGACCCATGAGGATGATAGAGTGAAGACACACCTGTCTTTCTCAGAATTCAACACGATCGAATAAATGACAACCTGTTTGTCCGCATTCAACACTGCCTTGATGAAGCGAGGATGGCATTGGGCTTCCTTGAACGAGATCAAAGGCACTAGACATCCTGGGAAAGACAGAACAGAGCATGCCCAGTTCTTATTCCAGAAGGAGATGTCCCCTGTACCAACAATCCATCGAGAGCAGGAAGACAAGGAGAGAACCAAAGGTTGGACTTTGGCCCACAGCGGGGAAGCTGGTCCACAACTTACCTCCTTGTTACCTATGAACAAAGGTGGCATGCATCGACCCCAAAGTGTTTGCTCTTCCAGAATCTCCCATGCAATATTTTCATGGGCCCCTTCTATAGTGTAATGGAGGCTGCGACGGTTGATCCCCCCTTCAGGGATGGGTCTTTCCAACCTCTCCCACTTTGTCCAGTGTCATTTACCTTCAGACTTAACATCCCAGATGAAGTTACAAAGAACGACGTCCACTTATTTGATGACTCCTTTCGGCATGTTGGAAGAAGCCAAGGCATGAATGGGAATGGCTTAAAGTACACTATTAACCAGAGCAATGGGTCATCCGAAGTAAAGAAACCGATTCTTCCAGTTAAGAACACATCTTGAAATCCTGATTAAGATTCCATTGAAGTCACGAATTCTCAATCTTCCAGAAGAAATGGAAGTGCCCAGATAATCCATTGGGAACTGCCCAAGTTTCATTTTGAGCCTGTTTTTGAGGGAGTCCAGACGCTGAGACGATCTACGGTTGGATATGAAGAACTCACTCTTATCCTTACTCAGAACCTGACCGCTCCAAAAGCAATAGTTATTCAGAATCTCCATCAGACATTGGATGGATCTCCTTACCACATTAAGTAATATCATAGTATCGTCAGAAAACATAAGGTGGGAGATAGTAGGGAGGCTATATTTCCTCCAGAAAGGAAGTAGGTTCCCTTGGATTATGCTCCGATTGATTGAAGCACTCAAAGCTTCTTGGGCTAGAATGAACAATATGGGGGAAAGAGGGTCTCCCTGCCTTATACCTCTAGTATCCTTGAAGAAACCATGTGTTTTACCCATAAAGAAGATTCCTATCCAAGAAGAGCTCACACATCTGAAGACATTGTCCACCACCTTTGCTGAGAACCCCATCGTCGCCAGGGCTCTGTTGAGATTGCTCCATTCAATCCGATCATAGGCTTTGTTCATGTAAACTTTTATGGTGAGGTTGGACCCATGAGTCTTGTAGTTAATATCCCTCACCATCTCCTGTGCAAGGGCGATGGACCCCGAAATTGATCTTCTCACACAAAGCCAAGTTCTTCAGGAGAATGCCATGAAGGCAACCACGCAGCCAGTCTTAGGTTGATGAGACAAGCAAGGATTTTGTATGGGAAATTACAGAGAATGACTGTCCTATAATGGGATAGGGAGTTGGGATGTTTAACCTTGGGAAGAATGCATAGTGTCATGGATGAGGCCACCCTCGGTAAGGACCCCCCCTTGAAGAAATCCTGAATAGATTCTAAAACGTCGCCTTTGACCACCTCCCACGATCCCCTGTAGAAAGATCCAGGGAACCCGTCTGGCCCAGGGCCACATTCCGGATCCAGCTTCTGCATGGCTTGAAAGATCTCATCCTCAGAGGGAATGGATTCCAAAGAATGATTATCCTCCTCTGAAACTCTTTTCTGGATCGCCTCCCACATCCCCGACGTGCCAGTCGAATACCCACTAGGCATTCTGGGGTTCTGACCAGCAAGAATATCCTGGAAGTATTGAAGAGACAACTTCCCAACCTCTTCCCTGTCGTTCACATACGAGCCGTCCTCCTGTAGGATATTTGGATTTTCCCACCGCTTCCATTCTGAAATGCATGCATGGACGAACGCGGTATTTTTGTCACCCTCTCGAAGCCACTTCACTCTGGACCGATCCCAAGCCTGTATCTCTTGCTTCAACATCTCCTCCGCCCAAATTTCCTTCTTAGTTTCCAATTCTACGGTGGCTTCCTCGCTCCATTTTTCCTCCATACTCCGTTCAATGTGCTACACCTCCTGAGAAAGGGACTCAATCTTTCTAGCATTAAGGGAAATGCTTATGCACCAGACCTTCAACCCATTTTTAACACTTCTATGCTTGTTATGAATGGCTACCCATGAGTAACCTTGGGTGGGAGCATTCCGTTGATCACGTACTACATCGTGGTAACCCTCGTATCCGGCCAAGTATGGGTAGAACCTGAAGGAATCTTGAGAATTATTACTGGGTATGATCGATATCTTCAGCAGGGAATGGTCCGAAATACCACGGGCAAGATGAGTGACATTGGCCTGAGGAAAAGAAGCCAGGGCGTCGGAGTTAGCTAGACAGCGATCGAGCCTGCTCCAACACCTCTTTTTTCCACCCTGGTTGTTGAACCACGTAAAACAGTCCCCTCGAAAACCCAGGTCGAGCCATCCACTTTTTGTCATACAGGAAGCAAACTCCAGACTGGCCTGCCTCGGAAAGGATCCTCTCCCCTTCTTCTCCTCCAGGTCACTGATGATGTTGAAGTCCCCCGCCACGAACCAGTGAATGTTCATCGGCCTGAACGCTTCGAGGTCATGCCACAGTCTCAATCTTGCCTGAGGATCGCAGCTTCCATACACAAAGGTTGCAAAGAACAAGTCTTCTCTCTTCTTGAATTTCACCGTGAGGAATTGGTCTCCTGCATCAATTAAATACACTGAGACATCCTTCTTCTAGAACACCCAGATGGGGTTGTTTATAGAGTCCGCATGCATGTTCCCATGCATCCTGGCACGACGATAGAAAGAGTTAATTTTCCTCGGGTGTTGTTTCGGTTACAAGATAGCCACAAGACATGCTTTCCCCCCTTGATTCTGAAGCTATGATGTCCGTCTTTAACCTAGCTCCAAGTCCCCGAGCATTCCAGACTATCATGTTCATCATCTATCATGGGAGGATCTTGTTTTGGACCCGGACTTCTTGGTATTTGTTATAATGAGAGAAGAACCCTCCCGTTGAAGCCTTACTTGAAACCGAGTGCGGGCACCAGGGCTCTGTACAGAGGGCGAGGAGGCCTGTGCCAAAGAGGAAGAGAGGGACATCACAGACATCCCTTCATCCCTTCGCTGATCAGGTAAACTACTGCTATCCAGACGAGGGGCCTCAGGTTGCTTCAGACATTCTCCATGACCATAAACCGTGGTATGAAGACATAGTGACAAGGAGGGAGTGTTGCTGGTAGAGGCTCTCTTATCCCCAACTAGAAGGCCTGCCTCTTGGAACACATGAGGACGAGGAAAAAGAATCCAAGAAGGATAGAACAAATCCACCAACTGATCCCACGAACTCTCTAAGCAGAGGGAATGTCCCTTCAGTGCGACCCTCGGCCCCAGATCCTGAGAGAGCGATGACACAGGAATCAAGTACCTGATCTGTGAGGGTGGGACTATGTCTGGAGATGCCTCAGGAGACTCCGGTACTGAGACTGAAGGACCAAGGTCTCCAGTAATTGGACCCTTGGTTGAACGGAAGTTGCTCCTCGAATGGTTCCTGCATTGAGGCCTAGTATGACCCTGGAGACAGCAAGCCATATAGAAATGGAGGAAGATAGGGTAAACGATGTCCTGGTTCCAAGACGCCTCCGGCACCGCAATGACCAGGGTCTCAGGAATTACAGACGAAAGAAACATGTCCACACAGATACGTGGGCAATGAAAATCTTCACAGGATAGGGTACGAGCATCGGCCCACAAGAAGCCTCCCAGGGAATCACCGATAGATCTCAGGAAGGCCTCATTCTGAAAGGGAAGGGGTAGGCCCGGAAGCCCTAGACACACCGCCGGGTGAGCACTCTATTTTCCCCGATGCGCGTCCATCAACCAGGGGGAGAGGCTAAAATGCCAACGACCAAATGACCGTTGGGCACAACACCAAGCCTGTATAAAGTCAGCCTCGAAAGATAGGACCAGACTGAAGGAGTTTCGGTGAAGCAGCGAGATCCGAGCCTCGGAAGAGAGTCCCCATGAGGAAAAAAAATTCTTGAACACAGCCAAGGATGGCTTCGCCACACTGAAACGCGCCACCAGGCACCAGCGAAGACGGGCAGATGCATCCTCATAGACTCCCGAGGGAACTTCCATCGAGACAGTCACCCCGGAACGGGAGATCGAAGGGGAGAACGAACCTATAGCCGGGAAGAACCAATTCAAGGTATAGAATTATGAAATATTCTATACAATGGTACTCTCATTAAAAGGAGAATAAGATTCAGAGTTATTGTTTTTGAATGAATTCAACCCAATGAAGGAGATGTTCCCCAAATTAGTTCATCCCCTGCTCTTGAAACCATTCAATGTGATATCTTTATTGTTTCTTCTTTTAGGAAAGAATTAGTCTTGGATATTGATATATTGTTTATATTTTGACATAAATGGACCATTTCATTAGTATCAGGTGCTATTATGAATTTTGAGGTATCTCTACCTGGGAAGAAAAATATGTCACGACCCGTCCTCAGGACCCGTGCCGTGACTACCCCAAGCCCGCCTCCCATAGGCTAGGGGCTGGTGACTAGAACCAAGGCATAAATCGTGACAAAAGGGGAAGGCATTGCCTTTATAAAGTAAACAAACACCACCGAGCAAGCAAGAAAATGTAAACACTAAGTAAAACTGGGTACAAAAGTAGTGTGGAAAAGTAAGTGGGCTAGAATACAAACCCAAACTGAAAGTAAAGTACAACTGGAAAGAAAGTACAACAACTAAAAGTAAAGCAACAACGTCGAGCTGTCCACTAGAAGTCCCACCGGAAGGGTGGGTACAGATAGCCTCCATAGCTCCTTGGTTCCAACCGCCCCCTCCGTGTACGTCCCGCCCAGTGGTCCACCTCCAGGTACCGACTTGCTTTACAAGCCTCAACCACGATCAGCACTGTCCATCGTCTGCATCCAACACAACGTAGTACGGGCATAGCCTGTGCAGGGGTGAGTATATGCTACTCAGTGGGGACCCTGAGGCCCTCGAAGGTCTCCTAGAATCCACAAAGGATAATCCACAAAGGAAGATACAATCACGAAGTAACATCCAACACTACTTAGGTATATGACCATACATATACCTAAGTCATCAATTCCCGTTAGGGTCCAACATCCAAGCCTAAATTCGATCACATCCACAAAGGAGTACAACCCAACCCACACAGGATAAAACAACCCAATCCACATAGGAAAGCAATTCAATCATATCGAAGATATAGATTGAAAGTCAAGACTCAACTCACACATGTATACTTCTTCGTAAGGTGATAGAGATGATCAGATATAGCCATGGATTCATCTATGCTGGGACCCACGTAGGATACTAAAACAACTAAGCTGTTGGACCCACATAGGATACATACCATCTACTATGCCAGACCCACGTAGGATAGAAAGAACAGAGTCAAGCACTGCCAGACCCACATAGGATACAAGAATAGTAGTCATTGTCGCCGAACCCACAATGGATTTCAGCACGATCTTCATCACTGTCGTACCCACGTAGGATTTCAGTGCAGTCTTCATCACCGTCAAACCCACAGAGGATTTCAGTACGGTCTTCATTACTGCCGAACCCACGTAGGATTTCAGTGCAGTCTTCATTGCCATCGAACCCACAGAGGATTTCAGTACGGTCTTTATCACTGCCGAACCCACATAGGATTTCAGTGCAGTCTTCATCACCGTCGAACCCACTGAGGATTTCAGTACGGTCTTCATCACTGCCGAACCCACGTAGGATTTCAGTGCAGTCTTCATCGCAGTCGCAGCCCGCTCTAGGGTTTCCGCACACAACATGATCGATTCCGGGAGGGTTTTCTCCACGAGCCAAGGGGGGTCGATACATCGACTGACACATAGTCCAGAGTTGATGTATCCCAAGGTTCCATCTCGACAAGGGGAACTCAACGTGACAGACGGCGCGTCAATCGGACGCCCGGTCTGAGAGTTATTGGCTTTTTCGTTCCAGGGGCCCGGTTGGTTTTTAAGTCAAAATCGACCATAATGCACTCCAAATGCATCCAAACCTCGAGCTGAGTAAGTGAAAAGGTCCATCTCACTAATAGAAATCCAACAAAGTCTACGACACATCAATCGGATGTCCGAAGCTCAAGTTATAAGCGTTTCCGCTCTGAGGGCCCTGTTGGTTTCGTGTTCGAACCAACCCGGTCATACCAAAATTTCTCCGAAACCTTTGGTGTAATATACTTAAACGACCGTCTTGTTCCAAGCATTTCCACACATCTGATGGTGTGTCGATCAGAGGTCTGTAACCCAAGATATGGGCAGAGGAACGAACCTGTCCGGTTTTAGGGGGTTTTGGCCCAGGACCGACCCGGCCTGAGACCCCCTGGGTCGGCCCAAACCGGGTCGACCCGAACCGGGTCCAGGTCCATCCCATTAGGGCGCGGCCCGGCCCAGATGACACGACCGGATGACCCGGCGCGGGTGCGCCCCGCACGGCCAGCTCGGTGTTAGCCGTGCCTTTGCGGAAGGGGGGGGGGGGGGCTGCCCCCCTTGATTGGAACTGCGGCCCCCCACGTGGGGGGGCGCTCCTTGCCAGCGGATGCGGCCTAGCGCCGTGTCTCTCCCAGGTCCCACACGGCCGCGGGACCCCGGTCACCTACCACCATGGCTTCAGCCGTGGTGGTGCCTCCTGGCGGTGTGCCGGGACGCCGCCCCCTTCGGGCGGGCGGCCTCCGGCGCCACTGTGCCGGCGACCCGTGCCGCCGGTGAAGTCCACGGACCACCGGAGCTGCTCCGGTGGTCCGTTCTTTCTCCGGTCTGCGCCTGGGGTCATCTGGGGACCCGTAGATTACTACGACAACCTCCAATCACTCAACGGTCCCGTTTCATCGTCGCCAAACCTTCCGCGCATCAAGAACATAGAATCGGCGGGTTCGGACTTGTTCGTTGGTCTGCACCCACCGCGTTTGAGGTTCAAACGAATTTCAACAAATTAAACACATGTCGAGGATATAATCCATATAAATTAAATTAAACCAAACCCCCTACCTCAAGCATTGTTGAATGAAGGTTCGTCGCGGGAAAGAGACGTCGCAGAAGACGACGTCGCGGAAGGAGGATCGTCGGCGTCGCGGTATACAGCGTCGTGGAGAAGTGGATTCATCGGCGTCACAGAGAAGAGGATCGTTGACATTGCGTTACATGGCATCACATCGTCGATCTCCGGGGAACTAGCATTCTTCTTTGTCTTCCGTTGGAGGCCAGCGTTCTTCGACGTTCTTCGCGTTCTCCAACAAAGAAGATGAAGGTTCGAAGGCTTTGAGAAAATCCTCTCCAATCCTTCCCGCACAACGAAACAACAATAATAAAATAAGTTGTTGCCTTATTTTATTACCCATGCCATCCCTTATTTTAAATTCAAATTAAAACACGATTTAATTATTGTGCGTTGACCAATTAATGAGGCGTTTAGTAATGCAATTAAACGCGAGAGTTGACTTGGCATTTAAAGGGGGTGCAGGTGAGTTACATAATTAAATGCACGTGGGAGGTAAAAGGAAATAAAGGGGGTGGGGCTCATGTGGGAACCACCTCACTAATATTCTACCTAGGAGTTAGGATATCAGTGGGTCCCACTCCAACCACCATGCCTAGGTTAACACTACTTAGAATAAAAATAAAATATATGGCACGATATTTTATTATATTCTTTAGTTAACCCAATTAATTAATAACCTCACCCGAGTAAACACAACTCTGGAAAAGGTGTTATTAAGAAATTACCAGCGCTGCAATTCCATCGGTGCCCTCAGAATTCGATTCTGATAACCGGTTCAAAAGTTAGAAAAACTCGCTCGTTCATTCACTGAACGTACCTGAGCTAAACTACAGAAATTGATTTCGAGCACACCGGGCCTCGTAATCAGGTGCCATCAGAAACTGCATTCTTGTAAAAATCCCAAATAAAATTAAGAAAAAATTCCCTTGAATTTTACGGGTCTTTACATTACTCCCACCTCAGGGATTTACATCCCCGTAATGATAAATCATAAACTAGGGGAACAAATGAGGGTACTGAGCACGCATCTGAGCCTCCCGCTCCCAAGTGCTCTGCTGGAGGTTCCCATGCTGCCAGCTGATGCACACTATAGAAATTGACCATCCATGTAGGACCCGCTCTTGTCGATCCTCGATCTCCACCGGGACCTCAGCAAATGTCGCCCCATCGTCAATGTCCAACTCCCCATGGTCGATGATATGCGTTGGGTCATTCACGTATCTCCTCTACTGAGATACGTGGAAGACGTCGAGCACCCGGTGCAACTGAGGTGGTAGAGCCGGGCGATAACCCACCTAGTCTATCCTGATGAGGACCTATAATGGTCCAATGAAGCGTGGAGATAACTTGCCGCCTCAGCCAAATCTCTTTAATTCACGTCGAGTTGAGACCCGCAAGAAGACGTGGTTTCCATCCTCGAACTCCAGTGGCCTCTTCCTCTTGTCAGCATAAGACTTCTACCATCTTTGAGCTGTCCCCATCCGCTCCTGGATGACCTATACCTTCTCTGTCGTGGCCTGGACCATCTCCGGTCCCACAAGTGCTGACTCCCCAGGGTCTGTCCAGCACAGAGGTGATCTGCAAGGCCGGCTGTACAATGCCTCGTATGGTTCCATCTCGATGGTGGAGTGGTAGATGTTGTTGTATGCGAACTCCACCGAGGGTAGGTGGTCCTCACAGATGTGACCAAAGTCGAGGAGACATGCACGGAGCATGTCCTCGAGAGTTTGAATGGTCCTCTCCGTCTGACCATCCGTCTGAGAGTGAAAGGAGGTGCTCAGACATAGATGCGTCCCGAATGCCTCCTGTAACCCCTTCCAAGGCCGGGAAGTAAAGTGAGCATCTCGATTGGAGATGATAGATGATGGCACACCATGAAGCCATACAATCTCCTGAACATAGAGGCACCCCATGCTCTCCACTGAGCCATGCTCTCCGATGGGTAAGAAGTGGTCCAACTTGGTGAGTCGGTCGACAATCACCCAAATGGAGTCGTGGCCTCTGGAAGTACATGGAAGTCCAATCACGAAATCCATAGATATCCCGTCCCACCACCACTCCAGGACCCCCAAGGGCTGCACCAAGCCTGCTGGTACCTGATGCTCTGCCTTCACCTGCTGACAGGTGAGGCATCGAGAAACGAACTCAGCTACAACCTTCTTCATACCCGGACACCAGTGCTGTCATCTGAGATCCTGGTACATCTTCACCACTTCTGTATGTACCGCAAAAGGGGAAGTGTGAACTACCTTAGAAACTTCTCTTGTAAAGTAACTGGTACCATGGTACGTCCTCTGAAAAGGACTACGTACTCTCCTCCTACATAGAATCCATCAGGTGCCTGTCCTTAGGATATCTACGCACACCACATCTCACAGTCAGTGTCCCCACGTTGTGCCTCTCTGACCTGCTGCATTAGTGGAGGAGTGACTGTGAGTGATTAAAGAAAGGCTACACCATCACTTTCCATGAAGGATATCTGCAAAGTGTCTAGCTACTCCGTCACCTCCCCGAGTAACTAAATGCCCGTCCTCCTACTGAGAGCATCAGCTACTACGTTCCCCTTTCCAGGAGTATAGAATATGTCAAAGTCATAGTCCTGGAGGAACTCGAACCATCGCCACTGTCTCAGATTGAGGTCATTCTGTGAGAAGATGTACCTGAGACTCTGGTGGTCAGAGTAGACTGTAAATCACTCTCCCATCAGATAGTGTCACCACATCTTCAGAGCGAAGACCACTGCTACTAACTCCAGGTCATGGGTAGCGTAGTTCTACTCATACTGCCTCAACTAACGTGATCAATAGGCAATCACGACCCACTCCTGCATCAGGACACATCCGAGTCCCATCCTTGATGCATCGCAGTAGACTACGTACCCTACTCCCTCCTCCAGTAGCCTCATGATAGGTGCGCTGGTCAATCTCTGTCTCAGCTCCTGGAAGCTCTGCTGACATCTGTCTGACCACACGAAGGGTTTCAACTTCTTTGTCAAAGTAGAGATTGGAGCCGCAACTCTGGAGAAGTCTGGGAACAAATCTCTGGAAGTACCCAGCTAGACCCAAGAAACTCTGCACATCCATCATGCTCCTGGGTGGATCCCAAGCTAGCACTTCCTCGATCTTCGCAGGATCCACTGAAACTCCTACCTCAGATGAAATGTTTCAAGAAGTGGACCTCATGTTACTAGAACTAACACTTCGAGTGCTTTCTATAAAGATGGTGCTCTCAGAGTGTGTCTTGTACAACCCCCAAGTGATAGGCATGCTCCTCCTCAGTGGTCGAGTATATCAATATGTCGTCGATGAAGACCATGACAAATCGATCGAGGTATGGCTGAAATATCCTGTTCATGAGACCCATGAATATTGCTAGAGCATTGGTTACGCCTAAAGAAATATCCAAGAACTCATAGTGGGCATACCGACATCTGAAGGCCGTCTTCTGCACGTCCTCATCTCGAAATCTGAGCTGATGATAGCCTGACCCGAGGTCTATCTTTTAGAACCACCATGATCCCTTGAGATGATCGAAGAGGATGGCAATCCTCGGTAGCGGATAATTGTTCCTCTTGGTCACCTGGTTTGGGTGACGATAGTCGACACAAAGTCGCAAGCTCCCGTCCGCCTTCTTGGTGAACAATATCGGGGAAGCCAAGGGTGAAACACTGGGTCGGATGAATCCCTTGCCCTGCAAGTCCTCCAACTGTACCCGTATCTATTGAAGCTCAGTGGGGGACATCCGATATGATGGAGTGGATATCGGGGCTGTCCTGGGGTACATGTCAATATAAAATTCTACCTCTCTATGAGGAGTTAGTCCTGGAACATCGTTAGGGAAAATGTCCGCATACTGATCCACCACTACAAGAAAACTAGGACTCCGCACGTCAACTACTCCCAGGATGAGGCTAGCCAACTAATGAGTGATGGGATGTCCTCTCCTCTGCATGAGTCCATCCTATGCTGCAAAGGCTCCCTTCTCGTCGGTGAAGGTGAACCTACTCCTGTCGGTGCATACACACCGCACCTTACGCCTAATACAGTTGATTTGAGCATGGATTGTGGATAACCAATCCATGCCCAAGATGAAATCGTAAGTCCTCGACGCTGCTATAAGAAAATCCCAGCCGAAGCTCTCGCCTCCTAGAGTAAGTTGACACTTCCGGCACCAGTGCGTAATCGTCGAGTCTGATCCCGTAGGAGTCTCTAGTCGTAAGGATCGAGCCAACGGCTCTGTCGGAATCTCCGAGCTCTGAACAAGGGAAGTGGAAATAAAATAATCACTCGTTCCTTTGTCTATAAGAACTGCAACAAGGGTGGAGTAGACACAGATAGTACCTCGAATCATCTCTGGCGCGTTGTGGTCGTAGGCCTCCGCTGCCTGAAGCTGAGCCTGTCTCTGCCCGCCAGCTCCCTGTGGTCGGGGTGGACCTCCTAGTGGTGGTGGTAGTAAAGCCTCAAAGCATCGCCCACCACCTGCTGCTCGGCCAGCTCCCCTGCCTTGTCTGCCTGCTCTCGGCAGATCGCAATAGTCGACCCTCTGACTTTGCCGGGGTGGCCCCTCAACCGTCTGCTACTCCTCTGCCCGGTGGGTCAGGAAGTCACGAGCCATGTGGCCCTGCCCGCCGCACGCGTAGCACTTCCTGCTCCTCAGAAGGCTAGCTCTGCGCCGTGTGCCCCGCACCTTTGAGCCAGTGTCCTGAGGTTGTCTTCTTGATGGTCCGGTCCTCCTGGACCCCTGTGACATCCGTCGACTGTCAGATGCAGATGACTCTGCTACGTGCCACCCTACGGTAGGTCTCGCTGCTGGCGTAGGCTCAGCAAGAAAGATCTATACGAGAAGGGCTCGCTCCAGTACTCCTGCCTGTGTCAGAATGATAAGGGAGATCATCGATGCCCTGATCTCATTCATCAGTCCCTGCTCAAAGGTCCGAGCCCGAAAGAATGGGTCCCGTAACATGTCCGTCGAATAGTGTGAGAGATCGAGAAATCTCGCTGAGTACTGGGCGACCATCATACTGCCCTGCCGCAGCTGTAGAAGCTCCTGGATGCGCACCGCACGGAGGGTGGCTGGGACGAACTATGAGCGGAAGAGGCTCTCAAAGTCCGTCTAGAGGAGTGATGCCTCATCGTGCACCTAGAGCATCAAGATCCACCATCTACCTACTGCCGCGTGTAGGAGGCTCACTGCGAGGATCACCATGAGGTCAGCTGGTGTCCCCACTTACCTGAAAACTTTCACAACTACCTCCAGCCAATCCTCGGCTGCCTGGGGGTCCATCTCCCTACGGAACCTGGGCGGTCTATGATGATTAAACTAGTGCAATGCACTAAGGCGACGTGCACTATCAGCGGCTGGGGATGGTATTATCGGTGGCTCGGAGGGTAGAGGTACCGCTGGTGCTCCGCTGTCAAAGGGCCCTGCACCAAGGCCTCGTCACTCGGTGGGCTGTCGGATCACAAAAAACTCATAACCCTAGCTGGCTGCCATCGCGGGGCCATCCTGAAAAGAAATAGGTGTTCCACGGTCGAACAGTATAGCTGGTGAGCTGGCACAATGTAATCACAAAGAAAAATTTTGTAACACACATGCAATCAATGTTTTCATGCATTGAGTCGGAAATCAGAAGTCAGGGTCCTGGTGTACGGATACGTCGACCGCCGCACCAACACTGGACTCCCTGGACTGATAACCACACTCAATACCCTTAACACTATTGCTTCACACATAACGAAGATCAAAGTCCTGAGTTATACAGTAGAACCAAACTCCTCTGATACCAATTTTTCATGACCCGTCCTCAGGACCCGTGCCATGACTACCCCAAGCCCGCCTTCCATAGGCCAGGGGCTCCCGACTAGCACCAAGGTGTAAATTCCGACAAAAGGGGAAGGCATTGCCTTTATAAAGTAAACAAACACCACAGAGTAAGAAAGCAGAAGTAAACACTAAGTAAAACTGGGTACAAAAGTAGTGCGGAAAATAAAGTGGGCTAGAATACAAACCCAAACGGAAAGTAAAGTACAACTAGAAAGAAAGTACAACAACTGAAAGTAAAGCAGCAACGTCAAGCCGTCCACTAGAATTCCCACCTGAAGGGTTGGTACAGATTGCCTCCACAGCTCCTCGAGTCCAGCCGCTGGCTCCGTGTACGTCCTGCCCAGTGGTCCACCTCCAGGTACCGACTTGTTCCACAAGCCTCAACCACGATCAGTGATGTCCGTCGTCTGCATCCAACACAACGTGGTGTGGGCATAGCCCGTGTAGGGGTTAGTATACGCTACTCAGTGGGGACCTCGAGACCCCCAAATGTCTCCCAGAATCCACAAAGGATAATTCACAAAGGAAGATACAATCACAAAGTAACATCTTACACTACTTAGGTATATGCCCATACATATACCTAAGTCATCAATTCTTGTTAGGGTCCAACACCTGAGCCCATGTTCGATCCCATCCACATAGGAGTACAACCCAACCCACACAGGATAACACAACCCAATACACAAAGGAATGCAAGTCAATCATATCAAAGATATAGATTGATAGCCAAGACTCATCTCACACATGTATACTTCTTTGTAAGGTGATAGAGATGATCAGATATAGCCACTGATTCATCTATGCTGGGACCCACATAGGATACTAAACCAGCTAAGCTGTCAGACCCACATAGGATACAGACCAGCTACTCTTCCAGACCCACGTAGGATAGCGAGAACAGAGTCAAACACTGCCAGACCCAGGTAGGATACAAGAATATTAGTCATCGCCGTCGAACCCATGGAGGATTTCAGTACGGTCTTCATCACTGCCGAACCCACGTAGGATTTCAGTGTAGTCTTCATCACCGTCGAACCCACAAAGGATTTCAGTACAGTCTTTATCACTACCGAACCCATGTAGGATTTCAGTGCAGTCTTCATCACCGTCGAACCCACAAAGGATTTCAGTACGGTCTTCATCACTGCCGAACCCACGTAGGATTTCAGTGCAGTCTTCATCACCGTGGAACCCACAGAGAATTTCAGTGCGGTCTTCATCACTGCCAAACCCATGTAAGATTTCAGTGGAGTCTTCATCACAGTCGCAGCCAGCTCTAGGGTTTCCGCACACAGCATGCTCGATTCTGGGAGGGTTCGCTCCATGAGCCATGGGGGGTCGATACATCAACTGACACATAGTCCGGAGTTGATGTATCCCAAGGTTCCTTCTCGACAAGAGGAACTCAATGTGACAGACGGCGCGTCAATCTGACGCCCGGTCTGAGAGTTATTGGCCTTTTCATTTCAGGGGCCCAGTTGGTTTTTATGTCAAAACCAACCCGACCGCAATCCAACTGCATCCAAACCTTGATTAGAGTAATCCAAAAGTTCTGTCTCACTAAGAGGAATCCAACAAAGTCGACGACATGTCAATCGGACGTCCGGAGCTCAAGTTATAAGCGTTTCCGCTCTGAGGGCCCAGCTGGTTTCGTGTTTGAACCAACCCGGCCATACCCAAAGTTCTCAGAAACCTTGAGTGTAATATATCAAAATGCCCTTCTCATTCCAAGGATCTCCAAACAACTGACGATGCATCGATCGGAGGTTCGTAGCCCAAGATATGAGAAAAATAACAAACCTGTCCGGTTTTAGGGGGTTTTGGGCCCGGACCGACCCGGCCCGAGACTCCCTGGGTCAGCCAAAACTGGGTCGACCCGAACCAGGTCTGAGTCCGGACCATTAGGGTGCAGCCCGGCCCAGCCCGGCTGGTGCGGCCTGGGCAGCCGGATGGCCCAGCGCGAGCGCGCCCCGCACGGCCAGCTCTGTGCTGGTCGTGCATTTGCGGAGGGGGGGGGGGGCTGCCCCCTTGATTGGAATCGCGACCCCCCACCTGGGGGGCGACTCTTTGCCAGAGGACGCGGCCCAGCGCCGTGTCTCTCCCAGGTCCCGCGTGACCGCGTGACCCCGGTCGACTGCCACCGCGGCTGAAGCCACGACGGTCCCTCCTGGCAGCGCGCCGGGACGCCGCATCCTTCGAGCGGCCGGCCGGTGCTAGTCGCTGCTTCCGGCCACCGGTGCCGCCGCGCCGGCGACCCACGCCACCGGCGAAGTCCGCGGGCCACCGGAGCCGCTCCGGTGATCTGTTCTTGCTCCCGTCTTCACCTGGGGTCATCTCAGGACACGTAGATTACTCCGACGGCCTCCAATCACTCAACAGTCCCGTTTCATCATCACCAAACGTTGCGTGCATCAAGAACAGAGAATCAGTGGGTTCAGACTTGTTCGTTAGTCTGCACCCACCGCGTTAGTGGTTTAAATGACTTTCAACAAATTAAAAACATGTCGACGATATAATCCACATAAATTAAATTAAACCAAATCCCCTACCTCAAGCGTTGTTGAATGAAGGTTCGTCGTGGGAAAGGGACGTCGCGGAAGATGGGGTCGCAGAAGGACGATATTCGGCATCGCGGTACACGGCGTCGCGTCGTCGATCTCCGGGGAACTAGCGTTCTTCATCGTCTTCTGTCAGAGGCCGGCGTTCTTCATTTTTATTCACATTCTCCAACGAAGAAGATGAAGGTTCGAAGGCTTTGAAAAATCCTCTCCAATCCTTCTCGCACAACGAAACAATAATAATAAAATAAGGCGTTGCCTTATTTTATTACCTATGCCATCCCTTATTTGAAATTCAAATTAAAACACGATTTAATTAGTGTGCGTTGACCAATTAATGAGGCATTTAATAATCCTATTAAACATGAGAGTGACTTGGTATTTAAAGGGGGGGTGCGGGTGAGTTACATAATTAAATGCACGTGGGAGGTAAAAGGAAATAAAGGGGGTGGGGCTCGTCTGGGCCCCACCTCAATAATATCCTACCTAGGAGTTAGGATATCAGTGGGTCCCACTACAACCACCATTACTAGGTTAACACTACATAGAATAAAATTAAAATTTGTAGCACAATATTTTCTTTTATTCTTTCGTTAACCCAATTAATTAATAACCTCACCCGAGCAAACGGAACTCTGGAAAAGGTGTTTTTAAGAAATTACCGGCACTGCAATTCCATCGGTGCCCTCGGAATTCGATTCCAAGCACCGGTTCAAAAGTTAGGAAAACCCTCTCATTCCTTCACTAAACATACTTGATCTAAACTATGAAAATTGATTCCGGGCACACCGGGCCTCGGAATCAGGTGCAGTCAGAAACTGCGTTCTTGTAGAAATCCCAAAGAAAAATAAGAAAAAATTTCCCTTGAATTTTACGGTTCTTTACAAAATAGAAAAATTATAACATAATCAGTTTGTTTCTTTAATCAAAATATTACTAGTGGTGAAAAAGATGATTTCAAATAAGATACAACTCAGCTTTATTCCAAAAAAAGAAAAATAACAAAGTCTTTTGAACCATATCATTGGGAGAAAGTACCCTATATTGGTGAAAATCAATAGATTTATGATGATTAGATTTTAAAAGTTTTTCAGTACATGTTCTCACCTATTCACAAAGTGTATACAAGTTTATAAATTCTTATAGTAGAATTAGATTATTAAGATAAAATAGAATGAGAGAGATATTTAAAGATAGTGTACGAAGTTTATTCTTTTTAAAATTAGTTTTTTTATTCTAGAGGTGAAATCAAGATTTCCATAAGAAAATTATTTCAAAATATGATGTTGGTGAAATAAAGTTGTTTATTCAATCACTTTTGGGAAAGGTTTCAAAATAATCTACTAGAGAAACTTCAAATAATGTGGAAATAGATTCCAAATTGGAAGCAGAGACTCACTATATAGACATTATGACATCCACCATTACTCTTATGCAATATAAGATCATTTCTAGAGAAATGTTACCATATCATTAAAGTGTTGTGGTCGTAGAAATTAGGATGATGCCTACATTTTTACAAAACTATATCATGACTATTAATTAATATATGATTGGAATAAATTCATTTTTAAAATAAATAGTTCTTGAAATTAATAATTATTCATTTTGAGTACAAAATGATACCATCTTTTTTATCATAGGGTTGCAAAAAATGGGTGGATCATTAGAAAATAATTTTTTAAGTGTTAGAGTAGATGTTTGAATATTTTTACAAGTTGGTAGTAAAAATACAAAATTCATATTATTTTTTTAGAAGAAGAAGTGGAATATGTATTTGGTGAACCTTGGAAGTGTGATGTATCATTGAAATTAAATGAGATAGTTCTTGTTCATTTAGACTCTTCTCCTACCGATCAGCCGATTTTTCTGTTGGAAAATTGGTTTGAAATGGTGATGAAGTTAGTTTTGAGTTATTCCAAAAAAGAATATTTGAAAATTTTATTTTGAAATATCTCTTAGATAGTGTGTAATGGTTTTATAACTCTTCTATACTATTTCATGAATGACATTGGGAAGATAATTGACACATGTATAGAGACTCTATTTCATCTTTGAAAAGACATTCACTTAGACCTCCTATTACTAACTTTCATGCCTCTACATCTCTGAAATTTAAGTAGATATTCGATCCAAATGAAATCTATTAAAGGAATAATATTAGGGTTTTAAATTATGTTTCATTACCTCTATATAAACCTTATTATATTCTATCATTTTTCTATGTTGATAACTTTGATGTGTCGATACCACATCAAACTACTCCCAAAATTCATTCAACCTCAGTAAGGATCTATTGAGGTGATAGAGCTAGAAATGGAGTATATTTAATCACATTAGATGATATTTTTGGAGATATTGTTGACGCACCTATTCCTACATACAATTTTATTGTTGTAAATCCACAATTGTTTAAGATATCCCCTCCAAAAAAACCACCTTTCACCTCAAAACTGACATACTTTCTTGATTTGGTTGTTTAATTGAATGGTTTTACATAAACAATTAAATGGTGGTTTCAAATCCATTTGAATAATTTCATATTTATGTTACATATTTGTAATTCATTTTTACCTCCCTTTATTTTTATAGATTATATTTAATTCCTTTATCTATTTTCTAAATGTTTTGGAATTTTATTATTTAATGATTTAATTCATAGATATCCTTGTATGTTTCATTAACATTTATTTATTTTATATAAATTATTAATGATTACATTTTTCCATTTCCCATATCATAGCTATATATTTTATAATATAACTTCATTCCCATTTATTTATATTCATTGTGTCTTACATAGATCATTTACACTTGTTCTTCTAAAACATTAATTATACTCCTTTTCCTTATCCAAGTTATTTTTGATATCACAAAAAGGGGGAGAATAAAAAGGAGAATACAAAAATTTGAATCCCATATAAAACATTTTTTTCTCAAAATTTTAGTTTATCATTCAATGGATTTTGTGATCATCAAAAAGGGGGATATTGCGGGATAAAATTATGTTATTCTATGATATCTCATTTTATGTGTTTTGTTTATTCAAAAAATATCTATTTTTATGCTAATGAGTTTATATTAAGTTTTTCATATTAAATCCTATTATATGTTTTAAACTATTTATTTCAAGGAAATTTATCTTGTGCTTAACATAAGGAATTATCTTACAATGAGTAATGTATTTTATCTTATAGAAATCTGGTTTTGAAAGTTCACATTATATTTTCTCATGGTCAGGAACCTCAACATTGAAAGTTTATCTAACTATGTAAGATTTTATCTTGTGAAGAAAATTACCGCCTTCATGTTCAAATCTAGTAAATTAGTCAGAAAGTAATTATGGAAAGTCTTTATCTTATGTAAAGGATATTCACTAATAAATTATCTTATGAGAACTGAAGGAAGTTTTGAAAGATAAGTATCAAACATCAATAACAGAATTATTATATGCAAAATAATTATTCTATGTATTTTTGAATTTAGTTTATATTTGCACCATATAATTTAAATACATGTTTTATCTTATACAGGTTCTCATAGATTTATCTCACCAGAACAGTACAGTTAGATTGTTATCTAATGAACAACAATCTATTATATAGATCACCATGATTACATTTATAAAAGTTTCATAATATATTTATAATTATTTTCATGTTTTTTATCATACTAGAAAAAAAGTTTTCTAATTAAATAATAATGTAAATTTTTTGATTTTTATAACAATAAAATGATCCATATAAGAATATTTTGGACATCACCTTTGCGGAAGGTTATTTCATATTTTCAAGAAAAATACACATTCCATTAAGATCTCGTCTCATCAAATTTTCATCAGATTAATCACTTGACCTTGTGATAATCTCGTATGATTAAGTTCAAAATCACAGAAGAGATATAAATAATAAATTTTCCATTTCATTGAAAAATAGGGAGGATTACACACACATATATAAACAAACAATTAAGATGAAGAAAAATCACATGCATATAAAATAAATCATAATTGTTTCTTCAATATATGCTTACGTACTATGATTAAAAGTTTTTATATTGCAATTGAGGAACCTTCATAGATATTATTTGAAGATCATCTTCTTCTCTAGGTATGACATCATATACTTTCAGTTGTCTCTTTCAACTTTGTGACACATTATTTCTTCAAATCATACTCTTATTTATTTCATCTAAACCCATTGTAAGATAGTGTGTTAATAGCATAGATAGGTATTGTGAAGGTATATCTTGGTTAGAATAACTTGGAACTTTGTAATAAGTAACAACTACTTTCACTCTACTAGGAGCTCCCATAAAATGGGCTGTCATTTCTAAAATACTTAAACTCATGGAGTAGAGTGTTGGTGGGGTAGACTAGGTGATTTTTATAACCCAAACCACTATAAATCACCTATGTTCAATAATTTTCATTTTTTCCTTTATATTTACTATTTTTTGTTTCTATTAAGAAAAAATTATAACCCAAAAACCTTGAAGAAATGGTTCTAAAGTAAAGAAAGTTTTTAAAAATTAATTTTCATTTTTTGAGTTTTCAGTTAGCCTTTATTTAGGAAAAAATAGTGCTTAGATATGTGTTTACTCATTAGAACACTCATCGTGCACCAGACTAAAGATAGAGAAAATTATCAACTAGCATTTTTCTTGGTAATTACCCCTTGGTGAATTAGTGCCACTACCTCATCCACTTTATAATATTTAGAAATGGATTTATTTACCAGGAGACCCACACAATGTCTACATTACCAAAACTTCATGATGTTATCCTACACTTATTCTTATCCCTTATACTTATCCCTATTGTTTTTTATGAAATTTATATTATCCTCATAGATAAAATATTCTATGTTACCTCAACAAAACTAATTGTTTGTATATAGAATTAAAATTATGATCAACCTTCTCTTTTAAACTCTTAAGTTATCCTCTACTAACATACTGACATATAATTTTATCTTAACATTATTCTGAAACAAAATATTCCACTGTATAACATACTCAATTTTTTTGCGGGTTTATGAAACATGCCTTTTTTCCATTGGATAGTCATTATTGGTTGTTGGTTGTTTATGGGATGTAATGAGATACCTAAATGATATATTATAGGATGGTTGTTTAGATCATTCCATTTCCCACTTACTTTATGATTTTTTTATTCCGGGGATAGGAATTTTTTATATGTATATAATACAACGGGTAGGATTTTTAACACCCTCTCTTAACATTTATTATAGGGGAAGATGGATCTAAGAGAGAGTTTGTAGTTATTCTAGTGGATAGGGGGAGTTTGATAAATTTTTAGGTCATATCCCCATGAAATTGTGCATGGTTCTAGTTGTTTCGAAGACTTACTGGAGGCCTTAGTGTGGGGTAATATATTTTTGGAATTGTAATTTAGTGGTTCGTCATAATGTTGGTTGTTTGGTTTTTGAGTGCACCATGGTTAACAAAATCACATGTTTGGCCGTTTTAGAAGGAATTTTACATGGGGTTTCCACCTGTGTGAAATGGAAAATGGAAAATAGCATGTGGCTCCAATTATGTTGGTTGATGTGCTTTGAGAATAACTTTTTTAGAAATGGTAATTGTGTAGACAATATCATTGTGGGGTTAGGAGTGGTGGGGTGATGACATATGTGTGCTTAGAGCCACACTGTAGTGAATGATCATGAAAACTGTCTAGAGGGCCAAATACCCTAATACAAAACTACGGTCGAGGTCATAGTTGTATAAAAAATGGTTTAACATAGATTTTAAAATGTGAATTAATTTGGGGATTAAATTCTTGAGTTATAGATATTCAATTTAACCAAACTCACTATTGATGCTTTAAAATCCCTTATGATGTTGTGAAGGTATTAGAAGCTTCCAGAATAAAAGGAGGTGTCCCAGATTCCTTAAATTCTTTTAAATTATTCTCTTGATCCCAATTCCACCCATTGAACTCTCATCACTCTGTAGTCACACCTCTTGGGAGTTCATAGACCTCGGTTCATCTAGATCAAATTCTTATGAATCGAGGTACCCTTAATTCTCATGTATACTATATTATCATTATTCCTTTTAGATATTTATTTTGTTGTAGATACTATATTTTGGGTTTCAATTCATGTAATAATTTATGGTACCTTGATGTGGATAGGATCTGATGGGTCTTACTTCATTTTCTAAAGAGTTTACTTTGGTGGTGGCTAGTTCTTGGTCATATGGTCTTTACCCAAGAGTGTTGTAATTTCAATTGAGGTAATGGATCCTCATTATATCTTTTTTATGTGAATATATATAAATTAAATTTTAGTATTCGTTTTGGTGGATATTAATATTTTAATTATGAAGATTAATAATTTTTATAACATGAAATTGAATAGGATTTGATTAATAATATGAATTTTATAATTTTTATGATATAACTTAGGAGATTTATCAAACTTTTTTTCTTTATGAGGATCAAACTATTGTAGAGCCTTAGGAATTATTTTGTTTTTCTTATTAATTAACCTTACTACATTTATCATTTTTATCACAATTCATAAATAGTTAATTACTTATGTAAGTATAATAATTAGTTGGCCGTGTAAATCTGGATTTGTGTGATAATACACATGTAAGAGATGATGTAATTTTGGGAAATCCTATGAATATTAATATATAGTAATTATGGATGTTAAGATAATTGTTATGTTTTTTCATGTGCTTGATAAGTTTACTTGTTCTTTGAGTGGGGATATTTTCGAGATCATACATTGATGGTGGACCTTTTTTAGACATAGAAGGTGTAGGGTTTTGATGCCATGCTTCTATGGGCATGAATTTTGATGAGGGATGATTTCTAGTGGATAATTTATAAATATTTTTCATGAGATGTGGGATATTGTGTTAGTTTCAGAATGGGTGTGGAGTTTGTTTTTATGATTGTGAATGAACCATTGAGGGTTATGTATAGGGACCCACACATTTAATACATTGAGATCACAAATTAGTAGATGAATATTAATTTAACACATAATGATCTACACCATAATCTTGTAGTTATAGTGGTTATGGAAATTGGTAGACAAAAAAACTAGTTCATAGCTAAACTACATCTTCTCCAACTAGGTTCTTTATTACGATAAAACATCATAGAATTATTTTAAATAAAACCTTTAATTATATCCTAGGGAAAGAAACATAATAAAGGGTGATATAAGATGCTTTGTATGGGTAATAAAGGGAGATATCAATGATCAAAAACGAATAACATGGACATAAGTGTGTGAGAACATTGGCATAATTTATGAAAACTATTCCCTACATATCATAGATCATAATATTAATCCATGGAATAAATTTTAAAAGTTCATAAGATATGAATCTTAAATAAATCAAATTACACAATCCATGAGATCATAACCATCTCATAAGATAGAGATTTTTGGAATATATATAAGTTTATAGCATTGTGAACATGTATAAATATTAACTATATCACTCGATATCTTAATTAAATGAAACAAGACCATCACATAAACTTAATGACATGAAACTAGGTCCTTGCATAACTTTATAGAAATAAAACTAGGTCCTCACATAACCCTTTAGACATGAAAACCCATAAAAGGTTTAATCTTAAAAACATAAAATCTAGTCCATGCATAACATTTTGAACATGAAAATAGGTTCACAAAAAACATAATTTACTCTTGAGTTATCCATCATCATCCAATGCATTGGGGGTGATATATTTCCCAGCCATCACATAATGAAAGTCATACATATGTTTTCCACAATATCATAAAACATTCATCATATTAGAACTATGGAAAATAAATGGTCTTCGTAACATAATTTTTTTAGAAAATCCCATGAAAATAAATTAGATTTATAACATACTTAAGATATCAAAACCATAGAAAGGAAATGAGTTTTATAAAAATTACATCATAGTATAACCTATGAAAAAATGGTTTATTCATAAAAATATTGTAGTCAGAAACGTAACTCATCCATAGAACGAATAAGTATGGTATCATTCGATCATATCCCTAATAAATATTATGTAACATCAAAGGATGTCATTATATATGGAAAATGATTTTTTAAATAAAATTTCTTGGAACATTTCTTAAGGAGAGTAACTGTTCTTTTAAAACCATTATTAAAAACAATTAAAAAATTGAAAATCCATTTCATTGAAAATAACCATTGAAACATATAATAAAGAGATTAAATCATTAATTGGTCATGATGGAATGAAATTATGTTCAAGTCATATATGCTAAAACAATGATTCATTTCGCATGTTTGGTAAAATAAAATTTGGCCATTTTTTAGAAATTACATGAAGATTCCTTTTCAATATTTTTTAAAAAGTTAAAACAAATGTAAAAAATAAATTTAAAAATCACATGGAAACATTAAAAAATTATTAATTTTTTTATAAAAAATAGATATGTTTGAAAATGGGGTTTTGACCAAATATAGAAATAAAGTCAATTTTATTTAAAATAATTCTTTTGGAATATTGAGGACATAAAGAGAGAAAAAAGGAAACCATTATTTCTCAAGAAATATCCATTACAGAATAAAATTATTATATTTATATATAGGTATATCATAATATCTTATCATTGGAAGAATAATTTAAAAAAAACCTGATAAACAATAAGATTGCAACATTAAACCCTTACAACGTTTGAATCTTTTGAATCTTAAGCCCCATTAAAGAATAATATCTAAAGAAAATTTAAAAAAAATGAGAATAATGAAATTAAATATATAACTTGTCAAAGTGGAAATATATACACCTCATATATGAAGATGGGTTATTAATATAACATATGTCCCAATGAAGACAATTTGAGATGAAATTCTCTTACCTTATTTCTTGACTTCGTTAGAAAACAATCAAATATCTTTTGAAATAAATATAAGTTTATTATATATATATATATTATATAAATATAATCATATATATCACTATATTTATGATTTTATTACATCTTTTATTACATATTATATTTTCACTTTTTTATTAAAATCACGCTTCAGGTAATAACTAATTTGTTTTACGTGTATATTTTGTTTTTGTTTATTTGGTCTTTATACAATTATCATAGTTCCATGACATCCAAAATTTTAACCATGATATAAATACCAAATATATTCATTATATAATAATTTATAGCAATCCAATAAAGTTTGATGTAGAAAATTAATTGCACCATTTGTGGAGGTGGTGAACTATATGTATGAATAAACGTTGTTTCAATTTTCATGAAGGATGCAAAAAAATAAAGGTAAAAAATACATTACAATTACTATGTAATTAATATTTCATATATATCACATATTTCAATTAAAAATATCCTTACCACCTTCCATGTAATGGGTATGTGAAGAACAAATCACAACACTCCATAAGAGAGAAGTCCACCGTTCACACGAGTGACATTATAATATACATAAAATAGGGAAAGTAAGAATGTATATGTGATATTACAATTAAATAATTATAATTATGTCAAAAATATCATAAAAATATTTTAAATAATTATTATATCTATCCATGAGTGGTGGTGATGAAAATTAAACTACATTGATTAACATGGTGTTAGTTCGTAGTATAAATGATTGATGGTTAATTTCCCAATTGATAGATGAGGAAAAAATATAGGTTATTACATAAACCTAAAAACATATCATTATATGTAATATACTGGTGCTATTATATTTTAATTATTAGTAAATTAGTTAAGGTGGTGACAGAATAAGTAAAAAAGAAATATCTTATTGATGAAAATTACCTATATTTGAACAAACTCTGTTTGATATCTTATTAAGGAACCTATGTTTGGAATTTTAGGATGAAAATAAGATCAGTAATTTGTATAAGTATGTTTTGGAGTGATTTTGGTAGGAGTTATTTTGATAAAATTTTCTTAAGAGTTGTGGAGAAGTCAAGGGAGGAAGTTCCCTTTTATAATTGAGGAGGAGTGGAGTTTTTGTAAATACCAAAAACAATTCAATAATGGAAAGTCACTCTCATCCCAAGTGCCTCAAAAGATGATAAATAGTGTATTCAAGGGATTATATGGTCTATAGAAACCTCTAAAACAAAAAAAACTTGTTTTAAACATGTTAATCCTTAGATTTTATGTTTACTTAATTATACCACTTTAGTTTTCACTATGGTAACTTCTATCTTTTTATTTACCTAGGTAATTTATTGATTAAGAGTAAAATTAAAATGAAAATTATTATATAACTTGTACCCACTTATTATAAATATGATATCCAATTTATTAAATAGAAATAAGAGGTGTGTGGGAAGTTTATTTTAACACAATCACATGTAACGCTGAAAACCCATTCCAACCTTATTCATGGTAAAAAAATTTTTATTGTATTTATTAATATTTATGAAAGAAAATTAATTAGAACTTATTATGTAATATAAATTATTATTTTTTGAAAATATTGGCTGCATTTTATCAATTTCACATCATAGAAGTGGAAGAATCTAATTTTTATTAATCCCACATATGTGGCGAAAATGGGGTTTTTAAAAGAGAAAATATTCAAAAGAGAAAATATTAAAATGTATAGAAAGTGTTAATATAAAAATTAAATATAAAATTGACACCAAATATGTAAATTAAATTATTAAATATATAATTGGACTAATTTTACTTTGAAAATAATAATAAAATAAAATGTATCTTTAAAATGATTTAAACAAAAAGGCAGTTTTAAAATACAATCAAATTTTATTACTATTCATTGAAAATTAATATTTTCAAGAAATTATAAATAATTAAACCTATAATATTTTGGTAATGTTTAACCAAAAAATAAAGTTAAAATTTTTCAGAATATATTTTCTAAAATTTTCAGAAATTAATTTTAATATATATTCATAGAAAGAAATTAACCGTTTTTTAAGGAAGTGGTAATTTCAAAAAATATAAATATTTTACTAATTTATTTTGAAAATTTTTACTAATATATTTTCTTTCTATAAAACCATTAAATATATTTTTTAAAATGATTTTATTCATATAATTATTACAATTTTTAATGGATAGTTTGTAACGGTCATTATAAAGTAATAATAATAGTAGTAGTATATTATGGTTCGTTAAAAATTATTATTGCATGAAACAAGAGATGTCCGAAAAATTAAATTTATTTGAAAAAAAATATTTCTGAAAGAAAAGGGGTGCTACATTATATCCCCCTGAAAATTAATTTCTACGTTCAAATAATATGACTTTATTAAAAAAATGAGGATACTTCTTCCTCATTACATCTTTAGATTCCCCTCTTGCTTCCTCAAGATGTAGGATTCTTGACAACACATTAACTAGGTGAATGATCATTTTTTGTAGAACATTATCTGTAAGCTCTATACATCCACTAGTTTTTCCTCATGATAAATATCATTTTCTTGTGGTATGACCTCTAAGTTCATTAAATGTGATGAATCAGATATTAACTTCTTTAGGAGAGATATATGGAACAGATCATGGACTAGAGAAAGGTGCAGCGGAAGTTCCATGTGATAAGAAACCATCCCTACTCGTTCAAGAATCTCAAAGGGGCCAATATACCTAGAGATCATCTTTCCATTATTATTGAATTTCAAAATATTATTCAATGGGAAAACTCATAGAAAAACCTTCTCACCAACTTTAAACTCCAAATCACATTGAAAATGTTTAACATAACCTTTATATTGAATGTTTACTCTCTTGAGAATATCCTCCATGGATATCCTTACCCTCATGACTGAAAATAAGGTTGATAGTGTCTTCGTGAGTCTGACCAAGTGCAATGGTGCTCGAACCCTTTGCGGCATCCTTGTTCATCACGACATGCCCAATAATCACTACTTTGATGGTGACTTTACAATTCCAATGGATACTAATAGACTCTTGTATTCTTCATAAAATCACATCTTCTTCACAGTGCCCTATTTTTTCTTTGTGGCAAGCCCTGTGAGCACCGTGAACCACCATTGACTATAAATAGTAGGTTTAACCCCATAACCATTTCTACCATAACTATTATCCTTACAACATCCAATTTCTTGAAGTTCCTGAGCATTGAAAACCTGACAGAAATATGGATGGTCCAAGGTACATAAGCATTGTTAACCATGACTTTCTACACACTTTATATCCCCTACCTATAGGAATTCCCTTTTCGAAGGCCTTCTTCCTCTGCGAATGAGGGATCCCCTTCGATTTACTCGAGGCTCTATGAAACATTAATCCTTCACAGAGCACTCTCCAAATAATGAGATCCTTTATAAGGTGAAGCTCCGCTCCACTGAAGTCTTTCCTTCATGAAGGATCCTTAATTCTTGGAGCACCCATCCCCCATTTAGCATCCTTCCCTCATTAAGCCCATTTCTTTCATAGATATCCCTTCCTTCGCGAAGCTCCTACCCTTCGCAGAATTCCTCCAATCGTGCCCTCGAGCATCTTGAACACCATTCCCGTATGGCACTCCAGTCTTGGGAAAAGTTATTTTATGGCCCCTCGAGTGGTGTTTCACATTATGTTTCTCTACCTTATGATTCTCTGCATAGGTATGCTAAAAGCTACTACTTCTTCACAAAGCTATGCTAACATGGACCCCTATATCAACCACTCATCTACCTCACTCCTACAAGGAATTACTTGTGCCTTCCATTCCCCAAGTGAAGGTTGGTACAAGTTATATAAGTTCAAGGGATGATGAGTGATTCCTCATTATCTTATCTACAAGATGTTAACCTAACAAGCACCCACGTCCTCAACTCATGATGTTAAAATTTAATTTTCTACATGTGTGATAATCCTGAGAGGATCAGAGAGGTGATGAGACCATAAAACTTTTTCTTCCCACCTTCTCGATACTCTCAATCTTTCTCCTATTGGTTTAGTCACCATGTTATCCTCTCTAAATCTTCATATAATCCTTGAACTACTTCCTTGAGTTTCCCTCCAAGAGAAATTCCCAATCTTCATCTCTCTAGGCCTCAAGCCATGCGTAAGCACTATAACATCCCTCGTGGACGTACATTTTGTGACAAGATCATTCAGTTTGTTGTTACCTCTTGTTTCTCACACCGAGCATGACTCACATGAGATTTGAGTAAGTAAAGACCATGACATCCCCTTTGGGCCACTGACCACGTTTAAGACCCAACACGACTTTGGGATTCTAACCACATTTAATCCCCATCATGGAATTGGGCCTCTAGCCATGTGTAAGACCAATGCCCCTCTTCACCAAAATACATGGAATTTGATCCCTCTCATTTAAATAATGTTTTTAGGAAGCCTCTTTGAGGATCAAGCCCGTCACTATCTACAATAGACCTATTCTGACTACTTTATTTTGGCTCACCCTCGTCCTTCATGACATTAAACAGCACCCTTCGAACTATGTGGGTTTTGATCCCTTTCAGGTGTGTAGGAAGCCTCCTTGAGGTTCAATACCATCCAAAGTAAACTATATTTGTACCTTATAGGGACATACCCTACTGATGTGACATCTTCCCTTTTTGTGATGCATCTCCTAGATCCGCCTCGCCGAGGTGTTCTGATCCAGTTTGTTAGCTAACCATGCATAAGCCCTGCACTTCACCATACTCTTCTAACCAAGGTGGATCCTCTTGTGAAGGTCCTATAAGCATGCATAATGCCCTAGCACGTCTACAGGTCACATTACTTTTTGTATGCCCCGATTCAATACCCCCATCTTCATCTTTGTGGACTTTGATCCCATACTTTTAGATATGGTACATAGGAAGCCTCCCAGAGGTTCAATCCCATCACCCATTTCCCATCATGATCTCTCCTTTAAGCCTTTGATTCTCTAGAAGATCATTCCCCAACCTGAAGGTTGTAATTACTCAGGGACCTTATCCATGTGCTTCATTCCTCACCATCCACCTCCCTAGGTGTCTCATCACTCCATCCCAAACTATGCATACTTTCATTCCCAACCACTGGGATATGTAGAAATCCTTCTTGCGGTTCAAGCCTGAACAATCACCTTTACGTCGGATCCACATCATTCAAACTCATCCATAAAAACTTTCTCTATATCCATCTTGATTTCAGTAGTTCTACTATACCTCGGTAGGATCACATCATTCACTAGGGATGCTAACCATGCATAATCCCCACATATCATATCCATCTAACCAAGAGTCCCCCTCTTGCAATGGGAAACTAACCATGTGTAAACCCCCAATCCCCCCTTTGAACTATGTGGGTTTTGATCCCTAACTTTTAGATAGGGTAGGTAGGAAGGCTTCTATAGGTTCAAAACATGCTAATGGTAAAACATAGAATACCTTTTTTTGGGCGTGCTTCCTTGATCCATCCTTTGTGATGACTAGATCTGCCATCTTTGTGTGAAACCTTCCCTTTTTGGGAAATTCCATCACATATCCTTTATTATTGGGTTTTTTATCCATCAATCTGATAAAACTTCAGGGTTTGTCCACCTTAGGATATACCTATCTGATCTACTCTCATAAGTGTTCAGATCAATCAGATCCATATCTACTAAACATTAAACTCGCAGCATAACCCGTGTTAATCATGGGAAGCGAGGGAAAACATTAGAAACATGCCTCTGGCATATGTTCCCTACAATCAACAAGGGATTCCGCAGGCTTTTTCCCCTCGATAATCCCTTTAATATGGGAGTATACATGTGTTCCAATGTTCCAATGTCCAGACATGCCAGCGATTCCCAACACAACTACTCTCCTGACCAAAGGTTGCTACTCTAGGTTGAACCTTTGGAATGTCCAAACTGGATAAGCGAATTAACCTACATAAAAAAAGATATGGAACTAGGAATAGTTTCATGAACAAGGTTTCAATATCTAAGGGAGACCTGAACTATGTGACAAATTTCAAGGAAAAATTGACAAAAGGAGGAACCGACATCCCATTATCCCATTTTGATCAAGGAGTAAACTTCCCTAATGAAGTGTTGAATGTTTCCCAACTTTAGAAAGAGATAATGAGGGGTAAAATACCACCATGAATTATCTTCGACACATGCAAGGCAGATCAACCCAGTAAAAAGTGCCGAAAATAAAAAATGGTGAACCCCATGTGAATATTTTATTCTACAACCATGGGGGTTATTAGTGATTGACACATCAACAGATAATCATCTAACTGGATCCAGCGAGCTAGTTCCAGGTCCCACCATGAAAATAGTGGTCCTAACATGGAACTCACCTGAAATTGGTTCGTTTAATCATTGAGAATTATTGTTTGGGAAATTGTCAGTATGGATCTCTCTAACCATTCTTGGATGACTAAATGACACTGCGGCACTTGGTACTACTTTCCTATTATCCATTCCGATAGATGAATCATCCTACTTTGCAGGACCCAAGATATAGGAAAATAGTTGACTCGTTCTTGTAGATGACTAGGAAAAGGAAATTTCAATGTGGTAATCCAACACGGATCCACCTCTATGACAACGTTGTCTATAACCACGTTTATCGGGTGCGTACACCCCATATCACCCTCAAAATTTATCTAGAGAAGGGTGATCAAAACTCTTATCCAATGGTACAAACAAGAGGGGGTCATCCCAAAGAGTGATATATCCCTCCATGATTTAAAGGCTTATATTCTTCACCATCCCCACTGCCCTAAGGGATACGCTGGGAGCCACTACTCACCACTCTGATATTCAACAATTTTAGGAGCCTCTCTTTGGAATACTTCTATGATTCACTCCCCTTTTCCAACAAGGTAAGGGATGTCCGAGTCATCCTAGCTATGACCATCACCCTGGATTTTCCAATGAGGGTTCCCACCAGGGTACATCAATAGTTCCATATAGTCCCTCAAGCCGAAGAACTGGTGGTCTATACCCATGCACAGCTGGCCTCAGTTCAGTTGACCCAACACCAACGTCGAGCACAAGTTCCAAAGGATTCCCATCAGGGGTCGTCATATTCTATAGCTTCAGTGCCCCATGCCACCGCCAAAACATTCTATTTGGTCCCTTCTATTGCAGATCGAGGATTCTCCATCTCCTGGTTAGATGCAAGACCCCATATGCCCCATGATCGGGATGGGTTGACTTTTCTAGTTTCCAAAATGATCAGAAATTATCACATGCCAACATGTGACATCGAGATCCAGAACGGAGGTCCTCCCCATACAATCATCAATCCAAGAAGAGTCCCACCCAATTTTGTTAACATATTAAATGATGTTACTACCTTTATTATCACCATCTCTAGTGGAGGTCCTCCCCGCTTCAGCATTTCCAACCACAGAGGTCCTCCCCGCATGTCTAGCGACTAGTACGAAGGTTCTCCCAATTCATAAGTTTCTATGAATGACCGTCATCCCTGTGTCCCATTCAAAATCTTCCCAAGTTCTCCTCACACTACAACCCACTTGATTTGGGTCCTCACCACTGTCATTACCAACATGGAGGTCATCCCCATGTTCTCTTATGCACCCATAGTGGAGGTCCTACCAACTATCACCATAGTCCTACTGTAGGTCCTTGATTCTTTGTAAAAAATATGTATGGAGGACCTCCATGTAAAAAATCTAGCTTAGGTGGAGGTCCTCCCCACTCTGACACTATCCCACATGGGGGTTTCCCCCATGTCGAAGAACTATATGGCCTTAAATATCTATCCGAGGGTAGGAGGACAAGTCGTCGCCACTGCGGTAAGAACTCCAGGAAATGATAGATCGTTGTCAATCTATTTCCCTTTTCAAATTCTGATGTGGTGTGAGATTAAATGATGGAATCTTGACCCTAATCATTTGCATCAGTGTGTTTGGAAGGAACCGGGTGTGTAAGTTTCATCAATCTAGAAAGTGAAAGGAACCATATCCCTAAATCCCTCTACATGTACATGCAGGAGGAGGATGGTTTGGCTCTTTCCCAGGGCCTCGTTGTGAATTCCTCTATGTAATATCTAGGATAATTCTATACCTCGACATGAGATCACAAAGAGTTTTTATGGGGACTGGTAGATTATGAGAACCATCCTGACTGAAAACCAATGATCACCGCCTTCCTATATGAAGTAATGGTCGAAACTCCATCCTATAGGGACGTGATGATGCCATCTGTATAGTCTTTAAAAGATGGAACAGTGAGCAGTGGCCTATAAGCTCATGCACCATTCTCTCCACTGACCATTATATGACCAAAAATATCCAAATCAGTGTCATTTCTAGTCCCTAGACCGCCACCAGTCAAGGAATGGGGAAAATAGATGCCAGAACCCAATGTTGAGTGAAGATGTTTGTGGGACATTATCGCATCCAATCATTTATCTGAGTTTTTATGGACGATCTCAACTCTATAATTTCACATTACAGACTCTCTCACCTAGGATGAAGTCATATTCTTTTTTCAGACCATTTGGGTGACACATTTCCACCTCTAGAACCATCAGTAGGTTTATCCAAAGATTCAGGAGCACTTCGATGACGTTACCCAACAATATCACATGGATGACCTGGCCGTGATTCCCATCAATCAGTTCCTTGTATCACTCTATTATCACTGGACCCTTAAAAAATGATGTGTTTAAATATTTACTATTCTTCGTAGAATTATTTTTGAGGCATCCCCACATGTCCAAATCAATGGTTGGGGAATGTATGAAACTCTCCACTTCAGTCCTATCATGTTCCAATCCATCTTGCCAACTGACATCGAAGATATGCCTCCAGGTGTTGTCTAAGAAAACATGGGTGACTTAATCTACTCAAGGAGAATGACACCGAGATAGGGTTAATTGAAGATAACCTACCCCTGGGAACAAAACAACATATTCTGGACCCCCTGGAATAGTCACTCGAAAATAAAGACACTTTCTTGGCCTTGATGATCCTATTGAGTCATTATATCAATGATGGGACCCCAGTAAGAGAAAATGATAAATTGGTAACATTAAGAACTCTGATCCATAAGGATCGATATAGAAAACAAAAAATTCTCCTAAGAAGACCGAACTGCTTCACTAGCTCCAAAAATAAAATTAGATCATTGATGAGATCCCACTCAGTGCCTTGCAGAGTGAAATCCAGATTACGATGATCCCATCTATCCTCCACTAGGGAAGCAGGGGCAGACACATGTTCTTCTAATTGAGTTACCTCTCGTTGATCCTAACAACCAATCACATATTAATAAAAAAGAGTCTAGAGCCTATGGAAAATAGTCATGATAAGCATATCCGAATCAACCTGAACCGCATGAGAACCTTACTCAAGAACCATCTTAGGTTATTCCCCCATCGGTTCCTCAGGTTATTACTATAGTGGATCCACCAACCGCTCCAGCCACTCCACTGTCACTAGGACATCCTATCATGTTGGGGAGCCTTCAAATGCACTGGTGATAAGGGATCCTTGTAAATATAAGAATCCCCATAATGTTAATCTGATGGAGGCTATCATCACCCGAATTGAGGCTCTTGAAACACAACAGGTAGAAATCCAACCTTATGGAAAGCCATGCCCGATGCAGGTTATTGATATGCCAACACCTTAAAATTTTGGGAACTCCATGTTCCCCCTTAAAAATATGGAAAACACATTGCATCATTTGACCCACTTAATTTCATGATGTGGACCATGCTAGGAACTCTAGTCTAGCGGGAATCTGCCAAGCTCTGGTGTTTCATACAGACACTAGAAGGTCCCACGTTCGTATGGTACAACCAGTTAACTGTTATATCCTTATCTGTTTGGGAGGTTGTTTATTGGAAATTTATTTATTAGTTTAGCTCCACCAATCACAAGACCACTATTGTCGACCTCTTCAAGTAAAAACAACAAAGAAATGAGAAAATCATAGACTTTCTCTCCAGGTGGAAAGGCCTAATGTATTAACATGATATGCCACTGAATCAGAAACAATTGCTGATGATGTGCATGGGGAATGTAAATATTGAACTGGTCCCATTCCTCATAACTCAAAACATCCCTGGAATATTCTAGAAATTTTCTATCAAGGCTCGAATCCCAGAGGAAGACTTGCAATAGGAAAAACATGCACGTCTGTTACCTCCCACAACTCCATAAAGAAGTGACTCTAATGCCGAGAAAACTATCATCCAATAGGTAGAGGCCCCTGAGCTGCTAGAGTTTTTACTGGTAGAGCCGTTTCCATAGCCTCACTGAGGGCCATAGCCTCTTGCCCAGCCTTAGGCTCGTCATCACCCACCCCATAATCGTAAAGCATCATGACATAATGCCCCACCATCAGCCATGTGAGATAATATGGTTCCACCTCCTCTCCAGGCTCCATCCCCTCCTCAAGGCCAGGCTCCCAGGGTCCCTTTCCCAGACAGGAGAAACTAGACCAACTCGTTTGAAGAATCTTAGATACCCGGTTATTTTTGAAGCACCCTCGATCAGGGGAATTTTATGTTTTCATACTACAGAAGACCCCAAGAGGTTGATCTCACTGATCACCCTGACTTCTACCCCTCTCAAAAATTCCTTGGACAAACTCTCAAGTAGTTAAATATGTTCAAGGAATGGATTTAGGACAGTGTTCAAAATTATGTAATAAAGTCGGGCCCAACCCCAGTAGAGGTGGTGCGTGTCTCTGTAGAGACATACAATGATAGCGAGGGTTAATGGTAGCAGGTATCTTGTCATGGGTATCAGAAGTATGAAAACTGGTTGGCCCACAGGGCAGTCGCTCGCACCCACAATATCATCTTTTCTTTCTTGGATTATCCCGAGCCTTCTGAATTTGTCGTGATTCCTCCCGCTATCACTTCAGCATCTACATCTCTACCTTATTCTTCTCAGATGAGTAGGCATTGTCAGTGCAAGGTAAAGAATATCCCCCCACTAGCGCCAAAGTTGTCTCACACTCTTGGTGAATTCGTGCCTCCATATATGGGAGTTTCCCCTTGATCAACCTAGTAACTTAGGATTCCCCATATAATGATTAAGAGTATAGATCACTGGATACCGTTGAATTGGTGAAACCTTACATGGTTCCTGATGATGAGGAGTTCTAGGATGGTCCTCCTAATGTCCCCAATTGGCACCATTGTCTATTTAGTCATGGCTATGTGAACCATTAGAATGATCAGGCCAGTGCATACAACCAAGCCATACAAGCTACCAGGACTAGACAACAAGCTCAATGTAGAGCCCAACATGTGTGACCCTCTTATCCTATCTCATCAGGTTTACTCCCACCGCTGTTAATTCTACTCGATAAGGAAGAGACACCACGATTGCACTATGCTCATCGACGCTTAACTATGGTCAGAACTCAGTCATCCAATAGTCAGTTGGTATTCATTTTTCATGGTTCAACTAGTGAGCAGTGGGATATATCCTGAACCAGCCAGATGCTTTCGGTTTAACCAGCAACGCCCATCATACCATCTACTGCAGATAAACTCCCTGCTAGTAGAAATTTACATCTAGCATAGAAGTATGATGAGATTAATAACCTCTCTAGCATATCTACGAAGCTCTCGATCATTGTGGCTCTCTTGTAATTAGAAGATATGAAATAATCCCTCAAAGAGGTATTAAAAAGACCCATCCAATTAGAAATAGAAGTAGTAAACACAGATTCCTTTCATGCTGAGGATATTGAGGGAGCATTATTCCAAGCTATCATCTCATTTTTAGGGGAATATGAAGGTTCTCCTATAAAATTCCATATCTACCTGTTGTACATAACTAGCTAGTTTAATGGTGGGGAAGTATGATGTTGTCTTGTCAACACATGTTCTGGGATTAATCATATCCTGACCTGGATGATCTGCAATATAGGGATATAAAAAGAAGACCAGAGTTCCTCTAACCAAGAAATTCAAGGTTATGAAAGAATAGTGCAAAGACCATGTGGCAAGATACGCCTGAAGACCCAATTTGGTGGCCTGATTACCAGCACCGGGATCATGGTCGTATCAAAATAAATATCCTACAATGCACTGATGGGTATACCTTGGCTCCACCTACATACAGTAGTTCCCTCCTTATAACCCTAAAACCTCAAACCTTAAGGGTTGAGTGGGGATTCTTTAAGGTGATGCGTCCCCCTTTTCCTCTTGTGAACCCCGCTACCTAGACATCAATTATTACAACAATAATGAAAAATAGGTTTGAAACAATGAGATTGAGCACACTAATCCTTCAGATAACATATGGGAAATCTTAGAAAATTATTTTATCCTCCCGATTCACCAATTAGAGGCAACAACCCTAGACATGGGACACAAATTCATAATTTATAAGATAAGGGGAAGACACGTTCTAAGATAAAATAAGTGTTTTATAATCATATTTTACTCCTATATAAATCAGGCTTGAGTGATTCTAGATCCCCTTACCCCTATACGGTATAGGGACATTTTCTCCATGACAATAACAATACACCATACTTGAATGTTCCATTAGGTCGGTTGAGTTTTCACAGACCGATGTGCCACCATTGCTTTGATATTATCCTGATTGGGCTCCTCAGTCAATGGCCTGGTGGAATTGGGTTAAGAACGTTTATCACCATGGTTTCAATAGAATAGAAGTCTCCCAATGAAGATTACACTTCCCCTAAATCTAGAACTGGAATTATACTAGGGTCATCTAACATAGAATAATTTCCCCTACCAATGATCCTCTTGCCTCGAATTATGCAAAGGATTTGTATGGTTCTCCTTCCGCATTAGAAGAGGGTGCATCAACCATGGTCGATGAGTTGGTACAGGTGAATCTCGGTATCAAGGTAGGCTTAAGGACGACACTATTTAGTGCATCTATGCCTATAGAGTAACATCAATAGTATGTGGATTTTCTGAATTTGAAACATGTTGTATTTTCTTAGAGTTATTATTAGATTATAGGACTAGATACTCATGTCACCATCTACTATCTAGGTATCCTGGTAAGTCATCATGGGTTCAAGCAACCACCCCGAAAGATACACCCTTCTCATGTTGCCATGGTCGAGGATGAAGATGAATAATTCATCAAATACCAATTCGTCAAGAAAGTCCAGTACCCTATATGGTTGGACAACATCGATCCCTCTGGGAAGATGAATGGGAAGATCAGAGTCTGTATCATATTTTGGGATCTCATCCTTTAGTTTCTGAAGGATGATTTTTCCCTTCCTATGATAGAGCTATTGATCGATGTCACTATTTGATTTCAAGCTCTCTACATTACGAATGGATATTCCAGGTATAATAAAAACATGAATGGCCCCCGAGGATGAAGGGTCCACCACTTTCAGAGCATCTTAAGGTACCTTTTTTCTATCAGGTAATGCCTTTCAGTATGAAGAATGTAAGAGCCACCTATTATCCTTCTATGCATGGCATATTTAAACCGATCCTCAAGGAATTAAGGGAATGCTACATGGATGATTTTGTGATCATGTACCACCATCATCAGGACCATATCATAGATATTGAGGGAGTTTTTGGACTCCTCCATTCCTACCATCTAAAGATGAACTCCTTGAAGTGTGTCTTTGGGGTTACCTCTGGAAAGTTTCTTTGCTTATTAATTACATATAGAGGCATTGAGATCAACCTAGAGAAGATTAAGGCAATCAGTTAGATGCCTCCACCAAGAAACCATCTAGAGCTATGAGGATTTCAACACCACTTATCCTACATGTGCTGATTCATCATGAATATGGTCAGAAAGTGTAATCCCTTTTCCAGACTCATGAAGAATGGTGCCACCTATCAATGGGTTGAATAGTGCCAGACCACTTTTGAGGAAATCAAGGAGTATTTGGTTGAGCCTCTAGTACTGATGCCACCTATCTCCAGTAAGCTACTATTCCTTTATGTGAACACCCTATAATAATCCCTTGACACCCTTATTACCTAGAACAATAATGAGGTATTGGATAACATCTTGTACTATCTAAACCATATACTCATAGACCCCGAGACTAGATATTCCACTATCAAGAATAGATTCCTCATGCGGGTTTTCATAGTGCAGAAATGGAGGAATTACTTACAACATCATGAGATATAGTTGGTGTCATTTTTGGATCCTCTAAAGCATATTTTGAGCCCCCCTATGTAGACAGGAAATCTAGCTTAGTGGAGGGTGATCCTTCTGCAGTTCAACATCATTTTAATCCTACAGAAAGATATCACGGGTCAAGCGATGGAAGATTTTATAGTTACCCATCCAGGCCCCATAGAGTAGCCTCTTAATATTAATTTTCTTAACAAGGCCATACTCTCAATGGATCTGGTCGTGCCGTGTAGGAAGATGAATTTCAATGGTGCCTCCAAGAGTTTGACTGGTATAAGGATAAATGATCGAAGACTTAACAGAGTAGGTCTGGGCATTGTATTCATCACATCTACTCAGGTTTTATTTTCTTATTCACTCTTATTGTTATAAGGATGCACCATAAATGAGGTAGAGTATCCGTCCCTTGTCACTGGTATTTATTTGACCCTTGAGATTGATGTTTCCCACCTATATGTGAAGGGGGACTCTGAGCTGGTCATCAAGAAGGTTAATGGTGATTACATATTGATAAATCTAGAAGTCATCCCTCTGTTAGAGGACACCCATCATTTGATGGCCCATTTACCTTCTCAACAAGAGGCCAGTCATGTCCCCAGGTCAAAGAATTGTTGAGCTAATACCTTGGTTAGCCTAGTCACATACCTCACAAATCCTAATCATAGAGACTTATTTATTCATGTGATGTAACAAAGGATCATCTCTCTCATCATTCAAGATGATGATGAGAACTAGTAGGTAAACTACCTTATTGATGATTCTTCCACATAAGGACATCCAAGCTCCCCTAATGTAGCATAGGGGATCCTTGATTAGACAACTCTTTTTGTAGAGTACCTCCAACTTGGAAATCTCTTTATAGAGAGAGCCTATCGTGAGTGAATCCATCATCATACAATGTAGTTCACCATTCAGGGTGGTCCTAGACCTGAATAGATCCTCTAAAAATGTGGGTATGATGGAATTTTCTTCTATTAATTTAAGGGATATGATGTTCCCCATGTTATGTAGGACTTTCATGACGTTTCTTGTGGATCCATCAGGACGGGTCAAAACTCTCTCACCATATTCAAATATTTGGCTAATTTTGTCCTACCATGTTCCTTGACTGTATTGAGTTTTCCAAAAGCTTCCACGCATGTCAGATCCATGAATGTTTTTTTGCATCGACCACCAGAGCCCCTCCATAGTACCATGTATTCCTAGACCTTTGATATTTGGGGACTTGATGTCATGGGACCATATCCACCAGTAATCACTGACCAATGTAGGTTCATTTTGACTGCCAAAACATTAGTATCCAAGTGGGAAGAGGTGATTCCACTCTATGAGGTCAAGGCCCATTCTATCATTTAGTTCATGAACTCCAACATCATCCATCGATTCAGGGACCCTCCTAATATCCTCATTGATAATGACACCAACATATAAGCAACTGAGCTGAATAAATAGTATGCTAAGTACAATATCTAGTGCAACCACACTTCTCTCTACTATGCACCGGTGAATAGAAAGAATGAGTCATTCTACAAAGGCCTCTCCAACATTTTATAGATGATGGTTGGTTAGAATAATAAAATTTGTCCGAATAAGCACCCCAACACTCTCAGGGATTATCAAACAAAAAATAAAAAGTCTACCTTGGTGATCCCATATTACCTGGTGTACAGAATAGAGGTAGTTCTATCCATTGAGATTTAGTTTTCATCACTATATAGAGATATCTATGATCAGAAGACGTTATAAAAAGTAGTATAAATCATTTTGGATGATTTGGAATCCCTCTACGAGAACAAGCTCCAGGCCTTGAATAGTCTAGAGGTGCCATAAATCAAGAAATCCAAGGATTTCAACACGAATGTTCCTCTCCGCTACATCCTCTAGGGTGACCTGGTATTGTCTCTTAGGACGCTGATGATACCTAGTTGGAATCCACCAAAGCTGGAGCCCAAATGGGAAACACCTTAAATCATTCTTGTGGTTTTCCCAAACGGTGAATACTCTTTGGTCACTGTGGATGGTGAGCGAATCACTCCTCCCACCCACCAATGCTATGTTTCCCAATTAGTACTTTGCGTAAAGGAATTTCTCTTTGTCCTGCATGATGTTAAACAGCTCGACCGTATCCGAGCTGTAGGAAGTAAAATTTCCCATCACCATTTTCATGTATAACATTAAACTACATCATCCCACTTGACATTAAGCTATTTATATGTCCTTACCACATGATGTTAAACTAAACAAAATTTAAGAACAACATATTACATGATTACATCCATTACATGATAGGTAAGAACACTTGAACATTATGTCTTCCGGTCCAACCACATGTTCCTAAAAATTTATGGCCCTTTTGGCCCCACATTTGGCCTAAGATATATAAGCATAAAACTAGGTCCTCTCCTGTCCTAGAGGACATCAATCTACTATGTACTACCTACATGAAATTAAACTACAAAGGTTTTATGGTTCTTTCTACATGACCTTAAAGGGAAATTTCTCTTTCTCCAACATCACATTAAACTAACTCATCCAAAATAACATTAAACAGTTGATTTGTCCTTACCACATTATATTAAACTACATGGAATCCAAGAACTACATGTGTCTTGATTTTTACCCTTATAGGATATGTAGTTATTCTCAAACATCTTTTCCCTAGGCCCAACCACATAATTTCCAATTCTTCCTTTTCCCCTCTTCTTGATTAGGTTCCCCTTTGAGAATGTGTGGTTTGGTTGAGGTCTAATTCTTCCTCATTCACAATGGTATATTTACCACACCATGAATTTCCCATTTATGATTACCATGTCCCCAGTCACTTGATGATAAACTCTATGAAATCCTCATCCTCACCGCATAACGTTATACTGTGTGGGTATGTCCCACACACATGACAATAAACTCAGAACCAATGGTCTATACTATGTGACCTTAAACTACGAGCTTCATGTTTGAGAAAAATAAAACGGAAATTGTTCGCAACATCCCTCAGGAAGATGATGATTGAGGATGGGTCTGATCCTGCCTATGGGTGTTATGCACTAGCATGCCTAAATATGCGATGGTATGAGATATACAATGTTGGATTATATAGGGATATTCCCCCAACTTCACTTCCATGCTTCATGTGTCCCCTTATTTGGGTCTTCTTCATCCTTCATGTGTGAAGGGACTCCATAAAAACACGGATGCTCAACCTCATGGATCGTCTACTATCCTGTTCCAATGTCCCATAGGATTTCGAATGAAATTTTGAGACATTTCCTAATTTTCGATCATGGTCTGCAGTCGACACTCTTTGGTCTGTTCCCATTCTTGGTCACATGATGTGCATACAGTGTTTCGAATACAATCAATAGTTATCCTCCATAATTATTCCACCCCTATTATGTCCCAAATATTGGATTCAACGATTCATATTTTCATACCAATTTATGTTCTTGTGGATCTCCAACTCCGGTGGTGTTGTTCTTCCACACATCCTCACATGTTGGCATGGTTGAATTTTTCCCACCCGATTCTTCCTTTCCATTGTTTTTCACTCCCATGTGATGGAAAAATCTGGACATAACTCTTTGTTTCCCACACCGAGAATGAATCACATGGGATGAGGAGTCTTGGTTGGGTTATACCCTCATACGAAATTTGAAAAACCTCATGATCCATGTTCTATGAACTTAAACTAAGAATTATTTTCATCCATGAAATATGATGTTAAAATACTCTTTCTCATCCATCATGAATTTAAACTATTGCTTCCTTATCATATGGGGTTAAAATGCATTGGACAGTCCAATCATATGACCTTAAACTACTGCATCATCGTCATGGATGTGTAACGAAAAATGTCATAAAATTATGGTATTTTCACTTTAGAGGGAATAACCTTTGGCACTGGTCATCCAACATCACATTTTTCAAGACCTACACAAGGTTTTATTCTAGTAATGATACAAAGAATTTTCATCCATTTCTGGTCCCTAAAAAAAGGACAAACAAGAAGTATCTAATGTCTCTTATTTATATGCATGGGTTTGACCAACACAACAAAATTTCCCTTCAAGAACTACATATGTCTTAATTCCCATCATTCTTAGATATGTAGTGATGCCTAAATCATCGATCTGGGGTCCGTCCTTCACATTATTTCTCCTTGGTACATCCTCAATGCATGAAATTAAACTGAAACCATACCCAGAATAAGATCTCAATGCTTTGTGATAATTAGGGGATGTTTTAGCTTCCTCACCACTAGAGAGGATTTACCCCACAAGTTTTGGTCTCTAACAACATTTCTTTTCAAGAAATACATTGAACATGATTCCAATATTTATGGGATATGTAGAGACACCCTGAAATTTTGTCTTCAGGACTAGCAACAGGTTCCTTAACACCCTTTTCACCCTTTTACTGTTGTTCGTATTAGGCTTTTATGTAACACATGATCCTTCTTTGGCCTCATTCAAGTTTGGTTTTTCTTCCTGTGTGTTTTATATACCTTGAGACTGATAATTTTCTATAGTCTAAGAATCATGAATTTACAATTTTTTCCATGTTCTATGCAATATTTCCTTATAATGATCGCACACTAGGGTCTAAATCAAACTCTCTACTGATATAATAAATACAAAGTTCAACTAATTATCATTTTGGGTTTCCATCATCCTTAAAATCCAAACGGACCCCCACTAATGGTGGAGGTCCCATGCCTATTTGGATCACCTCTCATCCTAGGACAATTCCCTAATAGATATTTTCAGAAAATTGTGAGTCTTTTGTTTCAAACGTGGTCAACATTTGATCCCAATTTTTCCTTCCCCTTTCGTTCCTTGTTAGGTATGGTTCTAATGTTTAGATTATGGTCAACGATAAGCCTTTACTTACCAGTCACACTTTCATCTTGACATTGAGGGTCTTGACTTACCCTCCTTCTTCCTTTCTTCTATCTTGGTGGGATTCCATCCTTGGTGTCACATTTTATGTGCACTCTCACATATCTGTAAAACCCCCAATATCGTTCCCTATTTTCAACACCAAGCAAGGATCATATGGGATTAGTATTTTTGGTAGGGTGGGTACCAATGTATTTGTGCCACACGGGGGTCCTCAGTCAATGGTCTATGACCTTAAACTAAGATCTACTTCATCCTTACAACATGATGTTAAACCACTTGTCCTTAAAGAACTACATAGGACTTAATTTCAATCCTTATGATATACATAGGAATGTCCATATATTTTTCATTTGGGTCCAGCCCCTAGTTTATTAACCCTATTCTACCCCTTGTCATCTTCATTTGGAATTTTCCAATTTCCATGCCATGTCCAGGAGCCCTATCAAGTATTATTATTTTAAGAATGGGTTTGTATTCCTCTATTTGATATGAATCATTAATGTGATCAGATGCGCTATGGAATATGATCTAGTGGGTTGGATTATGAATGGGCATTTTTTCATTTCATCTCCATGCTTCATTTGTCCCATTATTTGGGTTTGTATCATCTTTCATATCTGAAGGGAACCATAATAGTATGGATGCTCAACCTCATGGATTTCATTTCATCCAGGGCCAATACCCCATTTTATTTCGAACAACATTTTGAGTCAAGTCTTTATTTTTGAACATAGTCAGTAGTCGACCCTCATTTATTGATTGCCATCCCAGTTCAGATGATATGGATGCTGTGTTTTGAATACATTCAACAGTTATCTTCCATCATTACACCACCCCCATTATATCCCAAATATGAAACTCTATGATTCAAATACCTTTTGACGTTCTTATGTCTTGGTGGATCTTTAACACCCTTAGTGTTATCCAAATTTTCACCTTTCTGTGTTGAGTGGGAAGACTAGCATCGTGGGGCCATCCTTTACTCAACACTCTCGTTCTACTATTTTTGTGCATTAGTGGGTAGTAAAAATATTCTCCGCCCCTTTTTGCCCACACCGAGAATGGATCACATGGGATTATGGGTCTTGGGATGGTTTATACCCACACATAAAATCACACTTCTTAATGGTCTAAACTCAATGACCTTATACTAGGAGGCTATGTTCCAGACAAATTTAAACTCAGTATTCAATTCTATGAATTTATACTCTAAATTATATTCATGTTACCCCATGAATATTTGGTATGGTGTGGATCCACTTGATCGTCATTCACATAATTTTATTTCATGGAGTCCAACTGCACATTTCCCCTCTGGGACGGTCTGAGCTCTACAACCATAAATCGAGACCCCCAGTGTCCTTACTGTATGCTAGTAAACTTCATTATAATCCTCATACTTATCATATGATGTTAAACTGTGCATTATTCATTTGATTTGTATCCCAACACTATATTTGTGTTGATTCACATTTTTATAAGATATGTAGGAACACCTATAACTTTGGTATGGGGTCCAGCCACATGGCCCTTCATCTTCCCAACTTCTCAGACCTGATTTTTCGCATGAGTATGTGGTGTAGTTGAGCCTTCTTTGGCCTCATTCACACCCAGTTTAAAAAAACCATGCCATGTACCCCCTTTTTGGGATCACTAATCCATGCATATTCCTTTCCACATGACATTAAACTGCACGACATTCAAATACCTACATGTGGATTGATTCTTAACCACATAGGATACGTAGCAACACCCTGGAATCCTTTCCCTAGGCCCAGCCATAGATTCATGAACTAATTTTTACCCCCTTATTGGTTTGGATTTTCTTCTCAGAAAGGTTTGGTGTTATGTGGATGTCTTCTGTCCTCATTCACACCGAGTTGCCTTATGGTACCTCACTACATCTCTCTGATTTTTATAGTATGAACTCTATGAAATTAAACTAATATTTTTAGTTTCCCTATTCACATGATGGTAAACTGTGTAACAACCATGATATTCTCATTTAAGAGAATGCCACCCCACTTTTGGCCTCGGTACCTTACCATTTCATATTCAGGAACTACATATGGATCATTTACTGCCCTCACAAGACATGTAATGATGCCCAAGCACCTTATCCTCAGGCCCAGCCACAGAATTTGCAACTCACCCATAGTCCACACAACATGACTTTTAACTATAGTCCAAGGTCCAAGATATATGACCTTAAACTATGTGAAATTTATTAATCGCATGAATTTAAATGTTGAGGCGTGTCTTGATCACATGAGGTTAAATTGTTCCATGTATCATACCCAACATACGTCATTAAAATACGTTCCTTTCACCCTTACTTGCAAGAAATGAAATTTCAAGGCATCCCAAGTCCTTTACAGAGAGGTCCTTTCTAGAAAGAATGTTTGATCCTGATTCAAATGAATATGATCACACAAGTGAGATCTTTTCATGATGGTGTAGTTTTGTGAGTTTTGCAATCATTTTGAACATTCCATCGCTCCACCCAATGCTTTTCATGCCCCTTATCCAGATCTTCATCATCATTCACGTTAGAAAGAACCTCTAATGACATGGTGATTAGACATCAAGCTCACATACCATTTTTGGGATAATGTTTCGTAGGACATCAGATGATATTTTGAGTTTGGCCCCATGTTTTTGAATTTGGTTAGCAATTGGTCCTCATTTGTTTTTTCCCATTTAAGACTAATAGTATGAATATTATGTTTCAAACCTGGTTAGTAGTTATCATATATTGTAATTTCATCATCATTGTGTTGTGAATTCTTGGTATCGTGATTCAAAATTCCCATTACATTTTGTTCAGATTGGTTGCAATGCCCCTAGTGTTATCCTTCTCATGTACTAGAACATGTTGGAAAGTTAAGTTGGTTTTTCTAGGAACACTATCCTCTAACCACAACATCCCTCATCCTGGATACTCTGGGTGGTTAGTTAATATTGGAAGACCCTGAGTATCTGATGATTGACTGACACTCTCATTAAAAGTTAATTATTATTGGTCCATCCCTCATTTCTGACACCGGGATTGACCCATTTGAGCTTAGGGATTGATCGCTGGTTGTTTCAGAAATATGATATAGATGTAGTAATTGAAGAAAGAAAATAAATATATCCATGCACAATGTTTTAATTAGAAGGAGGTAGTCAAGGAAAGTAAGTTTCAGTTTGGACAAAACATGGACCATATGGATCTTCTCTGTAAATTTAACTCTCCAATTCTTCTACTCTCTATAGCATAGCTTCCATGGTTTACTATAACTTATTATGCTCATCTTCATCATCGATGGATGTAGAATGAAGCTCATCATCCCTGATCTATGTTCAGACTTGTTCAGATCAGAGGTTTTCCACATGACGGTTCGCCTCTGCTAGCTGCACTTAGGATTTCTCCAATTGTGCCTTTAGTCATTCAACGAGCTCAGAATACTTAGAGAAGAATGTGAAATGATCTCCAATATTCTCATCGAGGTTTTGGATCACCTGACTGACCTCTTGGAGCTTATGGATATTCTCATACTTCTTCTAGAACCATGCAACGTCCAAGTGTTGACTACTTTCCCACATCTTCTCAGTGAGGTAGTCTCAGATCATCATGTGAAAGTTTCACACATCTTCCCCTATAGAGAATAGATTGTGAAGAAAAACATGGACTGATCCCATCAGGCCTATCCGCTCTTCTTCTGGAAACTTATTGAGAAATCATTTTATTTGTTTCCATGCTCAGTGTTGGGTCTTCTGGTTATCCTCAGCTGCCTCAGAATCATATTCATCCAGCTCTACAAGATCAGCTAGTTCATACATGGAGAATGTGTCCAGGATCTCAGAAACAACATATTATTCATGAATCACATCTGAAGTGTCATTTTCCATGTCATCTGGCAGGTCCACATTGCTTTATTTTATTTCAATGATTTAGGCCCAACCAATTCTAGGTTCTTCCCCTCCAATGGCATTACTAGCAATCAAAACTTATTTCTCATAAGGGGCCATATCTTGGCTACATTTCATATTTGGTTCTATATGGGATGGAATCCCACTCAGTAAAAGGGCCTTGGGTCCTCCGGCCATGCACTTCCCACGTACCCCACTGTGGAAGAATAACATATATGATCTCTTATTTATGTTATATTTACCGTCATCAGTGAGTTCTCCAGTTGGGAGATGGAATTGGTGAAATATGAATTTGTCTACTCGTCCTATCTTGCTCAGCATGGCCACAAGGCATAGATTGAGTGGGGAAATCCATGTAATATTTAGGATTTCTGTTCGAGAGTGTATCCCAGCTAGAGAAATGTGATTGAGGTATTCGTATCCTCCCATGTACGGTGTGACCTAGCTATATAGGATGTGGAATGGCCCACACAAGGGCAATGAAATTTCCCCCAGACTGATCTGGAGAAGTATGTGATACAACTTCACTAGCATCGAGATACCCAGGATGATGTGTTTCCTAAAGGCTAGAATCATCTCCATGAAGAATGTTCTTGGCTGCACTCCCATGTGTGTGTCCCTCATAAAGAAACATCCATCTACAGATCAATGAGGAGATGAATCCGGTCAGCCTAAATAATGGCTGCTGCTCATCCCTAATGATAAATCCCCACAATTTCCATTCTCAATCTTCCAGGATTCCCTAATAAGAGCCTTCCATACCTCGCATGAGCTCCCCTAGGATAGGTGTGGGCCCCACTAGTAGATTCATGGGTGCTGCCTCTACTTTGGAAGGATTCTCTAATAGAATATTCATGAAGTAACCAAATCAATGCATGAAGTGGAAAAACCTAGTGTTCTACTTATCATTGTTCATGACCGACACTAGGTTCATCCAAGACTTCACCAAAGGTGACATCTATTCTAAATCTTCCCAATCATTCTCTGTAGGGTGAAACTTGTCATACATTCCCCCTAAAACTGGGATTCCAAAGATCCTATGGAGGTCTTAGAGGCTAATTCCAACCTCCCTATGATTCAAGTTGAACGTGTTGGTATCTGGTGACCCCCAAATCAGTAGTCCCGGTATGATTTCCATTGTTTGGGAAATATGGAATTGGGAATTCCATACTGCTTCGTACATGCATACTTTCCTTAAAATAGTCTCAAACATGATGTAGTATACACACAACCAGTAGGCCCAGACCCACTTGTCTGTTATGCTTCCACCTTGGAACATATCTCCATAGTCATCCACCCCTTATATGGGTTCCCAATACTTTCCTTGATGATTGTTTTCTATTGAGGTGGGGATGTATCTTTATCCAACGCCTTTCCATTAACAGTATTGAGGTGACTGTAGAGGCAATTCACTATGATAGGAGTGTGTTCCATCCCAATATAAACATATGTATCCCTCTAAAACACATGTTGTGTAACACCCAAAGCTTCCATGGTACGTTTCCCTTTGAATAATACAATGACTTGTGTTGTACACAACTTCGAGATTCTAACACTTCGCGACCAATCAAACTAGCTGTTATGAATAGTAATACCCAAATTTTGAAATTTTATAAATTTTATCATTCAAAATGGAATTCATTTTTGGATTCGGAATATCAAAATTATCGTAGGGTGAATTTTTGGTATTTTTCGGAAAACTTTAAATTTTTGATGAATAGTAAAAACATTGAGTTATTGTTCAAAACCGACATTTTATTTAAAAAAATATTTATTTTATTTTAATTTATTTTAGGTCAAAATAGATACAAAATACCTTTATAATGTCAATGTAATTCATTGGAGTAAGTTTATAATAATTTTAGATATATAAAAATTTTATTGAACTTTTACCGTCTTTTACCCACCTCCTAGGAGCATTTTCAAATTTGCATAAAACATAATTTTAGCGCTTCTGTGAAATGAATTTAAAAAATCTGAGAGACACTGTTGATATCAGTAAGTAAAATGTTGTTTAATAAGATGAAAATAATTTTTGGTGAATACTGACTTTTTACTTTTATTTACCACGATTAAAAGTAAATAGGGTAATTAAGGGTAAAAATGTTTTCATAATTACCTAAAACATGTCTTAATTCTATTGGATAAGAATAATTCGAACAAAAACAACCTTAGGAATAAAATATGAACCTCTTTGGTCCACTTGGATTAGATTAGGACATTTATTATTATTATATTTTAAAAAGAAGTTAAAATCAAAGTCTAATAACTAAACCATTTTTAATATAGGTTTATACATAAGATAAATTCAACTATAGATATTCATTATAAAGATAAAAATATTTTCCACAAAATGGTATTTTATGAATAATTTTTAGGCATTTAATAATTAAATTTATTTATTTCATAACGATGGTGTAGTAATTACTTTATTAATGAAAGATTAAAAAATGATATTATAAATATCCAAATAAATATAATTCGAGACTTTTGATGAATTAAAAAAAATTATAGGTAAATATGACATGTTATGGTTTAGTAAATGGATTTTATTATAAGTAATAACGCTGTTATGAATTTAGAAAAAATCAATTATTAAATAATGTCAAAATTGACATAAATGAGTTTTTAAAACAAATAAAATATTATTGGTTGATATAAAAATCCTAAAAATATATGTTTTGAAGAAAAGACTAATATAATGATAGGTTTATCATTAATGAACCACCTGATATTCTCTTGGATGTTTATAGTAAATTTATTAACCATATAATACAAAATTAAAAAGAGACATGGTAAATGTAAAACTATTTAACTAAGAGTTAAATCTAAAAGATAAGGATAATATAATGAACCAAACCCATATAAAACCTATTGGTTGAGAGGATTGAGACACATCCCCACCTTATCATTTAAATAATTCATATTTGAGCCATTAGATACCGAAAATTATTTTATTATAAAATAATATTTTGATCTTTTCATAAGGTGCCCCTCAACCCTCTTATAAAAGGGCAGTTACCCTTCTCTAAAATTCACACCATCAAAGCCATTTGGCTCGGCCAAAACCTGCCCAAATATCCTCTCAACTATCCTCCCTTCATCCTAGAGGCATTACTTTAGCCATAAAGCCATCCAAAGGATTCATTTTGATCAAATCAAAAGGAAGAACCCGAAGAAGAGGTAAATATTTCATCACCTCTTTCATATTCTTTTCTTCTTCCACTTCCCCTTTCTTTATTGTTTCCATTATAAAATAATAACTACAGTATCATATATATACTGTGATGTTATTATAAAAATTCTACAACCATATTTATTTTCCTATCCATCCTATAAATCACAAAGTCATCATACGTGCGTACGTACGGATTACCGTCTTCACGTCATGGTGTAATTTGTTATCCAAACACTTAATAATTTGGATGGGTATAATAATGGGTATAAATGATGTAAATTATGAATATAACATGATAATGATTCGGTATATATGCTATACCATCCAATGATATGCTATTTTTATATTAAAAGAATTATATTGTCACTTGTATGTACGTACGGATTACCGTCTCCATGAACGCGATGAGATTCATTCCCCATCGTAATCATTAAAGAATAATTTTCATATTATGATTACAAATAATTACAATGAACATAATATCATTCTGTATATGATTGAAATACATCCTTTCCATAATAAACATGGCTTATGTAACCAAGCATATAAAGGAAAACGAATTAGTTAACACCCGAAACGATGATACTACTAAAATATAATTAACAAAGAAATATTAAGATCATATATGATATCATATGAATGTATATGGTTATCATATAATTTAATAACAATTAGTTCACCATTATACATGAGGTTACTACCCTCAACCTAGGGAAAGTACAAGGTAAGGTTTAATTTCACAATCTCTTTATTATCCGAGGTTCTTGTTACGTAAGTATCTACTAGGACCTCTTTATCATCCACATCCATGTTTTTTAAAAATTTATTTCAAAACATTTTTACTATTTAATATAAAATGGGTTAATGTAATTTATACCCATAATTGACCTTATATGTTTTTGAAAGGAATCTTTCCGTCATTTTCCAAACACGGTACCTTTTGATCTTTTTGAAAAAAGTTAAGGTAAGAATGTTTTTTTAACTTATACGGTGGGTGCGGCTATTTTCCGACGTTATAACGTTGTAGAATATTTCATTAAATGATTAGAAGAATATTTTCAAAATAAATGTTTTCTTTTATTATTATATGATTTTTAATGTTTTCAAAATAGAAAGAGATATTTCTCAAAAAAACAGTTTTTGATTTCATCTATTTCAACATCCTTTGATGGATTTTAAGATTATTTGAAGTTGATTTATTATGATACAAAAATTACACATTATATTGATGGTTTTGTGATATTATTTACTATGGATGTGTTATTTTTACACCACTGATGGTTTATGGATAAAGTATTGACATTTTTTATGATAGCTTTAATACAAATGTTTATGTTATGTTTAAACCTTTTCATATGAGGAATACATTGGACATTGTAAGTGATGGGGGTAGCCTGTTATAGCTCCTCGATGCATCGATTGGTCTCCTGAGACAAACTAGTGTCTTGGAACAAGGCCTTGACAAAATATTATTTTTAGTCTTGGAACAAGGCCTTGACTATGAGGTTATGAAGTCTGGCATTATGCATTCCATCATTATGAAGGTGGCTATTGATATTACATGTGATTATTCTACTAGTAGAATATCCATGTGAATAAGTAAATGGAATTATTTTATTTTATCTTTTCCATATTATGCTGAAGATCAATTTTATAATTATTTTTTTAGTCTTATACATTTCCTTAAATGTTTATACTTATTTATGAAAGTTTCCGCAATATTGTTATCCTTACTGAGCATCTGAGCTCACCCCTTTCTATGTTTTATTTTTCATAGGATGTAAAGAAGTATATTATGACTGACCTTCAGGGTTAATATAAGGGATATGAGTGTGGCCTATGGAGACTATGTTGTTGTAGTTTTTTATTTTATAATGTAATGTTAAACTTTTGAATGTATCTAGTATTTTTGAGGATAATAAACTAATCGGTCTTTAGAGACATGATATTTTGTGATCGTTCCAATGTTATGTAATAATACATAGACTCTGGGTAACTAGGGTTAGGGTGTTACAGTTGGTATTAGAGGAAGTTTAGTACAAACCTTGGAATCCAGATTTAGAAAAACTCTAATTAGAGAACATTATCTTAATATAGACTTTGAGGATTAGTATAGAATAACTTTCTAGAATTTTGGTATTGTAGAGGTTTTGTGAGTTTTCCATGCAATACATCCATATCTGGATATGAGCAGTTAGAGGCGGCTCTGGAATTGATGTACCTAGGGGTAAAACCTGAAAACACCGCTTTGAGCTAGACTCGAACGGGAGCTGGTGCACGACAGCTGGCCTTGCTTCACTCTTTGTTACGACACACCCAAGGGATATGCTTACGATAATTCTCATTTTATTTACAAAACTTATTGAAAGGTTTATGAGTATATACTTACTCAAAGAAAACATTTTTATGATTATGGATTATATCCATACACTGTTCAATTTATGGTAACTATTTTACAAGTTTGGAATTATGTACTGTGATTCATAAACTAATTTAGTGTATGACATTGTATAGAAATGGAACCTAGTGAAAGGAATAGAAACCGTATCAATGAACACAATCCATGTTGGGATTTCCCTCCTTCTCAAGATAATTGTAGTGTAGCTGGTGAAACAACTGGTGCTGATCAACTTATCACCATACTAGAAGAACTCACTCTGGTTATGAATAATAACCTTACCCGTATTGAGCACCCTGATCCTTAATGAGGAGGATCAATGTTAGAATGCTTCATGAGGCAACAACCACCAATATTAAGTAGTAGTACAAATCCATTAGTATATGAGCAATGTTTAAATTCCATCGAGAAAATATTTCACGCTTTGGGGAGTAGCGAAAGTGAAAAATTTATCATTGCAGTTTATCGCCTCAAAAGAGATACAGATCAATGGTGGTCATTAATAAAAAAAACAAAGGAAGATGAAGAAGTATCAAGTTTGGAAAAGAGGGAGTTTATATAGATTTTCTTATAAAAATACTTTCCTCATGACTATCGAGCGGATATGGAAAGGCAATTTCCAAGTCTGAGTCAAAAGGAGGATGTGAATGTCACAAAGTATGAGGATAACTTTACAAGGTTAGAAAGACGTGCTGCAAATTATATATGTAACCCATGGAGTAAGATTGATAAATTATTTTATGTGTTATAACCATTTCTCCGGTGAGCATTAGTCTCACACTACTTATCATACGAAGATATTGTCTCATGTGCTATCAAGACATAAAAGAAATTCTCTAAGTCTGAAAACTTTAATGGAATGTAAGAGAAGAAGAGATCTTCTGAACACTCTGGAAATGCAAATAAGGGGAATAAAGGAAAAGTTGAATATCTATCCTATAGTAAATGTGGGAAGAAACACCTTGGTACTTTCCTGATGGGAATGTGAGTCTATTACACTTGTGGTGAAAAAGGCCACCATGCTCACGATCTCAAGGGGAATAAAGAGGATTCCAATGTTGAATGATAAAATTTTATAGAAAGGGGTATTATGAAAATGAATATCCTAAGATCCAAGGAAACTTACATCAGAAAAGGGAAAGGGATCAAAGCCAAGTTTATTCTATCACTACTATTGAGGTTGAAGATCTGAAAGGCATGGTGGCAGGTAATTTAATGGTTTTCTCAAGTTTAGGAAATGATTTATTTGACTCTAGATCATAACATTGTTTCATATCTTCCCAATTTGGTAAGATAATTAGATATTTTCAATTTGACATAATAAGGGAGTTGTCAGTGCAAACACCTAAGGGAAGTATCATTGCAACAATGTGTTGGTCGGAGTGGATACTCAAGAGGGGGGTGAATTGAGTTCCAATTAAAAATTTCTGTTAAAAATATTTCTCTTAAAATCCCCCAATTTAAAAACAAAGTTAAACTGTAGTGAATCTATATAGAGTGTAAAGGTTCAATTAGTTTCTCAAAGATTTATTAGGTCTCAGTTAACTTAATTTGAATATTAAATTAACTTTTGAAACTAACTTATTGGTTTACAATAAGTATAAACACTTGCTAATTTAACTATCAAAGTAGCTTTAAAATAGTTTTGTATTTCAAAGTAATAAGAAGAAGAATATATATATATATGTAATACTTATAGACTTAAAATAAAATCACTGCAAAGTTAACCAAGAGGATTAGTATCAAGTCGAGACTTAGTCCTCTCAAAAATTTATATAAATTGATCCACACCTTGGATCGGAGGTAAACAACAGTACACTACTGTCCAGGTACAAATACCTCAACCATAGTTCTTCGTGGGAAAAGAAAACAACAGCTCACAGGCTGTTCAGGTCTTACTCGACCTCTACCACAATCCATAATGGGAAACGAAAGAGTTATGAGTATATGTGAGGGTTTAAGAATCCTCATGTTTAGTACAGGAGACAGTGTGTGTTGTAAAGTAATCAGGATACACACACTGCCTAAAATGTAAAGAAAGAATCACTAAGAGAAGTATGATTGGGTTTAGGAATGCTTTAGTGATTAGCAGTGCAGCTCTGGACTCGTTTGGTTTATCAGAAAATCTTCTGAGTCCTTCTCTGGTTTTTCTCAGAAAATAGAGTGTCAATTTCTTCTTTGATTCTTGGTCCAGCTTAGCAGCCTGAGTGCATGAAATGTTTGTTGTAGCTCTTCACTCAAAATTAAACTTGTGTTCTCTTCTAGAATAAGTTTCTTCGTGTATGTCCAAGATTCATGGAGTATGGATTTAGACATAAGTCAAAATTCTCCACACTTTAATTCTTGTTGAGCTCTTTCTCTTTTACCCTTCGTGTATCTTCTTTGTGCTTTAGAGGAGTGTCATATGCATCTGTTTCTCTATCACTATATATAAGTTTTCTCTTATTCATCACATTAGGTTTCAGCTCTGGCAGAAAAGAACAATCGCCTTTTGCATGGGTACTAGGTACGGTTCCCTGACATGCAACAGAAATCATTAAATAACATTAACTGCATTAAAACAATCAAAAGTAACCATTAGATAAATAAAAAAATATATAGGGTTTTACTGGTTGGTAAAGCATTAGTAGCGTTCTATTAGTGGACATGCACGGTGGACTTTGTATCGCAGAACCTTCCATCGGTAGCTCTTTTGAACTTGCATCGGTAGCTCATATACCAGTGACTTTAGTTCTATCGGTATCTCTATTTATCCGTAGCTGTCTCTTCATCGGTAGTTGTATCTTCATCGAAATCTCTTTGCAAGTATCAGTAGACTTACACTACAAGCAGAATTCTATCGGTAACTCGATATATCAGTGACTATACTTGTATCAGTAACTATCTGTGAACTAGCTCTATCGGTAGACTTTTGCTTATCCGTAGCTCCGTTCTGTTCTGTATTGGTAGCTCTGGTTGTCTGTCGGTAGCTCTGTACATATTGGCGACCTTAGTGTATTGGTGAATCTGTCTATCGGTAGACTAAGTCTATCGGTAGATTGAGTACCGGTAGCCTAAACACAGATCAGTGACTAAATACTTATATGTTTCATACACAACATATCCGAGTGGGTTAGAATTACTTCAGAACTTATATAAACATGGATAAACAAAGATTAAACTATCTCACGGATTATTTTCATATTATTATTATCTTGAGCACAGATTGAAAGAATTAATATATAGAAAAACATTAGATTGATATTATCAAAGAATATTGAAAGCATAATTGGGATTATCCAAACAGGTGAGGTTAACAATTTTTATATTTTTGATAATCAAAACATATGATATTATCATTTAAAAAAAATCATAGGATATATAATTTAGCTCAATTTTCTCAGAGAAAATAGTATGGTATAAAATATACTCTATCAGATATAGAATTAAATGCACCAGAGATAAAAAAACCATGATATCAAAGATAAAAGTAAGTGATATCAGAGAACATCAGAGTATGGTATAAAATTAATCCTCCTTTCATTAATATCTCTCCCTCTTTTGATACTTAGAGAGTATTTCACTCCTCATGTAAAATATTTCTCCCCCTTTGTGATAATCAAAAAGTAGGAAATAAAAAGAAGTGAAATAATAGGAATAGAAGAAAATCACTTGAATTAAATTCGATAAATTGGTACAAAGACAGAAAACAAAATACATAGGATTCCTATCAAATAGTATAGCTACTGGATCAATCCACATTCTCAATATGATATTTTCCCTTGGGGTCAGAAGAGGATGCAAGTGGTGAGGATTCTGGTGAAGGCTTCGGAATTCCTAAAAGGACCATAGGAGGCTGAGCAACTGACACTGTGCCTGTCCTGTATTGAAGAGTCCTTTGAGTGATCACAGGTTTGAGGCTACGAATCGGTTGAACATGAGTCATCTGAATTGGAGAAGCAGTGGAGGCAGAGGCAGGCAAAGTTGGAGGGACAATTGCGGTCTGGGCATCAACATGCAGAAAGGGCGGAAAAATATTCCTGAAATCCACAATGATTCCTCACCCTCTCTCCATTGCGGATATGAAGTCATCCTTGTTCTCCATAATCTTGTCCAAAAGGTGGAGTCAGTTCCCTTAACTTGCTAACTTGTCCTCTAAAGGCTTGATTGATAGGAGGTAGTTTCATATTCTCAATCAGATGCTTAAAATGACTGGTCATTTGGGTCTTTGTGTAAATTTTGGAGAAATAGGAGTCCAAATTTTCTTTCAATTCCTTTTTAGAGGAAGATGCTTCTCTCATGTAGTCTTGGACTATCTTCATAATTTCTCTGGCTGAATATATGGTAGAGAGAACAACTCTTCTCAGTTCATATTAGTCCATAGAGCCACTGATTGAGGCAGAACCAAGATCCTCTTTCATCACAGTTCGAATTTGATTCAAGTCCATCAAAGGTTTAGATTATAGGGAACCAATAGAGAAAGATATAGTCTCTTTGAAGCTTTTGGTCAAACTACTGATATGATTTTGAACAACGGATTCCTGGGTTTTAATATGATCTTTCATAGAAGTTTTGAAACCTTCAAATACTGAAACCATCTGACTTACAACACTCTTCACATAAGCCAAGTCCTTATCTTCTTGGGATTTTGAGCTCATGTAAGAGTCTAAAGAAACAACAGATTCCTTTAAAGATTCAAGATCTTCTTCAAGTCTAGAAACTTGATCCTGACATTATTTAACTTCTTCAACTATTTCTCCCATAAAAGTTGATAAATTGCAGGCAAGAGATAGTTCAAAAGATCTTTCCAGCATAATCATTTCTTCAGCAAAAATTTGCTTCATCTCAGAAACTGAGGCACAAAAAGATTCTTTCAGCTCATCCCTTAAGATATCCATATAATCCTTGGTAACCAAATCAGCAGGTGCAACTGATGTAGATGATCTTTCATAGGCTAAACTGACCACAACATCAGTCATAACTGATTGAATTGAAGATACCATAGAAACTTCCATTTTCTTTACCTCTTCCACAAAACTTTCCTTAAGCCTTTTCTTTAAAGTATCCAAGTTATGCATTCTGACCAAATCTTCAGGTAGAAATTCAGTCTCAACATCATAAATAATTTTAGGTCTATTGTGAGATGCCTCATTATCTAAAACTGAATAGTCTAAACCACAGACTATGAAACCAGGGTCTTCTGCCCAATCATTAAAACCAACAGCCACTGTGACACTTCCAAACATAGATCGATGGTCCCCCTCAATGGGTGCATCCTCAATTAGAATAACAACATTCTCAACATCATTCACAACAACATCTAGAGCATGTCTTTCATCCTGAGGAGAATCTTCCACTATAAATTCCATTACTGCAGTAGCAGGAGGGTCTTCTGGATTAGGTAAGGGTATTTCAACTTCATCTGTTTCCTCAGTAGGTACTAAAGATTGTCCAATCACTGGAATTATGACCAAATTAGCTGTCATAGATGTTCCACTCTCATGAACATCTTCTTCATTTTCTACAGCAGCCACTTCAACAGCTTCTTAGTTATCTGGTATATGTTGAACTAGATTTTCAAGAGCTAGGCTAGGAGGAAAGTCAGGGTCTCCTCCTTCATCAGCATAGGACTCTTCCTCTTCTGAATCGTCACGGTATTCTGGATCCTCTTCATCAGGTCCCATACCTGGATCTCTCATATCCTTTGGTCTTGTATGATGAGTCACAAGATTAAACTTGTCATACATCCTCTGGTCATCATTGACCCAGTCTCCTCTCCAAGGGATCCAATTTATTTTCATGTACTTACAAACTATGGTTGTGATACAGAAGTCATTCTTCACCACCACTATCTCATCTTGAGACTCAGCAACCCCTTTCACCTTGATCATCATAGAGATTAATTTAGCAAAGAATAGGGAATTTGTCTTTGATTTAGGTCTTGTCATATCTTCCATTTAGAGCATCATCAATCTACATAAATTAACATTTACACAATGTCTTAAGAGGTGAAGGAGATAGATATCCTAATATCTCAAATTGGAAAAGTCTCCTATCCTCGGTATCAAGACATATTGAACAAATTTGAACAACAATCTGTTCTCTCCATCCATCTCTGCATCAACTACTTTTCTTTGACTTCCATCACTAGTCAGCTCTTCCAAAGTAGTCTCATAATCGAAAATGTCATTGGTAGGTGGCATGGATCTCACGACATATCCAGATACTCCTTCATGTGGAACTTTCAAGCACTCATCCCATTCAACAGATGAGAACAAAATCTACTTTCCATTTACAAAATAAGTAACTCGATTTTCATTCTCCGATTCTTCAAAGGTTACAAAGTCGTAAAACTATTTCACTAATTTGGGAAAGTAAGGACTGTTGTTATTAGAAAAACACTCTACCCATTTTTGAAGTTCAAGAACTTAGAGCACTAAGGATCTGCTAGGCATCATCCATTCTACAAAAAGTTTCTTTTCAATCACAATAACTCGATTTTTCAGATGAGGATTCACTGGTCGTATCCTCGACCTAGTTCTAGAAATACTTACACTACCACTTGCATCTTGCTCGTTCCTTTTCTTCTTTTCTTTCGGCTCAACAGAGTCATTTCTCATGGTAGGAAGTTTGGTTTTTTCCATTGTTGGTTCGAAGAATTTAGGGTTCCTTAAGGATTCGGGAGCTATGGTTCGTGGGTTAAGGTTTTAGACTCATGGATTTTGAAGTAGCCCGGACATTAGTTTTATCATTTAGGAATTTTAAAATAAATAAACAAAATAAAGTAAACGATTTAGATTCTGGTGGCAGACATAAGTTTTAAAATAGCGTGCACATCAGTGATAATTTCTATCATTGAGGTTACATCAGTGAAGTTACATCGGTGAGGTTACATCAGTGAGGTTACATCGGTGAGGTTACATCAGTGATGTTACATCGGTGAGGTTATATCAGCGAGGTTACATCGGTGTGGTTAGTTACTGATTGAGATTAAACATTCCTAACTCGTGTCTAATGTAACATAACCTATCTGAACTCAAAGGATTAGTGAAAATGTTGGCTAATTGATGTTCAGTGGCTATAAACTCAAGAGTAATATCACTCTTTTGGTAATAATCTCTCAAGAAATGGTGCCTTATATCAATGTGTTTGGTCCTATATTGAGACACAGGGTTCTTCGAGATATTTATTGCACTAGTATTGTCACAGTTGATTGTCACGTTCCTAAAGTCATATCCATAGTTCAAAAGAGTGTGTTTCATCCACAGAATTTGGGCACAAAAACTACCAGCAGCTATGTACTCTACTTCGGCAGTGGATAGTTCTTCAAAATTCTTCTTCATACAACACCAAGATACTAAGGAATTTCGTAATAAATGACATGTTCCTGAAGTCCTCTTTCTATCCAACTTGCAACCAGCGAAGTCAGCATCTAAATAACGCATTAACTCAAAGAGTTGTCTTTTTGGGTAAAACAAACCAAAGTTTATAGTGTGTTTAAGATATTTAAAAATTCTTTTAACAACAAGTAAATGAGATTATTTCGGGATAGCTTGAAATATTTCACACATACACACACTAAACATAATATCTGGTTGAATAACAGTAAGGTAAAGTAGGATTCCAATCATACCTCTGTAATTGGTTTGTTCCAATGATTTCCCAGTTTCATCTGCATCTAATTTACAAACAGTACTCATAAGAGATTCACTTTCCTTAATACTATCCAAACCAAAACGTTTTAAAAGGTCCTTTTTATATTTACTTTGATTCAAGACAACACCATTTTCATTTCGAAACACTTGAAATCCAAGAAAATATTTAAGTTCTCCCATTAAACTCATTTCAAATTCATTTTACATACTCTTTGAAAAATCAGTACATAAATAATGTTTAGAAGATCCAAAAATAATATCATCAACATAGATTTGAACTATTACAACATCTTTATAAATTCTTTTAATAAAGAGAGTTGGATCAGAAATCCCTTTAGTAAAACTTTTTGAAATAAGAAAATTACTAATTCTATCATACCAAGCTCTTAGAGCCTGTTTCAAACCATATAAAGCTTTAGAATTTTTAAAAAATTTATTTGGAAAATGAGGATTAGTAAATCCAGGAGGTTGTTCAACAAAAATATCTTCAACAATAAAACCATTTAGAAAAGCACTTTTGACATCCATTTGATATAACTTGAAATTCAGATGAGCAGCATATTCAAGTAAGATCCTAATGGATTCTTATCTGGATATAGGTGGAAAAGTTTCCTCATAGTCTATTCCTTCTTCTTGACTATATCCTTGTGAAACTAGTCTAGCTTTGTTTCTAACTATGCTTCCAGATTCATCAACTTTGTTTCTAAACACCCATTTTGTGCCTATTGTTAAAGTGTCCTTAGGTCTGTCAACTAATTCCCAAACATTGTTTCTTTCAATTTCATTTAACTCTTATTGCATATCCATTAGCCAAAATTCACCATTGATATCATCATTGATATTTTTTAGGCTCTAGCTATGAAAGAAAGGCTTGATGTTCAACTTGATTTCTTAGAGAAGCTATAGTCTTTGTCCCTCTATCAAGATTACCAACAACATCATCCAAAGGATGATTCTTTAGAATCCTTGTTGATCTAGTAAAGGTAGGACTAGATATTTTAGGTTCTTCTCTAGGTTCGGGTTCATTAGGAATAGATATTGGAATAAGTCCAGAACTGGTTGTCTTTATAGCAGGTTCATTAGATTTTTCATTAAGGTCCAGAATAGATAAATCTTCTTTAAGATTTTCAAGAGAGGTTTTAGGCTCATGTGGATCGGTTTCATCAAACTTGATGTGAACAGATTCTCCCACACATTTGGTTCTCTTATAAAAGACTCTATAGGCTTTTCTAGTTAAATAATAACGAAGAAAAATTCCTTCATCACTTTTAGAAGAAAACTTGTCCAGATTATCCTTTGTATTAAGAATGAAAACTTTGCAGCCAAAGGCTCTAAAGTAACTAACTTTAGGTTTTCTATTATTCCACAACTCATAAGGGGTCTTCTTAGGAACTGGTTTAATTAAGACTCTATTAGTAATGTAAGAAGCTGTATTGACAGATTTATCCCAAAAGTAAATAGGTAGGTCATATTCATTAAGCATAGTTCTAGCAATTTCTTACAGGGTTCTATTTCTTCTTTCTACTACACCATTCTGCTGAGGTGTCCTAGGAGCAGAAAAGTTGTGACTATAGCCATTGTGTGAGAAATAAGATTCAAATTCATGATTTTCAAACTCACGGCCATGATCACTTCTTAGAGTTTTAATCTTAAGTCCAATAATATTTTCTACAGATTTGGAGTATATAATAAAGTAAGAACATGATTCACTTTTTTGAGCTAAGAAGTATACCCAAGTGTCTCTAGAAAAGTCATCTACTAGAACATAGACATAGTGCTTCCCATTTAAACTAGAAACTCTTGATGGTCCAAACAAGTCCATGCTAACCAACTTGAGAGGTTGAGAAGTTTAAACTTATTTCTTTGATTTATAAGAAACTTTATGTTGCTTTCCCTTTTGATAGGGATTGCACACTTTTTCATTTGGGAATTTAAGTTTGGGTAGGTCTCTAACTTTGTTCTTTCTAGTTAGTTTTCTAAGTGAATAGATGTTGCAATGTCCTAATCTTCTGTTCCAAAGCCAACACTCTTTATGAAAATCATTTAAAAAAGTAACATTTTGCATAGCTAAAGAATTTAAATCAACTGCATAAATATTTTCATTTCTTAAAGCAGAAAATACTAAAACATTTTTAGAATTGAAAATGTTGCAAGAATCATTATCAATATTCACATTAAATCCATCATCAAATAATTGATAAAAAATTTACAGGTTATACTTAATTCCATCAACAAATAAAACTTCAGAGATTAAAACTGAATCAGTGTTACCAATTTGACCTAGGCCAATGATCTTTCCTTTAGAATTATCAGTAAATGTGACATGTACTCCATAAAACTTTATTAAACTTTTGAAGCATGAATAATCTCCTGAAATATGTCTTGAACATCCACTGTCCAAGTACCAGACCTTCTTGTGAGAACTCTTTAAGCATGTTTCCTGCAAAATAGATTTAGATAGAAAATGATTTTGGTACCCAGATCTTCATGGGTCTAGAAAGGTTAGCAATCAAAACTTTAGGTACCCATATTTGTTTTATGGGTCTCATATAATTTATAGAATCAATAGATTTTTAAAGAAAAACTTTATTTGACCTATAAACATATGAATAACTGGTTAAAGCATATGAATTTCCAGAACTAGAATGAGCAGAATTTTTCAAAACATAGGAATAAATCGAGTTTTAGTGAACTGTCTCTGTCCAGGTTGATATCTCAAACCAGTAGTGTATTTAGGTGTAACATATTTACCTAAAATTTGAGTAAGTGCGTCTTTTCTATTTTTAAACTTCTCTAAGTCTTTTCAAAGATTCTCATTTGACATTTTCAGTTCTGTATTTTCCTTTAACCGTTGATCATTCTTCTATTTTTCAATAGTAAGTTATGTTTTAACAGTAGTATTGAGAGCATGCTGTTTCTTTATTGATTTGTATTTATCCTTAATTTCATTGCATGCCTCTTCAAACATATCAAAGTATTGAAATAGTTTGTATTTTGACATATTTTCAGAATCAGAATCATCTCTAGAATAATATGAATTTAAAACAGGAGTATCTAAGGTTACCTCAGATGTGTTGGTCATAAAACACATGTTTGCCTTATTTCTGTTTTCAGTTTCAGAAGCTTCAGATTCACTGGAGCTATCATCAGAAGCACTCCAAGTAGCCTTCATAGATTTTTTATACTTATTATTCTTATACTCATATTTCTTCTTGTATTTCAGCTTTTGACAGACTTCTTTTATATGTCTTTTTCTTTTGCATTCATAGCAGACAACTTCATCAGATTTTTCAGCTTTCTTCTAGTCCTTTTTCCAGTGTCCCTTGTTGCCATACTTTCCTTTGTAGTTAGATTTCTTGAAGAATTTCTTCTTCCTATAAAACTTTTTGAATCTCCTGGCTATTTGAGCCATCTCAGCATCACTATCAGAGTCTGAGCTTTCACTTGTTGAACTGTCAGTCTGTATTTGATATTTTTCTTTGTCTTTCTTCTTTGAAGCAGTAGTCTTGAAATCCACTAATTTCCATTTTGGTTCATCCTATTACTCTTTATTCACCTTGAGTTCTTCCTCATATATCATAAGCTTAACAATGAGTTCTTTGATAGGTAGAGAAGCAATGTCACATGATTATCTGATTGAAATAGATGTGCCTCTCCATCGTTCTAGTAGACATCTCAGTATCCTCATAATTTGTTCCTTTGTTGGAACAGTTTTACCAAGTGAACTCATTGTATTGACTATATCATTATACCTGAGATACATATCAGAAATAGGTTCATCAGTTATCATTTTAAAACTGTCATATTTAATAGTATAAGTATTCAATATCATTTCTTTAACATTGGTTGTTCCTTCATGAGAAACACCCAAAGTATCCCAAATTTCAAAGGCAGTTTTACAAGAAGAAATTCTATTAAACTCTTCATCTCCTAAAGCACAGTACATGGCATTCATAGCTTTACAATTATTATTGTAAGCAGTCTTTGTAGGTTCATCCCATGTTTTTCTTTCAGTCTCTGATATTTTATATTGAGACTCTATAGCAGTCCAAATATCAAAACCCAAACTTTCTAAATGAATTTTCATTTTCAATTTCCACTAGGCATAGTTTGTGCCATTGAAGAAAGGTGGTCGGTTAGTAGCAGCCCCCTATAGTCTATTATCCATAACTAGATTTTAGAAAATAGGTTTAAAGAGATAAAAATTTATAACTAACAGAAATTTAAGATATTTAAATGCAACTAAAATAACAGTTGAAAAATAGAGTATTTTAAAAAATAATCATCTGATACCAAATGTTGGTCGGAGTGGATACTCAAGAGGGGGGGGGGGTGAATTGAGTTCTAATTAAAAATCTCTATTAAAGATATTTCTCTTAAAATCCCCCAATTAAAAAACAAAGTTAAACTATAGTGAATCTATATAGAGTGTAAAGGTTTAATTAGTTTCTCAAAGATGGATTAGGTCTCAGGTAACTTAATTTGAATATTAAATTAACTTTTGAATCTAACTTTCTGGTTTACAATAAGTATAAACACTTTCTAATTTAACTATCAAAGTTGGTTTAAAATACTTTTGTATTTAAAAGTAATAAGCAGTGGAATATATATATATGTAATACTTATAGACTTAAAGTAAAAGCACATGAAATTTAACCAAGAGGATCAGTCTCAAGCCGAGACTTATTCCTCTCAAAAATTTATATAAATTTATCCACACCCTAGATCGGAGGTAAACAACCGCACACTATTGTCCAAGTACAAAGACCTCTACCACAGTTCTTTGTGGGAAATGAAAACAACATCTCATAGGCTGTTCAGGTCTTACTCGACCTCTACCACAATCCACAGTGGGAAACAAAAGATTTATGAGTTTAAGTGAGGGTTTAAGAATCCTCCATTTTAGCAGAGGAGACAGTGTGTGTTGTAAAGTAAACAGGATACACAAACTTCTCAAAATGTAAAGAAAGAATCACTAAGAGAAGTGTCATATGTAATGAAACAACAACATGATTGTTTTAATGTAGTTAATGTTAACTTATTTGTGCTTTCGAGGAGTTTCATATGCATATATTTCTCTATCACTATATATAAGTGTTCTCTTATTCATCACTTTAGGTTTCGGCTTTTTCAGAAAAGAACAATCTCTTTTTTCATGGGTACTAGGTAAGGTTCCCTGACATGCAACAGAAATCAGTAAATAACATTAACTGTATTAAAATAATCAAATATAACCGTTAGCTAAATAAACAAATATATAGGGTTTTACTAGTTGGTAAAGCATTAGTAGAGTTATATTTGTCGACGTGCACGGTGTACTTTGTATCGCAGAACCTTCCATCGGTATCTATTTTGAACTTGCATCGGTAGCTCATATACCGGTGACTTTAGTTCTATCGGTAGCTCTTGTTATCGGTAGCTGTCTCTTCATCGGTAGATGTCTCTTCATCGGTAGCTCTTTTCACGTATCGGTAGACTTACACTATAAGCATAAATCTATCAGTAACTCGATATATCAGTGACTATACTTGTATCAGTAATTATCTATAAACTGGCTCTATCGATAGACTTCTGTCTATCGGTAACTCTGGTATGTTCTGTATCAATAGATCTGGTTGTCTGTCGGTAGCTCTGTACATATCAGTGACCTTAGTGTATCTGTGACTCTGTCTATCAGTAGACTAAGTCTATCGGTAGACTGAGTACTGGTAGCTTAAACACAGATCAGTGACTAAATACTTATTTGTTTCATACACAACATATCCAAGTGGGTTATAATTACATTAGAACTTATATAAACATGGATAAACAAAGATTAAAATATCTCAGGGATTATTTTCATATTATTATCATCTTGAGCACAGACTGAAAGAATTAATATATAAAAATACATTAGATTGAGATTATCAAAGCATAATGAAATCATAATTGGGATTATCAAAACAGGTGAGGTCAATAGAACGTTTTGTGAATTAGTTCCCATTAGGGAAAAGAAATGTTCTTTATCTGCTTATCTCATTTTCATAACCATGATTGAATTTTATATATACCTTGGTAAGGATTGGCTTTCCCACCATGATACAAAAATTTATTGTATGAAGAAGGAGGTCATAATTCTCGATGATGATAAAGAGTACCTTATATTTAGAGCAGAAACGTCACCTCCTAATTCTTATCTAGATCCACCCCCAGTAGCTCAACTAAATACAATTATTGGGGAGGAAGAGAATGAAATAATTGTGGGTGAGGAATAGATTGTTCAAATAGAGGATGTACCTATTGTGTAAGAATATGTTGATGTGTTTCTAGAAGATTTACCTAGACATCCTCCAGAACAAGAAATTGAGTTTTCCAATGATTTAATTTCCAGTTCAAGGACCATATCGAAGACCCCTTATAGAATGGACACTTTGGAATTAGTGGAACAAAATAAACAACTAGATGAATTGATTAATAAGGGATTTATTTCCCAGAGTTTTTCTCAACGGGGAGCCCCTGTTCGTTTTTGTTAAGAAGAAAGATGGATCTATGAGGTTGTGCATTGACTATAGGGAAATCAATGCTATTAAAATAAAGAACAAGTATCCCCTACCTCTCTTTGATGATTTATTCGACCAAATTAATGGAGCTCAATATTTTTCAAAGATTGACCTTTGATCTGGATATCATTAGTTGTGTGTGAAGAAGGAAGACATTCTGAAAATAGAGTTTCGAACCAAGTACATGTATTATGATTTTACAGTAATGCCTTTTGGGCTGACTAATGCACCCTCTATCTTCATGGATATAATGAATAATGTTTTCAAGGAATATATTGATGACTTTTTAGTGGTATTTATTGATGATATCTTGTTGTACTCCAAAAGCTACGAAGACGTGAAAATCACTTGCACATTATTCTAAAGACTCTTAGAAGAAATGAAATATATGGGAAGTTTAGAAAGTGTTAATTCTGGCATCAAGATATTTTTTTCTTGTCCATATTGTCTCTAAGGATGGAATATTTGTTGATACTTCAAAGAACAAGGCAATACATGAATGGACAACACCGATGAGTATAACTAAGGTACACAGTTTTATTGGTTTAGCAGGTTATTATCAGCATTTTGTCCTGAATTTTTCCTAATTGGCCAACCCATTAACCAATCTCACACATAAAGGGGTTTAATTTGTTTGGACAAAAGAGTGTGAAGAATGTTTTGAATAATTGAAGAGAAGATTAGTCAATGCTCCTATCTTGAATCTACCATCAGGGAACAATGGGTTTGTTATTTATAGTGATTATTCAAAGAAAGGACTTGTTTGTGTCCTTATAAAGAATGATAGAGTTATTTCCTATGCATCACGACAACTCAAAATTCATGAATAAAACTATCATACTCATGATCTTGAGTTAGAAGCTATAATCCTTTCTCTTAAAATATAGAGACACTATCTCTATAGTAAAAATGTGAGATTTATACTAATCATAGGAGTTTTAAGTATATTTTCTCACAAAAAGAACTCAACATGAGGTAAAGGAAATGGATTTAACTACTCAAGGATTATGATTTCACTATACACTACCACCCAAGGAAGGAAAATAAGGTGGAGGATTCTTTGAGAAAAAACGATCATGGAGTTTTGAACAAGATGAGAGTTGAAAGTGATCCTATTTTCATAGATCTAGTGAAAATAGATATGGGAATAATCATGGAAGGTGAAACATCAATACATTTTCAAATGGTTGGAAAACCATATTTACTAGAAAGGATAAAATGTTCGCAGGGTGACGATGAGGAGTTTCAAAAGAAGATTAAAGCTGTGAATGATAGGAGATTGAGTGAATTCATATATAAAGATGAAATCTTGAAATTTGGGAAGAGACTCTATGTTACTGATATACCTGATCTAAAAAGTGAATTATTGGATGATTCTCTTAGATTTAATTTCTATATACACCCTGATAGTAGTAAGATATATAGAGATTTAAAGGAATATTTTTGGTGGGAAAACATGAAGAGGGAGATTGATGATTTTGTGTGAAGATGTATGGCTTGTCAACAAGTGAAAGTAGCAAGGCAACAGCCTGGATGAGTCATGAAACCTCTTCCCATACCTTAGTGGGAATGGGATAATATTACGATGGACTTTATCATGGGGCTACCAAAGAAATCTAGAAGGAATGATGAAATATGAGTCATTGTTGATCATCTTACCACGTCATCACATTTTTTTACTATAAGAGAAGATTTACCACCTGAACCTTTAGCAATACTTTATATTAATGAAGTTATAAGACATCATTGAGTACCCCTATCGATTGTTTCTGATCGTGATCCCCATTTTACATCAAGATTCTGGAAAAGTCTTCAGAAGTCTCTAGATACTGAACTTCATTTGAGCACTACCTACCACCCTCAAACTGATTGAAAATCAGAACAGACTATTCAGACCTTAGAAGACATGTTAAGATATTTATCACTTGACTTTCAAGGTATGTGGGATCATTATTTAACTTTGGTAGAATGTTCCTATAACAATATCTTCCATTGAAATATTCATATGGCACGATATGAAACGTTATATGGAAGGAGATGTCGCACACCAACTTGTTGGGATGATGTTGGTGAAAGAAAACTCATAGGCCCATAACATGTTGAGTAAACATTGGAAAAGGTGAAGGTTATCCAAACCCAAATCAAAGTAGCACAAAGTAGGAAAATGAGCTATGCTGATAAACGAAGGAAGGATTTGGAATTTCAGGTAGGAGATCATGTTTTCTTGAAGGTATCTCCATGAAAGGGAGTTATACAATAACGACCCATTCTTTACATACATTATTAATACTTCAAAATTGAATTACACTTATTACAACATATAACAAAACCATGAAAGGACCATATAGGTATAGTGTATTTAGAAACTGGGAAACATAAACAACTAGTTCATAAATCATCTACGTTGTCTCCCATTTATTTCATCATATTTAGAGTCCCTTTTTGGCATATCATACTTAATAACCTTCTTCCTGACCTGGGGAAAGAAAACATACAAAAGGGTGATCTCAAATGCTCAGTAAGGGTAGAAAAAAGAAATATCAATCACATCATATTCATAAGAACATAACATTTTGGAAATCTTAACTTGCAAAAGAGATCATAATTTCATTACAGGGGATAAATCATAGTAGTGAAATGTAATCCCAATAATCGTAACTTAAAACATGAAACATTGTGGAATACACATATAATCATAGAGAATCATTTCTTAGTAGTCAAGACTCATTTCCAAGACTATCTTAGCGGAAAAAGTCCATTTCTGAACCGAGTTCACTCCTCGTTTCAGTCCTGTATTACTGAACCAGATTAATCTACTGTTCCAGCCATGTCTATCTCATGAGATATAAATATTTACCTAATGCATTGGGGGGAGATATAGGTCACACCCATCTCATAATGATACCATTCTTATGTGTGCCACAAGATCATAAATCATATACCATAGCATAACCCATGTAATAAAAATGGGATTCTTAAACATCATTCCATCAAAACATAATCCATATTAGATAAAAAGACATCATAAAAATAATTCCATCATAACATAATCAAATCAATGTAAAATAGGGATATAAACAGAACCCTATATTATCTTAGATGTAAAATAATTTTGATAAAACACTTGAACTCCATTCTTGAGGAAAATATCCTTTCTACATCAATTTTTTTTTCTCTATTAACATGTCATATAATTTTAAAATAAAATAAGTTGATTAAAAATAAACATGAAAACTTGTAAAGGAAGATTCATGGAAATAATGTTCTAAAAATCCATTCATGCCGTATAAGTTAAAAAAATACAATCTTCTCGTACTTTGGTCGGAAAAGTCAAAAAGTAACTCGTACTAAAAATGACAATAGATTCCTTCCATATCTTTTACTAAAAACTCAGTATTGAGTAATATTGAATTTAAACAATTTTAGGAGGTTAGAAATAATATTACATATTGACCAAACATGGATGTCGATGATAAATATTCCCCAGTAAATTCATAAATATAAACAATCTCGGATAAAAATGAGATTGCAAGATTTTCCCTTACCTTAGGTCCAATTTTCTTCGTAAGTGTCCAAAAATCCTGTATAATGATTTAAATAATGTCATTAACAAATTACAGAATCATAAATATTTTTATTATATCATATATGGTCATATTCTTAGCTTTTTATTAGTAATATTGCATTGCTACTTGTTATTCGGGTGTTTATTACTTTTTGTTCTTATGCGTGTTTTGTCGAATAAATTCTTATTATTCTTTTTAGGTTATAGATACCTTATTTCAAGAATGTTATTATTGTAATATATATCATATTCATTCATTCAATTCATTTATATAATCATTATCCATTGAAGATCATGTAGAATGAGTCGCATCACATCGTGGAGACGATATTCCGTACGTACGCACGAGCGATGATATCGTTCCCATGATCATGGAATTGTATTATAGTGTATGTATAATATTTCAGAGTAAATATCACATTACAATAATAATATATAGTTACTATTTTCACCATTAAACCCATCCAAGTAAGGTGGTGGTGGAAAATAGATTACACCACGACGTGGGGACGTTATTCCGTACGTACGCACGAGCAGTGATTTCATTTTCTGTAGGATGGATTGATTGTGAAATAGGGTTGTTTCATAATTATAAAAAAAATATCATTATATGAGTGATACTTATGTTATTACTTAATAATGAAACAACTAAAGAAGAAGAAGTGGAAGAAGAAATAAAGTTGAAAGAATCAGTAATAGACATTACCTCTTCTTTGAAGCGCCTCTTTGAGACCTCCTTTTATGGCACTAAAATTGGTATTTGAAGAAGACCATGACCTCTAGGATGTTTCTAGGGAAGTGAAGATGAGAAATTGGCAGGGTTTGGCCGAGAGTTAAGGCTCAAAGTGGTGTGAGAAGGAGAGGAAGGAGGTTCCCTTTTATAAGGGAGGAGAGGGGCACCATTGGAAAAACTAAAAATATTATTTTATTATAAAGTCATATTCGGTTTTTAATAGCTCCAAACTGATTTATTTCGAAGATAAGACGGGGATGGGTCTAAAACCTCTCATACAATAGAATTTAGTCATGTTTAGGTTTCTATTTTAACCTTATCATTTAGATTTAACTTTAAGTTAGATAATTGAACTTTTAACGTGTCTTCTTTTTTTCTTACACTATAAGGTTAATAAACATATTATAACAATCCAAAAGAACCCCATGTTTTTTTATTATTAATATATATAACCTTATATAAGTCATTTGGCCGAACCGTAGATTTTTAGGAATAAAATAACAATTAATAATATAATATTTGTTTTAAAAACTATTTTTTGTAACTTTTGACACTATTTGGTAATTGATTTTTTTGATAATCAAAATAGAAAGATTAGTTCGAAAAAAGTTAATTAAATCAATACTAACATGTCATATTAACATATTAAATTATTTTAATACATAAAAATTCCCAAATTACATTATTTGGGTATTTATAAAATCAATTATATCAATATTTCATTAATAAGATAATTATTGCATCATCATTGTGTCATAAATAAATTAAATTATTTAAAGTCTAAAAATTAAAAAAAAATACCATTATGTAGGAAATCGTTTTAGATTTATAATTAATATTTATAGTCTAACTTATCTTATGTATAACACTATATTAAAAATGATTTATTTATTAAACTTTGATTTTAACTATTTTAACCCTTCTTTAAATAAATTAATAATAAATGTCCTAATCTAATCCAAGTGGGCCTAAATGGTCATATTTTATTACTAAGGTTGTTTGTGGTCTAATTAAACTTATCCAATATAATTAGGACAAGTGTTAGGGTAATAATAATAACATTTTTACCCTTAATTACCCTATTTACTTTTAACCGTGGTAAAAAAAGTAAAAAGGTACTATTCACCAAAAATTATTTTCATCTCATTGAATCAAATTTTAGTACTTGATATTAACCGTGTCCCTATTATTTTCTAAATTCCACTCACAGAAGTGGTAAAATTATGTTTTAAGTAAATTTGCAAATTCTCCTAGGAGGTGGGTAAAAGACGGTGAAAAGTTCGATAAAATTTTTATATATCTAAAATTATAATAAAATGACTCTAATTAATTGCATTGAACTTATATAGGTATTATGTATCAGTTTTTACCTAAATTAAATTTAAATAAAATAAATAATTATTTAAATAAAAAGTCGGTTTTTAAATAGTAACCCAGGGTTTTCACTATTCATCAAAAAATTGAAAGTTTTCAGAAAAATACCAAAATTTCCCCCTAGGATAATTTCGATATTACAAATCCAAAAATGAAGTCCATTTTGAAAAAAAAATTACAAAATTTCAAAAAGTTTGTATTACTATTCATAATGGTTAGTTTTAATAATATTTTATTAGCATATCGTTGTTTAGTAAATCTCGGTACTGCGTACGACGCAAGCTATCGAGGAAGGTTGCGATTGCGTGTAAAGAAAGCCAAGCTAGTGTTGTGTGTAGTGAAAGATTCCTTTGATGATGTATATAACATAAAAACAAAATATTTCTCATAAAATTCTCAGTTTTTACATTCTACCCCCCATAAAATGAATTTCACCGTCGAAATTCGTCACTTTGTAACAAACAGATGAGGATACCTCTCCCTCATCATATCCTCAAGCTCCCATGTAGCTTCTTATAATTGGTGGTTCCTCCATAAAACTTTCACCAAGCGAGTGGTCTTGTTCCATAGGAATTTTTCACTACGATTGAGAATCTCTATCGGCTGTTCTTTATAAGAAAGATCTTGTTCCAGTGGTATAACTTCTGAGATGAGTACGTGTGAAGGATTAGGTATGTAATTTCTCAGGAGAGATACATGGAACACATCGTGAACTTGAGATAGATTTGGTGGAAGCACCAATCGATAAGGTACCTTCCCAACATGATCTATTATTTCGAAAGGACCGATATACCTAGGGCTCAGCTTTCCCTTCTTTCCAAATCTCATTACACTCTTCCAAGGAGATATTCATAAGAACACATTATCACCCACTTCAAACTCTAGGTCTTTTTTCTTTGGTTATCAACATAAATTTTTTGTCGACTCTGAGATTCTCATATGTGTTGTTGAATATATCTGCCCTTTTCTGCCATCTCATCAACAAGATCAGGTCCTAATAGCTTTCTTTCCCCAAATTCATCCCATCAGGTTGGAGTCCTGCATTTCTTTCCATAGATAGCTTCATAAGAAGCCAAATGAATACTGGAGTGAAAGCTATTATTATAAGAAAATTCCACCAAAGGTAGGTGTTGATCCCAACCACCTTTGAAATACATATACCAAGCTCTCAACATCTCTTCTAGAGTTTGAATTGTCCTCTCCGAATGACCGTCTGTTTGAGGATGATAATAAGTGCTAAAACTCAACATTGTATCCAGAGTATGTTGAATAATTCTCCAGAACTTTGAGGTAAACCTTAGATCCCGATCAGATATAATAAAAAGTGGTACTCCATGCAATATTACCACTTCCTTTACATATATCATGGAAAGATGATCCAGAGAGAAATATTCTCTAATAGCAATGAAGTGTGTAGACTTTGTAAGACGATAAACTATGACCCAAATAACATTATTGCCTTTGGATGTTTTAGGAAGTCCAGTGAAAAAGTCCATAGTGATGTTTTCCCATTTCCATTCAGGTATGGTTAATGGTTGTATCATACCCTTACACTTCTGTCTCTCAGCTTTAACTTGCTGACAAACCAAGCATCGAGAGACATATTCAGCAACATCTCTTTTCATGCCATCCCACTAGAAGTACTATTTCAGTTCCCTATACATCTTCGCGCTTCCAGGATGAATAGAGAATGAATAACTATGAGCCTCATCCAGCAGCTCCTTCTTTAATTAGGGGATGGGAGGAACACAAACCCGATTCCTGAACATTATTATCCCATCACAATCAAGGTTGAATTCAGGAACATTTCTCACCTTCTTTTGTAACTCTACATCTTCTTTCTGTGCCTCTTTAATATTCACATGTATAGATGGTTGAGCATTCATTTGAAAAAGATAAGATTTTCCCCCTTCCATTATAATTCCAAGATCCATCCCTTGTAAATCCATTAATATTGGATATTTTGTGATCCTCATCATGGATAAGCTAGCATGGTCTTGTCGACTTAATGCATTTACCACCTTGTTTTCTTTCCCAGGGTAGTAATGAATTGAGCAGTCATAATCCTTAATCAGCTCTAACCATCTTCTTTGGTGCATATTCATCTCCTTTTGTGTGAAAATATACTTTAAACTTTTATGATCAGTATAAACATCACACCTTTATCCATAAAGATAATGCCTCATAATCTTTAATGAAAAGATTACCGAAGCTAACTCCAAATCATGAGTTGGGTAATTTTGCTCATGGATTTTCAGCTGTCGCGAGGCATAAGATATCACCATATCATTTTGCATAAGAACAAACCCCAACCCCTTATTGGATGCATCACTGTAGATCACGAACCTTTCTCCACTATAAGGAAGTGTGAGTACAGGTGCACTGGATAACCTTCTTTTCAACTCCTTGAAATTCTCTTCACATTCTTCCGTCCACACGAACTTAACTCCTTTTCAAGTCAACCTGGGGAGTGGATTAGATAATCGTGAAAAATATTTCACAAACTGTCGATAATATCCAGCCAAACCAAGAAAACTTAGGATCTCGGTTACTGTTGTTGGTCTCGACCATCTTTCGATAACGTCTATTTTTGCTGGATCCACAGATATCCCATCTTTTGAGATTATGTGACCCAAAAATGAAACTTTTTGAAGAAAAAAATTCAAACTTGGTAAATTTGGCATAAAACATCTCCTTTCTCAGGGTATTCAATATAATTCTCAATTGATCTTCATGTTCTTCCTTGCTCTTTGAATAGACAAGAATATCGTCAATAAAGACTACCGAAACCTGATCAATATAGTCTCTAAAGACTCTATTCATCAGATCCATGAAGATAGCAGGGGCATTAGTAAGACCAAATTGCATCACTATAAATTCATAGTGTCCATACCTTGTATGCAAAGTCGTCTTTGGAATATCCTCCCTTTTGAACCTTAATTTATGATACCCTGAACGAATATCAATCTTGGAAAAGTATTGAGCTCCATGTAGTTGTTCAAATAATTCATCAATGCACGAGAGAAAATATTTTTTCTTGATAGTGATCTTGTTAAGTTCTCGATAATCAATGCAGAGTCTCATTGATCCATCTTTCTTCTTAACAAACAGAACAGGTGCTCCCCAAGGTGACGCACTAGGGAATATGAATCCCTTATCAAGATTCTCTCGGAGTTGCTTCATCAATTCCTGCAACTGAATTGGGGCCATTCTATAAGGTGTCTTTGAAATAGGCAAAGCACCCGGTACGAGTTCTATTGAAAACTCTACTTCACAATTTGGTGGAAGACCCGACAATTCCTCCAGAAAGACATTGGCAAACTCCTGTAAAATGGGAATATTCTTAATCGTGAGTTTCTCTCCAAACATTTGAGATAAATAACCTTTATTTAGTGGAATCAAGACCCATAATATGGAAGAAATTTCCACTGGAAGGTTACGTTCATCCTAGCATCGATAGACGATCATAGATTGATCTGGAATATGAAATGTGACTTCCATTCATTGGATATTGATATGAGCTCCATATAAAGAAAGCCATTCCCTGCCAAGAATCACATCAAATTCCACTATAGGAAGGATCAAAATATTTTTAGGAAGCACTTTCCAACAAACATCAATCAGAGAAGAATTATAAACTTTTGATGCAACTGTTGTGCCATTAGGGGTTGTCACAGCTAACTCAACATCTAATTGTTGAGATAATACAATGATACCCTTAAAAAATTCTTCAGAAATAAAAGAGTGGGTGGATCCAGAATCAAATAAAACATTTGCTACTTTAGAGTGGAGGGTAAGTGTACCCTTCACCACTTCGTTATCATACTTCACATCGATGATAGAAATTGCATGTGACTTTCCTTTTTGTTTAGACTTAAGAGTTTGTTGACGTCGATCATCATCAACAAACCTTGGATTAAAGCATTTATTAGAATAATGCCCCATTTCCTTGCACTTGTAACATTGAAGTGTAGTAGGTGCACTCTAGGTAGCCTTTTCTTTGTTCGCATCACTAGACATCTTCATCCCATTATTGCAGCATTCAAATGCCCGATGACCTTCCTTTCCACATTTGAAACATTTACTTTTCCCTTTAAGACAACTCCCTCCATGTTTCTTTCCACACATTGAGCATAAGGGAAAACTCATCTTTTTTTCAGTGTGCTCTTTAAATTTTCCTTTGAATTCTATTTTCCTTTTCTTATCAAACCCATATGACTGATGGGTTACTCCAATCTCTATCTTAAACTTGAGATCACTTTGAACGATTTCCTCGTAACTATTGAAGTCCCTTATGGATAACGCCCTTCGAAGACTTAGTTTTACGCCACTAAAGAATCGATCGATCTTACTCTCAGGTTGGATAATAATACTAGAAGCGTACCTTGCAAGTCTTGTAAAATTTTCTTCACAGGTACCATCAGATTCATCATACTTTTGCTTCAGTTCAAGAAACTCCTTCTCCATCTTTGATCGAACAATACGAGGGAAGTACTTATTGAAAAAAAATTTCATGGTTTTGTCCCATTCCATGGAATCATTTTCTTCCATTTTCCTCATATTCTTAATAAGATTACACCATTGATTAACACCACCTTACAAATGATATACTGCTAAGATGACTTTATCTTGTTCAGAACATTGAAGGACTGAAAATATCTTTTCAGTGGTACTGATCCATTGTTCAACCACTAATGGATTAGAAGACCCACTAAATGAAGGTGCACGCTGCCTCATGAAGGATTCAAAAGAATGTTTCTCCCTCCTTTTCTTGTTTGGAAGTCCTGTATGATTCATAGCTTGATAAAGTTGTGTGAGCATGGCTACAATATTTTTCATTCTATCTCCCATAACGTTTGGTTGCTCAGGGGGACTATCATTGCATTTCCCGTCGCATTCCGCATTAACACGGTTCCTTCGGGTTCCAGCAATTGACTAAAACCAAGAAGAATAGTGTGAGTAACACTAATTATAATAGGAAAACCACATAATCAAGAATAAAATTTCACACTTAAGGTCATATCATAGGTTGTTCATGGACATTTCTAAAACACTAAGATTGTCTTCTATGCTTAGACATATCCTTCGGTTTCTTACTATGGATTTCACATCCTAGTTTCCAAAGGTTGACTATACCTTTCCTCTCATACCAACTATAACGACCCATATTTTACATACATTGTTAATACTTCAAAATTGAAGTACACCTATTACAACATATAACAAAACCATGAAAGGACCTTATAGGTATAGTTTCTTTAGAACCTGGGAAACATAAACAACTGGTTCATAAATCATCTATGTTGTCTCCCATTTATTTCATCATATCTAGAGTCCCCTTTTGGAATATCCTACTTAATAACCTTCTTCCTGACATGGGGAAAGAAAACATACAAAAGGGTGAGCTCAAATTCTCATTAAGGGTAACCAAAAGAAATACCAATCACATCACATTCATAAGAACATAACATTTTTGAAATCATAACCTGTAAAAGAGATCCTAATTTCATAACATGGGATAAATCATAGTAGTGAAATGTAATCCCAATAATGATAACTTAAAACATGAAACTTTTTGGCATACACACATAATCATAGATAATCATTTCTTAATAGTCAAGACTCATTTCCAAGACTATATTTGCGGACAAAGTCCATTTCTGAACCGAGTTCACTCCTCGTTTTAGTCCTGTATTACTGAACCGGATTAACCTGTCGTTCCAGCCATGTCTATCTCATGAGATATAAATCTTTACCCAATGAATTGGAGGGAGATATAGGTCCCACCCATCTCATAATGATACCATTCTTATGTGTTCCACAAGATCATAAATCATATACCATAGCATAACCCATGTAATAAAAATGGGATTCTTAAACATCATGCCATAATAACATAATCCATATAAGATAAAAAGACATCATAAAAATAATTCCATCATAACATAATCAAATCAATGTAAAATAGGGATAGAAACATAACACTACATTATCTTAGATGGAAAATAATTTTGATAAAGCACTTGAACTCCATTCTTGAGGAAAATATCCTTTCTACATCAAAAACAATTTCCATTCTTAACATGTCATATAATTTTAAACTAAAATAAGTTGATTAAAAATAAACTTGAAAACTTGTAAAGGAAGATTCATGGAAATAATGTTCTAAAAATTCATTCATGCCGTATAAGTTAAAAAAAAGACATACTTCGTGTACTTTTGCCGGAAAAATCAAAAAGTACCTCGTACTAAAAACGATAAAAGAGTCCATTCATATATTTTACTAAAAAATCAGTATTGAGTAATATTGGATTTAAACAATTATAGGAGGTGATAAATAATATTACATATTGATGAAACATGGATGTCGATGATAAATATTCCCCAGTAAATTCTGAAATATAAATATCTCAGATAAAAATGAGATTGCAAGATTTTCCATTACCTTAGGTGCGATTTTCATCGTAAGTGTCCGAACCTCTTGTATAATGATTTAAATAATGTTATTGAATTATTCCAGAATCATACTTATTTTTATGATATCATATATGGTCATATTCTTAGCTTCTTATTAGTAATATTTCATTGCTAGTTGCTATTCGGGTGTTTATTACTTTTTGTTCTTATGCATGTTTTGTCGAATAAATTCTTATTATTCATTTTAGGTTATTGATACCTCATTTCCAGAATGTTATTAGTGTAATATATATCACATTCATTCATTAAATTCATTTATATAATCATTATGTAATTAAGATCATGTAGAATGAGTCGCATCACATCGTGGAGACGGTATTCCGTACGTACTCACGAGCGATGATATCGTTCCCATGATCGTGGAATTGTATAAGAGTGTATGTATTCTATTTCAGAATCAATATAACTTTAAAATAATCATATATAGTTATTATATACACCATTATACCCATCCAAGTATGTTGGTGGTTGAAAATAGATTACACCACGACGTAGAGACGGTATTCCGTACGTACGCACGCGTGGTGATTTCATTTTCTGTAGGATGGATAGATGGTGAAATAGGGTTGTTTCATAATTATAATAACATATAAGTATATGAGTGATACTGATTTTATTACTTCATAATGAGACAACTAAAGAAGAAGAAGTGGAAGAAGAAATAAAGTTGAAAGAATCGGTAACAGACATTACCTCTTCTTTGAAGCGCCTCTTTGAGAACTCCTTTTAGGGCACTAAAATTGGTTTTTGAAGAAGACCAAGACCTATAGGATGTTTCTAGGGAAGTGGAGAGGAAAAAATTTCAGTGGATGGCTGAGCTTGAATTCTCAAAGTTGTGTGAGGAGGAAAGGAAGGAGGTTCCCTTTTATAAGGGAGGAGAGGGGCACCATAGGAAAAAATAAAAATATTATTTTATTATAAAGTCATATTCGGTTTTTAATAGCTCTAAATAGATTTATTTCTAAGAATAGGTGGGGATGGGTAGAAAGACTACAATCCAATATAATTTATACACGTTTAGGTATCTATTTTAACCTTATCATTTTGATTTAACTTTAAGTTAGATAATTTAACTTTTACAGTGTCTTCTTGTTTTCCTACACTATAAGGTTAATAAACTTACTATAACAAGCCAAACGAACCCCACGTTATTTATTATTAATATATATAACCTAATATAAGTCATTTGTCCGAACCTTATATTTTGATGAATAAAATAACAATTAATAATATAATATTTGTTTTAAAAACAATTTTATGTCAATTTTGACACTATTTGGTAATTGATTTTTGTGAAAATCAAAACAGAATGATTAGTTCATAAAAAGTTAATTAAATCAATACTAACATGTCATATTAACATATAAAATTATTTTAATTCATAAAAAGTCTCAAATTACATTTATTTGGGTATTTATAACATCAAATATTTCAATATTTCATTAATATGATAATTACTGCATCATCATTGTGTCATAAATAAATAAAATTAATTAATGTCTAAAAATTACAAATAAAATACCATTATGTAGGAAATATTTTTATATTTCTAATTAATATTTATAGTCAAATTTATCTTATGTATAATACTAAATTAAAAATGATTTAGTTATTAATATTTGATTTTAACTATTTTAACCATTCTTTAAATAAATTAATAATAAATGTCCTAATCTAATCCAAGTGGGCCTAAATGGTCAAATTGTATTCCTAAGGTTGTTTTTGGTCGAATTAAACTTATCCAATAGAATTAGGACACATGTTAGGGTAATAATAATAACATTTTTACCCTTAATTTACCTATTTTCTTTTAACCGTGGTAAAAAAAGTAAAAAGTTACTATTCAGAAAAAATTATTTTCATCTCATTGAACCACATTTTAGTCCTTGATATTAACGGTGTATCTAAGATTTTAAAAATTCCACTCACAGAAACTGTATAATTATGTTTTATGTAAATTTTCAAATTTTCCAAGGAGGTGGGTAAATGACGGTGAAAAGTTCGATAAAATTTTTATATATCTAAAATTATTATAAAATGACTCCAATGAATTTCATTGAACTTATATAGGTATTATGTATCAATTTTGACCTCAAATAAATTTAAATAAAATAAATAATTATTTAAATAAAAAGTCGGTTTTTAAATAGTAACCCAGTGTTTTCACTATTCATCAAAAATTGAATGTTTTCAGAAAATTACCACAATTTTACCGTAGGCTAATTTCGATATTATAAATCCAAAAATGAAGTCCATTTTGAAAAATAAAATTTACAAAATTTCAAAAGGTGGGTATTACTATTAATAACAGCTAGTTTTAATAATATTTTAGTGGCATATCGTTTTTTAGTGAAACTCGGTATTACGTACGATGAAAGCAATCGAGGAAGGTCGTGATTGCGTGTAAAAAAAAGCAAAGCTAGTATTGTATGTAGTGAAAGATTCCTTTTATGATGTATATAACATAAAAATAAAATATTTCTCATAAAAGTCTCAGGTGTCACATATATGATTCGATAAGAAGGGTAAATTGAGCCCCAGGTATATGAGACCTTTCCAAATTCTAGAACGAATTATGGTTGTTGCTTAATGTTTGGAAATACAGCCAATTATCTCCAAAGTACATGATGTGTTCCACATATCACTGTTGAGAAAATACATGCCTGACCCAACACATGTACTCACCTATGCGGAAATTGAACTGGAACCAGATCTGTCTTATTCTGAAGAGCCTTTCAAAACTCTTGATACTAGAGAAGAAGTGCTAGGAAACCAGATGACTCATCTGGTAAAATTTCTTTGCTGAAACCATAAGATGGAAGAGACAACTTGGGAACCCGAGGAACTTACGATGAAAAACCATTGGAATCTTTTTATTCTGTAATATTATAGAAATTTAGAGGACAAAATTATTTGAAGGAGGGGAGAATGTAACACCCTAATCTTCTACGGTACGTTTCCCTTTGATTAATACAATGGCTTGTTTTGTATGAAACTTCGAGATTCTAACACTCCGCGACCAATAAAACTAGCCGTTATGAATAGTAATACCTAGTTTTTGAAATTTTATTAATTTCATATTTTAAAATGGATACCATTTTTGGATTCAGAATATCAAAATTAGCTTAGGGTGAATTTTTGGTATTTTTCTGAAAACTTCCAATTTTTGATGAATAGTGAAAAACACCAAGTTATTGTTCAAAACTGAGTTTTTTATTTAAATAATTATTTATTTTATTTAAATTTTTTTTAGGTCAAAATATATACATAATACATATATATGTTCAATGTAATTCATTGGAGTTAGTTTATAATAATTTTAGATATATAAAAATCTTATTGAACTTTTACCGTCTTTTACCGACCTCGTAAGAGCATTCAGAAATTTGTATAAAGCATAATTTTACCGCTTCTATGAATTGAATTTCAAAAATCCAAGAGACACGATTGATATCAATAAGTAGAATGTGGTTCAATAAAATGAAAATATTTTTTGGTGAATAGTAACTTTTTACTTTTATTTACCACGGTTAAAAGTAAATAGGGTAATTAAGGGTAAAAATGATATCATAATTACCATAACAAAAGTCCTAATTCTATTGGGTAAGTATAATTCGACCAAAAAAAAACTTAGGAATAAAATATGAACCTATTGGTCCCCTTGGATTATATTTGGACATTTATTATTATTATATTTAAAGAAGAGTTAAAAGAGTTAAAATCAATGTCTAATAACTAAATAATTTATAATATAAAGTCAGACATAAGATAAATTATACTATAGATATTCATTATATAGAAAAAACTATTTCTACATAATGGTATTGTATTTATAATTTTTAGACATTGAATAATTAAATTTATGTATGACACAACGATGATACATTAATTACTTTATTAATGAAAGATTAAAATTATTGATATTTTAAATAATCAAATAAATATAATTCCAGACTTTTGATGAATTCCAATAATTTTATAGGTTAATATGACATGTTCGAGTTGATTAAATGAATTTGTGTCGAAGTAATAATGCTTTTATGAATTTAACAAAAAACAATTATTAAATAATGTCAAAATTGACATAAATGAGTTTTTAAAACAAATATAATATTATTGGTTGATATAATAATCATAAAAATATAATGTTAGGCCAAAATACTTATATAATGATAGGTGTATCATTAATGAACAACTTGGGGTTTGGTTGGAAGATTATAGCATGTTTATTAACCATATAATATAAAAATAAAAAAAGACATGGTAAATGTAAAACTATTTAACTAAGAGTTAAATCTAAAAGATAAGGGTAATATAGTGAACCAAACCTATCTAAAACATATTGGTTAAGATTTTTTTGATGCATCCCCACCTAATACTTTAAATAATTCATTTTGGAGACATTAGAAACCGAAAATTATTTTATTATAAAATAATATTTCAATCATTTCTTAAGGTGCCCCTCACCCCTCTTATAAAAAGGCATTCCCATTCTCTAAAATTCACACCTTCAAAGCCATTTATCTCAGCCAAACCCTACCCAAATATCCTCTCAACTTTGATACCATAATCCTAGAGGCCATCCTTTAGTCATAAAGCCATCCTATGGAGCACTTTTGATCAAATCAAAAGGAAGAACCCGAAGAAGAGGTAAATATTTCATCACCACTTTCATGTTCTTTTTTTCTTCCACATCATCATTCTTTATTGTTTCCATTATAAAATAGAAAATATAGTATCTTATATATACTATTATGTTATTAAAAAATATTACAACCATATTCATTATCCTATCCATCATATAAATAACAAAGTCACCATACGTGCATACGTACGAATTACCGTCTCCACGTCGTGGTGTAGCTTGTTATTCAAACACTTCATCATTTGGATGGGTATAATAATGAGTAAAAATGATGTAAATAATGAATATAACATTATTATGATTATATATATATATATATGATATAACATCCAATTATATGATATTTTAATATCAAAATAATGATATTGTCACTCTTGCGTACGTACGGATTACTGTTTCCACAAACGTGATGAGATTAATTCCCCATCGCAATCATTCAAGAATAATTTTAATTTTATGATTAAAAATAATTATTATGAACATAATATCATTATGTATATGAATCAAATACATCCTATCCATAATAAACATGTGTTACGTAACCAAACATATAAAGGAAAACAAATCAGTTAACACCTGAAACGATGATACTAATAAAATCTCATTAACACAACAATATTATGATCATATATGATGTCATATTAATTTATATTGTTATTTTATAATTTAATAACAATAATTTCACCATTATATAAGAGTTTAACCTACCCTTAACCAAGGAAAATTACTAGGTAAGGGTTAACTTCACAATCTCTTTATTATCGAATGTTCTTTTTACTTCAGTATCTACTGGGACCTATTTATTTTACACATCCATTTTTCTTAAACATGTATTTAATTTTTTTTACTATTTAATAGATAGTGGTTTAATGTCATTTATACCATTAATTTACATTATATGTTTTTTAATGGAATCTTTTCTTCATTTTCCAAACATGGTACATTTTGACCTTTTTCGACAAAAATATGGTAAGAATGTTTTTTAACTTATATGGTGGGTGCGGCTATTTTCCCCCGTTATAACATCATCGTAGATTTCCCTACAATCGTAGAAGAATATGTTAAAAATAAATGTTTTATTTTATAATTATATGAATTTTAAATGATTTCAAAATAGAAAGAGATATTTCTCAAAAAAATAGTTTTTGATTTCATCTATGTCACATCCTTTGATGGATTTTAAGATTATTTGAAGTTGATTTATTATGATAAAAAACATACCCATTATATTGAATGTTTTGTGATATGTTTGACTATGGATGTGCTATTTTTTCACAATTAATATTTTTTGTATAAAGTATTGACTTTTATTATGCTAGCTTTAATATGAATGTTTATGTTATGTTTAAACCTTTTCATATGAGGAATGCATTGGACTTAATAAGTGACAGATGGATCCCATTATAGCTCCTCGATGCATTGGTTGGTCTCATGAGAAAAACTTATGTATTGGAACAAGGCCTTGACAAAATCGTTTTTGTAGTCTTGTCATAAGGCCTTGACTATGTGGTTATGAAGTCTGGCATTATGCATTCCATCATTATGGATGTGGTTATTGATATTGCATGTGATTATTTGACTAGTAAAATATCCATGTGAATATTTAAATTGAATTATTTGATTTTATATTTTCCATATTATGCTGAAGTTCAAGTTTAAAAGGATTTTGTTTTAGACTTATACATTTCCTTAAATGTTTATGCTTATTTATGAAAGTTTCCGCTATATTTTTATCCTCACTAAGCATCTGAGCTCACCCCTTTCTATGTTTTATTTTTCCCAGGATACGAAGAAGTATATTATGAATGACCTGCAGGGATAGTATAATTGATATTATTGTGGCCAATGGATACTATGTTGTTGTATTTTTTCATTTTATATTGTAATGTAAATATTATGAATGTATCTAGTATTTCCAAGGCTACTAAACTAATCAGTCTTTCGATTCTTGATCTTCTGTAATAATGCCAATGTTATGTAATAATGCCCCAAATCTAGGTAACTATGGTCGGGGTGTTATATGTTGTCCATGAATTACCTTGATCCATTATGTGAGATCATCTCTACTAGTCTCTAGAATGAACACGTCATCTCGCAAGCCAAAGTCATACAGTGGAAACCTCTTGAATAACAAATAGTCTTTATGAGAATCCTAACGAAACATCATCAAGGATTTATGATCAGATTGGCTCCGAACATACTCCCCTATTAGGATATTGATCACTGTTTCTTCCCTCTAGGAAGCATCATCAAGAACCTCTTGATAAGCCTCTTGAGTATCCATCTTTCCAGGACTTAGGAAATTTTCTAAGCATGTTCGTGAAGCTCAGTCATGAAGATCATTCATGGATTTCATTTGTGGAGTATCGTCCCATGATAAATCCATGTTCTTGATGTGAATCTCAAATTATCAGTGGATCATGATGTACTTTTTTAATGAGAAGCGTTCGTGGAGAAAAACACTATATTACCAGGTTTGTGAAGTCATGTTTGTAGGGTGGATCACTTTGCGAAAAGAGATAATTCTTGAAATCATTCTTGGAAATATTGTATAGAAACTTTTCCCCTATGGACCTACTTATCGGTGATGCCTACCGTAGCTTCGCGGTGACCTTCACTCGAGATCTGTGATGACTTTTTTCCACTAGAGCTTCATAGTGCGCCCCACACACATGCTTCATGAGCCATCATTTCAATCCAAAGAGTTGAATTTTTTTAGCGACTTACCCTCAGAATCTGAACTTCTTTTCACCCGGATCCCATTCCAAGGGGGTTATTTGTTGCTGTGAAAAATCATTCTACTGAAGGAATGAACAATGTCACAACTGATTCAAATGTAATTCACACCCGAATATCAATAACATTCATCAAAATACTCAAAGGATCCTATTTCATGAAGCTCTTACATGGTGATCCTTGCCTCTATGACCGTGAAGAAGATTGACGGTGTCTTCGTGAGTCTGAACAAGTGCGATGGAGCCTGACCCCATTGCATGTCCTTATTCATCATGGCATGACCTGTGATCACTACTTTGAAAGTACCTTCGTGAGTCTGATGGAGTCTGAAAAATTCTTTTCATCTTAGAAACACCTTGTTTTTTCTTCTGGGAGAGCCCCGAAAGCACAAAAAACCACCATTTCCTATAAATATCAGGTTCAACCCCCATAACCATTTCTACCCAAACATTTATGATTTCAACCTCCCATTTCACGAAGAACCCGAGTATTGCAAACGTAAGAGATATATGGATCTCCCAAGTTACTTGATCATCAAAAATCATGCCTTTATACGTAATTCATGTCCCATAATTGTAGGGATTACCTTAGAGAAATCCTTCATACTCAGTGGAGGAGTGATCCCCTTTGGGTTTCTTGAGGCTATGTGAAGCATTAATACTTCACATAGCCCTATCCAAATAATGATCTATTTGCTAACACAAAGCTTTGCTTCACCGATGTCTTTCCTTCATGAAGCATCCTTCCTTTATGGAGCACAACACCTTATCAAAGCATACTTTCTTCAGGAAGTGCCTTTCCTTTTTGAAGCTCCCTTCCTTTGTGAAGCTATTTTTGTTTGTGAAGCTCTCCAGTCAAGCCCCCTGGCATTGCGAACCCCATTTCTGCACATCCCACCAGGCTTGTGCGAAGTGATTTTGTGGTCCCTCAAGTGGCGATTCATGTTTTTTTACATACCTTATGCTTCTCTTCATAGGTATACTAATATCTATTGCTTCTTTTGATATCAATGCAAAGGTGGACCCCTCTATCAACCACTCCTCCACCTCACTCCCATCATGCATTACTTGTCCCTTTCCTTTCATAGGTTCAGGTTGGTACAAGTTATGTATGTCTAAGGGACGAGGATTGAGTCCTCATCGTTTGAGATACAAGATGTTACACTTCCAAGCAACCACATCTTCAATAGATGGCATTAAACTGTATGTTTTCCCATGAATGACAAGTATGAGAGAATCATAGAGGGGATTCGAATTGAAACCACTTACTTCCCATATTTTTGATCCTATCTCTCTCCATCACTTTGGGTTTTGTCACCATGTGCCCCTCGAGCAGTCTCCACGCAAAACCCAAAACAATTCCCTTGGATTCCCTCCTAGAGTAAGTCCTAATATACATATTCCTGGATCACTAGCCATGTGCAATCCCCACACCATCCCTCTTAGTGGCACCTTTCATGATAGGATCGTTAGGTCTGCTGTTACCTCTTCTTTCTCACACCAAGGATGACTCATGTAGGGTTAGAGTAAGAAGAGACCCTCAAATCCTCTTTGCAGGTTCTGATCCCTTTTGGGTTTGTAAGAAGCCTCCTCGAGGTTCAATCCCTACCAATGGTAAACTATGGTGCTCTATTCTAGAGACATTACCTCTTGATGTGACATCTTCACTTTTTGGGATGCATCTCCTGGATCCGCCACCCTCAAGTGTTTTGATCCATGTGGGAATCTAACCATGAACAATACCTGCACTTCACCATACTCTTCCAACCAAGAGTGATACTATTGCGAAGGGATTCAGACCATACATAAGCCCCCGACATGTCTCTGGGCCACATTACTTTCTGTATTCCTCTATTTTATGCCCCCATACTGAACTACATGGACATTGATCCCTACCTCTTAAATAGGGTATATAGGAAGACTATCCAAGGTTCAATCCCATCAACCATTTCCTATAAAGATATTTCCTTCGAGGATTTGTTTATTGGGAAGATCATTCCCCAACTAGGAGGTTATACTTCTTTTGGGTCCTTATCCATGTGATCCATTTATCATGACCCGCCTCCCTAGGAGTCTCAACGCACCATCCCGAATAACACAGACTTTGATTTCAAGACACTAGGATATGTAGGAAGCCTCCATGAGTTTCAAGCCTACAATAATTATCTTCACACAAATTACACATAATTTATCATCATCCATCGACATTTCTTTCATATCAATCTTGATTTTATCCGGGGCTCCACATCCCAGAATGATCATGTATTCCACTAGGGAGTCTTACCATACATAAGCCCCACATATCATATCCATCCAACCAAGAGTTCCTCTCTTACAACAGGTAACTAATGATGTGAAAGAACCAAATAAAACCTTCAAACTACATGGGTTTTGATCCATTCCTTTTAGAAAAGGTATGTAGGAGGGCTCCCAGAGGTTAAATCCCAGCCAATTTTAAATATTGGATTCCATTTTTTTGGGTGAAATTCCCTGATCCATCCTTTGTGATGTCCGTATCACCCTTCATAGTGTGAAACCTTACCTTTTTAGGACACTAAATCCTAGGTATTTCCTTATACGATGTTCTGATCCATCCATACAGTAAACCTTAGAGGTGACCCCTCCTAGGTATGTACATATCTGATCCACTCTCATCAGTGTTCTGATCAGTCTAATCTATCTTATCTAGATGTTAATCTTGACTAATACCACATGTTAAACAAGGGAAGCTGAGGAAAACCATGGAGACATGCCTCTGGAATAAGTACCCCATAATCAATGTGGGATGCCTCAGGCTTTTGCACCCTCGATAATGCTCTAATAAGGGAGAATATAGGTGTTCCAATGTTCTAGTTTGTAGACATACCAAGGACGTATAACACAAATACTCTCCTGATCAAAGGGTTGTTCACTGAATTGAGCCTTTGGAATGTCCTCATATAATCATCGTAATTTTATGGCACCCACAAAGTGATGGCACCCGAAATCATTTCACGATCAACTTCACAATATCTAAGGGAGACCCAGAATAGGTGAAAAATTTCAAGAAGGAATCCACTGAAGGAGGAACTGATATCCCATCATCATGTTTCATTCAAGAATAAAATATCCCTTAAGAAGAGATGAATTCCCCAACCATTGGAAAGGGGGAATGTGGTGTACAATGCAACCATCAGCTAGTATCAACATAGACAAGGAAGCATGCTCAGGAAGAAAGAATCAGAAATAGGATCTATCAGAATTCTCAAGTTAAAGATATTATTGTTAGAAAACTCAACTAGTGGAATGTATTGATCCCTATCACCTTTTATATCTATATAACAAGATATAATCATATCCTAAAGTGTTTTAATCTTTATTTTTCACTGCACATTTGTTTGAGGATGATACACAACGTTGAAACTCATCTTTATATCAACGTCCTACTAATGACATCACCAGAACTTCAAGGTAAAACTCAGATATCGGTCAAACATAACAGAATGCGTTAACCTATGAAACCTTAAAACTACTTTTTATATATACTAGAAAGATGATCTAGAGAAAAATATTTAATAATATAGATGAAGTGTTATTACATTGTAAGGATATCAACTACAACCCATACAACATTATCCCCATTAGACATTTTGGGGAGCATGGAAACAAAATCCATTGTGATGTGTTACCATTTTCATTATATTATAGTTAATGGTGGTAACATACCCTTGGAATTTCTTATCTCATCATTAAATTACTGACATAACAAGCACTAAGATACAAAATCTAAAATATCTCCCTTTAGGCCATCTAAACTGAAATACTCTTTCAAATACATATACATCATTGTACATCCCGATTGAATAGAGAATAAAGAAATTTGATCACCCTCTAACAGATATTTCTTCAAATATAGTATGGATGGAACACATACATGATTCCAAAAAATTATCATTACATCAAAATCAATTTTGAACTCAAAAAAATTCCCCAATTTATTTTGAATCTCCATATCTTCCTTCTATGCTTATTTTATCATCACTTAGATAGATGGTTGAAGACTTATTTAAGAAAGATAATATCCCCTCCACTACTTTTTTAATTTACAAAGTACATCCTTTAAAAATTGATAAATATTGGATATTTTGTGATCCTAATCAAAGAAAATATAGTATGATCTTTTTGACTAAAAGAATCAGCCACCATGTTTACTTTCCCAGGTTGATAATGTATTTTGAAATCATAATATTTAAGAAGCTCCATCCATTTTATCAAGAGTATGTTCCAATATTTCTATATGAATATATAATTTAAAATTTTATGATCAATATATATATATATCACTCATTTCTAAAAAAAGATATTTTAACCATATATTTAATGAAAAAGTTACCGCATCTTACTCTAATTCATGTGTTGGGTAATTTTTCTCATTGGAATAAGCTATAACAATGCAATTTTTAAATCCCATGGTTATATCTATGATAAAACCTATATTAAATAAATCAACATAATTATTATATGTAGCATAATTTATACTAACAAATATATCATAAAGAACTATGGTAGGCATTTCATCCTTATTTTCCATCTGTTGTGGGTTTAAGCACTGTGACTATTCTAGATGTTGTAGGTTGTCATTTTTACTAAAAAATTATAATATAATTCTTATATTGTCCTAAAAAATAAGATGAACAACCTTAAAAATAACATTAATAATCAAATTTTATATAAACCCTAAAGGTTTTCAATACCTTTAAACTATGGAAAAGGTTATTATTCCTCAATAATGTTTCATTTTTAAGCTTATTACAAAGAAACATCTCTCAAAATGTCATTCTTCAAATTAAAATCCAATCAATTAGAATATAAAAGGGGATTCTATGAATTTGAAATTATGAACAACCTTAAACTCACAAACCCATGATGGTATCAACAACACTTAAGTAAATCATACATGAAGTCATATATGCTTTCAAAATTAACACAATACTCAGATGTTTCATGATTATTTTAACCAAAGTACCACTGATGCAATACTTCTACAATATAATTCGTGAATCCATAGACAAACACACATCAATAGTTTCAATTCAATGGTTGTAATATCAAAGGTATTTACATTGTATAGGGGTATGCCTTAGTTTAAGGCATTGAATTGGATAATTTTTAAAGTTACCCACATATAAGACATCAAATTAAATTGAAACTCATTTTTCTATGACCTTCATTTCAATATAGAAAGAATATTCCCCTAAATATGAGATATTATTTTAGGTGATTCTTCCCACATTCTTGACATTTTAGAAGCTGAATATTCTTTATTCTATGTTTTTACCACACAAACATTCATAAAAGTTAATTTTACTCTTATTTGACACATTAATAATCTCACTGAAGTTCAAATTATTTATCAAATATTGGGATAACTAATTAGGAATTATCAAAATATATTTCTCTCTATCTATCTTCGAATTTTTTTGCTCATACTCAAAAAAGTTTCCACCACATTTAGTGTAACATGATTCCCATTGGTTATTGCCATTGAATAAAATAAGAAATCATAGTATGCGAAAGAATAATCATAGTGGGAACCAAATAATCATGAAAATTAATTTATAGGATGTATAAATCTGGAAACTTACTTTTCCATATATGAAAAATTAGGTTTAACATAAGTTATTCATGGTCAATATTCAACTCATTCATAATTGTTCATAAAGAGTTTGTTAATTTACAATAACATCCCAAGAGGGTGTCAATATAGGTGTACTATAAGGTCCATTTTCTTTCACCAGGTGATGATCGAGTGCAGCTCAATACACCCTTTTCAAATTCATTACCCATAGTTACAACTATTCTAGAGCCACATCCACTTGAAAAATCAATATGGGGATGTAATTTCAGGAATAACACACACTCAATCCTTCACTAAAATTCACAAAAATTTTCCTATACTTTTACTTATCCCTAGAATTATCCTTATATATATCCTTAGGGGACTCACTATAGTTTTATTATCTTTTATTCTATAAGTTAACTAAACCCTGCCACTTTTACCAACTATAGTGACCCACACATTTTATACATAGATATTATATCTTAATTGATGCATATTCATTACATAACATAACGATCCATGATATAATAATTTTGGTATAGTTACCTTGGAAACATGGAAATATAAACAACTGATTCAAAAGTGAACTACATCTTTAACCACTCTGTTATTTAGAACCAGGACCCCTCTTAGACTTATCATACATAAAAACATTATTAATAACCTAGGGAATTAAAAATATAAAATTGTGATATTAGATTCTTAGTTAGGGAAATTAAAGGAGATATAAATGATTACATAAGAAAAACATAGTCATAATGGTATAATAAGATAACCCTTATATTTTAAAACCATAATCTATATATCATAGATCATAAACTAGAGTTATTTTAAAAATAATAGCAGTTCATAGGGCTTGAATCACAATAGAATAAAATTTCATAAGATGTGATAGAATAATATTAGAATAAGTCAATTATTTTTCGTATATACATATGTTTAGAACAACGTGAACATGTATAAATTAAAACAAGATCACTCATTAAGGTAAGGACATGAAATCAGGACCCCACATAAACATATGGGCAAGAAACTAGTTCCTCACATAACCTTATGAACCTAAAACTAGGTCCTCACATTACTTTATAGGCATGAAAACAAATCCCACACTTATTATTATGGTAATGAAAGTAGGTCCATGCATAAACCTTTGAATATGAAAAAAGGGTCACACATAACACAATTTAGTCATGAGTTATCCATCATTACCCAATGCATTATTGGGAGATATAGGTCCCACCTCTAAGATAATGAAAATAATATATATGTGTACCACATGATCATAAAAAATTAATCATGTTAACACTCATAAAAAAATGTTCTTTATAACACATTTATTATATTAGACCACAATAAAATAAATAGGATTTATACAATAATTATCATATGTGAATGTATAAAAAGAAATAGGTTTCATAAATATTACATAATAGCCTAAATTGTAGAAAATAAATAGGTTTCATAAAAATATTTTCATCATAAAAAAAAACATAAAGAGAAATAGATCATATCCATAATAAATATTATATAACATCAAAGGATTTTATCTTAGATAAAAATGATTTTGAAAATAAAATCACATGAAAAATTTCTTGAGGAAAGTAACATTCCATTAAAAATTCCATTTTTTAAACTAAACATTCAAAAAAATGAAAATCATTTTATTTGGAAATAACCATTGATACTTATAATGGATGCTTTAAATAATTTAATGGTCATGACTTTCTGATATTCTCTTTATTTCATACATGTTAAAACAAAGATTCCTTTCAAAATTTTGGTAAAATTTCAACCATACTTGTTTTGAAATTGAAATGAAGATTAATTTTAATTTTTTTTTTAAAATTTAAAAAAGGTAAAAATGAATTTAAAAAAATCATATAAAAACATGAAACAATTATTGATTTTTTTTAAAAACCATGGATATGGAAAAAAAGGGGTTTCTACTGAATAGATAAATAAAATTGGTTTTATTTTAAAAAAATATTTTTGGAATCTTAGTACATAATAAATGGAAATAGAAATTAAAACATTTATTATAAATAAGTAAATAGGGGAATAAAAATCATGTGTTTCTTGACATGTAGATCATAATATCTCATCACTGGAACCAAAATCATAAACAACCCCGATAAATAATTAGATTTTAACTTGAAACCCTAGCCACTCTTGTAATATTTGAATCATAATACCCATTAAATAATAATAACATATAAAACATAAAATATAATTATTAAATATAAATTCAGGATATAACATTTTAAAGTGGTGGTATATACATTTTCTTAAAATATATTGGTGCATAACATAACTTATGTCTAAAAGAAGAAAATTATAGATAAAATTTCCTTACCTTAAATCCCAACTTCCTTTATAAAAGTTCTAATATCTTTTATAATAAATATAATTTTATTATAAATATATTATAGAACCATTATAATATTTATCATGACATATATTACGTACTTATGACCTTTTATTACATATTTATTAATAATTTATTGTTAAAATCACATTTTGGGTAATAACTGCATTGTTTTCATGTATGTTTTATTTCTTTATTTCTTGTCCTATTACATTGATACTAGTTACATAATCTCCCAAAATTTAATCATGATATTAATATCATATATATTTATTATGCATGTAATTATTGTAATCAAGTAATGCTAGAGATAGAAAATGAATTACATTATTCATGGAGACAGTGGGTCGTACATACGTATGGATTTTTTTCCATTTTGTTAATGAATGGGAAAAAATGCTAAATAATATATCAAATTTCAAAAAACAAATATTTCATATATATAGAATATTTTAATTTATCTTATACTCATTACTTTCCATGTAAAATATAATGGAAAATGAATCACATCGCTTTGTGAGGCGGTAGTCTAACAAATACATGAGAGATGATATTGTATTCCTACGAAATGGAGATTATAAAGGTATATGTATTATTATAATTATAGAAGTATATTAAGGTCATCAATATTAAATAAATATTTTAAATCCAACATTATATACATCCTCGATGAGTTGTAATGGAAAATAGACAACATTAGTTCATGAGGTAGTAGTCCATCATAGACATGATAGATGGTTTCATTTCCCATTTGACGAAAGATGAGATTAATATAGGTTATTCCATCAAAATAATAACATATAAATATAATTATATACTGGTTTTATTATTTTTTAATTATTATTAAAATAATTAATATGGTAATAGAAGAAGTGAAAAAATAAATCCCTTATTGAATATAATTACCTTTTCCTGGAATAAATTCCTTTAGATATCTTATTAAGGACAATAGGATTGGAATTTTAGGGATAAAAAAAGATTTAGAAGTTGGATAAGTATTTTATAGAGATATTATGGTAGTATTTGGTTTATACGACATGATTAATAGGTGTGAATAAGTTAGGGGAGTAAGTTCCCTTTTATAATTGGGGAGGAGGGACATTTTTGTGAATACCAAATACTATTCAACAATGGGAAGCCACTGTCACACAAAATGCCTTCAAAATTTGTAAATAATATATTTTAGTGATTATTTGGTTGATGAAAGATTCCACCACCAAATTTTTTTTAAACATGTTATTCCTTATCATTTATGTTTACTTAATTTTACCATTTTAGTTTACACCATGGAAACTTGTATCTTTTTATTTACCATGGTAATTTATATATTAAGAATAAAATTAAAATGAGGATTATTATATAATTGGGTCACATTGAATCTAAATATAAAATACAATTTATTATATAAATATTCTATGTTTCTGTAATATTAATTTTTACACAAATGCATGTAACAAGTAAAATCCCTTCTTAACCTTAATCTTAGTAATTAATTTTTGTTTTCATTATTAATCATTATGAATAGAAATTAATTTTAAGTTATTATAGAATATAAATTATTATGATTCAAACTATTGAATCCATTTTATAAAATTCATATCATATAATTTATATAATTTAAATTAATATTAATTCCATAGACATGGTGAATAAGCAATCTTCCAAAGATAAATCTTTGAACTGCACCGAAAGGTTTCATATGAAAATTCCTTATATAAATAAATTTAAACATCTAAATTGTATTATTAAATATATAATTCAACAAATTTTAATTATAAAACCTTATTAAAATAATTTTCAGCTTGTAAATTCTTTTAAAAAAATAGTTTTTATAAAAAATATGTATTTTTTAATATTCATTGAAAAATTAATCCTTTAAAAAAATTATCAATAACCCAACATAAGATAAATTTTACATTTTTAACAAAAAAATGAATTTAAATTTTCCAAAAATAAAATTATAAAAGTTACAAAATTAATTTTTATATACTTTCATAGAAATAAATATATTTTTTGAGAAAATAATACTTTCAAAACATATAACGACTTTACAAAAAAATAATTTGATTTTTACCAATATGTTTTCTTTATGTAACAATATTATCACTGATTTTCAAAATTTGGTTACTAATATTCATAATGATATGTTTAATGGATATGTTATACTAATCATGATATAATAATAATATTAATAGAATATCATGGTTTGTTAAATATTGGAGTTTCATGTAAATCATGCTTTAAAAAAATTAGATTGATTTATAGAAAATATTTAATAAAATATAGGGTCATATAGTGTTGTTTTGTTATAAGATCAATTGGTATAGAATGACATGGTAATGATGAAATTGAAATAGAATGGGTTTGTAATTAAATTTGGGTGAGATGAAATTTACATTTGGTAACTGAATTTATGAGTTAAATGATAATAAATATGGAATTAAATTGATTTATATGTGGGAGTTAGTTCATAAATAGAAAATCTAAAAATTGGTTAATTGGGAAGGGAACATTAATTGTGTCTTATCTATGGTGGGAATTCATGCTGTGTTGCGTATGTGGTTGAAGTTGTTAGTTGTAGATGCTGTGATGTGTTGTAGTGGTGATGTGGGATTTACTAGTGGAATAAAATGTGAACACTTAGGCCATAAATTGAGGAATATATATATTATTTTATTTTCATATAATTTACATATACACCCAGCCATTTTGAAAAACATTCCCAATTCCCAAATGTTTTGTGTTCTTGGTATTTTACCCTATATCAAGGTTATTGGTGAAATGAATGTATGGATACCACTACTTCCCCTATGCTTATTCAGTTGTGGTATGAAATGGTACTACACAATTGGCGGTGAGAATTGGATGATGAAAACATTGTTGGTGGTGATTCCTAGATATGATGGCCCGTTTTGGAGATTCTCGGTGATAATGAGGATGCAGTATGTGCTGTGGGTCATGTATGGTAGGGGAGGTCCTGAGTTTGATGTATTTCATGTTCATTATAACATACTTCCATGGTTTCATGATTTGGCCGTGATTTGGATAGTGATTGATGCTAGCATAGATTCTAGACCCCGTGAGGGTGTATAATTATGGATGGATCCCGACCCACACCATTTATGGATTAATATTTTATGTGATGTCATATAAGGTATGGGAGCATATGGAATTTGATATGGTGGTGTGAGTGCATAGAAATCATTGGGGACGTATTCATGATGCTCATTTCCTTATATTTAATTCAATGATATGTTATTATTTTTGGATGTTTTATAATGTTTTAGTGTAATGTTAAGGTTGGGATGGATTGTTGAACTATCTAGACTTCTGTTAGTTCTATTTTTTAACTGGTGTAATAGTATATTATTTTTTCATTTTCATAAGATACCTTGGGTATGATCCTACATTGTATACATGTTGTGCTCACTCTAGGTACATGTATACTATTATTTGGGTTTCCTAGAGAACGTTAGGGATTGGGCCAGATTTTAGTAGCTTGGTAATTTGATCTGTTATGGAGTTACTATCACATGAATTATATTTTTGGTAGATATAAACATTTACTTGTGTTTTTTCAGCATCATTCATGCATCATGGGATGGTTTGGTTTTCCATTTTTATATTATGTGATGAAGTCTCTTGGTATTTATTATCCAATATCCCATTATTACTTTTATTATTGAGTACAATGACTTCAATATGATTAATTCCAATACCCTTTGTTCTAGTCTTCATCCCAAGACCTATTAAAGGATAGCTTTGGACGTCATTACTACTCTTCCTAAGTTTTTGTCATTATAGGGAACCATTAGAGGGATAAATATCATTATAGTATTCATATTGGGAATTAAGTTCACTCTCCATTATTAGAAACACGTAATATCATGTGATATAAAACATTACCCAACATATTTAGGGATATATAGGGACCACCAATCACATAATGATAAACCATACATATTTTTTCTACAAAACATAGAAACATTCATTATTTAATCATATATTAATTAACCCATTAAAATAATTGGGTTTCAAAGAAATAAGAGATGGGATAATCATAATCCATCTAGAGAACGATGGTGTATGGTGTTATTATAGGATATTTATAGTGGATAATAAGAATCATTTAAGGATGTTAACATAGATGAAAAAACTTTTATAATATTATAAAAATTTACTTAGTTAAAGAGGAATAATATTTTTTTAATTATGATAGAATTTAAGAAAATATTTTAAAAAACAAGGGGAACATAATTCTTTTTAGAAAAACAGGAAAAAATGGATAAGAATCTTCTTAGAGAAATTTAGTGAAGGTTGTGGGGAAATATTTTAGTATGATTAAAACTTAAATAGAATATAGATATCCTATTTTTTTAAACAAGGTCTATGTTTTTGGACAAAATTCATAAAAAATGTTAAAATGTGATTCCTTATATAAAAATTTTCTAGTCCATTTAAAAAGACCGTAATAAATTATAAAAGTAGACAATGGGTTTAATGAACAAAACAGGGTCCACATGATACATCACCCAAAAGGACCAACCATAAGGTAGTGATGTCTAGAAAAACCAAAATATTTCTCAATTATGACTAAAAAGGAAAAACTGAGTCCAAGGTGATATAAAAATACACATCCATGAGACATACAAGGAAAATCCAAATGGCTAAACCTGTAACAAAAACTAAAAAAGTTAAAGTCTATGGATTTATGTGATCATCCCTTAACACTCACCTAACTAACAATGAAGATGATGTAAAATAAGACAATCTTAAAATAAACATGATTCCCTTACAATTATCTATTTCCTAAAAACAATGTATTCATACACCAAAATGAAAATGAAGGGGTTGAGGTAAACTATTAGCATAATTCCACCACGAATCTATTAAACCTTTATCACTATGAAAGAATTAGTTATAGCTTTATATCAAAACATGTTTTATAAATCTATTTATTTTGAAAACACTTTTTACATAAAAAGTCTTTTGGTTTTAATTTCAATTAATATCATATTAAAATATATAAGATTAAAAATATGAATTTGAAATAAAATATAGAGGTAATTGGTAAAAATATCCATATATCAGAAGATAATATTATGAGAAAACAACCAAAAACAATATTTTCATGTGATAAACACATAAAAAGTTATGGTATAGTCTATGGGAATACAAACTAGTACATGTGAAGGAATACTATGTTATCATAACATGAATCATACTAATATATATTCCTACCATAGTTTATCAATATCACAATCATAACCCTTAGTGAATATACAATCAATGAGGATTACAAATGTCCAAAACCAGATGCACCCAAGGTTCCCAATGTGCTTGATCTTACAAAATATTTTAGAATAACCATGATAATAAATTTATAAATCATTTAAAAAAGAAAATAATCCCCTATATCATACCTTAATGTATATTTTATGGTAAAAAATATTTATGGAACTTTATTAAATATATGATGTGCATAAAATTTATTTTAAAGAAAAACCCATTTCAAATTTTTTTCCTATTCAAAAAAATTTAAAATTATGACATGTATCCACCATAGATATGAAATAAATATATATAATGAGATAAATCAATGTAATTTCCAAGAATATAAGGTAAATTAATATATTAAATCTTTGTATAATGAAACCTACCTCTCTAATAGATAAAAAATAATTTCCTTTGATAATTGATATTGGAATCCGGGATATCTATCCAAAATAAGACTAGATATATAAATAAAAAAATCAATTCTCTGCCAAAACCTCTATAATATACAATCACAACACCATACAATTTTAAAAAACAATCAGAATGGAGATGAGTGACAAATTTATATAGTGTATAATATATCAGATGAAAAATGAAATATACCATGAAGCAATCCACTTAGAATAAATGGAAAATTACAAATATCTATGGTGAGAAAACTCTAGAGCATTGAGTAAGGGTTAAATCATGATAATGAGATATTTTAAGGTAATTAGACTTAAAAATGACCATGAAAAGTGAAGTAAATTTAAAATTTAATGATTCCAATATAGAGCAGAATGTTAGGTCATGTGGTTAGAAAAAATTATACTTACTAAGTGGTAGAATCTTCATTTTGAAAACAAAATTACATAGTTATCTAGGAGTAGATGTGCAATTATCCAAACCACAATCAATTTATAATACTAACTTTGAAACGAAATTACTTATTCTCACATCTTTTTTCATGAATTTAAAAAATTTAAAAACCATTCTGAAACGATGAAAATCTCCACCAAAACCAATATATCCATTTCACATGGTTACTGTATGGTTATTTCTAACCATGTGTTGATCACGCACTAAGCTTTTTTTCTTAAAATTAAAATTTTTTCAACCACTGTCACTTGAAAGTCTTTAGAAAGTTAAATGATATAACCATAGTAAAAAAGTTAAACATACCTACGACTTGGAGGGTATCAAAATTCTCCTCACTATGAAATTTTCTACCTGAAAAAGAACTCAAGAGTATTGGATCACCAAAAGGGAAGGTTAATAATTCCTTAATAGAAATTTCCACCCCCATGTCTCATGGATAACTCATCCATACTACCATAGTACCTGGACCAAGAGGATAGTTTTTTTTGCACAAAACCTTATCATGAAAATATATAATCCATACCAGGTTCTCAACCAATAAGGCGTCGTGCTCAAGATTAACATATTATTTTCAATTAAATAAGAATGGTATTTTTAAAAGCTCCTCTGATGGTTAAAATGAAACACACGGTGAATTGATTTCTAGCAAACCGAAAATTCCAACCGATAAGCATGATTTCCAAGATATTCAACTATACAAAAAGGGATAAAAAACATCAGTTTCAACATACCCAGATTAACCCACTGAAATACCCTAAATGAGGAGAAACACTATGAAAAACATAATCACTAATATCACACTTAAAAATACGACAATGATTTTCCTTATAAGATTTATGATGATTCTGATCCCTCTATAACTACTTTCAGATCATCATTACCTTTTTAGGTAGTCTCTTGAATAGGAATCAATCCAACCAAGGATCATTCTCCTAACTCTGCCCAAAAAAATGGATAGTGGTATGGCCTATAGAGACCCAAATATTTCAAACATTGATATTGCATATTATTAGATTAATATTCATTACATAACATAATGATCTATTATAGAAATGTATAGATATTGTATATTTGGAATCATATAAACACAGACAATGTTTTCACAAGTGAACTAATTAATCTCCAAATTATTAAATCATAACAATCACCTTTATTTTCCCTATCATGCATAATAATATTCTTCATAACATGGGGATATTAAACATAAGAAATGGTCAACTATGATTCTCAATAAGGGTAAAGTTGGAAGAGGTTAACAAAACATGAGCATAAAGATATGAGAACATGATAATAATATTTGAAAACCATACCCTACATAACATAGATCATAATATAAAGTCATGGAACAAATCATGGTAGCTCATAAGTCAGAAATCATAACAAAATCAAAGATTATAAACAATGAGTGGATAACAATGGCATAAGACATAGATTTTGGGCATATATATTAGTATATAAAATCATTTACATAATATTCCAGGATCAATTCCATGAATATTATAGTGGAATAGGTTTGCTTAACAAAATATTGTAGTAGATAAGTTTCACTTCCATGACTATCATAGGGGACATAGTTCCTTACTAAACTAGAGTCACCCCAAATTACAATGCCATTTATGTCATGACATATCAATCATTACACAATGCATTAGAGGGAAATATTTTTTTGGACACACACATTACATAATAAAAATCATATATATATGTGGTACACAAGATCATAAAACCTTCTTCATATCTTAACCACGAAAATAAAATGTGTTTCATAATTATTTCATAATATAATAACCCATGGAAAAGAAATTGGTTTTTAAACATATCATTGTTTAATCATAGAATAACATATGAAAACAAGTTTCGTAAAAATATTGTTAATATTATCACCAAACATCATAAGAAAAAATTATGATGGTATCATTGGATCATATATCCCTTAGATCATAATTATAATCAAGGTTTGTTGTCGTTTAAGAATAGAATTACCATTAAAATACAATTAAAAACATTTTGGAGGAAAATATTATTTAAACATTGAATTCAATAATTTAAAATACACAAAATTAAAAAATATTACTTAAAAATATTTATTTAAAAATTATCTTGTAACCATGTAATTGAATCCTCAAATCATTGAGTGGGGATGGTGGTGGATTTGTTTTTCATGTTGTACATGTTAAACAAATATTCTTTCAACATTTTTTGTAAAATTTAACCAGAATCTCATCCGAAAATTGAAAAGAATATTCCTTTTAATTTTTTAAAGGATTTAAATTTGGGTAGAAATTAATTTATAAAATCTTTATAGAATAGTAAAAACATTCTTGAAAACATTTTATGAAAACATGGATATGATAAAGAAATGGGGGTTTTGATCGAAGAGAGAAATAAAGCCCATTTTCCCTTAAAAACATTTTTTGGGACTATTGAGTACATAAAGAGATGAAAATTAAAGGAAAACATTTAATTTCAAAAAAATAGGGGAGAAAAAATTTAATTATTTTATTGGGAGATAGATCATAAGATTCTATTATTTGAAGCCTAATCCTAAATAGTTCTGTTAAACATTGAGATATTATAATTAAACCCTTAAAAAATTGGTAAATTTTGAATCATAAGTCCAATGAAAGATATAACCATAAATGTATATGTATCTATAATAATTTTCAAGAAAATATTCATAAAATACATTCATGGTATGTATATACACAACAAAAATAAAAAATAAAAAAATGGTGAACAAGGAAAGTTTCCCACAAAAATAAAAGTGAGATGAAAACATCTTACTAAATGATAAATTTTGAATCATAAAATTTATATGGATATGTAATTTCCAATAAATTTCATAAAATTAGTTTATGGTTATTATATACACCACATAACATATACATGTGGTGAATCTGGAATGTGTCTCATGTTAATAAATGTGAGATGGAAATCTCTTAGCTCAGGTCAGACTTCCTTCATACACATTTGAACCTCACATATAATAAATTTATATTTATAATACATATATTATATAATTATAATCATATATATAATTCCATATATTATTTACTTATTACCTTTTACCTCCCATCTATTAATAATTAATTACTAAAATAACTGTTCTGGGTAATAACTTATTTGTTTTTAATGAATGTTTTGGTTCAGTAGTTTTGGTCCTTTTACTTTGATTATGGTTCAGTCATATAAATAATTAAAATAATGATATAAAAAAATATAAATTAATTTAATACATATTTATACCCATCCATAAATGTACAGATAGAAAAATGAATTACACTATTCATGGGGATGGTAGGCCATACATACGCATGAATGATGTTTCTTTTCTTTTGAAGGATGGAATAAAAAAATGGAATGTAATAATTTAACCTTGTAGAATAATCTTTATATCTTATATATAATATATATAAATTAAATCTATACTTATTAAAACCCATGATAAAATAAAACAAAAAACCTATCCCATCACTTCATGGATGTTGTAGTCCACACGTACACAGAAGCAGCATTATCATTTTCTCACAGATTGGAAGGTAAGAAAGTTGATGTGATGTTAAAATTATATAATTAAAATTATTTCACAAATATCATATAAATAAATATAGATTATAAATTTATCATTACATACATCTTTGAGAGACTATGATGGAAGAGGAATTATATCACTTCATGAAGAGGTAGTTATTGTACACATGATCAATAGTTTCATTACCCATTTGATGGAATATAAGATTGATTTTTATTATTAAATTAAAATATTCACATATAATTATATTTAATATACTAGTGTTATTATTTGTTATTTCAATAATTGTAGGTGGTGGAAGAATAAAAAAAATATCAGTTAATAATGAAACCTATTCTTTGGAAAACCTATTTAGGTTAGCACCAAAATACATAATAGGAGGGGTTTATAATGAAAAATAGACCTATAGTATGTGTGGAGGTATTTAAGAAATGTTTTTAGGAAATTATTTTCAGACAAAATTATTTTTAAATGTAGATAAAAGATGATAGGAGATGTCCTTTAATAAGTGGTGGAGGGAACCCCGTTGGAAATTTAATTAAAGAATAGAAAATGATAAATACATTCCCAATAAAAATTATTAAAAATGGCCATATATTATTGGGTGAGATATTATAAGGTCTAAATATGTCCATTTAATAATTTATATATACAATTTTAATTGGAATACTTACCCATATCTTTTTCTTTAACCCATGATAAACCTATTTTATCCTTAACCGTAGTAATTTAATTTTAATATTTTTACTATTCATTATGAAAAAACATTATTCCAACCACATTATATAATATTTATTATTTCAATTAATATTTAGGATTATAATTTACCAAATTCAATTCATCTATAAATTATATTTTAATTCTAATTTAATGTTGTTGGAATATTGAAAAAATGGGTTTCTAAAGAAAAAGTTTTAATTTATACAAAAGGTTTTCATATCAAATTTGAAAATAAAGTTTAATAAAATTAACTATATCGGATTAATAAAATATAATTGATATAATTGTATACTTAAAACCATAAAAAATATTATGGAACATTTTAATATTGTTTAAAATAAAATAACTTTTTAAAAAAAATTCTTATTTTCAATACTTATCCAATAAATAATCATTTCAATAAATTATCAAAAATTTACTCTAAAATAGTTTTTTAATGTTTATTTTAGAAATTAAGTTCATTTTGTAAATAAATACTAATATTTTCAACAATTTATTATAAAATAAGTTCACAAAACATGATGAAAGTTGTAGCGACCAGACCCCAGTAGCCCGAAGTTGGTGTCAACTACCATTAGATTGGAATGATTACAAGGAATAAAATCTCAAAGGACTGAAGAGTTTAGTAGTACATGAAAACTAGTTACATAAATGAGTCTTTTATTACAAATGAATAACATAATTACAACATAATTTTTTTTTTCTTTCAACGAAAATTTATTCCCGCTTATCATATACTTGCATATCATTCTTATCACACTTTTCGGATTCCTAGGGAAAGGAAAAAAATAACAGAGATCTGAAATTCTTATTAAGGGCTATGTATAGGGGAAGAAATAATGAATCAATGAGAATAGCCAATATTTAAATGTAATATCTGAATACAGAATCCATGTAATAAATAAACTGATAAGGAAGTGAGTAAACAATACAGAAAGGTAAATAACTAAAACACACTCCATTTAATCAGTGAAATGATAATTAAATTCATCCATAGATAATTTCAAAGAAAAAATCTAATGGATAATAATAATTGAAATGGATGAAATTCTTAATTATGAGACTTTACAATTCCCCAGAACATGATACCAGTACCGTCAAGACCTATTCTTAAGAAGATTTGAATCTATGGGTAGAAACCCATCGATTCTACTTGGAAACAAACATGGAGGGTTTTTCATCAAATGATTTCATTCATGAGACTACAGATGCATAGAGGCACTTGAATTAACCAGTCCCCAACCCGTATAGTTCATTTCCAAAGTATTCCTCATATATCAAATCATTTATTTAATTAATGAACAATATTTGTTATTGTTAAATATCTGTATTGAGTTAAAGATACATATTTATCAATATTTCAAATAATTTTTAAAGTAAACATCAAATGTAAAATGATATATGGTTTAGGAAAAAATAAAACCCATTTTAGGATAATATGGATATTTAAGATAAATTTAATTTACAATAAAAATAATCATAAGTTATTATTTCCATGAAAATTTTACAATCACAAAGTAATGTGATATTACAAATATAAATTTTAGAACTTGGTAATTTTAAAGTCAAAACCCCTTGGATGAGATATTTCAAAGTGAAACCTAAAATACCATTAATTATTAGTCAATCATTATATTAAATGATAATTTGGTAGAATATACACCACATTAAATTCAATTGCTGCATGATAAAAATAAGTCTCAATGGAATGTAAATTGAGGTGAAATCTATTACCTGGTATTTCCATTTGGGTGAACATCCTTTAACATCCTGTATATATTTTTTAATATTATTATTAACTTAATAAAGAACCATAATCATAGTTATAATGTCACATATGTTATTAATATAATAAATTATTACCCTTTTTTAGTAATATTTCATTATTTTCACTAATTTGGGTGTTAATTTTCATGTTTGTCGAGTCTGTTTTGACATATTATTTTTGTTCCTATTATATAGATCATGATTTCATCATCACTAGAATGTAAAAAATTATTTAAATATTATATATATTTATTATATATACATTTATAATAATCCATATTATTTGGATTTAGGAAATGAAATGCACCTTTCAAGAAGATGGTGTGCCGTATGTACGCATAAACACTACTTCCATTTCTTTGTTGTATTTAAATTAATAAAAGGTAAATGATATATATTTATATTATAATTCTAGAATAATTTTTATTTCATATATTTCATATACATTTATTAAATTCATCCTTCATACATTCCTTGTATAGTTTGAATGAATCACATAGCTTTGACAAGGAAATAGTCCACATGTCCACGAATGTTGTTATCTTGTCTCCACAATATAGACCACATGATGTAATGTGTTATATTCGAATTCAAGATGCATAAATACATTATAAATATCATATATATAATTTATAAACTATAAACAAATTAGTAAATAAAACCTTTAAATGTGGTATTGGAAGAACGAACAAAATCAGTTCATGAGGCAGTAGTCTGCCATACACACAAACGATGATTGCGTATCATATTTGATGGAAGTGTTTGAAATTATAGGTATAAATCTTACAATAAAAACATATGAGTTTATTTAAGATTATAAGGTTATTATATAATTATTATATAAAAATAATTGATGTTTTGGAGAAGTAAATGAAACAAAAAGTGATCGTTGATGAGAGTTACATGTTACCTGGGTAACTTTTTTTTGGTTTATAGAAAAAGACATGCTTGGTTTTCTTTATGACCAATGTGAGGCTTCTAATAGGAGGTTATGGAAGTAAAAAGATTATTTTTTCATGGTTTTTATGATACAAAGGTCTTTATATGTGTGAATAATTTTCAGGGATGAGTGCCTTTTCATAGTGGATGAGGAGTGGCATTCTTATAAATTTTTCAAAGAGGGAATTAAATACATGTTTTTTCATGTCAAGTGGCTCTAATAATGAATGAAATCAAATAAAATGGATAAAATATTCTATATATGGCCATAAAAATGTTTTTTTAATTTTTATCCGTTATGATTAATTTTTAGTCCTCTATTGAGCTTAATTTTTCCTTAATCAATATATTAAATTTTAATTACTTTCAAAAATATTTTTGGTAAAAAACTAAATTGAACTTATTAGATATTATAAATTATCCTGATTATAAATACTTAATTAACTTTTATAACTTCAAAACATAGAATTTGATGAAATTAATTTAAATTTAATCTCGCATATGGGACGACAATGCTGGTTTTTAGAGTAAAAATGTTAAACAGTTTGAAATATTTTTATATCCAATTTCAATACGAAATTTATTCCAATTTTCTAAATTGTATTAATTAATTTATAATTTAACTAAATATACATTAAAACAGACTTAAAATATTATTTAACTATATAAATAAATTAGATTAAAAAGAAGTTTTCAATTAAAATTATGTATTTTCACTCTTCATCAAAAATGAAACTTTTTATAAAAATAAAAAAAATCACCAAAAGTAAATTTTAATATTTCAATTTTAAAAATGAAGATTATTTTATCATTTTAAAATTTTAAAATTTTCAATTTTTATATTTAAAATTTGTGTTACATTAAAAGGCCGAAAAAGTTCCTTTAGAAAAAATAGTGGTTTTTATACATAAAATTCGGTTTGTTTAATCATATAACTAGAAAATATATTGTATGAATTTTAAATTTTTGTTTATTGAATATATAAAATATATATTTTCTTAATATAATTAATTAATAGTAATCAAAATAATTTATTACAATAAAACACCTTTGTGGGTATAAGAATAATTTTTTTCCTTTATATTCAATTGCATTATATCTTCATTTCTAATTAATTGGTAATGAATTAATCTTATATCTGTATAAACCACTTATTTTTAAAAGTTATTTAAAACAATTCATAATAGTAAATTTAAATTATCATATATATCTTATAATATTATATATTGATGTCTGGTAAAACTCGGTCTTGCTTGTAATGCAAGCTATCGAAGAAAGTCTTTTTTGCGTACGATGCAAGATAACTCAGTATTGTGTGCATTGCAAGATAAAGAATATAATAAATTTATTTAAAATACTAAATATATCATAAATTATAATGAGGTTATATTAATTTCTAAATTTGGTGTTGTGTGTGATCAATGATATCAAATAAAAGTTACTCTTTTAGAAATTTCAGGGTGTTACAAAAGCGCTTTTTCAAAAAAATAAAAATTTTAATAATAAAACTGGATTTATTCTTATGCCCTTCCAAATAAATTATTATATTAATAATAAAATATATAATTATAGATTTAATATATAAATTTCAATGAAATCATTCACCAGTAGTGACTAATTTAATTTATTATGATACAAACACATTACACGCATAAGAACACTTTTTTTCAAAAAAATATTTATTTTACTATAAACTCTCTTTTATTATAATTTCTAATCAATATATAATTGATGAATTCATTTTATAAAATTACACATGAATGAATTTACAATATTTAATTAGTCTTATTGATACCTGAAAAATTAACTTCTAGGTTATAACAACCACATCAAATTATAATATTTTAATAATATAACACTATTATTTTAAAATCTATATGGTATGTAACACAAAATTTCAATGAAATTAAAATTATTTGAAAAAATATTTTAAAAATTTTTAGCGTATTTTATGGAAAACCATACAATGATTGAAAAAGTTTAATTTTCATCAAATCATAATAACTATTTTTATAGGATAATTGACCAAAGTAAGATTCTTCTCCCAAGAACAAAAAAATCAAGAAACATTCCATAATTATATCCTCAATAATATGAATAGAACACCTAGTCTATCAATCCATCTTATAGTGATACAATATGATAAATCTTAACAGGGTACCCATAAACTATTGGAATCATTTCCAAAACCTGGTTGTAAATTGAGGGTCTCTATGAGAAACAATTGCAATAGGAACTAATTAATCTTTATAATATTATGAACATAAATCCATCTAAGATCTTATACCTTCGCAAATTCTTTAATGGGAAGGAATTGATCATATTTGATATGTATATAAATGATCACCCAAATAACATCCTTTTCATTTGGAGTCTATATTAAACTAATGATGATGTTCAAAGATATCTCTTCCAACTTTTATGAAAAATGGGAAACAGTTGAAACATACTAGGAGGTCATTTGGACTCTTCCTTAATCTTTTGATAATTAAGTAATCATGAAAAAAAATCTACAATCGACGACCTCATCCTCGACCACTAATACTGATTTCTCAATTCATGATATATCTTGAGAGTTACAGGATGTATGAAGCAACTATATAACTATACACAATCAATTAAATCATATATTAGATATATTTTAATGACCAAACTTCTTTGTAAACTCAAAGAACCAATCGGTCACTGATACCACTCAGTTGATGAATCCCCACCATTAATGGTTTTACTAAAACATTGGAAATTATTTTCTGTTGATTTTCCAAGAAAAACCAGATTCTCAAATAATGAGTCATACTTCATAGAATTTACAATCACCTTACCTCCAAACTCTTCCACCTTAAATTTCATTTTAGAAAACAACTTCATTATAGAACACTCATCCACTGATTCTTTTAGGGATTAAGTCAGTAAATTCATGCCCAATACATCAGTAAACACATTTCCTTTTCTATGTGATTATGAATTATTGAAATCACTATACTAGATATACATAACCAACACCTATATCACTAGTTTAGACCCCTTTGAATATAAATATATTTTATCTTCTTATGATCTGAATATACAATAAATTTCTCCCCAAATTGATAGGTGTGCTATGTTTTGAGATAATTCATCTAGAAGAACACTCATAGTATGAGTGAATATTTAGTGAGAGCCATAGGACACCACTTGTTTTCTAGGAATCAAAACACGCCCCAATCACATACCTAAGACATTATATAAAACATTATAGACTAAAAATCATTTTAGAATAATCAAAAATATATTCTATGTTCATTTAACCTATAGTTACTCTAAATATCTCTCATATTTATCATTGCACTCAATCATAACACCAATACAGGTTAACTATTTTATTAGAGATGTAATCTTAGAGAAATTGTTAACAAACCACATGTAATAACTATTTAATCCCAAGAGACACCAAATTTAAAACTCTTTTATTAGTTACACGCATGAAATCAATACATGAATCTTTTCAAGATCCAATGAGATTCCCCTCTGAGATATAAAATGGACCAAACAATCACATCATGGATCTAAAATTCTATTTTAATATTTATTACATAGGATGTTCTTTAATGATCTTATGGTTGATATCATAATGATACATGGGTTCTTCCTATGACATTGAATAAAATAATATGTCATCCATAAAAATGACAAAAAATTATTCCAAGAACTTATGTGTGATTATGTACTTCAACTCCATAAATACCACAGGAGTGTTAGTGAGACTGAGTGGCATAAATATGAACTCCAAATTCCTATAAATTCTCCCAATCATCATCTTAGGTATATTAAATCTTTAGGCTCTCAACTTATTGTAACCTAATAATAGTTCAATCTTAGAGAACCATTGATCTCATTTGAGTTTATAAATGAGATCATAAATCCATTATTAATTAAAAAAATCACACGGATTCAATATTCTTCATTTGAAAAGAGAACTGGTGAATCCCATAGTGAAACAATAGGATAAATAAGTCCCTTATAATTTAGATCATAAATATTAAATTTAAACTCATTTAACTTATCCAGGTTTATATAATATGTTGAAATAGGAATATACCTAATCCCATGGAGTTGGTAAATAGTGAACTCGACCTACCTTGGGGGTGGCAGCCTAGAAAAATCATGAAATACCTTAGGTTATTCGACCACCAATGCAGTTATTGGACTAATAAAACATTAACCAATGATTTCAAGAAACATATATGAAATCATACATGATATTATTCCTCTATAAGAATTAACATACACTACTCTACCTAATCTAGGATCTAACTAACCATGAATTATATAAGGGACTCAGTTTAAAGAAAGAAAAAAATTGATGAAGGTAACAATTGATATGATCCACAGAACTAATCATCCAATCCATGATAATAATGAGGTCAAATATTTCATTATCGATAACTATTAAATCCCATGCAACGACAATGATTTCAATCGATTCCCAACACTTCAAGAATTTTAAACCATGTTCTTTCCTCTTTCCCAAGGGATTTGAAATTTCACACATGAATGACATATGCTCCAACAATAAGACTATAATTTAAATAAAATTAGATGATATAAAATAATTAGATGAGCCTATATTAAATAAATCATGGACCATAGAGGATGAAGTGAAATATATACCTCTCACAATATCCAGCCCTACTTTGGATTCCATTGGTGCATAATCCATTCCATAAAGACATCCATCCTTGCTTCCTCCTTTATATTTCTTCAATATCTGAGAATTAACCTTGGAATGAGAATTATTCCCACCACCCTTTGATTAATTTGAATAAACTTGAGAGCCTTTGGTAAGAGTGGATACATCTCTACTAATTTCAGTTACTATTCTGGAGAAATTCTTAATGAGACTAGATTTTATAAAACAATGGTATACCTTAAGAGATTCCATAAAGTTATGATTAGTATGATCTAGTCTCCCAAACTAATATAAAAAAAACCTGATGTTATCTTGAAGATTCCACTAGAACTACTTCTGATGAAAACTAAGAACCATTATAATGCTTTCTACTATAGCTTTAGGAAACACACTGGCTACCTCCAACTACAAAAATAGTTACAGTTAAACCAATGTACCCTAATAATTATAAATAAACCATAACTATTATATAAACTACATAATAATAGGTTTGTGGGAATAAGAGAATAAAAATTTACAAAATATTATCCCTAAAACCCATTTAAACCTATGGGATTCTAGGTAGTCATTTGAAACAATCTTGGGTGATAAGTGAACCTATATGTTGAAATAGGTGGCATACTAAAAAATTTAATTCTACCCTTAATCCAATGTTATAAATTCCAATGTCTTTTGAACTCATAATGTCTCAAGGTAAAACTATTGAATGGAGACATTCTAGAAAGGATTATAGGTATGTTCCTCATGTTCCGTAGCTTGCACAATCGCGCCCCACTATTTACTTCTTGGTACTTCAATCATATATGTATAAAAACCATATTTAAGTCCTATAGAGTATTCAGGAAGTGGAAGATCCTCTCTATACATTCCATCAACTCTATTAATTACTAGGGTCCATTTTCACCAAGAAATATAGGTGTATTCTGTATGTCACATTCTGAACCATGATCCATAATTAATCTATGGTTTCCAACAACCACTTGACATTGATTTTGGATTGTATAGATAACTGATTCCACTAATGTAGAGTCTACTAGAGGATTCACCCATGGAATAGATCTTTTATTTTCCACTACTGGATTCTAAATATCTTCTGTATATGGTACTGTCAAAAAAAAAAAGAAAACCACTAGTTATATTAAGACAAAATCAATGAATTAAAAATGAACTTCAAGAAAATAAAGGAACCAAAGACTAAAAAAATATAAAAAATTATGAAAGAACAAATCATCAATATAAAAAAAAATAATTCCCAGTGATTAATTAAAATATCTAAACTTCCTTGACCAGTTGATTTTAGACACCGATGTGAGATGGACAATACCCTGCCACACTCAATACCCAAATTTTGGTGGTCTTAACTATTATTTTCCATAAACATGGATCCCAAACATGGAAGTTTCATCTCAATTATTACTTGATTTTGGAGTTGATTCCATTTTTTAACAAACCAACCTAGGATTACAAGACACATCACCCAGGATTACCTTCCTTAAGGAGGAGATACCCACAAAAACTAAAACATGGATCACGGTAAACAAAAAAGTGGTAAAAAATGTACAACATGGAAGAAAAATAAAAATACATGGGACATAAAAGTAAAATAAAATGGAAAAACCTATAAGAAAAAAATCAATAAAAAAAATATTATGTCACTATGTGAGAATCTGTCATAACTAACCCAACTCAATATGAATATGATGTCATCAAAGAGAAGTCAGTGAGCTATATGATTCCTTTCTCTATACCTATGTCAAAAAATAGATCTTAATACTCCCAAAGGAATATATAGGGATTGAAAAAAAATATACTATGATACCAACATGAGTATATAAAATGTCTATCAACATGCAACCATTTTTTCTATATTTTTATCAAAATAAGTATTATGAAGCCATTTGTTTTGAAAAAACTTTTTTCACTAAATATTAATTTTTCCCTTTAAAAATATTATTTTCAAATAAAAGAGAATATTAAAATAAATATTATTGACATAGATAAGGAATTAATAATAAAAAACATATCATATAAGATAAACTTGTGGGTTAAAGTAGATATTCCTTAAAGCTATAGCATGTATATAATACATGGCATATTGAGTGTATGGTGTATCTTAATGCATGTATGAAATGATATACCATGAATTCTACTAGTTTTATTTTAATGACCAACTGAATATTATGTATATTAATATTAAAAAGGTTTAACTCATGTAATAATATAATTTTTTATTATGTAACAAGAAATGTAATGCTGAAGTTGTTTTTAAATTCATGAGAAGAATGCATTAGATATGGAATAATGACTTTAACAATCTATAAATAACTCATTTACTTACGATAGAAGGAGAGGATATAGACATGATACTTGGATAAAACTTCCTGATATCAATATCTCTCATTCTTCTTCTTCCATTTCTTTTTCAGATGCTTGTATATTGTGGGATAATAGAGAATCCAACATGTATGACATGAATTTCAGATTACCCAATGGGTACACCATAGAGGTGGGATGCTTTTCTTTTTTCTATTACTATAATATTTATCAATCAAATTTGATGATATTTTATGGTGAATGAGATGATAATGTTTCTCCTCTTTATATGGTACATTTATTTATAATATATTCTTCATTTTAGTTTTATCACATGTTTTATTTTTCATTCATGGATATCCAAAAAAGGGTTTCTAATTACTTGTAATATTTATAATAAGTGTTATTAGACTAATAAAAAACACAATAGTGATATCGATGGGATCCATGCTTTCTTTTTATGTAATCTTGTAGGACAACAAATTAGAAATCGAAAAAACAGATCACCATCTTGCATTTCTAGAAATTAAATTTCTTAAAAGTTTTGACCCTTAAATAGTTGGGCTAGGTAATGGTATCATACACCATACCCTTATATATTTGTGTGGAATAAATTATTCCAAGGCTTTACCCATTTGTGGATTTTTCTGCATAAGGGTCATCAAAAATTACACATAAGTAGACCATTCTACATAAGGGCCATATGATATTTCCCTAAAGATTAAAAGGCTTTGTAAAGGTCATAACCTGACATTAGATTTCCATTTAATGGTAGTGTAGTTTTTTACTGGCCCATGTAAAGATAATTTTGTTTTTCCTAAGTTTACATAAAGGTCACCAGTCAGGACTTACCCTTACATAGTGTGGTTGTAGAAATGTACATTTGTACTTACCCTAAACGTAAAGAGTTCACATAAAGGAAAGATTTTATATACCCACACATAGTGTATGTATTTAAGGGTCATAGATATCTAACCTTATTCAAGTTATCTATAAATAGATTACCCTTATATTGAGTATATATAAGTGTAAATGAAGGATACCCTTATAGAGAAATAGGTTCCAACATAAGGATAAACAGAAAAGTTTTTAAAAAATGTTTATAAATCATTAATTGATTTTAATTGTTTATAAAATTTTAATAAATCATGTAAAATTCTATATTGGGATACCTTAATTTATTAAAGGTTTAAAATTAATTCATTATAAATTTATTATAACCAATTTAATGTTTATTAAACAATGTTTTCTCATATATTATAATTAATATTTAAATACCTTTTAGAAAATTTTATTTTAACTTTTATGATGTAGAAATAAAATTGTTTATTCGGAAATCATTAGAAATAATTTATAAAGGGTTATAAATTGTGAAATAAGGCCAAAATATAAAATTTTTATAATTAAATATGAGTTTTTTACAATTAATTATTTTAAATTATCCAAAATTAAGGGGCCTTATTTAGATATTATTTAAACCACATCAAAATTGATTATATGATTGAAAGGATAAAGGTTTAAATAATGATTAATTAGAGGATATTTAAATTATGTATAATGTTTACTTAATATAATTTGGATAATAAATATTTTATAATTGATATAGTATCATATATTTAAAACAAAAATTATACATAATGATTATTTTAAAGGAGTTTAAATTTTAATTAATATAAGATGTATATATTCTAGCTTATGGAAAGTTTATAATGTTAAGGATAACATTATAAAATATTTTATAAATAGATTTTATTTATGAATTGTTTAAAAAAGTTTATCTCCTATTTAAATATCTAAATTGTTCATATACTTACAATGACATTCCATGTTTTATTCATATTTATAATTTTTTTATATTATTAATTATGTATTATTTAGTTTAATTTATAAATAACTTCTAGAATATATCATTTTATTACATGATTTGTATTATAATGAATTTATTTTTTCCTCTACCTTGACGAAATTTTTTTATTATTGTTATTATCTTTAATTTACTTACTGAATATTGTTTTTACGTATTATATTTATTGATTTATGATGAATGGTTTTATATTTTCAGTAATATATCCCTCAGTAGTGGGACATGGGGTTAAATTACCTACCTACCTGGAGGCTTATACCTTGTTTAGGCTGGATAATAGGGCTGTCTATCTATAGCCCCAAAAATAACCCTGTGGATATTATCAATATCATATAATGCTATATATGTATATGAATTTTTCATGTTCCTAATGCATATGATGCATTTTCATATGTATAAATATGTCTATATTCTATTTTTGGGTGAGTAACATATACTTTGGGGCTGTAAAGGTCTAAAAATCAATATGGTTTGAAAATATTGATTTTTTGGAAGGAATAGCATTACAAACTAAATTAATAGAAGCATACATAAATAAATGGGAACTAAATGAGATAATATAGTGAGATTAAAACCCCTTAAAAATACTACGTGTAACATTAATTTCAAATAAGTGCTTCTCAACACCTCAATCATTCAACTAGGTAGTTTTATGCAAAAAATCGGGTTCCCATAAACTATCTTGTGTAACGTATAAATGTAATAAGTTATAATAGTTGTTTTTTTCAGGTAGTTTCATTCCAAATTTGGGTTCCCGTATATTTTCATTGGTTATATTGTTTTTGGTGTTAGCTATTGGTAAAAAATATTTGGGATTCTCTAAAATTTAGAATGCTAGAGGAATAAGAGTTCAGTTTATCCATATGATAGATTGGAAAAGGGTTGTCCCCTTAATGATCGAAAAATCATATATGATATGATTGGGATGACTCCCTAGCGAAATAATGAATCAGTGAGATGAATGATAACAAAAACTCATTTTTTTAGAAATACAGATCTTTGATATATAAACGTCCTGATGGAATTTTCAAAAATGTGGTTATCATTTTAGGGTGAGCATATATAATAAAATCCATTATTAAACGGATAATAAAACAAGATACTCATGTAATAAAAAATTCTACTGTAGTTATTATCATCATAATCATCAAGCTGAAATGTATGTTAAAATCCATGATAATAAAAATCATACTATAATATTATAATTAAATTGGTAATTCAATAAAGGTTATTAAAAAAGGCTAGGGATCCAAAAAATGATTTTAATTATAATTATATGTGTTATATGAATTCCTTAATTAGTAAATAAGTGTTTAAATTATTAAACAAATTATTCTAGATGCTTATGGAAGTATAATGTGATTCATTCAGGGTTTAAAAGGCATTAGATGAAAAATTGATTTTTCTAGTTTGGTAATTTTTCCTATTTTCATATATAGAAATATTTTGACAATATTATATAATAAAATAATTGATTACATAGTATTCTTAAAGTGCTAAAAATGGATATATTGGGCATATGATGTATATATTCTAGTATTTTATGGAATGTCAACGTTTGAAAAAAGTAAAAAACAAAAGAAGAAAGGTTCATTTAAAAGTTCAAAAATGATTTGTAAATAAGACAATAAAGGAAATGAAAACACTAGTCTATTATGATGGAGTAATAATAATTCTATATGATGGGATTATCTAAAAATACCAGAATATGTTTTTGAAACACTATGGAGTGTCCATGTCAAAAAGGGATGTTAATTATTTGGTTTTGAATGGTATATGATATCAAACACATATTTTAATGTTTTGAAAGTATATAGGAGTTAAAAAAATAAATAATTGATTGATATTATTGTTCAGATACATGAAGAAAATAATTTATACATATTAATTTAATGAATTTTATCTTGTTCAAATGAATCTACGTAAAATAATTGTATCTTCATCTCATTTCCCTAATGTGAGAAGAGAAGATGTTCGATAACAAAGAGTTGTTCTGAAAAATTATGAGATGATTAATTGTATACAAATAATTTATGATTATTCAATTTTTATAACATTTTTAATAATGATTTTTATAAAAAAAATTATAGATGGTAAAATTATATATCTAGCTATTTTTTTTAAATATATGGGAATTTGTTCCTACCACCATTTTTTTGTATATTTTTATAATGAATTATTTTCAAATTAGAATGTTCCAAACACATTGAATAACACATGTGATATGGAAACAATAATTTATTGGTTAAATATAATTACTAAAAGGAAATAAATGTTATTTCCTATCACATAATGGATTTTTAATCATTGATACATATTCTAAAAATAATATTATATCTAAGATGCTAGTGAGGGTATGTTTGAACATAGAGATGTTCAAAATTAAAAAAAATAAAAGATAACATCAACCACAAGTTAAATTTTCTATCGATAAATATCTTAAAATAGTTTAGGATATTTTGTGATAAAGAGAAAAAAAATTAAAAGGGAAACATTTAGTTATCATGAAAATTAATAAAAATATTTCCTAATGGATTGTACCAGTAAGAATGAAACGTTCATTGTAATTAATATCTTAAAAATAATAGGGTATAGAGGGAAGGATAAATGTATACAATTACATTAGTTATCATAAAACCATGGTTTTCACTTTTTCAAAAAAGAGTTTATCATGGCCATTTACAAATAAGGTAAGTAGTTATAGTATTTCAAGAAAAATGTTTAATGGAATTAGGATCCAAGGATGATATAGATGAATTTAAAAAGTATCCTAAGTTGACCAAAAAATTTAGATGGTAAAATTTTATGTTTCCAAGTTGAGGAATTTGAATATATCAAAGAATTTGTACATTTGGGAATATCATTCCTAAATTTAACCATTATTCGAACTGTATTTATATATAGATTTTTCTCATAAAATAGATAGAGTGTTTTATCAGAAGTTTACTTAGAGATGTTGTAGATATTACAAATGATGTAATGTGTTAATAAAATCTACAATGTGTATAAAACATAATGGTGGTACTTTAGTTCATTATATATGATATGTTTGATCGGTGATTATGTTGGTTTTTTAAATACTATTAAAGAGTATAAGAATATTAAAAAGTATAAAATTGAATGAAAAATAATATTTTATCGTTCATTAAAATTGGCTACATAAATTTATAAATAGATATATATTTTTTATACTACAATGATAATTGAACTCTCAATGTACAACTATGATTTTATACCTAATGGATGATCATAATAGAGTATTATATGTTATGATGAAATTTCATGGTTGGAAAGAGTTTGATTCCTGTATAGAGGTACTGAATATTCTCACAAGGAACAATATACACAATAGGATTCATTATGTTTGTTGGATTCATTGGTACAATAGTGGTAAATGGATTATATATGAGTCCACACTACTTATGGTTAGTAAGATACCCAATTTTATAACCCTCATACTTTGATACCCTACTAATGCAAGTCCATATGTTAAATTAGATAATATAGGGGCTGTTGTGTATATTGATGATCATGTCAATAGTTAGAGCTTAATTAAGATAGGGTTTGTCTTCTCATATGAAGAGTATGAAATTAGGCCCTTCGATTGAGATAGACTATGGGATTGTTCAATCTCACATAGATATGATATATCTATCCGGATAAGGAAAAATTTATTTTCTTATTGAAAAAGATTATTGAGATATGATGTATTAATTGATAATTATATTCTATAATATGAGTATCTAGAATAGGTTAGTTAGAAATAAGGGACTGACATGATTCATGTCCTATATCACTCGATGTCGTAGAAATTTGGAAAATTAGAGAATACACATTTGCATATGATTCATACTGGTGGAAAATGTATATAGATACATGCATTTGATGGAAGTAATGATAGATACCTTTATATCATGATTATAATTGATTTCTTTCTATAAGACACTCTTTTCTTACATATATGGATCCAAATATTTTTATATTTCATCATCAGTATACATTTCCATGGGGTAAAACTACGTGGTTTACTAAATGGGGATAAAGTATGAATTATATTTCTACTCTAAAAGTGTTTTAGACTTATTCCAAAAACATTTGTATGGGTATTCACAAGGTATTTTATATCATGTGATGCAAGGTGATGTTGATGATATCATTACAAAAGAGTTGTTAAAGATATTGAAAAATATGTTTTGGATATGGTTTACCTAGTTACAATTAATGATATTATATAAGGTGAAATGGAACAAAGTATAATATGATTTAGTGAAATTGTGATAATAAAGGAGACATTACATATAGATATAACCTATATTTTGATACTTGGATGTATTTTGTTTATGGTTTATCGATATTCATGAGTGAAATGATATTTTATGCATGTTACAACCTTTAATCCAATAAGAATCCAAAAATTAAGTATATTAATATTCAAATGGTTCAGCTCACGTAATGTTATCATTTATTAATAAATTACATGAAATGTTATGATGAAGTAGAGTTATCATTCATGAGATGAATGCATTGGATTTGGAAGAGTGTCATCAATAAGACATATATAACTTACTGCCAAAAGTTTTTTGGATTGGTTGTATGCATGATACTTTGATGAAACTTTCAGATATTTGTAGTACTATTTCTTCTTCATGTTTTCATAAAAAAGATACCACATCGTGAGAGAAATTATTTTCCTACATGTATGATACAAGATTCATATTATTCCAATTATACAAAATGGATACCTGATGATTTTATTTTCCACTCATGTGATCTTTATCAATAACATTAGAAGATGTTTAAAAGTGAAGGAGATGCTCTTCAGTGTGAGGTATGCTTATTTACAACATGTTATTTATTTATATTTTTTCTCATATTTCATATTTCTTGCATAGATATCCTAGAAGAAGTATTTCTAAAAGCTTATTATATGTCTAATAAGTGATATTATATTCATATGAAACCTAACAAGAGAAAAGAACCATAAAACAATAACATCATGTAATAAACCAAGCACAAGGTGTGCTCTAGCTAATGGGAATACATACTACAACATAAAATGGAACACCAGGAAAACATAATGTGATTCTTATTGATATTAAGTCATTAAATACTCTATATATATAAAAATATAACCTCTAGTGGTTCCACACTCACTAGGGTTTGCATACGACCATAATAGGACACAACCAAGGCTCATAATGTGTTTTTCCCAATCATTTATAAAAAATTAAGCTCACATTTTTATAAAACATTTTCATAATAAAAGTATCACCACTTATATGTGGAAAAATTTATTTTAGAGTAAAATTAATCATTGAATCTCTTCTTCAAACACATGATGTTTTTTGAACTTATTTTGAAAAAATACCCCTTCAAAATAATTTCCCATTAAAAAAAAGACACAATTATACAAATTATCCCTTTTATATTTTGATATTATAAAATATAAAGTTTACAACAACATAAGGAAACAAAATATATTGAACCACTATATAGAGACACATAGCTTGAAAATAGAGGGAAAATAGTATTATTTAAAATCATATATTTGAATCTAGTAGATTTGTTCCTCACAAGACTATATCGATAAATAAAAAAAATAAATTCCCCATAAATATATTCGGATATGAAAATCATAGATCCACAGGGTTACAATGAGTCCTGGGGAAAATATATCAAATAGGGATATAGATATAGGAGAGGAATTTTTATGAAAAATGGAATATATATTTTATATATCTACCAAGTGTGAAATACAATTTCCAAATATTTTAGGTGAAAACCCACTATATATTTTAATAGGAGTTAGGTCAGTCTAATGATAAAATTAGAGGACATTAGACTTAAAAAAGACTAATTTAATTTGATAAATTTTTATCAATAATATTTTATGAGTCACATGGTTAGTACAGAAGGTTATACAAACCATGGGATAACAACGTGATGGATTCTGCCTCTAGAATATCTAAGCACATAGATACTAAGGAATAGGCACAAAATTAAACAAACCATTGTCAAGTTGAGTGATAGCCTTTAGAGCAATTCCACTTATCCACATGGTTTTCTTGGTGACTATCGACATTATAAAAACTATTATCAAATTGTGAAAATATCCACATGAACCCACAATTCCACATCAAATGGTTACTAAATAGTCACTCTTAACTGAACAAGGAATATACACCTGGACGATTTTATCAAAATATATAATTTTTCAACCCCAACTCCTAAAAGACTTTATAATATGAAAATAGATAAACTAGGCTCAAAATTAAAAATACCAATGACCCAGAGGTCATAAAAAATTATTATCCATATGAAAAATATAATATAGTCATAGAGGAAAAATACTCCCTGCTGAAGGGAATAAGTATGGTTAGTTTCTCTTACAAGAATCAATGAGAGTAAATTATAAAATAGAAGGAATATAAAATGGTAAGTGAAAATGAAAAAATCCTGAAAAAACAAATAAGAAGAATATAATTTTGGTTTTAGAGATAAAAATTATATAATTTATGCAAATGTAAATCTAGTTATAAATTTCTCTAATTCAATGTGAGATTGGAATGAAAACCCATACCTTTTACATTAACTTCCAAAGTAGTGATTTAAAATCCTATATAATTAGAATAACAATGTTAATAAATTATTCTAGAAACTTATTTATAATACATTACTTTTATATCCAATATTTATTTTAATTAACTACACATATACTAGTGACATAATATTTATTTTTATCATGGACTCTTGGCAATTTTGATTGTTTCAAAGATGTTTCAAAATAGCGATGTTGGAACATGTTCATTGATACCAAGATCATTATTCACATTTTAAAAAAGGTATTAAAATTAGTTTTTTTCAATTATTTATGCATACACATGTTTATTAGATGGAAATTATGGGTCTAGCATGTGGGAAAGGAATCAATTATGATCTTAATTTATGTAATTTAACTATAATAACATATTACATTATAATGACCATTCATTTTTCACCCTTAAAAAATATTATTTTTAAAATATATTACTATTTAATATCATATATATATATATATATATATATATTAATAAAATTATTTTTAGAACCATCCATGTAAGGATGTAATGAAAAATGAAATATAACATTCCTAGGGGCGGTAGTCAGCGTGTAACATGGGGGAGGGCGGGGGCTCATTTTCATTTTTTAATGAATATAGTGTTGGTAGATAATGGTTATTCCATCAACATAATAAAATTTTAGTTTAATAATTTTATTTATTTCTTTATTACAGGATTGTATAATATAATTTCTATAGAAGAAGAATACTTATAAGAATACAAATAAAAAAGGTGTGATATGGAATTTTTTCCTTATTCCTTGGGATAAGTCCTTTGAAAATTTCATTATTTCTTTGAAGGGTAATCATTTGATGAAACTAGAAACACTATGAAATTTCTTGGTGTTATGAAAGGGATTTGGGATGCATTATGTTGAACCAAGAGGCGTATATGCAAGGAAAAATTGTTGGTGAAGGGATACTTTTAGATGTGAGAGGAATGAAATTTTTTCAATAATTAATACTTATTATATAAAAATATTCCATTAAAAAAAAATAAAGTTGTTCCAAACTTTCTAAAAATTGGTTTTAGATATTTTTTGGTCAATAATATCATCATAAACGCAATTTGTGATAGTTTATTTTGATATTTCTAGTTTTTATCATATAGTTTTAACCATTTTTACAAGGCTTCACATTTATCACGGTAACTCATTTTTTACATTGAAAACTTATTTATTTTCATTAAAAAACTTATCCTATTGACCAAATATTGATGTGATGATTAAAAATTTGGAATCCATTTAATCTAATTATATTTCTAAATATGGTAAAATAATATTGTAAATGAAAACACGAAATATATATAAACTCTTTTTTATAGAAAATTCACTTGTTAAACAATATGTGTTCGTGATACTATTTCATAAAAATTACCCATTAATTTAGGGTTAATATATTTTATATATATAGATGAGTTATAATGGATTTAACATTTAAAAATTTTCAATTTAACTTATTTATATAAAAATTTTGTACTTAATGAAATAAATCTTGAAAATAGTTATTTGATTAACATTAAATAATTTTATCCGCATCCAAATAAATTTAATTACTCATATTTGAACCCTTTAATTTTATCTATCCATTGTTATGATAATTTTTCTTTTAATTTTATAAATTAATTAAAACATTTATTAATAAATATATGTTAATATATTTTTATTTAATATTTTCATTTTATTTCATTATATAGTTATATTATTTTTTGTGAATTATATTATATTCAAATACATAACTACTCATGAAATATATCTAAAACAATATTTCCCAAATCAATATGTATGAATATATTTCTAATGACCATATTTATAGAAATCATGTTTATAATGATGATGTTTTAGTTATATATCTATCATTGAATACATCATAAAAATCATTCATCATATTCATCCACTTCTCTCTCAACATTACTATAATAACAATATTACTTATCCTATGTTCAATAGTTGTGATTAAGGTCATTATCTTCAAGAAAAATCATGAGGATAATGAATATATGTTCATGTTAATTTTATATATTTGGATATTTATTACGCTAGATCAAAATTAGGGTACTTCTATCTAATTTCATGTTTAGGTTTCCACATTGCATCCTCAATAATATGATTTTTGCATAAAACATTGACCAGGTAAGTTGTATTGTTTCATAATAATGTATATATTTGAACTTATATCTTATGGGGTAATTCATCAAAAGTTATGTAATGTTCCAATTGTAAAACTTATTATTTTAGAAAATGTGATGGATCTATGATGTACTTCCTCAAAATCAATACGTAGAACACATCATGTCCAAGATATATGTTTTGTTAGAGAATCAAGTGATATGTTTTATTCTATATATGAACACGTATCTCAAAGGTATAAATGTATATAAGTATCAATATTACCTTCTTTCAAAATCTAAATACACTCTTCCATGAAGATATTCAATGAAATACCTATTCACAAATAATTAATTTTAGATCTCATCGATGATTATCAGCATATCACTCTCATTGAATTTAAGTAGTTTTAATTTTTCAATTTATGGTTCGACCTAAATATATCATATCATAAAAAATACTAGGTCCTATAAATTTCCATTAATGAACTTTTAAAAATGTATTTTTCATCTCTTATGATATAGTTCTTCATATAGTGACATTTGCACGTTAAAGGGAAATTTTTTATTATATGAGAAATATACTAGAGGAAGATATTGATTCCAAATTCCTTGGAAATCCATTAATAAGGATATCAGAATATATTGAATAGTATGAATGGTCATTGAAAATTGATCATTATTATGTTACATATAATAAAATTTGAAGCTCATATCTATATCCAATGAATGTCGAAGACTTGTTTAGAACATTGATGTAAACCATGGATCTTGATTAGATAATATTATGAGTTTTACATTATGTATCCCCTAAACCAAATTTTTATATATAATGGAAACATGATAGATTGATAAATACTCTAAAAAAGAAATGATGTATGAAAACATTGTAAGTATATCCACTTCTACATAGGTTCCACAACAACCTTCAGAAATATTGGAAAGTCTTAAAACAAAATATATGGTGATGTTATCACACTATTATATTGGAATATGTAATGTTTTCATAATCCCCTTAAACTTCTATAATTTTAATTTTACATTCTAGATAACCAATAATATAGATCCATAATTTACAATACCCCTCTTCATGATTCCCTACCAGAAATGTTTTTTGAGATATATATGAGTCCTAGTGCTTATAGAATGGATAGAAAATTATTAAATATGTGAATCATGTAATATGCTTCCTTATTATGTGTACGTCCCTCTTTGATTTTTTTGGACATTGGTGAATGAGGCTTATTCATAGAGAGAGATCCTTTATGGGGTAAATTAATTAATTTTGTTTTGGATTTATGTTTTTTTAAATAATGTAACATGATTATAAATGTTTTTAATGGGTTTATGATGGCTCTACCAAGTTTAAAAGGCTTTATAGGTGGTTTAGATCCTTATGAAGAAATTGGAATAAATATTTTTTTTAGAACTATTACACATAGTGTAAACATATTATACGGTGTGTAAATGATTCCAGACACATGTTTTTAAGGGTTACAAGATGTGGAGTGGTTCATGAAATGTAAAAAATACAAACCGTGAAATCTTATTACATGACATGTAATGGTTGATCTAGAAAAATTAAAATAGAGGTGATATTTTTTTTGGTATTTCTCATTATTTGAAAAATAAATGATGTGAATGGGTTACACACCATTCAGCTCTCTGACTAGTGGTTTTAAGTGTGATGTGTTCTTTTGTATCTCATTCTTTCTAGTACAAACTCAACTCTCTCAATACCAGGGTGAACTAAAAGAAATTTTGGAGTCTCTTCCTTCCTCCCAGATCTCCCGATTACACATCCAATCCTTAGTGAGTGTTTTTTTCTTAGGGTTTCCTTCTCTCCCAAAATTCATTGTAATGGAAATGGGAATATTTTGACAGTGGTTTTAATTTTGGATTTTTATTTTAACAAGGGTTGATATAGGTTCTTCTCGATATATTATATGCCTTCTACCTTATCAGAAATTTCTATTGGAAGCATTACATTGATCTCCATATAATGGTAGGGGTAAAAAAACTAATCCCATGGTTTATTTAAATTTATAAAGTGATTTCAATATAGATTATTGTGTTAAAGTAATGTGAGAATTAATTTATGGATTAATTGGAAATGATAATCATGTAATTGGATCACTCCTTGGATCACCATGGATCTATTGAGATACAACCAAGATTGTGGTTTCCTTTAAAATTAATTATCAATGGATTACATTTTATTTTAGGATTATAGGTGTTTCATGTGATTTTTTTATAGATTCAAGTTCACAGATGTATTATTTAATTAATTGTATAATTGGAAAAATTGAATGAAAATGGAAATTGGTAGAATAAATCATTTTTTCTTCCGTCGTTATATTGTGGCCCGATTTCTGTTGTGATATGTACTTCTAACACATGTTGCGATGCTTAAATATTGGGATAGGCACGAGCACATGATGTGATGCTTATATAGAAGGATAGGTCCTGAAACACTATGTGATGCTTATATACTGAGCTAGTCCCTGACACATGATACGATGCTTATATACTGGGATAAGACCTGACACATGCTATGATTCTTATATACCGGCTAGGTCCTAAAATGTTTTGTGATGATTATATACCAAGAGAGACCTTGAAAGATTCTAAGAAGAATATATTGTGGGTTTTGGACTAGTGATATGTTATACCATGTGTATGCGGTTATGGTTGGAATGACTGTTCTATATGATAATAGATTCTGGTAGGGTGTTTAAGTAGGTTGATTGATGTATTGTATTAATTGTTGAATAAAATGATACAACTCTTTCTTGCATTATTACATGAAATTATTATCATACTGGTTTTTTTAGGCACTATGGTTATGATCTACTGAGTTCTACAGACACCCTTCTTTTACCACTGTTTGGTACCTAAAAAGATTACATGGAGACATGTTTGGATAAAGGGAAAGGAAATTTTAGTTGATTGTTTCTTTCTCGATGGGTTAGATCATGGATACAGGACCAAAAAGGGGTTTGAGACCTAGTTTATTTAGGTAATCATTTGACTCTTCTAGTATTTTGTATATATTACTTCCATTATGACTTTTATTGTCATTCCATCATGTCATTACATTATGATTTTATTATTTTTTGGATTATTTAGTTCGAATTTTCTATTTCATTTATCCACTATATTTTATTGTTTTCATTATTCACACATTGATATTTATGTATTTTTTCTGCATTATGTATCTTAAATAATGGTTATAGAATTCTGACTATATTAAGCACACCCATGTTACATGTATACTACTTCTAGTATACAGGGAGGCATGATTGATGTCACATAACCAACCTGGTTGAGATTCCTAAGTGGGTTTTGGGATAAGGGATATTATAAAGTGGTATCAGAGATCTAGGATTCTTTTCTATTCCTTTACTATTTGTGAATGGTGGAAAGGAGATGAGGGTGTGTCAGGAATTGGTTATGATCGTGTGAATTAGAGTATCTAAACCATGTATGGTGGAAAATATGAATGCATATTGATGTTATTATTATTCCTGATGGTTTTTTGTTATGATTTGATTTTATTTCCAATTGGGCGATCCACAGGTTGAGTGATGTTATTGATTATTAATATTAATACTCATGTCCCAATATGGTGTGAGACGAGTATGAATGAATCATGATAGGTACACAGTGATTTATATTATCCTGAATTGTTCAGGATATGGACATATTTATTTCAAGTGATATATTTTCCTATATAAAATATGAAATGAGATACCATTTATATCTGATAAAAAATTAAATGAACTGATATATCATGATAAATAATATTAAGAGACATGTTTATAGATACCAGACTCTAGTGGTTTACTATAGTTTTAACCTATTGAGGTCGACCTTGTTGTTATAGAAAATATTCAAAGGACAATGTTTGTCTGGAAAATAAAATGCCTCCTCATCGTCTTTGAGTTGATTATTAAGAGTGTGGAAATTATCTTTCATTTAACAAAGCTATGTTAGAGATTATATTAGAAATTGAAGATCATATGGATGCTCAGCTTTGTGAAAGATTCATGATGGTCATTACATCCATGTAAAGGGAGAGTTTTCAAACTACCCCTTCAATGTATGGGATGAAAATAGAGTTTTTGTTTAAACATCCTCCAAATTTACCTATGGATGGAGGCCCCCATCTAGCCAAGTTATTGATCGAGTTAGTCCAGCTGATCTTCCATGACCTCGAGACACCTGAATATGTGAGGGGAAGTATTTTTCTTACCTGTTTCGAGGACTATCCAAGAATTGGGGTGTAAATTTTGATCAATCCAAAAAGAAACAATATTTTTCTTAGAAGGACTTCAAGGAGAAGATCTCAATCCACTTCTATCAAGAGACATTGAAGGATATGAAGGATCAAGAGTTTATAAAGTTAACTCATAATGGAATTTCAGTAATAAAATACACTGAATGTTTCACTAACCTATAACTCATTGCACAATCATTTGATATTTATTATATCTCAATGGATATAATTATTTAGGATGGGATTCACTATGATATGGTGTTATAGGTGAATGTTTTTTTATTTTATAAGTTTTGAGGATGTTATGAATCAAGAACTCATCTCTGAAGGGAATCTGAGAGACACCCTATGATATAGCTTGGTTATTTCTACAGGGATAACTAAGGGTGATTATTTGGGTGGTTAGAATCTACTCTATAGAAGTTTTCACCATGTTAATAGTTTATGTAGTAGTTATGGAAGTGGGAATCTATCTTAGGATCATGTTCCGTTACAATGCTATTATTTTGGAATGCTTGGCCACTAGAGGAGTCAGTGTTATGTACCCTAATTTAGAGTGTCATGTTTGCGAATGGCTGGATCATCTTCATAATTTTTATGGGAACATTTAATATTATTGTAGAGGTAGGGGATTAATATAGACACCTAATTATCAAAGGTGTAGAGATTCCCCTTAGTAGATTGATTATTAGAGTTCTACTGGATGTTCAGGTCGAGGCAGGGCAAATGGTACCCCAATTCAAGAACAAAAGTTCCAAGATGAGGGAATATCTTTCGAGAGCCAGTCTAGAGCCTAGGGAAGGGAGTATGGTTACTTGCATGCTATAAATAATACTTCTTATATTGTGGATGTTAGATCATTTATCATCAAAGGTATAATTCTTGTATCATCTTCCCTTTCCTATATTATTCTTGATACAGGAGAATCATATTCCTTATTATCTACTCCCTTTTCAAATAGTTTGTGCAAGGACATGGAGATAATTGATGGGGCCCTGAATATTGACACAAATTTGGGTGTACAGTCCGTGGTTATCAGGTGCTGCAAGGAGTTTTCTATTAATTTTTTTTCCATCCTTTCCTTCAGAATCTTTTTATGCTAGAAATGAAAATATTAACTTTGATTTATGTTATTGATTAGCCAGCTCTATACTGGTGTCATATTAACTATTATCAGAAGAGACTTAACTTTCTATCTCTTGAATAAGAAAGATATTCTCACCAGGGCTAGTGGTATATTCAGGCTGGTTATATAGGAAATATTCAGTGAAGATTGGATTTTCTTATGGTTCAAATAGTTGGTCAATCTCTAGATGATGGTGGAATGCTTTAGAATTGATTTCCTCTATTGGTAGAATCTTCTCTGGAAGTCATTCATATAGAGTTCTTTGGATTACCACCAGAGCGATAGAGAGAGTACATGTTTGAGTTGGTTCTGGAAGAAGATGTACTTTATATCCTACCTTATTAGATAGAACTGATAGAGCATTGGGAGTTGAATGTTTAAATGGAAGATCTGGAAGCTAAATGATTCATACAAACTAGTACAACTCCATGGTGTTCTCTAGTTCTTTTCAACAAGATGGAAATTGGTACCTTGGATTTATGTTTAGATTATCAGTGATTGAACCTGATAATGGTCAAGTATTGATATCCTAATCCATAAATCAACAATCTCTTCAATTAGTTGAGTGGTGGTTAGATCTTCTCTAAAATGAAGTGTGATTAGGAGTAGGTATTTATTTAATGACTTCATAGTGATGGTGTTTTGTTAGAAAATTTTCCCATAGTTATTCATGGATTTGGTGAATAACATTTTTTATCCTTTTTGGATCATTTTTTGGTAATTTTTGTTGAATACATCATAGTTTAGTCCCAATCCGTAGATGATCATTCAAAAAATCTAGACATCGTATTGTCTACATTAAGAGAGAATTTAATTTATGCAAAGATGACCAAATTTCATTTTTTGACTGATAAAGTGGACTTCTTAGACCCTATCATCTGAGAGGTATGAGTGTATGTAGACCTAGGGAAGGACACAATAATGCTATCATTGGAGAGAACCAATAATGTGTTCATGATTTAGATTTTTATGGGTTTAGCTTAATATTATTTACATTTTATCTCAGACTTCCCTTTCCTGGAAGCACCGATATTAGGAATGACTAAGAAAGGGGTGAAGTTTCTTCATCTTGTATATTCCCTTAATGGGATTTATAGGACATCAATTTAATTTATGTATTCACAAAGTCATCCTAGTAATTTTTAATATCAAATAGTGATCTAGTATACCATTATGTATATTAAAGTAGTGATATTTTATTTTAGTTTCATTTTGATGTTTTGGTACCATGTTTACCAAATACACTAGGAGTATCGATCCTTGGGTGTTGTTAATTGAGGATTAATGTTAAAATTAATGTAACAGTTTATCTAAAGGATTGGGTCTCTATATTTGGTATACATGTTAAGGTTTTGTAATTTTGGGGATTAGAATATGAATATATTATTAAATAACCTCGATATATGTCTATGTATATGAAAATATCAATAAATTTTAGTAAACCATAGAGTGAGTGGTTTCCAAGAAATTATATCCCTATCCGGATAATAAAAATTGTGGTGTCTATAGAATATATATACCTAGGGGTAATAACCCGAAAAGGACTCATTGGGTATTAATTCAACTAATACTTGGTAGATAAAAATGAGGCCTTATTGACCACATGGTTTGAAACTCCTGTGGGTATGATTTTAAAAATTAAAATACTATTTACAAACCATTATAAAATACTTGAATAGTTTAATAGTTTATAAATCATAATAGGGAAATTACAATGGATTAAATATATTGAAATATAGAGACTCATAAGTTAGGATTTTCATTTTATTTATAAGTTATTCCTTTTAAGTTCATAGTTTCCATATTATATTATTTTATTCATTTTGTATTCTCATCCCTAATTTTATTTCCTTTATCATAGTAAATGGTGGTATATATTAAGATCATTTATGAAAAGAAATATTCTTGAAAATGTGATGTTTTACCTAAGGAGATTCCTAACATGATTGTAGTAAAATATAATAACTTCATTTAATTACATGGTCAACTAACTTATGTTATGAATAATAACTTAAATCATGTGGAAAACCATAGTTCCCCAAATAAAGATCATGTTTTGGTTGAGTATTTTAGGAGAAAAAATCCTCCATTATCCAGTGGATCTTTTGATTCCATAATTTCATAAAAATGGATTAAATCCATAAAGAATATATTATTTGTCTTCCAATTGTTGGAATAAGAGATAACTGTACTGTATATTTATTTCCTTAAGGGGGAAGATGATTAGTGGTGGACATTTATCAAGTGGAAAAAGTACAAAGAGGAAATCAATATCAAATAATGATAAGGATTCAAAAAATTATTTCTCAATAAATATTATCCTCAAACTCTCCATCATAAAATCAAGAGGTAAATACTTGGATCGAAGAAAAAGGAAGTGAGTCTATCATAGAATATGAGGAAAAAATTAAAAGGATTGCATGTTATGCCTAAAACATCATCATTGACATTGAAAGTTAGGTGGACCACTTATTTAGTAGATTAAAGTCATGTCCTTAAATATATTTAGTGATTATAGGTTTTGATAGATATTAAGATATTGTCCATTACAACCTTAAGTTAGAGATTAAGATTAGAGTCCCTTAGTGGTCCTGTAGATCTAGAGGTAAGAAGAATAAAATCTAATTTAATTTTTGAAGATTAATGGATAAATACCATGGAGTAAAAGTATCCAACTACCCATATGTCAAAAGAGTTTGAGTAAGAATATTTGAAATTTCAACAATTGAATGGGAAGATGATTAAACTATGTAAATGAGTTGAAGAAATATAATAAACGTTCATGGGATATGAAGAAGACCACTAATGCGATGGATGAAAAGATGGATCCAAATAACACATAACTTATAGCCAAGTTCTCCCATTGTGAGGAACATTATCATTATGAAAGAAAATTCTCAAAGACAATGATTTTTATAAAACATTAATGACAATATCTTCTATGGAATAAAGATGAAGGAAGGAAATATAACATCACACATCCTAAGGTGGATCCTGAAAATGATATTTTCATAGGTAAAATAGTTATTCATTCATATATAGTGAATGATCAATTTGAATATAGTTCAACATAGTTTCAATATCTTTAATTTCAAATGATAGGCCATAAAACTAGCCTTATAACCTCATGGTTCTCCTGTAATACATTGGTTTCCTTCCTATCACACCAAAGGATATTAATCACGGGGGACACTTATCATACTAATGACTGTCCCCATGTGCCACATATGTTTATTTAGTGTGATGTTTCCTCACTCACACACACCATGAGAATCATCCCAAGAAGTCACTCATCTTGATCACTACCTCAGGATAAGAAGGCTTAACTGTGGAGTTCTAATCAGGTAGACCCTGAAAAAATAAGCTATAACTTGTTGACATGGATATTGAAATTTATCATTTTAAGTATCACTTTTCCACGGTTGTTACACTCTACCCCAATTTAATGTATAACACCGTCATTGTATACCCCAAGCCTCAAACCCAAGTAGTGCATCTATACTTACATATGGGTATTGTATATAATAATATTCTATACCATCTCAACCCAAAATAATGGGCCCAAGATGGAATTCTATGTGACCTCATGAAGGTATCATCATACACAAGATGATTCCAACTAGAAATGTGGGTATGAGTCTATCTATGAGGCCACCAAATCTAGACTAGTGTAACTATCATTAATAGTAATACCTTATCACTTAGATCTATGACCTTTACTGAATGCTCCTCATAAGATGCATCTGTAAGGACCCAAAACTAGTTTCCCCAAGTCGGTGCTTTATTTTATTACATAGGCATATAAATAAGAAATTCACATCCCAAAGGAATGAATATTTTAGTAGCTTTTAAAAATAGGTTACATACATAAGTTCAACATTATAATTTGAAAGGAAATTCAACATATCAACTTCTTTTGAATCACAAATAAATTACTTGATTATCCTTGGAAGTCATTCATAATATTAATATTTACCACCTGGGGAAAAATAACACATAAGAAAAGGTTGAGATCATATTCTTAGTAAGAATATGTAATACATAAAAAGTTATCATAAATATAAACATTATGAATGGTGAATAACTAAAAAATAGGCCTTTAAAAATTACAGTTGAACATAATATGACAGGAATTAAATCTGATTAAATAAGTCCATATAAATGATTTTTAGAGAATGAAACATAACCATTGATATTATACAAGTCTAATAATCAAATTTTTTATCAGTTTCTAATACCACAATTAGGGAATTCATAATGCCTGAAATTAGAAACATATTGTCAAGGCCTCGACAAAGAAGTCCAAAAATTCGAAGGTAAGGCCTCAGTAGAACCCAATTATTCTTTATCTCATGAGAAATTACAGTTAATCGAGGTGATATAGTGGGACCCAGCCATCACTTTCTATTTACAATTAATTCCTCATATGAAATGGGCTAAACATAAACCACATGAATATATGAAATAACATTCCCCAATCTGTACATATAAACACTAACCATTCTATGTTGTATGGTTAATGGTATCAAGGTAGAACAATCATAGTCAAAATAATCATAAAACATTTAATACAATATGGTATATTATATAAATAATACATTAACCTCAATAATATATAAAATTCAATATAGGTGTTGAATTAGAAAAAAATACTCTAATAAAATCATCGTTTAAATCTTGAGATAAATACTATTTTACTTAAAAAAGAAGAGTTATTTTGGAAAAATCATTGTATAAAAACAAAAATGAACTAAGGAATATCATTAATAAAAAATTAGAGATTTTATAAAAATAATTCCTTATTAAATTATATTTTAGTGTGTACTTAAAATTATGTAATAATTCAAGATGTTCCCTTGAAATGAGCTTGTCTATCGGGGATAATTTTGGAATGACTCTTTTAAAACATATAACTCACCATAAAATAAATAAGGCATATAATTGGTACCCATATAAAGGAAATTAACAAATAATTTAGGAGGATTAAATAATAATAAATAATAATTACATTGATTTAAGTAGGGAATAAGAGTAACCTGAATGAAAATGAAGGTTCGGATAGAAACCCCTTACCTAGTGTCTGAATGTGTTATGAACTTGACCATAAAATCCTAGATAACAAAATTAAATCTTTTAATAAAATAATTAAAAACCATATATATATATATATATATTTTAATAATAATTGTTTTATTAAGGTCATTTATATTTATATTTATTAGATTTAAAATTGAATTCCTTCGTTTTGGAGTGTTTGTTTCATTGATTTCATTATCGATTCGCTTGATTATAAGTAATGTAGTTTATTTAAAATTGGTATAATTCAATAGAATTGGAATCTTATTTTGTCAATGAGAACCGATAAGTGTAAATATTTATTTATATAAATTGTTTATATATTATGAGGATGGATCATTAGATAATACATTTAGTGGTAATCGTTTAGAATATTTTGGCAATATTTCGATTATTACGAACTAATTTTGTCGTATGAATTAGTATTGTGTATATATATTAGTTCTAGAATAATAATTAGGTTATAAAAGATATATTATAGTCTTTTTTAACATTAAAAATGGTTTCATGACCAGACATTAATATGGTAATAGAACTTGAAAACCCATCGTCCATGAATGCAATAAATTAACACATCTCGATCGACGTTTTCATTTTTTTTGTATAAAATGAGGGGAATGAATAGATGATGATGAATTATTACATCAGAATAACAAAATTAAAGTATATTTATGCTACTAGATTTATCATACCTTTTTAATGATGGTATTTTAGGAGATAAAAAGAAAATAGAGGAACATGAAAGAAAAAGAGAAGTTGAGAAATCCCTAAAAAAATTTTTGCAACATAATGACGTCACTTAAAAATTCATAAAATATGTTGATGAGAGAAAAAGGGGTCTCTCATATTTTTTTACATAATATGGATATTAAGGGGGATATTTCATTACATATCCCAATATAATTCAATGGAAATTAAAAAGAATAACATAAAAGGAGAGTTTGAAAAAGAGAAGGGTGGTAAATTCCCTTACATTGTAGAGTAACTCATAAAGCATAAATTTTGGGACCTTGGGGGCTTGAAGACACATTGGGAGAAATAATAGGGATGTAAAACTACCATATATTAGAGAATAATTAATTTATAATTAAATGAGTGGAATAAATGGGTGGGTATTTATATGAAAAATGAGGGAATTTTTTTCTAATTTCTGAGGACACCTCATTAGTGGTATATGAAAAACCATGAGCTTTCCCATGGGATTTTCCCATGTAATTGTCCACTAGGGACGCATCATATCATATTTTAGTTTACAAAAGTCGAAGATAATTTAATATTAATTACTAAATTATTATTATTTCATTAAACTTACCAAAAACTCAAATATGTGATTTTACTATTCACGATAATCTAAAGTATTTAATAAAAATATAATAAATTATGAATAACATAATATATACGTTCTAAATTCAAAAATTCAATTTATTCTCTCATTATAATTCCCTATATATGAAAAATTTAACTTTTATCTATAAAAATACATATTTATTAAAAATTATAGTGGATATAAAATGCATTGTAAAATGCATAGTAAACTTTTCAACGCTAAAAAATATAATTATTTTATCATTTGTAATTAAAGAATAGGGTTTTATAAGACTATTTAATTATAATTAACATTAATAAAACCTTAGTTTGATAAAATAATTTAAATCACTTTGAAATGTACAATTATTACCAGAAAAATCAATTTATCAAATTTGTTATATTTTTAAGAAAAACTAAAATCAAAATAGATATGATGGAAGACCAATTTTATTTATAATTTATCAGATAAGGTTACTATTCCATTGTTAATATTAATATTCATAATGGCAACATTACTATTCCATCGGGTCAAGTTACTATTCACTAAAAAAAATATGTTGATCCTATCAGACCCCAAATGTCATACTAATCACAACCATGTATGTCCTTTATCCGAAATTGAAAACATAGTAGCTTCAAAATTATTCTTATAGACTAGGTTATAGATTTCTCCTATAAAAAGTGTTTTCTTCATAGAGACTCATTGTTTCATGCATTCTATATAAAATTTATTTTTAAATCCTCTAGGTGTTACATTCCCCCCCTTAAAATGTTATTTTCCTCAAAAATACTAGAATGTTATCTCAAAACAATTTTGGGTTGGTCATCATCATAAATTCCTTAGGTTCCCACATTTCCTCTTCGATTTCATTATTTTTTCAAAGAAACATTACCAGCCGAGTCGTTCAATTCCTTAACATCTATTCTTTAGTGTCTAGAATCCATATTGACTTTTCATAGAAAGATATGTCAGGTTCAAATTCTATACCATTAGAAGTGAGTACATGTGTTTGGTATTTCATGTACTTTCTCAACAATGAGACATGGAACACATTTTGTTCCTTATAAAGGAATGGTATCATTACCAAGTGATAAGCCACAACTTCAATTATCTCTAAAATTTTAAAAGGACCAATATACCTGGGGCTTAGTTTACTTTTATTCCAAAATATTTTAACACCCTTCCATGGAGATACTTTTAATAAAGCATGATCTCCAAAGTGAAATTCCAAATCCTTATTTCAATTATCAACATAGATCGTTTTTCCGTCTCTAGGTTACTTTGATATGGGTTTGAATAGTCTTTATGTTTTCTATTATTTCCCACACAAGCTCTAGTCCCACAATATTCCTCTCCCAAACATCACCACAATATGTTGGTGTACGACATATCTTTCCATTCAATAATTCATTGGGGTCCTTTTGAATACTATAATGGAAACTATTGTTTTAGGAAAACACAAAAAAATGTAAATATTATTCCAATATACCTTTAAAGTCAAGTGAACACTATCTCAACATTTCTTGTAATATTTGGATCATCCTTTATGATTTTCCATCAGTTTCAGGGTGATAAGAACTACTTAAATAAAGTTCAGTATCAAAATATTATTGATGTCTTTTTCATAATTTCTACTAAATCATGGATCGTGATAAGACATAATTGATATAGGTGCTCCATGAAGACTCATAAATTCATTGATATAGAGTCATGCAAGGCGATTTGGTGAAAAATCTTCCCTTATATCAATTAAATGTGTAGATTTTTGTAAGTTGATCAACAAATACCCATATTTCATCATTCTTTCATGGTGTTTTGGGTAATCCAATGAAAAAAACCATGGTTATGTCATCCCATTTTCATGTAGGAATAGGTATAGGTTTCACGAATCCTATAGGATGTTGTCGATCAGCCTTCACTTGTTGGTAGACTAAATATTCGAATACCTAATCCACAATTTCCCACTTCATGTTGTCCCACTAGAAATGTTCCTTAAAATCTCTATAAATGTAAGTTCTACCATGGTTTATATTGAAATTCTATTTATTGGAATCATCCATAATCTCCTATTTTAGGTCGAGTATAGAGGGAACATATAACCACTTCCTGAATTTCAAAATAATACCTTCACACATGATGTTATCCATCTTCCCATCAGCCACACCTTTAATTTAATTTGGAATATTCTCATCATTAAACTAAGATGTTTTAATTATTTCTAACAAATATGGTTGGGAAACCAATTGAAAAAGTAATGATGTTTCACATTTTTTGATAATTCCCATATCCCTGTTTACTAGATCTATGAATAAAATAACCCTTTAAATGCTCATTTTTTTAAAACTCCATGATCATACCTACTCAATTAATCAACTGCCTTATTTTATTTTCTAGGGTGGTAGTGTATGGAACAATAATAATCTTTTATCATCTTGAGCCATCTCCTTTTCCTCATGTTGAGTTCTTTCTATGAGAAGATATATTTTAAGCTATTGTGTTCAGTATATATCTCACATCATTAACCATAGAGAAAATGTCGCAATATCTATAGAGCAATGATTACAGCTACTAACACAAGATCATGAGTTGGGTAGTTCTGTTCATATGTTTTTAACTTCCATGATTCATAGACAATGAATTTATCATTCTTTATAAGGAAACAACTAAATAATTTCTTTGATGCATCACTATAAATCACAAATCCACCATTTCCCAATGGAAGAGTCAATATTTGATCATTAAGTAATTTATTCTTCAATTCATCATAACATTATTCACATTATTTTTCCATATGAAATTAACCACTTTATGAGTAATATTTTTTAATGGTTCAGGGATAAGTTCTAAACAAAACACTAATAATAACTTGCTAAACCAATAAAACTTCATCCCTCAGTTATATTCATTATAGTATTTAATTCATGAACTACCTTTTTCTTTGTAGTATCAACTAAGATTCTATCCTTAGAGACAATATGGACAAGAAAAAAAAACTAACTGAATCCAAAATTAACATTGGATAAACTTCTCATATAATTCATTTCTTCTATGATTATTCAGAATAATTCATAAGAGATTCATATGATCTTCACTATCTTTTAGATTATACTATAATATCATAAATAAATACCACAATAGAGTCATCAAGATATTCCTTGAAAAATCTATTCATTAGATCCATGAACACAGAGGGTGAATTAGTCATTCCAAAAGGTATTACTATAAACTCATAATTCCCATACATAATTAGTAATGTTGTCTTTAGAATACCTTCCTTCCTCTCACACAACAAATGATATCTAGATCAAAGGTCAACAGTTTAAATATATTGGGCTTCGTGAATTTGATCAAATAAATCATCAATCTGAGGTAGGGGATTCTTTTTATTTATTGTAATAGCATTTATTTATCTATAGTTAATGCACAACCACATGGATCCATCTTTCCTCTTGATAAAGAGAAAAGAGGCTCCCCATGGGGAAACACTAGGGAAGACAAATATTTTATCACTCAATATTCTATAATTTTTTCTTATGTTATACTAATTCCACTATGGCCATTCTATTAGGAGACTTTGATATAGGCCTTATATCCAATATTAAATCAATAAAAAACTCATGTTTCTGCTCTAGAGTATGTACAAGTAAATCTTCTAGAAACTAATCAATGAATTCATTCACAATAGGTACATCATAAATATGATTATTTATTACCACACTCATAGATTTTGAGTTCTCATCCTCCGAAATAATTTCATCCAGTAGAGCTACTATGGGTGGATCTAGATAAGAATCACATGGTGATGTTTCTGCTATAAAGAGATTGGATTCTACACCTTCCTCACAAATAATAATTTCCTTCATGAAATATATCTTCACATCATATTTTGAAAACCAATGCATTCCAAGGATTATGTCAAATTATACCATAGATATGATGATAAAATTAGTAAATAATTGAAATTTATATGCCCTAATGGGGACTTCCAGACACATGTCTGTTGCAGTGAGACTTCTCTTAGGAGTCTTGATTGACAACTCCCTTGTTAAGGAGAATTGAAAATATCAAAATTTTTAAATCAAACTAAAAAGATATAAAGGAATGAGATGATCCATAATCAAATAAATCATTTTACAAGTTTGAGGAAACAACTATTGTACCTACCACCACATCATTAGGAACTTCAAATTCAGTATTTGTGATTGGGTAAGCTAGGCCTTACTCCATGGGAATTATCTAGGGAATTTTTTCTTGACGCTTAGGAAAATCATTATCATAATTTCCCATATCATTAAAATTATAGCATTAAAAATTGGTATAATATTTATTTCCCTGAAAATATTGAGATTGGTGGATTCTTTCTACAAATTTGTAACAAACTCCTTTTCCATTTAATTTTTCTCAAGGGAATTTCTTTCCAAAACTATCACATGTTGGAAAAATACCCTTTTTATTCTTCCCATTATCTATTCTATCCTATGCAACCCAATTATTCTCTTACTTTACTTTAAAATCATAATACTTAGAGATCTCTTTCTCTGTCATGATTTCAAATGAGACTATATATTCTTATAATGAGAATGTTTTGGAATTAAGTTCCCTTCAGAGGAATGGTTTTAAACCATCAAAGAATTGATCAATATTGATCCTTGGATTATGTATGTAGCCTATGGAATGACATTATAGACTTCCAAAATTGGATTCATATATCAAAATGTTTTCATCCACATTATGTTGCAAACTCAATAATTGCCTCTCCATATCTACTCATTGTTCTCAAAGAAAATATGTTTCTAAGAATATTTCCTTAAAGTCACTCCATTCTATTTCTTATATTTCTTCCTCATCCTTTGTGTTTTGAATCAGCGATCACCATAGATCCGCATCTCCGAATAGATGATAAACTACCATTAAAACCACCTCCCTTTCGTTACATCCCAAAGAATTAAATATATTGTCTAGGGAACTTATCCTATACTTAGATAAAAATTGGTTTGTAGTCCCATTGAATGATAGAGGGAATTTTTGTATAAAGTGGTCAAACTTAGGTCCTCCATGTGGTGGATCTTGATGCTCCATACTGGTAAGGTTATTATTAATAACCTGAGTCAACTATCCAAGTATGGCTATATGTTTCTCAGAAATAGTCGCAGCACTAGAGACAACATAATTATCTTGCATCATAGGAAAATCCCTACATGGGATATGCATAGTCATGATGTTTCCAATCCTTCCACTAGGCTTCATGTCTAAATAATTTCACACAATAGAATAATGTATGAATCATAATGTATACTATCAACTTAGAAAAATACTTAGCATAAATTGAAGTTTTATTAATAGTTAATCTCATAATCATAAAAATGATTTCTTTGGGGAAAAGTATATATTTAATTCTTTCATAATGGTTTGTAAAGAAAATGTGAATTATCCTAAGAATATCCCTTGGGAGTGTCAACCTAGGTGCATAATATGACCCTTTTTCATGTACTAGGATACCCTAGGTCAATCCCAAAACTTATTTTTGGAGTTGTTACTCCTAGGTACATCTGTGCCAGAACCACATATATTTGTAGTTTTTATATAGATTAGTATTTTATAGAAATATCTACATAATCTATTCCTTAACAAAATTATATTATGTTATTGTATGTTTATCCTCAATGAATATTTTAGGGTTTTGTTCCCAAATATAAATTATTTAAATCTTGTTTCCATGTTTTCTACTAAACATTCTCTGACATCAACTGTAAGGAACTGATCCCAGTTTCCTAAAGTTTGTTCCTTGTTTTATTACATTGGAATATGAATAAGGAAGTCGTATCCCAAAGGAATGAATAGTTTAGTAGCTTTGTAAAACAATATACACACATTAGTTAAATATTAAAACTTGAAAAGAAATTCAACATATCAACTTATTTTGAATCAAACATAATATCATGGATTATACTTTCAATCCATTAATAATATTCATCTTCAACACCTGGGGAATAATAAAACATAATATAAGGGTGAGCTCATATTCTCATTAATATTAAGTAATATAGAAAAATTTATCACAATCATAAACACTAGGCATGGTAATAAATGAAAACACATGCCTTTAAAAATTATATTTGGCCATAATATGATAGGATTGAAAGATGATTAAATAAGGCTATATAAATGATCACCAAAGAATGAAACATGACCATTGATATTATACTATTCAAATAATCACATTGATTATCAATTTTTAATACGATAATGAGGTAAAGCATAATGTCAGACATCTGAAACATATTGTCAAGGGCTCAACCCAGACCCCTGAAAATACTAGGGCAAAGACAAGGCCAAAACCCAATTATTTTTTCTCATGAGTCCTACTGATACATAGAGAGGATATATAGGTCCCCACCCATCACTTTATAATTCCAATTAATTCAACATATTAAAGGTGATAAACATAAATCACATGGACATATGAAATTACTTTCCCCAATCTGTACACAAAAACACTGACCATTCTGAGTAGTTTGGTGAATGGTATCAAGATAACACATCTAAAATAAAACAAATCATAAAAAATCTAATATAATATGGTATATTATACACATAATATATTAACATTTGTAATACATAAAATTCAATAGATGTGTTGAATTAGACAAAAATACTCTAATAAAAGCATTTTGTAATTCTAGATAGAAATTAAATTTTACTATAAAAATAAGAGTTATTTTGAAAACAAAAATTCATAAAACCACAAATGAAATAATTTATTTCATTAATAATAAAAAGAGTTATTTTATAAAACTAATTGTTACTTAAAATAAAATTTATAGAATACTTGAAATTAGGCAAGAATACAAGAAGTTCCCTTGAAATGGGCATGTTTATCAGGAAGAATTTTTGAAAGATAATTTTAAAACATGTAACTACCCATAAAATAAAGAATTATTATGATTGGTAGACATATATATGAAATTAAAATTGAATTTATGAGGACTGAATAATAATAAAAAATAATTTCATTTTAGTAAGTAGAGAATAAGAGTAACCCGAATGAAAATCGACGTTCGGGTAGAAAACCCTTACCTTGTATCCAAATGTGTTCTGTACTTAAGCTTAACTTCCTAGATAATGAAATTAAATACATAAATTAAATAATTAATAACCTTATATACATATATTTGATTCATTATAGTTTTAATAAGGTTATTTTTGGTCTTATAGATAAGTTGTAATATTGAATTCTGTCTTTCTGGAGTGTTTGTTTCTTTGATTTCATGATCGATTCTATTGATTATAAGTAATAGAGATTATTTATAATTGGTATAATTCTCCCGAATTGGAATGTTATTTTGTTAATTAGAAAAAAATAATTGTATATGGTTATTTATATCGTTTGGTTATATATTATGAGGATGAATCATGAGATAATACATTTACTCATAATCATTTAGATTATTTTGGAGGTATTTCGATTATTATGAACTAGTTTTGTCGTATGAATTAATATTAGGTATATATATTTATTATAGAAAACTATGTAGGTTATTAAACATATATTATATTTTGTATCAACCATAAAAATGGTTTCACGACCAGCCATGATGATGGTAATAGAAACTGAAAACCTGTCGTCCTTGAATGCGATCAATTAACACAACACAGATGGTGTTTTCATTTTTTGTATAAAAGGAGGGTAAAGGAGAGATTATGATGAATTATTCTATAATCATAAAAAAATACCACTATATTCAAGTTAATGTATTTATCATTAATTTTGTATGAGAAGATTTTAGGAGAGAAAAATAAAAGAGATGAACTTGAAAGAAAAAGAGTAGTTGAGAAATCCCTAATGAAAATTCGGCATCCTAATAATGTCACTTAAGAATTATTAAAATTAGTTGATGAGAAAAAAAGGGTATTTGGATTTTTTTAAATAATATGTAAATTAAAGGGGATATGTAATTACATATCCCAACAAAATCCAATGGAAATTAAAAAGGAATAACTTAAAAGGAGTGCCTGAAAATGAGAAGGGTGGTTGATTCCCTTACCTTGTTGAGTAACTCCTAATTCCTGAATGTTGAGACACTGGGGGATTAATTAAACCTTGGTAGGAAACTACGGAGGAAAAACTACAAGATATTTTGGGATGATAAATTTGGAATGAAAGGAATAGAATAAATGGGTGGTATTTATAGCTAAAGTTAGGGAATGTTTTACTAATTTCTAAGGACACCTTAGTAGTGGTATATGCAAAACAATGGGCTTTCTTGTGGTATTTTACCATGTTATTTGCCTATTGGGACACCAAATATCATTATTTAATGTAAAAAATTCGAGAAAAATATTATATTACTTATTACATCATTATTATATCATTAAACATACAGAAAACTGAAAATTGTATTTTTACAATTCACAAAAAACTAAAGTATTTTTTAAAATTCCCCTAAACTCAGAATAATCTAACAATGTAATTCTGAAATACAAAACACCATTTATTTTGTCATAATAATTATATAAATATAAAAATTTTAACTCTTATAAAAGAAAATACTTATTTATTAAAAATAAAATTGGATATAAAATGCATAGCAAAATTTTTGATACTCAAAAATAAAATAAAATTACTTTATCATTTGTAATTAAAGAAGATTGTTTTGATAAGAATATTTCATTATAACAAATATTAATAAAACCTTAGTTTGTTACAATAATTTAATTCTCTTTGAAATTTTTAATTTTTACCCTAAAAGTCAATTTATCAAATTCGTCATATTTTTAAGAAATACTAAACTTAAAACAAAAATGATGGAATAACAATTTTATTTATATTTTCGTATGTGATTTTATGATTACATTGGCCGTATTACTATTCATAAGGTTTAAATTACTATTTGAAAGGGTCATCTTACAATTCACCAAAAAATTATGTTGATTCTTACAAACTCCAAATATCTTACCAATCGCAACCGTGTATGTATGTTTTTCAAAATATAAAACACAAAATCGGAAAAATTATGTTTAACAACTAGGTTATAACTATCTCAAATAAATAATTTTTTCCTAGAGAATTAGTGTTTCATGTATTCTATATAAAATTTATTTTTAAACCCTTTGGGTGTTACTACATCAGTCTCCAACCCAACATCCTCACAATCAATAAAATGTCCAAGGTTCGGTATGTACATCCAAATCTATGTCACATAGAACACATAGTGCATTCCTTGATAGTGAGATGTTATTTATATATGATACTAATGTTCCCCTAACCACATGGAGATCTAAAAGGTTCCAACAAAACAAGGTTCTTTATAACCCTACTTATTCAGAAGTCTCCACCCCCACCAAGGAGTGACTCACAATAAAACATGATCACCCATAATGAACTCTTAGGGTATCCTCCTATCATTGGAAAATGATCTATATCTATTATGAGTGGTGATCAACCTTTTTAAAATCATAATCAATCACTCAGTTGCCTTATGAACCAATATTTTCCCAAAAATGTAGCCTAACCCACCTCATGCAAACTGGTGATGATCGACATGTTCTCCCATATCGATCTACATAAGGTTCCATCTAAATCAAATCATGGTAACTATTATTGAATGGGAAATAATTTAACGATAGGTTACCATTCCACACTCCAGAAAAGCATAACACTGAAGCTTTAACTAAATCCTCTAATATGTGTATAGTCATCTTGGACCATCCATTGGTCTGGGGATGGTATGGCGTAATCAATATTAGCTATGTCCCTATAGACTCCATCAAGACTTTACAAAATCATTCCAAAAAACATATATCTCTATTTGAAATAGAGTTCAGGGGAACTCGATGTATGAATTTGATCTCTCAGTTATGCAGCCTTTCCAGCTCACCCACTGAGTGATTCTCTTTGATCGCTAAGAAGTGAGAAAACTCCATTAACTAATCGAAAATCACCCAAACCATGTCAATAATCCTCAGGATACTGGCAAGCCCTATCACAATGTCCATAATTTTATCATCCCACTTCCACATAGGTATTTAGAGTGTCTCTAACAATCCACCAGGATGCTGGGCCCCAAACATTATCCTCTGATAGGGAAGTCATTATAGTAAAAAATAAGCAAATTCTATCTTCATCTATGTCCATATAACTACCTTCTTAATTAATGAAACATCTTTCTCACACCATGATATACTACCCCTACTGAGTTATTGTAATCCCTCATCATCTCCTCTTTGATTAAATTAAGGACTACTATTCTTCTATGTGACCAGATCACATCATCATCATCCAACAACTATCTCGTTATTGAGTCACCACCAACCGGTTATTCCCTCTTGATAAGACAATGTAGGTCTTACTCTTGACTAGTCTTCACCTGTTCCACATTTGAAGATTTGATAAATAATGGATCACATGGAATATATTTGTGATCATTATAATAATCCATCCTCTAGTCAGCCAATAAGCTGACCATGTGTCATTACTCCAATGAAGGCCTCTCACCAAACATATACTTTTCCTGCGTCATATAGATATGAGTATCTAAAATGATGTTACCTCTTCTGGTGTATACATAATATCAAGGAATATCTTTCATAGACACTAAACAAAGATCATATGTCTCATGTTTGGGTCCCGTAACGTGAAGATATAATGATTGATTTTGTGGTTAGTATAAACAACAAATCTATCACAAATGGGATAGTGTCACAAAAAATTCAAAGCATAGACCACAACTGCTAGATCTATGTCATTTGTAGGGTAGATCCTCCTTTGTGGGTTATAGATGATGAGACCCATAGGCTACTAATCACTACATTAGCATATGTATTACTCCCAGACCAACACATGATGTATCATAATACAATTTATAACCAATACCAAGCTTATCGAGTGTTAGTACCAGAGATGTATTTAACTATATATTTGTCTCATGTAACAGTTATTCCCCTTTTTACAACCGCTTTAACATCACTTCCTTATTTATCATCACATTCAAGGGTGTTGATATTTGGGAGAAGTCCGAGATAAGACATTGGTAATATCCTCAAAGACCCCGAAATATATTAATCTCTTAAAAGTCACAAGAAGTTTTCCAAAAAAGCACTTCCTCAACTTTCATTGGTTCTAAAAAATACCACTTACAGGAGATCACAATATCTATGGGTGTATCTTATTTTTTGGTGTTTGTTTTTTTATATCATTAATACAAACATAGTTATTGATATATTTCATCCATGTAATGTTTTTGAAACATTTGTGAAAATGAAGTAGATTATGAAAAAGTTCACATGTCCATGAAACCTCCTTAATTAGGTTTCACAACCATGGATCCCCCTATAATAGGTTTCCAAAACCACATAAAAAATTAATATGATGCGAGTCAATGAATTATCCTTCATATAAATCCATGGAATAGTCTTCTTATAGTATTATAGGTCTATATTAATTTATGTATGACAAAAAATTTTAGATAGTCACTACAATATAAGTGATCTATGAACCATAGACCCCAAAAAGAAATATATTTACAATAAAAGTATAGGGACATGAATGTAGAGAAGGCCAAACCTTAGTAAGGGATCTAGGTACATTGAATCACTCAAATTAGTCCACTAACAATGACACCGTCATGGACATTTGTGACCAAAAAAATTATAAAATTACCCCAAAAGTTTTAAATAGAATAAACTTCCTATGTGAGATAAATATGTATATTGAGTAACATGTTCTTAATGTGCATGGTTATATGAAAACTCTATAGCTATAAACCTCTCTAATAAAGTATTTTGAACCTTGTAACCTAAGTTGGACATATATGTGAATCCAAGATATAAATACATGATGTATGTGAACCCATACTATTTTCTGGAGAAGGTAGTACATCATAAGGTATCCATTAATAATCTATCCCATTTGATAATATTATTCATTCCACACAAATTATATCAACGGGAGAACATAAGTAATGGTAAAATTACCCACACATATCTTATCCTTCACTCCTTGATACCAATGAAATATATATTACTAAGAAATAAAATTCAATAGTAATATTTCTAAAGATTCCATAACGGATAATAAAAATTCTTAAACCAAGAACCCTTGAAAACACTTTTATATGATTAAAGAGGATTCCTTACCAACCATTTCTAAAAACAAGTAAAATTTTGAATCCGATATAGTCTCATGCGTGACTAAAATTCCATTATTTTTTATATGCATAATTAGGAACCCCTTAGTTTTTTGATGAATAGTCTCACATCCTGCATTGGTAAAGGTGCTATCACGGGCACTCTCAAATGCTATATGGTTTTTATATATAAGTGCAGTAGAGCTGAAAACCAAAGTCATATTTCAATGATGTAGAACACAAAGAACAAATTAAAGGTATTATGAAAATAAAAATAATATAAACACACTACTTAAAAGGATGGAGAGTATTTAACATTTATAAAACTATAATAAGTATTCTGGAAGAAGAATATGTGTTTTCTAGAAATTTAATTTAAAAAATACAATGAGAAAATGTTTTTAGAAATAGATTTTTAGAATTCATAATCTATATATCTCTTATTATTAAATTTATTATTAATTATTATCATTAATATTATACCCACTTAATTATTATACCTCAATTTTTAACCCTTTAATCATGAAGGAGTAAACATAACCATTAAGATGAAATAAATTAAACCTTACGCTAGATTTATAATCCATGGATCATATTAAATGATTGAAATAATATTTAAAATAAATAATATATTTCACGTATCATATTAAATGAATTAAAACAATCATATTTATTCCAAACAAATAAATGAAGATGTCTAAAGGTAAATTGATTATTATGTCAAACTACTCTTCTATGGGTGGTGTAGCCATCATAGAAATGATTTGCATTCGAAAAGGTAATGAATTTGTATAACACAATCAAATTTTTACTCTTGATGTCCACCTTGATGAAGTGATGTATAAAATAATAAAATTTAAGAAAAATAAATAAATTTAAGAGAACCTATGATGTGTGTTAAAAAAATGATAACATTACAGCGTGAAGAAGAAGTCCATTTACAAATGATCTTAGATTCCAAATATACCCTTATTGAAATTCATTTATAATTGGAGTGTAACCACTTATCCTATTACCTAAACTTCATAATTATTTGATAAACCCCACAAAATAATAAAAATAAACATTTATTTAGTATAGTGGAGGCCTGAGGTCAAGGATATTACCAATGTAAATGTGAATTTCAGAAAAAAAATTTAATAAAAAATTCACCAAAATGTTGACATAAAAAACATGTGAGCCAAATTTTATTCCATAAAGAAGATTTGTATGTAATAGTATCTTATATCTACTATCTGAATTTCAGCCTAGTAAATTTCATTAGGAAGAAGATATCAACTAAATAGTGAATTTGTTTCTAATTTGATGTTTCTAGTTATAATTGAATTCATGGACTATAAAATCTAATAAAATGAAAAATCATGCTCACATAGTTTAGATGAATGTTTTACTCCATTGATTAAATAATTATTTTATAATATTTTATGCACAAATAAGTCATATATAAACATTAATATCAAAAAATATAGATCACTTTTATGTGTCAAAAAATGTTATTTTTATCAAATTGGAAAATGAATGTTCTAATAATTAATATTCTGTACATAAACATATTTAACATAATGTGGTTTTTTTGTTATTTATATATAAAATATCCAATAAAAATGTGTTTTTTCCACATCCCCACACTTAAAAATTTTTGACTCTTGGGAAAATTCACATTTTAGCTATTCTAAAGAATTGTGAAAAAATATTCCGGTCAACATTTCCCAAACAATAGTGGTTATATAAGGAAATGAAGAATATCAAAAAAGAAATAAACATAAATAAATTTTAAAATCATTTTATCATAAATTATATCCAAACAAAATAGAGTGGAATTGTTAGATATAGTCATAGAGAAACTATTTATGGGTTCCTATATCATTAATTCCCCACATATTTGTGTGACAACCATTTCTAGCTCGTATTTCCACCCATCGATCATTACATTTAGGTCATGTAAAAAATATATTCATATCCTGGTTAATTAAATCTCACCTACTCTATATTACATTGCAATAAAACATCAATACCAACTCACTTAAAAACTCCAAAAAATTAAACTTAATATCAAAACCTAGATATTCCCAAAAGTTGTATATGTCATCACTAAAATATTTATTAATATATTTAAATATAAATGTTTTTTATTTTTTAAAGGGTTTAAAAGTGTGAGATATCATGTTCACAAGTGTAGGTAAATTTGTTATTGTACTGAATGTGACCGGAAGATATATGAACATATTGATAAATCATTTATGTAAGATAAAAAATTACTTAACTTAACAATACCTTCCATTAAGTAGCAAACATTTAAAAAGACTTGCTTCCATGTAATATTATACGGATAAATCAATGAAAAAATTTATCAGGAAAAAATATCACCACTAATGGTGTCAATATCGAAAAGTTTTTATAATGACACAACAAATCATCTATCCAATAAAATCCATTTTTTAAAAAATTTACTTTTGATGATAATTGTTTTTCATCATTATCATGTTACCAATGAATATTGAAAAATTAAACATGATTTTTTATATGTACTACATGTAAATGATCATTTTCCATGATGTATTTTATTTTAATTTTTTAGAGGTTTTTTTTAAAAAAATAACACAACAAACACAAATGAAAATTATTTAGAAGATTCACCAAAAACATTTCCCCTCCCGAACACAAAAAATTGTTCGTTACTCACAATGTGAACCTATGATAAGATATATCCACAAGAAATAATGAAATTAAAATTGTATAAATAATTTTAATGTTAAAGGGTTAGGGACATCCAAATGTTCCCAATTAATGATGGGGTCGTACTTTTTGATGAAATCAAATGCTTATGTTGAGGGTCCTTCAATATATTATTTCCACTATATTACTTTAATAATAAATTTCCTCCCATGGAAACTTTTTTGAAATCTCGTATATCATAAGGAAACAAATTAGATACTATATAAGATCCCAACAATTTAGAACATAGCTTACTAGAAATCAACATCAACTCTGAACTGTAATGAATAACTTTTTCACCTTCACGAAACTCTGTCTTCTAGATCATCTGACAAGGATTTACTTTCTATAGATCTTTATATAACCATTAGTTATCATATAATAATAATATAATCTCATCAAATTATTAAAGTTGTAGCTTCCTTTTATCTTTTACATTGGATAAATATCTATCCAACTAAATTATCACCCAAAATTCTTGATGCTCGACTTCTTTAGTGATAGAAAAGAATTTCGCTAAAACATATGAAATGGGGACATGCCAATATGACTATTTTACAACTTAATATATTATAAACTAAATTATTCCATGATTTTCTCCAAAAAATTATATTTATCTATATAGTTTCCTCTATTTTCTTTTTCAAATCCCGATTCAAAATGTTAAATTAGCCATTTTAGGGGTGGTATAGAGTAAAATTGTTTTGTTTTATGAAATAATTTTGATGTATGGAATAGACATGTCTATTGAAAAAGTGTTATTCTTTGTCACCAAGGATAAACTTCTATATTACAATCATGTGAAAAACATTTCCTTGATAAAATCCACAAATATTAGAATCATCAGTACTAGTGGTATTTCATTTCATGCACATTATAAAATATAAAAAAGGATATATAAGAAATAAAATGAGATAGGAAATGGCCCCATAAAATCAACTCACAAAACATAAAAATCTCATAGAATAATATGGATTTTTAAGGAATATCATTCCTCTTAGAAGAAGTATTAGTGTGTTGGTAGGGAGAAAATCACATAAAAAGATATGTGAATCATTGAATAAACTAAGACAATACAGACCTGAGTCTAAGTCCTTCCTAGATATTTTATGGGGGACAAATTGTTCTTTATATGAATTCGTATGGAATAAATTTATAAAAATATCAAACTCACGATTAGGTATATATATTCTAATAACATGGCCACTACACATTCTCGAAAGGACTAGTTCATCCCACACATAATACCTAGACCCACCTTTCAATTTTTATCTGTGGTGTTTCTTTAGTTTTACAGAAACTTTATAGAAAATAATGTATTTCATTAAATTAACAGAAAATTAATTTATACCAAAGAGGGAATCAAGAACCTAATTAAAAAATGTGTCTATATGTGGTACTAGATTTAAGGTATCATTATTTATCATGTTAATGATCACGATCTTATAGTTAGACAGTATGTAATCTAACACATTATTATAATTTTCCCAATGTCAAACATCTTATGTAATAACATACAATGAATCCGAATTTTCATTGAATCATGTTTCATTAATAAATATCTCAATGTTTCATGGTTTAGAAGAGAACTAATTTATATCCCAAAAGAATAAAATAAAAAATTTCTAAATAAAATGAGATTGAATGGAAATCCATTTACATGGTTTTATAGTTTTATTAGGATAAATCCAATGTCTATGAATTGTAGGAAATCACATGGGAATTATATTACACACTATAAAATAAGACTAAATCAATTATGAATTTTGAAGCATCTTACATGAACTAAAATAGGTTCTCCCACCATAGGAGTTGGATAATTGGTAATGTGGTGAGAGTTTTCACCTGATCATCAAAGGAATCCCTAAAATAATATTTATAAAAAATCAAAATCATTTTGAAGAAATATTGATAATGGAAGAGAAATAGTTTTAAAATATTTGATGAAGCATTGATAAATACCAACAGTCCCTAAGAAAGAACTTGAAACTAATCCACATGTAGGATATGGAAATGTAAAACTTATATCAACTGTAGATATTTTAACCTTAATAACAAGATCATAATCTACACGACCATGCATAACACAATTTTATTCTATGAAATTACATTTATCAATTTCTAAAAAAATATTATTTTAAATAAAACAATGCAACAATTTAACCATTATACAGATACATTGGTCTACTGAGGATCCAAACATAGAAAATTCATTCATTAATCCCACTATTAATGTCTCAAATAAATCAAAAACAATACATAACATTCACAAATGGAAGGTACCTATGGAATTATGACGTCAAAATAGCATCCTTTGATTATTTAAAGTACCAAATTGTCTTGTGATTAATTTTTTTCTCTACTAATGTAATTAGAAACGATAAATAAATCCTTCTGAGAAACAATAGCATGTCCTACCATAAAGTATCGCAACAATATGTTTGGTTCTGGGTACTATTTATGGTAATGATTCTTTAAAATTGTGTTTAACAATTTTTTATACCAGTTATAAATACATAAAATGTTTAAAAAGGTTACAGGGGAATACGAGGCTTGTTCGGAGCTCGTAACCTTGACTGGCTGGAAAAATGAACTCCCCACATGGTTAGACGAAACCATGGGAGAAAGTTCACACAATTTCTTCATGTTTGGTGGGGTTGTGTAGAGGGACAACTTGGGTGCCCATATTTCTCTAACAGTGCACTCGATCAACATTCCCATATGAGGATAACAAAAAAATGAAGCATAGTCTGTAATATAGTTTGCACAGGATTAGTCAAACCATGTGCATGAAACCATGAAGGTTCCCTCCAAAGATAGTCGGAGGTGCACAGTTGGTGAATGGTTTAGCTAACCGTGTGACCAAACCATGCATCCCAGATATTTTGGGAAACATAACCAAATTTCTATAAAAAACATATCAACACTACCAGTCCTTATCATTTATCATTTCTTATAGATAAGGATCCACTTGTACTTGTTAGATCTTACTTTTTGGAATAAAACTATTTATTTGATATCTCTTCTGAATTAATTATGATCGATGATTTGTTGGTTTCATTGGATTCATCCACGTTAGATCATTGATCCTTTATCCCAGTTCATAGTTTTACTTCTCTATGATGATTCTATCTTGGTGAAAGTTTATATGAACTTTTTTTTATGGAATTCATCCATTTTTTTTTATTTTTATCTAATCTAAATGAAGTCCAGATATTGGGCACCGAGTGTACTATGACCATGAGGTAGGTGGTCAAGTAATTATCCCTCATTTATTAATGTTTTATAATATGTTCCATTTCACCACATGAAGAATTATATGTGTTTGGATTTAAAATTATACTTAAAGAATGTTAAATTTAACTCCTTTGATAGAATGGTTCTAGTGATATCTTATTTAGGCTGGGTTAGGAACCATCCTCCAGTGACACCCTATTTGGTGTTCTGATAAAATTAACTTTGTGGCATTGAATGCAAAAATTTTCAAAAACCATAATCTAAAGGGATTTGACTTTAACTACAAGGGTGGAATCATATATTAAATGGGTAATATTCGTGGCATAGCTCATCTCACACACATACCAATTATAGATAAATCCGATATTGGTGAGTGTAACGACAATGTTACCTAATTAAACCAAAAAATAGTTACCCCATTATTATTATTAAATGTTAATGAATTTTGGATTACCCATTTCTTCGTATTAAAGAAAATGATGTTATCATTGTTGGTCTAGGTGCATGATGATCATTGTAATATCCAATTTGGCATGATGACCCTTGTGCACAAGATATCTATATGGGAACAGAGTCCCTTTATAAAAATGTGATACTGGTTATGAATAACCATTATGTATATGTATGATATTGGAATTTTTTCCCAATACTATAACATGGTCATGGTGTCCCTACATGTGATACTGGGCATGGAGACCCTTGTTGTTATATACGGGCGTGAGGACCCTTATTGTGATACTGTGATAGAAATCCCATATTCTTGTGATTCTGGGAATGGTGTCCCTATACTATGATTCTAGGAATCACATCCCTATACTAAGATACTTACTATGAAGTCTCTTATTCCATGACACTAGGAATGTAAACCCTTACTCTGATACTGGGAATGGAATCCCCTACTTTTGTGATACCGAACATGGTATCCATATACTGTGATATAGGGAATGGATTCCCTATACTATGATATTAGGAATTATGACCCCTCATACTTGTTCAAAGATAATACATCATAAGATGAATCATGTAGTGTCTAACTTGTCTTCATTCAGAAACCAATGTCAACTCATTTACTATTATTTTACAACTTTAATTATTATATATATACTCTTCCATGTTATGCACACATAATAAATATTTATAGACACCGCTGGTGGTAGACTATTGAGTTTATCTCACACCCAATCCATGAATCCAAAGGTACTTGAGAACACTACCTGTTTACTAGTGATGATAAGGGGAAGTATCCTCTTAAGGATATCTGACTTCTTTCTTGAATTAGGATGGAAGCTTTATATTAGATGACTGGGATTTAGCTCAAGATTCTTGCATAATATTTTCCTTTATATACATTTGGTATATCATGTACTATTTTTAATTCCTACTTACATGGATAAAAGTTTTCATTATTTTATAAAGGCATGATATCATCATATTTTGGATGCGATTAAATTCATTTCTTTTTATTATTATTTAGTTATTATATGTTTATTATTAATTCTGTTTTCTTTTACATTAATGACTGGATTTCACTATTTATCATTTTGTTATAACACGATGTTACTCTGATTATAGGGAATATTCTCCCCATGGTCATACCCTTTGCCCACACTACTAGTAGGAAGTCTCTGAAATACATGGAGCTATAATTAAGGCCATGTGACCCACTAGTTCAGGGAACCCCTAAGTTGATCCTGGGTCGGGATGTAAAAAAGTGGTATCATATAATTTTTTTTTCATTATTTACTACTTTGAGACAATGGCCAGGAGATTAGAAAGCAATTGGGGTTTGGTAATGATATGTGCCTGTGAGTAGAAAACCAATGTACAGTGAAAATCCATATTTCTTCTAATGGGAATAGCTTTTATGGATTACTCTTATTACAATCGATTTCATTCCACCATAGTGTGGTGCACATGGATTCTGATGTTATTATTGATGTGATTGAGCTTTATATATTATCCGTGACCTGATGAGATGATGGAATGGAATAATTTATCAGGAAACATTTTTGGAACCTTTTAGGAAATTCCCATTCCATGCATATACCATTCCATATAGCAAAATAATATTTTTTTGCATCGCTTTTGATTTCGATTAGTGCTTTGATTGCAATAAATATATTTTTTATTAGATAATGATTCTTTTATGGAATTTTGAAACACATTGTTTATTATTAGAGTTCCTATCATATCATAAATTTTTTTTCCTACTTAGGCTACAAAAGACACCCTAGGAAGACTATTATGGCTTGTTGAATATTAGACCATTGGTCTCATGGAATGGAACATGTCATGATATCGATTAAATGGATTTTACACTTTGTACTATAAGGTGTATTGGGCCATATGGATTAGAGGTTGTGAATAATTTGGTTCGACCATGTTATGGAAATTTAATGTAACCATTATTTTAAAATGAAAATGAAAATTTTAAAACACAGTTCTCGACCCGGTCTCAACCATAGCAGTGGACAGTAGGTAGTGTCTCTAGTTTTCTAAATAGTGTTAAAATCACCTAGAGTTGGCTCTTTGAGCTGGATGAGGTGTCTGATTATTACATAGAAAGGATTTTTATGTATTCTATTTCTATATCTATGTATTATGACATTATTAAACATTATCATAGGGGTGTGTTTAGAAATTTTATAGCAATTACACCATGACGGCCTCTGGTGGAAATCCAGGACGGAAGTGACGACCAGGCCTTAGAGGTGGTTGACCATGAGACACCAGTGATACCTCTAATAGTTCAACATCTTATTACTCTCAAAATGGTCAATAATTCATGGTTTTGAAGTGACCTTATGTTTCATATTAAGACTTTACAGGGAGCTTCATGCTCTTCCCCTTATATTGGATAGTTGACGCATGATTTCAAGCAGCAGCATGCACCCACGTTTTCAAGGGATGAAATACCAAATACTGTGGGGTTATGGATATAGATAGTTATTTCTATATTTTATAATATAGAGACACCTACTGAAAGGAAAGTTAAGCTCTATACTTATATACTAATAATATCATCCAAACACTGGTGGGATATTCTAAACCAGGAGGGTCAGTATCTGGAAGTGACTTTGTGGGATTTCCATTTGAGATTCATTGATTATTTCTTCCCTCATACCCTATGTGATGATAGTTATTGGGAGTACAAGAACCTATATTAGGGTTCTAAGATAGTTATGGACTATTCATCTCATTTCATAGAGCTTTGTCTCTTTGTGCCTATCAACACTACGAATCAGCCAGTGAAAAAAGGATTATTCAAGGGTGGTGTTTGGAATAAAATTAATTCTCAAGGGAATGTTTTCCAATTGAATACCATACATCATTGAGTGAAATATTCCCTTATCAACAAACATAACCTATGATAGGCAAAGTGTGTGATCCGGGGTGGTTCAAAATGCAGAAAAAGTAGTGGTTTGACTAGCAATTGGTAGTGAAACTTTGTGATTACATGCATGAGTAGAGATATATAGATGAATCCCATAGATAGTAACATCTTATTTCAAAAATTTGGGAAGCCTGGGCTTATGAAGAACCATTATCACAGATACCCCTTTGTGTTTTGAGGCTTTGGAATACTAGGGCATCAACATGAATTCTACAGGACCTTCCCATCATTTTCTAGTGGGAGAGGATCAATTACAACTCCTCCTTCAAGGGAAGCTTTAGTATAACCTCTATAGGAAGGAATATGGAGTAATATTATCCATATAGGTATAAGAGGAGGTCTTGGACATGGTATCTAGGCTTTAGACATGCATTTCCAGCAGAGCAGTCCCACTCTAGGTATTCGGGTTATAGCATAGGGCTAGGTATCGTGCCAGGTTTATTTAGTGTAGCCTACACTAGAGGAGTAGGATTAAATGTAGCACCAAAAGACTTTACCATATTTTCCTTTTCAAATAACTTTTATTTTTGTTGGTATCATGCAAAACAAGCAATATTGAGTTAGTTTTAAACAAAAACTTATTTGTCATATTTCACATATTTTATTAAATTATTACACTCTTAGAGAATTTATATAGTGATTTTATATGTAATATATATACTAAAATATTTTTAATATTCATTCAATATATTTTATAGGAATAATATAATAACATACTCAATATTACACATAAAACCAATTATTTTATAAAACAAATTTTACCGTATTTTAACGGGAAACCTATTTAGAATATGATTTTTAACACTTTTATTAATTTATTGTAAAACATTAGACATCATTTTTAAAATAAAAACATCAATATTTTGTTAGGGTGATTTTTTATAAAGAAGTTTCATTTTTTGATTAATAGTGAAGAATGCTGAATTTTAATACAAAACTACTTTTTCATCTAATTTATTAATAAGGGTAAAATAAATTTCAAATTGGTTTTAAAGTCACATTATGTAAAATATTTATAAATTAATATGATTTATGTCATTGGAATCAATTTAAATTTGAAGTTGGGTGTAAAAACTTTGTAATCATTTGGATGTTTTACTTAAAAAACATGCATTGTAGTCCTGTCTCTAGGATTAATTTTAAATTAATTTCCTGCACTTCTGTGATTTTAATTTGAAAATTTTATTTCATATTTTGAATAAATATAATTTATAATATCTTATAAGTAAAAATTAATATTTAACATTAAATATTAGTGAAAGTAATTGATGTAAATTAACATGATGAAGAGAGAAATTAACTTAACAAAGGACAAAACCATAAACTTAAAATCCAAAATGACCTAAATACTTGTAAAAAATATATTATATGTCTATATTTAGAGCCTATAATCCTTTTTATCTAATAATTTCTATTATAGGTGCATCTTTACATTGGAAAAATGCCGGTGGAAATCCGTTTTCAAGAAATTTACAAGAGTGCCACTCCTCCATTATAAAAAGACACTCAACCCTCAATATAATTTCTATTAACCAAAATCATACCAAATAGGCTCCAAAAATCCCTCCCCTCACTCTATATTCCTCACCTTTGGACGAAATCAAAGCAAGGAATCCTTCGGGTTAAACCAAAATGTGTTACCAAAGAAAGATATAATATCCATCCAGAAACTCTGTGTTTTATTTTCATTCTACACACCCTAAAGTATTATTATTTCATGGTTATATAAAACAATAATCACCCCAAATATTTTGAGATTATTTTATTATAAATATTCATCCAATAATTACACACAATTCCATCTAATTTGTAACGAACCTACCATTAATTTGTATGATGAACTATCACCTCACAAAATAGAGATTGTTCATTTATTACTTTACCAACTTTAGTGGTTAGGAATCATGATAGAAACTCTATTTATATATGATATATATGATATTAACCATTTATTTATACTTAAATAATTTTTATATAGAATATACGTTTATGCTTTCCATTTTTAGGGAATATGATAACATGGTTTGTGGAAGTGTGGACTAGCACCTCCTCGAAGCATTGTGATTCATTCACGATATACATGGAATTTAAAAAGGGTGATTTTAATTAAAAATATGTGAAATAAATTAAATATATATTTTATTCATGATATTATTACCTTTCTTTAAATTTAATATATCATTTTATTTATTACCCTTCTCAAACACTAAAAAGTGATAACATCGGTCGTAGACGCGTGAACTACCACCTACTCGACACGATGTGAATCATTTAAGATAATTTGAATTATATATATAAGTATATATGACTAAATAACATATTATTTGTGATATAATTATAATTCTAGAATGATATAATGTTACATACCTTTTTCCCATAATGAACATTGAAAATTAGGAATGTTACTCATGCATACATATGACCTACCATCTCCATGATTGTAACATTGGTTCATTTTCATAACCATATTTTATGATTGATTTTAAAATAATAATTGATGTAGAAATATTATAATTCTTTCATGATTCTCTTTTTAGATATTTTTAAATTACGACCCCTTTGACCATAGTCGACCTGTGTAAGTCGTTTTTGTCACATGAAGTGAATCTGGCCAAAACACCCAATGCAATCTTAATTAATTAAGTAGTTGTATAAAAAATTGTAATAAGTGAATTAAAAGTAAAAATAAACTTGAAGAAGGTTCTTATTAAAGGTTCTGAATAAATTAAATAATTATCATAAGTTTATTATTCATAGAGATTAAGAAACATGTGATAAGTGAAACTGAAGGTAAGGGGTTTCATCTCAATATAAACTCCATTGAGTCTTATTTGTTATTATGCATCAATTAACTTTTATATGGTGTATATAATTCATTTTTAAATGTTATATCATGAATACAAATATTATCACGATATTATAAGTTTAATTTAATGTCATTTCTTCATGGGGATTATGATTAAAATGTTTTAAAGTGGTATGGGACACTTTGGAGTGTTTAAATATTATTTTACTGAAGAATTTTTTTGATCATTTAATTTTTATTCCATTATTCAACATCAACAAACATGTTTTTACTTATCCCCCACTGGGGAATTATTGATTAATCTATATTATTTATTAAATATATATATATTATTATAAGTCACAATATTTATTTATTTAATCGGTTATTCGATATATAAGGAATGCTTTGGACATTCCAGATACAAGTAGGGGACCATTTAATGCATTCCCTACTAGTTATGGACTAGTTAATGAAATCTTTTAGATGAATCAGTAGTCTCATGATATGTATTATTTAGAAAAATTTGAATATTTTACACTATCTTATCGTGGATGTAATGTTATCACGTGCTTATGAAACATGACATCCAATAATTAGGTGTTTCCTTTATTGAAAATTCGTTTATTATTAGAATACATGATATTATTGATTACACATATCTATGGATGCATTTTACTGTCATTTTATTGATTAAATGGAACGTGTTCCAGTTTTTAACCTTGAAATACTGAATATTCCTTATCTAGTTATTTGAAAGGAATGTCTTATCTGTTGTTTAAATCTCAATGATGATTTACTAATATCAAATCATTATTGCATCCTATTTACATAACCTTGATAAGAATTTGAGATCACCCTTACTATGTTTCATTTCAACAGGTTTTTAAGAGGGAATATTTGAATAATATTTCAAGGATTAAGTTTATTTTATTTTATCATATATTAGGTTTTATTTTATTTTTCTAATTTATTATGGGTATTATATTTGTGACTCGTATTTCCAAGACTACTAAACTTTCTATCCTTCAAGAATTGATTACTTATAATCATTCCAATGTAATAAATTACTACACCGGATTAGGGATTCTAGGGTCGACATGTTACAATTTGTATTAGAGGATATTTATCCCCAAACATGGAATGTAGATTTAGAAAACATAGATCAGGGAATATTAATCTGAGATAGACTTTGAGGCTAAGTATATAAGAAAAACATAGAATTCTGTTAAGGTAGATACTGGGGGGTATTCCCAGTAATACATATCCCTATATGGATACTACAAGTGAACATGATTTTGTCAATGATGTACATAGGGGTAACAACTTCGACATGGTTAGTCGGGCCTAATATGGTGTAACCTTGTACACAACAATCATCCTTACTGAACACCTAGTTTGACACTCCTGGTAGATATGCTTAGGATAATTGAAATTTTTATTAAAAATAACTAGGAAGTATTTAAAAGTAAAAATGTCCCCAAAGAAACCATGGACATTATTATTAGATTATCTATAAATAATATTGTTAATTTACATTATTTTTTTAATTTTTATGGGATAATAAATATGTTATAAATAGATAGGAACTTTAGTTTATGTTGTCATTTATAAATTGCTCCAAAAAGAAGGATCATAAACCTCACCAATGTATATGATCCAAAGAGTAAGAAGGATCATATCACTTATAGACTTAGAATAATATTTTTAAGGGGATTAATCTCTTTAGTATTCTCATAATATGATCTCATTGTGTCCTATGATAATGAGATTGATAATTAATTCTCCAAGTCACATGGATTTGAAGGAATGTAATAAAACAAGAGAACGATATGTCAATGGACATTAAAATGGAAGAAGGGAAGAAAGTATTTTCTCATATGTGATAATTTTTGAAATAAAAACCCGATACATACTTGAATGGAATGTGAGTTTTTTAAAATTGTGGAGAAAAATTCCACTTTGTTCATAAATGGAAGGGAAAGATAGAAAATTCCAATGTGCAATGCTTCTACTGCAATGAGAGGGGACACTATAAAAATCAATGTCTCATGCGTCAAAGGAATACACCTCAAAAGAGGCTAATAAATAATGGTAAATATTATGAAACTATCATAGATAAAGAGGAATGTTTAATGTGTTTGTGTCTAGAATCAATAATTATATCATTTAAAATTTTTTATCAGTGCAGTAATCATTATAAGAATTATGGAATATATGAGGATTTTACAAGAATACTTTTTTCATTAAGAAATTAAGATCGTATGTATAATGGTACCAAGAAAAGTTATTTATTAGAAGGTAGATCATTTTCTCCAAACACATGGTTGATTGAATGATATCCCCTAATATGTTCCGAATATGAAGAAAATGTTGTTTGGATAAAGAAAATATTGATTTGGAAATGTACTTACTACCTTGGAACTAATTAATGATTTATTTACAATGTAATTTATGCTACCATTTATCAAGTTTAAAACTCTTTTAGATTTATGTAACATATCCTGAGAAACTACGTAGACATCCCCCATAATGTGCTGTTGAAATTTCCATTTATTTAATCATTGATGCAAGACTGATATCAAAGAATCTATATAGGATGAAAACAATGTAATTAGTGGAGTTGAGGATAAAACTAGAGGATTTGTGTAATAAGATATTTATTTACCCTAGTGTTTCATCATAGGGAGCCCCCATTATCTTTTTTAAGAATAAATATGGATCCATGTGGTTGTGAAATGATTATAGATTAATCAATGCTATTACAATAAAGAAAAAGTATCCTCTACCTTGCATATATGACTTGTTTGATCAACTTAACCAAGCCCAATATTGTTCAAATATTGATATTTGTTCATGATATCACCAATTATGAGTGAAGAAAAATGAAATTACAAAGATAGATTTTTCAATGAGGGATGAACATTATGAATTTATAGTAATTCCATTTGAATTGACTAATAAACCCTCTTTTCTATGGACATAATGAATGGATTATTCAAGAAATAACATGATAATTTTGTTGTGGTATTCATTGATGGTATTATGGTGTATTCTAAAAGATATGAGGACCACAAGAATCACATATGTATCATTATTATAACACTTAGAGGGGAAGGGTTATATGGGAAATCAATGAAGTGTAATTTCTGACTACAAGAAGTTTATTTTCTTGGCCATATTGTCTCCAAGGATGGAATATCAATTGATCCTACAAAGACAAATGCAGTCAGATAATGACCTACACCAACCAACATAATTATGTTATATAGTTTCATTGGATTAGAAGGCTACTATCGGTGATTATTTCAGATATTTTCTCGATGGGATCACCCATTATCCAATTTTACAGAAAGTGGTTAATTTTTTCAAAAAAGAATACGAAGAATGCTTTGATGAACTAAAGAGAATATTATTCAATGTAATAATTCTGACTCTACCATCAGGATGTGATGGGGCTGTCATATATAGTGATGCATCGAAGAAGGTAATTGGTTTTGTCTTAATGAAAAATGATAATGTTATTTCATAAACATCAAGGAAATTAATGACTCATGAATATAACTATATGACCCTTGATATTGTGTTAGCATAAGTAATATTCACATTGAATATATAGATAAATTATCTATATGGTGAATGATATGAGATATAAATGGATTATAAAATCCTGAAATACATCTTCTCCTAGAAAGAGATCAACACGAGACAAAGGATATGGGTCGAGCTACTAATGAATAAATTTTTATCAATACACTACCACCCAAGAAAAGATAATAAGGTAACAGATGCATTGATTAGGAAGTATCATGGAGTTCTAAGACAAATGAGGACTTACAAGGATCATATGTCCAAGGACCTAGTCAATATGGATATGGGAATTTTTAAGGAATGTGATACATCAATAATTTTTTAAATGATTTTAATACAATATTTTTTAGAGAGGATAAAATATTCTCAATCTGAGGGTGAGAACTTTAAGTAGAAAACTAAATATATGAATGATGGAGAATTATAATACATTATTTATGAAATTTGTGTTCTAAATTTTAGCAAGAGGTGATGTGTTCCATCTATACCTAATTTGAAATGTGAATCATTAGATGATTAACATAAATAATTTTTTTCTATAAACCCTATAAACATAATGATGTATTGGTACGTGAGGGAAAATTTTTGGTTCGATAAATTAAGTGGTAAATTGCTGATTTTGTATCCATATTTATGGTTTTTCAATAATTGAAATATTTGAGGAAGCATCCAAAAATATTTTTACAAACTATTCCTATTTCTTTGTAGAAATAGGATGAAATTACTATAAAATTTGTTAAGATACTACCCAATAATCCAAGGATTAATTATTAAATATGGTGTATCAATGATCACATGACAAAATCATCACATTTCATTACTATACGAGAAGACCTTCCAATTGAGAACCTCCAAATTATCTCTATTATTGAATTTTTATGACTTCATTTCACACATCTATTGATTGTTTCTGATCGATATCAGCACATTACATCAAAATTATAGAAAAGACTTTACAATTCTATTTACACAAAGCTTCATTTGATCATTTCCTACCATCCTCTAATTGAAGAATGGTTTGAAAGAACAATTCAAAATTAGAGGACATGTTGAGTTCATGCTCACTAAAATTTGAAATTATGTTATATGATTACTTACCTTTGGTAGAGTTTTTCTATAATAATAGTTTCCATACACTTATTCAAATAGTTCCTTATGAAGAATTATAGGGCAAGATATGTCTTACTCTAAATTTTTATAATGAAGTTTGTGAAAGGAAACTAAAATTACTAAAAAAATTTGATGAAAAAAATACAAATGTGAAGGATATACAAGCACATATAATAGTATCTTAAAGTAGGAAAAATAGTTATGCTGATAATAAGAGGAAAGATTTATATTTACAAGTGGGAGATAATGATTTCTTGAAATTTTATCAATGGAAGGGTGCTATATTATTTGGTAATAAGGGGAAAATTAACCCCAGGTACATCAGAACCTTCTAGATTATTTATATATTTGGAAATATTTCTTATCATTTGGAAATATTGTCAAATCTCTCATTAGTACATGATGTGTTCCATATATCTCTACTTAGGAAACACGTGCCTGATCCAACACATAAACACACCTCTGATGAAATAGTTTTGGAACCTGACCATTTATAACATGAAAAAACAATCAATATTGTTTATACTAGATAGAATATATTGAGAAATTGAACAACTCATTTGGTAATGGTACTCTGGAGAGATCACAAAATGGAAGAAGCTACATTAGAGCAAGAGTATTATATGATATAGAATAAACGACATATGTTTTAGAAGGTAATAACCCAAATATTCTGTGAAAAAACTTTTGTATGAGGGAAGAATGTATCACCCCAAGACCTTACCATGTTTCCCATTTGTAATTTTTTTTTGATATCTTGTAATGTAGGAAATGATGAGTTAGTTTTAAACAAACCCCTATTTAGTCTCATTTTTCACAGTATAATAAATTATAACAGTCTTAGAGAATTTATTTACAGATTTTATATCTTATTAACCCTATAAAATATTTTTACATTCATTCAATAAATTTTATTTTCATAAGATAAGAACATACTGAATATTAGACATAAAAACCTATATTTTTATAAAATCCATTTTACCTCCTTTTAATGGCACACATATTTTAAATATGATTTTTGAAAATTTTATAAATTTATTATATAAAAATAGAATTCGTTTCTTACTGATAAACTAAAAAATTATGTTAGGGCGAATTTTTTATATTTTTCAATGAAGTTTCATTTGTTGATGAATAATGAAAATTAATGAATATTAATTCAAAACAGTCTGTTCATTAAATTTATTAATAAGATTAAATTATAAATTTAATTTTTTTAAAGTAAAATTATAAAATTATTTATTATTTAATACAATTTAGTACATTTTAATCTATTTCAATTTTAAATTAGGTATAAAAACATCGCAATCTTTTGGAACTTTTCACTTTAAAAACCTGCATGGTTGTCCCATCTGTGGGATTAATTTTAAATTAATATCTACCGCTTATGTGATTAGAATTTGAAAAAATAGATTCAATATTTGGAATGAAAATAATTTATAATTGATCATAAGGTCAATTTTTTTATAAAAATTATTAGCGAAAGTGATTTTAATTAATTACAATGATTAAGAGAAACAATAGACTATCAAAGGAATAAAACTTAATCATAAAATAAAAAAAGTCCTATAAACTTATTCAAAATTCATTTTATATCCATATATATACCATATACTATATTGTATAAAATATTTATTATTATTTGATCCAATTTATGTTTGAAAAACTGGGACGTAATTCACTTTCCAAAAATTTATAAGAGTGCCCCTTCTCCTCCACTATAAAAGGAATCCAACCCTACCACATGTTCACTCCTCTCAAGCCACATTGGATAGAACAAAATCTTCCCAAATGGGCTCCCAAAATCCATACCCTCACCCTATAATCCTCACATAGTGAATAAAGAAAACCAAGTAAGCCTTTGGTTCCAACAAAAGGGAGTTACCTAAAAAAGAGGTAACATCCTTCTTCAACCTCATTATTTTAGTTTCACTATCCACGCCCTAAATCCTTATTATTCCATTATTATATAATAATGTAATTATACTAAATACATTTAAATGTCTTTATTCTATGGTTTCTACCTACACTTACAGACACCTCCATCTAAAGAGCAATGAACTTTCCATAATGCTTACGGTGAACTACCACCACATGAAATGGGGATTGTTCACTTTTCAATTACCACATTTTATTGTTGGGAATTACAATAGACACTCTATTTATATATGATATATATGATATCAATAATTTCTTTATGCTTCTGTACTTTTTATATTAAACACACTTTTATGCTTTCTATTTTTTGGAAATACGATAACATCGTTTGTGGAAGTGTGGATAACCACATCCTCAGAGCAACTTGATTTGTACACACTATACATTGATTGTATAAAATATGGTTTTAATTAAACATATGTGTCATAAATTAAATATATATGATATTCACAAAATAATTAATATTATAAAAATATAATATATCATTTTCTCTAATACCCTTCTTAGACACTACAAAGTGATAACATCGGTCATGAGTCTGTGGACTACTATTTCCTCAACCTGATGTGATTCCTTTTAAATCAGAAGAATTATATATATAAGTATATATGATTAAATAAAATAGTATTTATGATATAATTATATTTATATAAATATATAATGTTACTTACATTCTTTCAATAACAATCAATTAAAAATGGGAATGTTACCCATGCATATGTATGACATACCGTCTCCATGATTGTAACATTTTTTCATTTTCAAAACCATATTTTGTGATTTTTTAAATGTTTAATTGTATTATATTTATTATAATCATGTCATTATTTTTAATCTGGAGGTGTTTATATAATGACCTATGTGACCCTATTCTACCTTCCAATGTTGTGTTTGTCATATGAACCAAATTTAGTAAAAAAGCCAATGTAAAATTAATTGCTTAACTAATTGTATGAAACATTATAATAAGTGAAGTAAATTTAATAATAAACCATTAAAATGTTATTAAGAATAATTAACATAATTTTATTACTCATAAGGATAAAGACACACATGACAAGTCAGACTCAAGTTAAGGGATTTCATCTCAGTTGACATTCCACTATGACTTATTTGTTGTTATGAACCAATTCACTTATGGTGTATATACTTCCCTTTAATTTTTTATATCATGAATATTATTATTCTAATGATATTCAAAGTTTTATTTAATTTTATTACTTTATGGTGATTTTCATTCAAATGTTTCAATATTGTATGGTATATTTTGGAGAGTTTAAATATTATTTTCCTCAAGAATGTTTTAATGACATTTCAATGGAATTTCTTATCATCTACATCCGTATCCCTTGTTTTTACTTATCCTACACTAGTGAATTATTGATAAATCCATTTTATCTATTAAATATGGATATTTTTGGATAATTATCATTTTTATTAATTGAATTGATTGTTATATATATGATGAATGTTTTTGACATGAAAGATACAGGTTGGGGACCATTTAATGGATGTCCTTTGTGCTGGGGATTAGTTAATGAAATCTACTCCATGCATCAATAGTATCATGAGATGAATATATTGACCAAATTAGAATATAATAATCTATCTTATCATGGTGGTAAAGGTATCATGTTCTTTGGAAACATGGTGTCCAATAAATAAGAATTTTTTTATTGAGAATTAATTTTTTATTATTATTATCCATGAGATTATTGCATCGAAATATATATGGGTGAATTTAATTCTCAGTTTTTTATTATATGACACATGTTTTAGTTTATTACCATTCCATATTTATTATTCATTATCTCGTTAATTTATTGGCACGTTTTATTAGTTATTAACCATTCCATGTTGATTTACTCTCATTAACTAATTATTTCTTATGCTTTACTTTCCCATACTAACCATTTGGGATCACCCTTATTATGTCTGCATTCCCTATGTTACGAAGAAGAAATCCGTGAAAAAGATTTCAAGGATTTAATTTATTTTATTTTGTCGTGTATCATGTTTCAATTTTTTTCAATGCATTATGGGTATCATGTGTGTAATTGGAAATTCGAAGGCTGATAAACATTTAGTTCTTTGGGATTCGATTCCATATAATCATGCTAATGTAATAATGTAATGCACTATCTCTAGGATTCTAGGATCGAGGAATTACATGCTGATCTGTCTACTATTTTAGGTACTATTCCCATTTCCTCTACTATCATTTCTATCTTATTATATGTAGGTGCATCACAATACTTCATATCTATGCATATTTTTTGAGACACTTGGTATTGATGTTCAGTTCTCTAATGGTGTTGTGAAACTTGATACTCCTTTGGGTATATGTTCGAAGAGCATATTCCAGTGCAACGACTGTCCTTTTGAGGTAGGAAACCATCTTTTTTGGGAGCCTCTTCATCCACAAGATGATGGAATTTGATGCAATTATCGAAATGGAATGGTTGTTTCCCTATCATTATTATGTGTATTTTTATTATTGGAGGGTCTCATTTATATCATAAGATGGTGATACATATATTCACAAGGGTGAGTGAGATTTCCATGCTAGTAGAGCAATGATAGATCATCATTGGATACGTGATGTGACCACATAGATTTCTAGACATTACATGGATGATCAAGAACTACATTAGGTAGAGTACCCTCCTCTAGTTGATCAGTACATGGATGCTTCCGTCAATGTATTTTCTAGACCACCTCCTAAGATAGAGATATATTTTACTATCATGTATGTTCGTGGTTCTACATTAGTATCCATTCCCCCTCACATGATGGCCACTACTGAGTTGAATGAGATCAATAGGATGCTAGAAGATTCAAACGAAAAGGGGTATATAGGACCCAATATTTCTATCGGGGGTTCACTTGTCCTTTTTTCCACAGTGGCGGGCATAATCCTCAAGTTTTTCATGTACTACCAAAAATTGAATCATCTTATAATAAAAAACCAGTTTCCCTTACCTCATATTGTTGATATTTTTGACTAGATCATAAGAGTGCGATTATTCTTGAATATTGACTAAGATCAAGTTATCATCAGGTTTGAATCAAGACATTAGATATTCCACATATTTCATTTCATAGTTGGTATAACAAATATGAGTATCATGTGATGTCATTCGGTCTTATGAATGATCAAATTTTATTCACAGCTTTGATTAATAGGGTTTACCTTCCCTATCAAGATTTATTTTTGTTTGGTGGTATTCATAGATGACATCTTGGTATTTTCACAAATTCGAAGTGATTATTCCACTCTTATTTAGATAAAATTGAATGAAATAACAGAGAATTTTTTTAAAAGTATAAATAAAGTTCAATTATAGATAAATAAGGTTTAGTTATTGGTTAATATTATCTTAGATTCTAGATTTTTAGTTGACCCAAATAATGTGAGATCTATGGTTACTTGGGAGCATCCAAGTAACCTCTTCGACATATAGAGTTTCATGGGACCAGATCATCACTATAAAAATTTTATACAGTACATATCATCCTAATAAGAAACAATTATGTGATTCAATGAGACTGTTTTGATGTTTATATGGTCTGAAGCCTATGAGATAGCCTTTTAGGAGTTGAAAGGGAGATTGACTTCAACATCAATCTTGATTCTTCTCGAGACGAGAAGGAGCTATATAGTATATTATAATGCATCAGGTATTAGGATTGGATTATTTATTATGCATGAATATAGAATCACTATGTACGAGTCATGGTAGATGAGGCCTCATGAGCTGAATTACTAGACACACAATCTTGAGTTAGCAACTGTGGTTCACACCTTGCATTGTTCAAGGTATTTCATGCTGTGTGAGAATTTTGTGATGTTTATAGACCAAAAACTCATCTAAATATATTTACAGAGTTGGGGTTAAATCTTTTGAAGAGAATATGGGTATAATATCTATATATTATTGACTTTTAGCTGGATGGTATTCTTGGGAAATGAAATATAGTTGCTGACACACTGAGCAGGGGGACTCAGACACTAGTAGTTTCAGAAGCTAGTGGTGAATGGCAGCTTATGGATCTAGTTTCATTGATACATATAAAGGATCAAAAATTTAATGGTTAGTCTATACTTTTATCACTATCTATGGCCTCTTCACTTCTTGGGAGAGTGGATATGAGGTGGTTTTCAAATTTATAGGGCTTAGTCCTATAGAAATCTATTTCTAGTGAGGATGCATCTACATATAGGACTATCAATGATGATGAAATCTTATAGATACATGGGTTTATCTAGGTTCCCATAGTAATGAGAGTGGATTTGATGCGTGAGTCTCATTATTTACATTGGGAAGCTCAGTTGGGTACCTCCAAAATGTATCATGATATTCACTGAAAGTTTTAGAGGAAATGGATGGACCATCAGATAACAGGTTTTATCATGAGGTGTTCTACCTATAAGTAGGTGAAAGAGGATAACCAGTGACCTACTAGGTTTTTAAAACCATTATCAGTCCTATAATGGAATTGGGATGATGTTTTTATGTATTTTTCCTCGGATTACTGAGTTATTCTTGAGATAGTGACCCAATTTGGGTAGTTGTGGATCGAATAACGAATGTAGCACACTTCCATCACATTCGAGAGACTTTCTTAGTTTATGATATGAGAAGTCTGTATGTTAGTGAGATCATATGGCTACATGGGGTCCCTCATATTATCATTTCAGATAGGGAATCTCTCTTTAACATAAGATTCTAGAATGGGTTTTAGCATTCTATGGGTACATAGGTGATTATAAGCACAACTCTTCACCCTCATACTGATAAATAGTCATAGTGGACTATACAGGTGTTGGAGGACATGCTTCGAGCATATATCCTTGATTTAAATGATTAATGGGAGAAACATATACCTCTCAATGATTTCTTCTATAATAGTAGTTATTAGGTGATGATTTATATGGAACCTTATGAGACCCTATATAGTAGGTTATACCGTTCACCCCGATGTTGGTTATATGTAGGAGAGGAAATACTATTAGGTCCCCAACATGTTTATGATATTTTAGAGAAGGTTTAGCTAATTAATAAGAATATTTCTATAACTTATTCAAGATATAAATGTTATGTTTATCACCATCAATGACCTATGGAGTTTGAGGTTGAGGAACATTTTTCTTATGGTTATCTCCCAGACTAGGGAATAGATGGTTCCAAAGGTAATTGAAGTTGTCACCATACTTTTTCAGGTCATTTGATATACTAGAGATTGTAAGGCTAGTGGCATATTAGTTGATAATACATCAGATTAACTGTTCCATGCATGAAAACATCCTAGTTTCATTGCTTCATCATTATCATTCTGACACATCTTAAACTATTGATCTTGAGGATGTTGAGGTATATGCCGATGATTCTATTGAGGAGTATCCTATAAGAATATTTTACTAGATCACAAAGGGTCTCTAAGTCTAGGGTTTCACTTTAGTATGGGTGCTATGGAAGAAAAACCATGTTCATAATGAGAAATAAGAGAGTGAGGCCAACGTATGAGCTAAGTGGATGGAGTTATTCATTGAAAGTGTTTAATAGCTTGTTGAAGGTGAACTCAGGGATGGATTAATTTAAGGGGGGAAGACATTAATATTGTTTAGGTATATATCCTTTAAAACATAGTCTAAATCAATGTTTTAGACCTGGTATATATTCTTAGTGAGTTCACAAAGGATACGAGGTTGTCTATAGAATTTTTAGAGCTCAGAACCCTGACCAATTACAAAAATGAACTGGCTATAAGGCTAGAAGAAACCATGCGAGCCGATTCATATAGTTTCTCATAACTGCATGGGCAGGGCAGAAGGCCAAGCATGGAACATGACTTTAAATAACAATGGTCCATGGCTACATTCCCATACAATGATAAAAAAATATAGAAAATTTTTGGACATGGTTTTCACATAGTTAGTCAAACCACACACATAAAACCTTGTGGGGTCCCTCCTTCGAAAGTGGTAGTCACACAGTTGGCTCATAGGTTGGCCAACTGTGTGGAAAACCCATTCAACCTAGTTATTTTGTAAAAAATTCGAAAATTTACTTTACAATCCTATTAATCCAACCCCTCTTTATCATTTCTCATTTCCAGCATACATGGATTCCCTTCTTCATATTGGAGATCCCTTTTTGAAATAATCTTGTTTCATCAATATATCTTCTATTTGATTTCTGTTCAAAGATACAATGGTCTCATTAGATTACTATAGGTAATCTATTATATTATTTTCCCTAGTTAGTTGTTTCCACTTTATTTGAAGATTCTATCATGATGTCGGAACATCTACCCAATTTCCATGGAATTCATCCTTTCTTCTATTTTTTCTAGATCTAGGCCAAATGAATGGATGATACTGGATGAGGAGAGTAATACAAGCATATTTTAGGTGGTCTATTAATTAAAACTCATGTATTTATGTTTTATAATATGTGTTGTTGTGTCACAGTCTAGATTCTATATTTATTTCTCTAATATTACATTTAAAGCATGTTTAATTCAATTCATTTGATGTAAGTTTTATAGTGACCCCTTATTATGATTGGGTTAGGTCCCATCATCAAGTGTCACCCTCTTTGGATTGATGATCAAATTAACTTTTTGGATTTTACTGACATGATTGTCTAACATTCATCTAAAGTGTTTTGGAATGAAATCCAATGAGATATAATAAATGAAATGGGTAATAGTTGTAGCGTAGAATGAATAAAAACATACTAATTAATGATAATATGAATAGAGTTGAGTGGTATAACCATGTAACTTAATTAAATTGAATAGTATTTATTCCCTTGTGACTATTAAATGTTAATTAATTATGACATACCCATTGGATCGTATTAAATCCAATGATGTTATCACTGTTGATGTATGGGCATGATGAACCTTGTGATATATAAATGGACATGAAGACCCTTGTGCATGTGATATCTATATGGATGTGGAATACATTTATACAAATTTGATAATAGTCATGAATAAACATTATATATATGTATGATATTTTCATGGAATCCCAATACTATGACACAAGCCTAGCTTCCCTACATTTGATTATTGGAATAATGAATATTTTGTTATATACATGCAAGATAACCCTTAGAGTGGTACTAGCCATGTAATCCCCTATTATTATGATTTAGTCATTCCCTCCTTATACTATGATTTTTTTCATGGGGTTACTATACTATGATACTAGGCATGCCATCCACTATTTTGTGATACTGGGTATGGAGACCCTTATTGTGATACCAGGTATGTCATCCCCGACTTTTCTAATACGAGGCATGGAATACCTATACTGTGATACTGGGCATGTCATTCCTATATTTTGATACAAGGCATTGTATACCCTAGTACTTGTTCAGAGATATTATGGAACAAGATGAACAAGTATCCTCAGCCTGGTTTTCCATCAGAAAATAGAGTTATCCCATTTATAGTTATTTTACTTCTTTCATTATTATGTCTACACTCTTCCATATTTAGTACACAGATAGGATATTTATAGATGTTGTTGGTGGAGGCCTACAAAGTTTATATCACACCCAATCATTCCCATCGATGGTACTCGGGTAGACTACATGATTGAAGGTGTAGATAAGGGGAAGCTTCATCTAATGGATATGTGACTTCTTGCACGACTTTGGATGTAAGATTGGTAGTAGATGACCTGGATAGGGATCAAGATTGTGGGATTGATTATGGATGTTTTGTACCTTTTTTATATCAATTACTATATTGACTACCTTCTACCATGTATACATGTTTTCCTTGTTTTCTAGAGATGTGATATCATCATCATTGGAATATGATTTTGTTTAATACTTTTTTTAATTATTTAGTGCTTGGATATTTATATGATCTACCACTGTTTTCTCTATTATTGATATGTTTCAGCTATTGATCCTTTGGTTATACAATTTTCCTACTCTAACAAGAGGGAATAATCTCTCCATAGACACACCTGAGGCCCTACTTCTATATGGAATCCTCGGGAATATGGGGAGGCATGCTTGAGGCCATGTTGACACCTAGTTCGAGGCACCTCTTAGTGGCACCCGGGTCAAGAAATCACTATTTTATCAATGAAAGGTACGAAAATTGGACCTTATGAATGGGTTTATTGAGTTTACCTTAATAAATTCACATATAAAAAATATTTTCTAACCACATTGGAATTAACTCTTCCATATCATTTGTTCAAATAGTGAAACCAGTTTTCTTTGGAACACTATAAATGAGACTAACCCACTAAGAATACTAATTGGATAAATGATACATTCCATATGAAATTTATCAACATATTTTTTTATAACTTCTAATAATGCTTGATTAAGCTTCATTTATGGTTTTCTATCTAGTTTAGAAAAATCGTCCAAATGATTCCTAAGAATGAAAATATAAGGGATAATACTGGGTATAATATCTAGGCTCTAGCCAATAGACTATATGAACACCTTAAAATGATCCAAAAAGTATTTATCCTTGTTTACCAAGAGTATTGTTAGAAATAAAAACTGGATGTTTTCCACCATGATACAAATAAGATTCTTTTAGATTCACTGGTAATGGATGGAGTTCTAAAGTGGGTTGGTGGTATATAGGGAGAATAATTTATGGAATGGAAATATGTTCACAATAATCATAATTATATAAATATATATCATTAATACTAGAGAATGATATAGAAAATACACTCTTATAATCAACAACCATATTATTATATAAAAGTATTTGTCCAGAATCAAAATTATAGTCCACATAAAAATTGAAACCATGAGAGGATATCTCTTGAACATTAGGTGTGGAAATATTCTTATAAATCAATCCACATCCAATGCTCAAAATCAATATATGAATGTTGTAATCAATATAATTAGGGTTTTTACATGACATTTAAAAATGGGAGATTAAAAAATCAGAATTATCCTCTAAGGGGTACCTCATGGAGTCCATAATATTAAATCTCACAAATTTATATCCAAACTCCATCGAAAGTGTACCCTCATAGATTTGTTTTGATTTTTTAGATTGAAGGAAGGGAAAACATAAGATAATGGGAGCATGATAATGTACCTGAACATCATCCATGTTATTCATATACAAATCCATAGTAATTAGCATGTCTCTTACATGAACAAGTACATATTTAAGGACTCCCAAAAGGTATGCTGTAGATATATTTTCCAATTAAACCACTGCTCTTGTCTTATTCATCCCATAAATCAATAATGAAGTGAAGAGCAATGAATTATGTTTGTTGATTCTCTAAAGTCAAATAAACAATCATAAAAGTGTAACTCAACTAGAGTGCATTATATAATGAATGTCATAGGATCCTTCACTTAGTAAGCATTAATTGAGAACATGTAATGAGTGAATGAAAATTAATTCCATGATTTATTAACTCATTTCTATTTTTCCAAATTTAGTTGGTATAATTTTATTTCAATAATTTTGTATACATCGGGATTTATATAATTTTCTTCATGAAGTGGGATATTAATATCCATTATCTTTATTATGAAAAATGCTTCTTATTTCATGTAACCCTTGATCATATTATTGGTTTTTACCACATTTCTAGGAAAGGGAAGTGGTCTAGGTGGGTATTCATAAAGATTTTATTTTTTCTCCACTTTTACCTTTAATTGATAACCAACCATTTTTGGTGGTGCAATATAACATGGTGGGTTGAATCCTGGTGTGATTGTAGGAACATTTTTTTAAGGTTAATCCCCAATTTTCAATGTTACATAACTGAAAAACCCATTGGTATATTTAGTGGTATTGGATGGAATATTTTTGGAGTTAATTATTAATGATTTATAGATGGAATTGAAAATATGGATAATTTGAATATTTAATTCCCTTAACTTTTTACTATGATTCATTAGAAAATTCATTTGATTAAGAAAAATATTTTAAAAAATATAATCAGTATTATAATATACCTTTATTGGGATAACCATTTATATTGTTGAATTTAAAATGTTTGGGGTTTGGATCTCATCTAGAGTTTTCGAAAACTATGCTAATAAGGTGGAGTCTATAGGAATGTTTGTTGAAAACGAGGCATTTTGTCTCCAAGAGTCATAGATCATGTCTGATTGATCTTTACACCCTTAGTTTTATGTCATTGAAAAGGAATCATACATATTATGGGGTAAAGGTAGTTATTATGACCAATACAGTCTACCCAGGAATATATATGCACAATCCCCTATCTCTTGTATTTTTGGGAAATCATCAGTCATGTGGTCTGGTTCAATGAAAATTCCACATGGCCTTATAGAAGTGGATTGGGATTCCTTTTGAGCAAATGAATGTTTTCTGGACTTAGTGATCAATTCATCCAACTTAGTATCAATTTAATGGGGTTTAAAAGATGAATGACATTTCCTATGTTCTTCTCTTACAGACATTGTATATCAATTATCTAATTTCATGAAGTTCCATATCATATTTTCAATCAATGAAGGTATAAAAAATGGTGTTTTGTTGAAAAATTTTCCTCTTAATGCAACATTGACCATTCTCCTCTCAATTGGTGTGAGTATTTCATATAAGTACTATATCAGTAGTTCGTCCCTTATTTGGTGATTTGGGAAGATTGGAAAAAACTTATTGATGCTCCTAGTACTCATACATTTACTCACCATGTTCTTGTATAATCCCCAATATGCCATTTCCAATAGAAGTGGTCCTTAATGAAAGATAATATATATAAAAGAAATTTATTTTAAATCAATGCAAAATGTTATGTATTCAGGTTATAAATAATACATACAATACATTTTAGTTACACTATGTTTGAATAGTAATACACTTTGTTTGATTTTATCATTAGAGATATTTCCATGTTTCATTGTTGAAAATAAATTTTTTAATCAATTAAGGTGTTTCTCTAGATCCTCACCGGACAATCCATGAAATTTTGGGAGAAGGTAAATTACCCCATATTTTATATCGATGGACAATTTGAGAGTCAGATACACAATTCATGTATGTTGATAATTAATATTAGGAATTGGAAACTCTTTAATGATTTTATCAATTTTATTATTATTATTTGTAGCCAATGTATCCAATTTTATGTTTGTTTCAGATGTTCCTACTATTTGAATATTCATAGAATGGTGTTATTCCCATGATGAGTAAATGAAGAAACTTACCACACACCAATATTATCTAATCCAATCCCTACTTTTATATTCAATATCAGGGTCCAGATCAAATAGAACTTATGCATGAGATAATGTCATAAATTATGGAAATGGTAGAAAGATGCATAATTTTAATTTCCTATCATGGGAAGAAGTTTGAAATGTTTGTACAAAAAAAATAAAAAAATAGAAAAATGTGAAAAAATAAAAGAAGAAGGGAATAAAAGTAATACAAAATAAAACTATATGGTGGAATAATGTACTCCCCTCCCTAGTAACAATTCAAATTTGAAAGGTACTATTGTGGGTTATCTCAAATGATTTGTGGATTTTTTATACATATGTACAACACTATAGTTGAACATGGTTATCTCTCAAAGAATAACATTTAATAACTCCCTAAAGATATTATCAAAATAAAAATAAAATTAACACACTGCATAAATGTATTGTATTTTTAATGTTTATAAAACAATATGAATTATTATAGAATAATATTGTGTTATATTCAAAATTTAATTAAAGAGAGACAATGAAAATATTTTTTTTTTCAAAAAATATTTATAGAATAACCAATCAATCTAAATAGAGTTAACTAATTTATTATTAATTAATATCATTCAAATTAAAATCCACCTAATTATGATTCCCCAATATTTTATCCCTCTAACCCTATGAGAGTTAACTTAACCACAATGGTTAAAGGAATTAATCCCCAGGATGGAATCAAACTGTTTAATAATATAAAATTTATTTGATTATTTTTCAAAGTTCATCTTATTATAATTTGTAAATTAGGAAATATATATTCTATAAAATAGGAACAATTGAGTTATATGATTTTATTTGAACTCTAAAAATTCATACCATGATGTTTTTTTACAAATTATGATCATTATTTCTATAGATACTGAGACTTTTCATACACATATATTACTTATCTTTAGAGAAATATTCAATTCATTATACAACACATTACATAGGACCATAATATTTTTGGGTCATTGTAGTCCAGGTATAATTTTCTCTAATCTGGTGAATGATTTTAAACATCTCTCATAAATATAACCCTTTAGTATGGTTAACAAATATAACATACTTAAAACACTTTTTCACAACCTGGAGAAAGAAAATATAAGAAATCAGATGCTTAGATTCTTAGTATGGGTAATGAATATAAATACATAATCACAACATGAGAATAAGGATTGAGAATTTGAGAATAACATGTGAAAATTATACCCTGTAAATCAAATATCATAATCCTGAGTCATGGATTAAAGAGTGGAAATTCCTAAGACATGAATCATAAGGGAATCAAATTAGAAGATCCATTAGATTATAACATTAGAATAATATATAATTTTTTTGTGTAGACATAATCATAAAAAATATTATGTCAAGGGTTTCGAACAAGATATTCATAACATGTTCATATTGGGCTAACCACCAGTGTACCTTTATTAGTCATGGGATAACCTCTTGTGTACACTCTAAGGCTTGAGATAATCTTCTTGTGTACCCTCTATTATTCTTCGGATAATCTCCCATGTATCATTAGAGCTCATATAATTTTAATAATTAAATAATGTAATGGAGGGAGATGTAGGTTCCACCCATAAAATATTCCATAAAATAATGTTTTATAAGATCATAAAACATTCATCATATTAGAGCCCATGAAAATGATTTTTTTTCATAAAACATTTCATCATAGAATAACTCATGGAATAGAAATGGGTTTCATAATAATTTCATCATTTCAACATAACATATCCCATGTAATAGATATGGGTTCACAAATGAGTACTCATATCATAACTTATGTAAAAGTGAAAAGATTCATAATCATTTCATCATCTCAAAAATTTATAACCCATAGAAAATGAAATGTTTTTCAAAAAAATTTTGTCACAGTATAACCCAAGGAATTAAATGGGTTTTATAAACATATTTTCATTATAAATCTTTTAGAGAATGAATAATAATGGTATCCCTTATTCATATAACCATTAAAGAATAAGTTTCATGAAAGGATTTAGCATTAAAGGAAATTTATTTTTAATGATAAATCACATGGAATTTTTCTTGAGGATGATTAATATTAAATTATAATCACTTTTTAAAACATAAAAAATTTCCAAGTCCTTTTTTGAGTTTAACTTGAAAACTTATAAATGAGGATTTAAAAATCATTAAAAAACATTTCAGAAGGAAAATATCTCTTCCACATTAAATTTTTTTAAACATAAAACATATAGAAAATATTTTCCTTTGAAAATGACCTTGAAAATTTATAATATAATCATCAAAGAAAGTAATATTTATGTTGGTGGGAAATTCGATTCCTATGGTAAAGAAAGATTTCATTCAAATTCTTGGTAAAATAAAAATTCTCATTTTAAAAAAAAAAATGAAATACATTTCTATTTTTTAAATTAAAATAATAATAAATGTTTTTAATAATTCATTAATAAAATTTAAAACCATTTTGTAATTTTTCTAGGAATCATGGGTTTGGAAGAAAAAACGGTTTCGACTAAAAAAGAAAATTTTCATAAAAAACATTATTTTTTAAACTATTTTGTACATAAAAAGAGGAAAATTAATGGAAAACATGTATTATCATAGATTAACCATTGAGGAAGAAAAAAATAGTTTCTTGAGAGATGGATCAAAATATTTTATCATCAGAAAGAAGATCATAAACAATCCTGATAAACAATGATCTTGTAACATAAAAACTTTATCACTATGGTATCATTGAATTTAAAGAAAAATGATGGAATATAAAGAAATATTACTTCAATTAGAAATATAATAAATAAATTAATTATATTACATTTTAATGGGGTTTTATATACAACTCATAAGGAATATATGTGCATAATATAATTCTATTTCTCAGGGAAGGAGAATTTAGACTAAAAAATCCCTTAATGATTTGATAACTTTTGAATCGTAATCCACATGAAAACGGGATCCTAAAATGGATATGATAATACCAATAATTTTATTTATAATAACTACAAAAAAATCATATTCATTATATACACTATATAAAATAAGCGTGTGGCGAATATGGCATGTGGCTCATAGAAAAATAAAAGGGAGACCAAAATCCCTTATCCTAAGTCTTGAATTCATTATTACTCATTTGAACATCCTTTATTATAAATATATGATTATTATAAATACATTACAGAACCACACATACATTTATCTTACCATATATGATTTTTTATTTCCTTTTATTAACAGTTCCATGTTAATGTGACGTTTTGGGTAATTACCCCAATGTTTTCTTATATGTCTTGATATGTTATTTTTTATAATCTTATATTGATCAGGGTTCCATCAAATAAAGAATAATTATCCTAAAATAATTATAATATTTATAAATAAATTATTTTTAAGTGATATCATGAATGAAAGTTTTGAGAAATGATGTATGTTATGATCGTGGCTACGACAAGCCATACATACACATGAGTAATGTTCCCATTTTTAAAGGATCATTATTGAGTGGATGTAATTAATATATTATCTTTCCAAAATGATCATAATATCCTTAAAACGAATATTTATTTAAATATTATTATAAATATAATTCATATGATTTGGTGATGAAAAGAGAGTCACATCGCTTCATGAAGGTCATAGTCCACACATACAGAAATGATATTATCAATTTTAGTGGCTAAAACTGTAAGAAATAAAATGATTTATTATATTTTCAGGATGATAAATATTTCATTAATGTCATAATTATGTCATTTATATCAAATATATTCAATAAGTATTTCCTTATTATAATCCTTGTAATGTGTTAGTGATAGCAAATCATATTCCTTGGCAAGGTGTTAGTCTATCGTAAATAGAAGTGATGTTATTTTATTCCCTATGGACAGGAAAGAAAAAAATTATATATGATATAACGAATTAATATGTATAATTATGTAATAAATAACATATATATAATTTATATCCATCATCATACCCAATCATGACAAGTGGTAATGAGAAAATGAAAGACATCTGTTCGTATGGTGGTGGTCCACCATACACCTGAACAGTGATTCCATAACCCATTTGATAGAAGTAAATATGGTTTTAGGACCTTAACATAAAAAATATCTCATTATATATAATATAATAAGGTTATTATATAATCATGTTTTAATAATAATTTAAGGAGGTGGAGGAAGAAAGAAAATAAAACTCTCCGTTTAAGAATGTTACCTCTTCTTTTTGTATCCTCTACAGGTTTTCACAAAAGCTATTGTGGGCAGGATTGATTCCAAAAATAAGGATTATATAATAGGATTAGGGAATTTTGGAAGTGTTATTTTTAGTTATTTTTCTTACAAATTTCATTTTATGATGTGAATAAGTTAAGAGAGGGGTGGTCTTTAAAATTTGTGCTGAGAAGCACACTTGTATGTTTTGAAAAGAATGATGTTTAACAAACTTTTTCTCATTATAAAGGATAAACAATGCATTATTATAGATCCATATACATTATATTATTGATATATGAATATAAAATATAATTTAGATAAGTGTTTATGTTTTTTTTACCCTTATCATTTTATTTTAACCTCAAGTAAACTATTTTTTTCCTTAACTAAAAAAATTACTTTTACTAATTTTACTATAAAATATTGTCAAATATTATGTTGAAATTATTAGATAATATAAATTATTATAATTCCAAATATAGAACCCATTTTCCATTTCCCAATCAAATAAGTGGAATATTTTAATTTAAAATTAATCCCGCAGAAGTGATTAGAAAACATGTTTTCAAAGAGAAAATGATTAAATATTTGTAAGGTTTTTTATATCAAAAGTCACTATGAAAATGTCTCCCATGACTTAAAATGGATTAATATATGTATAATTTAACCAATATTAATTTAAAAACAATTTAAAATATAATTTATCTTTATAGATAATTAAAATGATAAATCATGTTTTAATTAAAATATAATATTTTTCACTATTCATAAAAAAATAATCCTTTTAAAAAAGATATTTGAATTTAATTGAAATTTAATTTTTTTATTACAATTTTAAAAATAATTGTGTCTGATATATTGTTTTCTAGAACTTAAAAAACCCTTTAAAATATGTTTCAAAAATGTGAAAAATTACTTTTTGGAAAAATACCATTGTTATGCATGAAATTGAATTAATTATTATATATTGTATACAAAACAATTAATAATAATGTTAATAAATTTAATGAATATAGTATATAAATTTCATTAAAATCATTCACCAATTTTTTTTTATTTATTTATTAAGGAAAAAATGTTATTTTTAAAAAAATAGTTTTTGAGAAAATAATTTCATTAATTTTCATATTCTTTCGATTCTAATTATTTGATTAATTGGTCACCCATGCATTCATAAAAAATACATTTGGAAATAATATCATTTAATAACTTATTTAATCCCATTCATACCTACCATTATAATGCCGAGGTGCAAATAATCATATAAAAAAATAATGTTTTAAAAATAATTTTTATTTGTTTTTAACTCAACATTGCTTCTAATGCAATATAAAATCATTTTTGAATGTAACACAAGATAACTCGATGTTTTGGGAAATAAAAGATAACCTATTATTCCTTATAATGCAATAAAAATCGGTGTTTCATGTAACACAAGCTAACTTTGTGTTGTGTGTAACACACAATATAAAAAAGATTAAATTTATGTGAAAAAAATATTTTAAAACATATCAGGGTGTCATATTTTATCCCACATAAATTTAGTTTCCCCATAAAAATTAGTCTTGGTCATAAAACGTTTATATAAGGACCCAACCTTAAATATTACATAATCTTGAATTAAGTTAATAATTCACATTGAGGATATTTTCAGGTTTAGAATTTTAGAAAATTAGGCCATAACTATAACATATCAACTAGAATATTACATGTAGACACTACTACTCAGTACCCATTTTTTCATAAAATAAAATCTCTTAAAAAGAAACATGTCTAGTTCTATGTTTTAGACATCGTGACTTTTCCTTAATCCCATCCTTGAACCTTATTCATCATTAAGTACTATGGAAAAGATTTAAAAAACATGGGATGAGAATAAAAAGCTCAGTAAGGATTATAAAACATGGAATGAAATCATTTTCCCATCAATAAATATAAATCAATGAAACCATACTTTTCAATCATACCATACATCATGAAATCATAAGATTTATGAATAACATACCAAATTCATAAATCCTAAAGGTAACCTATGGAATAAATAACAAACATACATTGTTGCTATCACAGATAGATAGGGAGTTACTTTGTAATACCCATCATAGTATATTTCTATATTCTCTTAAGATAAACATTAACATTTACCTCCGTCAAGTTACCCAATGCATTTGGGAGCTATCTCGGGCTCACCCGCCCTAGGTTTATCACAAAACCACCCGTATATGTAAACAATTCCAAATAACCATAACAAAATCATAACACATAACAAAAAAATGAAAGATAACATTTCCACACTCCAATCATAATATATCATATAAAGGTATTTTAATAAAAAAAGATATATCCAACCATTTTCAAAAAAATTTAAATCATTTAATAATGATATTTTTGAATCAAAGTGTCCCATAAAACTTTAATATAATTTGAAATAAAATTTTGTTTCAAAACATTAATGTCCATATAAATAAATCCTTAAAACCATTTTTCAATCATATACATTAATGATAAAGATTTATAAGAATAAATCATTAAAACATTTAGAACGATATTTCATTAAAAGGGTTCCTAACTATATGAGAAACGATTGAAAACAAATAATTGAGGAATAAAATTAATCAAAGATTATAATACCATGAGAATAAATATATTCATGATATAATATGTCAAAGGGCAGTATATACACCATATAAAATTGAATGGTGTATAACAAAAAATAAGCCTCAATGGAATGTAAATTGAGACAATGTCCCTTAAAAAGATCATATCCATAGATTAAGGATAAATAAATTAAAAAATTATGTGTGAAAAATATAAATATATCCTATATAAGTGGATATTAAGTGTGAAAAAATCATAGTTCATTCACACATATTCATATCATGAAATAATCAATAAGTAGATGTTTAACCCAAAGAATTGAAGTTGGGTTAGGAAGTCCTCTTACAGAAATTTGACAGCCTAACAGTTTCACTATAAAATTCAAAAAATTAGTTGATGAGAGGTAAAAGAGTCTCTCATCACATGAAAATATAATTTACTACATTAAATATATACACGAACGTATCCAAAAATAATAAAAATGAAATTAAAATACATGACATAAAAGAAGTCTTTGACTAAAAGGCTACAATGAAAGGTTCCCTTACCGATTTGGTAACTTACAAAACATACACCCCATGAAGGAAGGATAATACATTGAAGATGTGAATACCCATAAATAAAGTATATTACAAAAATAATACAATCATGTGTTGTACATACACCACACAAAAGTAAATTGTGGAAAACATTGCATGAATCTCATAGGAATAAAAAGTGATACGAAAACCTCTTAACACATTGTAATCAATCAAGTCATATGAAAAAAAAATTTAAGAACCACAAAATGAATCACATAATACCATGAATATAAATATAATAATGATAATATATATCAAATGGTAGTACACAATACTCCACATACAATAAATAGGTGGTAAACAATGTAAATCTCACAGATTTAAATGTGAGATAAGAAACCCCTTACCTCGTGTCCAAATTGACTCATTTTTTCCTTATACTTCCTGAATAATAAAAATAATTTAATTTATATGAGAACAAGAACAATTTTCAAGTTTATTATTCCTTATATATCACTTACTACATTGCTCTAACTATTATTTAATTATTTTAGTTCATATTGAACATTTTGTCGATGTTCAGAACTTTTGTCAAAAATGAATTTTTTATAATTACAAATTTTCCATATGGGAAAATTTTGTTATCTCCAAAATGATATTCCTAATTTAGATATCATATATATCATATATATCTTGTGTATTTGTATATATAATTTTCCATATCATTGGGAGTTAAGAAATGAAATGCACCGTTCATGGAGATGGTAAGCCGTACGTACGCATGAATGATACTTTCATTTATATTTTATATATAAAGGAATAAAAAAATAATAAGAAATAGGTATATTTTAATTCAATTATAATATATATGTTATGTAATATTATTAAATCCATAATTTATATGTTCCACGTATGGTATGAAAAATTCATATAACTCTGCGGGGGCAGTAGTCCACACTTCCACAAATGAAATTATCATATTTTCCAATTATGGAAACCATAAAGGTATGATATAAATTAAAAATACAGAAATTTAGAGACAATTTAAATATAATATATATCACAAGAAAATACAGTTCCATCTTAATGACCACCATAATAGGTGGTAGGAGAATATTGAAAAATCATCGTTTCGTGAGGCAGAAGTTCACCGTCGACAGAAATAGTATGTTCTTTACCCATTAGATGGAGGTTTGTGTAAGGGTAATTAGAATATTTGTCATATCAACATCCTAGTATTTTGAAGATACTTTTTTAATTATTAAATAATGTAATAATAAGATTTTATGGGTTTTGAGAAGTAACATAAAAGAAATTAACTTAAGAGAGGAAATTAACATTAAATCGGGTATCTCTCATTGGATAGAACCAAAATGTTAACTTGAATTGCCTTATGCCTAAGATAAGTCTTCTAGAAGGAATATAGGGATTTAGGGTGCTTAATTGGGAAGATATTCGACAATCCAAGGGGATTTAGACGTGTAAATAATGAGTTAGAGGTGAGGGATTTTTATAAGGGGGAGGAGGGGCTCTTTAGGAATGTTAGAAAATATTATTTTATTATATACTAATTTTCGGTTTCTAAATTTCAAAAACACATTAAAGTTTAAGCTATGAAGATGTATATTCAAAATAAAATAATCCAATAATAATTGGATAGGTTTTTTATAATATTTTAATTTTTATAATCTTATTTATTTAAATCATTCATTAATGAGGTGAACACTGCATCATTATTGTGTCATAAAAAATTTATTTATTAGACATCTAATAATTGTAATAAAATACAAAGATGTAGGAAATATTTTTATCTTTTAAATTAATATTTATAGTTGAATATATAACTTATATAACCTCATGTAAAAATTGATTTACCAAAAGATATTTGTTAATACCATTTCTTTCTTTAAATTTAATTAATTAATATAAAGTGTCATTATCTCTCCCAAGTGGCTCCATGGGGTTCCCAAATCGTCACATGGATGGAAATGGTCGGACATGTATCATCTAATTGGATTAGGACACATGTTAGGATAATTTAATATTATTATAATATTATTTTCTTACTCATATTACCAGATTTACCTTTAACCATGGTAAATAAAATATTTACTGAAGTAAATATTCATAATGTCTAAAAATAAAATAAAATTATTTACACAATTTAGACCTCATTATTTCAAATATGGAATACATTTTTTTAAATTGGAGACACATAAGTGGCAGAAATTTTTTAAAATTAATTCCTGTTGTCAAAAAAGCGTGTTTTTTAGAAATAATAACTATCAAAATATTTACAATTGTTTAAATCAAATTTCAATGTTAAATTAATTTCAATGAACAATTTTTTTTAAATGGTAAAAATATAATCTAATTACTCTTTAAAACCATATAAAAATATAATCTATCTATATAAATAAATTTGATAAAAAGTCTGTTATGAATTAAAATACTGTATTTTCACCATTCATTAAAATATCTACTTTATCAGAAAAATAACAAAAACTTCCCAAAGTAAATTCTAATGATATGATTGTAAATAAGAATTTTATTTTGTAAAATATAACATATAATAATTATAACAATACTATATTTAAAATGTGTTCTCCATTAAAAGTAAGTAAATCGATCGTTTAATGAATATTAGAGTATTTATGCTTAAAATTGGATTCATTCAAATTTTAGCCTCTAAAATTTATGGGATAAATGTAAAAACATTTAACAAAAATATATAATAATTTTTTAGTTATCTCTATTCATTCCTGCCATTAAAATGGCTAGTCATTAACTAAAATTTAAATTTGTTATATTATTTTTCGGTATAACTCGACGTTTTGTGCAACGTATGTTTTCCAAGAAAACCATTGTTGCATATCAGTTATGCTATCAAACATAGCATCCTCATTAATTTAATATTAATATTTAATTCAAAAATATAAATAAATATGAAAATTTCATATTCTTAATTTACCTGGGATGTTACAGTTTGAAATTTGAAAAATATTTTATAGAAACCCACATCATAAAATGGGTTAACAAAGAATAATCTTAAAAAATAAAATGTTATGTGAGAAAGTTGTTTGAAATAACACACACTAGGTTTCCCAATAAGAGAAAAATGTTGGGAATTGAAGATATAAACAAGGAATAAATACATAAATAATTATCGAGAGTGATTGGGATCATTGATCACAAGAGTTTGGGTAATCGAGATAAGTTTAATAAAAAAACCAAAAAACCAAAGAGGCATTAAAATGATAATTGGTATCCTAAAAAATTATTATTATAAGATAATATATTTTTTCATGATCCTTTCAAAATGATGGTGAATTCATTTTCTATATTGAATTAGAACATATGAAAATATACTTACTAAATATCTGTTTTATTTCATAGGCACAATTTCATACTTTGGTTGTTACTTGATCAATTTATACATCATATATTAACCAAATAGAGGAATTTTTCATGTCTAAAGAACTAAATAAGACCAAAAAATTAATGATATTTCATGCCTTCTATCCCAAGTTTAGAAAATGTTTTACACTGGTTATCCAATATAGATAAATCATCATATGGTGAAGTAATATGTAAATCTATGAAACCTCATACAAAATTCATCTTTAATAATTCTATAAATGGTTAACCTTATAACACTTCCGAAATTAATAAGTTTATAAATGTCACTAAATATCTCAATATTAACATAAATTGTATCCCACAAATAACAAATAATGGGTTTTGATTATCACATACTAAATATGTGAATTCCATCATCATGTATTCCGTTAAAATATGGTAATAACCTAAATTATAATACAACCTTGAAAAAGAATACACGATTCTTAATTATTTACAAAAAATATTATTATTTGAAATATTCCATAAACCCCAAAGTGCTGAAAACATCATCAATGATAACATAAACCACTATGTCAAAAAATTATTAATCAGTTCCAGGGTAATTTGTACTATCTAGTTTACTTATTTATAGCTAACATCTCTTTATCCCAACATCATTATATCAAAATCACGAACATATTATGGGTTATCTTCCATTAATTGAAATTTAACCATGCTATTAAATCACTTTCATAGTCCATCAGTACCATTTAACATATTCTCGAAAATCATTAATTCAAAACTTCTACAAAAAATTTTAGTTATAATGATTCATATATCTTAATTATTTAATTCCAATACATAAACCCTTCAATTACACCATCAAAATCCATAATCCATTAACTAGGATTCATAATATTATTATTTAATTCAAAATTATCGCCCTCATAGTCACCATGTCCCCTCTCTTTGGCCCTTCTCTAGGGTTCCTCTCTTAGATTCTTCATAGTGGAAGATCCTCCTAGTGGCCATCCATCATCAATTTGATCTATCTCCTACATGTTAGTTATTTTGGTTTCTTCATTTCATTCTTCCCATGTTTGTCTAATGGATTTTTTCCCCATGATTCCACTTTTGGGGTATGCTCATTGTGATTCAGTCGTTTAGACTAAGTTCGCCTCTGTTGTCAATCAAGATCATTTTATTTGGATATGTATTGGTTCGTGCCACCCCTTATCATGGTTTTTATGGATTTATCATCTTTGACCTCTGTCTCTTCTCTAAAGGGTTTGCTTCTTGTCATCTCATAATGTTTCTGATCCTTATCTTGGTATGGTGGGTTTTTCATCCTTTTCCCTCCCCTCATGAACATTCATGTGTGGCCGTGTCCCATAGGAGAATCCATATATGACTCATCCTCTACTCTTACCATCTATTTCCACATTCTAATATTTTTGGTCTATATTATTGGTATGTCAGGATGGTTTGGGAGGTGCTGGATGAGGCTTCGTTGGTGTCCCATGAGGTGCGAATAATGATTGGTCTTTCCGGCATTGGATTTCACTATCTATTTCCTTGGATGTGATTGTTCCATATATTGGTGGTCATTTTGATGCTTCAACATAATGGGTGGTTTTTGGATTGTATGGAGTTATTCTTCCTCTAGTGGTTCAATTGAGGAGTTAATGTAGGTAGGATGATGGTACTCATGTTATATGGGGTTTGGTGGTCGTAGCACAGGTTTCAGCTCGCTATTGAGGCTCAAATATGCTCCAACTCTGCTCTGGATTCATGTTTCATTACTTATTCCCCAATCAATTTGGTGTGTTGGATTTATGGAGGCCTTGGGATGTACTGTTCGAGTTTTAGATGGATTTTTAGTAGGGGAGTCCTGTATAGGATTGGTTTGGTGGCATGTGAATCAGTGGTTGTTCACATCGGTTGTGGATTTATGTTTTTAATGTCTTTTAACATTTAAATTGGTGCAGTTTTGTTTGTTTTTAGATTTTCTAAATCCCAAGTTTTAGTTGGTCACTATTTTTGATGTTGATGTAGTGGAATTTAGTTTTTGGATGTTGGTTTTTAATCATAGGATCTTTTTGTGAGGGTTCTCACATATCCTCTAAAAGTGACTTTTCATGAAAATAAAAAATATTGACTTCTAGATAATTCTTCATTCCTTTCATATGTTATTTGTAGTCTCTTATTTTCAATAACATAACCATTACTCATAAAACCTTATTGATTATATTCATGAGTGTAAATTTCTGACCCGGAGTCCGTGATGTCCCAAACCTCGATTGTACTTAACAGGTTCCCTAATACCAATGGTCCACATGTCCTAACATGCACCTCCCAAAATTATAGAGGATAATGACTAACATCCTAGGATTGAGATGTGTCTATAGGGAGAATATTCCCTCGTTATCATTGTGTATATTAATAGATAATTATTATCTAATAGAAGATAAGTAGAAAATGAAATGTAATAAACGTACAGATAACACAAAATCAACAGTCAAGAGTAATAAATAACTGAAACAACTAATAATCATATACAATAACTGATGATGATATGTCATGTATTTGTTGAGATTGAGAACATGGGTACAAGGAAGTAGGCATAACATTCAATAAAAAAGTAGAAAAAATAAACAAAAAACTATCCTTAGCATCCAGAGCTCCAGCTTGATCTTCTACTACTATATCTATCATAAGAAGTCAAGTAATCAAGTGTCCAAAGTAGTATGCTTCCCTTTATAAACACTATCACACATGTAGTTTTCCCAGATACCAATGGGACCCAGATAGGGTTTGAGATAAAGTTCAGTAGGCCACCACCAATGATGTCTATAATAATTGGTCCATGTAATGTAAACTGAAACAGTCTGAAAGCATTAATATATAAAATTAAATTAGTACAGTAATGTAAATACCCATGTACCTACTTCATTCCTTAGTTAGTTTCTTAACATGTAACTAGTTCATTAATTAATTATGTTCCAATTTTTAATTAATTCATGTGAGGGGATACCAGCATTGACATGATGATATGTATAATGGTTCCAAGGTATCACGATACATCCTGTAATAATAAAACTAATAAATTGGGTTTAAGGTAAAAATAAAAGCAACATATAACTCAAAGGATATATAGCTCCATAGTAACTTTATCCAATCTATAGGGGTAAGAGTGTAATCTAAGGAAAATTGTCCAAGGTGTTCCATAATAGTGTGATCTAACCGAGTCCTAGGAATAAATCCAAGGTAAAATAAGATATATAGTGACTAGGGAAAAGGGGGTATCTAAGGAACTTATTTTCCATACAATTTATGATAGTTTTGAGGAGTGTATCAATGTAATCATATAATGATAATGTAGGTATCCTATAGTTTCATACCAGAAACCCATAGATAATAGAGGATAGGGTTCCAATGTGGGTATCAACCAAAGAAACTGAAATCCTTGAATCAGAATGGAAACCACAAGTGCTCAAGGTATTCCCTTATAAATCTATAAGCTAACACTTTTCATACCACTCATATAATGATGTTAAGGTCCATATTTAGCCAAGAACCATACAATAGATTAATTTAAATAATTAAGTCATGTAATGGTCATGTTATTTAATAAATTCATTTGGTTCAATACTTTCCTTTTAGTAGTGTGACAAGGACAAGGGGAATGAAACCATGTAAATAATTTCATATAAGACATAGTAAATTAATAAGTTTCACTCCACTACCATCCATAAACATGTAAGGGTGTGCCATAGATATTCAATATAGTTAATCAATGACATTTAATTAGTCTATGTAATATATATATATATATATCTATCTAAATATACCTTCCAATTTCAATTGAGAATCATTAATTAATTTGAAACACTTACCATAGGTGGGTTAAGTGGTAAGATTCCATGGTGATATCCATTAATCAATTAAATTTTCATTTTAAAAAGGCTTAGCATTAAAAGGTTCAAGACAATGGACACTGGACTTCTATCGTAGACACATATGTCAAAGATCTAAAATCCCAAATATTGAAATAACCCTACACAGGGTGCTCTTCATTATGGAAATAACCAATAATGATGGATAACATATATGGAAGGGTCTTAGAACATTGTTATAATGACTAAAATAAAGGAATATTAATTAAATACATGAAGATAGATGATATCAGCGTGGCAAAATGGAAATTTATAAAATGAAAAAACACAATGGAAGTGTTATAGACCACCTACCTCATACTTGTACGACTATCCTCATCTAATATAATCCTCTTGTTTGGCATTGATTGTAATAGATATGAATAATAGATATAACGACCCAAAACATGACGTACATGGAAATTACAGTACTTGTGAAAAATACTTAATACATAACAATAACATATTCCCAAAAACCGTGTTAGTTTAGTGTCATTGGGAACTCGTAACATAATCTTCCAATCATGGGGAAAGATCTTCAACATCTCCCATAAAGATATTCCCCTTCTGTTTTCTTACCTAAAACCATTATTTATAACCTATGGAAAATGAAAACATAAAAAGGTTGATCTAAAATGCTCAGTAAGGGTAAATAAAAAGAACATAAAAACAATCCATAAACATTAGAACATAAAAACATGAACATAAAACATCAAAATCTTGATCAGTGACATAAATCTTGGCAGTACATAAGGCATAGATCATAAATGAGCATTAATCATGATAAACTATCATGGGAATAAAACATGTAATTGTGGAAAACCATTAAGAACAAGTTATTATTTCCATAGTAGCCAAGGAATTGTTGCCAAGACCATCATAGTGGACAAAGTCCTTTACTGAACTAGGTTTACTTGCCGTTCCATCCCTGTATTACTGAACCAGATTCACTTGCTGTTCCATCCATGTCTATCTAATGAGATATAAATATTTACCCAATTCATTGGAGGGAGATATAGGTCCCACCCATCTCATAATTAAATCATTCTTACTTGTGCCACAAAATAAACACAAATCATTCATCATAACCCAAAGAATAAAATGGGTTTCATAAACATCATCCCATCATAACATAATCTATATAAAACAAATGGATATCATTTCATCATAAGAAGAATCAAACCATGTAAATGATAGAGTCATTACACTTGAATCATAATCATACTAAATAATTTCATCTTAGATGGAAAATATTTTTGACAAAACACATGAAATGAATTCTTGAGGAAAATATCCTTTCATCTTCAAAATCATTTTCTTTTCAAAAAATACCATGCAATTTTAAAAGAAAAATATTTTGTTTACAATAATCATGAAATCTTGTAGAGGAAGTTTCTTGAAAATTAGGGGTTATTAAACCATTAGAATCCTTTCATTCCGTATAAGTTAAAAAAACATTTTCCTCGTACTTTTGCCGAAAAAGTCAAAAAGTTCTTTGTTTAGTAAAAAAAAGAAATATTCATTCCATAACACAATGTAAAAGTTAAATAGGGCTAAACATGACTTTAAACATACATCAATGAATATTAAAAACTTTATGAAAAATAATTTTTATGGAAATTGATGAAAAATATAACCCTAGTAAATACTTACGTATAAGTAATCTCGGATAAAAATTATCTAGCAAAATTATCCCTTACCTTAGGTCAAATATATTCTTTATGTGTCCGAGACTCCTGTATATTGTTTTTAAACATATTATTAAATTTTAAAATAACCATAATAATATTTATGATATGATATATGATTCACTTACGACTTTATATTACCCATTCATTTGTTAATTCCATGATAAAGCATCGTTTTGGGTAAAATCGTTTCATTTATCTTCCGTGTTTTGACTTGTAATTATTCATATGACTACTTAGGTCATCATTAATTACTTTTTTAATGTAAAAAATGATTTATATATAATATATATTCATAATATATATATATATATAATATCAAAAATGGAAATAAATACACCGTTCATGGAAACTGTAGGCCATACGTACGCATGAACGTTGTTTTCGTTTCCTTGTTAGATTTAATATAAGTAAGTAAACAACATATAAATAAATCCATTATCATTAATATGTCATATATTTCATGATTATTTATTATATATAATTTATAATCATTCTTGAATGGTTAGCATGGAGAATGAATCTCATCACGTCGTGGAGACTGTAATCCGTAAGTACGCATTAACAATGATATCGTTCCCATAATTATTGAATGGAATTAGAGTGGATGATATAATTTCTCAGAATTAGTATCATGTTATAATAACCACTTATTTTTATTCTTTACACCTATATACCCATCCATGTAAGGTGGTGGTGAAAAAACAGATTACACCATGACGTGGAGACGGTATTCCGTACGTACGCACACGTGGTGATTTCATTTTCCGTTGGATGGATTGAAGGTGAAATAGGCTTGGTTAATATTTATAATAAAATATAAGTATATGAGTGATACATTTTTTATTAATTTATTATAAAACAAAAAAATAAGAGGAAGTAGAAGATGAAATTAATTTGAGAGAATCAGTAAAGGATATTACCTCTTCTTCAACGCGCCTCTTCTAAACCTCCTCTTAGGGCACTAAAGTTTCTCTTTGAAGAATACCATGACCTCTAGTACCTTTATAGGGAAGTGTAGAAGATAAAAGGTAAAGGGTTGGTCGATCTTGAAGGCTCAATGTGGTGTGAGGAGGGGAGGGAGGAGGTGCCTTTTTATAAATGAGGAGAGGGGTACTTTTGGAAACATAAGAAATATTAATTTATAATAAATTCAAACCCCACTTAAAAACCTCCAAAAATGGATCAATTAAAATATTAGATGATATATGTCTGTAATATCATAAACCAATAAATTTTATAAATTTTGGTAATTTATTTTAAACTTTATCTACATGATTTATCTTTATTTAATCTATTTAATTTTATTTGTGCTAATAATATTCTAAATTTTAAATGGTTATATATACTTACTTATGTGTTGTTAATTGACCATATTTAGATAAATTTTTACAATTTAGACCATATAATTTTCATTTTTTAATTTTTTAAATATTTTTGTGATTTTTATCCAATTTATCAATATGTTATTTTTATAAAATATAAATTGTGTCAATTTTGACACTATTCAATTATTTGAATTTAAATTAAATCCATACAAAATATATATTCGAAAAAAAATATTTAATAGATTCATAACTTGTAATATTCATCTAAAAAATTTGTGTATGACATTAATTAGTTCATATAATATTTATTTTAATATTTATAAAACCATTTATTTGGTATTTCTATTTATAAAACAATTACTACATAATTTTTTGTATAATCATTTCATATACTTATTAGTTGCATAAAAATTATAAATAAAATACTATGATGATGATAAATATAATATCTTTTAAAATAATAATTTTAATCCAATTTATCATCTTAAAATAACAACATTTATATTTTTATATTTACTAAATTATGAAGGTGACAATTTTAACATCATTTAAAATAAAATAATATAAGTGTCATAATCGATTTTATAAGGATTTAAATGGTCATAAATTCGACCATTGGATGGTTAGGGTTTCTATAAATACGAAAAATAAGTTTTGGTCTGGTTTTTTGGCCTTTTAAGGGGTATTATTATTTTAATAACTATATTATTGATTTTTCACTAAACAAATAATTTTTGCATCATTAATGTACAAGTTATTAAGGTAATTAAATTTCTCATAAAAATTACAAATAAATTACCATATCAATGAAAAATAAAAGTAAATTTCAAATGAGTATTTATAATCGAATTTATATTCTGTGTAACCCTATATTAAAAGGACATTAATTATTCAAGTTTGAGTGATACATATTTCACTTTCTTTAAAATAAAATAAAATAATGGTCTTAATCACATCCATGTGGGTTCCAATAGATTTAATTTCGACCCAAATATGCCTTAGGATGAAATATAATCGTCCAATTATATTATGACAAGTGGTAGGGTAATTTTATAATATTATATTTACCCTCAATTACCAGATTTACCTTTAACTATAGTAAATTAAATTAACCGTAGTTACTAATCATAGTTCCCAAAAAAAAGTAGCCTATTAACATAATTTGGAACTACTGATTCCAAATATGGACTCCATTTTTCTAAATTCAAATCACATAAGTTGCATAAATTAATTTAAAATTAATCCCATTGTTAAGAAAATGAGTTTTAAAAGTTAAAACATCACAAAAGATTGAAATGATTTTGCCTATGAATTCAATGTAAAATCAATGCTAATGACATAAAGTATACTAAATGGTAAAAATATATTCTATTTATAATTTAAAACCATTTTATATTATAATTTAACCATATAAATTATTACAATGAAAAAAGTTGTTTTTAATTAAAATATAGCGTGTTTTTTACTATTCATTAAAATATGAATGTTATCAGAATAAAATGAAAAATTTATCCAAAGTAAATTTTTATATCCTGATTTCAAAGAATAATTATATTTTTTCATATTGAACTTATAATCATGTCAAAAACTATATTTAATGTGGGTGCTTCATCAAAAGGCGATAAAACTGCATTTTTTGAAAAATACTTATTTTACCCGAAAAATTTATTTTGTTCTCATACAATGTTCTAGAATATGATTAATATAAATAATAATGTTATAAAATTCAAAATGTTGTTAATACTATTCATAACAGCTAGTTGATCATAATATTATAACAATATATCATTGTTTAGTGAAACTTGGTATTGCATACAACACACACTATTGAGGAAGGTCGGTCTTGCGTGCAACACAAGACAAGAATAGTCTTGCGTATACTAGAAGATAATACAATGTTCCGTATAACACAAGTTACTCTTGGTGAAGCGTAAGGCACAATATTTCAAAGAAATTAAAAAGAATACTTCTCATAAAATCTCATGGTGTTACATTCTACCCCCCTTAAAATGAATTTCGCCCTCGAAATTCGTCGGGGTTATAAATAGTTTACTACTTGAATGTTTCATTCATGGAAAACCACATCGTAAAGAGGAATACAAATACATTATTTTTAAAAGTATATTAGGAAATGTAAATTTTACCCAAATTGACTCATAACTCGGTTTCCACATAGGAGAACGTAGGTTAAAATATGGATTTGGAAGAGAAATCTAACCATCAAGTTCTGATGGATAGTGGAAGAGAACATGGATACGAAAAATCCAAAAATCACAAAGCCATATATTTGTGATGATCTAAGGTACCATCTGACTCATCAGTTATGAGGGTACTAGGACAACATTTTTGGTATTAAAGATAATTTCCCTAAAGCTAAAAAATTTGAATTAGAAGAAATACTTAATTGATTTTGGTACAATCTCATTGTTGTTTGTGTCTTGAATAGTTTCCAATTAATATCTTAAAGAAATGAAGTTGAATTTATCTTCCATGAAGTTTTAACAGATCATGCGATAGAATGATATTTCATTCCATCTGTCTCAAACATATGGTTAGCAAAAGTTATATACATAAGTCCATCTTATGGTGAGATTAATCATATATGGTTCCAAAAATGGACTTATACTTCATCTATCACACCTCTTAATAAAATACAACTAGTTTCTACTAACCAGGGACTTCTTGCAGGATAGTGGTAGGCAATAAAGGCCTGTCACACTTTAGTTGTGGGTTCGATTCCCGCAACCTTTTCCGACGCGACGGGTTTTCACCCGTCCGGCAGGTTGTCATTTTTCTAAAACTACACTATTATAACATTGCAGAAATATTATCAAAAAAAAGTTCTAGCCTTAAACAATACTATCTAATGTCCAACATAATCTATTCGAATCTTTAGACTTATCTAGAATAAATTTTCCAATCTCATAGTACAAAGAAAAAGATTACTTGAATGGTCATATAACAAGCACGTGACTACCATCATTTATCCCCCTTATATCATAAGATATATCTTGTTTGTCACATTCCAAACATGTGAATACCTTAATCATGTATTCTTTTGAAAAATTAATTACCATAGAATCATTGTGAAAACATGAATTCTATCAAAAGTCAACTCTTTCCACATACCAAAAATCCCAAAATTTCTATATACTCAAACCATGATATCCCTTTGTCCTTATATCAGTAATGAGCTCATGAATACTATCATACATATTATTTTCTCCTTATCCCTTCATTATGCGCATTTCTTCTGTTTTCCAAATATATTTCAATCACTTTTCATGGTTACCAGTACCATAAAATTATTGAAAACCACAATAGACAAATACATAAATATTCCAATATCCCACGATACTACAAAATTATTTTGGAATCCCATTACATAAAAACTTTATCATTCCAAAACATCTTTATCATATTCAACATCATTAATAATGATCACATGTGACTTCCCTTCGTCCTTTTCCTTAAGATGTTGTTGATGTCGATCATCATCAACCCTTGGATTAGGACATTAATTAACATAATGCCACATTTCCTTGCACTTGTAGCATTGAAGTGTTGGTGGTGCGTTCTCTGCAGTATTTTCTTTATTCACATCATTAGAAACCCTTTTTCCAATACTTCGACACTCAGCTGCTCGATGACCTTCTTTTCCACACTTAAAACATTTTATAGTCCTTTTAAGACAATATCCACCATGCTTCAATCCACACTTTGAACATAAAGAAATATTAGTTTTATTTTCACCATTGTTTTCAGATTTTTACTTGAACTCCATCTTTTGTATATTTTCAAAACTATGAGATGGATATGTAACACCAACATCTAGTTCTACCTTGATAACACAACACACAATTTCTTCATAGCTAATATAGTCTCTTATAGCTAATTCCTTTCAATGACTTGGTTTAAAGACACGTAATAATAGATCAACTTTTCTTTCAGGTTGAATGATAAAACCAGATGTATACCTTGTAAGCCGTGTAAAATTAGCCTCGTATATACCAACAGATTCATCATCCTTTTGCATAAGATCAACGAATTCCTTTTCCATCTTCATTCAACGAATGCGAGGAAAGTACTTATTAAAAAACAAGTTCTTGAACTCATCCCATTCCATTGATTCAATTCCATCTTGGGGCCTTGTATTATAAATTAGAGTCCACCACTGGTCTGCTTCACCTTCTAAACAGCAAACAACCAGAATGACTTTTTCATGTTCCGAATATCGAAGTATAGAAAATATATTTTCAATGGTACTGATCCATTGTTCAGAAACAAGTGGATCAGAAGACCCACTGAAAGAAGGTGGACGTTGCCTCATGAAGGACTCAATAGAATATTGTTTCCTTATCTTCTCATTCGGAAGTCTAAAATGATTCATAGCTTGTGTAAGTATAACAATAAGATTTGGCACTCCATCTCCCATAACATTGGTTTGTTCAAGAGGATAATCTTTTCATTTCCCATTACATTGATCAACACGGTTCCTTCATGTTCTAGCCATCATCTAAAACCCAAAAATAACAGTGTAAGAGTCAAAAATCATGCTCGGAAAAAAACATAATAAAGGGGGAGTACTTTAAATATCTAACATCTTAGGTTTAATTATATGATCGTTACCATAATCCTAGGACTATAACCTATAATTATACTTAACCATAGGGAAATCCCTAGACATACCGTAGAAATATCTCCAGGGATCTCACTAAATTTATCGCATCCTAGTTTCCAAAGGTTGACTAAACCTTCACTATGATACAAACTATAGAGACCTGAATCGTGACATACATGGACATTACATTACTTGTGCGGAATAATTCATACATAAAAAAAATAGACGCCCAAAGATAGTGTTAGTTTAGTGTCTTTGGAATCCCATAACATAATATTCTAATCATGGTGAAAGATATTCAACATCTCCCATAACGATCTTCCCCCTTTTTTACCTAAAACCATTCTTTATAACCTGGGGAAAAAGAAAACATAAAATGGGTGAGCTAAAATACTCAGTAAGGGTAAACATGGAGAAGATAAAAACAATCCATAAAAATTCGAACATAAAAACACGAACATAAAACATCAAAATATTGAATAATGACATAAATCTTGGAAGTACACAAGTCTTAGATCATAAAGGAGCATTAGTAATGATAAAATAGCATGGGAATAAAACATGTAATTGTGGAAAACCATCTAGCCCGGTATTACTGAACCAGATTCACTTGATGTTCCATCCATGTCTATCTCATGAGATATAAATCATCACCCAATGCATTGGAGGGAGATATAGGTCCCACCAATCTAATAATGAAATCATTTTTACTTTTTCCACAAAATAAACATAAGTCATTCATCATAACCCAATGAATAAAATGGGTTTCATAAACATCATCCCATAATAACTTAATCCATATAAAATAAAGGGATATCATTTCATCATAATAAGAATCAAACCATGTAATTAATAGAGACATTATATTTGAAATATAATTATACCATATAATGTCATCTTAGATAGAAAATAGTATTTAAAAAAACACTTGAAATGAATTCTTGAGGAAAATATCCTTTCTTCTTGAAAATAATTTTCTTTTCACAAAATGGCTTGAAATTTTAAAAGAAAAGTATTTTGTTGAAAATAATCACGAAATATTTTTCAGTAAGCTTCATGGAAATTAGGTGTTATGAAACTGTAAAAATCCTTTCTTGCCGTATCAGTTAAAAAAAACATTCTCCTCGTACTTTTGCCGGAAAAGTCAAAAAGTTCCTCATATGGTAAAAAAAAGAAAGATTCCTTCCATAAAAAAAATGTAAAAGTCAAAGAGGGATAAACATGAATTTAAAGATACATGGAAGAATATTATACACTTTATGAAAAACACTTTTTATGGACATGGATAAAAAATATAACCCCAGTAAATACTTACGTATAATCAATCTCGGATAAAAATGAGATTGCAAAATTATCCCTTACCTTATGCCCAATTTCTTACGTATGTGTCTGAGACTCCTATATTGTGGATTTAAAAATATTATTAATTTGTAACAGAACCATTATAGTATTTATGATATCATATATGATTCCCTTACAACTTTATATTACCCGTTCAGTTGTCAATTCCATGTTAAAGCAGCGTTTTGGGAACAATCCTTTCATTTATCGTCAGTGTTTTGACTTGTAATTATTCATATGATTACTTAGGCCATGATTAATTACTTCCAGAATGTAAATCATAATTTATATATAATATATATTCAGAATATACATATATATGATAGATCTATAAATGGGAATAAATACACCGTTCATGGAGATGGTAGGTCGTACGTACGCATGAACACTGTTTTCGTTTCCTTATTAAATTGAATGGAAGTAAGTAAATAACATATAAATAAATCCAGTATAATTAATATTTCATATATGTCATTATTATTTGTTATATATACTTTATAATCATTCTCGAATGGTTAACATGGAGAATGAATCTCATGACGTCGTGGAGACGGTAATCTGTACGTACGCACGAGCGATGACATCATTCCCAAAATTGATGAAAGGAATTAGAGTGGATGATATGAAATATCATAATAAGTATCATGTTATAATATCAATATATATTTATTCTTTACACCATTATACTCATCCATGTATGGTGGTGGTGGAAAAACAGATTACACCACAGCGTGGAGACGGTATTCCATATGTACGCATGCCTGGTGATTTCATTTTCCATAGGATGGATAGAAAGTGAAATAGGGTTGGTTAATATTAATAATAACATATCAGTATATGAGTGATACTAATGTGGTTACTTTTTTATTAAACAAAATAATCAGAGGAAGTAGTAGAAGAAATTAATTTCAAAGAATCGGTAAAGGATATTACCTCTTCTTCAACGCGCCTCTTCTAAACCTCCTCTTAGGGAAATAAATATGGTCTTTGAAGAATACCAGGACCTATAGTATGTTTCTAGGGAAGTGGAGAAGAGAAAAGGGAATAGTATGGCCGAGCTTGAAAGCTCAATATGCTGTGAGGGGGAGAGGGAGGAGGTTCCCTTTTATTAGAGAGGAGAGGGGCACTTTTGGAAACATAAGAAATATTATTTATAATAAATTCAAAAATCCACATAAAACCCACAAAAAATGACTCCATTATAATATTAGATGATATAGGTTTGTAATATCATCAAAAAATAAAATTTATACATGTTGGTAATTTATTTTAAACCTTATCAACATGATTTATCCTTATTTAATCTATTTTATTTTATTTTTGGTAATAATATTATAAATTTTAAATGGTTATAAATACTAACTTATGTGTTGTTAATTGTCCATATTTAGATAAATTATTACATTTTCGACCATATAATTTTCAATTTGTAATTTTTTAAATATGTTTTTTATTTTTAAACAATTTAACAATATGATATTATCATAAAATATCAAGAGTGTCAATTTTGAGACTATTCAGTTATTTGAATTTAAATTAAATCCATAAAGAAGATATATTCGAAACAAAATATTTAATAGATTTATAAATTGTCATATTGATCTAAAAAATTTATGGAGAACATTAATTAGTTCATATAATATTTATTTTAATATTTATAAAACCATTTATTTGATATTTCTTTTAATAAAATAATTACTACATCATTTTTGTATAATCAATTAATAAACATATTAGTTACATGAAAATTAATAATAAAATACTATGATGATTATAAATCTAATATATTTAAAAATAATACTTTTACTTGAATATAGCATCTTAAAATCACAACATGTAAATGGTTATATTTATTAAATTATGAAGGTGACAACTTTGACATCATTAAAAATAAAAAAAATATAAGTGTCATAATCACTTTTATAAAGCTCCAAATGGTCACAAATTAGACCATTGGATGGTTATGGTTTATATATATATTATCAATAAGTTTTTTAGGTTTTTGGTCCTTTTAAGGGGTATTATTATTTTAATAAAAACTATATTATTGATTTTTCACTAAACAAATAATTTTTGCATAATTAATGTATAATCTATTATGGTAATTAAATATCTCTTAAAAATTACAAATAAATTAACATAACAAAGATAATAATTTTATATTTCAAATGATTATTTATAATCTCATTTATTTTCTTTATATCCTAATATTAAAAAGACATTAATTATTAATGTTTGAGTGAGTCATATTTACTTTCTTTAAAATAAAATAAATTAAAGGTCTTAATCACATCCAAGTGGGTTCCAATGGATTCCATTTCGATGAAAATATGCATTAAGACAAAATAAAATCATTCAAGTATATTAAGACAAGTTTTAGGGTAATTGTATAATATTATATTTACCATTAATTACCTGATTTACCTTTAACTATGGTAAATAAAATTTACTGTAGTTACTATTCATAGTTCTCAAAAATAAAAAGTAAAATATTAACATAATTTGGACCTACTGATTCCAAATATGGAATCCATTTTTCCAAATTCAATTCACATAATTTTCATAAATTAATTTAAAATTAATCCCGTTGTTAAGAAAAAGAGTTTTAAAAGTTAAAACATTGCAAAAGATTGAAATGATTTTACCTATGAACTCAATGTAAAATCAATGCTAATGACATAAATTATATTAAATGGTAAAAATATATTCTATTTATACTTCAAAACCATTCAATATTATAATTTAACCATATAAATTATTACGATGAAAAAAGTTGTTTTTAATTAAAATATATCGTGTTTTTTACTATTCATTAAAATATGAAAGTTATCAGAATAATATTAAAAATTTATCCAAAGTAAATTTTTATATACTGATTCCAAAGAAGCATTTTATTTTTTCAAATTTAACTTATAAACATATCAAAAACTATATTTAAAGTGGGTGCACCATCAAAAGGCGGCAAAACTACATTTTTTAAAAAATACTTATTTTACCCGAAAAATCGTGTTCTAGAATATGTCTAAGATGAATAATAATGTTATAAAATTAAATATATGGTTAATAATATTTATAACAGCTAGTTCATAATAATATTATAACAATATATCGTTGTTTAGTGAAACTCGGTATTGCGTACAACACACGCTATTGAGGAAGGTCGCTCTTACGTGCAACTCAAGCCAAGAATAGTGTTGTGTATACTAAAAGCTAATACGATGTTGCGTATAGTGAATGTTACTCTTGGTGAAGCGTACAACACAAGATTTAAAAGAAATTAAAAATAATATTTCTCATAAAATCTCAGGGTGTTACAATAGATCCATGACCTAAAATTGGGGAATATAATCCTACATCCAAATAGTGTCATCGATAGGTAGAATAATGACGAAAGATTAAAATGGAATATATATCTTAATGATGCTCATTCAACGAGATGAATGAGAGATCTATCAGACATCAGAAGAAGGCGTTATTTCAATTCATTTATTATCCAGAAAAGGGTGCTCAAAAGGAGAGAAAGGAGGGGATGTTATCTAGAAAATGTAATGAGAGAAGGGTGAGGTTTAAAAGACAATGTAAGGGAAAATTCACAAATTCACCCAAAATAGCCTTATCACATTTTATCACCATGGTTTTCTAAACAGTTCTCTGACCATTCAAGGTTTTTTTTAGGAAGGGTCACTTATATGGTTAGGATGCATCGTAAAGGAAACCATGCACCAACTATGAAATACCCCACTTCAATTTGGTATGTAGTTTTTACATGGTTGTGCACCCTAAATCTGACTATTAGATAAAAACATGTGGCCTCCTGCTACTCATTGTTCCCCCAATATGGTTAAAACTATCTGTGTGGCCTACCTTTTATAGTTTCCTTTAGCTGTAATCCACCCAAAAATCCAGTTTCTCATCTTTGAAAAGGATCAGAAACCATAGAGACCTTCATGAACCCATTTTCCATATATATGAGGTCTATAAAATATATTTAGACCAAAATTAAAATGATCCATACCTATGTAAAAAGATTTTTTATTATAGTCTCCCCCCTTAATGGAAGTTGTCCCCGAGTTCACCTTCCAAGAGTGGGGAAAAACTATCCATGATAAACTCTAGAGATTGGCCACAAACATTGGCCTCCCACTCCCAAGTCTCGTCATGAACACATCTATGTTTCCATAAAATAGAGACTAATGGGACGTACTATCCTTATAGAGCCTTCATGCTCTAGTAAATAATGCATATTGGATACTCCTCAAACGATGCAGTAGAATGTAACTCAAATTCCTCTGGATCAAAAGTATGAGATGGGTTGTCATGATAATAGTGATGTTGTGAATCATGGAAGACATCGTGCATTTCATGATACCTTTGAACTAATAGAAACAGATAGGATACCTGCCCGCCTCTATCCATGATAAAAAACAGGCCTACATAAGCAGGTGAAATATTCAATTACCTTAATATCTATCAATTCCCTATATTGGGAGATACCTGTAAACATATTAATCCCCCAACCTCAAACTCTAAAGGTCATCGATTGTGATAGGAATATGATTTATATCTAGACTGAGCGATATACATATAATTCCTGACTAGCCAAACCTTCTTCAAATTTTACTACATGAGATGATGAAATAGAAATGATGCATCTCCAACCACTAGCCATCACATGACTGAATGGCCTAGACTACCGTATATGGCATCAAAAGGATCCATATGAATTGTCTTCGAGATGATATTATTATAGGCGAACTTGATGACAGGGGTATGATTATCCAAAGAACCTATAAAATCAAGGAATCATGCCTAGAGCAAGTCCTATAAAACCTATATCATCCATTTTTATGTCCATCAGTCTAAGGGTTAAAGGATGTGCTCAGAAGCACCTATGTACCCATATCCTTATGCAACCCCTTCTAGAACCATGACGTGAAATGATAATTACTATCTGAAATGAACATAACTATCAGAAAGGATATTATGAGGGACCCGGTATAATCAAATTATATCATATACATACATTATTCCCGATTCATTAACTGAGAAATTCTCCCAGATAGTAAAGAAGTGGTCTAATTTTGTCAGTCGATCGATGACAACCACTACAATGTCACTGCCTCTAAGAGACCTTGATATGCCGACTACAAAACCATGGATACATCTTCCCATTTTCATTATGGGACTAAAAGTGGCTATAACAAGGTTTCAGATCTAGTTCTCTGCCGTCACCTACAGACAGGTGGAAAACCTAGTGATAAAGCCTGTTATATGAAGATTCATCTAAGGCCACCAATACTAGCATCACATGTCTCTATACATTTTGGAGACGCATAGATGATTTTTCCCCTAATATGCATGGGAATCTAACATCAACTTCTCTCTCATATGAGTCGGAACCCAAAAACACCCATGTATATAAGGATGTTGTCTCTATCCATGGACCAATTTGGAGGTGGTTCATCTACAAAAAATAGTCTCACAGAGAACCAAGCCATCATGATATGAAAATTTCTTGCTCTTCCCCATCTTAAAGAGGGATGTGGTAGCTTTAGAGGATGAGAGATAAGTTTGATCGTGAGCATTTTGAAACTCTGGATGTAGGTAATAGAAGACCTGCATCAATTTTATTCATCATTGGCTTCCCATATGCCATGTGCCTGCATTTTCCATCTCAGAAAAACATTAACCACATTGAATTTTTAGGCGTATATGTAATCTAAAATAAAATGAATTAATATATTAGAACTATATTCAATGTATGAGATTCAATTCATGTTATTAAGATATTTATTTTAGGCTCTTGTGGTCTGTATACACCATAAAGCGGTCACCCCGTAGATTGTCTCCAATAATGTATGTCCTGGAAAACTTCTGCTAGATCCATGTCATGCATCTGGTAATTTCACTCACAAGGCCTCAACTGTTGAGATACATACACAATGACTCTGTCCTCTAACATCGGAACTAATCTTAGGCTGATGCTTGATGCATCAAATAACTAGATATATAATCTTCCAGGATTTGTAAGAGTCAGAATTGGGGCTGAGACAACCCTCTCATTCATCTCCAGAATGACTTTGTCACACACTTTTGACCACAAGAACATAACACCCTTATTTTTAAGCCTATAATAGGTGAATAATGTCATGGAAAACATTATATGAACTTATTTTAATAACCATATATCCCAAAAAACACCATATATCCAACAATTCCTTGGGATTCTCCTTGGAGACTACATCATTCACCTTCAATGTGCCAATAGAGACTCCTGATTCTAAGATAATATGTCCCACGAAATGAACTTTTTTGATCCAGAAGTGGAACATATAAATAATGACATAAAGTTGATGCTCTCTTAATGTCCATAGAATGATCTCATGATGCATAGTATGATCATTATGAGTGTGAGAGTACACCAAGATGTCATTCAAAAATACCGCAACAAAAGAATCTATATTGGGGTGGAACTTCATTTTCATCTGATCCATGAAAATGATAGGAACATTCATGAGACCAAATGGTATAGTAATTTACTCATACAGACTACAACTACTTCCAAAACTATATAATGTATATATGATGGGTTGAGTCACACCTAATTATATCCCAATCTCATATCAATCATTTAAAACACCCTAAATCTTAGAGATGTTCAAAGAGATCATCAGTATAAGGTAGTGGTTACTAGTTCTTCACTATAAGCCAGTTCAACTTTCTATAGTCCACACATAGATGAAGGGTCCCATCCACATTCTTTGTTAAAATCATTGGTGAAACCCACGAGGAAGTATTTTACTTTATAAAACCTTTGGCCTCTATATCCCTTAACATATAGTTGAGATTCTAGAGCTCAGTAGGTACCATCGTATATAGAGGAATCGACACTGGAGATTCTGCTAGAATGAGCATAATCATAAACTCAACATCTCTCTCAAGAGATATCCCAAAAAAAATATTTGGGAAATACACCCCTAAAATGATACACTACCAGAGGGAATTCATCCTGAGGGAAACCTTAATCATCCATTCAGAGATAAAAAATATTGATGATTACTCCACCAATCCCACGATGCTATTGTCTAGCTCTACTATCATAGACATCCCACTCACCCTTTTATAGATAATTTCTTCCCTCTAATAATATAAATGATACCCTACAGTGATATAAATCTATAAAGGCATGATTCATAATGAATCAATCCATCTTGATAATTACATATAAGACTATCAACTAATAAACAAAGAGGTCCCATGAGAAAGGGTAACTGCCTACCTTAAAAAGAAATGCGCTTTATTGGTATATTCCCTCTAACCATACACCTAATGGTGTATCCAGGGTCAATACACCATAGTAATAATATAATTCCAATTCAATAAATTCCATGTTAGATAAATATTTTAAGGAGTGTGGAGAACCGATATCAAATAAAATAGATACTAATGTGGAGGCTTTTGGAATAGTACCTTTTAATGTAGATAGTCATCCAACCATATCTTTACGTATCATCTATAATGCATGAAAGTAACTATATCCATGAACCTATGAAACAAATATACTAATACCTTTTAAACCACTCTAGGAGCACTTCTGGTGATCAAGAGTCTAGATACTATGGCCATGACCTCCTCCTTGGCCAGTCATATGGGTGCTACTCCAACTCTCCTCCAGGCGTGAAATATGAGAATATACTCTGGATGTTGGATCTGGTGCAAAACCTATTCTAGCAGAATGTGATTGAATGGTCTGAAATAATCTCTAAAGTTGACCCATATGGATGCAAGCACACTAATACAGAGGGTCTTTATCACTCTGACACTTCAGGTTCCCCTATCATCCAAACTGACGACACACCATCGAGCTACTATTACAGGTACCCTGGAATCCACTACCCTGACAAGAAACCTCAAGGGATTTTATTCTACTATTAGAAGAACTACTGGCCTACATCTTCAATGAACCTCTATTCCTGGTATTATATCCTTCCCTTAGGTTGTACTCATGGATAAAATATTTATTGACTATTTTAGAGAAGGTAAATAATTTCAATACATTTACCAGAGTATGGATAGAATACTAAATCCCATCCTCAAAGTGTCTATAATGTTAAAGAACATCACTATCTAAAAGTAGTGGATATTATGTAACATAGAGAAACATTCTGAATACTCCATTAATAACATATAACTCTTATCGTGAGGCATGAATTCTACATCTTGGTCATCTCTCTGTGTATGAGGAAAGGACTACTCGTAGAATACTGTCAAGAAATATTCCCATACCATGCCATGATGGTGACCAGACTGGGTAATCACATCCCAATAGATCATGTCTAAATCATGTAGTGTGTAAGTATCAATCTTGACCCTCCACTCTATAGGTATCTCTAAATTATCAAAAATAGAAAATTTAGTCTATATACAAGACTTAGTTGCATGTGGACCACAATCCTCTAAAATTCTATGAGCATGATACTACAAGAACTCACGAGTCAAATTATTAATCATAGGTGTAGGTTATGAGGCACATTTATGTGAATTAATCAGACATAGAATACTATCACAAAGTTGAGCATCAGTGCCCATATCCACTATAATATGTGATGCCTTACGTGGAAATTCAGATGTTAAGACTGGCACCTCAGGGCATACCATGTATGAATCATGATTTTTACCACCCTCATAAGAGATATAATTATCATTTCTTGGATTCATTGATCTAATGTTTCCAAGAACACCCCTGAGAACAAGTTTTGATGAATATATATAGAAACACTAGGGAAAGTTGAATGTAAGAATGTGCTCACTACCCATTGTATGCTAAGCCAACTACCTGCTTAGAATGCCATGTATTGGTAAGTGATCAAGTATAAAATAAAGGAGTTCCAATAATTTAAGGGGAAACAATACCTTACCTCATCATTTATTGGAAACAATTACATTTTAATTAGTAAAGTTTCACATTTCAATTTTCATTTTCTTAAATACATGTATCAATGATCATTTTAAATGAGCCATCCATCCTTGTGAATCAGGACCCATACTCCTTATCATTGATATTGACAAGCATTTAAATTATAATTAATTGCTTGACATAGTAAATTACTCGTTACAATGCATGAGGCCCCACACACCTCATGAATTGAAACCGGAAATCAATCAATCACTCCTAAGAAAAACACCATATAAATAATATATAAACATGGCTCACTCATCAGTAATAGGCATATAATGTAATGAAGGAAATTAAAAGCACCTATATGGCATGGAATTATGCAAGGATTGTTAATTATTGGTTTCTATGATGATTCATGTAACAATGTTCCTTTCCCTAAAAACATTAGGCCAACAATTAAGTAAAATCTCAACCACAATAACAATAATAAAAAAAACATAAAATGTGTGTCACCCAATGGTTAAATGATATCAACTATATTATGAAATCGCAGAACATAAATTTTAAATTATGAAACTCATAACTTACCCTGAACATGGGATCACAAATCCCATGCATAACTTATGACTAGGTTCCAATAATTCATAACCTTCAATCTATAGTATCCAAATACATAATAGTTAAATGATATCCTCTAATAACACTTTTTGATGTCTTTAACCCAAATGCCACTTAACAGGGGCCTCGATCCCCATGGGACACATGGCCTCAAACACATATCCTCGAGTGCCAGAGGCTACCAACTAGTAGCGAGGGCCTATGGTGTGTCCATGGGGAGACTATTACCTCATTACCATATTTTAGCATAAAATAAATATATCATATAATATGAGAAAAGTATCAAAAGAAATGAAATAAATAAGAAGATGTAAAAACAAAACAAGGAATGAGTAATAAATAATTGAAACAACTAATACTCGTATAAAAAACCTGGAATTTATATTTCAAGTATCTATAAATATAAAAAATGGATACAAATAAAGAGGAATAACATGGTATTAAAAGGTTATAAAAAGAAACCAAAAACTATCCCTAGAATCCAAAGCATCAGCTTGGTCATATGCTACCACCTCGATCCAAAGAAATCATGTAATCAAGTGTCTAAAGTAGTACAATTCCCCTTTTCAACTATTGTATACATGAAGTCTTTCGGGGTACCATGGAACCCAAATAGGGTGTCTAATTAATCTTATTAGGCCACTACCTACTACTTCTATATCATAAATTCTATGTAAAATAAACTGAAACAATGTGCAAAAATGAATATATAAAAACAGAGAAGTACTGTAACGTAAATACCCAAGTACCTACTTCATCCCTCGACTGGTGTTTGATCAATTTAAAATTTCATAAATTAATTAATTCCATAATTATAATCATTTCACTTGAGGGGATACCAGCACTGACATGATGATAGGAATAAATGATCTAATGTATCATGAGGCATCTTATAAGGATAAAATTAATAAATAGGTTCCAAGGTAATAGAAAACAAAACAAAAACCTAAAAGGGTCGCCAACATAGTAGTAATTATAGACAGGGTATATGGGTAAGAGTGTAATCCAATGATAGTCATCCAAGGCATTCCATAATAGTGTGATCTAACCGAGTCCAAGGAATACATCCAAGGTAAAATGGGATCCGCAATGACAAAACCTACGAAAGTATCCGATGAACCTCATGACTATAAAAGTCATGTTGGATCCATGGAGTGTATACAAGGAATACTATAATGATAATGGAGGGATCTTATAGTGTTATACTAGAAATCCACTTATATATAAAGATCAGGTTCCAAAGTGCATCTCATCCACGACAATCAACATCCTTGAATTAGAACGACATCCAACAGTGCTTAAGGAATTCCCTCTAGAATCTAGAAGCTAACTTGAGTCATACCACTCATACGATGATGTCATGGTCCATATATACTCATGAATATTATATTATATTCATTTAAATAATTATGTCATGTAACGTTCAGGTCATTTAAAAAATTCATTTGTTTCAAGCCTTTCTTTTCATTAGTGAAATAGGGCCAAGGGGCATGAAACCATGCCATTAATTTCATATAATCCATAATAAATTAGTATGGTTCACTCTGGTGACTTCTATAATCATAGAAATGTGTTCTAAAAATGTAAATATAATTTATTCAATAAAATTTAATTATGAATATCTATATATATATATATATCAATTTACATTCCAATTACAATTAAAATTCACTAATCAAGTTGATTTAATTACCTCAAGTGGGTCAAGTGGGAAGCCAACATGGTTTAAGGAATTAATCAATTCAATGGTCATTTTAAAAAAGGATGGATTTCCATTATAATGGTAAAGCCAAGGAATACACAAATGGTGACACAGACTCCCATGGTGAAGCTCTAAAAGCCCAATTATGGAAATCACCCAAAATGGTGTGGTCATCACTATGGAGGAAACTAAAAATGATGGATAACATATAATGTATTGTTATTAGAACATGGTTATAATGACTAAAATCAAAGAATATTAATTAAATAGGAAATTCCTGACGATATTATCTTGAAAACATGATAATTTATAAAATGAAGAGACTTGGGTGATGAATTATAAACCCCTTACCTCATACTCTTATGACTCTCATCTTCTTGTATCATCCTCTGGTTTTTCTTGGATAGGAAGAGTTCATAATAATAGATAAATGACCTAGAAATGAGGCATACGATCCTTTATCTAATTAGAATCATCGATGGGATGAATAATGAAAAAATATTATAAAGGAATCAATATCTTTTTGGTACGGATCCAATGAGACAAATAGAAGCTTGATTAGAATTCAAATCTTGGAGTTGCTTCAATTACTAGATTATCCAAAAAGGGAACTCAAAGGGAGAGAATAGAGGGGATATCCATTGGGAATATAAATGAGAGAAGGGTAAAATTTAAAACATAATTTAAGGAAAAACCAAAAAATCACCCAAAATTTCATTCCCACGGTTTCGATGCACATTTTAAAAAATTATGCACCAACCGTGAATGATCTTCTATAGGAAGCAGACACCCGCACAGTTAAGTAATACTATTTGGGAAAAAATGTACCAACTATAAAAATCTACTATAAAATTTTCTTTGTAGTTTTTTCATGGTTGTGAACCCCAAATCGTATGGTTATATAAAAAATTATGCCATCCAACTTCTCACTTTGTATCCCCTCATAGTTAAAACAAACCATGGGGCCTTCATTTCATGGTTTCCTCTAACCATTAAATAGGACTTATCATCCAAACAATTTGAGTTCTAGGCTCCAAAGCAGTTCAGAAAACCCCCAAGACCTTAAAAAACTCATTAGACAACCATATATGGTCTATAAAATAAAATTAGTCAAAAAATAAAAGGACCTATACCAGACTAAAAAAACCGGGTTCTTAAAGAGTCCATCAAAATGGGTCCTTGAGCTGTTGGGTCACATAGACTCAAGCAAACCCCCCTGTATGCTAGAGGCTGCAGACTAGTAGAAATTGTATATCTTATGATAGAGGGAATATTATACCATCAAATTAAAGTGGAACCATAGATAATAATGATTTTTAGACAACAAAGAAGCATATATCAACAAACACCATGACAATAAGAACATATTCCCACCTTGGAATAATCATAAATAGAAGCAATAATAGTCAAGAAATTGAAATAATAATCAAAATCCCAAAGGCTGTGTCACATTGAATGATTTCATATAATGATGATATACCAAAAAGGGAAATGGGGTACATGCATATACAATATGCGATACAAAAATAAATAATAGAAAAAATAATGCTCCCCTAGCATCTAGAGCATAAGCTCAATCCTCTACCCCCATGCTCCACACTATAATAAAACGAATCCAGCATCTTTAGCCGAACACTTTACCATATCCATACCCATAGACAAGTAATCCACTTGGGTACCAAAGTCATCCTTAGTAGGGTGTGGGATAAAATTCCAATCGTCCATGACCAATAGTGTCTAGTCATAATCCCTCCTATGTACATAGAAATAGTTGTGTGTAGGTATAAAGTGTAATAGACACTTTTGAATAAATAAATACAAGTTAGATCAGGTTCCTACATGAATCCTGGATGGATTTACCTACTTCCTCATATGCTGGTGTACGAGTCTGATCACTAACCATACATATATGTAGTATATATATACAATATCCACCTATATTCAATATGTATGTGAGGACATATTTATCCACATTCTTAGATATTAGGTGTTGGATGGACCTGGGGTGTAACTCAATCATCAATAACTAGTCTAACGAGCTATAGGGTTATGAAAAGGGAACATGCCCAGAGTCTCACAGTGAATGTGAGATACTATGCTGAACTCCTAAGATAGGCAGGGAGAGACATCATCCTCAACACCCTATGAAAGTAATGTGGTACATCCTGGCCATCATCCAAATACATGTATTATGGCGAGAGACTCATTCTTAACACTCAATGTAAGGGAGGGTGATATGTCAAGCTCAAAAAGTACATTAACCATAATCACCCACAAATATCAATGTAATAATCTTAATAATAGTAATATAATGATGAATCCACACTTTATCAAATTAGTCATCAATACCCAATATATTAATGGGCCACATAGTTGAGATAATTCAAATATAAAAACTTGAGAAAACCGTTGTGGCCTTTTCACCAATTAGTGTGCAATTTAATTAATCCATTTAAATTATTTAGTAAATTCATATGATATTTATGATAATAAAAAATATATAAACAATCCATTTAATTATTCAATGAATGAAAATACAATTCCAAGGTTAAAACAAGCACTTAAAATATGCAATTAATAATTAGGAAATTACCCATAATGGGGAAATTCCATTTACACGACAAGACAAATTCCTAGGTCGAATTCAAAAAATTAAACAATTATATAGTTGATGGAAAATCATTTTTCAAACCAAATGGGATTTCATTGAATGAGGTAAATATCCTCCAATTACCTATCAAGGATTTATGGGTGTGTAACATTGTGAGTATATCAATTGAGAATCAAAGAACTCATTTTAATGAAACACATAGCAAATGTCGACATGCCAAACAAAGATAGAGACATGAAAACAATATATTTATGGGGAACTAATTATAGAACACTTATCATAGTATCTTAGAAGTATCTGTGTCTAATATCAGATTCATATCTTATACAGAGTGATAGAAATCACAATAAGAGACCAATCCCTGGAAAATAGGGTGAATAAACTTGTACCAAAATAGCACAACAGATGGGAAGAAGAATAATGAAATAAAGGACGCGTATTTGAGTTAATAATGATATAGATAGAATTATTCCTATGGAGGTTGATTTCAAGAAAGATATAATATCAATTTAAGAACATATACTAGAGAGAAAAGAGATATCACAAGAGAAGGGAGGAGTTAATCTATTGGAGATGGAGGAGGAATAAGAAGAACACTATTTTAAAAAAATCAAAGACAAAATTAGTATTTCAATAATCCTAATAGATTCATAAGAATTGGGAACATGGTTTCCCAATCTTTTTTCCAATCATGTTCCATGGAACAACCAATGGGGGAACCACATGGTTTAGGTGCATGGGTGGGGTAACCATGTGCCACCTATGAAAATCTATTCAACACTTATACTGAGACAAATCACAATCCCGTGAACCTATGGACACATGGTTTAAATAAACCATGCAGCTCCTTTTAGAAACTGAGTTACCCACATTGTAAGGACCCGGAAATTTCAAGGGAATTTTTTTTCTAATTTTTTTTGGGATTTTACAAGAACGCAGTTTTTGACTACGCCTGATTCTGAGTCCCAGTGTGCCCAGAATCTTTTTCCAAAGTTTGGGATCGGGTACGTTCAGTGAACGAACGAGCGAGTTTTTATAACTTTTGAACCAATGCTCAGAATCAAATTTTGAGGGCACCGATGGAATTGCAATGCCAGTAATTTCGTAGAAACGCCTCTTCCGGAGTTTCGTTTGCTCGGGTGTGGTTTTTAAATTTTTGGGCTTTAAGTTAAGAAATAAAATAATGTGGTATGACAAACCTTATTTTATTTTTACTTAAAGTATCTTAAAGTTGCATAAGCTGAGTTGAAGAGGATAGGTGGAACCCAAAATATGCTACTCTCTTGGTACGATAGTTGTGAGGTGGGGCCCGCACGAGCCCCACCGTTTCTTTTCCGCTAAGTAACGCACCCGCGAAAACCCCTATTAAACGAAAGTGAACTGACACGTTTTCTAAATTCTTAACGCCCCTATTAATTGGGCGGTTAGTTCGTTGCAATTAATTCTATGAATTAATTTTTCGTTACATATCCTTGTTTTTCAAATTCTTCAGTTGATAATAAAATAAGACGAGGACTTATTTTATTATCGGCTTGTTTTGTTAGACATTTGGAGAATCTCTAAAGATCTTCACCTTCCTATGCGAAGAACGCAAAGAATGCGAAGAACGTGAAGAACACCGACCTCAGAAGAAGGGCGACGAAGAACGCCGGACCCCCGGAGATTGACGCAGATGATTCTCCCTCCGCAACGCTTCTTCCGCGACGATCCAACCCTGCGACATTCTTCGATCGACAACGAAAAGGTAGGGGATTGCGGTCCTTTTAATTCATTGTGGATTATAACATCAACATAGATTTAATTGTTATCATTAAATTAGTATGTTCTGGATCCTCAGAGTTTGTCTGCGTGATGCCGAGTACCGCGTGATAGCGACGCCCTTCCACGACCCGACGATCCTTTTCTTCCGCGATGGTCAATTCCGCAACGAACTCGCGTCCGACGACAACGTTGAGGTAGGGGTTGTATTGAAAATGATAATACTCCATGTTTGTTTCCCTTCAAGGAATGAACGCGGACCAACTAATTAACAAGTTGGTCTATGGATTATTATTACGGTTCATGGTTTACCAAATTGATGGGAAATATTATGGTGTTGTTTGAAACCGCTAACGCGGTGGGTGCGGACCAACAAACAAGTCCGAACCACCGCATTCTATCTCGTTCTTAGTGTGCGGAACGGCGGACGACGATAAACGGGGCCGCAAGGGCAATTTTTGGGCCTTACAGTGAAGGTCGGGTCTCGGGAGGACCACTGGCGAAGACCACACGTAAAATAGACCATCGGAGCGCGTCCGGTGGTCCGCGGAATCCCACGCCGGCGCGCACCAAACCGTTTTCGGACCCTCTTTTGTCTTTTTACCATATATTGGGCTACGGACCTCTGATCAATGCACCGTCAGATGCGTAACGATCCTTGGAACGAGACGGTCATTTTGGTATATCGCACTCAAGGTTTCGGAATACGTTGGGTTCAGCCGGGTTGGTTCGGATACGAAACCAACCTGGCCCTCAGAGCGGATACACTTGTATCTCGAGCTCTGGATGTCTGATTGACCTTCCATCGACTTTGATGGATTCCTCTAAGTGAGACGGATCTTTTGGCTTACTCCGATCAAGGTTTGGATGCCTTCGGAGTGCGGTCGGGTTGGTTCGCTCATGAAATCCAACCGGGCCCCTGGAACGAAAAAGCCAATAACTCACAGACCGGGCGTCCGATTGACGCGCCGTTTGTCTCGTTGATTTCCTCTTGTTGAGACGGAACTTTTGGAATACTTCGCCCGAGTTTTGGACGTAGTTGGAGTATGGTCGGGTTGGATTGTACCCGAAATCCAACCGGGCCCTTGGAACGGAAAATCTGATATCTTTCAGACCGGACGTCCGGTTGATGAACCGTCAGCGACGTTGGTGATCTTGTTGAGAAGCGGTCCCTATGAGTATACCCTATGATAGTTTGGGGTACAGTTGAGATACGGCCGGGTTGGTTCACTCACGAAACCAACCGGGCCCCTGGGACGAAAAGGCTAATAACTCACAGACCGGGCGTCTGATTGGCGCACCATCTGTTGCGTTGAGACCCCTATGACGAGGTATTCCTTTGAGATACTTCTTTGTGGGAATTTGAGATACTTGGAGTATTGACCTGTAGCTCGTGGAGCGGACCCTCCTAGAGACGAGCGTGCGGAGTACGGAGACCGTGTAGCCGGCTGAGACCTGACGACTGCTTGACCGATCTACTCGGTGTGTTTCAGATAGCCAAGTGGGGAGTGCTTGGTTGTAGAGGTAGACCCACGATACACAACAGAAGGAGTACCTCTAGAGGCTATGAGGTGGAGCGCTTGGTTGTAGCGACAGACCCACGACGGAGAAGCGCTTGGTTGTAGCGGAAGACCCGTGGTACTCAACAAAAGGAGTACCTCTTGAGGCTATGAGGGGGAGCGCTTGGTTGTAGCGGCAGACCCATGGTGGGAAGCTCTTGGTTGTAGCAGCAGACCCACATTACTCGATAGGAGGAGTACCTCAGCAGTCTTAGGTTAGTGAGCAGTACCTCGGAGTCGTGACATGACCACTGTACACTCCAGAGGCGGGGCTCTTCAACAGTTATGGTTTCGATGATGAAAATCCTGGTTTGAGCTGAGACTTTTTACCTTTGTGTTTACCTCATGATTGAAATGAGTCACTTGATAACATAGGTATATGTATGGGCATATGCATGGGTAGTGGTTATCCGCTAATTTCATGATCTTGGTGTTTTCCTCATGATTGAGATGAGTTACTTGATAACTTAGGTATATTCATGGCATATACCTAAGTAGAGGTTATCTGTTGAGATCTTCTTTGTGGTTTTCCTTGTTGGTTTCTAGTGAGACCTTGAGGGTCTTGGGGTCCCTACTGAGTATCGTTATACTCACCCCTGCACGGGCTATGCCCACACCTCATTGTGTTGGTTGTAGACGATGGGCAGTGCTGATGGAGGCCAAATGTTCGAGGATTGGGCAGTACCTTAAGGTGGACTACAAGACGAGTCAGTATCCGGAGGTGGAATTCAGGGAGAGACGACACTCGGAGGAGGTTGACGGGCGAGAGAATTGTGGAGGATATCTGTACCTACCCTTCAGGTAGGATCCGTGGTGGACGATCCAGGAGCTACGCCATCTGTACCTACCCTTTAGGTTGGATCCGAGGAGGACGACCCAGGAGACGCTTCCGTTCTTCCAGTTTTGGTCTTTTTCTGTTGTACTTTGTTCAGTTGTAGTTGTACTTTCATTTGGGTTTGTATTCTGGCCCATTTACCTTCCAACACTTCTCTTTGTACTTAGTGTTTTACTTCCGCTTGAACTCTGTGGTGTTTTGTTTACATTTATAAAGGCAATGCCTTCCCAGTTATCGGGATTTTCGCCTTTGGTGATAGTCGCCAGCCCCTGGCCTATGGAAGGCGGGCTTGGGGTAGTCACGGCACGGGCCCCGAGGACGGGTCGTGACAAATTGGTATCAGAGGAGTCGGTTCTATCGTAGGACTTATAACCCAAATATTTTCTTTCTGTGAAGCAATAGTGTTAGGGGTACCGAGTCTGCTATTAAGTTCAGGGAGTCCAGTATTGGTGCGGGCGACCGACGTATCCATACACCAGGACCCTGACAACTGAATTCCGACTTTGTGCATGAAAACACTGATTGCATGTGTGTTTCCAGAAGTTTTATTTAAATATCACCTCAATCCAGGTCAGCTCACCACGTATAATCGTTTGACCATGTCACGTTGTTTCTTCCAGGATTCCTTTTCTCGGACGACCAGCTAGATCCCAGAGAGATGTGCGTACTGACAGCCTGTCGAGCGACGAGGATTCGGTACAGGGCCCTCTTGTAGTTGAGTCACCAGCGGAGGCACCAGCGGTACTACCATACGTTGGGCCACTGATGCCACCAGCCCCAGCAGTAGGCGATGCATGCCACTTGATTGCGCTGCACGAGTTCTAGCGCCAGAGGCCACCTAGGCTCCGGGGAGAGACGGACCTACAGGCCACTGAGGATTGGCTGGAGGCTGTGGTGAGAGTCTTCAGGCTAGTGGGGACGCCGGCAGACTTCATGGTGATTTTTGCTGCCAGCCTTCTTCAGGCAGCAGCAGGTAGGTGGTGGCGCCACTTGTTCCAGTTTTGCGACGGGATGACATTCGCATGGGAAGAATTCGAGACCTTCATCATGGTGGAGTTTGTGCCATTAGCTCTACACCCTGAGTGTGTACAAGAGCATCTGCCTTTGCCGCAGGGTTTTCAATCAGTAGCCGAGTCATCTGTGGGCAATAGACAGATGATGCAGAGGTCCAAGAGGACCAGAGCCTGCCGTACGAGGAGTAGGAAATGTTATGAATGCGGCGGGAAGGGTCACCTGGCACGTGACTGTCCGACTCCTCGTACAGTTGATCTGCATGCTTTGGAGGAGCCACCGAGGAAGAATCAGCGGCGGGTGCTTGAGCCACAGCCGATCAGTGGACAAGGCAGTAGAGCTCCGGGAGCAGGTGGACAGGAGAGGAACTAGTGGATACGTCCTTTTTTACTTCTAGTTCCATGTTGCTGTTGAATTCGTGTCTTTGTACTATGAGCTGTAATAATAAAAAGACACTTATCTTGTGATGTTTTCTTTCCTGTCCTTTTTGTTTGGTTGATACTGAGTGGTCCTGGTTAAGACTATTGACTTGACCCTCACATTCGAGATTTCTACAGGAGGAAACCCAGTGAACTCACGCTGATTCTGACAGTGTGACTCGACCCTTGGAGGTTAGAGTGACAGTTGGATCTCTTGGTAGTTATGTCGAGGCCTTACGACGTCATCCATGGAATGAATGCATCATTCATGTCGGGATTGACTGTATTAGGCAACCAATGTGGTTCAACCAGGGGATGATACCAGATTTCTCTTATCGGAAAATTAGAAATCATAGCAGCTCTTGTGAGACTATAGAAGGTCCAGGTCATCCAAGAGCAGATGAAGACTGCACAGTGCAGTAAGAAACCGGAAACTGGCACCAGTCTTGGAGACTCGGGCATGTTAAATGTTTAAAGAAGAGGAAGCTTAAAGGAGAGATGAGTCTGCGGAGTAGCAGACGTGGAGGCAGAGCTAGGATAGCAGCATGAGGTGGTGTACATCTTAACATGCTACAACCACCCGCCATAGTTATCCCCGCCAGGCTCAGGGAGCTGGAGGGCGGAAGAAGAGTGTGGCTACTTGCGGTCAAGGAGTGTGACCCAATGGATCTAGAAATGATTAAAGGGATAGTCTGTGTCCACTACTAGCTGCTGTAGTAATGGACGTTGATATGAATCATTCATTTATTTCACAAATCTTGCTTCAGACCTAGAGTTTCCGATAAACCGTCGACTTGACCCACACGTCTGGAGATACCTTGGTAGGAGACTCAATAATCGCACTTACGCCGACAGTGTGGTCAGACCCTCGAGGTGAGAGTTTCAATTATAATCTCTTGGTAGCAGTGTCGAGGCCTTATGACATTGGTCTGAGTATGGATTGGATCCACAGTTCATACACGGATTGAATGTATTACCCAAAAGGTTGTGTTTTAACTACGACGTCGGGATGGGTTTTCCTTGGTCGGCGAAAAGGAAACCCCAGGTAGCACAGGATAAACTCTTTCATAGGAGGGTGCTGCCGATCATTCTTGAGTCGGTCAACCTTACCCTCGTGGTGGCAGTCGTTTTGAGTTCCAGTTTTAACAGGAATTAGTGACCTCTAGAGTACGAGGATGAAGATCATGTCCTTATACAGGTCTCACCTCGACGAGGTTTATGGAGATGTGGCCAAGGCGGAAAGTTATCTCCGAGGATCAACGGACCTTTCTAGTTCCTCAGCTGGGTTGTCGGGGTGGTTTACTGCTTGACCCATCCACCGCAGTTGCACCAGGTGCACGACGACTTCCACGTATCTCAACTGAGGAGATACGTGCTCGACCCTTCACATATCATCGACCATGAGGAGCTGGACGATGGTGATGGGGTGTCTTTCACGGAGGTTCTAGTGGGGATCGAGGATCGACATGAGGGGATCTTACGAGGACGATCGATTCCTCGGGTGCACTTTCTCTGGAAGTACGGGAACCTCCGGGTGAGCACATGGGAGCAGAAGGCTTAGATGCGTGCTTTGTACCGCTTTTGTGACCGTAGTTTGTGTTAAAGCTTTATGTGGCCGTAAAGCCCCGAGGTGGGAGTAATGTAAAGACCCAGAAATTTCAAGGTAATTTTTTTTCTAAATTTTCTTTGGGATTTTACAAGAACGCAGTTTCTGACGGCACCTGATTCTGAGGCCCGGTGTGCCTAGGATTCGTGGTGGACGATCCAGGAGCTGCACCATCTATACCTACCCTTCAGGTAGGATCCGAGGAGGACGACCCAGGAGCCGCTTCCGTTCGTCCAGTTGTTGTCTTTTTCTGTTGTACTTTGTTCAGTTGTAGTTGTACTTTCATTTGGGTTTGTATTCTGGCCCATTTATCTTTCAACAGTTATCTTTGTACTCAGTGTTTTACTTCCGCTTGTACTCTGTGGTGTTTTGTTTACATTTATAAGGCAATGCCTTCCCAGTTATCAGGATTTTCCTCTTTGGTGCTAGTCGCCAGCCCCTGGCCTATGAAAGGCGGGTTTGGGGTAGCCACGACACGGGCCCCGAGGATGGGTCGTGACACACATGGTTACCCCACACAGTTAGTACTAACTATGCAGTAACCATGAGACCTACCCTATTTTCCCAATTCCAATAGCTCTGAGCTCCGAACGAGCCCCAAATTCTCATGAAACCTTCTATAATACATAGGGAATGTTTACAAATATAAAACAAGGGGTTTAAACTAAAAAAAGATGATAAGTACTTTTTATAAAATTTCATTCATTACAAACACCCCTCATTAAATAATCTCATCCTCGAGTTGGATGTCCAAGGGTAATGAATTATCATCTGAGATAAGATATAGCCATTGAGATTTAAAAACCACCTCCCTTTCCCAAGCCTCTTCTTGCACTAGACCATGATTCCATATAACCTATAATAATGGGATTGAACTTCCACATAGTATCTTCACACTCTGATCCACAATATGCACTGTATAATACTCAAAAAGAACCTTCCATATCTTACTAAACCTTGTCATTCTATAATACGTATGATATGTCTCGATAGTATAAGACATTTTAAGGGACATGAAAGACATCATTCATATACTGGTATATATGAGGATGTTCTATCTGATAATTCATTGGTCTGATCAACTTCAAAACCACAAAGGGTCCAATGAGTTGCGGGGAAATCTTTCCCCACCTCGGAATACATCAATGTCCCAACTTAGGCGATACTCACAAAAACCTTATCTCCAACCTCAAAATAAATAGGCCTTCAACATCTATTGGAATATGAATAATCTATATATTGAACTGTCTACATGAACTTTACGATCAACTATACATGCTTTGTAGTCTCGATAATAGAACATGGTCCATGAAAGGATTCCTCCCCTACCTCTAGATAGCACAGAGGTGAAGAAAATTCCCTACAATATAAGGCTTCATAAGGTTCAATATGAATTCTATCAGGAAATATGTTATTATAAACAGACTCAATTAGTTGTATTTGATTCTCCCAAGAACCCTTGATGTTATGGAAACAAGCATGAAGAATGTCCTCTAACTGCTAAATCATAATCCCAATCCATCTGTTGGTATGAGTTTTATAGGATCTTCTTAGAATCACTTGTGTACCCAATGGCTTCTGAAACCCATGCTAGAACCGAGATGTTATGTGAGCTTCCCTATCATATATTATAGGTCATGGATCTACCAAAATATGTATGACCTCCCTGACATATAAACTTCCTAGATCATCTACCAAGAGGTCTCCCACATAGGTAAAAAATTGTGCAACCTTTTTGAAATGATCAAAAACTACCCATACTGAATCATTTTCACAAGGTGATCTGGGTAGGCTTGTCACAATGTTCATTGAGAAATTATACCATTTCCAATCCATAATTGAAAATGTCTATAAAAGTCTAGCCGATATATGAAGTTACAACATCACCTACTGAAAAGTGCAACAACAAGTGATAAATCTATAAATATAGCATTTCATATAAGAACATCAACACAGGCGACATAAATCACGATACATCATGGAAACATCATGATATACTACCCACACTACGACATGAAATTCTTTCACCAGTTCCTTTCTGATGTATGATTGGACCCATACACATCCATGAAAGAGTAAATTATCATCTTCATTCATGGTCTAACTATATGTTTATTCATTATATGATATAATTTATCATAGGACTAATCTTTCAGGATAAGATATTATCCCCATTCTTACAAAATCCGGAATGGTAGAGGTTACTTATAAAGATGAGAGGATATTCTTCCCATGATCCTCCTACACCAAAACATTAATCAATAAAAAAAATCCACGAGTTTCCACATACCACTAGACTTATGAACTACCTGTGTTTGAGTCTTCTAGTTCAGAGAATCTTCTACAACATTTCATTTTACAAGAATTAAAAAAAGATGAAAATTTAAGGATTCCAGGTACTCCAACCATCTGTGATACCAGATATTATGACCAATTAATGTAAAGATGTACATGTGGATTTTAGTATTAGTGAATACCATAAAATTATCTCCAAGAAAATAGTGTCACCAAAATAAAATATGATGAATATAAATTACTAACTATAGGTTATGTGTCTGGTAATTCCATCAGTGAGGCCTTAACTAGTTAGAGCCATATGAGAATACTCACACATCCTACATCAGAAAATTTCCCAACCTGATACCTGATGCATATAATTATACTCTATATTTTCTTCCTAGATCTGGTAGAATCAGTATTTGTGATGAAGTGAATATTCACTTCCACTCCCCCATGGATACATCACAAGCTTATGATCATATGTGTTTCAAAAAAAAATTCATTAAACGAGTCAAAGGCAGTAAATGCATAAGAAATATTTAATAAAGAATTTATATTCTATGACTAACCCAAATAAACTCCCTAAGTAAAATATTTTCTTTGGATGCTCCCAAGAAACTACAGCTCTCACCTTTTCTGGGTCTACTGAAACTCTTGATTACAAGATAATGTCACCCATGAAGTGAACTCTATTGATCCAAATGATTCATCTGATTATCTTAACAAAAATATTGTGCTACATTAGTGTATTAAAAATGATCTCTAGTTGTTTGGAGTGGTTTTTAAAGAGTAATAATACACCAAGATTTTGTCTATATAGATTACCATGAATGAATCTAGATACAGGTGGAAAACCTGAATTATCAGATGCATAAAAATAATAGGTTTGTTCATGAGACCTAGATTCATAACCATGTAATCTTAAGGAACATTCCTTCTTCTGGAAGGTTATCGGGGTATGTATGAGGACCTTACACACACCTGATGATAGCATGACCTGAAATCAATCTTTCAAAGCACCCTCACATGTTAGAACTGATCAAAGAGGTTTCTTATTCGAGGTAATAAATACCAATTCATTACTGCGAGTTGGTTCAATTGATTGTAATACATGAAGAGCCTGAGGGATCTATTCCATTTCTTATAAAAAAGGACAAGTGAAGTCCAATGAAAAGCTATGGGGAATATAAATACATTATCCTTCAGATCCTCCAATAATTTCTTAAGCTCTAGATGCTCCTTAGGTTCTATTCTATAAGGTGGTATGGTTACTGGTGTTAATCCTAGAACTATCTAAATGTTGAATTCTACCGCTTTCATAGAACATATCCTTGAAAAGTATTTAAGTAATATATCCCTAATTAAATCAACTATAAGTGATAAAACTGTCATTCATAACCCCTGATCAATCCATGTAAAGATTAAAAATATAGGATTTGACACTGCCCAACCCCTAATACTCTAGTCCTAGTAAGGATACGTTGATGTCTCAAAATCTCTTATGCATGTGAATTCTACCCTCGAGTGATGTAAAGATCACCCCCTCAGGATAAAAGTCAATATGGAATTGATAGGGAAATAACCCCCCCATCATGATAATTATTTCAAACCCAGTCATATAGAGGAAGAATATAATCCATACCAATAGATACAATCTAATCTGATGGGGATAATCCTTACAATGGTGAACTATATAAAATTAGATACATAATGAGGAATCTTGAATCATCACACCACAAAAGTTTTCTATATTAAGGCCCAAAATCTCAATGATTAGCTCAAATATTAATGAATGAGATGCACTTATATCACATAAAAAAGACACTAAAGTAGAGAATTCCATAATAATAACTCCAATAGTAGAGGTTTCAGAACTCTGCTACTCTTACATAGTTTGTCATTCAAGTAACTGGCCTATACCAAGACTTTGAGTCATAGCCTAAATACCCTAGGAAGGTTCTATCTCCTATCCCTGCATGAATTAAGTCTGATTACCTCTACCTTGACCTCCAAATCAGTCTATGTAGCCTGTGGTATTCCAGATACCCACCTGGTGATATACTACTAGCCCCAATCTGAAATGTGTGGTACGTGTAGATCCCCAATCGCTAATAATTGATGGAAAGTTCCTATTTAATTGCTTGATATTTTCCATCCTTCCTCAACACTTACATCACACTAGATCTCTCATGTACTAAATTTTAATATGTCTCAGTTTCTCATATAGGTGACACATAAGGAAACTATCATTACGTTCTATTTGAATGCTACTAACTCTATGTGTAGCCTCAATGGGATAGTTTCATCTGCTAAAATAAGCACTGATTGATCTAGGTGATGAACCACCCTAGTTACCACCATCAACATCACTTAAATTCCTATAGTAAACGAGGGCCTAATTTCCTATCTTTTAAATAATAGTCAATAGAAAATCATTGATCTGCGATCAAATGGAGCATATCATCCCATCCATGAATTTCCTCGCAGCTATAAGATCATCACCATATAGAGTCACCACAAAATGTTGAAACTTATAAAAGTGAGTAGAATACTACATGAAAGACATGGCTCCCTACTTTAGGATCATTAACTCTATAGAATGGCCATCACTCAAAGTATATGGAAAGAAATAGTCATAGATGATCATCCAAAAGTATTCTCATATAATTTCTCTATGTTGTTCCTCCAGGTAAATAACATCCCACAACCACATGGTAGAATCACATAACATATAAGTAATAATTTTGAATCTCTACTGTGGAGGTGTCTTTAGATGCTAAAAAATCAGAAGCATGGCCTCCAGCCACGATTCGACATCATGTGGTCCTCCATCACATGAAAAGGTGTCTGTATGATGTTGCTGAAACTCCTGAGTCAACTCTACCATCGTAAGGGAAGGTAGAGTGACACCTTTCATAATTTTCATCATGTGAAAAATTTAATGACATGGATATTTATTAATAAAATTCCCCTTGAAATGTAATTAAATGCATTCATATTTAATATGTTTATAGATGACACATGAACTTCTTTGGATTTATTCTATCATATTTAAAATACTATTAAGATTATTTACCATTGAAAATATATCCATTTAATTTTGGTCACATGATTTGTATAAATATAAGTTTTAAACAAATCTAATCGAAAGATACAATGTAATTGAAGGACACAACTCGTAGGATCATACCCTATGAATCCCATTTATAAGATCTTATAAGGGAGATAACATCACTGGGATTTAACCTAGACCAAGCATAAACTGAGATCCAATAACTTAATCATGAGATAAATAAATTATGGGATAATTTTAAGATCATCAAGATAATGAACCAAACCATGTTCTCCAAAACACCCCATGAATGTTTGACAATCACAAACCTTACCCTTTGGGTGTTTTTTGGTGTACTAAAGGGATATGTAGCAAGACCCTAGAGAAATAGTCATTTAATGTATCTTTTATAGGATAATAAATATATTTTCATCCTATTATTGTTACATAATAAATCATTAGGACTTTCATATAATAAAAAAAATTGTAATTTTGGCTAATATTCAAATTCAATTAACGAATTTATTTGGATGAAATAATGGATTTTTTAAATAAAAAAAATTTCATAAAAAATTTTCAATTGATAATTTTTATTAATAATAAATGAAAATACATTTTTAGGAATAAAAATATAATTTTTATAAGTGATCTAAAATTTTTATTGTCAAAAAAAATCCACCATTTCTCAATAAATTTCGATTCGTATATTAAAAGTGAAAATTTACATATTTAACAAATTTTTTAGATAAAAGGAATATTTTTTTGTAACTAAAACAAAAAAATTATCCAATGGTGAATTTATCATATTTTTCTGAGATAGTCAATTTTTTTTCGGTAAAAATTAAATACCATATAAATATAAGGTGTTTATTATGAATCATATTGTCCCAAAAGTGATGTAACAAATAAATGAAATTATATCCAAAAATGAATATATATTTTACCTTTATGATTAATTTATTTTATTTTATTTTATTTTTTTATAAATCCATTATGAATCCTCCAACACTATTTATATAATTTAAGGTTTTAAAAACATTATATTAAGATTATGACTCACTTACACATCATCAAAGGTATTATTTTGTTAGTTTTGGCCCTAGAAAATATAAAAAAATCAAATAAACTCCAATTTTGTAGAATACATGGGAAAAACTGGTATGTTTTGTGGTTTTTTTTTATTTTATTATATAGAGTCCAAAACCTATGTTTGAGAAATGATAAAGAATTCCCCACATTTTTTCTATATAAACCCACCCAAAATCCCACTTATCCTCACTCAAAATTCTTGTATCCCATCATTACTCTATGATCCCATTTCTAGTTTCCTCATAAGGTTCTCTCAATCTCTCAAATAACTCCTCCCAACCATTTTGGGTCAGACACTAAAAAAAGGTATCCTATATTTTTACCTTTTATTCAAGAATATTATTTATTTTTTACCATTTGATTTTCAATTCCTAATGTTGGGTTGTGTTTTATCACATTTACCATATGACTCTGATGATTTATAAATGATTATATAAACATTTGTTTCTCATTAATCCCTCCCATGGTCATTTATGTAACCCGGTTATGCTGTCAAAATTTCCTAGTGGGGTTCACTTCCAAAACATGTCTAGTGAATACCCATACCTAATTCATATAAAGGGTATTCACCATAATGAAACTAAACATATTTTATAGGGGACGTACGTGTATGTATCCCACAAACCTTAATAGTAGATCAAAATGTGGGGAAAATTGATACCATGTTGTATGATCTATGTGGATCACCTAAGCCTGATAATGAAATGAAAGTGACAAGTGTTCTTAGAATTATATAGTGCTATAATGAATTGGGTAATTTTAACTATCATTAGTTTTCATGTGGGTATATGTAGTGTACTAGATTATTTTATAGGAAATTTTCCACCATGGTTTCTTTGACGTTATCCTGAATTATTTTTGATGCATTGTTTTAAATTTTTGCCACATTCCCCATGTTTCCTTGATGATTATCATGCTATATGATCCATAATTGTTCATGATTATGGTTCCCACCCCTTTTATTCCCCAATTAAATTACTTTTTTAAAAATGTATTATCTTCTTCATGTTGTACCATGCTTATTCCCGTACTAGGATTTATAGCTCACCTCTTTTTTATTCATTTCCCTGGGTTATTCCATGTAGTTTCATGTTTGATGGAATATTATGATCATGTTACAAAAGTTTTCAATAAAGATGATTTATTTTCAATTTTATGTTGTTATTTAAGATTACTAATTCACAAATACATTATTCTTATCAATCATAAATGTTGTATTATGTGTATTCTTATATAATTAATCAATTATTAATGATAAATAAATACCAGGTTTGTTATAGTTGAAAATAAAGAAAAGTTTAGTTATTTTTGGGATTAGGATTAGAAAAATATATAAAAATCCTTATGGATAAGACTATGTAAAATAAATCAGACATAATTTTGGAAAGTATAGATTATGTAGTTTATATAAAAAATAAATCTCTATCTTGATACTAAAAGTGGATGTTTCTCTCGCACAGATGTACATAGTGGTAAAACCCCAAACATCTCGTTAACCTAAAAATTACCAGGAACTGGTTTATGACAACGGGCCTTACTGCCCCGCTATTTTGACACTCTCAAGGGATATGATTTGGTAATTTCATAATCTAATTATGAATCATTATTAAGGGAACAAATATCAATAAGAAGATTTGTTAGGAAATGGATCATGGATAAAATAAGTTGAAGCCTTCAAATTCATAAGTAATGGGAATACATGTAATTTATAAATTAATGATTTAATTTTATTTGATTCCCATTTATGTGTTTAATATTTTTAAAAAATAATTTCTAATTTTCCCTTTATTCTATCTATTGGCCGAAAATAAGAGGAATCAGATTAAAAATCAATGCGACGAACAATGTGATGACTAACACAACAAGATGTCGAACCTGATGGGAGTGGGAATAGAAAAAATCATGATGATACCCTCTCAGTTGAATCAGGTTATGAATATAAACCGAGATCTGGTGGAGTATCAAAATCCCCCTTAGAAAGGGAAAGCTGAAGTTGAGATATTTATGAGACAAAGGCCCCCAAATTTTAATGGATCATTTGATTCCTTAATCACAAAACAATAGATTAACTCCATTAATAATATCTTATCCATGCTTCAATGTTCCATTTAAGATAAGGTTCTACAAGAATTTTATCACATGGAAGGATAAACTGACCATTTGTCAAAATTGATAAAGAATAAAAAGCCTATGGAAGAGATCAACGATGTGGTGTGGAAGTAATATTGGAAATTGTTTTTTGATAAATACTTTCCTCACAATATCTAACATAAAATGGAAAGGTATTTCCTTGCCCAAAATAAAAAATATTAAAATATATCGTCGATTACCTGGAAAACATCACAATAATTTCTCGATTTTCCTCCCTCTCCATTGTTACCCTAGAATACAAGGAAAACCTCTTCTTTGGTGGGATAAAATCGAGTCTACAAAAACCCATCGAAATATGATACTTTGATACCTATGAGGATATTTTTTGATGTGGCCTCAATTTCAAGATATATGTCACCAAATCTAATGGGCATCAAAGGGATAATAAGTAGAAATTTTAGTTTAATTATGGTTGTTTGATGGAACAATATAACTGTGCTAAGAAATTTTGTCATCCCACTTGTCAAAAGTGAAGAATGAATCACCCAAAAAATTGCCTATGGAGGATGATGAAATGATTTTGGTGTCGAAAGGAAGGTAACCAAGCTATAAGTTGAGGAAAAGAGAAACCCACTAATGTGATGGAGGAATGGAATGCTCTGATCAACCCTCAATGCATTGTTCATTTTTCAACTGCAAGGAACCAGGGAACTTTGAAAACAAGCACACTAAGCCAAGGGTTGTCAAAGAAAACAAAAAAAATGAATGGTTACAAGGTAGTTATTTATCAATCACAACCACTGAGTTGGATACCTAAAATGAAGTGGTGAATGGTATGCTTGTTATTCATTCGAGAATAGAGAACATACTTTTTGATTTTGGTTCTATGCATTCCTTCATATCATGAATGTTTGGTAGAACTATTCAAATATTGCCACAAAGCATTGTAGTAGAGATGTTGGTGAAAAAAGAAAATGAAGGAACTATTTCATCCCATGTATATAGATCCTCCCCTTTATATTTTTTTGGGATAAAGTTCCCAATAATCCTTATCATAATACCTTTGGTGGTATTTGACACAATTCATTGAATGGATTGGATTTCCATATATAGAGCCAAAATAAAATTCCGGGGGTAAGGAAATCAATCTGTGTATCATCAATTAACTCTGGATTCAATAAAAGTTCAAGGAGGAGGATGAATATTCATTAGCACCAAAATCTCTAGCATGGATATTATTACCCTATCACCAAGAATATCTATCTCAAATGATTGAGTCTATATAAAATATCATAATTGAATACATTCCAGTTGTGTTGGAATACAATGATGTGTTTCCCATATAATTGTATGGTCTTCCTCTTAGAAGAGATGTTGAATTTATAATTGAGCATATACCAAGTGCCTTACCATTATCCAAGACTCTATATAGAATGGTTGTTACTAAAATCAATGAGATGAAGGAAAAACTATAGGAGAATCTACATAAATGTTTCATACACCCATGTGCTTCACCATGGGGTTCCTATATCCACCTTTTCAAGAAGAAGGATGGGTCCATGGTCCATTTCAATTATTATTGTGATCTCTAAAACATCACGATAAAGAATAAGTATCCTCTTCCATGGAATGATGACTTGTTTGATCTGCTTGGTTGAGAAAAATACTTCTCCAAGGTGGATCTAATTTAGGTATATTACCCTTTTAGGGTGAAGAAGGAAGATATACCCAATACCGCTTTTCGTATAAGGTATGTTCAGTATGAGTTGATAGCAATTTCATTCATACTCACTAATTCTATAGAAATCATGATGGAATTAAAAAATAGTGTCTTTAGGGATTACCTAGGAAATTTTTTTGTTGTCATTATAGATGATATTCTCACATACTTCAAAAGGAAGGAGCTGCATGAGGAAATTCGGGGCACTATGAAGAAGAAATTTTGAAAGGAGAAGCTTTATTACAAGTGCCAAAAATGTCATGTTATAGTTGAAGGGGTCTCATTATTTGGGGATATCATCATAAGAAATGAGATTTCAATAGACCTTTAAAAACCGAAGTAATTGAAGGATGTATGAGAACAAAATAGATGATAGATATCCATAGATTCATTAGATTAGCGGTGAACTATCATCTATTTGTGATAAATTTATCATGGTTCTGAAACCCTCCTACCAAACTAACTTAGAAAGGAGTCAGGTTTTCTTGGAATGATGAATGTGAAGAGGGATTTAAGGAGTCGAAAAAGAAGCCTCTCACTACACTCATACCCCCACTACTCGCAAGTGGACATTTTTTCATGGTTTTAAGAAATTAATATAGGAAGGTATTGGGATATGTGATAATAAAGAATGAAAAATTCATAACCTATTCATCAAGTTAGTTGACTGTTTATGAACAAAACTACCCAAAACTTGATCTTTAGTTAGATACAGTGATCTTCACTTTGAAAATATGGCTACATTATATCATTGGGTAGAAGTGTGAATAATATACGGATCCCAACAGCGTCAAGTATATATTCACGTAGAAAGAGTTGAATATGAACCAATGAAGATAGTAAGATATGATCAAGTATTATGAATATTCAATTCACAACCAACCCAAGAATCAAAATAATGTGGAGGATGCTCTTAGTGGATAACATCTTGATATTATATCATCGATCAGAATTGAGATGGATCATATATTATTATATTTTGAAATGATGGGAATGGTAATCATAATGGAAGGAACATAATCAATCCTATCACAAATAATTTCTCAACCACCCCTTATAGAGATGATAATGGATTCTCAAAGAGATTATGTGGGAATTCAAAAGAAACTAAAATATATAATAAAATGGAAATACTTATAGTTCGATATTAATGAAGAAGGTTATGTAGGATTTGGGTCACAACTACAAGTCCCATAAAATCACGCGATAAAGAAAGAGAAATTGAATGTTGCATATAGTTCATCTTTTCTCATCCATCTAGGAAGCACATAAATGTATCAAGATCTTCGATAGAACTATTGGTGGGAAAATATGAAGAAGGAGATTGAATAATATATATCAAGAGGTCTTGTATGTTAGCAAGTGAAGGTGGAGTGGAAAAAATCCAAGGATATGATGAAACCATTACCCAAACCTACATGGAAATGTGGAAAAATCACCCTGGAGGTTTTCATTGCCCTCTGAATAAATCAAGGGGAAATAAATCAATATGGGTTGTAGCGGATCATCTTACAAAGAGTTCTTAATTCATCGTGATTTGGGAGGATTTCAAAATTGACTAAATCAAAAGGATATAAATTAAAAAATTTCTGAGTCTTCATAGATCAGAAATATAAATTGCACTTGATCAATACCAAAGGTTTACTAACTAGTTTTGGATGAGTCTCCACTATGATCTAAATATAGATTTCAAGTTATGAACAACTTATCACCCTCAAAGTAATGGTCAATCAAAGTGTACTATCCAAACACTTTAGAACATATTGAGAGAATGCTCAATTGAATTCAAAGGATTATTGGATCAAAATTTTCCTCAGTTAAAGTTATAATACAATAACACTTTACACTCAAGCATTAAAATGGATCACTTTGAAGACATTAATGGGAATAGGTACAGAATTCCTACATGATGGGATGAAGTTGGGGAACAAAAACAACTATGTCCTAAAATGGTTGATTAATTGTTTGATTTATGACCATTTAGTAGAACATAATAGATGCTCAGAGTTGAAAAGTGATCTATCCTAGAAATTATTTATGATCCCTTGAGTATGAAGTTGGATACATTTTATTTATACACATATCTCCATGGAATAAGGTCAGGATATTTGGGAATAAGGGAAATATTTTTCAATGATATATCCATCCATTTGAGATCCTTGATCCCATCAGAGCGTGGTCAGTAGACTAGCACTCCCACCTAACCTATCTCAAGTACATGATGCATTACATGTATCCCTATTGAGTATGTACATACCGAACCCCCTACATGTACTATCCAAAGGTGGTACTAATGGAGAATGATCTCTAATATATAGAGTAGACAATGACGATATTAGAGTATAGAGACAAAGTTTTAAGAAATAAGATAATGAACTTGGTCAAAGTGTTTTGGAGAAACAATAAGTTTGAAGAAAATATGTTGGAACTATAGTATGTGCTGAAAAAAAATTACCCTCATCTGTTTTAGTGTGGGAAATGAAAATTTTGAGAGAATAATTTTGAAGGGGAATGATTGTAATGACCCGAACATTTATAAATAACATAACCCATGAAATTTAATTAAATTTATTGTTATATATTATGGTTATATAAAACAAATTTAATAATTTTGTTTTATTATTTAGGATTTCAATTACCATTATAAATTATTACTATTGATAATAATGTCACTGATCAATGATAACATGTTTATTATAGATATAGAGTTTTAAGAAATTTAATCAATGTAGACCAAGGAAGTGATGGACTCAACAAGTAGGATCATACCCTACAAACACAATTTATCAGAACATTTAAGGGATATAACTTCACTAATTGTTTCCCTTGACGAATCTCGAGCATATATACAACAAATTAACCTGGAGTGAAACCATTTAGGGGAGATGTTCAAACCCATCAAGACCTTGGCCCAAAATATTTTTGCTAAACCACCAATTGAAAGTCTCGCTGTCACACACCTTATCCATTGAGAGTTTGAAAGTATATTAAAGTGATATTTTTCAAGACCCTAGAAATATGAGTTTATGTATTATTTTGTAGAAGAATATATATATATATATTCATTGTATTATTTTTACTAAATAAATTATTTTGACTTTGATACCATAAAAAATAATAAATTTGGTTAATATTCAAATTAAATTAAAAAATATAATTTCTTGAATTAATGTATTGTTGAAATAAATCTGATTTTAATAAAATATTATTATCAAATAATGATTATTAATTATTTGATATCATATTCTTTTGTTAATCCAAATGTAATTTTTATAAGTGTTTGGAAACAAATATTGTTAAATAATAAAACATTTCTCAATAAATGTCGTTTCTTATTTGAACGGTGAAAATACACACATTTGGAAAGTTATTTTGATAAAATGAATATTATTTTTCTAGAATCAAGAAATTGTAACTATCCAACAGGTAATTTTTCATAATTTTCTGAGATAGTCTAATTTTCAGGTAAAAATTAAATATCGTATAAATATTCAATGTGTATTATGACATCATCATGAACCAAAAGTGATGTAACAATACTATAAATGGTTTCCAAAACCAAATATTTGTTTTTTCCTTTTATTTAATTTGTTTTGATGTATATTTTTTTTAATTTTATAAATCCACTATTAATCCTCCACAACCATAAATATATTTTATGGTTTCAAAATAATTTCCTTATGAGTATTTTATTGTGGTCTAACTTTAGACATATAAAATAATTAAAACCACTTAATTTTGGATTAATACATGGGAAAACCCAATGTAATGTTTCTGGTTTTTGTTTTTTTATTATATATAGTCCAAAAACCATGTTTGAGAAATGATAAATTATTCCCCACCATTTTCCTATATAAATCCACCCACGTTACAACTTCTCTTCACTCCAAATTCTGAGCTAAAGTCCTTAATCTACAATAAATTTTCTAGAGTCCTCCAATGGCGCCCTCAAGCTCTCAATAATCTCATACTATGCATCTTATTCCACACACTCAAGTATGGGATCCTCTCTTTCTCTCTCTTATTCCAGAATATTCTTAATTTTATGCCATTTTAATTTCAATTCCTAAAGATAGGATGTGTTTATAAAAATGTAAAATACTTCCCTTCTGATATATAGATGATTATATTCCCCTTTTACTATCAGTATTCCTTTGTTTGATCATTTATGTGCCCTTGTTATGTGGCCAAAATTTCACTATGAGATTCCATGGCAAAAAATGTGTAGTGAATACCCAACCTAATAACTATCAAGGGTGTCCACCTTTATAAAAATATACCTATTTTATTGGGGACATACTTGTATTTATTTAACACTCCATGGAATGGAATAAAATTTTATTAAAAATGATTCCATTTTGTATGACCTATGTGGCACAATTAAGCATGACAATGAAATGAATGTGATGAGTGTGCTCATAATTATACTATGTTCCGATGCATTGGGTAATGTTTAGTCTCTTGAGTTTTCATGTTGGGATATGGAGTAAATATGATTCCTTTATTAGAAAATTTTCATCAATATATCTTGTAAGTTACCATTGACCCATTTTTATGTTGTATCCTTTTATGTTGTTTCCAAATTTCCCAGGATTCCTTTATGATTGTCATGCTATATCAAATCTCATTGTTCATGTTAATGATTATTAAACATTTTATCCCCCATTTATATGCCTATTGTATAACATGTATTATATTAATATTGTTATTCCATGTTTATTCCCTTTTTGGGATTCATATCTCACCCCTTTTGTATTTATCTCCCAAGGTTATTACCTAATGTTTTCAGTTCAATGGAATATTATGATCATGATAATGATGTTCTCAATAAAGATGATGTATTTTATGTTTATAGTTATTATGTAATGTACCTAATTCCAAAGATACTAGACTTATCAATATTTTAGGTTATATTATATGTAACATTTTATAACAAATCAAGTATTAATTTGAAATAAAGAGTAGGGTTTTTTTATTGAAAAACCCCTCTCGAAACTGGGCATTCGTTCCCATATATAGAATAAAATGTGGTGCTATAGGTTCCAATGTAGAAGGTATAACTGATAGCTCAGGGCCCGCCACATCAAGGGTATGATCTTCATTTCCATCTGGGAATAGAACTCGAGGTTGTCATGGTATCATGATTCAAGAATTCAAAACACATTCCTCAGAAGTTAATTTAGATGTTAAATTATTTAACAGATTGATTATTATGACAAGTACATAGACTTCCTATGAAATGATCACACCACTCTGACTGCTCCGAATGCAAGTCAAGGTGGAATAAAACACCATATCATGCCATAATAATGTAAGAGACTCCCATTTATCCCTTACAAATCTCAGATTCGGGTATATGTCTCGTATTAAAAAATAGGGTCCTTGTATATGGAGTTTCCATTATAAGGTATAAAGTAAAACACCTTTTACATTGAAATTGACATCCCCATTTTGCAGTAACCATTTAACTTTAGAAGTTCCAATTTCATTAAGTTCATAATATATATATATATATATATATATCACAATCCAAATCCAGTAGGTCCATAACCCATATTATTTTATAATTGGATAATTAAGGTTCCATCAATAATCTATGTTTGAAAAAACCATTGAGATTATTAAAGGAGGTATAATTAATCCAATTATATTCTCCTTATTAAAATTTTCACCACATTTCAAAATATAAAAATTCGTAACTAACAATATGGAGCAATAAAATTCTTTATAAAATTAGATGTTTGTCTTGAAAAAATGAATGGTATATTAGTCCCAAAGTTCATATAATTATGAATGTAATGAACAACCTAATCTTATCATTCCAGAGTAATGGAAATATCATTGTAATAACTCAAGTAGTAATAATATCAATAAACTTCTGTGTCATCCAACAGTGAAGTTGTATCCACCATAAAAGGTGAAATAAGAATAAAAAAAACCCATCCCAGGTAATCTGGGTTTCCCCTATACAAGGGTCAACTACTCACATGAATAATCTCTTTACATAACTCCATTATCTCATTGCCTCTTGTCTAATACCCAAATAGTATGATATTGGAAACATAAACTATAATGAGTTGTGATTTTCATACATGGATATTAATTATTTTTATATTAATATTTAACACATAACAGGACAAAACCACATCATTAATGCATGGTTTTAGTATATTTTGAAAATTTAAAACAAAAAAAATCAGTTCATAGAATATATATATTATTTACCACTTATTTTGTTAGAACTTGAACCGATATTGAAATTTCATACAGAATACCTTTCTTCATATCATGAAGGGAAAGAAACATAAGAGAAGGGTGAGATCAAATGTTTAGTAAGGGTATACAAGGGTGATATAAATGATAACATAATCATAAGGGAATACGAATATGAATATAAAATGTTTAAATTATACAATGTAGAACAAATATCACAATTTTTAGTCAAAGAATAAATCATAAAAAATTCAAAAGACATGAATCATAAAAGAACAACTTTCCATAAAATATAAAATTATAGAAAACAAGCTAGCATAGAAAATAATTTCCTTAGTAGTCAAGTATATTTTCATAGACTATCGTAGTGGGTTGGCTTTAGTCCACAAACCATATTATTAGTCAAGGTTCACTCCCATGACTATCATTGCGGACAAAGTCCTTTACTAAACTAGTTTCACATCTCGTTCCAGTACTATCTGAACCAAGCTCAATCCCCATTCCAGTCCTTTATATCTCATGAGATATAATATCATTACACAACGAATTTGAAGAATTAATACATCCCACGCATCACATAACTAAAACCATACATATGTATTCCATAAGAACAAAAATCATTCATCATATCAGAACCTATAATAAGAAATAGGTTACATATAAATTTCATTATAGTATAAACCATAGAAAATAAATCGTTTTCATAAATATAAACGTAATACAAGAATAATATAATAAGGACTATTTCTTTGAATAATACCACCATTAAATTATTAGTAACATCAAATAATTTCATTTTTTATGGAAAATAACTTGGAGATATCACTTGAAATAAATCTTAAGGAAAATAAACTTTTTGGTTTTGAAAACATTTTTTATTATAACATAGAAAAATTATAGAAGAAAATATTTTCTTTGAAATTAAACTAATAAGATTGTAATATAAGATTCAATTAATCAATGCTTCATAACATCAGGAAAAGTTTCTCATGGAATATAAGTTAAATAAATCATTCCATTATTATTTCTGTTGGAAAAGTCATAAAGAACCTCACATAGAAAATGAAAAAAAACAATCATTTAAATTTATTTTTAAAATGTAAAACATGAGTTAAATTTTATTTAAGCAATAAAATATGATAATACAAACCTTTTTGGAATCAATTTTATAAAAATATGGACATGAAAAAAAAACATTTTTAAAGGAAACATTAAAAAGATAATGTTTTTAAAATAACATTTCTTGTAAATATCATATCATTGATTTGAACATAAAATTAATAAATTATGTTTATTTTATGAAAATAAAAATAAAAAAAGTTGAAATTAATCATATGATATTCAGAATTTCACCCACACAAATCATATCATGACATAATAAATGGAGTATAAGGTTAACCAAAAGAATGGAAATTGGGTTAAAAAATCCCTTATCACTTGGTAATCAGTCGAATCGTATGCCACATAAAATAAATAAATATCAAATTAGAAATTTAATAAAATTATAATAATACATTCATGATATTATTTATAAAAATTTAGTATATACACCATACATAATAAAAAGTTATGAATAATGCATATATCTCACAAATGGAAAATACAGATGAGATACCCTTAACTGACACTTCCCTTTAGTTTTTCATACTTCAAATGCCTATATAATTGCTTAAAAGACCTTATTAATTTTTTATAAAACAATATTTATTCTTATAATACCTTATTTAATGATTTTATAACTCATTATGATCCTTTCATTATTAATATTTCATTATTCAAATGGTTTTAGGTGCGTTCGTTTCATGATTTCATGATCAGTTCATTTGTGTATAGTAATGGATTTTATTGTTAAATGGTATTACAATAATTTTTTTAATGAAATAGTAGTAATTAAATTACAGAAGTATAAATGGTCTAATATATTATTTTTCTTTCTTCCATGTGGATGAATCATTTGATAAAATGTTAATGATAAGTGTTTAGTTTAATTTTGTACTTTTTCCACCCATCATGAAAATCTTAAATTTTATTTAATATTATGTACAAATAGATTAAACAGAACATGAAATTGGATATAATATATATATATATATATATTAAAATATATTTTAGGCATAATGATAATTTTATGACTAAACATGAAGGTGGTCATTAAAAAAGAACAAAATTATTATTCACGATGTCGATTAACTGACATAATTTAAAAAATAGTTTTATGTCATTGAATAATAAGATATGATAAATTAATGGTTATTTGATATTAAATTATAATAAAAAACTAATATATAAACATTATTTAAGAGTTATCATTACTTTATAAATGAATGATTTGAGAAGAAGGTAGAAGAAGAAAATTAAACAAGAGTGGTGTTTTTGAGAAATCACCTCTTGAATATCACCCCCTTGAAAGACAACTTGAGGTCCTTAGAGTTGGTATTTTTTGATAATAGTAGCAATTTTATATGGGGAAAGTGATTAGGATATGTTTTAAACATATTTTATGAGATTAAAGTCTTGCGAGGAGAAATGGTTGGTGACGGGTGGTAGTTATACTTGAGGAGCAGTGGGTTTAAGTGACAAAATAATAATAATTATCTATTTAAATCCAACCACATTGATGTGGAATTAATTTAAATTATTATCGATGATAATTTATTCTTTAATGGATTATAAGGGTTGAAAAATACCTAAAAATACAATTTAATTTTGTAGTGTTTAGTTATTTTATGCGTTAACTTTTAATTTTAACCCGTTTCATTATTTTTTGTATACGGTGGTAAATATTTTTTCTACCATGGTAAATTTTTTCTTTGTAAAAATGAAAATGAATTTTTTTTATTCTGAATATGGAAGCCATTTTATCAAATTCAATTCACATAATTGGAAGAATTATTTTTAAAATTAATCCTGTATAGGAGATGAGAAGGTTTTTTTATAAAGTGAAAATTGTCAAAAAAATGAAATGTTTTTATGTCCAAATTCAATATGAAAATTATTTAAATGACACAAGTTGTATTAATATATGTATAATATATCTAGTGTTACTTTAAAACCAATTTAAATCATAATTTAACTTTATAAATTATTTAGATGAAAATTTAATTTCAATTAAAATGCAGTATATTTAAATATTCTTAAAAAATGAACCTTCTTTGAAAAATAAAAATATTTTACACTAAGATAATTTTGATATTCTTGTTTCAAAAAAAGAACTTTACTTTATAAAATAATATTTATAATAGTGTAAAAATTTAGTTTTAAAATAAGAACACCTTTGAAATGTTGAAAAATATCCTTTTAGAAAAATATAGATTTTTATGATTTAAATTGGATTTATTATTATCTTAAGCCTATAAAAATAACTGTATAAATTTTTTCAAAAACAAATTATTAAATATTTTAAATAAAAATTTCATTATAAAAATTCTCTGATATTTTTTAATATAATTTATTAATATAAAATTCCATTCTATGCATAAAAATAATTTTTTTGATAAAAAAAAATCCTTTAAGTTCAATTGGTATTTATTTTCATTTATAATTAATTAGAAACCAATAAATTATGTTTATAAACATATGTATACTATATTTTAATAATTTATTTAATATAATTAATTCTCTCCATTATAATTTCTAGTTGACAACAATCAAAATTAAATAATAATAATATGGAGTTTGTCTAAGTTTGGTGTTTCATGAGACATAAACTATCCAAGAGATTTAATTTATTTAAAATGATACATGCCATAAAATATTTTGTTGTTACATTATACCTCTTTAAAATGAATTTCACCCTCAATAGTCTTTACATGGATATAAATAGGTGTGGATACCTCTAATATATGACATCCTTAAGTTTCCATGTAGCTTCCAAAAATTTGTGGTTTCATTAGAAAACATTAACCAACTGAGTGGTATTTTTGTGTAGAAAATTATCTATAAAATATAGAATCTATAACAATTTTTATTTATACAAATGTTATTTATATAGTGTTACAACCTATTATTTTAGTATTTTTTAAGGATCAGGTATGTATTTATCATGAGAGATACATTTAACACACCATAAACATGAGAGAGATTTGGTGGAAGAGTCAATTGATGATATACCATCCCAATTAAATCAATAATTTCAAAAAAAATCATCCTGAATAATTTTAAATTTCACATTGAATATAAAAGGTTGATATTTGGAAATTTCTTTTCGGTAAACCAACATTGTAAAATGGGTGAATAAAACTACCTCTGAAAAATAGGGAACGTAAAACATGAAGATCCAAAAAAAACAAAGATTAAAATTAGGAAAACATTAGTAGAGAGAAAAAACATGGATGTGGAATATAATTATAACTATCATTTTATAATGGATAATGATATAGAACAAGGTCATTAGAAGGTTTTTTAATAGAAAACCATAGTCCAAATAGGTCAAAAAATAGTTACTTATATAATCCTAAATGATGATAATTGGATAACTTTTTATTTAAAAATAATTTGAGAAGATGAACTTACTTGATTTCATCTCATAAGTACAATATCACACTTTGGTTGTTCTTGGATAAATTTCTGCTTCATTCCTTAGTCCAAGGAATGAAGATGAATTTAATTTCTTATTGAACCGGTGGATGATAAGTTCCATAATGGGATGATAAGTCATTCCTTCCAACTATAGTTATCATCATAAAAAAATGATAGAATAGGTTATATAATATTCAAATATATCCAAATTGTTAAGTAATACATCAATCTGTAAATTTCATCTAGTGTTCAATGTAAAAAACTTTATAAATTTATCCCATATAAACCTTCCAAAATATTAAAATCCCACAAATTGAAATAATCATCTCTAATTTTTCAGAATCAACTTATCATTAATCACCTAAACCACATTATGAAACACAAAATTGTCACACACCAAACATGTTAATATCATCATCATTTATTCTATTAAATCATGGTAATAACATGAAAAAGCATATTAAATACACACATTCTTCTTCTTTTATTATATAAGAAATTTTCTTATACAATAACACTTTCATTCGAAGATTGGGTTTATCCTTACAATGATATAATATTTGACTTCATTATTTCAAAATCTATGTATATAATCACATGAAATTTAGTTAATTGAAGAAAAATAATATTTTCAAAAGTATTATTAATTCAAAATCAATAATGAAATAACCAAAAAAAGAGAGGAGGATAATTATTCACTAATAATCATGGTTTAATTCATCCATTATTATAGAAAAAACATTCCCTTTTCCCTTTGTCCGTAGAGGTTTTTTTGGATTACCATACACACTAGTCCTTGGATTAGAGAACATATTAGTGTAATGTCCAAACTCCTTGGAATTAAATAACTAAATTGTGGGAGGTTCACTATTTTGGTATTTCTATTTACTCTTATTACATCAGAAGTAAAATGCATGATAACCTTATTTTCCACACATAAAAGATTTACCAGCCCCCTTAAAAATCCCTCTAGGTTTCCTTCTACACTATGAGCATAAATTAAATCTAATATTATTATCTTCACTGTTTTTATATTTTACATGGAATTATATCCTTCCTTTAATATCATAACCATGATATTGATGGGAAAAAATCAATATAAATTTTTATAAGAATAATACAAAGAAGGTACGTACTGAAAAATACATTCTTGAACTCATCCCAATCTATAGTGTAAATTTTATCTTTGTTTTCTCATATTCTTGAAAATGTTCCACCTCTGATTCGATTTAGATTACAAGAATGAAGTTCCGAACATTACTTTTTTTCAATATAAATAAAATTCTATAAAAAAATATCTTTTTAGTGGGATAGATACATTTCTCAACACCATGTATATCATTCATTCCACTAAAAAGGTGGAAATTACCTTAATAAGGATTCTAGAAAACGTTTTTCCCTCCTTTGGTCATTTGGAAGATCAGTATGATTCATGGTTTGATATGGTTGTGTGGTCATAATAATGAGGTTTTTTATTCCATCTTCCATAAAATTTAATTATTCAGGTGGTCCATCATTTGACTTTCCATGTAGTCATCATTAACATAATTATTTTTGTATTCATCCATTTAATAAAACTAGAAATAAAAGCACAACGAACACTAAAAATAGTCGTAAAACCATACATTCAAAGGAAATTTATTATAAAAAATCAATATAGTAAGTCTTAGGATTAATAATAGATTGGTAAAAAAAATATAGGATAATAACAAATAATTTACCTTACATTTCTTACTAGTTTTTTATTATCCTTATTTCTAAAGGTTAAATAAACCATTCTGTGATACAAACTATAATGAAAATGGATTTTCATACATGGATATTACATATTTTAATATGAATATTCATTACGTAACATGAAAAAACCATGCTAGGAATGTATGGGTTTATTTTATTTGGAAACATATAAGAATAAAAAATTGGTTTTGGAAACATATATATCATCTCCCACCAATTTAGTCTGAAATGGAACTCCTTTTGACATGTCATATAGAAAAAATTCTTTCTTATCCTGGGGGGAAATGAAATATAGAAGAATGGTGAGCTTAGATGTTTGGTAAGTGTAAAAAAGGTATATATTAATCATAACATAAACATAATGGAATAAGAATATGAAAATATCATTTGAAAATTATACCCTACATATCTAAGATTAAAAGCTTGAGTCAAAGAATATATCATCAATAATTCATAAGACATTAATTATAAAAGAATAACTTGGCATACAACATGATTTTCATGAAATAATGCATAGAAAATCATTTTCATAGTAGTAAAGGATATTTTCCAAGACTATCACAGTGGATTAGGTTAACTCACCAAAACACCATCGTAGTCAATGTTTACTCTAATGACTATGATGGTGGAAAAATTACTTTACTAAAACGTTCTCACATCCCATTCTAATCCTATCTAAATCAAGGTCAATCCTCTGTCTAGTATTGTTTATCTCATGAGATATAATATCATTACCCACATCATTATATGGAGATATAGGTAGAACCCATCCCATAATTAAAACAATACATATGTGTTCTACAAGAATATAAATCATTCAACATATCAAAACCTTAAAAAAGAAATATGTTTCATAAAAATTGATAATAACATAACCCATAGAAAATAAATGGGTTTAATAAATATAAACAGAATGTAAACATAAAATAATAAGGATAATATCCTAAAATAATATCTCCATTAAATCATAAGTAAAATTAAATAATGTTATCTTATATGGAAAATAATTTTGACAAATCACATGAAATATTTCTTGAGAAAAATTTACTATCTGTTTTAAAAACATTTTTGTATAGAAATTCCAAAAAATTATAGAAGAAAATATTTTCCTTGAAAATAAACTTATAATACTGTAAAATATGATTCAAGTAATCAAATCATTAAGAATGTGGTAAAATCTGCCCATAAATTATAAGATAAAATAACATTCCTTCCATATTTATGTCAAAAACGTCATAAAGAACATATCATAAAAAATGACAAAATTAATCCTTTCATTTAAAAAAAAAATTCAAACATGAATATATTTTAATTTAAAAAACCAAATATAATAGATTTTTTTGAAAAAATTTAAAAAGTCATTTGGGTGGAAAGAAAAATATATTTTTAAATGAAAATGAAAAAAGATAACATTTTAAAATAAAATCTATTTTAACAATCATATAATTAATGTGATAATATAATTATTGGATTATTTTTATTTCATGTAAATAAAAAAATGGAAATTAAACCTAATATAATCAATATTATTAAAAAAATATTCATAGCACAACATAATCAATGGAGTATAAGGTTAACCTGATGAATTGGAATTATGTTCTGATTTCCCCTACCATTTTGTAATCAGTCCAATCATATGACCCATAAAAGTTATACGTAATATAATGAAATTATTTATATTATATATAAATGGGTATTATATGAACTACACACAATATATAAGTGTTTAATAATGTATATATCTCATAGAAAAAAAGAGCGAGACAAGAAACACTTATCTCACGGTTTCCTTCAGTTATTCAAACTTCATCATATTTTATAAAGGATTAAAGGATGTTATTAATTAATTAAATAACTATATTAATATTTATTATACCATATTTTATGATTTTTTAAAATATAATGACCCATTATTTAATAATATTTCACTATTTAGAGGGTTTCCAGTGCATTTGTTTCATAGTTTCATGATCGATTCATTTTTTCATAATTACAGATGTTATAATAAAATTAGATTACAAAAACATAAGTGGAATTAAATATTAATAATTAACTTAAATAATTATAATTGGTCCCATATATCACATTTTTTTTTCATATATTAGGATGATTCATTTGATAAAATGTTATTGATATATGTTATGTTTAATTGGTCGGTTTTTCCAACCACCATGAACTTGTTCTGTTTTATTTTTTATTATGTCTATATATTAGTTAAATTACATGAAATAGGTTATAATATAAATATATAAATATTTATTAACTCGATTTATGATTTTATGACCATCTATGAGGGTAGTAATGTAAAATAAACAAAATCAATATTCACAGAGGCAATTGACTGACCTAATTTGGACATGTTTTTCATTTCTTTGAATAAGCAGAGATGAGATATAAAATGGTTGTTAGATATTACAATAGAAACATAAAATTACACTACATTCATGATTATTTATTTATAATTACTTTATGAAAGAAGTAGGTGATAATAAAGTGGAATATGAAAAGAAAATAAGTGACGTGTTTTGAGAAAATTATCTCTTGAATATCACATCCATGAAGGACCGCATGAAAATCATGGATTTAGTATTTTTCTAAGAACACGATTAATTTAACATAGGGAGGATGAGTAGTAGAGGGTTTTAAAGATAGTTTATGATCATAAAGTCTTTTGGGGAAAAATTGAGTGGTGATGGGTGGTATTTATACTCAAGGAGGGTTGTGTTTAAGTGATTAAATAATTATTATTTTATGTTTAAATCCATCCACATTGAGGTTAAATTAATTTAATATAATTTTGATAAGAATTAATGTTTTAAATGATGGTTATGGACTATAAGTACCTCAAAAATTCATTTAATTTCAAATTTTTTAAGTATCTTATGCTTTTGACTTTTAACTTTCACTCGTTTCGTTACTTTATCAATAATATAGTAAATAATTTTTTTACCATGCTATTTTTTCCAAAAAATAAAAACGAATTCAAAACATAATATAAAACTTTTGATTTAAAATATGTAATCAATTTTACAAAATTCAATTTAAAAAAATGAAAAATTTATATATAAAATTAATCCCACAAACAAGATAACAAAGCAGGTTTTTAATGAAAAAATAATCAACAGATTGAAATGTTTGTATATCAAAATTATATAAAAAGTGATTTAAATGATAAAATTGTATTAATAGATATATAATTGAAATATTTGGTCTTTAAAACCATTTTAAAATATAATTTATCATTATAATTTAATTTGACGACAAGTATGTTTTCAATTAAAATACTGTATTTTCACTATTCATAATAAAATGAAACGTCATAGAAAAAAATTAAAATTTTACCCAGAGAAAATTTTGATACTATGATTTCAGAAAATATGTTTAATTATTCTGATAAAATTTATAATAGTTTTATAATTTATTTTTAAAATTGTTGATCGATTAAAAGGAATTTTTTTTCTTTTAGAAAAATATATATTTTTGTGCTTAAAATTATACTTATTATTATCCCTAGACTATCAAACATAAGGGATAAACTCAGTGTTTTATTGAATATATAAAATTTAAATTTCATTAAAATCATTCACTAAAATTGGTTAATTTAATTTATTAAGATAAAATGCCACTATGGGAATGAAAATAGTTTTTTATAAAAACAAATCCTTTATTCTGAATTTGTTATATATTAATTTATAATTAACTGGGAACCAATGAATTCATTTTATTATAATATGTAAACTATATTTTCTTAATTTAGTTAATATTATTCATTCCCATCATTCAAATTTATAGGTGATAACTATCATAATTAAATAATAATATTTTGGAGTTGGTTTAAGATCGGTGTTTCATCAAACATAAAATTACAACGAGATTTGATTTATTTAAAAAGAGAAATATCATAAAATCACGGGGAATTACTGAAACTGATATGATACCCCTTGGTAATTTCTTGACCCAGAGTCCTTCAAACTAGGGTCTTGGGCCGATGGGTCACATAGCGTCAAGCAAGACTCCCCATATGCCAAAAGCTACCAACAAGAAGTGGGGGTCTGAGGTCTTATAGTGGAGAGACCATACCCTCATATCATAGTGAGAAAAATAATAAATAGAAAATAGTTTAAGAATATATAAACAGATTTTGTAAAAATAAGACAAGTAACCCACCTTCGTAGAAGCATATAGATAATAAATAATAATCATGAAACTGAAATAATAATCAAAATCCCAAAGGATCTATCACATAAAATGATATCATTGCATGATGATATAAAAATGGGGGACACATGGGACATGCATATACTAGATTATTTATAAAAATTAAAAAAGAAAAAAAGATGAATCACTATAATATCAAGCATAATCTCATTCCTCTTCTCCTACGCATCATACTAGAAGTATACCGATTCATTAATCTATAGTTGTTCACTTTCCCTTATTAAAAACTACAGAAAAGTATTCTACACGAGTTCCAAAGGTGTCCTAATTAATGTGTAAGATAAAATACCTGTATACAACCACCAATGGTGTCTAGTAATAATCCAACCTGTGTATGTAGCAACAACAGTGTGTAGGTATAAAGTGCAATAGAGAATGAAAAATAATAAAATACCAACTAGTTCAGGATCTTACAAGAGACCTTTCAGGCTCTACCATCTTCAGGATATGCCATCATAAGAGCATGATCAATATCCATTAATATACATTGTAATGATATATATAGTATAGTTAAATACTATATCCACCTATATTCACTATGTTGTTGACAATGTCAGTATCTATATACTGTGATACAACGTGATGGCTAGAAATGGGGATAATTTAAGAGTCCACAACCATCCTAACAAGCTATCAACACAAGAAAATGGTACATCAAATGAATCTCATATTGAATATGAGACATCCTACTCAAAACCTATGATTGGTGGGGTGAGAAGTCTAGAACAATTTCCTAGGAATTATGGAACATCATGACCATCATCCAGATAGAGGTATATCAGTGAGGGATGTCATTTTAATCACTCGATGTAAGGGAGAGTGAAATTTCATGATAAAAAATCCCTTTAACTGTAATCACCCTCAAATATCAATTTAATAGTCATAATAAAAGTAATGTCATGTGTTATCTCCATTTTTTTACAGTTATCATAAATCAATAATATATAAATGGGCATCACAATTCAGATGATCCATATATTAGAAGATGCAATAACCCGTATGGCCCTACCATCCATTATTATTCACTTTAATTAATCAATATAATTCATTTAGTAAATGAAAAAACTCTTAAAACTATGATATTATATAAAGACAAGACTTTTATTATTCAAGGAATGTGAATATAATTCCCATGTTTAATAGAAACATTGAAGTTGCAATTACAAATTAGTCAATTTCCCAGAAGGGATAAATTCAATTTACAAGACAAGTCAAACTCATAGGCGGTGTTCAGACCATTAAAAAATTATATAATTGAGATAAAATATTTTTTTTCATGCACAGAGGTCTCATATAATGAGTTCAGTATCCCCTAATTAACTATAAAATCTCAAGGGTAATGTAACATTATGCGTATAAAATTTAGAACCAAAGAATGCATTTTATGGAAACACGAATAAAATAAAGGCATACGACACAACAATGGATATATGAAAAGAGCATAAAATTTAAAAAGGAAATCAAGAACACCTAATATATTGTCTTATATGGATCCTCATCCAATATCAACTTCATATTTTAATTATATTATAATAAAACCGAAGAATGGTCCAACACCCTAAAAATAAGGAGAATGAGATTGCACCAAAATAGCGTAATACACTTTAATAAGAATGGTGAAAGAAATAAATTTGATATTATTTCATACCAATTATGATTAAATAATTATTATATTACTTGATTTAGAGTTTGGATCTAGAAGTAATGGAAGAACCTAGATTAGGGAGAAGATATAGCTCATAGGAGAAGGGAGGAGTTCATCCACAGGAGCAGAATGAGGAAAATAAAGGGTTTTAAGTAAATACAAATTAATGAAAAAATGGTAATTTCTCCTATCTTGAAAGGGGAACATGTTTTGTCCACACGGTTGTCCAAACCATTCACCAATCGTGTGTCATGGAACTACCTATGGGGGACCTTTCATGGGCTAGGCACATGATTTGGGTAACCGTGCGTCGCCCCTAAAAAATGGCTCTAAAATTTTTCTAAGGAAAATCACACACCCTTGAACCTATGTCCACATGGTTTTAGACACTTTTTTGTCCTCTATAAGGAAACTATGTTCCCTACATGGTTACCCTACATGGTTAGTACTAATCATGTGGTAATCATGTGGTCTACCCAATTCACCCAAACCTCAGAGTTCAGAACGATATCCGTACAAGGACAGAATGCTACCCAAAACTTCATTAGGCATTAGAGAACATTTAACATGATAACAAAGTGGATTTATAATTTACAAATGATCCATGCCTTGGAGAAAATCTAGTTCATTATAATATCACCTATTTAAAGAATGTTATCCCCAAGTTGGACATCCAAGCATAAGGAGGTTCCATCAGTGAAAAGATCTGACCAATGAGGTCATACATCAGTTTCTTACTCCATGGAATCATCCTGTACTAGTCCATTCTTCCATAAAACCCATACTAAATATGTTGACCTACCTCAAAGTTTCTTGATTCTCTAATCTAGAATTCAAAATTGATACCCTTCAAAAGAAGCATCCATCTCTAAATTAGCCTCATCTGGTTGGAATTTGTGGAATAGGTCTGGATAGTACCGATGAATTTGAGATATGGTAATGAAAACATGCATAGGCTAGTAAATATGAATAATTTATATCTAGTAATACAATGGTTTGAGCTGTTTCAAAACCACAAATGGTCAAACTAATTGGGGATAAATCCTACCCTTCATTAAAATACATCTATGAACTAGCCAGAGTAAGACCCACAAGAAAACAAAATCCCTAACCTCAAAATCTAGAGGTCTCTAGTGTCAATTGGAATATGACTTCTGTTTAGAGTGAGCTGTCACCATGCTCTTTATATTGAACCTGAAATTCTCTCAAGTCTTCTAAATGAAATATGATCCATAATAAAATTCCTCCCCTACATCTATCTAGAAAAGAGGTGAACGAAAATGTATTTAATATAAGGATTCATAATGAGATATCTGAATGGTATCCTGAAAGATATTATTTTATGAAAACTCAACAAGGGGTATGTGTTTCTCCTTTTAATCATGAATTTCAAAGAAAAATGAAATTATCAAGACCATTAACACCAAAATCATATTCTCAGTCTTCCCATCAATCCAAGGGTGAAATTCCATGCTCAAAAGCACCTCCATATGCACGGATTTCTGCAAACCCTTCTAGAATTGAGATGTGATGTGAGAATCCCTATTAGATATGATAGATCAGGGATCTCCTTGAATATATATGACCTACCTGACATATACTCCCAATATTTTATATCGATAAGGTATCTCACACAAGTAAAATGTTTTCAACCATCTTTCAATGATTAAATAAACCAATACTATATCATTTCTATGAAGTGATTACGGTAAAACAATAAAAAATTCCCAAGAAACATCATCCCATTTCTATTAGATAATAGAAAAAAAATTAAATGTTCAACTATATATTGATGTTCCACCTTCACTAACTAACAGGTGAAACATCGAGTGATTAAACCAGTAATCCACCATTTCATAGCAGGCCACCAATACTGGGGATTTTAATACCAATACATCGTGGTAATAGTAGGATGTACTACAAATAATAAGGCATCAAATCTCCAAATCACCACCTCTATACGTTTTTTGGGCCCCATATAATCACATTAAAGATTAAAATATCATGATCATCTAGTATTCATCTAGGAGATGAATATTCATCTAAGATACATTCATTTATGAATAATCCCTAGAAATTAGAATGTTACCTCATTATTACCCACTATGGAAGGGTATAGGTCACTGATAAGGCTAAGAGGATATTCTATCCATGATCCTCCTCTACCTCCACATGAATCTCTGAAAACAAATCCATGAGCTTCTACGTGTCACAAGCCTCTTGAACTACTTATTTTCTTGTCTTCTGGCACAAAGAATTAGTTACACCATTGCCTTTTCCAGGCATGTAGGGAAGCTCAGAATCAATTTATTATAGGTGATCAACCCATGTGCACTACATGATAATTATATATCTCTATGTAAAGATGTAGTTGATATGTTTTGATCAGTGAATACCCAAAAACACTCTTCATGTAATTAGTGTCTCAAACAACATAGATAAAAAATTACAATATCTAGCTCAAGGTTTTATGTTGGGAATTTTTTTCATGAGTCTTGAAATGAGGAAAAATATATATGATATCTCACTCATCCATCATCAGAACACCTCCCTAATCAATAAATGATGCATAATACCTGAATTTATAGATCATTCCTGGATCTGTAAGAGTCATTATCAGTGATAATTTTAATCTATCTTTCTACTCATGAGAGGGTACATAAAAATATTTTGACCATAAAATTTTGAAAACCATTTTCGTAAAACCAGTAAGAGGTAATTAAAGCCTTGATAAATCCTAGATGAAGTGAATTTAATAACTGGATAATGAAAATAAACCCTCTATATAAAATATTATTGGGAGATTCTCTTAGGAAACTACAACTATCACTTTGGCTAGGTCTACTAAAACTAAAATTAATGAGATAATGTGACATAGTTAGTGGAATTGTTTGACACAAATGTGTCATTTACCATGTTTATCATAAATATCATGCCCCCATTGTATATCCATAAGGTTATCAAGATGTATGGAATGGTCATACAAAATAATGATAATAAACTAAGATGACTTCCACAAAGACTACCCCAAAAAAGAATCCAGATGTGGGTGGAAAACCCAATTCAGTGGAGCCATAAATACTAATAAGGAGTTTATGGGAAAAAACAACATAAATGGTTAATTGTAAAGACCATACATGATCTTGAATGATTTGAGGGGTATATATGATGATATGACATGAAACTGTTGACAGAACAGCCTCAAATAAATTATTGAAAACACCCTTTCTACTCATATCTGATCAAAGAGGTTGTCCATTTAATATAGTGGTTACTAGTTATTTTCTATGATCTGGTTCAATCAATGGTAATCAAAATATATCTCAAGGCTTCCATCCAATTTCTTGAAAAAAAGTACTAGTGACCCCTTAAGATAAGTATTAGGGTGTATAATGTATATAGCCTCTAGATCCTCCAACTGTTTTTGAATATTTAGTTGCTCTATAGGTTCTATCCTATAAGGAGGAATTGTTATAGGTTCTTCTCCTAGAACTAGACTAGTAGTGAATTCCACCTCTCACACAATAGGTTGCCCATAAAATTCAACAAGGAATATATCGCTGAAACCATCCATGACATATGAAAAAATAGTGGGTTGTAACCCCTGATCGTCTAAGAAAAGAATAGAAATTTGGGTTGTCACATTTCCCAGCCCCTCATGCTCTGGTCCTGATCATGACGCATGGATGTCCCGTTGTCCTATATGCACGTGCCTACCACACCATGGCGATATAAACATCACCCTCCAATGATAGAATTTAATATGGGATCGATAGGAAACTAACAATTCTATCTTGAAAATTACAACAAACCCTGTCATGTTGATGATGATGCGATTTCCCACAAAGAGATATCCGCATATATTAAGGAGAAAATCTGAATAATAGTGAATTCTCTTAGATTGGATACCTAAAAGGTTATCAGGAATCGTTGTCCCACATATGTGTTGTAACTCATGTCCCAAAATCTCCATTATTTCCTCAAATATGAAATATTGAGACACACCTATGTCAAATAATGTTGAAAATAATGTAGAGGCTACTATAGTAGTACATAAAACTATATAAGGTATGGTGCTCTACTCTCCTGACATGAGCCATACTACACGTAACTAGCCTATATAGTGGCCTCGAGTCATAGCCTAACTGAGTTTAGTAGGCCCATTCTACTGGAACTGCTTCTCTTGACTCTAATTACCTATACCTCAATCACCACCTCATCTTGAACGACCAGTGGTACTCTAGTGGCCCACCTGGAGAGATACTATTGGACCTTCTCCAGGACATAGGGTAGGTGTGGATCCCCACGTGTTTGGAATAGATGAAAATATCTGGTAGAATCACAGGATATGGTCCATCCTACTAGAGGCTCTGCATTTCGCTGGCTCACACATGAACTAAGGTTTTGTATGTCTCCATTTCTCATACTAGTGAAAGATAAAGAAACTACCAGTACATGTTGTTGGGCTTCTACTACCTCTAGGAGTATCCTCAAATAATTTCTTCTTTCTTCATAAAGTAACACATATAGATCTTTGTGTTGAACTTCCTTGGATCCCACCATTAGATTCCCTTAGATTTCTCTCAGAAATGATGACCTAGTTTACTATCTTATAAATATTAGTCAATCAGAAAACACTTACCTATGATCATATGGCGTATATAATCCCATTATCGAATTACATCATGGTCATAATATAATAACATGTAATATTTGGTGTGAAATATTACATCTCATTAATGTAATCACAATACACTATGATAGACATGACTCAATGCTGCGTGTTCATAAACTCTATAGAATTATCATCCCTGAGAGTTTATGGAAATAAGTAGTCATAGAAGATCATCTTGAAGTAAATATAGATCATTTCTCTAAATTTGTTACCTTACTAATAACATCTCATTATCTCTCAGAAGAATGAAGTAGAATATAAGTACCAAGTTTGACTCTCCATTATGGAGACATCCATAGATGCTCGGAAATAGAGAGCATGGCCTCTATCCATGACTATACAACATGTGGTCCGACATACCCTAAAAATGTGGGTGGATGCTGCTACTGAAATTCTTGAGTTAACTTTTCTGTAATTAAGAAATTTCGAGCGACAACTTTCATACTTATCATCATGCAAAAAATTCCTCTCAAAACATGGAATCAGTTCCCATATTAGGAACAATAGGTGAGTAAATAGGTGGGACTATGTGAGGTATCATTGGTGTCTCAAGTCCCACCACCTTAGGGGTATGGTCATCACTGCCTTCAAGGCATATGACTAGATTCCATCATGGTGGAATGATTATAAAATAATGAACACACACCTTAAAATAGAATTTAGCAGTTTAATAATTTAACAAATTCATAACTCAGATAAGTACATATCCTTCATATGAAAATATAACACCTCTAGACCTCCTCCTAATTCATAGTCTAGGTGGTAGAAAAAAACCATAATTGGCCATAAGAACATAATACACTTCTATCTACTCACCATAGAGTACGAGTCTGGGTATAAGTCTCATATCAAATAGTAGGGTTCCTTATATATATGGAGATTCAATTACAAGTTATAGAGGAAAGCACCATTTGAATTTCAATTAGAATCCCAATTTAGTGGTAAAAATTTAACATTAAAAGTTAAAATTTTATTGAATTTTTAAACTATTTTATATAATATATGTATATATCATGGTTTGGATCAAGTAGGTCCAGTACCAACATAATGGTAAAATAGGCTAATTAATGTTTCATAACTAATATATATGGTGAAAAACAATTTATATTGACTTAGAAACATTAATTAATCCAATTATATTCGCACTATAAGAAATATTAGGACATTTCAATAGATGATAATCTTGCACTAGAAATATTACAATAAGAAAATGCATTCAGAAAGTAGACATTTCATGGAAAATGGCATGGAATTTTAGTCCTAAAGTGTATATAATGATGCATGTAATGAATGAACTTATATCATTAGGAAAAAATAAAATAAATATCATTTTAATAATTGTAGTATTAATACAATTACAATACATGTTTTTCACCCAATAGTGATGTCGTGTCAAGCATAACAGGTGAAAACCAAAAAATAATTACTCGCACCAGGTAATTTGGATTTTCCCTATACATGGTTTAACTACATCTAGGAACATTATCATTACTAAATTACTTTATCTCATAATCTCATGTATAACACCCAATAAGTTAGAAAAATGAAAAATTATCTTCTCTAATATCAATTTGTAATGTCTCAACCAAGATTACTTAAAACAGGGCCCCCAATCGACTGGTTCACATGGCCTCAAGAATTCTTCCCCATACACCAGAGACTATTGACTATAAATGAGGATCTTAAGTGGTATTTTGGGGAGATCATACACTCATATCAGATTAGAACAAAAGATAATAATAAGTAGGAGATAACAAAGGAAACATATATAAATAGACACAATGAAAACATGACCAGTAACCTGCCTTAGTGGAATAATTAGGAGTAGTAATAATCATCAAGAGGCTGAATTAAAAACCAATTTCCCAATGTATATTTCATATACAATTATATCATGGAATGTTGATATACCAAATAGTGTAAATAAGGGACTTGTATATAAAAAATTCTATAAAAAAATATAAAATGGAAAAAAGACTGACCCACTATCATAAGAATAATAAGATCAGTCCTATTCTCCCATAATCCATTTTGTAAGTAAAATGAAAAAAGAATCTATAGTATAGTGGTTTCCCTTGTCCATAGATACTGATAAGTAATATACTCGTGTACCAATGGATTCTCGAGTAGGGTGTGAGATAAAATCCCAATAGTCCACCACTAATGGTGTCTATTAGTAATCTATCCTGTGTACATATAAGAAACATATTTTTGGTATAAATTATATAATAATATTATCAATTAATGAATAATAGCCAGATTGGGTTCCTACAAGACACATGCGTGGCTCTACCTGCTTCAGTATATGCCGATCTAAGAGTTTTGTCAGTAGCCATACATATATATAGTAACAATATATATATATTATAGTTATATACAATATCCACCTATATTAAATAAGTATTCAAGGAAATAGTAGCCATATACATGGATAATAGGTGATGGTTAGACCAAGGGTGTAACTAATGAAATCATGACCACTCTAACAAGCTATCGACTCATGTAAAGGGTACACCCCTTGAATCTCATAGTGAAACTAATACATCATTATCAATACCTGAGATAGGTTGGGTGAGACATCATTCCAAACACCCTAATCAAGGAACTTAGAACATCAGGCATGTCGTCTAGATGTATGTATGATGGTTGAGAGACATCATTCTCAATACCAAATGCATGGGAGAGTGAAACGTCTTGATCAAGAAGTCCCTTGACCATTTTCATCCACCAATATCAATGGAATAAGCATGATAGTAGTAATATCTTGTGGAATTACCACATTATCACATTTTCCATCAATCCCTAATTTATAAATGGGCATCACAATTCATACAATCTATATATAAAAACATGCAACAACTGGAAAGAACTTTCCACCTATTTGTATTCACTTTAATTAATCTATTTATTTAATTTAAGCAAATAAAACCATCCTGAATCTAATATATATATTATATAAACATGGAATTTAATTATTCAATTCATGGAAATAAAATTCCAAGGTTCATCCAATAATATATAAGGTTCAATTATGTATTAGGCAATTACCCACAAGGGGAAATTCCATTTACAATCCAACTTGAATTCTTAGGTGTCCTTCAAACCATAAAAAAGTTATATAATTGTGGGAAAAAAATTTTACACCAAAAGGGGATTCATTTAATGAGTTAAATATCTTATAAATATCTAGAAATTCATAATAATAGTGTACCATTGTGATCATATCAATTTAGATTCAAAGGAATCATTTTAAGAATCTATGTGGCAAATGTTGGTGTGAATCATAATGATAGAGCTATGAAAAAAACATAACATCTGAGAATGAAATATAGACCACCTAACATAGATTCATAGATGAGTCACCATGAAATATTGGATTCAAATTCAATGTACATTGGATGAAATAAAAATAAAAATCCAACAAACTAAAAATATGGAGAATGAGCTTGCACCAAAATTGAACAATATATGGGAAGAATAATGATGAAAGGAAATAAGAGGATTCATGTAATTTACAATGTGGATAAACTTATTCTAATGGATCATGATTTTGAGTAAGGATATAGGACAAATGGAGGAACCTAGATTAGTGAGAAAATTGAGTTCATAGGGGAAGGGAAGAGTTCATCCACTGGAGAAGAAGAAGGAAAAGAAAGGGATTTAATTTAAAAACATATCAATGGAATATTTGAATTCCATCTGTCATTACAGTGGATAATGGTTTGGCCGCATGGTTGGACATATTATTTACTAACCGTGCACCATGGAATTACTTAAGGGGGCCCTTCAAAGGCTAGGCACATTGATTGGGTGACCATGTGTAGCCAGTGAAAATTTCCTTTATAATGTTACTATGAAAAATCACATGACCGTGGAACCATAAATTTGTAGTTTTAGACAACAATGGGAGCTCTTGTAGTCCAATAAGTTCCCTAAAAGGTTACCCCACATGGTTAGTGATAACCATGAGGACAACCCTGTTTTCAAAATTTTTGGAGCTCCGGGCTCTAAACGGGTCCCAAACACTCTTGAAACCTTCCTTAGTCCATATGGAATGTTTACCAAGATAAAAAAGGTATTTAAACTAAAAACAAATGAGTTTTTCCTTTTAAAAAAGTCGAGTCCTATTAACAAGCATTCTCCTTTTGGAATGAAGATTCATAATTCCAATACATTACACATTTAAAACATTAAATAGTTGATGAAAACTTATGTAGAAAATTATTCTAAACCATTTGGTTAACCTAATGTTTCATTTTACCTCTATAATTACTTACATTATGTCCTTATTTTCCACACTGAAAAAATATTCTCATTTCTTTGAGAAATTCCCTAGAGTGCTTATTCCCAAATCTTTAACATATATTGAACTGAATGTTCATTCCTCAATGGTATCCACTACACAAATTCTCAGTGAAATCTACCCTTATATTCATTTTTGAGTCTAGTTTTTAGTTAAGATGCATATTATTAATCATGTTCCATGATATCTAATTAGGTATAATAATAAAATCCTTCACTCCAGTCATCATCCCATTTTGATGATCATGAAACAAAATTATTTCACATTCAATGTCACCTAGTTATTTATGATTCCCTCTAGTGAAAATAAAAATAAAAATTCATAGTCTCTGAAACACTAATCATAGTGTAAAACACATAATCATGAAGGGTCACTTATATGATGTCAAAATAATCAAACCATCTATTTAATCAATAACACTATAGGTTTTATCCTATATAATTCATGGTCATCATCTATTTAAATCTTTCGTGATAAATCATAATGAGTTTTTAAATTATCATAGAATATCCTAGGGGAATTTCAGACCAGGTGTGAAGCAAGGATCATTTCCATACACTACGTGATGGCCGAGTCTAGCTTAATACACCATTTTTAGAGTCATTAAATATAGCGGCTTCTGTTCCAAGGTAAAATCCACTTTTAGTATCTATATAGTGATACAATTTCATGAAAACCACTCACTATATCCTTTACTAAAAATTTAGTACATTTTACTATACTTTGACTCATCATTAGATATATCCTTAGATACATCCTTAGAAATATACTTAGATATATCCATGTGAATATCACTAATATTTTCTAATCCTAATTTCAAATGGATAAAAAACCATTATTCTTATACCAACTATAGTGACCCAGGATTTTCATACATAGATATTACATATTTTTAGATTATTATTCAATACAGCATATAACACATTCTTAATGACCATAAAAATTTAGTATCTATGTATACTATGTAAAAAATCATCTAATTTGGTGAAAGATATTCAATATCATCCGTAGATATCTCCCACATTAGTATTCTTCACAAACATAACCTATTTAAACCATTATTCATAACCATTCGAATGGAAACACAAGAATGGGTGAGCTCGGATGCTCAGTTAGTGAAAAAAATTGAAATACATAATCAAATTGTGAGCATAAGGGTATGATAATGTGATAGTAACATTTTAAAATCACACCGAGTGTTTCATAATCATGATCCATGGAATATATATAGGAAATACACAAGACATGAAACCTATTTAAATCAAATTACATCATCCATGACAACATAACATTGGTATAATACACATATTTTTTCATACACATAAACATAGAAATTTTTTTTCATGGTTAAAAAAAAGACATTCATAACATGTAAGTCTTGTTATAACCACCTATGTACCTTTTTTGGGCCTGGGATAACCTCCCATGTACCCTCTTTTGGGCTTAGGATAACCTAACGTGTAGCCATTTTTTATCTTGGGATAACCTCCCATCACTAGTGCAGAAAACATTTTTAACGTCACCATTTTTACGTCGGTTATATATAACTGACGTGAAAATCTGTTATACGTGGTTTTTTACGTTGGTTATTTTATAACCGATGTAAAAAATACTTAGTGTATATTTTTTTACGTCGGTTATTCAATAACTCACGTAAAAAAGGCAGTATCAAAGGCCTTTTTGAGATAGGTTATTTGATAACCGATGTAAAAAACCAACCCGTGGACTTTTTAATGTTTATTATATTATAACCGAGGTAAAAAAACAACACACGGAAGTTTTTACATCGGTTATAAAATAACTGACGTAAAAAATGTGGTCTATGATATGTTTTTTTACATCTGTTATAGAATAATCAATGTAAAAAACCAACATGTGGCTTTTATTATGTCAGTTATTAAATAACCGATGAAAAAAATGTGGTATCTGATACACTGATAATGTCGGTTATTATAATAACTAAAGTTATAAATGTCATAAAAATATTTTATAAAGTCGGTTATTAAATAACCGACATTATAAAACTTTTAAAAAAATTATCACGCCCCGTGGATTGTCATTGTTGTTTTTTCGATCGACATACATGCGATGTGTCTCTCTCATGTGGAAAACCTAGAGTCGAGTCTTCAATATCATTTTGTTAAACACATTTTTCCATCATCTTTTATCATCTTTACTCTCCTCGGATCTATCATCTCCACTCGAAACACTCAGGTAAGCCTCCCACGACATTATTTCATTCATTTTTTTCTTGATAGTCTATATTTACAATTTGGGATTTTTTTGTTTAAACTAGGTAAGATTATTCGATTTTGAACCCTATTACCTAGTTTTTCCATCTTCATCCTATTTATTTTTACCAGATCTATTTGATCGACTCGCAATATTATTGTAAGCCTCACCTTCTTCTATTTCATTTGTTTTTGTTTCGCAGATGCCTTACATTGATGGAAATTTTTGTTTTCATTGACTACTAATGATCTCATTCACCTATATTACTATAATTGATATCTAAACCATTGTGATACACCCATTCTGTGTACCAGTGTTGTTTATTTTATAAGTTTATATGGTTTTTCATGTGGGAATGTTTGTTTAGGATCCATGGTTGTTTCTATTTTGGGTATCACTTTTTGTTTTTCCATAATCTATTTATGTCGCTTATTTTCGTGGACTATTATAAGTCTTCATATTCTATTAAAACCCGATTCATTGAACAATAGAGAATTTTAGATTAGCAGGAGATACAGTTCATGGTTATCATTTTGAATAATGGAATGATACCAAAACTAGTAGATTGAGGTTAAAATCCCTAGATATGCCAAAAATAGTAGCTTGAGGTTAAAATCCCATGGTTCTGGGGGGCTGTCCAGAGGTTTGGGGGCTATCCAGGGGGTTGGGGGCTATCCAGGGGGTGGGGGTTTTCCAGAGCATTGGGGGCTATCCAGGGTGTCCATGGAGATGGGGGGGGGGGGCAGTCCATGGGTGTGTGTGTGTGTGTGTGGGGGGGGGGGTGGAGGGAGGGGGGGGGGGGTTGGGGGACTGTCCAAGGGGGTGGGGACCTATCCAGAGGGTTTGGAAGGTTGTCTGGGGGGGTGTCTAGGGGTGAGGGCTGTCCAGTGAGGTGGGGGGGCTGTCCAAGGGGGTGGTGGTGTCTAGGGGTGTCCAAGGGAGTGGGGGTGGTTTTCAGAGGGTTCAGGGGGCTGTCCAGAGGGTTGGGTGTGTCCAGGGGGTCTATGGAGGTGGGGGGGGGGGTAGTTCAAGGGTGTGTGGGGGGGGGGGGGGTCCAAGGGGTGGGGGTGTCTATGGGGGTAAGGGGGGATGTACAAGGGTGTGGGGGCCTATCCAGAGGGTTTGGTGGTTGTTCGAGGGGGGGGGGGGGTGTATAGAGGGTTGGGGCTGTTCAGGGGGTGTCCAAGGGGGTAGAAGGTGGTCAGTGGTGTCCTGGAGGGGTGGGGTGTTAAAGAGGGGGGGGGGGGGGTGTCCAAGGGTGTGGTGGAGTCCATGGGGTGTCCAAGGGGGTGTGGGGTGGTGTCCAGGGGGTGGGGGGCTGTCCAAGGGGGTGGTGGTGTCCAGGGGTGTCCAAGTGGGTGGGGGTGGTGTCCAGGGGGGGCTACCCAAGGGGGTGGTAGTGTCCAGGGGGTGTCCAAGGGGGTGGGGGATAAGTGTTATTTGGGATTGACTACTGCATCATGGTTTGTGAGATTATGAAATGATGATTGTATTGTATCATGGATATTAGTGTTGCAATATGATTCTATTTGGTTATATATATTTTGACCAGTCATCGACTATGAGAAAATTATGGGCTATGGGGGAGATCATGTCGTGTTTTTCGAATTTGGGTAGTTATCCTGACCCCATTGTTCCATGATGATTTACATTACATTGTGATATTATCCATCCGAGTTTTTATTTTAAATTTGATTTGATTCTCAGTTTTACTCCATTTTCTCCATTTTTCTATCAACCTTTAGAGGCCCCATGGTTTTATTTGATTCCATGGAAATTAAAACTGTTATATCTAACTATATTTTCTTTTTAAAATAACATTCAAGCATATATTTTTTAAATATACATAGATTTGTGTTATATTTAAAAATTGTTTTACATTCAAATTATGATTTTTTTTTCAAATAATCATATATTTGTATTATCATTAAAAGATGTATAATTTTGATATTTGTTATAGGTAATAATGAGTCAATGTTGGATTATGACACATCGAATGAGAAATGAATAGGAGGAAGGTGTTGATTCCTTTTTGGAATTTTCTAAATGAAATGATCCTAGTAGTGAAATTTTTTTCTTTCCATGCCTGAAATGTTCGAATATGAAGAAGTTGAAAATTAGAGAGAAAAAGATCATCTAATTTTTCATGCTTTTAATCCGTGTTACAACCCTTGGATTTGGCATGGTGAAATAGGACCGAATGTCACTGATGATGATGATTTGCAAGATGGTATCTCTGATGGAATTAAAGAAATGCTTCACAATATTGTAATAGAAAAAATTGAGATAGAACCGACAGTTGCGCGTCTATATGATGATGCTGAAAAACCATTATATCCTGGTTGTATAGATTTTACGATTTTGTCGGCAGTGTTATGATTGATTAACCTGAAGGCAAAACATGGATGGAGTGACATATGTTTTACAGAGCTTCTACAATTGATGAAAGACATTCTTCTAAAAGACAAAGATCTTCCAGATTCACATTATAAGGCCTAGAAAATATTATGCCTGATGGGATTGGGATACAAGAAAATACATGCCTGTCTGAATGAATATATTATATATAGGAAGGAATATTATTTTTTTTCAGAGTTTCCTAAATGTGGGACATCAAGGTATAAGGTGAAAGAAAAATCACAGGCTGATGTAGAGATTACAAAGATCCCTTCAAAGGTATTTTGGTATCTTCTAATAATTCATCATTTCAAACGTTTATTTTCTAATTCACATGATGCAAAAAGGTTAAGATGGCTTGCTGATGAGTGGTTATGTGATGGAAAAATATGTCATCCAGCTGATTGTCCACAATGGAAGAAAATTGATGAGCTGTATTCTCCATTTGGAAATGAAATTCGAAATCTCAGACTATGGTTGTGCATAGATGAAATTAATCCATACTGAACCCTCAGTAGCACATATAGTTCATGGCCTGTTTTTCTGGTTATTTGCATCCTCTCTCTTGAAGTTTGTATGCAGTGCCAATATGTCATGTTGAGTATAATAATCTCTAGTCCGAAGCAACCCAACAATGATATTGATGTTTACTTGTCACCATCGATTGATGATTTGAAACTTTTATAGGTGGATGGTATTAGGGTGTATGATTCTTATAAAATGGAATATTTTCAACTTCATGCAGTACTTTTGTTTACTATAAATGACTTCCCATCATATGGAAATTTTTCTGGATATATTGTTAAAAGGCATAAAGCATGTCCAATTTATGAACAACAGACGTCATAATTTCAATTGCATCATGGGAGGGAAACTATGTACATGGGTCATCGAAAGTTTTTGCCTATGGATCACACTTATAGAAGACTAAAAAAGGAATTCAATGGCTCACAAGAATTTGATATTGCTCCAAAACCTTTATCCCATGATCTGTATTTTGAGAGGGTGAAAAACCTTTGTTGTGACATTGGGAAAGACATAGAAATATGGTAATGATAGGTATATTTGGAAGAAAAGGACAATATTTATTGAGCTACCAAATTAGAGATTTCATTATGTTAAACATAATATTGAAGTCATGCACGTGGAGAAGAATATCTGTTATTGTTTGATTGGAAAATTTTTAGATATTAAGGTAAAGACAAAATATGGGTTGAATGCAAGATTAGAGTTAATATCAATGGGAATACATTTGGAGATAGCTCCCACTCCTAAAGGAAGATGAACATTTCATCCCCTGACTTTTCATACATTATCGAAGAGGGAGGAAATTAACTTTTGTCAGTGTCTTCATGATATCAAAGTGCTTCAAGGTTATTCTTCAAATGTAAAATAATTTGTCTCATTGAAGGACTTGAAGTTGATAGGTATGAAATCTCATGATTTTCACATCATGATGCAACAACTTCTACCAGTTTCATTGCGTGGAATATTTCCCATACATGTCATAAGGACTATAATGAAGGTGTGTTATTTTTTCAATTCAATTTGTAATAAGGTGATTGATGTGAATGATTTGAAAATTTTGGAAAAAGATGTAATTTTTATACTTTATCAATTGGAAATGTATTTTTCTCCAACTTTTTTTGATATAATGGTGCATTTCATGATTCAGCTGGTTTGAGAAATAAAGCTTTTTGGACCTATATATCATCGTTGGATGTATCATTTTGAAAGGTATATGAAAATATTGAAGTGGTATGTCAAGAATCCATGTCGAACTGATGCCTCCATTATTGAAAAGTATATTTCTGAGTAGGTTTCAGAGTTTTGTACGAGCTACTTGGCTGCGGCGCAGCACATAGGGTTGCCTCCATCTCACCATGAATGAGTTAATAATGAGGGAAAAGGGATTCATGGCTTGCAAGTCAAATCGTTTTCATCTGAATAGATGAAGAAGTTTGAATCATACATCTTGAATAACGCAGCTGATTCTCAACCATATATCACATTTCATATTAATGAGTTGTAACAATGTCATCTAAAGATGAAAGAAATGTGGATTTTTGAATGAGCACAAAAAAACATTTTTGTCATGGCTTAAAAAGACCTTGCTTGGTAGATCAGATGTATCAGAGACATTAAAATGGATAGTGGGTGGTCCACATTTAAATGTGATAACATGGTCCAGTTATGACATTAATTGGCTATACATTTTATACGAAAGCTCAGGATAACAGAAGTGCAGATCAGAATAGCGGTGCATTGGTGTTTACAGAAGCAATGCATTTTTCAAGTGCTAAGGACAAAAACCCAATTTCTGCATCAAGTGCATATTATGGAGTGATTGAAGACATATGGGAGGTTGATTACTTTAAAATTAAAGTTCCTATTATTAACTTTAAATGTATTGTTGATAACAACAGTGTCAGACACGATAAATTTAGAATGACACTTGTTAATATGAATAGATTGGAAGACACAACTGATTATTTTATAATGGAATCACATGGAAAACAAATTTTCTATGTAGTAGATCAATAAGATATGCAGTGGGCTGTTGTTTTACAAGGGAAATAATAATATGTTGGTGAGGATGAACTTGATGAAGATTCAGATTTATGTGAGATCCCTACTTCCATGGAAAGATTATCAGAACAAAATGATGAGCATGTTGAAGACATGGTTTGTTCCATAAGAAACGATCACGATGATGGAATTTGGGAAAAAAAATCCATTTGTACATTCCTAAAATTATAGGTAACATTTGTTTATTTCTTTTTTTACATTTATTTTTTTTCATAAAATGTCTGATATTGTTAGTTTTTTCTTTATTAAAACATGTATTAAAACAAAATAAGTATAAGTTTTTGTTTGTTTTAAGTTTGTTTAGTATACTTTATCATGATCACAATTACATAAATTATATATATATTATTTTTTTCAGTGACAATTACATTACCATGTTTACCAGGTTTACTAGGTTTACCATGTTTACCATCATGACCATCTTGATATCTTTACCATTGTTTTACATGCTTACCATATTAACAATGTTAACTATTATGTAACTTAGTAAAATTTACTATTTTATGATAATAATAGTATTAAAATGTTTGAATTTGTATATTTGTGAACTAATGTTTGTTTTTTTTGATCTGAAGAATATTGACAGATCAATCAGTTGATCAACAACATGATTCTGGAGATGAGCATATTGGTCATACCTATGGGGAGAAAAATTCACATGCTCCACTTGATGTTCCCCAATCATCCTCATGTGCTCCTATTACGACAAAGAGTTCAAGAGTTGGTATATGTGGGTGCACACGTTTCCCAAAATCAGCACTTGCCCATATGCAGGATCAGAGGATACTCGTTTAGTTTGATGAGGATGATATTCCTAGAGGTCCAAATGGAAAAGATTTTAAGAGTTTTGTATCAACTCTGGCCAAGAGAAATGTAAGTATTTTGAATGATGACTGGAGAAGTGTGGATAATGCGATAATCTATCTGTTTTGGGAGAAAATTTCGGTAAGATATTTTTCTATTGATTGACTATTATTTAAATGTTTATAGTATATATAATATGTTTAACCGCTTCTTTTTCAGATGAAATTTGATATTCCTGACATTGGAGGGGTCTGATAGAACTACTTATCAATGGCTGTTAGGAGATGGAGGGATTTTAAATCAACCCTCTCATCTGATTTCATTTTTGGTCAAAGGAGTCTTGAAATCCATGTCGTATATATCCTTTTATATACGAAGACACATGGAGACAGTTTGTTTAATGTAGATTAAAAGAGTTGTTTTTGGTAAGGGCAATGTAAACTTTTATTAGAATTCTTATATAAAAGATCTTATTAATGTTTTGTTAATGAATACTTATTCTTAATTTACAGAAAATAAGGAAAGCTCATTAGGAGATCCAATCAAAAAATTAATACCTTTATAGTTTATCTTGGGGAGGGTATGCATTTTTGGAAGAACAAATGATTGTGGAAAATTTTCAAAAACTAAGAGATGAGTCTTCAAGCTCTGGAGAGGTGGCGCTTTCATCCCCTGCATCTAGACATGAAAAATGGAAAAGAGCTCGGATGGGAAAAAAGGGCAATATCATTTAGAAGAATCGAGAATCGTAGTTGAGAGGATTGTATGATATCTATTTTATTAATTTAAGTTAACAATTTTATTCATATAATTTCAATCATTATAGAAATGTTAAATCAATTAATATAGTACTCTCTTGAAGAGTAGAGATCACATGGGGCATTTAGAGCTGCTGGGAGGCAAGATATTTTATCTGTACCATTGGGAAAGCCCGAACATCCTAGTCGCGTATGAGGATATCCGGCAGGTGTATCAGTAAGAAAATTGTTGCAACATTCTTCAAGTTCTATCATTGAGGGTGTTTTAAAAAAATAGAATCATTGGAGGCTGAAGTTTATAATATTAATGCGACGATAGAGGAAAAAATTAAAGAGCCGGTACAGTCTATGTTTGCAGACATGCAAAGAAAATTTCAAAATGCAGCTACCACTCCTCCACCCCCTGAAGACCCCATTATTTATCCTCCACCTCCACCAGTAGCTCCCACTCCACCGCCTTAGCCTGCGGACCCCATTTTTTATCCTACCCCCCATGCAGCTTCCTACATATTGAGAGTTGTATGTTGATGATCCTCAAAATCATATAGTTTTATATGGGTTGGAATATTGTATATGAGATATAGTTCATCATCCACAATTAGAGGTAGAGAATCAGAGGGTCACTGTACATGATATTATAGATAGATCAGATCGAGTACCATTACCAACAGATGAGGTGACAGCAGTTGGACATAGTATCAACTATTTTTTAATTTATCCATCTAGACTTCTTCAACTCATTAATATAGAGTTATGAATGTTATATTTTTTTTATTATAGTTGTTTTATCATTTGAAAACTAATATGTTTTTATATTTATTTTTACAGGATTACATCAAAGGTAAAGAAATACTGTATAGACAACAACAATGAAAAATGGATATGATATCAGATACAGATTCTATTAGTCTTGAAAAATTGTCAAGATATTCAAATTTCTTGGTAGGTCATTATGATTTTCCAATGGAAGCTCATGTTTTTAGACATTCAGTAACTATGGGGATTATGAAAACTGATATCATGGAGCTTGTTACTAGAGATAATTTGGGCATCAACGTGGTGCAAATTTTTTCCATTTAAGTCTTAACACCTTTTCCCTGTGTTATATTTATTAAAAATGTATACATTTTTCTATTTTGTATTAGGTATCTATATAAAATTTGTTAGAAGAATGATCGGACATATGTATATGGATTCATGGAACCACAATTGATTTCACCTGAAGCATGTGCATTGGATGAGGAACAAAGAATTCTTTATATTGCTGAAAGACTTGAACAAAATATAGTCACACATTATTGGATGATGCCTTTTTGTGAGAGGTATGAAACACATCGCTCTCAAAGAGTTCGTTATCATTTAAAATAAAAAACCACTAACCTTATATTTTCTTTTATCAGTTATCAATGGATGTTGGGATTTTTTTTCCCAAGGGAGAAAACACTTTATTGGATATGCTCTGTCCATTATGATGTGGGGGAATGTTTTAAGAAAATATTGGAAAAGTAAGTTTCAATTTCCCAGTAGTTTTATATATTATAATAAATTTTAAATTTACCCCATTTGTATTATTTTCTAATAGGTAATGTGTCTACTTACGAAAAAACACAAAGAAAAGGTGTGTGAAGATCAAATATGTAAATGTGAAGGAAAATATCCATTTATAATTTCTACTTTTTGATTTATTACATAAAAATAATATATTGAATTTACACTCATTCAAACAGAATTTTCATGAACAACAAGGCATCATCGAATGCATATATTATATGTTAATATTTATGTATGAAATAATAACAACTGGGACAGTTGTGAAATTTGACCGTCTATGTTTTGAATGTTATATATGTGAATGTTTAATGTTTCTCTACTTATTGTTTTGGTCTACTTATGATGGGTTTTCTAGAATGGATTCTGGTCTTGGGGGGGGGGGTCCAAGGCTGTGGGGGGTGTTCAGTGGGGTGGGGTTATCCATGGGTGTGGGGGGGCTATCCGGTGGGGTGGGGTGGGGGGGGGGTCCTGGTTGTCCATGTGAGTTGGGGGATAATCCAGGGGGTGGGAGCGTATCTAGGAGGGTGGAAGGGTTGTCCAGGGGAGTGGGAGGCTGTCTAGGGGGTGTCTAGGGGTGTGGGGGTGTCCTGTGGGGTGAGGGGGGTTTCTAGGGGTGTGGGGGGGGGGCTGTTTAGTTCGGTGGGGGGGGGGGGTACATGGTGTCCATGGGGATGGGGGGGGGGTCCATGGGGGTGGGAGAGGAGGCACCGTCATCCCAAGGGGGGCTGAATGCCACTAGAAGGTACTCATCACACCCACATGTAGAACATTTTGAGAGCTCAAGCTTCACATGTGGGAGTGATGAGTACCTTCCAACGGCATTCCCCCCAAGGGGGTGTCCAGGAAGGTGGGGGGGGGGGTGTCCAGTGGGTGTCCAAGAGGGTGGGGGGAAGTCTCGGGGGTGGGGGGGGGGGCAGACCAGAGGTTTGGGGGGGGGGTGTCCAGGAGGGTGGGGGGTAGTCCTGGGTGTGTGGGGGGGGGGGTAGTCTAGTGGTGGGAGGGAGGGGGGGGGGGGGTCCATGAGGGTGGGGGTCGTCTAGGGGTGTGTGGGGGATTTCCAGGGGGAGGTGGGGTGTCCAAGAGGGTGCGGGTTGTCCAAGGGTGTTGGGGGCTGTCCAGGGGGGTAGTCCAGGGGTGTGGGGGTGTCTAGGGTTGTGGTGGGGGCTGTCTAGTGGGGTGAGGGGGTTCTGGTCTATTTTTGGTAACTTTTTGGTCTATTTTAGGGGTGTGGGAGTGCTGTCTAGGGGTGTGGGAGTTCTGTCCAAGGGGTGGGAGGGGGATGTCTAGTGGGGTAACCAGGGGCGTGGTGGGGGCAGTCTAGTGGGGTGAGAGGGTTCTAGTCTAATTTTGGTATCATTTTGTCTGTTTCAGGGGTCTGGGAGGGCTATCTAGGGGCATGAGAGTGCTGTACAGGGGGTGGGGGGTATACAGTATGGTGGGGGATGTTCAGGGGGTGGTGGTGATGTCCAGGGGTGTAGTGGGTTTCTAGGGGTGTGGTGGGTTTCCAGAGGTGTGGTGGGGATAGTCCAATGGGGTGATGAGGTTCTGGCCTGTTTTTGATAACTTTTTGCTCAGTTTTAGTGGTGGGGGAGGGCTTTCCTGGGGGGGGGGGTGGGAGTGTTGTCCAGGGGGTGGGGTTTATATAGGAGGGTGGGGATGTCCAGGGGTGGTGGTGATGTCCAGGGGTGTGGGGGGGGGGGGGGGTGTCCAGTGGTGTGGTGGGGGCATTCCATTGGGGTCAGGGGGTTCTGGTCTGTTTTTTGTAACTGTTTCTGGGGTGTGGGAGGGCAGTCCAGGGGTGTGGGAGTGTTGTCCAGGGGGTGGTGGGGGGGGGGGGGGTATACAAGAGGTTTGGGGGGGGGGGGGGTTGTCCAGGGGTGTGGGGGGCTGTCTATGGGGTGGTGGGGATGTCCAGGGGTGTGAGGTGCTGTCCAGGGGGACGAGGGGCAGTCTAGGGGTGTGGGTGGGGGTCTAGGGGTGTGGTGGGGGCTGTCGAGTAGGGTGAGGGGGGCTGTTCAGGGGGTGTTGGGGCAGTCCAGGATGGTGGGGGTGGGGAGAGGGGGGTTTTCCAGGGGTGTTGGGGGCTATCCAGGGGGTGGGGGTAGTCTAGGTGTGGGGGGGGGGTGTCCAGAGGTGTGGGGCTGTCCAAGGGGTGGTGGGGAAGTCCGGGGTGGGGGGTGTCCAGCAGGGTGGGGGTGGGGGGGGGGGTTGTCGAAGGGTGTTGGGGGATGTACAGGTGTTGGGGAAGTCCAGGGGTGTGGGGGTGTCCATGGGTGTGGTGGGGGCTGTCTAGTTGGGTGTGGGGGTTCTAGTCTATTTTTGGTAACTTTTTGGTCTATTTTAGGGGTGTGGGAGAGCTGTCCAGGGTGTGGGAGTGCTGTCCAGGGGTGGGGGTATACAAGAGGGTGGGGGGATGTACAAGGGGGTTTTGGTGATGTCCATGGGTGTGGGGGTGTCCAGGGATATAGTGGGGGTAGTCCAATGGGGTGAGAGGGTTCTGGTTTTTTTTGGTAACTTTTTGGTCTGTTTCGGGGGTGTGGGAGGGCTGTCCAGGGGTGTGGGAGTGATATCCAAGGGGTCGGGGGTATACATGAGGGCAGGGTGGTTTTCTAGGGGTGTGGGGGGATGTCCAGGGGGTTGTAGGGATGTTCATGGGTGTTTGAGGATGTCCAGGGGGTCGGGGGGCCGTCCATGGGTGTGGGGTGGGGGGGTGTCTAGGAGTGTGGTGGGCGATGTCTAGTGGGGTGAGGGGGATGTTCAGGGGGGGGGGGGTGTCTAGTGGGGTAAGTTTTAAATGTTATCAATGTAAATGCTTAGTTTTTATTTGGTTCTTTTTTTCGTTTACTTCTGTTTTTCTGTTATGAATTCTTGATTTGGTTTCTGGTTGTTTCTGGGGATAGTAGAGGACTGCATTCTATTTTAAAAAAAATTGGTTTTTCACATCCATTATTTTATAACTGACCTGATAACATAATGAGTAAAGGTTTATCACGTCGGTTATTTGAATAACCAAGGTGATAAACACATGTGGAATGGTTCTTCACGTCGGTTATTTAATAACAGACGTGATAAAAGGCCCGAGAAATGGTTTATCACGTCGTTTATATAATAACCAACGTGATAAACCATTTCTCAGGGGTTTATCACATCAGTTATTTAATAACAGATGTGATAAAAATCCACACACTTGTTTATCACATCATTTATTATATAACCGATGTGATAAACCATATCCCAGGGGTTTATCATGTTAGTTATTTAATAACCGATGTGATAAACATCCCCCACACTATTTTATCATGTCTGTTATATAATAACCGACATGATAAACCCTCCACCCCTGGGTTATCACATCGGTTATTTGATAACCAATGTGATAAACACACTCGCATTGGTTTATCACGTCGGTTATATAATAACCAACGTGATAAACTCCCCCTAGGTTTTTCACATCAGTTATTTAATAACTGATGTGATAAACACCATGATGTAATGTATCTTTTTTCGGATTTTAAATAACTGACGTAAAAAACAATATTTATAACATTGTCTGTATTAACATCGGCTAAAAACCGACGTAAAAAATGAAAAATAACCAATGTAAAAAATGAAATTTTTACTACTTCCCGAAACATTTGATCTAATATAACATTAATCATTACCCAATGCATTGGTGTTGGATATAGGTCCCACCTGTCACATAATCCATACATTTATATTCCACCATATCATAGAGAATTAATTATATCATAAACCATAAAAGAAAATAGATTTCATAAAATATTTCAGTATAGAATATCCCATGGAAAAGAAATGGATTTTATAATCATTTCACTATTTCATTAAAACACAAACCATATAAAATAAATGGGTATCATAAAAATTTTGAAATATCATAACCTATGATAAAGAGTTGGGTTTCATATTCATTTCACCATCTCATCAATGAATATCCTCAAGAAGGAATTGGGTTTCACAAGAATTTTCCATGGTATAAACTATAGAAGATATATGGGATACATAAACATCTATTCATTAGAAACCATTCATAGAAAGAATAAAAATGGTATCATTTTTTCATATCTTTAGTCAGGTATAAGTTACATCAATGGATTTCATATAAGATAGAAAATTATCATTAAAAGATAAATGACTTGAAAAGTTTCTTTGAAAATCATTTATTTAAACATAAAATAATTTTTCAATTATTTTCATTGTAATATTAACTTAAAAAATCATAGAAGAAAATTTAAAAGTAGTTTAAAATATTAATTGAGGAAAATAAGCTCTGAAATTTCAAATGAAATTGTAAAACAATTTTTTTTGGGAAATTGATTCCTTTTAAAAAACCCTGAAAATTCATAAATAAATACTCAATGAAAATTATAGTCCTGACGATGGGAGATTCTTCTCTTGCTATAAAAAAATATTAATTTAATATTTTCTATAAAATCTAAATGGGAATAGTGTCTGAAAATGATATGAAGACCCCTTTTAAATAATTTTTCAATGATTCATACATGGGTAAAAAATTATTTAATATTTAATTTTTTTAAAAAATGTAAATAACATATTTAATATTTTTAGACAATATGGTTTTGGAAGAAAAATGTGTTTCGTCCAAAAATCATTTTTTCCTAAAAACATATTTCTGAAATCATGAGAATAGAAAATGTTGAAAATGAAAAGAAAAAATGTATTTTCACAACATAAATAGAATTAACTAAATGTTATTTATTTCATGTGAGATGAATCATAAAATTATATCCTGTAAAACATAATCATAATCTATCATGATAGATGATGAAATTGCAACATAAAATATTTACCACGTTGGTAAAAATGAAACCTAAGAACCATGAATTATTATCATTAAATTAATCTTAAATTATCATGAGGATAATTAAAATAAAGATATTACATGTCAAGGAAGATGTATATAAAACACGTATAACATGATAATTTCATAATATAAGCATATGTCTTGAAGAGGGTAAATTGAGATTAAAACCCCTTAACGATTTTGTAAATTTTTAACTATAAATCCTTTGAAACAGAGTTCATAAAATGCATATGTATATACACATAATTTTAAGTATATGTGTCATTAAATTAATTCATGGGTAGTATATATTCCACATAAAATAAAGAAGTTATGAATTTTGAATGTGCCTCTTAGAATAACAAAAGTGAGACTGAAATCCTTTAGCTTAAGTATCAACTTACATTGTACTAATAAGAACCTCATTTATAATAAATATGATTTTATTATATGTATGATATAGAACCACAATTACATATATCATACCATATATTATTTACTTATTCCCTTTAATTATACATTGATTAAAAATTATATATTAATGTCATGTTATTGATGATAACCGTTTTGATTTTCATAAATGTTTTAATTTTTTTTTTCAGTCCTATTACTTTGATCATGGTTCCATGATATCATGAATGATTATAAAAACACATTATCATATAAATTCATAAATTATATTTTTAATACCAATCATGGAAAATGGTTTTGAGAAATGAAGTATGTTATGATCATAGAGATAATAGGTTGTATGTATTCATTAATAAAATTTCCATTTTTTAAAAAATATTATGCATGAGAGTTGAGTAATATAATATTATTAAATAATGGAAACAATATCCTAAATATCATACTATTTTGTTAAAATATAGTTATATATATCCTCTACATGGTTTGGTGATGAAAATTGTGTCACATCACTTCATAAAGGTGGTAATCCATATTTACCTGAATGATATTATCATATTTTAGGGAGTCAAGATGTAAGAAAGAAAATGATATATTGAAACATCCCACCTCTCACACATTATCTTGTGAAAAGTAATGGGGTGTTTCTAGAATTAGGTGATATCACCAAGACACAAATGGATAACAATAAATGCTACGTGATTCATAACAATTAGGGGCAATTTTTCCATTTATAATAAAATAAACATGAGAAGATAAGATTACCCAAACAACCAATAAATGATGCATGAGGAAAATTTAATACAACTGAAGGATAAACATACCAAACCAAAATATATCAATGTAAAGATGCAAAAAAACAAAAACCAATAAAACCCAAAGACACCAATGTGATAAACTCTATAGCTCCTAACACATGATAAGATCATACTCCACAAGTCATGCCAATAGTATCACAACACATCACTAAATAACTCTAAAAAATATACTTTATTAGGGTCACGATATATTATATCTACAAATACATCAATGTTCCCATGAAGGGGGTTAGTATGAAACATATTAGTATTTCCCCCACATACTTCTCATATCACACCACTATGATAGAACATGTCAGAACATTTACAAAAATCATATTAACAAAATTGAAATCACATTATATTAAAAGTAAACAAATTTATAATTCAACCAATTGTTTTAAAAAAGCCACCTAAAATTTCATTAAAACCATTTCTCAAATCAATTTGTAATAACCCATTACACTATACACATGTAAATATGAATGCCTATGTGATAGTTCCACACACATGAGCGGTCTCTTTTTGATTTAATAAGTCTTCACAATGTAACCATATACCAAGTTCCAGAATGTCACATGCCCCATTATCATGGTCATGTCAATGTTAATGAACACACACCCACTGTTTATACCAAAAACCATTCCAAACCAATTTCACCAAACCATTAAAGAATATTTTTTTATTTAAAGCATTGTTCCAAATGTTTTCCATGTATCATTTTTTTAAATCACCATGTTTAAATTATAAAACCAAGCACTTTCCACAAAACATCCATTTTTCAAATTTCCACAAACCATCAATAAATAGGGTTTCTTTCCTGATTTTCATATCAATTTCGTATTTTAATTCATGAAATTCAATTATTTTGAAATAAATATTTCAATTTCTAAGAAGAGGAGTGAAGATCGAGTCCACATACCTCATAAATTTAGTGAAAATGAAGAATGCCACAAAATATTTAACAACTCGGATTTCAAATCTTTAAAATTACCTTAGATATTATTCACCATAAACAACAAACAACAATTCATCATGATTGGAATCGCACAAAATAAATATATCCATAATGGATTATATCAATGAATCCCAGATAGGGATGAATTGAAAAACTAAAGATAACCACTATAAACGAGCACTTACAAAGGAATATTGCCTCCATTGCACCATGATTCCCTAGTGGATCACACCAGATCATTACGAAGGGTCATTCCTTCCCCTAAGATGAGTGTTGTTTGAGTTAGGGTTAGATTAATGCAAAATGATCCATTAAGTGAGTAATATGAGTGAGATATAAAATTTACAGATCTTTTTTTAGTGGTGAATTGTTAAGGAACATAGTTTGGAATGTTTTCCAACCATGTATTAGAAACATCCTTCAAACACCCCTCACATAGTTGGATTGAATGGTTATTCAAACCATATTACAAAAGTACTAAAACCCTATATCCATCATCATATGGTTTCTCACGGGTGGCCATATGGTTTGGAAAAAATATTAACCTACATAGCTCCCTCCTTTTTAGTTTCATTGTTTCTTGGAAGGTGTTTCATGGTTTTTACGAACAGCTCTCAAAACGTGAACCTCTATTGAATCCCCAAGAACATTCCAAAACTCATCCAAAACTCTTGAATCATAACCCATTTTCTTTATATACATAAAATAAATTAATATAGGGATAATGTTTTGAAACCGAGGGTGCCACATATACACCACTATTGGAATTTATGTCTCTAGAATGTTGATAAGCACTATTGGCCTTGAATAGTTTTGGCCATTGATTAACCATTTCCTTCCCCCACTCCCTTGTTTCTTCTCAAACCAGACCATGTTCTCATAAAACCCATATTAAACCATTGTTTTATCCATTTAATACTTTCTATTGTCTATTCACACTCTGTATTGGCACATGATCCAATGTATCATGAACATCTAGGTCAAAGTGATCATATCAAGTCACATGGCCAGGATCAGGGTGACACTTATTCAATTGAGATATAAAATAAATTATACACTGAAATGATCCTTAGTGTAAAATACATCCAATATTCCACATCACCAACCAAATCAAGTATCTCAAAAGGGATATGCATTGAGAAGAAAATATCCCATATGCTTCCTAAAATGACGATGCCCAATCCATACATAGATTCTTCAAAAACATATGATCACACATAGTGAATAAAAATTTTCATCGATGGTGACCCACCTACAGTTTCTAAGGACACTGATCCATCTCCGATAACTTATTGATCAACTAAATATTCTCTGTTGTCTCATTCATAAGGCTAGGACCAACATATGACGTCTCTCCTACTTCTACTCTACAATGTGGAGAACAATAATGACACTAATAGAATTATTCAAAAGGATCCATATTTATAGAGGCCTTATAATTGTAGTTATATGTGAACTCTAATAACGATATATACTCCTCCCATGAACTACACAAATCCATTAGAGAAGCCCTAATAATCTCTTCAAACATTTTCATCTTCCTTTCTGCGTGTCCATCCTTCTGAGGATGATAGTCCATGATCATAGTAAACTACGTCCCAAGGGATTTCTATAAGGATTTTCAAAAACATGGCATAAACATCAGGATTCTATCCAATACTATGGAAACTGGTACACAATGCCTCTTTACCACTTCTTAGATATAGATCTTAGATAAGTCATCCACCATTTCTGATTTAGGAATTGGGATGAAATGGTCCGTATTTATGATTTGATCCAATAGAACCAATATGGAATCATGTTTCCCAAGAATCCTAGAGTGACATTTAAAAAATTCATAGATATCCACTCACATTTCCAAATGGGAATTAGTAAAGACTATAACATACCAACTTGTCATCGGTGCTCTTCTTTAACCTGCTGACAGGTAAGGTATCTCAAAACAAACTCAGCCAATATTATTTTTAGGAAAACCCACCAAAATTATGAATTCAGTTCCTTATACATCATTTGAATTCCATGATGAATAGTCCATTGTCTAGGGATGAGGTGGTGTGTGTTCTAGGATTAAGTTACGTCCCTAAGACACCAAATACTGGTAATAAATTCCAAGTGCTTTAAAACAATTGGGGGATGATTTATCATATGTAAAAAAAAACCATGCCAAGATAACTATAACCAAACTACCGTAAATAATTCATGTGTAAAATGTAAAAGAACTCAACAAGAAAAGTACTAATCCCAAATATATCGTACTACATAGAATAAACAAAAATCCAAAAAACCTAGAGACACCTAAGAAAAATCTGCACTTCTCACAACATGGTCCAAGTTCAAAATCTATTAACCATTCCCTTAGAATCATAATGCATCACTAAAAAATATGACAAATTTACATTAACTATGTTTCCATATACAATATTTATAAAGACACCAAAGTTCCAAAGAAAGTGGTGTGTATAAAACTCTGTAATATTACATAAATGACTTCCTAATTTTCTCCACTAGGATGGAACAAGTTATATAATATACATGAAATTATTTTAAGCATTTTAAAATAGTTTATATTAAATCCAAACCATTTTCCACGCTTATTAATTTTTTAAGAAAAAAGAAATCAATTCTTCAAAATCATTTCCCAAATCCATTTAGAGGAACTCGTTACATTCCACACATCTATACATGCATGCTCAGGTGCCAGTTCCATACTCGTGAGTGGACTCTCTTCAGTATACCAAGTCATTATAGGGTAACCATATACCACATTACCCAATGAAAAACACCCCTCCCATAGGGTCACATCAATGAAAATCAACACACACCAACCATTTATGATAAAAACTATGCTAAATAAATTGTACCAAACCAATTCAATAAAAAATTATTTTATTGAAAATATTTCCAACAACCATATCCATGAATCAAAATGAAAAAAAAAATTAAATCACTATTTTAAAATCATGAAACATTGTAGTTTCCATAAAACAACCATATTTCTAAAATTTCACAAACCACCACGATAAAGGGTTTCTATAAAGATTTTGACATAAATATCATAATTCAATAAAAAAAATTATTTCAATTTGAAATAAAATATTTAATTTAAAATAATTGGAGTTGATATTAAATCTAATTACCTTAAAACATAGGTGAAAATGAAGAATGACACAAAATCATCAAAAAAATTGGTTTGAAACTCATTAAAACATCCATAGATATTATTCCAATTAAAAAAATATCTTGTCATGATTCACATATTACAACATAAATATATCTCAAATGGATTATAACTATGAATCCATGAGAGGGAATAAGAGAAAATTCAAGGAAGCCCACCAAGAATGAGAAGTAACCAAGTAATTTAGCCTCCAAAGCACCAATATTTATGAGTGGGTCATTATTAGATCAACAAGAATATCCTTTCAATACCTTAGGAGGATTTTTTGTCAAATTAGGGTCAGCTGAAGGGAAAAATAATCCATTAAGGGTGTAATTTGAGTGAGATACATTGTATTTGGATCTTAATTTTAATGGTGCATGGTTTAGGTGCATGGTTAGGGAAACCTTGTGCTAACCCTACAATAAAACTTTCCTCCAAACACTAATTTCATGATTGATCACATGGTTATAAAAATAGTGTACCATCCATGTTAAAACCCTCTATCGAACATCATATGGTTTCTCCTGGTTGATTGCGTTCTTTGTATAAATAGTGAACCTAACCGTGAACCTACCCAGTGCCCACGATTTTAGCTTTCCTGGAATGTGGTACGCAGTTTCCACTAACTATGCTAAAAGTGTTCACCTCTAGATAATTCTGAATGAATTTCTAAAACATCACTAAACCTTAATAAAAATAACCATATATTTCATATAATTAAAATAAATAAATAGATACTTAATTACTACAAATGAGGGTGTTAAATATATTATCTTTCTAGAATGGAATATATTTCCTGAATATTATATGTTTATAATTTATATCATATATATTAATTATACTTTTACTTATTATCATCCATCTAAATCATTAGTGAAAATAAATCACATCACTTCGTGAGGTGGTAGTCCTTTGTACACATGAGTGGCGTTATCATATCTACTACATAAAGGAAAGTAACATGCTATATATGATATTATTAATATATAGGTATAATTAAGTTATAAATATCATAAATATACTTTAAATACATCATTATACCCAACTGTGAGGGGTTGTAATTTAATAAATTATGACATCAGTTTCCATGGCGGTAGTCCGCCACACGCACGAACAATGATTTCTAAACCCATTTGATGGAAGTATAGATAGGTTTAGGTCATGAAATAAACATAGAAACATATTATTATATATAATATAGTTATTTTAATATATTATCATGGTTTGATATGAATTTATGGAGGTAGAGGAATAATTAAAATAATAATGCTCAATAAAGAATGTTATATCATCTTTAGGTATCCTCCATAGGTTAGAACTAAAAGCCTTAAAAGGTTGAATTTATGCTCTAAATAAGGCTTCTATGATAAAATGAAGGATTTTGAGAACTTATTTAGGAAGATAATGGCTGATATAAATGGGTTTGAATGTGATAATAAGAAAGGGGAGGGTTTTTTTATAATAGTGGTGACTGGAATAGTTGTAATTTTTGAAAAGAAAAATATATACCAACATTTTTATTATTCCAAAAAGAAAACAGATGAGTATTATTAAGCCTATGAAATTATAGGATGAAAATATAGCCATAAAAATGTTTTTACACATGTTTATTTTGGTAATTTTAATCCATATCAATTTAGTTTATCCCATTTTACATCCATTTTAACCTTAACCTCAACAAATAATTTTTACTATTTTAACTATTCATTACGGCAAAAAATTGACATTATTATATAATATAATTTATGTGGATTCCAAATAATGAGTTCATTTTTCAAAATTATTTTCACAAATTTGAAAAAATGTAATTTAAAATTAATCCCAAAAATGCGGGGAGAAATTAGGTTTTCAAAGAGAAGATGCTCGAATTTCTCAAGGTTTTTATATAAAAATTCAATATGAAAATAATTACAATGATGAAAATTTTATTAATAGATATATAATTTATCTAAGATAGTATTCAATTAAAATTCTATATTTTTCACAATTCATCAAAAGTTACATTTTATGAAAATTTTATGAAATTCACCAGAAGCTAATTTTGATATGCTGATTTCATTTTTTTATTTTTTAAAATATATTAAATTAATGTGTTGAAAATTAGTTTTATAAAAAGTGAAGAAAAATGGATTAAAAATCTTTTTATAAAAATATAATTTTTAATCATAAAATTGGATTTATATTTATCTATTTTATAGAAAACACATTGGAGGAATGTTACTCAGTTGATTAAATATATACTAAATACATTTCAATAAATTAATCAGAAAAAGTGGTGTGTTTAATTTATTTAGGTAAAAAATGTTTTTATCAAAAAAATATTTGTTTTTAAAAATATTGTTTCCTTTATTTTGAATTAGTTTTCATATTCATGTTTTACTAATTTGTTACCAAATAATTAATTCTATATACATTTGTTTACCATATATTTTCATAATTTACGTAATAATTATCATACCAAAAATTAATAATGGCTAGGTGATAAAAATGATATTAAATAACAATATTTTAATAATAAGTCATGTTTCACTTAAACACATTGTTTTTTGTAACAGAAGCTAAACTCGGTGCAGTGTGCAACACAATATGACTCCAAGGTGTGTGTAAGAAAACCGAACATAGTTCTAAAATTTACACACAATATCAAAATTAATAAATATATATTAAAACATAATATTTCATAAAATATCTAGGTGTTACACTCTCCAAATTCATACATTACTTATCCTAATGGGTTTTTTCTTACTTGTAAAATATCTCGATAGATTATTTTAATTTTTTTTAAAAATCAGGTATAATATTAAAATAACTATAATAGTCTAATTGATTGAAAATACATTAATTAATAATTTTATAAGTAGATTTACTATTAAATAAACCACTCCTATGTAGGTTGTGTAATCATCATTGAAATTATTTACATTCAGAATGGTATTGAATGGGTATAACCCAATTAAATTTAAAACATTGATTTTAATCCCGATTAAGTGAAGTATTGATAAATAAAATTTAAAAAATAGAATAAATAGAAGAAGAACTATTATTCTTATTATGAAAACACAAACATTTCCACTTGAAGAATAAAAAGAAGTCTTTGATGAATGGATCTTTTCATCAAGAGATACCTCCCTATAAATGATTCGATAATTAGACTTTAACAAATACTACTCAACCATATTCATATTAATTCGTGGAAAACCACTTAAAAATATGAGAAACACACATTTGTATAGTGTAGGGGAATATATGGTTATAAAAAATTTACATGTGCGAATACGAAAGTCAAAAATATATTTTAATCCAGATTTTAATTATTTTTAACCCCAAAACAAATGGAATATCTATATTTCTTGAATTATTATTTTTTGGAATTATTCCTTATATATGATGTAAAATATGATCCCAATCCATGTTTTTATGAATATCATATGCCCGAAATAGAAAAGAACATTCCCATTTGATATGTCGAGACTAGATTTGAATTCAAAGAAAATTTACAAAAACATAAAATAAAAGATCAATCTTATATTGTCTAAATGTATGTTTTATCCCATTGAGTGATATTTTTACCAAATTAATATTCAAAAAAATTCATAGAAAATTATTTACTTCTAAAATACTAGAATTCAATTTAAAAGGTGAAAACTATAATTTTCATCAAATTTGAAAATGAATGATCTAGTCCTAAATGTTCTATAAGTAATTATATTAATGAAATTTAATGAATTAATTTCATTTATTATCAATACAATATTTAATAATATTTTTTATCACATTATGATTAACATAATTGCACATCATTAAATAGAAACACCCATGAACACATATCATAAATCCAAAAGATTCACATTATCAGATCCTACTGAATACAAGTAACTATTCAATTACCTATGTATATTTTCATTCCCTAGGAATATGAATTCCTAAAATGGGAGATTTAAAAATCTGGTAAATGGAAAAGAAAATTATATACCCTCATATAATGAGAAACCCAACACCCATAAGAGGGAGAACACATGAAAATACTTTTTCTCAATTAGGTTTCGACATGTGGTCAATTCTGAACACCTTTGATAATGAGACCCTTTTTTGTTAGTATCATGGGGTCATTCAATATCATTCCCTATATTTTATCTATTAAATTTAAAATATTTTAATTAGGGGTAACGATTTAGTATGAACTATTTTCCCCTCCTTTCCTCTCAAGACGTAGAGTAGTGTCATGCCTTTCTTCATGGAACTCACAATGTTATCATCCACCAAAAGCACTTCTCCATAACCATGCCTTGGATGAAAACCTAGTATAAGACTAACACAATTACTTTAAATTTTTATCTCTTAAATGTTTATTCATTCTTGATGTAAAATTAACATTATGTAGGAGAGCATGCAATGATAGAATACTATTCTAGAGACATTCCATGACACCCTTACACATGTTTGTATGAGATGTATAGAACATGCGGGCCTATAAACTATTTTTAGACCTAATATACCATAAAATAATGCATATATCCTGTTTAAATATAACTTTCAACATATGTTAATTTCCCCAAAAAACTAATTTTATATATTTTTCACCAAATATCCATTTTTAATGACTTATACAACTGTAAATCAATTATTATTATATAACCATAGACTATAGGAAACATTGGTCATAGATTCATGGAGATAAAAGGAACTTCTCTGATCATGGTTTTATTTCTATAAGAGGAAGCACTGTGGAATTCTTCACTCAACCTTAATAGGGTATGACATGTGCCATTAAATATAAATGAACTATGTTGTCTTGGATTCCCCACACTATGATATGTAGGTACCTCCATTCACAAGTGCAATTTCAATTTCTACACAAGTCACACCACTTAATGTGAACCCTTTGTATCCTCCTTATGTGACCTTAAATACCAATGTAACCCATATGCATTACTAGATGGAAAAAAACTCCGTATCACTATTATGTCCCCTTGGATACATTAAATACTAATGTAACCCTTAGGAATTACTAGATTGAAAAACCCCTAGCATAACATTAATTCACTTTAGAAGACACTAAATTCCATAATTACCATTATTCCTTTTAGGATATCATAAAAGTATAGTGTATCATTGAGTCATCATAAGAGATGTTAAATCTAAGAATAATCCTTAAGTATTCCTTGATGTTAAAAAAAACTAATGTGATTTAAATCCCACCTACAGACATCAAACCAAAATATTACCCTTTATCCTTCAAGGGTACTAGAAAATCATAATATACCATATTTATATTATTTCACCTGTCCTTAATCATAGAAAACCCATTCACACACGTTTTTGGGTGGCATTAAATTCCAATTATATTTACTAAAAATCATTAAAATATGGAATAATCAACAAAATCATTTCACTTATATAAAATATCTATTTAATAATTATTTAAATTCAATAACTATTGATCCAATTACATGGAAGGTAAATCAATATCCATTTAATGGGTATTCTCAACACTATGAAAACAATCAATATAAAAAATGATATAATTACAATTTATGATATCAAAAATACATGGTTAAATATATAATAGAGTTTCACACTAGACAATAAGCTCCCTCATAAGAAAATTCGACCACCCACCTCACTGTTTAAGTGTACCAAGTTCACAGTGATGTTTAATCATCTTACAAAACAACCAACTTTTGAATTTTAGTCCATGATAAAATAGATTTTTAAATGGTATTATTATTTTTTCAATAAAATGAAATGACAATCCATTCTATTGAAAGGTTATTTATATGATCACATTGTATATATAACTTTTAGATACCTCCCATGTAGACTAAGCCGAACATCAAATCATAATAAATTTATATATTATAAATTAATGGTTATATGAGCATCATAAAATTCAATTTCATATATAATGAAACATTGATGAACCAATTATTTCATCAAATCAAGATATAATGATTTAATGTATTTAAATATTACTACTCAACTTATAACACTAAAAAAATTTACATACCTTTTTCAACCCATCGAAGAATCATCACCACTAATAAATGTTAATAATATCTCCAAAATATAATATGAAGATGAAATGATAATCAAAATAAGATTCCATAATAATACCCATGTTCATGGGTTCAACTATGATCTCCTCATTAATCGTTGTCATCACACCAATTGTGAGACTCCTTACAAGAATGTTTGAATCGAAAAAATTGTTTTATTGAAAAATAATCAGAGACTAATAAGACCAAATAGAGGGAATATTTTTTTTCACTCAAGAAAATAAATACATCCATACCCATTAAAAGTTCTTAGTCAATTGTCGGATTATATTTGGTGTTCAATTAATTAAAATGTAATTGATCCCCTTATATGTTCTGAAATGACATTAGAAACATCCCCATAATTATTTATGTGAAAAAGATGTAAAATATACCATTTATTAAACTCAATAAAATATAATTCCAAAAATATATATGTTTTTTAATATTTGAACTAAAAGTGGAGGTACACATTTCTTAGTGATACTGGGCATTCTAGTCCTATGTGTCAGGGAGTGGCACACTATATTCATCACTATTTTCCAGTAATATGTTACCCATATATGCTAATCCCTTATGGTGGAATAAGAATCTCCAAAGTAAATATTTGTTTAGGGTCCCTCTAATTACCTTATTTGATTATAAGTATGATATTTTTCAATCCAATGGGGACAGTCCCTTGTTCGGGACCAGTTAAGTAAACATCCCCACTATTTTAAGTTATATATGTAACTAAATAATTAATTAAATTTAATTTTAAGGTTGAAATAATAATTTTATCATCCTTAAGCATGAAATTACCCTATTATCCAATGTTGTTAGGAATCCTAACCACAACTGCAACATATTCGGCTAACTCATATATTTATCTAGTGTAATAGCCATCATTTTAAGATATAGGGTTTTTATTGAGGTATATATACATTTATTTTTTGCTTAAATATCTCTTTTATCTCAATAAATTTTCTTAAGGGTTTTTGTAATCTATTATTAGTCCGTAGTCTTGGTTTGGGATCTAAAGTTTTATTTTTTGGTAAAATGAGAGATGTGCATGGTTATTGCATGGTTAGTGATAATCTTGTACATCAACCATATCAGACATAAGCACTACTGTATGGTGTTTTTTACAAGAAATGAGGGTTTAAATACCATGAAAATATGAAATTAATTTTCTGTGTACTTATGGTGGTTGAAAAATGGTTTCTACTGATCATATGCTTAATTTTTTAAGGGTTTGTTTCCTCAAACAGTAAGTGCATGACTCTAAGAAGGAAAAATAACCATTTTCCATTAAAAAAATTAAAAGTTATTTCCATATTATTCTCCTTCAAATGAATAATCCCCCACATTGTTGATCTCTCCTCCTTTTCATCCATGTATTTGAGATAAATCCTCCATATGGTCTTTGAATCAAGTGTAGATAGTTGAGTTGGAAGTCCCTTGGTATAGATACAACTCCTTTTTCCACTATTATCAGTTGATCTTACCATCTTGTATGGTATCATCATCTGAGACGCTGTTCCCAATTATCAAGTTGTTCATATATTTTCCTTTATTTTTTTTCTAATATGAATTATAGGCTGATAACAAATGAGGAATCGACAAAAAATATAATGTAGTTGGTCAATTAATTTTACATAAAATATTGAGTGTTTATACTATATTGTTGTTCTAACACACCCTAGACTTTCAAAAAATGTCTAAAAAAATTTTAAACCCTTAAATTAGTTGTTGGGACAATATTATAGACATTTTAAAAGACCACAATAATTTTTTGGATGATGATGATCCCATTACAAAAAATCATTTTGTTGGGTTCAATTGAAATCAATGATGACCTTATTTCTCCCATTAGACGAAATCTTCCCCAAGGTATGTTTGGTTTGGAATTGGCCAGTGAAATTTTACACATTGATGATATGAAATATTACATGGAATGAAAATTCCCATGGAAAACCAGATCACTTATAAATAACATAAATGATTAATAATATTGATTAATATAAAGGGAGGAATTCTTTGGACCGGATTTCTAATACCACATAGTTTTTATTGCATCATGATTTCCTCATATATTGGTTATGGATTTCATTTTTTGTTTGTTTGGAATTATTTTTCATGTTTATCCTCTTTGTTTGTTAAGAATTATTGGATATAAAACTCCTCTTTGTTTACATAAAATTATTATACAAGGCTATCCTCATCATTTGTAGAGATTTTTTGATATGAAACTTCACACATTTTGATGTGGTATTTTGGACATGGAGATCTATATCCTGGGAAGATATTTTTTGGACATTAAATAATGTAACCGTAGTTTGAATTCATGAGATGATTCCCCTTAATTAAATTAAGTCCCCTTGTGATATTTTACATGGATTCCTTGGTTATATTCCTAGGGTCATCTGAAGTATTTAGATATACTTATATCTATACCATTATAGTGTCAAATGTCAACAAACATACCATATTAGACCGAAGTAGTTATTAAAAGATGGGTATCCAATGGGAAAACTGAACTGACATGGATATTATTGATTTTTTACTTCTTTCATTATTATCACATATATACTAATTATTTATATATTTATAGAGTTTATAGTGATAGACATTGTTGGTGGTGGATTACTATGTTTTACTCAAACCATGTCCAAGATGTAGATTAGTACCTAGATAGAATTCATAGATGCAGGTTGGGAAGATGGGAAGCACCATGAATTGAAACATTATTTTCTATACCTAGAAAGTGTATGAGATAATATGAATGAATTAATGATCATAATTCTATTAGAGTTTATTTTTTTCCTTTTTTATATTTTTGTATAGCATGCATTGTGTATGAATGCTATTTGTTTCCTTACTCCCAATTTTTGTATATAATCATAACATAATCATTTATTATTTGATTGATCTTAATGGTTAATATTTAAAATGATAAATAATAACATCTATATGAGTTACGTAATCTATTTCTACTATACCACTTACACTTATTTTTAGAAGATTCATCACTGTGATACTCTGATAAATTTGGTATAGTCTCCCCATTATTCGGATGTGGAACCTTCCCTCATGTCAAACAGCTATGGAATATGTGGAGATTCACTTGAGGTCATGTAGCAACTAGGTCATTTCATTGATGAGTAGAACATGTTTAAAACATAATGAAGGGATATCCATGCCTCTTTTATTTTCCATATTATTTTGTGGATGGTATGAACAAGATTAGGATGTATTGGAATTTTGTGATGTTACTGTGTCTGGGTGCAGCTTACCCACATATAAGAAAAAATCCAAGTTATATAGGATGGTAAATGTTATTATTTATTCCATTTGTTATAGGGTTATTATTTCACTACTAGGTGAAACACATGATTTATGAAATTTCTTATGATTATGTATTTCTACCCATGGACTAGTATAAAAAGAAAATATTGTTCATGCATTATTATACATAATTACTAATTTCTATGTCAAGAATATTCCATGACACTTTTATTTGATGCATGATTTTCCTGTAACATACTATTAGTTCCTTGGATATTATATTTTTTATTGGGATAATATTTCTTGAAGGTAAAATGATATATATTTGGTTACATAAAGTGTCTGCATAAATATGAAATGTTTTTTCTGACATAGCATTAAGGTGGAACCTTAAATAACCAATTATCACATGTTTGACCTATGTGAATGTGAAGAAATGAGCTAAAATGTATGTTAATTATGATTAAATTGATTCTAATAGTAATTTATAATGTTCAGGACTCGATAAATTTGGAATGGTGATTCATATATTTGAATAATTTTATATGAATTCTTTCATTATATGATAAAATGTAACAAGTATCATCATAGTTACATGATATCCCAATAACAGCTTATAAACATTATGAATTTATAAATTTTTAAATGAATCTAATTTTACCAAAATGTTGTTTAATGATAAAATTTTTCAAATTATGTATCATAAATGAATTGGTTTTCTATTAAATTGGGATTATAATTACATCTTATATGGTTTAACCTCTATAACACGGAAATTTGGACTCCATGTAATGGAACCTCTATAAATAAAACATTGAATTGGAACTCCATATACTATGAATTTAAAATTAAACAGATGAATTGTATCATTTCATGGAATTAGTAGTGGCAGTTGAGTTAGAGATTCATTGAACAATGAAGGATTTATATATGTTATTTTTTACTTATTTACTCCCATTCGACCTATATTCTTTTTTGAGGTGTGTAATTAAAATTATAGAGAAATGCGTCTATTTTGAAATTATGTCAAGCTGCAGGATGGTACTGATGAAAATGCTCCAAAGGTTATGGGACCAACACCAACATGACCACCTCTTTTAGTGCCACTAGTTACACCTCATACTATACCCAATCTGGGCATTGATATTCAATTTCAGGAGGAATTTATACTATTCATACAATCCATGAATGGATAAATGTGTCCTACCACTACTAAAGTATATTTTTTTTAGAATTTTAGAAATAGAATCCACCAACAATCAATGGGTATTATGGGCCCTAGGCTACTACATTGTGGCTAGGGTTCATTATTTATATCTTTTAGAATCTCTATAAATCCATAGGGAGGATGTTGAAGCCTGTGGATTACAAGATTTAGGTACCTTCCAAACAATAGTGAGTGTTTCAATGTCTTTAGATTGGAATCAAGATATGGTTTGGAGGGATTCCCAATGAAACTTGTTCGATTACACCTTTCTAAAAACCTTGAGTTATGAATAATCTAAATATCTTATGATCATGCATGATGGATATTTCTGAGTCATTTAATATTCTTATTACATTATTGAGCTTCAGTGCTTCTCACTAACTCATTTTTTGGACAATATGTGGATAGAAATATGTTTTGATGACGATCAAGTATATTTCATTAAGTTTCATGTGAATGTATTCTAGTTTAGTAATATTTCTTAGATAGTTAATAAAGAAATCATTTTCAAGTATAAACCAAGGGATTCTAGTGGTGCAGGGAATGGTGGTTTAATACATTGGTTGGGAAACGGCTCTTCCAATAGTACGAGTGTCACATTGATTATTCTTTGTAGGAAAGTGGTATTTAGGGTATAAAAACATTAAATTATATTGTATTGCATCAGTGTATAAGGATAGGTCACATGGGGATCTATGTGATAAATTCACTATTGAGTTTCAATCCAATGGTAGAGTGGGACATCTCTATATATTTTTTCAGACCATCCCACCTGTTCCAAGCCAGAGAGGATCCCCACTATCTCCAAATTCGAAATCAGGATCTTTAACACCACCTTCTGGGAGGGATTGGAGTAATAGTAGTCATAGTGGCTGAGAAAGTAGATGATGTCAATGAATATAGACTTATGATATGTAGTTCTAGTAGAGTAGACATAATAATTTAGGTTTGGTTATAGGTCAGGGTTAGGGATCAATCTAGTTACATGCAATATATCCTATACTTGAGGAGAAGAGTGTTATGTCTTATATAGTATGAGGAATTATTTTTGTAGCCTCAACATTAGTATAATATTAATTTTAAAATTTAACCTCAAATTCATTTCAATATGTTATTATTGTGAGTATCCTGGTTTTAGAGATCAAATACTTCTTTGGAGTGATAAATCTGGATACCCGGTTGGGAGTTTGATAAGATAGTTTGTGCCTATTCAAGGAGACTACTTTTGATATAGGAGGCTATAATTTCATTAGAAATATTTTATTTCTTGATATGAAAGTTTTTGTGATCATTATTAGGATGTAATGGTAAATGCTCATTTTTTCCGTATCAATCATTACTACTGATGGACGTCCTTTTCATCAATGGATGGTTGTAGCTATGTCTATAAGAGAATGTTTTATTTCTAGTAAAGTCGAGATGGACCTAATAATAATTTTTTATGAAGAGTGTTATCCCATATTTATATCCTTTTTGGAATTATTTTCTAACATTTCATGGAGAATTATCTTATATACTATATTGTTATAGAGTTTGTTTCTTGGATTAATTTTATGGGAAACCGTCTTTATAATGTGGTCTAATGGAACCTCTATCTTATAACAGGTGCAGAACCAATTCAAATTCCTTCAAACATGATGTATTCTACTCACCATAAAATATTGAATAGATAGTTAGAGGACTTAAAATCCAAATGGTTTAAATGAAAATTTAATTCTACCAAGGCTTAAACAACAATTTTTACCATGAAGGTAGATGTAAACCTTATGATTTCCATCTATTACAAGTTTTTGAGAGTTTTATTGTTCATAACTAGTACCCACTACCTTGTATTGGTGAACTCATTTATGATCTCTATGGAGTTAGGGCCTTTTGAATATTAGTTTTTGGTTCGGTTATCATTAGGTAAGTGTTATTATTTCATATATACTATATAAAAAATTTCAATGTTGACATGGTATTTATGAGTATTTTGAAATTTCAATAGGTCTCACAAAAACAGCAAAAATATTTATATCCACAAATAACCAGGTCATTCATCTAATCCAAGATCCATTTGTAGTGGCTCTCATGGATCATATATTAGTTTATTTTGGAACAAGACATGATCATTCCTAACACATTGAAGTTGAATTAGATACCCTGTGTGAGAAGTAGATTTATATTATACTCATAAAGTTCCACTTCTAGATTAATAAGGTTTACTTATTTGGGTCACATTATATCATAATAAGTGGTATCTATAGATCTAAATAAATTTAGAGCTATGGTTTTTTGTGAGATTCCCATGAACATATTTTTTAATTCAACATTTATTGTGATAGCTAGTTATCATCAGTTTTTCATTAATAATTTCTATTTTCCTAAATCTCATATTATACGATTGATAATTTAGTGTGTTAAAATTTCATGTTATGAAAAAAAATTCTTCAGTCGAAATGAAGGATGATAGTAGTACCGATAATGATTTTTTTAAGCCCAGTAGAGGATTTAGGACTAATTTTGAAGAATTAGACAACATTCTAGGATCCATTTTTAAGGAGAAGTATTTTTTTTACAATAAAAATATCCCTAGTTGAATCCTCACAATCATAATTACATAATGCATGATCTCAATATAGATATAGTTTTTCATGCCTTTCTTTATTGGAGGCATCACTTGTTGGGGGAAGTTCTATTGTATAACAGTACTATAAGATCCTCAAATAATTATTCACCTTACATGATTTTAAAATCAAAAATAGAATATTATTCAAATACCCTCATTATTTTAATTTTGATATTTATTATATTCCAAGGAATGGAAATGAGGTGGAAGATACTCAGCGATGGAAGGCGATGACACATGTTGTTCAAGGAGCTAGTTATAATGACCCTAACCCTAGTAGTCTTGAAAATGTGCCTTTATTAAATTAGAAAAAGGAAAAAGGAATCTCATCCTGAATGATTGAATAATTTATAATTATTTTTAAACTACAAGCATACGTGATTCTTATATTACATTTTAATACACAATGTACAATATATATATTTTATCAATATTATCGGCATTCCCCCCTTTTCAACCTTAAATTACAATCTTAGTACAAATCCATGATTCCAGGGAATGGAAAAAAATAAGGGTGTGTTCAAATGCTTCATATGGGTTAAGTATAGTGGGAGGTATTATGAATCAATAAGCATAATCAACATGGAATGGTTAATAATTGAACATAAATTCCATTTAAATAATTTTTATATCCTGATTCAATAAGGAATAATCAATATGGAATGGTAAATATTTGAACACACATTCCATTAAATCAATTAAATTTCTACCATGGTTAGAATAGGAAAACTCAACATGCAACGACAAACAGAAGAATAAAAATTCTATTTAATAAATATATTATCAATGAAGGGAATCTAGAGAAAATATTATTGTGAAAATCACATGGATAAAAATAACAGAATTATTAATGAATGAAATTATTAATATTTGGATGTCATGATCCTAGATATAATGATACCTCTGTTTTCAAGACCATTCAGGAGATAATTTAAAAATGATGGCTAGGTATACCCTGGAAACCCATTTAACTATGGCTAGCTAATAGATTAGTCTCACAACATTTATAACTCGTGGAGGTTATATCTATAACTGGGAACCACCCATATCTTTATATCTAAAGGATTATTGATATAAAAAATAATCAATTTTACTCATTAATAGTGTGCCTTATCATCAAATATTTACATTGAGTAATGAATATAGATTTTTCAATTTTCCTGAGATAATCGATTACATTTCAATTTATAACACTATATGAATAAATGATATATGGTTTAAGTAATAAACATTTACATGACAAATAATATTGATATTTATAGAAAAGTTAAATTTTAATGATCATATGAAAGTGAATATCTGAAGAGAATTTTAATGAATAAAAAAATGTATATAGAAAATGAATTTCAATATATCAACAAAAATTATCATAATACATTAATATAAATAGTAAATATGGTTTCAATATAACATATACATTGTGTAGTAAAATTAAAATAATGTGTTGTTGTCATTAATGAAAATAAATACCATAACATGTAATTACAAACATTCATGAGAACAATATATTTTTATAATTCAAAAAAAATTTGAAAATTAAATTTTCATAAGATATTTGAAGAATATATTTAATTGGTACTTATAATGTAAGATTTAAAACATTTATTGGTCATGATGGCATGAAATTTTGCACATTCCATACACGTTAATACAAATATTCCTTTCAAATTCTATTGAGAACCCAAATAATCCTTTTTGGGAAAAATAAATAAAGAATGATTTCAAATTTTTTTACAAAAATGACATTCTTGGATAAATTTTTTGAATAATATCATTAAATAATTTTCAAAATAATTTTGAAAACATTTTTAGAAAAAATGTTTTGGTAGAAAATGTATTTTGACCAGAGAAACATATTCATATTTTAAAATACATTATCTATTATTTTAAGTACCAGGAAGAGAAAAAATGGTATATTTACATGAAAAAATCATTAATAACCATAGGGGAAGAAAAATAATGTGTTTTATTATAAAATTATGTAATAATTGTTTTTATAAAGAATCTCTTGCATAATGAATCGTGATTAAAATGTGTTTATAAAATAAACCCTAATAATTATAATAAAGTTAATGTAGTAATTAACAAAATAATCAATTATTTTTATAAATTTTAAATACACATAAAGAAAAGTGGATATAAAACAAAATATAGTAAAAATTATATGATAACAAAATCATATAATGTCAAATACAATTAAAAAAGTAATATAACACAATGAAAAGAAATTGAGTAATGAAATTATTTATTAGTTGGTAATTTTCATATCAAATACCCTTGGATGAAATAATTAAAATTGAAACATAGAAAACCATGAATTATTAATTTATTAGATATTACATGTAAAATGGTATGTATATACATATATATAAGTGATTGGGTTTATAACATTATAGTGTTTCCAATAGAGTGAAATTGAGATGAAGTACCTTAACTCAAGATTTATTAGGATGAACATGATTTAACATCTTGTATAATGCTATTAATAATGTTATTAATTAGCAAAAGTTCTATATTAATATTTATTATATAATATATTATCCTTTTAAAACATATTCACACATTTTCCTTAATAGTATTTCATTATTACTTTTATTTCGGGAAATAACTGCCCTCTTTTATCATGCATGTTTTCACATGAATGTTCTCGTTCATTAGAATATTATATAGTTCCATAAAACAATTATACTATTAGTAGCAATACCATTTTTCTTCATTATTAATAATTTGAAAATCATTATTGATATTTTAATGTAGACAATGGATCAAATTATTTCATGGGGATGGTAGGTCGTACATACACCCAAACAACATTATCATTTCCTTAACAGGTGAAATGGTAAGGATGTCGATGTCATATTAACATTAAATAATAAATATAATGTGATATATATATATCACATATTTTCATTAAATATTTCCATATTACAATCCATTTAATGCATATGTGAAAAATTAATCACATCACTTCGTGAGGTGGTTGTCATCCACATACACAATAGATGTCCTCGTAATTTAAATGGAATGGAAAAAGAAGTTATATGTGTCATTATATATCTATAAGTATAATAATATCAAAATTATTATATATATAAATTAAATATCTCATATAATATAATCATCAGATGTGTTGATAGAGAAAAAGTTACGTTGGTTTGCGAGGCTGTAGTCTACAGTACACAAGATCTCTAATTTAGTTTCCCATTTGATGGATGAAAAGATTGATAAAGGTTATGAAATTTAAATAATAACATCTCAAAATAGAGGATATAATATTTTTATTATACTATCATTATTGAATAAGATCTTTTTTAGTTTTAAGATGAAATGAAATAAAAATGTTTGTTTATAAACATTACCTCTTTTTGAGATGACCTCTTTAGGATTGCACAAAAATCCTTCCTATGATGTATTTTCAAACATGTAATGGTATCTAGGTTGTATATAGTGGAGTAAAAAAGTAATTTGGGTAGGTATTGGACAATCCAAATGAATTTTTAAATATGAATAGTTGAGGAGAGGTAGAATCCTTTTTAAGTGGGGGAGAGGACACAAATAAATTCTTTGCAAGATTCAAGTACATCCATGTTTTTATCATGAAAAAATACAAAAATATGGGTCAATATTCACAATTAGACGTGATATGGTCTATATATGGATAGAAAATGGTTTTTGGAAAATTTGGTATATCATTTCAATCCATTTATGTTTAGTTTAACCACCCATAAATCAGTTTTTATGTTAACTGTAATAATTAATTTTTATAGGTTTTAATATTCATAATGAAAAAAACTAAGTTGAAATTATTAGATAATATAAATTATGTGGATTCAAAAAATGTGGAATCCATTTTTTCAAATTTAATTTAATTATGTTTTATAGTCCACAATGAAATTATATCCCATGATGTGATGAAATATTGGGTTTCCAAAGAAAAAGGTTTCATTAGTTTAGAAGGTTTTAATATCGAAATTCAATATGAAACTGATTACATTGGACTAAAATTTACAGATTATAGTTTTATTAAAAATATGGAACTTTTAAAACATGTAAATATTATTTAATATTTGAATAATTTTAACAAAAAAAGGGTTTATATAAAAATGTGATTTTTTCACTATGCATCTAAAAATGCACCATTTCATTAAAATCCCAAAAATTTACCATAAGATAATATTGGACATGTAGATTAGAAAAATGAGGTTTATTTTTTCAAATAATATTTATAAAATTAGTAAAAAGTAATTTTAAAATATATGTACAAAGTACGCAAATATCATGTTTTAAAAAAGAGTGTTTTTCAATGTTCATTTCATTTTGTTTCAAATGATCCTTATTGTAACATCTTGAACCCAGATTCCACTGAACATGACCCAAGTCTTATTGAACACATATACTCAAGCTCCTATTACCAAATTCTAGAGGCTTCCGACTAGTAGTGAGGGAATATGGTGTGTCTGTGGGAAGATTATTCCCTCATCACCAGAGCATAGCACAATGAAAATACAATAATAAATAAGTAGTAGAAGTAGTAAATGAATCAGAAAATAGATTAACAGTGTGAATATATATGAACAACCAATTCCGAATAGGGATCTCATATAAATATGATTATTATACATGACATGTCTCTAGAAAATAGCCAAAAAGGTATACATTGAAGATGTAAAATACACACACAAAAAGTAAAAATGTCAAAAACTATCCTAGATCGCATTAAAATCCGTAGATCTATCATGTGGTCCACTTATCTTAAGTATCAATAAAAAATTTATTGCAGGGTGATTCCCCTTGTCCATACTTACAATCATATAGTTTCTTTGGGTACCATCAATGCACTGAACAAGGTGTGGGGTATAATCCCCATAGGAAATCAAAAAAAGGTCAAGGTCCATCTATTCCGTTAATATATAATAATAAAAGTTCACATGCATAATAGAAATTTTATTTACTGAATGTAAAAAAACCCATAAAGGTCCAGGTTACCAAGGACACCCATCCTCTACTACCTACTTCAGACTAGCCAGAATTTCTATGAATTAATAGTCAGTCGTATCTCAATTTATAATCAAGTTCTTTTAATTAATCAATATTATTTGGATAACATGTCTCAATACCTAGAACATATCCCATCATCCCCTTTATAGGTATGTGATTAATAGATTCTTAACTGGGCATCTATAAAGTATAAGTCTCAGACCAAATCCATGTTTGTGCTTTTCATGAAAGTCACATCATATCAAAAAATTCATTAATTAATTAATCCAGACACTAAACCAATCATTGGAAATCCTAATATGAAAACATGTAATAACTCTAGGTGTTTCATGAACCAATAATCTACAATCCCATCCTAGAAATTTCTCATTAGAATCCTGGTATTTCTCTATAAGTGGTTAAACATATCTACCATTCAAGTCCATCATTGGTGGTCTACTAAGGGTGACCAAGTGTCACCCATGGCATATATGATCATATTCCCTCTAAGTCCATCCTTGGAAAGCCATATAAATATCATGTGTCACTCGAAATGTAATAGTCATCCCCCATGAGTCTATCCTTAGTAATCCATTTTGGGATTTCATGTTTCACTCGATTGTAAGAAATTTAGAAGACAGACGATTCCATCCATTGAATTTATATATGAACTCATGTTTTACCCAAGGCATATAAGTATAATCACATGGGATGGTAGATGATGGTATGGATATGATTATAAGGATTTCCTCTTAATTAATCACATGTGAATTTCATTATAAAAGGTATCCGATGATTAAAAAATCCATTACATGAAAAAGACCCATGGTCGTGGTCATTGCATCCCCTCTTTTTAATCAATTCATTTACTAACAATATTATAATTCAGCTTACAATTAATTTCATCAATTGAAAACCCATAAAAAGGGTTAACAAAACAATAGAAGGATGAAGTAAAACCAAATCCACCCATGCTAGTTCATTTACATAGTCAAAACACCCAACAGGTTGTTCCAACTAATGTTTCATGTCCTTTCATTAATTATAAACGAGACTAATCTAGAACATTGGTGTTACTTATCAATTTAACATAATGGATAAATTAAATTTCACGGTTTTAACTCTGATAATTGGGACTTCAACACAATGATATATATATATACATCAAAACTTTAGGAAAAGCATGAGATAACCTACTATAGGTTCATAGTGGATACCTCGTTAGGAATCAACACTAATATGACTCAAATCAGGAGACAATTTTAGAATGGGAAAAGGAAATAAAAATATGGAGAATTAATATGAACATAAATAGTGTATCAGATAAAAAACAAATAAGGAATAGATATAAAGGAATTTAGAACATACTAAGGTAGATCAATCATGTAAAAATTCGTGATTATGATGTTAGACAGAGAAGTTCTCTCAATTCCTAGAACACTCTCCAAAGAGGTCTGCTAAATGGTGGATTTGGTGTACGAGAAGAGAAATCGTACATAGGGAGAAAATATAAGATTAATTAGGGAAAACTGGTAATATTTACTAATTAACTAGGTCTCATGATTTGGATGCATGGTTTTCCAAACCATACACCAAATGTGCACCCTTTGTTGTAGGAATGGCCCCCCACATGATTTGTAAGCATGGTTTGACAAACTGTTTGCAAACCTTGTCTCACCCCACTATCAAAATTGAAGGCATTCCCACACTTATGTGTGCCTAATATCACATTGTTTATCATACTGTGCATCCTATATAATGACACATTCTAGTCTCACTTTGTTGAATCTAACCATACGACCTACCCCGTACGATTTCTATTCACAATGCGATATGACTTTTTAACCCAAAAAGAAGGTTTCTGAGTTCCTAAACTGCCCTAAAAAAACATGATTCCTATCATTCCTCAAAGGAAATTTCATAGGGAATTAATAATCATTTAAGACTACAATATATAGAATAAATATGATTATGTTACTTAAGAAAGAACTTGGTTCTTAGAAACATCCCACTTTAAGAAATTTGATCTCAAATTTCCTTTACAATGGTGCCAAAGCATAGTATGCTAAAAAATCCACCCACTTTTCTCATGCATCAGCCTCCCACTCCCAGGTATTGTCCTATACTCAGCCATACTTTCATAGCACCCATACTAGAGGAATTTTCTAGCCTTGGGAGACCATCATGCTAAGACCAACAATACAAATATGATGGTCCTCGAAGGGAGAATCTACCTATTACTCACTCTATTTATGATCAAAGGAATGAGGTGGTTCTGAATGATAACATCAAAACATAGATACATGGAATACTTCATGAATGGATTGATACCTCTGAGATAACTTTAACCGATATGCTACCATCATGACTCTCTCTAGAATCTTGAATGGACCGTCATATTCCAGTAAATTTTTACCCCATAACACGATCCCTATGTGTCCCAACCATGATGAGAAATGTAAAAATACATGATCCCTGACCTCAAACTCTAGAGGTTATCTTTGGAGATTGATGTATGATTTTTACCGATACTGTTCAGTATCCCTAGGCTTCTGAATCCACTCAACGTACTCTCTGGTCTCCTGGATATGATAAGGTTTAAGCATACCTACCTCTCCTTTTTTCTAGCGAACACATGGGTGATCCTCATGGATTACCAAATAAATCCTCACAATGTTCCACATGTATAGTATCAATAAATATATTGATGTACAAAAATTAAAACAGGGGGTATATTCCTCTCCAAATATCCCCCAAAATCATTCACGTATACTTGAACAACATGTACATAATCACCTATTTAATGTGATCTAATTAGCCATCATTATGAGGGTGGTATGCTATTCCCCAAACAACCTGTATACCTAAACACCCCTATAATCATTTCTAGAAATACTAATTATACCTAGAGTCCCTATCAAAAATGATCATATGGGGGCCCTATGATGTTGTAATATATCATGGATATATAAAAATCATAGCTCATCAATTGAAAAGGAATCCTTGATAGGTAATAAATGAGAAACCTTCATGGGCCTATAAAAAAACCCATATGAAATCACTAACTTAAGATGACCTCGGTAGACCAATCTTGAAGTCCATCAAAACACCATCCCATTTCCACAAGGGAAATGGGTATCTAATATAACAGAATGGTGGTAACTGGTATTCCTCCTTCACCTGCTGAAAAGTGGAACAACTCATGAAAAAAACTAATGCATCTCATTTCATACCCAACCACTAGTATTAGAGATGTAAATCTGGATAAATCTTTGTGTTTTCAAGGTGCACTACCTAAAATGAAACATAAAGGTCCCACATCCACTCCCCATGCATGTATATTTAAACCCATACATGAGCATTTATACATAGATGTAAATACATTCCTACAGTCCAACCAGGAGGAGGGTCTTCACATGCCTCACTCTATTGTTGGAATAGTCCCTCAAAATATAATAAAAGACTCATCGTCACTATGTACATTAGATTAGATGTAATATATAAGGATGATAGATAAGTCTTCCCCCAAAAATACTTTACGTCTATATTCAAATCAAAGAACAAATCCATAATCTTCCAGTCACTATAAGAATGTTTAACTGCATGTATTTGTGTCCTCTAGCTCAGTACATTAACTACTTCATTGTCATTACCAGATGTGTATTCATGCACAAAGTTGAAAGACTATAGCTGTTCAACCCACCATCATGAACTCAGATTGAGAACACACTTTGTAAATATGTACTTGAGGATTATTTGGTAATTTTACACCACAAAACGCTATCCAAGTATGTAATGTATCCAGTAATGCAATGTATGATCAACTACCAATAACTGAATATATTGAATTGGGTAATTCCTCTCATGTGGCCTAAATATCCAATACCATTATTCCACAACTATATCTCCCTTAATTAGTACATATCCTACACCAATACCTGATGCATCCCTGTAAATAGTGTAACTCCTTCCTGGCTCTGGGAAAATTAGTATCGAAACTAAATTTAATCTCCCATTCACCTAATAAAATTCTGAATTGCTAGAAAATTACCTTAAAAACATAATATCCGTCTTAGTAAAGACCATAAGAGGTTCTTCATAGAAAGTGTAGTCCAAAATTAAATTACTATCATAAAAAACTTGCACTAAAAAACTCTGTAACTCAAAGACATTCTTTGGATGCTCCCAATAAACTAATGTTCTCCCATTCTATGGGTCAACTGATACTCCTATCTTTGAGATACTTTTACTTAGTAAGTGAATCTGATCCATCTAGAAGAGGAACTTTGTGAGTATATAATATAAATGATTCTCTCTTGTTGTATTCAATATGATCTTAAGATTTTTTGCATGGTCGTGTTGATTGTGAGAATACACCAAGATGTCATAAAAACAACAACAAATGAACCTAGATAAGGATTAATGACTCAGTTCATTAGTTCCATGAAGCCTGTTAGGATGTTTGTTAGACCAAATGACAAAACCAAATATTCATATAGACCATACCAAATTTGAAAGGTCATGCGACGTATGTCTAATGGTCTAACATGCAGATAATGATAACTGGATCTCAAATCAATTTTCAAGAAAATCTGAGCTCCTTAGAGATGGTTGAAGTGATCAACTATCCACGATAGAGGATATATATTCCTAACCATTAGCTTGTTTAATTTTGGATACTCCACATACAATCTAAGAGTTATTTCAACCTTTTTCCCAAAAAGGACCGGTGAACCCCATGTAGATGTACTGGGTCAGATAAACACCTATTTCTTATACATCAGTGAACTACCTCTTGAGCTCGTACATCTCAGTAGTAGACATCCTATAAGGGTAAATGGATAGTAGTGAAACTCTTGGAACTAGTAAAATAGACCACTCTTCCTCTCAATTTTAGAAATCCTGAAAATGCTTATAGGAAATCATCCTTGAAAAGATCAATCACTAGAGGGAAATCTTGTCGATGTGTTATCTGATCATGTATATATAAACTACTGATATCAGCCATCATGCCACCTAGCCCATGATTCTCTTATCTTGATCAGCTCATTTGGATGTCACATTCACCACTGAGAATGAAATCTCCACCCTCTAGTTATGTGATGTTCACACTTCGGTGATATCAATCAACAAAATAATGAATGAGAAAAAACTAGTCTCTCCCATGTATGATGTAAAAACATATCATATCAAGGAAAAAGAGGTACCATATGAAGTGAAACCCATTAATCTCAAGGGGGAACTCCATATAATGATGTACATCCTCTGTTATAGTCCCCAACGGAGTGTCGAATGTCCTTAAACCATCATCTTTATGAACACTGAGCCCAAGGATCTTCATAGCAGGAAGATATATAATGCTATAGGAGACTTCTATATGAAAAAGAGAAGATTCTAAAGTGGAATATTCTAGAATAGTACCTATCACTAAATAAGGTCTGAGATCCTACTCCTCAGGTTTTAGTTTGACTATATATATGGCCTAGTCTTCGGTTGTGTGATACTTCCTGGATACCTAGACCAAATCCGCCCAAAAAAACACAGGAAAATTAGTGTTTGAATTCAATGACCATGACCACCACCTTGACATAATCATCATGATATATTGAAACTCCCTTCCTAATTAGAAGATGATGACCCTACTGCTGTATGTGAAGTTGGTTCAGACCGTCTCTCATTGGACTCCAGAAAAAATGTTATGAAAAAGCATTATAGATGGCCCATCTTGCCATAGGATTAACACTCGACTAGGTCTCCCGTGTACTGAGGCCTTGTATTTTATAGTCTATCACATTGGTGATACCTCACCTTGATACCTAAGTATGTTCTCAGGATACTAATATCACCAAATGGAAGCTCTCGAAGATCCTTCATACTACTGGTTGATGTCGCACTGGATCTAAATGTCAAACTGCCCTACCTCACACCCCAAGCCTCTTTGAGGTTAATCTATGTGATAATAACCTGATTCACTTTTAAAAAAATGGTATTATGCCAAAATAAATTCACCTATGATCAGATTTCATACTTGAGACCATCCTAGAATCACTTCTATTTTGATAACTCATCACCCATTAGAATAGGTGTGAAGAATTGTAGATCAATAAAACATGCCAAATAATATATAATTGAAAACATTCCATACTCCAAGTGCATGATCTCTTAGGCTCTATCATCCCTCAATGTCTCGAGATATATTTAATCATAGAAGTATTTACAAAGGTACCTCCATGACATATCTTGACGATGATAATTTGAGGAATAACATACCACCATTTCTATGCAGAATAATGCATCATATACCTATATAGCTTTACTCTCCTCTATAGAATAATTTCTAGATGACTAAAGATAGTTAAAATGGCCTCTATCCATGAATGCATAGCCTGTGGTTCTCTATCCCACAAAAATGTGGGTAGATTCTACTACTGGAACTCACGCATCAACCCTTCCATAGTTAGTGCAGGATGTGGTGCTCCCTAAATAGTATGCCTGAATCTCAGAAGTCCTTCAGAAAATTGTCCCCAACAATTTTTTGTGACACAACTATTGATGCTAAAACTGTAAACACTATATGATCTATAAGTATCACATGGTCATTTGCATTTGATGTGTCGTTTTTTTCCACTATCTTGATGTACGACAAGAGGTCGGTGTGGTGTCATGGCTACAAAATGAAAAAAACATGACTCAAATATGAACAATATCAATGATCACAACTAAAAAGAGTAGATAATAAAATATGATTGGTACATGAAATCCTATATTAATGACTCACCCATTTATATTCTCAATGATTTAGGTATAGGTGTCGTATAAATCATATTAAAGAAATAGATACTACATAATTCCCACTACTATGGATTGATCTTGGTTAAGTTCTCATCTATAAGAATCTCCAGTTCCAATTTTATTTTCATTTTAAGATAGTGGAACCAAATGGTTCATTGAATTTTGATGTATAAGTGTACATACATCTTATGAACCAAATTGTGGCATACATGCAATTCAACCCATAATAAATTCCAAAATTTCAATCACAATAGCATGCATAACCATCATGGAACGTATCACGATATCTTGAAATCATGAAATTCATTATATATGGAATGGCATAATTCATGGCATGTTAAATCTAATAGGTTCCTAAAATGAAGCATGAGATGGAACACCCATATCTCTTATGGTTAAAAAAAATAAAACACACAATAATATCAATAAATGAAAAAAATGAAGTTCATCACCCTTTGGCAGAATCAAATCAACTATAATAGCCAAAAATCCAGAAAATAACAATTTCATTCGAGGCAATTTGGCCGTTTCCCACACGTGGGTTAGCTATGCCCATGCACAACTCATTACTAACTTATATTTTCTTCATATCCATGAGTATTTTCTCAAAATATTAAAGAAAACTAGAAATGATTTTCGATACCACTTTGCAACATCCTAAACCCAGATGCCACTGAATGTGGCCCGAGCCCGGTTGGCCACATGGCCTCAAGCACATCTCCCCAAATGCTAGAGGCTACCGACTAGATGTGATGGCCTAGGTTGTGTCTGTGGGGATACTATTTCCTAATCACCAATGTGTAGAAAAATAGATATACAATAATAGATAAGTACAAGAAATAGTACATCAATATTACAATAGATGAAAAATATGAGTAGATATAAACAACCAATACAAAAAAGGGATCTTGGATAATGATAATAATGATACATGATTTGTCTCTATAAAACATACAAAATAGGTATACATAGAAGATGCACAATAAATCTGAAAAAATTATAAAAAGAAAAAAAAACTATTCAAGCTAGAATCATGATCCCCAACTTAGTCATGTGCTCCTCTGATGCAAAGACGTAGTCAAGAACATGTAGTATGTAACTTTTCCTTATCCATAAATGAAATAATATAGTCTTCTTAGATACCATCTGTGGCTTGAATAGGATGTGAAATATAATACAAGTAGGAAACCAGACAAATGTCTAGTTCCACCCAATCAGTGAATATATACTGTTTAAATTCTGTTTAAAGTAATAGAAATGTAAAGGAAGTACTGAAAGTAAAAAACATGTAAAGGTCTGGGATCATAAAGATGCACATCCTATAATACCTACTTCGACCTAGATCGAATAAATATGATTTAATAGTAATTATTGCCTTAATTTATAAAAAAGATAATTTAATTAATCAATCTCATTTAGATAATACCTCTTAGGATTTGTGACACAGCCCAACATCCCCTGTACAGGTATGCGATTAAAAGATTCCTAACTATCCATTTATAAGTTATAACTCTTATACCAAATCTATGGTTGTGATTTGGATTGGAAAACAAATCATATTAAAAAATTAATTAATTAATTAATTAATTAATACACTAAGACCATCCTTAGCATTAATAATTTGGAAGTCTGTTATCACTCTAGGTGGATCATGAACCATGAACATTATAATCTTGTCATAGGCATTCCTCAAAGGAGTCCTAATATCTATCTAGGTTTGGTATAACCTCATTACCATTCTAGTTAATCCTTGGGGGTCCACTAAGGGAGACCAAGTGCCTCCAATGGAATTAATGATGATATTTTCTCTCTGTTAGTCCCTGAATATCAATAAGGAGTCCATGTGTGACTCGACATATAACTATTATCTCCCCTGAGTGCATCATCGAAAATCACTATTAGGAGTGCAAGTGTAACTTATGTTTAAGCAAGGAACCATCCAAATGAGTCAATCCGTGACATTCATATAATAACACATGTTCCACCGAAGGAATATAAGAAATCTATGTCATTCAATTATATTAAGGGTCATCACCATACTCAATTATATTCATATTCACCACAAAAAGGTGGTTCAAGGGAATGACTGATCTTAGAAGGATTAGCTCTTAATTACTCAGGTGGGTATTTCATTATAAAAGGTAACACAAGATTAAATAATACATTACATGGACAAGACATAGGTTCATGGTCATCCCCCCACCTTTAATTAATCAATTCATTGAAAAATCATATAATAATTCAACTTAAAATTCATTTCATCAATTAACGACCCATAACAAGGGTAAACGACCAACCTCCATGGTGACCCAATCTAAAATATAACCATGGTGTAAATTTTCATAATCAGAACACCCAAGGGATGGTTACAATTCAAGGTTCCTATCTATTCATAAATTATAAATTGGACTCATCAATTACATAATTCATACCTATCAATTTAACACAAGGGTTAAATTCCATTTCAAGGGAATTTCTCTGATAATTAGATATGAGGAAGAATGATATATATATATATATAAGTATGTATATATATATTCACACGTATAATTTAGATTAAAATTATGAGAACACATAACTTAGTTTCATAGTGGGTGGATCATCCATATCTGCTCTTAATTGGACTAAAATTTTGAGAAAATCGATGAACTAATGAAGAAATAAAAAATTCAGAAAATTTCCTTCAACCAAAATAGTGCAACTGATACTAAACCGAATGAGGAACATTGAAAAATGAAATTATAACTTTTCAATATGGATACAATGATACAAATGGTTCTTGATATTGAGTTTTGATAATGTTCTATAGAATCCTAGAATAATAATTAAAGAGGCCCCCCAAAGAGTGGATTTCCTATGTGGGAGGAAAAAAAGAAATTAGGGTTGAAATATAAGTTTAAATATGGGAAAATTGTTAATTTAACCCAATTTAAAAGGTCTCATGGTTCGACTGCCTGATTGGACAAACATGAACCAAAAGTTTTCCCTTTACTGTTGGAAAGGGCACGTCATACGATTTTTATGCACGATTTGAGTAGCCATGCACAAATTCGGTATCAACACATTATCTAAATTTTAGATATTCCCACAAGGGAGTGAACAACAAATCACACTATTTATCATACCATACAGCCAGTAGTACCCCCTAATCAACCACTCATGGTTTTATCTAATTGTGCGGTCTACCCTACATGGTTTCTACTAAATGTGTGACATGCCTTTTTCACCTCAAAAGATGGGTTTCAGGCCCCGAACCAGCCCCAAAATACCTACATACATCTATAAAATCAATTTATATTGACATTAGTACAAAAAATATGTATTTAAACAAATAATATATGGAATGTAAATGATTCAGTACCTTAACAAGACGCCGAGTTCTTACACTTATTATATATATAATATATATAACCAATGAATTAATTTTTACATTAGTAAAACATATACTAATAAACATTAATGTATTAATATTCATACTTACCAACATAATGACTATTATGGTCATGGTTAAATAATCATATATTAATAGATTATTTTTTATCATTTAAAACACATGTGGTGTAAATCACTAGCTATTGAATATAATGAATTTATTTAAAATTAATTATTTAATAAAATAATGACGGCTTATTATTACCCTGAGCAGCATATATCCGTCCTCTCACAAATTTATGATATTCAATGAGTGTAGATCTGGATGGGGAGGCTCGATCACTATCTCTTGAGTTGGACTAGAGGGATTCTCCAGCGTCGCCTCCCCCTCCTCCTTCTTTCGGAATGTCCGAGAGTGGTATGTTGTCCCCAAAGCATCACAAACCCATGTGCATTATTTCATTTTGTTGTCGCCTCCTGAAGAAGATTTACAAACCATGATGACGCCTTCTATGTTTCTGGTGTGAAGAAGATATGTTCTTAATTGGTGTGAAGATGAATCTCAAGGTTATCTTCCTGATAATGGAGATGCCAACCGAGATCTATGATTTTTTGTTTTGTATTCGAGAAGCGGGAGTAACATTCCCTGTAGTAAGTGGATTCAGTGGATACGTACTCCGGTGTACCCTTCAGTGAGGCGATATAATCTCGTCTTCAGACGAGGACTTCAGAAGGACCTTCTTCAGTAGTGTAGGTGCTCACTTTCAAGGATTCTATGGACAAATCCAAACCGATTCGGTTTGGAAATATAAAGGTACCCATATTCTTCGTTATTTTTTTCATGAGGTTTTGTTATCTGTGAGTTCTAGTCTAGATCCATTTATAGTGAATGAGATGTGTTCTGAGTCAATAATTAGTGCTTCAGATGTGATCTAATACTTTCAAATTGTTTATTGATGATTATTTCCATGTGTGGCCATGTGTTGATTTGACGTTGCTGGATTTGTGGGTGTGATATTGTCTGATGATGATTGAATGAATATTTGGCTGGATCTTGGAATTCCCATTGGGTTTTTGAGGGTTTTATGGTTTTGGTTTCATCATGACTCACCCTAGAGGTGCTTCCCACTCTTACGCAGCACTTGCTTCTAGGTCCTTTTCTCCTTTGCAGGTCGGTTGGGTGTGATATCTTCCAAGGAGGTTTTGCAATTTCCTTGTGAGAGATATGGTGTTCGAGGATGCATGAAATGCAATTATTTTTAATTTAAAATTTGAAATTTTGTTGGGTTGTGGATAAGGGATACATTGAGGGACTTGGCTGCATGTTACCATGATCTTGATTCTGGATTTCATCACTCCCTCCTAGGTGGATCTGAGTGGTGGTATTCATGGTTATTTGGGATTTGAGGGTGATTTAATACCTAATTATTAAGGTGGATCCATATATATTGCTTCCTAGTGGTGTTCTTGAATGTTTAGATGAGGTTGTTTCATTCTGAAAAGAAAATTCATTCCTTATGACTTTGATTTTTATATTTTAAACTTTCATGTGAATGAATATTCATAGATTTCATCACCATGATTGGTCTGTTTTGATTTTGTGATTCTAGTATATGAAAGATTCTCGACAAGAAAAAAGGATCAGCTCTATATGAGTTTATAGAGCAGTAATAATTCACCAGATCATGACCATCAAGATTTTGAAGAATGAGAGGGTGTGGCTTTTTCCATTGGTACCAGGCCCATGAAACCCTGCATGTGATAGTTAGTTGAGTGTCCATATATTGGTGTAGTTTTGACATAATTATGTAATCGTTGGTGAGGGGAATTTATTGTACTCTTCATCTGTGTCTTCTATCATTTTAATGGTTTCTATTGGCTTATGTTTTCTTGGTTCAAAGTTTTCCTTCAAAATTTTCATTTGAAAATTAAAAAATGTATTATACATGCATTTATGTAATAAAGTCTTAGGGTGTTATATTTTCTTCTATGATTTTCATTTCATGTATTACATACTTTGAAAAATGATGTTTCCTATTAAAAATATCATTTTTTTACATTTTACCCCTTAAATAAATTTTCCCCTCACATTTTAATCTTTATCATAGAAATTAAGGGTTTGAAATTTGAAAATATCATCGTTGTAAAACTATATTGTAAGGTGGGTCTATAAAACTTCCTCATAATAAGAGATTATGGAATTTTTAAAGGTTATTTATAAAAAGACACACTAGGTTTTCAAGTTGGATAACATTAGTGGTAAGTGAACATATGAAAATGGATGAAAAGTGTAAATAATTACATATAGTAGAAGATATCATTGATCTCAATAAAGTGAATGATCAGTGGAAAGTAAAAAGACATAAAAAGCATAAATATATGATGATTTAAAATATCTTTTTATATATTGAATATGAATTTAATAGGTTCTAGTTTTTTAAAGATAATTTTCCTAATTTTGAGGAATTTTATTGATATATGAGAATATAAGAAAAAATAATGACTTGATATATTTCTATTTCATAAGAAAATTTTCATAATTTTATTACTTCCATGATTTTTCACTTCATCGCTTAACCAATTAAATTAATATAAAAAAATTATTTTTATGTACCGTAATCACTAAAACTAACTTTTAACCAACCATAAGATCAATAAAAGAAATATATGTTTTTTTTTCTAATTTCAAAATAATTTCAAAAATAGGTTAGCATAAGTTATTAACCTCTAAACCTAAATTTTAACAACAGTAGTTCATTATAAATATATATTCTTCAAATAATTTAAGTTAAAAAATGAAAAATTAACCAGAACATCCTATAGGCTAGTTGTAGGTGCTAAACCACTATCATCCTTCACACATGGGTTCAAGCCCCATGTAATTTCTAAGTGTTATGGATTTTCACCCAGTTTTTGGTTTTTTATTTTTCTAAAAAAATATCAATATAATTCTTATAAAGTCTAAAATGTTTGAAGAATAATACTTACTAAAAGATCATAGATAAGATAAACATTAAATTCTCCCAAAACCTTTAATATTATTCTCAAAAATAAGATAAATGAATTCTTCAGGAAATAATTTTTTTATATACAAAGTTAATGAGTTTTATTCTGATAAATTGTTTCCAAAAATATCATTGATCTTGTTATATTCCCAATAAAAAAATTTATAAAAATGGATTTTTTTACATTTAACTTATGATAAATCATAGACTCATAAACCCATGATGATATCTATAACTTTTATGTTATTTGAAACATATACAATTCTAAAATTTAACACCATCCTAAGCTGTTTGGTTATTATTATAACTAAAATATCCTTTCTAAAAAAATAATACTTCTATATTTTAATTATTTAATCTCAGTACAAAATTAATTGATATTTATTATTTCAATATAGTACTTTAATTTGTATATGGGAAAACTTTTAGAAGATTACATTGACTCAAAAAATTCCCTAGTTCCCCAAATTTACTAAAAATAACTATAATGGATCCATAGGATGAAATTTATTTCCTTTCATCATAATTCATATTTTTACTTGGTAATTACATGAATTATAGACTTTTTTCCCACATAAATCATTTTTCTATTCTTTTGAGACACTTTATTTGGTGTATCATTCCAAATTTCTAACATGAAGGAAATGTAGCCTTATTTCCTTAATGTTCTCCACCAATCAAGATCTTAAAAAACACAATCCTTCACTTCTTTGGTTATTCCAAGAGTTGGTTAAGGTATAGGATGTTAATTTTTTTGGATAACTATTTTGGAATATTTACAATATATTTTACTCTTATTATCATCCCATTTAGTTTATCATACTCACAACATTGTCCTTTATGTGAAATTCTAACAAGATTCCTTTCGGTTCTATCCATTATCTAAAACCAAAAATAATAATGTGAGAAACAATAATCATAATTGGAAAACATTAAAATCATTTATAGGATGTATAATTCATGAAACATTCTATTCAATATAATAAACCTTTTATTTAATCTAGGTTAATCATGATAATCACTTATTAAAATCCTTAATAATTTCTGTAAAGAAAATTAGAGTTAACAAAACATATCGCCAAAGAGTGTCAAACTTGAAGAATAATAATTCTTGTTGTCATTTACTAGGTAGTCCTCTAGATAAGGGTGACACAACTTTTACAAGTTTATTAACCATATCTACATCTATGTCAGGACCATTCTCACTTGTAGTATCCAAACTGGGATTTATTTCCCAAAAATACCAAATAATCTCAACCTTACCATACCATTATGATGTTTTATGTACTTATAATTAAATTCCATTATAGTGTTATGATCCATATTCCATGATTTCTTAAATATAGTTCCAATGGTTTCTACTAAAACTCCTCTGATACCAACAATAATGAACCTGACCCTAGTATACGATGTAATGTTTTTAATTTTTTTATATTGTCATTATGTATAAGGAATCACATCCTGATGTACTGAATAGTTTAATAGACCTAGTATAATAGATAATAAAATGATTCCTATATTACATTGGAATACAATAACTACAACATAATTTTTTCTGATAATATAATTATTCCCTATAGAATGTCCTTTCATATCATTCTTAGTACATATCCTAGAATATAAGGAATAGAAAAAACATAAGACTGAGATAAAATACACATTATTGGTTAATTACAATGATAACTATAATGAATCAATAAGAATAATCGACATTAAATGATAAATAACTCAATACACATTCCATTTAATTAATTTTACTATCATGATTAGATAAGAAATAATCAATATAACAAGGTGAATATCAAAACAAACATTCCATTTAATCAGAAATGTAACTATCAGGATTAGATCAGGCATAATCAATATGGTATGGTAAACAACTAAAAAAACATGAATCTGAATCAATAAATAGAGATTGAAATGCATCAAGAGATAGTATCATTAAAAAAATTACATGGATAATAATATATATATTTTTAATGAAGGGAAATATTATTTAATAGATGTTACGATCTTAGAATTATGATATCTCTATTATCAAGACCATTCCAAATATTGTTTATAAATGACAAGTAAGAATCAAGTGGAAAATAATTTAACTAAGTCGATCCAACTGATTCATCTCATGAGACTAAAAATTCACGAAGAGGATTTCAATAAATTCTCCTACCCATACTCTCATTTCAAACTCATTCCTCCTATATCGAATAATTAGTTTAATTAATGAACAATTTCTCTCATTATCAAATATCTATATTGAGTAAAGAATATGGTTTTATAAATTTTTCCAGATAATCAAAAAAATTTCAATACAGAACACTATATATAAAAATATATTTATTATTTGAGAAATAAACTTATCGATGACAGATAATATAGATATTTTAGGTTCAATGATCATAAGAAATTAAATAGTTGAAGAGAAAGTTAATGACTAATAAGTGAATGAATAATATGGATTTCAACAATTTAAATATCAAAATGATAATAATCCCTCCTTAAAAAGTCTAAATATGGTATCAATAAAACATATCTGTAGTTTTTTATATGTAAAATAAGGGGGTTTGGTGGTTGATGAATAAACATAGCAACAAAATGACATTAATAACATTTTGAGGTAAATTACTTTTTTAAATTTGAAAATATTTTCAAAATTAAAAGGAAAAAATATATATTTATAAATATTATTTTAATATAATAATGGATGATTTAAAACATTGAGTGGTCATGACTATCATGAATTCTGTATAGGCTGTGAATTTTAAAATAATGATTACCTTAACATTTTAATTAAAAACCAAACAAACCTTCGTTGAAAAAAATGCACGAAGACTCATTTAAAACATTTTATAAATGAAAATCTTGTATAAAAATGAAATTAATAATTAAATTTTATAATTTTAAGGACATTTTTGAAAACATTTTTAGAAAACATGGTTTTGGAGAAAAAATATTTTCGACCAAAGAGAGAAATAATGTTAGATTTAAAAGCATTTTCTATTTCATTTTCAATGACATGGAGTTTGAAAATCATATTGTTACGTGAAAAAATAGTCTGTAACTATTAGAAGATTAATAAAAATTTTATTGTTTAGAAAATGATCAAATAATTGATATCTATTTAGATTCAAGAATAAACAATCTTGGTTAAATTTTCATTGTCAAATAATCCCTTACAAAGTTCAAAATGATGAAGTGAAAATTAACCAATTAATATATTATAAATATCAAATGTAAAAACACATAAAAAATTTTATATACATAATAATATAGTAAAATTTAAATGCACTAATAATCATTTAATATTAATGTCAATGACAAAGTAAAATAACCCAATGAAAAGAAATTGAGTTATGAATTTTTTAGGGAATATATATTTTCAATTAATTAACAAATTAGTTGAAATAATTAAAAATATAACCTAAAATACCATAAATTATTAATTAATAATGATATTATATACAAAGGTATATTATATACACTCTAAAAATAATTAATATCATAACAATATAATATACACTAGTGATGGAAAATTGAGACGAAGTTCCAAACATCATGTTTTCTTTTTGTTAAATTTGATTTAACCTCCTATACAGTGGTTTTAACCATGTAATGAATTTATAGAAGAACCATGTTAGTATTTATAATATCATATATGATCCTATTATAACATATTATCATGTACTAATTAATAATATTTCATTATTACTTTTATTTCGAGTGATAAGTGCCCTATTTTCCCATGCATGTTTTTACGTGAATGTTATTATTCCTGAGAATATTATATAGTTCCATCATTTAAGGGATGATATTAATTTTTTTAATTATATATTTTTATAATATTATCTTTTTAAATCATTTTTTATATTCAAACTTGGAGAATGGATCACATCGCTTCGTGGAGACGGTGCTTCGTACATATGCACGAGCGATGTTATCATTTCCTTAATGGGTGAATGGATAAGGGCGTGGATGATATATTAATTATCCATAATAAATATCATGAAATATATACGTCCCATATTTTTATTAAATTTATCTTTATTACTTTCTATGTCAGTCATACGTGAAAAACAAATCACATCGTTTTGTGAGGCAGTTGTCCGCCTTACAAATGAGAGACTTTATTATAATTTAAATTTTAGAAAATATAAGAAGGTTTATGGGATATTATATAAAAAAGTATAATAATATCAAAAATATTATATATATATATATATATATATTGAATCAATAATTATATAGAATCATGATATGATTTGATGGAAAACATGTTACATGGGTTTGCAAGGTGGTATGCCAATTTACACACGATCGAAGATTTCGTTTCGCATTTGATGGAGGAGGAGATGGATAATAGTAATTCCAGTAAAATAATAAAATATTCGTATATGTTACATAATACTTTTATTATACTATAATTATTTAATAATATTTTAAAGAGGAGGAAGAAGAAATAGAATAAATTGATTATTTAAGAACATTACCTCTTCCACGGTTGACCTCATTATGTTTTCAAAATATGCCTTAAAAGTAATGTTTTTTTTATTTAAACAAGTTATCTAGGATGATTTTATTGGAGAAAGGATGTAATCAGGACATGTATTGGATGAGAAAAATGTATTTGGAACTATGAAGAAGGGAGGAGAGAAGGTTTTATTTTATAAGCGGGAGAGAGAACACACATTAAATTTTATAAAATAATCAATTAAAACATCTTTTTCATCATGAAAAATCCTCAAAAAATGATAAATCACAACCCATGTAGTTGTTAGGTTCAAAATATTGACATAAAATTGTTGTTGGATAGGATGACATTTCATTTTAACCCTTCTTATATTAGTTTAATCCTCAATAAATCACTTTTTACTATATCTATGATAATTTATATTTACATCATTTACAACTCATAACAATAAAAAATTATGTTGAAATTATTACATATTAAAAATTATTATAATTCCAAAACAATAATCTATTATTCCAAATTATATTACGAAAATTCGAAATGGAAAAATTAAAAATTATACCCCCAGAAGCGATGAAAAAGTGGGCTTCCAATGTTCCCATAAGAATAGAAGGTTTTAATATTATAATTCAATATCAAATTGAACCGACTAACCTAAATTGAATTAAAAATATTATAAATAAACTAATTTCTTTGTTAAAAAATTTAAAATATATTATTACTTTGTAAATAATTTAAACTAAAAGGAAATTTTTGATAAAATTACTATTTTTCATTATTCATATAAAAATGAAATATTTCAGAAAAAACCTAAAAATTCAACCTAAGATAATTTTGACATTTATATATCAAAAAATGTAGATTATTTTTTAATATAAATTTTATAAATTTGGTAAAAATTATTTCTAATATATGTGTTAAAATATCGATGAAGAAATGTTTTAGAAAAATAATGTTTATCAAATATAATTTCTTTATATTTGTAATGATTCTTATATTATTTTAAATAATTGATCCCAAATTAATTTTTTTACTTGTTTAAACCATATATGTTTCATAATTTATTTATCAATATTCACACCCAACTTAATATCTATGTTATAATGGTCATGTTTATATAATAATATTTTAATTGAATATTTTTCCCTCAAATCCTATCATTTTTTCAATAGAAAAAATAATATTAAATTGAATTTATATAAATATTAGTTTATAGTAAAGTCTCATAGTGATATATTCTCTTTTAATCTTGGTTTTCTGGGTCATACACACTACCAAGCATGCTGTTCCTCTTCTAAAATCATGGGGTGTTACACTAGTAGTGAGTGACAGTTGATGGATTTGTTTTATAAGATGCATCTATATGTTAAGTAGGGTCGTGAGTATAATTTTTTTGCATCTTTATATGTGACATAATAACTTCAAGGTTCAGTGAAGATGAGGTATATATCATATCATGAGGCCTGGGTCCTGAGGGAAAGTGTATCAGGTGAGGACACACCACCTGGTTGGGTCATAGATGAGGATAATATCATGCTTATTCATGGGCCTATATAGGTTCATTTAGACATGAAATGGGAATTTATTGGAAAATATAATTATTATAAATTATAATTACATCCCAAACATAAACAATATGTACCATGCCTTATGGAACCATTATTGGTGGTTGGTGATGAAAAGGCAGATTGGAGGATTAATTACATGGTGTTCAACCTATCAGTAGGTGAAGGAAGAAAACTAGATTCCTACTGAATTGTTACATTTGTTACTCATTATGATGTGGAAATTGGATTAATTCACTATATATTTTGTTATGGTATTATTGATATCATCTTGAGTTAGTGACGTCGTATGGGTAATTATGGAAAGGATAAAAAATGTCTCCCATTTCAAACCAAACAGAGTTACCTGTTATGTGGATTGTATTTGTACGCCATATATTCATGAGATTATTCACCTTCATGGGGTTACAAGGATAATTGTTTCAAACATGGATTAATGGTTCACATCATGGTTCTAGTATGGATTGTACAATTATCTGGGTTCAAATGTGCTTCTAAGAATAGAATACAACACACAAACCAATGGTTAGCCCAAACCTACTATATAGGTATTGGAGGTCATGATTAGAGCATGTGTCCTTGATTATTGAGGTTCCTCCGAGAATGATTTTCTTCTTTCCATGTTCACAAATAAATAAAGATTCCAACCTAATGAAAAAATTGATCCATTTATGTCAATGTATAGATGATCATTTGGTTCACCTCTTTACAGGTTATAGGAAGGGGAGGTAGCACTACGGGGACCACATCCCTTTTAGGATATATCTGAGAAGGATTATCTTATCCGAAATGATATGGACAAAGATTAATAATGTAAAACGTATTATAAGTATTTTCACCGCCATCCTCTATCGTTTGAGCTTGGTGTTGACCTCACCTGTTTTGAAAATCCCAATTATGCTTTCACATACTTTGATAATCCCAAATATTGTTTATCTATATATTAATTGTTTCAATCTATGACATTATATTATCAAGTTGATTATAATATTAAAATAATATTTGAAATATGTTAATCAATGTTTATCTATGTTTATATGAACATTGAAATAATTCTAACTCAGTCAACATATGTGTTGCTTAGAACAGATAAGTGTTAAGTCCACTGGTATGCACATAGCTACTGATACAGACAAACAGAGCCCTATTGGCACTTAGTCTATCGATAGAAAAAGGTTACTGATAAACTGAATAGATAGATTCACTGAAACAGAACAGATCTACCGGTATGTATAAGTCCACCGGTAAGCACATGTCACTGATAGATCAAAGATACCTATACAGACAGCTGCCGACAAAAGTAGATATACTGATAGAACAAGTCTATCAATATACACTTAATCACTGGTACAGAACAGAGCTACCAGAATGCACAAGATACCGATTCAAAGTCTATCGATAAGTATAGTTACCGATACAGATAGTCACTGATTCACCAAGCTACCGATACAAGTGAGTTACTGCTAGACAAAACGAGCTACTGATAGAAGCAAAGCTACCGATAGAAGGAGTCACTGATACATAGAGCTATTGATACACAGAGTAACTGCTACCGATACAAAGAGCTACCGGTACAAGATCAAAGAGATACCGATAGGATAACACTACTATTCAAAGTCCACCGTTACATATCTATCAAGAGAAGGAAAGTGATGAAAGACTTAACCAGTCACTGATTCTTAAACTCTATACTCTGACAATATAATTTTTTTATTAAGCGACAGTCATATTTGATGATTTTAATTCCATTAATATTATTTAATTATAGTTTTTTGCATGTTAGGGAATCGTACCTCGTACCTGTAAAAGGTAATCATTACCATTTCTGGAGATAAAATCTATAAAAAGACGGACACAGACCGGACAAAAGTTAACATGAAAGGGTACACGAAAAGAGGGCTAAATAGTGATGAAAAGTGGTGCGTACATACAGAAAAGAAAGGCTACATCTATACTAGAAGAACACCGGACATACACAAATCCATTCTTATAAAATGAAACATAAACCGAACTTCTATCATGGAGTGAAGAACTACAATGATCTACTCATACAATCAAGCAGATCAAGCTGAACCTAAAAACCAAGGAAGCAAAGGACACCCTGTTTTCAAAAAAAACTAGAGAAGGACTCAGAAGCTTTTCTTAGAAATTAAAAGGAGTCCAGAGCTAGAATCTAAATCACTAGAGAATTCTAAACACATATCTACTCTCTTAGTGATTCTTTTATTTACATTTCGAGAAGTGTGTGTGCTCTATATATTTTATACTGACACTGTCTCCTGTGCTAAAATGGAGGATCTCTAAATCCTCACACAAACATTCCATAACTCTCTTGTATCCCATTGTGGATAGTGGTAGAGGTCAAGCAAGACCTGGATAGACTATGTGCAGTTTTTCCCCATGTATAATTGTGGTAGAGGTCTTAGTACCTGGAAAGTATTTGCACTGTTGTCTACCCCGATCAAGTGTGTGGATCAAATTTATATAAATTGTTTGAGAGGAATAATGTAACACCCGTGACTTTTATGAGAAATATTTTGTTCATTATGTTATATAAATCATCAAAAGAATATTTCACTACACACAGCACTATCTTGGCTTGCTTTACACGCAATCGTGACCTTCCTCGATAGCTTGCGTCGTACGCAATACCGAGTTCACTAAACAACGATATGATATTAAAATATTTTTAAAACTAGCCATTATGAATAGTAAAACCTACTTCATGAAATTTTTTAGATTTTATTTTTCAAAATGGATTTCATTTTTGGATTCGGAATATTGAAATTAGCCTAGGGTGAAATTTTGGTATTTTTCTGAAAACTTTCAATCCTTGATGAATAGTGAAAACACTGGGTTACTATTTAAAAACAGAATTTTTATTTAAAAAATTATTTATTTTATTTAAATTCATTTTAGGTCAAAATTGATACATAATACCTATATATGTTCAATGCAATTCATTGGTGTCAATTTATAACAATTTTAGATATATTAAAATTTTATCGAACTTTTCACCGTCTTTTACCCACCTCCTAGGAGAATTTGAAAATTTACATTAAACATAATTTTACAGCTTCTGTAAGTGGAATTTCGAAAATCCGAGAGACACGATTAATATTATGGACTAAAATGTGGTTCAATGAGATGAAAATAATTTTTGATGAATAGTAACTTTTTACTTTTTTTCCCACGGTTAAAAGTAAATAGGGTAATTAAAAGAAAAATGGTATTATTATTACCCGAACACATGACTTAATTATATTGGATAAGTTTAATTTGACCAAAAAAACATTAGGAATAAAATATGACCATTTAGGCCCACTTGGATTAGATTAGGACATTTATTATTAATTTATTTAAAGAAGGGTTAAAATAGTTAAAATCAATGTATAATAACTAAATCATTTTTAAAATAGGGTTATACATAAGATAAATTAGACTATAAATATTAATTAGAAAGCTCAAAATATTTCTTACATAGTCATATTTTATTTGTTATTTTTAGACATTGAATAATTTATTTTATTTATGACACAATGATGATGTAGTAATTATCATATTAATGAAATATTGACATAATTGATGTTATAAATACCCAAATAAATGTAATTTGAGCCTTTTTATGAATTAAAATAATTTTATATGTTAATATGACATGTTAGTATTGATTTAATTAAAAGTTTTCGAACTAATCGTTCTGTTTTGATTTTCACAAAAATCAATTACCAAATAGGGTCAAAATTGACATAAAATAGTTTTTAAAACAAATATTATACTATTAATTGTTATTTTATTCCTTAAAATATAAGGTTCGACCAAATGACTTAGATAAGGTTATATATATTAATAATAAACAACTTGGGGTTCGTTTGTCTTGTTATAGTATGTTTATTAACCTTACAGTGTAAGAAAACAAGAAGACACGGTAAAAGTTAAATTATCTAACCTAAGTTAGATATATAAGATAAGGTTAAAATAGATACCTAAACTTGTCAAAATTCTATTGGATGATAGGATTGCGACCCATTCCCACCTTATCTTCGAAATAAATCAATTTGGAGCTATTAAAACCCGAATATGACTTTATAATAAAATAATATTTTTAGTTTTTCCTATGGTGCCCCTCTCCTCCCTTATAAAAGGGAACCTCCTTCCTCTCCTCCTCACACCACTTTGAGCCTTCAATCTCGGCCAAACCATGCCAAGTTCTCCTCTCTACTCACCTAGAAACATCCTAGAGGTCTTGGATTCCTCAAATACCAATTTTAGTGCCCTAAAAGGAGGTCCCAAAGAGGCGCTTCAAAGAAGAGGTAATATCCATTACCGATTCATTCAACTTTATTTCTTCATCCACTTCATCTTCATTAGAATTTTCATTATGAAGTAATAACATTAGTATAACACATATACTGATATGTTATTATAAGTTTCAAAAAACCATATTTCACCATCTATCCATCCTACGGAAAACAAAATCACCGCGCGTGCGTACGTACGGAATACCGTCTCCACGCCGTGGTGTAATCTATTTTCCACAACCACCTTACTTGGATGGGTATAATGGTGTAAATAATTACTATATATTATTATTGTAAAGTGATATTTATTCTGAAATAGTATACATACACTCCAATACTATTCCACAATCATGGTAACAATATCATCGCTTGTGCGTACGTAGGGAATACCCTCTCCATGATGTGATGCGACTCGTTCTACATGATCTTCATTGCATAATGATTATATAAATGAATTGAATGAATGAATATGATATATATTACACTAATTCCATTATTAAAATGATGTATCTATAACCTAAAAATATGAATAAGAATTTATTCAACAAAACACGCATAAGAACAAAAAGTAATAAACACCCAAATAACAAGTAGCAATGAAATATTACTAATAAGAGGCTAAGAATATGACAATATATGATATCATAAAAATAAGTATGATTCTGGAATAAGTAAATGACATTATTTAAAAAATTATACAGGAGGTTCAGACACTTACGAATAAAATCGTACCTAAGGTAAGGGAAAATCATGCAATCTCATTTTTATCCGAGATTTTTTATATTTCAGTATTTACTAGGGAATATTTATCATCGACATCCATGTTTCATCATTATGTAATATTATTTCTAACCTCCTACAACGGTTTAAATCCAATATTACTCAATAGTGAGTTTTTAGTAAAATATATGAAAGGAATCTTTTTTCATTTTTAGTACGAGGTACTTTTTGACTTTTCCGGCCAAAGTACGAGAAGAATGTCTTTTTTTAACTTATATGGTATGAATGGATTTTTAGAACATTATTTCCATGAATACTCATTTACAAGATTTCATGTTTATTTTTAATCAACTTCTTTTAGTTTAAAATTATATGACATGTTAAGAAAGGAAAATGTTTTTTATGTAGAAAGGACAGTTTCCTCAAGAATGTAGTTCAAGTGTTTTATCAAAATTATTTTCCATATAAGATAATATAGGGTTCTGTTTCTATCCCTATTTTAAATTGATTTGATTGTGTTATGAGGGAATTATTTTTATTATTTCTTTTTATCTTATATGTATTATGTTATGATGGAATGATGTTTAAGAATCCCATTTTTATTACATGGGTTATGCTGTGGTATATGATTAATGATCTTGTGGAACACATAAGAATGGTATCATTATGAGATGGGTGGAACCTATATCTCCATCCAATTCATTGGGTAAAGATTTATATCTCATGAGATAGACATGGCTGGAACGACAGGTTAATCTGGTTTAGTAATACATGACTGAAACGAGGAGTGAACTCGGTTAAGAAATGGACTTTGTCTGCTAAGATGGTCTTGTAAATGAGTCTTGACTACTAAGAAATGATTCTCTATGATTATGTGTGTTTGACATAAATTTTCATGTTTTATGTTATGATTATTGGGATTACATTTCACTATTATGATTTATCCCATTTTATGAAATTATGATCTCTTTTGCAGGTTATGATTTCCAAAATGTTATGTTCTTATGAATATGCTGTGATTGATATATCTTTTGTTTACCCTTACTGAGCATTTGAGCTCATCCTTTTCTATGTTTTCATTCCCCAAGTCAGAAAGAAGGTTATTAAGTAGGATATGCCAAAAAGGGACTCTAGATATGATGAAATTAATGGGAGACAACATAGATGATTTATGAACTAGTTGTTTATGTTTCCCAGTTTCTAAAGACACTATACCTATACTGTCCATTCATGGTTTTGTTATATGTTGTAATAAGTGTACTTCAATTTTGAAGTATTAACAATGTATGTAAAGTATGGGCCATTATAGTTGGTATTAGAGGAAAGGTATAGTCAAAATTTGGAAACTAGGATGTGAAAGCCTTAGTAAGATACCTAAGGATATATCTAAGCATAGAACACAATATTAGTGTTTTAGAAATGGCCATGGACAACCTATGATTTGACTTTAAGTGTGAAATTTTATTCTTGATTATGTGGTTTTCCTATTATAATTAGTGTTACTAACACTATTCTTCTTGGTTTTAGTCAATGGCAGGAACTCGAAGGAACCGTGTTAATGAGGAATGCGATGGGAAATAAAATGGTAGTCCCCATGAGAAACCAAACGTTATTAGAACTGGAATGAAAAATCTTGTAGCCATGCTCACACAACTTTATTAAGCTATGAATCATGCAGGACTTTAAAAGGAGCAAAAGAGGGAGAAAAATTCTGTTGAATCCTTCATGAGGAAGCATCCACCTTCATTTATTGGGTATTATGATCCATTAGTGGATGGAAAATGGATCAGTGCCACTAAAAAGATCTTTTTAGTTCTTCAATGTTCTGAACATGATAAAGTCATCTTTACAGTATATCATTTGGAAGGTGATGCTGATCAATGGTGGAATCTTATTAAGAATATGAGGCAAATGGATGAAATTGAGTCCATGGAATGGGACGAGTTCAAGAACTTATTTTTCAATAAGTACTTCTCTCTTATTTTTCGAACAAAGATGGAGAAGGAGTTTCTTGAACTGAAGCAAAAGGATGATGAATCTATTGGTACCTATGAAGCAAATTTTACAGGACTTGCGAGGTACGCTTCTGGTATTATTATCCAACCTGCGAGTAAGATCGATCGATTCTTTAGTGGCTTAAAACCAAGTCTTCAAAGGGCGTTAGCCATAAAGGACTTCAATAGATAGGAGGAAATCGTTCGATGTTCTCTCAAGGTTGAGATGGAGATTGGAGTAACCCATTAGTCATATGGATTTGATAAGAAGAGGAAAATGGAATTCAAAGGAAAATCTAAAGAGTACACTGAAAAGAAGATGAGTTTTCCCTTATGCTCAACGTGTGGAAAGAAACATGGAGGGATTTTTCTTAAAGGGACAAGTAAATGTTTCAAATGTGGAAAAGAAGGTCATCGGGCATTTGAATGCAACAATGATGGGAAGAGGATGTCTAGTGATGCGAACAAAGAAAAGGCTACACAGGGTGCACCTCCTACACTTCAATGTTACAAGTGCAAGGAAATGGGGCATTATGATAATAAATTACCTAATGCAAGGGTTGTTGATGATGATCAACGTGAACAAACACTTAAGGCTAAAAACAAAGGAATGTCACTTGCAATTTCTATCAGCGATGTGGTGTACGATAACAAAGTGGTGAAAGGTACACTTACCATCCACTATAAAGTATAAAATGTTTTATTTGATTCTGGATCCACCCACTCTTTTATTTATAAAGAATATTCTAAGGGTATCACCATATTACTTCAACAATTAGATGTTGAGTTAGCTGTGACAACCCCTAATGGCACAACAGTCGCATCAAAAGTTTATAATTCTTCACCGATTGAAGTTTGTGGGAAAGTGATTACTATAAATCTAGTGATCCTTCCTATAGTGGAATTTGATGTGATTCTTGGCATGGATTAATTTCTTTATATGGATCTCATATCAATTTCCAAATAAGGGAAGTCACATTTCATATTTGAGATCAATCTTTGATCGTCTATCGATGCAAGGATGAACATAACCATCTAGTGGAAATTTCTTCCATCTTATGGGTCTTGATTCCACTAAATGAAGGTTATTTTTCTCAAATGATTGGAGAGAAACTCATGATCGAGAATATGCCCATTGTACGGGAGTTTAATGATGTCTTTCCAGAGGAATTGCTGGGTCTTCCACCAAATCGTGAAGTAGAGTTTTCAATAGAACTCGTGCTAGGTACTTTGCCTATTTCAAATACACCTTTTATAATGGCCCCAATTGAGTTGCAGGAATTGAAGAAGAAACTCCAAGAAAATCTTGATAATGGATTCATATTCCCTAGTGCGTCACCTTGGGGAGCACATGTTTTATTTGTTAAGAATAAATATGGATCAATGAGACTCTGCATTGATTATCTAGAACTTAACGACATCACTATCAAGAACAAATATCCTCTCCCGCAAATTGATGACTTATTTGACCAACTATGCGGAGCTCAATACATTTCCAAGATTGATCTTTGTTCAGGGTATCATCAATTACAGTTCAAAAGGGATGATATACCAAAGACGACTTTCCATACAAGGTATGGACACTATGAATATATAGTGATGCCATTTGGTTTTACAAATGCCCCTGCTATCTTCATGGATCTGATGAATATAGAATTTAGGGACTGTCTTGATCAGTTTGTGGTAGTCTTTATAGACAATATTCTTGTCTGTTCAAAGGGCATGGAAGAACATGAAGATCACTTGAGAATTATATTGAAGACCCCGAGAAAAGAGAAACATTATTCCAAATTTACCAAGTGTCAATTTTGGCTTCAAAAAGTTTTATTTTTGGGTCACATAATTTCAAAAGAGGGGATATATGTGGATCTAGAAAAAACAGAGGCTATCGAATAATGGTCAAGAAAAACAACAGTAACCGAGATCCGAAGATTTCTTGGTTTGGATGGATATTATCGACGTTTTGTGAATGATTTTTCATGATTATCTAATCCACTCACTAGGTTGACTCAAAAAAGAGTTATGTTCATGTGGATGGAGGAATGTGAAGATAATTTCAAGGAGTTGAAAAGAAGGTTATCCAATGCACCTGTAATCACACTTCCTTGTATTGGAGAAAGGTTTGTGATCTACAGTGATGTATCCAAGAATGGGCTTGGGTGTGTTCTTATGCAAAATGATATGGTGATAGCTTATACCTCATGAGAGTTGAAAATCCATGAGCAAAATTACCCAACTCATGATTTGGAGTAAGCTGTGGTAATATTTGCAATAAATATTTGGAGGCATTATAATTATGGAGAAAGGTGTGATATTTATACTGATCATAAATGTTTAAAGTATATTTTCACAAAAAAGGAGCTGAATATGCCCCAAATAAGATGGTTGGAGCTGAATAAGGATTACGAATGCTCAATTCATTACCACCCTGGGAAAGCAAACAAGGTGGAAAATGCATTAAGTCAACAAAACCATGCTAGCTTATACATGATGAGGATCACAAAAGATCCAATATTTATGAATTTACAAGGGATGGATCTTGGAATTATAATGGAAGGGTAAAATATTATATTTCTCAAATGAATGTTCATCTATCTATACATGTGAAGATTAAAGAGGCAGAGAAAGAAGATGTAGAGTTACAAAAGAAGGTGAGAAATGTTCCTGAATTCAACCTTGAATGTGATGGGATAATAATGTTCAGGAATCGGGTTTGTGTTCCTCCCATCCCCGAATTAAAGAAGGAGCTGCTGGATGATGTTCATAGTTCTAAATTCTCTATTCATCGTGGAAGCACGAAGATGTATAGGGACCTGAAAGAGTACTTCTGTTGGGATGGCTTGAAAAGAGATGTTGCTGAATATATATCTCGATGCTTGGTTTGTCAGCAAGTCAAAGCTGAGAGACAGAAGTCTAAGGGGATGATACAACCATTACCCATACTTGAATGGAAATGGGAAAACATCACCATGGACTTTGTCACTGGACTTCCTAAAACATCCAAAGGCAATAATGATATCTAGGTCATAGTTGATTGTCTTACAATGTCTGCACACTTCATTTCTATTAGAGAAGATTTCACTCTAGATCAGCTTGCCAGGATATATATAAAGGAAGTGGTAAGCTTTCATGGAGTACCACTTTCTATTATATCTGATCGGGATCCGAGGTTTACCTCAAAGTTCTAGCGAAGTCTTTAGCATACTCTGGATGAAAAGTTTAGTTTCAACACTTCTTATCATCCTCAGACAGATGGTTAGTCTGAGAGGACAATTCAAACTCTAGAAGATATGTTGAGAGCTTGCTCTATGTATTTCAACGGTGGTTAGGATCAACACCTACCTTTTCTGGAATATTCTTATACTAATATCTTTCACTCCAGTATTCAGATGGATTCTTATGAAGCTCTCTATGGAAAGAAATGCAGGACTCCAACCTACTTGGATGAAGTTGGGGAAAGAAAGCTATTAGGACCTGATCTTGTTGATGAGATGGAATAAAAGGTCAGATCTATTCAAGAACACATAAGAGTAGATCAGAGTCGACAAAAAAGTTATGCCGATTACCGATGAAAAGACCAAGAGTTTGAAGTCGGTGATAAATTGTTCTTACGAATATCTCATTGAAAGAGAGTAATGAGATTTGGAAAGAAGGGAAAGTTGAGCCCTTGGTATATCGGTCCTTTCGAAATACTGGATCGTTTTGAGAAGGTAGCTTACCGATTGGCACTTCCACCAAATCTCTCTCAAGTTCACGATGTGTTCCATTTATCTCTCATGAGAAATTACATACCTGATCCTTCACATGTACTCAGCTCAGAAGTTGTACCGCTGGAACAAGATATTTCTTATGAAGAAGAACCGATAGAGATTCTCGATTGTAGTGAAAAAGTTCAAGAGAACAAGACCACTCGCTTGGTGAAATTTTTATGGAGGAACCACCAATTAGAAGAAGCTACATGGGAGCTTGAGGATATGATGAGGGAAAGGTATCCTCATCTGTTTGTTACAAAGTGACGAATTTTGAGGGAGAAATTCATTTTATGGGGGGTAGAATGTAACACCTGATACTTTTAGGAGAAATATTTTTGTTATGTTATATACATCATCAAAGGAATCTTTCACTACACAGAACACTATATTTTCTTTCTTTACACATAATCATGACCTTCTTCGATAGCTTGCGTCGTACGCAATACCGAGTTTCACTAAACAACGATATGCTATTAAAATATTATTGAAACTAGCCGTTATGAATAGTAATACCCACTTTTTGAAATTTTTTAAATTTTATTTTTCAAAATGGACATCATTTTTGGATTCAGAATATCGAAATTATCCTAGGGTGAAATTTTGGTATTTTTCTAAAAACATTCAATTTTTGATGAATAGTGAAAACACTGGGTTACTATTTAAAAACCGACTTTTTATTTAAATAATTAATTATTTTATTTAAATTTATTTTAGGTCGAAATTGATACATAATACATATATAAGTTCAATGCAATTCATTGGAGTCATTTTATGACAATTTTAGATATATAAAAATTTTATCGAACTTTTCACCGTCTTTTACCCACCTCCTAGGAGAATTTGCAAATTTACATAAAATGTAATTTTACCACTTCTGTGAGTGTAATTTCGAAAATCCAAGAGACACGGTTAATATCAAGGACTAAAATGTGGTTCAATGAGATAAAAATAATTTTTGGTGAATAGTAACTTTTTACTTTTTTACCACGGTTAAATGTAAATAGGGTAATTAAGGGTAAAAATGTTATTATTATTACCATAAAACATGTCCTAATTCTATTGTATACGTGTAATTCTACCTAAAACATCCTTAGAAATAAAATATGACCATTTAGGCCCACTTGGATTAGATTAGGACATTTTCTATTAATTTTTTTAAAGAAGGGTTAAAATAGTTAAAATCAACGTTTAATAACTAAATCATTTTTAATATAGGTTTATACATAAGATAAATTCGACTATAAATATTCATTAGAAAGATAAAAATATTTCCTACATAATGGTATTTTATTTTAATTTTTATATATTAAATAATTTAATTTAGTTATGACACAATGATTATGCAGTAATTATGTTATTAATGATATATTGACATAATTGATGTTATAAATACCCGAATAAATTTAATTTGAGACTTTTTATGAATACCAATAATTTTCTATGTTAAGAGGACATGTTATTATTGATTTAATTATCTTTTTTAGAACTAATATTGATGTTTTAATTTTCACACAAATCAATTACCAAATAGTGTCAAAATTGACATAAAATAGTTTTTAAAACAAATATTATATTATTAATTGTTATTCTATTCATAAAAATATAAGGTTCAGACAAATGACTTAGGTAAGGTAAAATATATTAATAATAAACAACTTGGGGGTTCGTTTGTCTTGTTATAGTATGTTTATTAACATTATAGTGTAAGAAAACAAGAAGACACGATAAAAGTTAAATTATCTAACATAAAGTTAAATCTAAATGATAAGATTAAAATATAAACCTAAACTTGTCTAAATTATATTTGTTGATAGGATTTAGATCTATTCCCACCTTAGCTTTGAAATAAATCAACTTGGAGCTATTAAAAACCGAATATGACTTTATAATAAAATAATATTTTTATTTTTTCCTATGGTCCCCTCTCCTCCCTTATAAAAGGAACCGCTTTCCTCTCCTCCTCACTCCACTTTGAGCCTTCACGCTCGTCCAAAACCTGAAACTTTCTCCTATACACTTCCCTAGAAACATCCTAGAGGTCCTGGTATTCTTAAAAGACCAATTTTAGTGCCCTAAAAAGAGGTCTCAAAGATGCTCTTCAAAGAAGAGGTAATGTCCGTTATAGATTCTTTCAACTTTATTTCTTCTTCAACTTCTTCTCCATTAGTTGTTTCATTATGAAGTAATAAAATCAGTATCACTCATATACAGATAAATTTTTATAATTATTAAACAACCCTATTTCACCATCTATCCATCCCACGGAATATGAAATCACTGCGCGTGCGTACGTACGAAATTCCATCTCAACACCGTGGTGTAATCTATTTTCCACCACCACCTTACTTGGATGGGTATATTGGTGTAAATAATAAATATATATAATTATTGTAAAGTGATATTGATTCTGAAATAGTATAAATACACTCCAATACAATTCCACAATGATTGCAATGATATCATCGCTCGTGCGTATGTGCGGAATACTGTCTCCACGATGTGATGTGACTCGTTCTACATGATCTTCATTGCATAATGATTATATAAATGAATTGAATGAACTAATATGATATATATTACACTAATAACATTCTTTAAATGAGGCATCTATAACCTAAAAATAATAATAAGAATTTATTTGACAAAACACGCATAAGAACAAAAAGTTATAAACACCCGAATAACAAGTAGCTATGAAATATTACTAATAAGAAGCTAAGAATATGACCATATATGATATCATAAAAATAATAATGATTATGGAATAAGTCAATGACGTTATTTAAATCATATAAAGGAGGTTCGGACACTTACGAATAATATCAGACATAAGGTAAGGGAAAATCTTGCAATCTCATTTTTATCTGAGATTGTTTATATTTCAGCATTTACTGGGGAATATTTATCATTGACATCCATGTTTCGTCAATATGTAATATTATTTATAACCTCCTACAAGTGTTTAAATCCAATATCACTCAATAGTGAGTTTTTAGTAAAAGATATGAAAGGAACCTTTTGTCGTTTTTAGTATGAGGTACTTGTTGACTTTTCCGGCTAAAGTACGATAAGAATGTCTTTTTTAACTTATACGGCATGAATAGATTTTTAGAACATTATTTCCGTGGAGCTTCTTTTAAAATTTTTCACGTTTATTTTTAATCAACTTATTTTATGTTAAAATTATACGACATGTTAAGACAGGAAAAAATTTTTGATGTAGAAAATATATTTTCCTCAAGAATGGAGTTCAAGTGTTTTATCAAAATTATTTTCCATCTAAGATAATATAGGGGTCTGGTTCTATACATATTTTACATTGATTTGATTATTTTATGATTGAATTATTTTATGATGTCTTTTTAACTTATATGGATTATGTTATGATGGTATGATGTTTAAGAATCCCATTTTTATTACATGGGTTATGCTATGGTATATGATTTATGATCTTGAGGAACACATAATAATGGTATCATTATGAGATGGGTGGGACCTATATCTCCCTCCAATGCATTGGGTAAAGATTTATATCTTATGAGATAGACATGGCTGGAATGACAGTTTAATCTAGTTCAGTAATACAGGACTGAAACGAGGAGTGAACTCGGTTCATAAATGGACTTTTTCCGCTAAGATAGTCTTGCCAATGAGTCTTGAATACTAAGAAATGATTATCTATGATTATGTCTGTATACCACAATGTTTCATGATTTATGTTACGATTATTGGGATTACATTTCACTACTATGATTTATCCCATGCTATAAAATTATGATCTCTTTTGAAGGTTATGATTTCCAAAATGTTATGTTCTTATGAATATGATGTGATTGATATTTCTTTTGTTTACCCTTACTGAGCATTTGAGCTCACCCTTTTGTATGTTTTATTTACCCAGTTCAGGAAGTAGGTTATTAGGTAGGATATTCCAAAATGAGACTCTAGATATGATGAAATAAACGGGAGACAACGTAGATGATTTATGAACCAGTTGTTTATGTTTCCCAGTTTCTAAAGACACTATACCTATACGGTCCTTTCATGGTTTTGTTATATGTTCTAATAAGTTTACTTTAATTTTGAATTGTTAACAATTTATGTAAAGTATTGGTCATTATAACTAAGTCTCAAAATGATACTGAACCTCTTGGTTATATCTGTTGTTCATCATAGATTATGTCTAAATTATACTATATATTCCGCTGCAAAGTACTTTGAAATATAAACAAAATTTAGAGTAACTCTTATAGTTAAACTAGGAAGTGTTTTTATTTATAATAAGGTATTAGGATATATTTAAAAGTTAATTAATATTCAGATTAAATTGACTGAGAACTAATCAATCTCTTGAGAACCTAAGTGAACCTTTGCATTTTTACAAATTCACTACAGTTTAACTTTGTTTTTAAATTGGGGGATTTTAAGATAAATCTTTTTAACAGAAATTTTAATTAGAACCCAATTGACCCCCCCCCCCTCTTGAGTATCCACTCCGACCAACATTTGGTATCATAGGACTGTTTATTATTAAAGGTTTTTGAACACTCTGTTTTTCAACTGTGATTTTAGTTGTTTCTTAAAGGTCTTAAATTTATGTTAGTTCTAAATTTTATCTCTCTAAATATATTTTCTAAAACCTAATTATGGACAATAGACTTGGAGGTGCTGCTACCAACATTCCACCCTTATTTAATGGTATAAATTATGCTCGGTGGAAGCCTAAAATGAAAATTCATTTGGAAAGTATGGGATTTGATATCTGGACTGCTATAGAAACACAATATAAGATTCCAGAAACTGATAGAACTACGTGGGATGAAGCTACTAAAACTGCCTACAATAATAACTATAATGCGATGAATGCATTGTACTATGCTTTAGGTGATGTGGAATTTAACATAATATCTGCTTGTAAAACTGCTAATGAAATCTGGGAAACTTTGGCTATTTCCCATGAGGGAACAACCAATGATAAGGAAATGAGATTGATAACATACACTATTAAATATTATAATTTTAAAATGAAGCCTGATGAACCCATTTTTGACATGTATCTTAGGTTCAATGAGTTTGTCAACACTGTGAGCTCTCTTGGTAAAGTTATTCTTGCAAAAGAACAAATCATGAGGATATTAAGATGTCTGCCAGAAAGATGGGGAGGCAGATCTGTTTCCATTATAGAATTGTGCGACATCAGCAAACTGCCTATTAAATAATTAATTGGAAAGATAATGATGTATGAGGAAGAGTTTAAGGTCAACAAAGAAGAGGATGACGAACCAAGGAAGAAGTCAGTAGCCTTCAAGACATATGTATCAAAGAGTAAAGATAAAAGAAAAAATCAACGTGAAAGTGATAGTTCAAGAAGTGATGAGAGTGCATCTAACAGTGATACAAAGATGGCTCAGAGAGCCAGAAGATTCAAGAAGTTCTACATGAAAAAAGAAATTCATTAGAAAATCAAATTACAAAGGAAAATATGACAACAATGGTCATTGGAAGAAGGACTGGAAAAAGACTGATAAAAGTGATGAGATTATCTCCTATGAATGGAAAAGGAAAGGGCATGTGAAATCAGACTGTCCAAAGTTGAAGTTCAAGAAGAAACATGACTACAAGGACAATAAGTACAAGATAGATATGAAAGTTACCTGGAGTGATTCAGAAGACAACACATGTGAGTCTGATGTTTCTGAATTTTAAAATAATCGTGCCAATATGTGTTTCATGACAAACACATCTGAGGTAACATTGGATTCTCCTGCATTAAATTCATATTATTCAGGAGTTGATTATGATTCTGAATCTGAAAATATGTCTAGGGAAGAGTTATTTGAATAATATAAAATGCTAGATGAAACCTATAATGAATTGAAGGACAAGTATAAATCTTTAAAGAAATATCTTGCTTTGACCAGTTCTATTAAATCCTCACTTGATATAGAAAAGGAAAAGAATGCTCAATTACTGAAGGAAAATACTGAACTAAAACTATCTAATGAGAAATTACGAAAGGACTTAGAAAAATTCACAAATGGAAAATATACACTTACAAAAATGTTAGGAAAACTTGTGGCACCAAAATATACCATTGGAATTGGCTATCAGCCTGGAAAAAGATAGATCACTAAAACTAGATTTATTTCTAAACCTGGACAGAATACTTCTAGTTATAATTCTAGAAATTTGTATGATTCATCTAGTTATTCATTTGGTTATAGATCAAATAAATTGTATCTTTCAAAATATACTGATTCTGTAAATTATTTGAGACCCATAAAGAAAATTTGGGTATCTAAAGCTTTGATTGCTAACCTGTCTGTACACAAGAAAATCTGGGTACCAAAATCATTTTCTTTTTAAAACTTTTTTGTAGGAGACTTGCTTGAAAAGTTCTCATAAGCAGGTATGTTACTTGGAGAGTGGATGTTCAAGGCATATGACTAGATATTACTCATTCTTCAAGATTTTAATCAAAATTGATGGAGTCCATGTCACCATTGACGATAACTCAAAAGGAAAAATCGTTGGCCTAATCCAGATTGGTAACACTGATTCAATTTTAGTTTCCAATGTTTTATTTGTTGATGGACTCAAATATAATCTGTTGAGTATTTCTCAGCTATGTGATGATGGTTTCAATGTTAAATTTGAAAATTATTCTTGTAATGTTTTTAATTAAAAAAATGTTTTAGTATTTTCGGCTTTGAGAAAAGAAAATGTTTATGCTGTTGATTTGAATTCTTTAGCTAAACATAACATTACTTGCTTAAATGGTTTTCATAAAGAGTCTTGGATTTGGAACAGAATATTAGGGCACTACAATGTTCATTCACTCATGAAATTTACTAGAAAGAACTTAGTTATAGACCTACCTAAACTTGAATTCCTAGCTGATAAAGTTTGTAATCCATGTCAAAAGGGAAAGCAACATAATGTTTTTTTTAAATCAAAGAAAGACGTTTCATCTTCTTAACCTCTTGATTTGGTTTACATGGATTTGTTTGGACCTTATAGAGTTTCTAGTTTAAATGGGAATCACTATGTCTATGTCTTAGTAGATGACTATTCTAGATATACATGGGTATACTTCTTAGCTCACAAATGTGAAGATTGTTCTTACTTTATTAAATACTCTAAGTCTATAGAGAACCTTAGTGGACTTAAGATTAAGACCCTAAGAAGGGATCATGGTCATGAGTTTGAAAATCACGATTTTTTATCTTATTGCTCACACAATGTCTATAGTCACAATTTATCATCCCTTAGAACACCTCAGTAGAATGGTGTAGTAGAAAGAAGAAACATAACACTTCAAGAAATTGAAAGAACCATGCTTAATGAGTATGACCTGACTGTTTATTTTTGGGATGAAGCTATAAATACAGCTTGTTATATTATCAATAGATTCTTGATTAGACCTATTCTCCAAAAGACCCCTTATGATTTTTGGAATCATAGGAATCCTAAGGTTAATTACTTCATAGTTTTTGGATGCAAAGTTATTATTCTCAATACAAAGGATAATCTTAACTAGTTATTTTCTAAAAGTGATGAAGGAATTTTTCTTGGTTATTATTTAACTAGAAAATACTATAGATTTTTCAATAAAAAAACAAAATGTGTGGAAGAATCTATTCATATAATGTTTGATGAAACTGATCCACATAAACCCAAATCTTCTATTGAAAATCATGAAGAAGACTTGTCTGCTCTGGACCTTAATGATAAAATCAACGAACCTATTATAAAGTCATCCAGTTCTAGACATATTCCAGAACCTGCTTCTATTGAACCCGAACCTATAGATGAACCTAAAATTTCTATTCCAACCTTTACTAGATCAACTAGGATTCTAAAGAATCATCTTTTTGATGCTGTTGTTGGTAATCTTGATAGAGGGACATATACAAGAGCTTCTATAAGAAACGAGGTTGAACATCAAGCCTTTATTTCACAGTTAGAACCTAAAAATGTCAATGATGCGATCAATGATGAATTTTGGGTAATGTCTATGCAAGAAGACTTAAACCAATTTAATGAAACAAATTATGGGAATTAGTAGAGAGACCTAACAACACTTTGACCATAGACACTAAATGGGTTTTTAGAAACAAAGTTGATGAGTCTGGAAATATAGTTAGAAACAAAGCTAGGTTAGTTGCACAAGGGTATAGTCAAGAGGAAGGAATAGACTATGAGGAATACTTTTCCCCTGTAGCTATATTAGAAGCTATTATGATCCTACTTACCTATTCTCCTCATCTGAATTTCAAGTTAAATCAAATTGATGATAAAAGTTCCTTTCTAAATGGATTTATCAATGAGGGTGTTTTTTTGAACAAGCACATGGATTTAAAAACCCCCATTTCCAAAATCTAGTTTCTAAACTTTTTAATGCTTTATATGGTTAAAATCAAGCTCCAAAAGCTTGGTTTGACATACTTAGTAATTTTCTTATTTCAAAAGGTTTTACTAAAGGGATTGTTGACCCAACTATTTTTATAAAAAGAATTTCTAAAGATTTTTTGATAGTAAAAATCTATGTTGATGATATTATTTTTGGATCTTCTAAAAATTCTTTATGTAATGATATTTCAAAGAGTATGCAAAATGAATTTGAAATGAGTTTAATGGGAGAACTCAAATATTTTCTTGGATTTCAAGTTTTTCAAAATGAACATGATATTATTTTGAATCAAAGTAAATATACAAAGGATCATTTAAAATGTTTTTGTTTGGATTGTATTAAGGAATGTGATACACCGATGAGTACTGTCTGTAAATTGGACATTGATGAAACTGGGAAAGCAGTGGATCAAAAAAAGTACATAGGTATGATTAGAAGCTTACTTTACCTTACTACTAGTTGACCAGATATTATGTTTAGTGTGCGTATGTGTGCAAGATTTGAAGCTAATCCTACAAAATCTCATTTACTTTCCCTTATGGGAATTTTCAAATATCTAAACATACTGCAAATTTGGGTTTGTTTTATCCAAAAGGAAAATATTTTGAATTAATGAGTTTTTCAGATGCTGTCTTTTCTGGTTGCATGTTGGATAGAAAAAGCACCTATATAAAATGTCATTTATTGGGAAAATATTTAGTATCTTGGTGTAGTAAGAAAAAGAATTCTGTAGCTTTCTCTACTGCTGAAGCAGAGTATATAGCTGCTGGTAGTTGCTGTGCACAAATTCTGTGGATGAAACACATTCTTTTAGACTATGGATATCAATTTAGAAATGTATCTCTTAACTATGATAACACTAGTGAAATTAATATTTCAAATAACCATGTGTCTCACTCAAGGAAAAAACATATTGATGTAAGGAACCACTTTTAAAGAGATCATTGCCAAAAAGGTGATATTACTCTTGAATTTATAGGTACTGAACATCAATTAGCTGACATTTTCACCAGAAATGTATGTTCGGATAGGTTAAGATACATTTCACATGAATTAGGATTTATTGCTCATCGTTAAAAACCTCACTGGTATACCTCACTATTAGAAAGATCACTGTTATACCTCACCATTAGAAACCACATTGTTATACCTCCCCGTTAGAATCCTCACTGTTATACCTCACCGGTATGAAACCTCACTGTTATACCTCACCGTTAGAAACCTCACTGTTATACCTCAGCGTTGTGGAACCTCACCGTTATACCTCACCGGCATGGACCTCACTATTATACCTTACTAATTAATAGATCTCACATTTATGAATTCTCACTGGTATACCCTACCGTTAAGTATGTGATGTTTTAAACTTCTGTCTAGCTGCCAGAATCTCTATCATTTATACTTTAATTATTATAATTTAAATATTTTTTTTATGATTCCTAAATGATAAAACAAAGTCCTAGTTACTTCTCAATCCAACGAACCTTTCCTTTACCCTCAAGCCTTAGTTCCCGAATCTCTCAGAAACCCTAAGTTCCTCAAACCTGAGATGGCAGAAACCAAACTCCCTACTGATAGAGATGAAATTGATGAGCCGAATGTGAAGTAGTAGAAGATATAGCCCGAAGAAAGTAGCAGTGTTAGTAGAACAAGGTCGGGAAGGAAACCAGTGAACCTGCATTTACAAAATAGAGATATTGTGATCGAAAAAGATCTATGCATGGAATGGCTGATGACTAGTAGATCGTTAATTCTCGAGGTGATGGAAGATAAAAAGTGGGTAGAATGATTCTCAAATAATAATGGCACCTACTATCTGAATCTAGTAAAATAGTTCTATGAGTTTGTGAGTTTGGAGAAATCATAAGATGAGAACCGAATGAATTCATTTGTGAATGGAAATAAAATATATTTTTCATCTGTTGATTGGGATGAGTACCTGAGAGTACCACATGAACGAGTTTATGGTTATTTAACGAATACAGTACCACCTACAACTGACATATTTTATTATGAGACTGCCTTAGAGGAGCTCACTGGTAGTGGCGAGCAAAGAAAGGTGGTGGCTACTGAAATGAATGGAGAGAATAGATTGCTATTCAAATGTGTGCAACATGTGTTAAGCCCATGAAGAGGGGACATTACAAATTTGAGATATCATGATATCTATATATAACATCCCTTGAGACATGTTGTGAAAGTGAATCTGTGTAGGTTATTAATGAATCAAATGGCGGATATGACCAGAATGAAATCAAAGACCAATGCTTTATTATTTTCAAATATTATTTCTATTATAATAAAAGTGAAGGGGGTAGCTGAGTCTCAGGATGAGGCATTGGTAGTAAGGAATAATTTTTGAATCACAAGAACCTTTTGCAAATACATGAAGATAAACTAGAACCCATGTAATAGAAAATGGGTTACTAATGATAAGAAGCTATATGATAAATTTAATCCTGTAGATCATCCTTCAAGGCCTAAGGATGTGAGGGATCATGGTCTAGGACCTGATGAGGATGAGCCACAGTATAGTGATGATTCAGAAGAGGAATAATCCTCTATAGAAAATGGAGGAGATCCTGACTTGCCTCCAAGCCCAGCTTATGAAGCTGTGTCACAAGAAAAGGAAAGTGCTTATTTGAACCTACCTAGTACAGAAAATGTTTTGGGTATAAGAAATAAAGGGGCACCTATGGATGATAAAGACTAGCAAAGAGAAGATTAGGAAGAGGCTGCTCGAGAAAAATGAAGAATACGTTCATGAAAGTGAAGCATCTGTTTCTGTCAGCTTGGGCCTTGGTCCACTGATTGGACATTCCCTAATGCCTGATGAGGAATTTGATGAAGTTGATAGACCTTTAACTATTCTTGAGGAACCTCCTGCTATTTCAGAATTGGAGATGGTTGTGCATGATTCTTCTGAGGATGAAAGAGTTGTTGAGGATGTAACTGTTTTACAAGAGAATGCACCAGTTGTGGGGGAGAATCCAACCAGGTTTGGTAGTGTATCAGTGGTAGTTGATTTTGAAGACTGGGTAGAGGACCCCTGTTTTGTAGTGTGTGGATTGGATTACCCATATTATGATAATGAGACATCCCTTCTGAGACCAAAAATCAATTATGATATTAATTTTGAGATATTACCTGAAGATATGGTAAGAATACATGATCTGGATAAGTTAAAGTCTGATCTTAAAGTCATTTTTTTGGAAGAAATAAAGAGAATGGAAACATCACTGGTGTCATCTATTCAGACTGTTATGGATGATTTTGTGGCCAGTTTAGTATCTGAAAGAGAACCTGTTTTTGCACCTGCTAATATAGTCACCACGGATGACTTAGCATCTTTAAAGGCTGAAATTAAAGAGTTTCTGAGTTCCTATATTGCTGAGTTAAGGAGTTTCCTTGTTGAAGAGATGAGCAATATGGAAAAGTCTGTCGAACTCTCTCTTTGTTGTAATGTGTCAACCATTGTGGAAGAGATAGTAGATGAAGGCACTTCTCTCCAGAATTATATGTCTAGCTTGGAAAAGGATGTTAATGTTCTAAAGAAAACAATTCTCTCCCTGGAATCCTACAGGAGATCAAAATCTCAAGAAGACAAGGATTTGGACTATGATAAAAGTGTTGTGAGCCAGATGGTTTCAATTTTTTAAGGCTTTAAAATGTCTGTGGTGAATGATATCGGTGCCCAAGATTCTGCAGTGAAAAATCTTATTAATGGGAAAACTAAGAGTTTCAAGAAAAAATTAAATTTTTCTATTGGTTCTCTTGCTTCCATACCTTTAGTGGATTTGGATCGTATTTGAGCTTTGATGAAGGAGGAGCTTGGTTCAACATCAACCACTGGCTCTGTGGACTCATCTAATCTAACCAAAGTGGTGACTTCTACTAGATATACCACTAGAGATATCATGAATATTGTTCAAGACTATATGAGAGAAGATTCTACTTCTCAAAAAGAGGTTAAAGAAAAGGTATATTACTATTTCCAAATGATTTACACAAAGAATCATCTCAACAACCATTTCAATCTTCTGTTAGAAAACATGAAGTTACCTCCTATCAATCATGCCTTAAGAGAGAATGCCAGCAAACTCAGAGAGTTGACCCCTACACTGGAAAAATTCATGTAAAATAAGGATGATTTAATTTCTGCCATGGAAAGAGGAGGAGGAATCATTTTGGATCTCATAAATATCTTGTTTCCCATCTTGCATGGTGATGCTCAACCCGTGATTGTACCTCTAGCTTTACCTGCCTCTGCCTCTGCTACTTCTCCTACTTAGATGACTCCAGCCCAAGCCATCTGAAGCCTTACTCCTATGATCACTCAGAGAGCTAGATAGTACAGGCCAGGAATAGTTTCTGTAGCTCAGCCACCTCTAATCATCTCTGGTGTTCCTAAGCCTCCACCTGCATTGACCACACCTAAATCCTCTTCTGTTCCTAAGGGGAAATCTCATTATGAGGATGTGGATTGATCAGTGGCTAGGATTTTTGATAGGAATCACATGTATTTCTTTTTGTTTTATTTATGTTTTTCTTTGTCTATGTTATCTCCAAGAAATATATATGATATTACTTTCTTTTACTCTATGTTACTTCTCTTATCGTGTATTTCCTTCTTATCCCACCTTTTGATTATCACAAAGGGGGAGAAATAAAATCTAAGGTACCCATATCTGGGGAGAAATAATATATTTTATGACAAGGGGGGGGCAATAATATCTTTTATGAGCTTAATTCATTTCCCTCTCGTAAATTTGTTTCATATTTTACCTTTGATATATGTGTTTCATAATATTTTGTTTTCTCTGATACAATTGGATTTAATTCTATATCCTCTAATACATTTCTAATTATTTTGGGATTATAATATCATATGTTGTGATTTTCAAAAAGGGGGAGATTGTTGACCCCATCTGTTTTGATAATCCCAATTATGCTTTCACATAATTTGATAATCCCAAATAATTTTTATCTATATATTAATTCTTTAAATATATGATATTCTATTATCAATTTGATAATAATATTAAAATAATATTTGAAAAATTTTAATCAATGTTTATCTATGTTTATATTAACTTTGAAATAATTCTAACTCAACCTGCATATGTGTTGCATAGAACAGATAAGTGTTAAGCCCACTGGTATGAACAATGCTACTGATACAAGAAAACAGAGCCCTACTGGTACTTAGTCTACCGATAGGAAAAGGTTACCGATAGACTCAATAGACATAGTCACTGAAACAGAACAGATCTATCGATATGTATAAATCCACCGGTAATCACATGTCACTGCTAGATCAAAGCTACCTATACAGACAGCCGTCAATAGAAGCTGAGATACCGATAGAACAAGTCTACCAATATAAACGTAATCACTGGTACAGAACAGAGCTACTGGATGCACAAGCTACCGATACAAAGTCTATTGATAAGTATAGTTACCGATACAGAGAGTCACTGATACACCAAGATTCTGATACAAGCGAGTTACAAGTAGACAAAATGAGCTACCGATAGAAGCAAAGCTACCGATAGAAGGAGTCACCGGTACATAGAGCTACTGATACATGGAGTTATTGCTACCGATAAAAGGAACTACTGTTACAAGATCAAAGAGCTACCGATAGGATCTCATTGCAATACAAAGTCCACCGTTAAATATCTACGGATAGAAGGCTACTGACTAAAGACTTAACCAGTCACTAATTCTTAAACTCTATACTCTGAAAATATTATTTATTTATTAAGAAACGGCCATATTTGATGATTTTAATGCAATTAATGTTATTTAATGATAATTGATGGCATTCCAGGGAACTGTACCTCATACCTGTAAAAAGGTAATCATTACCATTGCAGGAGCTGAAAGCTATAAAAGGAATGACAAAGACCCGGTAGAAGGTAACATGAAAGGGTACACGAAAAGAGGGTGAAGAGTGTTGAAAAGTAGTTCATACATACTAAAAAGAAAGGCTACATCCAAACTGGAAGAACACTTGACATACACGAAGCCATTCATACATGAAAAGAACACAAACCGAACTTCAGTCAAGGAGTGAAGAACTATAATGAGCTACTCATACACTCAAGCTGATCATGCTGAACCTGAAAACCACGGAAGAAAATGACACTCTATTTTCTAAACAAAAACCAGATAAGGAATCAAAAGCTTTTTTGACAAATCAAAAGGAGTCCAGAGCTGCACTTCAAATCACTAGAGCATTCTAAACTCATATCTACTATCTTAGTAATTATTTTATTTACATTTTGAGCAGTCTGTGTGCTCTGTATATTTTATACTCACATTGTCTCTTATGCTAAAATGGAGGATCTATAAATCCCCACACAAACCTTACATAACCATCTTGTATTCCACTAAGGATAGTGGTAGAGGTCAAGTAAGACTTGGACAGCCTGTGTGCTATTGTTGTGTTTTCCCACGTAGAACTGTGGTAGAGGTATTAGTACCTGGACAGTCTTTGCACTATTGTTTACCATGATCCGGGGTGTGGATCAAATTTATATAAATATTTTGAGAGGACTAAGTCTCTTCTTGAGACTGAACCTCTTGTTTATACTTCCTATGCACATTAGATTAAGTCAAAAGTATACTATATATTCCACTTCTAAGTACATTGAAATATTAACATATTTTAGAGTAACTCTGATAGTTAAACTAGTAAGTGTTTGTATTCATTGTAAGGCATTAGGTTAGATTCAAAAGTTAATTAATCATCAGATTAAATTGACTTAGAACTAATCAATCTCTTGAGAACATAACTAACCCTTTGCAGTTGTACAAATTAACTACAGTTTAACTTAGTTTTTAAATTGGGGGATTTTAAGATAAATCATTTTAACAGAAATTGTAATTGGAACCCAATTCACCCCCACTTGAGTATCCACTCTGAACAACACTAGGATATCAGGTCCTCTTACATATTTCTGCAAGATTGGGTCATAAACATATTTATAGATGAGTAAAGTTGACACCTAGGGCCATTAGTCAATTAAAGATCTTTGAGAGGGTTGGGTTGATATCCTATCGAATATATCTACGTCAAAGGTACCAATCCATGAATATGTCATACATATTTCTCAACATCACCATTTTGAATATGATTTGCCTATTACTTTTGGAATTAAGGATGTTGGAAAGAGGATAATGATTCTTTTGAGTAGTTTCAAAAACATATTGTTAATCCTAGAATGGATTTCCATTAGGAATGCTATTTAATTTTATTCAGATCATGTGACAATTTAACCATATACATGAAAATCACTAATAGGGAGAGTCTGATATACATGTGAAGTGACCACAATTATTCTCAAATGATGATGATCATCTCTTATATGGAAAACATGTGGTCAATTGGAGGGGAGAATTCAAGTTATTTGTTTTTATTTATTGCAAGGATCCATTTATTTTTGTGATAAATCTATTATTTTATCTCAATATGTTAACCTAAAATTTTGAGGATGGATTTGGGAGCAGTTGGGCTTGGTTCAATGTTTAAAGATGCAATTTTTTGAGAAAATAGGTCAGGTTCATTGTTAATTCAGAGTAAGATATAACCATGAACCTCAACTGTAATGTCCATAAGGTGAGCGACATGGTTTTTTAACCATTACAGGAGGGTTTCTCAGCTATGAAAACCCTTTAGTTAATTTCATGTGAAAATAAATAATTTGTGCATTGTTTCTTATAATTGGGTACCTAAACATGTTAGTAGGTGAGACCTTTGGTACTAGGTATACCCCTTTTAAAAGACAAAAATATTATTTTTACCATAATCCCCTTAACCATTTTCCCCTTCTACTTTAACATAAAATTCAGAAAATAAATATTGTTAGAGATCTATCATCCTCATATACCAAGGATTTGATACAATTCCCATTTCTGAGCTCCAATTCAAGCATCATTCATTTTGTTGGAATCCTCTTAGTAGGGCTACAACTCATATTAACACTTTTATCTATTTATCTCGCTGCTTCGATTCTATATTCATGGGAGCTCCTATACCAAATTTATAAGATGTATTTCTAGTTTCTACAAATTCTCTCATCCTAGTATGAATTTGAGGCTCATACTGGATGAGGATCCAGCTACTAGAATAATCCAGGTGGACTAAAAATTTTCCAAATTTTTTTGGGAGTTTATATTATGGTTTCATTGTTCCTCACAACATACATTCCGGTCATTTATCTTAAAATTTACAATCAATTAAATTAGTTTCTATAATTTAATTCAATACATGTTTGATGTCTCTGATAACCAGTTGGAGGTTCTAAAACTTATCCTAAACCATCCATTGAGTGGTTTCAAATACATAATTTTATGACAATATTTTAAAACTATGACTAAAAATTCATGAGCATGATTTTGGATTTTTACAAGGTAGTGAAATGTATTACATTGAATTAATGATATGTTATATTCATTGAAAATTCCAATAAAATATTTCTTCATATATAAATCAATTAAATTATTAATATAATTGATTAATGTAAAAGTTGGATTTAATTATTCATTATTTTGCAAACAAAAATTTTGTGATTACATGTTTCTTAACTCCTGTAATTGACATCAATCTCATTATTGTATTTATAATTTTATTTGACATGGTGATTCTCCTTGTTTATTAAGAATTTTTTGAAATGGAAGTTCTCTTTGATTAAATATAATTATGGACAAGGTTATTCTCAACATATAGAGAGATTTTCAGGAGATGAATATTCACACACAGTTGATAGAATATGTTGGACAGAGGGATCCACCTAATGGGAATGGGTTTTGAGGTCATGATATTCAATTCCCCCAATTTGAATTCTTTGGCTAATGCCCACTTATTAATATATGAGGCCCTTTTGATATTTACAAGGATGCATTGGTCGTATTCCTTCAGTCCTCTCCAATAAACACACACACACATATATATTAATATATATATATATATACTTTTATATATATACATATATGGTTTCATATGTTCACAAACTTATCGAATTATTCTGAAGAATATAGTGTTGGATGGGTATCCCATGGTGAACCCAAACCGACAAGGTGTATTATTGGCTTCTTTACTACTTTTGTAATTTATACATACACAATTATTATTAATATATTCATATACATGATAGTATTTTACACCATTGCTGGAAACGAACTATGTTTTACTCACACAATGTCTAGGGTGCCTATTGTTACCCAGATAGACTTAATGGATGTAGATTGGGACAAGGGGATGAACAAAGATATGGAAACTTGATTCTTCATTCTAAAATAGTTTTTTTGGATTAGGTTATTAATTTATATATCGTGATAATATTTTATTTTAATTTTTTTTAAATTTTTGTATATTTATGTACAATATATTTTGTGTATGTCTAGTGAATATTCCCTTAATCCCCATTTTTGTATAGCAACATGATATCATCATTGTGTATATGATACTTCTTACTCATTATTATTTAGTTCTATAAATTATTATCTTTTAAATTATTTACTTACACTCTTTCCATTATATAAACATAATAGATTTATTTTTTTATTATTCACCGCTGCACCACTCTACTAAAGATGGTATAGTATCTCCACTACACTATCTTGGACAATCACTTCTCATCATCATCCTATAATGTATGGGGTGGTCCACTTGAGGCCATGTGGCTTGCAGATTTGGTCACTATTTAATGGACTATGTTCTAGACATTACAATAGTCCTAAGACGTGCTAGAATATTAGGAAACCAACATATTTTAATATGGGAACAATAAAATTTACTATACACTTAAAAGAACATTCAAAAAACATCAAACTACAGCCTCTAAAATTCCATGGATGAAAGATCTATATATCAAACCCCCTCCATATCACATCTCTCTATTCACTACTCCATATCTATCACCATAGAGGGTAGATTATTTCATTCACAACCTACTTGTGTTGATAAATGGTCACACTGGTCTTGGAAAACCATAATCATTTAATGTAGTGGGCCATGAATAGAGAGTACCACCATTTAATTTCATGGTGTATTAGTATGTGAAAGAAGACCATTACATTAGTTGTAACCAAGTGTAAGTAAGGTGAGACTAACCATATATTCTATCCATAAACATCTATAAAAAATATCCCTCAATGTTTAATTTTATATAGTTATTATAACTAATATTATTATACCATTATTGACCTATATAGTAAAATTACATATTCAACTATCTACAATACACAACAGAAATAAAAAGGGAAGTTTAGTAATCCTTACTTGATGGTTATCTCCATGAGCTTCATTTTTTCACAAATCCACTTCCTTGTTTTCCATGTCATCAAAAACAGGATAATACAGTTAACTAACTTATTTATAAAAATTGTTTGAATAAAAAAGTTTTGTCTCAATAAAAAAACTCAATAAAAAATAATTTCACAACCTAATGTTACATCATTCCATATTGATGGAATTTAAATATATGATCTATTTTATAAGATGTTAACATTTTTCACATAGATAGTTTATTCATATGAAATTAAACATTTTATTTACCCTATAAAATTTTCAGATTTTTTATAATTAGATCCTAAATATCAATTTAATAAATGTCAGAGTCAATGAATCTCGTGAATTAAAAAATATGTCTCAAATTATATACACAACCTAATTAATTATCTCGTAAAACATAGGTTATTATTTTATACCAATCATTGAATATCTGAATCAAAAAAGTTTAAAAAAAATGATAAGAATGTACTATTCTTATGTGACTGTTTTATAACCTCAACACATTTGAAAATCATATGAACTTAAAGGATATCTCCTAAGGTGATTATAAAAACCTCCTCACATGTAAGTATTTCAACAATGATAACCTCTTGAATAACAAGAACATGATCAAAAGAATTTCAAACATACAAATCACATTATCTAATAATAATATTTCATTTCTACATCATATATAAAGATAATAATTTAAAAAAATCATGAATTTGTCCAAACATGATGATAATAATAGGTGGTTAGTCACCCCACTTATAATACATTGACATGAATGATCCAAAAATTCTCTAAAAGAGTTCACACAACTGATAAAGGATCATCAGTACACAACATAGATTAACAACTATGTCAAAAAATTTGTTTTTAAAAAATAAACCCACTTGAAGGGTCAACATACAAATAAAGGAACATGTCTATAATCATGCACTAGTGAGTGTCAATCATATATTGACATCTAGTAGCCCTTCCACAATTGAGAGATGAAATAATAATATTGATTAGTAATAATTTGAAATAGAATTTATATAATAAAATAACTCCAATAACATACCATTATATGATATCTCCATAAGGATACAAACTCTTTAGAAATTTTGAAATTAGTATATTGGTTAATATAATAGAGGATAACTATGATATTGTCATGACCTTTCATAATTCTACAAGTGAACTTTCTTAAAACCCATTACATTATCATCTCTCTAATATCAAAGGAAAATCAAGGAATAACTCAAAACCTCTTTAGGATTACATATCATATAATTCATCCAACAAATAATAAGGTTTTATATAAAAATATATTGAAACTTCATATAATAGTTCCAAAATTATTCCACCAAATTTTATGAAACTCGCATAATTTTTTCCACTTTTAACACAAATAACTCTATCAATCATATCTTGGGGAGATAATAGTTATATTAACCCGTAATAAAAAACCCTAATGTGGACCACATAAAATAATTTGGTGAGTACTACCTAATTATCAAGGATTTAAATTAAAGGAAATATTTTGGATAATTATGTGTGAACATCATCAATGCTAATTTTAAAAATTTTATATCTTCCTCGCATGTCATGACTATGAAAATAGATAAAATATATATTCATTGTTCATGAAGAAATATTTTCTATAATTTAGTAATTATAACAAAAAAATGTGATCATATAAATAACATTAACATCTTAAAATGAGTAAAAACATATAAAATCTGATTGTTGTAACTATCATACAAAAAACAATAATGACAATAGTGGCCACATCCACATCATTTATAGGAAAACTAGGCAAGAAAAATAGATAAAAATAATAAATTCTTAAAAATTTTATCATTGAAATGTTATCATGGATAACTATCTAGTCATCCTATTTTAAACTATATATTTTATAATAATTTTAGTCATATAACTGATAATAAGAAGAATCCTTTCACAAACCTCACTCTCCCTTCCTTTAATATCCCCAATGGAATTTTAAACATCTTATCAGGGTCCCGTACTATTACTTATGATGTGGATGGTCAAAGTTAAAACCATATAATCATAATTTTCTACATCAAACCAAAATAAAAACAACTATCACGTGATGTTAATTTGAGTATATCCAAAATCAATAACATCATCCAACTACATCCATCTATATACCACTATCCATAATACTTTCTACAATAAAAAAACTTTTGAAAGTAAAATTTCATCGATAATTTATATATTCCCTTCCATTGATATTATCAAACCAAACAAAATCCACCAAATAATTTGATTATAATTTTTGACATATCATTAAACTCTTAGTATTTCTCAATATACTTCCTTTATAAATGAAAAAAAGGGTCTCTCTGTCAAACAATGTCATAATCCAAAGGTAATGTTTCTATTATGGAAAAAAATTAGAAGATAAGATATTAAGTTTATTCTAATTTTTCCATTAAAACATATTTTTGACATCCCATTTTTTTAAAGAAGAACATTTTTTATGCTGTATCACATATGGTACATTTATCTAAAACAACCAAGAAAATATATTTCATAAAATTTAATCTCTCTAATTGAATCCCCAAGTCTAAATGAACTATAATACAATATAAAATTATAAAATAACAATTTAATTTATGGGTATGAATAGTACAAACTATATTAGGAAAATTATGGTTATTTCTTGATTACTAGTAAAATAAGAATCACATAAAAGAAATATAAATGTTTTCTAAATAATTGTATTTTTTCTAAAAGACGGTTTTGTCATTAATTGTGAATATAGTATAAAATTAATATTTAAAATATCTATAAAATTTAACTGTTGAATTAAAATTCAATTTTCAAATCATCAGATCAAAATATTCTTAGGGTGATTTTTTTGAAATTTCTCTGAAATGTTTCATTTTCGATTATTAGTGATGATTGTTGAATGTTAATTAAAAATTGCATTTTCATTTAAAGTATTTATAATGTAATATTATATATTGAATTATTTTTAATGAAAATTAGTTCAATATTATATCTTTTAAAATGATTTATTCCATCATAATAATTTTCATATTGTATTCTGATATAAAAACATTGTATATAAGTAAACATTTTCTTTTTGAAAAACCTATTTCTTATTGTGCTTGAGGGATTGATTTAAAAAATATTTTACGAATAATATGATTTTATTTTGAAAAAATTGATTATATATTTTTAGTCTTAATAATTTATTTTTTTAATAAATTTATCTTAATTTTTTAACATAATAAAGATTAGAAACAATAATTTTTTTTATATTTATTAAGGTGAAGCTGGATTTACTAGGGGTTAAACTAAAATGATAATGATTAAAATAACCTAAAAATAATATAAAATATATTTCATGGCCTAATTTAGACCCAATAATGACTAAGGATCTATAATAATTCATTTTGATCCCATTTTACATGTTAAAAACATTATTACACCTATTTCTTATGATGAAGTTTCAAGGATGACAGTCACCTCACTTCTAATAGGCAATCCCATACTCTCTATTATCCATATTATAAAATCATTTTAGTTCTTATATGACCTATAAAAAGTCCTTATAGACTCTCAAACACTCATCCTAGAAGCCTTATTTTGGTCAAGAATCCTACATAGGAATGCTTTTGGAGAAAACATAAAGAGTTTACCTGAAGAAGAGGTAACATTCTCCAATGACTGCTTTTTTATTTTATATATTCATCAAACTTCCTAAATTCTTATTAAAACATGATGGTATAACAAGCCATGTATCTACCATATAAAAAACTTTTTAATGTTAGGTTCATGATCTAGGACTATCTCAACTTCCATCAAATGGGTTTTAGAATCATCATTTTTGTGTAGAGCAGACTACCGTCTCGTGAATCAATGTCATTCATGTTTCCATTACCATCTATCCCAGATACATTTGGTGAAGGGACTATAGTATAAATATGATATTTATTAGAAATGTTTACATATTTATTTATTATAAAAAATATTTCATTATAAATTCCATTCCATAGGTATTATAAGAACGTCGCTTGGGTGTGTGTTGGACTACCACCTCACGAAGCGAGGTGATTCGTCTTTCAATAACACTTTACATGGAAGGTAATAAGGGAAAATTTAATGAATAAATGGGATATGAATGAAATAATTGTCATAATAATGAAATATTTATAATTCATAAAAGATAATATATCTTTTTTTCTTACCTTTCCTCTCATTGAAAGATCATAACATCTTTTGTATATATGTGGAACATCTCCTTCTCTAAGAGATGAGAATATTTTTTCACCACCATACCACATGGATGATATATATATATATATATGTATAAAAAATAAAATAATATTTTAATAATTATATGATTATATTTTGGAATTAATAAAATATAACTTACAATAATTTCATAAAAATTGTTAAAAAAATTTATTGTTACTCATGCATGTGTATGGTCTACTGTCTCCATGATCATAATGTAATTAATTACTCAAAAAAATATTTCATGATTCATATTAAAAGTAAAATTAATATATAAATATTTAACCACACCATGATTACTCATCTATAGATTATAAAACTATTTAGCATACATAAGAGCTGGAAAAGTCATGACAAAGCCTGATTGAGTAAACAAGGAAATTAAGAGATTAAGTAATTAAAAAGAGGAATGATTATTAACCAATGGGTGATAAGATATTATAAATGGATAATATATGATATTATAAATATAAATAAAATTCATATAAAAGTTAAAAAAACTTTTAAAACTACTATATACGAGGTTAAATCTTGTTGAATAAAAAAAGGAAATGTGGAGTAAGGGATTTCATCTAATTTTTTTTCATTAAGAAATATATTATTATTGTGCACATGATTTCTTTTATATGATGTATATGATTCCTAAATTTCATTTAGTATCATTTTTAATACATAAATCATTGCATTTTATGTTTCAATTTTAATTTTTTCATCCAAGTGTATTTGACATGAAAATTACCAAGTGGTAATTAATTTAATAATTCAATTTCTTATCATATGGTTATATTATTATTTCATTTTGTTTTATATTCATAGATTATATGGAAAATTAAATTATTGTATCAGATGAATTATTTAAAAATGATTTAGGTGGATTTAGATTTGACATACATGATTGATTCATTAGTGGTTTTGCAATTCATATTTTTTATATTTGTAAGGGATTATTTAAAAATGTAATTTTAATCAAAAAATTTTATACTCGAGTTTCTATTGAAATAAATTATTTGATAATTTTCTTATAAAACCCTTAAATTTTATTATTATTTTATAGTAATGATTTTTTAAATTTATAGTATCATTTTACAGTTTGGAACTCAAAATTATTGAGTAAATGTTTTTCTTCTAAAATATGTCCTCATTTATCTCTTCCGTCGGAAATCATTTTTCTTCCAAACCCATGTTTTTTAAAATGATTCCAAAAAGATGTTTTTAACTTTTTACATATGATTTATTAAATAACATTTTACCCATTTTTAATTTTTTCAAATTTTTCTGAATGAAATATTCATTGAATTATCAAAATTGGGCCCTTTTAGGTTTTACAGAAAATTTAAAAGGAATCATTGTTTTAACAGGTATGGAATGAATATATTTTCTAGCCATCATGACCACTATATTTTTTTATTTTTTTATTCTTCAATGTTAATTTTAAAATAAAAATACTTTAAATTTTTTTGGTGAACTATTAGTTTTAAAAGGTGATTTTAAATGTGAAAATGTAATTTTCATCAAGAACATTTTACTGGATATTTTCATGAAATTTATATTTATCAACACCGAAAATAATTATTCTACGTATAATCCACTTGGGATATTTTATATTGATACCATTAATATTTTTTATATGTATTATCTATGATCATTTTAAAAATGTTAAGTATTGACATTTTTCTTCTTCAATCATTTTTTAGTCATTCACTTTGCATGGAAATATTCTCATTTCTATGATCACTGGACACTAAATATCTCATAAATATCCATATTATTATCTTGGAAATTTTTTTATTAATCCATATATAATTTCTATATAAGTTTATTACATTAAATGTTATTTGTTTTTTTGGGGAAATGTTGAATAAACCATAATCATTTATCGATGCAAATATTTTATGTTAATTCCTATTGTTCCTGAATTAAACTGATTGTTAAATATATGAGGAATAATTACAAACATATTGTAATGGGAGAGGCTCTGATTTATATATCCCCTTGATGTATCTATGGTCTCATGAGGATGATATGTAAGATAACATTAAACCCGTTTCTAATTGTAGTTTTAAACCAAAATCTAAAAGGAAATCACAATAGATGAATCATGATGGATGACGTCATGGAATTAAATAATTAAGAATTTAAATCATTAAGAATTTCTTAATTATTATCCATGATTGTTACAATATGGTATTATCTTTATATTCATTTCATTCTCAGTTTATTAATTAAATGGAATGTGTTTTCAGTTATTTACCTTTCCATATAGATTACGCCACATCTTATCATGACATTCATGTTGTATAAATAAAACATATATTCAGTTAGTTACCCTTCCATTTTGATTATTAAATATAATATCATGTTATAAAGGTTGTTTAAATTGCATGTGTTCTAAGCTATTTACTTTCCCATATAGGTTATTATCATTAATTCATGATATATCCTACGGTACATATTAGTTACCTGACATTTGAGGTCAACTTTATTTTTATTCCTTTAACTATGATTCAATGATTTGTAATAAGAATGATGTGAAAAGATATTCTATAGTGAATAATTATATTATAAAAAAACATTTTTTGTAATATGTGTTTTGAAATTTAATGTGAGTCTGATGTATGTATCATGTTTACCAATACTACCAAACTATTCAGTCCACTAGGATGCAATTCCTTATATCCATGACAATGTAATAAATAAAGTCACAGGCTCGAGGATACTGGGTCCATGGTCTCTATAGTTGGAATCATAGTAAGTTTTTTTGAAACATTAAGAAATATATTTTGGAAAACATTGATTAAATATCATAACCCAATGATAGACTTTTAGGGTAATGATCAATGAAAATTCAAAGGGTTTTGTAAGGTATATATTATGTATTTTACCTTGAAATATATCCCTATCAATATAATAATAGTGGACATGTGTAATGACTAAAAAATTCATTAATGAAAATTCCTCTTGGTCTATTTAATTTTATTCTTTTGGATATGTAAAACATATGAACTTATTTGGTTTTATGTTTGGGATTTTAAAATTCCGTTAATAGTTGTGCCCTTTGCTAATATAGTTGTTGAACATTGATCACATGATTAGTATAAATATAGGGCTTTAACAAATACAATTTACTCAGACAAAGGAAGTGATGGCCTCATCATGTATACTTTCCCCATATGAATCCCATTTTTCAGAGCTGATAATGGTGGTGGCGTCATTGGGATTCACTCTTGACCCATCCCATGCCAAGCATGAATACGTTAAGTTCGAGAGGAACCGCCTACGAGAGAAGTGGAAGTTGATAGAGATTACTACTCAAGAAATGCTATCCGAGCCACCCCAAACATCTTTCACCATCATGCACCTTACCCTATGGTCTTATTAAGGTGTTTTAAGGGTTTTAGTAATGATACTCTAGTACTAAGATTATGTACATTATTCTTGAATAGAGAATACACATTCTTTTTATTATTGTTACTTTGTAAATATTTTTTAAAGAACAAATAGTATTTTTAGTTAATATTCAACTAAGAAATATATTTGGATGAATAAATGGATTTTTGAATTAAATAATATTTTAATAAAAATATTATTAATATTATTATATTACTTTTTATTAAATATAAATGATCTTATAATTTTATTAATCCAATTGTAATTTTTATTAATGTTTGAAATCTATTTTTTTTCAAAACCAATGAATTTTCAATAAATGAATGTTTTTATTATTAAAATTAAAAACTCACATATCTAAAAAATAATATAGATAAAATGAATATGATTTTTGGAATCTGGATGTCGAAATTATCCAATGGTGAATTTTTCATTATTTTGTCAGACAACCGAATTTTTGGGTAAAAATTTAATACCATTTAAATATAAAATGTGTTTTTTGACATCATAATGACCCAATAGTGATATAATTAAATACTATAAACATTATGTTCAGCCATTATATGTTTTAACATTAAAATAATATGATTTTTTCTTTGTTTGATTGATTTTACAAATCTTTAGTGGACCCTTCAGGGCTTATAAAACATTTTGTCTTTTAAAATTGTTCTCCTTGAGAGTGTGACTCACCTCCACAAAATAAACCCTATTATTTTAAGACATTAGTCCATTGGAAATATAAAATATTGTTTTCCACTCCCCATTGAAAAAAACCATGGGGAGAAACCATGGTCTGGTGTGAGGTTTTGATTAGTTTAATGTGAGGTGTCCCAAACCTAAATAATAAAGAGTTCCTTCTCGTTTACTATATAATCCCACCCAAGATACCACTTCCTATTCACTCAAAGCCTTTGGAGTTTGACCAACCCCTGACCTCTTCTCTCTATAATCCTCCCAAGGTTCCCCAAGTCCCCAATAAGCCTCTCTTAATCCTCTTCCAAGCTTTTGGGATCACACTTCTAAGTAAGGGATTCATTACTTTCTCATTCTATACATGTTTCTTAATATTTTATGCCCTTTTATTTTCAATTATAAATTTTGGGGTATGATTTTTCACTACCCATATTATGTCCTATTTATGTTTTAATGAAGATATAACCCTTTATCTCTCATTCAATGCCTCACATGTACACCTGTTACCATGCTGAAATTCTATAAGTAATTTCTCTCTCCTCATTTACATCATAGTAATTATATTGTATCATGAATCTAAATTCCATTAAAATTGTTTAAAAATTTATCTATATGAACCCATTACTGTCCATTTCATGCAAATATGTTCATACACCCCTTTCTCTCTCATCAACCATTATTATGAGTTCTTATGTCTAGTCGTTAGGCTGTCGAAATTGCACTGCGATTTCCAAGCCAAAGTCATAGTGTAGTGAATACCATGCCCATTTTTATATAAAGGGTATTCACATTTTTGAACATTCACTTATTGATTAATGAATTTATTGTATGAATTCCACACTACTTTATCGTGGAATAAATGATGTTGTTTAATGAATCCATGTTTTAGGATCTATGTGGAACACTTATGCATGAAATAAAATGATTAAGAAAAGGTGCACCCTAATAGTGCTCCAATGCATTGGGTAAAGTATAGTATCATGATACGTCATGTGCATTGCATGTATACGCATGCTAATTCAAGTGTAACTATTTTTTACTCTAACTTCATGTTCAATTATGGTTTACTCATGCTTTATGTGCAATGAGCCTTGGCTCATGCTAATTCCATGTTAAGTGTTGTTTCCACATTTCCATGTAATGATTATCATGAATTATCATGCCTTTATGTTCATGTTTCTCTTGTGATCCATTGATATGAATACTACCTAACATGTATTGAAATCTTCATGTTATTCCTTGTTTACTCCATTTTTGGGCTTTATAGCTCACCCATTTCTTATGCATGACCTTAGGTTATGCTATGAAATGCTAAGTATGAGGGAATGTAGTGGTCATGTAAAGGATGTTTTCAATAAGATGATGTGTTCTTTGTTTTATGTTTTTATGTAATGTTCCTATGCACCAAAGACACTTGGCCTCTTGATCTTCCATGTTGTATCAAGTGATGAGTTTATGTACTAAATCATGTTTATGTGTGTAATAAATAGTAAGGTTGTCATAGTTTGAATCAGAAGATATGTTTAGTTATTTTTTGGATTAAAATTAGAAAACCCCAGTAAAGACTTAAGACAAGACTATGTATAAAAACATCCCTATGTTTTGGTAAATATTGAGCAAGTAGTTTATCAGGAAAATATATCCCTATCTGGATAGGAGCAGGTACAGGCAGCTCTGGAACATATGTACATATGGGTTAAAGCTCTGACAAGGAGTTTTGGGCTTGACCCAGGGTATCTTGGTACACGACAATGGGTTGTGCTGCACTCTTGGTTACGACACTTCAAGGGGATATGAATTGGTAAATTTAAAATCATAGTACTAACCATTAATAAAAAAATAGAAAATATTACCATAAGAATATATGTTAGAAATTAGATCATGGATAACATAGATTTAAGCCTATAGATTCATAAGTTAAGGAAATACAAGTAATTTATATGTCATCTATTTTTGTCTTTGGATTGCCAATTATATTTTTAAATGTATAAGATAGTCATCCCTAATTCTATATCATATAGAGTGGAACCAGAATAAAAAAGATAAAGGTGGGTTTATTATCCATAGTTCTACACATTATTCTATATCCTGAAAGTTTCCTAGAACAATCCCAACTCCACCACAAATCATGGAAGTAAAGAGGCCGGTGAGTATGAAAAATGGGGTAATCATTGTATCCCATGAATATAACTCCTCCCCGGTCATAATTAGTGGATTGAACATCCCAAAAAACCTAATAATTCTTCCTTTGGTGGAATTTGATTCAATTATTAACATGGATTGGCATTCCCTATATAGAGCCAACATAAATTGCTGTGAGAGTGAAATCACTCTCCTTGTGGGGAATCGACCCCCAATTCTGTACATGTGCAAGGAGGAAGATGAATCTTCTTTAACTACATCATCTAAAACATTGATATTACTGCCCTATGAGCATGCATATCTGGCTCAAATGATTGATTCTAAGGAGGCAACCATCCATGAAGACCGGTCTATTGTGAGGGAATTCACTGAAGCGTTTCTCGTGGAAATGACTGGCCTTCCTAATAGAAGAGATGTTGAATTCTCAATTGACCATATACCTAGGGATATTCCAATATCAAAGACTCCATAGAATGGTTTTTTTTGGATCTTGAGGAGCTGAAGAGACATATACAAGAGAATTTGGATATGTGGTTTATACACCCAAGTGCTTCACCATGCGGTGCACCAGTCCTCTTCGTCAAGAAGAAGGTTGAGTCAATGCGCCTTTCCATCAATTATCGTGAGCTTAACAAAATCAAAATGAAGAACAAGTATCCTCTCCCATGAATTTATGACTTGTTTGTTCAGCTACATGGAGCACAATACTTTTCAAAGGTAGGTTTTCTTTTGGGATATTATCAAGTAAGGGTGAAGAAGGAAGATATTTCCAAGACTTCATTTTGTAAAAGATATGGGCATAATGAATTCATAGTAATTCCTTTCAGACTCACTAATGCACCAGAAATCATTATGGACTTGATGAATCGAGTCTGTAGAGATCACCTTGACAAATTTTTGGTAGTCTTTATAGATGATATTCTAATACACTCCAAAACAAAGGAGGTTCATGAGGAGCATCTAAGAACTATACTAGATACCTTGTGAAAGGAGAAGCTCTATGAAAAGTATAGTAAGTGTGATTTATGGTTGAAGGAGGTCTCATTCCTCGGACATATCATCACAAGAAATGGGATACATGTGGATCCCCCTAAGACAATTGCAATAGAGGGATGGAATAGGCCAACATCGGTAACAGATGTCTATATCTTCTTGGGGTTAGTAGGATATTATCGACGATTTTTGAGAAATTTCTTACGATTTTCCAACCATCTTAATAAGCTAACTCGGAAGGGAGTAATGTTTTGTTGGAGTGATGAATGTAAAGAAATTTTCAAGTAGTTGAAAATGAGGCTTATCACTATGCTCATTCTCAAATTACCCACAAGTGGAGAATTTTTTGTGGTATTGAATGTTTCTTCGAAGAAGGGCATGGGCTGTGTGTTGATGCAAAATGATAGTCATTGCCTATGCATCAAGGTAATTTAAATTTCATGAGCTGAATTATCCAAAACATTATATGGAGTTGGCTGCGGTGATTTTCACAATAAAAATTTGGTGTCATTATCTCTTTGGGGAGAAGTGAGAAATATATATAGACCATAAATGCCTCAAGTATATATTCACACAGAAAGAGTTGAACATGCAACAAAAAAGATGTTAGATCTAATAAATGACTATGTCTGCTCAATCCATTTCCACCCTAGGATAGAAAACATGGTGGAAGATGATTTAAGTAGAAAAGACCCAGCTATTCTTTCATTAATGAGAATTGATAAGGATCAAATCTTTCTAGATTTGATGAATATGGACATGGGAATCATAAATAAGGGAAGATCATTAATCCTTTCAAAAATGATTGATCAACCATATCTTTTAGAAATGTTAAAGGATGGTCAAAAGGATGATATGGGAATTCAGAAGAATATGAAAGTAATCATAACAAAAATCCACAGAGTTCAATGTTAATTAAGAAGGAATTGTGAGATTTGGGAAAAGACTATCTGGTCCATCATGTTCGGAGCTCAAGAAGGAACTTTTGGATGATGCACATAGTTCAAATTTTTCTATTCACCCAGGAAACACAAAAATGTATTGAGATATCTAAGAGCATTATTGGTGGGATAATATGATCAAGGAGTTCCCTGAGTATACAAAAACGTGCCCCGTGTGTCAGCAAGTGAAGGCCGAGAGGCAAATGTATAAGGGGATGATGCAACCATTTCCTATACCAGAATGGAAATGGGAGAACATAACCAAGGACATTGTCACCAGACTTCCAATGACATCCCAAGGAAATAATGCAATCTGGGTTATTATAGATCATCTTACAAAGTCTGCACAATTCATTACAATTTGGGAGGATTTCCCATTGGATCATATAGAACAAATATATATCAGGGAGGTGGTAAGGCTGCATTGAGTACCACATTCTATTTTATGTAATAGAGATCCAATATTCACCTCTATGTTTAGGAAGAGCATTCAGGATGCTCTAGATACTGAACAGAAATTTAGTACGGCCTATCATCCTCAAATTGATGGCCCATCTGATCGAACTATCCAGACATTAGAAAATATGTTAAGATCATGTTCAATGGAATTTAAAGGAGGTTTGGATCAACATATTCCTATGATTGAATTCTTATATAATAACAGTTTCCCTCTAGCAACCAAATGGCACTATATGAATTCCTTTATGGGAAAAGCTGCTGAACCCCGACGTGCTGGGATGAAGTCAGTGAGAGCAAGCTGTTAGGACCATAAATGGTCGATGAAATGGGGGAGAAGGTGAAAACCATTCCACATCATATCAAGTCACCCTAGAGTCGATAGAATAATTATGTAGATAACCATCGATGAGAACTTGAGTTTCAAGTTGGAGACATGGTATTTCTATACATATCCCCGGAGAAGAAGGACTTTAGGTTTGGAAAGAAAGGGTAGTTAAGTCCATGGTACATCGACCCCTTTGAGATTCTTGATCATTTTGGGGTTGTGGCCTATCAACTAGTACTTACACCTAAAATGAAAAAAGAACATGATGTATTTCATGTAACTATCTTAAAGAAGTACATACCAGACCCCTCGCATGTACTATCTTTAGAGGTAGTATGGATAGAGGGTGATATTTCTTACGAGGAGCAACCAGGGAAGATCTTAGATCCTAGAAAAAAGTTCAACAAAAAAGATAATGGCCCTCATCGAGGAGTTGTGGAGAAACAACATGTTTGAAGAAGCGGCGTGGGAATCAGATGAAAAAATGAAGCAGATTTACCCACATCTGTTTTAATGTGGGAAAAGGAAATTTCAAGGTTAAAATTTCATAAGGGGGAAGATTGTAACGACCAAAAAATTCATTAATGAAAATTCCTCTTGGTCTAATTACAAGTTTTATTTGGTTATGTAAAACATATTCAATTATTTGGTTTTATGTTTTGGATTTTAAAATTCTGTTAATAATTGTAACCACTTCTAATATAGTTGTTGAACAATGATCACATGATTAGTATAAACATAGGGCTTTAACAAATCTAATTTAATCAGACCAAGGATGTGATGGACTCATCCAGTAGACTTTCACTATGCGAATACTATTTTTTGGAGCTCGGAAAGGTGGTGGATTCATTGGGCTTCGCTCTTGTCCAAGCCCAAGATAAGCTTGAATACATTAATCATGAGAGGAACTGCCTAAGAGAGAAGTTGTTGTTGATAGAGATTACTACTTGAGCAATGCTATCTAAGCCACCCCAAGTGTCTGTCACCATCACACACCTTACCCTAAGGTCTTATGCAAGTGTTTTAAGGGGATATGTAACAAGAACCTTATACTATGATTATGTACATTTTTCTTGTATAGAGAACATACATTATTTTTATTATTGTTACTTTGTATGTAGTTTTTAAAGCAAAAATAATATTTTTTGTTAATATTCAACTAAGAAATATACTTTGATGAATGAATGGATTTTGGAATCAAATAATATTTTAATAAAATTTTATTATTATTATTATTAAATTAATTTTTCTTAATTATAAATAATTTTATAATTTTATTAATCTAATTGTAATTTTTATTAAGGTTTGAAAGCAGTTTTTGTCAAAACACATGAATTTTTTATAAATGTTTGTTTTTTATTTTAAGAGTAAAAATTCAAATATTAAGAAAATTATTTAGATAAAATGAATATTATTTTTTGGAATCTTGATGTCGAAATTATCAAACGGTGAATTTTTCATTATTTTCTACACATATGAATTTTTGTGAAAAATATAAATACCGTTTAAATATATAATTTGTTTTATGACATCATAATGACAAAATAGTGATGTAATAAAATACTATAATCATTATGTTCAGCTAATATATGTTTGACCATTAATATAATGTGATTTTGGTTTTGTTTGATTTATTTTACAAAGCATTAGTGGACCCTTCAAGACTTATTTTACATTTTGTCTTTTTTACATTGTTTCCTTGAGAGTGAGACTCACCTCAACATAAGAAACCCTATTATTTTAAGTAGTTATAACATTGGCCTTATAAAATATTGTTTTACCCTTTTCTTTATCATGAAAAATGTAAAAAAAATATGGTCTGGTTTGTGGTTTTTATTAGTTTAATGTGACGTGTCCCAAACCTAAATAATAAATAATTCCTTATTCTTTCCTATATAAACCCACCCAAGCTCCCACTTCTGCTTCACTCAATTCCTTTGGAGTTCGACCAACCCATGCCCTCCAACCTCTAGAATCTCCCCAAGGTTCCCTAGTCTCCCAATAATCTTATCTCAATCCTCTTCCAAGATTTTGGGATCACACTTCCAAGTAAGGGATTCCTTCCTTTCTCATTTTATCAATGATTTTTAATATTGTTATGACATTTTATTTTCAATTATAAATGTTGCGGTATGATTTCACACCACCCATATACAGTCCTATTTATGTTTTAATAAAGGTATACCCCTTTCCCTCTCATTCAATTCTTCCCATGTACACCCTTTACCATGCCGACATTCCATAAGGAATTTCTCTCTCCTCATTTACATCTGAGTAATTATTTTGTATCATGAAACTAAATTCCATTAATTTTTTTTGGGAAAATGTATTATATGACCCCCTTACTATCCATTTCATGTAAATATGACAAGGAACCCCTTTCTCTCTAATAAACCGTTTTTATCAGTTCTTATATCATGCCAAAATGCTGCCGAAATTGCACCACGATTATCTATACCAATGTTATTGTGTAATGAATACCATGCACATTTCTCTATCAAGGGTATTCACCCTTATGCACATTTACTTATTTATTGAAGAGTTTTATGTATAAATTACACACTCTATTATCGTAGAATAAATGATGATGATTAATGAATCCATGTTTTATGATCTATGTGGCACACTAATGCATGAAATGAAATAATTAAGAAAGGGTGTGCCCTAATAGCACCCCAATGCATTGGATAAAGTACAGTATCTTGATAAGTCATGTACAATGAGTGTTTACTCATGATAATTCAAGTGCAATGAGTTTTTACCCATTCTTGATGAGCAATGAATGTTTACTCATGCTCCATGTGCAATGAACCTTGGCACATTCTAATTCAATGTTAAGTGTTTTTTCCACATTTCCATGTTATGATTATCATGATTTATCATGAATTTATGTTCATTTTACTCTTGTGGTACATTGATAAGAATATTTCCAAGCATGTATTGAAATATTCATGTTATTACCTGTTTACTCCCTTACTGGGCTTTATAGCTCGCCTTTTTCTTATGCATGTCCTCTTGTTATCCTCTGCAATGCAAAGTATGAGGAAATGTAGTGGTAATGTGAATGACATTTTCAATAAGATGTTTTGTTATATGTTTTATGTTGCTATGTAATGTTCCTTAGCCCCAAATACACAAGACTGATTGCTCTTCCATGTTGTATCAAGTGAAGAGTTTATGTAATAAATTGTGTATGAGTGTGTAATAAAGAGTAGGGTTGTCATAACATGGATCTGAAAAAATAGTAACTAGGGATAATTAATCAGAAAAGGTCACATTGGATTTGAAAAGATTGTCACCTAGTGAATGAAAATGGGCCGCCTTACTATGTACTTAGTTTGAAACTCCAAGGGTATACTATTTTGGAAATTAATATATTCTTTACAAACAATTATCAATGATTTGTATAGATGACGAAAATTAATAAACTATCATAAACATGGGGAAAATTTTATTTAAAATAATATTTCATGACTTAAACATCCTATAAATGAATGTATGTTTTTTCCGCTATGATTATTGTTTCTCACACTATGATTTTTAGTTTTTTCTCAATGGATTAAACTTGAAGGATCCATGTTAACATTTAATATAATGTAAAAAGTGGTGAGTATGAGAAACAAAAGGGGATGATGACTGGAGTGAAATATATTGTAGTTATTCCAAATCAGGTTTCTCAAAGTATTATAAATAACCTATACCTTAAACAACACATAGACTCACCAATTAAGAGAAGGATGAAGTTTTGTAAGAGTTCGAAGGTGGTGACCATGGAGAAAAGATATCTTGATTTTAATTACGTGATAAATATGGAAGGAGACACCTATAAATGTGTCTCAATAATATGGGAAAACGGAATATGTATGAAAAGTAAGGTAATAAATCCAATAATATCCAATGAAATATGAAGAGTATGATGAAATGAAATAAATCACATCCTAGGGATCTATTTATAATTTATTTTCATAAATGTGGGGAATTTTTTTATTATTAGAGTCAATTATCTATTCTAATGGTTAAAATATATACCGAGGAATGAAATATGTTGAAATAAAACAAATTATATATTTATTTATTTTGATTCAAAAACTAATTTGTAGAATTATTTTTCTAATAGAATTTTGGGTGTATGAATCATGAAGTATCTTAGGACCGAGTTAAATTTTAGAAAATTATATATATTCATAAAAAAATGCTTTATAGATATATTTATGTATTTATAAGTATATATTTGATTACAATTTAAATTTTATTGAACACGATATTTGATTATTTTTATGGAAGGAATAATACACGATTAAAGATATTTTTTGAAAAAAGTTATTGGAATATAGCCCGTTGGATTAGAATATGGAACTTTATTTAAAGAATAATTCCTTTACTTTTTGTAGAAAAATGTTTAAATGTATTAGTATGATTTTGTGTTTATCATATCATTGATATTGATTTAATTATGGATAATTAAACTTTGTGTAATGTTATAAGAATTATGTAAACATTGTTTTCTAAAAGATCAACCTGTATACCAGACATCAATGGAGTTTTTGAGGTTAAACTAAAATGATAATATATAAAATAACCTATAATCTTTTAAAAAATATATTGGATGTAAATAATTCAATATGATAATTTCCATGGCACTATAATAATCCATTTGGACACTTATTTCATGTAAAAGACATTGATACATTTTTTACTTTTCAAAAATTACATGTGTGACACTCACCTCACTTATAAATGGTCACCCCATCTCCTCTCTTATTCACACCATAAATACATTTTGGTTCAAGAAATATCTGACTAAAGAACTTTAAAACTCCAATAAAATCTTCCCAAAATCATTATATACGGATAAAATCAATCGCATAAAGGATTTTGGTGAATATATAAGGACTTTTCCCAAAGAATTGGTAATGTTATTCAATTAATGTTTTTATATTATTTCTTACTCAACCTCCTGAAGCTTTACAAATAAATAATGATAAAATAAATTGAATATCATGAATATAATGAGAATTTTTTATGTTATGGGAATTAGCTATAACTATCCCCACTTCCATCATATGTGTTAGTAAACCATCATTTGTGCATAGGGCAGACTACCGCCCCACGAAACAATGTAAATATTTTTCTATTACCACCTCTCCTGGATGGGTGTGATGATGTAAATAAATTATATATAGGATATTTATAAAAAATTATACCTCTGAGTCATTATTTACTATATTAACTTTTTACATTCCATTCTGTAGGGTATAAGATAATATCGCTCGTGTATACAATAGACTACCGCCTCACAAGGCGATGTGATTTATCCTTCACTAATTTATTACATGGATGGTAATAAGGATAAATTTAAAGAATATCTAGGATATAAATGAAATAATTATTACATTAATTACAAATTTATCATTATGAAAACATAATATATCATTTTAATTCATTCCCTTTTATTCAGTTAATGATGAAAACATCATTTGTGTACATGTGGACTACCACCTTCATAAAGCGATGTGACTCTCTTTTCATTATCACACCACATGGACGGTGCGTATATGTATACTAAAAGAAATAATATGATATTTATGATATTATTATCATTTTGTAAATATAATATAGTACTTATAAATTTTCCATAATGATCCTTATAAATTGAAAATGATACTCATGTGTACATACGACATACCATCCATATGATTATAATGTACTTAATTTATCAAATACATATATCATGATTGTTAATGAATGTATAATTGAAGTATAAATAGTACAATTATTTCACGTTTTTTAGAGATTATGGAAATATATAATATAAACAAGAACCAAAACATGGATGGCAATACATGAATAAGAAGAAAAATGAAATTAAGACATGAAACATTGAAAATAATAAATGATTATAAATTAATTGGTGATAATATATTATAAAAGGATATTATATGATATTATAAAATTAATATGATTTATTATATGTCATTAAATTTTTTCAAACCACTATACTCGAGGTTAAATCATGTTCAAGGAAAAGGAAGCATTTGGTTTGTGACTTCATCTCAATTTTCATTCATTGGGACTTATATTTTTGTTTTTGAACAAATTTATTTTATATGGTGTACACAATGATACATTAACATGTAATATCCAGAATCCTTCATACATAATTTTATTTATGTTTCAATGTGAATTATTTAATCTAGAAAAATTTTACATGAAAATTTTCATGTTGTAATGAATTTCATAACTAATTTTATTTTAATTGGGTTATATTACTTTTTAATTTTCCTTGATATTATAATATTATATGTGTATTTAATTTTAATTTTTTTATCTTTTATTTTTTCTTTTTTATGTTATATTTTAATTTAAAACACATAATTGATTCATTAATTAATCCTCACATTAGCAATACGATATTAGTAAGGGATTTTTAATAATATCAATTTAGTTGAGATTTATTATACATTATTTTACGTTGAAAAATATCATTTCATCATTGTATAATAAATAACATTTTATTTTATTCTATTATAACTAATCATTATTTTTTCATGTAATATTACTATTTTCCACTCTTTTGTACTGAAAATTGTGACGATTAATTCTTTGGAAAATTATACTTAATTTCTCTCTTTGGTTTGAAATCCAATTTTGTCAAAAATCTATTTTAAAGAATTTTTATTCAAAGAATGTTTTTGAAATTATAAAATTGATTTATTAATTAAATATTTACCCATTATTAGTTTTTACAAAAAAAATTGAAATAAATATTCACTTCGTTAAAAAAATGTCCATTTGGATATTACTAAAAAGGATAAAGAAATATATGTTATAAATTTTTTGATATTATTGAAATTTCAAGCCATCATGACAAAACAGATTTTTTAAATATTTTTTAGAAGTTTTAAAAGTTATTTTTTTAAAAAAAATATTCTCAAATTTTTTTGTGAACATTTAGTTTTAAAAGGTAATTTTCAAAGGGAAAATGTCATTTCACTAAAAAATAATTAATGGAAAATTTTATTTAATTCCTATTTATAAATGAAAAAAAAATCTTTTTATACTTATACACCATAAGGTATATGTTGTAATGAAACAATATTTATTTTTTTCATGGATTATTAATGATCATTTTGAATATGTAATGTATTGACATTCAATTTCTTGATTCATTTTTATAGTAATTTACATTCCCCTAAAATATTAACTTTCATATGCCCATTAGAGATTAAATTTCCACATAAATATCCATATTATTTACCATGTATATGATTATTTTTTAAACCATATATCATATCTACACGTGGTGTTATATATTGAAGGTTATTTATTTATCTAAGGAAATATAGATAAATTAGTATTTTTTACTCAATACAAATATTTAATGATAATGAACATTGTTCATAAATTAAATTAGTTTTTCAATATATTATTAATCCTTTGGAAATATAGTTATTGGTGGGATAAGAATTATTTGTCCCCTTAAATAATCAATAGTCTCATGAGGAAAATCAATAAGCTATCATTAAACAATTTTTATTCCTGTATTTTTAAACCATCTTGTGAAAGGTATTGATGGTAGAGAAATGAGGATAACTATGATCAGGAGGTCCAATAATTAATAATTTCATTTTTTATGAAAAGAGTTATTATTATACATGTTATTTTCACAATTATATTATAAACCTTTTAATTTAATTAATATTATATTAATTAAAGTAGATGTGTTTTCAATTATTTTCATTATCGTATTAATTATTCTTTATATTATAATAATAGTTATGTTTTTTTAAATGGAATGTGTGTTCAATTATTTACATTAACATATTTATTATTCCTTATATTATCATGATTGTCATGTTTTTTTAAATTGAATGTGTGTTGAATTATTTACCTTTTGATGTGGATTATTATTTTTTATTCATGATAGCTTCTGTTTTACATAACCCTTACTAGTCATTTGATCTGACTATTATTTTGTTTCCCTTTCCTAGAATTACATGAAGTTAACTATGATTTCTATCCATGGATATTATAGAGAGAATAATGATATTTTAATAAAAATAATAATGTTGTAATTTTTTTTCCAAATTTAATGAGAGACTTAGGTATTTTTCAAATTTTCAAAGACTAATAAACTACTAGAGAAATTATGTTGTAATACCATATATCATATTCCCATTAAATAAAGAAGATACTGACTCTATGCTTCTGGGGCTAGGGTCACTATTAATATTAGTCAATTTAGATCATCTTAGTTTCAACTTTCAATATCAATATCGTCAAAAATATTGATTTTTAATTTTTCACAATGTCTGAGTTATGAAAATCAAAAAAAAATCATCCCACTATCAATAGAAACACCATAATTTGTATCTCCTCAAGTAATTGATACTCATATAATGAATTCATGAAAATATTATGAATTAGTATTTTAATTTATTAAAATAAATCCTTTAATAAAAATAAAATCACTTTTTTAGAAAAGTGATTTATTAATAAATTTCACAGATCATAAAATATATGTATCAAAAAAATAAATGAAAACAATCTATCAAAATCAAAATAAATTTCATCTCTAGGTCGGTATTCTTCCCTTTAGAGAAATCTTTATACTCATCCACTACCTACACCACAACTATATTACTGATTTTCAGAAAAATAAGTATAGATGGAATATATTTCTCCACCATGGGAAACATATTACAATTATTATTTTTCCTTGTATCTACCATGTAGTTCCATGAATACAATGACACATAGGTAGAAAAAAATATTTAAACATATAAAAAATATTATCAAAATGATATATCTCATAATTTATAATAATATTAATCATTAATTTTTATGTAGGAATAAGAATCTCATACGTAGTTATTAAGATTGTAAAATTATTATTACCATGATTACCCATGAATAGAACTCTAATATAAAAAGGTTCAGATATATTCATATTGTTGATTCATATATAATTTTCTAAAATAATGCATGCCGCATTGAAATTCATTTTGAAATTATTAATAGATTTATATCATAATTTAGAATTATTTTTATAAAAAAGGATTATAATTTCATGAATTCCCATCCTAGAATAGATCCACTATCAAATATATCCTGGAAAATCTATTATAATAAAAATTATATGATATATGCACCAACCAAATTATACCACAAAATTAGTCATAAAATAGATGATTTATGTTGTGGAAAGTGTTTATATTTATAGATATGTATTAGACCCCACATTCAATACTTAGGGTTTTTTATCCTAATATTCTGAATTCATATACATATTTAATTATTTAAATCACTTTGTAAACTCGAACCTTATATGTTTCTAACCCCAAAGCCTATCCAGTAGGAAGAACCACTCTTATACTAGTCTAACATGAATCAACCCACTTGGACACAAACTAGGTTATTTATATGGAGATGCGTTTCTCACTAATTGTATATACAATTTTCATGGGGTTAGTGAATCTCTTTATGAGGTTACAAACACAATATGAGAGGCATGATTCTAGGAAACATGTATTAAAATTTAGTATAATTATAATTAAAAATAACTTATAATTTGAAAAAAACAGAAATTTGTTAGTCTATTTATGAAACAGTATTTATAAATCATATAATAGATCATATATAATTAAATATAATAATATAAAAAATATAATTTTCCTATCTTGGAATAAAAATTATTAAAATAAAAATAAAAAGGGACACCTCCATGAATAGTTACAGTCTCTTTTTCATAAACAAACCAACAGATCAGCGCATGGTTACCTCTCTATATTAGCATCAATTGGTTTATAACATAAATAATACCTATAAGAAATAAAAAAAATCAATAACCAAAAACTTTATGATAATATACATTTCCATTCTGGGGTGATTATAGTGGCCTATTAAGACATCCTAAATGGCGAGAATTACAAATTCTGTGCTCATAGAAACATAATAACCATGGAATATCAAATAAAAATAAATATTAATGAACTCACATCTAAATAACACAAAATGATAATCTTTTTTAATCATAAAGAGGACTTAATATTCTTATAAGTTTCATAAAATAAATCTGAAAGGTATATCTCCTCTGAAATATCTTTTGATTATCTAAAATAATTGTAGGTCATTAAATATTTAGATTCTAATACCCAAAAAATATACCTCAAAGTGTAAAATATCAAAAAATTATATGTATTCCAAAACAAACCTCGAACATAGATCACACACTTTACTATTATGAATAATTGATCATTGTAAGGTAAAAGTTCTCTTATATGGATAATAATCATATGACAGAGGCCCCCACCCCATCAAGGGAAATGTATCAATCAAAGATATTTTTAACCCCATAAATAATGAATGAATAATCAATTAAATAATATAATCAATCATGTTGATACCTAACCCCCTATATCATATGATGTACATGTACCCCATTAATGATATTATTAAATGGGGGGATACTTACATCATAAAAAATGGATAATTATTTATATTTTAGGAATTTTTTCACTAGTGGGGATACCCTTCTAATATTAAAACCCAAGTCCCATGTTATATCCATAAATATACTAGTCATGATTTTTGGTTCAGTTCAGGAGAAATTTTTTTGGTAGTGATGCTATGTAGCTATATCAATAAAATAATTGAAAACCATCATGAATCTCAAAATAGTCCATTCTCTAAATTATAACCATAGATTTAAACATGAAGAACCATCTCTCATAATATATAATCCAAAAAAGCAAGTCTTTTGTTCATCACGTCATTGTCTACAAGAATATTTCAATTAATATCATATCATTGTACATGCTATTAGTATGTAGGTAAACATATAATTACACGTGATGGCCTAGGAGATTAATGTCATGGAATTATCACCTAATATCAATCAAGATAGTCAAGAGAATGATATATCAAATAGTGTCATTTATAATTTAGTTATCCCTTCTTGATATATGAAGGACTGTTGGATAAATCCCACCTACTGTAATCTATACATAATATCAAACTAATATCCTATATGAATTAATGATAAATATGAAAATATTATAATATATTTTTATCATATCATGAAAAAAGCTGAAATTACAACCATCATATCAAACCATGATGTGAATCTTTAATGTCTATAAAGATCATTACATATCTTGAAATACTTACAAAATTTTCATACCTTAGTGAATCTAATGAATATTTTATTTTATAATTATTCACTATCATGATCTTTTTTAAAACATCACATCAATATAAAATGAAAATCTAGATAAATTCCAATTTTTATTCTCATTATTGTGGATTTAACATAGATCTCCATGTATGTAAAAATTTTCAAAACAAATATAACATAACCCAAATTCACTACCATGTCAAAAATATGCTTTTTGAAAAAAACTATTTATGGAGATCTAAAGGAATATTTAGAGGTTATTATTGTGCTTTACTAGAAAAAATGGTCAATGTTGAATATTCAAGGGCCAAGTTTTCATAAATTTCCATGTTAAGTTCATTAAACTTTTAAAAATACTCTTTCATTGATATTAAATAGATTAAATAACCACTCTATTACATTATACAAGGATTAAAAATATACTAAAATATTTATTTATATTATATAGTATTCTGGTGTGAAAAATATATTTATCTCAAATTTTCAACTAAAAATGAAATCAAGTCTTTCCCTATGAGACAAAGTGAAAAGTTCCAATACACTAGAGTTTCGAACATTGGGCTCTTTATCATGGCTCAGTGACCCAAAACTCATATTACTTAAATGATATAATAGGCCATAACTTCTAGTTTATTCCCCTAAAAATCACCTATAATGGTTATAAGACCATAACAATACCTCTCTAACACAACTAGAAAGGTGATGTCCCCTCACCCAAGCACAACATCACAATGATGGAGACAAAATTATAAAAAAAATCATAAGTTTCTATATGATAAATGTAACTATTAATTGAATTTTAATGATAACATGAAATACTACACTAACATAATTTCAATTTGAGTTCATATAAATATGATATTGTAATTCTTATGAAAATACCCTTTCTCATAAAAAATTAAATATTTTTTGTGATCAATATTTGTTATATTTGTCAATAAGATAACACTAAAGGATAAAAATAGACAAGTAACATAATTCTATATAATAATCATATCAAAGATTAAGAATATGTGTATGTATGATCTGGTGTAGTGTGTACATCATATGACATTATTTTATTTGTGTGTAAGTATAATAAATTGTCTATGTAACCATAATGCTACCTCTGGTAACCATCATGCTACTATAGGAAGCCATGTATTCCACTACCTAATTATAAGACACTGAATTTCATATGGATTAGGCCCTATGTAACCCTGAATTCCCTATTCATAAGCATAAATTTTCCTTGTATAAACATCATCTTTGAATATATGTAAGAATCATCTATATAGAGATCATACCACAAAATCATCATCCTTAAAATCATCAGTTTGTGTTAGCATTAGAACATAGATAAATTTGAAAATGCTACAGACTAAAATATGAATACTCTATAATTTATATTATGAAGATAAAATTAAATTTTAAGATGGATGGACTAATTTTTAGTGATAAAAACATAACACTTAATTATTTCACGAGTATTTAATTATAAAGAGGGTCATATTAAATATTATAAAGGGAAGATCAAATGTTGATAATGTTAGAGAATATTTTGACTTTTATAAAAAACATATGATTATATATGTTTTAAATATTTATGAAATAAATTAGATAGTTCCTCATCTTATTTTCAATTATATAGATATTATAAGACATTGGTATTCAATTTGATATTCCTAGAAATATAATTTCAAAGTAATACAAGCTGAATATGGATAAGAATTTTAGTTATTCAATGAATTTCAAATATTATATTTAAAAATAATTTATCTGTGATCAAAATGGAATTAAATATTATAGTGCATGAATTAATATTCAATGACTTAAATATCACAATACCATGTCATCCAAGGTCTTTTGAGAAGGATGGATGAGATGAATGATGCATAGGATCCCAATTCTATCAATTCATGACATTCAAATGAATTTATTTGAAAGTAAAACATTGTGAAATTAAATGAAATTTACATATGAATATGTAAATGAATTTCTTCTATGATAAACAATTCATTAATAATTTTTTTATTTATGTTGGCAATGAGTTATATTATATGAAATTATGTTATCATGTGACTGGGGTTCTTATAGGTTATTTGATATATGAATTATTGATTTTTTCTATAATAAATTGAATAATATGGGTCAATTTATTTATTTTTTCAAATGAATAATTTTTAAACAAACATTTTTAATTTTTATTGGTTGATTTTAGAGGATTTTTTTGGAGATTATGTTGATTAGAAAATCAAGATTTCTAGATGAAGAGTCTATAATAATGGTTGGTTTGGTCAAATGAGGAAGATATTAAAAAAAATTAAGGTCACTCCTTAAATATTATAGTAGAAAACCGTAGAGTATTCAATATGTAGGTGAGTGAAAAAATAATATGAGATCATGGAGAACACCCAAAAATAAAAAGTGATATAAAAATGAATATTAGTTCCTGTGAACTGAATACATGATGGGATATTGTATATTCAAAATTGTGAAAATAAAAATTCTAGTGACCTATGTATAAATAAATATAGAGACAGAGATTATGTGTTCGATAATCTAATATGAAGAGCCTGAGTTATGTTTCAATAAATAGAGAGAACTCTTGTAGAAGAAGAGACATAAGATCTTGTTCTATATAGAATATCTACACAATGTTGAAGTTAAGCATTATTTTACTAGTCATCAATATTTTTTAGATAAGATAAGTGTTTCAATTTAGTGGGATGAATGAAGAATAATATGAGAAGAGATTTCCCCTATTGTGAATCAAGATTAAATGATGTTGTGACTTTTAGTCTCTGAGGAGCTATTTGATTTTTAAAGATCAAAAGTGCTTAGTAAGTTAAGAAATCTAGATGAGTAAATTTTTTTTAGATTTTCCATACTAAGTTGAAACATGGATTGAGCAGTAAGAAAGGATTTTTGAAGAACCATTTGTCATTGGAGACCTTTTATTGAGTATAAAGAGATTAGATTTTGTTTTGTAAAATTATCCATAGATTATTTTTTTCATCTACATCAAGAGGGAGTAAAAATAAAACACTTCAACATACATAGTGGGGATCCATTTAAATTTAACAACTGAGGGTATATCAAATGGTAAGTTTCAAAATTCTTGACTAAAGTTGGATGATATTGAAAGAATATAATTTTGATACTTTCTTGAGAGGTCTAGTGGGTTTTTTAAAAATTTAGGTGTGATATTCACTAAACCCATGGTAATAAAAGACTGATCATAGTATAAAAAGTGTGAATTGTGTGAATAAAAAATCAATTAAACGAGTGGGTTTTTTTGTGGCATAAAATTTTAAATAGATTTTTTCTTGTTCCTTTATTATATGCATTATCCAATTTTGAAATTTTAACTCGATTTTGTGTGTATTGAGACAACAATAAATCTTGGAGGTTGAATTTGAAATTGATAATTCATAATGGATTTAAAATTACACTAATTCACACCTAAACTATTAGTGGTTCATCGATCTCTAGGGAACTTAACAAGACAACAAATATTTCATTATATTTCACATGAAAAATTTTCATTAATCCATGTATATATCCTATTGTAAATCAATAAATGTAATTTATTCTAAAAAAACAGATCAAGATATAAAATTCTTGTCTTATTCTACTTCATAGTACCCCGTATTATGAATGTTTTAAAATGTGGACTTGTGTTTTGGAATAAACTCTCACAAATTCCATGTGGAATCATTAATACAAGTAAAATATTAAAATCACTATCCATGGTATGGAACTATAATTTAACCCCATACATCTGTATAAACCAAATGAACATTGTAACTCTTGAATTATTTATTCAACAATACAAATTATATTTTTTGCTTCATTTTATGGATAAACTATATATATGTTTTATATTCAATAAGGTCGAGTTTTAGTATTCCTATAATAGCTATGAACGTTACATATTTCCAATCAATATGCCTCGAGATTTCATTCCATAAATTCACAATTCTTAAAATTGGAATTCTAGAATACGTTTATCAGTTTAAATATTAAATCAGAGACAATGATTGGTTCTAAATAATATGGGGAAATATCATTGTGTTGTATTTGATTTTCCATACCCTTTGACAAAATGTTTTATGAAAATTTGCATAATCTAGTAGCCTCACAATAATAAGGTTCTTAATTATTCTGTATGTGATGAATTCTCAATACATTAGTCATGAATTTATTATTCATTATTACCTTAAAATAACATATGATAAAAATCTCAAGTACTTGTCCATACAAAAGGTAAATTGGGTTTATGATTTAGGATTAAATTCTTACCACCCACCCATTCTATGATATTATGGGAAACAAATCCCTAGAGTTATGAATCTATGACACCAATAAAAATGAGACACAAAGATGCAATGGTTTCCTTCCCAAGTTATAGAATTTGCTGATCAACTAGAAGAATATTATATACATTTTACTCATCTCTCATTATAGTCAATTTATAAATTACATTTATATATACCATCCTAGCATGGAATATCACTTAGTACAAATAATTTACATGAATTATTTTTCCTCTTCAATCAGAACATTTGTGAATTTTATGCTGAGTAGAATATACCCAAACCTCTGCATTGAATTTAGATTCTCTAGTACCTAATACCTCATTCCAATGGATCTATTATTTTAAAATAAGATGTTGGATATCCTTTTTTGACACCCACCAAATGAGCATCCAAAATTTCAAAAAGGTTGGAATTCCTGAATATGGGTGTCATTTTCCCTACAAAAGAAAAGGAAGAAGATGGTGGAAAAGACCTTTGGATCGCACGAGACATCAATGGAATCAAAGTCGCGTAACGATTATAAGGTAACATGATGACTCCACATGAAATGCATAACCTATAATAGATCCTTAAGAACCCCTATCAACATGTCTGTTAGTACATTAAAAGTAATTCCAGACAACTAGTGTCTGTGTAGTGGAGGTCATATAGGCTCCCCTATGCCATGATATTTGTCAGTAGAAAGCACTTGGAAATCCAATCTAAAAAAAATTTGAAAATAAGGAGGAAGGAAGTTAAAAAGGTGGAAACCCCTAGTGGTCGTAATGATCATTTGAATATTCACCGATGAAATGGGTAATTTTCCTTGAAGACATTCGAGAAAAATTTAAAACTCATCAATCCATTGTAAAATAAAAAATGGAGATAAAAAAGGATAATGTGGGAGCCTCTCATGGTCAATGAACGTCATGCGAAGCACCCATGATGACTTGCAGGACACCACAAGACATAGATGACATGTCCACATCATCTTGTGAAATCCATTTCACTTGTCATCCTTACCACTCCAAGCGTCTTGATCATGAACAGGAAACCTCACACTCCCACATTTGGCTCCCCTTGGAAAATATCGGTGAATTTGACTTCAAAAAGCTCACAAACCACCATAGGAAAATTTTTGGTAATGCAACACATCATAAAAAGAGATCAATTTTTTGTGACATTAATCATGTAATATCACATGATTCTCCAACATTTTTAAAATAAAATAAATGGAATAACAGTTGGAGGAGGCAGAAACCTATCACCATCGTAAAATGCGTGCAACATGATATGAATGTCTACAGCATGGTCCCATAAGACTCTTTTTGACAAACCTCCTTGTTTTGTTGAATAACCTCAGAGAACTCACCATTGAATCATGAAATGTCCCATTAAAGGCCTAAAAAATATCATTAATGGACTCATGGTCGATGAAAATTAGGTGACACCCAGAGTGAAATCCATGGAAAAGGCTCAAGAATATGCACGACGTCGGACCCCTTTACTAAATCCATCCGCGAGCAGTGCATGATATGCCACCCAAACCAGTGAACAACTTGGGTGGAGAGGCCTATAAATTCTTCACCCTATCTTGAGAATTCATCACTACCTAACATGACCAAGATGACGAATGTTTGGAATTTTTCACAATAAACAGTGAAGATTTCTCAGATTGACTAATCTCGCAACAAAAATGTCTTCCGTCGGGTAATATTCCGGTGAAGAGATTGAGAAATCATGTACCATAAATGAAATACCATGCATGATCATTCATAGATCACATGAATGAATTATGGAACAACATTCGATGAATATATTATATAACATCCAGATCATGTAAGACTAAAAATTAACTGATATTGAATAAAAATAAGAAATTCCAAATACAAGGGCTAGATAACATGATAAAGGTGAATGAATTAATTAAAGAAGACCTATTCACTGACCCTCATGTGCTTTTTATGTGTTGTCCAAGACCCAATACAACATGAGGACATGTCACCTAGATATCACGTGCTCCTTCAGTGTTCCATCCCAGTTATGCATTGTCTTCTAGACATGTTAGAGTAAGTCACACTATTTCCCCTGGGCACACCACTTTAGTCTCGCGATGCCCTCTTGGAATGTTTCCCAAGCCTAGAGAAGTATTTAGATACATCACATGAATCATATAATTACACCAAATCAAGTCATCTAAGTCTAGTAGATGCATCCACACATGTCTATTAAGACCTCATGATACCCTCTAGGAAAGTCAATCGAGACTCAAGACTCCCTCCATGGATGTTAACAAAGACATGTGACACCCTTCAACACACGTTGTATTGATAATCGTGACACACTCTATATGATTCAAATCCAAATATTTCCAAATAAACTATGGAAATTTACTTGGATAATGAGTCACCCTCTAGATATTCCAGCCAGGTCATGCGATGGTTTCTATGATAAACCACCAAGATCCTGAGGTTTCATATAGACAACTATGCTTTGAGGATGTATAAACCGTTAGATATGCCACCCAGGTTATGTAAAGTCCTTTAAGAATTCCAACTATATCATTTATTTTTCTTATAATATTCCAAGAATATATTATCCTAAATATCATGAGAAGTGGAAAATCAGCACATGTCAGAATAGTTTATAAGGGAAACCACAGTGTGTAATACCTAACCAAGAGAACTATAACGACTCTAATTCCTATCATATACATTATACATAGGCCAACTGTCTCTAAGTTTCCATCTCTATATTAATCATCAAGAGAAATGACAGAATTTAAGTCCCCTATTCACAATGTGATGAAATTTATTACTTTATAACCCATGTTTCTCACCATGATCATGGCTCACATGGGCATAGAGAGTTGCAATGGTCATATATTCTACACTATAAAACTCCAATTGATCTATGAGAACTCTGATTTATATAATAACAAAGATACATAGGATGAGTTATTATAGCTTGAGCTCAAATAAACATCCATTTCAATGTTTTCCTTATCAAAATTCCATTTTTGACCATCGAGACCCTATCATTCCCATAGGTTTATTAATATAACTCATCCATCAGAAGATAGAGAAATAAAATGAACTATAATGAATCTAATTACTACCATAACTAGGATACCTAGGATGTCTCTCTAAGGCTCGAGTTCCATAATAAATCATCTAAGAGTTTTCCAAAAACATATGTCTCACTTAATGAACAATGAAAATGATCAATTTTCATCCGACGTTTATCAAATTGGTCAAAGATCATGTGGGATTAGGGAACTTTAATAATAATTTCATCTATATAATAAGTCTCAACAGTGGTAAGGGAAATCTCAGTGTGTAATCCCTCAATAAATTAACTATGAAAAATTTGATTCTCATTATACCCGAGATATGTAGGACATCCCCCCATGACTGAAGCATGAATATTTGGTTTACCAATGCAGCCAAATAAGTCCTTTCCACATGATGTTAAATAGTATGATTCCAAAAAAACTATGTGGGTTTTGATTCCTAAAATAACAAGGATATGTAGGATTCCACACAATATATTAATTCTTTCCTTAGAATATTAAACACCTCCCCATGTTTATGTGGATCCCGAGGAACATTGTTATAAAAAATTAGCACATAAGTATCCACCCACTACTATAAAATGATAGAGAATATAATATGCATACAGATGGATCCAATAAAGAGACCCCAATATCATTCACATGAACGATAATTATCCTATAGACATTCTAAGGGTATCTAGTTATGTATCAATATTAGGAAGATTTTAACGAACATATATTAAATCTATAAGAGAGTCACAAAGTAAGTATAAATTTCCCCCTAGAGGGTGAGATGAGCCTGACCACCCATCCTCTAAACTAATGCATGTCCCCAAGAGTCATTAGTCCAGAAAACCTAGGTGATCACCTCATATTGGAGAGCTGGTTTGTACCCTGTTATGGATGAGGAAACCATTTTTAATATCTAGTTTGACCGAATATGGTAGCCCAATGTTCATGATTGTGAAGAACACAAATCTCTCACAATCAAACTATTGGGTGGATCCCATCCACGCCTCATCTATCGATGAAAAAAATGGTGAACCCGACATGAATCTCTCGTACAAATAAAAACTATCAGTTATTATCCATTGGACCGTTTTTTCCCCACCATACACAAAAAAATGGTGAACTCGATGTGAATCTCTTTAACAACAAAACGACTAGTTGTAATTTGTTAGACCAATTTTTTCCACTATATGAAAGCCAAAATGGTGAACCCAATTTGATTCTCTCTAACAAAAAATAGTTTGGGTTATAATCCAATGAGTCATTTCTCTGAAAACCATATGAAAATGAGAATGAAAACTCAGTCGTGAATCTCTCAAAGGAAAGAGAAATCATGCATTAAAATATATTGTTTTGTACACCATATAAAAACAAAGTAGTCAAATTGGAATGATCTTATAGATGATTCTATGTACCCAGAGTTTTAATAATTCCTTACTCAAATTGAAAAGTCCATGTGAGAAAAATGGATGGATCAGAAAAACTTGACAGTTGTGTTAACCATGCATATCTCCTAGAGAACAACATACATATGATAGTGTAAAAATTGGTATCCTTTTTCATTGTTTTCTGGATGATGGAAGATATGGCTCTCAACGATGAAATCCCAACTTGAGACAATGTCTCCATCATCCAACAGTCTTTCCGGTAAATCACATATGAGTGTAACCCCTGCTGATTGGAAAATGATTTCATATTCTCAATAACACAAATAGTAGGTAGAAAATACAATGGACTGGGAGTACCATCGACATGGTATGATCCAGACCATGGCTTTGGCCCATGAGTTTCTCCATGCATAGAAGTCAGTGAGTCTTCATTCCTTGGGGGAAGGCTGTTTCTAAGCAACTAGACCTCATCACTACTATCAACAACTTTTCTAGATTATTCCTAAAGCCGAAACACTACAACCTTCATTCTCTAATAAAGCTGTATTTGGAAGCCAAATATCATTCTATTTCGGTTTCTGTTTTTCTGAGGAGGGAACCTATCAACTGTTGTCACCCACACCATCCCACCAGTACCCAGCAGTCTCCTACTAAGGGTACGAACCAAAATATTTCTACATATAATGCCCATGAATGAGTATCAAGGAAGGATAATCAGGGTATAATGTTACAGGATATCCAAGAGAGGGATCACATCCCCACTCCTTCATATGGTTCATACCGGTGTATTTTGGTAGGAACCTGTAAGCATGCTCATATCCATGTTGACTCGAAACAAGTCTATTCGCATAATCCCATTGTAGGCATGGGGGAGGTGCATATCCCTTCACCGATGCTTTTAGTCGATTGGAATATTAAAATGGAACAAGAAAAACAGAAGTGGGGGCATATCCCTGCATAAATCAAAGATATATGCTAGTGTATAATAGAGATGGAAAAAGTGCAGTTTTATATCCCTACACACACTTTGTTAAAATTATAATGTGTTTTGGAAACATCTAAAAAACACACCTAGCATATTCCGAAACATTTGAAAATAAAGGGGCTAACACATACTCTAATTCCTAAAGTTAGACAAACTCAACACTCTAATCAGCAGGAACAAGTGGTCGTAGCGGAGTAAGAATTCACCCTTTCTCCAGTCCTGGTGAATTATCGATATATTCAGATAAAGGAAGATGCATCAGAACATGATCATAATAACATTTCAACTAGGGCTCACCAAGTGAGAGAGCCACATACATCGGGACAGGGGCATAGACCTATCGAAAATGTTCAGCACCATATTCCAAATATAAAGGATTAGGCTCATATCCTCGTTCTGTACAAGTCTCTCCATGTTAATGTGGCACAAGCTTTGGGACATGCCCATATTTTTATCTAAGAAATATAGAGGCATAATCAAATGTCCCAAGATCAGGAATATATCTCCATTATAGATGGGGCAGAACAAGTGTGAATGGAACAAGCCTCGAGGCTGACTCATATTTCTATTAGTGAATCTTTATGGCATATTCTAGAATATCCTAGTAGCAAGGAACATGTTACTACTTCTTCCAATGAAAGACTGCACCATAATCATTCCAAGGAAATACAAAATGAGGCTCATATTCCATCTCCCATTCTGGAGGCCCTGTTGGCATATTTCTACAGGGAATGCATATTCAGACTAGGAACATGTTCTTATTCCAAACGGGGCTCACTAGGTGAGACCAGCCCATACCTCAAGGCATGCTAATACTCCTACGAAGAAATACCAAAAAACATATCCCAAAGGCTCATGATCAGACCAATATTTTCATTTTAACTGAGGCTCACCAAGTGAGAATGTAAAATGCCTCGTGTAACACCCCAAGCTTCTATGGTATGCTTCTTTTTAAATAATTCAATAGATTTTAATGCACAAAACACTGAGTTTGAGCACACCATGACCAATCAAACTAGCGGTTTAAGATGAAATTTTGAATAGTATTAACCAAATTATGAAACTTATAAATTTTATTTTTCAAAATATACTAAATTTTTGAATTCATTACATCAAAATTAGCTTAGGGTAAATTTTTGGTATTTTTCTAAAAAGTTTCAATATTTGATGAGTAGTGAAAAATAATGCGTTGCAGATTAAAAACCGAATTCATCATTTAAATATTTATTTTTATGTACATTTATCATAAATTAAAAATTAAAAAATAATACATATATTAATCCAATATAGTCCATTGAAATTATTTTATAATAAAATTAGATATAAACATTTATTGAACTTTTGAACATCTCTTTTACCCGCCTTCAAGCCGCATCTGTGGGATTTACATTAAACTTAATTTTACCACATATTTGAATTGAATTTCAAAAAAATGAAATATAGGGTTGTAGTTAGTATGCAAAATTTTGTCTAAGAGGATCAAAATAATTATTGGTGAATAGTATCTTTTGGATTTTATTTACCATGGTTAAAGTTATATTGGGTAATAAAAGGGAATTTTTTTTATTATAATATATCATTACATTAATACTTGTCCTAATTTCATTGGATATGTTTTTTTGAACAAAACCAACCTTTTAAAGAAGTTAAGATCCCTTTAAGCCACTTTTGTTAGATTAGAACATTTATTATATTTTGTTTAAAGAAATGTTAAAAAATGTCATATTCAAATTTCTATAAATATATAAATTTAAATTTGAGGATATATAAGTGATATGGTCAACTATAAATATTATTTTGAAAGATAAAATGTTTTTCTACATAATTTTAATTTAATTATAATTTTTGTAAATAAATATTTAAAAAAATATAGATTCAATAATGATGCAGTAATTTAATTATTAATGGAAGAATCAATTAAATGATATTAAAATTATTAAAATAAAGCTAATTTTACATAAATGATGACATAAAAGAATTTTATATATAATATTGATATTTTAGTGAAATATAGTATGTATGTTTTATAAGTTATAATTCTGTTTTGATTTTTTTAAATGAAAATAATCAATAGTATAAAAATTGATATAAATTATACTTTAAAATAAATTTTTTTATTAAATGTTATAAAATTAATAAAAATATAAGGTTCCACCAAATAAATAGTATAATGTTAAAGATTCCATAAATTATTCAATTGGGGTTTTCTTTGTCATTTTATTGTAATTATATTAACCATATATTCTAAAAAGGCAAGTAAACAAGGTAAGAGTAAATCTGTTTAACTAAGGTTTAAATCCAAACAATAAGGTTGATTTTTGTGACCTAACCATTTTTAAAATTTATTTTTTGGAACGCACTAGACCCATCCTCATTATATACTGTATATAACTCACTTTGGAGCTATTTTAAACCAAAAATCATTTTATAATAATTTAATAGTTTTGGAGTTTCCGAAAGTTCCCCTCCCCTCACTTATAAAAAGACACATCACCTTCTCTTTTATTGTCACCTATAAAGACCATTATATCGGCTCATACCTACCAAATTACCCTCCCAAATCACCTCACTTCATATTAGATTCCATAATTTTTTCATAAATCCATCCTATTTAGTTTATTTGATCAAATTAAATGGAGATACTGAAAAAGAGGTAATTGTGTTATCGACAATTTCAATGTTGTTTATTCATATAATTACAATTACTATGTTGTTTCCATATAAATTTAATAAATTTAGTATCATAAACATATTTATATGTTATTATAATTATTTAACAACCATATTACGCCTTTTATTCATTGTAAAAATTACAATATTATTATGTGTTCATATGTACGGCTTACCGTCTCCACACCGTGGTATAATTTGTTATTAAACACTATATTATTTGTATGGGTATAATGATGAGTATAATGGATAAAAATAATTAATATAAAATTATAATTATTCATTATAAATAATATACCATCCAATTTCATACCATTTAGCCAACGATGGAATGATATCGTTGCTTATGTGTACGTACGGCCTACATTCTCTATGACGCGGTGAGATTAATTATCCATCTTAACCATTGAAAAATGATTATAAAATTTATATTATGAGTAAAAATAATAATTATAAACTTTAACTCATTCTTTATATGAATAAAATACTTCATATTCATAAAAAACATCACTTACATAAAAACAATGCATTGGGAAATGAAGCAATAAACACATGAAATAATGGTAATACTGAAATATTATTAACAAAACGATATAAGAGGATCATATAAGATATCATAAATATGTATGTGAATATATAATAATTTAATAACATACTTTAAACATTAAAAAATAAGTTAATTCATGATCTACTAAAATAAAGTTCAAGGCAAGCTATAATTTCACTATATCATTATTATATGAGGTTATTTATAAGTTAGTATCTACTGGGACATCTTTTTCATCCATGTCCATGTTTCCTAAAATGTATTTATAAATATTATCAAAAATTATTTAATGTAATTTTTATCCATGTTTTAATTTCAATAATTTTTTTCAAAGGAATATGTACATCGTTTTCCAAATGAGGTACTTTAGGACCTTTTTTATTAACTAAAGGAAAGTATGTTTTTAAAAATATAGAGAGAAAATATTTTATGCTGTAGTGTCACCGTAAAATTTGGATGATTACCTTATAATATTACATGGATAATTTTTAAATAAATTGTTTCTTTTATAATTTCATGCCTTTTAAATGATTTCATAGTAAAAAGGGATATTTTTCTCAATGAGTTTTATTGATTTTAGTAGATTATTTTCTTCTATGTCAATATCTATTGTTAGAATTTATTCTTAATTGAGGCTGATTTTTTATGATACACTCTTCTATGTATTAATAAAGGTTTTTATGATATGTTTGACTAAGTATATTCTATTTTTATATGATTCATGGTTTACTTTTAAAGTAATAACATTTTGTATTCCAGTTTTAATACAAATATATATGTCATGATCTGTCCTTTTCATATGAGGAATGCATTAGACTAAGTAAGAGATGGTTGAGGATCTCTATATCCCCTCGATGCAACAATTGGTCTAACAAGACAATCTATTTTGGGTTTTTACGCATTTATGATGGGTCTTGCATTGAGGCCTTGATGGTATGGTTAGGATGATAAACATTATGAATTCTCTCATTATGAGATTAGTTATTGATATTTAATGTGACTATTAGACATGTAGAATAACCATGTGAATGTTTAAATATAATTATTTGATTTAGTAATCCTATATTATAATGAATATTATGTTTAAATTACATTTGTTTCAGTTTTATATCTTTCCTTAGAATTGTATGAATATTTACGATAGCTTCCAATTTATTCTTTTTCCTTACTGAGTATATGAGCTCACCTATTTATTATGTTTCATTTTACCCCAAGATGTGAATAAGTACATTATGAATAAACTATAGGGATAATATAAAGGATATGAGTGTTTTAAAAGGATATACTATGTTGTTTTTCATTTGAATATGTAATGTACGACTTATATATATATCTAGTTTTTCTAAGGATACTAATCAGATTGGTCCTTTGAGATTTCATTTATTATGATCACGCCAATGTAATAAAATAATGCATTGAATTTGGGCAACATGGATCATAGAATTATAGTAGGTATTATTAGATGTTTTTTACAACCCATAGAAACTAGATTTTGAAAAGACATTAATTAAGGGAAACTACCCTAAGATATACTTTGAGGATAAGTATATAAGAAAATCCTAAAATTTTGGTAATGTAGAGATTATGTAGGTATTCCTATAAAATAAATCCTTATATGGATATTACAATTTAATATGTTCTGGTACATATGTACCTAGAACTAACAAATCCAACAACATGTTCTAACCTTGAATCAAGGGATCATAGTACACGACCACGAGCCTTAATGCGCATCTGGTTTGACACTCATAGGGGATATGCTTAGGATAATTCACATTTTCTTTATAAACCATTATGAAGGATTTACGAGTAAATATACCCCCAAAGAAACCATTTTTATGATTATGGATTATATATGCATAATTGATTCAATTTATGTATGTATTTTACTTGTTTGGAATTATACATTATGATTCATAACCTAATATAGTGTATGAAATTGTTTATAAATGGAGTATAGTGGAAGGACTAGAAATCATGTCAACACACATAATATATCTACGGATTTCCCTCATATTTATGATAAAGATAGTGGATATAGTGATGCCACTGGTGTTGAACATTTTATAACTATACTGGGATAACTGACTCAGGGAATGAATAATATCCATACCCATATGGATCTTCTTACTCCACAATGTAGAGGATCAATGTTTTACTTATTCATGAGACAAAACCCTCCAATATTAAATGTTACAACAAATCCATTTTTATCATAGAAATAGATTAGTTATTTAGAGAAAATATTTTTGACTCTAGGGATTAATGAAAGGGAAAAGGATGTTATGGGTCTCTATTGTCTATTAGGAGATGTCGATCAATGGTGGTAATTAATTAAAAACATGAACGAATATGGAGATTTAGAAAATATGAAATGGATGGAGTTTAAAGAACATTTCCTAGAAAAATACATTCATCTTGATCTGTGACCAGATATGGAGAGGCAATTTATGAGTCTGAGGTAGAAGGAGGATGAAAACATTGTATAGTATGAAGCTAACTTCCCAAGGATAGTAAGGAATTTTGTAGAATACATAATGTAACCTATGAAGTAAGATTTATAGATTATTTAATGGGTTAAACCCATTACTCCTATGGGCAATGGGCTCACAATATTTTTCATTTTACATTGATTGAGTCTCATGTGCTATGAAGATAGAAAAATAATTCTCTAAGTCATATGACATTAATATAAAGAAATAGAAGAATAGGTCCGTTAAACTCTCTAGAAAAAGAAAATAAGTGGATGAAGGGAAAATTTGACTTTCCACAATGTATTATTTGTGGGAAGAAATTCCTAAGTACTTTCCAATAGAAAATGTGAGTTTGTTTCAATTGTGGAGAAAACGACCACCAAGTTCATGATTTTAAGGGAATGAAAGAACCTAAAAATGATCAATTTCACAAATATAAAGACTTCAAACGTTATGAAAATGTTTTTCCTATGTATAAAGGAATCATTCCCAAGAAAAAGACAAGGGGGAAAGGACAAGCTTTTATGATCATAAATACAGAGTCATAAGTTTCTAATTATGTTATTGTAGATACTTTAATAATTTCCTTAAATTAAAAAAATATATATTTAATTATTGATCCTCACATTTTTAAATATCTTCCCAGTTTTCTATCAAAATATATATTTACAATTCACATTAATAAGGGAGTTTTCATTCAAAACCCCAAAGGGAAGTCTCATTGTAACAAATATGTTTCACGTAGATCCCATTAATACAAATAAACGTGATTTATCTCTTAAATTTCCATCATACTTATGGTCGAAAATAATATAATCCTCTATATGAAATGGCTAAAAAAAATTTATGAGAATATTTATTACAAGAACAAGGAAGTGTAAATTTGTGAGGAAAATGTTGAATCTATTATCATTAGAGTTGAATCTCCATCATCTGATTCATATATGGATCCACCTACTGTAGCTCTTCTAAATGAAATTCTTGGTGGAGAATAGAAGATAAAACCTACTAATATTCGAATTGAGTATATACATATTGTAACAGAATACATTGATTTATTTCTATATTATTTAACTAAAAATACTCTATTAAGGGAGGTTGAGTTGTCTATTTATTTAATACCTAATGCATTACCAACATAAAAAACTCTATATAAAATGGCCACTAAGGCACCCTATATTTTCATGGATTTAATTAACAGAGTGTTCAAGGAATACCTTGAGTATTTGTTGATGTATTTACTAATGATATCTTGGTATACTCAAAAATCTATGAAGACAATGGGAACCACATGCGGATTGTTTTGAAGACTCTTAGAAGAAATAAACTATATTGGATGTTTAGCAAGCTTGAATTCTGACTTTAGGAATTTTATTTTCTTGGAAATATTGCTTCCAAGGATATAATCTATGTGGATCCAGCAATGAAAAATTGAATCCATGAATGTACAACATGGATTAGTATAAATGAGTTACATAGCATTAGTTGTTTAGAAGGTTACTATCGGTGTTTCATCTTTAATTTTCCTGATTAGAAAACCCAACCAAGATCACATGTAAAGGAGTTAATTTTATTTTGGAAAAAATAGTGTGAATAGTGTATTAAAGAATTGATGAAAATATTAGTAATTGCACCCATGTTGGCCTTACCATATGGGAATGATGGGTTTGAGATTTATAGTCACACATTAAGGAATGGTCTTGGTTATGTTCTTATTAAAAATGATATGCTTAATGAATATGCATCAAGGTAGTTAAAAATTAATGGAAAAAATTACCCAACTCATGATCTTTAGTTTTCTATAGTAATAGTTTTTCTACAGATAGAGAGACACTATATCTACGGTTATATACGTGACATATATACTAATCACAAGATTTTGAAATATATTTTCTTATAGAAAGCACTCAACCTGACACAAAGGTGATGGCCAGAGCTACTGAAGGATTATGATTATAGAATAAACTACCACCCAAGGAAGGAAATTAAGGTGGAATATGATTTATGTAGGAAAGACCTTGGAGTTCTCAATAGAATGAGATTTTAAAAGTAACATATGTTCAAGGATTTAATAAATATGGATATGGGAATTATCATGGAAGATATAACATCACTCCCTTTGAAAATGATTAATGAACCATCATTATTGGAAGGGATTAAATTTCTTAGTCTGATGATGAGAAGTTTCAAAAGAAAATTAATGTTGTGAATGATGGGAGACTGATTGAAAACATTTTTGAAGATGCTATTTTGAAATTTGGGAAGAGAATTTGTGTTCCCTCTATACCTGAGATAATGATTCAGATTCTAGGGAGGGGAAGTTCCTTGTAGATAGTCTGGTTGAATTATCTAAGGCCATCGGGTCATGTAATTTTCTAAGCCAATGGGTAATGCAATCTCTGAGCCTACGGGACTTGTAAGGGTTCCCCATCATCCCTTGAAATGGGGGTCATAAAAAATCAATAAAAATGAATTCCTTTGGTCCATTTGGGCTATACTTGAGCTAAAAGGGAATTATTAGGAAAATATAACAGCTTAAATTTCTTTATACACTCTAGTAGCATAGAGCTGTATATAAATTTGAAATAACAATTTTATTGCAACAAAATAAAGATGGATATTTTTTATTATATCTCTAGATGTTTGGTTTTTCAACAGGTGAAGGAAAGAAGATAACATCCTAAAGGATTCACTCATACTCTTCCTATACTTATGTTGAAATAGGATGATAATTTGATGTACTTTTTCATGGAGATACCAAAGACTCACAAAAGCAATGATGAAATATGGGTTATTATTTATCATCTTACCAAATGAGGACATTTTATTACTATAAGAAAAGATTTGACATTCGAACATTTAGAATGCCTTTACATTAATGAAATTGTAAGATATAATGGTGTACCCCTATCGATATATTCTGACCCTGATCCTCATTTTACATCATGATTCTAGTTATGTTTTTAGATGTACCTAGATAATCAGATTCGTTTGAGAACTACCTACCACCCTAAAACTAATGTACAATCAGAGTAGACTATTCAAACATTAGAAGACATGTTGGGATCTTACATGTTTGACATTCAATGTATGAAAGATCAATATTTACCTTTAGTAGAATTTTAAATTTATAATATCTTTCATTAAAGTATTCATAGGGAACCATATGAAGCATTACATACAAATATATTTCATACACAAACTTGTTGGAATGATGTTGGTGAAATAAAACTCATAGTCCTTGAACATATTGATGAAACAATAGAAAAGGTGATGATTATTCTATCCCATATCAAAATAGGTCAAAGATTTAAAAAGTGTTATATTGATAACTAAAAGAAGGATTTTTAATTTCAGGTAGGAGACCACATTATATTGAAGGTATCTCCATAGAAGGGTGTTATATGATTTGGAATGAAGTGTAAATTAACACCCTGGTACATCAGACCTTTTGAAATTTGGGAATGAATTGGAGTAGTAGCTTACCGTTTGGAAATTCCACCTAGTCTCTCTAAAGTTCTTGACATGATTAACATATCACTCTTAAGGAAATACATTCTAGACACATTACAAGAACTCAACTACAAATATATATAACTATAACCTGATCTATCTTATCATGAAGAGCCTATCATGATTTTTGATACTAGAGAGAATTTTTTTGAGAAATCAGACTACTCTTCTGGAAAAAGTTCTTCAGAGAAACCATAAAATTGAAGAGGCATCATGGGAACCTAAGAAAATTATGATGAAGAACCACTGGAATATTTTTATGAAGTGATATTATTGAAATGGTTCGGATTATATTATTTGGAGGACAGATGAATGTAACACCACAAGGTTCTTGTATATTCTTCTTTTTAAATAAGTGAATAGCTTGCGCTACACCCAACACCGAGTTTTAGCACATCATAACCAATAAAACTATCCATTTAAAAAAGATGTTATGGATAGTATTAACCAAATTATGAAATTTATAATTTTTTTAAAATAGACTACATTTTTTGAACTCAGAATATCGAAATTAGCTTAGGGTGTTTTTTTGTATTTTTCTAGAAAGTTTCAATTTTTAATGATTGTTGAAGATACTACATTGTTGTTTAAAAACAAACTGTTTCATTTAAATAATTATTTTACTGTAAATTGAATTTAAAATCAAAACAGACTAATAATATCTATATTAATCCAATATAGTTCATTAGAATCATTTGATATAAAAAGTTATTGATCTTTTGAACATTTATTTTACCAGCCTTTTACCCACATCTATGAGATTTGCATTAAAAAGAATTTTACAACTTTTTTGAATTTAATTTTTAAAAATAGGCATAGAAGGTTGTAATTAGTATAATTTTTTTTCCTAATCGGATCAAAATAATCTTGGGGGAAAAGTAACTTTTTGATTTTATTTACCCCTGCTAAAGGTAAAATGGTTAATTAATGCTAAAAATAATATTATAATAATATAATATTACCCTAAAACATGTCCTTATTTCATTGGATACGTGTTTTTAAAACATATTAACATGGGTCAAAAATATTATTCTTTTTAAGACACTTGGGTTAGATTAAGACATTTATTATATTTTATATAAAGAATAGTTAAATATGTCACATTCAAATTTCATTAACTATATCATTTCAAATATGAGGATCTATAAGTGATATGGTCGAAAATAAATATTATTTATAAATATAATATATTTATATAAATAAAATTTATTTATTTATAATTTTATGTAATAATTAAATGATTTAAATTTGACACAATAATGATGCAGTAATTGAATTATTAAATGAAGAATCAATTAAATGATATTAAACATATTAAAATAAATATAATTTAACTTCACTAATGACATAAAATAATTATATAGATAAAATAGACATGTTATTGAAATATTATATGTATTGGATAGATGTTATCAGGATGGTTTGAATTTTTTAAAAATGAAAATAATGAATAGTATCAAAATTGATATAAATGATAATTGAAAATAAATAAAATTTTATTAAATGTTATAAAAATCATAAAAAATATCATTTTTTGGAAAATAACTAGTATAATGTTAAATATTTTATAAATGATGCAATTGGTATTCTTTTTGTGTTTTATAATACCTATATTTACCCTATATTATAAAGATACAGGTAATCACATTAAGAGTTAAAGTGTTTAACTAAGGGCTAAATCCAATAGATAAGGTTAATTTTGTGACCTAAACTATTCTAAAATTAATTTTTTGAGATTATTTCTACCCATCGTCATCTTTCCTCAAAATAACCCTCTTTTTAACTAGTTGAAACTGGAAATCAATTTATAATAATTTAATAGTTTTGGAGTTTCTAAAAGTGCCCCTCCCCTCTCCTATAAATGTGAACCTCTCCTTCCCTTTTATTCACATCTCTAAAGCCATTTGGATCAGAATAATCCTGCATATTTCTCCTTAAAACTTCCCTCAATTAATCATAGAGGCCATACATTGGGTATAAATCTATCTAATGGAGTCCTTTTATTCAAATACAAATAAGATACACAAAAAAGAAGTAATTGTATAATCAACTCATTTAAAGTGTATTTCTTATTCTACATCATATTCCTATGTTGTTTCCAAAAAAAATTAATAAATATAGAATCATCTACATACTGAAATATTATTATAATTATGGAACAACCATATTACTCCTTTTATCCATCATACGAATAATGATATGACCATACATGTGTAAGTACGACATACCATCTCTACGCCGTAGTGTAATTTGTTATTCAAAACTACTTTATTAATATAGCTATAAGGATGAGTATAATGGATATAAATAATAAATATAACTTAATAATGACTCTTTATAATTAATATAAAATCCAATTCCATACCATTTATCTTTTAAGGGAATAATAACGTCACTTGTGCATTTGTATGGCCTTCCATCTCCACAGCGCATTGAGATTTATTATCCATGTTAACTCTTCAAGAATGAGTATAAAATTTTTATAATGATTGAAAATAATAAATATGAACTTCATATCTTCCTATATACGAATAAAATAAATAATATTCACAACAAACATGACTTACATAATAAAACACACATAGGAAAATGAAGTTGTTAACACTGGGAACAATGGAATTACCGAAATATAATTTACAAAACAGTATAATAGAATCATATATGATATAATACATATAGATATATTTATGGTATAATTTGATAACATAATTTATCTATTAACTGGAGGTTAATGTACCCTCAACTAAAGGAAAGTTCACGGTAAGGGTTAATTTCAGAATCTCATTATTATCCGACATTATTTATACGTAACTATATTCTAGGAAATCTTTATCCTTCATGTCCATGTTTCATAAAATGTATTTCTAAATATTATAAAAATAATAATTTAATTTTTACACATGTTTAACATTTTATAATGGTTTTTTAAAGTAATCTATCTGTCGTTTTCAAAATGAGTGACATTATGAACATTTCAAAAAATTAAGGGAAGATTTTTTTAAAACTTATGTGGTGAGAGCGGCTATTTTACACCATTATGATGCCTTAAAATTTTGAAACTTCCCTTAAATGATTACATGGTCTATTTCAAAGTAATTTTTTTTATAATTGCATGGATTTTAAATGATTTCAAAGTAAAAAAGTATATTTTATTCAAATAGATTTAGTGATTTTATTACATTATTTTCATCAATATAAACATACATTATTGGATTTTATGATTAATTGATGTTTATTTATTATGATACAAACATCAAAATTCTTTTGAATGTTCTTATGATATGTTTGATTGTGGACGTTCTATTTTTATACCATTCATGATTTATGGTTAAATTATTAACAATTCATATGATAGTCTTAATATTAATGTTTATGTTATGATACACCCTATTAATATGAGAAATTCATTAGACTCAGTATGTGACAAGAGATGCCTACTATAGCCTGACGATGCATCAGTATGTCTCATGTGACAATCTAGTTTGAGTTTTTACCTATTTATGTATGGTCTTGGCATGAGGCCTTTAATGTATGGTTACCATGTCCGAAATTATGCATTTCTTCATTATGATATTAGTTATTGACATTTAATGTGATTACTCTACTATTAGAATATCCTTGTAAATGTTTGAATAAAATTATTTGATTTTTTTTTTATTATGATGAAGATTATGTTTCAAAGGATTTGTTTATGTTCTATATCATGCCTTAAATGTTAATGTTTATTTATGATAACTTCTACTATATTTCTTATCTTTAATGAGCATCTAAGATTACCCATTTATTATGTTTAATTTTTAACTTGGATGAAAAGAAGTATAATATGAAAGACCTTAAAGGATAATTTAAGGGATATAAATATTTTTCAAGGAAACACTATGTTGTTTTTCATTTCAAGATGAAATTTAAAACTTTTGTTTCAATCTAATTTTTCCATGTCAACTAAAATGATCTGTCCTTCTGGATTGGATTTCTTGTGATCATGAAAATGTAATAAAATAATGTAGTGACTCTGGGAAACTAGGGTGAGGGAATTACACCTTATAAAAGACACATATTTATTTTAATAATTAAATAAATTATTGGTATATTCCAATAGCTTCTCAGCAGCAGGCGCATATTCCCACAACACCATATAGTTATATAAATTTTCCAGAAAACATCATATGAAAAGCTCCTATCCAGGAACAACTTCAGAAGTCAGGTCATCATATTCTGATTATGACACAGAACATGGCCAATATTCCTAATATGTGTAATGTGAGTGTCCGGATGTTGTTCAAGACACATTCTAAAAAACATGAGGTTATGTGAACTATTCTATCTAAGAGGAATCTGAAGACATTCATTACAATGATAGCCCTTATCATTATAGTGTGGAGATGAATCACATGGACTATACTATTGACATCCCCCACAGACAACATCTCCATAGAGATATCTCCCACATACAATGAAAGACTCCCATTTCCAATACACCATTGTATAGATAGGTTTTCAAAACTCTGACACCTTCTTATAAAGAGGTCCTCAAAACATCTGGGTCAAATATATATGGTTCCCTATAATCTTCCAGAAGCACTCAACTCCCATCATTAGGAGACCATAAGATCCATTTTCAATTGTATGACCAGATGGAGGCATGTAAGTGTGATGGGGAGGAGGATTACATTAACTTATGGATAGAGTAAGCTGGAAACAACCTCCCCATCATGTTCTGGCCCCTTCTTACTTCTGTCTATGAGATCCCAGATGATCTAGAAAAGGAGTGAATTTCTTATTTTTTTCCAAAATATGTGGTCTACTCATTTGCGAAAGAAGGATCGATATCCCCATTATCAATGATATGAGTTCCACCATCATAAAATCAAGATACTGTGTTGTTACCTAGAACTGACCACCATCTCCATGATTTGAGATCCAAAACTAGAAAAGAACAATGGGAATCGGCAACATGGCTACCACCACTACATCGTGACACTTCGACATCTGATCCATGAAGCCACATAATACCTCCATAGTAATTTATGGGGATATTAAGGATATTTACAATTTTCTGCACTCTAGTACAAAAAAATCCCTTAGATTCTGTCTCTTGTAATGCTATTTCCTTTAGAGAAAAAAGGGGAAAATGAATCTCTCAAGCTAGTTGGCCACTACAATAGAGTTCCTACATCATGAACACAGGGAGGGGATATCCAAAATGATTTCAAACTAGGCCACTAGATCCAATAGGAATTCATTTCAAACAAGGATACTGACGTTGCAATCCCCAAGACAACATCCCATAAGGAATGGTTCTCGTAATGGGCTATCATCTCACCCAAGTGCTACAGTATCACAACTGTTCACATCAAACGGGATGACATAGAAGCTTCCATAGCATCTATCTAGGAGTAGACCCACATCAATGGTACATGAGAATATCTACCACCACCTCCACCCCTTTGATCATCAATTCATAAGAGGATTCAGAGAATATCCTAAACAGCTATGTGAAAACCCTAGCTCGCTAGCATGGGGGTATTTTTTCCCAATCACCATCCCTAGGTTCATCATCCCCTGAGAGGTTCCTAGAAGAATAAGTGGAGATTCTAGATCACCAAATCCCACTATCATGAGGGAATCTATATCTTCATTTCTATCTAGAGAATCATCAAGCCATTGACTGAATAATTGGATACTCAATAGTAGGACCAATCAGTGAAAATTGTGGCCTCGAATGACACCCAAACCATAGTGATGGGGTTGTTTTCATAATCATTATCTAGACATAGAGAATACATATTATCTTGGTGGGGAGGAAAACATTCGGTGTCCCACGTATCCCTCCCACCGTGATACAAACCTCTACTTGTCAAGGCACATACAAGAAACACAATAGGAAACTACATCAATGTAAATATTCATATGCCCAGACATGAGAGGCGTACAAAAAAGGAAATGAGACCCCATCGGGATAACAAACCAAAATGTCCTAAAATGGCCAAGGGTTCAAGTAAAGACCCTAATTGACATAGTGAAGAATCATCCAATTATGCTAAAAGTAATGGTACAACCACCATTGCTTAATATTCCTCTATGAATTTAATTAATCTCAACATGGATGAAATAGATAGTGAATTTAATTAAGAAGTCCACAACATAGAGAATATACCTTGAGAGTAGGGTGGTTTGGACACACCAAATGAGGTTTTACACACCAAGAACTAAATAAGCCTTCTCAATTTGGCACCACTAAATAATGAGTTGCCACCTCATTAGTAGAAGGCTTCAAAATAAAATAGGAAACATATAGCTATATCAATATCACCATCCAGAAGTGTGTAAGTTTCGCCCATATAGGAATAATGGTCACAATATGAGAGTGAAAAATGAGCTCTCTAGAAAATAAACAAAGATATACTTAGGGGAAATATTCCTACTAGGTATCATTACTAGGTAGATAAAAATACTCTCCATCTAATAGCCAATTCTCTAGAAGGAGTGGTATCCGAGAATCATTATTGGCTTCAGATCTAGAAATGATGTCTAAATGAATGATGAAGTTAAAAATGATCATGAAATCAATCCATTTCAGGGAAAAACTGTCCCTCATTAGGGTAATGATTCAGTAATAAGAAGATACAAGAATTAACGAGAGATGAAGGTGGGACCACCTAACTGACCCCTTCCCAATACTTTTGGATGGGAAGAAGCTCAGAAAATAGTAACCCAAAAGTTTCTTAATGTCATTGAGTCCCTAGATACTTGAATGGATGTCATGTATGGGTGACGTGAAACTATGGAACATGAACAAAATCCATATCCCAAATGAGAGGATGATACTCTACCTCCACTTAACTTCAGCAATCATACCTTCTCTAACTTTGATTGTGATGGTGACACCAACAAACATATCATACATTTTTTATCCTTATGTTTTCCAATGATGGGATCTCGAGATCAATAAGAGGAATTAGTGCTGAGGTGTTTTATACAAACTATGACAGGGACAACATTTGTTTGGTACAACAACCTACGAGCATGATCCATTATAGGATGGGAAGACCTCTGTCGTCAGTTATTTTATCTTTTCTCATCCACATTGAAAAAATGAAAATTATACACCAGAAAAACAACAAACAAAATTTAATAATAAGAGAGTGTCTTATTTTATACAAATGTGGAACGGTTTTTCCTACTCTCTCAACATCCATATCTCACAGGAGAAACTCAGGGAACTCTGTGATGAAAACCTCAAGGATGGGTTGTAGAAACCATTGATCCCCATGAAGTATCAAGTAGGTACAGAGAGTTCATTAAAATTACATTCCATCTTGAGGAGGCTATTCAGGGAACCCTATCCAAAACTAGACTCATTCCCACATCATGGGTGGAAATTCTAGGAAATGAAGAAACTATAGTTTTCACTCTCAATCTAAGTGTAGTGCCTATATAGGCACCCAAGAAGTCTCAAATCTCCCATCAACTCTTGTGGAGTGACAAAAACCACAAAATCTCCCTCATATGGAATCAAAGAGAAGGCATGGTTGCTTGAGATTTTAGGATCATATGAACAAAGTATAGTCCTTCAGAAATGAACAGGTCTGTAGTTATTTCAGGGCTGCCATGGATAATAACCTGCTCAAGCTTCCATATCCTGGAACGGTTGATGAGGTTAGACTCACTGACTGTCGTGACTACTTCCCTTACCATATATGGGTGGTTCATAATATCCAGGATTGATTCATCATTAAATATGCCTTTCAGGGTATGGTTGATTCTGGAAATATGGCATTAGACAACACTCTATATCATGTGACGAGCATAACTATTGTCTAGTCATAAGATGAGGATAGTTGGTAGAATGTTCCATCCTAGCATGTAAAAACATTTTACAACTGGATGACTCAAAATATATTTGATCAAGATCACACAAACCTGAAAGAACAGCTATATAAGCCAACAATATCTTCACCACCCAAAGAGGAAACATCGAGTATGACTCCCAAAAGCAGGTGTGACCACTTAAATTTGGAAGAGAATATGAGGAAGAGTCATATTCTAATATAAAAAAAATTCCCCAACTCAAAAAATTTTATTCCATGAAACATCCATAGCATTTGCTCCACCCCCACTAAAAAAATTCCTCATCAGAAGAAGAGCTCATCCTTGGTTCTTTCAATGTGATACACATGGTAGACCCCTTCTCTAATGATGAATTTTCCCCAAGATAAGGTTATACCCCACATAACTGGGGAAATAGAGGCCACATACACCGGAACCAAATATAAAGGGACAACACATATGTGCTTGAACCCAATATTCATGTCATATCCCCATGGAGGACATATATATATGTGTCAGAGTCGTGGTCAAGTGCTCTAGATGGCTCAAAAGAGACATGGAGGGGTCCTTGAACCCTATAATAACAATCTATACCCAATTGTATTGTATGATATCTATGTTGGGGTTTGATCATCCAATGAACCTAGACAAAGGGGAAGGGTGACATGAACTGCACCGCTAGCAGCAGATTCTCCCAAGACCTTTGCACATTCACCAGGCTTGTCCACTTCAAATTCATTGACTCTTGAACTATTTTCCAAGGATTATCCCTATACAAGGAATCATTGGACCTTGGAACGAAAATACAATGCTCTAAGACACCAAGCTATAGTCCCTACCATCCTCTCTATCCTCGATGCAGTCCATCTTCAAAAGAACTCAGGGAGGTACTTTTTGAATCCCTATGAATCCCACATGATTTTGAGATATAAGTCATTGAAGATGAGGTGTATCTAGTGGATACTATGTCCTCAGAATGTCATGTATCTATCTCATTAAATATTAAAGAATAAGAATAGGAAATACATGGACATTTCATGACCCTATATGTTTTAGGAAGATATGAAAATTTCAATGTAAAAAAGGTTTCTAATTCATAATGAATCTCGGATCAATCTCATCCCAGTTTGAACCCTCTGACATATAGAATACAGTGAAGGGTAAATATATACAACAAAGAAGACCATCCAAGGGTATCATTGGAATTATTAAAGTCTTCTTGGTATGGCCAAACTCAATGTTTAATTTGGGGTTTTCACATCTGATGTGGAGTTCATGGTTATACAGCAAGACATTACATGAAATGTCCAACATGGAAGGCCCTGGATCCATATCCATTTTCTGGTAAAATAAACACTCCATCAGTATCTGAAGTATCCCATTAATTGAAACGTCGGCATACAACATGGTGAAAATTCCCACTTTTAAACTTACAGAGCCACATATGTTGGATCATATATTTATAAAAAGAGGGGAAATAATCCAATGGATGATGATGATATAAATGTTGTAGCTCCCAATGAATTGGGGACCACCCCTATGAATCTCTAGAGGTACCTCAAAAGAAACAATATACTTCTCATAAATCTGGTTTAGGTAGTTGATCTAATCCAATAGGTCCAAGCCCCTCCTGTCCTTAGTGACAACATAAAAGATTGTCACATCTGACATCTCTCTACAAGAACTCATATTGAGATGGATGATGATGATGTCTATTGTAATAGCCTCCAACACCCTGAGAGTGATGGAAAAGCCCCTATATTTCCATATTCACAAAAAATGTCTCTACAAACTCATAATTGGAGGGATATGAGGGTGATCTCTAGAACCCCACTCCATCATTCGAAGAAGGCATCTCCACCACCATAGATGAGCTCATAAAGAAAAATATATGAATATAAGAATACCCCTAGCCTACTCTGATTAGTTCCATTACACCCCTTTAAGAGAAACATTTTTACATTTCATTTCTATAGCAGCACTGTTATGTGTTTACCTGGAACTAAACAACAATTCCTGGACTGAATCTATATGTGGTTATGCACCATCTCATACTACCGGATGTGCATCAAGGATTCAAATAGGAATCCAAGAGGATTCTCCCCTATAATTACACAAATGTATAGGTAGACATTTACATGTTTATCAAATCCCTATTTGTCTAAGATGTGAAATACCCAAGATGACGTTCTAAAAATGTCACTGTTAAGAGAAAAATGACCATATTAGGGTCTGTATTGATTTCAAATACTTTAATCAGAATTACCTAAGGTATGATTTCCTATTTTTTATCAGATAAATCTCTATGGATGTTACTATTGGATTCCAAAACCTTTCCATCATTGATAGATACTTGTGGTAAAATCAAATCAAGACAGACGCCAAAGATGAAAAAGGCGCTTCCTTCGGAGTGACTTACGGGATCTTCTGCTATCAGGTGACACCCTTTTGATTAAATAACAATGGAACTACATACCTGAACTCCATCCATCACATATTTATTCCATTCATGGGAAGTATATACATGTGTGAGGACGATGACCTGGTTCTTAAATTCTAATAGCGATGTGATCAATTCATGGATCTATGTGAATTTTTTGACAAGCTTCAACAAAACAATTTATAGATGAATCTATAGATTTTTGATTTTAGGGTAACATAAATATTGTTCCTTATATTTTATGTACACCACCATAACATTGAGGTTTTTCTAGAGCATACTTGTTCTACTTTTTCAATGTAACCCCCATAAATATCAATGAAAAGATGGGAATCCAAGGTAACCTTTTGTACATTCAACGATTCATAGCCAACATGGACAACAATTATCTCTCATTCAATTGGATAATGAATAAAGAAAATTTAATATCAATGGGTTGTTAACTATCCAAAATCCTTTGATAGTCTCAAGAAGTAATTGATGTACCCACCGATTATCATGCCTCTATTTTAGTGGAGTCCCTTTATATTATATGTGGACACCATGAAATGCGGACATGGTTCCCTCAGCCCAATAAAATGATGTCGGATGTGAGAATAGCCTCTAATACCAGAAAAAGGTGATTCTTTGTACTAATACCAGATATTCTGATGTTGAGAATAACTGGCTCGCAATCAACTTTACGGTATAAAAGTTAAGGCATTACTTATAGCACAATTAAATCCAATTGGTATCTCATATTGATCCACTCACGTACATTTATAAATGATCTATGTTGACTAGGCACTTGTATTGATGGGTGGTCATTATTTAATAACATGACATTTAATTCATATCACTAATTTATGTAAATGTGAAAGACCTCGTTAATTTCCTCGTTGCACATCCTGCCTGGGGAAATAAACCAAAAGACACTGAGCTACCATATAAAGGAGTATTATATTCCCATGACACTCATCAAACATGGGTGATATAGTTTGATGGCACCTCTAAGATCTCAGCCCGTATATGGGTGAAAAAATTGAAGCTCCATTGGGTTAACTGGGTTTTTTATTTTTCTATCTAGAAAAATCAGTCTTTATTCTTGCTCTCACTATCAAAAGGCTGCATGAATAATGAGGAAGAATAAATATCCCTCATCACTAGATTGGAACTAGCCCTATCACTACACATATCAAACCTAAATATCAAAGGGGACTCAAAATTGTTGATAAAGTAGATCAATGGTGAACATTCCATTAAAAAGGATAAATTTTCCCCTCTCACTAGCAATGTCAGGGGATTGATGGAAGAGTTCCCTTTTGATCCCACATTATATCATGTTCCTTGATAACATTATGCTCATGGTGACACATTTGCTAATGTAGTTATTTCCCAGCATGACCCTGATTAGGAAGAATATATCTTCTGTATCACACATCAAATAATGGGTTCATCAATAATTTTATGTGATCTAAAAGAAATAAATTTGGTCAACACCACCCTAGAGGGTGAAGAACCAATGATCACTCCTAGATGAGTGAAAACCATAATTAGTTATTTCCAAAAATGGAATCTCCCAAAAGATCGTACTGAAAGAGAACATATTCGGTGACATGCAGCAAATTTCAACCATCTGGATGGTCCAACTGTGACAAAAAATCCATAAAAAATGTGGCATTGAAGGAATCATCCTAAAGTGAATATTAAAAGTGAAGGTTTCCACCATCATTGAGAATGTTCATGCAGGCTTTTATAGAAACCATCAATCTAGAACCAAGTCCTCACTTTAAATAATGAGGATGGGATATTATAGGAAAACCATGACACTTGATCACATGGTATTCATCATGAAATTCCATTATTTCTAGATTTTTAGAATCTTCATCCATCATCCCCTTGAATTTCTACATATAGAAAATTATCCCTATTCGTTTTTCATTTTTGGTGGGGATTGTATGGGGGAATATCCCTTAGCCACAATATACTTAGTTCAAGTACATCCTTACTGTTATTGAGTTATTTTCCAATTGGGATAAGTCAATACCACTAATGGAATTTGGGATGAATAATATCATCAACATCATAAATTCACGTATAATCACTAGAGTTAGGGTACCTCACAAAATATTGATAAACAACAACACTAATTTCTATTCCATGGAGTTGAAGATGTTGTTCCAGGTGTACAATATCAAATCCAATCACTCATCTCACTATCATGAAACTAAAAATGGATAGATATGAGCCTTCAATAAGACCCTATAAAATATAATCAAGAATATGGTGAACAATGATAAGAAGTATTGGTCAGAAAAACTTCTCCTTGATTTATGGGCCTAACTTACCACCACACATACTTCCACATAGAAAAAACCATACTCATTAGTTTGTGGGACCAAGGTAGTGTTACCCATGAAGGTCCAGTTTCCTTTACTCCAAATAACATTTTGTGAACAACTCTTAGATGATGAACAATTACAAAATCATCAGGACAAATATGAAAATTCAAGATTAGAAAATATTGTGCACACTTCCCAACCTAAAGGTCCATCAGAATTGGATAGATTATTCCATTAATAAAAATCTTCAACTCCAATCATTACTCTAAGTTGAATGGGTTTTGTCTCTCATAACCCCAATGATACCATGAAGCAAACCCATGAAACTTGATCCCATGTGTTACGACATTATATAATACATAAGTTTTATCAAAATTGTTCTTAATTATAGGCCACCATAGATGGGGAGCATTTCAAAAAACCTACCAATAAGATATTTCTCATGAAATAATTTCCATAGTTGAAATCAAATGGGAATCCAAACCATTTTAATCCCCATAATTCATCCCAAGAATATGATTTTATACTGTAAAAATTCATTTTGACCACATAATGATAAACTCTACGAAGTTTTTCAAAGCGGTGTGACATTAAACTGTACAGTTCCCTAAGAACTACATATTTCGTCATTACAATTATCAAAAGATACATATTGATTCCAGAACCTCTGTTCTTGGGCCCATCCAAAGGATTCATTTCCTTTCACATCAGATGATCCAATGTCCTTAATTAATGACATCAAACTATAAGAAAAATTTCTTTACCACATGATGTAAAAATGCTTTGATCCACAACTCCCCTTTTCCCAATCATCTAGTGATCTACATCCTTACTACAAGATCTAAAACTACACTAATCCATAACATCCATCTTCATTCAAATCTAGTCACCCACATACATTATGAATGATATAAAATTGCATGAGTTTCCAAGAACAACACATTGCTTAATTCTAATTTCTATTTATATATATATAAATGCCTCGATCCTATATCTTGGTCTATCCACCACATGATACAAAATTATCATTTCCTTCATTTAAATTCCTCTTCATTGTGAGAGGAAGCCTTTCCATTCATTTTTTATTACACCGAGCATAGCTCATGTGGGATTCTAAGTCTTGGTTAGGGATACAACAAAAACAAGGAATAAAAACATTCGAATAGCCTATCTTGGTCCTGAATGAAAGACAATAAAAGGTATACCCTGAGCCATCATTTTATGATGGTAAACTACATAGTTAATGTCCCCTCCATGAATGGGAACTATACACTCCTTCAAAGATCACCTAAGAGGACCACTATAGTTTGTGAAGTTCTTTTACCAAACCTTTATCCGGTCTATCCCTCATCACACCAATGATCTAATGTCCTTGCAACATGAAATTAAAATTCATTGTTCTTCAAGAACTACATTTTTCTTGATTCACATTTTCATGATATACGTACCGATTCCCAAACTTCCATCACTGGGAATAGCCACATCATCACCACCTTTTTACATGAGTCTATATTCATCCTTTTCAAAAAGATGTTAAACTTGAAGGTTCTGTAAGAACTACATGTTGTATGATTCCCATCACCATAAGATACATAGTAACACCCATGTTATTATTTTGAGGCCCATATGCAATAATTAATAGAAATAATGACCACATCTATATATGGCCCAGAAATGCATAGAGTATTTTCCACTTAAGAACAATATGTTGCTTGAATTCTATCATAACATGATACATAGTGACACACACATTTCCTAAACCATGACCAATAATAAAATATAAATATAAATATTTCCCCACGTCACATATGAATTATATATATGCAAGGATCATGATTAATAACTACACATGGCTTGATTCCAATCACCATGGAATATGTATTGGAACCCATAATTCCATTCATGGGCCAAGCTGTGATACCACAATTTAATGTTAGGGGATCCACATCCTCACCACATAATGTTAATCTACACGTCTCTTCAGAACTACATTTGGTTTGATTACCATTTTCATGAGTAACATAGTGATGGTTGAACACTCACCCTTGGGCCCAACTGCAACATTTCCATCTGTTCACACTAGTTCTTATGTCCCCATGGAATGACGATACACTTCATGGAATTGAATCCTTAACAAATGACTTTAAACTACAAGGAAACCATTGACACTACATAATGATAAACTATGAATACCATCACCCATTTTTCATTCCTTATCAAAGGACCAAAAGAGGCATACCATGGTCAACCAGAGTACAAGGTTCTTCAACCATATTTTAAAATCACCTCAATCAATATACCACTCTTTACCTCATGAGTATATTTGGGGACCAAAAACCTCTCACAGTCCTTAGAAAAGAAATGTTTTCTCTCAGTCCGGTCATGCTATTGACACAGAAGGGCTTGAGACCCACCAACTTGTGAAATCACGGATCAATGTAAAGGGATTTATAATTCCATTGAGTCCCAATAAAACTGACATGGAAATTAACATCTCAAAGTGTTATGTGATATAACTGGCGTGTCTTATACATATCATTACTCATGACCTGATAACCTTAATCCATGATTTAAAACATTTCAATCTCCCACTCAAAAGGATGTCAGAGTTCTATTGATCCTCGGTGTCCTAATTAGGCTATTGTATAACATTTTTAATATTTGGTCCATGTGAGTGATGACCTTAAATTCAACGAACCATTTTTAAATATTTACCACTCTACGATATATCTTTTGATGGTATAAATCTCAAGAACATAAACTTATAGTGAATGCTATAAAAAATTATAAGGTTAAAAACTCACAATGGGAGGCCTGAGAAAAAGTCAAGTAATTTCATTAAAAAAATTTCATTCGAAGAAATTAAGAATGATTAAGGAAAAAAATTCTATGGAATAAAGCTCATAGGATCCACTTTGTTTCTATAGTAGAAACGTTTCTATGCTTACATGACCTTCTAGTCATGGAAAAAGTTATAAAAATGATTTATCACGTCTCCTCGCCATTAGAATATATTCTCTAGGAAGTGAGATAACTTATAGGGTTTCTGGAAACCTTAATGGATATTACATTTCCCATAAATCACACATGGGTCATAAAAAACCATTCATTGACCTCGTAATGGAAAATAGATCTCTCAGTTTAGCCATGATATTGATACAAAAGGTCTTGAGACCCACCAGCCAGTGACATCTTGGCCCAGTACAAAGGGATTCCCATTCCATGTGATCATGATGTCATTCTGGTGAAACACATCACACGAGGGTATTTTGACCATCCCTAGTATGATTTTCCCATACCTTTATCAAGACCTTAGCACATTGGACCATTGCCTACAATCCATATACCAAAAAATCCGAGCAGTCTGGACGTCTTCAAAATTACGCCAACGTATTTTGTTCAATTTCTCAAAGATGGAATGCAACACCCCATTCTCAAAACATTGATGGTTCACAACAAGTGATTTGGAACCACATGGCCAAGGGATCAGGCTGCAACTAAATATTATAATTGCCATAGGGTGCTAGAACCCTCCCAAGATATCTTTCTCTCCATAACCAATATCATCATCTAGACGTTTCAGTCCATTCAAATCATTCATGACCCTCAGAAAGAAGTGTAGATTAAATTTTATTGGCCATTCTATCGACACATAAGGTACCCAACACACCAATTGAATAAATATCCTCCTTTAATGAAATTTGATTCAATCCTTATGAGAACCATAAATGATGTGGTGGAACCTAGAACCTTAGAGTGTTGCGAGTCATCCCCGATCATTCTTCTTCTTCCTATATCCACAAACTCATGATTTTTGGTTATAACATACATCACCAACATTAAAACTATCCAAATGGACCCAATATCACTATAATTTCTCCCTAAACTGATATTTCTTCCACAAATATTTCACGAGCCTTGGAAAAGAGTGGAGATCAGCCTTTCATGGCCTTTCTATCAACATATAAGTGGTACAACCAACCAACAAAAGGAATCTCCTCCTTGAAAGAAAGGATCTTCGATCCTTGTGATACCTTGAATCACAATAGATGAAACTATCACCTTAGAGTGTTTTAGGCCATTCCTAGCATGGCTACATCATATTCCACCATCCTCGATATAAGGTCCATCTTCAATGACCCAAAACTACAACATATAATGGTCAAAGCTCAAAGACCCAAAACTAAAACATAAAATCTGAAAGCCCAAAGATCCTAAAATACAAGCTCAAAGACCCTAGACTATAACATAAAAATTTACAAGCTCAATGACCCTAAACTAAAACTTACATAGGTTCAAGTTCAATGACAAAAAATAGATCTTACAAATGTCCCACGTTAGAGTACCTAAATTACAACCCACAAGAGGACCATGCTCAAATACCCTGAACTACACCATAAAAAGGTCTAACCTAAAAGTCCCTAATATACAACATACAATGTTCCAAGTTAAAGACCCTAAATTGCACATACCAAACGTTTAAACTAAAATACCATACACCAAAAAAGGTTAAAGGAAGAATTTATGTTCCTTATAATAGATATATTTTCCCCATGGATGTCTCTACAGAGAGGGTATTTGTTGTTTCATGTGAAATGAGAATAAATAAAATTCAAAAATGAAGAAATAACTGAATATGGGTATTATTTTCCTTACAAAGGAAAATGAAGAAGAAGGTGGTCAAGACCTACAGATCACATGAACCTTTAAAGGACTCATGATCACATGAATATTATAAGGAGACACAAACATACCACACACATTGCATAACCTATAACAAATCCTATAGAACCTCTTTCAATAAGTCCCTATGATCATGAGAAGGTGCTCTATAGAACCTATTGGAGTTCGATGATGAAATGATAAGCTCCCCTAGGCCACACTATTATTTTGCAGCAAGCAACCTGAAATATTACCAAAATATTATTTGAAAACATGTAGGAAATAGGTCCAAAAGGCAGAGACCCCTAATAGTCGTAATGATCATGCATATCTTCAATAGTAGGATGGGTAATTATCCTTGAAAATATTCAAGAAAAATTAGTAACTCCTAGAATATTTGTAAAATAAAATTGAAGAGATAAAAATAGTGGAGTTGAGAGCGTCCATTGGTCTCTAAATGTCATTTGATGCACCCTTGATGACTCACAAGACACCAGGAGACTTTAGCAACAAGTACACCTCGCCTTGCGAAAGCCCTTTGGCATGTCATTCTTGCAGTACAAAGTACCCTGGTTAAGCACATGAAACCTCACACTCCCCCTTTTGAATACCCAACAAAAAACATATGTATTTTCCACCAGAATCTCACACACCTCCATAGGATCTATGTGATCACCAGATGAATATTAAAAAAATGTAACAATTTTCATAAAAAATACACATATAATCTCACATGATCCCCCATTATTTGTAAAATAATAGAACATTAATAAAATAGGGAATAGGAAGAATCCTCTCACAGTCAAAAAAAACTATCTACATTCTAAGAATGTATGCATCATAGTCTTGCAAGACTCCTGGACAGGCCCCACTAATTTCACGAAGGCCCCCCCATACAAATCACCTATACCGTGCAAAATCTCTCAATAATGAAATAATGAATCGTAAAGAGGCCTTTCAATAGGACCATTGATCTTACAATATCTCTTGGACCTAAAAATATGAAAATATATAAGTCCTTTGGCACGATTGTGAGATCAAAAATGTCCCTACTAATTGGAAAATAATCCCATAATGGAGGTGTTGATCAGAGAGACTCGGGACCGCTAAAAATTAGGAGATTCTCTCAGAGCAATCCATGTAAAACGATCATGATGAAAAATGGAATCTGACCCCTCCATCGACAACATCATTGATCAATACCATATACACCACAAAAACCATTGAACAACCAGTGTGAAGAGGCTTACCAATTCACCACCGTATCATGAAAAATTCCACACTACCCATCACAACATAGAGAATGAACTCTATGAATTTCAAACAATCACTAGAGAGGATTTCTTAGAGTGATTGATGTCAAAACTGGAAAGTATTCAATCAGGTAATATTTCGGTGAATAGCCTGGGTCCTAATGTGCCACACATGAATCAATTCATGTTATCTTTCATAGATCACACAATTTACTTTGAGAAATACAAGCATATAACATATTAGATATCTTTAAGATCACGCGGGACTCAAAATTAACTGATATTGAATACATAAAAGGAATTCACTAAACAACGTAGAGAACAAAGAATAAAGGTGAAGGAATTAAATAAATTATTTATATTCGCTGACCCTCATGTGCTTATCTTGATCCATTCAAGTCAAGCGCAAAACCACGACATGAAAACTAGATCTCTTGATGCTCCATCAGGGTTCCACCTAGATTATGAGAAGTTTTACACACATGCCAGATAATGTCACATGGTTCCCCTTGGGAACGAAACAATAGTCTCGTGAATCTCTCTAGGCCTTTGCCCCATGCCACATGATGCCAATTAGATACGTCACTTGACTCATATAATAGAACCAACTTCCATCAGCTAAGTCTTATAGAAACATTTGTGCTTCTCAACTAAGCCCTCCTAATACCCTCTGGGAATGTCAATCAAGACTCCTGACACCCTCACAGGATGTTATAAAAGACATCCTAAACCATTGGATACATGTCATATTGACTCTCACGACACCCTATATATGTATTTAGACAAATCTTGCGGATGAAACTAGGGAAAGAAAGTAGGATCACGAGACACCTATAAACAAGCAAGGTAGGTCATGTGATGGATTCCAGGATAGACCACATAGATCTTGTGATACACTTTATACAAATCAACATTGATCACACAACAGCCTTTGGATATAGCACCCGGGTTATGGGAAGTACATTAGAAATACCAACTAGATCATTTAGTTTTATTCAGATATGTTAAGAACATACTCTCTTACATATAAGGACAAGAAGGAAATCAATGCATGCAAGGAAAGAAAATAGGTTATAAGTTAAAACACAGAATATAAGCCTTGACGATGGGAAATATGATGACTTTTACTCCTACTATATTCTTGATACACATCCTACCTCTCCATGAGGTTCAAGCTCTATATTGGTCATCCAAGAAAATTCCTACATTACGTTCACTTATTCACAATGCGATGAAATCGATTAAATTCTATCCATTGTTTCTAACAATAATCATGGTTCACGTGCACTTAGGGAGTTACAATGGTCATATCATCAACCCCATAAACCTCCAACAGAACTAAAAGAACAGTTATTTCTAAAATATTCATGATACATAGTATTCCTTTATATGACCCGAGATCAAATAAACATACATTTGGATGTAAGACTTATAAAAATTCCATTTTTGACAATCGAGATCCAATCATTCCAATGGGATGATTATTCTACCTCATCAATCAGTTGTTAGAGAAATGAACTAAACTATGATGAATTTGATTCTTCCCATAACTAGGATATGTAGGACATCTTTCTCAGGGCCGAGTTCCATAATAAATATTCTCAAAGAAGTCCCAAAACATAATTCATACATCAGGAGTAAAAAAATTGTCATTTCTCATCCCTGTTTCTTACACCGAGCATGGCTCAAATGGGTATTGGGAACTTTAGTAATAATGTCATCTATAACATAAGTCTATATTGTGACAAGGGAAATCTCAGTGAGTAATTCCCAAACATATGAACAATGGAAACTCTAATTCTAACTATACCCATAATACGTAGGATGTCACTCTAGGAATCATGATTGACTATTTGGTGTCCTAGAGATCCCATATAAGTTATTTCTGTATGAATTCAAATGGAAAGGGTCCAACAAATGATGTGGGTTTTGATTTCTAGAGTTACCAGGATATATAGGATGCCTCATAGAGACTCAATAACTTACCCAAAATATTAAATACCTCCTTGTGTGGTAGGTAATCCCAATTCACTTGGTTATAAGGTTTCAACACATAAGAATACACCCATTACTTGTAAATAAGTGAGAACCTTAGATACATGCAGATGAGTTCCTTAAAGAAACCCCAATCTTTTTCAGTTGAAATATAATTAACCTATATCTGTTTTTTAGGGTAACTAATCCCAAATGAAGATTATGAAAAAATTAATGAACATATATTAAATCTATAAGAGAGTCCCGAGGTAGGAACAAATTACCCACAATAGGATTACATGTGCCCGACCTATCAACCTCTCTACTAATGCTTGTCCTGAAGAGTCGTTGGGCCTGAAAACCTTGGTGATCACCTGCCTTTGGAAAGAAGGTATATACCGAGTTATGGATAAATGAATCATTGGGAGTTTTGGGTAAGAGTGTCCATGGTAACATTATGATCATGATTGTACTAAACACAAATCCCAACAATTAGATTGTCAGTTCACAACTAAAAAAAAGGATTTATCAGCACTCAAAATGGTCTTTAACAGTGCTAAAAAAGTGTTGTAAAGCTTCACGCTGATAAAGGGGGTCCCCTTTATCAGTGCTCAAAAGGCAGTGATAAAGGATCCCTTTATCAATGCTAATAAATGGATACTTTATCAGTGCTAAAAAAGCACTGATAAATGCACTACCTGCAGTAACATAAAATTCTGCAGCAGCAAACCCAAACAATACCTAAAAAAAATTAGCATATCAACAAGTATACCCATACAAAATTAACACATAATTCATAAGGTAATTACAACAAGTATACACATAAAACAATTATACCTATAAAAAAAGTATACCCATACACCAGTAACACATAATAATAAGTTAATTAAATACATAAAGAATTCAATTCAGAATTCAGGGGGCTAGGGGTCATTCAAGGGTTTGGGGTGGCTTTCCAAGGGGGTGGGGGTGTCCCGGGGGGGGGGGGGGGGTATCCAGGTGGTTGGGGGTGTCGGGGGGGGGGGGGGGGGTGTCTAGGGGGTTGGGGGGGGGCTTCTAGGGGGTGGGGGTTTCTAGGATGTGGGGGGTGTCCAGGGGTGGGTTGATCTTTAGAGGGGGGTCTAGAAGGTTGGGTGTTGTCCATGCTGGGTATGGTGGTGTCCAGGGGGTGGTTGTGGTGGTAGTAGTGGTGGGGGAGGGGGGTGTCCAGTTGGTGTGGTGGTGTCAAGGGGGGTAGTCTAGAGGTGGCGGTCCGTCCAGGGGATTGGGGTGTCCAGGTGTTGGGGAGGGGCTATCCATTGGGGTGGGGTGGTGTCCAGCGGGGTGTGGTGGGGCCCAGGGGGTTGGGGGGATTTCTAGGGGATGGGGTGTCCAGGGGGTGGGGGTGTCCAGGGGGGTGGGTGGTGTCCAGGGGGGTCGGAGTGGTTGTCCATGGGTTTGGGATGTCTAGGGGATTGAGGGGTGTCCAGGCGGTGGGGTGGTGTCTAAGAGTAGTGGGGGGCCCTCCAGGGGTTGTGGGAGGGGGGGGGGAGGGGGTTGTCCATGGTGGTGGGGGGAGGAATGTCAATGGGGTTGTCCAAGGGGGGTGGGGTGGTGTCAAGTGTGGGGTGGTGTCCAGGAGGTTTGGGGCCTTTCTAGGGGTGGTAGTGTCTAGGGGGGGTGGGGGTGGCTGTCCATGGGGGTGGGGGTGTCTAGGGGGTGGGGGTGGCTAGGTGGTTGGGGTGGCGTCTAGGAGGGGTGGGGGCCATCCAGGGGGTTGGGGGTGTCCATGGGTGGTTGGGGGTGTCCAGGTGGTGGGTGGGGTTTAGGAGGGGTGGGGGGCTGTCTATGGGGTGGGGAGACATCCAGGGGGTTGTCCATGGTGGTGTAAATGGGGGTGTTAGGTTTTCCGTACGTCAATCTGAATGCGTTTGGACAGTTTTCCGTACGTCTGTTGTTGTTTTTACTTAAAATTTTGTTCATTTTAAACAAAAGAGAGACACATTGAGTGATACCAGCCACACAATGCCTTGGATTGGGAAGAGGATGACTCTTAAATAGCACACATGACCCAGGGATCATTATCCTAAAGTATCAACACAATCTGAATGCGTTTCTTCAGTTTTCCACACATCATTTGTTGTTTTCACATAAAATTATGTCCATTTTAAACAAAAGAGAGACACTTTGAGTGATACCAGCCACATCATGCCTCTTATTGAGGCAGAGTTTAATTTTACACATCACACATGACCTAGGGATCATTCTCCTAGAGTATCAACACAATCTTAATGCGTTTGGTCAGTTTTACGTACATTAGTTGTTGTTTTCACATAAAATTATGTCCATTTTAAACAAAATAGAGACACTTTGAGTGATACCGGCCACACCATGACTTTAATTGAGTTGGGGTTGGCTCGTACACATAAAAAATGAACCATGGACCACTCTCTTAAATTATCAACTCAATCCGAATGCATTTTTCTAGTTTTCCGAACGTCAGTTGTTGTTTTCACTTAAAATTGTTTCCATTTTAATCAAAATGGAGACACTTTGAGTGATAATGGCCACTCCATTCCTCATATTGAATTAGGGATGACTCTTACATGACACACACAACCCAGGTATCATTATTATAATGTGTCAACACAATCAGAATGTGTTTGGTTGGCTTTCCATATGTCAATTGTGGTTTTCGCTTAAAATTATGTACATTAAAAAAAAGAGAGACACTTTGAGTGATACCGGAACACTGGGCCTCGGATTGAGGCAGGGATGACTCTTACACCTCTCACATGACCCATGTATCGTTCTTCTATAGTATCAACACAATATGAACGCGTTTGGTTGATTTTACGTATGTCAGTTATTATTTTCACTTAAATTATGTCCATTTTAAACAAAAGAGAGACACATTGAGTGATATCGGCCACAACGTGCCTCAGATTGAGGTGGTATTGACTCTTACATATAAAAAATGTCCCATGTATTGTTATCCTAATATATCAACACAATCCTAATGCATTTGGTTGGTTTTCTGTACGTCAGTTATTATTTTCACTTTAAATTCCGTCAATTTTAAACAAAAGAGAGACACTTTGAGTATTACGCACCACATTGTGCCTCAAATTGAGGCAGGGTTCACTCGTAAAAATCACACATGACCAATGGATCATTATCCTAAAGTATGAACTCAATAATAATTTTTTGGGTGGGTTTTCTGTACGTCAGTTGTTGTTTTCACTTAAAATTCTATTTATTTTAATCAAAATTGAGACACTTTGAGACATACTAGACACAATATGCCTCGAATTGAGGTGATGTTGACTCTTAAACGTAAAACATTACCCAAGTATCATTCTCCTAAATAATCAAAACATTCCAAATGCGTTTGGTTAGTTTTACGTACATCAAGTGTTGTTTTCACTTAAAATTCTATCCATTTTAAACAAAATAGAGACACTTTGAGTGATACCGACCACACTATGCATCAGATTGAGGTGGGGAAGAGTCATAAACGTCACAAATGTCCTAGGAATCATCTTAATTTAGTATCAACACAATTAGAATGCGTTTGGTCAGTTTTCGGTACGTCAGTTGTTGTTTTCACTTAAAATTGTGTCCATTTTATACAAAAGAGAGACACTTTGAGTGATACTGGCCACACTGTGCTTCGTATTGAGGTGGGATTGACTCTTAAACATCACACATTACTTAGGGATCATTATTATTATTTATAAACACATTAAAAATGCATGTAGATAGTTTTCTGTAAGTCAATTGTTGTTTTCACATAATTTTTTTTCCATTTTAAACAAAAGAGAGACACTTTGAGTGATACCGTCCACACCGTGCTTCGTATTGAGGTGGGGATGACTATTACATTTCACACATGAACCATGGATAATTATCCTTTTTTATAAACATAATAATAATGTGTATTTTTATCTTTCCATATGTTAGTTGTTGTTTTATCTTAAAATTATGTTCATTTTAAACAAAAAAGAGAGCCACTTTGAGTGATACCAGCCACACCATGCCTCAGATTGAGGTGGGGTTGACTCATAATCGTCACACATGACCCATGGATCATTATATTGAGGTATCAACACAATATGAATGTGTTTGATCATTTTTTCATATGTTATTTGTAGTTTTCACTTAAAATTCAGTCCATTTTAAACAAATGAGAGACACTTTGAGTGATACCGGCCACACCATGACATGGATTGAGGAGGGTTTAACTTGTACATGTGACACATGACCCAAGTATCGTTCTCCTATGGTATAAAAACAATATTAATGTTTTTGGATGTTTTTCCGTATGTTAGTTGTTGTTTTCACTTAAAATTCTGTTCATTTTGAACAAATGAGAGACACTTTGAGAGATATCGGCCACACCCTAACTCATATTTCAGAAGGGTTGACTCATAAACATCACAAATGACACAGGTATTTTTATATTAAATTATAAACACAATAAAAATGCATTTGGTAAGTTTTCTGTACGTCAGTTGTTTTTTTTTTCACTTAAAAGTTTGACCATTTTAAACAAAAGAGAGACACTTTGAGTGATACCAGCCACACTGTGCCTCAGATTGAGGTGGGGTTGACTCATACATATATCAAATGACCTAGGGATAGTTATCCAAAATTATCAACACAATCCGAATGTCTTTGGTCAGTTTTTTATACGTAACTTTTGGTTTTCACTAAAAATTAAGTCCAATTTATACAAAAGAGAGACACATTGATTGATACCGGGCACACATTGTCTTGGATTGATGCGGTGTTGACTCATACATGTCACACATGACCCAGAGATCATTCTCAAAAAGTATCAACACAATATGAATGTTTTTGGCCATTTTTCCATTTGTAAGTTTTTGTTTTCACTTAAAATTCTTTTCAGTTTAAACAAAAGAGAGACACTTTTAGTGATAGCTGCCACACCATGCCTCAGATTGAGGAAAGGATGACTCTAAAACATCACACATGACCCATGGATAGTTCTCCTAAAATATCAACACAATCCGAATGTGTTTGGTCAGATATAAAGTTATTTTGGAGATTTTACTTATTTTTCTTATCTAAAGCCCAAAGAAAAGTGGTTCATCATTCTTCATGTTGCTGGTGCATTTCATATGTTAATATAGAAAAGTGACTCAGTAGAGAAAGGTTGTCTTAGTTAATAACAATTAAAATTTTCCTACGAACATTTACATACAACAATGTTTCATCTTTTTATCTCTTTATCCTCTCTCAAAAATGGCCGCCAATTGTTCAAGTACCCATTTAAGATCTTCATGCTATTTTTGTAAAATCTTCCATCAGGTATGTGGCCCAAACATTTCTGAAAAAATCTATATCATCTTGTGAATATGTGAATTTTCAACAGTCATAGTATTACTAAAATATATATAAATAAATAATTAAAAAATAATTTAAAATAAATAGTAGTTGTTGATGAAAATACCTCTTTAAGGAAGCCAGTTTGTTGATGGAAAATAATCTCTCTCATATAATTACAAACATAATAACCACAATCCTTATCGTTTATTTGTTTTGGAAAATACAAAAACATAGATCATTAAGTGAATAAGTAACTTGTTTTGATGTTTGTTTGGATAGTGAAATTTTATTATATATACCCTAATATTTTTCTAGACACAGTACTCTCTCTCCTCCTTATGCTTATCCCCAATCCTCATTCCTTTTTTAGACAATATTGATACACCAACATATCATAACAGAATCCTCACTAAAAAATAATATAAAATATATTACTAGATCTTTATACCTAAAACGTAGGATGTATTTTCTTACATATTCCCAAACTCCATCATCTATGGTCAGTTTGCTGGGTATCCTTGCATTGAACACAGAAAATAAATCTTTGGAGTATCCAAGTTCATCGCAATTAGCAGAAAATGCTTCCTAAAAACACAAAAAGGAACAGGTAGTAAAATATGTGAAAATAAAATATATGTTCTTTAATCATAGAGTTTTAACCCTACATGGTTACAATTAGGGATATTCGGTCTTCCGTAATATTTATTTCAAATGATTTCAGTAAGCCTTTCACTATTTCATCCATTTTTGATGGCTCCAATTTTGTTAGTTGTGTTGATGTGGTATGAGGACTAACGAGTCCGAATTTTGTCCCATGGACAAATTCCTTCAACTATTTTTCATATATAAGCCTGCCAATAATATAAGATTTATTTAGTCATAATTAGCACAATATATTAACTTTTATAAAATCAATTCATAAAGACATACCTCATATATACATTTACAACTGTGAAACCTAGAAAAATATATTAAAGGATCTCATTTACATTTTCAGTAGCAAAAAAATCATGAATTTACTCTCCATATATTTTCTTTTCAGAAAACAACTATACGACTTCTGCTAGTTTTTAGCTTCATATCCACATGTGTCTTCAATGCTAGTAAATGTGGATAGAAAAAAGTGGTGTTATTGTGCTTTCAGTGTCTCATTGAGATTGGTTGGTCGATCCTTTAGATGCTTTTGAGCCCAAATTTCTTCTCACCCCCTTCCATTTATCATTCTATAATAACATTCTTCGGTTCAGACCTTTTTTTCATTAATTAGTAATGGTCTAGCTTGAAAAAATGGAAATAAATACCTATTGGTCCACATGTACAGTTACAAGTTGTGATGGCCATGCATTGAATGTCCCAATAGACTTTTCGACTATATGAATATCATCATCATCAAGTGGAATATGTATCTCTACATTTGGCTATTGAGATACAGTAATCATCACTTTTAGATGATCTTTTGGAAGTGGACTATTATGAATCTTGTCCTCTAGGATGTTGAACATTGTAGCCCTTATTACTAGGTGATAGGTTGGTGTTGAAAGATATAAATCACATTCATTATCACCCTATAGATGATCAGTACAAGAAATGTGTCATTATGTGTCTGATTTACATTTCATGGGAACAATTATTAGAATATTGATTACCACAGCTAAGACAACTCTTTGTGGGGAATGGCTTGCCTCAAAGCTGGTGGGGTGGGGCAGGATCTTCATGCACTCGTTATTACTGAGTTGTGTCTTCTCCTATCTTACCACACACAAATGTTTCTACCGACTCCCCCAACCATTGAAATCATTCTTTAAGAGTTGATAGTCTTTATATCATTTATACCATTTCTTCATTTCTATCATCCTTTTTTTTCTTTTCTCAAAATATACTCAGGGTGTCACCACAAACCCCACACCTCTGAAATGACCTTATTGTTCTAGCCGCTTCAAATCCATCAATAAAAGGTGGGTGCAGGTTTATTTTATCTTTGGAATCTTGAAGGTGGCATTTTATTAGAATAGTGTGAAATCCTCAATGAATCCTTCTTGCAAGCCATATAATGTAATTCATGTGGGAATAATCTACTATAAGTTTATTTTGAAAGGGATTATGAAGAGTAAGATAATGTTTCTTTATTTTATTTTCTAGTAAATTAAATAAATAATATCATAATGTTACCATAATTTCTTCCCAGATCATACCCTTCAGTCAGGAAAAAACATGGTTCCATGAATCTATGTTAATCGGTATGCATTGACGAGTGACAATTACAATGTTACTACTAAACATATCCTTGTTGGGATTCATATGTTGGCTTTTTTTCATTCCATCCAACATCAAATTTGATTCCTTTTCTTTTCACCTTAAGAATTTTGGCTAACACCTTCAAACTATGACACACCTGTGTTTTTTGTGATGTCAGTTTTTTAGCCCAAACCATTTCATCGATATCAACATCATCAATATGTTCATTTGAAATGGTAGAAATGGAATGTGCTGATGGTTGTTGAACCTCAACACTAGGAGCAACAATAGGTTCAGAAACATGTTTTTTCTCTACACTGTGAGCAGCAGCAGCAACAACTTCTTGAGAGGCATGTTCAACCTCGAGGATAGGAGAACCAAAACGTGCAGAAGACATTATCTAGAAAAGTGGTTGAATACTTAATTTATATTACATAACCTAGTTTTATCAAAAATTACTATGGAATATCATAATTTCTTTACCAAAATTAACATAATAAATAGAAAATTAAGCTTAGTGAAAATAAATTCTATAATGAACATCTAAAGGATTTGAAAGAACTCTCCTTCACCTTCCCCAATATATTACCTAGAAATTCACTCGAAACCTCTATGATATCCTATTGCATGGAACACAAACTTTTCATTTCACCTTCCCCAAAAATATAAGTGGTTTACTTAGGGGTAGTATTAGTGGAATCAAGCTGATCTTCCATCCACCACATGCTGCTCCTCGATCTCCTTTATCACTTTAGTGTTGTACAAACCTACTTTCTCCAGTTCCTTCCTCTTCCTAGGATATTCGTCGACTACCTCTCTGAATGTTTCTTGAATGTTAAGAAAATTCAATGTGATATGTCTATACCCATTACAATTATATTAAATTCCATGAAGTAATGGGCTATCCTTGTAGTACCTATGAATGAAAATGCCTCTTGAGATGAGACTTGCATACCAAACCTACTGTGGGTGGGTGCTGCTAACCCTACATCCCAGAAGATCACTACCTTTAAAGATTATGATATGAACTCAAACCATAGGCATAATAATTGAACACTAATATAGACATCCAAAGATTATTATCATATATTGAATTCCCCGAAACCACTAGAGGTCGATCTATGAATTGAACAACAAAAATTAATTGATTTAATAAAAATATATGAAACATAATCTAACCAAAAAATTGAAAATAATGTATGTCCTACATAGAAGGAGGGGACAGATGTTAATTCACCATTGGTATACACCTTTGTTTGTGTATCCCAAAATAATATCTAGAGTCTACTACCATAATCATCCAAAATAGGGGATAAAAACTTGTGTAAGTGTTGGTCATGCTAATTCAACAAACCCAACATGGGGAAACACATTGGAAATAAGGGTTGCTTTAGGCCTCTCAAAGGGATACAATCTCCAGGTCACTAAGTGACCTATAGTCCATTGATCAGTATCATATTCCATACTGACCACCATAAAAGTGAACTGAGATCACTCGCTATAGAATATGTATATTGAAAACTGAGAGGGTTCATCCGAGATACATGCTCCATCAGAATAATACACCATTTGAAATATCAGATACTTATACAAAGAGAGGGGGTTAACTCCTAAGGATTGCTGGGGGACAATAGACCCTACTTGAAACATCATCCAATATAGGGGGATCAATTCCCATGTAAGTGTTGGTGATTCCAATTATACTAATCCAATATAGGGAGAACATGAATGAAATGAGGATCGATCTGTGTCCCTTGAATTGATACATGTTCCAAGTCACTGAGGGGCATGAGTTCTAATTAATAGGACATAATTCCATAATAAACATCATATAACTCGACAAAGACAACTCAATCAAGAAAAATGGATCTCACCAACACTACCCCGATCATTATGAAGTTATAGAGGGGCTAGCATCCATGGATGATGTTATGAAGCTACATCAATACCTCATAGGAATGGACCAGGGGAACACAATCCACAAATACTAGTCAAAGGAAGCTCAAAAATCTCAGAGCAAAACTAAAATAAAAGGAAATAGAGATCAAAACTATCCTCAAAGGAAGACATGATGTGTCCTTTGGGGTATATGGTGTGTCTAAAAAATATTAGAACTGCCCCTGTCTCATATTCACATGGAGTGATTCGTGATTCCAACTATGTAATGTGCAATGAGCATTCACCAATTATTCATTGAATCATTATCCAAATGAGAATTAAAATGATGGACACATATAGAGAAGGGAGAGAAACTACAAAAAAAATAAACCAAAAAGGAGTTGTGGGATACTCACCTTGAGTGGATGGCACCCATGATGGAGGGAGAGAAGAAGCGTCGAGCAGTCAGGGAGCCTTCTGCGTTACATCGGGAGGGGAAGGCACGACCGCTAGAGGGGGGGTGCACGAGAGGAGAATACAACTATGGAGAAATGTAGGAGTAGGGTTCGCGCAGAGTAGGGTCCAACATGGAGGAGGAGAAGTAGGGTTTGCAGGGGGGATCTGAGGAAGGGGTTCAAGGGGGAGGATAAAGAGTAAGGATAGTGGCGGACTAGGGCTACCAGCAGAGGTCCGACAAAGAGAATATTAGGGGAGGAGATGATGAGTTATCGCATGGGTACAGTATCTCAAGAGTTTAAGGGTGCAATAAATAGATGATAATGCACTTGATTTTATAAAATATGGGACTATGTTTTTATTAGCCCTAGAAAATCACTGATAAAGGATCCCTTTTTTAGGGTTAAATTTTAGTGCTTATAAAGGTTTCCTTTGTCAGCGCCTTTATAACGCTGATAAAGGGCTTATTTAGCAACAATAGAAAAGCTCTAATAAAGGGAGCCTTTATCAGTGCATTTAATTAGCACTGATATTGATTTACCTTTATCATTAATTTTTTCATTGTGCTAATAATAGGTGGTTCTTCCCTTGACCAATTATGTAGTAGTGGTTGGATCATATATACATCTATTCTTCTAATGAAACTTCTTCACATACCATTGAGACATTATCACTAGAATTATGAATATTTTTAATAATTTCATTACATTATTCTAGAGGTGATGAAAAAAATTTATTCCTTACACCACCTAGGAGAAAATTATTCCCACTAATACTAAATATCTTTTATTCACATTGAATTTACTGAAATAATCCACCATCGTCCTTCTTTAAAATAAGAATATTGAAAATTCAGATCATGTCAATATATTTTTTAGAATATTTATGTTTTCATATATATTATCTATTATGGAAATTAAAACTAGATCCATTGTCATATCATATATTTTTACGAAGACATATTATGCTTTCATCATTCACATCACAAATATAAACATATGTACAAGCCTATCATTCTCTATTTTTCTCAATTGCATCCAACTCGAATCTAATAAAATAAATCCCCAGAGATCTCTATAATAAATAATACTCCATATGTATCCCAAAAAAATCAAGATCTCAACCATTAATTTTTATCCAATCCTTTCAATCTCTGAACACAATCCTTATGAATTATAACTCCCACTCAAAAAGAAATTCCTAAAGTAAAATAACCAGTCTTCTATGAAAATTCTAGGATAATTCTACCACCATTCTCTATAGAATGATTGGATGACACTTGTTTCACTATTGAACCATATTTCAGAAATAAAATCTAAATCTCAAATAAGAAATAATATTTTATATGTTTTGAATTGAAGAAAATCTAAACTCAGTGCATACAGATAGAGATGATTTGTACCCCAGCCAGACACTAAGTAGCTAATGGAAAACCTTTCTCCACTACCACTGTGGAATGAATAAAAATATAAAGAAGAATCTCAATATCAAATATAATGATTTTTCATGGGTTTGGAGAGGTCCTTCTATATGGGAGACACTATAGCTTTACTAAAGGTAATAAAAAATAAATCACTTTGTTACAAATCACCAATTCAGAGTGCTATTAAGAAAAAAATTGGAATAGAATTAAAAGTCAATCGAGTGAAAGGGAAAACATACATCATAAAATCTATCAATATGGAGATCAAAACTATTACAGGATATAGTTTCCCCAAAAAATTAAAAATTATTAAAAAAATATGAGGAAAATTGATTTCATTATTATTTACATTCTTATCCACAGTCAGCAAGCATAGTTAAATTGTGTATTATATATAGGGATATTATATTTAACCATATAAATTTTAATGTTAATGAAAAATATGTTTCACTCGGGATACAATGGTTGTTCATAATGATGAATCTCTTCCTTATCATTGGAGAAGAAGAGATATTCTTTTTATCCAATGATGATAAAAATAAATTACGTCATAAAGGTCTTTAAAAACTTATCCATAAAATATGTATGATTTTGTGAAACATTTATGTGTAATGGATTTTTTTAGTATTAAATTATACTGTATTCAATTGTGTAATATTTTCCAATAGGGATTGATTATTTAGAATTCATATAAGTGAAAGAAAAACGACATCGAATCTACATGAAACGATTCAAGATATTGTTTATGTGTTAATATCACTACATGATAATGATGGAAATAGGTGATTTTCATGGGTTATTAATGAATATAAAAGTATTTTATACATGACCATGATGATATAGAAATAATTTCATTTTATTGAATTAAATGATATCAGAGATAGCGAGAGAAGAATATTAGAAAAAAGATCATGAATACCAAAACTTGTAACGGTATAAAGTTTAAATATATCCAAATGGATGATTTTATTGAGAAACATGATATAAGAAATAATTTTTTATTTATAAATAAAACACAAGAAAATATAATTCTTGAGAGTAGAAATTTTATATTAAATAACATGTCTGAGATAATTCTAATTGAGAAAAACATAGAAAATTGTTTTTGAAAGTGGTAGTCCTGACATGGGTATATGTTATAAATAAAAAATTTTAATATCATGGAAAAGTGAAAACTCAAAATGAGATGTTGTATAAAATAAATTCAATTTTTAAATAAATTTAAATATTTAGAAGTTAATGATTTCTTTTAGATAAGGGAAAGATCCACTATGAATTTTTAATCTCTTATTTTTAAAGAGAAAATAATAAAATTAAAATAATTAATGGTTTGGGAGAACTATTGAAATACATGATGATAGTGTTTTAGATAATGAAAGGATTTTATAAAAAAGAAGGGATAAATTCTATAACCAAGAGTTATCAAAGAGAGTATTATAGAGGGTGTATAAGTGGATAATGTTGATTCAGATGAAGGAATTAAATATGATGAATTGGGATTTATTTCATCGATAATATGAAAATAAATATTATTTTTTAAATGATTGAGAATGAAACTATTAGTGATATAATTTTTTTAATGAAAATGAGAATGATGTTGTATCTAAGAAACACTAATATCATGTTTTTCTTGAATTATTATATGAGGCTGCTTAATATATTAATTGGGTAGTGTATAAAATTGATTATCTATACCAAATTAGGCTAAATAATACATGGGTTATTGTGTTGAAGATAGACTGAACATGTAATTATAAATAAAGTGGTTTTCTGAAAAAATATGATTAGAAGAATTGTTGTTATTTGACACCAATAATTACATTTTTCAAGTCGATTCTCAAAATTTAAAGGCTTTGAAATGGATGATACAAGTAAAAACATGATATTATATGAGTAAATTAGAATAATCTTGTTCATTTTTTTGCATAAAAATTTCATCGTATAATAATTTTTTATCAAAAGAATCTTTTCTTAATGGGTTTATAGAAGATGATTTCTACTCTAAAAAAAGGATGTACTTCTCATAAATGAAAATGAGATATATTTTATCAATCAAAGAAGGTAATATATAGGATAATGAAAGCACCTTGATCTTGGAATGCTATTATCGATTAATCTTAGAAAATTTCTATTTTCCAATATAAAATAATTTATCAAAAATTTCATTAAGAATGATTATATTAAAATAATAAGAGTTGATTTAATTAGATTAAAAAAAAATTTAGAGGATTAAAATAAGCTTAATGAATGAATTATATTCAGTTCCAGAGGAGTGAAATTAAAATATTTGTGACTGGTTAATTTATGTTTTCCTTGGATATTTGGTTATATAATGTTGGCATAATTTTTTAAATGGTAATCTAAATAGCTAAATAGGTGATAACAATGTTTTATAGTGGATTCTAAATTTTTAATAGCACTAACTCCTGCATTAAATTAATTCCCAAAGTATTATTAAATAATAAAATTTAACCTTAGGGATTATTGGTAAATCATTGGAATTCTGTACTAAATAACAATATGAAGTCATAATAATTTTATTGTTACATATTTTATTGAAGGGTATATAGGTCATCCCAAAGAAGTAAAAATGATTTTATTGAATTGATTAATATAATTTTTTAAAGGATTGTTTAATTTTTGAATATATTATAGGGGGAATAAATATGAGTTTCTAAGATTATTGGAATCCAATTGGGATGGTTTGATAGATGATAAAAATTATACAATTAATAGTTTATTTAATCTAAGGTACTTATATAATTAATGGTTAGAAAGAAGAAATATTGTATGTCATTTTGATGAATTTTAATATATTTCCACATTTCAATATTGAAGCATCATTTACAGATGAAGAGATATGTTGAAGAAATCGATATTGTGGTGCATTATCCTATCTAATAATTAGATTTTTATTGTGTTTTTTAATGTAAAAATTACCAAAAAGATGGTTAGAAATTGTGAAGACCTAGGGAGTCACCCCTACCAATTAGCATACAGTCATTTATAAGGGAAACCATTTCAAAAATATCGAATGATTGTATCATTCAGATCACCTTTACTCGCTAATTCATCGACAACATTATTTCCCTCACTCTATGTGTGACCAACCTCCACACCCTGATCTAATATCATGCTCCATTTCCTTATGAGGTCAGTCAATTCTGTAGGAGTACTAATTTTTCCACATAGAAACCCTATAATAACCTTGGAGTCCCTTTCAACTTCCTTTACAGAAAAATTATAAAGTCTACATAGTGAAAGGACACTGATTAGCGCCCTCACATCAGCCCTAATGGAGTCACTATTGCCAAAAAAAGAACTGAAATACAATTGGACTAAAACTCTGAAATCTTGAATGATACCACCACCTTTCATGGTCCCTTATTAAATATGAACCATCCAAATTTAATTTTAGACCATTCCTAGGGGGATTCTAGTGCAACCATACCCCAATATTATGACTATCGATAACACCTGAGATCTTGTCCTCTCTTGGAATTAACTACTAGAGAGAAGCTGAGACGTAACCACATGGGCTGAGATAACAAAACTCTTCAACCAAGGAAACCGGTAGAACCGCGTACCTTGGCATCCTCCAAGAACAACTCCTCCACATGGAAGAAGGCTTCTAGTAGCTCCGCCATGTTTTCACCTAGCATTGTGGATACCATGAAACCATAAGACACCCTCTATGATTCACATTACAGATCAATTATGAAGAGAAATTTCCAATTTTGTCTCCATGTTTGGAGAGGCACAACACCTGTACTAGGAATCAAGAGAAATACCATTATTTTTTATATTTTCATCCTTGAAAGGAACACAGTTCCACATACAACACACCATGATGTTCATAGTCATTGGTAACCATTTTTACAAAACCAAATCATCGCATTTAGAATTACCATTCCTAACCTTAATCAAATCCCAAAAATCCTTTCTATTAAATCACATAGATGGATAAGAATTGAAGGAACAACTATCAAGCTCATTGATCATATTAATGCTATCTAAGTACTCCATTGCTCTTCATCAGGAGTTGTGTTTTCATGACCTGGGAATTTCGATGATTCCATGAATTTGATTTATGGAACCATGTAGCCAAGAAAAAAGGACATACTATCATAGTTTTTCTTCCATTAATTGATATCCCCACATCCCACTACACTGCAGAACTACTTTGATAGAACCTCTGGATATCTGTCATTATCCTAGTGAGACACATGGGATTCCTTGCATTTCTAGAACACTCCACCTAGATATCTTCATACCTTATCTTCATGAACAATTCCCACAATGTTTTTATTTTATAATATCTCATGTTATCATAGATTGGATGGCCTGTGTGGATTCCCACATGTTTTGAATGTTGTTTCCTTCTTCATTAATTGGTATATCTAGAATCTTTCAGTGAGCCAATGGAATCTCCCAGTGTCATTTTCATCCCAGGAAAACCTATTCTATGTAATTTCTAGCTGACCAATGGAAACATAAGGAACCTTTATAAAAAACAACACATGCATGTCCATGGTGGAAATAATGATACTAATTAAAGTAATACGCCCACTAAATTAATGGAATTTGTTTTTCCAATTTTAAATATGGCTCATAATTTTCATCTGATTATCATAAAAAAAGATAATTTGAATTTTACAATTTTCAATGAGGGATCCCAAGTACACTAGGGGTATATTGTGTTTGGGCATTCCCGGTCTACTTTTTATAATCCTGCTTCGCCGACCCATGCATATGTTTTCAATATAAACATTTCACTTTTACCAATTAATAATTTTACCACTATGTTTCTCATACTCCTTCATAACACTAATTAATTCATTGAAAGTCCTTTTACTACTAATTATAATGAATATAATATCATTAAAAATAATAAATTATAGAAAACATTATCCCCCAACTTGTACTTATATGGTCTAATATGCCCTTGCTCCAAGAATGTATTCATATTAATTGTGACCTCTTCCTAACACAATATAAATATGTTATGTGAAAGGGGTACCCTTGTATCTATCCCCTAATTGTTTTGAAAGAGACAAATTTCTTCCCCATAAAGTAAATAGAGATCCATGGGGACGAATAATATCTGAAGAACAATTTACATGCCCATTATTTGAATTTATTTTTCCTCGTCACCTTAATGATAAAACTCTACACTATCCTATCATATTCCATGTACATTTACAATTTACTGATGATATTATAACCGTAGGATTTATTATTAAGATCATTCACCATCTCTTAATAAATTCATACTTCCCCCTAAATACACCTCCCATGAATGAATCCTTGTTTCTCATCCGATACAATTCTCAGAATAATGCACCTATGTCTCCAATTTAAAAGAAAAGAATATATTTTTAAAGGAATGTCACATATGAATATTAGATGACATTGGTTGATGGATTTTGGGTGTTTTAATTTAAGAATCATGATCACCCTTGATTCAAAAAATTTCCTATGAAGAACCAACTACTAAATAATGACACATTGTATCTCTATCATGTTCATAATTTATATCCCTAGTGTTCACATAAACAGAAATTGAAAAACCATCTGGGGCAGGTGAATTATCCCTCATATTTCTCACAAATGTTTCCTTAATCTCCAAAAGATATGGTAAAAAATCCAACTAATCATTAATATGGTCCCCTAAAAATATATTAATGCATGACTTAACGTTATCCTCTCAATCTTTAACCTCCAGGCTTCTATCCTATGGGATCATAATGCCACCCAAGGTATTATTAAACTGATCCATATCCATGTCACATGCTACATCAATATCAATCACATAGGGACCATCATATAAATTTAAATTTAAATTATTTATGTCCTTAATTCCTGGATGAAAGTCTGAAAATAATCCATATTTCTATAACCTTCACTCGTCCAGGATTTCCTTAATTTATCTATATAGGAATGTTCTACCTCAAGAACTCTATCTTATAGCTGACCATGCTTCTCTTTAATTCCAAAATAATGTCATGCACCAAATATTTTTGGATCCTTAGATCGATGCTATAAATCTATTATTGGATCCCCTCTAGAGTTGTCTCTCAAATTCCACTTTCACCAATATGTTCCTATATATCATTAATTAGACGTCTCAACCATGATGTTAGCACCAATGAAGAAGCCCCTTAAATTGATTAATTCCATGAATCCTTAATAGTTTGATGGTATCATTTTTATTTTGACGAAATAATATAGCATAGGAATCTATATGGTCTTCTTTGGTACCTTCTAGTAGTCACACCTAATGGAGAGTGATTTTACAATACTCTCAACAGATGTCTCACATTTCTCTATGATTAGGAGTCCTTATATTTTTTATTGCCAAGAAAATTTTCAAGTCTACTAAAAATATGAATGCTTCTCCTCCTGTTATTAAACTAGGATAATATACTCCAAATTTAAAAAAGAACAATAATCCCTATTTTCTCTATGAGGAGTCTGAAATCCTGTATGGCTGTGATGGGATATGCCACACCACCTTTCTTCCCTTTAGCATTAGAAATTCTATTGAGATCACCTCATATATACAATTTCTAGTTACTTCAATTGATGTTTCAGTGATTACTCTATAAATAATAACTAACATTGGAATAAAATATTTCATACACAAAAGAGAAATTTATTTCCAAACCCTCTACACCCACCTTCTTCAACACATATAGATGGCAAGCATCGATAAAATCAACATTAACTTCTCATTTCTAGAAAACCAATATATATTGATTGAATGGGATGGAAAAATGTATTGATAAAATCCAATATTATTGGAGAATACATTAATTATATTATCATTTTGTTTATATTACAAAGTGGAAATATTGAATACCTAAAGGTGGAAAATTCATTATGGATCCAAGAACTTTTTTCCTTTTCACCTTAGCCACATGCATTCAAGATGATGACAAAAATGAATTTGGAAGAATAGTGAATGGCCTGTAGCCTAAGAGGATATCATCTCTCCCCATGAATTAGTGTATATGGAATTTTTTACCTGAGAACACTATAATGGCCCACATTACATTGTATTTGATCATGTTTTACTCCCTTCATCCTACTTGTTCTCTTGATTTTCAATTTATATCAATATTATACTCTCATCTTCCAACACTAGAAAATGGTTCATAGACCATATCTATTCCTCCTATAGATCCACCTAGATCCCTATAGGATCCTTTTCTTCTACAGAAGGCATCAAAAAAGAATCTTGATACCTTCTCTGATTTGCCTCATTAAATTTTTTTTCAAGGCCACCCACGCCCAATGAAGGGAATTAAAGAGATGTTCTTCATATTTCTCAGATCACCCAAGTTCAGCATATAATTTTAATATTTGAAAACCATTTCCAGCTTTAGAGAGTTTATAACATCTTACGAGGGATTGAAAATCAGTGCTTGGTGGAAAGGAGGTCTCTCCGAAAAAAACACATCCCTAGACAAAGGTTGCACAAAGGCATATAGTATTGTTCATCAGAAAGGTGATATAGCCTGCACATCTATTAACACAACAATAAAATATGTAATCTCATAACCATGTTCACTCTATGAATTGTTGATATTTGAATTTAATGGTTCTCTTAGAATCCCTCATTTACAACCCAGATCCAACACAACCTTCACTGTGGAACTCAACTATGATGAAACCACCTCCCACTGAGGTTCTTTTCCACCTTATTTTTTAACCAACATTTAAGTTCCTCCAGATCATATAATATATTAAACAAAATACTCTTGATCATTTTCTTTAGTACCAATTTCCTCCACCTATAAAATAGTCCAATGGAGGCTCATACAAAAATCAATTCAATGGAAAATTTTACAAATAAGAGAGAAGAACCGGGGTAATTCCAATTATAACACCATTTTACTAAAAAAGAACCACCAATGCCTCTAAAGGAGACTCTAAAAGGAAAAATAATCATTAGATCCATTTCAACACATATTCTAGGAGTATCCCATGCTTGGAGACACCATGTATCATCATTGAATCGTAGGATGGTTCCAGTCATATTACCCACCAATTGATGGATCCATGAATTTCGATGCAGAAGAGGTAGCCTATAAATTCGGAGCCACAGCATTACTAGACTTGAATCCTTCCCATAGATATTGTTCTATAATTAGAGAGATCATTAATACCTCTATAAACTAAATCTCTTTCCCTCTTTATTCTAGGCCCCAAAAATGTCATCCTCATTGAAAATATGAATGCTGAAAGAAATCGTGGAATGTATAGAAACTGCCACTAGATGGAGAAGAACATAGGAACAAAAAGTGTTTTTGAAAAATTAAATCAGAGGATGTTTTTCATGCTCCAACCAGGAGACCATATTCCATTAAGGAAAGAAATCAACCTCCCCCAGCTCCTCAAATTAAAATTCAACTAATGTGAAGTGATCCACACGATCCACATCTCGGTAAAATTTTAGTATATGACCACATAATATCAAACTGTAGATAACATGAAAAATATAATATCTAAAGAATATTTTAAAAGGAGTTAATTCCATTATTTAGTTTAATCACCTCTATCCACGTGATTATTTGAAGTGAGGGACCCACTCCCTTAATGGTAGTTGTAATTGAATAGTTTGTTTCTATAAGGCCCCAGCCTTAAACCTTTCTTAATCTTGAGTTATTACACGATTACACATTGAGGATCTTTTCAGGTTTAGAGTTTTAGAGAATTAGATCATGAGACTTGCATTACATTCCACATTTAAACAAAGTGGTTACAAAAAAGACAGTATTCATTCTTCCCATCAACAGAAACATATTTAAAATAAAACATGGATTCTTTCTTGACACATCCTTGACACTATCATCACATCATGTACCTTTCCCTTGACCTGTGAAAAACATTTCAAAATCATGGGATGAGCATAAAAATCTCATTAAGGGTTATAAAAATATGGAAAGGAAACATGAGTTCATATATACATAAGAATGAAATCATACTTTACCCATAAAACATTGGCACTTTAACACACCTCATCAAATCATGAATAAATCATAGAAATCATAAGACATAAAAGGTAACTTGAGGCATTCATAACATTCTTACGTAGGGAGTAACCCTCTTGGTTACGTTTGGAATACCCATCACACTATATTCCCTAAATCTCTTCGGAGAAACCTTAACGTTTCACTCCTTCGCGTTACCCAATGCATTGGAGAGCTATATCGGGCTCACCCGCCCTTAGTTTATCACGGAACCACCCGTCTTCATAACAATGCCCAAGAACCATAACATAATCTTACCACATAAAACATGCATAAAGGAAACATAACATTTCCACCTTTCAATAACAAGATATCAATACAACACATTGATATAAATACATTATAAAAACCATTTTCAATACCAAAATAAATGAAAAGTAAAACATTGTATTTATTTTTTAAAAAAAGAAGGTATGGCTTGTAGAGGAAGCCGAAACTCAAATAATGGTCACGACGGCGGAGAAGTCATTGTCGCCGCATACGTACGACAAAAACATTCCCTTTTGTCTTTTAGTAAATGCTTCGTATAAAAAAGATTCATTTTGGATAAATGTAAAATCCAAAGGGGTTTATACACCGTATAAAAGAATGTTGTGTATAAAATAAAATATGCCTCAATGAAAGGAGATTGAGACGAATTCCCATACGAAGACGGTATCCTTGGTTTAAGGATAAATCAATTACATAATTATGAGTGACAAACGAATACACCAAATATATGTGGATATTAAGTGTAAAATAATCAAAGGTCATTCTCACATATTCAAAGGATGACATATTAAATAACTACATGTTGAACCCAAAGAAATCGAAATTGGGTTAAGAAGTTCCCTTGACAGCCTAACGACGTCACATCAAAATGAGTTGATGAGAGATAAAAAAAGGGTATCTCATCACTTGGACATAAAATTTACATCAATAAGGATATATGAGATCATATACCAGCATAACAATATGTAAATTAAAAGACCCAACAAATTATGTCTTTTAGAAAGAGGAGTGTGAAAGGTTCCCTTACTGACCTGGGTATCTTTCGAACCATACGCCCCGTGAAAGAAGGACAATACAAAATTGATGTAAATACTCATAAATGAAATAATATTATACAATGAGTAAAATAATGGTCAGTACATACACCACTCAAAGGAAATTGGGGCAAATGTAGCATAAATCTCACGGGAATAAAATTGAGATGAAAAATCCCTTACGAAAACTCAGTAGCCTAACGACACCACTTAAAAATTCCAAAAATAGATTGATGAGATCAAATAGGGTATATCATCACATTACAATAAAATGTACAGCAAGAGGAATATAAAATAACACCCCCCATCATAACGAGGAAGAGCTTAAAAGAAATGACATAATGGAGAGTACTTAAAGAGAAAGAGAGAGGTTAGATCTCTTACGAAAATTCGGCAGCCTAACGGTGCCATTCAAAACTTCCAAAATGGATTGATAAGAGAAAATATGGTCTCTCATCATATGAACATAAAAATTAAAGTAAGATTAATATAAAAGAACATCCCAATAACAAAGAAATCTGAGTTTTAAAAGGAATGACATAAAAGAGTGTACTTAAAAAAAAGAGATGAGTAGGATTCCTTACCTCAAGTCCAACTTGTCTTGTTCGTTTCTTTATATTTCTGAATAATAAACTTTGTTCAATTAATAATTTCATAAGTACCTCATTTAGAGATTGTTATTCAGTTCATATCACATATTATAATGTTATAATAATTTTTTAATAATGTTAGTTCATATCAGACGTTTTTGTCGATGTTTGGTACATGAGTCAAAAATGAACTTGTTTGAAAAAAACATTGCCCATGTAGTTATATGTAAATAATTTCCAGAATAGTATTAATGAATAAAATATCATATATATCCAGTAAATATTCATTTTATACTATTCCATATCATTTGTAGATAAAAAACGAAAAGCATTGTTCATGGAGACGGTAAGCCGTACGTACGCATGAACACTACTTTCATTTTTTGTCATATTAATGGAATTAAAACAAAATGAGAGACATATATAAATGTTATAATTCCAGAATTATATCCATAATTTAGATGTAATATATTACATATATATCCATTATATATATGTACTTATAATATTACATAACATTATGAGATAACAAATGAAATGAACCGTTCATGGAGACGGTAAGCCGTACGTACGCATGAACGCTACTTCCATTTCTATTTAATATTTAATGGAATTAAAACATAATGATAAATAATAGTATTTTAATTCTAATATGGTATCATATAAAATATTATTAAATATATCCTTTATACGTACCACATATGGTATTAACAAATCAAATCACTTTGAAGGGGCGGTAGTCCACACTTCCTTAAATGAAGATATCGGGTTTACCCATAATGGAAACCATAAAGGTACTCTATAAATTAAAAATACACAAGCTTAAGTAAAACATAAACATATTAGATATCATATATAAATATAGTGTCATATTAATGTCCACCTTTGAAGGTGTTAGAAGAATGTTGAACAATCATCGTTTTGGGAGGCAGAAATTCGCCATCCACAGAAACAGTATGTTCTTTAACCATTAGATGTAGGTGTGTGTTAGTTTAGCTCGAATAATTCTTATACAAATATCCTAGTATATTTAATATACTGTATTTGTTACAAAAAAATGAATAAACAGAGTTTAGGGGGTTGGAGAAGTAAAATAAAACAAAAGGACACAAGTGAATATATTACCATAAAATCGGGTAACTCCATTTGGTTTCAGCTCAAATAATTCCTTGGGAAGACTTCTACCCAAAGTGAGGATTCAAGGAGTAATAGAGGGAAGTGTAGAGACAAAATGGGAAGGGTTTGGCCGAGCCAAAGGCTTTGGGAGTGTTGGTAAGGAGGTAGAGGTGGGGGTCTTTTATAAGAGGAGAGGAGGGGCACTCTTGTAATGTTACAAAATGTTAAATATTTTCAAAAGAGTTTTAGATTTTAAAGGTCCAAAATTGATTTATTTCTAGGATAAGGTGATAAGGTTTCTAAATACACTCATCCAATATGTTTTGGACATGTTTAGTTCTTAGATATTACATTATCATTTCATTTTATTTAAATCGTTAAATAATGAGGTCATCGCTGCATCATCATGATGTCATAAATAATTTAATTTATTTAATGTCTAAAAATTATAAAAAAAATACTATGATGTATTAAATCTTTTAATATTTCAAATGACTTTTTATAGTCAAAAATATGACTTGGATAACAACATGTAAAAATTGATTTAGTAAAACATCTCATTTTTGTGTCATTTTTACTTTAACATTAAATAAAAAGGTATTTATGTCTGTTTCCAACCAAAGTGGATCCATGGGGTCCCCAAGTTGACACATGGATTTTCTTGGTCGTCCATGACACATCCAATGAGGGTAGGACATGTTTCTAGTTCATTTAAGACTATTAAAACATTATTCTTAACATAAACTACACTAATTATCTCTAATCGCGATAAAAAACTTAATAAGTTACTATTCACCAAAAAAATATTTTTATCCCATTGAACCACATTTTACTTCTTAATGAAAACCATGTATGTCAGATTTTTTAAATTCACAACACAAAGATGTAAAATTTTATTTAAATGGAAAAAATCAGTTTTTATAAGTACTATTTAGTGGTTTCACTATTCCTCAAAAATTGAAGTTTTTCAGAAAAATCCTAGAAATTTACCCTAAGATATATTTGATATTCCGAATTCAAAAATGAATTCTATTTTACAAAATTCCAAAAATATAAGTCACATTAAATAATTTAATAATCAATTCCCGCTGTCAGAGAAAATAGCATGTTTTTATGAAACAATAAGTATCAAAAGATTGACACTAGTTTAAGTCTGATTTCAAAGTGAAATTAATTCCAACGACCACTATTGGATTTAATGGTAAAAATATATTCTAATTTCACTTTAAAACCAATTCAAAAGATAATAAGTTAGATTAAAAAGAGGTTTTAAATTAAAATACAACATTTTACACTATTCATTAAAAAATGAACTTTATCAGAAAGATATCAAAAATTTACACAAAGTAAATTTTGATGTCCCAATTCTTAAGAAGAGTTTTATTTGGTCCAATAGAATGTATAAGAGTGAAAAAAAATATATTTAATTATGTTTCACCATCAAAAGGCGATAAGTGAACCTTTAGTGAAAACTAGGGCATATACGCCTAAAATTTAATTCTTTCCGTATTTTAAGACTTTATCTTTTATTGGATAAATTTAAAAACATTTAAAAACATATATAATCATATTTTAGTTATTTATATCCATTCCCGCCAATACAATGTCTACATGTTAACTACCATTTAAAATAATATAATTTTATTATTAGAGTGCAACGTAAGATTCCCAAGAAACTCGTTGTTGCATGTTGGGTACGCCATCGAGCATAGCGTCCCCTTTAAAGTAATATTAAAATTTTATTCACAAATATGGATAAATATGAGAATTTAATATTCTTTATTTACCTGGGTTGTTACATCCTTCCCCCCTTTTCGGAATTGCCTGCTCGCAATTTTTAAAATTGAGCTTGGAAACATCCTTGAAAGTCCCACATCAGAACAAGAGTCTGTAAAACAATCACTTTAAAATAAAGGAAGACAAGTAAAGAGGTCACCCGAGTTAACACATACTAGGATTCCATGTAGAAAAACATGGACATGGGAGAAAAAGCAAAGGTTCATGTTCTTGAGGGAGAGTGATAGTAAACATGTCTAGGAGAAAGTTAACCATAAGAAAATCACAAACTTGTGATGGGTTAAACGGTATTCGATTCCACTATAGGAAAAGATAATAGACAACATTTTTGTTTTAAGTTACATTTTATTGAGGAATTTATTCATAAGGAAACATAATCACTTATCATGTTGACTTTCAACTTTTACAAGATTCCATAATCAAACTCATATTTTTTTTCCAAAAGACGAGTATTTAGGGAGACTTGTTCACATTAATAGTACTATAATCAACTTCTAGAGAATCACCTAATCCACCAAAGAGAACTATATACTTCCCATATCTTTAGACCTTAACCAAAACCAAAACCAAAAAGGATAGTACATGGTCAGATAATCCAGAAAAGGATAACCCTTTAAAAAGAAAATCAATGCTCAATCTCCAAAATTTGTCCAACAAAACACAAAGTTCAACGAGGACCATCCGATAAACAATTTGTCCATAAAATTCTTAAATGTAAACCAATAAAAGATTGAAACCCAAATATTTTAAGGATTTAGTCATAGAGTCTTCCAAGTTAAATCGTAACATTTATCTCCAAACAACATCAGTTGCTCCTAAAGTCTCATATTGAAAAGTAATTAACCTAATCACATATCCTCCATGATTGGTTAATCATTTTCATAAATAAACCAAAATCAACTTAATCTTAAATCGTAAAATAATATAACTAAAAAGAATCAGTCAAACTAACCAGGGACTTCACGTAGTCCAGTGGTAGGCGATAAATACCAGTCGCACTTTGGTTGTGGGTTCGATTCCCGCAGCTTTGTCCGATGCGACGGGTAGTCACACGGTCTGCGTGTTGTACTTTTTTAAAAACTATATAATTCTCAAATCATTCCCCAAAAAGAGATAAAATCATCAAAATAACCATAACATAATTTAACCTCAATTTTATCTTATGCCTTTCACTTCCATCATAACATATAGTAACCCATAATTACCTCAAAAGTAAGGATCATATAAACTCTAATGGTTACCTTTATAATTATTACCTGAACTTCCACATAGATTGGTCATCTCGTACATGATTCATTAAAGATCATACCAAGGTTCAAGTGGTTGATCATGACTCCTTGATAGTTGGTTTAGAATAACCACGAGTTTCCTCATTAAATCCCCCATTTTATCTAGTATCTTAATCATAGAACCACCACAGTTTCCTTCAAACCTCTTGTCTCTTTGGTGCCTGCTAGATCTATCCATTCACTAAAAACAGAAATGTCAGTGTGATTATATCAACAAAACCATCATGTACTAAATTGGAAGATAACCACTAAGATATACTTACTCATTCACTTTATCTAAAACTAGGACTCTTTCTCAAATCCTAACCATTATGGTAATGCCACTTATGCTTAAAGAATAACCTAACCTCTAATGTTATCTAAACCGACCTTTGATACCAACTATAAGGCCCCAGCCTTAAACCTTTCTTAATCATGAGTTATTACAAGATTGCACATTGAGGATATTTTCAGGTTTAGAGTTTTAGAGAATTAGATCATGAAACTTGCCTTACATTCCACATTTAAACAAAGTGGTTACATAAAAGATAGTATTCATTCTTCCCATCAACGGAAACATATTTAAAATAAAACATGGATTCTTTCTTGACACATCCTTGACACTATCGTCACAACATGTACCTTTCCCTTGACCTGTGAAAAACATTTCAAAAACTTGGAATGAGCATAAAAAGCTCAGTAAGGGTTATAAAAATATGGAAAGGAAACATGAGTTCATATATACATAAGAATGAAATCATAATTTACCCATAAAACATTGGCACTTTAACACACCTCATCAAATCATGAATAAATCATAGAAATCATAAGACATAAAAGGTAACTTGAGTCATTAATAACATTGTTACGTAGGGAGTAACCCTCTTGGTTATGTTTGGAATACCCATCACAGTATATTCCCTAAATCTTTTCAGAGAAACCATAACATTTCACTCCTTTGCGTTACCCAATGCATTGGAGAGCTATATCGGGCTCACCCGCCCTTAGTTTATCACGGAACCACCCGTCTTCATAACAATGCCCAAGAACCATAACATAATCTTATCACATAAAACATGCATAAAGGAAACATAACATTTCCACCTTTCAATAATAAGATACCAATACAACACATTGATATAAATACATTATGAAAACCATTTTCAATACCAAAATAAAAGAAAAGTAAAACATGGTATTTATTTTTCTTTTAAAAAGAAGGTATGGCTTGTAGAGGAAGCCGAAACTCAAATAATGGTCATGGTGGCAGAGAAGTCATTGTCGCCGCATACGTACGACAAAAACATTCCCTTTTGTCATTTAGTAAACGCTTCATATAAAAAATATTCCTTTTGGATAAATGTAAATGTCAAAGAGGTTTATACACCATATAAAAGAAAGTTGTGTATAAAATAAAATATTCCTCAATGAAAGGAGATTGAGAGGAAATCCCATATGAAGACGGTATCCTTGGTTTAAGGATAAATCAATTACATAATTATGAGTGAAAAAAGAATACACCAAATATAAGTGGATATTAAGTGTAAAATAATCAAAGGTCATTCACACATATTCAAAGGATGACATATTCAATAACTACATGTTGAACCCAAAGAAATCGAAATTGGGTTAAGAAGTTCCCTTGAAAGCCTAACGACGTCACATCAAAATGAGTTGATGAGAGATAAAAAAAGGGTATCTCATCACTTGGACCTAAAATTTACATCAATAAGGATATATGAGAACATATCCCAACATAACAATATGTTAATTAAAAGACCCAACAAAAGAAGTCTTTTAAAAGAGGAGGGTGAAAGGTTCCCTTACCGATATGGGTATCTTTCGAAACATACACCCCATGAAAGAAGGACAATACAACATTGATGTAAAAAGTAATTAAGGAAAGAATATTACACAATGAGTAGAATAATGGTCAGTACATACACCACTCAAAGTAAATTGTGGCAAATGTAGCATAAATCTCACGGGAATAAAAGTGAGATGAAAAATCCCTTACGAAAACTCGTCAGCCTAACGACGCCACTTAAAACTTACAAAAATAGATTGATGATATCAAATAGAGTATCTCATCACATTAAAATAAAATTTAGTGAAAGAGGAATATAAAATAACATCCCCGATCATAATAAAGAGGAGCTTAAAATAAATGACATAAAGGAGATTACTTAAAGAGAAAGAGAGAGGTTAGATCTGTTACGAAAATTCGGCAGCCTAACGACGCCATTCAAAACTTAAAAAATTGATTGATAAGAGAGAATATTATCTCTCATCATATGAACATAAAAATTACAGTACGAGTAATATAAAAGAACATCCCAATAACAAGAAAGAAGAGTTTTAAAAGTAATGACATAAAAGAGTGTACTTAAAAAGAAAGAGATGTGTAGGATCCCTTACCTCAAGTCCAACTTGTCTTGTTCGTTTCTTTATATTCCTGAATAATAAACTTTGGTCAATTAATAATTGCCTAAGTACCTCATTTAGATATTATTATTCAGTTCATATCACATATTATAATGTTATAATAATTGTTTAATATTGTTAGTTCATATCTGACGTTTTTGCCGATGTTTGGTACTTGAGTCAAAAATGAACTTGTTTGAAAAAAACATTGCTCATGTAGTTATATGTAAATAATTTCCAGAATAGTATTAATGATTAAAATAACATATATATCCAGTAAATATTCAATCTATACTATTCCATATCATTTGGAGATAAAAAACAAAAAGCATCATTCATGGAGATGGTAGGCCGTATGTACGCATGAACACTACTTTCATTTTTTGTCATATTAATGGAATTAAAACAAAATGAGAGAGGTATATAAATGTTATAATTACAGAATAATATCCATAATTTAGATTTAATATATTAAATATATATCCATTATATATATGTACTTATAATATTATATAACATTATAAGATAAGAAATGAAATGTACCGTTCATGGAGACGGTAAGCTGTACGTACGCTTGAATGCTACTTCAATTTCTATTTCATATTTAATGGAATTAAAACATAATGATACATAATAGTATTTTAATTCAAGTATGGTATCATATATAATATCATTAAATATATCCTTTATACGTACCACATATGGTACTAACGAATCAAATCACTTTGAGGGGGCGGTAGTCCGCACTTCCTTAAATGAAGATAGCACGTTTACCCATAATGGAAACCATAAAGGTACGCTATAAATGAAAAATACATAATCTTATGTAAAACATTAACATATTAGATATCATATATAAATATAGTGTCATTATAATGGCCACCTTTGAAGGTGTTAGAAGAATGTTTAAAAATCATCATTTCGGGAGGCAGAAATTCGCCATCAACGGAAACAGTATGTTCTTTAACCATTAGATGTAGGTTTGTGTAAGTGTAGCTCTAATAATTCTTATAACAACATCCTAGTATATTTAAGATACTGGATTTGTTACAAAAAAATTAATAAACAGAGTTTAGGGGGTTGGAGAAGCAAAATAAAACAAAAGGACACAAGTGAAGACATTACCTTAAAATCGGGTAACTCCCTTTGGTTTGAGCTCAAAGGCTTCCTTGGGAAGACTTGTGCCTAGAGTGAGGATTCAAGGAGTAATATAGGGAATTTGAGAGACAAAATGGGCAGGTTTTGGCGGAGCCAAATGCTTTGGGAGTGTGGGTAAGGTGGTAGAGGTGGGGGCCTTTTATAAGAGGAGAGGAGGGGCACTCTTGTAAAGTTACAAAATGTTACTTTATTTTCAAAAGCGTTTCGAATTTTAAAGGTCCCACATTGATGTATTTCGAGGATAAGGTGATAAGGGTTCCAAATACACTCATACAATAGGTTTTGGACATGTTTAGGTCTTAGATATTACATTATCTTTCACTTTTATTTAAATCGTTAAATAATGAGGTCATTGCTGCATCATCATGATGTCATAAATAATTTAATTTATTTAATGTATAAAAATTATAAAACAAATAATATGATGTAGGAAATATTTTTAGCTTTCCAATTAATATTTATAGTAAAAAATATTACCTGTATAACCCCATGTAAAAATTGTTTTAGTAAAACATTTCATGTTTGTGTCATTTTTACTTTAACATTAAATAAAAAGGTATTTATATCTTTTTCCAACCAAAGTGGATCCATGGGGTCCCCAAGTTGAACCATGGATTTTATTGGTCGTCCATGACACATCCAATGAGGGTAGGACATGTGTCTAGGTCATTTCATTTTATTAAAACATTATTCTTAACATAAACTACACTAATTACCTCTAGTTGCGATTAAAAACTTAATAAGTTACTATTCACCAAAAAAATATTTTTATCATATTGAACCACATTTTAATTCTTACTGAAAACCACGTATGTCGGATTTTTGAAATTAACAACACAAAGATGGCAAAATTTCATTTAAACGGAAAAATCAGTTTTTATAAGTACCACTTAGTGGTTTCACTATTCATCAAAAATTGAAGTTTTTCAGAAAAAATCCCAAAAATTCAGCCTAAGCTATATTTGATATTACGAATTCAAAAATGAAGTCTATTTTACAAAATTAAAAGCATATAAGTCACATTAATTAATTTGATAATTAATTCCCGCTGTCAGAGAAAATAGCGTGTTTTTATGAAATAATAAGTATCAAAAGATTGACACGAGTTTAAGTTTGATTTCAAAGTGAAAATAATTCCGGCGAACACTATTGGATTTAATGGTAAAAATATATTCTAATTTCACTTTAAAACCAATTAAAAAGATAATAAATTAGATTAAAAAGAGGGTTTGAATTAAAATACAACATTTTACATTATTCATTAAAAAAATGAACTTTATCGGAAAGACACCAAAAATTTACACAAAGTAAATTTTGATGTACCGATTCTTAAGAAGAGTTTTATTTGGTCCAACTAAATGTATGAGAGTGAAAAAAACTATTTGTAATGATGGTTCACCATCAAAAGGAGATAAGTGAACCTTTAGTGAAAACTAGGGCATATACGCCTAAAATTGAATTCTTTCCGTATTTCAAGCCTTTATCTTTTATTTGATAAATTTAAAAACAGTTAAAAACATATATAATCATATTTTAGTTATATCTATCTATTCCCGCCAATACAACGGCTACATGTTAACTACCATTTAAAATAATATTATTTTATTATCAGAGTGCAATGTAAGATTCCCAAGAAACTCGTTGTTGCGTGTTGGGTACGCCATCGAGCATAGCATCCCCTTTAAAGTCATATTAATATTTTATTCACAAATATGGATAAATATGAAAATGTCATATTCATTATTTACCTAGGGTGTTACAGCTTCAGTAAGAGTGTTCACTAACTATCATATTTATCATGTGATATAACCATTGGAATGTTATTTATTGAATTATATATTTCTCACAATATTTATATGATATTAATTTCATAAAAAAACCATTACATAAATTTAATTTTTTTCATTGAAAAAGAAAAAATATTCTGAAAAACATAGTGGGAGCGATATATAAATTTTTGTGAGAGATATAATTTTTTTTAATGTAATTTAATATTGGAGGGAGTTTATTAATTTATGTTTTTAGGGGATTATATTCTTTATAAGAGATGTATTTATAATGATATTAAAGAATATTTTATAATGGGAATATGAATTTTTATATAAGGTGTTTGTTCATCAAAAATAGTTTATAGAATAATATTTTTTGGATCATTGTTAGATATTTCATCCAACTCTTATTTCTCATAAAGGCCATGAATCATGTAGGCTAAGAATGATTGATTCCGGAATTATTGAATATATTAGGAATTATATAATAATTTTAGTGAAATATTCAGGTTATGTTTTTTCAAATGACATGTGATTTCAACAAACCATAAGGGGGTATTGTTAGAGAGAAAAACAAATACATTTTTTTGTTGTGATCTCTAATAAGGGATAGTAGAAATACATAAAAAATACTAAAAATATAATGGGTAATCCATGAGAAAGTTTTTTATATAGTTTTAGAGTTGCTATACATGTTTTGGATAGTTTAAAAAAAATGATTTCTCAATACACTATTTATTGCATCATTATATATTAGAATGGATATTACATATTTAGGGTTACGTATTTATTATTATGGGAATTTCATGGTTTCTATATGGTGTAGTTTTTTTTTTGAAAATTGATTGAGAATATTATGATATACTGGTTAAATAATATTACATGATTTTTTTTTCATAGTACTTACTCATAAATAATGAATGAATCTCTACTGATTTCAAGGAGATTGTAATGTTTCAAGGGAACCCATAGTATTTTTTGTGAAATAATTTCCTAACAAGGGATTGTGGGATGATCATTTTTATTAATTTATCAAATTGTAATTGATGGTAATAAAGAAAATATTTCACCATGATATTTTTTGTAATGTCATAAAATATATCATATATATATTTATAGTTTTTGGTCATGCCATAATTTTTTTCCATTATAGAGATGTATCTGGGAATGATTTTGATAGATGCAAAGAATTGAATGGGATTATGTTGTAATGATTTTATTTATAGTGTAATTTTTTGTGTTTTTAATAGATTATATATATATATATTACTTTTTAACATGAAGCATTAAGAAGTGATATAAGAATATAAATTGACCATATTGGATATAATATATATTAATAATGTGAAATTATTTGTTTCCTATTCATCGAGGCTTTAAAAAACCTGGAATTTTTTAATTATCAATTGAATATAATAGATTTAAATATTAGAAAAATTTCCCAGAATTGAAATCAATGACCGAAAATTAAGTGAGTTCAAAAAATTATAGATAATAAAATTTTGTAAAAATAAAGGATATTTGGAAATTATTGATAGATCTTTCCAAATAATTAGAATAAAATCATTAGTATTTCTTAGGATATAAATTAATGAAAACAGAAGTATTTATACATTTTTTCATGATGAGAACTTATACACATTAAGGATAGATTGTCTTTTTTATCTGAGAGAATAATAAGCATTCTGATTTGTGAGTGGTTGTAAACCAAGAGAGGAAACAATTAATTTAACACAATAATATTATAATATAATAACATTGTATTCAATAGCATATTAAACACACAATAGCGAGCTTAAATAACATGTGAAATATTTTTCCTTATATTTAATGACTTCAATATCATGTAAAACATGCCACCGTGATTCTAATGAACTGTAACATATTATATTATTATAATCTATCCATTAAATTAGAATAGATAAACAATAGATAATATATTATTTAAATTTATTTTATCTATTTATATGCAATAATATAAAAATTATTTAAAATTAAAATAATTTTTTTCTCAATAATTATATATTTTCTAAAAGATGGTTTAGTCATGAATTATGAAAATAATTTAAGATTATTTTTTTTAACAATTTTAGAGAAATGTATTTAATAAAAATAAATTCAATTTTACAATTATGATATCAAAATTATCTTAAAGTTATGTTTTTGTAAATTTCATAAATGATTTATTTTTCAATGAATTGTGAAAAATTATTATTTTTTATTGAAAAATACATTTTCGTTAAAATTATTTATAATGTAATATTATATTTAGAATTGGTTTCAAATTGAAATTTGTTCAGTAATATATTAATTTAACTAATTTATGTAATTAGAATAATTTTCATTTTTAATTTTGATATAATAATATAGTATACTTTTGAAGATTTTCTCTTTGAAAATCCATTTTCTCATCTCGTATTCACGATTATTTTTAAAATTAATATTTTCACTTATGTAAATGGAATATATAAAAATGGATACCATATTTTGAATCATAATAATATATACATTCTAATAAATTCAAATTAATTTTATACTAAAATTAATAGTGGAGACAGTGATAAATAAATATCGTGGTAAAGGTAAAAGAAGATTTACTGAGGCGTTAAAGTAAAAAAAATAATGGTTTAAAATAACCAAAAAAAGTCTGAAATCTATTTTATTACCACATTTTTTCCATATAATTTCACATATAAGATGATACACAATTTTATTTATCATTTTGGAATGTGGAAAATGTTGGCACACATTATTATTTTAAAAACTTAATAGTGCTCCACTCACCTCACTTATAAAAGGGAACCCCTCCCTTTTCTTCTTCATGCCATGAAAAGAATTTGGTTAGGAAAAGAGCTTCTCAAATAAGTTTGTTAATTTGGTTTAATCATCCAATAATACTTATATTTATTTGAAATGGTACCTATTGAGGCTTCTTCTGCAAACCTAAGGAAGTTGCCAAAATAAAAGGTACCATATTTCAATAAGATGTTTTTTCTTATTTCATCGTATACCATACTTATTTATTGTTCAAACAATATGATATAATAAAATAAGTATATTAAATATTTTTATATGTTATTTTTTTATTTTCATGACCAAAACCCATCCCTAATTCCATCAAATGGGTTATGAAGTCATCACTTATTCGTACAACAGACTACCACCTTGTGAATGGATGTTGTTCATTTTTCAATTCCCACCTTCATGGTTGGGTAAGATGATGGATATAAAGTATATAATTTATATTTTTAAAAAAATTATACATATGGATTCATTAAATCATATAAACAATTTTTTACTATCCATTTAATACGGGGTATGATAAGGTCCCTTGTGTGTACGGTGGACTACCGACTCTCATAGCGATGTGATTAGTTTTTCAATAATGATTTAAATAGAAGTTAATAAGGATAAATTTAATGATTATAAATTATATACATGACATAATTATAATTTTCATGACATATTTTTCACTATTAAATGAAAATATATCCTATTATTTTTTACCTATTCACTCATTGAAAGATGAAAACGTCATTCGTGTACATGTGGACTACTACCTGGAAGAAGCGATGTGACCATATTTTTAACACCAACACACAATGATGAAAAATATAAATATTTAATATGAAATAATAAGGTATATATTATATAATGATATTTATAAAAATATAAAATATACTTACTTAATTAGTATAATGATTGTTGAAAAATGAAAATGTTACTGATGCACACATACGAACTACAGTATCCATGAGCATAACATACATCATTTTTCAATACCATAATTCTTGATTGGTATTAAATTTTTTATTAAAGAATAATTATAATAATTATTTAATTATTATTTATATTGAGATAATAAAACTATATAATATGAACAGGAACATAAAAATTCATGAAAAATCATGAAGGAAAAAAAAGGTAATTAAAACCCGAAAAAAGAAAATAATGAAAAATAATTAACAAAAGTGTGATAAAATTTTATAAAAGAATAATTTTTGATATTATAATTATTAATATGGTATTTGTAAAAGTTAATAAAATGTTTTGAACCAATATAAATTTGATCAAATCACATTCAACCAAAATGATGTGCGAGGTAAGGGATTTATTAACTAAATTTCCCCTCATTTGGGTAAAGTTATACTTTATTGATTATGTAATGAAAATATTATGTGTACAAGAAAATTTTATTATTTTATTATGTAAATAAAAATTTTAAATCTGAAAATACCTTTTTATACAAATAATAAATTCATATATTAATTCCAACTTCAATGATAGGATCATTGTATGGGACTTCATCTCTATTTTCTTTCTTAGAGGTATATTTTAATGATATAAGATGGTATATATTCTTACCTATTCACATGTAATATCATGATTCATTACAAATTCATGGTATTTTATATATCAATTTGAATTATATCATCCATAGTAATTTTTATCAAAAATTACCAAGAGTTTAATAATTTAATTTTTTAATATATTTTTATTTAGTTATTTTTATTCTTCTTGGTCATTGATATTCCATGATTATGTGAGTAATTATTTTTTAATAACTTATACAATATTAAAAATTATTTTATATATATTTAATTTAGATACATATAATCAATCAATTTATTAATTCCTACATCAATATTATGATCATTGTGAGGGATAATTTAAAAATCTCTTACTAATCAAGAGTGTTTTTTATTTAATTTATAGTGAGATAAATTACTTAACAATTTCCTAATAAATCCATTAACTTTTCATATAATATTATTATTAATGTTATTATCATGTAATAGAACCATTTTATACTCTTTTTGGAAATAATATAATTGAGAAAATATTTTTATTTAAATATGATTTCATTTTCCAATTTGTTTGAATATCTAATTTGATAAAAAACAATGGTTTCTATTTTTTTTCTAAAAAATATTTTTAACATTTGTAAAATGACTTGTTAAATACATTTTAATCATTTTAAATATTTTAAAATGTTTTGGAATGAATATTCAGGTCATTTTGAAAGTAATTGATGTTTTTATTTTTCATCAAAATAAAGGAATTAGTTTTTGAATGTCTATGACCTAAAAATAAAATCTAACCCTAGAGACCATAAAAACGATTTAAAACATCAATTATTTGTTTCAATTATTATTTTTAAGGAAAATTATTTTCAATTTTTTTGGTGAATTTTTTGTTTTAAATGTTATTTTCAAAATTTAGAATGACATTTTCCTCAAGAATGTATTTAAAGATGTTTTGATGGTATTTATAATAATCAAGGACAAAAAAACTTTATTATTATCCCAATATTTATAAAAAAATATTTTCACGAGATGTATTCTATCTATGGATGTTTTATTATCATTTTTGGAAATTAATTAATTTACATTCACTTTCTTGATTCATTTTTATATTCATTAACTGTCCATCAAAATATCCAATTTCATGAGATAATTGGTCATTATATTTTACATAGATACCTATATTATTTATCCGGTATATACTTAGTTTATAATCTATATTTAATTTATACAAATGGTGTTTAAATTTTCATGTTATTTAATTGACTGAGGAGATATTGATAATCCATATTTTTTCTTTAATAAGGATATTTGACAATATGAATCATTATTCATGAATATATTTATTTTTTGATATATGAGGAATACTTTGGACATGAGTACACAGATGGGATCTGGATATAGATAGACCCTCGATACATCTGTATTTTCCTGAGGAACAACAGTTTGATGGCCTAACATAAATGTGATTCTATACATTAGTGATAACCTACCTTGTAAAATTTATTGATGATATATGTGGCATGTGGAAGACAAATCACATACAATAATCATGAATTTCCCTCCTTAAGAATTTATTTATTGTTGACCATGATATTTTTACTATGATATTATCTCTAATTTCATTTAATTATCAATTTATTGATTAAATGACATGTGTTCTCAGTTATTTCCCTTTTCTGTATTTATTACAGCTTAAATTACTATGAAATCAATGTTATTGATTAAACAAAATGCATGTTTAGTTATTTACCATCACATACATATTATTATTTGTTAATTCATGGAATCTTCCACTGTGCATAACCCTTACTAAGAATTTTAGGTCAACCATATTTTGTTACTTTTCCGAGGAATCTGATAAGTGTTCTTGAATTATAAACAAAGATATGATACATGGAATAGTTTTATTCTATTAAAAATAATTTGTAGTTTGTGTTATCAAATGAAATATAGGAATCTTGTATTCAGATAGTAATCCATAACTACAAAAATATTGGGTCCTATGGGATAAAATTCCATATATAAATTTCTAATATAATAAAATAGATATTTGATCCTAGTTACTGGGGTAGGGGTTGATAATGTTTTTATCCATGTATGTTTTTTAGAATCATTGGTAACTATAATAAGTAAAAAATAGATTAGGGAATGTAACCCTATGACAGATATTGATGGTAATTTTATATGAACATTGAAATGTTTTGGTATGGTAGAGATTATGTGTTTTTCCTAGAAATACATTCCTGTATGGATACTAAAACTATACATGGTTCTGGAACAAATATTACTAGGGGTAATAAATATTAAAGGGATCAATCAGGATTTTCATGATCATCATGTTGTGCATGAAAACATTCCTTAATTCACACATGGTTATAAATTCCTTTGGGATAATCTTAATACAATTTTAATTTTTCTTTACAAACCATTATAATGTGTTTGAATTGATGTTAATAATGAATTTCCTAGGTTAAGACATGTGTTTCTTATATTAATAATAATGTGTCTCAATGGAATGGGAAAATGCATTGCGTGTGGAAAATTAGTGCATACTAAAAATAATTGTAAAGGAAAAAACTATAGATTAAAATGGTTGAAAATACATATCATCATAGGCAATCATTTATATTTTGTTCTTAAATGTGGAAAACTATATAATTATCTCAGTCAATGACTTCTTATAATGGTTAAACCCAAGACTAAGGAAGGAACACAATAGAAATAAAACGGATGATGTATTCATGTATTGGTGTTTAAGAATATAACTTTAGATGTAATTTTTTACCAACTGTATTTTAGTGATGTGTATTCTAAAACATATAAGGATTTTAAAGAATACATGTCTTTACTAAAATAATTGTTATGGATACCATCGTTGGATCATGAGTTTAAAATTTATCAGATGTTCAAATTCATAAATAGAAACTTCTAGGTTTCATGTGATAGGATTCTAATTTTATTAATGATATTTGGGAGAAATTTGTTAAATTACATGAATTAGTAGAAAAGATATTTGATAAAAAATGAATTAAAATTTTATAGATATATGTTCAATGGTATTGATAACATATAGGGTTAATATAATAATTTATTATTTTGTAATAATAGTCAATTTAAATTATTATATTTCTAGAAAACAAATAAAAATAAGATGTATTGAAAAAAAATTGATAAAATTTTATTTTATGTCTTATTTTAGTTTAAGGATGGCCATAATATTTTTGTGAAATGTAAAGGAATTATATTATTATGGTTAAAGAAAAAGGAAAACCTATATACTAGTTGTCAACCTGTCACACCTAACAAAACCTTGGGGATTAAACTATCACAAAAGAACAATATGTTTTTAATTCCTAACATTGATATACGTGATATCATGGTTAATATTTAATTTGTTAAATAACATGAGAAACATATATTAATGAAGAAATAATGGTGTTACTTTTAAGGTTTACTGATTAATGTATTATATTAGAAAACTTGTAACAACCATATCGGGTTTGGAAAATAGTAATAGATAGACTGAAATACTCATCACTCTTTGATAGATATTACATTTTATTAAAAGTGAATTGTATTGCCTCAAACATAAGAAATTAAATTTTTGGATATTAATTACATTTGGTAGTTGATGAATTAGAAATTAATCACAACACAACCAAATTATGAAATTTTTCTTGTAAAATAGAAACATTTCATGTATGAATATGTCGTTTTTTTATTAGTGAGTAATAGAATTGTAATGCCTCGACCCCAGTTACCCAGAGTCGGTGCATTATTACATTATATTGGCATGATAACAAGAAAGATCAAATCTCGAAAGACCGATTGGTTTAGTAGACTTGGAAACACTAGATATATTCATAATGTATTACATCATCAAGTGGAAAAATACTACATCAACATAGTCTCCATATTCCACACTCATATCCCCACATACTATCGCTGCAGGTCATTCATAACTTACTTTTTCACATCCTGGGAAAAATAAAACATAGAAAAGGGGTGAGCTCAAATGCCCAGTAAGGATAACAATATAGCGGAAACTTTTAAAAATAATCATAAACATTTAAGGAAATGTATAACTAAAACAAAAGCCTTTTAAACTTGAACTTCAACATAGTATGGAAAAAGTAAAATGAAATAATTCAATTTACTTATTCACATGGATATTCTACTAATGGAATAATCACATGCAATATCAATAACCACTTTCATAATGATGGAATGCATAATTCCAGACTATCATAACCACATAGCCAAGGCCTCGTGCCAAGACTAAAAATAAGATTTTTCCATGGCCTTGTGCCAAGACACTAGTTTGTCTCATGAGACCTACCGATGCATTGAGGAGCTATAGCGGGCTCCACCCATCACATATTAAGTCCAATGCATTCCCATATGAAAAGGTTTAAACATAACATAAACATTCGTATTAAAACTAGAATATGTAATGTCAATACTTTCACCATTAACAATGAATGGTATAAAAATAGCACATCCACAGTCAAACATATCACAAAACCTTCAATACAATATAGAAGTTTTGTATCATGATAAATCAACTTCAAATAAGCGTAAAATTCCTCAAAGGATGTTGACATAGATGAAATCAAAACTCTGTTTAGAGAAATATCTCATTCTATTTTGAAATCATTTAAGAGTCTTATATTTATGAAATAAAAAATTTTCTTTTAAAATATTCTTATAATCTTGTAAGGGAAGCTTCGATGATTTTATAATGGCAGAAAATAACCGCACCCGCCGTATAAGTTAAAAAAATTTTCTTACCTTAATTCTGTCGAAAAGGTTAAAAAGCACCTTGTTTGGAAAACGACGGAAAGATTCTTTTATAAAACTCTTATAAAAAGTAAAACAAGGGTATAAATGATCTTAAACCATATTATTTTAAATAGTAAAAAAATTTTGAAATAAATTTTTAAGAAACATGGATGTGGATGATAAAGAGATCCCAGTAGATTATTACGTATAAACAACCTCTGATAGTGAGGAGATTGTGAAATAAACCCTTACCTTGTACTTTTCCTTGGTTGGGGTAGGTTAACCTCCTGTATAATGGTGAAATAATAGTTATTAAATTATACAAGAATCATATATATTAATATGATATCATATATGATCTTTTAACATTGATTTGTTAATAATATCTTAGAATTATCGTCGTTTCAGGTGTTAACATACTCGTTTTATTTTATATGTTTTGTTACATAATCTATTTTTGTTATGGATATGTTTTATATTATTCATATCTAGAATGATATCATGTCCTTAAACATCATTTTTAAATCATAAAATGGTAATTATACTTGAATGGATAGGATGGAGAATGAATCTCATCGCGTTCGTGGAGACGGTAGTCCGTACGTACGGACGAGCGACAATATCATTCTTTTGATATTAAAATAATATATAAATGGATGTTATATCATATATAAATAATCATTAAAATGTTATATTTATTATTTACATGAGTTACACATCATTATTATACCCATCCAAATAATAATATATTGAATAACAATTACACCACGACGTGGAGACGGTAAGTCGTACGTACGCACGTATGGTGACATGTTATTCAAAGGGTGGATAGAATACTGAATATTCTTGTACCATATTTATAATAACATCAAAGTATATATAATATACTGGATTTATTATTTTAGAATGGTAATAACAAAGAAAGAAGAAGTGGAAGAAGAAAGGAACTTGAAAAGGGGTGGTGAAAACATTACCTCTTCTTCAGGTTCTTCCTTTTGATTTGATCAAAAGGGCTTCGTAAGTTGGCTTTATGATCAAAATAAGGCCTCTATGTTGTATTTAGGGAAGTTGGGAGAGTATTTGGGCAGATTTTGGCTGATCAAAAAGGCTTTGAAGGTGTGAATAAATGAGAAGGAGGAGTTCCCTTTTATAAGAGGGGTGAGGGGTACCTTTGGAAAAGCTAGAAATATTAATTTATAATAAATTCATATTCGGTTTATAATGGCTCCAAAGTTGATTATTAAAAGGTTAAGGTGAGTATAGGTCGAAATCCATTCAACCAATAGAATTTAGACAGGTTTGGGTTACTATATTAACCTTATCTCTAAGTATTAACTCTAAGTTAATTAGTTTCACTTTTACAATGTCTCTTTGTATTTTTATATTATATGGTTAATAAACATACCATATACATACAAGAGACCCACATGTGGTCTATTAATGATAAACCTATCATGATATAAGTCTCGTGGCCGAACCTTATATTTTTAGTAATTTAATATAAATTAATAATATAATATTTTTTTTAAAAAGTCTTTTATGTCAATTTTGACACTATTCAATAGTTGATTTTTGAGAAATTCATAACAGAATTATTACTTAGAAAATATTTAATTACATGATTCCTAACATTTCATATTAACTTATAAAATTAGTATAATTCATAAAAATGCTCAAATTATATTTATTTGTGTATTTATAAAATCAATTAGTTTAATTTTTACTATTATGGTAATTAGTGCACCATCATTGTGTCATAAATAAAATAAATTATTTAATTTTTAAAAATTATAAATAAAATATCATTATGTAGGAAATCGTTTTATCTTTCTAATGAATATTTATAGTCGAAAAACCAACATATATATCCTTATGTAAAAATTGTTTTTCTAAAATATATATGCTTGTGTCATTTTTGAATTCATTTTAACTTAATTAAAATAAAGTGTCCCTATCACCTACAAGTGGCTCCATAGGGTCCCAAAATCGACCCAAATATGCCTATGGTCGAACATGTATCAACCAATAAGGTTAGGACATGTTTTAGGGTAATTTAGTACTATTATAATATTTTTTTAACCCTTATTTACCAGATTTACCTTTAACCATGGTAAATAAAATATTTACGGCAGTAATTATTCAAAATGTCTAAAAATAAAAGTTACCTATTTATAAAATTTGAACATCCTGATTCCAAATATTGAATCCATTTTTCCAAATTCAAAACACAGAAGTGGCAGAAATTAATTTAAAATTAATTTCCGTTGTTAAAACAAAAAGCGTGTTTTTAAGAGATAATAACTATCAAAAGATTGACACTTGTTTATGTCCGGTTTAATTTTAAAATTATGTACAATTAACAAAATTATATTAAATGGTAAAAATATATTCTAAATATACTTTAAAACCACTAAAATTCATAACTTATCATTATTAATTATTTTCATTTAAAAATTTGTTTTTAATTAAAATTTAGTAATTTTTTACTATTCATCAAAATATTAAAGTTATCCGAAAAGTACCAAAATTTCACCTTAGGCTAAATTCGATATTCATAATCCAAAAATGAAGTCCATTTTGAAATATAAAATATATATAATTTCAAAAAGTAGGTATTACTATTCATAACGACTAGTTTGATTGGTTATGGTGTGTTAGAACTCGGTGTTGCGTACAACACACGCTATCACATTATTCAAAGAGAAGCGTACCGTAGAAGCTTGGGGTGTTACATTGTCCCATCCTTCAAATAATTTCATCCTCAAAATTTCTAGAATACTTATCACTTGAAAAGACTCGGGTTCTTCTTCATCATAAGTTCCTCAGGTTCCCACGTTGCCTCTTCCATCTTATGGTTTCTCCACAAACCTTTTACCAGACGCGTCGTCCGGTTTCTCATTACTTGTTCTCTTGTATCAAGAATCCTGACGGGCTCTTCACAATAAGATAGATCGGGTTCCAGTTCTAATTCTTCATAGGTGAGTACATGCGTTAGGTCAGGCATGTATTTCCTCAATAGAGATACGTGGAACACATCGTGAACTTTGGAGAGACTTGGCGGCATTGCCAATCGGTAAGCTACAACCCCAATTCGTTCAAGAATTTCGAAAGTTCCGATGTACATGGGACTCAATTTACATTTCTTTACAAAACGTACGAATCCCTTCCATAGAGATACCTTCAGGGAAACATGATCACCAACTTGAAATTCCAAATCCTTCCTTCGATTATCAGTATAGCTCTTCTGCCTACTTTGAGCCACTTTGATGTGATTTTGGATTACCTTCACCTTTTCCATCGTTTCCTAGACCAGTTCTAGGCCTACAAGTTTTCTTTCACCAACGTCATCCCAAAAGGTTGGTGTACGACATCTCTTTCCATATAACGCTTCATATGGTGCCATCTGAATACTCGAATGGAAGCTATTGTTATAGGAAAATTCTACCAGAGGTAAATATTGATCCCACATACCCTGAAAGTCAAGTGAGCAAGATCTCAACATGTCTTCTAAGGTTTGAATAGTTCGTTCTGATTGTCCGTCTGTCTGAGGGTGGTAAGCAGTGCTCAAATGAAGTCCAGTATCCAGGGATTTCTGAAGACTTTTCCAGAATCTTTAAGTAAAACGGGGATCACGATCAGAAACATTAGATAGGGGTACTCCATGTAGTCTCACAACTTCATCAATATATAGTCTTTCTAGACATTCCAGGGGTAGATATTCTATTATAGCAAGAAAATGTGCTGACTTGGTAAGGCTATCAACAATAACCCATATTGCATCGTTCCTTCTAGGAGTCTTTGGTAGTCCCATGACAAAGTCCATCGTAATATTGTCCCATTTCCACTCCGGTATAGGAAGAGGTTGCATGACTCCTCCAGGTTGTTTCCTTCCAGCTTTCACTTGTTGACAAACCATACATCTTGACACAAAATCAGCAATCTCCCTCTTCATGTTGTCCCACCAAAAATGTTCCTTCAAATCTCTATACATTTTGGTGCTCCCAGGATGTATAGAGAAATTGTAACTATGATAATCATCCAACAATTCCCTTTTTAGATCAGGTATATCGGGAACACAAAGTCTCTTCTCGAATTTCAAAATTCCATCTTCATACACAATGTCTCTCAATCTCCCATCATTCACAGCTTTAGTCATCTTTTTAAATTCTTCATCATCGGTTTGAGAAACCTTAATCCTTTATAGTAAAGATGGTTTGGAAACAATTTGAAAAAGAATTGATGTTTCGCCTTCCCTGGTTATTCCCATGTCCATCTTCACTAGATCCATGAAAATTGGATCCCTTTCAATTCTCATATTGTTCAAAACTCCATGGTATTTTCTGCTCAATGCTTCTGCCACCTTATTTTCCTTCCCCGGGTGGTAGTGTATCGTGCAATCATAATCCTTGAAAAATTCAAGCCATCTCCTTTGCCTCATGTTGAGTTCTTTTTGTGAGAAAATATACTTCAAAATCTTGTGATCAGTATAAATCTCACATTTTTCACCATAGAGGTAGTGCCTCCATATCATCAAAGCAAAGATCACAGCTGCTAACTCAAGATCATGAGTAGGAGAGTTTTGTTCATGAATTTTCAACTGTTGTGATGCATAGGCAATAACCCTATCATTCTGCATAAGAACACAACCAAGTCCTTTCTTCGATGCATCACTATAAATGACGAACCCATCATTCCCCAATGGTAGAGTCAATATAGGAGCATTGACTAATCTTCTCTTCAGTTCTTCGAAACATTCTTCACACTCTTTTGTCCAAAAAAATTTAACCCCTTTAAGTGTGAGCTTCATTAATGGGTTAGCCAATCAGGCAAAATTCTGGACGAATCGTCGGTAAAAACCTACTAAACCAATAGAACTACGTACCTCAGTTATACTCATAGGTTCTGGCCATTCTTGGATTGCCTTGGTCTTAGAATGATCAACAAAGATTCCATCTTTAGTGACAATATGGCCAAGAAAAGAAATCTATTGAATCCAGAATTCACACTTGCTAAACATCCCATATAATTCATGTCTACTCAGAGTCTTTAAAATAATGCGCAAGTGATTTTCATGATCTTCATATCTTTTGGAGTATACCAAGATATCATCAATAAATACCACCACAAATTCATCAAGATACTCCTTGAAAACTCTATTCATCAGATACATGAATATAGAGGATGCATTAGTCAATCCAAAAGGCATTATAGTAAACTCGTAATGCCCATACCTGGTTTGAAATGCTGTCTTCGGAATGTCTTCCTTCTTTACACACAACTGATGGTATCCAGATTGAAGGGCAATCTTTGAAAAGTATTGAGCTCCATGCAGTTGGTCAAATAAATCATCAATTCGAGGTAGGGGATACTTGTTCTTTATTGTTATAGCATTGATCTCCCTATAGTCGATACATAACCTCATAGATCCATCTTTCTTTTTAACAAAAAGAACAGGGGTCCCCATGGAGAAACACTATGGCAAATAAATCCTTTATTACTCAATTCCTCTAGTTGTTTCTTTAGTTTGACTAATTCTACAGTGGCCATTCTATAAGGGGTCTTCAATATAGGCCTTGATCTAGGAATTTAATCAATGGAAAACTCAACATCTCGTTCTGGAGGATGTCCAGGTAAATCTTCCGGAAATACATCTACATATTCTTTCACAACAGGTACATCCTCTATTTGAACATTCATTTCCTCACCCATAGTTATTTCATTATCTTCTTCCCCAATAATTGAATTTAGTTGAGATACTAGGGGTGGATCTAGATAAGAATTAGGCGGTGACGATTCTTCTCTAAAGATAAGGTGTTACTTATCATCATCATCAAGAATCGTAACCTCTTTATTCTTACAATAAATATTCGCATCATAGTCCGAAAGGCAGTCCATACCGAGGATTATATCAAAATCAATCATAGGTATGATGATGAGATCAGCAGATAAAGAACATTTATGTGCTCTAATGGGGACTGACTCACAAAAGATTGTTTCAATGATACTTCCATTAGGAGTTTTAACTGACAACTCCCTTGTTAAATCAAATTGGAAATATCTAATTTTCATAGAAAACTGGGAAGATATGAAACAATGTGATGATCCAGAATCATATAATGCATTTTCTAAACTTGAGAAAACCATTAAATTACCTACCACCACGTCCTTTGGAGCTTCTACCTCAGCAGTGGTGATAGCATAAGCTTGGCCTTGATTCCTTGGCCTTTTCGGAGGTAAGTTCTCCTTACGCTTAGGAAATTAATTTTCATAGTGTCCCATCTCCCTACAATTGTAGCACTGAACATTGGTAGCTTCCTTCTTCCCTTTGAAATCACGAGCTTGGTGGCCTTTTTCACCACATTTGTAACAAATGCCCATTCCCTTCAAGCAAGTATCGGGGTGTTTTTTCCCACATTTACCAGAGGATGGATATTCGACCATTCCCTTCTTCCCCTTATTTCCATTCCCAGATTGATCAGTAGGTCTCTTCTTCTCTTACTTTGCTTTAAATTCATAAGACTTAGAGAATTCCTTTTCGGTCTTGATAGAACATGAGACCATGTCTTCGTACGACGAGAAGGATTATGAGACTAATGCTCGACGGAGAAATGGTTTTAACCCATCAAATAAATGATCAATCTTACTTTTTGGGTTACGTATATAATCTCCAGCATACCTTGATAACATTTTATAGTTATCTTCATACTTTGTGACATTCTCATCCTCCTTTTGTCTCAGACTCAGAAATTCCCTTTCCATATCTGCTTGATGGTCGCGAGGAAAGTATTTTTCTAAAAACAGATCTTTGAACTCCCTCCATTCCATATTTGATACTTCATCATCTTCCTTCATGTTTTTAATCAATGACCACCATTGATCAGCATCTCCAGTGAGGCGGTAAACTGCCATGATAACTTTTTCTCTTTCACTACTCCCCAATGCCTGCAATATTTTCTCTAGGGAATTTATCCATTGCTCAGATACTAAGGGATTTGTACTCCCATTGAAAGTTGGTGGTTGTTGCCTCATGAATAGATCTAACATTGATCCTCCACGCTGCGGATCAGGGTGCTCCATACGGGTAAGGTTATTATTCATAACTTGAGTGAGTTATCCCAGTATGGTGATTAGCTGATCAGCACCAGTTGCATCACTAGCTTCACTATAATTATCTTGAGCAGGAGAGCTATCTCTACATGGAGTGCGTGCATTGATACGGTTTCCATTTCTTCCACTAGGCGCCGTTTCTAAACAATTTCATAAACTAGATCAGTTTATGAATCAAAATACATAATCCCATACTTATAAAACACTTAACATAAATTGAACTATTTATGGATATAATCCATAATCATAAAAATGTTTTCTTTGAGGAAGTATATACTCATAAAACCTTCATAATGATTTGTAATTAAAATGATAGTTATCCTAAGCATATCCCTCGGGAGTGTCGTAACCAAGAGTGCAGCAAGGCCCGTTGTCGTGCACCAGTTCCCGTTCGAGTCTAGCTCAAAGCGGTGTTTTCGGGTTTTACCCCTAGGTACATCTGTGCCAGAGCCGCCTCTACCTGCTCGTATCCAGATAGGGATGTATTGCTCAGAAAAGTCACAAAATCTCTAAAATACCAAAATTCTAGGTAGTTCTTCTATACTAATCCTCAAAGTTCATCTTAGGTCTACGTGCTCTAATCAGAGTTTATCTAAATCTAGATTCCATGGTTTGTATTAAACTTCCTATAATACCAACTGTAACGCCCCGACCCTAGTTACCCAGAGTCGGTGCATTATTGCATTACATTGGCATGATAACAAGAATGATCAAATCTCGAAAGACAGATTGGTTTAGAAGCCTTGGAAACACTAGATATATTTATAAAGTATTACATCATCAAGTGGAAAAATACTACAACAACATAGTATCCATATTCCACACTCATATCCCCAAATACAATCCCTGCAGGTCATTCATAACTTACTTCTTCACATCTTGGGAGAAATAAAACATAGAAAAGGGATGAGCTCAAATGCCCAGTAAGGATAACAATATAGCGGATAATTTCAAAAATAATCATAAACATTTAAGGAAATGTATAACAAAAACAAATGCCTTTTAAACTTGAACTTCAACATATTTTGGAAAAAGTAAAATGAAATAATGCCATTTACTTATTCACATGGATATTCTACTAATCGAATAATCACATGCAATATCAATAACCACTTTCATAATGATGGAATGCATAATGCCAGACTATCATAACCACATAGCCAAGGCCTCGTGCCAAGACTACAAATAAGATTTTGCCAAGGCCTTGTGCCACGACACTAGTTTGTCTCAAGAGACCTACCGATACATCGAGGAGCTATAGCAGGCTCCACCCGTCACATATTAAGTCCAATGCATTCCCATATGAAAAGGTTTAAACATAACATAAACATTCGTATTAAAACTAGAATACATAATGTCAATACTTTCACCATAAACTATGAATGGTATAAAAATAGCACATCCACAGTCAAACATATCACAAAACCTTCAATACAATATAGAAGTTTTGTATCATGATATATCAACTTCAAATAAGCGTAAAATTAATCAAAGGATGTTGACATAGATGAAATCAAAACTCTTTTTAGAGAAATATCTCTTTCAATTTTGAAATAATTTAACAGTCTTATATTTATGAAATAAAACATTTTATTTAAAAATATTATTATAAGCTTGTAAGGGAAGCTTCGATGATTTTATAACAGCGGAAAATAACCACACCCACAGTATAACTTAAAAAAACATTCTTACCTTAATTCTGGCGAAAAGGTTAAAAAGCACCTTGTTTGGAAAATGACGGAAATATTTCTTTATAAAACTCTTATAAAAAGTCAAACAAGGGTATAAATGACCTTAACCCATATTCTTTTAAATAGTAAAAAAATTTGAAATACATTTTTAAGAAACATGGATGTGGATGATAAAGAGATCCCAGTAGATTATTACGTATAAACAACCTCAGATAGTGAAGAGATTGTGAAATAAACCCTTACCTTGTAATTTTCCTTGGTTGGGGTAGGTTAAAATCCTGTATAATGGTGAAATAATTGTTATTAATTTATAAAAGAATCATATATATTAATATGATATCATATATGATCTTTTAACATTGATTTGTTAATAATATCTTAGAATTATCATCGTTTCGGGTGTTAACTTACTCGTTTTCTTTTATATGTTTTGTTACATAATCTGTGTTTGTTATGGATAGGTTGTATATTATTCATATCCAGAATGATATCAAGTCCTTAAAAATAATTTTTAAATCATAAAATGAGAATTATACTTGAATGGATACGATGGAGAATGAATCTCATCGCGTTCGTGGAGACGGTAGTCCGTACGTACGCACGAGTGACAATATCATTCTTTTGATATTAAAATAATATATAAATGGATGTTGTATCATATATAAATAATCATTAACATGTTATATTTATTATTTACATGAGTTACACATCATTATTATACCCATCCAAATAATAATATATTGAATAACAATTACACCACGACGTGGAGACGGTAAGCCGTATGTACGCACGTATGGTGACATGTAATTCAAAGGGAGGATAGAATACTGAATATGGTTGTACCATATTTATAATAACATCACGGTATATATAAGATACTGGAGTTATTATTTTATAATGGTAATAAAAAATAAAGAAGAAGTGGAAGAAGAAAGGAACTTGAAAAGGGGTGGTGAAAACATTACCTCTTCTTCGAGTTCGTCCTTTTGATTTGATAGAAATGGCTCTTTAGGTTGGCTTTATGATCAAAATAAGGCCTCTAGGTTGTATTGAGGGAAGTTGGGAGAGTACTTGGGCAGATTTTGGGCGAAAAAAATGCTTTTAAGGTGTGAAGAAATGAGAAGGAAGAGTGCCCTTTTATAAGAGGGGTGATGGACACCTTTGGAAAAGCTAGAAATATTAATTTATAATAAATTCATATTCGGGTTCTAATGGCTCAAAAGTTTATTATTCAAAGGTTAAGGTAAGGATAGGTCGAAAAAAATTCAACCAATAGAATTTAGATAGGTTTGTGTTACTATATTAACTTTATCTTTAAGTATTAACTCTAAGTTAATTAGTTTCACTTTTACAATGTCTCTTTGTATTGTTATATTATATCATTAATAAACATACCATATACATCCAAGAGACCCCCAAGTGGTCCATTAATGATGAAACTATCATGATAAAAGTCTCTTGGCCGATCCTTAGATTTTTATGAATTTAATATCAATTAATAATATAATATTTGTTTTAAAAACTCTTTTATGTCCATTTTGACACTATTCAATAGTTGATTTTTTTGAAATTTATAAAAGAATTATTACTTAGAAAAAATTAAATTTAATGATTCCTATCATGTCATATTAACTTAGAAAATTAGTTTAATTCATAAAAAGTCTCAAATTATATTTATTTGTGTATTTATAATATCAATTTGTTTAATTTTTTACTATTATTGTAATTACTACACCATCATTGTGTCATAAATAAATTAAATTATTTAATGTCTAAAAATTATAAATAAAATATAATTATGTATAAAATCTTTTTATCTTTCTAATTAATATTTATAGTCTAAAAAACAAAATATATAACCATATGTAAGAATTGGTTTTCTAAAAGATATATGCTTGTGTCGTTTTTGTATTCATTTTAACTTAATTAAAATAAATGTCCCTATCACCTACAAGTGGCTCCATGGGGTCCCAAAATCGATACAAAGATGAATATGGTCGAACATGTATCAACCAATAAGGGCAGGACACGTTTTAGGGTAATTATTATTATTATAATATTATTTTTTAACCCTTATTTACCGGATTTACCCTTAACCATGGTAAATAAAATATTTACCGCAGTAATTATTCAAAATCTCTAAAAATAAACGTTACCTATTTACACAATTTGAACATCCTGATTCCAAATATGGAATCCATTTTTTCCAAATTCAAAACACAGAAGTGGCAGAAATTAATTTAAAATTAATTCCCGTTGTTAAACCAAAAAGCGTGTTTTTAAGAGATAATAACTATCAAAAGATTGACACTTGTTTATGTACTGTTTATTTGTAAAATTATGTGCAATGACTATAATTATATTAAATGGTAAAAATATATTCTAAATATACTTTAAAACCACTCAAATTCAAAACTTATCATTATTAATTATTTTGATTTAAAAAGTTGTTTTTAATTAAAATTTAGTAATTTTTCACTATTCATCAAAATATTAAAGTTATCCGAAAAGTACCAAAATTTCACCTTAGGCTAAATTCAATATTCCGAATCCAAAAATGAAGTCCATTTTGAAATATAAAATATATATAATTTCAAAAAGTAGTTATTACTATTCATAACGGCTAGTTTGATTGGTTATGGTGTGTTAGAACTTAGTGTTGTGTATAACACAAGCTATCACATTATTCAAAGAGAAGCGTACCGTAGAAGCTTGGGGTGTTACAAGAATTCATCAACTCTTGTAAATGGATAATGGAAAAGAAATATTTCCCTATTATGATAATTTTTGATGATATCGGTGACCCTTGTCACTCTTCTTTACATTATGTTTTTTTTGGATTATAAACCTTCTCTCGATCACCAACTTTTATAGTGATCAATGACATATATCGCTTTACTTTATTCCTTTTAGATTAGTATTCTCTTCTATATCCATTATATAATTTCCCATAATTTTTATCCCAACTGGAAACCTAGTTTTGTTATTATTCGATATGACATTTTTACGTTACATTTTGTCATTTGAAGAGGACGTTTTATAAAAACATTTTTAAGAAGCAGGTTTTCAAAATAAATAATTTTGAAATATTAGACCCTTTATTACTAAGATAACTTTTAAATTGAATGTAATTTGTTTAAGGTGGAATTAATGTAACAACCGTAAATTCTAAAATGAGTTTTTTTAATAGTGTATATGACAAACAACACCAAGATTAAACAACCCATGAAATATATATCTTTAAATTTAATCTCATTGATATTTTACGAACAACCAAACCCAATTCAAAATGAACTTTAATCTAATATAACATTATAAAATACATGTTAAATTTGAGAGGATTTATAGTAATAACTAAATTTATAAAATTATGGTCATCTATTTATTACAAATAAAATAAAAATCATTTATAATAAAAATATTAATTTTATAACATTATTTATTAAAAGAAGGTTTAGTTGACCTTAATACAAATAATTAACAATTTAATTTTACAAATTTTATAAAATTTATTTAATAAAATTAAATTAATATTTTGAATAATTATTTTAGAATTATCTTAGGTTGATTGTTTGTGATTTTTTATGAAATGTTTCTTTTTTCAACGAATACCGAAAGTTATTGAATATTAATTAAAATTATCATTTTCATTTAATATATATATAAAGTTATTTTTTAATACTAATTACATCGATTATATGTCTATTAATTCAATTTAGGTCATTTGAGTAATTATCATAGTGACATTCGATACAAAAACGTTTTAAACATTTAAGCATTCTCTATTTGAAAATTTTCTTTCTCGTCAACTCTTTGTGATTAATTTTAAATTATTTTTTTCCCATTTATGTTTATGGAATTTGGAGAAATGGATTCCATATTTGGAATAATTATAAAATATATTTTATATTATGGTTACCTTAATTTTTTAAAAAAAAATTAAAAGTTAAAATAGTAAAAATTAATTACCATGGTTAAGGAAGAAATGGGTTTACAATGAGGTTAAACTAAAATGATAAGGTTTAAAACGAGTAAAAACATTATAAAATATATTGGTTGTATATATTGTGACAATATAATGTAAAATTATCATTAATACTACATTTTTTATACATTTTCAACATGAATAATAAGGGTATACCTTTTTCTTTTCAAAATTTACATGTCTTCCACTCACCCCTCTTATAAAAGTCCACCAAATCTTCTGTATTCTTCACACCATAAAACCATTTGTTTCCAAAAATACCTACCCTAATAACTTTAAAAATTCCATCTAAAAATAATTTATGACATATTAAAGAGAAAAATTACAACATAGGAAGGCTTTTGGTGCGATACAATTGAGGTAACTTGAAGAAGATGACACATTCTTCAATGAACATTTCTATTTTATTTCTTCCTCGAACTCCAAAAATTCAATTTAAACCCTAATTACATTATATCCATATTATATTAAATATACAAATATTTTTTATTTTAATTTATTGACATGAAAATATCTCAACATAGATTATATATGTTATGAAATGATAATTCTTGTGTATGGAGGACAACCACCTCGCGAACAAATGGAATTTGTTTTTTTGTTACCAGGTATTATGGTTGGGTATGATGATAGATATAAAGTATATATAAAATTATATTATATTTATAACATATTTATACTTCTAGATACATTTTTTCCTATATATAAATTTTTTATTTCACATTCTGTATGGGATAGAATAACATCTCTCGTGTGTACTGTAAACTACAGCCTCAAGAAGTGATGCAATTTAGTTATCACAAACGCTTAACAAGAAAGTTAATAAGGATAAAGATAATAATTTTATGTGATATAAATGAAATAATTATGATATTGCTTAAATATTTATCATTTTTAAGATATACTAAATTATTTTATTTTTACCTTTTCACTGACAGATAGATGATAACATATTTTTTTTATGTGTGGACTACAACCTTCATAAACCAATGTGACTCTCTTTTCATAACCACACCATATAGATGATATATATTATTATATTTAATTAAATAAAATATCTTATATGATATTAGTATCAATATATAATGTTACAATACTAATTAGATCCTTTCTATAATGATAATTGATAAATGGAAATGATACTCATGAATAGGTATGACATATTGTCTCCATGATTGTAACATATTTCATTTCACAAAACCATCTATGATTATTTTGAATAAAAATATAGTTAATTTATAAATAAAATATTTATTTTCTAATTATTATTCTTGAGATAATGGAATGATATAATTTTATAAGAATCATAACATACCAGACAAAGCACATATGAACAAAAGAAATATACACACAAAATATTGGAAATAATGAAAGATAATTAAGGAATGAGGGATTATAAATTATAAAAGATTTTATATGATATTATATATATTAATATGGTTTTATTATTAGTAAAAAACATTTTTAAAACCACTATATAAGAGGTCAAATATCATTCAAACAAAAGGAAGTGTGAGGTAAGAAATATCGTAACTCAATTACCATTCATTGTGTTAAACATATACTTACCTGATTATGTCCTAATACATTATGTGTGTAATGGAATTTAAATGTTTGATTATTTTTCCAACTTTTTAATGTTCATTTAACTTATATGAACATAATAAATTCATTGATTAATTCCCACCTCAATGATCTAAATCTTTGTAAGGGACATATTCTCAATTTCTCTTCATTGAGGCATACTATAATATGATAAATCCAATTTCATTTATATAGAGTTTATACTACCCCATTAACATGTAATATCATGATTCATTAATAATTCGTGGAACTTTAACTTCAAATTTGAATGATTTTATCCATGTAGATTTGACTTGAAAATTACCATGTTGTAAATAATTTCATAACATAATAACTTTTCAATGGGTTATATTATTTCTTCATTGTCTCTGATATTTCATGATTAGTGTGTACATACTATTTTAAATAATTTTTTTTGTTTTCACTTATTTCATATGTATTTAACGTTGATACAACTAATTATTTATCATTTAGATGATATAATCACTATAAGGGTTTATTTCACAATATCATTCTAATAATGATTATTTATTCGTGAATTTTAGGTGTGAAACATTTCTAGTCCATTTTATAATAATCCCATTTAATTATATTTTCCTTTTTTGAATGAAATTTTAAACTAATCTTACCATTTTCCTACACATTGATAATTAAAATAATTGATAAATTGGTTTTATGAAATCTGACATCATTTAATTATTTAGTCGAAAATCAGTTTTCTTCCAAAACCATGTGTTTTAAAAAAAATTAATTTTTTACCCATTTAATAATATATTAATAATGAAATATTTACACATTTTAATTTATTAATTTTCTTTTAAAGATATATTCATGTAATTTTCCAAAAAATGTACGTTTTTTACCAAAAAGAGATAGAATTATTTATTTTAATGTGTATGACATGAACAGAATATCCAACCCTCATGACCAATAAAATGTTTTAAAAAATTAATTTTCTGTTTTATTGAATATTTTAAAATAAAATTATTCTAAAAATGATTTCTGAATTTTTAGTCTCATTTTATTTCAAAATTAATATGATATTTTACTCAAATATGTATAGAAATATATATTTATGGTCATTTTATTCATTAATGAAAAAAACCTCTAATATTACTTTGATTGGTATATATTGTATTTATGTCATCATTATTATTCCTATGGATAGTTTATAATATATTTTTTCAGAGAAGAAATGAAATTTACTTTCTTGATTTATTTCTGAATTAGTCAAAATTCCCCTTAAATATTCACTTTCCATTCACCATTAGAGATTAAATTTCTCCAAGATATCCATATTATTTATCATATATATTCTTATTACTTAAAACATATCTCATTTCTACATATGGGATTTCACATGAGATGTAATTTTATTTACTTTCGAGAAATATATAATACATATTCATTCTTCATATTGATATTTCATGTTATGGAACATTATTTTTGAATTATATTGATTATTGAATATATAATTGTTGGTATGGACTTTCATACACTAATGGGGAATGGTTATATATATCCTCTCAAGGAATCGTTAGTCCTGTGAGATGAAATAGTTTTCTATATTTAGTTAAATGGTGTTATGTTGATCTTTATAAAACTATCTTGTGAAAGGTATTAATATTAGTGGTATTAATAAGTCATGATGTCCAATAATTAATCATTTATATTATTAATAATTCTGTCATTATTTTCTATGAAATTTTTACATTGATTTTATCCCTTGAAACATTTCATTCTCAATTTATTTATTAAATGTAATGTGTTTTTATTTACTTACCATTCTTTATTTATTACACCTTATCAAATAATGATAAAAAATTTATTGATTAAATAAAACGAGTTTTCAGTTACATAAATTTCCAAAATGATTTCTATTTATTGATTTATCAAAACATCCAAAGTTCAAAACCGATATTAAAAATTTTTGGTCACCATTATTTATTTTCATTCTCTAAAATATAGGAAGTGTACTATGGATGATACACACATATGTGCTAGTGGGAATAATATTATTATAGGAAAAAATATGTTATAATTTTCGTTGTCAAATGTAACATGGTAAAAATTTATGTAACGAGTTTACCAAGTATAATAAACTATTCTATCCCTTAGGGTGTTACTCCATTTATCTTTTGACAATCAAATAAACCAGACAATGGATCCTGGGTACTGGGGTCAGTATTTCAACAAGTCTGATAGAAAATTTATTCAGGTAGTTTTTATTGTATTTTTGTACATCGGCTCACAATAATTTTATACTCTATATAAATATCCTAATGATGGTGAACTAAATAAATTTTCTTATAGATCTGCATTTTGTTTCGTTGATATTTTTTATGGAATTGATTATTTATATGAAAAATAGTGAAAATTGATCCTTAAATAAAGGAAATTTAATTTATCAGAACCTATTTCAACCCCCTCTCAAATAATTATCCCTTTATAAGAATAAATATAGTATTATATATTTTGATAAAAAAATAAAACTAATAAAAAATAATCCACCTAAAGTTCATATATATTAACATGTTGTGGGGCTGTTAGTTATGCATATGTTTTTCTAAAATCTAATATTATTTTATAAATAAAGAATGGTATCATGTTATACAATGGAATTTACACATTATGATTTATTTATGTATAGATATGAACAGTGAGTGTTTTATGATAATTAAGCCCTTATAGATATATATCTTAATTAATAATGGTTAACAATGACTATTTAACATATGGGGTAGGGATGATGGGGTATAATATATGTGAGTAAGTGCTCATATGGAGTTGCATAATTCACTCAGAAGATATAAATATGACTTGATTTCATGTTCGATCCAATAATTAGAGCACAAATATTGTCATGCATAGAATTATTAGTATGTTTGGGGGGTATATTTCATTCTAATTCCGATTAAATTAGGTCAACAATTTATACACTATGAGACCATTAAAATATTTATAACATACATATTAATTCCCCAAGGTTGAGTTAAATAAGGTTTATTAGGTGTATTATTGATTGTGTGGTAGGTTTAACTGTACCATTGTGGGATTTTCCTCATATATGATAGTTATGAAAGATCAACATATTATGAGAAAGTATAAAAATGGTATGTACATACCCAATTGAGTGGATCAAAATTAAGTCATTTTTATATGTGAGCAACATGTAGTGTATTCAGCAGGATAAATTAATTTGATGTATTCATTGGTCTTGATTTGTCTTTACTCAAATGATAGAGAATTTATGAATTATACTATATGATACTTACATGTTACATGTCTTATTTTTTTTCTCAATGACATAGGAAAATGGATTTCAATAATATTTGTGATGAATGACATAAATATGGTGGAAGCGTATATAAGGATATATGTGTTCGATGGTGATATTATTATAACTCTTTATTGAATTAGTATCACTGACACATTACTATTGTCTAATAATTTATTATTGTTATAAATTATAATTCATAATCATTTTAAATGATAAAAAGGCTAATATATTGACATTAAAGGTTTTATGAAGGTGGAATTGTTTTGTTCCAATTTTATTGGGAGATAACCAAGTTAAATTTTTAGTAACACAAAGAAATAGGGATTTAATTAGGGTTACCATTACCTATAATTTCTATGATAAATAATAAATTTTAGTTAGTTAAAGAAAATATCCCAATGATACTTTTAACATACCCACACTCATTGGTAGAAAATATATTAGATCATAACACATAAATGAATTTTCTAGGTTTTTACCCGGGTTCCGGAATAAGTCCTTGTTTTGTTTAGTGAAATAGTATACATGTATATCTATTAATATGACAATGTGAATATAATAAAAGATGTTATAATCCACAATCCAAATCATTTACTTAATAACACATGTATCCCTATAATTTTTTATAGGGGATCCCTCCCATGTCTAGTGATGTTATAACTAAATGATAAAAATTACTCTGTATTCATTAGAATATTGCAAAAACAAGTTTATATTCCCTATGGATCTAGAATATATAACTTCTTTAATAAACCTATCTAGTGTAGCATAGAGGTGGTGTCCAAATTAATACATTATCACAGAATACAAGGAATCACATACTGAAGGATTGTATTTTTTTAGTTGTCTAGGTAAATTTGATACATAGATGATTCCCATATTACATTTGAATACAAAAATTATAATTTATTTTTTAAAATATCAAATTTACATATCGAATATCATTACATTTAATTGATTGTACACTTACTAAATTCATAGAAAACGAAACAAAATATTGGTGATCTCAAATGATTAGTAAGAGTTACATAAATAGGATACATTCATGAGCAAATGAAAAATAATATGTAATGAATAATCCATATGTAAAGGTAAATTTATAAACACACACCATCATCATCATTTATTTATTTATTGAAAGACAAAGGAAAGTAAAGAAATGTTCAAGTACCCAAAGGGGAAATGCTAAAAGAGGACCTCATGAGCCTATAGAGGCATGAAGTAATGAAGCCCAAGAGAATCCCCATTAAACTGGTCCAACACCTCGGGTTTTAAAAGGTTAACATTTGAGACCCAGTAAATATGGGAGCCTTTTTCAGCTAACGATGCAAGGTGGTCTGCCACTTTGTTTCCTTCACGCCATGTCTGAATCACTTATATGGTGTTACTATTGAGTATTCCCCAACACTTTATGATGATATAGAATATTCTCCATATGATATTTACCATTCCCTTTAAGAATTTGTGTGGGTTTAGAGAATATATGTCCACATTAGAAAGATTGACACTAGTATGTCGACAAAGAGAAAGGCCAGTAAGGGTATCCTAGGATTCCGCCTGAACGGAGGAGCCACAAACCAGATAGGCTGATAAAGACAAGATGATCAAGCCTTTTTATTCCTGCAAGACCACACCACCTCTGATAACCCTCGCACGGTAGGAGTCATCATTGTTCAGTTTAAGACCACATTCCAAAGGAATCCATCTCACCCAAAGGCCCCTTGAAATAATACTGTCCAGGCGAGATACTGTAACATTGATAATTATTTGATGAAGAGTATGGGCCTCATGCCAATCCTTAAGGAGACTAACAAGATCAAGAATATGGTTACAGATACGGGCAGTGATGGATCTACTAGAGGTCTGGACTCCCTCAAATTGTGACTTATTACGCGCCTTCCATAGGTACCAGTAACCCTCGAGGAGCAAAAACTACGAGTGACCTTCTCCAAGATTGACATACCCGTGCCGCTCAACCATCTATGCAGAAAAAGAGAATTAGACATATAGATTATAGAGACAGTAGTAAACTCAAAAAAAACTCAGACCTCCCGCACCCAAACTATTTAAAAAATTATGAGCCACACTTTATTCCCAAGGATCATTACAACAACAACATCTCGATGTTAGGCTAATCCCACATCGCTTGGTGTTTTAATCCCAAAGAATTTCATTGTTCCTAATATTCTAGAGGAGAAATTAAACTTCGTATGAATCATTTTTCACCACAAGAAATCACACCATTTAATAAATTATATCACAATGATTATTATATAAGGAATAATCAATATTGAATAGTAGATAACTGAACACACATGGAATTTAAATAACTTCACTATCATGAATAGAAAATGAATAATCAATATGGAACAGAAAATAGATGAACACACATTACATTTAAATAACATTACTATCCAGAATAAATAAGGATTAATCCACAAATAAAGGTAAATAACTGAACATGCATCCCATTTAAATTAAAGGATGCCAATGAATATATATATAATAATAAATATGGTAAGGTAAATAACTGAACAAAAAATCCATTTAAATAACATTACTATCATAAATAGATAAGGAATAATCAATATTTCATGGTAAATATTCAAACACACTTTTAATTTAATTAATAACATAGAATGAATTTCATTCCGTGATAATATAATTAAAAAAATACATTATATTTTAATAAAAAAATTCTTAATGAATGAAATACATAATTATTTTACATCATGATCTCAGACATCCTGAAAAATTTATTGTAAAGGCCTTTGAAGAGATAGTTTAAAACAGTGGGTAAAAACCCATGTTATACCATCTTACTCATATTCCTCAAGAGACTATAAATAAAACATCTAGAAATATAATTTTTGGAACCAGCCATCACAACATGTCAACAAAATTCTTGAGATATCAAATAATTAATTTAATTCATGAACAATTTATCATATAAAAATATTCATATTGATTAAAGAATACGAATTTATAAATATTTACCCAGATAATTAATTAGCATTCAATGTAAAAAATAAATGTAGAAATGAAATATGTTTTAATTAATAAAAATATACATGATAAATAATATGGATAGTTAAGGGTAATTTTTTATCCAATTATCACAACAAATTGAATGTTTAAATGGAAATATAATGACTACAAAAAATGAAATAAAGAAGTAAGATTCAATATATTCAGTGGGAAAAAGTTCATCAACCATATATAGAATGAATAATGATGATTTGAAAAAAACAAATACATAGAGGAGTTTGTGTAAAATATTTGATTCAATAATTTATGAATAGAAATACCATAAGAATATTTTTAAAACAATTATTTAAGAAAATAAACTTTTCTAATAGAATATATAATTTTTTAAAACTAAATGATCACAAAAATATTTTGAAATTCATTTCATCGAAAAACTACTTCAAAAATTATAATTTAATATTTAAAACATTGAGTGGTAATTAAGGAAGGTAATTCCATAAACTCCATACATGTTAAAATAATGATTCCTTTCACATTTTTGGTGAAATACAAACGAACCTTATTTTAAAAACAACATGAACATTCATTTATATTTTTTTATAACCAATAAAATTCGGTAAATATACCTTTAATAAATAATTTTTTCAATTCTAAGAAAAGTGAAACTATTTTTAGAAAACATGTTTGTGGAAGTAAAAAGATTTTTGATAAAAGAGAGTAATATTGTTATATTTTTCGAAAATAATTTTACCAACAATTTTATAAACCAATTAGTAGAAAAAGTTGTAATATTAATAGAAAATATCATGAATAACCATATGAGAATAAAATTAATGTGTTTTACAAATCTATAAACACAAGCTTCCTTCAATATATATTAACTCATAAATAAGTTATATTAAAATGTCATTGTGAAATAAACCCTCCGAAAGATCATAACAAAAAAGTCAGAATTAATAAATTATTTTAATATGTGTTCCAAATGTGAATTCATATTAAATAAGTTTAAATATATAATTATTTTATCATATTTCATTTAAAAAATAATCTTAAAATATCAAATTCAATGACGATATAATATAACCTAGTGAAAGGAAATTGATTTTTGAAATTAATTAGCACTTGAAAATTTTAATGTCAAATTCCCAGGAATGAAATAATTCAAATTAGAACATAAAATTTCGAAATTTATTAATTAATCATAATCTTAAATGTTGAAGGTGTATTATATACACAATATAATATGAACTGTGTACATAACAATTCAATATGCCACAATAAAGGGAAATTGAGACGAAATCCATTACATCATGCTTCCTCTTGAACAAATGTGATTTAACCATTTGTATAACGGTTTTATGTATTTTATTAATTTATAAAATAAACGTATTCATGTCAATTATATTATATACAATCCAATAATAAAGTTTTATCACACATTGGTTATTAATATTTGATTATTTTATTTGTTTCATTTTAATTTCCTTGTTTTCTCCATGTGCCTTTTGTCATGAAAGCTCTAATCCATGTGTATATGAAATTTATCCATCATATAAATACTTATATTAATATAATAAAATTATTATTGACTATTTATATTAATTTTTTTAATCATTCTATAATTTTGGGATTGGAAAGTGAATCACATCGCTTTGTGGAGAGGGTATTCTGTTCATACGCATGAGTAACAATATCATTCCATCAATGAGTGAAAGGATAAGTAAGTGGGTAATTAGTTATTCAAAAAGAATAAAATACATGTGATATATTTCAAATAAATTCATTAAATGTATAATTGTTACTTTTCTTGTAATGTGCAAGTGAAAACCCAATCATAATACTTCGCCAGGCGATAGTCCTCCAAACACATGACTGCCATTATAATTTTTCAATATCATATAATGTATGAAGGAATAAGTGATATTATAATTATAAATGTATAATAATATCATAAATATCAAATAAATGTGTTAAATTCATAATTATATACAACCATGAAAGGTGGTTATTAAAAAAGAATTATATTGGTTCATGAGGCTGTAGTTCGCCATACAAATGATCAATGATATTGTTTACCATTTAATGGAAAGGGAGATGAATATAGGTCATTAAATAAACATAATAAAATCTCAGTGCATTTTTTATTATTATATTACTATACTAGGGCATTTTAGTAATAGTTTAATGAGTTAGAAGAAGAATAAAAAACAATTTAAGGAACATTATATCTACACCAGAGAATTTCTCTTCGTTTCCACAAAAATAATTCCAAGGATAGATTTTAGATAAAAAAATACCTCTAACGTTATTTCAAGGGGTTAACAAAGTGATTTGATCTACTCATGGATAATCAAAAAGTATTTGGATGTATGAAGTGGGGAGGATAGGGGTGGCCTTTTATAATTAATGGAGAGGACACACATTGAATTTTTGGAAAAATTCAATTAAAACCTCATTTTTGTCTGGCCACAAGACTCCATAATGGGTAATTATCTATCTTAATAGGTGATAAGTAGAAAATATTCCCCTAAAATGGGTTTTGGACATGTTTTTGGTTCATTTTAAATAATATTGTATTTGTTTAGCCTCAATAAATAAGTTTTTTACCTTAACAGCGGTAATTATTTTTTATTCATTTTACTCTTAATAATGGAAAAAACAATTTAAAAATATAATATAATATAAATTATTCTTATTTTAAATATGTAATCAATTTTTTATTACTCAATACAATAATGTTTCAGAATCAAATTTTGAATTATACCAGAATAGTCGATGGAAAACCAACCTTCTAAAAAGACAATTTCCACAATTATTTTAGGTTTTCATATACTTTTTTTTAAAATAACATAAATATGATAAATATTAATATACTTGAAATAATTTAACATTAAACCAATATATATATATATATATCTCAAAATTGCAAATTATTAAAAATAAATTATATTTTCGAATGAAAATTAATATTTTTAACTCTTTATCAAAAATGATACCTTTTAGAAAAATTCTAGAAAATCACCATAATATAAATTTGATATAATAATTTTAAAAATGAATTTATTTTTAGAAATAAAATTTCATAATATGGAATTAATTTATTTATAATTATGCGCTCAAAGAATTGCTAAACCATTTTCATAAAAAAAAGAGTCTCACAATTTTTTAAATGATTATTTTTTTATTTATTATAAACAGATAGCCCTAATGTTGATTATATGGTTAATACTATTGATACCCAACAGTTTTACTTATAGGATACATTGTTATATTATGTTATTGTCCATTTAGTCTTGGGTTTTTATGTTCTGCAAGCTATCAAAGAGTGTAAATTTAAAGAAATACATTTCATTGTTTTTTTGTACCATTCAGTTTTGAATATAATAATCTTATTTTAAAATTTCAAATTGTTACATTCACCCAACCTTCAATAAATTTTATCCCCACACTTTATAATTGATTTAGATTATCAAGGGTTTTAAATTTTTAAATACAAATCTTGAAATCCCCATATCATAAAAGTGTTAATAAAAATTTCTCTTGAAAAGTGGAAAATAGAAATATTAAGGCCATATGAAATAACACATAACTAGGTTTTCAAGTAGGATTTAATTTTAGAAATGTTAAGATATGGACATAGATTATAATTATAAATAATTATATATAAAAATAGTGATCATTTATCAAATGAAAGTGAATGACGAATGTAAATTTAGAAATGCAATACCAGAAATATTTTTTGAGTTAAATAAAAATTGATTCATCCAATATAAAGGTAATATGAAAACATTTTTTCTTCAAAATCCTTTTATAAATTTTTATGTATTATTTTTATATCAAAGAATAAATTAAAATATAATTAATTAATATATTTTACCTAAAATGTCATCCTTTTATGTGATGAATCAATTTCTACTTCATTTCATACACTAAAATGAATATGCAATATGAATTTTGCATTCATGAGGCACTAAAATCAACTTTTAATAGATCATAAGATCCATAAAATAATGATAATATATTCCTAATATTGTAGAAATATAAACAAAAAATGAAATGGTTATGAAAATGTATGATAATAATAAAAAATTATAAACCATTAAATGTAGAAATAATATACTTTTCATCAAACGTTTCCCCGATGAATTAATATAGTTTGTTTCAAAAATAAATAACTCGGCATTCCAATTATCTTCAATATTCTCATCATTATAGAATTTATTCATTGTAAAGGTGATTTTATACCTTTTAACATACATATCGAAAAATATAATTTCATTCTTCCGAAATAATCTTTAATCATAATGTCAATATATACGTCAACCCAAAAAAATCTACTGAAATTTCATTAATTATCTCAAATTCAAAATGCTTTTATCCAAAAAAATGTTTCCTAAAATCAATTTAATGTTGAAATGTAAAAATATTTAAGTGAAAACAATGCCGTACTAAACAAAACTTCACGTAGGCTAGTCATAGGATGAACACCATTGTCTCTCTTCAGTTGTAGGTTTAAACCTTGTTGACTTACTGAATGTTATGGGTTGTTAACCAACATGCATATTTTCCCTTTTCCAAAACTATATTAATATAGTTCCTATAATGTTCCCAAATTTTAATATCCCAAAATTACCACCACATTAATGATTTGATAAACTATAAAGTGTAAAAATACTTTTAATCTCGTGTCCAAAAATAAAATAAAAAAAATCTTCCTTAAATAAATTTTATTTGTCAAAACCAATGGGATTTATTTCCATAAAATGTATCTGAAATGTACTTAATAATCATAATCCCACTTCACATAATCCCTAAAAGTGTATATTTATTATGATCAAATATACACTTATCATCCTATGAAATACTAGTTTTAACCATATTCATTCATGATCATTATATATAGATATTCTTTAAAATGTTTTCAAAATAAAATTGAAATTACCCAAATCATATCCCAAGGAATTTCAAACCTGGTTTTTAACAAGCCTACTATCACACATTGAGTATTTCTCGAGTCAAGTCTGATGTGCCTTTTTCAGATTTATTATCCCTAGTTACATCCATTCTCGAACTACATGAAGTTATAGTCTCTAGACATGGATGTATTTCTAGATGAAGATAAATAATATCTTCTATTTAAAAATGTTTATATATTCATATATATTTATCATTAAAATATATCATAGGTTTATGTTCCCTAATATATCTTTTCCTTAATCTGATTCTCAAGGATTATAATAAACATACACTCATACAAACTATAATGACCCTGACCCTAGTAGCCCATAGATGGTATATAAATTACTAATGTTTCATGAGATACATGTAATCACACCCATAAGGGTCATATATTTTAATAGTATTAGTAATCTATACACATTGAATATTCCCATATTGAATTTGAACACGTAAATTAAAAAACTAATTTTTTATGTAATATCATTATTTTATATAGAATATCATTGCACATAATTGATAGTATACTTCTTGGATTTCTGGTAAAAAGATAAAAAATAAGGGTGATCTCACATATTTAATAATTATTTCAGAAAGGAGAATCTATCATGAGAAAATGAAGAATAATCAATAAGGAAAGGTATGTATCTAAACAGAAATGAAATTTAGTTAATAACTTTACCATCATAAATGGAAAGGAAAATAATTGAACACAAATTAAATTTTAATAAATTGACATCCATGAATATATAAGGAAAGATAAATATGTTAAGGTGAATAACTGAACACAAAATCGATTTAAATAACATGATTATCATGAAGAGATAAGGAATAATAAATATCAGAAGCTTAATAAATGTGAAAAAATTTCAACTTCCATTAAAATAATGTTATTATTATGAATAAATAAAGAATAATAATTATGTAAAGTTAAATAAATAAACAAATATTCAATTTAAATAACATGTATAGAATGAATAGATAAAGTATAATCAATTTGAAAAGGTAAAAAACATGTTCCATTTAATAAGTATAAAAGAATGAAATTAATCCAAATACAATATCATTGAATAAATATCATGTATGATAATAATTGAATTAAATATGAATTAGATGCTTAATTACTGTATTTCTTAATCACATGCATCATGATACCTCTATTGTGAAGACCATTCACAAGGCAGTTTAAAAAATGGGTAAAAACCCATTTATGTCTAGCTTACTAATTCACCTGATGAGAACACTGATGCATCAAGTGGAAAAATTATTTTAGACCGCACCTGTCACTATATACAAAATAAATTCCTTATATATTGAATAATTAATTAAATTTATGAATAATGTTCCTTGTCATAAAATATTATAGTTGAGTAATGAATTTGGATTTATAAATATTTCCCTATAGAATAAAATAAAATTAAACATATAACACCATATATATAAATGATATAATTTTAACGCAATAAAGAATATATGATAAATAATATGGATATTTTTATGGGAAATTTAATGTTTGATGATCTTAGGAAAGTGAATATTTCAAGGGATTTTCAATAACATAAAAAATCAATGAAAAAGTGAATTTCAATACATTAGTTGTCCAAATTATTATAAATCATCAATATAAATAATAATTATGGTATCAATATTATGTATCCATAGTGGTGTATTATTTTAATAAGTGGATTTTTATTCTGATGAAAATAAATACAATAAAACATCTTTTAAGAAATTATTGATGAACACATAATTTTCAATTTAAATGTAATTTTTTTAAAAATAAAAGGTCAAAAAATATTTTCAAAATAATTTTTATCAAAAATATCTTTTGAAACTTATAAATATTCATTTAAACCCATTATTTTTTAGGATTTCCATAAATTATGTACATTCCATATACGTTAAAACAGTGATTTATTTCATATTTTGGAAGAATCCAAAAATTCCCTATTCAGAAAAAATATGAATATTACTCTTAAGAAATTATGTAAAAAATAAAACATTGGTAATTTTTTTAATAATTTATTTCGATAATGGTGAAAATATTTCTAGAAAACAAGGTTTTGGGATGTAAAATGATTTTCAACTAAAGAGAGAAATGATGTTTTATTTTCATTAAAAAAATAACTAATAATTTAAATAAAAATTAGTGGAATTGTACTATTACATGAAAACATCACAAAAATGAATAATATAAGAAAACTAAAGGGATTTATTAATACATGACCAAATAATTTCCTTTAACAAAAATTCAATATTAAAAAATCCCGAAGAAAATTGGATTGTGAAATAAACTTTAAAAAAATATTATAATGTTAATGTTTGAATTAATCAATGATTCGATTATGTGTATAAAATTTATATCCCCAAAAAATATTCATAAATCAAACATATGACAATAAAAAAGTCATTACACATATAATAATATAAAATTAAAGATAATGAAGAAGTAATATTACAGAATGAATGAAAACCGAGTTATTAAATTCCATACCACTTAGTAATATTTTATTGAAATCATTTAGGATTAAATAATTCAAATTAATACTAAAAAAACCATGAAGTATTAATTAATCACGATATTAAAAGACAACGAGGAATCATATACACCATATAAAATAAATTAGATGTATACAATTTCAATATTCATTAATGATGGGAAATTAAGATGAAGTCCCATACCTCATTCCTTATTTTGAATGATTGTGATTTAACATATTTTATAATATTTTAAGAATGTTATTAACTTATAACATAACCATATTAATATTTATAATATCATATATTACCCTCTAATAAAAAGTATCTAATTTTTATTAATTATATTCAATTACTTTCATTGTTTTTTGTGTTAATTTCATTATTTTCTCAATCATGTTTTATTGTGAATGTATTTTTCATGTGTATAGTATATAGATAAATAATATATAGAATTTTATTACTGCTATAAATATCATTTTGACTCATTATATTCATTTTTTTATTTCTTCATGAGGATAGACTTTGAAAATGAATGGCATCACTTTGTGGAGATGGTAGACAGTAAGTACGTATGAGAAATGATATCATTCCATTAATGATTGAATGGATAATTAAGTTAGGGATAAATTAATAATTAATAATAAATATAATTTTATATATATCCAAAATATTTATTAAATTTATTCTTATAAATTTCCTAGTAAAGACTAGGTGAAAAACAAATCACATCGCTTCGATAGGAAGTAGTATATTATACACTTGAGCGATGTTATAATATTTTAAACAACATGAAATTTATTAATATATATGTGATATTATAATTCCTTAATTATTGTTATATAATAAAAATTATATACATGTGTTAAATCAATAATTACATCTAACGGTGTAATCCAGGGAATGAAAATGAAATAATTGGTTCATGAGGCCGTAGTCATCTGTACATATGATCAATATATATTTCACCATTTTATGTAAAAGAATATAATTATTTTATTATTATATGATAATGGATTAATAATTTTTTAGGCATGTCTAAGAAGAAAAAAAATAAAAATACCCATTTATGAAGGTTACCTCTTCTTCTAAAAACTTCTTTAGGGATTCACTAGAAACCCTCATAGTATTGAGTTATGATAATAAAATAGGATCTAGGAATTTATGAGGGAATTAATAAAGTCTTTTTGGGATGTCTTGTATGAATTAAATAGACTTTTAAGTGTGATGAGTGATGGAGAGGGGGTGGCGTTTTGTAATTGGGGAAGAGTATATAGATGATTTTTTTGAAAAAATTAAACTACACAACTGATTTTATCAAAAAAACCTATAAAATATGTCATTATAGAAACATAGAGATTATAATGAAGAAATAAGGCCATAAAATTATTTTCATACAAGTTAGTATGTCCTCTTAACCCTTATATATTGTTTAACCACTTTGTAAATCAGTTTTTAACATAATTATGGTAATTAATTTTTAATGATTTTGAAGCTCATAATGGAAAACAAATATGTTAACCTTGTTGGAGAATATAAATTATTTATATTCCAAATATGTAATACATTTTTTTAAATTCAGTTCAAAAATATGGAATAATCCTTGTTAATATTATTCCCATAGATGCGCCAAAAAATCTTGTTTCCAAAGAGAATATTGTTATGTGTATAGAAGGTTTTAATATGATAATTTAATATGAAATTGATTTAAGTCACCTAAATTGGATAAATTTTAATATTAATGAAATAACATTACAATAATTCCAATATAATATATAACATAAAATATTAAATCATTTAAACAAAAGTGAAATTTTTAATAAAAATATGAATTTTATAGTATTCATAAAAAAAATTAGACTTTTCTGAAATACAAAAAAAATTCATAAGATAAATTTTATATTATTATTTAGAAAATTAATTTCATTTTAAAAATAAATTTTAAAAAATTGGTAATAATTTGTTTTAAATTATGTTCTCAAAGTGTGAGTATTTTTATATTATTAAAATATAGTTTTAGAAAACATTTATTATTCTTTTAAAAATGTTTTATTTTATTTATAGTAAAAAAACCATAACATATATAAATTTGTTTTTACTATTAATACAAACTAATTTAATGTTTATGCTATAATAGAATGCTATATTATGGTTCATTTAGGATCTGGGATGCATGTTCCTTAGGCTATCAATGATATAGAATTTAAAGAAACATATTTTCTGGGTTGTTTAAGTTTCATAGTATGTGTTTCATACACTATTAAATAAAATTTTATTATCTTAAAATTTTAGTTTTTTATATATTCAGTATGATCTATGATGTTAAGAACATTTAAATCCACAATATTTATCCATTTAAGTAGAGAGGTTAATGTTTTCAATTATTATCACCAAATCTATATTTTGTTTGACTCAAAACTATTTTTAAAACGTAGTTAAAATTTCATGGTTCATTTACACATTTGATAATTATAAACTACATACACATCAATGGGATGATTTTCCTCTGAAAATAAATACACCATCAAATCTCAAAATATGGAAAAAAATTATAATAATTTAAAAACTACAAATATTGTTCAAAATATATCTTCAAATATCCAAAAATATCCTAATTATTATTCTAAAAAACATCCACTTCAAATTCAATCAATAAGGTCTCATTTAATCAAGAAATAATAATTTTCTATAGTATGTTCCTAATGTTATTTAGTTTATGATAACTCAAAATAATAATGCTAGTAATAAAATTTTAATATTTTTTAAAATCTCTATTACACTTATGTGACCTTCAGAAAAATTATTTCATTATTATAAAGGATAAATATTACACTTCTGAATTCTCATAAAAATATTACATCACTATAGAAAAACATTATGTGGGAACGAAAATACTCTCTTTTATCATAATTGAGAAAAAAATTTATCTTACATAACATTGAATTTTCATTGTTAATCATACATAGCTAATAGAAATTATAATTTAATCTAACATGGATAGAAATGATTTTAAAAATCAATTTCTTATATCTATTATCCTTATTTGTTCCTCTCAAAACATTATTAAACATCTCAAAATAACATTTAATATTCAATAAATTTTTAATGCATAATAATTATTTTTGTAAAAAAATTCATAATTAATTATATTCATAAATTTATTCCTTTTTATTTTTTTATTTAATCTAATATCCCACATCAATTATATTATTTTTAATAAATATATAACATAATGATACCACACTTGAAGATAAACAATGTTTGTGAGAGAATTTTTTACCATTATAACATTGATTTTGTGTATAAAGAACTTAATTTCTTACCCCAAACATTCAATAAAATTCATCTTCCTTTTATCAATAAATGAATCATGGGATTCATCAATAAATATTTCACATGAGTTATGTTCCTCTATTACCCATTGAAAATAGATTAAATTTTCTTTATGGAATTCCCAATCTTCTCAAACAAAAATGTAAATAAAGGATAAAAATAATTTTTTTCATGAAATAAATAAATATATCCTTTGGAATTATCTTCATAGAATTATATACAATATAAATATGATATGATACATACTTTAGTCTTAGATCTCCATTTGAATATTTCTCCTTAATAATGTCAAATTTGATAAAAATATTCGATGTGATAGACCTTAAATTTTTGTTTTTTCAGATTGATTAAATCTTGATTTTCTCAACCTAGTCACAACAACATTACAAAAAATATTTTTAGATCATACAGCTTTTCAAACATCCAAATAATTAATATGGAAAACTCTGTAACATATACATAGTTATACATTGTAGTTTTAATATTTTATAAAATTCATTTCTTGCAGTACCAAATCACATGCCTTTCACTAATGAAATATTTATATCCTCATTATGATTTTCTAAAATTAAAATTTAAATACCAATCAGTTTCTACATATAAAGAAAAATCTTACTTCAAGCCTCTTTGATGAATTATCTCATGATCTATACCTCCAATTATTTATCTAGATATTCCTTTAGAAAACATTTCACAAGATTCTTGGGGATCATTTTTAAGTCTTTCACACAAAGTCACTATATAAGAAATATTAGGTATGGATGTTTTTATATAAAATAGGCTTACAATAGAATTCATGACCAATATTTTATTCATAATAAACCTTGATGAATACTCCCTATACATTATAGTAGTTTTAATAGATTCAGACAAATATTTTAATCATTATGGAAAACATATTTAGAGAATATTACATTGTATTTTTCTTTTAACAAACATAGACAAAAATTTATTTCATTATAATCATATTATATAAAAAATATAATAATAAATAATTTAAATTTCGAAATGATTCTTTATTTTTCTTGAAAATACTTAACAATTATACTTCTCACCTCATATAAAAAATATATTATCAATCTAAAAATTAAGAAATTTGAATCTCTATACACATTTCCATAATATATAGGTTTAAGTAATCATTTGATGAAATATTTTTATTTTGAGAACTTTCCTTTATTTTAATACCATGCTCTATAGGTGATATTCAACCTAAAAAGAGATTTATTTAATCTATTAAATATTGTTTCATCACTATCTTGAATATATCCCTCATATTTCACCATGATAATTTCTAATTACAGATCATGATTTAAAAATATATATTTCACATCATTTTTATAAAAATTATTGTGTTTTCATGCTACACAAGCCACTATCATTATAATATAATCATTTCTAACAATATATGACATTTTTTATTCTTGGAAAAATATTTTACATTAAGGGTAACCCTTGCATAATAATCTATATTTATTTATAAAAATATCCACTTTATCAATGAGTTAATTTTTGAATAGTAACTCGTTCTACTGATATTCCCTACTTTTGGACATAGAATAATATCCCAAATGTTATTCATTTAATCAAGATATAAATACTAATTTATTGAAGGTATATACTCATTGGGTTTTTTAGATTCATCTATATAATGAATCGTTATCATTGAAATTGAATAAGTTTCACCAAAAAATATCAATCCACAATTTTTCTTATTAGGTGCCGCTAAATTACAAATAATATTTTTAAAATTGAAATCTTTTATTTATCATTATTTTATTTTTTATTTCTAGTATCACCTTAACCACAAAAAATATGATATAAATCAATATTTGAACTATTTTAATCAATTACAATGTCATCATTACGAAAATGTTTAATATTATATATTTTGTATTCATTATAATTTCTTTTCGTATTTGCATAAAACTCCCTCAATGTTTTTATTTTCAATGATTTTTACATCATAGTAGTCCTAAAACTTGTTAAACCTATTATTTATACACTTTTGAACTCATCTATTAGATAATTTACCCATGAAAATGCATTCTTCATCTCTATTATTATATTTTCCAAGATCAAGATATTTACTTTTCCTCAACTATGGGCTATAAAAAAATATAAATTATTTCTTTAAGATATTTTTCATGTTCCAAATGTCATTAGAAATAATATTTGATATAAGTATTAATAAATGTATGTTATGAATATGTATCACTGTTTATGTAGCCTCTCTCCCACGTAACATCTAGCGTCTGAAATCATCAAAAAATATGTTCCAATATCAATACGGATTATGTAATTTATCTTTGAAAGTCAATTTTGTTATGGTGTATAAGGATTACTATAATAAATTGTAATATTATTCTTACAGAGATATGATTCTACAAAAATGAAATTCTGTCCTATCCCATTAAATATTCTCAACATATTGATAAAAAATATAAAGTATACTTCTATATCTCCTTTAAAACTAATGAACTTTTTTATAGCCATATATTTATTTTTGAGGGAAAAAGGTTAGTTATCAGGGAAAATCCTAAATAAATTTATGTAAATAAATATCACCTATGGATTATTGATGTCTTGTTATCTCACACAAAATACGATAAATCATTTTAGTAATTTTTCTATATTTTAAAATAACTATTTTATGTCTTCCATGTATTAATATTCCATTTTGACAAGTCTCACATATGAAATCTATTTCTCTTTTCATCCTGAGAATATCTATTACATATTCCATATTAAAAATAATTTTCATATAACTCTAGATATGATGATATATCATTCAACGTCAACTATTTTTTTAAATTATTAATCTTGAAAAACAAGATTCACATTTATATCTAATTTTTAATAAATTTCAATAAATTCTTTATCCCTAAGTAATAAATAATACATCATTCATGTTCATATTAATGAAACCACATTTCCTAGAAATAAACTCAGTATCATCATTTTATAATAATCTAACATTCAAAAATGTATGATTGATTCCATCAATAAATAAAGCATCATGGACTAAAAATTCTTATATTAAATCTCAATGGTTTCTACAACATTTAATTTTAATGATCTTCTGTTTAAAAATATCACTTATCTACCATCATGAATATCAATATTCTTCTGAAAATGTTTATCTAAAATATTATTATAGTAATGAAAACTATAAAAAATCCATGGTATTTATTTATCTTTAAATTTTAAATAAACCATAAAAATATTATCATTTATATAATTATTCATTGAGGGTAATTAACCCCAACAACTTATTATAGTTGATCTAGAAATAATGTTATACATTTCTAAAAATTATTACTATTTTTTTCACATATTACGATAATTATTTTTACATAAATTAAAATATATATTGTGTTTTAATATTTGAATTTTATTCATTCACAACTATCATGTATTAAATACAAATTTTTATCCTCCCTATTTGACTCCCCCTCAATTTATTCCATACTAATCACAAGAGAAATAACATATTTTACATTAAAATATAGGTTTTATTTCAGTAATATCTATAAAAATAGTAATACCATATCAATTAATGATTTCAATAATAATATGAATTATATCAGGGAATATGTTTTTGTTTTCATTGGGAAAAATTTATTGTCATAATTCCATTATATTAGTTTAATATATGTTATAAAATTAACATCAACTTAAATTGATATGGGCATGGGTTTTTTCGGAATTTTCTCAACTTAAACATGTAAATAATTTTTCATTAAACCAAAAATATAAATTTAAATATATTATTAAGAAGCCATTAGATTTCTCGTTATAATAGTAACCCATGGTATCTTGAGATGATTCTGATTTTACATCAACATCTTTATTTCAATACTATATATTCTTTATCATGGGTTTTTATCATCAATATAAATATATCATAACTCATTCAGGTAAATTAGTTTTTAAATAGTTTTTTCATAACAACATTTGAACATTTTATCTTATCCTATAATTGTGTTAGAATCCTCATATATTTAATGAATTAATATTCTTTTCTAACACCCTATGATTTTAAAATAAGAAAATAATGTTTGATAGTGTGTATGAAACATAATAACATGGTGAGAATGGAATATAAATCCCCGATACATAAAAAAGATTTCATTAAATTCAATTTGATTGATAGATTCTGATGAACGTAGTTTTGGGATTAAACCTAACGCGATACTCTACTAAAATATTATTATTTAGACATGAACACTATATTATAGTAGTTGAGATAGTCAAAAAGAATATTAGAAACTAAATAATGAAAATTATATGATTTACACATTTATATAATAAATTTAATGGCTATATATTGAATGTAAATAAAATAAAAACCATTTTCAAGAGAGTGAAATGTTTTTTGAAAAACTACATATTTCTGAATAACATATTAACCACACATTGCGTGAATAATTATAATTTAATTTATTTCCCCGTATAGAATTGTCATTTGAAAAAGTACTATTTATTTTATAAATATTTATTTAAATATTATCTATGGGTTAATTTTTTAGAATACTATGAAAATATTATCTTTCAATGATATTGAAGAATAATTATTATTTAGAGAAGGTGGTGCCTCGATCAAAGACTAAGAGACAATTTATTAGAAAAAAGAAAGGAGAACTAAACGAGTCTGAAATAAGGTTTTTATTAAAATAATTATCATAAGGAGGCGGAATCTCAACCATCGAGTCATCCTTCCATGTTATTCCCTGGTTGTGTCTTTTGTTAGATAGAACATTAACAAACTTTTTATCTTCATGAAGGTCATGCGTGGCAATGAAGTTATTCCCTATTAAAAAATCAAGGATGTTCGTACAATGGGTGGTCAGTGGCTAGGAACGATGCACCACACCCGTCCAAATAGAATGGAAAATAGTGGTTGAGTCAATTTCAATAAAAATATTGTTGTATCCCTTTTTCCTGGAAAAAATAATGGCTTGTATCACACCCGACATTTCGGCTTCTAGAGAAGATGTAGTACCACAACCACCAAAGAAGCACCCAAGACACTGACCAAGGTAGTATTTGAAGATAGAACCACATCCTATGAGTCTGGGATTTCCTTTATAAGAACCATCCACATTAACATTGATACATCCTGGAAGTGGGGCTTTCTAGAAAACCTACAAAATGCACCTTATCTGTTTGTAGATCCCATCAATCTGAAGTCAATGGAGGATCTCAAAATGTCCAATAGTGTTGTCTCAATGAGATTTCTGGATCAAAGAAGAATCCCTAATGGTAATGATAATTTTCATCCTACCTGCATTATGATTTAATGATTATTTGTTGTGAATAATTGCATTTCTATTATACCAGATAACATGGAGAAGTTCATCAATAATAGTGAGGTAGAGGTTCCTGATTTATTGAGATAAATCTAGTAAGACACATAATTTTAAATTAATATTATCTTAATTATATTATTATTTATTAAATTCATGAAATTGGATTAAATATCATAAAAATTTTTGATTAAAAAAATTCTATACTTATAAGAATTTTCTCACTGGACAACCGTCCATTCGTCGTGTTTTTTGTTCAATTTTATATCGAATTATAGTGATTATATTAATTTAATTTCAAAAAATGTATTCCATATTTAGAATAATAATAATTTTAATTATTTAATATGAGAAACTAATTTTTTTTTCAAAATTTATATTAAAAATATTAAAAATTAATTACCACTGTTAAGGTTAAATTGAGTATACTATGGGTTCAACTAATATGTTAATGGTTAAAATAACCTGAATACTTGTCCAATTACTATTTTATGGATATATTTTGACCCATATAAACTAATTATATATTTTTATGTGTTTTTGGGATACTTATCTATGAATTTTACATATATAATAATTTATGTAAAGAAAATACAAAAATGTCACATACTTGATTTTAAATTTTAATTAATTTTTAAAATAGGGAAAAATAATATGTCAATGAATATGGATGGTCATTTTGATTATAATAAGATTAATTTCATGATGGTAATTTATTTTATATTATTAGCAACTATATAATTACTTTAAACGCATATGAAACACCTATGCATTAATTATTTAATTAATAAAAAATTAAAATAAAATATTCTAAAAATATTAAAATAAAAAAATTGATTTAATTATAGTGTTATATGTTTTTAGACACATATATAATTTTATATAGGTTTAATTTTAATAGATTATAAATCTAACATTGTATTTATATTTTTTTAAATTCATATTACACGAATAATATCAAAATTTATAATAATGTCTTCTTAATAAATGATATTTTATTAAATGAATTAACATTAAAAAAATGATATATTCATACATGTTACTTATTAATGATTAAAAGAATCAACCATTTTTAATTTATGGATGACTATTTCTTTTATAGTAACTATATTGGTCGTTAAAGAGTAAAAACTTTGTTGCCCCAGTTAAGGATAAAACAGTGTTCTTCCACATTACATATGTTGGATTTAAAATTAATTTTCAATAAACAAATAATTTTTATTTTAAAAATTAGATTAAATATTTATAATAAATTTTTAAAAATTATCTAATAGGGATAATTTTATTTTATTATTAGATTTTAAAATACCTATCTTAAAAGACTAGTTACCATAGTGAAAAACTAAGATAGTAAAAGTTGGGAAACTTTGAGGTTTAGGAACTACATGTTTAAAGTATATGTTTTTATGTGGTAGTGGTGTTTATAGAACATATAATCCATAAATATTTAATTTTAAATTTTTTATCCTCTTGGGGTGAGAGAATCACCCCATTATTCAATAGTTCTAGGTATTTACCAAAATGCCACTTCTCTACTATTTAAGGGAACTGTTTTATATCACTTGTTCAAACCACACATGCTATTTGGATAAAGATAACCATATAAAAATCCCTCCACCACATCCTTATACACATAATTGATATTATTTTATTCAAAAAATATCAACTCTAGGGTCTATAATAAGGGATTCAAAGGAGAGGTTTCTAAGAGAAGGTATTTGTATTATCTAAGATCATTTTGTTTCTATAATCATTTAAAACCTTCAATTACATATTAATATTTACCCTATAAAATACAGTGTATACCATATACTTATATGTTTTTTTGATGAAATTTCATTTATCCTTATCCACATCCATGAAATGTGATAGAAAATCATAAATCCTATTTACAGCGGACTACTGCTTCACAAATTGATGTGACCTTTTTTCCAAAACAATATCACACAGTCTGAAATTATGAATGATTATATCTATAATATATATGATATAAATATAATATATATGATATAAATATAATATATATGATATAAATATAATATTTTATTTATAATATAAAAAATAATTTCTTAATTTCCATGTCATATAGAATACAATAACATTTCTCATGTGTACGATGAACTACCACATCACAAAGCGATGTGATATGGTTTTTAGTTATAATTTTCATGAAATGATTTATGGATAAATTTAATGAATATATTTGATATATGTGAAACAATATATATTGATAAAATTTATATATCATACAATTCCTTACCCATTCACCCTTTAATGGAAATATATCGTCTCTCACGCATACGTAAACCTACTGTCTCCACGAAGCACAACACATCATTTTTTAAATCCAATTTTATGGAATGGTTATAAGGACGAATCTAATAAAAAATATTAATATATATAAAATTAATTTCATTATGATATTGATTTAACTATATCCTATGTTTTCGTAAATAAACATTAATGACAAAACAGATATGCGAAAACAAGACACTTAATACCCAAAGTAATGAAAATGAGGAAATATTATTAAACAATTAGTGCTAAAATGTCATAAAAGTAACATATATAGTATTATATATATAATTATGGTTATATAATATATTTATAACAAATATATATTTATTTTATAGGAGGTTTTTATGTATACTAATGGTGTCAAACAAAATATAAGGGTTTCTCATTTCACTTTTACTTTTGTGAGACATATACCATATTCACCACATCTCCCATTATATAGAGTATATAATTTCCATTTATATATGTTATATTTTGAATATATTTATCTTAATGGTATTTCAATTTTAATTTTAATATATTTCTTTCATGTTAATTATTATTCAATAGTTATTAATGTGGTTATAGTTTGTTTCACAATTTCATCATTATTCGAGATTTTTTTTATGTCTCCATTGGGTGAATTATTCTATATTTATATCACAAACTATATCTATTTTTGTACACTATGGTTTTTATTTATCATTTTAAGGTAATAGTACAATTTTCCACAATGTTTAACTTAGAATGACTAAGAAAATGTTTTTAAGAAAATAAGACTTTATTTATCTTTTTGGTCAAAAATCCATTTTCCTCAAAATTCATGTTTTATAATTTTTTTAATATTTAAAAGATGAGTTATTAAAGTCATTTTCTCCTTTTTAGATTTGTAATTGTTTTAATGGAATCCTCATGTCATTTTCAAAATAATACTCATTTGGATTTTACTATAAAATGGAATCCCTATTTAAACATGTTCAACAAGAACATAATTTCCCACTATTATGACCAGTCAGTGTTTTAAAAACACGTTGATAATTTCTAATATATTATTTCAATGAAAATTATTTTCATAATATTTTTTGAATTTTTTTAAACATTATTTTTATTTTTCAAAGGTTATTTTACTCCAGATAATCTCTAATGGAATTTTAAATCTATTTATTTACATTAATAACGTCAACCCTTTATTGTTTTAATGATCATGAGTAATATATTTGAATATTATCATCTTTATTATTTCATGGATGGTTTATAATTTTTTTGATATAGGATGTATAATGTGATTAATATTCAACAAATTATTTTAGATTCCATAAGATTATGATTATTTGATTTGGGTAATTATTAAAATTTTGTATGGACATTTTTCAATATTAATGTTTATGTAGACTATGTTTCTCCCCTTCTATATGGTGACTAAATTAGGATTAGTAATTTTTTAGTAGGACAAGTACATAGATATACCATAGATGAATTGATAGGACTCTTGAGATAACTAAATTTAGAAAATTAGATGGATTTATACCCACATATTTATAAATTCTTGTGACAGATATTGATAGTATGTTTCAAATTTTTCTCATTTTTCATTTTATCATTATGATATTAGTTGTTTATTTTTATGTAATTATAAAATTATTAATAATTTCAATGGATAAGTTTTATATTTATATAATTATTTATGTGGAATTGATTGATTATTTTTTATTTCATCCATATTATGGCCAGTTTGTTGATTAAAGGGAATGTATTTTTGTTATTTACATTGAAATATTTATTAAAAAAAATTTCATGAGAGATTCCACTAGGTTGTTACCATCAGTAATAAAATATCACCCATCTAATATATTTTATCTTCCACAGGAAACCATGATGTTTGTTGTGATTGATAAGTAGGGACACACTATGAGGTAAAACAGTGTTCTAAAAGAAAACACTTTGTGTATTTGTTTTTTCCAAAATGTATATAAAATTTATGTATATTTCTATTTTACCACGACTACTAAAATATTTTTTCATTGGGGATTTGATAAATTCAATGTAATTCCAATTTAATAAATTAACTACTGACTCTGGGATACTAGTGTCAAATTTTTTATAGTTTCACTAAAGGAATTTTAGTAGAAACCTTGGGATCCAGATTTAGGAAGACAAAATTTAGGGAAAAAACCCCTATGATACAAATTGAGGAAAAATATTGAAGAAAATCATAATGTTTTTTAAGATATAGATGAGTTTGTTTACTACAAATACATCCATGTATTGATAAAACAAGTAGACATGGTTCTCACACAAATATACTTAGTGGTAATAACTCTAAAAAAGGAAAATTAGAATTCACTCGATCATTACCAAGTACACGACAACATTCGTCAGTGTGCACCTAGATTGGCATGACTAAGGTATATGGTTGGGGTAATTCACATTTTCATTAAAACCTATTATGATGTTATTTAATAAAATTTATGATTGGAAAACATTCCCAATGAAACCATGTTTATGAATATGAGATTAACAATACATAAATTTTTCCATCAATGTTACGTATTTCAAATGTTTTGGGATTATAATTTATGATAACTAATGTATTTATTTAATCCAGTGAATTCCATTATTTTGAGATTAAAAATATTTTAAGAAATGTATATTATATCAATTCATGTTATTCAATGTGTACAAATGATCATTTCCTTGATGGGCTAAGTATAATTTTTAAGGGAAATAGTCTATCAAAAATTATCTTAAAATGTATACATTGTATCATGCTATATTTAGATATATAAATAACTATTAATGTATTGTGGACATAAAAATATAAATTTATGTATAGGAATTTAGATAAAAGGATGGATAATGGAAAAAAGGGAAAGAATGAATTTTCCCATGTGATAATTGTGGAATGAAACACATAGGTACCAGATTGAAGGGAATGTGAGTATCATATAAGTTTGGAGATAAATGAAACTATGATTTTGATTTAATGTGTAAGAATGAATTATTTTATTTTCATTGTTTCAACTCTATAAGAATATGTAACAATGATAATGAATTCCCAACTGTTAAATGGAATATATTATAGATTAAGCTAAGGGATAGAGATCAAACTTATTTTATTACCACATATGAAGTTTAATGAATAATTTTATTATGTATAAATGCATTAATTATGTTATATAAGAATTTTATCAATGATATTTTGATAATAAGAATAATTTAATTTATAAGTCTTGTATTGCAGTGATATTTCATTATGTATTTGAGAGAATATGTTCAATGGTACCGATGACTAGTGAATGTGATTTAGTGGAAGGTTCAACCTATTGGATAAAAACTAAATAATAGAGGATATCCATTAATATTTTAAAAATGTTTACGTAGTAATGATATTTTTAATGGAGAGTATCAGTTACCATGATATTTGTTATTGGTTTAATGGTTTATGACTTCATTGATGGATTTTACGTCATGTATGTATTTATGGATTATATTTGAAATAATAATATTTCATTATTTTAATAATTAACGTTATAATTAAGGTTTTATGGTGATCAAGGTATTCATATATATTTTGGTGACATTAAGTGCCACTATATTTTTAATGGGGAATATTAGGTTGATTTATTAACCTCCCTTGTAAATTTTTGGACATTGAATTTGGTGATAGATATTTTGGATGATTATTTTATTTAAATACTTATAAAATATATAATTATCATCTATTGGTGTTATTGGCTATCATGTTCTAACCATTTTGGTCTTAAAAAGTTTCCAAAGACAATGGGAATGATTTTCTATTATTTTAATGATATAATGTTATGTTAAATGTTCAATTTTGTAACTTTGGCACAAAAAATTCATTTTGGATATTTATTTCATGGAGTAAGATTTTATATAGGAATTGATTGATGGAAACTATAGTATGAAATTTTAAGTTTATTTTATTGTGTGTGGTATCATAATATCAACAATATCCGTCAAAATTTGGAAACATATCATGAGAAAAAAATGTTGTCATGTTACATCCATTTTGGTTCAATCAAGGATATTTCTAGTCACAAAATATTCATGGTTTTTTGGAGGTTACCTTTCTCATGGACAGGTTCTCTTTCACTTTTATACTAATCCTTGGGTGTTAGTATTATATCCCACATCCATGTTTTCATTTCCCACCAATTCTCTCTTAATTGGAATCATATTAATGTGTTATTCCTAATAACCTCTATACTCCACCCTTAATCTTTTAATGATTATATTTCTAACCCCTTTTCTGATTTGGGTTTCCCATATAGGTATTATCAAATTTAAAACTCTTGCTTAAAAGTATCATGAATAAATTTTGGGGGCATAATTTATTTAAGGGGGTAGAATATAACACCGGGAGATTTTAAAAGAGGAGTAACATGTCTTATAGTGTGTATAAAAAAAACTAAAATAATAGAATGAAATATTACACTCTGATACATTAAGATATATTTCTTTATATTAGGTCTGATTTATAGCTTTCAATTCATCTAATGTTGGGTTTAGATGAATCACAATACTTTGCAAACAAAATTTCAGTTTAAATGAAACCATTGTAACCTAGCCATTAAGAAGTCATGTATGAATAGTAACAAATAAATTATTAAAATTATATGGTTTAAAAAAAACTAAATTATATTAAATGTTCATATATTCATTATAAATAAAATACTATCTATTTTAAAGAGAAGGTAATCTTTTCTGAAAAACTATATATCTTCAAAAGGACGATTAGCCACACTTTTGCGTGTAATGTAAAATTACTTTTTATATCTTCCCAAAAAATTAGATCAAAAAATAATTTCAATTTTGAAATTTAAATGTAAAAATTATCATCAGCTGAATTTTGGATACTTTTTTGAAAATAATATTTTTTTGAAAAATATTGAAAAATATGTTTTTATAGAATAGTGCATTTTCATTTGAATAATTTAAAAGGTTAAATATTATTTTAAATTAGTTTATGGAGAATTTGTAAAATTTTATAAAACATTAACTAATTTATGCCATTGGAATAAATTTAATATAGAATGTATATATTAAAAATGTTTATACTAATGATAATTTGGAATTTGGAAAACACTTGTTTATCACCCCCTTAGTTTAAATATAAATTGAATTATTCTTATTTTGATAATTTATTTTTTTAAAATGGATTCCATATTTAGAGTCAGGAATTATTTATGTTATATAATATGTTTAGATTAATTTTTCATCATAATTAAAAATGAAATTAATAAAAATTAATAACTATGGTCATGGTTAAAATGTGTTTTCGGCAGGGTTAAATTAAAAAGACAACGGTTTCCAAAACCAAAAAACATCTTCAATACCACATATAGGTGAATATTTTTACCCTTTTCTCCTTTTGAAATAATTTTATGAGTTTTGGGAACACTTTTCCATTAAAGGGACCTATATTATAATTTAGGTAATGAAAAATACAAAATGTCACCCACTATTCATTTTTAATTTCTACTAAATATTCACATTAGAGAAAAACTAAAGATGTCAACTAATATAGATCTTAATTTTGAGAATAATAAAATTAATCTCTTATGTGTTGTTTATTTTTAAATTTTAGCAATCATATATTTTCATTAAATGCATAAGCAATAAGAACTCATTAATTATTTAATTAAAAGAAAAATAAAATAAATAATATTAAAAAAAATTATATTATTTAAAAATGATAAATTATTGAGTTAAAATATTTTTTTAACAATTAATACTTTTATAATGGTTTTAAAATATCATATAATATATCCATCATTGACTTTATATTTTTTAAATTCAAATTACATCATTAATTTGATAAATGATAGTAATTATACTATATAATAAATAATATTTCGTAAAATAAATTAATATTCATAAAAATCTTATATTTTGAAAATAAATTTTTAAATTTATGAAAAATTTATATATTGTCAATTCATGGACCATTTTTTATTTTATTTTAACTATATTGACCCCTAAATAGTAAAAACATTGATTTTGTTGTTAAGGTTAATATATTGTTTTTCACCTTACATGCACTTAGGTTAAAATTGATTTTAAACACATAATGAATTTTCAGTTATTAAATGGGATTTAATATTTATAATTTGTGGCTAAAAATTATCTAAAAGTTTAAATTTGTGTCATTGTTAAATGATTAATTATAGATGCTAAAATACCGGTCTCTATAGTTAAAAACTAAAATTGTAAAACTATTGAAACATATACGTTAAGGGACCACATGATTAAAATAATTTTTTGTGAGGTGTTGTATTGGATGAAACATATAATCCATAAAAACCATTAATTATTTATTTTTGAGCCCATGTGGTGAGAGTGACTTCCCATTGTTGGATATTTTTGGGTATTTACAAAAATGTCACACCTCCACAATTAAAGGGAACTCAGTCTACTTACTTATTCAAACAAATAAATTAATTTAGATTTTCAAAAACCAATATTACCCATCCTGAATATACATTTCAACATTATAGATATTCTTTTCTTCACAAATTACCATCCTCATGGCCCTTAAAAAGATATCCACTAGAGGTTTCTATAAGACAAGGTAATTGCATTCACTAAGCCCATTATTTGTCAATCTTATTTTATGAAATTAAATTATGTATTAAAATTTAAAATATAATATAAACATTATATACCATTTAATGATATTTTATTGTTTTGTATAAATAATATTTATCAATCTACACTTCAAAAAAATTGGAAACGAACTTGTCAATCATGTGTGAAGAATAAAACTGCCTCACGAACTAATGAAAATTGTTTTCCATCAACAATTCTCATGGTATGATATAATGATGGGATTAATGTTTATATACTATATATGATATAATTATACTCTTGGATATATAAGATCGCATATATCTTATTACACTCCCTTCTGTTCTGAATACGATAACGTCGCTCATGTGGACAGAAGACTACCGCCTCACGAAGCGATGTGTTACATTTTTCAGTTGTGACATAAATGTGAAGTAGTTTTCATAAATTTAATAAATATATATGATATTTATGAATTGATAAATATTATTAAAAATTAATTTATCATACACTTATTTACCCTTTCACCCTTTAATTGAATGATATCTTCTCTCATGCATACGTATAACATGTATTCTCCATGATGAGATGTGGTTCATTTTCTTTGTCCATTTTTCAAGAATTATTTTACTTATTTAACTAATGAAAAATATTTTGTATCATTAATATCATTATGATGATTATTTAATGATATACTATATATAATAACTTCATCCTTAATTAAAAAACACGAATGAGAAAACAACAAAATCAACACTAGAAACAATGAAAATAATGAAATATTATAAATAGACGAGTGGTAAAATATTAAAATATGAAATATATGGTATTATATATATGTTTTAGGTTCTATTATTTATTTATAATAAAAATATATTTATTATACAGGGGTTCGAACACATAAGAAGGGAGTCAAACCAAAGGTATGTGTTTCTCTTCTCCCTTTTACTTTCATGAGACATCCGCTATATTCAGCAATTATTCATTTTAGGTGTATATAATAATTTTTATATATATTTTAAATAGTGAATATATATCTTATCATGGTATTTAAATCTTGATTTTATGTTATTTATTTTAATGGTATTAGGATTCAAATGTTACGAAAGTTTAAAGTGTTCATTTCACAATCTCATCCTTATTTGGGATGGTAATTGTTTAAACCTCCCCTTGGGGAAATATTTGATACTTATATAACAAATTTGATATTTTATGTGAATAATATTTTTTTCTATAACAGATGAGACACACAACATCTATCCTAAATAACCTTCAAAATATATTTCATCAAATTTAGTCTCCTCGATAGCTTGTGGAACACATAACCATGAGTCAAAATGAACCTTTATATAAGATAATGTTGTATCATAACCATTAAATTGGTAGTTATTAATAATAATAAATAATGTATTAATATTATATATATAAATATAATAAATAAAATAATATTCATTAAATTTTGTTAGTTTTTTAAAAAATTATATTTTTTCTAAAGTATATTTTAATTTCTCATTGTGAACATATATTAAAATTAATTTTTATAAATTATTCCAAATTTATATGATAAAATTAAAAAAAATATAAAAAAAAGATCTAAATTATCACAGGGTGAATTGTTGGTATTTTTATGTAATAATTCATTTCTAGATAAATAGTTAAAAATAATGAATTTTATTTGAAAAGATTATTTTTATTAAAATAATTTATATTGATAAATTATATTTTAATGGGTTTTAAAGTAAAATTAATTAATAGTTTTATATATATATAATTAAATTACTTTTTTTCAATTTTATATTTAAATTTGATATAAAAACATTATTTACATTTGAACATTTTCACTTTAAAAACCCATATTATGGTCATATATAAAGGATTATTTTTAAATTAATATTTTTCTATTATGTGAATAGAATTAAAAAGAAATCAATTCAATATTTGAAATCAGAATATTTTATGTTATCTAATGAGTTCCACAAAATCGTTTACCAAAATTAATAGGGAAAATTACTAAAATTATTTTTTGAGGTAATGAAAAAGTTGATTTATCTGGGGTTTAAAATAAAATGATTTTTGGTTAAAATAACCTAAATATTCTTATAAAATATAAATTATGTTCAAATATATATCATATAATTTATAAAACTCAATAATAATTCTTTTTTATTCATTTATATTATAAAGAACATGTATACAATTTTTTCTTTTCAAAAAATCAGAAGTGTTCCACTCACCTCACATGTAATAGGGCACCCCTTCTCCCCTCATTTTTACTCTATCATCCCTATTTTAAAAATCCCTTAATTTCCCAAATCACATAATAAGATCAATAATATTATCCTATAATACTTATTGAAGTCATAAATCTAACCGTGTAAGGATTTTGGTGCAGTCCTAAGGAGGCTACCCAAAGAAGAGATAACATTCCTCAATAAGTGATTTTATTTCATTACGTCATCCACATCATTCAATTATAATGAAATATTGATGAAATAATATCCTAGTTATTTGAAATATACTTAAATTTTATTATTATAATTTAATTACCTACAACCATTCCCAATCAAATCAAATGTGTTACAAAATCATCATTCATGTGTACGATAGACTATCATCTCACAAAATTTTGTCATTCATTTTTTCATTACCACCTGTCATGGTTAGGTATGATGAAGTATATAAAGTATATATAATCTATTTATAAAATATTTATATATATGAAGTCATTATATCATATATAATTTTTTTAATTTCTTATATTTAGGGGATACAATAATGTCACTCGTATGTAATGTGGACTACCACATCACGAAGGGATGTCATTCATTTTTCATTAAAGCATCACACGGAATGTTATAATGGTATATTTAATAAATATATTTGATATAAATGACATAATTTATATCATAGTAATGAATTTATCTTTCATAAAAGATATTATATCATCATATTTCTCACATTTTAACTCATTGTAAGATCATAACGCCATTCATGTATATGTGGGCTATCACTGTTACAATGCGATTTGGATTTCAATTCATCACCACACCATATGGATGATATAATTAAGTATATATAAGGAAACAATATTATATTATAATAATTATGTAGTTAAATAATATCACAAACATCTTTTCTATTATGATCATTGAAAAATAGAAATTTTACTCTTGTGTAAATATGACCAACTATATCTAAGATCATAATAAAGGTAATTTTTAATAAAAATTATTTATTATTGGCTTGAAAAGTATAATTGATGTATTAATATTATAATTATTCTAGGTGTATTATTTGTGTTGATGATCGAAATATATAATATATGTAATTGCCAGATCTTTTCTGGTAGGGAACAAATGAGGAAATAAGGTAATTAACACCCAAAAAAGGAAAATAATGAATGATAATTAATAAACGGGTGATAATATTTCATTAAAAGATCATATATGGTATTATAAATACTAATATAGTTCTAGAATAAAATAAAAAAAGGAATGAAACTAATATACATTATTATAAATCATTTTCCTCTAAAGGAAAGTCTGAGGCAAGGGATTTTGTCTCAATTTCAATTCATCGAGGCATATTTTAATTTTATGGACCGAATTTATTTTATATGGTTTATATAATTCCCCATTGTCATGTTATATCATGATTAATTAATAATTCATCTTATTTTATGTCTCAATTTGTAATACTTTATCAAAGGGGATTTTAATTTAAAAGTAACAAGTGGTAAAGAATTTTATAACTCAATTTAATTACATTGGAAAATATTTCATCTTTTTTCTCATTATAATTATACTATTATTTGTATGTTGAATTTTGATTATCTTATGTTTTATTTATACTTTATTTATGTTTATTTATAGATGATAAAATATTTATTGGAAATAATATAAGGACCAATCTTATGAAAATAACAAAATGGTCCAATGAGAACAGGGAAGTCTACCAATTTTAGCACGTGAAGTAGATTTCATAATTTAATGATTTCATATCAGATTCCTGAAATTTTTTCATTAGAAATGTATTCCCATCTTTGTAAAACATTTTTACTGTAGGTATTTAATATCTTTTACTATGATTCAAGTTGGGATTGGAATTTTTTTATCTCTAAGAAAAACTTCCAATGACTCCCACATTCATACAAGGGTAAAAACATGATTTCCAAAGGTAGGTTTTCATTTGGGGTAAAAAAAATCTCCATAGGAACTGACATTGGTCGATAGAATGGGAGTTTGGGATCATCAACCACTTTTGGTTGGAATGGATTCCTACATTGGGACTATCATATTGATTTTAGATATGTTCAAGAATCTAATATAAATCTTAATATGGGACTGGTTACTATAACAAAATGATCATATGTTAAGTCCTTTTATATTCAAAAGGGGGGTCCAATTAGTTATTCCATATGTATGTATTCGAGGTTCTTTATACATTTACCATTAATGGATAGCTTGTTATATGTTGACGTCATATTACTAGGAACTATAGAGTTTATTGTTATCTATAGAGGATGTTTATATTCATAAGATGGGATTGAGCCATTATGAGGAATAATGTGTATTATTTTTTATTATACGAATCAAAACAAACATAGTTTTCTATACCCATTCAGTTTAATTTCATATATAAAGGATTTATTTGGGGTCACATGGGAACTAAATATTGATCTCGAGCTCAGATTGGAGTCCTACATATCCAAATTGTGGATGGAATGAGAGTTATTATAGTTCAATCACAACATTATGACATTTCATGAGGTATAAACCCTTATATTGGGGAAGTTATATAATGAATATCACAAGGGATTACACACATAGGTTTCCTTGAATGGTGGATATTCAAAATGAAAATTATTTGATCATTGAAACTCCCAATGCTTACATGAGCCACGATCAATATAGGAAATAAGGGACAATTTATAATCAGTCTCACTGCATAATGTTGTGGGGCTTATGCACATTCAAAAACATCTGGATGTTTATCATAGAGATCTGGACATATGAAAAAATCCATTTTATCCTTGTTATGGGTGGAACCAGAGTCGTCATAGTTCAGCTGACCTCTCAATCAACTAGTGTATGAGGATGTCTGATCAGCCCGTGGAAGAGATTGGATGCCGATGGTTGCAGAATCAGAGTCATGGTGGGACATAAACCAAGTTGGATGCCCCATTTCAATTTATTATTAAGTAAGGAATTATCCATATCCTTGTTAGGGTATGAATCAATGTTCTTGTAGTTTAGATGTATTCTCAATCTTCTAGTGGATGAGGAAGGATGATCTGCACATAGGGAAGATTGGGTCTCTATGGTGGGAGTGTAGGGGACATGGTGTGACATACACTAAGGTGGATGGCCATTTGTGTAATGTCTCAGTTCCAGAAGCCACCCAAAGGATCCACGAACTGTGTTAGTCACATGGAATCAAGCGAATTTCCTCGAATTCCAGAGGTTGTAGAATAGCAGCAAGGGCCTTGGGTGTCATAGTGGGGAAACTGTGACCTTATTGGTAGAGTACACAGCAGAAGAAAAAAAATATGTACAAGACAGGAAGTAGTAATAATGACATAGATTAGTAACAACCGAAAACTAAAGTACAAACTGGAGAACATATATAAAATGATGCATGATACATATGTCTAGGAATACAGAAAAACAAGTTACAATGCTAAAATACAATAGTACTAAAACAAATAGCAAAAGAAACCAAATAAACTCCTCAGTATCGCAAGCCCTAGCTTAGTCCCATGCTCTCCAGCTCCATAGAAAATCATATACCTGAAGTAGAAGGGTGACCTCCCTTATCTATACTTTCATTAATATAATCTGTTTGGGCCCAAAAGCATGCCCCAAATAGGGTGTGAGACTAAACCCCAATAGGAAACCACCTGAAGAACTGGCCTAATAGTCAGTGAATATATGGCAAGTAAAAGTACGGAAAATAGTAAAAAGGAAGGTGCTCAGTAGTAAACAGTTCAACAATTCAAACAATCAATCAAGCATAGTGACCCTCTAGGAAGTGCACACAACCTATCCTCTCTCGTTCAGTACATGAAGACTCTCTGAGGAAGCACACACAGTAAATTACCTTTATTGTCTATGGTAGTCAGGATCTCTCTGAGGAAACTCACGTAGTCAATTCCTATTATAGCCCCATGGTTAAGGACTCTTTGAGGAAGCTCACTCAGTCAATTCCCCTTATAGACCGGGTCGTTCATAAACTCTCTAAGGAAGCACTAACTGTTAATTCCCCTTATATTATAAACATTTAAGGAATAAAATCGAAGACATTCTGAGGAAGCTCATGCGGTCAATCCCCTTATAGTCTAAAACAATCAAGGACTCCCTGAGGAAGCTCACCCGGTCAATTCCTTATATATACCCAAGTGGTTCAAGGCTTTCTGAGGATGCTCACTTGGTTAATCCCCCTTATAGCTGGAAGTGTTCAAAGACTCTCTAAGGAAGCTCACCCGGTCAATTCCCCTTACAGTCTACTACACCAGGTTCTCACGGCCCTGTGTTGGTCAACAAGAATAGTAGTGTAAAATGTCCATGTAAACCTACAGAACTACTTGGCTAAATAGTCTACAACATAACAAGAATGTCATAATACAAACTCTCAAACTACAACAACATGCATGGAAAATAGGTAAAGCATCCCAAGTCTAAATAAGACCAAACAGTCATAAATAGAGAATGCAAGGGAAATACATCCAAAGCATTGCAATCATCACTATTAATATCCAAATTACCTCTACACAAGCATAAACGAATGGCAGAAAAACAACAGGGGTAAAATGGTAAACACGCAATACCCCATTCAAGGGTATTGGAGGAATTTGAATATAATACTCAAAGACATCGAACATAAATGAAGAAATCACCTACTTCAATGTTAGGAGATATCTATATGTGATCCTCAAAGATTGAAACACCTTATAATGCCATAGATCTAAAAAAATGTACAGGATTTTCATCCCATGATAACATGGAAATAAAGAGGAATCATGAAATGAGGCTCCATCATAAGGGATAACTCCCCGATGTGATTCCAACACCACCGACAATGCTTGATTCAGAGGACAGATGGAGGCTCATAGGTTCGTCAAAGAACTGTGGCTTTACCCTCGCTCTGGTACGAACTACACCTAGATGGATTCATTTCTGTCCATCAGACGCGACCCCGATGCATTTAATGAAAAAAATACACTTCATGAACTTTTGAAGTCCACAACGTGTGCTATGTTTTTCCGTACTCTGCTTTAGGCAGCCTCCAGGTCATCACACATGGCCATGTGCAAGGCCTCTACACAACCAACACATGGCTACCTGCGGTTACTGTGTACACTGTGTGTACTCATAAAGAACACGTCATGTACTTAGAGAATATCCAAAAACTCCTCTTTTCTCAAAAACACAATAAAAAAAACAAACATACATAAAAAGAAGGTCCTGGGTATTACAAACTTCCACCCTTAAATAAATTCATCATTGAATGTTTCTAGAACGATATAGATGAAGAAACCCCAAAAAGTTCTGACCACTGTGATTGTATGTCTGCCTCCCTCTCCCATGTCTCGTCTGGAACTCACCCATGCTGCCAAAGCACCCGTACCATAGGAATAAACTGGCCATAGAGAACCATTGTACTTAAATCCACAATCCAGATAAGATTCTCTTCAAAGGATGCATCCACTTCCAACTCAACCTCCTCGGGTTGCAAAACATGAGAAGTGCCTGAAAAGTAATGTCAAAGTTGAGAAACATGGAAGACGTCAGGCATATCCCATTACCACTGAGGTAACTAAAACCGATAGGAAACCATCCCACCTCTCCAACAACTCAAATGTCCTGACGTAACTCAGAAAAAGATTTACATGTCTCCTAATCCTCGTGTGTCCCAACCTCGGTGTGACACGTAGGAAAACCTGATCCCCAACCTCAAACTCCAGAGGTCATCTCTACTGATCAGCATAAGACTTCTATTGAGACTGTGCAATGGCCATCCTCTTCCGAATCATCTCTATCTGATCTGTGGTCTCTTGAACAAGACAAGGTCCCAAAAAAGATGCTTCTCCTTCCTCCATCCAACATAACGGTGATCAGCATGACCTATCGTACAAAGCCTCATAAGGTTCCATATGAATAGTGACTTGAAAACGATTATTGTTGGAAAACCCCACAAGAGTTACGTGCTTCTCCCAAGAACCTCCAAAATCCAGGATGCTTGCACGAAGCATGTCCTCAAGCACCTAAATCATACGCTCAGACTGGCCATATGTCTGGGGATGGTAAGTTGTACTAAAAAGTACCTGTGTACCCAAAGCCTTCTAAATCCCCTGTCAGGCCCAAGAATTAAAACACGAATCTCTGTCTGAAACAATTGATTGTGAAACTCCATGTAAGCACACAATCTCACGGATGAAAAAACTGTACCAGATCATCAATAAATAAGGAATTCTTGATCGACAAGAAGTGAGAAACCTTCTTGAGTCTATCAATGACAACCAAAAAATGCATCATTCCCTCAAGGAGACCTCGGTAAACCTATCACGAAATCCATCGTGACATCATTCCACTTCAACTAGGGAATATGAAACTGCTGCAAAAGTCATGCTATTCGCTGGTGCTCTACCTTCACCCGCTAACAGGTGGAACACATCATGACATAAACAACAACATCTCTCTTTATACCTAGCCACCAATATTGATGGTGTAGATCACGATACATCATGGTGAAACCAGGATGAACTCCATAAATTGAGGAATGAAAGTCCCGCATTAGCTCCTCACGTATGTCTGCTGGCACCCATACGTGCCACTAGAAATGAAATATCTCTTCCTTTCTTATAGTCCATCCTCGAATAGGGTCCTCTCCCGACATGCTCTTTCATAGGACTAGTACTTCTGAATCTGAGAGCTACCTCATTCACACACGATCAAGAAGAGTCGAGGTAACAGCCACAGAAGAAAAAAATGTCTCCCCATGTTTATCGTGCACCTTCAAATGCATCTCAAAGAACTGATCCATAAGCTACCAGTCACTGCTGGCCTCTTGAACTGCCTATATTTGAGTCCTCCGGCGCAATGCATCAGCCACTGTTTTGCCTTTGACAGGAGTATAGGCATGATCAATGTCAAAGGAATGAAGGTACTCAACCCACCTTCGCTGTCTGAAATTCAAATCACGCTGAGTGAAGATGTACTTGAGACTCTTATGGCCGGTGAAAACCACAAAATGTTCTCCCAGATGATAATGTCTCCAACAGTGCAGGGCATGGACAACTGCTTCCAACTCAAGTTTATGTGTTGGGTAATACCTCTAATATGGACTCAACTGCCGAGACCCATACGCAATGACTTCTTCTCCCTGCATAAACATAGCTCCCAACCTAATACCTGAAGCATCACAGTGCACAATGTTGCTCTTTCCCGGCTCTGAGAAAACTAGTATTGGTGCTCAATTCAACCTCCCTTTCAGCTCTTGAAAGGCTGACTCACAATAATTCGACCACAATAGCTTTTCACCCTTCTTAGTTAGATTTGTTAGTGGTGATTATAAGCGCGAAAAGTTTTGTATGAAACATCTGTAGTATCCATCCATCCCTAGAGAACTCCATAACTCAAAAACATTCTTCGGATACTCCTAGGAAACAACTTCTCTCACTTTCTCTAGGTCTACTCATACTCATATCTCTAAGATAATATGACCCATAGAGTGAATCTTGTCCATCCAAAAGTGGCATTCTGAGAGCTTAGCATATAAATAATGCTCACTCGATTTACTCAAAACTATCTGAAGATGTGTAGCGTGGTCGTGTCGAGTGTGAGAGTACAACGAGATATCTTCCACAAAGACCACCATGAAAGAATCCAACTATGTATGGAACACTCGGTTCATCAAAGCCATGAAAATTATAGATGTGTTCGTGAGACCGGACGACATAACCATATACTTGTATAGACCATACCTAATCTGAAAGGCTATGAGAGGTATATCTGATGGTCTAACACACAACTGATGATAAGTGGACCTCAATTCAATATTTGAGAACACTCGGTCTCCTCGAAGATGATCAAAGAGATCATCAATCCCCGATAAGGGATATTGGTTCTTGAATATCATTTGTTTTAGCTTCTGATAATCCACACAATGCCTGAGGGTACTATCTACCTTCATCACAAATAGGACAGGCAAACCCAAAGAAGAGATGTACTGGGTCGGATGAAACCATTTTCTTGCAACTCCTCCAATAGCTTCTAGAGCTCATGTAACTCTTGTGTATCCATCCTGTAAGGAGGAATGGACACAGGTGCCACTCCTAGCACAATCTAAATAATAAATTCTACCTCACGCTCTAGAAGCAAACCAAAAAAATATTCGGGGAATACATCTCTTTAATGATCCACCACTGGAGGAAAGTATAACTGTGAAGTCTCTACGTCATCCAGATATAGACTAGAGATCTGGGCTTTATCTCTACCTAACCCATGAAGCTCTGACCCACTCTGCTCTCTTGGACATCCCATTCGCCCTAATGAAGAAAGGATCCACACTCTAGTCATACAATACTCAACCTACAATGATAAAAATTGACGACTTCCTAGAAGGGAACTAGCCGGTCCATTCAAAGAATGAAATCATAGCCTGTCATATCTAGGAAATCGAGGACCCACATAAAGTGACATCCACATACCTGTAGAGGGAGCTCTCTGTGCTAAAGTTCACAAGCCGTTATAGTCTACAACGAACTGTCTAGCATCAAGATATCAGCATAAGAAAAGATGCATAGCCCAAGGCTCTCCACGATAGAAATAGAAATAAATCAATGGTAATCCCCTATATCAAAAAAAGAAGAAGCTAAAAATGAGGCTACAAGATCGTACCTAGAATGGTAGAAGGTCCGGGATCCTGCTCCTATTAGGTCTGCTCCACTGTAAATGTCTGGCATATACCGCGGTGTTCTGACCCAACATGACCACTCAGAGCATTCACCATGATCTTGGTAAAGAATCAGTGATTTACTACCATGGACACAACCTCCACCTCCACCTGAACGGCTGGAAGAACTCAAGTTCAAAGACTGGTGGAAAACGGGTGGCGCTGCTCTTGAATGTGGGGTCATAGAAGAACACATGTCACCAGCTGTAGGTGAGAATATCTAAAAAGGCTCTGAAGACAACCCATATTTATGCATGATCGGCACTCCATAGGGTCTCTCCAGCAACATGGCCTCTTATGCCCACTTCTCCCACACTGGTAGAACACCACATGGCTACTAGAAGATGCATCCCGCCTGCCCTAATCTCATAAAAAGAATGCTCTCTAGGGTTGTTCCAGCTATCATCTAGTGGAACACTAACTATGGATGCCGAACCACCCTGGCTCACATCTCCAGATCCCTTAGATTTCACTCTGTGATCAACGCCTGGTTGACGATAGAAGATATCAAAGTAAACCTAAATATGATTAGCAGAGATCATAAGTCATGCGTTAAACCATCCTTAAACTCTCGTGCAAGAAAATAATCATCACCTCCTGGTATAGGCGTGAAACTCTATAGCTATATGATGTGAGAGGAATAATCTATAACATAAACATTACCATCTATAGAATTATGAACTCTCGGGCTCGATTATCCCTCAAGGTCTCCCGATAGAAGTAATCATAGATGATGCACCAGAAATCATCCCAATCCATTTTCTGCTGGTGGCCCGCCCGTGAGATCACTTACAACCACCACTTGGCGGAGTCTTAGAGCATGTAGGTAGTGAGGTTCACACTCTTCTTTGGAGGTATCTTCATATGATTGAAAATCATCAGTGTGGCTTCTAGCCATGACTCTGCAGCCTGAGGTCATCCATCCCCTGAGAATGTAAGAGGATGCTGCTACTGGATGACCCGTGTCAAATTAGTCATCGACGGGGCAAGAGGCGGTGCTCCCTGAAAGGTCTGCATCATCCTCAGAAAGCCCTCCCTGAACTGTGCATCATCACCTATTTCAGGTACAATGGCTGTTGCCAGAGCTGGCACAATAGGAGGATCTGCTGGTAGTCCCGGATCGGCCATGTCTGGTGTCTGATCACCTTTTGGAAACTGGCACACAACCAGAGGACATCTCGGTGGCATTACTCTACATGGTCAAGCACACGTTAGTTAACGATTATCAATGATTGAAAACAAGTAGTGTAAGAAGGTAACATGACAAATAAAGCATTCATGTTTTAAAAAACATGACTACATGGTGTGTACAATTCCTTCATGGTGTGTTCCCTGAAGCCATTTACATGGGCGTGTACTCCTGCCTATACTGGTCATGTGAAACTCCAAACACACGGTGTGTTATCCTAACACATGGTGTGTATCTGAATCCTCTTACCCTGCCCGAGTCCTTTTAAATGGTTAATCTACATGGATCTCCTAAGAAAAAAATACATGGCGTGTTCCAGATAGATACGGTGTATACTCAACACACTTTACCTAGACCGTGTTGTTAGTGACACGTCATGTGTAACCAGGTTACACTACATGGAATGTTCCTGATAGACATGGAGTGTACCAAGAAGTCCCAACTAACCATGTTATTAGATACATGGCCAGCTACATGGTCGACACTACACGGCGTGTTCCAGATGGACACGGTGTTTACGAGAAAGGATAACATCGACCAGTGTTGTTCATGACACGACCTGGTACCTGGGTCAGAATACATGTTGTGTTCAACACGTGCACGACATGTATAGCTTATGGTCTTCTTCATTTGTGTTGTTGGTTACATAGGAGGACACATGATCGACACTACACAACGTGTACAAATAGTACATGGCGTGTTCCTACCAGGCTTCCCGCACACCGTGTCATTGCCCACACAGCCTATGACACGATTAGAGACTACACGGAATTTACATAAAGTACACAGTGTGTACTTACGAAAAACTGTTTCTCCAAGAAAAAAAAAAGAACACATGGAATGTACATAACACTACATAGAGTGTATTCTAGGGTTTTCCAGATAGTAAGCCTCCGAAACTACTCCGGAACCTAGAAAACACTGAAACGAACACTGAAAGTTCCAAATTACGATAGATGAGGGCCCATACTCCCCATGAATCATAGTATGACATATTATGCATGTTATAACAAGAAAAATAGAGTAATGATCCAAAAAATTCTGGTCCATAAGGGCCTATAGCACCTCAACAACCAATGTTTGGAATCCAATCAAAAAATACTTTACACAAAAAAATACCCTAACAAACATCAAACATTTCAATCAAGGAAACTATCACAATAGAATGCAATCAAAAATTCACCCTAGATAACATTTAAAGAATGCATGACATGTGATTTCTATCAAGTTCATATATGATGCATGAGATCACATACCCTCATATCATCGGGTTGGGATAGAAATAGAACCTCAATAACAACAACAGTAATAATGAAAAACATGTGAGCTACCCAATGGTGAAAATCAGATTAACTGTAAACTCAAAAAACCAGAAAATTTTAATAAACGAGGTAGATTGGATTTTCCATGTACAGAGGTTAGCTACTCCCAGGAACAACTTATTACCAAGTACCTATTCCTTCCTATCCTTGGCTAAAGGCTCCAAATTGTAAATCAATAGAAAATAATTCCTTTAATACCACTTTGTAACGTCACGGTTCTTGAAGCCACCAAGAGGCACCCCGTACCTGGTTTGTCACATTGCCTCAAGCACATTTCCCCAAATGCCAGAGGATGCCGACTAGCAGCGATGGACTTGGGTGTTATAGTGGGGAAACTATTCCCTCATTGGTATAGTACACAGTAGAAGTAAATAAATACATACAATAGCGGAAGTAGTAATAATGACATACAACAGTAACAACAGAAAACTGAAGTATAAAATAGAAAACATATATAAAACGATGCATGGTACATATTTCTAGGAAAAAATAAAAACAAGTCACAATTCTAGAATACAACATTACTAAACCAAATTGCAAAATAAATCAGATAAAATCCCCACCATCGCAAGCCATATCATTGTCCCATGCTCTCCTACTCCACAATAAATCAAGTACCTAAAGTAGTAGGGCGCTTTCCCTTATCTATACCTGCAACAATATAATCTGTATGGGACCAAAATCATGGCCCAAACATGGTGTGAGACGAAATACCAGTAGGCAACCACCCTGAGGATCTGTGCCAAATAGTCAGTGAATATATGGTAGGTAAAAGTATAGAAAACAGTAAATAGGATGGTGCTCATCAGTAAACATTTCCACAAGTAAAACAATAAATCAAGCATAGTAACCCTCTAGGAAGTGCACACATCTAATCCTCTCTAGTTTAGTACATGAAGACTCTCTAAGGAAGCACTCACAGTGAATTACCCTTATAGTCTAAGGTAGTCAGGAACTGTCTGAGGAAGCTCACGTGGTCAATTCCTCTTACGTCCCCAGGGTCAAGGACTCTATGAAGAAGCTCACTCAATCAATTTGCCTTATAGACCAGATTATTTGTAGACTCTCTACAAAATCACTCACCATCAATTCCCATTATATTCTAAACAGTTCAAAATAAAATCAAAGACTCTCTCGAGAAGCTCACGCGGTCAATCACATTATAATCTAACAAAATCAAGGACACTTGGAGGAATCTCACTCGGTCAATTCCCCTTATATCCCCAAGTGGTTCTAGGATATCTGAGGAATCTCACTCGTTCAATTCCCATTATATTCAAAAGTGCTCAAAGACTCTATGAGGAAGCTCACACAGTCAATTCCCCTTATAGTCTACTACACCATGTTCTCATAACCCTATGTAGGTCAATGAGCATAGTAGTGTAAAATGGCCATGTAAACCTATAGATCAACTTGGATAAATAGTATACAACATAGAAATAATGTTAGAATACAAACTCTCCATCCTACAACAATAGGCTTGGAAAACAGGTAAAGAAGCCCGAGGCTAAACAGGACCAAACAGTCATAAACAAAGCCTTAAAGGGAAATACATCAAAAGCCTAGAAATCAACCCTATTAATCTCCAAATTACCTCTTCACAAGCATACAAGCATGGAAGTAAAACAAAAGGTGTAAAACAGTAAACACCCAATACCCTGTTCTAGGGTATTGGTGGAATTTGCACATAATACTCAAAGACCTCGAACAGAAAGGCACAAACCACATACCTCGGGTTTAAGAGATCGCTATATGTGAACCTTGAAGTTTGAAAGACCATAGAACGTTTTAGATCTTTGAGAATTTATATAAAATTAAACCCATAATAACTTGTAAACGAAGAGGAATGATGTAATGAGGATCCGACAAAATAGAGAACTCATCGATGCGATTCTAATGCCACCGATAGTGCTTGATTCAGAGGATGGACAGAGGCTTGGGTGTTCGTCGAAGATCCATGGTCGTACCCTCACTCTCAGAAGAAGCAGCCCTAGAAGGATTTGGTTCTGTCTGTTAGATGCAAATGCAGTGCATTTAATTAAAAAAATAAAATACACAGCATGTACTCATCATTTCCATAATCCACTTTAGGTGGCCTCCATTTCATCACACACAGCCATGTGCAAGGCCACTACACGACCAAAACACGGATACCCGGCTACCGAGTACATGGTGTGTACTCATAAAGTACACAATGTGTATATAGAAAATTTCTAGATACTCCTCTTTTCGAAAAGACTCCATAAAAAAGAAAACATACCTGAAAAGAAGGTCTGGGTTCTTACAATTTCTGCTCAGGAATTTTGGAAGGAACTATATATATTATTTTTATGATAGGAATCCGAGTTCTCAAAGTTTATTATGATTGGGGATTACAAACTGAGGATTCCCTAATATGTGGGACATATCATTTTATAATACTGATTGTTGCATACTCACCGAGGATTCCCAATTATTGGGGGTGGGGTATATAACATATTATTCCACTGATTGGGGAGTAAAAAATGAGGTTTTACTATTATTGTGAAAAATATCATGTTATGCCATTGATCAGGGCTTACACCCTGAGGATTACCTATTATCAGGGGACATATCATATTTTTCCACTGATTGAGGCTTACACATCATGTATCTTATTATATTTCAATCAAAAAATGCTATCATGTCCACAAAAATCTTCTTGACAGGGTTTGGATGACATTCATGAATTGTCTCATTATCTTTCTATCATTTCTAATGAAAATCACATATTTTTAAGATGACATGTCTAGAAGACTATTATATACTTTTCTGTGGATTTGTGGGGACAATTTCATTGTCAAAGATGAATTTTTTTGAGACTATATCCTTAAATTAATGAATTTTACAAAAGATCTCATAGGATATAAGTTTACACATATTAAGGATTCCATGTGATATTAGTTGACATGTCCAAAGTACTTCACATGATCTATGGTGGCATGTCCTGGTGTCTTCGTGAACCCTGGCTGACAAGTCCCTAAGTCATCATAGAATATGAAAGATGCACTTGGAGGGTGCCATGATTTCTTCATAGAAATAACGAAGGCCTCATTTTGGCACTATTTTCATACATTTTTGTCAATGAGTAGTTTGTGTGACATGACTACAGTACATAACATTATCTGAAGGGTGAACCCAAAGGGATTTAGAAGACTTGCTGACATGCCCTGAGGATGTCATGTGACTTGCTTGAAATGTTCGTAGGAGACCACATGATGAAAATGGAAGGATTATGGGGTGTTTCATAACATGGGTGACATATCCTAGTGTTGTATCAGGATTTGGATAAGTCATTCAAAGAACATGAGTGTTATTGAATATGTCTACACATTAGTATTCTATCTTTTTTCATTATTCCAGCTTTTATTCTATATGTGCCTTAGATTTGGTCAGTGTTAGTTTTTTAGAGGTTTCAAATGATTCCACAGATGTTTGAGATGTACTATGATTCATATTCTGTGATCTATTAGGTTGTTCCCCAGATTTTACATGGTGGAAAACCTTTGTGATTGCGATATTGGAAGCTCTAAAAAGCCCACTTTATTTTCAAGGTGCATCAGTGAAAGTATCTAAATAATATTTTTTTATGCTAGTGGGGGGTGGTGGGGTTATATGCATGTACAACCCAATTAAATTACACCTTTTTGTTGTATATCTCACAAATATAGGCAAGGGTTTTTTTTGGGAGCATAGGTATTACATGCTTTATAAAATCCTACCTTATGTGTCTTATGAATTTCAGAGACTAGAAGACCGTCATGTTAGTGGCCCATAAATTGGATTTTTTCAATTCTAAGGGGTCTGTCTTAATCATGTGGACATTACAATAGGGCTTTAAAATGTTATGGTGACAAATATAAGGAATTATCCAAGATCAAGATACTTTATGAAATCATTTTTCATAATCCATAATGCTTTGTTAGAGATCATCTACGATACAAAGGTGGATTTCCAATGTGTCTTCAAGAGATCAACCCAGTTGTTTAGTGGGGGGGGGGGCTCACATGGTCAATGGTAGGTACCCAGAGAATATATCCTCATTCACAAAAAATCACCGTATCTATCCCTTTAAAAAATCTCCCATTATTTCCCTTTTTTATTTCCATATTTTTTCATAAAGGCCTTGGATATCACAATGTGGAATGAGTTTTTTTGAAGACAACAAATATCCCTTTCAGTGATTCATTACAAGAAAAATAGAGTTTCATATGGTTATGTGATGAAAAAAACTTGTAAACCCCTTCTATTTGTCTTTGGAGATGGAGGGGGAGCACCAGACACACATGACATGTTAGCGGGCCTTCATGTGATGAGTGTGATATTATAGCGGGATATTTTGAGAAAATTAAAACATGTATATAGGGATTCTACGATGTATTTTGAATCTCATGGGTGTTTCAAATGAAGATTTATGACTATAATAGGCTACTTTTATATTGTACTCCTTATTTTACAGTGTTTTTTGGAGTCTTTTCAGGTTCCTACTACCTGACATATTGCGTAACTTTTGAGAGGTCATCTAGTAGAATCTACATGATCAGAGAGTTTCCCAGACACAATCAGAAGTATAGAAGGGATTTTTAAATTTTATTTTCATGATCTCTTAGGGGTCATATACTGGACCTGTCCCATTCACGTGACCTTCTGAGGGTTATGCGATTGACTATCCAATTATAGGTTACATGATCCATGTGTCTTTGAAAAATTTTATTCCTTTCCTATTCATGTAATATAATACTCTTATTTAGGTATTTATTTATTTTATATTTTATGATACACATTTAATGGGAACAAAAATACCCTCCCTAGGATTAATTTCTATGGGGACATGATCTTAGTTTTAAGGAATGTAAGTTCCCACCAAAGGATTTGGCGCCATCACCGATCGGTGTCCCAGGTGACTCTTTGACTTTAGAGTGATTTTTGAATTTCATGGAATTACCTATTAATAATGGAATTTATGGTTGATCATTCATCAACTACCCATCTCTCAAATATCAAGCGATATTCATTTGTTGTGTGATTGTCCAACAAAATGGATTACGAGATCCATCTGCATGACTATTTTTTGAGAACCACTTCATAAGAATTTTCATCCCAATACATTTATTCAAACAAATTGGGAATTAAAATTGTTAATTTAATTATCCACAACCATACATCTATATGTTTGTCTTTAATGGTATGTAAAAATCTGATGGTTCGGTCCTGTCACCTCTCAAATATTATGCTTATCATGTCACCATATCAGGGTAACACAATTGCCAGTCTCATGGCTAGTTGAGAAGTTTTAATATATATTTTATGCTTATAAAGTATTAAATATCTTGATTATCTTGGTGATTAATTAATCCCTTAGGAGATCTTGAATCCCTTGATGATTTATGTGATGTGAATGAAGATTACATAATTATGAATCCCTTTTGACAAGTTATCACTCATCTAACTTATATATATATATATATATATATATTTCTTTTATAATGATGGAATTAGAAACACATCATAGTTCCCACAAGCCATTGAAGAAATATTCTAAAGAAGTGATGGATCTCATGGATGTAATGGCAGAAAGTTTGTATGCTAATTTCCTTCATGTTGGTTGTTCATTTCAGATGACTATAGTAGACTTTACATGAGTGAAACATGGGGAATATCCTCTTTCATATTTTCTTCACATATATGGGTTTGGTATTACCAATGAAACTAAAGTTCCATCATCATAGTCACCAATATTTTATCCCACATAATTTCTAATGTCGCATAATACAATTCGGGTGAACATCTCTCATGAAGGACATTTCATTACAAAGGAAGAACACAATAAACAAAAAAAACTTATATTTGTTCTCACAGAAGTGTATGGGATGAATAAATAACCAAATTAGGATATAATTATTTACCATTTGATAATTCAAAATTTTTTCACCATCCAATGGTTTGGTTGGCATCCCAATTATGATTTTTAATCAAGTGGATTTTTCAGAATGGATTGGGGCATTCTCTTCTAGGTGTAGTATATTACATTAGAATTTTATGAATAGATTATAAAAATGATGATGTATGAGGCTATTTAGATCATGAAAAAGTGTTCTTATTGTATCAAGGGCTTGATTTCAGACCTTATTAGTCACTAGAATATAGACAAAAAAACAATCAACCTCATACATAGCGAGGTGGGTATCTGACTTGGGGATATTGCGAAGAAATGAGGTGCACCCATATTGGGTGGAATGCATGAAGGGTTCTTGACTCCGTAATCTATGAGGAGAAATGTATAGAGGTCTCCCACTATATCTAGGTAATTGATCAGGTTAGCCTAGGTTACCCCATAAAAGGACCTACTTCTTGGGGAAAATGGCCAATTCATGAAATGGGTGAAAAACATTATCTAAAAATGTCACGATTATCCAAAAGCTATGGATCAAAAGTCATATAATCTTAAAGACTCCCAAAGTTTTTAGGTTCTTACCGACCTACTGTTGAAGAAGGGAATTTTATAAAATGGGGATGGTAGGTTATCCCTGATATTGACCAGATCATCTAGCTGGCCAACATCATTGCTATGTACCTGAGAGGGTATGTAAATTTGAATAAAGATAAAAGGTGGATTTAGGGTCTCCACTTTCATGATTAAAGCTTATATGGTATGGGGAAGGTGTATCAAGCTATCCATCCTTATTCTGGGAAAACAATATATCCTTCTATTCTATATTTTTTAGGATAACCCCCATCAAAGAACATCCATCCCTATTCATGTGTTATGGGTTTGAATGTGGGCTTGTTTATGAGGTTTTGAGAATCTTAACATCCATAACACCCAAAAAATATTTTTCAAACAATTATTTTTTTCATTATTAGGTTAAGTCATATTACACTAAAGAAATGGGAGATTGGGGCCATTATGAAATATAATGAACATTTTTATTTCAATTCCTATGGTCCTCATTATATAAGTAATATGGCTAATAAATATACGTATAAACATGGGGCCCGTGCCTAAATGTGGTCTCTTCACGAGGGAGTACTTTCCAGCATGGTATATGGGAGTATTCTCAATTAATAGTAAACAATTTGTTTGTAAAGTAATAAAATTTAGTGTGTTTAGTCAATATGTACTCCCCTGTATTTATATTTGATCCGAGGATGATCTTATGGGGGCTAACTAGTTTTGTCTAATGTTTACCCCGGAGGAAACTCAACTCAAGATAGACAATCCTCTTCATGACAAAAATATGGGTTTATCTCAAAATCCTATTGATATTTGTGTTCACTCATATCCCTAAATTCCATTATCCAAACTGGTAAAAAATAATACCCAAATGCCACCAAACATGGAGGAAAACCATAGGAATGGAATGAAACTAGCTTCAAGAGGACCTAAATCCCCAGAGGCACCACATAAAGAAATGAGAAGTTTTACTTCACTTTCATTTTAGGTAAAAGCACCAACCAATGTGGCCATAGTGTGTATATTTCTATAGAGTTATGACACATATACGTTATTATTTCCTATCAAGTCATGACAGTGGATGTCTTGTAGAACCCTAAAAAAAGAGTCTAAGCTATGGGACAAACTTTTCTAATCATTGTTACATTTGTATGAATTTTCTCACACCACCGCCCCTCTAGTAATCACATTCAAAGACTAATTTACGGACATTCAGGCCTTCTTCAAATACATTTACATTTTGATGGAATGTTTCACGGTACAAGTTTTCTATTCACCTCTAGAACACTAAATAGTGGTTTGGGGAACACTAAAACTGACCACAGATGAACATGGTTATCCAAATGCAGCGCCCATGGTATGGATGAAAATACTACTATTGTTAAATATTCAAGGTTCCATTGAAACTGTATTAACATCCTTTTTTTGATATAGGGGTAGATTTTAAAATACCATCTAATCCTTCCAACCCACATATATTCTCCCTAGGGTATGACTTCTTGAAATTAATTTTATAGTGACCGGGGACAGATGATGAGGGATCCCTAGGTTGAATAGCCTAGATAAGGGTGGATATTTCCATTTGTAGATTATTTAACTCAGCTTTAGTTCCTTTTGGGGGGCCTTACATAAAATTTAAGGCTAAAAGGAATTTATCTGAAATGTTAGAGTCATATCCTATTATATTAGTAGGTATGTTTGGAATTTCACTTTTCCCTTATGTTGGATTATTCTAGTACAACATTGTGATTTATTAAAGATGTACATACCCCTACTGATCCCACATAGAAAATGATGTGTCCACATTGAGGATGGAGAAGAGCATTCCATTTCATTAAAATACCCTTCGTTTTATGGACCATCCCATCAAAAAGTGATGATAAATGAGTTGTTGGCTTAATCATGATTACTTCTAGTAAGAGAAGTTCCATCTGTCATGACACATGATCTAGCATGGTACAAAACAATTTTGGAGGATAATAATATAGGTAGATATTATTATATTGAGTTATCCATTATGGAGGTGAGTTATAGAGTGGGTGAATAATTCTAAAAAAACTAGATTTTTTTCTTCACTTTGTGTCAGGTAACATGACTGTTTATTTTATTTCTATAGCCCTCAAGGGTGGAGAAAAAATCACTTATTTTGGGAAAGAACACTAAGTTCTACAAATCCACTTATCATAAAAGGTTCTTTCCTCATCACACATGATGAGTTTGGGGAAACAAGAATATCTAGGGAAAAAAACAAGAAAAGGTATGTTTCAAACATGAGTTTTATCTATTGGTTACATGGGGATATCATATCATTTATCCATTATATGATAAAACCATATTCCAATTGTCTAATTTCCCTCCGCTAAAAGTTTATAAGTTCTAGTCGCTTCTATATTAGGGATTCCTCTGACATATTAGACCATTGTAATGGTTATCCCCCAATATAAATTTTCAAAGACCAAGATCAAAACTATTTCTGTTAGTGAAAAAGTACCAGAATATGTTCCCATTCCCCGAATGACGTATAAACAAGTGTTTGTGTTTGTGTCATTTTACAAGTTGATGTGACAAAAATATAATTATGGTGATATAAAACATATTTTTTGAGACCCATTTGGAAGGGATTATGGACTCGTTGGGTCACCTTTTATTTATGTTTTCAGCCATTGGTTTTTAGAGTTTAGACGATACCACCCTTCATACCTAGTTGAAGGAAGTAATCTCTTTGAGAGAAAAGAAGAGGGTCCTTATATTGTGGTTGGCAGCTATTGATGCCTCCTCTTTAGTGAAGTAAAGATATGATGAATCCTTAAATGAGGCCTTAAATGAAGCTTCCCAATGTGTGGTGGAGGCAACAACTCAATGGGACATGGGACGTGTCTGGAAAATTGAAATTTACCATCTCAATTTCGCAATTGTTAATATACAAGAAAAAACTAACCTAGTTCCATCATGCACTTATGTTATCATAGAAAACTATTATGAAAGTACATGGGCTTCTAAATATGGTGGAGGAAATACTTCATGTCATTGCTTATGTGGTGGAACTGCAATAGACAACAACATCAGAGACTGAATATTTTGATCAATAATGACAATATTTTGCCTCTCTAGATTAGAGGCTTGTGGTTGTTAATGAGTCCTCACATCACATACTATGATATAATTTATATTTTTCAACTTTTCCATAGATTATATATTTATGGGATATGTATTGATATGTGATTAGTATTTATCCAATTTTCTATCAATTGATGTATCTTCTGAACATTATATGTGATTTTTTCAGTTATAATTCATTCATGAAGTGCATGCAATTTTTCAGATCTTATGTGGAATTAATCATCAATGATACCCATCCGTTTCATAATATCATGTAAACATGATTGCCTGTATTTTAATTTTAAAATTCTAATATAATATTCTTGTGAAATTCTATGAATTTCCAAAAAACATAAGATTCCACATTCACATATCTTCTCCAAATATCTTGATATTTCCTAATTCAAAAGAGGGTTGTTTGGTTAGAATATATTTCTTAGATGGATAGTGCTCAATATTTTCCCAAAGTTAATGGATTTTTTGAGTGTAACTAGATTTATCATAATTCTATATGGTGGGGCTCAAAAAATTTGTATTATTTTTATTCATGAAAGATAAATAATTTTTGTGATGTAGTTTAGTGTGCTTTAGCTTAGACCATCTATCACTATATTATAATATCTTTTCACTCATAACCATTATCACTTTAGTTTAAAATACCTTAGCTTGGAAAATCATTTTTTGTAGTTTAGGGTATTATAGCTCAGTCCTTCTTATGTTCTTCATTATGATCTTTTATCATGGACCATCTATTATATTAGTTCTTGGTATTTCAGTACACACATTCCATTTTTTGTAGTTTAGGGTATTCTAGCTCAGAGATTATATTGTTTTTGTTTAGGATATTTCATATTGAACCTTTTATAATTGTAGTTTTGGATCATTTATCTCAGACTTCAAGCAGGTTTGTTTAGGGTTTTTAGCTCTAACATTCTGTTGATGAATATGGAATATGGGAAAGATATACCAAGGTTGACCTAAGATAAATTAATATTTTGAGATCTACCATAGTGTTTCTAGGGATCATGAGGATTGATGATCCTTTCTCGTATGGAGAAAAATCTTCTGTTTGGTAGGTCAAATTTTTTATGCTTTGGTAGCATGGTTAAACAGAGGTGGCTCTTCCCTTTTTCTTGGGACATGAAGGATTTATAGGGGTAATATTGTTTGAGTGAAAAATAATAGGGATGTCATGTTCACATGGATTGTTATAATGTTAATTATATAAACATAACCCTAATTTGGGATTCATTCAGCATTGTATGGGGATGACATGTCTGCAATGAACCATAACACCGTGAGGTTCTAGGTTGTACAATAGTTTTACCAGGGCTCACACAGATTGGGGTTCTTTTCCTGTAAAGAGTGGATGCCTCTGGTAGGTAGGTCAGATCCTTTCTACATCAATTTCATGGTTATATAGTGCGTACCCAATGATTTCTAAAAGAAATGAAATATTAATGAAGACTAAAATATTTCAAATATGAATTGGGGCATGTAGGAAATCAATTCAGAATGTTTTATTAAACCCTAATGGTGTTTATCTCTTAATTGCGAATCTCAGTCCCAACATCCTATGATCTTGATTCACGAGATGTGAGACATAAAACGGTATAGGAATGGCATGTAACATTATTTCATTTAGAAAGGTTAGAAAACCTGGTGACGTAACATCAAAGATGTGAAATCCCTTTCGATAGTCAAGTTGTGAGGATTATATGTCATGGTCTAAGGTGCTCTGGTAAAGTGTATGGTGCTGAAAAATCATGTAAGGGATGGTTCAGTACACACTGAGGTGATGAGTTTTAAAATGTTGATATAAATGACCATAAGGGTCATAATGTCATTTTTTAATGTGTCACATTATGTTGATGATCATAAGTGTATATTAAGGATCTATATTAATAAAATAATAGTCAAATAAAGGGTCTATTGAAGTTGAGAATTTTTTTACAGGGCATGGATTATTTGAGGTGACCCGAGAGGATAAAATAATTAAGTGTGATTTATAGAAAGTGTAATATCAATGAAGAGTTTGAGAAACATAAAATTTGTGTCTCTTCCTAGAAAACATGTTCTCATAGTGATGAGATGTGATAAATCATTACTCAAAATTTTTCCTTGAGTAGGGGATCCAGCAGCATAACATGGATTTTACTAGGGCTATAATGTAGGCACAATGATATTTATTCTTTATTTATTTACACCATAACTTTTTCCAAAACACTTGATATTATGACTTTTTCATGAGAAGACTTGACTTTTTATTAGGCCTCCCTTTCCAGGATCTCAACCTAAAATGTTTTGTTTCTCTTTTTCTAATAGTTTATGGTCTTTTGATTTAGAGAATAAATGGATGGAGTATACAATAACAAATCATTTACCAATCTATAGGTAGTATATGGTCATGAAGCACATGGTCCAATCATGAGGGGAATTTTAATCCAATTTTTAATAATGATACCCATGGTAACTTGTAATCAAACATCCATCCAAGAGAGATGGAAATTTTGTAAATCATGAATCATGGTTCTATGGTTGTTGGTAATTATATAGGGAAATCATACCAGGGTTTTACCATAACAGCCTCAGTTTTTTTCTACCTTAGATATGTTATTATCACAAGGATTAGAAATCACTTCTTAGAGAGATAAGATATCTTTTGTTGGTAGGTATGAGCCCTTATGCATTGATAAACTGGTTTACTAGAGAGATCTATTTTCCTTTACATGGGCCATCAATGGTTTATAGAAACTTGAGGTTCACTAGACACAATGATTCACTTATGAGATTAGGTTCAGAATATATTTTGAAAGAACACTATACTTTGGTTGACCAGTGTAAGGATCTTGTGGACATTTTCTATATTATTATAGTAGGTTATGGCTGAAAATATTAATTCCATGTAGTGGGAAATTATTTTTTGGGTAGTTTTAATTTCTTGTGACCGTGAAATTTACCACGTAGATTAATTTCATGTGGCAACGATATATTTTCATCTTTATTTTTTAACATCATGTGTTAAGGACATGATAAATTATGTGAAACTTTTTGCAAGATGAATTGCATGTTCATGAAATTCATATGATGATTTGGATTTTACAAAGGATAAATTTTCTTGTACGACTTATACCTTGCATAGTTGGGGGTGAATATTTGAATTGGTTTTTGGAGTTAGACCCATAATTGGAGATATTAGAATAAATACATATTTTTTGATAATAGGACTCAATCCACACATAATTCGGGAGACACCATGCAGTTTAATGTCTATAATCAAGGGCATAATCTCCCTAATGTTAAAATGGTATGTTTCAGTGGTACCTAGGAATAGAATTATGGGAGTCAGTATATATCCCATGGTAATCAGAATCAGTCCCCACATATTTATTGAATTGGATCTTCCTACGCAAGTCTCACCCATACATAGGTAGGGGGAATTTTATATTACTTTTCTATGATTATAGTTGGTATTGGATTCCAGGAACCACTGCATATCATGTGATGACCAGAATCAAGTCACACATAGTTATTTATTGATGATGTGGTGGGACACTTACATCAATAGTAGTGGTCCTCTCGAGAAAGGTGTACTTGAATGTATAGTTTTATATCATGAAACAAACATCAACTGTGTGGTTTAATGCCACAGGGTGAGAATTCATGGTTTTCCTTTTATGGTTCAGCATCCAAGACCACAATAACACTTTTTGAGCTGATTTGTCTCTTTTTGTTTGGGAAATCCCTTACTCAAATTTCTAATCTCATGCGATCTATTCTCTGTGTGAGAAACGAGGAATAGAAAGGGTTTCTCTAACCTTGCGATGGTGATTAATTATGGGATAAAGGTATTTTGTATCATGTGTTGGAAGGTCCAAGATATAGGATCATGGAGACCCTATGTATCTCATTAAAAATATAACAAAACCATATATAGATAAAAAAACACATGCAGCTTTGTTTCAGGAAGTGAGGAAATTATTTGTGCATGATAACATCATGTAGTAATGATGAAGGTGACTCTATGTGAAGGATGGGAAAGGTTGTAGGTAGACCCATGAATTGGAGTTTTGGAATCTTAATGTATACTAGGATGATGGAAATAAATCCACATATATTTCATAAGATAACATGAAATATTGTTTCATGTAGAGGGGACATATGCAGTGCATTCAAAAAGGACAATGGTCAACCGTCATGAATGAACATGAAAATTAAGGATCATTCCATTTTAACTTTGTTTTATAATTATTTTTTTTGTGAATTTTAATGTCTTGTGGTAGGGATAAGAGACACATTTCTATTTCAAATTCATTTAGTAGCATCTTCTTTTGTACAGTTTAACATCATGTAATTAGGATGAACATCATAAAGTTTAATGTCATGTGGTTAGGAAGATCCCGTATTGTTTATAGTCAGGTGAGTTGGACGTGATTTTTATAGGTTAAAATCACTTAGTAAGATAATATTCTCTAAATTCTAATGTTATATGGTGAGGAAAAGATCCATACTATTTAACCTCCTGTATTTAGGATGAGATCCAAATATTTTAATGTCATTTTATAAGGGCGAGCTTCGTAAAGTTTAACGTGTTGTTGTTATAATGATAAATGTACTGTTTAATGTCATGTATTGAGCATGAGATATTTACAGTTTAATTTCATGTGGTAAAGATGATATATGTATATTTTAACATCATGTGGTAAGGATAAAAAATGATTTGGGAATTCAATGTGAAGCATTTCTAAAAAAATATTGCATTGGGTGGGGGTGTGACACAGTCCCCCATCATTTGTGTTATTTGGACCAATACGAGTTCCCCTAGGAGAAATGAATAGAGAGAGAAATTTTTATTGATGGAATGTGAGAATAGATTCTGATATACTTGAAGTTTGTTCAATGAACCCAACCTGTTATTATCAATCCAGTATAGCTCATCCAACCACTTCTAAGATTTCTCATCATCTTAGAGTTTTCAGAAAATGGATTTTCAATGTGAGGGAAACTAGAATTCTATGTGAAATACTTCCTTGGTTCTGTTCACTATTGAATATAGCGCTGGATGTGTAACAGTATGTGTGGTGGTATGATAAGCCAATAAACCATGGAAGAGCTTTGCTATCCAAGACATCTTGTCTTCATTAACTGTCTTCAGAATTATGTTTGACATGGTCTTATTGAAGGCCTTTATATATTTATTTTCTTCTTCATGATATTGGGATGAGTGATTGCAGTAAATTTTGTACTCCAGGGAAAATTCATTTAACAATATGGAATATAAGTTGGTGTCATTCTCAATATATATTATATCTGGGACCGCAATCCAAGGTATGATATGGTGATTTTTAATGTTTATGATATTCATTATCCCAACATTTATTAGGGTTACTAACTCAACCCATTTGGAGAAGATGTTATTAGCAATAAGGATGTACTTAAACTAGTTAGCTATGGTTGGGTGATATGAACCCAAAGCATCATTTCCTCAAACCGAAAATGGAAAGAAATATTTATTTATATGAAGAAAAAATGGGGGTTTATGGATGATGTTTTTGTGGATCTAGCATGTATGAAAATTCCTTTTGAATTAAACATAGTTATGTATCATGTTTTTCTAGTAGTAACCCAACCTCCATATTAGGGGGGGAGATCTTGGTCCCAGAATGATGACTGTCGTAGGATCCCGCATGGAGATATTCGATGAATCCATGAATATCACATTCTAAAATGCATTTAAGGATTATTCCATAAAATCCTCACATTAAGGTTATTTTTTCTCAATTGGGCTATCTCACATGGTAATGTTTGCTGCTCACCATTAGATTTGTTCCCTGCTGGCTCGTTCTATCAGTAGAGTCCCATTTTAGAGATAACCAATTATGTTATCCATCAATACATGGGTTGATTTTGATTCATCATACTTTGGGGATAATTTCAATTGATTTATTTCATCCATATCAAAGACAAAGATTGATGATATCATTCTTTGGTATATGATACCGAAGATTTCTTCATCCTCATTGGGGTTGACCAGGACTGTGGCTATATTAGCCAATACACCAACATAGGTGTTTTGTGACTGGGGAACATGATTCAATGTAGGATTAAAAAAATAAAATTTTCCATTTTTATTCTAATGTAGCCATTTAGATGGTCCAGTTCCTTATTTTTTGAAGTAATATTGATGATTCATCAACTTTATCAATATTCTAGAATACCCTTCGATATTCATGTAAGAAATTTGTAGAGTAGTGATACTTCCAATCCAACAATGAGGTCTTGGTATTATGCCTTATTATTCATGCAGCATTTGGATGGTGAGAAAGAGTAGGTAATATTTTTTTCATGTAGAAGTAAACATAATCCCCAAGACAACATGATTGAGTATCAGTTTTTTCTTCCCTTGTTGATGGGAATTTGAGAGGCACCATCAAGGTACATCTCCCATTTCTGAGGACTGTCATGGGTATATAAATCCTCATCATCTAGAAGTGCAATGTGTTATATTGTTCTATCTTGATTAGGGTGTTCTTCAAGGAAATAAACTAGGGTAGACCCTTTCACCGACTTCTAGGACAATAACTGAATGTCATATTAATGAATAATGAACCCCCATCGGTCCAAGCACCGAGTCAGCATTGTGAATCAAATGATATACTTTAGTGGATCAATATGAGAGGCCAAATAGATTTTTTTGTACATTAAATAATGCCTTATATTTTTAACTACAAAGATGAGTGATAGACATTTCTTGAAATTTGAACAACATGTCTTAGTACCTCGAATTGTTTAGCTAAGGAGGTAGAGATTGTTCTCACACCCACATCATTCTTCCATGTAAGGAGGGAATTAATTCAGCATTCTGTAGTGGAAAAATATACGAATGGTGGATTTAATTCATCAATGGTATCAAGACTGATGGGTGTAGTAGGTACTGCTTGGGACTCTCGAAGGATTATTGAAAATCCTTGTCCAATTGATAGGTGTTTCCATTATTCATTATCATTGTGAAAGGAAGCAATTTTCTAGCTAAGTTGGATATGAAAAACTAAATGTACTAGAGGTTCCCTTAGAGTCCCCTATGTTCTTTGAGATTCATGTGGGGTACCATTTCTGAAATAAATCTAGTCATTTCTTGGTCGACCTTAATGCTACATTGTCATATCATATAGCCGAAGAATATCATTAAGGTTACTTCAAAAGAAAATTTAAGCATAATTATCTTGATACTATGCTATAAAATAGTTTTATATAATATTTAATGATACATGAAGTGATACCCTCACTATCGGGATTTTACCACTAGGTTATCAACATAACATTCATCTATTCATTAATATAATTCATTGAAGATGTAATGCAGGGCTCGTTGATTTGTGAAAAAACCCATTATTTAATCTAAAGGGAATTGACTAATAGAAGAATACCCCTTTTTCTCTCTGAAGATAGTGGATTATTCACCTTTACATGCCATTTTTATTTTACTATACCCTAAATAACCATCCTTGATGGAAAGGTCTTGAAATCCAGTAGTTTCATCGATCAAGATTATGTGATAAAAAAAGGAAAATATAACTTTGGGAAATGTAAAAAATGGTATATAATGTGGATGTGAATGCTAGTCTTACAATTATTTTTTTAACAGGGATGATATTGGAAAGCCATCATGGGTATTTACCTTCTTGTAAAAAATTTCATTGATCAATTGGCCAAATTCTACTTCTACATTGGTAGTATTAAAGGGGTTTATCAACATTTCTTCCATCCGTAATACATTATGGTATTTAGGTAAGGGAAGATGGTGTGTAAAGATAATTCGATTCAGTCTGGAAAAATATTTACATGTCAAAATGAACGAATATCCATGTTTAATTAGAAATAAAATATACATATGATACTCCTTGAGAGGCTTGGAAATAATAATCAGTGTTCACTTTGGATATTTTTCTATTCTCAGATACACTTTCATGAGATCCCCAATGTTGGTGGAGGTGCCTTACTCAAATATGGGATATGTTTTTTTAAGTTCATCATCAACTTCTTCTTCTAGCTATGATTATAAGGAGGCGTTTTCATATAAATTCAACAATCTGGGGTAATGCTTATCACATTCGAGGTGAGAGAGGCCGTGAGAAAAATAATTATCATCCAATACATCTAGAGTTATTACAGAGAGATTCTAGAGATGATTGAATTCTATAGTAGCACTGGAGAAAGAATGGTCTTGGGGAAATAACATCAGTTCTATTTCCTTAACTAGATTTATGGAGAGCGCATAAGTACTTCCAATCAAAATACTGGCATTTTTAGGGGTGGTCCCCATGTTATTAAGAGTTAAAACCTATATATCATCATACACAATTGGGTTTTTCCAACCATTTTATATATTCCAACAATAGAATACGTGGCTTCACTTGTCTTAATCGGAGAACTATCATCATTTAGATTGATGATGATTCTATTGATGGGATATTTTAAATATTGATGGAATGTTGAAGGTACTGCAATGTTTCTATGAAGATAAAGCATCCCTTTCTTGAAATTATTTATGTTTTCTTGATGGAAAAAATTAACATGGAGTTAGATGTGAGATAGAAAAATGGGTTTTGAGATTAATCTTCCCCCATGGTATTTTCTCATGCTAATATAACCTTGTTTAGTCTAATTTATTAGAGAAATATTTCCTTCCCTATAACCCAAATGATGGATGGTTCGAATTTGGTTGTGGATTATGCTAAAACCATATTGAATTATATCCCTTCTTGTATTTATATTATCAAGTCTACTAAGAACATATAATGGTCAAATTTATCCATGGATGACCTCATCTAGATCATTCTCTGTGAATGAGATGGTGACATCGAATTCTGATGTCATGGTCTTTACTCAATAAACATTTGCAACGACTTCTATCTCAAACTAATGTGCTCTCTAGAGGACTTTTATGATTTCCTTAATAAGTTATTTTATATGATGGATCACATAAAAGAATGAGTTTTTGACTCAGAAAACACAAAATATTTCAGAATGTTTGACTTTTTTGCCAACTTTTGGTGCTCCTATTGGGTATTTTCCTTATTATTTGGATTAGGACTGAAGGAATTTAAGGTTGATGGGAATGTTGCCTATGCAGATGCTAAGGGAGTATCTTGTGAAAGTGGTTCAAGTCATGACAGTGTTACTCATTTTATGGGATGATAAGACAATATCACCCCTCTAAGAAGTAAAGTATATCAACTGGGAGTAGAAAACTACTTGGGGGTTCTATGAAACCCCCATGAATTTGTTGGGATTTCTAGGGAACTATTCCACAGATCATAGTTTTATATATTTCCACTGGGGGATGCTACTATAATATTAGCTCCGACCACAGCTGTGGTGTCCCCTCTATCATTGGTTCCTATTCATGAGGCCTCCTATTCCATAGTTTGTTTTGGGGAACTCTTATTCAGAGGCACAATCATCTTCCAATAAGAGGTCCTCTATGTGAACCACCTTAATATAAACTAATAATATCTCTTCATCTGAAGAGGGTTCCATTTGGTGGGGTGGTTATTATGATCGAGATGTTGTAGGGAATAAATTTATAAGAGTTAGGGCTTGTGTTGAAGTATAATATGGATCTTCCCCTGTAGGTCCCAAGAAATCCGTAAGAGGGGAGGGTGAAATAGGGTGTACATTTATTCTTTTAAATAGATGGATATTATTCCAATGTATTCAGGAACCCGTTAAACCTTTCTGATGGAATCATAATGTAATTAAACATTCACATGCAGAGAGACTACACAATAGTTTTACATGGTTAACCACTAAGGGCTAGTCTGAAGAGAATACATCGATAATGTGTCGTTCATACCAAAATATATTATGTTTCACAAGTTTCTGTGGAATATAGATTATCATACATAATCACTCTATTCAAAGAACATTTCCTTTAAATGAAATTTAAGGAAAATACACTACCTCTCTTAGAATATATCGTTCGACTCCCCCTTTCTCACTATATTGGGATGAGTCTTTCTCAATATAATGACTTGATGGCTGCTTCGGTATATTTAAAGTCAAATATTTTTTTCCTTGAATAGAACAAAATAATTCTTTCACAAAATTTAAAAATTGGATCACTTGAATGCACTTTTCACATAAACCATATGTTCAACTATATTGTTTGCGATGCACCTAACCTACATGAAGCCTCATTTATGTTTCAAATAAATCCTTGAATTTTCAAAACCACAAACATTCCAAAAGCTACTGTCCATAAAAAAGAAATCATCTTTCATGAAGATCCTATCCTTTATGAAGAACCCGGACTTTTTTGAACTCACAATCTTAAAGAAACACCCAATCTTCATGAAACATCTCATTAAGATACGCCTTCGTAAAAAACAATTCAAAACCATTCCTTTTTTAAGAATTAATATTATAAAGGATTCATGATTCATGATGTTTTTTGATTTTTTTGATCTTCATAAAATAAGAGAAATTCAACCCATTCACCAATTCTCTCTATATCAAATGATGTGGGGGTAGCTTCTTAATAATAAACTCAACCCATCATGATGCTTACGAGGTCCCAATAGACCCTTTTCGAAACCACATAAGTAATTTTCATGAATCTCTTGATCAATGAATCTGAACTGAAATATAACCCACCCTAAATCCTTCCCACAGTTGTGTCGATTTGCCATTAGGACATCGTACATCTAGGAAACATTTTATAGTCATGATAATATTTTATCTTTATCATGCACTCATGATTTTAGACCCCATTGTGTACTTGAATGACCTCATGACAATCCACACCTTTGTAAAATTATAGTCATCAAGAAAATTATTCCATTAAATTACTTCAAAAAATTCAATCGTAAAAATACATCATTAAACATTATTTCACCATCCTCCAAATCGTGAGAACAAATAATAATGTGAAAACAATGATAAATAAAGCCATATTCAACACTGAATCCATCCGCACCATAAAAACTCCTCCCTTGAAAACTATAAAATCTACCATTGTACATATTGATAAAAAACACAAAACACAATCCATTTCATGTTGTGAAAATCCTTGGTTCCAACAGTCCACGTATTTAAGTTTGTGGGAAATCTATAGGAAAATTTAATAGAAACACCATCCTTGGTTAAACTCTAGGTAGATAAGAAATAACTCATCCATCAATATAGGTCTAAATTAGAAAATATCAGTGTAGAAAACAAAATTAATAAAATATAATTTCCTTACACCATATACCAGTGCACAATCTTATAATCTAAACACTCATCAAAACCTTAAAACCAAACATTCAACAAATTTCACTTATATTTCCCATTGAAAACAAACCCAAATTATATATAAAGTGTTGTTATGGATCAAAGAAAACTCCACCTAGAACATATCTTCCCCATAAATGTGCATCACTTCTATAAAAAGATTAAAATAGCTAAAAAAATAGGGAGATGGGACAAACAGAACATATACATCCAATGGAATGATGTTGATCACCAAGTTTCAACTGATTTTTGTTGAACAATTATGCTATTGATGTCTTAGTCGTAATGTCAGAAACATTATCATTATTTCTAACCTGTTCCTTTTTAATCACTCATTGTTAAACTTTTTTACATTCCCACCATATTCGGAAACATTCAATGTGGATAATTTATTATCTCTCTGGCTATAAATTATAATAATAAATTAGAGTACCTCGATTATACCTCATGATTATTTTAACTACTACCAAGTGTTATTCCATAAGATTACATTATAAGTGAGCTACTATGGATGTTGCAATGATGATATATAGATGTGTTGTAGTCAAGTAAAATATCCTTATGATGATTCTCATGTATACGGTGGGATCCACAAAAGTCTCATCCTTGAGCTTTCCATGTTTTTTCCAACCACAATCAGAGTCAAAATTGTTTCATATTAATGCATGTTGAACTTCATCAACATATATCTTGCATATTTTTCAATAGAAATGGTGGTATAATCCTTGTTTTCAACCAAATGTATCCATAATATGTTTGTGAAATCAACAATCATAGAAATTTCAAATTCCTATTTCTTGTGATTAGTAAATTCTTCCCCTTATACCAACCTACTTCCTCCAAAAATAATATCACCCACACACAAAATGACCATAAATTGATCTTTGTGATAGTTATTAACCTAGATATTATATATAAAACCTCCCCATTTAAAATCAAACATCTTCAAATAAGAATCCAATATAGAGTACTACGCTTTTGGTTAATTCTTGAAACCAAAAAGATCATTCTATAATCTAAAAACCCGTATCTCATCATTTCTATTCAAAAATACCATTGGTTTTTCAATGTATACTCTATCTTCAAGAACAACATTTAATAATTTCATTTTGACATATATCTAATAAAATTTATTCTCTCTTTGAATTTTCATGGAATAGAAATGACTAATTGACTATAGTTAAGCTAATGTAGAAAACATTTCTACAACATCAATGCCTTCAATCCATGTACATCATATACACCCCAATCATTCCATGTTTTCATCATATTTCCAGGATGATTTTGTTAATATACAATTTTTTCTAATACATTGTGATTTTCATGTGTCTTAATAAGATCCCATTATATTTATTATCAATTATATCTAGTTCTTCTTTCATGGATTTAACCAATGATTTTTTTGTCGCATATTCTTCCAATGAGGTTGGTTACGAAATTAATATGAATGGAAAATGTGATTCGTTAGTCATTTTCCTTATGATTGTAGGTGCGGTATGATCCCCAATGATGTTGGATTGATAAATTTATTTCCTTCTATTTATCCTATGAGGTTTTTAAGATGTTTCTTTTGAAATGGTTTCCTCTTCTAATTATTCTTCAAAATATTCATATTTTTGTGAGCCCTGAATGTTTTTCAATCTTTACACTATTTCATCATGTGAATCAGTCCCTTTTCCACATTCATTGTTATATTAAATTTTATCAAAAAATGAGATCCTGGAGATATATATGGGTTCATCCAAAATGATTTTGACATCACTACTATCCACTATCATTCTATGATGATTATTGTAAAATTTGTAGGCTTATGTCTTTATTTAATTTCGAATGAATAATCCAAAAACTACAGCATCTTCATACTTTCCTTTATTACATTATTTATGTCAAACCAAAAATTTACTTCTAAAAACAAGAAAATACTTTAGAGAGGGATTCATTACTTAATATATATCATACAATGTGTTGATTTCTCTAATAAAAATCCCCTTACTATTTTGAGTATATAATTCTACTTGAACAACTTATTTCTAGTAATGATGAGGAACACGAATCTCAATCATCATTGTTCTAGACATATTGTTCACCTATAAATTTTTGCATTCAATAACCTTATTCTGTTGATGCATTATAACAATAGACACCTCATGTTGTAACCCATTTTTTCAGGTTATATTAAAATTCAATAGATGTGTATTCTCCACCATTGTCTAATCATATAATCGTTATTATACCACCAATTTAATTCATAGCTCTTTGAAGAGAATCATTATTCAAGAAATAACTTCTCATTTCCTCTGGATAACCAGTACACAAGACACTCAACTATAATAATCAATATAAAGAATGAAGTACCTCTCTTCAATTTTTTTCATTCACATTCATCGGAACATATACCTCTTTTTACATAAGATTGAGTGAATTCAATGTCATTTTTTTATTATGTCGACATGAAATCAATCTATACTTCATTGTATGAAATAATCTCTTGAATTTTCTAGATCGCACATCATATTTGGAATTTCGAAAATGATCTTTATCTCATAAATCTTTTCAATGCTCTGTTGATTAAACTGACATAACCTCTAGTGACACAAGGTATTTTCTTCATCATCTGTTATGTAATAAGTTTTATCTTTATTGTCAACTTGATTCAATGTCTATATAATCTATATTATTTCATGAGTGGGTTACCTGATTTTCCTTTGATAGTACACCACTTTTGATGAAATGTTACTATCACTATTTATTCATAGAGGACAGTCAAACATAGGATATTTTGATACAAAACATTAGTGAATAGAACATTAATTTTCCTCCGCTCGTCATTTTATAATTTTGTACTTCAACTACCTTTGATCATTAAAGAACCATATTTATTGAATCTCACTATTGCATAAAAACTTTTCTTATCATTATTAAACAACTCTATACTTCATATCATTGGGATGAGAAACCGCTGTCAAGAATCCAAGTGCTACTTTTCAATGTAGCTGTGTGAGCTATTTTTGTGAGGCTGTTTTTCTCGATCTTCTGATTTTCCTTCCATGAGATAATTTACTGGGTGGAGGGAAAATATTTCCCTTCCAATATCTTTTGAATATGCATGTGTCATTCATACTAATATTCTTTTTCCAAAACAGAATACATATTTTCAATAGAAACTCCTCTCTTTTGGTGGGTATTGACTTGTCTCTGAGTTATGTAGGCATTCTTCCCTCATTTCATTTTCCTAAAATGTATATATTTATGGACATAGTTACAATAGTTAAAAAAATAATTATAAAATATTTACTCTATATGATTAAGGATATGGTCTCATTATCCTTTTTTAACTTCGATGGAATACTATATTCTGATAGCTCAGTGCCTCTTCACAGTTAAACATGGTTTTTCCAATAAATCCACATAATTGACATTTTATAAGAGGAAATGTCTTCTCACTTCAATTCCTCCTAATGTTTGTTACATTTATAAAGGAATTTTTCTACTGATCTTATCAAGAAACAAGATGATAATTTTTAGATCTCATTACCATATGATTTAATGGTTTATTTTTTTAGAAAATTACATAAATTTGTGATATGTATAAATTTTTTCTTCCCTTTGTTTTGTATTATCTCATTTATAGCCATTGATTTTTCAGATTCAAATCCATTTCTAGTCTTTCCCATAATTTTGGATGTCTAATTATTCATGGGATTTTATAATATATTCGAACTATGTTTATCTATTTCTAGAAACTATACATTTTAGAATTTTACAAACTGTAATATCTTCATTGTTTCCCTAAATTTTGATTTGGATTTCATTTTACTCCTTATATTAACAAATTATTCATGTTGTCCCTCAATTATCTTAGCCAATTTCTTCATTCTCAATTTAAGGTCGTTGAAAGAATTTTCCCCCTCTTCAATCTTGAGTTTAAATTCCACAACCTTTTACATGTTTTCAATAGTTAGGACATGCTCTTCTAACTCTCCTTAAAATCGATCAAGTTCTTCTTCAAGATGATCCACATAATATAATGACTCTTTTAGCCTAGATCTATTGATTCTATTTCACTTTATTTGACTTTCTAGCTCATCAAATGAACCCTAAATATACTAATTTAGATAAAAAAACCAAAATTATAATTTCCTTCTTCTTTTTAAGTGTTTTACTTTTCAATTGAAGACATCATGGATGCATAATGTCTTGATTTAATCTCTGGTCATACATCATCCAAAAATTCAGTATCATTATGTTTTCATTTGTAGATAAACATATTTCTATGAAATATATTTCCTAATTTTATGTCTCATATGTTGAAGAACCTATTTTGGGAATATGAAATGATTTATACATCACATTCTACATAATCAAAGTCCATTTGGCATCATGAAGAAATATACCCTACTTTACCTTATCAAAATAAAGAAAAAGGAAGATTTACTCCAAATCACCCATTTCATCTCTTGAATTTGTCATAAAATGGTGAAATAAGTTCATCGTCATCATGATAACTAAATATATAAATATTAGGTTTTCAAATGGAATTTAATGACATATTAATGATTAATCATGTGAATATATCTTCTAGATTGACTAGAATTTCATAATCCACAAGACTAATGACCAGATCATCAAGAGAAATCATATAGATATATATTTTCTCAAGGGATTAAACATTTGGATTATATATAGGTGGGATAATTCATAGAATTTTCATCATTGTTTCAATATCCTCAATTTCTTCCCATTTCCTTGAATAGCTTTAACAACTTCAGTTATGAGATTAAAGAATATATCATCATTTTCAGATTATCAAACTGATTTTGTCAGACTTGAAGGTTGGAATCTTTTACTCTATTATCACCATCATATATATTCTCTAGTTTCTCTCTCAAGGTCTCAGCTATAGTGACACTTACTACCTTTAAATATATTTGATCAGCATGTGGAGAAGTATGAGAATTTTACACATTGGGATTTTCATCATGAATTTTACTATCTATGTTTTTCATAGAAGGAAATATCAAATCAGTGACCTGAATCTTCTGAGTAGTGGAAAAAATAAAATCCATCATAAGGGATCTCAATTGATATATCATTGTATTCTTCCAAATATGTAATTTTTATCTATTATTGAGGGGGAATCCCCTAAAACTCACAAAATTATATATGAATACAACAATGGAGAAATATAACTCCAAAAACCTGTATACTTTGATACAACTTGTTGGACCCCAAAATTACCTGAGTGGTGAAGGGAAAATTAGGGTGTCAAAGTTTTATTTTAATGTGATCGATTTTTTTCCACATTAGTAGGAAACTATTAATCCTATCATTTGAAATCATGATGTAATAAAACACTACCATTTAGAAAGACAACACATCAGTTTAATTTGGTTCATCACTAAGGGTTAGTCGAAGTGGCATACTCCAAAATTGTTTCGATCGTAAAAAATAAACAATGATTCACTAGTTATTATGGAATAGAGAACATCCGAAATTGTCACTCTATTATATGAACACTTCAATTACAAGAATTTTAAAGACTAAACATTTCCTCCCTCAAAACACTTCCATCGACCCCCTTTATCACCACCTTGGGAGGAGTGTTTATTAGTTTAATGACCTAAATGTCACATTAGTATATTATAATTTAATTCATTATACCAAACATGATTGATACAATTCGTTCACTGAAGTCCTATGTTTATAAATTTTAATTCACTTTTCACTTAAACTAGATGTTCAACTATACTGTTCGCGAATCTATAAACCTTCTCAAAACCATGTTTATGTTTGAATGAAATACCAGTGTTCATGAACCCACACAACATCACAAATATGTTAACCATCATGAATAAATCATTCTTCATTAATATCATAGTCTTCAAGAAGAACCTAGCCTTTACAAAAATCATTGTCTTGGGGAAACTCCTAGTCTTGGTGAAAAATTCTTTTCTAATACTCCTTATAAATAATTTGTTCAAATCCATTCCTTTTGTGATGATTGAGATCCTAATGTATTATTGATCAGAAAAGAATTGATGATAATGTAGTCCTTTTTGAAATTAATTTGATTATCCATTTACATCTATTCTATCCAAATCATATGATGTGCAGATAGCCACTTAGTTTTAGACTCATCCCTTCAGGAATCATCCATTCTCATAGTAGTAATTTTCCAAAAACACTTTTTTCAAATTTTTAAAGATCCTAATTCAATATGCATGAACGAAATTTAACCCATTCAAGAACCTTATAATTTTCATGTATATTTATCTTTATTCAACACATATTATGGTTGATTTTCATAGTTCCTAGAATACCATCATTTCATCAAGAATTCACAATGCTCTACACATTGTTTTTATCTAAATTCCTTCATGAAGTCTGATAACTTCATGAAATTGTAGTTTTCACAAATCTCATTCCTTTACTATATTTTTTAAAAGGATATCCTTGAAATCCACTTTTCATGAATATTTCTCCTTCCACATGATTTTGAGCTCCTAGGAAATGTGAAAACATAGGTAAATGATTCAACATTCAACAATAAAACCAGTTTCACTATAAAACCTCTTTCTTCAAAAATTCTATGATCAAGCCTATTACATATGGAAAAATAAAAAAAAACACACTCTAATTGTAGATGAAAAAAGTCATTTTTCAAATATACTCTTCCATTTATTATTATGTTTGATTGTAACTTCCACCTTTAGAAGACATATCTGATGTCAACAACCTATATGAAAGTATTATTGAGGGTCAGTATAACTATTCTCATAGGGTGGTATGAGATATGTTAACAATTTTATTAGTCATAAATTTTGTGAACATCTATCCATGACTCTCTTGAATATTATTTTAATTACCCTTTTCTTTTGAATGAGTAACAACTATGTAGTTCACCAGCACTGTGGAGTTATCCAACATCACTTGTTCGTAATCGACCATGGTTTGTAGAAATACATTGATCATAAAGAAATCCTAGATGTTAAGAACCAACATTCCATGGAATGGTACGTGGTCAGGATGATTGGTGAGGTTGTCCGTAATGGGATTCCTAGGCAGTGGTAGCTTAAGTATGTTACTTTTCAAGGCATCAATGAAATAATCAGAGACCTTTTCATTTAGGAGGGATTAGGCTTCATTCTTCCGTTCCTCAATACATGGGAATCCATGGTCTCTTTTCACCTTTTAATGAGGTTGACATTTTTATTGTTTTAACGTGAGATTAGGTGATGGGTGGTTTAGGTCCTTCTTAGGTTGTTGGATGATCATTACTATAGGTTTGATAGTAACAGTGGTGGTATCTTCCTTTTAGATCCTTTTCCCCTCTATTAAATTCATGATCCAAGATCTAACTCTGGTTCACTTACGAGCATCTTCCAAACATTGTTCCATTTTTATGAACTCATGGAACCAACATGATTACTTAATTTGAATTAGAGGTGTATGTATGTCACCCTATATAATTTTAGTTAATATTTCTTGAAATTTTTCTTGTGAGAGAGGGATGATGAGTTCATAGGTTAATACCATCAATTTCGATATAATGGTTGGTACCCTCTCAGAATATCAAGGATTATATTTTTTTTAGTGGGCGGCTAACTGGTAACTGAATTATTGATGAATGACATCCCATCCTATGATAGATCGTGCGAGAAAGATACTTTACCAGAAAAAGGCTATCCTTATTAGACTTTTTTTAAAAACATCATTTTATTATTCTCCTGTTAATCTCGATGGCCCACCAACTGGCTGCATTGGGATACAAAGTGAGTGAGTATCTTTTCAGGGTCTCCTATTCTGTAAAAGGTGAAGACATTAAGATTGTGGATATTTGGATTGGGAAATTTTTTATCCACTAAGATGGGATATAGATTCTTTTTATCCTTCAATGGTTCATTCCCCCTTCCATAGATTCAATCTGAGTAGCTAAGGTCTCAATATAATTGGGCAATATTAGAGGTACTTCTGTTTGTGGCACCTACCGTCTAAAGGGAGTGGGTGGGTCATGATGAGGTGGCCCTATTTTCTCCTCTAACTAATTATGAACAAGTCAGATGATAGAAATATTTCTCTCAGTTGGGAGATTCATTCGAATTAGTGGATTTAAGTCATGATCATTTTATACTTCTTTATTTATTTATACCAATTGGATTGATGTGGAGCCGGTAAAACACTCAGATGAAACATTGGAAGGTGGATTTAATCTTTCTAAATACATGGGGGGATGGATATATTCCTATTTCGGAAGATGATACCTAGTGGTAAAGTTTCTCCTGTGCATCTCCTCTACGAGTTGACGAATATTTTGAATCATTCTCATAATGTTCCATTCATTCCCCCATGGAAGTAACTTCAACTCTCCAAGGTGGTGATTGATATGTATCAATGTAACTCGATTAATCCTTGGATGTGTTCCATCATATTGATGGGAAATAAATATTCTAGCATTCTAGGTTTTGCATCCTCCTCTAGTTCTAGGTATGTTCCACCTTAGTAGGCACGTCTAGACCCTCCTATTTGGGATTGTTTTCTATATTGTGTCCCTCTTCATATAAATCTTTATCAACATTATCTATTTTATTAATGATGACGACATTCATAGATGGGTATCATGAAATGGTTGGGGTCCCATTAATTTCAAGACCATAAGATTATTTTCACTACAAATATTATGGTCAATTGTCAAACCCATGGATATATTTGGTATCTTTGGATTTTTTCCTAAGTGGGTTTTGATATCCTTTACCCTAAAATCCTCTACTTTCGGCCTATCAATAGTGACATTGATGGTGTTTCAGGTTGTTATTGAAAAAAAATCCCCTAATAGAAGGGGCTTGTATTGAAACTAAAGGAATATATTGGATCCCAAAACTCAATATTTACCTACCAAAATTGAGAAGAATACCTCCCTCTATGGTGATGATGAAACATCCCTCAGCCAAGTCATCTGGGGACTATTTGGGGCCACAATTGGCATTGATTGAACCTATTGTTGAAGATCTGATGCTTCTGGATAAAGATTTGATAAAGCCTGGATTGGAATTGTGATTTAAATGCTACCATCCTAAAGGGATGGGGTTTATATGAAAATAGAATTTATTTTATTGTACCATATTTGGGGATTATGAACCTATTGATAGTTATTGAGATATAAATACCCCCATCCCAGTGTGATGGGGTTTATTTAAAGCTACTACAAACAAGTTTGAAATCTAATCTTGTAATAGTTATCCGTGGGTAGGAGGTGATTAATATTCCACAAATATCTGCAGGATGAGTTCACTTTTAGAAGGGTACTATAGTTTCTTCTACTACGACATGTTTGATGTGGCACAATTTCTCTCATGTAGGAGATAAGGGAAATGGTAGCCGATGGTGGCAGTAAGTTTCTACGAGATGTTCAAGGGTTATTATTACTTCGTAATACATATATAAAATTCATTACTATTTTTTGAGGGGTCTAATTCAAATATATTTTGTATATACTATTCATACATTCATGATGTTTTTGAACTATTTAATCTTGAGAATTTCATTGTAGTGCCCAACTGGCTCAATCATTACCCAATTACTTATTTTCACGGGACACTATGAAATTATATGACTCTGTATCTAAAAGGATATTCTATTCCTGGGGTGTGGTGAAGATTCATGCTATTTACATTACCCATCATTGAATAAGGATACACGATTTTGATTCCACTAGCAATTTTGGAAGATCTTTGACGAAATGGTGGAAAGCATGTTGCACATTTTAACTTTGCTTTTCTGGATTTGGGTCCCTGGACATTTGGAATGAACCTAGTTCTAGATGAAAATAGATTATATTAATGGTATGAAGGTGTCCCTTGTATCCTTGATAAGTTTGGTGTCTATCCTTTTGTATCTAAGGATTTCCTTACATATTTTTGCATAGATAAGGCTTTCACTCTTTCAATATCTTATCTGGGATCACATAGGGAGAAGGATAAAGGGTCTATAACCTAGTGGGGGGATTTTAATCCAGATAACTCACTCCATATACCAATATTCAGATTCATATTCATCTGACTTAAACTCTTATATCATATCAGACCCCATAAGATGCTTACTAGGGTTACCTATAGACCAAAATTGAGTGGCACTAGAAGTTGAGGGGTAAATATATGTGGTTGGCCCTGATGATTAGAGAACCTCTCTATGAAAGTAATATGAGATTTTAACACATGTCTATAAAGAGGTGTTTGGAAAGGGGATGATTTATTTGTGCATGTGAGATATCATTGTGGTTTGGTGGACCACAAAATATCTTAGGAGTAGTATCCATATAATCCATATCCATCCTACCACAAGGAGGACTCTCCTAGTATTTATCACTTCTCCTTTTCTTGAAGATTTGAAAGACCCTTGGGCTATTGAGAATGTTTCTCGAACAACCTCATAAAAACTGGAAATGAGGAAAAATAGGGATATAAACATCACTATACATCATGGCAGAGTATACTGACGAAAATTTTAATTTTGTGTTGGGATATGATCATGCTTTATGAGTTCTGTCAATATATATTGATAATATTTTGATGATACACTTTTATAATCCCATTTTTGAGAATCTTCAGGATTATTCCAATGAGATTATTTAACTTTGGTTGGAATTTCAGCCTTCCCAGAGGCATGTTCAAATTATCACATGGTGATCCTACGACATATTGGGAGAATGAGCCAAATCATAAGCCTATGGATTATGTTTTTGGTCTTTTGCAGTAAAGATATGGGCCTTTACTGAGGATTATGATTCTATGATTTGGTGATCCCTAGAAGGAACTAGAATTTAATCCCAGTAAGAATATGTATTCCTCTCTGGATTATGATGACGAAACTCAATAATTGGATAAGCGATATAATATTTGATTATATGGCATAAAAAGGATGTTGGTGTAGTCGTTCATCGATGGAAATTGGAATATGTACTTAGCTACCATAACCTACTAGAAAAATCCAAGTCAATCCAATCATAGTAATATTATTCTATCATGTGGCATGTGAGACACACACTTGGTTGAGGATCAATCATAATGGGGATATGGTCCCGATTAAGAGACATTGGAGTATGATTTCAGTCTATTTTTTATAGAAATATGAGCCTGTCCCGATGCATGTTTTTCTCTCACATGGTGAGCTTTGTCCAAAATGGGGTAATAGGCCCAATCCTAGGGCTTTGGAATATGCAGATGATCATTTTAATCAAGAATTTACCCCTATCTTAAAGAATGTGCCACTCTCATCTAGTGATCCCTGACCGGAATGAGAATATGAGCCTGGCCTAGTGCCTTGAACCTTACCAAATATGCAAATAATGTTCATGGGTAGGAGAATGTGTGGGAACATTATCAACAAAAAAAACTTTTTTCATACCTATTAGGCTGTTTTTTTCATGTCGGTAGGAATAAGAATATGAGCCTCTCCCTGTATTAGTACTAGTGCCATAATTTCCCAATGGAGTCCTTCAGCTGCTACTAAGATTTAATGACACATCTCTAAAGTGTTCATTTGAATGTAAACATATACATATTATGTCACCACTGTGTAATATAACATATCTTTAATTGAATCAGGTATATGAGACCACTTTTATCCTACTTGTTCCACTAGAATATGATGATTGGCATCATGCACGATGGTAAGAAAATGTGCACCCCCAAGATCGCTACTTCAATAAGCTTATTACCTTCTTTTGAGTGTGTTGGTATATGATCCTCTTCATTTTCTATCATCGAGTTATATGGGTAGAGATAATCATTGGGAGTGGGGAAAATATTCCACTCATGATTATCGAGAGACTTCGGGGCTCGATGTTTCTTATTTGTTTCCAATGTATGGGGATATGCGGTCATAGTGTGTTTGGTGGTACCTTTAGTAGTTGACTGAAGGGAACCAATAGGATGTTGCTAGTGATGATTTTTTATAGGATCCATCCTTAGTATCACCTGAACTAGAAGGGATCTATATTTCCCCCCCTGGACCCACATTCATCAAATAATGATGGTTGGGATTATCATGCTCTCTGGATAAGCTTCCAAAAGAGTTTTCTTTGCCATCAAGCACCACATGATTTACCGAGTCTTTATTTAGATTGTGTATAACCATCATTATTTACATTTGGAGACCCTCACAGGTTGCCTCAAGGATCAATATCATACTATGTTGATGGAATTCCATTACCACTCCATTTTCCACTCGATGATAAAGGTGTTGGGCATGTGAGGTCATTTTGAGTCCTAAAGCAGTTTTGTCCATAGCTGATTTTAAAGAGAAGTTTCTGGATGAAGACATTATATCCGGTTGAGTGTTGTCTGTGAGAAAAATATTTTTAGTCATGAAGACAACAAGGAACAAAGTCACTGATTATTATATCATTAAAGTCATGATATGTGCTCAATCAGAGAAGTCATGGTAACATAATTGTATTTTATTATTCTCAATCCAAACATTATTCATATGTGGAATTATCAATGTGAGGATGGAACTATTTCATGAGAACCATGGCTACATTGTATCAGCTATAAGATACATTTCAATATCCCCTCTTTTGTGTGAATAGGATACATAGACAAAGTGTCCTAACACATAGTTAACCAATGATTTTTTATTGAAGATATTCACGTTGGGTACACTATTTTTATATTTGGGAAAAAAGATAATGAACACTCATATTATATGAAAAAATGGTTTGATGAAAACTGGTTATTGTATCATGTATATATTTTTAGGGATATACCTTAGTTGACTGATTTCACATCAGGTTCCCCATTTTTTTCATCTTAAATATTTGGCATGCTCTACTCATTAGTTTGATTATATAGGGTTAAATGTCATGTTGAATCATTCTATATGGTTTTACCATTTTTTATCTAATAGAAACACCCAAATGAAACCACATAAAATAATGGGTATGAAATATCATTCCAAATATGGGTGGTCCATTGGGGTTTTAAACCCAATGACTCTTAGGAACTCACATTCATTGAGATTATTAGAGGTTAGGCTCATCACACCCATTTAGGGACTATTATTTTATACCATAGGACTCTCTTATAGATTTAATATTTGTTTGAGAATCATTTCATAACACTGATACAACATCGGTTAACCTAAAAATGGTAATGGGAGATATCATTTTATATGAAATGGGGTATCCTATTAGAGAAACAATTTGTCTATATCCAATGATCATTAAGAATTTCCCATTGGTGGGAAGTTTCTTATATGTTGAATCTTTATAACCTGTAAAACCTATTTTTTTGTTATCTAGGATGAAAACTAGGATTCCGAGGATGGGATTAATCCATTACCTAGAGTCCAAACAATTATATTTTATAAAAGGAATAAAAAACACATAGTTTTTTTTTAAAATCGTGTAGTTTAATACCCCACAAAAAAGAACTATTTGAGGGAACATGGGCACTAGATATTGAGCTTGAGTTTCATGGAGGTGTTCTTTATGACCTGGTTATGGTTGGAGTCATATTTTTTATAGTTCATTCATTCCATTAGGAACATTCCCAAGGTTGATACCGATATATGGGTGTAGTTATATCATCCCACAAATAAGGGATTGCATACTATTGTTTCCATGGCTAGTGGGAATTCATGATACAAACTATAGGTAAATTTCAACTCCCTTAGCCTATGTGATCCATGATCAGAGTACAAAATAATGGATACCATGTAATTTGTCTCAATACACTGGGATGTGGGTTGTAAATGCTGGGGCATCATAATGTATGTTTATCATGTAGCTCAAGAATCAACCAGAAATCTTGTCTATCCTATTTATGATAGGAATATGAGTCACCGTAGTTTATATAAATTTGTAGTCCACCAGTGGATGATGAATACTGATATGCCTAGGATAGAGATTGGCACCCGATAGTTGGAGTGTTAGAGATACGGAGGAACATACACATAGGTTGATGAATATATGAGATTGAGCCTATAAAAAGGAAACATATGTATCCTGGTTAAGGAATGAATCAATGTTCCCACAGTTCTGTTGAATTCTCAATATTCTAGTGGATACAAAATAGTGATCAACTCAAGTGAGAGATTGGGTGATAATAGTTGGATTGTAAGAGAAAGGCTGGACATACACTTAGGTGTATCCCATATTGATTATGGTGGTTTACGAAAGAATCCTAGATATCTTGGTTATGAAAAGAATCTAAGTTCTCATAGTTCAACGGGATTGGGTATTACACACATTGGTGTCCCTAATCTGTGTTAAATATCCCATTATTCCACCAATCATTCCTTAAAAAACTAATGATGACAAATTATTGGGGGGACATATTATATTATGACACTAATCAGGTCCTCCAAAATTAGGTTTTCTTATTATTAGGTGAGATATCATATTGTTCCACTGATCTAGGCTTACACATTGAGGTTTCCTTTTTATTAGAGGACATATAATATTATGTAGTTCTTAGGGGTTTACACATTAAGGTTTTCTTTATACTCCCATTAGAAAAGGATATCATGTCCCAAGACATCAACTTGACATGGCTTGATAGTCTTCCAAATCTTCTTGGTTTTATTCCTAACATTCCTGATAAAAAGCGCAAGATCCATGTTGACATGTCTAGGGGATTCGATAAGACCTATCTGTGGATCATTGCTAAAAATATCAGGATTAGCTATAACGTGTCTTGGGAGTGTTGCATGACCTGAATGAATTGTATATAGAGTATCAAATGATTTATGTTAACTCGTTTTAAGGAAACCACATCGTCTTAGCTCACATGTATGGAGGTCAACTCTGGATGTGTTTTAGCATGTCTTGGTTCCTTCACAAGACATGGATGTAATGTCCTGGTGTCATCACAATACATGGATGACCCATTTTTAGGGTGCATTAAGATCTGGATAGAAAACACAAAGGCCTACATAAGATTATCTAGCATGAAATGGTGTCACCGTATAATTTTTGTGAAATGTTTAGAGGGAAATAAAATATTTTTAGGAGGAGCATGGAGAGCTTCCCGAGACTCTGGGGACAAGCCTAGAGGACATCGTGGGACTTGGTTGACATATCCAGAGGGTATCTTAGGATCCAAAGGGTATTTCGATAGGGAATCACATAACATGAATAACAACATGAGATTTTTTGAATTATTTTTTCCAAATTAAATTAATCTTTTTGATATATTTCATTTCATACAACACAAAAAATAGTTTATTTAAAATTAAAGTACATTGTTTGAATTTCATTATACACAATACCATGTTAGTCGTGCACCATAAAAAGATTTAATTATTTCATTTTTGACATGATAGAATGATTTTATCTGGAATTACATGCAACTATGACTTTCTTCAATGGCTATCATAACATCCAAGACAAAGTTTTACAAAATAATAACATATAATTAATTTTCTATTATTAAATATAATGGGATATAGACTAGATATTAATTTAGTGTTTATGAATATTATTAACTAATTTATGAAAATTATTAGATTACCAAAAATATTAAATGAATTCAAAGGCTAATAATTAATTATAATTGACTATGAAAATCGATTGAATATAAAAGAAAATATTATTATTTTCTCAGACAAAAAGACGTTTTACCATAATAAATCAAATTAAATACAAATTGTGGTTGATATTAATGTAATAATATTTTATTTATTAAATAAAATATTTTCTGTATTCATCTAATAGTTTTGATAGATCTAAGATAGAAAAACCCAATTTTATACAAAAAACCAACATTTTTTATAAAGGTAGTATTACAGCTTTTAATGGAGAACCCATTTTAAATCCAATTATTGGCCCTTTTATAGATTTTACAGGTCAAAATAAACTTCACATTTGGATTCAAACCTAAAACATTAGGTTAGGATATCTTGTTTGGTATTTTTTTTCTCAATAGTTTCCTTTTTAATGAATTTTTTAAAAATACTAGATTTTTATTCAAAACTCCTTTTTATCTAATTTATTTAGAATGAAAATTTATATTTTAAACTAATTTAAAATTTTAATTAGTTAATAATTGTATAAAATAACCCAATTTGGTTCATTATACCAATTTCACGAGGATATTGGATATAAAAACTTAACAAACGTTTGTTCATTTTTACTTTAAAAACCAGTAGTGTCGGAATCAATTTAGCTTTGTTAAAGGCAGGTCCATTTATGATTCTATTTGTCTTGCCTCTAAATGTACTAAAATTTTAAATAAAACTAACTGGGGTTACAATATTTACAGTAATATTGGTATTTGTAAGGTCTTTGATACCATTGATTGGAGTTTTATTTTCAATATCCTTCAGAACATTTGGTTTAACGATTCATTTATAAGTAGAATTAAAACTATTTTCAACATGGCCTGCATATCCATCATTGATAATGGATCTCCTAAGGGTTATTATAAATTCTTCAAAGGTGTCATACAAGGTGACCCTCTCTCATCCATTCATTTTTTCATTGCAGAAGATTACATAAGAAGACTAATCCCTCGCCTTATCGAACAAAACAATCTTAAGTCGATTATAGATTCTAGGAATTTGAATGTTCCCACACACCTTGTATATATCGATGATATTAATATTTTTCTGCAAGGGAAAAATAGAATATACAAAGTCTAAATTGTGCCCTCTCACACTATAAAGTTATTTCTTGTCAAATAATTAATTGGAACAAATCCCTTAACTTTTTTGGGAAAAAGGATTCCTACTAATAGAAAATACAATATCATTTCTAATTTAGATATTAATGAATAATCCCTTCCATTCACCTATCTTGGTGTTCCCATTTTTGGGGAATACCAAAAGTTTGTTAAATTTATAAAACTATTGACCAAATCCTACACCAAATATCATCGGGGAAAGGAAAATCCCTCTCTTTGGCCGAAAATATTTTTATTTTCAAATCTACGATTGTTTTTAAAATGTTCTACTCTTTTATGAGTTTTAAATGGCCTACTCGTCTTCATAAAAAAATTAAAGAAGCCATCAAAAAATTTGTTTGGAGTAGAAGAATTATGGAAAGGAAACTTGTGACTATTCCTTGGTCCACTTGTTGAAAACCTTTAGAGAGATGTGGCCTTAGTAAAAAAATCTCATACTCATTAATGATTCCTTAAAATCCAGACTCACTTGGAACATTTTTCATAAGAACTCTGACTCTATTTCAATACATAAAAATAGATTTCATGATAAAATAAATATAGGAAATTTGAATTACATGAGATTTTCCCTTTAGACTACCATTAAAAATTCTTTTTCCAAAATCATGTCTAACTCAAGATGGATTGTGATCAGAGACTCTTCCATAAATTTTTGTCACAAAAAATGGGTTGGTGCTCCACTCATTTAAATGATTTCCCCTGATCAAATTTTTGATCACACTAACTATACTATCAAGGAGGTCATTATCTCTCACAACCATAATTTTCCTGACAACATCAATCATGTAATTGACAGCTACACTTTTCCCAGATCTAATGATTTTTTAATATTGGAACCTTCTTCTAATGGGATTCTTAGAACCCAAATTTTTTACAATCAATGGTTTTATTAATTATGAAAATAATTTTAGTTGGATTAATTTTTTTTATAAATTATGGTTAAAAACATCATTATTAATTATAACCTGGCATATTTCTCATAAGAGGATTCCAACTAACACTTCTCTTCAGTATTTTTGGATTCATCATTGCTCTATATGCCGTCTTTGTAACCAACATCGTGAAGAATTTCTTGTGTTACTGCCACTAATTTTTGGAATTATGTGCTTGATATTTTTTAGGGTACATTGTTACATAATGATTAAATCAACTCTTTAATTCAATGTTGTGTGGATCCTGAAGCATCTTATCAAATCAAGATTCTTTGTTTAACTTCTATTGTTGAACCTTTTCATGTACAATTGTATGATAGGAATACAACTATTCATATCAACTACAAACATAGTTTACATGCAGGTTGAATGCGGATCATAATTTTCATTTGGGAAGCTAATTATATTTAAAATGAATATTTCAACAACACTATGAAAGAGTTTGGGATTCGTTGTTGGCATGGGGTTAATGGTATTTATCCTTAACCTAGAGGGATTTTTGAAGTGTTCTGGAAAGCTCTTCTAGAAGGTTGGATTAAAGTTATTGTTGACAGTACTTCCAAAGGCAATCCGGGCACTTCGGATTGTGGTTCTATTTTTAGACATCACTCCGAAAATATTCTTGGATGCTTATTTTGTACTTGTGGAATCACCTCAGCTCTGGAGGCTAAAATGATGAGCATGCTCTATGCTATCTCCTTCACCAAAAAACATGATTTGAACAAAATCTGGATTGAAAGTGGCTTGATTACCATCATTCAAACTATTTTCAATTTTGTGATCCACCTCACACGGCCTCTTACAACACGATGTCTGAACTGTCTTCATTTTCTCTTGGAAATCAACTAAATTATTACACATTCCATTTAAGAAGCGAACAAGGTGGAATATGGTCTTCCAAACATGGGAGTAAACCATGTCACCACATGGTTGGATGGACTCCCAATTTATTTACTACCCCTTTTTGATAGAGATTGTAAATGAATACCATCTTTTATACTTATGTAATTCTTTATTTTAATAATAAATTTTGTTTTTTGGTCTTTGACCAAGGAACCACCTTCTCAAAAAACGATTAGTGTCATCCCATTAGTGGGATTAATTTTAAATAAATTTCTACAAAATATGTTATTGGAATTTGGAAAAATGGATTCTATATTATAAATTATCATAATTTATAATGTATAATAAGGTTAAATTAGTTTTTGACCGAAAATATTTGTAAATGTAATTGAAGATAATTGTATTAGTTAAGGTAAAATTAAACATAAAATAGGACTAAATATTAATCATAAGCGCACACGTGACCTAGAATATTGTAAAAAATCTATTATATGGCCATATTTATAACCTATATTTCCTTTTTACTTATTTGGATCATTATTGGATCCACATGAGACATGAAAATCGTTAGAGGAAATCTATCTTCAAATATTTACAAAACTGCCACTCCTCCTTCATTATAAAAGGACACTACCTCTCCCTATTATTCCCACTTCTCAATCCCCTTGGATCACCCAAAATCATCTAAAATAATATCACAAAAATCCTCCATTAATCCTATAATCCTTCCATTGTATATAAATTCACCCAATAAATAATTTGGGAACAAACCAAAAAAGTTGTTACCAGATTAAGAGAAAATGTCTTCTCTCAAGATCGATTATTTTATTTTATTTATCCAGCCTCTCCAATATCTTTATTCAATGGTTGTAAAAATAAACCAGTATCATCAATTTTTTATTATTTTTTATGCTATGTATTGTACCTATATTTACACACTCCTTCATCTAATGGGTAACAAACCTAATATTTAATTGTACGTCTGACTACTGCATCACTAAATGTTGATTGTTCTTTTTCAGGTACCTCCAATAATGTTGGAAATATTGATTAAAAATATTTTTACATATGTCAAATATTATATTATTTTTATTATTAATCTAATTTTTACTTTTAGAAAGCATAACACTTTTAAATTCAATTTGGTGTAAATATAATAATTTCATTTGAGGAAGTGTGGACTACAACCCATCAAACCGATGTAAATATTTCACACACTACATGGAAGGTATTATGGATGGGTTTAGAGAAATCATATGATATATATAATATTATAATTATAATTTTAGGATATTGTAAACATATATTTAATTTTATTATTTATTTCAATATAAATGTAAAATTGTAAACAACGTTCATGTATACGTAGGACTTACCATCTCCATGAATGGTGTATTCCATTTAGTACATCCATATTATATTTAATTTTATAATTAAAATTTTCTGAATATAAATGAAATTTATATCATAGTTTAAACAATAGATGAATTATATAACTATAATGATCAAAGATATAACAAATGAAGTCAATTGCGAAGAACAATGAAAATATTACCTGATGTGGATCCATAACATATGATTGTTATGAATAGGGTAATATTATATCATAATACAACCATATATGGTATTATATATAATAATATATTTCTTTAATTTATTTATCATATATTTATATTTATTATACATGTGGTCTAAATGAGTACGAAGAGAGACAAGACACAGGGTTCATGGATTTTATCTCACTTTTTATTTCCTCGAGATGCATGCCATGTTCACCAATATTTAAGTTTCTATAGTGAATATAAATCCCATGAATTTATTAGATGATTATTATTCTCAAATTTATGGGAAATTACATATCCATTTTATGGTCATCCTTTCAGGGGGTTTTCAAAATATTCTAAATCATTAAGATATTTTTTTTATCAATTTACCTTCATGGAGATACATACCATGTTATTCACATATATTATCCCTTGAGGTGTATATATTTCCCTTGAAATATTATATCATGAATATCCTTTTTCATGAAATATTATGCTTCATGTAATTTCATTTTCTTTAATGAGTAATATGGTTCAAATTTACCAAGTGGTAATACCTTAATGAAATAATCTCATCGTTATTCAAGATTGTTTTTTTATTATGATTCCTTTGATGAAATATTATGATCCATATCTCAAGAAAACTCATTAAGTTTCATATAATTTTGTTCTTCATGATATATTAATATATTGGTATCACTTTTCTACACTTTGGTAAATAATATAATTAAGATAGGGTATTTAAGAAAGCCTGACATTACCCTCGCTTCGATCACAAATCTATGTTTGTTCAAATCCATGTTTTCTAGAAAGGGTTTCCAAGAATATTATATTAATATCCGATGATCGTAAAAAGTAAATTTTACCATTTTTTTCTCTAACCAATGTTTTCAAGGGAATATTAATGTAACTTTACAATTTAGTCATTTGGTAACCCTTTTATCGTGCAAATGGAATGTTTTTTTACCTCATACGACATGTACAGATTAATCTATCATCAATAATTTGAATCTTACTTTTCATATATAGAGGATTATTTTTAAAGAATTTTTTAAAAATATATTTTCATATAAATGGTTTTTTATTTTTTTATAGTTTACGAATCAAATTTTAAATGATAATAGATAATTTCATTCTAATGTGTTTTTAAAAGATATTTCAATATAATTTCCCATCTAAGAAAACATATATTAGTGCTACACATGCCTTTCGAGGGTCATGATTAAATGATTCTATTCATTTTATTTCTATTAATGGTTAATGTTTTGATATAAGGATTCTTATTGAACTTTTTTTCTTTCTATAGTTATATTTTTGGAAACTCGTTTCTTTTCATGGATGGTGATTTTGATAACTTCCTCTTTTCAACAGGCAATGATATGATTAAATATAAATGATGCCAATATCAGTTCATGAGGTATGATATGATTACATTTTATAATATTGTGGAACTCTTATGTATGAATATGTCACTTCATTGGTTGGATTTATATCTCACTTTAATATATTGGGTAACGATGAATGAATCAAGAGTATGTATAGTATGAATAATCTTGATTTCCTCTTCACAATATTATGCATGAAACTCAGTAAATTTTTAAAATGTTATGCTTGGACCTGGTTTCATAAGATTAAGATTATGTGTGAAACAACTATGTTTTTATAATGTTATGATTGAACATTATTAAGTGTTAACAATGTTATTCATGGACATTGATTCATGTCCATAAGGTGATTTGTGATCCTGATTACATGTTCACTATGTTATGCATGGACCTAGTTTCATGTCCACAAGCTGATGTGGGGGCCTTGTTTCATGTCCTCAACATAATTAGTGAACCCATTTCTACTTATACTTATTCATATCATTATAAACCAATGTGCAAGAAAAATATTATGTGTCTTATTCCTATGTTATACTTTCATGACTTATGCTTTAAACTATATTATGATCTATGTATTATGAACATAATATAATTAATATGATCTCTAATATCAAGAGTATGATCTTAAAATGTTATTCTCATGTTCAATACCCCATTTGTTCAGGTTTTTCTGACACATTTTATTTTTTACCCTTATTGAGAAATAGAGCTCACCCTTTTCTTATGTTTCCATTCCCCTCATTATGAAGAGAGGTTTTTCGAAGAAGTGATAAAATTTGATATCTTTATGGGATATGATGAATATCATTCACTGGAATAGATGATTTTTTTACATATTTCCAAATAAACTAAACTATTATGGTATTCGGGGATGTATTTTTATAATGTATCAAATATTCATCTATAATAATGTAATACCCATGTAAATTAATCCTATGTCTTTAAAAAATTGATTTTCTTGTGATGACTCACATTCAATATGTTTCATGAAATGTGGATGAAGATCAATGAAACATACTTCATGAAAGTGTTCATTATTTTGTTTATATTCCAATTTTTATTGCATTTATGCCATTTATTTTTTCAACGTTCACTTGTTTTATGTTTTATGTGATTCAGATGATGTGAGAGAGGTACATTTCATAATCCTATTGAAGTCATTAATTTGGTATTTTGTGATAACATGAATGACTATGTGTACATTGTGATCACTTAGGTTGTTCCACATATTTTACTTTGTGGAAAACATATTACGGTCATGAGATTGGCCTCTCCGATAAGTCTACTCTGTGAATCAGTACATTAGTGCATGGATCCAAATATTGTTATTTTTATTGGGGAGGGGGGGTTATAGGCTTCTTAAACTAATTATCTAATTCATTTTGGGGCACATATCACAGAGATCCATGATGTAGTCAGTGGATGGAATTGGTATTGCACTCTTCATGAAATCCTTTTATAGGTGTCACGTAACATTTAGTGACCATAAGGCCATCCCATAAGTTCTCCATATATTAGATATTTTATAATAAAAAAGGGGTTTTAATAATCGTGTTAGCATTCCAAAGGTCTTTCACAATGTCTGGATGACATATAAGGGACATTTATAAGATTATGAATCTTATTGAATGTATTTCCTGTAATACACGATGCTTTTTCCATGATCTTCCATGAGAAAAAAACGGATTTCTAAATGGTATTTGTGAGATCATGTCAGATTTTCAAGGAGGAGGGGGATCATGTGATCAATGGGGCTCACCCATAGAATATATCTAAATTTTTAACAGATCTGTATATTTTTCCCACACAATAATATCCAATAATTTTTTTTATTTTTAATTCATTATCTATTTTTAGAGGTCTGGGATTATGCAAAGATGCATGATTGTTGTCAAAGAAAGTCACTCTCATAATTGTTGAACCATCACATGACCAATGGAGTTTAATGTATGGATGTTTGATCATTAATATTTTTACCCCCTATTTTTTTCATTGGTGGTAGTGGGGGAGCACCAACGCACTTAGACATGTCTGAGGCCCTTCGCATGATGAGAGGGACAATCCAGTGGGATCTTATGGGAAAATGTGAAAATATCACCTGTGATTCTTTGGTTTCATTGGAATATAATTGGAGTGTATCATGGATATTTTTGATCATAATAATATCCCATGTTTTACATATTTTCCTCTCTATTTTGCAACTATTTTTTGATGGTTGTTGGGTGTCTGCCACCTGAAAAGTTGTATGACTTGTATAGCTAATCTAGCACCCATTATATAATCAAAAAGTGTCTCGGAAAATTTTTCAAGAGTATAAGATATTTTTGAATGGGAAAAAATGATCTATGTTAGGTCATATGACAATAAGCTCCCATTCTCGTGACCTTTCTAGGCCTAGGTGATCGTGTGAACTACTACACGTTATTTGATCCATTTGTCCTTGCCAATATTTGTTACTTTCTTTTACAAGGAATATAATACCCATATTGAGGTATTTCATCCATTTTATGTTTATTAGAACTCATTTTTTGTGATCAAATGTACAAATAATTGATTCATTAATTAATTCTGAATTTAACATTATGTTCATACTAAGGATTTATTTCAAAATATCATTCTAATCAAGAGTGTTTGTTCTATAATTTTAGTTGATGAAAATTATTTTATTATTGTTTAAATAACCCATTTAATTTAATCATCCTATGTTAACTCAAGAAAATTTAAATTAATTGTATCATTTAACCACTATTTTTTATTTGAAATAATAGATAAAATATTTTAATGAAAATAAGACATTATTTCTCTCTTAGTTATGAAATATTTTTTTATATAAAAATCATGTTTTAAAAATGATTTTCAACAATGTTTTTATCCATTTAATAAGTATTAATTGAAAACAAATTTACCAATTTGTTCCATTTTATAATGTTTTTTAATGGAATATTCAAATCAATTTCTGAAAAACTCAATTTTTCACAATTTTACTATGAAAAAGAGTGGTTCCTTTTTAATTTTACAATATCTATGAAATTACCCACTAAAATGATTTCATTTCTTTAGAACTTCATTCTATTTTTTATATGGTTATTTTTGAATTAAATTAATTTTCTAATATTCATGAAATTCATAGTTTTTAAAATTTATTTTCAAAGAAATGTAATTTCAAACTATTTTTTGTTTTCAAATATAATTTTCAAAATGAAATAGATATTTTCAAAAAAAGGTTTATAAATATACTATTAAGGTGTTTATATTCATTAACAACATAATCCATTTTATTTTATATATACTCCACTGGTGGTATGTTGTATTATTACCATCCATATTCTTCATAGATATAGTTTATGTTTATTCTCACCAAGAAGAGTATTGATATTCAATTCCTTGATTCATTTTTGTAGTCAATAACATTCCCGTGAAAATATTTCTCTCCTACGATCATTGAACATTAAATTCCCCCTAAATATCAACACTAATTATCATGGAATTTTTTTATTAAAACATATTATATTTCTATATATGGTGTTCAATATTTGATGTTATTTTCTAATATATAGAAATTTTGATATATCTAAATTATTTACTCAATAGAGTTGTTTGATGATACATGACATTTTTGTAAATAAAATTTATTATTCATTATATGATGAATCCTTTTTAACATTAAACACATGTGTGGGGCCATATTATATATGTCACCTCAATGAATCAACGGTCTCATGGGATGAACCAACTAAATATAAATAGTTACATGGTTTTATACCCATTGGTTTAAATCTTTCTTGAGGATATATCATGAAGATAGAGTTATATTGTTCCTAAAAGATAATATCAAATAATTAATTATTTCCTTTATTTATAATTTATTTATTATTATCCATGTTATTTTCACAATGATATCTTCTTTGGGAATATTTCATTCTCAGTTTACTGAATAAATGGTATGTGTATTCAATTATTTATAATTCCATATTGATTATTCCTTATATAATTATGATAGGCGTGTTATTGATTAAATGGAATGTTTTATTAGTTATTTACATCAACTTATTTTTTATTATAATCAAATTATTTAAATGGAATGAGTGTTTATTTTTTTACCATCCCATATTGATTATGCACATATCATTATGATAGTTTATGTTATACTTAATGCTTACTTATCATTTGAGATCATGCTTATTTATTTTCCATTCCATGGAATCCATGAAGTTTTTTACAAAATATATTAAAGAATATTATATATAGAATAATGTTATTGTCAGAAAAAATAATTTAATTATTTCTTTATTAAAATGTAATATGGGAAGCATGCATGTATCATGTGTAATTTGACTAATAAAATATTTGGTCATTCAGGATTTGATTCCTAATATCTTATGAAAATATATTTAAGCTTGCACATACATTAGGCTATGAGGTGCGGGGTCACTATATTTGGTTTCAGAAGGTGTTTAGTTGAGACCCTCATAATTAAATTTTTGAAAATATATATTGGGAATCATTACTTTGTCACATGTTTTGAGGATAGATATAGAAGAAAATCATAATGTTTTGGTAAGGTAGATATTATGTGGTTATTCCTTCTAGTAAAATACTGTTTGGAAACAACAAGGGGATGTGCTTCTGGTAAATATGTACCTTGATGTAAAATCAACAAATGGGGAGCATTTGGTTGATACAATCATTTCCTGATACATGATAATGGGACTAACTACGAACCTGGTTTGACACTCCTCAGGGATATTATTAGGATTATTCATATTTTATTTGTAAGAGATTATGAAGTATTTGAATAGATGATTAAGATTAATAGACGATGTCAAACTTAAAGTGACTCATACTGAAAATAAAGTGTGTAAAAGGAACTAGAAAATGATTTATTTCTGAAAAAAGTCATAATAAAATGAAGTGTAGAAGAAAAATTGAGAGAATAATGGAATGATATAATTATCATTAGAGAGATCCATTTATAGTTTCTTGACTCAAATATGGGGCACCTAGGAATTAATAATTAAAATTCCTTGGTCTAAATGTTAAATTATAGACCATTTATAGACCTATATGTAAATAATATGGATGGACTATTTATATATTAGGTTTGAAACATAAAATTGTAAAAGTATTTTTTAAGAAGGTATTTTAGTGAAACGAATTACGAAACATCTAAGGATTCTGTTATATTTTTGATGCATGTTTGTCTTAATTAAAATAAGAGTTATTGATAAAGTAATTTCTTTTTGAGTTTAAGATTGATAATAAGGTCACACTCATAAAAACACCTATTTTAGGATTTATGTGATAAGTGTCTATTAAGATTAAGGATATTTTGAGTAATGTTTATGGAAGTACATCCCATTAGTTTAGTATATATTTTAGTGAAACATTTATTTAAATAATAATTCATTCATAATATATATATAATTTTTTATGTATTTAAAACCTTTTGGGATGATATGATAATTAATTATATTATATTAATTGTTAAATTAGAATATTCTACTTTTCAGGGAAAAATGAGTTGAATTGAAAACCTTCAAAAAAAGGTAACTTAACAATTAAACATATTTCAATGATTTCCATCATATTTTCCTTGGAAGACATATATGAACATTATAAATAATGTTTAGAAAATGGAAAACTCACATATTGGCTGATAACCCATCGTATCTGTAAAGGCCAAGGGACTTGAACCAATGACTAAAGTACAGTCAGGATTTAACACCTAGAACAAGCCTATTTTATGTCATAGTTTATATTAATTTTTTTAGAAAAATTATTTGAAAAATATATATCAATGATGAAATAATGTTGTTAATTTTGAGGTATAGTGATTAATTATATTGGATAACTAATGTAAACTATATTGGTTATAGAAAAGCGTAAGAGACCGATAGAAATAATTGTCACACTTGTCTGAATCAAGTAATCTAATAGAAGTTAATTTAAGTGAATCAAGAAAAAAAATCCATTTTGTATATTCATTTACTGGAGTATGTGATAAATTTAAAATTGATCAAATCATAACCAAAGGATAAAATTGTGCTTATCAAATAGAAATTTAACAAGTTTGTATATATCATTATTGTATAAGATAGTAAAATAATTCCTTGTTTTTTGGAAAATGTCATTAAAAATTTTATTCTATTAAATTAATCTCTGATTAGTCATATATATTTTAAAATCTTCAAAATTTATGTTTTTTTGGCCCTTAAAATTCCATTGATCATTCACTATCTTGTAATCAATGACCCCCATATCTTTATAACATTATTTAAAATTTTCTTCAATGTCCATATCATCACATGCCATTAATGTTATTCTATATAGAAACCAAGTTATGTTTTATTCTGTATGAGGTTTTTTACTTTACATACTCAATTATTAAGAGGATATTTTGTTATCCATTTTTAGGATGTGGGGTGTTTTAATAATGGTATTTCCAATTATCAAACCATGGATTAATGAGATCATGATTAAATTACAAGGACACAATTTATTTAAGGTAGGGAGAATGTAACAGATTCATATTTTAAGATAATGGAATATTATTCAATAACATATTTTACATTAAACATCAAGATTAAACAACCCATTATATATATTTCTATTACATTTAATTTCTTTGATACAATGTAAAACACAAAACCCTAAGTTAAAATAAACCATGATGTAAAAATTGAATTATAAAAAAGGTTTAAAAATGGGGCGTATGAATTTTAGTAAAGTATTACTAAAATAATGGATTTGAATTCATTTTAAATAAAATAATATTAATTTAAATGAAAAATGAATGTTTCTGAAAAACTATATTTTTTTGAAAATGTTTTTAGTCACACATTATGGATCTAGTATCAGATTCACAATTACCACTTTTATAAACATTATTTGAAAAAAATAATTTTTAATGTAATGGTATAAAATATATCACTAGATAAAATTTTGGTATTTTTATGAAATGTTTCAATTTTCAATGAATAGTGAAAAATAGAAAATTTTAATTAAAATATTCATTTTCATTTAAATGATTTGTGATGGTAAATTGTGTTTTTATTATGGTTTAATGTAACAATAGTTCAAATATATATCAATTAATACCATTTAGGTTATAGTAATCATTTTATATTATATATTTATATAGAAAGTTATTACACTTTTGAGCTAAATCTATTTAAAACTCTGATTTATCATCACTTTTATATGATTAATTTTAAATTTAATTTTCCCAATTATTTGAATTGAATTTAAAAAAATGGTTACCATATTTGGAATAAAAATAATTTATATTATCTAAATAGTTCAATTTAATTTTTTACCAAAATGATTTGTTAATAAAATCTAAATTATTTACTACGATTTACGTAAAAATGAATTAATATGGGTTTAAACTAAAATTTTAAGGGTTAAAATTATGAAAATTCATTTCTAAATTTTATTTAATGGAAATATATAAATTTTATAATGATAATAATCGATAATAATGCATTTTAGAGACATTTTTTCTTGGTAATAACGTGGATATATCATTTTATATTCAAAATATTAAATGTTTCCTACTCACCTCAATTATAAAATCCCACCCATTCTCATCTCATTTTCACACATTAAAATAATTTTACATCATCCAATAACTTCAAAAAAAAATTCCCAAAATCTATACCCTCATAATATAATCCTTATTATTTGAATAAATTCAACTTATAATGGATTTTTGTGCAATATTAAAGAGGTTACCTTGAGAAGATATAATGTTCTTACGTGAGTGTTTCTATTTTATTTTATTTACCACCATACTTAGTCATTAATAATTTATTTTTGATATTATAAATTCAATATCAGATAAGAAATATATAATATATTTATGAAATATTTATAAATATTGTGTCATTATAGAAGTTATAAATTTTTTATTTTTTTGGGGATACCATAACATCACTCATGTGTACGACGAACTATCGCCTCACGAAGCGATGCTATTAATTTTTATCTAATGATTTATGTGGAAGGTAAAATTGGTAATTTTAATTAATATATGTGATATAATTTAAAAAATTATGGTATTCAAGATATATTGGTCATTATAAATAGATAATTTATCTTTTTATTTTTACCTTTTCACTCACTAAAATATAATATCATTTTTCCTTTAGGTATGGACTACCACCTTCACAAAGAGATGTGAATATCTTTTCATCACCACACCACATGGATGATATTTATATGTATATTTAAGGAAATAACATTCAATTACAATCATATTTGATTGATAAAATATTACTTACCTCTTTTCCATAATTAATAATGAAAAAAGAGATGTTAGACATGCATACACACGACACACCGTCTCATTGATGGTAACCTACGTCAATCTTCATAACCGTATTTAATTATTTGTATTAAAATATTTAATTATGTATAAATACTATAATAAATTAATTATTATTATTCTATAGATGATGTAAATATAAAATATATACAAGAATCAGATCTTTCAAGATAAATAATGAGTGAGAAAACAGAAAACTAAAACACAAAATAATGGATACAATGAAAAATAATTAACAAATGGGTGTTAAGATGTTTTAAAAGGATAATATAGAATATTATAAATATAAATATGGGTTGGATATAAAACAAGTATTTTATTAAAACCATTATAAATGATGATAAAACACATTCAACTAATAGAATGTGTTAGGTAATGGATTTGGCCTCATTTCATTTCAATAATGTATATAAAAAATTTATAGACCTAATTTCATTTATATTATGTAACTAATATACCTTATAACTATTATATCAAAATTAATTAATAATTCATGGTATTTTATGTATCAATTTGAACTCTATCATCCTTGGGGATCTTAATTGAACCCTTCCAAGGGGTAAATAATCTCACAACTCATTTTATTTTCATTGAGTTATATTAAATCTTAATTATCATTGATATTATTATATGATGTATATAATTTATTTTTATTATGTCATGTGGTATTTGCAGTTTCACTATTTGGATTTATAGATGATTAGAATAATCCATTCAATGATTAATTCTCACCTGATCGTTATTGATTTTGTAAGGGTTTCCTTCACAATAAAATTATAATTGATATTGTTTATTATTTAATTTTAGTTGAAGGAATATATATGATAATTTTATAAATAAACCCAATTAATATTCTTTCACATTGTTGATCAAGAAATTTTCATGTATTCATATCATTTTTCAATTTTTATAAACTTAATATAATTGATAAAATGTTTTTTTGAGAATCTGAATTCATTTTTTTCTTCAGTCAGAAATCTATTTTCTTCCAAAACCATGGTTTCTGAAAAAATCATAAAAATTAAATCAAAAATAAATAAAAACTTCCCAAAATTATTTATTAAATAAAATTTTAACCTTTTTTTATTTTTTTAAGTAATAAGTTTTTCATTTTCCAAATAAGTAACTTTTCTATTACTTTTTAAACAAAAAAAGAATATTATTTTATCATGTAAAAAATGTGTAAATTACATGATTACATGACCATAAATTCTAGGAAACATTCTTTAACAATCTAAAATATTATTTTTATATAATTGTTTTCATAATATTTTAGAAATTCATTATTTAAAAAAGTCATTTTTAATGAAATGGATTTCCAAAATGATATATGTTTTCAAAAGTGATATGAAAAAAGAATAATATATTTCACTTAAATAATAATTTAAATATATTTTTATTGTATTCCAACTTATAAATAGAAAAAAAACTTTATATTAAATATTCTATACTAGGGATATGTTGGTTTGATAATATACTTATTTTTATTTTCAATGGTTTATGATTATTTTGACCAAAGTAAGTATTGAGATTAACTTCCATGATTTATATTTTTTAGTAAATAACATTACATTTAAATTTCCACCATCCCGTGATTATGAGAAATTAAATTTCCCTTAAATATCCACCATAATTACAAAGGACATATTTATTCCAGACACTATATATCATTTCATCATTTGGTGTTATATATTGGAAGTAATTTTTTTTGTCGGGAAAAATATTGATAAATTTTTACTCTTTACTCAAAATGAATATTTGATTATAACAAACATTGTTTATAAATTGGACCTATCATTCAACATGATATGAATGATTTTAACTTATAATACATGTGTAGGCCCAATTATTAATAGCCCATCGATGCGTTGAGTACATGATGATGAAATTTTTTTGGATAACCTTAGTTAAATTGGTACTTACTAATCAGTTTAAAACTATATTTATGTTATATGTTGATGGTAGGTGTTTCCTTTTATTGATACATGACGTCAAATAATGAGAAATTTCCTTAATTCAGAATTTATTTATTATTATTCATGATATTTTAAAATGATATTATATAAGTATTCATTTAATTATCATTTTATTTATTGAATTTTATGTGTTTCTAGTTATTTGTATTTCCATATTGATTATGCCTTATCTGGTTATGATAGTCACATTATTGGTTAAATTGAATGTCATTTCTGTTATTTACCATTCCATATTGATTATTCTAGTCAAGTTAATTAAATTCCACATGTTTTATTTTATTTACTTTTCCATTTTTATTATTGTAATTGATTCATGATATCTTACACTCTACCTAACCCTTAATGATAATTCTATCTCACACATATTTTTTTTCGTTTCCTAAAACTAAATGAAGTGTATTATAAAATATCTCAAAATAATATACTAGAGGGATTAAATATATTCTTTAAAAAAAGTATTTTTATTATTTAAAAAAAATGTAATATAGGAATCATGTATATTTCTAGTTTACTAAGACTACTAAACAATTCTGTCATTTAGGATTTAATTCATTGTATTATATTCCAATGTATTAATGCATTCAACAGCTCGAGGCTATAGGGTTATTTTTATCTACAATTTCTATGTAAAAGAAAATCTATTTTTTTTTATCTTTTTATTCATGAATTTTTTAAATAAATAATATCAGTTTTTCACTTTTTAGTACATAAAATTATTTAGAAATTTTTTTTTGGATCATTTGACTTTATATATCTCTTTGGTAAAAAATCATTTTTCATTAAAATAAATGTTTTCAAAAAATTTATTAAAAAATCTTTTCAATAATTTCCAAATTATTTATTATATAAATTTTTAAAAATTTTCAATTTTTAAAATATATTTTTATTGGAATATTCTTTTCCTTTTTAAAACAATTCCAATTTTTATTTTTCTGAGTATTTAAATGGAATTTTTGTTTTAATGTGTTTGACCAGAAACAAATTTCCCATTGTCCTTCCCAATCAATTTTTTAAGGAATATTTTATAAGTTTCATAGTTTATTTTAATATAAAATTATATTAATGATTGTTTTAAAAAAATTTGTAGTGGTTATTTTCAATGTGGAATGGTTATTTTCCACAAGATTTTTTAATGAAATTTTTATAATGTTTCTATTCAACGATGACATCATCACATTATATAACTTATAATAAACTAAGGGTGTATTTAAATTATATAATGATATTTATTATATGTATGGTTAATAATAATTTTTAATGACTATATATAATTATATTACCATTTAACATATTATTCTGGATGGTTTATGATAATATTTATTTTATTGGGGTAAGTGATAACATTTGATATGTTAGTTTCTTGATATAAATGATTATTTTTATTATTACTCACCACTTTCATATATTAAATGATTTGGCAATATATGTGATGACTAGGGATGACTATATTAACCCTATACATGCATAACTATGTCCAATGATACAAATTAGTTGCCCAAATTACATAGGTTTCTACATGTACATTTAAACTATCTTGTAAAAGGTCTGCCATTTTGTTTTATATATCTGACAGTATATATTACTCCATTATGAGATTATTTATTGATTTCCATGTGATTATTATATTATCTATCATAAATTGGTTAATTTTATACCTTATGTGATTATTTATATAGAATTATTTGATAAACATTAAATTTTGACATATTCTGATTAATTTATTGATTAAATGGAATTTTTTTGTTATTTACCTTATAAAATCAATTATAATTATTTATTCATGATAGCTTCTGATGTATGATTACCCTTTATGAGTATCTAATATAACTCCTTTCATATGAATTATTTTCCCCAATATACCATGAATTGTTATGAGGATGATATACTGAGATACTCTATTGGGAATAATGGTGTTCTAAAAAAACATTTAATAGATTCGGTGTTTTTAGATTAATGTGAAAGTAATGTATATACCCAGTTTATAAAGATCAGTCAACTATTCGGTCCTTCGTGATATGATACCTTATATCTATTGGAAATGTAATAAAGGAAAAAATCTATATTAGACTACTGGGGTCAGGATCATTACATTATTTTTAATAAATCTAAAATCACAACCCTATAATTTTAATTATCCTTTTTTGAGAGTATAATATCACAATTGAGATTGTTCTTTCGATAATGAAAACCCTCATGTTTTATTTTATTATTATTTAGAGTTTCATTCATCTTCCTCATCATCTATACTTGAATATTACTCACATTTTTCAATATAATCCACCAGGTTGTATTGTTTTTCATTATAGTTGCATTCTATGACATACTATTTTTTGATGAGATTTTTTCATCTTATTTACTCAAAAAAATTATTTTCTGTCTTTTTTAAAATTTTATCGCCAATCAAAACTTGTTTTCATTAAAATATTTACCCAAATTTTTATTTTATGAAACTTATTATTCCACATCAGGATCAATTGTAATAATGTTTTCCTTTGTGTATTCGACAATAAAATGTTCGATGTAAATAAAATTAAACAATTTCAACAGAATATTATATTTGAATTTTTCTATTCCTTTCATTTTATTAATTGAAATGTGATACATGATATTTTCGTATACCTCACTCTACATGTCATCTTTTTCATCTTTAGCTAAATATACTTTTCTTTTCACATCATTTTTAAACATCATTATTTCAGGGAATGTAATTTCATTCTCGTATTTTACATGTTTTATAAAAATATATGCCTTTTTTACCTCATATACAATTATTTTCTAGGTATATCATTAATAGATAATTTATTCAACATTTTATTTTAGAATATATTGGTATAAAATATATCTTAACAAATGCATAATAAATTTTAATAACTTTGTAATTCTCTTCAGTATCTCCAAAACATTTGATATCACTCAAAAAATCAATAACTATTATTAATAATTCATAAATACACTCATAATCAAAGTTCCTTACAAAGTAAAATATTCATCTATCAATATTTATCTCAACCACCTTCAATTTAATACTATTTTCAAATATATTTTAATATTTATGAAAAATTTAATGAATGTTATTGGTCTTATAACAGTAACGAACACTTTTCAAGGTATAAAAATAACTATAGAATGTATGGTCATACCATCAAATATAATTTTATTTTAATCCACATGTTTTATAATAAGTATAAAACAAATAAATTCTATTAAAATGTTTACAAAAAGTGATAAAAGAAAACAAATTATTATATTTTTTCATGCATGGTATTTTTTCAATGAAAAATATATATACCTATACAATTAATAAATTTATGATTCTCCAAATATTCTTTTAAAATGAATAATTCCTTTAATGGGAACCCAAATTGATGAGATACCAATAAAGATATGAATGTGATTACTTAAGTATAATGGAAAAGGGGTGGTTGAATCATTTCCAAATTTTACAATTTCTTTTAAAAATCAACCTCTAGGATTGTTAAAGATAATATAGTATTCAAAATTTAAATTATTTTTACCAATATATAGAAAATTTAAAACCACATAAGATTTTCAACTGGTTTATTCAAAATATTGGAAAAAATAACCTTAATGTGTTCAGTGAAACCCATGATTCAGATATCAAATATATTTTACAGTTAATGGAATTGTAAAGTCCCAGAAATTTGAAGGAAATTATTTTTCATAAATACCTTGGAATTTTGCATGTCTGTGTCTTCTAACGGCACTTGATTCCGAGTCCCGATGTTCCCAGGATCAATTTCCGAAGTTTAGCTCTGGTACATTTAGTAAACAAATGAGCGGGTTTTTTTGTCTTTTGAACCGGTGCTCGGAATTGAAATCTGAGGGCATCGATGAACTCGCTACGTCGTTAATTTCTTAAGAGGACCATTACCGTGGTTGTGTTTGCACGGGAGGAGAAGTTAAAATTTTAGGATTAAATAAGAAGTGAATATAAATTGGGGAACAATTTTTATTATTTAACTAAAGTGGTTATATCATATTTGGGGGAGTTGGGGTGGAAGTTCCTAACTACCCATGTGAGGATAATTGTGAGGTAGGGCCCACACGAGCCCTAACCTTTCACATTCACTAAACCCCTTAAACCCCCCCATTAAACTCCTTTGTTTAATGTTGAAACCCCCTTGAATTTAATTGAGTAACTCTTCCTCTCCCCACTCTCCCTCTTTAATTCTTTCCAACACACACTTTAATTAATTGATTGAACTTCTTCCATAATGTTAATTAAGTGTTTGAAATTTAAATTGTTAATTCTTGGCAAGATTAAATAAAATATGGATAAGCCTTATTTTATTTTGGGGTTGGAATGTGTGGTGTTGGGGAGAAATTTGGGAGAGATATTGGATTTTCGAAGAATGGTTCATCTCCTTTGTTGAAGAACACCAACTCTCCGATGAAGAACATCAAATCAGTGAATGTGGTTTCTCAGTCCTCTTCTTCCTCCACGACATTGGAGGAGACACTGATGCGGGAACACGCCAACGACGTCTCGCCTTTTTTTCTTCTCTCTGTGATAAAATTGGAGACGTCACTTTCTTGGGTGCACACTGACGACAACGGAAATGATGACGCAATCCACGACGCTTGACAACTGTGAACTTCTTTTCGAGGTAGGGGTTTAATTTTAGAATGTTAATATTCCTATGGTTGTTCCCTTCTAAAACAAATAACACGGATCAAATCATTATCAAGTTGATCCGCGGAAGTTTTTATTTGCTGGATGGGAATATTTATTTGCGGGGGATTTTTTGGGAATTAAGTTCAATTTTAATTGATTAAAATTGTGCCTTGTCAGTCGTTGAACATCATTGTTGTTCAACCATTTGATAAAACCTAACGTGGAGGGTGAGGGCCGATCAAACACGGACCGACAACCCTCCGCAGTTTGTTTGCTGATGGACGGATTGACGGTGATGATGAAAGAGGACCGCAACGCCATTTGAAAGCTGTCGTAGTGCAGAATAGGTCCTGGGAGAACCGCTGGAGTAGATGGTGGGGAAAACAGACGATCAGAGTGCGTCTGGTGGTCTGCAGAAGGTGGCGGCGGCGCCAGCGACCGGAGGCGGCGGCCTGAGCCATTTGGCACCATTGAGGCGGTGGTGACACAGTGCGCCGTCGGAGAAGATCTGTCGTGGTTGTGCCGCCCCGGCGAGGCGATAGATCCTGCACGGCCGTGAAATCTGGGACGACCAGGGCGGTGCTTTGCGACACCGGTATAAATTTGTGCCCCCCACCCCCCGTTCTGTGGCATCTGCACGACCACGCAGGCTGAGCCACGGCTGGCCATGTGGCCAAGCCGAGCCGGTTGGGCTGAAACACACCAGCCAGGTGGGGCCGCATCGGCTGGGCCATGCCCAACTGGACCGGACCCGGATCCAGATCGGGTCGACCCGGTTCCGCCCACCAAGGGGGTGTTGGGCTGGGTTGGACTAGGCCATACCCCCTATTTTCGGATCATCGTTAGTTAAACGCCAATAACATGAGTTGTGGACCTCTGAACGATGCACCGTCAGTTGCGTAGGATCCCTTAGATCGAGACGGTCGTTTTTGTATATTATACTCAAGGTTTCATCGAAGTATGTGTCTGACTTGGTTGGATTGAAAATAAAACCAACCGAGCACTCGGAGTGGAAACAGTTATAACATGAGCTCTGGATGTCCGATTGACGTGCCGTCGACTTTGATGGATTCCTCTTGATGAGATGGTTCTTTTGGTATTTTTCACCTAAGGTTTGGACGCAGTTGGAGTATAGATGGGTCAGATTATACCCGAAATCCAACTGGGCCCTTGGAACGAAAATATTAATAACCCTCAGACCGGACGATCGTTTGACGAACAGTCAGCGGTGTTAGTAATCATGTTGAGAAACACTTCCTTCAAGTATACCGATGGGAGTTCGGGGTACAGTTGATATATGGTCGGGTTGGTTTGCAATCGAAACCAACTGGACCCTAGGGACTAAAAGGTTAAAAATTCACAGACCGGGAGTCCAATTGACGCGCCGTCTATTGCGTTGAGACCGATGCGATGAGACGATTCTATTGCGATACTCTAAGTGAGTTTTGGAAGACTGTGGATATCATCCGAGTTATAAATGAGCATATTTATAATTGGGATCCTGGAACTGAAAAGCCTTTATCTCTCAGACCAGACGTCTGATTGACGTGTCGTCTATCGCGTTGAGTTCTTATTGATGAGACGAAACTTTGTGATACATCCACTCTAGACTTTGTGACAGTCGATGTACCGAACCTCTTGGCTCGTGGAGCAGACCCTCACGGAATCGAGTGTGCTATGTGCGGGAACCCTAGAGCTGGCTTCGACTGCGATGACAATGACGACTGTACTTGGATCCTATGTGGGTTCAGTAGCGAGGATGACTGGACGTGGATCCTCCGTGGGTTCGACATCAATGACGAATGCACTTGGAACCTCCGTGGGTTCGACAACGATGAAGACTGTACTTGGAACCTACTTGGGTTTGCCATCGATGGTTACTGTACTTGGATCCTACGTGGGATCGGCAGCGATGACATATGTATTTGGATCCTACATGGGTTCGGTAGAGGAGATGATTCAGAAGCTACATCTATTCATCTCCACCCCTCTTCGTGAGAAGTATACCTGTGTGAGCTGAGTCTTGACTTTCAATCATTATCTTTGGTATGATTGACTACTTTCCTCTATGGACTGGTTGTGCTTGGGCTTGGAAGTTGGAGCCGTACTGAGATTGATAACTTAGGTATATGTAGGTCCATATACCTAAGTAGTGGTTATCCGTTGATTTCATAAACTTTTTGTTTCCTCATTTTTGACATGGGTTACATGATAACTTATGTATAAGTACAGGCTTATACCTAAGTAAGAGTTATATGTTGAGATCCTTATTTTTAGTTATCCTTGTTGGATTTGGTGAGACCTTGAGGGTATCAGGGTCCCTATTGAGTAATGTTATACTGACCCCTGCACGGGCTATGCCCGCACCTCATTTTGTTGGTTACAGAAGACAGACAGCGCTGACAGAGACCGAGTGTACGCGGACTGGATGGTACTCGGAGGTGGACCTCATGAAGAATCAACACCTGGAGGTGGACTTCACGACGAGACAATACTCGAAAGAGGTTGGCAAGCGAGAGCATTTAGGAGACTATCTATACCTACCCTTCAGGTAGGATCCGTGGTGGACGACCCAGGAGCTGCTTCTATCTTCCAGATGTTTTTCTTTCCTGTTGTACTTTTGTTCATTTGTAGTTGTAATTTGGAGTTTGTTTTGTATTCTATCCCATTTAATTTTTAGCACTTTATTTTGTACTTACTGTATTACTTTCTCTTGTAATATGGTTGGATGTGTTTCGATTTTTATAAAGGCAATGCCTTCCCAGTTATCGGGATTTACACCTTTGGTGCTACTCGCCAGCCCCTGGCCTATGGAAGTCAGGTTTGGGGAAGTCACAGCACGGGCCCTGTGGACGGGTCATGACAGGAATGAGGTTTTGTATCATCCATAAAACAAAATAATTTACAAAAACTATATATATTGAGATAGTTTGATAAATAGGATCTCCCTTGTTAGAAATGTTCATACCAAATAAAAAGCATTCATTATACAATGATATGCATCAACATTAATATATTTTCTTTCATTGAGCCTCAAGAATACTATATATAAATATGAATTCTCTAATTTAGAACTTCATTTAATAATGTGACTTCAAATCATAAAATATAGATAGAATGAATCTTAATTATAATATAAAATACACATTCAAATTATTTTATAAAATCTCCACTAATCTTACACATTAAATTATTAATATTAATTTCATTAGTCTCATTCAACAAAATATAATTTTTTTAAGAAAAATATCATATAGAATACATTACAATTTACAAATATTCTATGAAATCATAAGAAATCATAATAGATCTCTCATTAATTATTGGTGGAATTTAAAAAAATAATGAGTTTTTCTAATATGGGCTTCAACTTAATCTTACGTGGTTATATAGAAACCATATTTTTTTAATAAAATAACATTAAACATGATTAATGATTTTTGGTTCAACAAAAAAATGTTTATAATTAATTTTTTATTACGATTGAATATTTTTATTTAATCATACATAAAATATAAAAATTCTATTAAATCAGCATCTCTGCTCCTTCAAATTCATCCAATATTCTCAAAATCTCTTTAATAATAATAAATAACTCCGAAAATTCATAAAAATATTATTAATTTGTAATAGGATTTTTTTAATTCAAATATAAAATGCCACCAATAATTTATCAGGTTCTACAATTTCCCCTTAGGATTTAAATTCAATTTAGATAAATCACATGAATTCACAAACATTTATCAAAGATAAAACATTATGACACAACTCAAAAATTTAAGTTAATCTTTTTAGATAATTCCATATCTTGGTGAAAAGAAATATAGGCATCATGAATATTATTCTCTCCCGCTTAATCTACTTAAATGTTTTTCATGCATTGGATCAATAAAACTATCTTTTGATTACCCAAAAAAATTTCACATGATTTTTGTACCATTTTTGCACTTTGATAAGGGATCTAATAAACTATAGGGCTTTAAGGATGTTCCCTAAATTAGAGTAAAATTCTAAAATTTCGTTCATAGAAAAGGCGATTAATAATCATCCTTGTAGATAGCCTTTATAAAAATATTAGTAGTTTTATTCTATGATTAAAAATAATCATGTATGAAATATCCATTTAAAAACTCAACTATTGTAATGTGAGAATTGATATCAATATAATTATATCAAGAGTTTTAATCTTGGTAATCGATTCAATTAATTGAAATTTTATTATAAATACCAATACCCAATTACTTTATGACTGTAATTATTAGATAATATGGATATTATTTATTCTAAAGAATATTTTTATAGGCATGTGTAGTATCCACATACTAATCCACTACAATATAAAGAGTCACACAATTTTATTTATTAAAATAAAAAATACAACACCTTTAACCCAAAAAAATTAGTTCTAGATGTTTATAATCAATAAAAAATATTTTCACCCTAATCATAATTATTATAGAATATAAACCTAAATTCTCACCTCTTCAATACAATAACTCATTATATTTGATTCCATTAATTTATAAAAATATTTTTTTTAAGTATTAAAATGTGATTATTTCGAATCACCAAGAAATCATGGACAAGAATTCACTGGATAATCTATATTTGGTCTGTATATTATAAGATATAAAAACATTCTAGATTTATATTTAATTGGAACTTGTGAATACAATATGTACACTTCATTTAAAGAGATATCTTAGTTTCTTTACACATCTTTAGAATCTGTTAGGATAAATATCCAAAATTTTCTAGGTATATTTAACCTAATGAAAGATAATATATTTCTATTTCTACATTATCTATAATCCAAAAAAATCATATATCTTAGATAATTGAAATTTCAATATCCTTCATCATTTAAATTGAAATCTATACACAAGTACACTTCATTAATCATACAAAAATTATACTATCAACGTAAAAAATAATTATGATAGTATATGTACTCATTTACATCATATATAGGTTGTTGTAAACATTTTATTCAATGAATTTAATTTATTTTAGGAAACTATTCAGCTTTGAATACCTTATTCCAAATGATTATTTCAAATTATAAACAACTCTTCAACCTATAGACTTTTTTACCACCAACATCACAAATTATTCCATTAGGCTATAGAATAAAACTTCTTATTTGACACAACTAAACAAAAATTATTATTTCCCATCCATTTCCTTTAATCTATATATTTTTCTATTTTAATAACATCCATAAAGATTCTAAAATCATAAACTCATACAATATGTGAAAATATTTCTTCCATGTCACCACCTTCTACACAAGAGTTATAGTTTTATAATATTATAGATATATTTATTTTAATTGTGCCCCTATCGTTGAGTTTGTTTTATAACTCACACATATTTCCAATGATCTTTTATTTTGGACATGGAAACCGATACTAATTTTTATTCTTTCCAATTTGATCCAACATACAATTTGCATCATTTATATACCCATTTTGTTAAAATATTTCATTTATAAAATGTGCCTCTATTTTTTAATTTTATCGATTAAATTATTAACTATCATTATATTCTAGTCATCTTAGGTTCTTTTGAATTTTTAATAATATTTTCAATATAAACATGTGTTATTACCCTTTTATTATTATATTTTTAATCTCCAATATCATGTTATCATTACAAAAATGATTTTACTTGGTATTGCTATTATTTAACTCATTCCCAAGTTCTTCTTCACTTAAATGTTCTCGAATTTATCATGTGTTATTCATAACGATTTTTAAATTTATCATCATGAAAATCACTGTATGAGGGATTAATTTCATTTGTATTCAAATTATAATATTCTTTAATCATGTGAAACCAATTATTACGACACTTTTAAACACTACCAGTTGATAAATAACCCATAATAATTCATTCATAAGCTCTATCATCAAATTTTCAAAGATCAGCATATTGTATTATGACAAAGGATGTTTTTCCAAACGACATAAATTATATCAATGATGGTAACCTATTTTAACAAATATTGTATGAAGAAATTTTCTATCAAGGCATCAACAAATTTCTATTAAGAATATGTATAGTTATTGAAATAGTCTATCTATAATATGTAATCATGTTTTCTAAATTTATCCATATTTAACTTCATATCACAACAATTATTATATTATTTATCACTAAAACCCTTTTTTATTAAGGAATGTTATAAATATTTTACCCATATTTAGTGATATATGATTAATGTAACCATAATATTACACTATTCTATTGTATTTTCTAATCTACATAGTAGATAATGAAAATTCATTTTCAATTTAACATATAATTTTTTTGACATTTTACACAACCTCATTGACCCACATTAATAAAAATGAATCATTTCAAGTGGATATGTAAACTATATCTACACTCTTTTACGAGTTCCTTATAAATTTTTATACTTTTGAAAAGCCTCAAGTGTGATGTATAATTATCATTATATCTAATAATAATCTCTCATAAATTTACCTTTTGAAATAATTCTCCTACATATTTGAAACAAATGTAAATAACATTGATACATTAAATTACTCCTCACCAAAATATTTATAAAAAATTAGTATATTATTTTTAAATGGTTTCCCCAAAACGTGGGTAATTACACCATTACTTTGTATGGAGAAATTTGGGACATTGATATCCACTAATATGATTATGTTATTACAATGAGGGATGATAACATCTATAAGTAAAAAATAATTCCTCACAAAATCGGACTCTTCAATGTTTCTGTTAATGGATACACTATTTAAAATAGATTTCAAACTAAAAGAAATGATCACCAAAAAATATTAGAATTCAAATATTATTAATACATGTAACAAATATGAGCCACCAAAATATTTAAAAATAATATCATGTGTGTCTTTAAGAACATATATGTCCATAATATTTATTAATAGTCGTAGGAAAATATCTTCATTAATAATTCACTGAAAATATGTTTCTTTTTATCATCAAAATTTTATAAAATCAACCAAGAACACATGGTGAGTTTCCATATTTAATTGTTTTAACCACAATGTTATCTAGTTATATTATATTCCCTTAAGGAATAATTTACCATTCAATTTTTTTTTGAAAAAATTCATCTTATATAAAACATAATAACATTAAAAATATCTATTTAAATATTCATTGATCATCGAAATGTAATTCCCTACAGTATATTATTTCAAATAGTTCTTTAAATAATATTTTTTAATTAAAAAAATTATTTCATATAATGCGATTAACGTTATATATATTATTTGAACTAAAATATATGGTTCAGTAATCAAAGAGTAATCATAAAAGAGATAATAATAACCCATAAATAAACATAATGAATTATGAGTTATTATAATTTGGGATTTTATGTAATCATATGTGATATTATAAATAACTTATGTCTCTATAAAAAACCCATATGTTTGATCTACAATCATCTATTTTATTATATGTGTGGTCGTGGTTTATTTTACATGAAATTTAAATTTTATATATTAATTATTTTAAGACAATTAAATTTCCATTTTATTATGGTATTTCAAGATGAGATACAAAATATAATATTTTTAAAACCATAATCTTCATCATAATTTATCAAATGATTATTAGACATCTCAAAAAATTAAACAAATATCAGATAAATTTTTAAATACTAATAATTTTTTTCCAAGAAAAATAAAAAAAAATTCAATAATTCCATGGGTTTTTCAATTTATAAAAATCTTTGAGATTTATATAATGTATTTAATATATTAGTTTTAATAGGTGAATAAAATTATTATGAATATCATTTCATAACTACTTACACATTTTTACACACATAAGGTCACTAGTATGTATATAATTTCTTTTTATAATATCTTCATTTTTTTAGGAGTCTTCAGAGTTAGAATCCAATAATGTGTAAAATTGGGAAATGAATTTTGGGTCACATAGTCTGTGCATGGTTAGTGATTGTCATGCACCCAAAGTGTGTATAGGGGTACGGTATTCAATTATCATTTTTTACAATTTGTGGAATGGTTTTGATGCCATGGGAATTTTCAAAGGGAATTATTTATATTTTTTTGGTTTTTATGGGTGATGTAAACTATTATTTAATTATTTACCAAAAATAGTCATAAAAATCATGTGATGTGACCAATTATTTTAAATATATAAAATAAAACCTATGCCCCTATATAATTTTATTTACTCACCTATGATTTCTTTATTTCCCCAAAACAGATTCCTACCGATCAAATCTTCTCCATCCCTCGCAAACATTGGAGATTTCACTTTGATTATAGTGGATTCATCATGGTAAAACCATGATTCATATTTTATTTCCCTAAAAATCATCTTTTAGTCCCATGATATATTTTTATTCTCTTGTTTTCATGAACTATCTTTTCTTGGTGGTTAAGATCATTATTTGGTTTTATTTTTGGTTGAATATCCTATGGTTTTAGGATTGATTGGATACAATTATTATTTCTTTAACTACATTTAATTACGGTAATGAGTTTATATCTAATTTAAGGTAGGTATCCTATATAATATTTATTTATTAAGATAACTTCATTTAATTATTTAACATTTTTTATTTTAATATTGTGATTTAAATCATGATTAAAGACTGATTTCTATTTACACACAAATATTCTTAGCCTTTTGTTGGACAAAGTGTTTTTATTTCTTATATATCCCCTGAAAAAACTTTTTTTATTCCTTTTAGGTGTTAAAAAAATATTTCAAATGGGATTGTGATTCTAAATAGAATTGAATTTTGTTTTGAAAGAGGATTTATTTTCAAATGATAATTCATTGATTTATATGCATTAGCCTTATGAATATATTTATTGACTATGTGATTGATTGAATTCCATAGGGGAAAACATAGTGTTTTTGGGGTAACTAGGATGTACTCTTATTTTTCATAGTTAGTTTGATAGTTGGGGTTTATTTATGGGGATAATTTGAGATTAGTTGGGATTGATTTTTTTTTCAATCTCATAAATGTTAGATAGTGATATGTGAGTGAGTCCTAGTTATTGTACTATTATTGGTCTAATAACATGGTGTGCATTTTTTATATTTTATGACTTATTCAGATGGGATTTATCCTTCACCATTTTCCTTTTAATTAAAATTTTGATGATGGTTAATCTGAGTTTATATTGTTATATTTATTATATCCTTGTTCAATTTTATTTTTTAACTTAGTAGGTGTTTAAAAAAATAATTTTTTAAATAATTTTTTTAGTAATTTTTTTATAAAACAAATGGTATTTAATAATTTATAGTAATAAAAATATTAACTAATGAATTAGAAAATGAATGTTATAATAAATATTTTCAGTGGATGTAGATAGAGTAATTATTGAATCAAGTAAAGGGAAATGATTTGTGTAATGTGGAGGTTCCTAATTATACTCATTGTACGTCTTAATATTTTTTTAATTACTATAGATGCCATGCATATTTTTTATTTCAATCATTACAAGGATCCTCTATATTAGTATTTACGAACATGCCTTTTTTCGGGTGTGTCTCTCTCTGATTTTTTTGATAAATTTATATTAGTTTAGTTTTTCCTTATATTTAAACCCTAGTAGTCATGTTTCATCATTGATATCATTTTTTTTTTGAAAAAAATAGAAATTTTTTATGAGAAAATTCGATAAAACTGGAGAGGATCCTTGGAGAGAGCCTTTTTTGGACAAAATGACATAATATCTAAAGGTGTATGATTATTTGAACAAATAGGGTATGGGTATAAATTACTTAAAGGGGTTTTATGTTTATGTAATAAAAATGGGATGAATATTATCATCATGACATTTACACATTGTGTAAATGTGTTACATGACATGTAAAATGAACTAGATTCATATCATGATCTAATTCATGATGTTAAGTGGTTAGATGTAGTAAACCAATATCTGGAATTGAAATATTTCGGAAAAATAAATATTCAGTCAAGGGGATGAGTTTTTCAACGTACCCACTAAAATAAAATACACAACGTGTAACCTAATTACAAACCATGTGTTTTACCATGAAGAAATATTATTAATTTCATGAAGATGATTTGATTCTCATTATCATGTTAATATTCTTTCTCCTAACCAGAAGGTAGCTTCTATGAAATTTTGGGGCATCTACATTGATTTGTTATGTAACGTTTGTGTGATGAAGCCCTGATAAGTGGTTTTAGTTTCGTTTTCCATTTTTAACATTAGATGTTTGGTCATTGTGGTGTAATCTCTTGGACATGGTCATTTTTAATCTTTCTCCTTGTTTATATAGGTTCTCCTTTTGATCATATACACCTTTGACTTTATTTGTGTTTTTATTTGGAAGTTTTACGTTCTCCATCAGTTAAAGGTAGGGGTTTAAATCCTCACCCTATGGTCTGATTTACAATTTTTATGTATATGTAATATTTTAGTTGTGATAACACATGAATAAAAAATAAATTAATTGAATATAATGATGATAATCCTATATTGGCTTCTTTATTGGATCTCTTTGGATTCAACTAATTATGTGACTGATCCAATGGGTACTCGTTGGGTGAGAGAGACTTTGAATATAATGAATTGGTAATAGATTACATAATATTTTTATCAGGATATGTGATTCCAATAATTTCAAAATACTATTTATCCTTGTAATATAGATTGTTTGATTAATATAATAAATGGTAAATTGAAAGAAATATGGTAATTAGTATAAGTAATAATTTTTATTATGTGGTCATATTGTGATATTCTTGCAGTTGTGATATGAACTTTTGAAAAATTATGTAATGATCATATACACTTTGTAATACTTATCTATCAGTTTATAACACTGAAACTTGTTTAATGATTATATATTGGCTGTAGACCAAAAAAAACATGATGTAATTCATATATATGGGGTTCTTACCATGACGCATTCTATAATGCTTATATATGGATTTTGGAACCTTGAACATGCTTTAATGCTTATATACTATGTTATGCCTTAACATATGTTGAGATTATTATATAGTGGTCTTCACCTAGTGATTGTTTATAACATGTGTATATGGTTTTGGTTGTCATGAATGTGAGAGGCACCCAGAGACATTCCAATAAGGCATTGAGGATGTTTATTTTTTACCATGGTTATATGGTTATTGTTCATATGATTCTATGACATGCTAAGAGACATTATAGCATGGTTTTGAATCAGTTTTTTTCATTATGTTTTTAACTGTTGCAATAATTAATACACTTATTTATCGCATTATTTCATATACTAGTTATCCGACTGGTTATATCTAGGAACAGTGGTGTAGACCTACTGATCTGTACTGAAACCATATTCAAAAATCCATTCAGTGCCCAATAAGATTATACATATGTATGTATGGACATTGGAAAGGGAACATGATACTGATTGTTTCTTACTGGATGTGCTTGATTTTATTGACCAGAACATCATGGAGTTTGAGACCAGGATCTTTTGAGTTTTCTAGTGATTATTTATTATTACTTCTACCATGAATTTTGTTATATTTAATCATGTAATTACATTAATCTATTATTATTTATTAGTTTATTCAATTTCATTTTATAGTTTGAATTCGACTATATTATATTGGATCAAATATTTTTTCTTATATGAGATTTATTAATTTAATTATATAGATGATGTGTTATAATTCTATAACAAGGGGGTATAGTCTCCCCACAATAGTTATCACACCCCTACTACTATTCAGAATCCTCTAGATTATTGAGAGTCACACTTGAAGTATTGAAACACACCTATTTTATCCACATGAGAAAGTGTCGGATCAAGTTATGTTATAAAGTGGACATAGGGAACACTAGGTATTTTTTGATTATATACTATTTGGGAATGGTAGAAATAAAACTAGGAAGTGTCGGGACGTGGTAATGATCTTGTGAATGGGACTAGATTACCCATGTACATGGTGAAATATGTGCTCCTAGGTATGGGATTGGTGTTCATGATGTTATCTTATTATGGTTTGGTGTTATTTCACCTTGGGCGATTCCAATGTTCTGTGATGTTATTGTTTCGTTTGATTTTGATTTTGTCTGGTATGGCATGAGATGTGATGCATGAAACCTGATTGCCACATTGGGATATATATTAACAATAAAGGATCATTATATGGACATAATTATATTCGTGGGATATATTCCCTCTTTATACAATGATATTATATATCTTTTTTATTGGAAAAATTAAAAGAATGAACATTTATTTCATTCTAAATAATTTATCAAGACATGTTAATGATATAAAGATTCATTAGTTCTATATTTTATACACCTTTTGTGGTTAACCTAGATTTTACATTGTGTTATATGGTGTGATTTTTCTTGTAGATAAAATTCCTCCTCATCTTCTATGAAATGAGTATTAGGAGAGTTAAAATCAACATGCTGGTAAAACACCTGAGATATATTTTTTAGTTCCTAAGGATCAAATGGATTTTCATTTTCTTGGAAAATTTATAAGGGCCATGTGATCAATGGAATGGGAGATAGTTCATACCACTCCTTTGATGTGTGAGATGATGAGAGAGTTTCAGGTGCACCATTTGCATATGTTCACAAGGGATGGAATATACTAGGAAGTCGAGTATTTGATTGATTCCATCCTAATGATATTCAATCACCTAGAGACAATCGTAGATAGGTTCGTGAAGATTTGTGCATATTTTTCGTGGACTCGCCATGCATTGGGGGGACAAACTAGAGAAATATATTTAGAAAAATTAGTTATCATGGAAGGATATTGAGAAAAAGTTTCATATCAAATTATATCTAGAGATGTTAAGGAATGAGATGGCTCATGAGTTCACGCATCTAAAACATGATGGAATGTGAGTAAAGGACAATGCTGGATGTTTTACTAAATTGTATTCATATACACCATCATTTTCACTTGTTGAGATATATAGAAAAAATGTTTTATGATGGTATTTTCTAGGAGATAATGTCATAGGATAAAATTTATTATTTAACATGTTTTGAATATATGATTAACCAGGTACTCATCATGGGTGGGAATATGAGAGATGCCTCGAGTGGCCACCATGATATTTTAAAAATTCGAACTCAGTGATAATTTTTATGAAGTATTATGTGCCTTTATCAAAATTTCCACAAAGCTAGTAATGGGTAGAGAAGCTACGGAAATGAATAACCATATCAAGGTTGTGTTCTATTGTAGTTCTATCAGTATGTAATTTTCTCCATCAAGTTCCCAAAAAGTCCTTACCCCACAGATGAGTGTCATGTCTGTTGAAGAATGAGCTATATTTAAAAATTTTGGAGTATATTCCACAATAAACTCGTGGAAAGGGATTAGGACCGAAACATGAGACTAGAAGGGGATTAACTACCTCTTATCAGGCCAGTAGCTAGAGATCCATAGGAAATTCCAGAAAAGGTAGGGGTGTGGTACTCTAGTGAAGAATACGCAATAATAGGAAGCATAAATAGCTAAGGTTAGTATAAATAAAGATTAGAGAAGATGGAAAAGCCAGTTTCATGTTATATAGAACACTCCACCTGTTGTGGAAGCAATAACTTCTACCATTACAGTTAAGATTCATGTGTCATTTACCTTATCTTGTGTTTTGTATGTTATTGGATCATAATTTTTTATATACTCACTTTTTGAAAATATTTTGGTCTTGGACATGGAAGGCATGGATGGTTCTATGACCATTTATAAACCATTGTGAGTGTGTTTAGTGAATTTAATACATTACAAGATGGGTTCTTTTGAAAATGGTTTTTACTATTTCTTTTAGGAACAATTTATTATAAAAATGGTAGGTTTTTATATTATTCGTGGTATGGCATTTCTAGTTTTATACCATGGTCATATCAAATATAATTGGAGTAGTTACCTCTCATTCTCAAAAAAGAGGAATCTATTTCCACCAAGGTGACAGGGATCTCCAGGCTCATTATGTAGGACCAATTCAGTATAGATTGGTTTCTCTAATGGATCAAATATTTGTTCGTCCCCTAGAAAATGGTGGAATAAATCATGATTCATTTCATCACATGGTAGATTATTTTTAAGAATATATTCCTAATGAATTATATATTATACTATTTTAAAATAGATCATGCTCATGATCACATTGATTTCTGGAGAAGATTTAGTTTATATCCCATCTCCTAGAATGACACCAAAGAGCTTTAGGATTTTGAAGATTAATGGGACGATTTGGAGTATAAAGGTATCATATTGCCCATTACATCTCATGGGAGTTCTCTAGTTCTCTTAGACAATAAGGTAGATGGAATCTGGTGCTTTTGAATTTATTAACTAAGATTTAACCTGATTACCATCATGGACCTATATCACCTTCCATGAATCAATGATCTCTTCAATTATCTGAGAGGTTTAATAATGTTATCAAAGATATATTTTAGATTAAAAAACCATGAGTTATTGATGAGACCATATGATATATTTTAGACTTTTTTTATTTTTGGATATTTCTTGTATGATTTTATAGTGATGCAGTTTATTTTGAATATTGCACCATCAATATTAATGGCATTGATTAATTTATTATTTATTCTTTTTTATTCTAGTTTGTGGAGGTTTTTTCGATGATATCTTATTGTACTGCAATATAGTATATGAGCATGACTAACATCTTTTCAACATATTTTTTACATTTAGAGAGTATTGTATTTTTTCCATGCTAACCAAATGTTGTTTTTGTATTTATAAAGCGATATTCTCAGGCTATGTTGACATAGTGGGAGTGGTTTTAATAAACCTAGAGAAGGTTAAAATGATGGAATATTGGGTGAAACCAATGAAAATTTTAAATATTCAGATATATCTATGTTTTTAAGGTTATTACCGATGACTTATCTAGGACATCACACATCTAGAATCATCAACGCTAGGGATGAATAAAATTGGATTGATGTTCGTTTGGTCAAATGATGATAAGAGTGAATTTTAGGATATAAATTTTTGGCTGAAATCTTCACATATAATCACTTTACTTAAGTTGGGGGACTCATATACCATATAGTTTGAGACATTGTCTGTTTGAATTAGAGTAGTTCTAATGAAGGAGGATAAAGTTTTTGATTATACTATGATTTAGTTATATTATATACACATTAAGGTAGAATATTAGTTGTTGTAAACTATTGTTATGTTTCATTTACAGAATAACTTTTTCCAGAATCAAGCATGTTATTAGAGCTAAGAGGTGTTGTAAATTTTGGTTATACAAAATGTCCTTATGGATTTTTAAAGAATACAATTCACCCCCCCCCCCCCTATTGTATTTGAGCATCTCATATTTACATATTTGATCCTACAAATACATGTCCTAAATTCCATAAAAGATTCTTTCATATCCCATCATATAAAAATTTTATCAACTATTTGTTTAACGGCTAAACCATTTATCAGTATACATAATACTAACAAGATACTAACACCATTTTTATAATGATACACATGCAATCATCATTATATATATTCTTATAAACCCTCTTACTATGGTCATTATCTCACTAGGAAACCTGCATGGCACATTAAGCCTCATCAGGGACTACCCTCTTAGTTTACCATGTCATTGTGGGGAATGAAAAACACAAAATCAACTTAATTTACTAGATGATTAAGGACATAACAGATTCCTTACATGGATAACGTCTTTTAAATTCATCCTAACACATCACTAACATATAAATGGTGGTTTATAAGGGATACTATAACTAATGATTATTGGTCATATTTATTAAATAACATTTATAGTTTTCCTCATGACATTCTTATATCATATGGAATCTCAGAACAATCAAGGAATCGACCAATAATGGATGAGGTAAACCAGCCATTGACCATGATCTAGTAGTCCATAGAAATTTTTGAGTCCTAAAAAAATGAACTTTAGTTAATGGAGATAGTTATATATAAGATAAATAACATAATTTAAATTTGAAATACAATTTTTCCATAGTAAAATGCCTCTATGGTGTCCCCACACATCCATCACTACTAAAAAGCTGTCCTATTCCAGGATACAAGTAATAATGGTTTAAAAAAATGTTTGTAATGGTATTTCTATGAAACACAATACCAATGTATATTTAAAACTTTTTGTATAATTCCATTATTTTATGGTTCCTATACCAATGAAAACCCAAACCAGCAGCATATACCGATACTAATGTTTTTTGGGAAAACATTTTTATAGGTACTTGAATTTCATTGAACTATTTTTTAAAAAAAACATTAAATTTAAAAAAAAATTAAATTACATTTGAGTAAACATATATATTTCAAGAATTATTTAAAATAATTTCATTGTTAAAGAGTTGTTATTTTTGTAGTTTTATGTGAGAGGTTATAGTATCAAAAATCAAAAGACTTTTTTTATGGTTACTTATACAAATGGTTTACCTGAACCATTCTTGTAGGAATTTCATATTCATTATCTACAGCAATAGCATATGAACCATTGGTACAGACCACAAATACTAATGATGGATAATAAAAAATTCATCAATTCATCATATCATCATGTATAAAAAGGAAACGGGTTTTCTAATATTTCCATGATTTCATCAATGCATAAACTATTGAAAAAACGATTATCACAATGATTTTAACATAATTTATTTTACCCATCAGAAAGAAATAATTTTTATAGAATCATCAATAAATCATTATTAACAAAATGCCACTAGATTATTAATGTAGATTTTATCACATGATCATATCCCTAGTAAATAATAAAAATACTTAATGGATATTGACTTTGATGAATAATACCACCAAAAGATCATTTGGCCATTTAATTAAAAAACATGAATATTTCTATTAATATTTGTATAATAAAAAAAATAAAACATTCTTAGAATATTGTTAAAAAAATTACGTTTAAAATAACCATGGTAACATTTATTTGATTTTTAAAATCAATGAATAATCACAATGACATTAAAATCAATTTTTCTGGTAAATGTAATAAAAATATTTCATTAATGTTTTTTATAAAATTTCACATATAACATGTTTATAAAAAATGAAAATATTAATTTGATTATAAATAAAAATAAATAAAAATATTTTTTAAAATGACATACAAAAATTATTATATCATGGAAAAACAACATACAAACATTTCAATGAACATTGACATGCAAAAAAATATTGTATACCAAAGAGGAAATATGGTATGGTTTTCTTTGAAAAAATTTTCTAAATATTTTAAAATAAAAAGGAGATAAAATTGGAAATAATGTATAAAAATATAGAAATAACAATATATTTATAAAAAATGGGTCTTAATGATAATTATAACATAATATCCCAGAACTGAAATACTATATAGCTAAACCCAATAATAAATGAGACTATAGCATAAACCTTTACATCACGTCCCACATGTCTTTAGACATATTCAAAAATACTATATATATATATATATATTAAATATATAATATAGAACCAAAAAATACTATAAATAATTCTTTAATAATTTCAAATTACCTTTTTATTAAAAATTTATCATTATTATCATTAGTTTTGAAATTTATAATCAGTTTCCAAACATGTTTCGATTGAATGATTCTTGTAAATACACCATGATCATGGTTCCATAATATATATGTTAAATAATTTCATAATAATATTGTTTATTAATAATATATACTTTTACTAGCATGTATATAAATAGGTGATGAAAATTGAATTACAACACTTTATGGAGATGGTAGTTCATACGTATGAATGAGTGATGTTATCACTTTTATATGGACTCAATGAAAGAAAGTTAAATAATAATCCACCATTTATGGATCATAATTATATCGAAAATATCATATGTTATATTTATATATATATATTTATGATTATCCATGTAAAATGGAAATGAAAAAAGAATCACATTTCTTTGTAAATGATGTAGTCCACACATACACATGAGCGATGTTATCATTTTCCAAAAGATTTTAAGGAGATAAAAATAGATAATTGTTATAATAAAAACATATAAGTTTACTTAATATATTGATTTAAAAATTCTATGACATATTTAGAGAATTTTATTTAGTTTTATGAAAAATAATGATGAAAATGATTATTAATAACATATACATCTTCTTTGGGTATCCTCAATTTAAAAGTAACATTAGAACGCTTGGATTGGTATTTTTGGAAGAAAAAAACCCCATGTAATGTAATAGAAAATTATGATTGTATTTTGGAAGATATTGGTTCAGAATAATAACATATGTGTTGTTTATTAGCATGGATAATATGATCTCTTTTATAAGTTAGGTGGTTGGTAAAATTATAAATACTTAAAACATTATTAAATAACATAGGTATTAATCATTTAAAGCATGTAAAAGAAATTTATAGTAGAATATAACATGGGTAAGGTTTATATTCTATGAAACTATAGACATAAATAAACCAGTTTATGTAATTTTATACTATATATCTTAGAATAACCCCTATTTTACCCCTTTTCTACCTTACCGTTGTTATGAATATTTTTCAAGACAACCTTTCATTGTTGAAAAAATTAAGTTTGTATTATTAAAATATGTTATTATTATTTCGAATACTGAATCTATTTTGTATGATTTTTTTCTGTAGGAGGTAGAAATTTATTTTAAAATAAGGAGAAAAATGACATTATTTTTAATAAATAAATATTTTTATGTATAATAATTAATTTATTATTATTCCTTTCCATGTTAAAACCATTATATGATTGATAGAATAGTTGATTAAATATATTATCAGCACATATAATTTAAATAATTTACTAACATTGGTTATTTTAATTTATTAAGATAAAAATACATTTCATGCCTAAAAAAATATTTTCAGGAAAACATTTATTTTTATATTTAAATGATTTTATGTACATTTCTAATCAATTGATAATAAATAAACTCATTTTATAAATTTTTAAAAAATTCTAATTCATAAATTATTTTTCTGTATTTCGATAATGTTATAAAATGACAAGGAGAAGCAATCACAATAAATAATAATATTTAAATAGTATATCACAATTCATTTAAACTTGACGTTCCATAAAAAACAAGCTCTCAAAGTCATCAAAATTATATAATAAGAAATATTTCAGAAAATATTTGGGTGTTAAAAAAAGAATCCTCATTGAATTGGAATATTGTTTTTGATATCCACAAGCTTCCCATTATATTTTAGCATTTCCCATCTATGAAAAATATAAAACAAGTTTCATCATTCATTGGTTTGATTTTATAGCATTCTCATATATTCATATTTAATAGGTATTCTCATGTTATTTTATATGATATAATAGGGTCATATTTTTAGATATTATTTTATTCATATATACTAAAATAGAAATAATTTTCTTAATTATTCAGAAAAAATATATTACTATATTTCTATGGTACATTGACAATGAATATATCATACTTAAACCCCATAAGTATGAATCCATTTTTTTAAAAATATCACCTAATCTGCATTGAATTAAAGTTGAGACACATTAAATAGATCATGTCTCACCCCCCAAAAAATAAATAATATCACATGAAGTGAACTTATTTATCAAAAATTGTTATACTTACAATGCAATATACATTTAAAGAACTGACTTATTAAAAAATAAAATCATCTCTAACATATTTCTGAACATCCTTCATTTTTTTGTTACCAGTCAATTGTTATAATATTGTTTTCCGATATAAAGATCTTTTTTAATTTTGAATATTTTTAATCTATAGAAAAAATTAATGATATCTATTTATCCATTCTATTAACAATGTATTGCGATTTTTCATTATTTATCCACAATTAATTACTAGTATTTTCCCCTTATATGTGTTATGTACTTATTGATTAACACAATAAAAATATTTGTTATGTGAATTAAATAAACCATTCACTATCATGTTTTCTTTAGGTTTTTCTTTTGTTCTATTATTATATCTATATAATTTCTCCTCCTCAAATCAAGTACCCTATTTGATTTTGATAATGAAATATTATACTAGAATAGATAATCTTTATGATTTTATTCTCCAAAATATCAACATCTTCATTCAAATAATAATATTTTCAAGGATTTAAAATTTTACACATCAAAATATAGTTTTAATACTTATCATCAATTATCTAAAACATTTTTTTCCTACCCCTTATACTTTTTATGTTAATAATCAATATTTTCTTTATCATGCTATACATCTGACACATTTTTCTTCAATAACCAATTATTTTCAATATATTAAAAAAAATTAATAAAATAATTAGACTATTCCATTTCATAAATGATTTTTACACCTTCTATCCATTTTTCAATTTCTAATTATGTAGTCCGTACGAAACAATGAATTCCAATCTTGTATATAAAAATTTATTAATTTTATCTGTATGCAACATATTAAGAAAAATTTAAATATTCAATAAAATCCTTAACATAATTCTTAAATTCAAATAGAAATTTAGATAATAAAATTTCATTTTCATGATACCTTTTTTCAAAATATTTTCTTCTTTATTCCTAAAAATAAAATTTGTTGATTTGATTTCATGCATCCTATCACATTACATTGATATATATAATTTTATTAGAAAATAATGATTCTATATTATTATGTATGGTTACATTAATGTGTCAAGATATATATTGAAATATTCTATTCTACATTATTTTGTTATTTATAATAACAAAAAATTAAGAATATATCATGCTTCCTCCAATTGGGCTGTAATGAAAATTCCCTTATATCATATAAAAAGTTGAAACACATATGATTGAAACTAGTTAAACCATCCACAAGTAAATACATAATATTTCCCCTAAATATGTTGTTTATTTAATGGATTAACCAACATAAGAAAAACCTTATAAAGATATACTATTGTCATGTGATGTAATGGATGTAATAGCTTGAGTGGTAGATATCAATGATGATTGGGTTGTATGGACCAATAAAGGATTATATCGATGAAAATAATTGTCACACTAATAAAATAGCTCAATGAAAATACATACAGAAATACAAGAAAATATTAAACATTTAAAACTTTAAATAAATATAGGTAATGTTAATATAAGGTAGTTTTTTGCGTGGTATAGGTATTAACCATAGGACACTATAAAAAAATTACTTCCTTCATTCTTAACTATTATCGTGAGGAGACTCAATAGGTAGTGAAACAAATTAATAAATTACACCATGAACCTTTAATAGAATGGGTAATATGTTTTAAGAAGACTATATTGAGGGACTAGTTAGTTACTCATAATAATGGGATATCTCATAGTTTATAAAAAATCATTTCCTACACAAAATCTAAGGTCCATTATATATTTAAATTCCATTAGTATTCTTTATATTTTGTATCTTATTCACCACATTTTTCATCACTTGGGAAATCATTAATTTACTTAAATTGAGTTATGAAATTATGGGAATCTCTATTCAACATTCCATTATTCTTTTTTTGAATTTCTTTATCACATGAATATTCCTATTATTTTGATAAGAATTCCCTCTTATTATTTCCCTTTCCATAATTTGATCTCCATTAATTGTGACCACTAATCATGAACTGACCAAGATAAAATGCCTAAATTGTACTCGTATCAATCATTATATGGCCCGAATGTGATTCCCAAATACGTATGATCAGGTGAAAATAGCTTTGAAATAAAATTATACAATTGATAAAAACTTTATCAAAAGAATAACTCATAAAAGAAAAAGTAAAAAATAAAAAATAATGAATAGGTATACCAAACACTCTTAAATAAATGAAATAACATAATTATATTGAAAAAAGTCTCAATATGGTATATTAACCATCCTCAATACATTAAAAATGAAATTATAAACCCAAAATTATCTATGGTAGAAGTGGATCACATGTTCAACCAGTCACTGCCAACTATTAAGGTCCCTATAAATAAGTAAATCCTCCACCTATGAGTAGTGACTTCCATTTTCTTATACCTAACATAAAAAAATAAAAATCTCCCAACATAAACTCAGGGGTGTAATCATAAAATCCATGTATGATCTCACCAATTAATTACTATATAATTCATATCATGTAAACCAAATACAATTATTCTTATGTAAATCATGGCATGGTAATATACCACTATTAAAAGAAAAAATTTATTTTTAAAAACATTTAAACGAATAATATGAAATAGGTTAATAAATTAATTTCCATAAAATCATGAAGATATAATAATCCGTTTCAAAATATATATGAATAAAAATTTAATTTTTTTTGGTAGGGATAAGAATTAAATTATAACATTGGAGTATATAATCAATATAAATCATTAACCATGGTAATAACACTCTGGGAATCTTATATTAAGATATAATGTTCCACAAATTCTCAATGAAATAAATGTATATTGGTGGACATAATTTATAGACCCCAAGACTTGGGAATATTAGAGGGAATCATAAAGTACAAACACCCTACCCTAAAGACATTATTTTCTCATCATTATCCCCATGACATTGAAGGATATAAGGTTACATTGAATGAATATACTTACACATATGTTCCTAGTATCCCATGTGATTTATGGTAATCAATAATTATTTAGTTTATCATTCAATTCAACCAATATCATATCATATAATCTATTAGGTTATTCATTCCTATGTTCACATTTCTGAACATTCCATTTCATTTCAAAAATCAACAAAAATGATTTCTATCAATGAAATGAATTTCATGTCAATAAATTGTCTCCGAATCTATTTTTTCAAAATCATTTCAAAAGTATTCATGAAATTCATGATCTAAATCATACATTTTATAACATGATCAAGTTTTTCTTCTGAATTACAACTTTATTTCAAAATCCCTAATCACTGCTATTTCATCTCACATGCCATTCCATTTAAAAAACATTATAATATTATCAAATCAATCATTACATAAAAAATTATAATACCATTTTGAAATTTTAAACTAAATTTTTTTGTAAAAGATATGGATTTCATCATGAATCCACCTACCACAATTCAAAGATGAATGATCTTCAACACATATCCTTTCTAGAAATAAAATGAATGGTCAGGATAAATAAATGGAGAATTAGTAAAAAAACTAAATTATGATATGTTGTATATCCATAAAATTAATGAAAACTAGTCACACATTAGGAGAGATAGAAAGGAAAAATTTAAAATCCCTAATCAATTGGAGATTACACTTATCATAAGAGATTATATGCACCTATATAAACTTTGATACATAAGGAAAAATGTATTTATAGCTAAATTATTTCCTAGCGATTCTCAAAAGTGTTTAGGGTAAAATAAATGTTTACGGAGGTGTTTTAAAGGTAAATTTGAATAAGAAAATAAAAATTATTATACCTTTTTAACAGAACATCTCTATATAGGAATCACCGGCCATTTACTGGCCTCCATCGACTATCCAATAGAGTCTAGAAGAATTCCAAGGCCACTAGAAGTCCCTCCAACTGGATGATGGTAGTGTACTAGTTTTATGGTGGGATTTATTGATGAATATACCATTTCTAACCTCCCACATAAAATCTAGAGGGAATCAATTGAAATATAGTGGACTTTATATAGTTTTTCTAGTTGTATGAGCATGCCCACATCCAAGCTAAATGAATTGGCCTCCTATCATCCACTAAAAAAATAATAAAGTTCTCTCCCACACCACTCTAAAAACTCAAAATGTTAAAAAATATATGAAAAAACTAGTAAAACCATTAAATAGTTGAAAAAATATATATCAACATGAATAAAAATAGAAAAAAGAACAAAAAAAAGCTTCATAACTGAAACATTATAACACGATGTTACTTTAATTTTATCTTCTTTGATGAAATGATGATTTTATCATCCTCATAATCATTTAATTTCATCTATGTGAAATAGTGGAAAATTATCCAATCATAACCCAATTAAATCATATAAATTGATTTTTGAATTTCTAATTACATTTTTTCATTATATTAATTTATATAAAAATGATATAGAATCATTTAAACTAAGGGAGTCAAATTTATGTTTTTTATTTCCCTAATAAAAACTCTTTGATTTATTGATTTTAATGCCTTTATAGGATTTAAATGTAGTATTAATTTTACATTTACCTTTCATATACGTGGAAATTATTCACCTAGTATCATTTATATCATGATGTAGTGGATTTTTCATTGATAAACTCATTTAAGTCATGATACTCAATTGAATAAATTTTTGGATAAAAAATCTTGTATAATCCATATAAATTAATTAATTCATACTACATTGCATTTTTAAACTGAAAAAATCCCATAACATAACAGGGCCATGTGAATGGAAAAATAGTACAAACCTAAGGAGGATAAAAATAATAAAGACCAAGGGAGTGAAATAGTATGTACTTCATTAACATTTACAAAACAATGTGTAAAGATAATAATTTAATTTAACTGAATAATGAATTCATCAAACAATTTTATTAATTGATACAAATATCTGCAAATTAATCATGACATGTTCATATAAAAGACCCTATAAACTTATTTTCACCTTCATGAATTTAATGATGTTTTCCCCATATGATTTATTAATTTTTTAATCCATAACTCATGTTTGTTCATTCCTAAATAATGATTAGTCCAATATACTATGGGCTCTTAAATTTGTATTAATTTTTTACCAACCCCATCACCGTTTACATGAATTGAAACTGAATTTGTTTTATTATATGAAATCAAGTGAACCACTTTGTATTCTAGAGTACTCTAAATAACATTGAGTGTTTGAAATGGTAACATTGAGAAAATTTCTTCAAATATAATGAATATGGGTCACAACATATATCCAATAACAAATTAGAATGACCTATCAAATTAATGGGCATACTCAAAACCCATAGACACAAAACAATGATAGAAGCGGGTTTCCCATAGAATGTATATACTTATAAAATATCTAAATGTTATGAATTAAAAAAAGAAAATTTGAGAAAATATACATCAGAATGAAAAAGAAAGAATGTATTACAATATTGACCATTTTCCAAGACATATAAAATAAAAAAATATATAATGGACACCAACCTTACTCACAAGTAAAAACCTGTTGAATCATAAGACTACACTAAACTACTTATCACATGGAATAATTACATCACAACACTATTACCTATATATAAAAGATGGCATAGAATACTCCAAATAGACATATTTATATGTTTCATTTACATAGATATTGCGTGAGTACATTGACCTAGTACAATTACCCCATTCACCTCAAATCATAGTGTGGAAGTTATTGAGAGGATGCATGTGTAATTATATGGTTCATGAATGAATTTCGTGAGTTTAACTCAACCCACATATAAATAGAACCCCTAAATTATCATAAATAACTATTCTTACATAACAATCATGCATAAAAGACATGTTCACCCCAAAGACTCAAACTAGTGAAAACTATGTTTGTACCAGTCCCACATATATATAATCAATGACGAGAATTCCATCATGTAATTTTGGGATTGACACCCCAATAACTGTTATATCATTTGGTTATATCCAAAAAAGTTATTAGAATTTCTAATAAGACATTCTTAGTCTCTCTATCTCTCTCTTAGAATTTTAAAAACCCCATCCGTTAACATAATTCCCATAACAGTACCATAACCTGGAGTATCAATGGAAATAATTATTTCATAATGAATATAGACAAAATGAAATAAAATAAAGAAAAAAATAAATGAAATATTCTTCAAAATTTTCCAAAATAAAAGGTGCAGTAAAATTGGTGATAAAAAATTATGTATGAAAAATCTACAATAACATGATAAAACAAAATCGTTATACAAGGAATGATACCTAATTGTATGAAATAACAACAATAATTCACATATCCTATATTATTACATCTACTTATTCATCAAAAATTTAATTTTAATTTTCCATGACAATAAATACTAACAAATGTCTTATCCAATGGTGTTTTGTGACCTCAAGGGCACCTCCCCATGTGACAGAGGATATTGACCAGACTAAACGGTATAAAGTGTTACCATGGGGAGAGTATACCCTCATATTAGATGAAAAATAGTGAAAATAATCATAAAAAATTCATAATAAAAAATAAATGTTAACAAAAACACAATTAATAAAGATTGATGACGTGAAATATATAATATAAAAGTATATGACCATACATCCTAACTAATCCCCCACAAGGACAATTGCATAAACAAAAATAAAATGAAAGGTGGATCTACCATCGTCCCTGAGCCACATCATATCCATGTATATAAATCCATTCTAATGTTATCTAAATAGATGATCCAATCCTTATATTATTCATATAATGATCCTATGATAATGAGTTCTTCATGTGTACCAATTTTTTTTGGGTCACCCAAGGAGGTTGTGTGTAATACCCAGTGGGCCACCACTAATAGTGTATTAAACATAAATAGTAAACTAGTGAATTAATGTGTGGTACACTCAATATAATAAATAAAATCCCTAATAACAATGATATTATAATCATCATTCGTTGTGTTCTACGTTAACACATAAGATCAAAAATACTAACATAGATCTATGTAAGATATATCTAAGAAAAAAAACATCCATGGGAGAACCAAATATAGGTCTAAAATAATAATAATATCATCCACCTTGTGAAACTTTTGTCACGCTAAATCCATATGACATACACTTAGGGTAACTAATCTCAACCTTGAACAAAATAATTAACATAAAACCAATGAAAAAATAGCTCACTAGGAACCATATAAGAAATATAGTCCAAGTGTAATATCTGCTCACATTAGAAAAAATTAGATACAAGCACCTAATGGAAAACTATCTCACCCCGTAACAATATTGTAAAAATATATATCAGTTAACCTAGTCTAACTGAAAACCAAGTAAGTAATATAATATCGGGGTATCTCAAATCACCCAAAACCATATTAGTGATAGACATCTAATGAAATATAGGATAATCCGAGATCAATATAATTAACATAAACATGTGTTGAACAAAGAAAACATTGAAACAATATGACATACATGTGGAGAAAATCATCTCACTATGCAACCATATATGAAACATACAACCATGGGAATATGCCCCACTCCAAAAACAAGTACCTATCCATAATTACCCACGAAAACATCCCACCCACGTACTTAAACCCCCATTAAAATATGAGACATAAATATACAACATAAATAATATATAAATAGGGTAATATTTTACCTAGAACCTAATGTCATAACATATTTGATATCCTCCTGTATGAGCTCATCCCATGTCTATTATGTTACTTATCAAGAGCTTAACATATCCCTATGATTACATCCATTATAAACAATCCCCATTAATCCTTGGGTTCTAAGGTGAAGCAAAGAATAAATTACACCCATTACCCTTCTCTAACCCTCTTTGGGGTCAATAATAGTTGTGGAATCTATTGAGGTTCCCAAAGTCTCACTATTCCTTGGAAACCCGAATGGACATACCTCTGTATTTCCAAACCCAAAGGCCAAAGATCATATATTAGAGGAGATGAAATCAAACCACACAACAATTATCATAATATATCCACATAAGAATATTGAGAAAATCCAGGTTGTCATTAAACTAAAAAAATAACCTCATGCCTAACTCTCATAGATGTCTAATAGGTTAGTATGCTCTCACCCAATCTATCTGTGATATGTACCTAGTAAATACGCACCTAGTAACACAGATATTTTATGGGAGGAAAAACCTTCCCACCATCTAATAAAATATCCCAATGGTTGTAAGCTATCCCAACATCCACACACACATACACACACACACTTATATATAGTATCGCTTTGAAAATCTTTTTGGGACTATCACTCAACAATCCAAAAGGGAACTAGAGGAACCTATCATAGGTCCACTAAATTCAATCACATCACTGGTACCCTTTTGGGGTCTATATGTCATATAAGATATTTTTTAATCAATACACCACCCAACAATAGACGATGAATCAACCAGTGTTCAATAATCTATCATTGTCTATTACACTTCTGTTTTGTTGATCTATAATTAGGGAACCAAATTCCCTATTAAATATACGGTCAATCACCACCAGTAGAGAGATAGAGTACATCAAATGATACATACCAAATGTAATGTACTTTAGAAGATATATATGGTCCACCTACCTTATATAAGTTAATTTTAGTAATCATTCTGGGCCACCAACTAAGCTCCAATATACCTCGTACCATCTTCAGGTATCATACCTCAATACAGTATGAATAAAATTATTATTATAACTTTTAAAAACCAAATATCATTTTTATTTAAAAAATTATTAATTATTAAAAATATAACTTAGTAATTCTATTCCACTTAATACACATCAAAGCGTTCCTAAATGAACCATAGTGTACCCTTAGTGCCATCCAAAAAAAATATTCCCAACACACAACACCCACTCAATCAGCAAGTCCCATTAATTTTAACCCAAATCCTGAAAAACAATTAATAAAGTTTTGTACCTAAAAAGAAATGTTTAAAAATTACATGACATAAAACTAATGGGACTTCGTCTACCAAGCCAGTAATATGCCCCAACATTTCATATGATTCCCCCAATATATGGTGAAAACATCACACACATACTAGTGTAAAAGAGAAAAAATTATTGAACCACAACTTACCTTTAATACACTCAAAAATGACTTCAAAAACCACCTAGATAAAAGGGTGTAGAATAATAAAAATGTCATGGGAGTAGAAAAATGAAATATATCTAACTATGCACCTATCCACCCTAAGATCTTGAGGGGGATTACTATAATATTATTATTCAACCACTACTAAAAAAATAACTCATTAGATTTTTCATAGGGAATCCCTGGGATTCTCACCACTATGATACCTCACTCATCAAGGTCATGGAAAACCTTTCATAGGTCATGGATTGACCCCCACAACTAGAGTAAATAATCTATGTATTTCCTTAACTAAAGAGTGACCTTTTAGGTTTCATGGAATAATTCATATTCTTTCAGAAATGGCCCATACCATTATGCATTGTATCCTAAGTATGATGGAATGAATCATATGACTCCATCATCATGAAAACAAAATTGATATACTATTTAAATTTGACTTATGTGTCATGAGATGAAGAACATTATGCGGTAAAAACCAACAAAGGGAGGGGTACACCCCAACCTGACTCCAATGCTCACCCAATAAATTCAAACATCTCATAATACTTGATCCAAATCAAAAAATATTTTATTTTTATTTATCAATCCAATAAATTATTATCATAGTTCTCATTCTAAAAAATTACCTTTCTTGAAAACCAAAATTGAAAATTCCATTGAATTTCATAGATTATAATGATGTGGTTCTTTACAGGGACATGATAAACATTCAATACAGTTCATTTGGATCTATCTCATATATCTAAATTATCGTAGGGCCTTATTAAATTACACGTCAATGAGGCAGTATGAATATTTAAATATATGTGTAATAATTTATAAATGTTATCAAAATCCCTCTAGGATTCTATAATCAAATAATCAAATAAAATATAGATTTATGATCATAGACTAATATAGGTGGAAATATATTGGATATAAGACTTTGAGATATTATAAATCTAAAAATAACTCTAAATCATACCTAAATAATGGTTATGACCCCTTCTATCAGGTTTCTATCTCATCTAAGATAAAACCATATGTGTATCATTTTATCATATTTTTTAGTGATGATCCCTCATCATTAAATTCTTATTTCATTTATTACCCACCTTATCCTCTTATACAGTATTACCAATGAGTTAGTTTTTATTCTATTAGGTTAGGTTTTATCCTAAATCACATTTTTTAGTTTTTGTCTCTCCCTTACTAATCACATAACAGTTTTCATAGTATCCTCTATTTTACATTACTCACCTTTTTTATTTTGGGGCCTTCGATAGGTTTCTTAAATTTTTGGATTTTGCATTAACAGAATATCTTCTCTATTTCATAATCAATGTGAAGGTTTCCTACACAATAGATTTCCCCAATTTATGAGATCTCTTATATTTATTGAATTTATAATTATTTTCATTGTTTTCTATTTTCAAATTATAGTTTATTACCTTTTAGGTGTGATATGATTTCATGTTCATTTATTGACTTAAAGAAGTAACACTCGTTCATGGTTTCTATCATATAATTAAGGGATTACTTTTTCTTATCCCAGATCATTATTGATTGAGATTTTCTTCTCTTTCACCAGGTTTTTCAAGAATTAAACATGACTACTAGATTTATCTAAATTCTGGTTATCCTCTAGGGTAACTCTTAGGTTAGGGGTGGAAAAAATCCCTAGAACCAACAGAAACAATTTATTCCTTCTAGAGGTGGATTTTAATATTTTTTATGTTGAATGCGGTATCTGTTCATGTGTATAGTGGACTAGGCTTGAAAATGGAGACATCTAACGTATTCATGGCTTCATTTGGTGAAGGTGAAATATATATGGATCATATGGGTGGTACATCTAATCCTTGGAAACAATTATACTGGTTTTGATGGTATTGGAGTTCCCTTACTTTTAAAGTGGTTTCAATTTATCATGGTTATCTTATATCAATATTGTTTTTTGTTTTATTATTCTTTGTAGACCATAGATTTAAGAACCCGGATCTTCGTTTCAGGTATGTTTTTCCTTTTTCTAGAGTTTTTGGAAAAAATAAGTTTTCTAGAATTTTTTGAAGTACATGTTGTGTACTTTCTAAGTACACACCGTGTACAATTTTTCCACTCGAATCCGTGTTCCAGCCATGTCCGGGCCACACACACATTGTTTGGGGGTGATATGGAGGCCAATTTTAGAGGAGTATGGAAAAACCCACTACACGTCATGTACTCTAAAAGTACAAGACGTGTACTTTTCTTTTTTTCATTAAATGGACTAGGGTCGCGCCTAATCACCAAAATCATCTTCTTCTAGGTTTGATTTGACCGAGAGACACCGTACGGCCCCGAAACTTCTCCGGATTCCCAAGCCTTCATTCGTTCTCCGATTCGAGCTCTGTCATTTGTGTTGGAAGCATAGCAGTGAGTTTGCCCTTCTTCTTGAGCCTTGTTTTCCAATTCTTCCTCCTTCTCAAGTTATCTAAGGTTGAACATTTTGTTCATTTTCCTAGATATATGACGTTATAGGGAGAATCAGTCATCATAGTTCATGTATATCGATATCCTAGGATCGAGGTAGGTGTTTTGTGCCTTACCGTTCTATGTATCTGAGTTTTATGTGTGAATTTACACAGATACCCGTGAACGGGGTATTGCGTGTTTACCATTCTTCCCTTATTGTTTACCTGCCTTACTTGTATTCTTGTGTAGAGGTAATTTGACCATGTTAGAATATAATTTGTTGTGCATGGATGTATTTTCCCTTACATTGTTCTGTTTACGACCTTTGGGTCTCGTTTGCCTTTGGCATTTACAACTATGTCCATGCCTTGCTGTTATATGTTGAAGTGAAACTCATGACATGATTGTTGCCTTGTAGACTATTTATCTATGTAGCTCTATAGTTGTACTTTGGTTATACAAGTATCTCTATAGGTGTAATTTTTTCCTTATTTCATTATTATGCACTGACATGCACGTGGCTGAGAGAACCTGGTGCTATAGACTATAAGGGATAGACCGAGTGCGCTTCCCAGAGAGTATTAGACATTATAGACTACATGGGGTGGACTGAGTGAGCTCCCAAAGATTCTTAGATATTATAGACTACAGGAGGGTAGACCTAGTGAGATTCCTCAGAGATTCTTACCTCGTTTGAATATCTTTAAGAACCTTCCCAGGCTAGAGGAGGAATTGACCAAGTGAGCTTCCTCAAAGAGTCTGTGGTATACCTAAGGCAATAGGAGGAATTGACCGAGATAGATTCCTTAGAGAGTCTCTATACCTCGGGGATAAAATAGTTAGACCATGTGATCTTCCTCAGAGAGTCCCTGACTACCCTAGACTATTTGGGGAATTGACCGAGCGTGCTTCCCCAGAGAGTCTCATAATTCGTAGGACCAAACAAGAGGGGTAAGGCTGAGCGCACTACCCAGAGGGTTGTGGTACTTATTGGATTGGACCAGAGGGGATGGATATGAGTACTTCGCAGAGTGTTTCCTACTTGTTAGTTGTTTCTCTTCACTATTGTTGTTGATCACTGTTGTGTGTCATCCAACTTCACTGCTTACTGTTTACTTCTTACTATTTTGCTATTGTTTCTTACTGCTTATTGTACTTTTACCTGCCATATACTCACTGACTGTTAGGCACAGATCTTCATGTGAATGACTACGGGGATTTGATCTCATACCCTGTTTGGGTCATGCTTTTGGGCCCAAACAGACCATGTTGTTGTAGGTATTGACAAGGGAAAGCGCCCTTCGACTTTTAGTACATGATTTTTGGAGCATGAGAGGATGGGTCCAAGCATTAACTTGCGATGCTGAGGAGATGTTTTATTTTCTTTTGTAATTATTTTGGTATAGTTTTTAATTCAGAATTGTGACTTGTTTGGCGGCATTCAAAGATATATATCATGCATCATTTTATATATACATATGTGCTCCAGTTTGTTGGTTTAGTTTTCCGCTATTTATATTGTTGGTTATTACTGCATCCACTATTGGTTGTTTATTTTTCTTCCACTGTGTACTCTACCAATGAGGGCATAGTTTCCCCACTGTCACACCCAAGGCCCTCGCTACTAGATGGCAGCCTCTGTCATTTAGGGGAATGCGCTTGAGGTCATGTGACAAACCAGGTATGGGGCGCCTCTGGGTGGCTTCCAAAACCGGGACGTTACAAAGTGCTATCAGAGGAATTATTTTCTCTTTCATTACTGTTTGGATACATTAGCTAGGGATAGGACGGATTTGGTAGTTGGCAATAAGTTGTGCCCGGGAGTAGCTAACCCGTGTATAGGGAAAATCCATACTACCTTGTCTATTGCAGTATTTGGTTTTGAGATTTTACGGTTCATATGATTTCACCTAGAGTGATTCACATGCTTTGTGCTGTTAATGTTTTGGATATTACGGTTCTATTTCTATCGCAACCTGATGAGATGAGGGTATTCCATCTCATGCATCATATAGGAAATTGTAAAAATCACATGCCATGCATTCTTTCCATGCCATCTAGGGTGCATTAGGGATTGTATGATCTTGTGAAAGACTTTGTGTAGATTATGAATGCTATTGTGATAGATGCTTGAAAAAATATCTACTGCTTTTTTAGAGGATTGTTTTGTTGTACTTTGCTTAATTGAATGCCAAATTTGTATTCTTGAGGTGTTATGGGACCTTTTGAATCATAAGTTAGTGGATCATGATACTGTTTTGTCTTGGACATGACTGTAGGAGATGCCAATCTTTGATTTTCGGAGAGTATGGGCCCTCACAGATCGGAATTTGGCACCTCTTTGCCTTGTTTTCAGTATTTCTGGGCTTATGTGCAGTTTTTGACCTATTGTCCAGAAAACCCCAGAATACATGGAATGTACTTTTTGGATACACGTCGTGTAGTTATCAGGACATGTCTTTGACCATGTGAGCAGATACACTGTGTTGTGAAAATAACTTCAGGAACTCGCCGTGTACGGCAGGTACACGCCGTGTAGTTTAGAGCCGTGTACTCAGACGTGTCACTAAAAACACGGGTCGGTGAAGCTCGAGTATAACATGACATGTTGATTTTGTAACATGGCATGTAGTCTTGTTCAGGTAACCTACCGTGTCACGAACAACACGGGTCGGCGTTACCTTCTCTTAGATATGTTGTGTTGTTCCAGAACACACCGTGTAGTCTTGTTCAGGTACCCAACCATGTCATGAACAACACGGGATGATGTCTCCATCTCCTATACACGATGTTTTTTTTCGTCAAACACGGTGTATTGGAAAATCATGTAGACAGCTGTGTATCTAACAACACGGGCCACCGAGACCGCGTCTAGTACACGTCGGGTCCCTAGGGAACACATCATGTAGTCTGGGGCTAGTGGGACCGTGTGGGTTAGCCATGTAAGGAGACCCAGGTAGGGGTTTAGAGTTCAAGTACACGCCGTGTGTGGGAACAACACACAGTGTAGTTTGGGGTGTTACACGACCAGTAGTGGCAGGATTACACACCATCTTAATGGCTTATCCAGACATGCCGTGTAGTTTTTATACACTCTGTGTAGTCGTGTTTTGTAAAGATTGATAGTTTCTTTCCCCTGTTCCCGTTTTGTACTCCTGTGTTTTCAGTATTTTTTTATCCTGATCTAAGGTGTGATTTTGATCTTTCAGAGCTATGCCTCCGAGAATTCCTCCTGTTGTACGTCTGTTCCCATATGGTGACAAGACACTAGATATAGCCGATCAGGGACCTCCTACAGATCCTCCTAGTGTGCCATCCTTGGCACCAACAGTTATACCCGTCGCAGGTGCCGAGGCACAGTTTAGGGAGGAGTTCTTGAGGATGATGCATACCTTCCATGGAGCACCGCCTCCTACCCCGTCGATGGATGAGTTGATGCGGGTTTTCCAGTAGTAGCATCCTCCTACCTTTTCAGGGGATGGAGGACCCCAGGGTGCAGAGTCATGGGTAGAGGCCACAATAACCATATTTACGCACCTATAGATACCTCCAAAGAAAAGGGTAAAGGTGGCTACTTATATGCTTCGAGACACCTCCAAGAGGTGGTGGGAGATGATTTCACGGTTAGGGCATTATCAGGATATGTCTTGGGACGAGTTTCGACGCACCTTCTATGAATACTTCTATCTGAAGACCCTAAGGGCCGATCGAGACTAGGAGTTTATGAGTCTGCAGTAGGGTACTCTTTCTATTATGGAGTACTCATCTCGTTTCCCTGAGCTACAGCATTTCACACGAATCCCGGCAGGTGATGAGTTGTTCCATGCTAGGAAGTTCGAGGACGTTCTTAGGCAGGAGATCCATTCCCAGGTGAATATCTTCTAGTTGAATTCTATATCCTCCATCGTCAACCAGGCGCTGATCCCAGAGCACAATCAGAGGGATTCTGAAGCAGGGAGCCAGGGCGGTTCGATATCCAGGGCTGGTGTTCCTCCTACAGATGGTAGGAAGCATCGTAGAGAGTCTTCTCGAGGTGATCGGGGTTTGCGGGATATATCTTATGGAATCCAGGTTGTATGCTACCAATGCTGCAGGAGTGGGAACACTAGGCCTCAGTGCCAGAGAGATCCTATTGAGTGCCGATCTTACAGCAAGGTGGCCCATCTTCAGCGCTTCTATCATATCATCTCCCCTTCTTCTGGTGGTAAGGGTTCATCTATGGCCCCGCATTCTTGAGATACTTCACCAGTTTTCCACCTGTCATGGAACTGGAGTTCTTCCGACCGTTCGGGCCAAGGTGCAGGTTGTGGCCATGGTGGTCAGTCACTAGGTCATCAGTGACAGTAGAGTGGATCACCTCAAAGCGGTCATCTAGGGGCCCTGGGCCGTGGTGCTGGACAATCTTTCGCCGTGGAGAAGACCTTTCAAATGCAGGATCCCAACCCTTCTATAGTCCAAGGTACAATCTTAGTAGCCTCAGTTTTATATTCATCTCTTTTTGAAATAGGTTCTTCCCATAGCTTTACCATTGTTGCTATCGTGGAGAGCCTTCAACTCTATATATTTTTGTCTACCGACTTGTTGACTCTGGACACACCATTGGGAATGAGGAAATATAGCATTAGTTTGTGAAGAGAGTGCCCTCTTGAGGTTTCATGGTTTCATTTCGTATGGGACCTCTAGGTCCTAGAGATGACGGTCTATGACTTCATTCTCACTATGGACTAGTTGGTTCCTTTCCCGGCAGTCGTCAATTTCTATCATCGTAGGGTGAGTTTTGTATCACTAGATGGCATATATTTCTTTCACAGAGGCGAGTGGGATGTCCAGGAAGGTTAAGCTAGACCAGAGCATCATGGGCTAGGGAAAGTTATATCCTAGATTTTTAGTCTTTATCTGGATGACCAGGAGACTTCATAGTTAGACTTTCCTCCAGTGGTGAATTGTTTCAGAGATGTCATTATAGAGGAATTTTCAGGTTTTCCTCCAGAGCATGAGGTAGACTTCCCAATTGAGCTCGTGCCAGGATCGGGACCGGTGTCCATTCCTACTTATAGGATGGCTGCACCTGAGTTGCAGGTGCTCAAGAAGCAGTTGGAGGAGATTCAAGCAAAGGTTTTCATCCGACCTAGTAGTTATCCTTGGGGTTCGCTTATCTTATTTGTGAAGAAGGAAGACTATACCCTTCGGCTTTGGGTGGATTATTGGATGCTGAACCAATTGACGATCAAGAACCGATATCCCTTGTCGAGGATCAATGACCTCTTTGATCCGCTTCGAGGATCTCGGGTGTTCTCGAAGAGATACTTGAGGCCCTGTTATCATAAGTTGCACGTTAGACCATCAGATATACCTCTGATAGCTTTCAGAAGTATGTATGGTCTTTTCATGTATATAGTAATGCCGTTCGGTCTCATGAACGCGCCTGTGGTTATCATGGCACTGATGAACCGAGTGTTCCATCCGTACATAGACTCCTTTGTCGTGGTCTTCGTGGATGATATCTTGGGGTACTCTCACACTCGACACTACCATGAAACACATATTGAGATCGTTCTGAGTACACTGAGAGAGAATCAGTTATATGCTAAGATCTCAAAATCCCACTTTTGGATGGATCAGATTCACTTCTTCGGTCATGTTATCTTAGAGACAAGAGTTTAAGTGGACCTAGAGATAGTGAGAGATGTAGTTTCCTGGGAGCAGCCGAAGAACGTCATTGAGGTGCTGAGTTTTCTAGGGCTGGCTAGATACTATTTGTGCCTCATTCAAGACTAATCACGCCTAGATGTACCCTTGAAAGGTATGACCAAAGATGGGGCTGAAGTTTTTATGATCAGATTCTTGTGAGACCGCCTTTAAGAGCTGAATGAGAGGTTAATGTCAGCACCGATACTAGTATTTCCATAGCTGGGAAAGGGCTATACTGTTTACTTTGATGCATCTGGTATCAGGCTAGGAGTTGTGATTATGCAGGGAGATGGAGTCATTGCATTTGGGTCTCGATAGTTAAGGCCACACTAGAAGAACTACCTGTTGCACGATCTGGAGTTGGCAGCTGTTGTTCATGCCTTTCACTGTTGGAGACACTACCTTCTGGGAGAGAACATTGTGGTTTTCACCGACCACAAGAGTCTCAATTATATCTTTACTCAGCTTGATCAGAATCTTAGACAGCATAGGTGGGTCGAGTATCTTCAGTATTTCAACTTTGAGCTCACCTCTACGCCGGGAAAGGGTAACGCAGTGGCTGATGGTTTTAGTAGGAAAAATAAGATTCTGGTAGTTTAGGAGGCCAGCAGTGAGTGGAAGCTTATGGATCTATTCTCTAAGATGCACTTGGAGGTGCACGACAGGTTGGGATAGACTTTCCTTTCATCTGTGGCTATTACCTCTACACTTATTGATTGGGTACGAATGAGACAACTATCAGATTCAGCGGCCTTGGTCCATTGGGAGAGTGTGTCAGGAGGGAACCCTCTTCCTGGATGGACAATGGGAAAGGATGAGATGTTGCATTTCCAGGGATTGGTATGGGTGCCAGAAGACATACGCGAGGAGCTGATGAGAGATTTTGATTCCTTAGTTTGGGAAGTTCATCCTAGCATCATCAAGATGTATCGGGATCTTCATCGCATGTACTGGTGGCCAGGTATGAAGAGAGATGTTGCTGGTTTTGTCATGATATGTTCTACTTGTGAGTAGGTGAAAGGAGAGAATCAGTGAACAACAGGGATTTTATTGTAGTCACCCATTTCGTAGTGGAAGTGTAATGATTCTGCGATTGACTTCGTGACCGGGTTGCCGAGGTCACCTAGGGGGAGTGATTCTGTTTGGGTTGTCGTCGATAGGCTTACGAAGGATGCACACTTCTTACCGATCAAGGAGACCTTCAGTGTTGATGATCTGGGACAACTGTAAATCCATGAGATTTTTTGTCTACATGGAGTTCGACACTCCATTTTTTTCAGACAGGGATGTGCGGTTTACCTCTCAGTTCTGGCAGGGACTTCAGAAGGCTTTGGGTACACATGTAATTTTGAGTACAACATACCATCCCAAGACTGATGGCCAGTCTGAGCGCATGATCCAGGTGCTTGAGGATATGCTCTGATCTTGCATTCTAGACTTCGGCGGTTCATGGGAGAATCATATTCCTCTTGTGGAGTTTTCCTACAACAACAGTTTTCAGGTGACCATTCAGATGGAACTTTACGAGGCTTTGTATAGTAGGCCATGACGATCACCCTTATGTGGGCTGGAGGTAGGAGAGGGAGCTCTGCTGGGACCTCATTTTGTTCAGGACACCTCAGAGAAGATAGAGTTGATTCAGAAGAGTATGGATACAACATAGTATCGATAGAATTCTTATGTTGATCAGTGGGTTTGACCTCTAGAGTTTGAGGTTGGAGATCAGGTTTTCCTGCGTGTCACACCGAGGCTGGGGAACAAGAGGATTCAGAGACAGGGTAAGCTTTCACAGCAGTACATAGGGCTATTAGCAGTGTTGGAGAGAGTGGGGCTGGTTGCCTATCTGTTGCAACTACCTTAGAGGTACAGGGCTATAGACGATGTCTTCCACGTCTCCCAGCTCCGACATTACTTTTCAGACCCGTCTCATGTTTTCCAACTCGAGGAGGTTGAGCTTGAGGTGGATGCGTCGTTTGAGGAAAATCCTATCCGGATTGTCGATCTCTGTATGAAGGTTCTCCGAGGTTGGCATATTCCTCTGGTACGAGTGCTATGTCAGCACGGGTGAGTACATGATGAGACTTGGGATAGGGAGGATAAGGTTTGATCGCAGTGGTCGGAGCTGTTCGAGGTTTCTTCTTCTATGCCCCTCTAGGAAAATTTGGGGATGAATTTCTTTAAGGGGGAAGTTTGTAAGAACTCAGATCTTCATTTTAGGTATGTTTTTCCTTTTTCTTGTAGTTTTTATAAAAAATATGGTTTCTGGAAATTTTTTGAAGTACACGCCGTGTACTTTCTGAGTACACGCCGTGTACTCTTTTTTCGCTCGAAGCCGTGTGCTATCTGTGTCCGGGCCACACACACGGTGTGTGGGGGTGATGTGGAGGCCGATTTTTGCAGAGTACGGAAAAACCCACTACACGCCGTGTTCTCTAAAAATACACGCTGTGTACTTTTTTTTCATTAAACGGACCGAGGTCGTGCCTAATCACCATATTGGACTTCTTCTAGGCTAGGTTCTACCAAGAGATGTTGTACGACCATAAAACTTCTCCAGATTCCCAAGCCTCCATCCGTAATCTGATTCGAGCTCTGACGATTGCGTTGGAAGCGCAGTGGTGAGTTATCACTTCTTCTTGAGAATTGTTTTCCAATTCTTCCTCCTTCTCAATTTATCTAAGATTGAGAATTTTGTGTGTTTTGTCAGATCTATGGAATTCGTGGGAGAATCAGTCATCGTGGTTCATGTATATAGATCTCCTAAGATTAAGGTAGGTGTTTTGTGCCTTACCGTTCAATGTCTATGAGTTTTATGTGCGAATTGCCATTGATACCCGTGAACGGGTATTGCATGTTTACCTTTTTTACCTTGTTGCTTTATTTCCTTGATCGTATACTTGTGTAGAGGTAAATTGGCCATTTAAGAGGATAATTTGTTGTGCTTGGATGTTTTTTCCCTCACTTTGTTCGGTTTGCGACCTTTGGGTCTCGTTTGCCTTTGGCTTTTACACCTGTTTCTATGCCTTGTGGTTATTGGTTTAAGTGAAACTCATGAAATGCTTGTTGCCTTGTAGACTGTTTAGCTAAGTAGATCTATGGGTGTACTGTGGTTAGCCAAGAATCTCTATAGGTTTACTTTGGACTTATAGCATTATTATGCACTGACTGGCATGGGGCTGAGAGAAACTGGTGCTATAGACTATAAGGGATAGACCTAGTGAACTTCCCAGAGAGTCTTAGACATTATAGACTACATGGGACGAACCGAGTGAGCTCCCAACGAGTATTTGATATTATAGACTATAGGAGGGTAGACCGTGTGAGCTTCATTATAGAGTCTTACCTTGTTTGAATCTCTTTAAGAACCTTCCCGGGCTAGAGGAGGAATTGACCGAGTGAGATTTCTCAGAGAGTATGTGGTATACCTGAGGCTATAGGAGGAATTGACTGAGATAGCTTCCTCAGAGAGTCTCTAGACATTGTGGCTAAGAGGGTTAGACCACGTGATCTTCCTCAGGGATTCACTGACTACCCTAGACTATATGGGGAATTGACCGAGTGTGCTTCCCCAGAGAGTCTCATAATCTGTATGACCAAACAAGAGGGGTTAGGCTGAGCGCACTGCCCAAAGGGTTGTGGTACATCATGAATAGGATCAGAGGGGATGGCTGTGAGTACTTCCCAGAGGGTTTTCCTGCTTGAAAGTTGTTTTGATTCACTATTTTTGTTGATCACTGTTGTGTATCATCATGCTTTACTGCATACTGTTTACAGCTTACTGCTCTGCTGTTGTTGATTATTACTTATTGTACATTTACCTGCCATATACTAACTCACTATTAGGTACAGAACTTCGGGTGAATGCCTACTGGGATTTAGTCTCACACCCTGATTGGGTCTTGATTTTGGGCCCAAACAGACCATTTTGTGGCAGGTATAGACAATGGAAAACACCTTTCGACTTCTGGTACTTGTTTGCTTGGAGCAGGAGAGCATGGGACCAAACATTGTCTTGTGATGCTGAGGGGGTGTTTTATTTTCTTTTGTACTTTTATTGGTACTGTGATGTTTTCAGCATTGCGACTTGTTTTTTTGCTTTCCTAGATTTGTATCATGCATCATTTTATATATACATATGTGCTCCAGTTTTTTGGTTAGGTTTTCCACTGTTTATATTGTTGGTTATTACTGCATCCACTGTTGCTTGTTTATTTTTCTTCTGCTGTGTACTCTTCCAATGAGGGCATAGTTTCCCCACTTTCCCACCCAAGGCCATCGCTACTAGTCAGAAGCCTCTGGAGTTTGGGGAAATGCGCTTGAGGTCATGTGACCAACCAAGTACGGGGTGCCTCTACGTGGCTTCCGGAACCGGGACGTTACAATAGAGTTATATATTGACCTATTTTTAGGTTGTTTGATCAACTATAAATGGATTTGGTAGAATAAAATTGTTTTTCATGGTAAAAATGAAACCAAGAGTGAAATACATTATTATAGGTAATATTTTTAACAAAAAAATTTTAGAGGTGTTCTTATACTCTATAAAAAATTTCCCCTTATGGTTGCGTGTATTGGTGGTGTTGATGTTTGATGAATGTGGTTTTTGAAGGATCACAATGACATCTATTTCAAGTGATGGTACTATTATCCCTAATGGTGTGGGTATCATAGGGTCCAACGACATACACAATCCTTGACACATTGATATTTAGTACTCCTACACTAGTCTTTGAATTGCAATACAACAATGAGCACCTATTTGAATTCCTATTTGAGAATTTAATGGGTCTCTGTATATGGTTTGGTTTTTATAGTATTGTTATAAATGATTGTGTTAGTTTTTTAGATCTTTTAAATCATCCCTATTTTGGTTTCCATATAACCCAAAGATGTTTTTCTTCTCTATATATTTTAAAAATTAAATAAGGATTGGAGTGTGAGATGTATACCTCCACCATATCACCGAGTTACAAATAAAATTTCTAGCCATGTCTGGAAGAATAAAAAAGGTAGAATTTATAGATATACCATATCTAAATTGGGAATTAAATCATCAAAAATACTTATAAATAATGAAATCAACATCCTCAAATTAAATCTCAAATATCTATGTTATCATATACATCACCTATGGAGTGGTTATATTATAATAATGTGGGTTTTCACACTACAATACTACTTCACAAGATACGATTCCATTCACTGCATCTTTTATAGGCCAAACAGATATTAATATGGTGGATCCCATAATTCTACAATCCTGAACATGATGGATAAATACCAATAACTTCCCAATCCATAATCTCAATATATAACATAAATCATTACATTATAGTGACTAAATCCTATATATCCATCTATCAACAATATTGAAAACATCAATGAGAATATCTTCCACTTCAACCACTATGTTTACTTAAGTGTCACTATCACAAGGGTCTAGGGAGGAAAAATAGTTCATTGGGAATTATATTTATATCCTAAATGAATTTTTTTCACTTACTCACTCGTAATTAAATGAATATTAGTGTTATACTTACATCACAATGGTCACCTAAGACCTTAAACTCAATCTACATGTTATTTCTCAATCAAAGTCACAATATCAGATAAAATACCAAATTTCACCTAATAACACGATCATTAATCTATTTTTGACCAATATATCAATGTCCCATAGCACCCAATGATATAATCCATGAAATTGGGGTTATATTGCATTTATAGACTCAAAAATTATAAAAAAGGATCCCCAAAGGTCTATTGAGTATTCAACTTTTAAGACTATCACTAAAAATACTTTTTTAATCATCCCAAACCATCACCCAATGGGATTTCATCATATATGTTATTCATATTATAAAATTAATGATAATGAAACATTAGATATAATATAATGAAAAAATAAATAATAATATTAGACACTCATTAACAATTTTATAAAATACGGCATCACACTCACAATGATTAGTGAACCATGTCAATTATCAGAAATAGACATTATTACATACCTTTAAAATATATTTCAAAAGAATATTTCACAATCATAATAAAATAATTCAATAAGGGAAGATACACATAATATATACATATAAAAAATCCAAAAAAACCCCACTTAAGAATACAAAACAATATTTTGGTATAATATTCCAAAACATTTCCATTAAAACACTTTTAAAATTTCATTATATTATCTTTGAAATTTAATTTTTAAAAATCAATCTAAAATAAATTATTATTTTTAGATTCTATTACAATAAAATATTATTGTCTTAATCCCATTTTAAAATTTAAATCATTCTCTTTTATAAGTTCAAGATCAAATATTACAATCACATCCATGAAATTTATAGAATAAATAATGACATGTTCCTTATTCAAACCATAATTAACTGATTTATAATATGGTTCTATTCATATTATATTTCATGTATTGTCTAATTTTATATTTTTATAGAATTAAGTAAAAACATAACATAATTAAGTGGTCACACTTAGAAAGTATGCATTTAATTCAAAAATATGTATTGTTTTAAGATTCACCCATGAATCATTCAATATTCTTCTTCTTAATTAAATGTTACTCACCATAGATGAAACCTTTATAATGATGAAAATTATACTCATCCATAGGTCCTTTAAAAAATATTTTAATATTTTTGATTTGAAAAACGTTTTCAATAAGGGTTATAATAATAATGGAATCACATTTGTCTAGTGAATAACATTAAATCCCATGAGGAATTTTTTATTTTTTATAGTAAAAATTTGCGAAAATAATAAAAAAATTTGAAAAATAGAAAAAAAACTCATCGATAAAATAAAACACCTTATCCCTTTAAATATAATAAGGAATTCCATGAAGGCATCCTGATACATCTGTGAACTTTTGAAATCATTTATTTAAAACAAAAACCTTTTAAAATTATATGTTATTTACCTTTCAAAAACTAAATGAATCACTAGAATTTCATAAATACCCATTTTTAAAATTATAATATATGTATCATGGTAAATCATATTAAAAAAACATTTTCACTTATTTTTAACCCAATTATAATATCTGAGTCTCTGTTAATTCCATAGGAGTAACCTACTCCGTTATCTCACACATTTTTCTCCATCCCTAACTATTCATTACCAAATGCATTGAAAGGATATATCATGCACATACTTAATCATATATAATGTGAAGATATGAGGTACTAAATAAATCATATATAATATTACACATTTTAATCTTAAAACCCTTATTAAACTTTTTTGAACCCATTATGTTTTTTCCATTTTTTCATAATCATATCCCGAAATTACATTTCTAATAAAAAACTATTAATGTTGAAAAATTTATAGAATATTGGGAATATGATACTATTATAAAAAAAGTGTTATCATATAGAAAATCATGATATATAATAATAAAAGTGAATGTGGTAAATTTATGTAATTCCGTATACATTAAAAGAATATTCATTTTGTACTTCGGTATAAAACATTAAATTAACCCGTATAGAATATGTGGAAAAATTACATTTTGAAAAAATTATAAAGCATTTAAAATATATAAAAGAAATTATCTTGAATGTACTGTTATGAATAAATAATTTTATTCTTCAAACATATAAAACATCATGAATCTGGGGATACATATTTTAACACACGATAAATAATTTTTTAAACAAAAATAACATAACATAATTCTCATCAAGCTTCTTATGTACTATAGATCCAGAATTATAAAACTATGTTATTTATATACATTATAAATAACAATTTTCTTATCTATTTAATTATTATTATTCCCTTTGTTTATTTTTTAATTAGTTTTTAAACAGGTTTAAATTATGAATGATATTTTGGAGTAAGTCGGTTTATAACCTCAAAATGACATCATTTCACAGACCTTGTTCAAAGAGGTTATGGTAAAAACATATCAATGATATTATCCATGTTATATTGATCATAATTATGTACTAAATGATATTTCAAAACCAAACTTTTAATGGTTATAGAAAAGGTGACCAATGTTCTTTGATGGAGACGGTATTTCATATGTATGCAAGAAAAACGTTTTATTTCTTCTAATGGTTTAAAAATAAATAATCTAGAAAATATATTACATTTATAGAACAATATAAATGTTTAAAATTTTACATTTAAGAATTAATTTCATCCTTATAAACATCCTTTATTATTGAAAATTTAATATTAATCCCATCGTTTTATGAAGACGATATTCCACCCATATGTATGTGTAGAAATATCTATTTCTAAAGGATGGAAAATGTAATAATATATATAATATATCAATTGTAAATATTTATATTTAAATAAATAATATCCAATATATTTATTATATATCATTTTAACCAACTATATAATCAGGTGGTAGAAAAAGAAACATGTCCTGTCATTGAGGTCGAAGTCAACACGTACACACGAGAAATGTTTTCATTTCACATAAGATGTAAAAGAAGATTAAAAAGTGTTTAAATATAATTATATTAAATTTTTATTTTATGTATGATACATATTATATTATTTCATCATGGTGGAAGAATATTTGAATTAGGGAAAATAATAATTAGACATGAAATATGTCCATTATGTATTATACATTCTATTAGGATCTCTCATCTTTCCATAAATCTTATCCCATTTAGGAATAGTTTCTAGAGAATAATAGGAACTCAATAAAATTGGATGTAATGTTTTGGATTTGTGTGGGAGGGTATTTCATTGAATAAGGGTTCTCAAAATGTGTGATGATTGGAGGAGAGGATTGTCCTTTTTAAAATTATAGGGAGTGATACCCATGTAATTTTTCTAATCTCTTAAACATTATAACATATTAATAATAGGATTGGGGCTAAAAACTATATAGTTAGAAATTTAATAGGATAAGTATCAAAATAATGTCATCAAATCGTAATTAAGATAATATTATTTTCATTATAAATTATCCTTAACCTAAATTATAATGATTTTCTCCTTATCCTGATAAATCATTTCCACTATAAATAATATTTACAATGACAAAATATGGAGTTAAACACTATACTGAATTTGAAAATCCTGAGTAAATATATGTTAAAAAAATTAGAATTATTTTGGATGAATTGGAATAAATTACTTTAAATATAAATGTATAAAATTACATGGAAATAGTTTTTCGAATTATTTTAACCATAAAATTAAACTTATACCAAAAATAATGTATAGAATTTTATTCCATTAAAAAAAACTTTATATTATTTTCTATAAAAATAAATTTTCTAAATAAATTTTTATGTAATTTTATATAATATTATTTACAATTATTTTTTATAAAACATTACTTTATAATTTATTTGATATGTTATATAAATATAATATACTATTCATTATCCAGATATATTTATATATATACACATAAAATATAATTTTTCATGTTTTTTAAAAAGAATACAATATATATATATATATATCTCAAAAAACTTACACATTCATTAAAATGATTATATATGTATATTCACAAGTTAATATATATATATACATATATTTCCAAATATCTTAAATAAAATATTAACCTGATTTATATAAATAAAAACCAATTAAAATGTAACAATGAAGAATTTTTTAAGATCACAACCATAATCCAAGCATTATCAAAATTCAACAAAAATTATATCATTATAATAATAGTTTTATATAATCACAAATATGAATAACAATATACATTTTACTTAAAACAATTCAACAATAGTCCTGTTTCAGATGATTATAAATCTATATAAATATACACATGTTACACATAAATATATATATCTATCTATATATATATAAAAATATTTCAACATTTATATATATAACATTACAATGTTATCCTGTTTATATATACATATTTCACCTTGAAATATATTTCAATCATAATATATATATATACATTGAGTGTGTGAGATGTCAGTAGGAACATGCATTTTTACGTTCACACATGAACATTAGGAGTTTACGGGGTAGCCAAATGTCTCAAAACAAATAAAGAAAAACCAACAAATAAAAATGACTCTTAAATTTAAATGATAAATATTGGAAAATATATCTAAAATCCATTTGAATCATCCAATACATAGCTGAAACAGTTTGAATTCATTCATGGATAACAATATAGGGAATAATAAATATTTACTAAACCTAAACACCAAATAAAATATGATAATTGTATAATTTTATTGACCTTGTATTTCAACAAACCAATTTCAGAAATATTTATCGGTAAATCCACAATTGGATGGTTGATAGGAGAGGAGTATGAACATTTGAGGTTTAAACCTATATCTATAAATAATTAGTTCTGATAGGTGATTTTGGGATCAACATGTCATAGTGTTTGACGACTAAAATCTATTTTCAATTGTGAAAAGAATCAAGGTAGAAGAGAAGAAAGTGCAACATTAATTTAATAAAATCATATTTGTTATGGGTATTAGATATATAATTTATTTTGTATTTAAAATTAAATATTCAAGATCTTTTTGTGATGGATAATTAAATTCATCACCAATATTCATTAGAGGCTACATTTGGTGATGGATAAAAAAATCTATCACTATTACCAATATCTAATAAAGCTTCCAACTGAAGGGAATCTATACATGAGAAAAGTAATTTGTGATGAAAAATATTTTCTATTATAAATAGTGATAAAAAAATAGTTATTGGTTCCATAAAGGGATTTCCATCACAAATTAGTGTAACTATGGGACTAGTTGCAAGGAGACAACGTCCTGTCACAAATATCCTACCATGATTACCCATTTTCAAATAGTAAGATCCCTGATAAAGGGGATTTTTTTTGTGAATTACCTTAGAATCAATTCATAAGAACAAGATAAATTTACACTGAAGTAGTACAGAATGACCATGATTCAATTGGATAGTATTTTGATGGATTATTTAGATGACCTTGTTGTTGTATCTTCTGTTTCATGGGTTTGCACGTCATCATTAGTATACCGAGTCAAGAATGGATATGATGTTGATATAGAGTGCCATGGTATGAGAGATAATTTCATAGGTGTTGAACCTAATTTTGGATGTAATATAGATGGAAATGGATTACTTCAGGTTCTGAGGAGGGTTTTTATACCAATATCCATGAGAATGGATTTGATGAAAGACTTTAATTCCTCATGATGGGAAGTGAATACAGAATCGACCAAAATGCATCAGGATATGAAATGCTGCATATGTTAGTTTATAATGAATAAATGCATTCCTTGGTTCCATGCCCATTACCTTACCCATATGACGGTGAATGAAAATCACCAAGGACTAGGTGGGATACTTCAGCCTATTCAGACGCTAATGTAGAAAAGAGAAGAGGTGACCAACAATTTTATTATGAGGATGACTGGGATACTGAGGGGTCCAAAATTTGGGTGGGTATTAGTTGACCATCTGATGATGTTTTCAAATTTATTTCCCATTTTAGAGACTCCAATTATTGATGAGTTACAAAATATTTTATATTCAAGAGGTGGTGATGTTTCACTACATAACTTCCAGTATCATGTAATATTAATATTATTATTTTACATAATGATTTTGGTAAGGAATATTGAAATAAGTAGGTATATAGATAATTCTAAGCACCATATATCACTCAAATATTTATATATTGTTATAGAAGATAATGTGGATTCTAGACGATATACTCATGGAATTTCTACATGATTTTGGTGAGGAATGGGATTAAAAACATTCCTTGGAGGATTTAACCTAAAAAATATTTATTCAATGATTCAATTTATAGGGAACCCATAGGGTCTCCTTATGGTTTATCGTGATAATCACCATCATGTTAGTATGAAATGGGCGAGTTAAAATTGACAATACCGAGCTTGGTGTAGTATAATTCCATGTAGGTGTATGTGATATGAAATATTTTGACAAAAATCATAGAGTAAAAAGTTTTCTTAAGATTGTAGTATTCATTGTAACAAGGAATTAACTATGTGTTACAAGGTCTTCATGTTGTTTTCACCAATTATTGAGCATCTATGTGTGAGGAAATAGGGGAAAAGAGCACTATAGTTTTTTTTCTGTTTGATATTGTAAAATAAATTAGGGCCTTGTATTACAAATTTAAACTCCCTCCAAGACATATAATTATGAACTAAATATTTAAGAGACAGAAATTTGGAGGTAAGAGATGGAACCAACATATCTAATTGATAGTGAGGATGTTGTGTTGGTGTCATATGCTTCATTCGAAAAATTACATCTGGGAATTGTGGACTGATGCAAAAATGCGTTTCATGTGAAGATAATGCCTATTGGTTTGGTGTTAAGATTGAATGGGTAGATACAATATTAAATGTGGTATTAAGATTCATATGTATGGGTTCATTGACCTAATCAATTTTGATAGGACCCATGGAGAGATTTTTCGGGATGAGAATGCCTTAGAGGGGTATTTTGAAATACCCATGGACAATTCAAAGTGTGATACATTTTAAATTCAATTTATTTTAGTGTTTTTTAGTTTGAATTGGTCAATAGATAGAATAGAAGGAGGATTAAAGGATCATCTAGAGGAGGCCGAGACCATAAAAAACTATTGAATATCTATTAGCTTGAATGAGTACTATCTAGTTACTAGGAAAGTCTTCTTATACCCGCCAACATGCCAGGGGTGTCCAATGGATTGATATTGTTCCACTGGGTTTATTGTTTAAATGGGGTTTGTATTTCCATATAATCCACATCACATATTTCACCTCCCTCACCTATCCCGAACCTTTGGATTGAATTTACACTAAGGATGGTTTCTTGGAAATTGAATTGGCTCTCCAAACCTGATATCTTGACCATTATAATTGTGATTCAATTCATTTGTTCTCTCCTGGTGAATCAAATGGAATTCTAGAAAATAATCCTCATTTCTCATTTGTTTATTTTTTTCCAAACCTAATTTTATTAATATGTATCTTATTTTAGGGATTTGGAGTTCCATTATATCCATAGAAAAATACTAATGTTGGTTTCATCTCTCCCTGCCTAATTTTGGAAAACCATAGCTATTTCAAAATGTTTTTATAGATATTATTTTGTTTCCTTGTTAGTCAATGTGTGGGTAGCTATTAAGAATCCACCTAAGGTTCAATCACATTCAGTTAGGTCTATAAAGGTATAATACACCCTTCATAGGGGGGCCATTGGGATAATTAATGATTTATATAGTAATTAAACATGGAATTTTTTTTGATATAGGGGTTATACATGTTGGAACATTGACCTTAAAAAAGATATTTGAGATCTATTGGGGCTAGTTAGTCATAGATAGATGATCAATGTGATTTCATGATTATTTACTCTTATTATTTATTTTTATTACTTACTATTGATTTTATGACCTTCAATAGTGGTGGCCTTACATAAACTTTTATAATTGGTTGGGGTGATATATTGTTCCTATAAAGAACCATCAAGAGAGAATAATGATTTTTTAGTCCTCCAAAAAACATTTGGAATGGATGAGGGTGACATAGATGGAATCCTAAAACCTTCTGGATGGTATGTGTTATAGATTTGGTCATAACCTATAGGATACACATAGGGTTTTGGTTAGTTATGGTTATGTAATATTGCAATGACTGAACATTCTATATGAAGCCAAATTAGGTAGGGTTGGGGGTTATTGTGTGATATCTAGCACATGAATACCCAATAAGATTATAAGTTTTATAGTATTTATTTTCTATAAATTCATTATCCATTATAAAATTGTTTCATTTATATTAATGGCACATTGAAGGGGTTCTGTAGGGATTGTTATCACACCCTATATATGAATATCGATGGGTTCAAAAAGTTTATTACCATGGATCAATCCATTGATATTGGGCCTATAAAGGATTGTTGGGTAGGTGCTGGTGGTTTTGGATTTAGGAGATACCAAGACAGACTCAGGGAGTAGAGGCACCTATTTAATTAATTATGTCATTTTTTTACGTTGATCAATCCCCTTTATAGATCCCTGTTAACTACTTTTTAGGAATCTACATATTATATGTAATTTTTTATCTTATGTTAGGTTGAGTTTATTGTTGATATTTATTTGATTACCTTATTATATGTTTCCATGGTCATTGTTTTTATTTTAATATTACTGAAAGGTTCACAAATATTGATGAAATAATATCCCCACATGTTACATAGGATCATCACTAGTTGATATCATATTGAATATAGGTTGGTGATAATGGTTTCATGTTCCAACTGGACTAGGACTCGAGGAATTGAGGTCAGGCTGTCATAAAAAAATCTAGGAATATATTCACCTATTTTCAATAAATATTTTCATAATACTAATGAATTCCCATCAATAGATTTCACACAGATTCAACTTATTAACAAGTCGAACATTTATTGGAAAAATTAGTAATATATGTCTTCATATCCGCAAACTAATAATATTCCATAATATCATTTTCTGTCTTAGCAATATCATGATGAATTGAAAATAGTGATCTATAAGATTCAATTAATAATTATATCATCAATAGGGAATCACTATGAACAAAACAATCTATCCAAATATTAAAAAACATTATTTATGAACATTAACCACCAAAAAATACCATTCTTGTCTGATTCTACACATTCATATGAAAAAATTATATTAATTTTGAAGCTATTTAATTATATCCGGAAATGATGAATGCATAGATAGCTAATTCAAATAAGCGATGTTTCTGCATAAAAAATATCCTATCCAAAGTTCACTACATCATAGAATTAAGGGACATGTTTCATTCATAACATAGTTAATAATGACTTATCATCACAACTCAGGGCCTGAGTTAGCCTGTTTACATTACCTAGATGTTATTGAATTGATCAATCATAATCCAAAATATATTCCATCTCCCTATTATGTCAGATGTTCATCAATTTATTAGTGAATATATACATAAACTATTTATAATTAGTACCTATTTCAAATTTCCCCACATAAAAAAGATTCCTCAATATTTTAAAATTTAAAAAAATCAGTAGATAACTTAAGGTCGAGTGAGGGATAATTATAATAAGGTGGTTTCTATTGATGTGATGCTTACATGATAACCCAATATTTCTATATCATGAAACAAACATGTATTTTCCAATAAGAATCATTATAAATAATAAAATAATCATTTCATGGTAGCAATGTTAACCCCATAGAATTATAAAATATTATTTACAAGACATAAAATAATTCATTATATTCATCTGTCTTAATTAATTTAACACCTTTTTCAGTAAACTAAGTTATTGGGAAATGTTACTGATATAATTTCAAAAAAAACTATCAATATTAACCTGATAATATTAGAAAAATATTTTATATCGATGATATTTTTTTCCTTGACCACTCATCCACCACATTAGTTTTTATAGGATCAATAGTCATGTCATCATTATTAACAATATGAATGAGAAATGGAATCTGTTGCAACCAAATTTTGGATTTATTGAATTTTACATATAATTTCATTCCATTTAATAAACAAAATAATTATTTGTTTCTCATGATCCTCATATATTTTATACAATAACAAAATATCATCAATATTCAAAACCATAAAATTATCCAAATACTCATAGTAGACCCTATTCGTTTGTTCTATAAATAGATTTGTTGTGTTTTGTTAACCCAAATGGAATAAAAATAAAAATTTAATGAATATACTATGTCATGAAAATTAACCACATAATTTCCTCTTATTTCAAATTTACTCGATGGTGCACGGACCTATGATTAATCATCCATTTTCATTACCTTGTACTAGCATAGTATTGTTACTGATATGTGGAAATGAATATATTTTCTTCACAATAATGTAATTGAGGTATATATAATCCATGAATATTCTCATGGAACCATCCATATTTTAAAAAATAGATCATAAACAACCATAGAATAATTGAGAGGGAAGAATAAATCCTTACCATGAAACTACTATAACATTGTTTTAGATTTAACAACTAAAATGAATCTATCATATGGATGTTTTGAAATTAGATTAGTGTATGGCACTATGTTAATAGTAAATTAAACCACCAAATTAAGGATAATAATTCGAATATCATCATGAAATAAATCAATACATTCATAAACTATTGGAACATCACTAATTAGAGTAGATTATTTATTTAAAAAAATAGATTACAAATACATTCTATCACATCATTAATTATTTTTTCTAGTACTTTATACATTGTCAATGGAATTAAGTCATTCATATATATTAATTAAAAATCACTCAAAAAATTGAATATTTATTTTCAATAGTCTATTTTACCATGATATGATGAAAGATAATATATACCTGTAATAACATAAAATTTATAATGGCAAAGACAATATGCTTTTTAAGGATAACCATTCTGCAAACAATAATAGTAATATTTCTATAAATTCTTAATACCTTTATACTATCCCCTATAGTTTTTACAATAATTTAGGGATTAATTTAATGAAATTGTATTTTCATTTTTCTTTAAAATATCCTAGAAATAAAAGAATTAATAGATCCTAATTAAAACAATACATTTATATAGACTTAATAGAAAAGTAATTTTTATGAAACTACATCATTTAGCACTATCAAATCCACTATGGTTGTAGAAACATAATTTACCACTCCAAAATTATTTTTATCATGATGATTCCCACATTGGGTAACAAACATTTTATGAGAATTAGAATAATGAACAAAATTATTAAAAATAAAACATCTCAATATAGACTAACCATCCCTTCTAACTATTGGTACGATTAAACAAATTTTCCATACATTCATGTGATGAATAACTGCATTACCACAACATTTACTCATTCATAATCCTAGAAATCATTCCTTAAAATTCCTTTCACGAAATTTGGAAAATTTTGGGGTCCTTCCTCCAGTTTTGATTATTGATAACTTCTCCATTTCTTTCAATATTGGCCACTTCCTTATCTTTTCAGCATAAAGTACATAAGTGTAAACCATATTCATCTAAAAAATATTAACACAAGGAATCACTTCCTTGTGTTATTTAAATTCATGATAGGACAAAAATATTTATAAACATTCTTTTATACCCATTTAAAATTTATCAATTTTACTCCCATGGTCTAAAAAAAAATTAATTCAATCCTACCTAGTCTTTAATAATTTTCCTCAGAAGAGGCCACAATGTCTTCTTCATTTTTCTTCACCTACTTAAATTATATTTCCATTATAATATGAATACATTTTATTATATTATTATCCTGAAAAGGATAGTTAAATCTGTCCACTCCTAGGAATAAGTCTCATCATTTTTCAATGGTGTTTTTAATCAAATACCATCATCGATTTATTTCAACACCAAAATGATGAATAAAGGTATTATTTTTTGTTTATTTATACTTCCAATAACATAAAATATGGTTTCTATATCATTAATACATCCTTTATATTTCATCGATTATGAAGATACATAGATTTCCATAGGGCTATATTTTATAAAATGATCAACTATAGATTTGTTCCTCTAGAGAGAGTTATTTAAATTTTTTTTATTGGTTTTACTATTAGTAACATTCATCAAATAAATCAATATTACAAAAAACATATATATTCCATCCATTAATGGTTTATAATATGAAGGTTTTTATCAATTTAATTTCATCATATATCTATTTTCCTATTTCCTCATTGAGGAAACATTCTAAATATACATGAATAAGATTATGAAACATGGAAATATCCAAAATATATATCATGATAATTTGACATTAAGTTAGTTTATCTTTATAACATCCTCATAGCCCCTAATGGTATCAAAACCTATCCTATGATACCACCTAGAAGGACCTATGAATTTTTTGAACCAAAAATACATGATTTAATAAAATAGATGCAATTTATTACATTACAATGAAAAATTCTATATAGAGTTAACGAGAAAAAGGTAAAAAAATTCAAAAAATGTGGAAACATTCATAAAATAATCATTTTCCCTATAAAAATATAAGTTTTTGTAAAAACCCCTATTTCATTCAAAGAACATTATGTTTATTTAGGATGATTCCATATAGAGGAAATATTCACATAATAATATCTATAATCTTTTCTATATCCTTTGAATGAATTTATGAATTTGGGATCTAAAAAAATGATAAATAATGGATATAAAAATAATTCAACTCTATTAATCGAGTGAAAAACATAGAATCCCATGTTGAAATTTTACCTTTTCAAAATAAATAATTGATCAAATAAATAAAAACATTTTACACATGAAAATCACAATGATTTCATACAATAATATATACACTAATAATAACCAAATGAAAAACCATGAATGAATCTTCAAGAATTTGAGAAGTCTTCAAAAAAATCATTAAAAATATTGATTTCACCATTGAGTGTTAATAACTACTCCAAACATCATGAAATCAAAAAATTTAATTCATTTTTTAATGAATAACATGGGTATATTAGAGAATCATATTTATAACCAATAATCACTCATTTTTAACTAATTCTTGAATTACTATATCCTAGTTAATTCCATATGAGTAACCTACCCTGTTTTCTTCCTCAGATTTTCCTTCAATGAATATTTTTTACCTAGTGAATTAGAGAACAATATCCAAATCACCCATAATCACACATAATTATGATGTAAAAAATCATGATGAAATAATTTATAATTCTACACATTTTTTGCAAAACATTTAAAATACACATTTGAACCAATTAGCAAACACATTCCATTATTGTATAATCATATGGAGAAATATGTTTTTTCATTAAAAAATAGTAATGTTATGAAATTAAATGAATATTTTAAATAAGATAATATTTTAACTTCCATGTATAATTATAGAGTAATCTTATTAATTAATAACATCTATTATTCTTGGTATAAGCATTCGAATTATATATGTTAACAAAATTTATTTTATAAAATAATTAATAATTAACACATATGAAAATTGATGAAAAGATTACTATGTACAAATTTATAATGATTGTATAATATTACATTTAATATCATTTTATGTGTAAATAATATATTTATTTAATCATTTTTATGAATAAGTATTTTGAGGATAAAAATTTTAAAACATTTTAATAAAATATTTGAAAACAAATTCCTAGACTTAAGTCCAATATATATTCATACTTTCTGTTACTCCTAAATAATAAAAACTAGTACTCGCCCGTGCGTACGCACAACATATAGAATTAATGATTTTTACAAATGACAATAATATTTGTAAATGGTACATAATAATATTAAACCATATAAATCCCAAGTTACAAAGTATTGGAAAAGATGCAATGTATTGGGAATGTTGCAAAGTCTGTAGGAGCATATTCTGGTTGCAATATGTCTTCAGATTGTTTATCGTACATGTCATGTAACCAGCAGATGAAAGTAAAATTTTAATCATAAATACATAGCAATGAATAGATAAAGAGGGCGTTTTTTGTAATTCATGGGACCTGAAAAATCCCTAAATCATTTAAAACTGGCTAGTATTTTACTTTACCTAAAAAATATAAAATGTAAAAAAATTCTTCGGAAAGGTGCATGATACATAAAGCCAAAGTTTGTCTAAATGTCAGGGTAGTTGTTTTAGCACCTATAATATCAAGAATGTAAAAATTAAAAATTATAATCCATGAAATAAATAACAGTCATGTATTAAAAGTTATAATGCATTTAGATATATCACAAAGGAAATAAGAAAATGATCATAAAAATAGAATCATAGTAAGGAGAAAAATATCATCTTCTAAGTGAAACATACTAATAATATTTCAGGGTTGATTATCCCAATTTTATTTTTATTATCCAGATTTCTGTGTACATGACTAAGGATTTCATCTAAAGGGTTTTTCCTTTGGAATCACTCCTTAAAAATGACATTGCTCAAGAACAACATCACCTATCCATACAACTGAAAAACAAAAATTAAATTCCAATGTATGTTGCAAAAATTTTATTCTTGACACACTATAACCAAAAAATGAACAGATAGAAACATTGTAATCAAAACTTTAAAAAAATAGATCAGAATGGCCAAATGATTTCAATTAATTCACAAACATATGATAACCTATAGAAATAAAATATTCGCCCTCAATGTGCACATTATTGATCCAAACATAGTATCAATCATGAATTATGAGCGTCTTCCCGAAGATAACTCCAGTGATGTCAAATAGTAATGAAAACAAGAAAGGAGTTCTAGGTGAAAAATTCAATCCCATGATATTACTCCCAAGGAATTTCAATTAAAAACAATTCATTAAATCAAAACCTATTATTGAAACTATTCATAAAAAACAATTTGATACCTTATTTAATTCTTGATGAATGTTTAAGAGTAGAAAATTTAGTCAAATTATAGTTTTAGAGGTTTTAATAATTGGGATTCAGGTATACTAATTGAAATCCAAATATAAATAGTAAAATAAAATACGACTATTATGAATACATATAGAAAATTAACCAGTAGGGAACACATTCTGAATAAGTATTGATAATTAGATGTATAAAACTCATCCAACAATAAATAGATTAAATTTTTCATGGGACACAATAACGTTTTTTTGTTAACTTGAATCCCATATAAATAAAATTTTCATTAAGTTAATGATGACTATTGAATAAAATATCAAATATACCAAATAAAATGCATCCACCAATGGTCCAGAAATACCTGAAATATAGTAAACTATATATTATGAAATGAAAATAATAAAATAATGGAAGGAATAAAAAATGGTTGTAAGTATTAAAAATTTAGTGATATTAACTTCAAAAATAATAATTATTTACATGTTGTTGTGTCATTAAAGTACGATATCATAAACCATTAATGAAAAAATTGAGAATACAATGATTCAGTCATTGTATTAGTATATTGTTAATGCCTTAAAATACAGTAAACTATATGTTATAAAATGAAAATGGTAAAATAATGGTAGGAATAAAAACCGTATCTGATAGTATTAAAAATTTAGTGATATTACCTTCAAACGAATTATCCCTTACATGTATTTATGACATTAAAGTGAGATCTCTCGAACCATTAATTAAAAAATGAGAATATAATGATTCAGTCACTATATTAGTATACATTTAGTTCCTTAGAAATTCAGAAAAGGAATACCCTGTAGGGAATATATATTGCTGATATCAATTAAAAAGTTGAATGATATCAGTTTCAAAAGATGAATATATAGTAATTATATCAATTAAAACAATGAAATTGTAGTTATACACATTTATAATGTGTTCTTGAAATAAGTCGTGAGGTTGAATGATATCAATTTCAAAAAATGTTTCATGATAAGGATAATTAATCATGTTTTTAACTCTATTTAAGCCATTCCAAACTGAACCCAAAAAAGATATTATTACTTTTCTGAATGCCATAGTAGAAACATTCATAAGATTTAACATACCTGAACTAAACAGCCCTTCACATATGGGCCTTGTACACATAAGAGGACCAATTTATGGTCACCAAATAGGAACACACATTACTGGCATGATCACTGTGACAACAAAATAATGTGTTTGTCCACCACTTTTCTACAGTCTGTACTTCCATATTAAGAATAAGAATAGAATAAGGGTGTATTCAATGTTTAAAAAATTGGAATTGACATAACAGATGGTAGGATGCAACCAGATCTATTGACCTCCAGCTGTCTGCTTAGATAATATTTCAAGATGAATGAGCATAGGAAAATCATAGCTATCAAAACCGAAATTGAGAATCTTGAAATTTTATTGCACGAATTATGGTAAATAATGAATGGTTTACCTCGAGATGAAACAGAATTTCATGTGTATATTCCAGTTTCCAACATTAGGTCAATGATGGAACCACCATACAAACAACACAGAAAAATAATATAGAATGATGAAATTGAAGGGCATTATCCACAAAGGAAAATTCTTAATCTAGAAGGCGGGACGTGGAATATTTCAAGGTATTTATTTTTTTAATCTTTAGTTTGCATCAATCAAATAAAGTCATCAAGGATCAATAAAAAAGGTATCACCTCCTAGAGTCAAATTGGAAACCACGTGATATTTCATGGTTAAGCATCTAGGTATACGTACATATATTGAAATGATACCTAAAAAGTTTGCTTATTACATACTCTAACAGACATATTGAATCCCAGTAATAATGTTATGAAAGGTAAACATTATAAAATTTAAGACATTTCAATTTTTACATTAATTTATAGTAAATAATTCCATTCTAGAGCTGGTAAAAAATACATGAAATGCGCACTACATACTAAAAGTGAATACAACATTCCAACCATGAACAAATAGTGAAGATAACATACTAACTCGATACACGTATGTTGTGAATTGGAAATATTAAAAGTGTACAACATGACAATAGTGAATGAAAGAATATATACAATGAAAATAATGGATTCACACCTTAAGTCCATTGAGGCATTTTATAAAGCATGTCCAATGGAATCTACTCCAAGCGTGATCTAAATAATTGGCGAACCTTGAGACCTCAGCATCATCTTAAATATGTGTAGCACACACCATGTTGTTGGAAAGAATAAATTCCTCTTTAGCAGTATTACATACCTCGTCATATGTTCCACAGTCAGCAACAGCCTGGTTACAAGAACTTAACAGGTAAGCGTATTATGTCCCCCCTAATAATAGAGACTCCTACGACCAACAGTGGAATATAGAACATCATAATAACAGTATGGATAAATATTTTGGGAGTTGATCAGTGTAGTTTACTTCATCAATTAGGGATCTAATTGTTATAGGATTTACCTTAATCACAGCTCATATCAGTGTAGTTTGATGGAAATCATTCAGTACGTCCATTATTCTCCATTAACCACACAAATTATTTGAGATCAATAACACTGAATCTCAATATTCATATAGAATTATAGTTTATGAATAAAACCTTGTCTCACCATTCAACAATAAATTCCAAACAATGAATAAACTTATATTGAATACAATGAAAAAAATAACAGTGAATACAAAATAACAGTAAATACGACATATCAAGGTTCAACAAACTAATAGTGAATAAAACACATTATCACTGAACAAATTAACAATGAATACAAATTTCTTGAAGGGGTATAAAAATACTTATATATTGGAATCAATTTGTAGTTAATGTAATGTATTAAAAGTGAACATAAAATAATAATAACGAACACATAATTCAAACTATGATCTAACAGTTAATAGAACATACTAACTGGAAACAGTTATATATTGTATAGAAAATACTGAAAGTGTGCAACATGAGAATAGTGACTGGAAACATATATACAATGACAAAAAATGGGTTCCCAACCTGAGTTCACGTATAGTGTATTAAAAATATTAAATGTGAAAAACATTAAAATAGTGAATGAAAAAATATATACAATGACAAAAACTGGGATCCAAACCTTAGTTCACTGAGAAATTTTATAAAGCATGACCAGTACAATCAACTCCAATCCCGATCCAAAGTGTTCGAGAACCTTGATGCCCCATCGTCATCATAAATCTATGCAGCAAGCAGATTGTAGTTAGAAAGAAAAAAATTCCTATTGACCAGCAATACATACCTTATAAGATGTACTATAGTGAGAAACATCCAGGCTACTACAACATAGAATGAATGAGTACTATATCCTCCCTAATATTGGAGACACCTATGACCACCAGTGGAATATACAACATCATAATAATAGTATGGATACATATTCCAGGCTACGATAAGTTCATGGTTGACCTCATCATTCACGGCTCTAATTGTTGTATGAATTACCTCAATCACAACTCTAATAAGTGTAGTTTGATAGAAATCATTCAGTACTGCAATATTCCTACATCTTGTCAAACTCACATTAAAGCAGTATATCCCTATAGTAAAATCACATTCTGCATAAAATGCATTTGAAAAGATGGTCAACACCAATATGAAACTTTAGTAAATGGAGAAAAGAGAATCTATTGTTACCTCTTCTTCTCAAATAAATGATACAATAAGAAAAGGATGGGTCAGAAAAATTTTCATATGTAAACTTGATAATATAAAGAATAAACATACCATACGTCAAATAATTTACAATATTCCTGATTATTTAATTTACTGGCATGCATCATTACATGTTCCTAGAAGATGGCCCCATGATTTTGGAATTGTCCACCAATACCTGAATGAAAAGTGGCACAAAGATAATAATGATGTTGAACAAATTTAGTGGGCCCAATTTCATGCCCTCCCAAGAATAGACCAATGGACTGTCTAATAAACTAAAAAAAGGGAAAGAGGAAAGGTGATACTTCCTGGGATTGATCTAGTGAGAACCTGTATATTGGCGTCATCAAAGTGGATATGGGTTTACCCATTCACCTTCCCCTTCCTGGATTCTTACTTACATCCATCTATGTATTTTAGAAAATCCATAGTTGATACCCTTACATGCAGAATTATATATTCATCATCAGATAAAATCAACCATTTACTCACCACTTCCACACACAATATGAAATGAACCCTAAATTCAAGATTTCAACCACCCATCCATGGACCAAATGATTCTACATTTATAAATATATATTTTAGTTCTTAAAAAGATGGTTGAGATATTACATGGAACTCGGATTATGAAAAGCTTTTAAATTCCTAAATCATGTTCCACATGCAACGTCATGAATCTATTTTAAATACTGGTTCCATGATCGTGACAAAAATATAAATACATATGACTGAGTCCACAGAAACTATAAAAATGAACATAAAAAAAATAAAAATAAGAAATATTTCATATGCTGCAATTGGTGGAAGATAGGGGTCACACCATTCTGGTGTTTCATCTAATTATATGTAAAAGGGGATGGGGAGAAATTATTGATGTATTGAGATGAGAAGATGGGTGTAAATATGTGTATTGACTTGTGTAGTTAGTGGTCACCGGTTTTTTGTGTCATTTTTCATATAATTAGCATATTTCCAGACATGAATAGTAGTCAATAGGTACAATTGAAATTTTATTTGGAAAAAAATTAAACAAAACAGAATACATGTTTCGTATATAAACTCAAACATATTACAACGTAACACATGATCTGTTATCTATATATGAGAACATCATTAATACAATAATATGTAACATTTCAACTATTTATGAAAAATAGAAAGATATATTCAATTGAAATGAAAAACCATGAACATAAAGCATTTTCTATTATAATTATATTTACTTCAACAATCAAAACACAAACTTAATTAAAATAAAATTAACAATGTGTGGAATTACCTATCTGGTTGTGTTAAATATTTTGGTAATATCCTATGGGCATGTCAATAAAGGATTAGTTTACAGATATCCAGGTGACTATGAATTCATGTATTATAATACAATATTCATCTTAATGAAAATCAAGTTAGAAAATGAAAAAAATTCACAGGACGTATCATTTATAGAATGAATAGTATTTTGGAATACATATAAAATTCCCAAACAATGCCCATCTTGAATCTGTAATAATATCCTATGATTTTCCCAAGATTGAAATATAATATAAAAAACAGAAAAACATATGAAGTTGGTTTCTTTGTTTCAATTAATATCCTGGAAAGGAAGGCGTTTATGTTCTGAGTCTCCAATCCACGTAATATTTTAATTGTTCCATAGGAGATCATCGTACATTATTGTTGACAATTTTCCATATAAGGAACATGTTTGTAAATGGTAAGGAATAAGAAACAAAGAATCATGATGATAGAGTATTATAGAGTTACAAAATTAAATAATTTGATAAAAGAAATCTACAATCCAAAAACTGCATTTGCAACATCTAAATTAGTCTGTCAACTGCCAATATTCATATGACATTCAGATCACATACCAATCAGTTGAAGAGGAATGTTATCCTTTCTGAGCTCCAACAAATACTGAAGGCAACAATGTCCAGTGTTGTTCTTTGTTGAGATCATTCTTATCCAAGAGCATATCTATGTTAGCGTCCTAGTTACCTACAATGATGGATGTAAGGGAGGTTAACTCCAAAATTTTATGACAAAATACCTGCATTCATTTGAAATTCCTATTGTTGTATTCTCACATACTAGAAAACAATTAAAAAACATTCAAACTAAACAGTAAACAATAAATAAATAATAGAAGGGAAAAATTTTCATTAAATGAGTAACGTCTAGCCTGAAAGTCATCTAGCAACATTAAAAACGTAAAATATAACAAAACATCCAGCAATGAAAACATCTAGCATAAAAAAACCATGCTAAACAATATGCATTAAAAAGTCCAGCATCAAGAACCTCCAGCATTATCATATTCAATCATGAGTAATGACCAACTTAATGGAAAACAACCAGCATGATAAAATGATTAAAAAACACCCGCCCTGAAAATCTTCCAACCGTCCAACAAGAAAAGAATCCTGCATGAAAAACATCCAGCATTATAAAATTATAATAATCCTCTAGAAAACCCATACTAAAATTTCAACCATGAGAAATCCCAAATAAAATAATATTCACATACCAAAATGTCCATCATATACAATCTGCAGATACAAAATACACACACATGTAATTCGAGACAACTAAATATGTTGTTGGATATCAACATGCTAAACCGAAATGAAATCAGAAGAAGTTGAAAGGAAAATCATACAAGAAACTATAGTATTAGTTTATTTTATTAAAATGGTAAAATAATATTCATACAGCAGTACTTGTACCAGAACTATTATAGAACTGAAAAGATATTGGAAATGCGGTTGTAAGGATTTTGGTATTTCAATACGTAGTTATGTTCATACTTGAAGTGCGATGATGATGCGACAGAGAATAGGAGATTCACCAAGCATGAGGAGAAGGGAACATGACTTCAGTTGAAATTGAAAACAGACCACATCAGACCTAATAGTCTACAACAGAGCACACCCATATTTTTTCATTCAGTAAATATAATATCATACAACCAAATATGCATTTGTATATCCACATGAATAACCAAATTGAAGTTGAAATATGTTTCAAATCAATTCAAACAACAGACCATAGTAGGCGTTTATTTTTTCCAACCAGGTAATGTATTTTTAGACAAGTAAATATGAATTTGGACATCGAAAAGCTAATCCAAAATGGAATTTATGTAATTTTCAAGGAAAATCGTATAGGAAACCATAGTAAAAGTTTATTTTATTAAAACTGTAAATGAATATTCCGACAATAGTAAATAAAGCCGAACTACTACAGAACTGAAAATTTAACAGAAATTGGGTTGCAATTATTTAGGTTTTCCAGTACAGAGTTATGTTCATACCTGAAGTTTGAAGATGATGCGGAGGGAATACGAGATGCAGAAATAGTGCAGAGAAGGGTATGTGACTTCAGTTGAAATTGCATACCAAAAAAATCCCTGAAATACCTGCCTGAAATTGAAAATACTTTGGGATTGAAGGTATGGAATGTCAGCAGTTAAAATCAGCAACATGAGATTGACTGTGAGTGGAAGGAAGGGAAGGAGGAATCTTGAGAAATACCATGATGTAGCACGGTCCGTTATGAAGGGATTCGCGAGGTGGAAGAAATGTAAATGAAAATCGGAGTACGCGAATGAACAGGATGGTGTTGGTAAGGCAGTCGTCGAAGGCGAGCTGTGGGAGGAAGAAGCTGGTCGAATGAAACCCTAGTCGGGGTGCTGCGGGATGAAGTAGCTGGGCGATGGAAAGGAAATCGGCGAGCAACACGTTGGCTCTCGTCGAATCGTGTCTGATACGAAAGGAGTTCTAGTCCAGCGATGGTGGTAAAATGGTAAATTAGTATGGATTTAAGGTGACATGGCTCTTTGGTTGTTTGAAACATTAGGCTGGGTACACCCAGGATTAGTAAATATAGTGGATATATTAGTTTTTAAAATAATTAATTAAAATTTTCATTTTATTTTATTTTTTATTATCACACCTATTTAATTTATTATCATTATTAATTTATATACTAATAAATTTATGTTGATGTAGGAGGTTTTGTGGTCATTTTGTTTATAACCATAAGACCACACTGGCATGTTCACCATGGTCAATGGGTTTTTGTTTCCATTATGTCAAAAATATTATACATGTTATATTTAAAATATTTATACATCAAATACACCATCAAAACCAACTGTTAACATTGGTTAGAAAAAATGAACCACAACATTTCATAGAGATAATTGTTCATACACAAACATGAATGATGTTTTCATTGTTCCAACAAGTTAAAAAAATTATATAGATAATATTATATATATTGAATCTTAAATAAATTTTATATTTCATATTTATTAATTAGTTTTATAATAATGATCGTTATTATACGGTGAAAATGAAATATGGATCTCTTTTGTTTTTGGAGGTGGTATTCTACACGTACATTGGAGCGATGTTATAACTTAGCAAAAAATAAAAATAATAAGATGATAAGTAATATATTACACAGAAATTTTAATGATTATTTTATAAATATCATACATATCCATTTTTCTATTCTTTTATCCATCCATGTGATCTGTTGAAGATAAAACACATTTTTTGTGTAGGTGGTCATCAACATGTATGTACAAGCAATATTTCCTTTTCCCATCAAATTGAAAAGGAGGTAAAAATGTTTTTATAAGATGATCATAATAATATTTTAGTATATTTATGAAAATTATGATATCATATCATCATGGTTGTATAATATTATATTGTTGAATAAGTGAAATAATATTGAAATAGGTCAGTTGTTACATTTATCTTCTACTCATATATGTCCCATTAGAATACACATTAAGACTTAAAGGATTCATCTATAATGAATAATATGACCTACATGATGTAGATAAGTATTATTGTTGTAGTGTTTTCTAGGGATTGGTAGAAATATAGTGATCAAATGGTTTAAGGAAGTGTGATGAGAAGGTTTCTTTTTATTTGTGAGAGTAGTTTCATTTTTTTAATTATAATACAAGTAAAATCCTGGATTGATCAATGTCAACACTCAAATTTATTAAATAAATGGTCAAAAGAAAATTCAATCATTACAAGGGGTTTACGTAATCAGGAGTACACCACTTCCCATATATCTAAATCAACCATAGGCGCATAGTACTAATGAGGCATGTATGACCACATAATTCTCATTTTTATTATCTCTATCTTTGACAACGCATCCACCAGTTGATTTTCATCACAATATACATTTTAAATAGTGATGTTAAGGTGAATAACCTAATTTATATTTTCAACCAAATGAAAAAACACACTCCAAGGTATATTTCTCATTATTTATTTTAGGTCAGGAACAACATGTTTTGAATCCGAAACAATACTTATGGGATTCAAATTTCGATGGATATCATGCATGATGGCATGGATCATGGCTCAATTCTTAGATTAATATTAAATTCCCTATCCAATAAGGTGTAAAACCTTCAAAATTCCATGATGTGTGTGGAACACACCACCACATCGTGAGGGTCTTGTAATTCTAGAGGAGGAACTATCAATATTCACCTTCCTCTGTGAGGAGATTCGAGGGATCAAATGAATGTACCTCATTAGTAGGGACTTACATGGTTTTCATAAAACACCACACTGTCACAATATATTCAGATCAGTGACTATGTTATATATTAGACCTACCTACAGTTTTACAATAGCATGCACTTCCTTGTGGATAGCCAGGATACCTGCTTTGGTGGAGGGAGACCTATTGTCCAAAATTATTGCATTTATATCTTCGCAATTGGATTTACAAATAGTGGTCATGGTAGAATGTATGAGGTTAGGGTTGTCTAACTGATTGTAGATTTAAAATTTTGTTATAGAAGATCATGAATCTACCTACATATACTTGTGTCAATTTTGAAGAGACAAATGATATATATCAACAACATCTAATAAAATTCTCACTCTAAAAAGAGGAACAAAATGGTTTCTTCATCCATTAGACATAAATGAAGAGTTGATACAATTTTTTTAGGTATCTTTAATTAGTAATGAGTAGTTATCCGATTCTTTTAGATATTCCATAAATGAATGAATCATTATGGTTATATGAATCATTACATTATGTTTAGTACCCATTGTGGCAGTGAGTTGGATCCATCATACCCCACCATATAGTATTAATTATCATTTAATTAGACATTCATATTGTATCTCTAAATTTGGGTATTAGCATCCACAAAATTTTATGTCTGAATCTCCATTCCATCTAGAACTATAATAATATCTTAAAGGTTACTATGAGACAATAGATCAGTAATGTGAATTATTTTCACAAGCGAGGGATAGTTAGTGTGTTGAGAGGAATTTATAATCATTGAGTGCACGAGAAATTTAGAAATTATTTTCTTACCATCCATCTTTACAGTTTTATGATATCAATAAAATAGTATTTATTAAAAGGAAACATAGATGATGAATGATAGTATTGATGCCAATTTAGTAGCCTAATTTTGAACATGTTTAATAATAAATAAAAGCAGTAGTCATTATAATTCTATAGATTTCAAGTGAATTTATTGAGAAGACCATCATTAAGTATTTTTAGATCTTTGATTCAATGTCTCTCTATTTTAATGGTATTCATACATTAATTTCATTAAAGAATTATGAGCCTCCCTTCATCCACAGATCCTGGCCATATAAAGTAATTTATCATGCATTAGAGATCACTAATTATAATTCTCAACCATATATATATCAATAAAAGGAGTACACACAAATATAAGTGATAAATACGTTTATTAGGAACACTGTTACAGCATTTGACATGGCCTTCCCCTTCCATCATTCTTGTAGATTTATGATAATTGATCATATTCCACCATGATATTGACTTTTCGGCTTACCTTCAAATAGTGTAAAGACAAGATAGTTGACGGGGAGGGACTACCAATCAACTCCATGTTTTCTAGTTATCCTATTATGTTCCCCAATCCATATTCCCTTATCAAAAAACAATTAATGATTTATTCCAACAGATGGCATGTCCAACTGTAACATCCTAACCCACTTTCTACATAACCTATGCCCCGAGCCGATGGGTCACATAGCATTAAGTGAAACTCCTCTTATTCTATAGTATAATAACTAATAATGTGGGTGTAAAAGTGGTATGGTAGGGACAATATACCCTCATATCAAAGTGTCATAATGGATAAAATCATTATCATATAACAAAATATATAAATATAATGATTCAAAATATATAGAATATCTCAATACCAAATAGTTGAATAACTATGTAATAATAAATAGTTATTGGGCAGTGTAATTTAAATGGATTCATGGCATGATGAGATACGAAAATGGAATATCAGATATTCATGTAAAAAAACATGAATGAGATTAAAAATGAGAAAAATTAATCCCTTAGAATCTCAGGCCTATTATAGATCCTCTGCTCCTAAGTTCCATCTATAAATAATCTACACCAACAATATATATCAAAGAACATGGCCTAATTAGTACTTATAGGTAGATAATATTCTCATGTGCCAAAGTCATCCTGATTAGGGTGTGATAAAAAAATCTCAGTGGGACACCACCAACAGTGTCTAATTGTGATCAATGCAGTGCTCGTGACAAAAAATTATATAAGAAAAACATTATTAATTAACAAAGTAGTATAATTAAATAACCACCCCTCATGATTAAAAAGGACAACTGGAGGATTTACATGCTTCAAATCCTTACTAAGAATAATTATAATTAGTTAATATATATATATATTAATGATATATATATATATAGTTATATATTTCTTCCACTAATATGAACGAATAATGTTTGGACATAAGGTTCCATATACTTAGATTAATAGTTACTAGTTAAATTTGGGAGAAACTCCAACATCCATAACTAATATAATGAGCCCATAATTTCAAGAAACAAGTTACATGTCCTATATATCATAATGAGTTGGAGACCTCATTCACGTAACTTGATAGGGTGAATGTTCCATCGTTTTAACATACAATCTTGGGATGTGACGTTTCAAGGACAATATACAACTAGTGTTAATGTTGAGAGACATAAATATCAACACATTATATAAGGGAGCATGATATTCTCATTCTCAACTAAACCATTTCCATCATACCATAGCCTCTATATAGGTGTAATCACATTTTAATTAGTAATCCTAGAGAAATAACTCTCACATGTTATGTTTACTAAGACCATATACCTAAATAAGGCATAATTATATTTATAAATAAAATCAAGAGGCATCAACACTCACATATCCCATTAGTCATTTTCAATTCAATTTAAGGAAATGAAATTTACAAATACAATTTAATATATCATGCCATATATGGAATGAACATTCCACACTTTTGAATTAAAGTACATTTCATTCATTAAATTCACTCAAATAAAAAAATCCACCATGTAAAATCCATTACACGTATATCAAACCCATTCAATTTACTAAACTGTGGAAATTTTAATTAGAATTATCCATGGGTCTTTTAGAAGGAGAAATGGTCATTAAGGGAATTTCCAACATGGGTAATTTCAACCACATGTATATCCAAACACATAGAAGGTGACTTAGGTTCATTAATTGATCAATGATAATGTAAAATCATTTAATCATCTAAGATGAATTCATATAAGGAATTACCTTCAAGTTAGCTATTTTTACATAGTATAATTCAACGTGGGACATTGTAGTGGTATCCATGAGTGTGGTAACCATCGTCAAAACTATTAAACATTGATCAAAGGAGTGCTATCATGGTGAGATGATAAATTTATCATGATAAAATCTATGTAAAAGAGATTCCTCATGGAATAGGACATCTGTGACATTGTAATAACTATGAGATATCAAAACATAAAGGGAAAATGAAAAGGCAACCTACCATAAGGTCATAGAAAACTTACTCAAAATCGGACTACGATTTGGAGTAGGTTTCAAAAAATATAATAAATGATCAAACTCACTGAAAATAGGGAAAATGAGCAATTATTGAAAAAATGTGATGGATTCAGTGATTTAAATAAATTAGTAAGAATATGATTATATATGTATTATGATATTTCCAATGCATCGGGCAGATCATGAATCGGAATTTGGATTAGATCTTTAACTTAATTCATTGATTGACGAGTTTAGGAGCTCATGGGAGGGGGAGAAATCATTCAAGATACTGGAGGAAGAATATTGAAAAAAATTAGGTTTAAAATATAAATGGGGGTAAACCATTGTTTAAATATAAAATATAAGGGCACATAGTTACGGTGCGCGGTTTATCAAATCTTGCACGAATCAATCACAAGACACTATTTAACAATTTTCCATGCACAGTTAAGGTGAAAACATTCCAAAACCATGTGGAAACCATGTGAAATATCATTTTCATAAACCACTAGTTTCTCAGACAGAAAAGTTTATTGGTTTTCATGGGTTAAAAAAAACGGTGTAGCCTATATGTTCTCACTATATACAACCATATGGGTTAGTTAAACAGTGCGGGCTGGGTAGCATGGTTTCTCATAACCATATGAAATAGTATTTTTTTCCAATTTTGGTGCTTCAGGATCTGAATGTAACCTAGACTTACATGAGACCACCTTTACTTTATTAGGTATCAATTTTAGTGATGTTTAAGTAATTAAAATTAAAAAATGATTTATACCTTCATGATATGATGTTTCTTTACAACTGCCCCTATACAAAACAACATTTCCCTGCATTTTCTTTATAAGGGTAAATTGGTATCATCATTGAATATTGACATCCACTATATTTATATATCATTATCACATTAATAGGTCTCATCCTATACTTGGGCGTGCATCCATAATAACCATAACAAAGGAACTAACTAGAATTAGAGTTTCATTATCCTCTGATCCGTAATAAAAGCATGATAGTCCACAAAGGAAGCATCTATATCTTATTCAACCCCATCATGCTAAATGAGATATGGTAGGATTGGATGATATTATTGAATATGAGATTCATTAATTTCATCATGCATAGACCAGTATTTTTGTGGATGTTCCAACTTTTAGACCACTTGTTTGATCTATTTTAGAACCTCAAAGTTTCCTTCAATCCTTAATGAGTTCTTACCCATTCTATGAATACATCCATGGCCCATCTTGGGAATGGCTCAAAAGAAAACCCAATATCCAACCTCGAACATGATAGGTTACTAGCATCAGATGTCATATGAATACTATCTAGAATGATCATTCAATAAGATCCTTCAAATCAGTTGGACCTACTCTATAGTCTCTTACATGAGACATGGTTCTATAATTTGTTCCTCCAATGCCACTATCACTCTAAAAGGTTTGTCTAAAGTTCTAACATAAATTTATTCATTAGGAGAAATCATGATGGTAGCCTAAAAGGTATTGTTATAAGAAAACTGAATGAGGGGAATGTCTTTCTACCAGGATCTCCCATAGTTAAGGACACATTCACGAATCATTTCCTCTAGAACCTGCATGCTATGTTTTATCTGGCCATCGATCATTGGTTGATAGGTCGTGCTGAGAAGAACCCATGTACCCAAATTCTTCTGCAAAACCTACCTAAACAATGATATAAGACGAGGGTAGCAATATAAAATGAAATAATCTGGAGGTCCATAAAACTTAAAACCTCCCTAGATGATATATTGAGAATGTCTCTCACAAAGGTAATATGTCGGAGACCCTCTTCAAGAAATTAATGACAATCTAAAACATTTTTTTTCATGAGGTGATCTGGGTAAACCATTAACAAAGATCATCATAACATCATACCATTTCCACTCTAAGATAGACACCCGCTATAAAATCCCAAACCAAAACAAATGTTCCACCTTCACTTGCTGATAGGGGGACCAAAAATTGATGAATCTAGAAAATTCATGTTTCATTATAGGCCTCAAATTCTAGCGTCGATGATCTCAATAAATTTTGTTAGCATCAGGGTGAACCGACAATGATGAGGTGTGGAATTTCTACATAATCACCTCATTAATGTCAACTGGGACCCATACACGCCAATGAAACAGAATGGTATAACCCCAATCCATAGTCCAACATGAATATGTATCATCATTTGAGACACATTTCATTAGGATGAGGGTTTCAAGATCAAACAGTTGTGCCTTTCTTACTCGTTCTAGAAGAATATAATTCATTAATATGGTCGAGAGGATAGTATTACCTTGGTCCTCATGAACCTCAATGTAAATATTTATGAATATTTCCATTAGATTCCACTCTCCACTGGATCCCAGAATTTCTTGTGTCTGAGTAATTCAACACAAAGTAACAATTTCTATATTTCCATAACTATGAATATAAGAATGCATGAAACTAGATGCCTATAGGTACATAACCCACCTTAATTACTAATATTTATATCCCACTATGTTAATATTTACTTGAGGATTTTATAATAAATGTATACCACAAATATTTTCCATGTATATAATCCCTCCAATAACGACAATTAACTCAAGTTCATGCGTCAGATAATTCCTCTGATGAGTCATCACCTGACGAGACCCATACAGAATGACTCACTCATCCAACATTAGAATAGCTACAAGCCTAACACTGGATGCATCAATGTATATGGTAGATCTTCTAGCAAGATATGGAAGAATCAATATTGGTTCTAATGTCAAATAGACCATAAACTCTTAAACAAATTCTTCACAAGCTTTTACCATTAAAATTTCGTGACATTATTTTTCAATAGTGTTAGTGGTGCTACAAGAAATGAGAAGTCATGGGTGAAGTGTATGTAATAAATATGTATCCCTAATACACTCTGAATTTCAAATATGTTCTTGTGTTTCTCCAAGAAAACTAAATCACTCTCATTCTATAGGTATACTAAAACTCTTGACTCGGAGATAACATGAACTGGGAAGTGTATTTAGTTGATCTAAAAGTGGCATTTACTTAACCTAGAATACAGATGTATCTCTTGCAGTGTATTTAGAATGTCCTCAATATGGGATTCATGGTTGTTTCTATATAATGAATACAATAATGTATCATCAATAAACCATATCATGAAAGAAAACATATGTGGGTGGAAAACCCGATTCATAGGATCTGTAAAGACTATAGGTGCGTTTGTGGTTCCAAATAGCAGGAATGTGTACTCTTATAAAACCTACATTGTGTTAAATGATTTGTGAGGTATGTTTGATATCCGGACATGAACCTAATAATATTTTGACCTTATAACAATATTCGATAACACCTACTCTCCACGAAGCTGATCAATGAGTTCATCAATTCTAGGTAGTGGATACCGATTCATTATTGTGAGATGGATCAATCAGTGGTAATTTAGGAAAATCATGAGGGTACCATCTACCTTCATAGAAGAAAATATAGGTTAACCACAAGGATAATGTCTAGGGAATATAAATGCTTTAGTCTCCCAGCCTTTCAATTTCTTCTTGAGTTTCGACTCCGTATAGGTGACCTTCTATAAAGATGGATTCTCATTGGTATTGCTCCTAGAATAATCTCAATTGTAAAATATAACTCGTAAAATAGAGGTAGACCATATAAGTTTTTAGGAATGACACACCTGAAGCTCTCCACTATAATAGGTAAAACAATATCTTTTAACCCCTGATCATCATGAGAAATACTGACAATATGAGCTGCACACTACCCTTACACTGCTTCATGGGTTGTACTCTTGTTGCACTGACCTCCCAACCTCCCTTATGTACATTCCTAATTCCCTATTGTGATATAAACATCACCCTCTAACAACTATATTAAATATTTGTTTTAGAGGAAACTATCCATCACATTTCAATGATTATGTCAAAGCCCTCCATGTCGAGGACTTAAAGACCCAAAACGAAGAGGTACCCACCAATCACATGGGTCTTTCTGTATAACGGCGAATTACATATAAATGAATAGATAAAAGGGTGTTTAGAGTCATAAAACCATATAAGTGATTATTATAAATTCCCAAACATCCCATAATGGTATGAAATTTAAAAGAGTGAGATTCCTCTATTTCAAATAAAGGAGACACTAATGTTGAGGCTGTTGGAATAATACCTCAAATAGTTGACAGTCTAGTGATCTACTCCTCTGGCATAAACCAGAATTAATGTAAGTAGACTATAAAATTCCCCTCAGTCACATCATGACCACTCAGACCAAATATACTCAGTCGATGCTAAGGATCCTATGTATGACTACCTCTCCCTCAACCACCAACTCAGCCTAATCGACCTGTGGTATTCTAGCATCCTATTTGGATACTACTGGTACCACAGATAAATAATGTGTATGAGTATATCCTCACTCACTAGGAAGAGATGGTTTCATTTTGTTGAAGTCTAGGACAAGCCCTATCATGTCACATCCTCTGCACTACATTGGATCCCACAATCATTGATGGTTAGAATGCCCTGACATCCCACACTAGTGACATATTATGAAACTATCTTTATGGGGATCACGACTACTACAAACTGGGTGAGTAGAATCAAAACCACACTTTCATATACAAGAATAAAAACTTATAGATTTATGTGTTGAATTTCCCAAACTGACCCCATCATCTTCCCTCATGTTTCTCTTTGTGATATTGTATTGGTTGATGATTTCAAAAATAGTTGTTAACCTAAATACATTGACATGCGACCGAAATTAGTTTACTAGGACATAATCGAATAACCTAGGGTCATGATATCATCACCCTCTAGAGTAGGATCAAACAACTATAGATTAGTGAAATAAGCAGAGAATTCTATAACATACATACTTCCAAACTACAGGTTCATAAATTCTCTAGATCTGACATTCATCATAGTATGGGAAAGGAATTAGTCATAGAAAGTAATATAGAAATCCATCAAAACCACATTTTGATTCCAATCTTCCATGGTGATCATGTCCCACCACTAATTAGCAGAATAATGTAACATATATGCTGAAATATTGACACTCCGCTCTAGAGGCATCTCTATATTCTCAATCAAAATGATTGTTTCAATCCAAGACATTGTAGAATGAGGTCATCCATCCCCTAAAAGGTGGTATAATACTACATCTAGAAATCAAGAGTAAATTATTATATACTAGGAGAATGTTTAGAAAAACATTTCATATTATACAGTATATGTATGAATCCTTCGTAGAACTGGGTGTCAATACCAATACCTATAATAGGAATAGGTTCCATAGGTGGAACTATAGTAGATACCACTAGATGTTATGGGCCCTCTACCATAGAAGCATGGTCATCACCACCTTTAGGGCATGCAACCTGAGGATGTAGTGGGATCATGATACTCTAATGAAAAACACATGGCTTAGAAGAGATTCATGCAATTGAGAATATTTTAGATAGAAACAAGGAGAAAAAATATATCCTTCCTATAAAAACAATCTCCCATATATGCCCGATCCAAAAGGCCTTTCAAGATTAGATAAATAAAATACAACATTCCATCATAATGTAATATCTACCCAATTATCTACAACTATATATGGGTTTTGGTCTATGTCTCTATTTCACATGTATAATATATCTACATTCACTTTAGAAGTCATAATTTTTTTTAATGAGTGATAGTTAAAATAATTAAATAATTTGAAACTGTTGAATTAGGGGGATTAATATTCTCAATCCATAGGGGCCCATACTATTTATGGACCAAAATTTGGAATCCTTTTAACCCACAACATAACATGTTCTAGACCATTAAGCCAATGGAACATGGACCAACATGCCATAATTTACTACTTAATGTGTCTTCTATAACATATTTAAGAAATCACTGTTATGTAAAGGAAGACACTAAATGTATCAATTATGTTTTCCAACACCAAAAATAAGTATTAGCATAATTCAATACATATTTAAGGAACTAGTAATATGAAATAGGTAAATTGACACTAAAAACAGAAGTGACATGGACAAATGCATGGTATATTAAACCTAGTGTTCAAAATAAGTTTGCATGATATAATGTAGAGACCTCATTTCATCGGGTATATTTAAAATAAATAATAATTTCAAAAATAAATATATCAATAACTTCATAATACAAGGGAATAAACCAATGATTAAGTCGTATGAACTATAAATCCAATAATAAATAACCGAAATTTTCCACCCCTGGAAATTTGGGTTTCCTGTATATATGGGTTAGATATGTCTAAGAACATAGTCAATTCCAAATCTCATAAACTTCTAGTCGCCTATCTAATTCCCAAATTAGAATACAAAAGAAAATTTTACCTCTGATACCACATTGTAACGTCCTGACATGGGGTCCACATAACCTATGCCCCATGTTGGTGGGTCACATGACGTTAAGTGCGCTTACATGTACAATGGAGGGTTTCAATCGGTATTGAGGATATAAAGGTGGTTTTGTTGAGAGACTATACTCTTATATCGTATCATTGTAGTGGATACTATCATAAACATATAATATTGGAAGATAATATAAAAAGATAGACTAAATAAATTATCTGAAGACTAAATAAATGAACAACTAAGTAATAATCCAAAGACATCAAGTAGTGACATACACATGGATGGATGGAATACTGGGATTAAAAAGGTAACATGGTATTTTTGAAAAAAAATACATAAAGAACAAAAAAGGACAAGAACAACTCCACTAGCATCTCTAGTGAATGCTCGGTCCTCAACTCCTAAACTCCATATATAAGTAATAAATATATAAAACTAGTAAGAGGGCCCTTGACCATATTCATAGCTATAGTTCCATTATATTCTTCTTTACCGAAGTCATCTTAAGAATGGTGTGAGATAAAAATCTCAGTAGGCCCCCACCAATGTTGTGTACTAATAATCCATGTGGTGCTCATGACTAGATAGAGTGCAATCATAAAAAAGTAATTAACAATGCTTTATAAATAACTAACTACCCACATTGATTCTTTAAAGACACGTGGGGGATCTACCTACATTGGATCCTAGCCAAGAAGAATTCTAATCAGTTAATATATACATAAAGAGTACTAATAAATATATAGTATAGTTATATATTGCATCCATATATATGAACCAATTATGTGTGGATGTAGGTGGATATATACATGGAGTACATGTTGTTGGATGGATGAGGCATAACTCATACATTCATAACTTGTCTAATGAGCCTGTAAGATCAAGCAATAGGGTATATTCCCAACATCTCTTTAAGTGTGGGAGTCGTCATGCTTGTCGGTGAAGATGGTGACTGTGCCATCATGTCAATAGTCAAACAAGGGATTGGGCGCATCAAGTCCAATCTAGAATTACTGTCAATGGTGTGAGACATCATGATAAAAACCTAATGTAAGGGAGTGTGATGCCTTCAAGATCAACTGAACTCTTAAAATCATACCACAACTCTATAAATTTGTAATCTTGTTTATATTATTAATCATGAACAAATACCTCTCATGTTCCATGATCACTAATCCCATATAAAAAAATAATGTATAATCATATTTATAAATACAAGAATGAGGTATCACCAATCATATTTCCCACTAGTCAAGTTCAATTTAATTTAAAGAAATTAATTTTACAAGGAGTATTTAATATGAAATCCCATAAATGGAACGAACTTTTCACCCTTTTATTTTTCATTTCATTTCATTCATTCAATTTATTCAATTAAATTAAAATTTTCAAAGTAAATTACATTACATATAAATCCAACCAATTAAAATTACTAATTAATGGAGATATAATTTATAAGGATAAATGGGTCATTTATAAGGGTACATGGTATTTAAAGGAATTTCCTTCATGAGAAATTCCAATCATAGGTTGAACCAATCACACTTAAGGTACCTTAGGTTCATTAATAGATAACAAAATTGAGTGAAATAAATTTATTATCTATGTAGAATGCATGTAAGGCCTTTTGGGAAATTTATCTTTTAGTTAGCATGGCCAATTCAATGTGTCACACCCAAGGTGTGTCCCTATACGTGGTAACAATCCTTTAAACTATTAAATTGGTATTGAAGGATGTGTGTCTTGGTGTGATGATCAATCTAACATGAAGAACATAATAAATTGGGATTCTCAGTAGAATCTAGCATGGATCACAACTACATTTCTACAAGATATACAAATTAAAAGGGAATACAATGGACCACCAACATCAATTCATAGATGACCCATTAGTCAATGTTGGCATTAGATTCAGAGTAGGTTGGAATAAATCCATGAAAATTTCCAATTCCTTAAAAATAGGGAAACAATTCCTACACATAAATAACATGATAGAATAAAATATTAACTTATATAGTAATGGATAGGATTATTGAATGTACCGATATAGCTCAAATTCTTATGAAGGATAATAAGTTGGAAATCATATAATAGAGTTACATCAATTATAAGATTGAGGATTTTGGGATTCCAAATAAATAGGAGAACTCTTTCCATCCACTAGAGAAAAAAGAAAGCAAATAATGTAGTTTTAATAGTTAAATGAGGGGAAACGGTATTTTCACATTGAAATATAATTGTGAAAGGTAAAGGTACATAGTTTACCAAACCATGCACAATTTGTGTGCAAGCCACTAGTTAAAGATTCTCCCCACACTTTTAATGTGAAATGTTTCCCAAAAAATTTGAAATCCATGGGATGTATGACTATAAAAACACATATGTTTCTCACAATGTCTCACACATTGGGTTGCATAGTTTTAGAAATACAGTGTGTCATATAGGCTCTCATTGTCTATAACTGCACTGTTTAGGTAAACTATGTGGGCTAGGGAGCATGGTTTCTCTTAACCATGTGACCTAGTCTATTCTTCCCATTTCAGGCCTCCATGTTTTTAATGAACCCTAGACACACCAAATACAACCACGATATAATTTGGAATAAATATTAGGTCTCTTTATTGAAATTAAATTGAAAAAAATGATTCATAGCTTCATGAAAATATATTTTTTTACCCTACAAACTTCCTTATAGTGTTGAAAGATGGCATGGATTTCATAAAATATTTTCCCTATATATTTACCAATTAGGAGTATTTAATCCACATAGAAAAGATTTTATTGGATAATATTTTCCCTACCATCTATTATGTTCTTGTAAAAACAAACTTGTGAGAGTTCAGTGATGAATCTACTCACAATGTCCTCAGAAAATTAAAATAGAAGTCTTGGGAGAGTATCCCCTCATCTGAAAACACTGGTTCGTTAGAAATAGCCTATGGGAGATCAATATAGTAGGATAGATATACATGAAGAGATATTTATTTTTATTTTTTATCTAATGGTGAAATGTGAGAACCCATATACTTTGAGAACAACTATGTGAAAGACTTATTTCAGATTATCAATGGCATTTGAGATGTAAATTTTGGGATCCATGTTAACATGATTTGTTTTCCAATTCAAGATGTTCTCACTATCTAATATAGAAACTATGAAGAATTTAATGTTCCTACCAAAGAAAAACAAAACTAATTAGGTTTCATGTGGTCCTTAATAATTCCTCCCATTCTGATCATGATAATTGTACTAATTATTTATGGAATGGCGTTCCCAAGGGAAACTGTCCTCAAATACTTCATTTCTATTACATTATCCATCTTTGGTATCAAGGATATCATATTACTGTTGAACCCATAAGGTATATAGTCATGATTTAATAATTCTTTGATTTAATTGGACATTTCATCTTATAGATTATCATAGTAAAACATGTAGATTTTTTTTGAAACCATCATACCCTGCAAAACAACCCATTCTGAGAGAGAAAAAGGATTCCTTGACTTACTCTTTAGAGGGGTCCATGACAAGGGAATGATTTTGTGAATCCTACGTACATGAGATAATGTTTTCAATTATGATTTGTTTTTTTACAATCCATAATTACAGTAAATCCCATTAAAATATTCAACTACAGTTCTATATATTTGATTCTCAAATGTCTGTATATGTCAATCAATATTGATGACAATAATACCTAACTCGAATCTATTTTCCTTTTTCTTCATGTGAATATTTTTTTAGTAATTGTTTCCCAAATTAATATATTTATCAATCAAATTTTTCCAGTCTAGACTTTATTTTACAATTAAGTGGTCATATTACCTTGAAAGAAGATGTATTTACTCTATGGAAGGGGTATTTTTGTGTTGGATGCTAATATCTTCTTTCAATTGGTTCTTTAGTTGTTTAAATATCTATATTAATCTTCTAAAATTATTTCATTCTACCATATCTCAGAATAATTTTTTCATAATTGGGTTTTCCAAAAATGGTCTATAGTGGTATTCTAATGGATTCTAACATCCATGATTCCTGAATAGTCTCTCTATAACCAGGGATAATAAGACACCCATTATTAAAATGAAAAGAATTGGGGATGACCTTGAATGTTGAGTGTTTATCAATACAAGCTGACAATTATGATCTTAATATTGTTTGGGGAGGGTGAATCCTGAGACCCCAAATGTATGACTCATGTCATCTATTTGAGAAAATCATCTATCCAACATTCTTTCTTTCCAACCATTCAAGGTATACCTATTTAAGTTAAAATCATATCCATATGTTGGAACTTCAGTAATGATTCATTGGTGAATACATGAGAAGATCTCCATTTAGGATTACCTATTGAAATTTAATTCAATATTATCATCAAGCATGAAAATAGAGTTTAAATCCACTACAACAAACTAATTAGAGATGATTCTATCAGATAATGTCTGAATCTATTTTAAAATATTCCTCCTCCATATATTTGATTTATAGGCATATACATAAGAGAAAAAGAGTTATTACACTTTGTAGTTGAGAGACCCTAGAATACATTGTGCATTTTTTGGTGCAAGAAAGCATATAATCTTTTTCATGTATGAAGATCCAGAGATGGTCCATATATATATCATGATTGTTTTGGAAGAGAAATCAATACCCCTAGGATTTCATCATGAAATCCTTTCAATTATAAAAATTATATTTAGATCTTCATGTTAAGAAGAATAGGTTTATATCCCATGATGTAGTGTTTAAGTTATTTTCCAATTGGTGGATTACATAGTCTTTAACAATTATAATATATGATCTTCAATTGATAAGTGAATAGATCCTTGTCAGGGGCCCTATGTGATTTGGACCATTTCCATGTCCACTTTTCATTTTAACATTCACCTTATTCTTTCGTCATTTTTTTATTTTACACATTTCAACTTTTTCATCATCCCTAATTACAGTGTAATCCTCCATCCCATTACAAAACCTTGTCAAGCCCCACCAAATTATTGTGATAGATTCAAATTTCATCATCTTCTCACATGTCCTCCGAATCAATTGACTAGAAAATACCACATAGAGGGGTGAATCTTTTGATGGATTTCATGGGTCCATAATCCTTTTACATAGTAACTTTCCTTATGGAGGCGATTGAGGAGGGTTCTTGGGATACATCTACTTTTAAAACACTATTTTTATTAGTGTAGATATACTTACATCCACATATTTTGAGATGATAATAATAAGCTATATAATTCAATGATTCATAATCGATATTACCATTAGAAATCATCAAGATATCCTCCCCATTTCAATCATGTGGTCCTGCCATTATTATCATTTATTTTCCCCAGATAGTGGTTATGGGATGTGGTGTGTAGTTTGGGATGGTGTTGTAGTTCCACCTATTTATGAACGTTAGTTTTTACCTATGTTATTTAATCATTTTCTAGTGGGAAGAAAGTTCCTATATTAGAAATATCAATAAATTGTTCGTGGTTGGGTAGATTCCAAAATTGGTAATGTGTGGAGTCCAGCAATTAGTTTTAATCAATTTACCTGCATATGCTCATGATGTTCCATATTTACTACCCCATCCCTGATCACCTCCCCTTCCTTGGATGGTACTAGCTTGTTGATGTTTCTAGGATCTGTTGGAAAGGAAATATCATGGCCTTATTTCATTCAACAAATGATATAATCATTCCCAATTTATTTAAAGAAGTTTCATTACTTTTCATTATTACATTCATAGATGATGTGACCAAAGAACTTGTACCACATTGAAATTTTTAACTTCCCCACATATTGAATTTCAAGTTTCATATTTTTGTGTCTTATTGTCAACACCACTTCTTCCACCAATGTGTAGGAAATGTAACCTTATTATAGAAATAATTAATAATATATAAAACATTGTTTATCTAACTTTTTTCCTTTCAGATTGGGGTATCCTAGAGAATAGGAAATGTACCTTATAATGCATGAAATCTATTAAAACCAATTCATTTTACATATTCAAATCTATATATTGGAATGTGTGTCCCATTCAATGGTGGAATCAAAATTATTATCCCTTTCATTGAATATTAGAAAACAAGTTTTAAAAGAGATTGAGCCCTGACTATATGATATTTACTTATGTTCGTCTGATTGGATGACCACATGATATTATCCCCACCCCATAGAAATTGTCTTTCAGTCTTCAAAACCCCATGCATCTAAAATCATTCAGGTGAGATTGTGGAATTTCCAAACCCTTTCCCCTTTCAGAGTAAGGATATTCGCAACTATAGATCAACTTCCTAGATTCATGCATTCTATGAATGCTTCTTGATTATATGAGACATGAGAAACACTTCACTTATTGATCACTTTTCTAGTAAGGTTGCATCAAAATCCATGAAATAGGGGCTAGAACCTACATTCACATTTTCTAGGATGTTTTTAATTGGACCAAAAACCATTATAGCAGCACATTCCATCACATTAGTTTTTTTGGTATCAACATAGAAGAGAGACTTCATCTATAATTATCACCCTGAGTATTCTTTATAATCAATTCCTTTGGATTTTGTAACTAGTTTCTACTTTATGTAATCTTCATGAGAAATATGATAAGGGTTTCCCATATCCCCTATTATGACATCTCTTAATCTCATATAATTATAATAAACTATCACATATTTGAAATTCCTATCCATGGAAGATTGGCTACAAAAATATGAAATTCTGATGATAATTAAATAATTTCCTATATAAAATCATCCAATTAGAATTAATGTTTGATTTGTTTCACTATAAGATTTTTTTTACCTTAATTAACTTATGTTACCAGTTATTATGGGGACACATTTCTATAACGCTTAGTATTTATAGTGACAAAAATGAAATTTCAATTATTACTAAATTAAAAAAAACATGATTCAAAATATGGGATCTAGTTTCGATGATTATTATTTTATAATTGGATGAAATTATTTTTAACATAATTTCACAATATTTAATGTAAAATAATTTTAATAAAATAATATTTAATAAATATATATAATCTTAGAAAAAAATAAAATGATATTGTTAATTATTATCAAATTATTATTATTATTATTGATAAAATGTATATCACTTAACATTAAATATAAATCCAAAATATAATGGGACTTTGAAAATAATTATTTTAATTAAAAATGACAGTTGTGCATAAGCACCATTTTGACTATTCATTCAAAAGTAAAATTTTCAAATTATATCAAAAATTAAGATTAATATATATTAGATATATTAATTCCAAAAATTAATAAATTTTCATAAAAGTATCTTTATACTATCAATAAATTTGTCTTCTATATAAAACCATGTAATTCACATAAATATATTTGGTTAAATAAAACAATTCCTCGATTGATAACTTTTATAAAATTATTTATAAAATCATTATAATTATAAATATATAAAATGAATACATATAAATAATAAGATTGATTTTTTTACATGAATATATAGTTTTTATACAATATGCCACAAATTTTAATTCTACAATGGAATCACCAAACAACTATTTAGAATGATATATGGTCCTTGGGAACTAATAGGACAACATGAGCCCATCCCATGGCATAGTAATTGTAATAATAAAATTGATGTAGTTTTTTATTAATCAATTGATACAACCATGAAATCACCACTATCAATGGGTAAAGGTCACCCAAATCATACACCAGTCCATTCATTTAACAAAATCTTGAATAAAACATTTTCAATCCAACGATAACCAATATGATCGATAAACATCCCCAAATCATACATCAAATTAATTAATAAAAAAACCAATATTTTCATACTGTGTTCTTTAATCACCAAGCAATACAACGTTTCCTAAAATCAAACCAATGGGATGTGGTACATTATAGATGCTGCCAAGGAATATTTAAAAAAATTCACTAATCTATAATAGTCTTGGTCAGGGTAATATCAAATATAAAATCCAAATTTATGAAAACAGAAATTATAGGATATGGTAGAATAAGACTAGGGGAAAAATATAATGAGTATTAACTGATAATAATTTGATAAATGACCCCTAGATCTCCCAGATTATTTAAGAAAAAAAGTTGATTATGGTAGAATTAAATAGGTAATCTTCCCCATCATTCAATTTTTCCTACAAAAATTAATCACGTGTGGGAATTAAAATGAACCCCCAACAATATAAAACTAAACCCATTTTACAAAATTCATATGGGGCATACTAGGTTACTGGAAAACTCTTATAGAGAACCTTTTGACTCAATATATACCCTAAAGTATAAATCTAACACCTCCCTCTATTTTTACACACCAACAACCCAAAAAATCACATAGGGCATTTTCCACCAATATTTATGCCTACATAAAGTCAAATTTAATATTTAAAACATATCTAAAACTTCCCCATGTAATAAAAATTCAAATTAACGTAGTCACCAAAAATGTGGATATCTAACACACCTATTATTTTTACAATATATAAATTATTTGTTCATTATAAAATATCCATTTTAACACCATTCATCTTTAACATTCCTTTCCAATTACTAAATCATAAACATTAAAAAACATCTGTAATAAATTAGTCTCTAACATATCACATAACACATCAAACACCAATAAATCATTTAATACATGATTCAAATAACCAATTCCAAAATTTATTACAAATTTGATAATCTAAATATAGTTAATCTCAATGAGAAGTCATGATAAACACTTCATCAGTAATGTTATTTTAGTTCATTTTGTTCCTCAATGCTCTCAAAAATCACCTCCACTCACCCATTAACCATTATCAAACCAATGATAGTGCATGAACATGACCCTTACATTTTAAATACCATTATTTTACCATTATATATTCTAAAGGAACTCACTAGTATATGTACTCATTATCTAATTCCAATTACACCTAATGGTACCCACCACCATAGGAACCACTTGTTAAAAATGAATCCTAAGCATAGCAGTTTTGAAACTCATTAACTGAAACATATAGATAATAAATCCACAAACAATACCCATCTATAGGGAATAATTATAATAATCTCTATGATAAATCTCAATTCGAATCATTAAACACTATAGTAATTATAGGTATAAGCATTAAAATATATGAAAAATCAATATCCAACTCTCAATTTCATATATTTAATATTATCCAAAGCATTGTTACACATAAGAACTCATTTGAATCTTCTAAAAACACCATTGGAATCCATGGGATTTACTTCAATTCTTAAAATTGCAATAGTCATCAACATTGTTCGTCATTTCAATAGAAAAATATTTTGCCTTCAAAACTCGCTATTAAACCCATGTTCAAGATCACTTTATTTACCTTATTAAAAATCCAATATTCTATATGATATAGGTGACAACACTCATTTAATAAAAATATAATTTACTAAACCTTAAAGAAACTGAAAAAATATTTCCTTTAAAACATGTGTTTTCCACAAGGAACTGAAAACCTCATCCATATATAAACTAACCAAGCACATGAAATTACAATACAATTGGGAATTTCTGATCCCTTTTAATCTAATAATCACCTAAAACATATTTGGGGAATAATTGAATAAATTATTAATTAAATAATTTATTAATGGATCCATTTTTGGATGTATGCCTACCTAAATCACCGATTGGACATATATCATTCCCTAATAATACCACTAAAAAATAAATGAACACTACAACTATTTCAAATATGATCCTTATGATTAAACATGTGTATAATCCACCCCAAAATGGGTATTATGGTTTAAAACCTCCCTCATTAATAGATTGTTTAGTAACAATATTTGAAAGTCATAGAAAACCTAAATTTATTCCTTGACATGTTGGACAATCATATTTGAGGTTTACCATCCATGTCCTGAGAAATTTTCTTTATCTCTAATTTTCAATACTCTAATCAAATATATACTTTGTTACCACTTACTAATTCCCCCATATTTATTTAGAAAAACAAAAACCTAACTAAACTCACCATGTTTCCTCAAACATGCCTCCCCCTACATAAAATAAAATAAATTAATATTAAGGGCTATAAATAGTCATAGGTGGACTCTATTAAAAAATATATTGTAAAATGTACATGATTTATTCTCATAAAAATTCAACAATACCCATCCAACGAATGGGAATACTAAAAAACATATAGGCATAAAATAGAGATCCAGGAGGTTGTTCGACATGCCGAATATAATAATAATGGAAACTACAAGATATGAATCAATAATAAAAGAGAAACAATAGTAAAATATGTCACATTGAATAATGAATTAATCAAAAAAAATATCCCCTTGGTCAATACATATGTGGTAATATATAAATAAAAATGCAATGATATATCAACCAATGCACTAGATAAATTTGGTCTAATTCCCGGTCTCTACTAATCTTCTCATTTTGAGATATATATCTATATACAATATGAAAAAATCTCCTGAATGGAGAGATATAATTATTTAAACATTCTAACATCCCCAACCTGGAGGCCATAGAGCTGGTGGTCGGATTTCTTTTGCCACATGACCCCAAGCATGCCTCCTTGTATGCCATAGTTTATCGACTAGGAGTGAGGGTCTAACAGATCTCATGTGTAGACTATACCCACATTAATAGAGTACAACACATCATATAACATATTAAATGAAGGAAATAGTAAAAAATAATCTAAAATCATCCATTACAAACCATTTATAAAATAGGGAATAGACCTCAATCAAATAATATTTATGCCATGTAATGAGGACAAATGAAAAAGTGAAGAAAACTAAAAATAACGATCAATAGTAGAATCCAAAAAAATGGTTCATGACTTTACATTTAGATCATCATCCATGAACATCCCAAGACCAACTCATGTCCCAAGAATTGGGACTTTCTCCCTATCCTGACGTGAAACCATGAAATCTGTTCAGGTACACAATGAAGGCCTAAGAAGGGTGCGAGTAAAACATAGTAGGACACAACCAACATCGTCTACCAACTATCCAGTCTAAACTGACAGTTAATGAAAGTACTAAATAAGTGAAAATATAAAGAACAAAACTCAGGTTCCATTAGATAATAGTGTTCAATTTATCCATTTTCATTACATAATCCATTTTCATCACATGTTCCATGTGTAAGGCATTTATATCATTTACACAATATCTTAAGTCGGTCAATTACTATGAATAAGGGAATAAGTTAAGTTCCCTATCTCACTAGGGGTAAAATTTTATAAATAAATATGTCAAAATTACCTTGGTGCCTTAGTCTATGTAACCTCGTAAAATGAATCTATTAGGGGCATAAATCATCAGTCATGTTCCTTAACTCATGCATTGCATGGGTCGGGTTTAGAGCCTCAGTCTAACCCAACCTGTGGGTATATATTATCATGTAAAATACCCTACAAATAACTATCACTATGTTCATGTTTTTTATCCATATACCACATATTCAATATCACAGTCCATTCACAACAAATTCACGTATCATTTACAATTCAGATATCATTTAATGTATAAATCCTCATCAATCCTTATCAAATTAGCACAATGTTCATTTTCATAGAATAACCCATTTAACCAATTTATCTTTACACACCATAACCCATTTAGCTTATTCAAAAACTCTCATAAGTTACAAAATTTCACATAATTCATCAATTCACATGCATTATCCCATTTTTTAAAATAAATTACAAACTCCAAAATCATTTGATCGATTCACTAGCTTCCTTTTAACCCTTTTCAAATTTTTCCAAACATTACATTATTCCATTTCCAATTAATAGACACAACTTCTGTTAGTTCCTTTTTAAAATTCTAACTAACATGTCAAAAGATTGATCATGGGAACTATTTCAAAAAATGAACTTCAAAAATAACATTAATTTTTTCAAGGCTGGGTATATTGGTGCTCCCCATGGGTGGCCATAAATCAGTATTATCATTCTCAATGAATCCCATAGTGAGAATGTGGTATTAAATTCATAATTTTTCAACCATTTTACCAAAACTCCTTGAATGTGTCATATTCACAATTAGATATAACCAATAACTCAACCACACTTTAAAAAATCATTAAAAACAAAGGGAAATAATTTTAGACCACCTACCTGGAATCCGTAGGCTAATTCTCAATTAACAGCATCCTTATATAAAAATTAAATAACAATTTGATTCCATGAACTTTTATCCATTATAAAAAGGGGGTTTAGGGATTTTGATGAAGAATAACTATACCACAAGTCCTAATCCATAACAGAGAGGCAAGAGGAGCGTTTGACATACCCGTAGTGTCAATATGCACCCAAAGACACCCATGATTTCCTGGTATCAATAGGGATTCACCCTCGGAACGATTTGGGTGTTTAGTTTTGTCATTAAGGAAACAAGAGATGAAATGAGAGAAAACTTAGGTAGAATACATAAAATACAACAGGTACAATCAATAAAGTTATACTTTTTAAGGGGTCATCTATATTTGATGAATATTTTTCCAACCCTTGAGCTAAACATGGACCAGAATATTTTAAGAGGGTTACAAATTGAATGGATTATTTGGGATCCTACTAGGTTTATAAAACCATGTGTGAACTATACTGAATTAATCTTTCCTAATTAACATGGTTTGGCCTCCCCCCTCGCATGGTTAACTATTACAGTGCGCTAACTGTGCGACATGCACTCTGTGGTCAGTTGACAGCCTCTTTCTTGTCCTGAACACCTGAAATACTCCTCAACTTCCCCATACACCAGATAAATATTTATTTAAAATAATTTAATGTATTAAATAAAATATTTAAAAAATAACATACCTCCATGAAGACTGGGAACTTAAAACTTCCCTACATTATAATGAACGACCCTCAAGATGCAATTCCCAATCATAACTGATCTTTTGAGGTAAAAATATTGGGGCACTGATCCCACATATCTATCTCCATAACCAATTTTCCTTTTATAAAATTACCATGCTTCCAAAAACCTCTAACTAGAGGAATAATCTCACCACACCAGACATTATCACTATGATCCACAATATGTACTAGATCCTTCTCAAAGGACACATCAATCACAAGCTCAACATCATTAAAATCAATCACATGAGATGGGATATGGTGATACTATAAAATATATTTCATAGTAAAGACAATATGAATTCTACAACATTACTGTGGAAGATCCAACCAGTATTCCATCGGTCAGGTCCTCCTCGCAATCTCAAACGTCCCCACATACATCGGTGTCAACATAACCTATTTATGAATTTGATGGTGTCACATCCAAGGATAGACTCAAGTAAACACATTATAACCCACCCAAAACTCAAGTGTTTTGTAACATTGATCCACATATGATATTTTCATACTCTGAGGTGAATCTATAAGCTTCAAAATAAACAGAAAATGTTCTACAATCTCATACAAAATACTCACTCCCAACTACTATGAGACCCTATCATCTATCTAGCACAATGTGGATCTTTATGGTCTAAAATATAGTGCCTCATATAGTGGAATCGACATCATAGATATGTAACAATTTATGTTCAAAAACACAACCAGTGTTGGATTCTTTTTTTCCGATCCACCAATGTGTTGGACATAATCCCCCAACATGTCCACTAAAGCCAGAATTGTGTGCAATGATTTCCAGTTTTTCTAGGGGTTTAATGATGTACTCAAAAACACCACGGTAACATGAAGCCACAGTAATCCCAAACAGAAGCATGATGTGAATTGTGGTTCATGGTCTGAAACAGTAGTTTTTGGTACCCCATTCAACTATACTACCACTCAATTACAAAACTAATCCAACCTCTCCAGGGTGAAGGTAACTCTAATTGGAATGAAATGAGGGACCTTAGTCAACTGATCCCAAAATACAAATATTGAATCATTCTTTTGAACCATCCTCAAGTGATACATAATGAAAAACATCATAATGTTATCCCATCTACATTATGGAATGTGAAATGGATACAAAAAACCACCTGATCACTGATTCTTGACCATTACCAGCTGAGAGGTATGTTATCATAGCACAAAACCTATAACATCATTCTTCATCCCAGGACACCAATGCTGCATAAGATGATCTTGATACATTTTTGTCAATCTCAGGTTAACAACCCACATCATTAAATGAATATTTTTTTACCAATTCTTCTCGCATGCCTATTGGAAAAATGAAAAAACAGTCTTGAATAGAACTGATCCCATCATCACCATTGGTTAGACCAAAAGGTTTATCCCCAACTTTAGGTCCTTCCCCCAAATCCAAACATTCCAGGTCCGGACTCTAATTATCGTAAATTCTACTCATAAATGTGGACTCAAATTCCAATGATGAATGGGTCATCATCCCATGGCCATCATGTACCTCCAGATTTATCTCATGAGACAACACCATCATTTTCCATTCAAAATTAGATTCTTGAAGATACTGATTTTCTTTCATTTGACTCAATACCCCTGTAGTGACCCAAGATTGATGTACATGGAAGTTACATTTCCTTTTCTGAATAGTTAATAAATGACTCAAACAAATTCCCCAAGAACGTATTACTTTAGTGTCTTTGGATACTAAGTACAGAATATTCTAATCATCGTGAAAGATCTTCCACATATCCCATAATGATCTTCCCACTTTGTTTTGCTACCTAAAACCTTTCATTATATCTTAGGAAAATGAAAACATAGAATAGGTGAGTTTAAATGATCAGTAAGGGTAAACATGGATAAAATGAAACAAACCATATACATTTGAACATAAAAACATGAACATAAAGATTAAACATCAAAATCTTGAGTCATGAAATAAATCTTGGCTGTATGTAAGGAATAAATCAAAAATGAACATCAATCATGATAAAATATCATGATAATAAAACACATAATTGTCGAAAAACATTAAGCACATAATAGTATTTCCATAGTAGCGAAGGAATTGTTTCCAAGACCATCATAGTGGAAAAAGTCTATTACTGAACCGGGTTTACATGCCATTGAAGACATTTATTACTAAGGAGTATTAACCTTTCCTTCCATTCATATCTATATCAAGAGATATAAATATTTACCCAATAAATTTGAGGGAGATTTATGTCCCACCAATCTCATAATGAAATCATTCAAACATATTCCACAAAACATAAATCATTCATCGTAACATAACCAAGGAAATAAAATGGGTTTCTTAAATATCATTCAATCATAACCTAATCCATATAAAAGATAATTCCATTATTAAAAGAATAAAATCATAGTAATAGTAGGGGTAGAAACATAACCTTATTTATGACCTTTATCTTATATGGAAAATAATTTTGACAAAGCACTTTAATACGATTCATCAAGAAAATATTCTTTCTTCATTAAAAACGTTTTCTTTTCTAAAAATACCGTGCATTTATAAAAGAAAATAATTTAGATGAAAATAAACTTAAAATATTGTAGCGGTAACTTCATGGAAATAAGGAATTAACAAAAAAAATCCTTTTATGATGTATTAGTTAGAAAAACATTCTCCTCATACTTTTACCGGAAAAGTGAAAAAGTACCTCATATGGTAAAAAAAATAATGATTCCTTCCATTAGACGTATTAAAAATTAAAAGGGTTAAAAATCACTTTAAAAATACATAAAAGAATATTAAAAATTTTATGATAAAATTTTTATAAAAAACGGACATTGATGACAAATATAACCCTAGAAAATAATTACGTATAAACAATGTCAGATAAAAATGAGATTTCCAATTTATCTATTACCGTGGGTCCGATTTATTCCATATGGGTCCGAAACTCCTGTATAGTGGGTTGAAACAAATTATTAACTTTGTTAAGAACCATAATAATATTTTTGATATCATAATTGATTCACTTACGATTTTATATTACCTGTTGATTTGTCAATTCCATTTTAAGGCAACGTTTTGTGTAATAATCGTTTCATTTATAGTATGTGTTTGGACTTGTTATTCATCATATGATTTCGTGGATCATGATATACATACTTATAGAATGTAAAAAATGATATATATATATATATATATATATATTATATTCATTATATAAGTATAAATAATAGATAGACAAATGAAATGAAATACACTGTTCATGGAGACGGTAAGTCATATGTACGCATGAACATTGTTTTCGTTTCCTTATTGAATTGGATGGAAGTAAGTAAATCAAATATAAATATAAACATAAAACTATAATAATTATTATGTCATAAATTTTATTAAATTTTATTATATATACTTTATAATCTTTCTATAATGTTTAACATGGAGAATAAATCTCATCGTGTTGTGGAGACTATAAGTCGTACTTATGCACGAGCGATGATATCATTATTATCATTGTTTAAAGGTATTGAAGTGGATAGAGTATAATATATCAAAAATAGTGTCATGTTATAATATTCAAATGTAGTTAATATTTCTACCATTATAACCATCCAAGTATGGTGGTCGTAAAAAACAGATTACACTACGGCGTGGAGACGGTAAACCATACGTACGCACGCGCGGTGAATTTGTTTTTCATAGGATAGATAGAAGGATAAATCAGGTTGTTTCATATTTATAATTAATTATCAGTATATTAATAATACTAATTTTTTTACTTTATAATTAAACAACTAAAGAAGATGACGTTGAAGAAGAAATAACTTTGAATCAATCTGTAGAAGTGATTACCTCTTCCTTGATGTGCCTCCTTTAAATTTCCGCTTAGTGATACAGATTTTCTATTTTGAGAAGACCAGAACATTTGGAATGTAAATTTGGAAGTTTAGAAGAGAAATGTATAGGGAGTATCTGAGCATGATTGAATATAATGGAGTTACGATGAGACGGAGGAGGTTCCCCTTTATAAGAGTGGAGAGGGGAACTTTAGGAAAGTCTAAAATATTAATTTATTATAAATTTCATTTCGACATAAAATGAAAGAAGGCATATTTATTTATAATATAATATGATTATGGTTTTAATATATATTATCCAATAATATTTTTATATGTTTTGAATATTTTTATATCCTTATCTTTTTGGGTTTACCCTTATTTTTTATTTTGAATCTTATCGTGATATCATGTTATGTAAACATTATTGGTTAATGTAATTACCATATCATGTATAAGAACCAAAAAACGTCATTTATAGAATATTTGGACTTATAATAAACATTTGTACACATATTAGATTTCCACGAATTTAATATCATTTAATAAACTACTCTATGTTTTATGTTATGAGTTGTGTCAATTTCGGATAATATGCATACATGACTTTTTTAAAAAATTCATAACAACCAGATTATTTTGAAAAAAATGAATTAACCCAAATGTAATATGTTAAAATCATCCAAATAATTCATGGATGATATCAAAATGACGAAATTATAATTTTTTAGTATTTATAAATTCATTTATTTGAATTATTTATTAATGAAGCAATCACTGCATCATCATTGTGTCATAATTAACTTTATTTATTTAATGATGAAAAATTAAAAATAAAATATCATGAGGTATAAATTATTTTTATCATTCTAATTAATTTTTATAGTCAAATATATCACTTATGTAACCCCATATAAAAATTGTTTATTAAATGATATATGTTAATGTTATATTTTCCATAACATTAAATTAAAAGTAATTAAATGTCATAGTCCCATAGAAGTGGCTCTATGGGGTCCCAAAATTGATCCAAGGATTCCCATGGTCGGAAAGGTATCATCATAAAGGGTTAGGACACGTGTTAGAGTCATTAAAATATTAATTGTTTCCCTTATTTACCATATTTACTCTCGAACCCTGGTAAATAAAACATTTACTGAAGTTACTATTCATCATGTCTAAGAATAAACGTTACCTATTTATATAATATGGGATCTTGATTTCAATTATGAAATCTATTTTTCAAAATAAAAAACCCATAGGTTTCACTAATTAATTAAAAATATATCCCGTTGTTAAAAAATGGGGGTTTATTTTAAACATTGTACAAGATTGAAATGTTTTTACCAATGAATTTAATGTAAAATTAAAGATAATTATATAAATTTATTAAATCAGAAAACTATATTATATTTATACTTTAAAACCATTCAATTATATATTTCATGGAAATAAATTATTTCAATGAAAAAATTATTTTTCTATTAAAATTTATCACATTTTCACTATTCATCGAAATATGAATGTTATCAGAAAAATATTAAAAAAATATCCAAAGTAAATTTTTATGTCCGGCTTCCAAATAAGAATTATATATTGTCAAATATAATTTATAGAAGTGTAAAAAACTAGATTTAAAATGTCTGCGCCATTAAAAGGTAGTAAAACAATATTTTTTTAAAAATAATTCTTTTATCTGAAAATTTGACGTTGTTCTAATATCACATGTAAGATGAATGATAATGTTATATAAATTAAATATTTGAGTAATACAACTCATAGCTGGAAGTTTATTTATAGTTTTAATAATATATCGTAGTTTATTGAATCTCGGTATTCAGTACCATGCATGCTATTGATGAAGGTCACTTTTGTGTGTAACGCAAGCCATGTCAGTGTTGTATGTACTGAAGGAATCCATTGGTATTTCGAATAATATTTTCGAAACATAGTTCATTTATACATTCAGAAAAATCTTTACTCAATGTTGTGTGAAATTAATTCAATTAAAATAACTTGAGATCGTGTACAACACAAGCCAAGAATAGTGTTGCGTATACTACTAGTTAATATAGTGTTGCATATATCGCAAGATAACTTGTTGTAGTGTACAAATCAAGATATTAAAAAAATTAAAATGAATAATCTCATAAAATCTCAGGGTGTTACGTTCTACCCCCTTAAAATTAATTTCTCCCTATAAATTCGTTGGCGTTATAAATATTTTTCTACATGAAAGATTATTTCATGGAAACCAACACCGTAAAAAGGAATTCTAAAACACCATTTTAAAAAATGAAAGTCAGATACATAATGGTTACCCAATGTAACTATTCACTAGGTTTCTACATAGGAGAAACTATGTAGGAATTGAAAACTTGGATGTATAATAGAAATATAACCATCACGTTATGATGGATAGTGATTGAGAATAAGTTTTTGAGAATGTTAACAACCAGAAATCAAGAAATCTATGATGATTTAATGGACCATCAGATTCCTCGAATTATAATGCACTAGGATAACATTTTTGGTTCCTAGATCCTTTTCCTAATTTTGAATATTTTGTTTCATTATGAGAAATACTTATTTATTTAATTGTAATATCACCCTTGGTTGTTCCCTGAACAATTTCCACTTCATATCTAATTTAATGAAGTGAGGTTGAATTTTCATTCTTGAAGAGTTAGCAGATCATGTGATAGAATGATAGGTCCTTCCATCTGTCTCTATCAAAAATATGATAGCAAATGTTATTAAATATAAATAAGTCCATTTATGGTGTCATTAATATTAAATGGTTAAAAATGGACTTATAATTAATATATCATACCTGTTAATAAAATAAAACTATTTTTTAGTAACCAGGGACTTCCTAAAGGCCAGTGGTAAGCGATAAAGGCCTATCACACTTTAGTTGTGAGTTTTATTCCTGCAGGATTGTACGACATGATGGGTTGTCGCCTATCCCATGGGTTTTCCTTTTTCTAATAAATTTTTTTTATAACATTCCTAAAATAATTTAAAAATAATTCTGTCATTAAATAATACTATCTGATGTCCAACTTAATCCATTCCAATTGTTACGATTATCCAAAATATATTTTTCCAATCTGATAGTACAAAGAAAAAAATTACTAGAAAGGTTATATATCAATCATTTGAATACCATCCTTTATGCCCCATATATCACAAGAAATATATTTTTGTTCACATTCCAAACATTCTAAGGACATTATAATGAATTCTCATGAAACATGAATTATCATAAAACCTTAGTGAAAATATGAATGCCACAAATGTTTAAGTCTTTCAAAATACAAAAATCCAAAAATTCTATATATTCATAACATTATATCACTATGTACATATACCGATCATGATCTCATTAATACTGTCAAACACGTCGTTATCTCCTTATCCCTTCATTATGCTCATATCATGTGCTTTCCAAAAATATATGAATAACATTTCTTGGTTATCGGTACAATTCAACAGATAATTTCAAATAATTAAGAAAAAAATAGTGGAACAATACTTAGATGGTTGTTCATTCCATAGTACCATTAAATTATTTTTAAAACATTACATTTGATAAACATGGAATAATTCCACTTCCTTCTTAAACCATTGACCGAGATTCATCGTTTTATTCCTCAACATTTCCTTTATCTCATATATCATTTATAGTATCATATTCATCATCAACATAAATACTACCCATATGACTATTTTAATTATCTTCATGAGATTTTCCCTTAGAACATAAATTTTCATTATGCATGTACATTCCATATTTAAAAACTTTTAACCATTTTGATGTCTTAGTAATTTCAATTATCCTTGTCCATTAGGTTAACGAAACCTTTTCCTTTGTAATTACTGGATTTGTGTCATTATTTTACACACCCAAATCATCTTCCAGTTCCATTGAAACATAATTTACATGGAGAAAAGTGAAATTTCATGTCCCTTACAACATAATTTACATGGAGAAAAGTGAAATTTCATTCTGATATGATCTTCATGAAACTCTATCTTTCTCTTATTAGCTGGGTCAGAAAACATACCAAAGTTGAGATTATTGATCATATTATTATATTGGGGATTATACATAATAATTATTCTTCTCCTTCCAATCCCCATTTCATTTTGTTTCTAATGAAAAATATCATTCATTTGTTCATCATATTCTCTATTAACATTAAACCTCATATTTCTAGACATATTCTAAAACCCAAAAAAAGAATATTGTGAGAGGAAAAATCATACTTGGAAAATAACATTGTCAAGGGGGTGTACCTTAAATATCTAACATTTTTGGTTTAATTATAGGTTATTCATGATTATTACCATAATATTTGGTATGTAGCCTATACTTATATTTAACCTTAGGGACACCTATAGACATTCCATAAAAAGTACCTATAGGGATCTCACTGAATTTTTCGCATTCTGATTTCCAAAGGTTAACTAAACCTTCACTCTAAACCCAACAGTAGATAACCAAGATTCATTTACATATATATTAAATTTCAATTATGAAATACTTAATACATGACTCAAACTAATTCCCTAAGACTGTATTAGAATAGTGTGTTTGGAAGTATGGAACATAATCTTATAATCATGGTTAAAGTTATTCAACATCTCCTATAAATGTCTTTCCCTTTTCTTTTCTTACCTAAAATCATTATTTATATCCTAGGGAAAATAAAACATAGAAAGATTGAGCTAAAATGCTCAGTAAAGGTAAACATAGAAGAAATAAAACAAACCATATACATTTGAATATAAAAAATGAATACAGTGTTTAAATATCAAAATATTGAGTCATGAAATAAATATTGGTAGTATGTAAGGAATAGATCATAAATTAACATTAATAATGGTACAATAGCATCAGAATAAAACATGAAATTGTGGAAAACCATTAAGAACGTAATATGATTTCATAGTAGCCATGTAATTGATTCCAAGACCATCATATTGGACAAAGTCCATTACTAAACTAGGTTTACTTGTTGTTCCAGCCATGTATTACTTAAAACAGATTTTCCTACCATTCATGTCATGTCTATATCATGAGATATAAATATTTACCCAGTTAATTGGGGAGAGATGTTGGTCTCACCCATCTCATCATTAAATCATTTCTACATGTTCCACAAAACATAAATCATTCAACATAGTATAAACCTTGAAATAAAATGGGTTCTTAAATATCATTAAATCATAACATAATCCATATAAATTATAATTATATCATTATTAAAATAAAATCATAGTAATAAAATGGGTAGAAATGTAGCCCTATTTATGATTTTTATCTTTGATAGAAAATAATTTTGATAAAACACTTGAACATAATTCCTGAGGGAATTATCCTTTATTCATTAAAAACATTTTCTTTTATAAATATTTTGTGCAACATTAAAAGAAAATAATTTTAATTGAAAATATAAATGAAATATTTTAGATTATGCTTCATTGAAATAAGGCATTAAGAAAACATAAAAATCTGTTCATTCCATATATGCTAAAAAAACATTCTCCTCACACTTTCACCCAAAAAGTCAAAATGTACCTTGTATGGTAAATAACATATTTATTCCTTCCATTCCACGTCGTAAAAGTCAAAATGGTTAAAAATGAAAATAAAAAAAATAATAGTAAACAATTTTTGGAATTATTTATTTAAAACATGTACATGGATGATAAATATAACCCCAGTAAATACTTACGTATAAAAAAACCTCATATAAAAATGAGATTGAAAATTTATATCTTACCATAGGTCCAATTTCTTTAGTATGTGTCAGAAACTCATGTATAGTGGGTTTAAAAATATTATTTACTTGTTTAAAATCCATAATAATATTTGTAGTATCATATATGATTCACGTATGACTTTATATTTGCTGTTCATTTGTCAATTCCCTGTTAAAGAAACATTTTGGGTAATAATCGTTTCAATTATCATACGTGTTTGGTCTTTTTATTCTTCATATGATTACATAGATAATCATTTAATTACTTCAAGAGTGTAAAAAATGATTTATATATATCTTTTATATTCATTATATAAATATATATATAATTGATAGATAAATGAAATGGAAGACACTGTTCATCGAGACGGTAGGCCGTATGTACTCATGAACTCTACATTGGTTTCCATATTGAATTGGATGGGAGTAAGTAAATTATATATATATGTATATATAAATCTAGTGGAATTATTATATCATATATTTTATGATTATTTATTATATATAATTTATAATCAATCTAGAATGGTTAACATGAAGAATGAATCTCATCATGCTGTGGAGACGGTAAGTCGTACGTATTCATTATCGATGATATCGTTCAGATAATTGTTGAACGGTATTGAATTATATGGTTTATAATATATCAGAATTTGTCTCATGTTATAATATTCATATATATATTTATCATTTATACCATTATACCCATCCATGTAAGGTGGTCCTGAAAAATATATTACACTAGGGCGTGGAGACGGTAAGCCGTACAAACACATGTTCGGTGCTTTCGTTTTTTGTATGATTGATAGTAGGTGAAATAGGCTTGCTTCATATTTATAACAATATATCATTAAATTATTGATACTTTTTTATTACTTTATAATGAAACAACTAATGAGGAAGATGTTTTAGAAGAAATAAATTTGACAGAATTGGTAGAAGAATTTATCTCTTCCTTGTTGTGCTTCCTTTGAATTTACTATTAGGGAACTAGAGTGTGAATTTTGAGAAGAAAAGAACCTACAGAATATAACTAATATAGTTAATAAGAGAAATGGCCAGATATTGGCTGATCATGAAGGATTAAAACACAGTGAAGAGGAGAGGGAGGATGTACCCTTTTATAAGAGAGGAGAGGGGAACTTTTGGGAAGTTCCAAAATATTAATTTATTATCAATTCAATTTCGACATAAAATTTTCCAAAACATATTTAATTATATGATAAGACAATGACGATTCAGCTGACTATAATCCAATAATTTTTTTGAATGTTTTCAATATTTTTGTATCCTAATTGTATTGGTTTTACCCTTATTTTACTCTTTTTTATCTTACCATGATATCATGCTATTCACACATTATGTGTTAATGTAATTAGAATATAATTTCACCCGAACCAAAAAAATTCATTTATTACATATTTGGAATTATATTAATCTTTTGGGTGAGTCTTATATTTTTATGAATTCAATATCATTTAATAAACTATTTTATATTTTATGTTATGAATTGTGTCAATTTTGGATACTATTTATACTATAATTTTTAAAAATTCATAACAACCATATTCCTTCGAAAATAATGAATTAACCCAAATATAATATTTCAATATCATCCAAAAAAATCATTGATGACATCAAAATAACCAAATTAATTTTTTTAATATTTATAAATTTATTTATGTGAATCCTTTATTAATGAAGCAATCACAAAATCATCCTTGTGTCATAATTAAATTAATTTATTTAATGTATAAAATTAAAAAAAATATCATGATGTAGAAATTATATTCATATTTCTAATGACTATTTATAGTCGATGAGATCACTTATATAACCCCACATAAAATTTATTTAATAAAAAATATATGTATAGGTTATATGTTTCATAAAATTAAATTAAAAGTAATTAAATGTCATTTTCACTAATAAGTGGGTCTATGGGGTCCCAAAATAGAGACATGGATTCCCATGGTCCGACATGTACCCTTTAATAGGGTTATGAAACATGTTATGGTAATTATAATATTATTTTTTACTCTTATTTACCATATTTACCTTATAACCATGGTAAATAAAATATTTACTAAAGTTACTATTCGTAATGATTAAAAATAAAAGTTGCATATTTACACATTTTGGAAATCCGGATTTCAAATATTGAATCAATTTGTCAAAATTAAAGTCACAGATGTTTCATCAATTACTTTAAAATGAATTCCTTCGTCGAAATAACAAGTTTTTGTTTAAAACAATGCAAACGATTGAAATGTTTATAATTATGAATTCAATGTAAAATTATTGATAATGGCATAAATTATATAAAATGTTAAAAATATATTCTATTTATACTTTAAAACCATTAAATAATACTTTTTAAACATATAAATTTTTTCAATGAAAAATGTTGTTTTCAATTAATATTTAGCATATTTTCATTATTCATCAAAATATGAAAGTTATCAAAAAAATATTAAAAATTTATCCAAATTAAATTTTCAGGTCCTTATTCGAAATAATACGTTTATCATGTCAAATATAACATATAAAAGTTTAAAATACTAGATTTAAAATTGGTGTGCCATCAAAAGGTGGTAAAACTGCATTTTTTTTAAAAATACTTCTTTTATCTGAAAAATTATTTTCTTCTAATATCAGGTGTAAGATGAATGATAATGATATAAAAAATTAAAAATGTAGTTAATACTATTCATAATGACTAGTTTATTTAATATTATAATAATATATCGTTGTTTAGTGAAACTTGGTATTTCCAACCAAGCAAGCTTTCGAGGATGGTTTCTCTTGCATGTAACGCAAGACATGTTACTGTTACGTAGAGTGAAAGTTTCCTTTAGTGTTTTCTATAACATAATACCAACATAGCTCATTTTTAAATTGAGAAAAATATATACTCAGTGTTTAACAAAATTAATTCTATCATAAGAAATTGAAATTGTGAGCAATATAGGCCAATAATACTGTTGCATATACTAACAGCTAATATGGTGTTTTAAATAGAAAAAGATAATATTGGTGTAGTGTACAACACAAGATATAAATGAAATTAAAAATAGTATATCTGATTTCGGAGATTCATGTCATGCTGAGTGAAGATATTATGAAGTCATTTTTGATCAGTGTAAACCCTAAACCATTATTCGAACAATTAATTCTGAAAAAAAATTAAATTATATACCATTGTGGCTAACTCAAGATCATTTTTAGGGTAATTTCATTCATGGGGCCTCAACTAAGGTGAATCATACAGAATAACCCACTAAAATTGAATCAATAATGAACCAAGAAAAATTCCATAACCATCACAAAATATGGTATACTCCTTACTAGGCTAAGGTAAGATTAGAATCGATGTGGTATTCGACCACTTCTTGAATTCCATGTGAGCACTCTCATGTGATTTAGACCATTCAAACTTGATTCCTTTATTAGTTAAACCAAATTATGGTTCAATCAAATGGGAAAATTATTTAATGAAACTTCAGTAATAGCCAACCAAACCCAAAAAAATATACATCAGAATCAATTTTTGGCATATTCCTAAGAAACATCCACATGCACATTTTGTGGGGTCCACTAAAACCTTTTCATCAGAGATGATGTGACCTAAGAAAATTATTCTATTGATCTAAAAATAAAATTTGGGCAGCATTACATATAGGAAAAGTTATCTTAGTATAATCAGGATGATGTAAATTTGTTTAGTAATGAGTCTTAGATTACACTATGATTTCATCAAAAAAGAAAACTAAAAATTGATCTAGATATAGATGAAGGATTCAATTAATATGAGAAATAAATAGTTATGATACATTGGTCAACCCAAATAGTATCACAACAAACTCATATAACCCATAATTTCTCCTAAAAGAAGTGAATGTAACATAAAATGGTCTCACCCCCAGATTATGATATCACGATCTCAAAGAGATATTGTATAACACTAAAGGACCTATAAACATGCCAAAATATCATATATTCAAGGGAGATGGAATTAGTTTTTAACCTTGAACTGATTAAACATCCTATAATTGAAACATAAATATAATGACCTATCAGAATTTGTGAAAAGAAAACACAGAGATCCCCAAGGGGAAATGCTCAGTTGAATAAGCACCTTAATATCCAATTCATCTAATTGAGATTTTTGTTCTTGGAGTTATTCTGGTTCAATTATAAATAGTGTAATGGAAATTGGTTCTACACCTGACAACAAATCTATCATGATCTCAACATCCCTCTTAGGTGGAATCCCTGAGAATTTCTCTAAAAACACAACCTAAAACTGTAACACCAGAGGAGGAAACACATGAATGTCTAATCACCCAACTTCATGAACATGACATGTCATTTAGGCTATGAGTTCACCAAACATTAGAAACACTGTCCCTAAATGGATTGTCCAGACATCCCATTCACAATGATGGACATATGTGTCTCTCTAAAGCAACGTGAAAATTTTCCTATGATAATAAAATTCTATATGGGATTGATAAAATACTAACTATTACAACCCCAAAATCCATTAAAAACATGACTTCTCTAGGAAAAAAATTACAAAAGAAAATGATACTCAACAACTACAAGAGCACACCCCTTACACTGCATAATATTTTTTTCTTGCCCTACAAATGGTGTATCAATTGAAATAACCACACACACATGTTTCACTACTATGTCCAACACACTCAGAAACTGAGTAGATAAAAAATAATACACAGAACCTATGAAAAATATTGAAGTGGAAAGAGTATAACATACAATAATCAAACCACAAATATTTGATGTCCCATCCTTTCCATCTCCATGTGTAGACTAAACTACATGAAGCTGACCTTCAACTCTACCCATGTCTCAAGTCAAAGTTTTTGGTGATGTACTGCCCTGCTAATATGGACCATCCCACCCAAAAGTGCCACATTCACCACCTATACCAGTATGACCATTAGAGAACCAACTACCAACCTGGTATGGTGTAAATGGTTCTACTTCTTATACTCGACATCAGTCTTGATCCTCCTTCTATGCACATCCTTCATGTCTTCATACAAAATCTATGAACATTCCCCACTCAACTGTAAGCTACATATTAAACTAGAGGTTGAGGGAGCTTACCCGACATGTGTCGAACCTACCAAACTAATTGAAAAACACCAAGTTACCATTGTATGAGTTTGATAACCTCTTATGGATAACACTATCACTGCCACCCTAGTTGATATTTCCAAAACAATGTTTCATACCCTTGAAAGTCACACAAATGGGTAATTGGAACCAAAAACCCACTAAATGAATCCCCTTTAATGATACCTACTGAGTTAATGCCATGGTCCACCAATTACACAAACCTATTTAAATGATATATAATCTCTTAGGACATGATAATGTGTCTATGTTGATCCTGAAAGTGTGTCACCATAGCTTCCTTGACCCCTACACAAATTAGAAAAAAAATTACATTTCTATGAAATGACCATCCTAATCCATTACTGACATAGTCCCTTAGGTCGACCTCAAAAACTATCTGGCATGCTTCTATCTCAATGTCTCTAGATTGAAGTGTTCCAGAAAATTTTACTCAATGTTTTTAATTATAATCCCATCAGCTTGTTATGTCTCAACCAAGATATCCCACCAATGCTTTTCCAGTTCTTGCAACATGTATTCTTCGAACATGACTCTATTTTAGACTGCTGTTTCAAAGTGATCAAGAATCAACAAGATATACTCAATCATAAAATCTTCATCCTCGGCCCCACCTTTTATAGAAAATTTCAGAGGGATCTATATATAAAACACTCTGGTGAGATCAAACCTACTCAGCATGATCCTCCTTTGGTCCAATTCCATCAACTAAAAAAACTACCAAATTCATCATGGAACTGAACCTATCTTTTGATATATTTGGTTGACGGGTTATCTTGGCCCACTGTTGGAGGAGTGTTCCCAGTGATATCCTCTTATCCCTAAACCAACACACATATTCATGGAGGAATTTATCTACAATTCCAGACAAAAATCATAGAAAACAACACTGATATCTTCCATAGTTAATGACTGACCACTAGCAATAAACCACACATTTTTCATAGACTAACCATTGATACATCTTCACACCTTGAAAAATAAACCCAACCACATTTACTATGGATTATGGTCAAATGGGGTAAAACAACAAACACAGTTAAAATTATTTTATTACAAAACTCTTTTAATACATTTCCACTTTCACAGCACAAATTATTCTCTTTTTGTATCATTACCCATTCCACAACATGTTACAACCATCATTTCAACTCATTATAAACTTTTAATTAAATGCAATTCATCTTTAATTTAATCAAATTCACACCATTTATGAAAATTTTAATCATTATTATATACCATTTTTTTCAAATTTTAAATAAGGATAAATTCATCATACCCTTTATGTCTGGCACACCCATCACATGTGTGCATATCATGATCCATGCCACCTATATCCCTAGGTGTATACAATGATTCAGGAATTAAAATCATTGCTAAATTTTATCCATGAGTAAAATATCATAAAATAATCACATCAAAAAATAATTTCAACACACAATAGTGAAATATACTTCAAATATTACAACACAAATCAAGAACAAAAATCCCCATTCATACATTTGTTTTCCCCCATACATGGGTGAGATAATCCTATAAACGATCTCATTACCAACGACTAAAACTTGCTAATATAGTGTCTAATATTACCAAATAAAAATTCTAGAAAATAACCTCACCCTAATACCAAATGTTAATGTACATAACCTGGAAGCCACTAAACAGGTTCTCCAAGTCAGATCACAAGATTACCTCAAGTGGGCCTCCTCGTATGCCATAGATTGGTGATAAGCAGCTAGGGTCCATGGGATCATGGGGGGAGATGACACTATTTTTACTAGAGTATTAAAAGATAGGCAACATATGAAATGAAAAAAATAGTAAATAATAAACTAGAATAATGAATTACTAACCATTTCCTAATATGGTTTTAAACCTCAACCAAATAATTAATATTCCATGTCATGATAATAGTTCCCAAGTGAAGAACACCCAAAATAAAAATAACCAGTTTAATTCCCAAAATGGGCCCTGAATCAAAGTTTTTATCTTTACCCATGAACATCCCAATACCAAATCAACTCCCTAGAATAAGGCTTTTCCATTATCTTGAATTCAAATCCTGAAACCCGCTCGGGTGCCCAAAAATGGCCTGTGAAGAGTGGGAGTTCAAATCAGTTTTACACCCCCAACGATATCTACCAAATATCAAATCTCAATATATTGTACTAAAAAGAAACTATATAAATGAAAATATTACAAAATAAAAATTAGTTTTCATTATCTAACAATGTTAGCATTATCCATTTTCATGACATAATCCATATTAATCACTTGTTTCATGGGTTAGGCATTTACATCAATTAAAAAATTTCATAGTATGATCAATTACTATATATAAGGGAATATTTATAGTTCCCTAACTCACTAGGGATAAAATTTCCTTAATTGATAAATCACACATACCTTGGTTCCTCGGTCTTGTTAGTTTCATCAAATACAACTATTTTGGGCATAGAGCCTTGGTCCCCTTCCCTAACTAATGCATTATAGGGGTGGGGTTTAGAGCCTTAGTATAATGCAAAAGGTAGGTATAGATCCTCAAGTCCAATAACCAATAACTACAAACCCCTTCTCATATTTTTATTTATCCATTAACCACATATTCTATACCAAAAACCATTCAAAACCATTACACATAACATTTACAATTCACATTTCATTTAATATATAAGTCATCATCAAGCCTTAACCCATTAGCACATTTACCAGTTTCTTTGAATAGCCCATTTTACCCATTTTACTTTTCATAACATAACCCAATCATCATAATTAATAACTCCCATACACTAACACATTTAACATAATTCAACAATTCCCATGAATTATCCAATTCACATAATTCAATTACAAACTCATAAGTCATTTGACACATATAATTTATTAAATTTAACCATTTTCACATTTTTTTTAAATAATAAATTATTCAATTTCCAACAAAATGAAACAAATACCAATATTTTTTTTATAATTTATACTAACTAGTTAAATCATTAATAATGGGATCAATTTTAATAGAAATGAACTTGAGGTTTAACATTAGAATTTTCCATTTATAGGGATATTGGAGCACCCCATGTATGACCCAAAAATGGTTTAATCATACTCAATTCATCCCACGAAGAACATGAGGTGTTCAATTCATCAAATATCTGTCCATTTTACCAGAACTCACTAATGGAATCAAATACAAAACCAGAGAGAAGCTAAAAATCAACCAAACATGAAAAAATTGTTAACAAAACTATGGGTTATAAATTATAGACAACCTCCTTCAAATACATAAATTAATACTCAATTATAATTAGTAACATATTAGGATTCCAAATCCATTTTAAGACCCAACCTAATATGTTCTGAGAAAAAAGGGTTTTAAGGATTCAGAAGAAGAAGAACAAAACCAGAATCTCTAATCCAGAAAATAAAGAAAATGGAGTTTAATACATACCCATAGAAACAATATGCACCTAAAGGCCCTCCAAATTTCATTGAATTAAAGGAAATAAAAACATGGGAAGGTTTGGTTGATTTTTTTCTCCACTAAGGATATGGGTGAATAAATGGGGAAATAAATCAGGTAGAATTTTTAAAACCATGACATAAAAAATTGTAAATCTGTACTTTTAAATGAGAAGCACGGTTTGACCATACAATTTTCCAAACATTATTAAAACAATGTCCTAGCCTCTATCAATAGGGGTCAAAGTTTCATAGTAACATGAGCATCCTAAATGGTTTGAAAAACCATGCACCAGCCATTCAAAATGCCTCTATCCTAATCCACTTTGTTTGGCCTCCCCATCACATAATTCACTATAACCATGCACCAACCACGCAACATGAATTAGATAGAAACATTCCCCTATATTTCATGTACATATCCCCTAGAACACCCTCGAGTTTTCCAAACACCTGGTAAACATTTAATTAACTAGCATTATGGTGATAAAACTAATGTTTATGAAATAATGTACCTACATGAAGTATGAGATCATACACACATATATGAAAAACCATGTACTATATATGAGTTGGGATTAAGTACAATGCCCATGTTGGATTCTAACACTAAATGTGAGTCCCTATTTATTAGTGATAAAGTTGATGCATGTTCAATTTTATGGTGAATGGAATCATGTATATAGTGTAACATAAAATATAAGGACCTGGTTCTTCCTCTAAGGTAAAAGTATCTCCTTTTTAGCTTATACTTATGAAATTGGGGAAAAGAGGTCAAGCGTAGGTTGTATCTCTATTACACGATGTGAATGGGGCCTAGATGATGTGTAATTTTATTTACACGTCATGTATGGAGATCTACAAACAATTTTATCACAGTACACGACCGTGTAATGGTCTGGCCTGAAATTGTACAAACAAAACATGTAGTTTCAAGTAAAATCCATGAATTTTTTTTAATGTTAAATCAATAAGTAGCCTTGTGTTTCATCAAACAGATAGAGGGATCATCCGATTTGACAAACAGTGGCTTCGAGGGGTCATTTTTTCTTCTAATTTTCTATTCAAACTCTGTTTCGGTCAACGTCTGATGAATTGGATCCCAATTATTAAGCTATCAATTCCTATAAAGCTATTTATTGTTATTTTGTATCACTATATAGTTATTAATGTTTTATATTATTTCTCGTTTTGAATATCTACTCTATTTTTTGCCGAATCAATGCCTGACGCAGGATGAAGAGGGCCTTACGAGTACAAGGTTTGTGGTCTTGTTCCATTCGTTGATTGTCGAGTTGATTATATATTCTAGAGTGTTTCACACCCATTTTTAGGGAGTCACTTGATTGAATAATGAACCCTGTTATTTCTTATTTTGGATTAGGTAATTAGTCAGTTTATTTGAAAGCATGTATAGGCATGTGAACCTCGATTTGGTGACATCCCATGGGTGTGATTCCCTTGGAGGGCCTTTTGGATAGGAATGTCTATGACGTTTGACTGGAATTCCCATTCATGGGTTGTTAAACATGTATTTATAATTATATGAATTTATCATGTGAGATACTTGTTAAGTTAATCCATGTAAATGTTTAAATATTATAATAGTCATTTTATATGTTTTTCCCATGTGATTATTCCTTGTTTGTCCATGTAATAGTGTAGTTTATATGTGTTGGTTATTATATGCACTATGCACATGTGAGTTAATTATGATAACCCCATGTGATAATTTAATTCACATGTCTAACTTTTGATATGGAATGTGTAATTTAATTTAATGATAAAAAGAGTTAATTAGCAATGGGAGAGGCACCATCTTGGTTAAAAGACAAGGTTGGGATTGTGTGACTAATTGTGCCGTATATACCTTGGGTGAACCATTATCTCGGTAAAAAAAATGGAAAGGCTCAATAGTTTAATTACCTAAAGGACGTGACCGAGCGATAGATAGGGTGGTCAAGCTCATTGAGGCATATTTAGAATGTCGATAGAACCTAGGATCCATTGATGGATACCTATTACTGGATCTATTGGAAAATGATTAAAGGATTACTATGTCATGAGTTGGTGTTTATTTTATAATGGGGGGTCATCGGCCTTAAGACAGACCTCTAGAAATTTATATAATCCAATGGAATTGAATGAAGAAATGGAATTACTAATGACGTGTCTAACAAGCCAAAGCTCATTCTAGGATTGAGTATTAACTTTTACTTATTTACATTGTCTTTTGAGACACCATATGAATTTACTTTTGAGTGCCTTATGTTTTACTTCATTCACTATTGTACACTGCCTTTTATATATGTTCACTAATATATTTCCTCTATCCGTGGGTGCGTACCTACTGGAATTTAGTATCACACCTTGATTGGGTCATTATTTTGGGCCCAAACTAATTATATGATTGTAGGTGTGGATCATGGAAAGTTCCCTACAATAGGTACATGATGTGAAACATACGAGTAGGATAGCATGGGATTGAGCCGAGTCGTGCAATGCTTCTTAGCTTCCTTTGATTCTTTTTTGTTTTTGGAACATGTATTATGGATCACTATAGTTTTCCTATTTGGATGCTTTCTTATAACATATCCTCCTACAATATCTTTTGTATGGAATTATGTTTGGTTACTTCTAATATCAATATTTTTCTATTTAATTCAACTTTATGTTGTTTAATTCATCATCTATTTTGTTATTATTTATTCCCTTATGTTACACTCAAACAATGAGGCCATAGTTTTCCCAATTTCATGCTATTGGCTATGTATTCTAGTCAAAAACCTTTTGTGTTAGGGGAAATGTGCTTGAGCCCATGTGGCTATCTGGGAATGGGGAACCGGTTGAGTGGCATCTATAATGGGGACAATACAGAGTGATATCAGAGAATATCTTGTCTTGTTTCATTTATTTTTGGAGATGATATGCATAGATGGAAATGAAATGGATTTGGTACTAAGATGTGCATGTGAGTTTCTACCCTGTGTACATGGTAAATCTAAATTGCCTCGAGTGAAATTGTATTTTTTAGATTTTGATATATTAAAGTTGATTCTATTTCACCATTGGGTGATACACTTGTTTTTTGTTGTTATTATTGATATCATTTAGGTTCTATTTTTTTTCATCCCAATGTGATGTGGGTATTCCATCTCATGGATCATATAGGCACTTGTTAGAAATCACTTCCCATGCATTCTTGTTATTCCATTTAGAGGGTATTACTGATGTCATGTTGTTTTGATATATATAATTCTAGATTTGCATGATGATTTGATAGGTACCATGATAGATATTCCATATGTTGTGATAGGTGTATCGGTAAATGTTATGGTTGAATTAGATGGACAAAAAACTTTGGTCCATGAGGTGTATGGGCCCTCTTTGATCAGAATTTGGTGGATCATGTTTCAACTATAGGATAAATGGTTTATTGTTATCTGCTATATATGGATTCCATGATTTTATTTGGGGGGAGTATGGCCCCCCCATGATCGGAATTTAGCACACTGTTCCTTTATTTGGAAAAAACAGGGGTACTGGGGATGTTTCTATGGATTACTATCTAGAATCCAAGACAACACAACATGTAATATGCCATGTTCTCTTCTATTCGGGAAGAGAGAACCGTTCTTAAGTAGAAACCTTGTAATCAAAATACACACTGTGAGATTTTTGATCATGTGTCCGGCCATGTGAGAGAGAACACATGATGTGGGGTTATGAGAAAAATACACCATGTGTGTTAGTTACACCCCATGTAGTTTTACATAGGCAGAACCTATGTGAGTCGGGCCATGTAGAAGTATCTATTCATGAGGTGAATCTTGAGTACATGACCTGTGATAGAATGACATGCCATGTACCTAGGATTTTTACACGACCAATGTAGGTGGAGGTGTATACCCATATAAGAGCATAAGTGTACATGCCGTGTATGGTCCCTACACGCTGTGTACTACACGTTTTTCAAATTTTGGGGGTTTTCTTCTCTTGTATTGTTATTGCGCTCTTCAACTGAGAACCTCAATGATCTTTAACTGATGTGTGTGATTGACCAATCTAGGTCATGCCTCCATGACGCCCTCTAGTTGTGTGAAAGGAGAGTGAAGATCATCATACCCCCAGAGTTGGTAGGCCATGGGCTAGCAGTAGACCCTCTAGGTGTACTTATTATGACACCAACCATTATACCAAATGCGAGTGTTGATGCAATGTTCTATGAAGACTTCATGATGTTCATTCATACCTTTCAAGGAGCACCACAGTCGGCCATGTCTATGGAAGAACTGACACAATTGTTCCAGCATCAGCATCCGCCCACGTTTTCTAGGGAAGACGAGTCTTAGGCTACAGAGTCATAGCTAGAGGACATGTTATCAATATTCGATCATCTTGAGACGCTTCCTATGAGGAGAGTAAAGCACGCGATAGACAATTTTTATGTTTTTTCCAATTGGGGGTGCGATGTGACCACATAGATAGAGCGTTAGTGGGACATGGCATGTGAATATTTTCAGACTATCTTCTATGTCTACATCATTACTGATATGTTGAGGGCCGAAAAGTCCCATGATTTTATTCATATAGAGTGTGGATCTCTATCAGTTATAGATTTCTCTGTTCACATTACTGAGCTCCAGCACTTCACACCTATTCTGATGGGAAATGATTTGTCAATGAAAAATTATTTGAGGATGGTCTTAAGAATGATATCCTATCAAAGGTGAATATCTTCCATTTCAATACTATATTTATTATTGTGATCTAGGCACTGATAAAAAATAATAATCAAAGGGAATCTAGAGATGAGATCAAAGGCCCTTTGACACCAAGGTATGGTTCTTTTTTGACTAGTAGAATGAATCATCTTCTAGAGATTACACGTAGTGAATCTACTACTCCGAACATGTCATCTTCTACCCACATGAGGTTATTTTAGTGTGAAATAATTTGGCATACTAAACCGTAGTTAGCAATGGACCCAGTTGAGTGTCCATTTTTCGGAAATATTGGGTATTTATCATGTTTATATAGGACGTTTCCACCAGCATCTAGAGAAAGAGGGTTTGCACCAACTCCTTGTTCTGGAGCAGGGTCAACAACTTCTCACCAGTCAGGGAACTCGAATATGTCAAGCCAATCAGGCCGAGGTTGTGGTTGTGGACATAGTTTCCAGACTATAGGATCTCAATGATAGTAGGTTGGGTCAGCTTAGGGAGGCCAGGTAGTATCAAAGGGTAGCTATATAGGCCAAAGTTATGTAATACAATAGTCCTAGTAGAAGCCGGATCCTAAACCTTCTACTCTCGGAGGTATTATTTATGTCACCTCTATTTTATCATCTGCACACTTTGATATAAGTTCATCACATAGTTTCATATATATTCTCAATATGGGGAGCCTATGGATCCTTGTTTTTTTACTTCAGATGATGTTATGAAACAAGACACTCCCTTAGGGATTAAAACGACAAGTTTGTGGTAGTGAAAGGACTTCCCCCTTGAAATTGGTGGGTTTTACATTGTTTGGGATCTCTATGTTTTATAGACTGCATACTATTATTTTTTACTTAGAATGGACAAGTTACTCTCATTTAAATCCATTGTCGATTTCTATCATCACATGGTGATTTTGACGACACTATGGGAATATCATTTCTACAAAAGGGTGATTGGTATTTCTAGGTCAGCCGAGCTGGGCCCTAGCATCCTCTGTTGAGTGGGATAATATCAAAGATTTCTAGTTTATATCTGGATGTCTAGGGGACACCTTAGATGGATTTTCTTCTTTTGTATGATCATTTTAGGGATGTCTTCCCGGATGAATTCTCATGTTTACATTCTATAAGAGAACTAGGGTCCTCTGTCGAGAAAGTTCCAAAAGCATCACTAGTATTCATTCCACATAATAGGATTACTGTGATAATGTTACAATAGTTTATGAGGTATCTAGAGTACATGGAGGCTAAGGGATTCAACAGACCTATTATTTCTCATTGGGGGTTCTCTGGTCAATATTTTTTTAAAGGTGGACGGTACCCTCATGCTATGCGTGTATTATAAGAAATTTATTAATTTGATGGTTAAGAACTAGTATCATATTCTAACAATATATGGTATATTTGATATGATTTGGGGATAATGGGTATTATCTATGAGCGATTTTGGGCTATGTTATCATCATGTGCATGTTAGATCATGAATCATAACTCATATATCCTTTTGGAGTAGGTATGGTCTATATGAGTATTTGGTCATGCTATTTGGTCTCACGAACAAGCCCTCCGTCATTATGGAACTGATGAAATGAGCATTACATCCTTATGTAGGCTCTTTAGATGTGGTTCTTGTGTATGGAATCTTGGTATATTATCAAAATCAACACGAATATGCCACCAATATTGAGATTGTTTTGAGTACACAGAGAGAGAAATGGTTATATGCTAAGCTCACAAAGATCCACTTCTGGATAGACCAGATTAACATCCTCGATCATGTCATCTTAGAGATAGGAGTATCAGTAGACCAAGAAGAGGTGACAGTAGTTGTTACCTCAGAGCATCCTAAGAAGGTCATTTAGTTTAAGTGTTTTATAGGGATGGATGGTTACTACAAGAATTTACTTAATTACTTCTCACACATTGAAACACCGATGATGGGCTTGAAAAATAATGGTGTGAAGTATGTGTGGTCAAATTAAAATGAGAATGGATTATTGGGGATGAAAGGGAGATTAATTTCAGCACCAATATTGATTTTTTATTGAGCTGGGTAGGAGATACACAGTGTACTGTGACCCATCAAGTATCGAGCTGGGAGTAGTTCTTTTACAGGGGGATCGAGTTGTAGCTTACAAGTGTTAGTAGTTGTGTCCACATGAGGGGATATACCTGACACATGATCTTGAGATAGCCGTAGCTATTCATGCCTTACTTTTTCATATACATTACATATTGGGGGATCATTTTGTAGTGTAAACAAACCATAAAAGTATCATGTACATGTTTAATATGTGTGATCTAAATATAAGGTAGCTAATGTGGGTGGAATACCTTTCGTCTTTTGACATTTACCTTGCATACATGACTGGAAAAGGAAATTGAGTGGCCGATTCATAAGGAAAAAGGACTCAGATACAGGAAATGCAGCATGCCGGTAGTAAGTGGTAGCTTATGGCATTGTTCCATGAGATTCACATGGAGGTTCATGAAAATTAGGGAATTACCTTTCTTTTATCCTTATCTGTTACTTCTATACTACTGGAAAAAGTGAGGATAAAGTATCTATCAAATTCTAAAGGCCTTGTTATACGGGAGAGTATAAAAGTTGAGTAACCTCATCCTTGTTGGACCATAGGCGGGGATGGGGTTATGCATGTACAAGGTCATGTATAGGTGTCAGCAGACATGCCTGAGGAGACGATATGGGATTTTAAATCTTTAGTTTGTGTGGTAAATCCTGGTTTCACTAAGATGAATCAGGATTTAAATCTCCAGTACTAGTGGCCTGGTATGGAGAGATATATATCTAATTTTTTCATGAGATGTTCCACCTTATCGGTATGTGAAGGAAAAACATCCAAGAACATTCGGACTTTGGCCGTAGCTACCCATTCTTGAGTGTAAATAGAATGAAGTCGTGACGGATTTTATGACAGATTTATAGAGTTTTCCCCAAGGTTATGATGTGTTATGGGTTCTGGTAGATGGAATAATCAAGGTTCTGCATTTCCTACCTATCATGGAAACCTACCATATTGATGAGTTTGGGAGGTTATGCATCTATGAGATTGTATGACTATACATGGTTCATAATTTTATCATTTTAGATAGGGGAATCAGTTTTACTTATCTTTTCTATCAAGGGATATAGTGGTATTTGGGTACATTGGTGCTTCTGAGAACAACTTACGACCACCATAAAGATGTCCATTCATAGGTCGCTATTTAGGTTCTAGAGGACATGCTCCCGGTATGCATACAAGATTTAGGGGGTTCATAGGAGACACACAAAAATAGTTTTGAGTTCACCTAAAATTATAGCTTATATGGGACTATTCAGATGGTTCTCAGTGAGGGGTTTATAGTAGGCCATGCTGATCACCGCTGTGTTGGATGGTGGAAGGAAACAGAGTGATGCTTGGACCGTGTCTTTTCCAAAAGACCAATAACTCGGTTCAGTTGACTTGGAAGCAGATGGAAACTACACATCCTTGTAAGAAATAATATGTCGATCTATGTAGAAGAAAATTAGAGTTTGAGGTCATGGATCAAATTTTCCTATATTTAGCACAAAGGTTGAGACATAATAGGATTAGAATATTGGGATATACTTCACCAATACATGTTAGTCTATTTGAGATTCTAGAGAGGGTCAGGCCAATTACATATAGATTTTTGTTACCTTAGACATACATGGTTATGAAATATTTCTTCCAAATTTCTTAGTTGCGATGTTAATTTTCATACATATATCACCACTTTCAGCCTAAGGAAGTTGAGATGCATGAAGATGCATCCTTAGAGGAGAACCCCATTCGTATTGTGGATCGTAAAATGAATATTATCTATGGATGATATGTTCCTTTGTTATGGTTTTTATTGTAGCATGGATGAGTGTAGGATGAGACCTGGGATAAGGAGGTTGAAAAATGATCACAGTGGCTAGAGTATTTCTCAAATCGTTCTTCAACACCCATGGAAGGGAGATCTGTGGAAAATTTGATTTAAGTGGGGATGTTTGTAAGAACCAGGTTCTTTCATTAATGTACAGATCTTTCCATTTAAGTTTATACTTATGAAAATGGGGCAAACGATATCTAGGTATGGCTATAGTCTTGTTGCAAAATGCTAATAGGGCCTACACTCCATGTACATTTATGTACAGACCTTCGATGGAGGGCTACACGCCATGTAATCATAGTACATGACCATGTAATTGTGACAAAAAAATAGTATGCACACAACATGTAGTTTCAAGTACATGTCGTGTACTATTTTTTGTTAAATTGGGTAGTAGCCTCATGGTTCATCAGATAGAAAGAGGGGTTGTCCCATTCAATGTACAACCACACTGAGAGGTTGTTTGTCCTTTTGATTATCCGTCCGAACTCTGTTTTGATCACCATCAGATGTATTATAACCCAATCAGTAAGCGCTCAATTCCTCTTGAGTTGTTCATTTTGATTTTGACTCTCAACTGAGTTATCAAAGTTGATCATTTATTATATTTTTGTTGATCTACTCTATTCCAAGTCAAATCAATGCCTAATTCTGGATGAGGAGAGTCATATGAGTACTAGTTAGGTGGTCTTGTGTCTTTCATTGATTGTTTAGATGATTATATATATATATTATACTAACATAAACACACATTAAGCATGTCACAAAATTTAATAACGAAATGTGTTATTTTCAATTGATGATTAGGTAAAGAATTAGATGATTTGAAAGAATTTTCAGGGTTTTTAACCATGATTTTGGGTGACCATATGGGTAAATTTCCCATTGATAGATGTTTGGTTGATAATGCATAGGAGGCTTGACTAGAATTCCCATTCTTGGGTTGTTAAAAATTAATTTCTCATTATATTAATTTCCCACAAGATATACATATTATGTTAATCGTTATAAATGTTTAAATTGCATATTATGAATATTATATGTTTTTCCCATGTGAGTTATCATTATCTGGACATGTAATAGTTTAATTCACATGGCTTGGTTATTATGTAAACAGTTCCCACATGAGTTAATTATGTTAAAGCCCTGTGATAGTTTAATTCACATTATTCACTTTTGAGAAGGAGTGTGTAATTGAATTAAATGATAAAAAGGTAATTAGTAATGGGAAAGTAATAGTCTCAGTTAAATGACACGGTCGAGCTTATATGAATAATTACACCTTATATACCATGGGAGAATCATTATCTTGGTTAAAAGGCAATAGACAATCTCAAGAGGTTAATTATGAAAATTCGTTGAGTGGTCCATGTATAGGGCGGTTGTGCTCATTGAGGCGTATTTAAAATGATGAGTAATCATTGGATCCATTAATTGATATCAATTAAATGATATATTGAAAATGATTAAATGAATATTCTGTCATGAGTTGATGTTTTCATATATATTGTGGGTTTTCAGGCCTTGGTAGGACCCCAAGACTTTTATATAATCCAAAGGAATTGAATAATGAAATGGAATGTCTAATGACACGTCTTCCCAGCCGAAGAACAATCTTGGATTTGGTATTCACTTATACTTTTTTACATTGTCTTCTGAGACACCTCTTGAACACACTGTTGATTTACTTTTGGTTTACTGCCTTCACTATGGTAAACTAACAATTATATATATTCAGTGACATATTGGCACAGACCGTTGATGGTTTCCTATTGGGATCTAGTATCACACCCTATTTGGGTCTTGATTTTGGGCCCAAATAGATTATATTATTACAGGTGTAGATCAAGGAAAGTGCCCTACTAAAGGCGAGTGATATAATTATTAGGAGAAAGAGAAAATGGGATAGAGCCCATGCTTTCAATTATTCTTAGCATTATTTCGTTCATTTGTTTTTCAGAACATGATTGTTTGATTAATATAATGAACATGTTTTTTATTTTTATTAGAACATAATCGACTGCAATATCTTTTTTATAGAATGATGTTTGGTTACTTCTAAAATCAGACTTCCACTGTTTACTTTAGTTATATCTTATTTAGTGATTCCTCTATTGTATAATTATTTATTACATTGTGTTACACTCTTCCAATGGAGGCATGGGTTCCCTATTATCACACCCTAGATCCTCACTTATAGTAAACAGGCTCTGGTGTTTAGGGAAATGTGATTGAATCCATGTGGCCAACAGGGTATGGGGCACTAGTCGAGTGAGATCCAGATCCAGGAAGTTACAGAAACCACCTATAAATGTATCTCATGCATGTTTATATAAATACATACATGCATGAAATTCATATCTAGAGGGCGCACAAATCCCGAAGACTCACATTCGAGTTACCCAAATCATGGAATGTCATACATACCAATAATCAAGGACTCATATAACGATATCACTCAATGAGGCACATTAAACAGTCACTATCACCGAATCAAAAGCTATGCACTATTGGTCTTATATCCACACATACTCTCTCTCTCCTGGAGTCTCAACGAAACTATTATTCATCTAACAACCTATAAAATAAAATAAGGCCTATAATTAATGGCCCAAATCATATGAAGCCCAAAAAATATGAGAATTGAAAGAGGGGACAACAATTAATGTTAAATATATAAAAATAGTGAATACAAAAAAGAGAGTTCAGAGAGGAAATAATGCATCAAATACTAACCACTTGAAATTCTATGAAAAAATAAAATTGATATGTAAATAAATTATCATTGATTCATGAAATAAAAATATTGGAACTCATTCATTATCCCATATTATAAAATCCTTCCTCACTATATAAAAGGAAGACTACTCATATATATCATATAGAGAAGAAATCCTTCCGCACATATTAGTACCTTTTTCAACATAAATATCTAAAAAATAAAACTAATAAATCGTGAACCCTAGTGTCATTGAAAAACAAGGTTCTTGGTAACACATATGGATTTTATAAAATGAGTTTTTAAAAAAGTCAATTCCCTTGATATTTTCATTATGAACAACACTGAGTTTATCGTGAATTAAATGCATCAATAATTCATTATTTTCTTATGCATTAGTATTATTTTAATTTTCATTACATGCAACACCATGTTTATACAAAACATGACATTCTATTAAATAAATATTATTTAATATAGTTGATATCACATAGTGGTTGGAATAGAATATTTGAATATGATTATCTATGTTGTAAAAATATATGGTTTACTCGTATATATACATTGAATTCATTTTCTACCAATTATTTATCATGAAAATAAAACACCATTTGAAAATAAATGGATTAAAAAAAAAATTTATGCATGAAATCGTGTTATACCTTAATAAATTAAATAAATTACCCTTAGAAATTTATTTTAATTTAATTTAAATATTAAATATTCATTATAATTTTTAACATTTATATATTATGTTTGGTAAACTTGATATAATAATAAATCCAATTTTATCCGTAAAATGTTTCTTTTATTGAATTTATGTTTTTCCACATTTCACCCAATTACAAAAAAGAAATTTATTCAGTCATTAATGAAAATAATTTGAAAAAATGAAAATAATTTTGGGAGTAATATGGATGAAATTATATTGGGGTTATGTATTGATATTTGTGTGAAAAGAAAAAAATATTGTATAGTTAAAAATACTGGATTTTATTAAAAACCTATATTTTCAATCATAGAAGTTGCAAGATAAAATGTATTTTAACATTTTTTTAAAAGTAAAATTACTAAAATTATATATATATTAATTAAATTCCTTTTATTTGAATCAATTTAATGTTGAATTTTAATATACTATTATTTATGTCTTGAATGTTTTCTCTCTGAAAAACTTATTTTTCATCGCCTATATAAGATTAATGTTGAAATAAATTTTTCCACTTATAAAAATACAATTCGGAAAATTTGATTTCAGATTTGGAAAAATCATAAATTATATAGTAAAATTAGGCCATGTTATTTCTTGGTCATTATGAACAGTTAATGTAGTAAAAAACATAATTATCATGGAAAAAGTGAAACTATTTTTACATGGGGAATAAACTATAAAATAATGGTGGTAAAATGAATTATAATCATATATAAACAAATTGGTTTGGAATATTTAATCCCTATAAACTCTATGATTTTATAATGGCCATTTAGGATCCTTATGTAATGTGAACGACATAGGCATGCCTATTTATTCTCAAAATTTACAAGCGTGCCATTCACCTCAAATATAAATGGCACCCACTCTCCTCTAATTTTAAAACATCTAAATCCCACTTGATCAAAATGAAATACCCAAATAATTTATATAAGTCCCTCCTCTCATTATATAATATATATTTTTGTTTGAAATAAAATCTGAGAAATATTTTTGGTAAAAAACAAAAAAAAATTATCCGTATAAGCTATAACATCCCTTAGTGAGTGTTTTATTTTATTTCCTCATCTACACATATAATTTATTATTACAACATGATTATATAATAACCTCTGTTTCCTCAATTGTTTATTGTATTCTATTAAGTGTGTATCCAAAATCCATCTCCCCTTTAATCAAATATGATACCAAATCATCAATCATGTCTACGGAGGAATACCACCTCGAGAACTGATGTTATTTATTTTCTATCACCACATTACATGGTTGGAAAAAATGATGTAATTAATGTTTATAAATGATGTTTATGATAATATTATATCTTTGAAATTATAGTACCACATATAACTTCATAACATCTAACCAGTTAAGGATCAATAACATTTAACTCATATAACGTGTTTTCCAATTTCATACTTGTTTGGTAATAGAGATAGGTAAATGAATTAATATGATATTAATTATAAAAGTATACATTATTTATTATTATATATCATATACATTCTATCTTTCCATTATATTTGGGATATGATAACCTTGTTCATGTGTGTGGTGGACTATTTCCTCGCTAAGATATATGATTCATTTTTCATGTATAATTTACACAGAAGGTAATTAAAAAAGGATTTAATTGATTATATGGTTTTTTAAATTAATTTTTAATTATTTTGGATTTTAAATTTTTTCTAAATAGAGTCTTCATGATATTTTCTAAAGAAAATTCTATTTCAATTTTACCAAAACTGTGAATTGAATCAATAACATAATATTTACATTATGAACGTAATTTATAACCTTCAGGACCATTATTTAGACTGGTGATTCCCTTATATAATTTTAATATGTTTTCAACCAAATTGATTTTGAAATTGATTTGTTTTTTAAATGGGGTTTTTAATGTGGAAGGCAATTTTACTCAATAAATGTATTATATTTTTTTTAATACATCCATTTTATTTTTTCTAGTTTAATTTTCATAAAAATTATTTTAAAATTGTTTTATGTTATAAAAATATTTTTTCTCAAAAAATAATGTATTTCATAGTATTTAATGATTTTAAATGAATTTTTAAATCTTCCATTATATATTTCCATTTTAAATTTTAAGGATTATTATTGTGAAAATGTTTTATGCATGAAAAAAGGGATTTTAATGGTATAATGGAAGATTTTCCTCATGAAATGTTTTGAATTTATTTTTAAATATTTCATTATCAATTTCGATGATTATTTTCAAATAAAATAATTTTATACTTTTTATGATATTTTCCAAGAATATATAATAATTTATTGAATAAGTATTCTAAATTATCTTTAAATCAATAACTATATGTTTTTATGGTTAATTTAAAAGAAATGTATTTTGAAACGTTTTAGGATTTAATAAGTATTTTTAAAAGTCTAAAGGATATTTTATTGAATAAATGTTTGATGTGATGTTTTAGAATTATTTTTGATCTGATATAACATCATTTGATGCCACTTTTTTCCATGATGGATATAATCCAAGGATACCGTCATTATTTTTTCTCATGATGGTTTCTGTTTATACTGATAAAATGACTATGTAACCCATTTCTCATCCACTGGTTATACCATGATAAATGGTTTATGAAATTAATTTCACATATATGCATTATAACATGATAATATATTTCTGAAACCTAGTTATCTTAAATGGGATATGCCATTATAAATGATTTATGTATTCTACTTTTTTTAATGGTTTATGAAATGAGTAAATGGTTATATGATTATGAAACATGTCACTTTTCCACAGGTTATGCTTTGTTTATGTTTTTATGAATCGTGTTTCTTTTATGGGTTTTGATATGATGAATGTTTTATGATCTTGTGGAACCCATATATATAATTTAAATTTCATGATATGTGGTTCCCAAATCACACTTCAATGAATTAGATAATTCTTCATATCCCATGAGTTAAATGTAAATAGAATGGGGGTGAACCCAGTTCAGTAAGGGTATATGTCTACTATAGGATACATGGGATTGAACTGTGACTATAATGATGCTTTTGGAGTGAGCACATTCCATAATGATATTTTTGGAATTTATCCTTCACAACTAAATAATTAATTTTCATTGAATATGTGTATTTCATAAATCAATGAATTATACCAATTTTATGATCTCACAGATCAGGTTCTTTATCCCATTAAGATTCATATCCATAAACATCCATGATTTCTACCATGGATTACATTTATGATCAATGATATTAATTCTATAGTTTTCCAATACTATTATAATTTTATAATATACATATTTTCATTTTATATTGGCTTCTCGCATAGTTACTCTTAATATGTTTATGAGCTCACCCTTTCTTATGTTTACCTCTGTTAGATTATGAAAAATGTTTTTAAGCATTCAATTTATATTAATACTAATAAATAGGATGGTATCTTTTGGGGACATAAAAGATCATTCATGAAACAAGAATATAATTAAAATAGTCCTCAAATACACTAAAAATATATGGTCCTTGGGTGTGTATTTCTGAAATTAATATATAAATAATCTAATTTTTTTTAATATTTATGTATCATATGTTTTGGTCACTAAAGGTTGTATCATATGAAATTATTTGTTAACATTTATAAAATAATATGAGGAAATATTAGGGGAAACCATAGGGATATTTCTAAGTTGATCATTATAGATATGTCTATGCGTATGTCAAAATATGAGTCAATGAATATCGATGATTCAAGTAATTTTCATAAAGTATAGAGATTCATTTCAATGAAATTGCATCATTTTTTCTATACTATATATATATATCTATAACAATGATGCCCAGTGGTAATAGCTAAAAAAGTGTGAATTGTGCTGGAAATAACCCTCACCTAGAGAATGAAAATGTGTTGAACAAATATTTTGACTGTAATTGGGTATATGATTATAAAATTTAGAAACACGCTATGAATGATCATTAAGGACTTGAAAAGATGACCAACATGAATAATAAAATTTAAAAATTTGGTTTCATAAATATAAATAATTATTATTTATTTAGAAATAATATTAAATATTTATCATGATTATGTGTATTCCCACTATGATTAATGTTTCTCATGCTATACTTGTTTCATCAATGGAAGAAAATAGAAGGTACTAGGTTAAAATTGAATATGATGGAATTGTTTTGATGAGAACCCAAATGGGATGATGACTGGATTGATGGATATTGTGATTACTCTAAATTAGATATATTGTTATGTCATTTCTAACATTCACTTCAATCAAATCTAAGACTCAGTTTCCTATATGTCGATAACGTGGGAAGAATAAATGAAGTTATCTCTCAAAGATATAAGCATATGACTCATGTGTGGAAACTATGGACACCAACCAAGTAATTGTTGATGAAAAATGAAAACATTATTAAAAAATTGATTAAAATAATTTTATTCCTGGGAAATAATTAATATTTTAAAGTTATAAATTTTCATACATTTGGTAATTATACAAATCTATTTACTATAGTGAAAGATCATGAACATATTCATCCTGGTGGTATGAGTAACAGTTAATATATTGATAGTGAATAGACTAAGAATGACATATAAATGGGATTAGTAGTGAAAATAGTATTGCTTATGTTAAACATAATATTCTTGATTATATTTAGGTCGATGAATATTACGACACAAATCATATTTCATATAACATTAAATATGTATTAAGGAATATGATGATGAATCCTAGTTAATGGTTTAAGAAAGAAGTGTAATGATTGGAGTGATTCTATATTAGAATTAAACAATTATATCACATGAATTAGGAAATATATACGAAGGTTAATGAATGTTATTATCATGAATTTATTGAATGGTACAGATGAAATAGAAATGTGATTTAAAGGAAAGGTGATAATTTTTTAAAAAATATGATTAATGGAATGAAAACCATTAATATATTCTCGATGATGAGATAATGATGCGCCGATAAAAGGATGATGGATATGGATATTTTAAATTAGATAGTAATGATTACCATGGAAGATGTTAATGATTTAATTACAATGTGATTTTTGAATTTGCATAAAACACATTTATATCTATTTAATATATTTATTAATATGTGATTTTAATTACAAATTAAGAAAGGGTAAATTTTTAAATGAATGTATGATTTCATTATGGTTTAATGATATTTTTGGATATTAACATGTTTGAGGGAACTATATAATCAATATATTCTCAGATTTGGTATGTGACATGAAATGATATTTCATGTTGTTTGGAAGAGTAATGATATTTCGATTCTTGAAATGTAGCTCCCTTATTTGTAAATTTTTGGATTTTAATTTTTTTGACATGGAAGACTCATATGGTTATATATTCATAGAATGGTTTATGTTTAACATTTCATATTATCATATAAGTTTTGATAACCTTTTTAGTGTTAGTAAATATTTAGAGGCTAAAGGAATGAATTATAAATATTATGATGATTTTAGAATTTTACTCTTGAAAATTTCCTCATGAATATTAATTTCATTAAATAATTTGATATTTATTGAAGCACAACCAATGGTTGAAGTTGGTATAATGATAGAAAGGAATTTTGATACCAAGATATTTGGGTTATTTGAGGTTTATTATCAAATCAAAGTAGTATTTTATTCATGGTTACATAAACTGAACCAATATCAAGTTCATGATTTATTCGAGGCATATCTCTTGAGGAAGTACATTCCTGACCACTCACATTTACTGAACTCAGAGTTCATACCACTAGAGAACATTATTTCTTATGGTTAACAACTAGTTGAGATTTTGGATCATATAAATAATGATTTACGAAATTAGACTACTCAAATGGTTAAATTTGTTTTTCTGAAACCATGATCTTGAGGATGGTACATGGGAACCTGAGGATTTACTAAGGTATATTTACCCTTATTTTTTGATATGAGTAATGAATTTTGAGGGAGATCTTCTTTTTATGGTGGGAAGAACATAACACCGTGATATTTTATGAAATACATATTCTTTGAATAATTGTAATTCCTTCCATATATTTCATAACCTAAAACTAAAAGATTAGATTTTATTACTTGAAACACTTATTATATCTTGTGGTACATGAAATAATTAGTGTATCTTTCATTACATATAACTCCAATATTAAATAAAATGTTAGATACAGTAAAATAATAATTATTTAATATGATATTTATTAACATACTGTTAGAATGGATGGAATTTAGAGGAATAAACAAATTATATAAATCTATATTTTACACATGTGTGTATAATGAATTATTTTATGGAGAATTAATTATAAATAAACATAAAAAATTACTTGAAAATAATGGAAACAAGTTTTTCTCTAAAAAATCAATTTTTATGTTAAAAATTTTATTTTTATTCAATAAATTTTTTTAAAAATAGATTTTTTGGAATTATTGTAATGTAAGTTTTATGTTATATATTCAACAAATGTATTTATATTGATATTATGTATTTCTTTTAATGATATAATATTAAATACGATTTTATGGTTAAAATTTGTTTTTCTAAAAAAGAATTTTAAACACACTTTGGGAACATATTTAAAATAATTGTTGAGAATTTTAAAAACTTTTTTGATAAAATTAAATTATTTCTTTAAATATGAATATCCAAATTAGCTTCATTTTTTTTTATTCTTTTCAATGATTATAATTTTAGATACTATTGCAATATACTAGTTTATATTAAAAAAATTCATTTTCATTCAAATAAAATAAAATATAAAGTTTAATTTAATATAGTTTAATAGTATAATTAGTTAAGATATTTTTTAGTTAATATGATGTAATTCATTTAAATAAATTTCATATTTATTTTTACCTAAAAATAGTTTAATATTTCTAAATTTTTTTCTTTGGAATTTTTTTTTCATCACGTATGTGGGATTACTTTTAAATTAACATTATAAACATTTATAAATGGTATATGGAATATGGAAAATGGATATTTATTTTGAGTTAGAATATTTTTATTTTATAAATACTTAAATTTAGTTTTTTACAATTATAAATAGTAAAATATGTAACAGTAGTTAATGTGAAAAAGGGTTTATAGGGGTTTAACTAAAAAATAATATTCATAAAATGAATTGTAAACTAGTAATAAACTCATTTATTGACAATATATTGGCATTACAACCATTAATTATTTATAATGAATCATTTTAGACGATTTTTTCTTCTGAAAAATGTAGGCACCACATTTTCATTTATAAAATTAAAAGTGTACCACTCAACTAACATATAAAAGGCCAACCATATCCTATAATATTAACACAATTAAAACTCAATTATTTAGAAAATATCAACCCAAATAACTTATTTACTTATCCTCCATCATCCTATATGAAATATTTTGTTTCGAAATCCATCATGGTAAGCCTTTTGGTAGAATGTAAATGATGTTTTCTGTAAATGATGTAATGTCTCTAACCAAGAAATTTATTTTATTACTTCCTCAATATAATTACATAATTATTATTATATTATGATCTAAAAACATAATATATTCCTTATAATTATAATTTTTATGTCATGTTCATAAATTAAATCATTATCCTCTTCGATTACATGGGTTATTAAATCACCATTCATCTATACTATAGACAACAACAACACTAAAAACTGTTATTTGTTTTCAATAACCAACTCACGAGGACACATATAAAATTGGATATAATTATTCTATATGATTTTTATTATATATTTTTTCTTTGGACTAATAATACCACAATTATCTTATTAACTCCTAACCCTTTGGAAATCAATAGCGTCACTCGTGTGCACATTGAACTAATGGATTCTAAACCGATATGATATGTTTTTCATATTTTTATAACTTATTTTATTAAAATTAAATATCAAATGAATACATTTGTTAATGATAATATTACTATACTTATTATTTTATCATATAACAAATATTTTATTTCTTTCCTTTCCATTTCTGGTAAGATGACATCGTTCATGTGTACAGTGGACTGCGACCTCGTGATGTGATTTTACTCTTTTTTTAATTACACTATACAAAGATAGTAATAGGGAATATTTTATAGAAATAGTATATATATATATATTAAAAAAATAATTATTTTCATCTCATATATTAAAATACCCTTATTTATTTAATTCTATCAAGAAAATGGAAACAACATTCATGCATATGTATGGCCAAATGTCTCTGTGAATGGTGTATTTCATTTTTTATCTCGATCTTTTATATATTATTGTAATACATATAGAATATAAATGATACATATTTTATGGTTACAATTATGGATATGATGGAATCATTATCTAAATAAGAGGATAAAAAAATAACAAGTCAAGACAAACATGAAAAGAGTAGTTATTACCCAAAATGTGATTTTAGGAAAGAATTATTGATAAACGTATAATAAATGGACATAAGTAAAAAATAACAGGTATTATATATATATGTATATATATTCTTCAAAATATATGTTTAATAAACTTTTATTTATTATATAATATGTTCTAATGTGTATGATGGAAGTCGAGATATGAGGTTTGAGATTTATAGCATCTCATTTATTTTTGTGAGAAATGGTCCATATTCACTCCTTGTTTTATTTGTGGGGTGTATATATTGCCCCAATAACATGTTATATCACGAATATACAAATTCAAATGATATTTCATGTTTATTTTGATTTTATTATTTATTTTGTATTATTATTGAAAATATTTCAAATGTTGTATAAGATTTGTGTTTTAATATTCCGTATATAATATATATATATCATGTTATTCACCAATCGTTATTAATGAGTTATATATACATATCAATTTTACATTATATAAAATTTATTATCTTCGATAAATTGAATTAAATTTTTAATTTGATGTTATTTTTGAACATGGATTATGATTTAATAGTTACCAAGGAGGTAATGGTTTGATGTTTCAATCTCATTGTTTATGAGTTTTCTTTCGATAAAAAATTATTATGATATACTTTTATAGATAATAATTAATTTTATTATCTTAGTTTTATTTTTTGATAATAAATGCGTTCTATGAATTTCACTCTATTTATATACTCATGATTTTAATTTTTTATGGAAATAGAAATTAATTCTCCCAATAGTCAAAATCCATTTTTCATCCAAATCAATGCTTTCTAAATATTTATTAAAAAACAATTTAGTTTTCTTGTATGTTTTTTAATGTAAATATTTTCCTCTTTTTATTTTTTTAATTTTATTTAAAATGGAATCATCATTTTTTTACAAGTCCTTTCTTTATTTTATTGAAAATTGGAATAGAATCGTTATCTCAACATGTATGGAATGAATGTAATTTCCCATATTCATGACCATTATATTAATTACATATTACATTACATGTTTTCAAGGTTATTTCCAATGAAAATTATTTTTGTTTTTCTATATTTTAAAACATTTTTTCAAAGAATAAACACTATTTTCTTGAAGAAATGTTTTCAATGAATTTTTAATGCTTCCATTATATTTTTTGAAGGGTAAATTCCAAGAAAAATATTTTAAAATTTTATCATTTTTTAAAAAGTTATTTTCAATTAAAAAAACTTGTTTTATTTAAGAAATATATTTTCCTGAATAATCCTTTAATATTTTCCATATTTACTTTCAAATAAAATGATTTATAAATAGGTTTATTTTTAAAAAAAAATTTAAATTAGAATTTATAATTTTCAAAAAAAAGTTGGTTATAATATTTTTTAAAATATTACTTTTTATATTTCCAAATATAAATGCACATAAATTGATATAGAATATTTTTGATGTGTATTTTAAATAATAAATAATATTCTCATCATGAAATATTTTAAACGGGTTTTAATGATTCCATTAAAATATTTTTTGTTCACATACAAAAAAAATATTTTGAAATTTTTTTAGGTTTTAAAAAGTAATTTTTAATTTATATAGTCTATCTTCGCCAAGAAATATTACATGTGATATTTCAAAATAATTTTACATATAAGATGATATCCATTAATATTACGTACTCTTTATTGGGAATATTATCCATAGATAATATAGTAACCCAAACCCTAGTACCCCATAATGTTGTTTATTATATTACATTGGTAGAATATATTAGGAATCACATGCCTAAGGAATGAATTGTTTAATAGTATTAGTAAAATAGATATATTCTTGAGTCTTGAAGTACAATTGATTTAAAAAATTAAAAAAATACTCTTTTTAGAATAATATTATTCTTTCTAGAATATATGTTCATTTTAAATATAGTAATCTTCATGGATTACTAGGAAAAAATCAAAATAAGGTTTGGTTTAAATGCTCATTAAGGGACAAGTATAGGAGAATAAATCATTAATAAGTAAAGAAACATTAAAGGAATAATAAGATATTATAAGGTAAATATATGAACAAAAATTACATTTAAATAACTAAATAGAATAAACAATTTCAAGGTAAATTACTGAAAAAAAAATTTATATAATCAATAAAATGATTATAATAATAAGATAAGGCTTAATCAATATGGGATGGTAAATAACTAAAAAAACATTCAAATTAAAAATAATTGAGAATTAAATGGATCCAGATAAAATATAATTTTTGAATATATCATGGATAATAATAAATAATAATTATTAAGGGTAATTGTTAAATAAAAAACATCACTTTTCCCAAAAAAATATTTCCTTTAATGACAAAACCATTACTAGGATGGTTTGAAACGTACTAGGGTGAGAACCAATTTATCTAAGGTTTTCCAACTAATTTATCCCATGAGACTACTGATGTATCGAGGGGTATTGGATAAATGATACCCATCCCATATCAACAATTTGAAATGAATTCCACAAATATCGAATAATTAATTTTTTCCATGAACAATGTGCCTTATAATTAAATATCATTATTGTGTAAAGAATATATATATTAATCATTATTTCAACGAATTAAAAAATAAAATTCAGTGTAAACACCTTATATTATAATGGTATACAAATTAAGAAATATGAATATACAAGATATATAATATAGTCATTTAGGAGAAACTATATTCCTAATGATAATAGTAATGTTTTTATTTCCATGGTGTGTTAATTACCATAATATGAATATAGGGTGTGAGTGTCAATACTATTTGGTCAAAACAATCACAAACCCTTTGGAGAAAGATTTTGGATTGTATTAAAATAGACCAATTTGATTAATAATAATGGATTTTTGTAAATTATTAATATAAATAACGTCAAAATATAATTATAATCATTCATGGGGAAAATACCCTTTCATTTTTAAAACATATTGGAAATAATTTTCATTGGAAATCAATTTTAAAAATATTTTATTTAAAAAGCTCCTTTTAACTTTGAAAATGAATCCCCAAAGAAATGATGTTAATGGTGTATTTTAGTTCCATAAATTAGATAAAAATTAGAAATAACATTACTTCCACATTATAAATATTGTCCGGAATGTCCATTTTTCTTAATAGGACATGAATATTTGTTTTTATTTTTGGTAAAACCCAAATGGTTAATATTTTGAAAATGACATAACATTCCTTTGAAGATTTTAATACAGATTTGAATTGGGTAAAATTACTCCAATAAATAATTTTGAAAATAATAATAACATTTTTATAAATGATTTCATAAAACATGGTTTTGGATAGAAAAATATTTTCAACAGAAGAGAGAAATGATGTTGAATATTACTAAAAATAATTTACAGATTATTGTAAGTATAAAATATTGGATTAATGTTAATATGACTTGAACATTTCTTGAATGACTAGATTATAATAAATAAATGGATTTGTTATAAAATGATCTAATAAAATTTTCAATCTAAATTCATGAATAAACAATCTCAATTAGAAAGAGATATTGAAATAAACACTTTAAATAATCATAACCTTGAAGTGAGAATTAATCAACAAAATAAATATGTTTATAAACTGTAAAAATATAAAAAAAGTGTAAAGTACAACAAATTCTAACAAAATGTAATTAAACACATAATCATAGCATGACATAATTGATATATTATCTGTAAAACCCTGTGAGATGAAATTGTTCTATGAAATACCTTACCTTATTCTCCTATTTGGATGAATGTGATTTAAACCCATATATAATGGTTTTAAATATATTATTATCTTATTAAATAAATATTTTAATTTTTTTTCAAATCTTATATTATCATATTATAACATCTTATTTCCCCTTCATTAATAATCGTTCATTATTTTCATTGTTTCAGGGTTTAATTTACATATTTTATCATATTTTTTAATCAAGAATGATCTATTTCTTGAATAATTTATATAGTTATACCATCTAAAAACAACTATTAATGACATAATTTTAATATTATTACAAAAAATTTACTTTTAAACATGACCATGAATGATGTCTATGAAAATGATATATGTTAGGATTGTGGAGACTGTAATCCATACATAAGCGTAAGAAACATTTCCATTTTTATTTGACATGATGGAATGGAGGTAAGTAATATTTTAATATAACATAATTTTAATAATATATAATATAATATATTATATTCATATTTATATCATATAGGTGGGTGTTTGATTAAAATAGAGTCACATCGCTTTGTGATGTTTGTAATACACATGTACACAAATGATGTTATCATCTATACATTTGTGAAAATGATATATATTATCCTTTAATAATGATAAAAATTAATTTAATATCATAATTATTGAATTTATATATCATATAATTATTAAATATATCATTATCACATTCCTCTTGAAGCGTGAAGGAAAAAAAATCCCATCACTTCATGAGGCGGTAGTCTGCTGTAAACATGATTAACATTATTGTATCTACAACAAAATGGGTGTAAAAAATATATATAAGATATATTTAATCTATATGTATAAATATTTCATAAATATATTATATATACTTTATATTCATAATCATACATAGCCTGAGATGTATAAATTGAAAAATAAATGACATCAGTTCACAAGGTGGTTTTATATCGTATACACAAATAATGGTTTCTTAACCCATTTGATGGATATGGAAATGGTTATAGGTAATTAATTTTTTATAAAAACATTAATTTATAGGTAAGAATCTGAGTTAATTATATCATCATGATTTAATAATAATTTATGGAGTGAGAGAATTAATTTAAATAAAGACACTTATTGATGAACATTTACTCTTCCTTGGGTATCCTTCTTATGTTTAAAATAAAGCCTCACAACATTGGATTTATGAGAAACGATGGATGATAGGATTAAGGGAGGGATTTTGGGTTGTTTTTTGGGAATTTTTTTATAAACTAAAGTTGTCCAATGGTGTTAGATCAAAGTATATAGGGTGGCCTTTTATAAGTAGAGGAGAGGACATAATTGACATTTTTCAAAATAATTGAGTGCTCCAACATTTTTCATATTCATCAAGGTATAAAAGGGACCATTATAGAACATTAAATGGATAATGGCCGAAATATTTCAAGAAAATAGTTTTTAGACTAGTGTATAGGTCATTTTTTTCCATTATCTTTTTTGTTTGACCCATTAGTAAATAAGTTTTAACCTTAATCATGGTAACTTATTTTTAATACATTCACTATTCATTTTGGACAAAAAATAAGATGAAAATATTTTATATTATAAATTATTCTAGTTATAAATTTTTAATCCATTATTTTTTAATTAATCTCATATAAGTGCTAAAATATAATTTATAAATAATTCCATATATGTTATGAGAAAGTGTGTTTTTAAAATTAAAATGTTCAAATAGTTACATAGTTTTTATATTTAAATTCAAAATGAAAATGATTCCAATAAGAAATAATTGGGTAAATTGATATATTATTTAACTATATTTATATAAAAAAATTCACAATATAATTTAATATCATAATATATTTAGAAAAAATGACAGTTTTCATTTAAAATTAATTATTTTTCACTACTCATCAAAAAAGAATCTTTTCCGAAAAGTATCAAATAGTTACCGTATGACAATTTATATTTTAAAATTTTAAAAATGGATTTTAAATTATAATATATTATTTATGAAATTGGTATAAATTAATATTAATTTAAGTATTAAAAGCATGACTAAATCATCTTTTAGAAAAAATATAATTTTCCAAAAAAATTAATTTCGTTTAAATGAAATTTATTTTTAAAAAAATTAATAGATTATTAATAAAAAATTAATCAATATATTTTTATAATTTATATAATCCTATTAATACCCACCATTTTAATGGTTAGGTTATAACTATAATATTCAATTTTTTTATTAATAGAATATTCTAGTACGATAAAAATCAATCATGCGTGTAATGCATACTATCAACGAAAATTGTTGTTTTTGGTGAATTAGGAAAAACTCTGTGTTTCATGTCATATAATTTATTGAATAAAATGTTATTATTTTATAATATCATATTGTTACATTCTCCCCACTTTAAATAAATTGTGTCCATGTAATTTAAACATCATCTCAGTAGTCAATGGTTCGATATTTCACAATTACATTGTGGGAAAACCCCCATAATCAATGGTATAACAAAACATCCCATTAATATGAGAGAAAACGATGTATAAAGGTCATATAAAATAACACATAACATGTTTTATACGTATGAAAAAATTAGTGATAAATAAAAACATTGAAATGGATGAAAATCACTAATAATTATAGAGAGTTAGTAAGTTCATCATTCACTAGTAAGTGAACGATCAAAGGAATGCTAATGGACTAAAAAATATAAAATTTTAATGATATAAAAGATAATTTATATTAATTGATATTAAGGTAAGAGGATAATTTTTTTCACTATTATTTTACTAATGTTGAGAAATTCATTTACTATCAAGGAATATATGGAAATATACTGAAATGATACATTTTTGTTTAATAATAACAATTTCATCCTCTAGTTAGTCTTAGTTAAAATATGAATTCATCCCTTACTCTGAGAAATGAATATTCAAAAGTTATGTTTTTATTCTTGAACAACTAAATTCAATTTTAATAGATATTATGATCCATAAAATAAGTCATTGCGTCTATATCATGTTATTTTTATCCAATATTTTCAGAAAATGTTTTCAAATTTCATTGATTTATCTCTAAACCTTAAAAGTAACATGATCGATTTATCATAGGTATTTAATTTTGAAACTTTTTACTAAAACAATATCTTATTTTCCATAACATCACATTGGCTAGAGGAATTACTTAAAATGTTATCTTCATTCGGTTATGGGTTTATGTCACATAGCCATGTTGGATGAGATGGGTTGTCACCCAACATACTGGTTTTAATTTTTCGTAAATTTATTAATATAATTCTTAAAATAGTCAAAACCAATTTTATGGAATCCTTAAAATAAAACTAATCATTATAAAACATTTGATATGACTGTTATTACAATGTCATTAGTGATTATAATAACCCTAAAAGATATAAATACATTCAATCATATGTATTTAAAATGAAAATCCATTATTCATTAAAAAAAATTCAACTAAAACATATACTAAGAAAACATTCATCCAAATGTCCATTTGGTTAGTAAGGTATCATCTCATAATATATAAAATACAATATTTAAGATGATGAAAAAATGATCAATCTTAAAATCAATAACCCATTATTATATTCCTAAATTTTATGTTAATGATACAAATATACTTTTAATGATTTATATTATCCGTGGAAATTTCATGATTGTTATATGAAAATACCATTGGTAAAATTAATTCTTGAATATAATTATTTAATCACAATACAAAGATACTTCATCCATTTTATTTCATCATTGGTCCTTGTTTCTTCTAGGGTTTAATATTTTTTATAGTTCAGATGTTCTCAACATTTATGAAAGTGAACTATTGATAGACCACTAGTATGAAATTTATTTTAATCCATCATAATATTAATTTATCCTCATCAATTCTTTTAGTTATCCTCTTCCTTTCAAAAACTCATGAATTATTTCATTCTAGTAAGACACCATCTTAGGTGTGTCCTAATACATTTCTTATATGATGATTACTATGCCTTATTTTTTCCTTAGACTCCATAACTCATTTTCTTAAAAACACTAACACTCCCCTTATTTAATGAGTAGAAGATTTAGTAATTGTATATATTGTAAATCATATTTTAGGGTAACTATGTAGGTATACTCTTGATATTGTTGACTCCTATTATAATTCCCTTTGGTTTTTCATAGTCTTTACTTTTTCCATTATGTCAAATGTTAACATGATCCATTTGGGTTCCAACCATTTAGTAAAACCAAAAACCATAGTGTGAGAAACAATAATAATAGTGTGGAAAATCATATAGTCATTTATAAGATATCTAAATCATGAAATCCTTTTCTATGTCGAATACACTACATGTCTAACCTGGGTAACTCATTCTCATAATTTATTCAAATAATTCATTGTGGTTTTAAATAAAATGTTGATTATCCTAAGACTATCCCTTCCGTGATTCATAATATATTCACAATAAGGCCCACTATCTTGTAACATGTAATTCTCGAGTCAAGCTTGACATACCCTTTTTAGAATTATTTCCCATAAGTACTTAGATTCTATAAACAAATCCACTTTTAGTATCCAAATATGTATTTATTTATAAGGAAAACCAAATAAAATCATTGTTTTCGAACCATTATGATTTTCTTCTATATGTAACCAGAATGTATGTCTTAGGATTAGGTTAACCAATATATATTTTCCTAAATATAGTTCATAAGGTTACTACTAAACATGGGTCTATTACAAACTATAGCTTCCCTATCCACATTATCCCAGATATGGTGATTTCTTTATTACAATAGAATAAGATATAACAAATCACTTACTAAATGAAAAAAATAGTTCAGTAGTATTGGTAAACAAGATTCATTCCACTGTCTTCAATTAAAATAGAATAAAAAAATTAAAACATAATTTCTTTTACGGACGACAATATTCCCTATAGAATATTCTTCACAATAAAACATATTAATAGTCATGGAATCGTAGGGAAATGAAACAAAAAAACATTGACCTCTAATTGTTAGTATGGTGCAAATATTGTTGAATAAATCTTGAATAAATGGATATTTATTAATAAGGATTTAATTATATGGTATGATAAATATCATAAAAAACATTACAGTTAAATAATTGGTTAGAATAATAAATGAATGGATAAATTTTATGTGGATATGATCCTATGAATGCTTAAATAATACATAGAAATACTAGAGGAGGGCCATTAAGATAGTTAGAGTAATGGTTTTATTCTTATTTCTAATGAAAATAATTTAATAATAATGAAATTATTGGAAATTGAGACGTTATTTACGGAATATTACACCTACTATTGGATCAATGAAGGGGATCATAACGCTGCCTATTTTCATGGATTTTTGAAGGAGAAAATGGTTATCAGAAAAATTATAATTCACCTTACATGATATATTAAAATGGAGGGATGTAATGGTTTTGAACACTTTTAAAATCGTCTAACTCATCTAATAAATGGAAGGACATAGGGTCTATGATGAGATTATGATTAAGAAAGGTCCATGTCCTTTATTCCACAATTGTTTGAGGATATAGATAATGGGCTGTAAAATGAAATTTTTTAGGGTGAAGAGATTAAAGATACATTAATTAGGATTAAAATTGAATGATCTCTATGTCCTTATGTGTTTCCTAGAAGTTTTTATCTTGTAACTAGTGATTTTATCAAGCCTTTGGTGGAAGATACATTAGAGGGTGCTTCTAAATGAAGAGTGTTTCCTAGAGATGTTTGTGCCTCAAGGGGTTTTCTTATCCCATAAGTAAAGGATTCTATTTTTATCAACCAATATCAACTAATTGGATTATGAAACATTACATATAAAATTGTGTCCATTATGATAAGTAAGAGTCTTAGTGGGGTTTTCCAAGATTAATATTAGAAGAGAAACATGGATTTTTTCAAGGGAGGAGAATTCAATGGGACATGGTATTTAAATGTAAACGGTGGAGGATATTAATTATCATATATTTGGATCCAATTTCTTGGTAGATATGGACATGAAAAAATTATATGATATATTGTAGTTGAGATAAATTTTTCGAGCCATCGGGATTTTATTTTTCAATATTATTTTAGTGATATTTATTATTGGTTTTATGTTTCTCCCCAGCTAATTATCCAGTTTATGGGAATTAACATTTTCTACACTAATTTTGTGCATTGGGTAAGGAAAAGTGACTTTTTATTCTATATTCTACTTATCTTGTCATAGGAGGCTCTTAATATAATAAATAAAATAGGTTTAGAGAAGGCAGATCATGACTTTCAAAAATAGGTTCTAGAGGCGAATGATTTCACATAAGTTATTTTACTATTACATGTAATTTTTATCAATGGAAGGCTAAAATATGTACAAGGATATAAGAAAATTATTTCATCTTATTCCATCTTGAGTGGTAAATATAAAACCCAATGGAAAAGAAGTGTTTTTTATTTCTAATAAATTTTCAAAAAGGCCTAAAAAATAACTCAAGATAAAATTTGAATACATAGGAGGAATCATCCAATAATGTGTCTTAGAGAATGGATATCCAGTATAATAATTAAAATGGTCATATTTTATTGAATCATAAAATGGGTCTAAGGAAGGGTATTTAATTGAAAAAATAAATTCTTATCATTTAAGGAAATAATCACATTGATCAATAGTGTTCCAAGTTAAATACCTATGAATATTATTGATATTCTGAAACCAGTGAAAGGGAAAATAAGAAAATTTCATACGATCATGAATTCCTTTCTATGGGATGAAAATGAAGAAAGGGAATGATAGATGGAACCATGGAAGAGGCTTGAATGATTGATTGATGAAGGTGGAATTAATTTGTGGAGTGTCTCAAAAAATGAATGTTCTATATGTGGAAGTGGTGTGGGAATTTATTATAGGTAATTAATTATGGGAAAAGTTTATATGAGATATTTATGGAGAGAACATGGTGGATTTTCCTAGTAGAAATGAAATACTTTCCAACACATCTCACTGCACGGTCAGCCACATGGAAATTATAAATGAAATGGAAGATGGGTGCTTTGGGAAGGAGATATTATATTTTGAAGTCATGATTTTCTGGAGAATCAATGTTTTTTAATATATAACTATCAATGAATATATTATTTAATGAGGTAGTTAAATATCCATAATTTATCGACATCGTCTTTAAGGATTAATATAAAAAACTCAATAGAAATATCTATTTAATAAACATAATAGAAATGTGTGTTTATATGTTCTATTTATCATGGATTTTCTATATAATATATTATTTAGACACTATTCATGTTAGTAATGGGGTGGATAACTAGGAAATTAAAATTTTGTGTAATGAGGTATCAGGAAACATGAATTTTCTCATTTAAATAATCAAGATTGGAGATTTACCAAGGGATGATAACATATAGAAGAATGGAGTGAGTTTGGCTTCTAAATTTGATTATTTTATTATACTATATTATGGATCCTCATGTTTACTATTTCATAGTGAGAATGGGTGATGTCAAACTAGGTATTTTTGGGGAATTTCATTACTATCCATGGGGATGGAGATATAACGTAAGAGGTTACAAAAGTTAGTTTATCAGGGCTAGTCATCATGTAGTCAAGATGAAAGCTTGTGTTATGATATTATCTATAGTGTATTGGAATATTTGGGATGCACTAAATAAGGAAATATATGGGAGAAGGGTGTTTCACTATTTCAACATGGTTCATATGAAAATATTGGTGTCTTAACTGGGAATCCAGATCCCCAAAGGGTCCAATTTTTTTAGTATTCACAAATTGATTCCCAAACACTGCTCTATTCTAGTTGACATAGAAATGAAACATAGAATATGGATCTAATGGAGATTTCACACTACATGGATCAAATTAAACGTGGAATGATCATGTATGTAAGGGGTGATTTAAGGATGTTGTCTGGTGAGAGACGCTACAGTTTCAGGGACATTAGTATTCAATTCCTTCTATGGGGTATGTAATTCCATCCAAACTGATGTTAGAGCCACATTAATAGGTCTTATGCTATGGAGGATGTATGAAATATAGATTTTTGATGTTGAATTTAATAATTCTATAATGGTTGGTTTTATAAATGGAAAGGTTAGTTATCCATGGGATATTATTATCTTATCATAAAATTTACAATTCTTATCATTCAAGATATCCAAGTAAGGAACACTTGGAGACAAGAGAATTTGTGTTGGATGCACTTACCATCAAAGGGAGTCCAAGTGAGTGTCTCATTTTATATACAATGTTAGTGTCTCTCGAGAAGATTTTAACACTATTATACATGTTGATTCTCCTTGAATTAAATATTTCTCACTCATGTGAGTGAATATTTAGGGATCCTTTCTATTTTAATGTTAAGTAATAAAAATATATCATCTTATCAATCTATCAAGACCTTTCACTGGATGGTTTAGAAAAAACATGATGAATTACTATTTTACTACGGATAAACAATAGATTCACCGTATGGGACAACCAATGCATCATGGGGAATTCTATGAAATGTCCCTTAACACTTTTATTCATGTCCAAATAATTCCTAATATATCAAATAATAGGTTTCATTCATGAATAATGTGCCTTATCATTAAATATCAATATTGAGAAAAAAATGAAAATTTGTCAATTTGTTTCTAGTAGAGAAACTAAAAATTAATAATATCAACCTATGTCAAAATGTTATATAGTTTAGGAAATAACAACATCCATGATAAAAAATCTAATTATTTAAGTGAAATGTATTATTTAATGACTAATGGAAATAGAATCATTAATGGGGAAGATTATGATTAAAAAGTAAAATAAGAAGTGAACATCCACACTATCCATGGTTAAAATAATAAAAAAGAATCCAGAGGAAGAATTTGTATGGTACTTACATTTACTCATTGGAGTAAAAATTAATGGTTTTTTATGAATATAACAACCACAAAATGAACCTTTTAATCTTTTTGTGTGGAAAATATCCTTTTTATTTAAAAAATAATTTTGAAAATAATTTTCATTTAAAATCACTAATTTTTTTTTCATTAAATAGATCCACATAAACTTGAAAAGGAGTCATAATGTTAATTATTTATATGATGGAATGCAATTCTATTCATTCTATAAAAGTAAAAAATAAAATTCCTTTAGGAATATAACTTTTTGGAAAGTTCATTTTTTTGAATATAAAAAAATATTAAATTTAAATTTTTAGTAAAATAAAATTGTTCATTATTTTTAAATTGAGATAAGATTCATTTGAAAACGATGTTAAAGAGTAAAAAGGGTAAAAATTTATTTAATAAATCATGCTGAAATGTTCAAAAAATTGAAATCATTTTTTCATAACATGATTTTCGAAGAAAGCTGATTTATAATCAAAGAGAAAAATGATGTTCGAATTTATTAAAAAATATCAATTATTTGAAGTTGAATATTATGGGAAATAGTAATATTACTGGAGAATATCATTAATAAAATGTGTATACTAAAAAGAAATCATTTATTAATCAATGACCACATAATTTACTTCAAAAAATCCCAAAATAAAATTTCTTGATTAGAACGTTAATGTGCTATAAACCCATAAAATAATCCTAATGATGAAGTGAGAGTTACTCAATGAAACTATTATCGGTATCTATTATAAATCCACATAAAAAGTGGAAATAATTTTTTTTTAAAATTTATTTATTATATAATCATTTCATGATATAATCATCCATATAGAAGTATAACCCAAAGAGTAAAAATTTGGGTTAAGAAATATGTTACCTTATACCCCCTTTGGGATTAATTTGGTTAATCATTAGTATAATGGGTTTATTCACGTTATTATCTTACAATAAATGAATATAAAATTTTAATATCATATATTTTCTGTTTACAATATCATACTACTGGTTCATTAATAATCATTCATTATTTTTAATATTTTAGGAGAAAATTACTTGGTTTTCTCCTCTGAGATTCATCATGAATGATCTGGTCATTATGAATATTATATACCCATACCAGATCAATAATAATAACAATAATTAAAGAATTATCATAATTTTTTTATCAGTTTTACTTTTAAAACCAATCTTGATTGATGGTTTTTAAAAATTAATTATGTTGAGATCATTGAGAGGGTAAGTCATACATATACATGAGTAAAATTTATTTTTTACATTGATCAATATAGATAAAAGGTAAGAAAAAATTTATATTAAAATAATAATAATAATATCATATATAACCCATTACATAATTATATATATCAACAATGTGGTGTGGTGATGAAACAAGAGTCACATCACATTGTGAAGGAAGTTGTCAAAACTTACACGAACGATGTAATCATCATTATATGAATAGAAAAGAATGAAATAAAGTTTTATAAATTTTATTTAAATTATAATAAATATATAATTAATATCATAATAATGATTTTTGTCTCACATATAATCATTATATTTATATTTATCACCTTCCATGTAAAGAATTAGTGAAAGACGAATCACATCTCTTCGTGAGGATGTAGTCTGCCATACACATGATCGATGTGATTATATGTCCTATTAAATGGAATGTAAAACGATATATATGATATAGTCACTCCATAGGTATAATTTTTTTTAAATATTTTCTCTATAATTTAAATCCATCATTGTCCACAAATATTTCATATAATGATATATCCGTTTTATAATACTTTTGATTTTTATACAATGGAATTTTGCTATCTTAACATATTATGTGTAAGTGGATATGAAATTTGGTTACAAAATTATTATAAAAACAGAATTTATATAGAATATATTGATGCTACTATATCCACAAGGTTTAATAAAAATTAAATAACCTGGATAAAGAATTAAAATATACACACTCGTTGAATAATGATACCTCTTCTTCGGGTATCTTCCTAATGTTTTCAATGAATCCTTCCAAGGATGGATTTATGGCCAAAAAGAGGATTCTGGGATTATGGGTGTGATGTTAAAAAGTGATTTTTAATGTTATTTTCTTATCCAACTTAGTTTTATAGTGTGAAGAATAGAGGAGATGGGGTGGCCTTTTATAAATGGGGGATATGAAACAATTGAGTTTTTAGGTTTCCTGGTCGAAATATTTTCATAAAATAGATTTTATACATGTTTTTAGGTCATTTTATACTTATATTTTTTGTTTAACCCTAGTAACCCTATTTTTACCTTAACCGTGGTAATAAATTTTTAATCAAATAAATTTTCATTTCAGAAAAAATTATACTAACCATATAAGAAATTATAAGATATGATTATTCCAAATTTGGCATAAATATTTTAAATTTTCATCATCATAAGGGGAAAATTTTAATTTAAAATAAATCACACAGAAGTTATGAGAAAGATGGTTTTTAATGTGAGAATTTAAAAATGTTTGTAATGATTTTTATTTATAAAATAAAAATATAAATAGTTTAAATGATATAAATTGGAATAATTGATATAATAATCAACAAATTTTTCTTTTTAACCAGTTAATATTATAATTTAATAATTCAAATTATTTATATCCATGGGATGATTTCAATTAAAATTTAGTATTTTTCACTGTTTATATAAACTTGAATCATTTTTATAAATATCAACAATTCACCCTATTATTATTTTTATACTCAGATTTAAAAAATGGTGTTTATTTTATTTGAAATATTGTATAAGATATGTATAAATTAATTTAAAATTAATTGTGAAAAGGGCAATTAAAAAATCTTTTAGAAAAAATACATTTTTCCGAAATTATTTCAATTCGTCGTTTAATTAATACATATTTTATTACAAATATAATGATAAATAATAATAACATGTAATATATAGATTTTATAAAAATAAATCCTATTATTATATAAAATTACAACATATATGACATAAATATCACATAAAATTATAATAATAATTGTATTTTGTTTTTTGGTAATACTCAGTCTTGAATATAACTTATCATATCGAAGAAAATCATTATTGCATGTAACACAAGTTTAACTAAATGTTTCTTGAAATATATTTTATCAAATTAAATGTTATTATTTTAGAATTTATAGGTGTTACAAACACTATGAATATTAAAATGTTAAATCTGAAGCCTCAATTTATTTGGGGAAGGGGCTACAATAAAAAGAAAATCATGCAATAAGCAGTACAGGGATGAACATAGCGAGACTCGAACATGAGACCATACCAAGACCCACAAGAGCAGCTACTAAATGATGTACACCCTAGGGGCATAAAAATTATCAATATTCTTTCTCATGTTGTTTTATCTTTATATTATCATGATATTTAATAAAACTATTTCTCTTCCATGGGATATATGTTGATTAAATATTTATGAAACTTCTTTTTCTTCCATAGGTTATATCACGATAAATTTTATATGAAACCTATTGATCTTCCAGAAGTTATACCATGATAATATTCTTCTGAAACCTGATTATTTTTCTATGGGTAATGCTATGATGATATCATGAAATGATTATGAAACTTATTTCTTTTCAATAGGTTATACTATATTGGAATTTTTATGATACCCGTATCTTTTCATGTGATGTGATATGATAAATGTATTATAATCTTATGTAGCACTTATATATGACTTTTATTTTGGGAATGGTGGAACTTATATCCCCCACAGATGTATTAGTTAAATATTTTTACCTCATCAGATAAATCAGACTTGAATAGGGGGTGAAATCATTTTTGTATGATACTATATCCACTATAATATTATTGGGAGTGAAGCTTAACTACTATGATTATTTTTTGTGTGAAATAACTCTAATATTATACTTTAGAAAATTATACTTCATTGTTAACCCTCAACAGTTTTTTATTTATTTCATTCTAAATAAATTCAATATCTTTAATATCTTGAGATGCAAGCAATATCAAGCTTAAAAAAACATGATACAATATTAAAATATTATGTAGACAAGGCCAACATAACCTATAAATTGACTTAGAAGGTATGAGTTAGAATAACTATGAAAAGAAAAATTTATATATTTTACACACATTTATTCCTCATCTTGTTAATATAATGAAAATTAATAATAATTCGAATGTAAAATAAATTTTGTCTGAAAAACAATATTTTTTTAAAACAAAATTGTTACATCACTTCATGTGGACTTATGAAAGAATTATGTTTTGAAACTATTAGAAATTTTGAAATAAATAACATTATTTTTTAAATAATTGTTTCGAAATTATCTTACTTTAATTGTTTGGTATTTTTCTAGAAATGTCATATTTTATGCACAGTGAAAATATTGATTTTTGATTGGACATTATATTTTCATTTTTATTATTTAAAACTAAATTGAAATTTATAATTGGTTTTAAATTGAAAATATAAATAATTTGATAAAATTTATATAATTTAGATCATTTGGTTTAATATTATGTTATATTTCAATATAAAAACATTCCATACTTATGAGAATTTTCTCTTTGAAACACTCATTTTCAATGTGTTTTAGGGTATAATTTTAAATTGGATTCTAATAATTTTATGAATTTATTTATTTTAAATGGATTCCAAATTCATAATCATAACTATTTATATTATCTAATAATTTCAAATTAATTTTTGAACATAATGAAAAATGGAAACTGTAAAATTTAATTACCCCGGTTAAGGTTAAAACTAATTTACCGAGATGTTAACATAAGATGATGAGATTTTAAATTACAAACCAACATGTGAAAAACCAATTTTATGAACTTATATAAACCTTATAACATATAAAGTTTAATAATTACCAGCGTTTTATGCTTTTAGAATTATAAAAACGTTGGTATAAAAGTTTCTTTTCAAAACATCCATGTGAGTCCTCACCTAAATATATAAAATAGAACCACCACTCCTCCCCTAATCACAATAAAAAATCCATTTGGATAATCCAATATATGAGAAACTAACTTACATACTTACCTACCCTCAAACTAAAATATTTTTTTGATCTTAATTTCATCTTTGAAGGCTATTACTCTAATGCTAAGGTTTTCGTCCGAAGAAGAGGTAATGTTCTAAAATAAGAATTATTATATATTTTATAATTAGTCCACATTAAAATATTAATAAGTTATTAATATAAATTAATAAAATAACCCATATACTAGTAATTAATTATTTTAATTTAATTACTAATATTCATCTCCTATTCCATCAAATGGTAATCGAAAATATCAATCGTGTGTACGACATACTTATCCCTTATAAACCAATTTATACCATTTTCCATAACCACCATCAATGAAATGATATAATTATAGATTTAAGAAATTTATATTTTTTTATATTATTATAATTTTATAAGTTTAATATCCATTGAAACATTATATGCTCCATTCCGTTTACAACTTGATAACATCATTCATGTGTAGAGAGACAATTACCTCGCTAATAAATTTAATAAATTATCAACTTACAGATTTTATGGAATGTAATAAGGATAAAAATAATGAAAATATGGGAAATATGTTATATATTTTTGATTATCTAAAATTAACATATCATAAACTTCCATAACATTTCACTCGTTATGAGTATGATTCCATCGCCTGGGAGTACATATGACCAGCCATCTCCACAAAGCGATGTTATTGAATTTCCATTTCCATTATTCATAAATGGTTATAAATATTCATCTAATAATTAAATAAGATATTTATAGAGTTAATATAATTTTATTTAATATCTATATATATATATATCCAATTTTTAATAACATGAATATTAATGAAAAATTAATCATAAAAAACATGTAAATTAACACCCGAAAAAATGATAAAAATGAAATATTATTAACAAACTATTGGTAAAAGGTAATAAGTGGATCATATATTATTTTAAATGTGTAATTATGGTTATATTATTAATAAATAACTTTCTTAAATTATTATAAATGAGGTTAGACAACCTTCAATAGAAGAAACATTTTTATGAGAATTCATCTCAATTTCCATTCATTGAGGCATGTTGATATGTTATGCAGATAATTTATTTAATATGGAGTATAAATAGATCATTTTACATGTAATAAAATTCATAATTTCTAAATTTTGGAATTTTCTATTTCAATATTAATTATTTCTTTCTATGGGATTTTTATATGAATGTTACCAAGTGGTAAATAATTTCAAAACTCTATTTCATTTGATTGGAATATAATACTTATAAATTTTCAATTTATATTCAATGATTTTGTACATAATTTTGATTATCATATATTTTATATAATGTTTTTATATGTGGATATACATTTGAAACACATATTCATAGAATTGATTAATTTTTATTTCAATATTATGGTCATTGTTAGTGATTTTTTCTCAATTTCCATTTCATTGAGAAATATTTGATAATATAAACCTATTCTATTTCATGTGGTATATATACAACATCTTGATGTATTTAAAGTTAATAATAATTTATTCATGATTTTTAAACATTAAATTCAACATTATATATATTCTTTGTATCATGGATATGTTTGTTTTTTAAACTGTATACCATTATTGCATATGGAGTTTAGTTTGAATGTTATTTGATTAACTGTGGATGTATTTATAAATATATGTTCATTGGTCAATTTGGTTTTTGGATAATTAATATTAGTTATTAGATAATATGATTATTCAATAAATATGGAATTATATAGACATTAAATGAAATGTGGGAATTAGATATATATAACCCATGCTGCACTAACAACTCTCATGTGAATAATCAGTTTGACATATTAAATGTGGGTTTACATAGAATTTTACAATCTATTGTGAAATTTCATGAATGTATAGTTATCTTAATTATTGATATAAAGGTATCCGATAATAAAACATTTCATTAATTTAGAATGCAATTATTATTATTATCCATGTGATTTTAACAATGATATTATGTATGGATGAATTTAATTATCTGTTTATTATTTAACTGAAATATTTTGTTATGTTTTTTACCCTATAATATTTATTATACCTTAACTAATTTTTATAACCATGTAATTGATTTAATGGAATTTGTGTATATTTAGTCACCATTCTATATTTATTATTCTTTATTGATTTATTATATCTTCCATTATATGAAATCCTTATATTGAAATTTATATTACCCTTATTTTTTTATCATTTCACTAGGATATGTGGATTTTTTTTGAATGAATTTTAAATTATTCAGTTTATTTTATTTTTTAGTTATTATTTTTTTCTATTCCCATCATATTATAGAAATCATGTATGTTTACGGTTCTCAAAACTAACTAAAAAACTAGTCCTTTGGGATATAACTTCCATGTATCAATTCCAATGAAATAAAATATACACCGGCTTCGAGTTACTTGAGTTAGGGTTGTTATCATTATTCTTATATGATGTTTAGTAGAACCAATCTGAACGTCATTATAGGAAAAAATGACCAGGTATTAGATCCCTATAATAGACAATGTGGATTATAAAAAATGAATATACAAAAGTATTCGTAAGGATTTTATCATGTTTTTTTCATGTAATACACCCATTTTGGGATACTACATGTGGACATGGTTCTATAAACGATTATCCAAGTGGTTATATCATAGAATAGGGAACATTTCACTTGACCCGTTTATCAAAATTTTCATAGAAATTTGACTTATTGAGCACCAAGTTTGACCCTCATGTGGGATATTCTTAGGATAATTCAAATTTTATTAAAAAAAATATAATGAAGTATTTGAGAATAAATATATACCCAACAAAAAATTGTTTATTATTTTAGTATAATAAATTATAAATTTTTTTATTTATGTTAAGTCTTACACAATACATTGAATTACAAATTATGATATAAAATTCATAATGTTATGATCTAATGTAGTATATTTCATTATTTAGAAATATCACATGAATGGAATAAGGATATAAATTAGTGGACAATAAATATATTTACCGAATGATGAAACTAATAAAACTATTCTGAGATAATTCATAATTATGGATATATTAGAGAATCTTAATCAGGATATGATAAATAACATTTCCTCGATGAATCTACATGTTCCACGGTGTGATTGTTCTATATTGAATCGATCCATGCACTAGAATCCCCAATTATTTAGTTGGACAACCAATACAATGTTATCAAAGAAATGTATTATGCCACTAAGGAAGATATTCATGGCCTAGGATGCATTAAACAATATGTGGTAGAACTTGTAGTTTACTATCATAAAGGAGACAATAATCAATGATAGTGGTTTATCTATAATACGAGAGAGGAATTGGAAATTGAAATCATGGAATGAAATGATTTTGAGGATACATTCTTTAAAAAAAATCCCTCATGACCAAAAAAAGTAAAATTGTGAGAATTTCATAGTATTTTAGAAAAGGTAAGAAGATAATGTTGTTCAGTACAAGAATTCATTACTAATTTTGTCTATTTTTTATATGGATTATATAAACAACACATTGAACATGATTAAACATTTAATTATAGGGATTAAGGAAATTATAGGATGGGTGATGGTCTCTCAAACATTTTCGTTATATAGTAAAATAGTTTTATACACTATTAAAACATATAAGGAATAATATAGATCCTATATATTAAAGGGAAACCAATAGAATAAGATGTTATTCGAGAAACATGAAAAAATGAAAGTATCAGAGAAGATGAAGTGATAAATTAATTTTTTTCCTTGTGAAAACTATAGAAAAGTAATTCTATAAATTTTTTTAATGTAGTGGTACTTTCTTTAAGGGTATAGATTAATTTCATTTAACTCATAAATGGATGGGGAAGAAAAAAATTCTAATATTTTATTTAAAAATAAATGATAAATTATTCCTACTCATATCATAAGTGTCACGAGAATCTACCACAGAAGGGTCCTCAGTGGGAATTATAAGTGTACACGATCACTACAGTAGAGTTATAAGTTCTTAATAATGTGGTGGAAGGTATATTAATCATATATTAATATTTTTTAATTTCTTTAATGGATTCTAGATCATTAAACTCTTTTATATCTACTAAATTTTATAATAAAATTATAAATATCACTTCTAATTAAAGAAGGGAGTTGTTAGTCAAAACTCTTCAAGCAAGCCTCATTATAAGAAGGATGTGTCAGAAAGTTACAATTATGATATAAAAATGTCCTCTGTTTTTGAAATTTATTGTTTTAATAATTTTTGAATTCGATATATTTCTTAGTAAAGACTAGTTTTTAAAATATAATGTAAAACCTTTTTTTAGGAGAAGAAGATTATGATTTGTGAAGAAGATGTGGCTTCTCTATCATTAGCGATGTGACTTATTCATATATTTCATGTGAAGATCTTCCCCAATATCTCTTCTAAATGAGATTATTTTGGAATAATAGAAATCTCAATCCATAGATATTGAAGGTAATATCCAAAATGTGAATTTACCTATTGTATAGGAATAGATTGACACATTTACTGAGAAATTTATATCATATAAATCATAGAGTGAGTACTATTTTTCAATTGATTTCATTTATGATGCAAGAAAAATAACAATGACACCCAATAAAATAGCCACAATGGAGTTAGTGGTATGAAGAAACAACTAGGGGAGTGTAATTATAAGGGACTTATATTATCGAGTGTTTCACCATAGAGTCCTTATTAACTTTTTTATGAATAATTGATTATCCATGAAGATATGTATTGATTATAGAGAAATTAATTACATTATGATAAAAATGTATCCCCCACCTCAAATTGATGAATCACTTGATCAAATAAATAGATATAAATATTTTTGAAAAATTGAAATTCAATCTAAGAATAATTAACAATGAGTAAATATGGAATAAATTACAAAGATAACATTTTGAATGAGGTATTGACATTAAGAGTTTATAGTAATTTCATTCAGAATGACTAATTGACCCTCATTTTTATGGATATAATGAGTTAATATACATAAAATATCTAGATTATTTTTTTCGTATTCATTAATGATATAGTGGTGTGTTATAAAACACATTAATGCCATGATAATCAGTTATGTATCATTCATGAGAATCTTAATGTAAAATTGATTTATGGGAAATATAGTAAGTTTGATTTCTATATTCAAATGTTACTTTCATTGGATTTAATTTCTCCAATGATTGAATCTTATTTCTGACCACAAATTCATTGGCAGTCAGAGTTCATGATACAATAATAAACAAAATTGAGGTACATAGTTTTATTGTATTGGCTGGTTACTATTATAGATTATTTTAAAATTTTTCTTGACTATAAATACCATTCACTAAGAATATAAGTAAATGGGTTATGTTCATTTTAGAAAAATAATGTGAATAATATATGAATTAATTGAATGTGATATTGGTTAATACTTTAAATTTTTTTACTTTACCATCATGAAATGATTGTTTTTTAAATATTATATTACATCAATGAAATGGATGGGTTGGTTCCTATTGAAAAATGATGAAGTTGTTTCATTTGCATCAAGTCATTTGAAGAATCAAAAATATAAATATCAAATCAATGATCTTGAGTATGAATTTATAATCATTGTTTAATGATATGTTGAAAATATCTATTTGGTGGAATACATGAGATATAAAATGAATGTAATATCCTAAAATACATATTTTTATATAATGATCTCAGCATGAGGAAAATGTGAACTCTCGAGATATTCATGGATGATGATTTCTCAATACACTAGCACCTAGGGAAATAAAATAAGATGATTAATGAATTGAGTAGTAAATATCATGTAGTTCGGACCTAAATGAGGATAGATAGAGATTATACGTTCAAAGATCTAGTAAAAATGGGTATGGGAATTATTAAGGAAGGGGAGGATAACTAAATTTTCAAATTATTTCAAAAATGATATTTAATTGGATATAATTAAATGTGATAAATTTAATGATGAGAATTTTCATAAGAGAATTAAACATTTGAATGTTGGGATATTGAATGAGTTTATTTTTGTTGATGGAAATGTAAAACTTGGAATATGAATTGTGTTCCATCCATACTTGAGCTATAAAGAGAATTATTTTAAGGCTAACATAGCTTAAATCTATTTGTATACCATATATGTGTCATGAAGTATATGGATTGGAAAAAAAATTTGATGAGATAATGGTATGTGGGAAATTGGGGATGATGTTTCAAGAATCTCGATTATTCAATTTGATAATGATTAGAGACTACATCCTAGGGAGGTTTTTAAAAACTATAATTTTTGTTTTATGGAAGGGGATATTCATTACTACAGTATTTGATACATGTCTATGAAATCACCATAGAAACAATTATTCAATATGGGGTAATGTTGATCACATATACAAATCCATACATTTCCTCACTATAAGAGAATATTTACCTCATGGTATCCTTAGAATAATCTATATTAATTATTTAATAAGTCTTAAAGTTGTTTCTATTTAAACTTTGAGTTATTATGATCTGTATTTTAAAACAATATGACATATGAATATTCATAAGCCTCTTTATAATCAATTTAATTGGATTATTTCCCAAAATCATCAAACTGATTGATAGACCTACATGATTATTCACATGATGGAATAAATAATGAATTTTTGTTCAAATGAATTTCATGGTATGTGGGGTAATTATTTACAATCATTATAAATTTCATATGTCAATTGTTTCTATTCATGAATTCAAATGGAACTATAAGAAAAATTTAATAGAAAGAGATATTGTACTATATATTCACAGGATGAAGTTGGTGATCGAAAACATGTATGTCCATAACATGTTAAATAGACAACAATAATGGTAAAACTATTTAGGTTCAAGTTACGTAACATAGAAATGATTTTTTTGCTAAAAATAAGTGGAATAATTTGGAATTTCCAGATAGATATCATTATTTCTTAAAACATTCTCCAATGAAGGGTGTCATTGAATTTAAAATAATGGAATTTGGATCCTAAGGAACATTGAAACCATTGAAATTCTTGAAATAATCTGATTTTAGTATTATTACTTGGAAATCACACCATTCCTATAAAAAAGTAAATGTTGTGTTCCACATATAACTATTAAGTTAGTATATTCTAGAACACACACATTATCTCACATAGGAATAAATATAATTGGGAACTAGTATAACTTACTATGATAAACACACCCGTATTATTGATACAAGAGAGAATGTAATAATGAATCATAAGACTAGACTAGTGAATATACTTTGGAGAAATAAAAAAAATAGATAAAGAAACATGGATACTAGAGGATATTATGCAGAAGAAATTCCCTAAAATGTTTCGACAGTAATTACAAAAATATTTGAAGGATTAAATTTTAGTGGGTGTAAATAATGTAAAACCTTGAGACGTTATGATTTAATTTATTTAAAAAAATCTATCTCTTCGAAACATGTGATGAACCCACCATCGGTTTTAAATAATACATGATAGTCTATTAAAATATAAAATAATCATGACCACTAAAACCTAGCCATTAAATTTTATAGTTTTAATAGTAATAAATCTATTAATATATATATATATTACAAAAATTATGTAGTAATCTCATTATTATAATTAATAAATAAGAATCATTTGAATGTAAATGAAATGTATTATGAAAAAATATATTTTTTCAATGAAAACATGTTTAAATATTCTCGGTCACTTATGATAGTCTTAATTTTGAATGTTTTATAAAATTTATTTCATAAAATTAGATTCATTTATTATTATGATGTCGTTAAATTATATAAGGTTAAAATTTAGGTATTTTGATGAAATGTGGCATTTCTCGATGAATCGTGAAAGATACTGATTTATTATTGAAAACTAAATTTTCATTTAAATTGTATATAATTTTAACAAGACATTTTAATTGGTTTTAATAAAAATATAAAATTAATTACATTACAATTTAACTTATTTAGTTTAATTATATAATTTTTTTAAATTAAAAAATAAACATATTCCATAACTATACCAATTTTATCTTTGAAAACCCATTTTCAACACATATACAGGTATAATTTTAAATTTTATTATGAGAATTACATTAAATGATTTTGGATAAATAAATTCAATATTTTTAACCATAATAATATATATTATCTAAAAAGGGAATTTTTTTCATTTTTAATAGTTAGATAGGTAACATTGAATTACAGATGTTATTGTAAAAAATAATTTACCCGGGTTTGAACTAAGAAGATGAACGTTAAAATTACCAAACAATTTTTCAAAACCCAATTTAATACATATATATAACTTATTCCTTAAATGGTCAAGAAGTATGCATTTAGAATCTTCTTGAATGACAAAAATGTGAGCGTAATGTTTTATTTTAAAACAGTATATGGGTATCATATCCCCCATATTGAATGTCCCCCTATATACTACACGATTCACACTACCAACTCCATTTGGATCAGATAATTCATACGCATATGACATCACTAATTCCACCACCACATTCTATAATCCTTTTATTATCCTAATTCCTTTATAAGAAGGATTTTGTTATAAACCTGTGGAAGTTTTCTGATGAAGAGGAAACATACACAAATAGTTGGTTTTATTTTATTTATTCTTCTACTTGGTTCAAATATAATTAAAGGAATATAGTATAAAAAATATTTATCTCTTAATGAATAATACATTATTATGATAGTATAATTATTTATATCAAACTCTAAGTCGATCAAATGGGAAATAAAATTGGTGATCGTGTGTATGGTGGACTACCACATCGGGAACCGATTTAATTCATTTTCCATGAACAAATTTCAGGGATGGATATAATGTAAGATTTAACACATTTATATGATTTTTATTATATTATTATATTTCATTAAATTTAATATCATATATATTTTTTCATTTAAATCTGTTTAAAATATGACAACACCACTCACGTGTATGATAGATTACGACTTGACAAAGAGGTGTGATTCATTTTTCAGTCACTCATTACATAGAATGTAATAAATATAAATAAATAAATATATGTTATATATATGTGATTATAATAATTCTATAAAATTAATATATCACAAAATTAATTTCTTGTCCACTGGTTAAGTGAATAATATCATCACTAGTGCAATATTAAGTACTACCCTCTCAATGAAGTGATGTGGTTCATTTTTTAGGTCCAAAATTTATAAATGGTTATAAAAATATATTTATAGAGTAAATATTTAATTTATCATTAAAATATAATTTTGTATAATATGGATATATATCCTATCTAAATAACTAATATATTAATGATAAAACATGCATGATAAAACAAAGAAGTTAACACAAAAAACAATGAATTTAGTGAGATATTAACAACAAAAGGGTGTCAAAATATAATCATAGTATCATATATGAAATTATAAATATGAGTATGATCCATTATATAATTAATTAATTGATTAAAACAATCATACAAAAGGTTAAATCATGTTCATCTAAATGAAATCATGAGGTAAGGGTCTTCATCTCAATTTCACATCATTGAGGCACATTGAAATTTGATGCACCAGATTTCATTAAAATGATGTATATACCTACACATTTAAATGTAATACCATGAAGAAAATATAATTATTTATGATTCAATTTGAAATATTCCAAGCATGGGGAATTTATATAAATGTTACCTTGTGGTAAAAACTTTCATAACCCCATATCATCTCATTGGGTTATATTAATTCTTCATTTTCCAGTGACATTCAAAAATTTAGTATAATTTGTATTAATTATCTTACGTTGTATTTACAATAGTTATTTGGGGATTGATATTTTATGAAAATAATCTATTCATTGATTAATTATCACTTCAACATTATGATCACTGTAAGGGATTTTGTGTCGATTTCTATTTCATTGAGACATATTTGTTAGTATTATATTATTAACATTAATGTGTTGTATATACTACCCATGGGTATAATAAAAATTAATAACTATTAATTTATGATGTTTATTTTCATTCAACTCAAGGTTATCATATTATTTGTTTCATGGATATGAATATTTACTAAACAATGCTCAATTCTGACATATGTTGTTTACATTGAATTCTATTTCATTGACCATAAAAATATTACTAAATCCATGATATTTATTCAAAAATGATATTTGTTGATGATTCAATGTATTTATGAATTATGTTGATAATTTGGTATCTGAATAATTTTTTTGTCTAATTAATGATCAAAAACATTTTCTCATTCAATGATTCATATATTCCATGAATATATTGTCACATCCATGCTAGGGATCATATAAGATAAATTAGTTTTCTCAATATATAATAATACGATTGGGAATCATTTAGGTTTTTTTGGAAATACTGAGGAGCCACCATTTGTATGAAAAAAATTAAAATGTAATTTCTGGTTCCAAAAATTGGAGTTATCATGGGATGTGATTTCTAATGATTTCTTATCAATTGAACCTAATAAGGTAAAAATTGTGTTGTCATGATAAGATCCATAGAATGTCCCTTATATTCAGAAAATCCTCATACTTACTATATATTATCGAGGGTTCATTATGTATTTATATAAGTCAGTGTAACCTTTGAGATATCTTATTAGGGAAGTTGTAAAATCAATATATAAATCAATATTTCAGTCATAATTTGACAAACTGAACTAACATCTGACATCAGCTCCTATTAGGATTTTATGTGATCTCAATAAGGGGTATATGGTAATCTTTGAATCTATTTATGATAGAATGTGTTGAATTCATATGTAGAAGGATTATCTGGTGCCTTAAAAATCTCTTAATTTTAGCCCACATAATAATAATTACACCACTCAATATTTAGGTCTTTCCATTATTATCCATGTATATAAATGATTGAAATAATGTCCTTTTGTGGATACTGTCATGTTTTTTCTATCAAAAAGATCTTGGGATATTTACTTTATAAAAATAATAGAATCATGTATAAGGGTGGTGGGTTAGATAAAATATAATTTTTGAATTTGTCATCTCCTACACCCCATAGAATTGGAATTTCATTACAAATTCTCCCAATAAGAATATACCATCACATGCTATTCTGGAATCAAATGAATGGTTGAACCTTATGGGAATATTTTCTCATTTTTACCTAGATAATCATGTTGATGTTTTAATCATGGTTTTTACCATTGATTATTAATCATAATCCATACTTGGGTAAATTATATCAGATTATTACTATGAGAATGAGTATAGTTATATTTGTTATACCTCATGTGGTGGGGAGACTGTGTTTCGTATGTCTATCTCTTAAAATGGTATTATCAGTTTCAGGGATCATTTTTCTACCATAGATTCATTGGGGAGATTAGATTTTTTTGATTTTTTTTAGTTCATTGTGGGCCTTTAATTAGGGAAATATTAAGGTGTTTTATGACATGAGATGGTAACACTAGTGGTTTTGTATAAAGAGAGACAATGTAGATTATATATCACACTATTAATCCTACTAATATATAAAGGAAAATAATATGGAACGCAATAGTTTTTTGAAAACACTTCCAATTCTGTTTTTCAAATGGGATGAGGTGTCCATGGTCTTTTTTGTTGGATTACCATTGACTCGTCATGGAGGAATTATATATGGGTGGTGATTGATCGGTTGAAAAATTCATCCCATTTCATTCGGATTTGTGATACTACACAAGTAGAAGATATATGTAAGCATTATGTGTAATTTATCATGTAGTTAAACATGGTTCCATTGACCATTGTTTAATATAGGGATCCTAGATTTACAAATATGTTTGTGAGGAGAATAAAAGTTGTTATGGGGCTCATGTAAGTATGTGTACAACTTATCATCCATAAATAGATAGTAAGATAGATAGTGCTATTAAGATCATGGTGGATATGATTTGTTCTTATGTCTTGGATTTTTGTTGATCTTGGGATAACAACTATGACTAGTTATGTTTACTTATAACAATGGTTATCAGTCTTTGATCATAATGGATCCCATCGAAGCTCTGTATGGACACCCAGGCATGTCACTTCATTATTGTGAGGAGGTGCTCAATGCATATTTGAAGGGATTAGGTCTTATTCAGGAGATGTTAGTGTGGTTTTAATAAATACATTGGTTTTTGTTCAATGATCAGAGTCAAAAAATAACTAATAGCTCATTAATGTTGTCCTTTGGTCTTCTCCTTTGGTGATGTGGTTTTCTTGATGATTTCTCATTGGTTGGGTCATAGTCCACATGGAAAGTGGGGAAAATTAGTTCTGATATATTTTCTTCTATTTGAGTTCACTAATCAGGTAGGGTGGTTTGATTATCAGTTGCATAGTTAAGTTAGTTGATAGTTATTCTTGATGTTTTCCACATATAATAGCTTGGGAAATAACATATTTATCCCTCTCACATTCTATATCATGAAGATATTGAATTTTATGTATATTTCCCTATTTTATAGAAATTAGTAGATATTATTGAATCTATGGTTAATTTAATATGCCGGTAGTAGATTCTATTAGACATAGTGTTACTACGACCTGAATCAGAATCACACAGGACATCATAGTGATAGTAGTGGTTAAGGGAGTAGCTGCATCAATGTTTTCCCATCATCAATCTTCAATGTGACATCATGAGGACCTAAATTCATTTGGTTGGGAGTTTTTAAGATCCTATTTCCCACATTCATGAATTTCACAATCTTCCCTTTATTTCCCTCGTTATTTGGATGCATTCTGAGACACATAAGGATAAAGTAATTTGTTGGGGAAAATTTTCAAAATATTATAAATATATTTTTATTTGAATTAATGTAATCCATATATATACATGTTAGTAGATTTCAAGGATTTTTCCCATGTTCAGAGAACATCAGTTTTGGTCTCGGCAATGAAGTCTAATATGGATTTTGTATAATCAATTGGGTGACTTTACACCAAGTAATTATTACATGTAATGAATGGTTTACTATTAGTGTAATGTGTTCTCATCATGTATTGGCCATTGGGAATATGTGGTGTTATTAACAAGTCAATAAAGGATTATAGGACATGTATTGGTTCACTTCAGGTAATGTTAAATAGTCATGTATTGGTACAAAGTGTGAATGGTTCTTATAATATGAATGTATTATAAATCATGAAATTTTTAATATTAGTATTTATAATCATATGTGATTTTTTCACATATTTTTATGTGTTTATGATTAAATATTTTGAAATGGGGTTTCACGGATTGTAAATATCACATTATGTATTTTTAGGGCGATTCATAGCAGATTTATACTCTTATTCAGCTATAGCCTCTTCTCCATTAACCTAGGACCTCACTTAAGAAATTTTGGAGACCTAAAACCCTTACAGATCACATCATTTAGTGATTGATCTCTATTAAGGTTATTATGTGTTTTTAAAGAGGGGTAATACTTCTAATTATTTATTTCAATTGACCGTGGTAGAAAATTTCTATTATGTTTTTGGATTTTATAATCATTGATCACAATATTATTGATACTTTTTAAGAAAGGTGCATTATATTCTTATAAGGGTGTATCTATTAAATGTTTTAGTGTATGTGGTGTATATTATTTCAGGTTATTCAAGATCTATGCTTTACCCAATCTTTATTGTTTCATGGATGCGATTCTAAGTCATGTGAATAAATCAAAGACCTCTATTGGTGAACTTGTGTTACCTTCATGTTTTCGGATCCCATTGAAGGAATGTATGAACCTAGTTTAGGTATGTGGTTATGTATAAAGACTATATTAGATGAACTATATTCATACGGGATTATAAATTATTTTATAACGAAATTGGAATTATTGATTTATATGGGTTGAAATTTGTTTTTTAGAAAATAAGGGATTCCAACTATTTTTTAAAAAGAAAAGTTATTATCAATGAATTATGAAATTGATTTATAATATGATTATGAAATATTTAATTTGATTAAATTGTTTAGACAATAGATAACAATTTAATCCTTGGGTTATTACATGGAAGGTGTAGTTAAGAGAATCGTCTTCTGATATTGTAAGGGGGTTCACTAATGTGGTGTTTCTATGATTCCAATGGTCACTTTTACACATACATAATATAATTGGGTGGAGGTTAAATTTATTAGTTTTTTCACACTCAATATTTTATGCATATATCTAGAGGTTTGATGCGTGGTGTTTTCTATGTCTTAGGTAATATTGTCTTAGGTACGATTGTCTTAGCTTGATTTTCCAGTACTGATCCTTGGCAAGATGTTACATATGCTTTGGCATGTACTATTTAATATTTTAGATACATGAATATTATATGATATTTCATATATTCTTTGTATTTATTTTACTATTTTGATGTATATGAAATACATTGAAACTCTTTAATCTGGCTTATTTCGAAAATGTGGAAAAGAAGGAAAATAAATGTTTTATGATTTTTTTGATATAGAAATGGTTCATCTATATATCATGCATTGTTTTCATTGATGTTTAAAATGTTTATATTTCTATATAGAGAATATTTATGGAAGTAATGGGAGGGATACTACTCATTCTATTTATCCAACACCTTGTGCACCCCATTAGTGGTGTATAGACCTTTGTATGTCATTAATTATAGGTAAATTCATTGCCACTCAGTAAGGTGGTGATCTTTTTGTTAGTTATGTATGGGTAGATTATAAAGAGATGGTGTATGTTTGAACACCCTATCAAATTTAATAATTTTATAGGTATTAATTATAATTTCTTATTCAACATGTGTCATGGAGACTATTTAACTTCTTTTATTTTAATCACTTCTTTTTTTTTCATTTTTTATAATATATATACCTATTTAATCTTCAACAATTTATTTTCATCATGTCAGTATATATAAAATATTTTTTATTCAGGGTGGGATAAATCATTCCCTCTACTTATTGTGGATGAAAGGGTGATAGTCACCAGCTCGTTCAGATTGGGAACACCCTTAATGTATATGGAAATTCGGGTTAGGAAACAGTTGTAAAGGGTATCTAGGTTTGGTTCTATACAAATATCAGGTTTTTATAAAGAATGTTACAAACATTACAATGGGACAACTAATAGGTTCAATGAATCTATATATGAACCTCAAAATAAAATATTATTTTGGTCTTATTAGAATGGCTATTTACAACTTTTCTGTGTATTTATATTTCAATAGAAAATATGTTATGATGTGATTGATTATTTTGGGACAAAAATAGCCTATATATTATATTAATGTTTATATATCACCATTTATTGATAATTTAACTCCTCTACAAGAGAAATGTGTTTTAATAAATCACCTAGAATTGAAAGAGTATTATCATTTTTATGTTATGATATATTTTCCTATAAATGTCGTTGAAATATATGGAAGCATATCCAGGTATATTTTAATTGGACACAAATTTTCTCAAATTTTATAGGAGGAGATTCATTTCATCAATTGAATAATTTAGGAAATACATTGTATATAGGATGTCTCATATTTTTGTAAATGGAACATCTTTATTGAATATTAAAACCCACTTTAGAGGGTAAAATGTTTCCCCAAACCATTTAATAAATAAATTATATTAATAAAATTTATAAAACATCAAGGTTAAATTTATAAAAAAATATGTTATAGTCATAAAAAGATACATCGAAGAAATGGTCCATTTTTTTCATCATCATTATTATAAATTTTTTGATATAAAATATAACATTTATATAATGGATGTTGAAAAAGTCATATAATGATGTTTATTTTAAAATTTTATAAAATTAAAACGAAATATTTTTTTGATTTCATCCAAAAATAGAATTAATTTCTATAGGAATATATTTTATGTTTTCTCCAACTATTAAATTAAATAGAATTTATTTACCATTGTATTGTAACTCTTAAATAAAGAGTGAGAAGATTAATAAATGGGAAAATATTTTTTTTATTAAAGTAACATGTGGGATTTAATTAAATGTTAAAAATTTGGTGTCATTGTAGTATTAAAGTTCAATAACTATGAAACATCCCGACTGTCATGTATTAATTTAACAACTATTATCAACTTAATTACATGACATATTGCTGATATATACAAGAAAGTATATCATTGTGTAGTTTTATTTTTATAAATTGATTTATAGAGAAGATATAGATCAATTTTTTATATGTGTTATATAATGATGTTTTACTCATATTTTGTCTATAAAAATTAATTTACAACCATCATTTATTAATATAGTGGTTCATATGGTGATGTATATTGTGTGAGAAAAAACAATATGTGGAACTATTTATTTACAATAGATGCATCCTTCAAAAATATTTCTCCAAATTTGGAATGGATATGTAAAGAATACCCATTTACTAAGGGCCCATAATATTCATAAATACATATTAGAAGATGTTATTGTGTTTTTACATATAATTTCTTTGAATTGAATCACATTGGTGTGTCTATATCTCGACATATAAAAATTTATATAGAATTTAACTTGACCAATAACATTAATCTTATGTTAATTCAATGAATTGAACTAATTATATAATATTTATGTTACATCATGATATTTTAATAAATATTTATCTTCAAATAATTTAATTTTTTCAATATCTTTAATTGCACACAACCGTAAGTTTAAAAAAACTGCACAAATTTTTTTTATGTTATAGCCTAGATTTTTAATTTAAGGGAATAAATATGAATAACTAATTTCTAAAAAAAATATGAAGGTGAAAGTATATATGATCTTATTGATATGTTCTTATAAAATTATCGCACAATTTTATTAATGTCACTTTCTTTTTCAAAAAAAAAACTTCTTTAGAATATAGTTTTTCATCTTCAGAGGAATGAATAATAATTTTTTGAATTTCTTTAAAATTTATATTACATAATTAATTTAACTTTTTAATTCATTAGTTCAAAATTTTTTAATTTTTATTTTATTCTCAAATAACAAATTTTTTCCAAAAAATTAGTGAAAATATAATTTATTATTGAAAAGTGTATTATATTCCAAAATATTTATAAATTTAAATTATATTTTAGATTATTTTTAAATTTTAATTATTTAATTTTAATTTAAAATAATACAATTTTTTTTACAATTATTTTATACATGAATTTATTATAAAAACATTTTAGTTTTTAAATGGGAATTTCTCTAAAAATATATTTTTCATTTCATTTCACTTGTGATTTTTTAAATAAAATTCAAACACTTCTATGTTTTGAAATTTAAAATATTTTTTCCAATTATGAATTCATACATTGAAAAGTTATTGAATATAACCCTTTTATTTATTACCAATATGAATAGTAACCATAGAAAATGTTGTTACCAATATAAAGGGTAAATGACGTAATTCAAGTTTAAAATAAAATGATAAGGAATATATAATGAACATAAAACTTTCGAAATTTTTTTGGATCAATAAAAATTGAACCATTTAACCTAAGGATCCAATTTATATATTTTAATGTACACATGTCAATGCAAATGACTTAAATAATATTTAAATCAATGAATTACAGGGAATGTCACATTATTTTTCTTTAATATCCCATATGTGTCTACATGGGAAAAAGCTATTTAATGAATGAATATAATTGTTTAGTTTTAAATAAGTGAAAATATTTTATTAATATATATTTTTTAATTTCTGGTACACTTAGATGTGATTATGATATTTATAATATTTTATTTAAAAAAGATTCAAAGAAGTGAGATTCATGTTTTAAATAGATTTTCATTTTTAGTTCATTGTTCACCAAAATATAAATTTGAGGATACGTATTATTGAGAAATATAGATTTTTTATCATCATCCCTGTGTATTATTTTTTATTTTTGGTAAATAAATGTTTATATTAAATAATTACACAAAGTAGATTCGATAATTATTTTATTAATTGAAATATCAAAAAATATTAAAATAAATTAAAATAAATATTATATGGGGTAATTAATGTGATAAAATAATTTTATAGACAACATTGACTTCTAAGGGATATTTTTAAATATTTTGTTCTAATGTTGTCTTGTAATATTCATAGTTTTAAAAGTCCACTTGATGAATTGTTTCAAAATTTTCAGTAAAGAGTTTTTAAAAAAAATTATTTTATTGAATTATTTAAAAAACATAAAACTTATTTACGATTAAAAGATAATTATTATATATACTAACTTATTATAAAGTGATAATTTATGGTCTAATTGACATCACTTAAGTAAAAATCACAACATTTTAATTTTCAAAAACATCTTACCTTAGTTAAAATTAAAATAGGTTAGTTAAGGGTCAATAAAAATGTTAAGCATTGAAAAAATGAAAAATATGTATAAAATATACTAGTCAATGATATTATAAGATTATAAGTTTTTAAATTTTAATACATGGAATTTTTGAGGCATTTGGATTGATATTCAATTTATTATGAATTAATATTTTATGAAATTCATAAAGTGCCCCTTACCTCAATTATAAAAGGGAAACACCTCCCTCAATTATTTTCATCCCCATTATCCTTCATTCATAAAAATAACCTACCATTTTATATTCTATAAAGAGATATTAATATTATATTGGTTCTTTTCTTCTCAAAATATCAACACTAGGGTACCTAAGGGGAGATCTAAAGGTAGTTCTGCAAAGAAGATGTAATAGTCTTTTCCGAATCTCTTATGATTATTTCATCATTTACATACTATTCGTATATAATTTCTATTATAAAGTGAAAAAATAAAATTTCAAAAATATGATGACATGATATTTTTATTACGTAATAAACATAATCATATTTTTATCCATCCTACAAAAAAATTGAAAGAATCGTGTGTGTGTATGTATGACTTACCATCTCGACACCATGCTTTAATTAGTCTTTCATCAAAAAGTTATTTGGATTGTTATAATGATGTTAATATTATAGATATATATATTATAAAATTATATTTATTCCGTATAAAATTAATATACTATTGAATTCCTTAGCGTTTCACCATTAATGGAATGATACAATTTCTCACGCTTGCGTAGGGAATATCATCTCCATGACATGACGCGATTCATTTTCCATTTTCAACCTTAATGAATTGTCATATAAATATTTATAATGAATCAAAATTATATATAATAAATTAATATCATTTTGGGGATGATATAGCTATATAATATTCAAAAGAACTATGACTTATACAATAAAGCCTGCATGGGAAAATGAAGTTGTTAGCACTCGAAATAAGGGTATCAATGAAAAATAATTAAAAAAAGTTGAGAAAGTTATATAATATGATAATATATGATATAATAAATATTGATTTGGTTATGTTATAAATTAATACCATTATTTAAATTATTATACATAAGTTTGAAATGTTTACAAAGGAAATCAGACCAAAGGTAATGGTTAATTTCACAAACACATTTTTTTTAGGATTGCTTATATGTATTTATATGATGGGGAATATTTATTTTCAACATAAATGTTACCTAAATATATTTAGAATGTATATTTTAAATATTTTTCTACAATTATTTAAATTCCGTTTTACAGATAAGTTAATTTTTATTAAAGAATTTTAAATTAATCTTTTTGTCATTCTCTAAGCGAGGTACTTTGGGACATTTTTGGAAATAGTATGAAAACAATGTGTTTTTATCTTATATGACATGAATATATTTTTGCGCTTTAATTTCCCCAAGATTTCATGAATATTTGTTTACAATATTACAAGGTTGCCTTCATTTTAAATGTTTTCCATTTTCGTTTTATGGCTATAAAAAAATTTCAAAATAGAAAAGATATTTTCCTCAAATACCATTTCATATGATCATTAAAAATCACATTCCATATAAGAACACATTATTTTAAGTTATATATGTTTTATTGGTAATATTATTGATTTATACCATTGTGATTGTTTCCCTAAATTTTTTATGCTTACGATTTATAGATATTTTGAAATTCTATTTAATTTCAATGATTTATTATGAAATATTTTTTAAACCCGTTTGCTTTTATGGGTGAATATATGATGCATGATTTATATTATTTTGGTAAACATATGTACAATTTTCACTATGTGATGGGTGGTACCTATATCTCCCTCTTATGAATTAGGTAAATATGTATATCTTATGATATATACAAGATTAGAATGGAATGTGGTGATGGTTCAGTAATACATGACTAGAAAGTGAGTAAAATCGGTTCACGGATATAGGGATATAATGAGGAATAATCTTGGTCCAGTAAGGGAATTTTTCCACTATGATTATCTTGGTAGTGACCCATGACTAATATGAAAATTATTTTCTAAGATTTTGTGTATACCAAAAGTCTATACCTTATCTTATACACAATGAATTATGATATTTTATATTCATGTGATTCATTTCTTATGAACTATTATTATTTTATCCACTACTCAATATCATAATCATTAATTGGAAGGATATAATTTTCAAAAGTTATGTTCATGTTCTTATGCCCTTGTTATTAGGTTATCTCCCATGATTACCCTTAGTGGGTATATGCGATTTTCATTTCCTTATGTTTGTTCAAAACAGTATATATATAGTTGTATTAAGTAAGATGTGTCAAAAATGATTCTAGTTATAGAGGAATAAGAGGGAGAAAATGTATAAGATTAATGAATTAGTTTATTTTTCCATGTATCCAATGACACTAAACTAATACGGGTCTATATTGTTTTTTTATTTTATATAATGACTATTATTCAATATAGATGCAATATATATGAATGAATATTATGGGCCCTTACAGTTTTTATCCAAGGAATGGTTAATTATTCATTGGAAATTAGGGTGATAAATCCATAGAATGGACCCCAAAAATATATCCTGGAATACGATACAGTCATATATTTTTGGTAGTAATCATAAATAACCTTGAATAAAACCTAATGTATTTTTTATTAAACATTTCTAAGTAATTTCACATGATTATGTTTTTTTCCCACTATGATTAGTGTTTCTCACACTATGAATTTTGGTTTTATTCAATGGATAGAGCCCAAAGTGAACATATTAATGATGAATGTGAGGGGAAGTTAAATAGATTTCATCTAGAGAAACCAAATGGGAAAAATATTATATTGAATCATTCATGTGTCATCATCCACCTTATTTCGGTGGTTCCGTTGATCCACTAAGGGATGAGTAATGGATCAGTACCACTGAAAATATATTACCATTTATCTAATGTTTAAAACAAGAGAAAGTTATTTTCAGTGTCTATAATTTGGATATTGATATGTATCAATGGTCTAAATTTATCAAGAATATAAGGAAACAAAAATAAATTTACTCCTTGCAACAGGACAATTTCAAGAACATATTTTTCATTATATACTTTTGTTATATTCTTCCAAAAAATAGATAAGGAGTTACTTCAGAATAATAATAATGATAATGAATCCATTGGTACCTAAAAATAAAATTTTACATGACATACAAGGTATGAAAATAGATTTATCATCCCACATGAATATAATTCTTATCGATTCTTTAGTGTCATTAAACCATGTATCCAGATGAAGTTATCCATAATAAACCTCAGTAGCAATGAGGAAATCATTTGATGTACTCTAAAGGATAATATGGAGATTCTTGTTACCCATCGATAAGAAGAGAAAAATTGTATACAAGGTAAAATATAATAACGATTGTGAATATAAGATGAGAATTTATTTATTATCAATGTGTAGAAATAATCACTAAGGAAACTATCTTAAGTGTACCATTAAATTTCTTATGTGTGGTAAATAATGTCATCGAGCAATTTACAAACGAAGTGATGGGAAAATGATAGCTAATTATGAGAATAGTGAAAATGTTGTAGGGAATACACCACCCACAATTCAATATATTAATTGCAAGGAAAATGAACATTATTCTAACCAATTACCAAATCCAATGGCTATTGATGATGATCAGGAACTACAACCTATTAAGGAAAACATAATGGAAACCTAGAAAAGAAAATATTTGAGATTTAGAGTTTGATAATTAAGTGCTCAATGGTAAAATTATTATCCATTCTAATGAAGATAATTTTTTACATGTTTCTGGATCCACCCACATTTTTATTTCAAAATAATTTTATAAATGTATTTTTATATTACATAAATTATTAGATTATGAGTTAGCTATAAAAACTCATATTGGTATAAAATTCGAATCACAAGTTTATAATTACTCTCTGGATGATGTTTTTGTGAACGTGCTTTATGTAAATTATGTGATCCTTTATATATTTGAATTCGATGTGATTCATGACATTGATTGGCTTTATCAATATGAATATCCTAAAAATTTACAAGGAAGGGGTGTCACATTTTATATTCCGAATGAATCTATGGTCATGTATTAATGAAATGAATAATATGAACTTCCAATGGAACATACTTCCATCCTGTCTATCTTAACATTTCTAAATTAATGTTATTTATCTAATACGATTAGTGATAATATCACTATTGTGTATACACCTATTGTACACGAGTATTTTTATGTATTTCCAAAATAATTTAAATTTATTCCACCAAATAATATTATTGCTTTTCAATAAAACTCATATTCGTTACTATGTAAATTTTATAGAATCACAACAGAATTTCCCCAATTATGTTGCATGAATTGAAGAAACCACAAGAAAATATTGAAATGTGATTCAAAAACACAATTTTTTCACATTGGGGTGCACCGATCATATTTTTTATTGAGACAGATGGTCCATGAGACTCTATGTTTATTATAAAGAACATAACTAGATCACTATCAAGAAAAAATATCCTCTTCCTCATAGTGATGACTTATTTTATCAACTATACAGAGATCAGTACTTTTCTATGATTGACATTTACTTTGGATATCTACAATTGGGTGTCATGATGTGGGATATTCAAAATATGGAATTCTATATAATGTATAGAGACTGAATTTATAGTGATTCCTTTAGATTAGACTTATTCCCCCCATTATATTCATAGATTTAATGAATAGACTCTTTAGAAAATATCTTGATTAGTTTTTGGTAGTCTTTATAGAAGATATTATTGAATATTCAATGGTCATGTAAGAACCTTAAGTTCACTTGAGGATTCTACTAAATATCTAATGAATGGATAAAAATTATGAAAAATTTAACAAGTGTGAATATTTTCATCAAATATATTCATTTTTTGGTCACCTAATATCAAGAGAGGGTATATTAGAGGATTCAATAAATATAAAAGTTATTATGAATTGGCCTAGAATAACTATGGTAATTTATATCCGAATTTTTCTTCGATTGTCTTGATATTATCAACATATTCGATATTCAAATAATAAATCAAGAAATAATAAAGGAAATGGATACATCTTATCTTTATCAAATGAATTTTTAATCCGCTATGCAAGTGATTACTGAGGAGTCATAGAAAGATAATGTATTTATGAAAATAATGTGAGAAATTTTTTAGAATTCATAATTGATTTTGATAGAATAATACGGTTTGGGAACCATGTTTTTCCCTCCCATATAATATTTATTGAATGAGATATTGGATGAGGATCTTTTTTCATCATTTATTCATACTGGAAGAAACAAGATGTAAAGATAAATTATAGAGTATTTATGGTTTGTTGGTATGAAGAGAGATATTTGAGAGTATGTTTATTGGTGACTAGTTTGAAAAAAAATTTAACATGAGATATAGATGTGAAATGGGGTTTTACAACTATTACCCATTCTGGAATAGAAAAGGGAAAACATCACTGTAGATTTTTTCATCAGACATAAAAAAATATTTAAATATCAAAGTGCTATATGGGTTATAGTTGATCACCTTATTAAGTTAACAAAATTCAATATTATCAAATAATACATCTCTATTGATAATATTTCCACGATTTATAGTAAGGAAGTGGTGATACATTCTTAAGTACCACGTTCTATTATATCAGAACGAGATATGATGTTTTCCATGATATTATTGAGAAGTATTCACCATGATCGAGATACGGAGTAATGTTTCATCATTCCTTATCATACATAGAAAAATTAAAATTTTTAGAGGACAATTAAAACTCTAAAATACATGTATACATCTTTTTTTGTGGATTTCATATGTGGTTTGGAACAACACCTAACATTAGTATAATTTTCATACATCATCATTCACTCTTGTATTTAGATGTCTGTTTATGAATCCATCGATGGAATGAAGTGTAGAACTCTAAAATTTTAGAAATATATTTATGAAAGAAATATATTCCGACATGTTTTTGTTGAGGATATAAAATATACTCTTATATATATTCAACAACACATAACAGATCCTCAGAGTAAACAAAAATGTAATGATGGAAATCGATGAATATATATAGAGTTTGATGTGGTTGAATTGATATTTCTATTAATTTCTCCCTTTTAAAGAGTGATGATATCCATAAAAAAATGAAATATATCCCCTAGGTATATAATTATTTTTTATATTCTTGAAACAATTAGGAAGGTAACTTAGAGATTTATGCTTCCAGAGAACATCTCCAATGTTCATGATGTGTTCCATGTATCTATCCTCTGAATGTACATAACTAATCTTTCACATATACTATACATGGTAGTTATTTGGATATAAAAAGTTATTTTATATGGATAATAACTAATATAGATTTTTTATCATAGAGACAAATTTCTATTAAACAAGACCACTCCCTTGGTTAATGTTTTATGGTGAATCCCCTAATTTGATGAAGCTATATGGGAAACAATGGATGTAATGATGTAGAGTTACCCTCTTTTGTTGGTATTAAAATGGATAATTTTGATGGTGAAATTAATTTTAATATCGGTAAAATTTTTCACACTAAAATTTTAATGTGTATATTTTTTTAACTTTTTTAAAACTTATATATCTTGTGTTGTATGCAACCGTGAGTTTAAAAAAACCACATAAAATATTAAATATTTGTGATAAACAATCCATAAAATAAGAAATACTAACTTATGAAATAAATATCATTTTCCAACTTAAAATTATTTTTTTAAAAGTTCATAGAAAATGATCACAATCATTTTATTAATGTCACTTTAAACTAAAAAAAACATTTTCTTCAAAACATAGCTTTCCATAAATTACTAAATTAATATTAATATAAATATTTTATAAAATATGGATCTGAAAACGTATATTTAATTATTTAATTAATAATTTCAAAATTATATTGAAATTATTGTTGTAGAATTTACTGAAAGCATATATTTTATAAGGAATATTGACAAACAAATTTTAATTGAAAACTGTATTTTATTTTAAAAAAATTACCAGGTAATATTATGTTTTGGATTATTTGTAAATATTATTTTATTAATATTAAATTAAAATAATAACATTTTTTGTAAAATTAATTGATGCACAAATTTAGATTTAAAATCTTTTATTTTTTGAAAGTACATTTTTTCGAAAAACATTTTTTGTGGGGTTCTATATATTTTATTTTAAATTAAATTCTGAAACATCTATGTTTTGAACATTGAAAAATGGGGGAAAATTTTGATTCAAATGTTCCAAATTTATTGAATTTGAGCCTTTTAGGTTTAGTCTATACTTATAGAAACCTTTGGTAAATTTTGCCAACACGTTAAATTGTAAATTGTTAAATTTTGGTTAAAAAGTAAATGATAAAAACTATAAAATGACCCTAACAATGAAAAATATAATATTTTATTAAGATAATTATAACATTAACACCTATTTATATAGATAATGTTTTTTTAATGAAAACATGTCCATGAAAATGAGTTATATATTATTTAAATCAATGGAAGTCATAAAATATAACTTTCATTATCTTAAATATCCTTTATGTTTCTAAATGTGGATAAAGGATTGTTATGAAAAAATATAAATTTACATTGTTAAATTAATAATCATATTTTTATAATATAAATATAATTTAGAATTCTTGGTCCATATATATGTGATTAAGATATTTATAATGATTAATTTGATAAAAATTCAAAGATATCCATTCATGTCTTAAATAATATATCAATTTTATAAAAGGGATAAAAATATATTTTCGACTATATATAGTATTATTAAATAATATATATTTTTTATTTATCAGGGTATTTTATTATAAATATTTATTAAGTAAATATGTATATTAAATAATTTCACAACACTGATGGTGTAATTATTTTTTTAATGAATCTATCAATTACATATTATGATAAATATTATAATAATTATAATTTCATATCATTAATGTGGTGAAATAATTTTATAGATTAACATGAACATGTAGGTATATAATAATTCTTAAATCAAACTTCTTATATCTATATTTTTAAAAGTACATGTAAAGAATAATGTCAATATTGACAATAATGATATTTTATGAAAATAATATTTTATTTAATTCATTAAAAGTTATAATACATCATTAAAAATAAAAAAAAATTATATTATGGTCATTAATGTTATATAATGTTCATGTATTATATAATATACATCACATAAGTAAAAATTACATCATTTTAACATTCAATACTTATTTACCATGGGAAACATTAAAATAGGTTATCTAATGGTTAATCAAAATGATATGGATGAAAATAATACCAAAACATGTCTAAAATATATTGGATTACGGTTTTAAAATATTTTTTCATCTTATATTCAAATAAATATCCTTTTATAGATATTTGGATTAAGACTAAATTTATTATAAATTAATATTTTTTGGACTTCCAAAATTGCACCTCACCTAAAATATAAAAGGGAACATCCTCTATTACATCATCAAAAAACATTTATCCGTCATTCTAGGCCCTACCCTACCAATTTATGTTATAATATTTACTAGAAACATTATATTGGTTCTGGTCTTCTCAAAAGTCAACCCTTATGTTCATTAAGAGGATATGTACCAGATGTTCTCAAAATAAAAGGTAATCATATTTACCAACATTTCAAGATTATTTATTTTAATAAATATTTTTAATGTGTATTTTCTATTATAAAACAATAAATATAGTATTAAACATATGTTGAGATGTTATTATGACTTTGTAAAAACCATATTCCAGATTTTATCAATCATACAGAAAAAACAAAATCACCACACGTTCATAGGTATGTCTTACCATTTCCACATCGCGGGGTCATCAGTATTAGATCACCACTTTATATGGATGTGTATAATTATTTAAATAATATATATATATATATATATTTGATAATTTTAGTTTTTTTTATTCTTGAAATAAAATTAATATCATTAATAACATGTAAATATTTATTGAAAAAATAAACTAAAAAAAAGGGAGAGTCGACCCACATGAAAAAAATAATATACCATCCACTTCCATAAGATTTCTCCATTAATGGAATGAAACCATCACTCATGTGTATGTATATCCTACCATTTATACGATGCGATGTGATTCATTTAATATTTCCACCTTAAAGAATGATTATATAGAGGAATATAATTAATAAATATGATATATATTATTTAAATATAAAAATGGAGATGAAGGAACTGTATTCTATGTGTAAGAACTAGGACTTATGATACAAAACATGCATAAAAAATGAAGCATTTGACACTAGAAAAGAAGTTTTATAATGAAATATTATTAAAAAACTGGGTGATAAGATGATATGATAGCATATTATATGTTATCTTGAATATCAATATGTTATTAGAATAAATTTATAAAACTAATGAATCCATTTTATAATTTTTCAAATACATCAGATGTAAATTAGACCAAATGTAAGGGTTAATTTAAAAATCATTTTTTTGATATTGTTTATATGTAAGTATCTAGTGGGGAATATTTCATTTCCATGACTATATTTTGTAAAAATATTTTCTAAAATATTTTGACTATTCTTATTCAATTTTTTAAATTCATTTTTACCCATATGTTAATTTTTACTAATTGGTTGGAAAGGAATCATTTGTATATTTTACAAAAGTGTTTTTTTTACTTTTCAGAAAAATTTAAGAAAAGAATGCTTTTCAAATTGTATGGAACTAATGGATTTTTCTACATTCCTCATTCCTTATTGTCTTGAATTTTCCTTTCTAATATTTTTGGGCTCCTTGGAATGAAAATTTTTTCCGTTAAATTTTTATAGAGATAATTGTTTTTTCAAAATGAATGGTATATTTTACTCATTAATTATTCCAAGTGATATTTCAAAATCATCTTTCATTTAAGACACCGTTATTTGATGTTACTTATGTTTTATAGAGGATTTTATTGAATGATACCAATATTATTTTTTCTTTACAAGATTTATTTTTATGATGGATTGATGTTTATAATATTTTTTTTCATTTCCATTAGTTATGAAGAAATGTTTTGAAAACCGATTTCTATTTATAGGTTTGGATGAGATGAAGGATTTATATTCTTATGGAACATTTATGTTTCTTTTTTCCATATGTGATTAGTGGGGAATATATCTATCTACAATTCATTGGGTAAAGAAATATAATCTTGATATATACAGGAATTGAACTGTATTTGAACGTTGTTTAGTAATATACGACTAGAATGAGAGTAAACTCATTTTAGTGATAATAGGATGGAATGAGGATTGTGCCACAACCTATCCCCTGAGGCCCATATCGTGGCTACCCCAAGCCCACCTTCCATAGTCCAGGGGCTGGAAACTAGCACCAAAGGCATAATTAACTAAAACTGGGAAGGCATTGCCTTTATAAAATGTAAACACACACAACTAGAGTACCAGTGGAAGGAAACACTATGTAAAAGCTTTATAACAAGTGTAGTAAAAGTAAAGGGTCCAGAAATACAAGCCCAACAGTAAAGTACAAGGAATGGAAAAACAGGTACAACTAAAAAGAAAAATTGATGGAAGGTGTCTAGTAGCTCCTAGATCATCCACCATGGATCCTACCTAAAGGGTAGGTACAGATAGCCTCTTCAGCGCTCCACGTTCGTCCGTCTCCACTGGGTACCTACTCATTGTGATATCCACATCCGGGTACCGTCCAATCCTGGTGCTCTCGGCCTCCGTTAGCAATGTCCGTTGTCTACATCCAACACAATAAGGTGCGGTCATAGCCCGTGTAGGGGTGAGTATAAACATACTCATTAGGGTCCCCGAGACCCTCAAGGTCTCACAAAATCCAATAAGGATAAACCACAAAGTATGATTTCAACGGATAACCAATACATAGGTATATTCCCATACATATACCTAAGTTATCAAGTAACCCATCAAAATCATTAAGAAAACACAAAATTCATTAATTCAGCTCAAACCAAGATTTTAATTATCGAAACCATAGCTTCTAGAGAACTCCCTCTCTATCGAGTACAATGGGCATGTCGCGTCACTGAGGTGCTTCTCACTATCCTTGCAGTGCTGTGGTACTCCTCATGTCGAGTATCATGGGTCTGCTCCCAAATAACGGGTGCTCCATTTACTATGGGTCTGCTGCCAAATACCGGTCGCTCCCCCAAATAACCTACAGAGGTAATCATCTTATCGAGTACCATGGGTCGGCTGCAAAATACTGGCCGCTCCATCCGCCATGGGTCTACCACCAAATACGAGGTGCTCCCCACTAGGCTAGTCGAATCACTCTGAGTCAAATAGGTCAAGCAATCGTCAGGTCTATTAGCTACTAGGTCGCTGCACTCTGTATGCTCATCTCTGTGAGGATCCACACCACAAGCTACTTGTCGATACACCAAGTACCATGAAGTATCATGTGGAAGTATCTCAAAATACCACCACGTCATTGGGGTCTCAACGCAAAAGACAACGTGTCAATCGGACCCCCGGTCTGTGAGTTGTTAGCCTTTTAGTCCCAGGGGCCTAGTGAGTTTTATGTACGAACCAACATGAACTTCTCTCAACTATACCCCGAACTCTTTTGGGGTAGTCTCAAAGGGACGATAATGCTCCAAGAATTCCAGCACCGCTGACGGTTCATCCCACAGATGTCCTGTTCTGAAAATATGGCCAAAGCAAGCAAAGGGTCAGTAATAGGCCCGAGTCCAGGCCGAACCGGTCAGACTGACTCGGACCAAACCCCTTCGAGGCCTGATCAGTCTGGGTTGACCCTTTCATACTCGCTGGGTCTGACTTGACCCAATGTGCGGGTCAGCCGGCTAAGTTTTATCCCCATCCGCAGGGCCCGACAGAGCGGACCGCGAGGGCGGTTCAGCCCGATAGTCAAGATGTAGGTAGCACAATGACTCGACCCAGAAGTCTGGGCCGGTTCGGCTAGCGACACCACTAGGGATGTCGTATGTCGGCTCGAGAGGCCGGTGGGCGGGTGGCCAGCGGGCAGGCCGCGCGGAGCCCGGGCAGGACGGCTGGACACTTGACAGGCCGTGGGTGCACCGGGCAGGACACAACAGGCTGCAGGGGAGGCCACAGGGGTGTTGGGTAGGATTCTGGGGCACCAGGATGTATGTGGGGGTGCCGGGAAGCGCACTGGGGCACCAGGAAGGGCACCAGATAGAGCGCGGGGGCGCACCGGGTAGCATGGTAGGGCACCGGGGGGCACCACGGGGCACGCCGGGCAGTGCAGCTCGGCACCAGGGGACGACATGGCACCGCAGGGGGAGGGCAGGCCGCCAGCAAGGCCGGGCAGCACACCGTCGAGGCATGGAGGCCTGGCAGCAGGGGCGCAGAGCAGCGACGGTCGGGTGATGCTTGGTCGGTGGTGCATTTCACCAAGGCTGCATGTAGCACGGCATTTGTTCGTCGTCGCCTCTTTGCCATGTTGTCATCATCAATCAAGAACAATAGAGGGGAACGGTCGGCCGTGTTCAAGCAGTCTGAACCCCCCCCCCCAGTTAAGTTGATATCAAATGTCATAACTTACTCCATAAATTGAATGTCGGAGAACAAGAATAAAACCAACACAAATCCCCTACCTCGATTGTCGCTCATTGGTGAAGTCGCGTGAAGAATATGTCATTCTGTAGATGTCGGTTAGAAGATGATGAAGTCAAGGAGGAAGGATTTGGGGAAGATGAGTTGATATGACATCATAAGTGTTCATCGTGGGCGGTTGTGTTTCCTCTACTTGCCCCAGTAGAATAGGGAGAAGACGGTGCTCGTCTTTCTTCGGTGTTGACGAGCATTCATAGAGTTCTTCGTTGAGAGGATTACGTCCTCTCAACTCTCCCAAAGGTTCTTCCTCTCCTTAATACTCCCAAAGGTTCTTACTCTCCTTAATTCTCTGAAAAAGGATTATGCCAACCCCGACTATAATAATACATCACATATTATAATGTTGTCATAATGAATTCAAGAACTCAAAAAGATTCCAAATTGATTATTTTACTATACATAATTAGATTAGAGGAGTTTGTGCATTTAATGATGGGTGAAGGTGAAGAGTTTCACATAAATAATTGGTAGTTTAGAGAAGGTTTAAAGCTCAGGTGGGCTCTACCTAATAATCCTCCCATGGGAGGTTTTGTGTGGGTGGGCCCCACCACCATAACCTCTCATGGGAGGTTATGGTGTGGTGACCCCCACCACTAACCTCTCCGTGGAGGTTTTAACCACCAAAATAAAATAATGTTAAAAATTTATCTTTATTCAATTTAATTAAAACCCACCAAAACTACCTTCCACTATCGATAAAACACAACTTATGTGAAGATCTCACTAATAAATCACCGATGTTGGGAGCACAACGGTACCCATGGATTTCAATTCCGATCACCGGTTCAAAATTAATAAAAACCCACTCATACGATTACTAAAAGTACCTAAATAGAACATCAGAAATTGATTTTGGGCACACTGGCACTCGAAATCAAGCGCTATCAATAAACTAAAGACTCGTAAAATTACCATGAATTTTTAAAAAAATCCACCGGAATTTCCGGGCTTTACATTCACCCCAACTCAGGTCTTTATGTCCACATAAGCTAAACTCGAACTAAGGGAACAAATGAGGTTATTGAGAATGCATCTGAGACTCCCGCTCCTATGTTCTCTCCTGGAGGTTCCTGTGCTACCATCAAAAGTGAACCATAGGTATCGACCGTCCATGTTGGACCAGCTCTTGTCGATCCTCAATCCCCACTGGAACCTCCTTGAATTTTGCACCACCATCAATGTACAGCTCCCCATGGTCGATGATGTGGGATATGCCATGCATGTATCTCCTCAGCTGAGATACATGGAGGATGTCGTGTACCCGGTGCAACTGAGGTAGAAGAGCTAAGCGGTAAGCCACCTCTCCTACTCTGCTGATGACCTAGAGTGGTCTGATGAATCGCAGAGTCAACTTCCTGTCTCAGCCAAATCTCCACATACCTCATCGAGGTGAGACCCGTAGAAAGACATGTTCGCCATCCTCAAACTCCAGAGGTTTCCATCTCCTGTCAACATATGAATTTTGCCTACTATGTGCAGTCTTCATCCTCTCCTAGATGATCTGCACCTTCTCTGTCATAGTCTGTACCATCTCTGGTCCCACCAGTGCTAACTCCCCGGGGTCTGTCCAGCATAGTGGTGATCTACAAGGTCGACCATACAAGGCCTCAAAGCGTGCCATACTAATGGTGGAGTGAAAGATGTTGTTGTAGGAAAACCTTACCAAACACAAGTGATCCTCCATGATGTGGCCGAAGTAGAGGACACATGCATAGAGCATGTACTCGAGGGTCTGAATGGTCTTCTCAGTCTTACCATCAGTCTGAGGATGGAAGGAGGTGCTCACCCATTGATGTGTCCCAAAATCTTTATACAACCCCTTCTATAGTCGGGAAGTAAACCGCGTGTCATGGTCGGATACAATAGAAGAAGGTAATCCATGTAAATGCACTATCTATTACACATAGAGGCGTCCCAATCTCTATAATGAACCCTTCTATTTGATTGGTAGGAAGTGGGCCGACTTGGTGAGTCGGTCGATGATTACCCAAATCAAGTCATGACCCCTGAATATATGTGGAAGACCCATCACTAAGTCCATGGATCTCCCATCCCACTTACACTCCGGGACCTCTAAGGGATGAACCAAGCTTGCTTGTACTTGGTGCTTTGCCTTAACATGCTGAAAAGTGAGGCATCGTGAGACAAACTATGCTATAGCCTTCTTCATACCAGGCCACCAATGCTGTCGTCGAAGGTCCTGGTACATCGTCGCCACACCTAGATGTACCACTATAAGGGAAGTGTGGAACTCCCTCAAAACCTCCTCCTAAAGTGAAACTGGTACCATTGTACATCCTCTGAAGAAGATTTCGTTCTCCCCACCTTCAGAAAATCCATTTGGTGTATTACATGTAGATATCTGATTATGTCGCATCTCACTTTCGGTGTCTCTATGCTCCACCTCCGTGATTCACTGATGAAGTGGAGTTGTGGCAATAAGAGACTAAAGATAGCTACTCCCTCTCTATCCATAGAAGATATCTGTAAGGCAGCTAGCTGCTCTGTTGCCTCTCTTATAAGTTGTATACCATTCCTCATACTGAGCACATCCGCAAAAATGTTCCTCTTCCCAGGAGTATAGACTATCTCGAAGTCAGAGACTTAGAGGAACTCAATCCATCTTCATTGTCTCAGGTTTAGGTCCTTCTGAGAGATGTTATACCTGAGACTCTTATGATTAGAGTACACGGTGAAACATTCTCCCATCAGATAGTTTCTCCAAATCTTTATGGAGATGTCCATTGCTGCTAACTCCAAGTCATGGGTAGCGTAGTTCTTCTCATGCTGTCTCAACTACCGAGAACCATACTCAATCATAGCTTTCTCTTGCATTAGGGCACACCCAAGTCTAGTCCCTGATGTGTTGCAGTAGAATATGTACCCTACTCGTTCCTCTGGAAGCCTCAAAATTTGGGCACTAGTCTGCCTCTGCCTCATATTGAAAAATCACTGCTAGCATCAGAGAGGCGGGTCGGACAGTCACAAGCCATGTGACCAAGCCCACTGTAGGAGTAACATAGACTGATCCTAGCATGCTTGGCTATGTCTCTACTTTTGGTTCCCCGCACAATCAATCATGAGTTGTGCAGTCGACCACCTGTAGGTCAGGTACTCTTGGACCTCTGCATCATCAGTCTACTACCAGCTACAGAAGACTCCGCTGAAAGTCGACTAGTGGTGTGTCCCGCTGTTGGAGACTACTCATCATGGAAAATCTCCACTATGTGGGCTCACCCTAACACTTCCTTCGGCGTCGGGATGTTTTGGGAGATAAGTGATCCTCTAATCTCTCACCCGAGTCCCTGCTCAAAGGTCAGGGCCCTGAAGAATGGGTCACGTACTATATCTGTGGAGTATCATGAGAGGTTTCTGTACCTCGATGAGTACTGATCTACACTCATGTTGCCTTGATGTAGAAGAAGTAGCTCCCGTATCCGCACCGCTCGAAGGGTAGCTGGTACAAACTCTGCCCAGAACAGGCCCTCAAATCTTCCCATAGAAGTGTTGCCTCATCATGCATCTGAATCATCAGGCTCCACCATCTGTCTGCTACAGCCCGAATGAGACTGGCATCAAAGATTACCATGAAGTCAACTGGTGTCCCTATAAGCCTGAAGACTCTCTCCACAACCTCCAGCCAATCATCAGCTTCCTGTTGGTCTGTCTCTCCCCGGAACATCGGTGGCCTCTAGCGCTGTAACTCATGCAATACGCTCAATCGCCATGCATCATCTACTATTGGGGCTGGTGGCATCGGTGGACCAACGGTTTCTGGTACCGCCAGTGCCTCCACTGGTGCCTCAACTGGAAAGTGGCCCTATACTAAGGCCTCATCGCTCGGCGGGTTGTCAGTGCGTACAACTCTCATGGCTCTAACTGGTCGTCTGCGGGGAGGAATCCTAAAAAAACAAATGTGACATGGTCAAAACATTATACCTGGTGTGATGACCTGATTTGAGCTAACTTCATGAAAAACTATTGAAAAACACACACAATTATTGTTTTCGTGAACTAAGTTGGAAATAAGTAGTCAGGAGCCTAGTGTATGGATACGTCGACCATCGCTCTAACATTGGACTCCCTGGACTGAAAACCACACTCGGTACACTTAACACTATTTCTTCACAGAAAAGTAATATCAGTGTCCTATGTTCTGCAGTAGAACTGACTCCTCTGATTCCAATTTGTCATGACTCGTCCCCCGGGGCCCGTATCGTGACTACCCCGAGCCTACCTTCCATAGGCCAGGGGCTGGCGATTAGCACCAAAGGCATAATTCTCTAAAACTGGGAATACATTGACTTTATAAAACATAAACACACAAAACCATAATACAAGAGGAAAAAACACTAAGTAAAAGCTATATAATGTGTGTCCTGAATGAACAGTGTCCGTAAATACCAGAATAACAGTAATGTACAAGGAATGGACAAGCATGTACAACTAAAAAGACAAATATCTAGAAGGTGTATAGCAGCTCCTGGATCGTCCACCATGGATTTTACCTGAAGGGTAGGTACAGATATACTCCTCAGTGCTCCATGTTTGTTCTTCTCCTCCGGGTACTAACTCGTAGTGAGGTCCAACTCTGGGTACCGTCCAGTCCTAGTGCTCTCAGCCTCCGTCAGCGATGTCTGTCATCTACATCCAACACAATGAGGTGTGGGCATAGCCGGTGTAAGGGTGAGTATAACGATACTCAGTAGGGACCCCGGGACCCTCAAGGTCTCACAAAATCCAACAAGTATAAACCAAAAAGTATGATTTCAATGGATAACCATTACTTAGGTATATGCACATACATATACCTAGGTTATCAAGTAACCCATCTCAATCATGTGGAAAACACAAAAGTCATTGACTCAGCTCAAAACTGCATTTTAATTATCGAAACATGGCTCCTAGAGAGATCCTCCTCTGTCGAGTACAGTGGGCCTGTTGTGACACTGAGGCACTTCTCACTAACTATGGACTGCTGAGGTACTCCTCCTGTCGAGTACTGCAGGTCTGATGCCAAATACAGGGTGCTCCGTCCACAATGGGTTTGCAGCTAAATACCGGGCTCTCCCCATAATAGAATACAGAGGTACTTCTCCTGTCGAGTACATTGGGTCTGCCCCCAAATACCGGGTGATCTGTCCTCTATGGTTATGGTGCCAAATATCGGGTGCTCCCCACTAGGCTATTCGAATCACTCCGAGTCGAATCGGTCAAGCAGTGATCAGGTCTATCAGCTACTAGGTCTCTGTACTCTATACGCTCATCTCCAGGGGGATCTACTCTACAAGATACTAGGATTTATTCCATGTTTCACTACGTCTCATGTGTAAGTATCTCAATGGACCTCCATGTCATATGTTTCTCAACGCAACAGATGGTGCCTCAATCGGATGTCCGTTCTGTGAGTTATTAGCCTTTTAGTCCCGGGGGCCCAGTTGGTTTCGTGTACGAACCAACCTGACTGTATCTCAACTATACCTCGAACTCCCATGGGGTAGTTCCAAAGGGATGGTTATGATCAAAGAATAACGGCAATGCTGACGGTTCTTCAAACGGATGTTCAGTGCTAAGGATATGGCCAAAGTAATAAAATGGTCAATAATGGGACCGGGTCCGGTCTGACCCGGTCGGACCGACTCGGTCCATCACAGTCTGGGCTGACCCAGTCTGGGTCGACCAGGTCGGACATGCTAGGTCTGACCTCGCCTAATTAGTGTGTCATCCCGCTATGTTTTAACTTGGTCTGCTGGGCCCAGCCCAGCGGACCGCGAGGGCGGTTCGACCCGGTAGTCGCCACGTAGGCTGCTCGGTGACTCGGCCCGGAAGACCGAGCCAGTTCGGCCAGCCACACGATGGTGGATGTCACGGGTCGGCTCAATAGGTCAGTGGTTTGGGGGCATGCGGGCAGTCCCCGTGGGGTGCGGGCATGCCGGCTGGACACAGGGTAGGCCGCGGGTGCATCGGGCAGTGTGAGGCAGGCCGTGAGGCAGGCCACGGGGCAGGCTGCGGGGGTGCCAGACTGGGGATCAGACAGAATGTCAGGTCGTCGGGTAGCACACGTGGGCACCAGGCAATGCAGGGGGGGAGGGGGCACCGGGCTGGTGCCGGACAACGCGTGGGGGCGCGCCGAGTAGCGCGGCAGGGCGACGGGCAGGCCGGCAGGGTGCGGGCAGGCCGCCAGCTGGGCCATGCGGTGCACTGGTGGTGCGGGAAGTGCGCCGGCGGGGCACGACATGCCGTCGGTAGGGCCGCGGAGCAGCACGTGGAGCGGAGGTCAGATTCCGCATGGCCGGTGGTGTGGTTCGCAGAGGCTATGGGTAGCGCAACCTTTGTTCGCCGTCACCTCTTTGTCATGCTGTCATCATCAATCAAGAATAACAAACGGTAAGGGTTGGTCGTGTTCTGGGCCGACCTGGCTTGGGTTGACCAGGTTAGACTCGCTGGGTCTGACCCGACCCAATTGGCATGTTAGCCATTTTAACCTGGTCTGCAGGGCCCTTCCCAGCGGACCACGAGGGCAGTTCGGCCCGGTAGTCGCCACGTAGGCGGCTCGGGGACTCAGCCTAGAAGACTAGTCTGATTCGTCCAGGGACATCGAGGGGACGTCGTGTGTTGGATTAGGAGTTCGGTGGCCAGTTGGTGAGTGGGTAGGTTGCGTGGGGTGCAGGCATGCCGGCTGGACACCGGGCGTGCCACGAGTGAACCGGGATGGTCGCGGCAGGCCGCAGGGCAGGCTGCAGGTGTGCCTGGGAGGGTATCGTGCTGGATGTCGGGGCACCAGGCATCCCGAGAGGGCACAGAGTAGTGCATGGGGGGGGGGGCGATCATGTGCCGGACAGTGCGTGGGGCGCATCGGGTAGCGCAGTAGGGTGCTGGGGGCACCGGGTACGGTGTGGGCAGGCCGCCAGTAGGGTCGGGCGGCGTACCAGTGGTGCAGTAAGCATGCCAGCGGGGCACGGTGGGTTGTCGAAAGGGTCGCAGAGCAGGACATTGGGCGCAGGTTGGGCACCGTTTGGCCGGTGGTGTGGTTCACGGTGGTCGTAGGGAGTGCTACCATTATTCGTTGTCTCCTCTTTTCCATGCTGTCATCATCAATCGAGAACAACCAAGGGGAATAGTCGGTCGTGTTCGTGCGGTCCGAACCCCCCCCCCCCCCCATGTTATGTTCATATCAAATGGCATAGCATACTTTATAAATAGAACATTGAAGAACAAGAATAAAACAAACAAAAATCCACCTACCTCGATTGTCTCTCATTGATGAAGTCATGGGAAGCAGATGTCGTTCCATTAACGTCGGGTAGAAGGTGAAGAAGTCAAGGAGGAAGGATTCGGGGAAGACGAGTCGAGATGACATCGTCGATGTTCATCGTGGGTGTCAGTGTTTCCTCTAATTTCCTAGTTGAAGAGGGAGAAGACAGTGTTTATTGTTCTTCGGTGGTGACAAGCATTCTTCGGGTTTTTCATTGAGAGGACGAAGTCCTCTCAATTCTCCCAAAGGTTCTTCATCTCATTAATTCTCCCTAAGGTTATTCCTCTCCTTAATTCTCCCAACACGGATTATGCCAACCCCCCACTATAATAATACATCACATATTATAATATTTCCATAATGAATTCCATAATTCAAAAAGATTCCAACTTGATTAAGTAACAATACTTAATTATATTAGAGGAATTTTCTCATTAAATAAAGGGTGAAGGTGAAGAGTTTTACCAAATTAATTGGCAGTTTAGAGGCAGTTTAAGGCTCTTGTGGGGCCCACCTAATAATCCTCACAAGGGAGGTTATGTGAGGGTGGGCCCCACCACCATAACCACTCATGGGGGATATGGTGTGGTGGCCCCCACCACTATCCTCCCCTTGGAGGTTTTAACCTAAAAATTAAAATTAAGGTAAAAGAATAATTTTATTAAATTTAATTAAAAACCCACAAAAACTACCTTCCACTCTCGATGAAACGCAATTGCGGTGAATGTCTTACTTAGAAATCATTGATGTTGCAAGCTCAACGGTGCCCTCATAATTCAATTCTGAGCACCAGTTCAAAGTTACAAAATCCCACTCGTATGCTTACTAAATGTACCGGAACAAATCATCAGATATTGATTCCGGGCACACTAGGCCTCGAAATCAAGTGCCATCAGAAACTGAAGACTCCTAAAATTCCCTTGTATTTAAAAAAATCCATGGGAATTTCCAGTCTTTACATATTGAACTTGGTTTAGTAAGGTGCCTTTTCTACTATTATGGTCTTGGAAGTGATCCTTAACAAATATAAAAAATATTTTTTACGCTTATGTGTATAGTAAAATATCATGACATATGTTATACACCCACCAATTATGTTTTTCCTATTCTATTATAATGCATGTATTATGAACATATATGATTTATTCAATGAAAATATATTTATCCTTGATACATAAAATAAAATTTTAAAAAGTTATTTTCATGTTCTTATTCCCTTATTCTTATGTCATCTCCCTTGATTACCCTGTTTTAGCATTTGATATCAACCATTTATTATGTTTCCTTCCACAAGGATATGAAGAAATTTATTAAGTAATATGTGTCTAAAATGGTTCTATATATGAAATAATAAGTGGGAGATTATGTAGAAAGTTTATTAATTAGTTTTTTATTTTTTCTTATTTTCAAGGACAGTAATCTTATGTGGTTCTGGTGTGGTTTTTTTATCTTTTGTAATGAATATTATTCTATTTAGTTGAAATATAAAAGTATGAAAGATATGAGATGTTTTAATTTATATATATTTTTTAAAATTAATAGTGTGGTTCAACCATACATATCATCAAATATGACTTGATTAATGTTATATCATCCAGAAATAAATGAAAATTTATTGAAGAATAAATATAAAAATAAATTTGTTTCATTGTTTATGAATATATTCACTATTAAATTCTCCATATCTAGAAAATTGAAATGGGTAACATGGAATCAATGTTATTTGATCACATGGTCTACTTTTGATGTTAATAGTTGAAAATGATTTAAAAAATCATAATGAAATGAATATTATTCAATATGGTGGATTTATTTTCATCACTAAAGCACTAAATAATTCTAGTGCTAAAGTGAAAAACCCAAATTTTAACTCAAAAAAATATTTTAGAGTTGTTAAGGGAAATTGGGATATTGATAATGTTAAATACTGAGAAGTGTTGTTTAAGCATAAATGAGTTGAAAATAATAGTTTTGTGAAAAATGACGTGTGTAAAATTAAATATATTGATTAGAAAGGATGTAATTACAAAGATGAATATTTTATCATCGTTACACAAGATATGAAAATATTTTATATTGTTAACCCTCCAAATGTTTAGTGTTTTCAATTTTCATTTGGAGAAAATTCATTTGGGGGATAAGAATATTGATGATATTGATGACTTAAGTGTCATTTATTCATATATTCCACAATTACATGATATTATTAAATATTATGATATATACATTTTCCATAAAACATAAAATGATCACATATAATTTTAATACTAAAATACTATATTACTCTCCAACCTAATCTGGTAAATGTGTATATTTTTGGGGAAAAAACAAAGATTAAAACATTTTTTTAATTTCTATAATTACATATATATGTATATATGTTCTGAATTCGTAACAATTTTTAATTTTTTTATATTAAATAGAATAAGGATGCTATTATTTGGATTATAAAGTTTACCTTAATATTCTTATTATTCATATTATATACATATTCCTTGTTTTCATTTATATATTTGTATTTAAAAAATTATTTATAATTTCCATCATATTATAAAAAATCAGGATTTAACATATAAATTTTATTTATATCTAATAGAATCCATATTCAAAAATAACAAATTATTATATGATAGAAATTTGTTTCATTTTTCTATTTTTTTAATATATATATTTTTAGTTAAATATATTATTTGGTTGCAAATTAAAACATTTCTTTTTTTCATTATTTTATAAATAATAAATTTTATATTTATAACTATGATTTATATTTAATGAAATAATGTAATAAAATATTTAATTCAATTATCAAACATCATTCAAAATGATGGGAAAAGGAAAGGAAACCATGGGATGTATGTTTCTTCTTATAAATATATCTATATCAATTAAATAATGTAATTATATTAATTATTTAATTAATTAAATTATTATTATTATTATTCTAGATAAATTATTATACCAATATTTTTTATCCAGTAGATTACACGATTACATAAACATTTAATTTCTTCTAGATATAAAAAGATGGTAATTTTGTCTTTTTATATATAACACTTAGTTAGCCCACAATTGAAGTACATTAAGAGTTAATTGGATACACAAGTTTATTATAGGATACATTTTTTATTACTTTAATAGATAACTATTCACCATTCAATGAAAGATCATATAATGGAGTCTATAATAATAAAATCTATAAACATATTTATTTATATTTCCAATGGTCTAAATAATATACATTTTCAAATTATTAATCTATAGTCCATTATATTAAAAATGAAATTTGACATTTAAGAGTTGATAAGAATTAAGAAAAAGTTTATATCCACATTTGTAAATAGATGGGGAGATTTTAAGAATTATTTAACTTCATATTGTATATTTATGTGTAAAAATTATCTAGAGAAACTCATTTTTAATCGGTTTATTAATATATATGCATGGGTGATATTTTTTATAGTTGGTGGGAGGAATCTTTTATGGTATATTTGTTATTTGTATACATTATTAGTTTAATTAATTGTAATTAATTGATAACATATTAATTTGTCCCTATGTAACAAGAATGTATAAGTTATCAACAATATATATATACTAAGAATTTATACACTCATATATTGTCTTGTTAAGGGTATCCATTATTAGAAAATAAAAATATTGTTGAAAATTTTAATGAATTAAGAAACATGTAATGTATCAACTCCAACGAGAATCCATACAGCCCTATAACTCCATAGAAAACTCTAACTCCTCAAAATAGTCATGAAAATTTAAAATTAGTGAGAATGAAAAAAATAATAAGTATATTACTCACCAAATAATTGTTTATCTTATAAACATATAAGTAAATAAATAATTAATTTCTTTATTTTTATAACATTATTCTTTCATCACATAATTATAACATTTAAAAATATTATTTCAGGATTCTGTTCTAGAGATAAATAAATATTGGATCATTATCCATGATGAGGGGTTTTATAATCTCCCAAAATATTTTAGAAAAAAAACACTTTGGCTTGATCTGAGGATATAAGAGGATATTTGCGTTAGAAATGTCTTTTCACCCCAGTACAACATCATGTGAGGAAGAATAAAAGGGAAAAATATCTTCCTTGAATATTGACTAATGAATGTATAATGATTCAATAAAAAATAATATCATAATAAACACATGCTATGTTTTTGGAAATAGTGAGACTGATATAGTCTGGTTACCCAGATCTCATACCTTATCATTTAAACTAGACCATTTAATATGATCTTCATGATGTGGGACACCATATATATATATTTATATGTTATACCATATAGAATTATACAATAGGTATGGGAATATTTACATAATAATAATTTTCATTTGGGTTTTCTATAAATTGTGGTAAAAAATATTATTGAGACAACTTCTCCATTGTCAATGCCCAATGATTAGGTGATTATATTTGGACAAAGTATTTGTCATTGTTATCTTTATCCATCTAGATACATTCATCAACTAATAGATAATTTATTAATATTTAATGTTAAAAAATTTAAATTCATGTTTTTTTATAATATTTACTAACACATTTCTTTTATAAAAGTATTTGTATTAAAAAAAACTATAGTAATAGAAGGAAAATTTATGGAATCAATACCTTCATATACTCATCAGAATCTTGATGGGATAAAACATTTTTCACAATATACTTCTATATTATATATTTTTATATACTTTGGAAGAAGAAAATATATTTGTGGAAAATATAAAATATTAGATATATTTGAATTTGAAATAATTTATTTTTTAAAGGGTTATAAGATAATTATAATCATGTTGTTTTCGTTTTGAAAATATGTAAATTTCAATTATAAATTTCTTTATTTAGGTTAAAATAGTTTTTTTTCAAATCAGGTATCTCTATAATATATTATTAAAATAATATTAAAATAATATTAATGGTTTTATGGATCAATTATATATTTTGAATGTAGGGAAATAACTGAGCTTGTATTCTAAAATTGAATATATATCTAAAAGACTTAAAAACGCATAATATTTGTGGTGGTTTAATCAATTCCATGACATTTGAGAGCACATAAATAAATATAATACTATATTAATTATACTATTATTAATGATCTATTGTTAATGTATACCGGACTATTGATTTATATATATATTCCTATATAAATGGAATACATTTTGGTTATTCTCTTTATTGGGTGGTTTTCAAAGAATATTAATGAAGTTGTGGAAGGTATAAGTCATATTGTACTCTTTATGTATTTTATTATAAATATTCCAATTTTACATAAGATTATTATAATTAATAGTTAAAATTAAAACATGTCATGAATTGAGAACAACATGAATTAAATTTTAGTAATTGACCCAAATAAAATAATATAATATTTTTTATTTTGATAAAAATTATATTCGTGATAATAATTTCTTTCATACATATCTAGAGTTTCAATTCTAAAAATAAAGCTCCATAAAAGAAGTGTCATCATAAAAAAGTGGTTGGAGAATGTGAGTATTAGGTTTTATAATTCATTTATGAGATAATATTGAATAGAAAAACTTAAGTTTTTTAAATGACTAGTATTATTAGAACACATATAATTCAAACAAAACGGTTATATTTATAAATTCCAAATAAATTTTAATGTCGTATAATTTTTTTGATGTTTCATTATATAAAAGAAATTTGTTTACCCACCTTAAATTTTTTTTGAATATTTGTTATATTTCACTAATTTTTAGATAATTTTTCCTTTATGGGAATATTATTTAGATATGATTGGGGAGAATTTTTTAGTGTATTTACATGTACTTTTTAAACTATTGAGCTATTTATTATTGAGTTATTTATATTTTACGTTTATGTATTAATGTATTTTTTGATATTTTAAATAATTATTAACTTGTAATATCAGTTTTTATAAAAAATATAATGAAATTTATTTTCCATGTTATATTACTATAAAACTGTGGGAGAAAAATGATTTAATCTAATATTTAAGGGAAAATAGACAATGAAATCTGACAAAAATTTAATTTTGTAATTTTTTGGAAAATTTGTTTAGCCTAAAATAAATGTTGAAATAATATTTTCATTAAATTACTATAGAAAAACAATGGGGTAAATCATATATGAGGGCCATAAATATTATTGTTCATAAAATCATTCATTTAAAACATTCCCATATGTCATTTTTAAAAGAACATTCAACATTTATTTATGAAACATAGGCATGAAAATATTTTTATATCACCTACATTGATATTACATTTTAATGGACATATTTTTTAACAATAAAACACTATTATATAAAATATTATTATGTGGGTCAATAAAAGAATGGTAGAGAGCTATCAAATGTTTAGTGAATAACTAGAACTATAATAGTGGAAAGTTCAGATATACACATTATCCAACTCATACGAATTGGGAGTAAATATTATTATTATATTTAACATAGAAAAATTCTATGATATGATGTAAAGGGGATACATATTGAAGGTTCCTGGTCACATAGTGTTCTTAAAAGTCTATTTTTACCTCCACATCTATTTTTCTTCTTCCTCTTAGTTACAAATTGGATTAATGGGAATGTAGATTGGTTTCATCAAATCATATCACAGGAATTATTATGTAGACATTATCTCTCTAATTAGTTATTTCAATCTTGAATAAATTTTTGTTTAATTGAATGTAAAACCACCTCACAGTGGTTGGTTGAGAGGGGAAGTTCATCAGTAGTGTTGGTCACCATGGATGTTTCCACCATATTTTCACCGATCACATACACATCTTTATTAATTATTATAGATCGTCAATTGTATCATTCAAATATACTATTAGAGACTATGGTATATAGAGAGACTATAAGAAAAATTCCTGGAATAGTAATATCATTGTTCCTAGTTTTTTATATTGTGGTTTCGTTAATGAAATTTCTATTTGGAATGGGATTAGAAAATATATATTCCAAATTTTTTATCATGGGGAACCCTCACTCTAGGTATTGATTTATTCAAACATTTTTATTTCCACGTTGATAATATCATTTTGAACATTTTCAATTAAAAAATAGTTTCATTTTATTTTGTGGAAGGTTTACCTCACTAGAATCCATCCATTTTTTAATACTGAATAATGTAATTTTGATAATTGTATTACCATTATTTATTAAATTATTTATGAAATTTTTTTCAATCATTAAAAAAAATCATTTTTTAATAATGTAATTTTCTATGTCAGATGGAATCCCATATCAGCATCACATGAAGGATATGAGATTGACCAGTATAATCATTTCGATATAATGGATATACTGAACATAAAAATGGTTTAGGAATTTCTATAATAGAGGTTATAAAAATCATGGTTTATGAAATTATTACTTATACTCTCTTTAAAATAGATTTTTTAGCTATAAACTCCATGAACTCCCATATCTCGAAATAGATCTGAAAAAATATCCCCTTCGACATTGATAAATCTGTATGAACCATCAATTAATGATTAATTTAAAAATATAATAACCAATGTATAAATTCCATTTTATGTTTCTAATTTTACAAAATAATAGACATATCTCACTAGTTTTTATGGTAGTTTAAAACTCTCTTAGGTGTGGTTTTAGATGACTCTAGAAAACCATCACTCATAACATCTCTTTCAAATCAACTATTTTTTCTGTAGGAATCAATGATGGATTATTTCACATGGATAATTATTAGACGATTAATCACCATTATGAAACTCTAAATTTGTGGGGATGGGATATTTGGAAACTTACATCTCAAAAAAATACTTTTTTAGTGGATCTATAAGATGAATATTAGCATTAATTAGTATATTAAGAAGAGAGGTATTCCTACTATATCCAGATAATTTTTTTATTTCTACATTCAATTTTTTTTTAATATCTCATCTCTTTATGAATAAGGAGTGATCATCCATAAATTTGTGTTTTTAGTGTCATTTAGGACCTCACTATTTATATGTGTTCTTTTTTGGGGTTTTTTTGTAACCATAGATTATTACTCTTTGTGATTTTCTTATAGACATATTATTTTGTGTTTTACTCTTTATTTTTACATTTTTTCATATCATTTATATTCTATATGAGGACCTCCATGAAAGAACCATACTTTTCATGCACCTATGTGTTATGTTGTGTAAAAAATTTATAGTGATAATTTAAATTCATATCTAAATTAAGAGTGGATGTATTATATTTAAATTAGCATGTGGAGAGATTTTAATATCCACCGCATCCGTATATACATGTCGTGTTTTTATATAAAATGGATCCTCCCTAGAAATTGACACATTCTTAAAATCAATGGCTCTTTTACATAAGGTCTGTTGGGTGAGGCAAGGTATCGATGACCCAAAAAGGTAAAGTTGTTTTTTCATTTATTCTCAATTTCATGATCCATAATGGTTCTTAGAAACTATATTTTTTGATGAATGGGAAGTGTTTAGGGGATTTTAATCTTTAATCAATGAAAACATCATTCTTAAAATTCTTGAGATGGATTCCTCTATCACATGTATTCCACTTGTAAATTTTGTTTGACACCACTAGTTATTCATCTATATTATACACTGTTTTGGGATATTTAATGAATGTGAAACCATTATCCTCTATATGTTTAAATATGGGTACAATTTTATGGAATATCTTTACATGGTTTGTGGACCCAGTGTGGTTTATCATTTTTTTGATATCTTTTAGTCCTTCTATAATAGCTCTATGCATTTTTTAATTTGGCCTTCCACGGCATGTACATTTATAAACCCCCATGAGGCATCTCTTATTTTTTTTGGTTTATTTGTTATTTTCATATCCTTTTTATCAAGGAAAAGGTACCATTCAAAAATCTAATAACTAAACTATATAACACTTATTTTGAACATCTATTATGGACCAAACCTAGTATTTATTACCCATTCTTTTAACTTGATAATTATCTTACAAGACCAACATTAATTTAAAAAATATATCATTTGTTCTTACTCCAATGTTTTTAATTCAATATTATTTAATTTTTATATTTAATATATTTTTTTAACCCACCAATACCCCTACCGTATTATAGAATACAATTTAATATAATTAGTTTTTTATATTCTCTACTTTCTTAAGGAATTTCGATATGTAACCTATTAGAATACATTAATTATATTTATTATCAAATAAAAAATTATTTATTTTATGTATATTGAATGTAATTAATATACTAGGGTGAATATTTCCTCAACAACATTGATCCCTACTAAACAGATAAAAAATATAAATCAAATACCCTAAAATGATAATTATTATAATATTAAAATATATTGATCATCCTAGGAATCCTCAATAAATTCCAAGGAAAATAAATATCTTACAATCCACACACTCATCTTATTATCATATTTTATTTCCTTTTCATTATAATTTTACACTATCTCATTTTTTAAATGTCGATATTCTCATATAATCAAAACATCACCCACATAATGTTTTGAAATTGATTCAAACATACATAATACAATTGATCAAATTTTACTTCCCTCACTTACACTATTCATCCATCAATATATATCCCTCTCATCATATATATGTCAAGGATATGAATCACTAACTAAATCAAAACTCATTAAATAAATTAACCTTATAAATTTCCAATTATCACTAACATATTATACCTCAATAGATATTTCATATACAAGATCATTCTCTTTTTCATAGTCTAGTTTGAGGAAATTTTCCTCTCCTAATATACAAATGTGGTATGGGAATACCAAGGGGCCCATTTTATTTTAATTTTCATGCATATAAAGACATATTCAAAAAATATTTTTATCAATTTTTTATGCCCAAAAACATTTAATATATCCGAATTTATTATGGTCATGATATCCATCAACATCAAAAAATTATATTCCATGTACATTACTCATTCCACTGAAAAATTATATATATAATTTTAGTTTTACCAATTTATCATTCATCATAAGTTATTATTTAACTATAATCAATCCATAATCTATATATATTATTAATGATCATTTTACATAATCCTTAGCTACATATGGAACTTGAACCAAAATTCTTAATAGCACATTTAACAAACATTCTACAACTATAAAATCGAAAATATAAAGTAAACAATGTAGCTACTCAATGAAATCATTTTAAAATAATGTACAATATCAATTTACTTAAAAAAAATTCTTACTATGATCCATATAAAATAAAATATCCCATTTCCAATATATAACCCTTCTATTGGATATCTCTATAATGTTTTATATGATGATGGAAACATTGACCATGTTGGACCAAAAAAACAATCTAATCATTGAATATGGATTTATGTTTCATCCAAATATTTTAAAAATTCATACCATCCTACCATCACTTAAATAATAAATTTTACAACCCATCATTTTAATTTTACAAATATGCCATATCAAATTTAAAACCCAAATATAAATTATTAATATCATAAGATTATCACATAAAGTAGAAACTAACCCACCCATGTCTAAAAAAATAAGATAAAAATTTTATAAAAAAACTACCCATAAAAAATAATATTGTAATATATTTAAATTATTAACAGCATATGGAAAATCATAAATGAGAACTCTTGTGTCATGACCGATTAACAAGACTCTGGTAATCCTTTTAATTTAACATTAAATGCTCATTAATGACATTTATCTTGATTATAATAGACCTAAATATAGAATCTACCTCAGTGATAACAAGTTAATTCATTGAGAAATTAACATTTAATTGGAAATTATATATCAAATTGTAAATTTTTATTAATACATAACTACTTCCATTTATATCACATGAGTATAAAAAATATGTATATAGTAACAAAATAAAAAACTGTATCCTCAAGAAATAATCACTTCAATATTTTTTTAAAAATTATAAACATATGAAATATTAAATACAATTTTGTATAAAATATAAACCTTCAAATACGTTACAACTATTAAATCATATTTTTAATATCACAACATTTAAATCAAATTTTCATAAATAATATTACCATTAAAAAATAATTTTCTCAAACCATTATTTAAAAATTTTCAACATTTTAAGTAAGGTTAAGTCTATTGTATAATGAAAAGAACAAATTTTTGCTGACTTGTTAAAAATGTTACCGATATACCATTATATTTTATTGTGAATACACTGAGGATTTTTGCTCTCTTAAGGATTAGTTATGTTTCATGTTCTAATAGTTGATTTATTTTCAATGTTTTTGAGTACTCATGTATTATTTAATTTATTCTCATATGAAATTTATTTATTCAATACATAATATATTATATTGTTTATGAGATATAGAACGTGTTTGACATTATATGTAACATGATAAGATATAAATCGATATTTATTTTTTGTTTGTCATTGAATATTGTTTACTTAAACAAAATTATACTATCATAGAGAAATAATAAATTTGGATGATGAATAATAAAATGTAATATAAGGATTTTTATTCATAAAAATCCCAATTTATTTAAACTTTATTAAATGCATTATCATTTTATTTATATGATACACTGAGATTTAAGTAAACTATGATAAACATTAAAAATAATATTTAAATTTGTTTGTCATAAAGTACTTGTTAAATTAGATATATGAATAAGAATGATAACATTTTGAAAAATATATATAAGGTTATTTATAATTAAAATATTTTTGTTAATGAATAATAAATATTTAAAAAAAAATCAGTAATTTTATTTTATGTTTCAAGGATATGTTATCTTATAAAATGGTTTATATTTCATTTTGTATAAGGATAATATTAATAATTTTTAAACAATTTACATGTTTTATTTGAAAAAATGAATATAATTATTTAAATAATAAATCTAATATTAACTTACTTTGATATTTTTTAATTTATTCTAAAAAAATATTTTGTCATCAATAGAAAAAAAATATATATTTATATTATGAAATTTCTTTTTATTAAATAATATTATTTTTCTAGTATCATTATCTATTGATTTTGATTTCAAAGGAAAATTAACTACATTTTTATAGATATAATATAATTAATTATATAGGAAACATCATTATAATTAATTTTGTATAACTTTATTTTTTGGTTGGTAAAAACATTTTTTCAAAAAACATTTTATATGCCCAATGTGTTTCTATGTTAATAAATTTACTTTGATTAATTTTAACACCCTAATATATTAAAACTAGAAAAAGAGGTTTTATGGGATATATTAAATCATAAAACATTATTATAATAAATTTTAATACCCTCAAACTTTTTGATATTCTTATTTTTTAAAAATTTAATCTATTTGAATGCTTGTGATTTAATCATCAACATATTTAAGTGAACCACGATACCCTATTTAAATATTATTATAAATAAATTCCAATTATAAATTAGTATTTAAGATTAAATATATTAATATTACTATATAACTTACTCAAATTACATTGTTAACAACTATATAATAGAAACTCAATGGTTATCTATTGCCAAGAAAAAAATACGATCTGAATGAAAGAAAAGTAATTGGTTTCTAAAAACTGAATTTTTCTTCAAGAAGGTTTAGTCACTCATTGAATTAAATATTTTAAATTAATTATCAACACTTTTAGAGAATAAATTTTTAAAAAATATTTTGAAATTTTGTAATATAAAATATAAAAACCATCTTAGGGTTATTTTTTTGGGGATTTTCTGAAAAGAACAACTTTTTGATGAATTGTAAAATATATACTGCTTCAAATATAAAAATACATTCACATTTACACTATTTAAAAAATATAGATTATATTTTAAATTAATTTTATGGAAAAATAATTTCAATTATATTAAAATAAAATAATTTCTGTTTATTATAATAAATTTCATATTGAATTATGATATAAAAAACATTAATTTTTTTTAATGATTTCTTTGGAAATTCCATTTTTTCTACTTTTCTTCGGGTTTAATTTTATATGGAATTCATCCAATTTTGATATAAAAATATGGATAAATAGATTCAATAATTTTTATCAACATAATTATATTATATTATAAGGTTGACTTAATTTTTAATCAAAATTAACAATTAAATAATTAAAAATTAATTACTGGGGTTAAGGTGAAACGACATTACCTATGGGAAAAACAAAGAAGATAAGTGTTAAATATGACCAAAAACTTGTCAAAATCCCATTTCATGGACGTATTAATACAATATTATATTTAAGGATAGATAATTACCAATTTGTATCCTTTGTAATTTGAAATATGCGGTTAAAGATAATTCTTTCTAAACATTCCATGTGTGTCCTATGCCAAGTTAATTAATGACCCCCCTCCCCTCCCATATCCACATGAAAAAAAATTGTTTTCTTTCATGAACTACAGAAATATATTCATAAATCCTATCCAAATATCTTATATGACATTATTTTATCTTAAATTCAACCAAAAAGGGTTTTGATCCAAACCTGAAGAGGTCGTTATAGGAAGAGGTAACATTATTAAATGAGTATTTTTATTTTATTTATCATTCCACCTCATTGAAATGGACTTAAATAAAGATAAAATAATAAATAAAGTATAAAAAATATACTGAATATTTTTTATAATAATGAAATAAACTGTATCCATCCCCTCTTCAATCAAATGGAAAATGAAACTGCCGATTATGTGTGTCGCGTATTACCATCCCAGAAACTGATATAATATTGTTTCCATAACCACATTTCATGTATGGATAAAATAAGAGATTTAAAATAGTAATAATTTTATTATGTAGTTATTGAAATTCTTTAATTATTGAAATCACATATACCTTGTTAATTAAAATTCCATTTGGGGATACGATAATGTCGCTCGTTCATAAGACAGACTACCGCTTTGTGAAACAATTCTATTAATTTTCTCTTTAACAATACATATAAGTTATTATGATTAAAAATAATGAATATATTTTATATTTTTGAGATATAAATAGTTGAGTAAATATAATTCCACATCTAACTTCTTATCTTCCATTCAGTAAAAATAACGTCGCTAATGCGTACGTGTGGACTACATCCTCCATGTAGCAATGTGAATTTTTTTTTCATTTTATCGATATGTCAATGGTAATAAGTATTTATTATATTATTAAAAATTATACACATAAAAAGTATTAAAGATTCCATAAAGGTTATCTAATGTTTTTCCTTTCATTCAATTTTCGAAGGAAAATTGAAATAGAATCCTTGTTTGTATATATCACATTGTCAACATGAATTGTGTAATATATGAATTTCTCTAACATTTATTGAATACAATAACTAAGTAAATAATCAATACATATGATATTTATATCATGTTTAAAAGTATGTATGGTGTAACCATGAGCATTTTAAATGTACTAAAATTACCAAAACGAACCACACATGAAAAATGAGTAATGTATCGCCCAAAATAATTATTTTAATAAAGAATTGTTTATAAGGGGTGATAAAAGACCCTAATTATATCATATATTGTGTGAGATATATGTGTATTATTATTTAGTATATTTATAATAAAACTGTATATTTTATTTAGTAGATTTAGACACAGACAAGGATTTCGTGAGGTGGCTATGGTTTGTTATCTGGCATTTACTTCTGTGAGACATATTTTATATTCACCAATGATTACTTTATATGTGGTATAAAATCAACCTCATTATATTTTATATCATGAATATATTTATTTTAATTCTATTTAATATTTACTATGATATTATTCATTTCATGGGGCATATTATTCAACAATTACCAAAATCGTAAGACATTGATGTATCGATATCATTTTAATGAGGATTGTTTATAGATGTATTTTTAATGTTTGAAATTATTTTATAATATTAAATTAAAATAATTTTATTTTATATTACTATTGTTAATAATTACATTTTAAGGTAATAATTCCATTTTCCATCTCTATGGTAATTAAATTGATTGAGACACTTTTTATGAAAATCATACTTCATTTCTCTTTTCTATTGAATTTCTTTCCCGAAACCATGTATTATATTAATGTTTCAAAAAAATATTTTTAACATTATACAAGTTAATTATTAATTATATTTATATCCCATTTTTTTTTATTTTAAAAAAAATCATAGAAATACCAATTTCTTTCTCTAAATAGGGTATGTTTTTCTCTCACTAAAAATGTGAATAGAATATTTGTTAAAATGTTTAATGGAAGAAAAAATGTTTTTATCATGACCTATTAATATTTTAAATCCTAATTTATAATTTTACAAGTTTTATATCAATGAAAATTATTTTGAATATATTTTTTGTACTATTGTTTTAAAACATTTGTTCAAAATAAAAAGGTAATTTTTTTTCTGAGTTTTTTAATGACATTTTTTTATCCATATTTATCAATGAAAAAAATACATTAATTTATATATAAACCACTAAGTATATGTTTTATTGATATCATCCTAATTTAATATTCTGATGCTATATAATCACTTTGACTAAGGATGTATTTTTTATTACCATTCCCCATATTACACTATATAGTTTATTAATATGTTTATTCATTGGTGTTATTGTTAATAGTTAATATGTTTTTGTCATTATGAATATTTATGTTGATTATTTTTATCCCTTTTATTTGAGGAAGGTATTAGAATTATTATATTATTATTGGGTCTTAGTTATAGGCAACTCTTTGATGTATCGAATGTACAGATGAGTCCAACTAGCTGGAAAAGATAAATGTATTTTTAACTATAGTTTTAAATTTACATGTGAAAGGTCATGTAAATAAGTATTTAATGCCCAAAATTTTGAATTTCTCAATTATGATATTAGTAATTATCTTATATTTAATTATTCAATTATTTATTATATCAATGGATAAGTTCAATATCATGTGATTATTTATGTGTAATTATTTTATTATAATTTATTCCAACCATAATAAGATAATTTTATTTTTAATATGGATTGTGTATTATTTATTTACCTTTCAACATTGATTATTATTATTCATTCACGATAGCTTACACTCAACGCATACCCATACCGATCATCAGACCTCACCCCTTTAATATTTTTTAATTTCCTTAGTGTACTATGATGTTTTTTTTGTTGTTGACATGTAGGATTATGCTAAGAAGAATAATGAATTTCTCAGTCAAAATAGATTTTGTATTTTATGATTTAAAATAAATATTTATATTTATGAATATATATAATTTTTTATTAGACTATAAAACTATAATTTCTTTTGGGATGTGATTTATTATATCTGGTTCAATGTAATAAAGTACACATCGACTCTAGGCTATAGGGGTTGAATTATTTACAGTAGTTATTAGATTATTTGTAGAATAAAACATTGGAATGAGATATAGAAAATCATACATTAGGTAATTTAACCCTTTCAATTACATTAAGGATAAGTCTAATTATATTATAAAATCCAAATGTTTTGGTAAGGTATATATTATATAATTATTCTAGAAATAAATATCTATCTAGATATTACCGTTTGTTATTATTCTAGAAGAAATATACATAGGGTTAATAACACTAAAAAAGTTGTACCAAGCAAGACTGTTGTGTTACATGGTAAATGAAACTGGTCCATACAGTGGACTAAATAAACCATGTATATGATTATCAAATTAGACCTTAACAATTTTCAAATTTATTATAATTATTTCACCAGTTTTGGAATTATAAAATATGTTTCAAATTATTATGATATAATATAGTGTATCAAATATTTCAAAATCGATCCTATCAGATGAAATTGATACCATATTAATTCGTATACCATATGTAGTTATGTACTTCCTAGGAAATATATTAAAACTAGAGTTGGAGATATTGCTGGAATTGAACGAATTATAACTTTATTAGAGCAGTTGGCTTTTGTTAAGAGTAATTATATTTCCTATATAGATAATCTATCTCATACACCACATGGTGTAACAATGTTATACTATATTATGTGTTACCAATAATTATCAATTAGTGGGACAAGAAATCCAATTTTAGATGAGAAATGGATATGTTCTTTAGAGAATATATTTATCACGTTTGAAGAAATAAAAGAGATATATTTTCATGGGAATTTATCAACTATGAATATATTTGGATCAGTGGTGGACAATGATTCGAAATGATATAGATTAAGAAAAAATAACCACCACTAAAATATAAGGATTTTATGGTACCCTTATAAGAAAAGTATTTTCCTAGCGAGTATGAATCATATATGGAGAGAAAAATTTCAATTCTAAGCCAATATTAAGATCAAAATATTACTAAAAACAAGACAACAAAATAAGGATATAATTCATGATATGGACATCATACATAATCCAAAGAGGAATATTTTCTATTTCATCAAAAATATTTATCAAATTATTCTAAGGGAACTAGTTCACCAAAATTTCATATCAAAAAATGAAATTTTATCATGTGGTGTTAAAGTATAGAATGAATTATCAGATTATTATTATTTTTATGAGAAGAAATATTGGAAGAAGATATTATAGAAAATAATAAAAAATGATATAATGGAAAAAGGGGGTTTACACATGTGATAATTGTGGAAAGAAATACCCTTGTACATTCATTAATTTAATGGATATTTGATACAAGTTTGGAGTAAAATAACCCAATGATCATAATTTAATGGGTAAGAGAAAAGTTTACCATTTTTAATTATAAATCTATATGTAGATGGTGAACTATAAAATTGATTATCCCATGTGTCAAGGGAGTATAACCTAGGAGAATCTAGGGATTGATGTCAAGATTTGGATAATAATATGACAGAAATTAAATAATTAATGTGGCTATGTATTTGGATTTAAGATATTCGTTTTATAAGAATTTCACCAATGATAATCTAATTATATGAATTTTAAAACATATTTATATATTGTTTTTATGTGGGTTTTCTTTAAAGATTTTAAGACTTATATTGAATTTAATCATTTACCAAAAAGACTATATAGTTGCATGTTGGTCTTCTTGGAAGACAAGTCATTAAGAGAGGATAAACCTTAACATATTCCCTATACTAAGATTATAATTATAAAGAATTTTTTATGGTGTAATATTGTTTACCTTGAAAATTTTGAGTTATTTTATAGGGTACTATATATTTGATAGAGTTTGTTATATTTTTTGAAATATTAAATAAATATGATAGTTTGATATTTTATTTAAGGAACAAATAGAAAAATATTTTTTATAATAATGTATGTTTTCATTATAGATTTAAGGTTATTAAGGTATTCACATATTTATAATAAGAAATTAAGAGACAGTTTATATTATGTGGTGAATATACACTAGATTTTGTGACATTTTTTATATTTTTAACATTTAATTTTTGAATACATATGTTCGATGCGTCATAAGGTTTACTATATATGAAATGAATTACTTTAAAAATTGGGAGTTACTAATAAGGTATTCAAAAATAGTTTACTAATTGTCAACTCATTCTTACCATTTAGTTCATGGAATATATCTAGTGGCAAGAAGAATGACCCGATATTCTATATATCATCCATTAAAAATTAATAATTTTGACTCATATATAAAAATTTATCTTGGATTTTCATTTCATGATGCATAAAATGATGTGTGAATTGATCAAAGTAGAAACAAAGGATGAAATTATGAAATTATAATAGAAATATATCAAACGAGTTTATTTACTCATGTATCCAATATTCGTGGTAAGTTATTTCCTCATATTTAAGAGAAGGATCTTGAAAATAAAATATCATACTTATACCATTATTTTGAATGAAGAGATTTTTGTTTCATTCGTCAAGTATTTGTTTTATTTTTTGTTGTTATGATTTCTAGATCATTTTGTTTTCTGTGATCAATTACCTCTATCACTCTCAAAAAATATTTATTATTTTCTTTAATATCCACATTTTGACATATCACCAATGTTTTCCTAATTGTATTCCCAAATATGTGTTATTCTAGATGAGAATAATTATTCATTTTCACTCTTATCAAGATAAATTACTTTTAACCCATTTTAAGATGTGGTCTTGGAAAATTTGTATTTTCAAATGCCAAACCCTTGATTACCAAGAACTAGATTAAATTTCGAGGATTCAATTTATTTAAAATGGTTAGAATGTAACACCCAAACAATGTAAAAGAGGAATATAATGATCAAAAATATATATTAAACAGAAAACCAATTTTAAAACTAAATATAACACACTGATATTTTAAAAAATTTAATATTTTAAATAAATTCAATACCATTTATATCATTTAATTCATGAAACACAATGTTTAAACAGAACACGAGACTGTATAAAAATATTAATATTAAAACAAGATCATTATAATCTGGACATTATGTATGGAGGTATGAATAAGACTAAATAAATTGTTAAAATAATATATTTTAAACATGTATTATCCCAATTCAATGTGTATGAATTGATTAAAAAAAATAACTAACAAAATTAATAACCAATTTTGTTTTTGAAAATATGTATATTTCTGAAGACACGTTCAATTAGGATTTGTGCACATAATTAAAAACAAATTATTTTCAATCTTATAAAATGTATATAAAAAATATTTTTTTAAAAAAATTACTTGTAAAAATTATCCGTGGTTGAATTTTTCATTTTTTTATAAAAAGTATAAAATTTTGATGGGTACTGAAATATATCCATTTTTAATGAATACAATATTTCTCTATAGTTTATTTAAAAATATATTTTATATTTATAATTTTTAATGTAAAATTAGTAAAATATTATTACAATATAACTAATTTATTTCATTATAATAAATTTCATAATGAATAATGATACATAACATTATTAACATTTTGATATTTTTATTTTGAAAATCTATTATTTCAACTTGTTTGCGAGTTTAATTTTAAATTGAATTCTATGACATAAGTGAATAGAATTTGAAAAAATGGATTCCATTTTAAGGAATCTCCATAATTTAGATTATAAAAAAAATTAAAACAAATTTCTATCCATAATGAATAGTGTAATCTATAAAAATAAATTACCATGGTTTAAGTGAAAACGGGTTTACCAGGGGATATACTAAGGTAATTCCAGTTAACATGACCTAAACAGTGTTCAAATCCAATTTTGTATAAATTTTTAGACCATCTCACCTCTCATGTTGGAGAATTATATTTTTTAGAGACATTTTCATGTGAAATTCATGGGAACACATTATTAATTTCAAATATTCCATGTTTTTTCTCTCCCCCACTTATAAATGTACACTACTCTCTTATCCACTTCACAATTCCAAAAAAAATTGTTTCAGTAAAACCCTTCCCAAATCCCCTACAAAATCATATACCAACATCCTATATGTCTTATTTAAATAATAAAAAAATGTAGAACGAATTTGATGCAATCATAAGGAAGTCATCCATCAATATTTAATGTTACGAAATGTGGTTTTTTATTTCATACCTCATTCCACCTCTATAAGATATTATCCAATATTGATAATATAAAAAAAATCTAAAATATTATAAGGACCCGACCTTAAACCTTAATATAATCTTGAATTAATAGAATAATTCACATTGAGGATATTTTTAGGTTTAGAGTTTTAGATAATTAGGACATAACTATTACATCTCAAAAGATTACAGTGTAGACATTTCTACACAGTTTCATTTTTTTTACAAAACATGAACTCTTGAAAAAAAGAGTCATGTCTAGTTCCATATTTAAGAAAACATGACTTTTCCTTGATCCCATCATTGACCCTATTCCACATTTTGTCCTGTGAAAGACATTTCAAAAACATCGGGTGATCATAAAAATCTCAGTAAGGGATACCCAATGAATGAAAACTATTATTTTTTCAAAACATCAAGTAAAAAATGAATACTTTAACATAAGTAATACTTTTTCACCTTTATGAAGTAGTAAATACATTTCATTGAATAAAAGATCATTAATTACCCTTTTGTGACCAAAATATTACCATAAAACCCATATAAAGAACACATAACATATAAAGGTAACTTTGGACATAAACATACATAAATGAAATAACCATACAGTCAACTTCCACACATATCGCTAAATGGAATAGCCATATGACCGTCTTCCATACCCAATGCATTGGAGGTTATAATGTAACCACCCGTCCTGGTATTCACGGCACCACCCATCAATTGGTTTATCGCATAACCCCCATCAAATGTCCAAGTACTATATTAACACATACAATTTTTCAAATATAAATTTTTCACTAATAACATTTCATTTTCAATCACAAGATGTAATTTAAAGATATTGAAATAATCAATCTATTTTCAAAAACCATTAAAAAATTATTTTTGAATCAATGTGTCCCATACCACTTTAATTATTTTAATGAAATTATAATATTAAAACATTTTTGTCCATATAAATAAATACCGAAAACCATTTTTAAAACATGTAAATTAAGGATAAATATTTAGAATAATATATCATTAAAACATTTAAAAATGATATTTTTGTTAAAGTGTTTTTAACAAAATGAGAGACTCTTGAATACAAATAATTGTAGAATAAAATTTAATCATAACATTATAATATCATGATAATAATGTTATTCATGATATAATATGTCAATGGAATGTATATACACCATATAAGAGTGAATTTGTGCATAACATAATGAAGTCTCAATGGAAATGTAAAATGAGATGAAATCCCTTATAAAGATGGTATCCTTAAATCAAGGATAAATCAATCTCATAATTATGTGTGAGAAATATAAATACACCCAATATAAGTGGATATTATGTGTAAAACAATCAGAGTTCATTCACACATTTTCATATGATGACATATTCAATAAGCATAAGTTGAACCCAAAGAAATCGAAATTGTGTTAAGAAGATCTCTTGTAAAAATTCGACAGCCTAACATCGTCATTTTAAAATTCAGAAAATGATTTGACGAGATAAAAAAGGGAATCTCATCACCTGGATATAAATTTTACATCAATAAAGATGTAGTAGAACATATACCAACATAATAATATGTAAATTAAAAGACATAACAAAAAAATGTCTTTTAGAAAGTGGAGGGTGAATGGTTCCCTTACCGATATGGTAATTTACAAAACATACCCCAAATGAAAGAAGGATCATACAATGAAGATTTAAATACTAATATCTGACAGTATATTACATAAATAGTATAATAATTGGCAGTACATACACCAGATAAAAGGGAATAGTGGCAAATAAAACACGAATCTCACTAGAATAAAAAGTGAGATGAAAACCCTTTACCAGGTTGTAATCAACTGAGTCGTATGACCAAAAGTTAATAACAACCAAATGAATCACAAAATACCATTAATATAATTATAATCATGATAATATGTATTAATTGGAATTAAAAAATACACAACATGCAATGAAAAAGTGGCAAACAATAGAAATATCAGGGAATTAAAAGTGAGATAAGAAAATCCCTTACAAAAATTCAGCAGACAAACGATGCCACTTAAATATTCATAAAATGAATTGAAGAGAGTAAGAGGGGGTCTCTCATCATATGAAAATAAAAATTACATTATGGTGAATATAAAATAACATCCTCCAACATAATAACATGGATCATAAATGAAATGATATAAAAGAGAGTACTTGAAAAGAAAGAGAGAGGTCTGATCCCTTACCTCATGTCCGACATGACTCGATCATTCATTAATCTCCTGAATAATAAACTAAAGTTAATTTATATATTCTTAATCACATTTATGAAGTTTATTATTCCTTTTTATTTACCTTATTACCATGTTATATGCATTATGTAATCGTTTATGTTAATAATGTTCATTTTGTCGATATTTGGTACTTGAGTCAAAAATGGACTTCTTATAATTACATGTTGTTCATGTTGTAAAAGGTACATTATATCCAGAATTATATTCATGATTTGGATATCATATATATCATATATATCCATCATATACATGTATTTATAATAGTACATAACTTTTAGAGGTTAGAAATGAAATGCACCATTCAAGGAGACGGTAAGCCGTACGTACACATGAACGCTAATTTCATTTATATTTCTCATTTTAATATAATTTAAACATAATGATAGATAGGTATATTATAATTCCTGTATAACATAATATATAATATCATTAAATAAATCCTTTATATATCCCACATACGACATTAACGAGCCACATCACTTTAAGGGGGCGGTAGTCCGCACTTCCTCAAATGAGATTATCGTATTTACCCATTATGGAAACCATAAAGGCTTGATATATATGGGAAGTACATAAGAATAAGGAAATAATAAACATATTATATATCATATATAAATATATTTCCATCATTATGGACAACATTAGAGGTGGTAGAAGATAATCAAACAATCATCGTTTCGTGAGGCATTAGTTTGCCATCCACAGAACCATTATGTTATTCATCAATTAGATGGTGGTGGGTGTAATTGTAGCTCAAATTATTCTCATAAAACCATATTATTATATTTAGGATACTGGTGTTGTTACAAAACAATGGATATAAAAAGCGTTTAGGGGTTGGAGAAGCAAAATTAAAGAAAACAATTTAAGAGAAACCATTAACTTTAATTTCGGTAACTCACTTTGGATTGATCAAAAGTCATATTAAGTGCCTTATTCATAAATTAAGGCTTCCAGTGTGAGTATAGGGATGTATTTATTGTAATTGGTAAGAGTTTAGAGAAGCCAAATGGCTTTAGAGGTGTGAGAAATTGGTTAGAAGTGGTCTCCTTTTATAAGGTAGAGGAGGGGCTTGTTAGGAAACTGTGAAAATATTATTTTATAATATAATGATATTCGGTTTCTAATGGTCCAAAAATATTTAAGGTCGAATATAAGATGACTAATATTCGAGATAAAATCATCAAATCAGAATTGTACTTGTTTTGGATAATAATGTAATCATTATAATCTTATTTATTTAAATCATTTATTAATGAGGTAAATACTGCATCATTATTGTGTCAAAAATAATTTAATTTATTTGATGTCTAAAATATTTAAAACAAATAACATGATATAGTAAATCTTTTTATCACTATAATGAATATTTATAGATGAAAATATAATTTATATAACCCCTTCTAAAAATTAATTTACTAAAAGATATTTGCTTTTGTCATTTTAGCCTTTACTTTAAGTTAATTAATCTAAATTTTCATTATCACTCCCAAGTGGCTTAATGGGGTCCCAAAATCGACCCAAAGATGCCCATGGTCGTTAATGACTCAACCAATAAGGTTTGGAAAGTGGTATTTTTAATTATAAATTATTATAATATTATTTTAACCTTGAATTACCCTTTTTATCTTTAACCGCGGTAAATAAAAGTCAAAAGTTACTATTCACCAAAAAATATTTTCATCTTAATAAACCAAATTTTACTTCTTGATAACAACCATGTATCTCTGATTTTTTAAATTAAAATCATATAAGTGGTAAATTTTCATTTAAATGAAAAAGTCATTTTTTTAATTACCACTAAGTGGTTTCACTATTCATCAAAAATTGATGTTTTTCAGAAAAATAAAAATAATTCAGCATAAGCTATATTTGATATTCAAAATTCATAAATTGTGTCTATTTTTCCAAATTCAAAACATAGAAGTGGAATTATTTAATTTTAAAATTAAATCCCGTTATCAAAACAAATAGCATGTTTTTAAGAAACAATAACTATTAACAAATCGACACTTGTTTATGTCCAATTTCAAAGTGAAATTAATTACAATGATGAACATTGGATTAAATGGTAAAAATATATATTAATTTTAAATTAAAACCATTTAAAAAGATAATATAACAATATAAATAAATTATATTAAAAAGTACTTCTGAATTAAAATACAATATTTTTCACTATTCATTAAAAAATGATCTTTATCCGAAAAATTCCAAAAATTTACACTCAGTAAATTTTGATGTCCCAATTCTAAATAAGGATTTTATTTGGTCATATATATTATATTAAAGTGACAAAAACTATATTTAAAAATGGTTTTCCATTAAAAAACGATAAACCGGCCTTTTAAGGTAAATTATGCTTAAAATTAGATTCATTCACATTTTAAGCCACTAACTATTATTGGATAAATGTAAATACATTTAAAAATCATATATAATCATATTGTAGCTAGTTTCATTAATTTACGCCAATACAACATCTAAGAGTTAACTACCATTTAAAATAATAATATTATATTATTATTGTGCAACATAAGATTTCAAAGAAACCTGTTGTTGCGTATCAGGTATGCTATCGAACATAAAAAACCCTTTAAAGTAAAATTAATATTTAATACACATATATTAATAAATATGAAATATGTCTTATTCTTCATTTACTTGGGATGTTACAAATATACTGAGATTATATTAGGTTAATGGAATAAACTATATCTATCTACACTTTTATTAAATGTAAAACATAACTGTCGATCATTGGTATAGAGGACTACCATCATGCGAACATATTCTATTTTTTCTGTCATCATCGTTAAATACCTAATATAATGTTACTGTTAATATATTTATATGATATTTATGAAGATATTATAATTATGAAAATATTATATCATATAAACCATAATAATGGACATTCTTTTTGGGGATATGATAATGTCCCTTGTCTTTACGGTGGACTACCGCCTCATAAAGCGATGTGATTAATTTTTCACATACAATTTATGTGAAAGGTATTGAGGTTCAAATTAATTAATGTATATGAAATTTATTAAATAGGCATAATTTTTGAGATAAAATATAACATATAAACTACTATCTTCAAATCCTTTGCAAAACGGTTACATCGCTCAAGAGTACATGTGGACTACCACCTCTAAATAGTGTTGTGAAATGTTTTCATTTTATTTTATAGTGGATATTAATAATCATGTATATTATTTTTATAAATTATTTATATTATATAATAATTTTTTTTATGTGTAAATTTATTTTTATTTTCCTATATATCTTTCTTTTAAAGAATAATTAAAACAATGTTAATGTGTAGGTACCTCATACCCTCTCTATAAATAGTGTAATCCATTTTATATCTCTAATGCATATAAATTACTGAAAATAAACATATAGTTAATATGGATTATATTTATGTAATGTTTAAAAAAGTTATATGATGTAACCGTGATCAAGGAAAAATAAAAAAATTTCTGAACCCAAACAAACATTACCAAGGAGGCAATTATTACCCAAAAGAGTTGTTTTAACCAAGAATTTTTAATAAATGAGTGATAAAAGAATATATGTAAATAATAGATGGTATGAGATAAATTATTATGGTTATGTAAAAGAAGTATAATAAACCTATAATTTCTACAGAGGAGGGTCAAACATATATTAATGATTTAGAACAAGTAGTAAGGGTTTCTCATCAAAAATTTACATCCCTGAGACATATTTCATATTAACAACTAATTATTATATATGTTTTATATAATAATCCTTCTGATATTTTATATCATGGATATCTTTATTTACATGGTATTAAATGTTTCATTTCATGTTATTCCTTTTGTGGAAAATATAACTAAAATATTACCAATGTTGTTAGAGATTTATGTTTCAATATAATTTTAATTAGGGGTGTTCATACATGAATATACGTTAAATGTAATTATTTTATCATATTACAATAAATCCATTTTATTTTGTTTATTTTGGTTAATCATGATCATTTCATGTAATATTACTGTTTTTTCTCTCATTGGTTCTACAACTGGCTGAGAGGTTTAATGAAAAGATGACTTTATTTATCTATTGAATAAATAATAGTTTTTCATCCAAAACTATGTATTCTATAAAACTCAAAAAATGTTTTTAAAATTAAAAAAAATTATTAATTGAATTCATATACATTTTTTTATTTTTACAAATTATTTAGAAAGGAATCATTAAGTAATATTCCAAATAATGTTTGTGTGGATTTTATTGAAAATGTGAATGGAATTTTTGTTTCAACATATTCGATATGTGTTTAAATTCCTACAATCATATCCCCAAAAAATTTTAATGAATAATATATATTTTTTGAGGTTATTTTCAATGAAACATATTATCAAAAGTATTTTGTGAACATATAGTTTTAAGATGATTTTCAAAATGAATAGGTTATTCTCTTTAAGAACTTGTTAGTGTCATTTTTATTATATTTATATTAATCTATGACATCAATACATAATTTTATATTTTATTCTATATAGATATATTATATTAATATAATTCTCAATAATTTTATGGATGTTTTATGTTTATTATGACTTAGGATGTACAATTTTATTACCCATCACCATATTAATTTAGATTGTTTATGATTATGTTTATTAATTAGGGTATGCATTAACATATTTTATGTTATTTATTAAATATTTTTGTTTATATTGATTATGTTTCACCCATTTAATATATGGAATGAGTTGGAATTATTATACTACTGGTTTTGCATGTTTATCAATATCCCTCGATGTATCAATTGGTTTTATGAGGAAAAATAGTTGGAGAAATTAAGAGGGTGATTAAACATAGTTTTTAAAATTTATGTGGATGGTTTTTATAGTATGTTAATGTTGTTTAATATATTAAATTACCTAAATACCCAAACATTTTAATTGATAATTTTTTATAAAAAATGTGTGTTCTATTATATTGTATAATTATTTAACCCATAGAGATTATAGAAAAGGAAACAAATCCACAAATTCATTAATAAATATCATTACATTAGTCATCTATGAAAACAATAAAAATCCTAAACATTATTATTTGGAAAACAGCTGAATGGGTAAATATGGATTTCCCCAATCTTCTAGAATCATCACCCCCATTAACAAAACTATAGAAATGAAAAACTGTTAGTAAACCAATCAACATCATTAAAGAGGTTAATATATAACCACTAGTTTAATTTTTGTGGATATTGAGTAAATGAATTATGTAGTATTTATAGGATGTAATATGGACATTGGAATTTTAATGTAAACATTTGAATAGCACCTTAACCATTGGGAATAGTAACTGGACCATTGGGAATAATAACCTGAACGTTGGAATAGTTATTTGTCCTATAAATAAAATATATTAATATAAAAGATATATATCATGAGTAATATATGTAATATAAATACTAAAATTATGAAAAATAAATAACATGACTAACAAACACTAAAAAAGTTAGGAACATTTTTTATTAACTATATTTTAAATAATGATATGAAAATCAAATTTTTTGTCAAAAATATAGATTACCTATTATATAATGTTTTTTAAAAAATAAAATCTATTTTTGAAATCCTCATGTTGAAATTTTATGAGGACTATTTTTGGTAGTAATCTTAAATACAATTTTTTAGTTGTATTGAAAAAATACAGGTTTTCACATAACTAGTGTATCTTAAATTATATCTTTCATGATTTATTATTGACCATATAATTTCTAGAAATTTAGGATCAGATAAAATATTTTTTCATTTACAAATGAATCATTCAAATAAAATAAACCTAATTTCAAAACCAAAATAGAATTTCCAAAAACTAAAGTTAAATGTGTTCCTATAAAATAATATTTTTTCACATTTCCAAATTAATTTTCAATAAACAATGTGAATTCAGATTATAAGGTGATTTAAATTAATAAAACCATTATATTTTATTGATATATGATTTATATTTTAAAAAATTCAGCATTACATGTTTTAAATTTTATAAAATATTTTGTTAACTCTTTTATTCTAAAACAACCCATCTACTCGAGTATAAATAAACAATACTCCTCCACATAGAAATCCACTCCTCCCATACATTCAAATACAATTTTATTATGAAATTTACTTTATTAATACCTTATCATCCTTTGGGATGTTCTTTAGTAAGCTAAATCCATTCATGAAGTAATTCTAGTGTCGTACAAGAAAATCCTCACAATGGAACGAGTATGTTTTTATTTCAAATTCTTCTCTCATTTTCAAAATCTTATGTATATTTTAACAATTGTTACAAAATAAAATCAAATGAATTTTGAATACTAAGAATATTGATATTAAAATAATAAAATTAACCTACTATATAAATTATATTTTTTGTATTTATATTTTATACCTATCTTTCATCAAATTTGGACAACTCTCCTGCTAACAAATTGTTAACCTCAAATGACAAAGTTTCTAACCTATTTCATTATAAAATAACGTATTATTGGTTAAATTAATGAATTATTTTATATAAATATATAAATATATTTATTTTATGGCTCTATATTTTATTCAATATGTGAATAATTTACCATAAAAATTTGAAAAAAGAAGATAAAAAGGGAAATTTTACTATAATGATGATATAAAAACACTTAAAAATCATCAAAATAATTTAAAAAATATAATAAAATGGTTATTATTGATAAATATAAAAATAAATTAAGAAAATTAACTTCTGTTTCAATGTATTAATAAATATATGTGTATTATTTCACACTCATAAATGTGATGAAATAAAGAGAGAGTTAAGGTAAGGGGATTCTCAATCTCAACTCCCGTTCATTGGGTTATCACACATTCACATAAATTTTAGTATTGATATTAATATAATGTTTGATAAATTTCCATTCACCATACTTACCATTTCATTGTGGGATATTATAGTTACAACCTTTATTTAGAACACAAAACATTGATTTTCTCAAAATCAGTTTCTTTCTAAAACACAAATTCGTATCATCATGATTTATTAAATCTATAGTTAAGAATGATGAATTTTCTGTTAAAACCATTTTTAATTTTTTATTTGGGAACCCTATGTTTAATCATGAAATTATATATGATGAAATACTTATGAAAACCATTCATTTCCATGGTTTATTTAGTGGTTATGATTGTTATACATTAAATGTGGTAGGCAAGATTAGAAAAATATTATGATGTGATGGATGGGACTTGAATGATTAATCCTTACAATGCCTTGGGTAATGTGATGTACAAAAAATATTTATTATATGTTCATATTAATAATTCTATATTTTTATGTAATGATAATGTTAGGATTATGAACATATTTTATGTGTGAACATGCTGTTAGATTTGTTCACTACTATGTAAGGTATTTGACATCTATAATGAGATTTTTAATTATTTATTCATCCCCATATTCCATTCCATTATCAATTTTATTCCACATTATTATTATTGTAACAAAATTATTATAACATGATTATGATTATTATTCACACCAATCCTATATTGATTTGTGTCTCTTAATTTTTATTGTCATCATTCCCCTTAATATACTTTTAGACCACCCATTTCATTAATTTATATCCTCTAGAGAAACAAATGTACTAAAGATATTGTGATATATTTTAGGATGACATCATTGAAAAAATATTAATGACAATTGATTGTTATGTAAAACTATTGTATTATCCTAATTTTCAAAATATACTATACCATTTGATCCTTGAAGGATTAAATATTATGTTTTTTATCCATAAAATGATATAATAAGCATGTATGTAAAATGTATGGTCTCCATAGTTTTTATAAGAGGTATGATTTTTTTAATTTTAAATTTAGGATTACAAATCAATAGTTTAAACCTTTTGGATAATTCTATGTAAATATAAACATCCATGAGAATTTCCTTCAGAAAAGGCTATATATGGGGTTATTATAAGATATTACTTTTGAGTTTATAGATAAAAATTTAAATTATTTTTTCATGCTGTTGTTTTGTTCCAATAAGTTTGATTTTATAATATATGGGGATCCTGGAGAAACAAAGCCTATAACCCATATTAGGGATAATGATAAAATTATCCAAATTATATCTCAAATTCCAAGGGCGATGAAGTTCAATGGATTGTGGAAATGCTCACCCAACTCTCTAAGGATATGAACAATAACTTAGACCACATGGAATGTCCTTATTTGTCAAGACGTGGGAAATGGATATTAAGTATTTTATATGGAAACAAAAAACAAAATTTAGTGGATATTCTAATCAAATTTTCATGGAATTGCTTGTTAACCTAATGGGGGAAGATCCTTTATATTCTCTATCATCATAAGAAAGAGAAGTTGGCTATGATCATATATCATTTAGAAAAATAATATGATCAATGGAGGTTGTGGATACAGATAAATAAGTCATTGGATTAAATGGAGATGATAGAGTTGGAAGACAATAATAAAATATTTAATAATAAATATATCCATCAAACTTTTCAATAATATATGGAGAGAGAATTCATAGGGATAGAGAGAAGGAATGTGAATATGTCACATCATATGAGGAAAACATCACAAGTATTTCCAGAAATTCCTTAGGTTTATCTATCAATAGTGATTGAAAAAAAATATATTCATTAGTGTTTTAAAACCACTCATTCGAAAGGGTCCATCTATTTGAGATTTCAAGAGTTTTAATGAATTGGTTTAATTCTATCTAAAAGTGGTGATGGTGTGTGGATATTAGACCTTTGGACATGTGGAAAATAATAAAATAATGGTGTTTCATACTGATGGGTCAAATCAAAAAGGAGGACCCAACCACACATGTGCGAAAAATGATGAAAGATGGACCCAACCACACACGTGCGAAAAATGTTGGAAGACGAATCATGTGAATTTCCTCGAAGGAATGATGAAATTCTTCAAGTGGGGAGATAAGGATAACATGATTATGAATCTCGGAAATTAATGAATATTCCATCTGAAATGATCAAATAATGTAAGGAACTAGTTATTATACAACCCATGGTCCAATGCTTCAACTATAAAGAATGAGGGAACTGTGAAATCAAGTTCACTAATCCATATGTCCTTGAGGGTAACCAGTGTCAGAAACCACAAAATTTAATTCATAACAGGTATTTTTATTCCATTAATACTTCTAAATTGGAGCACAAAAATATATTCATACATGGTATACATCCATTTCAAATAATAATGGAAAATGTTCTATATGATTCTAGTTCTACGATTTTATTTATATCATGAATGCTTTATGGGATTGTTAAATGAAATTACCAAAACCTTGATGTAGATATATCTATAAAAATAACTAGTTATTCATTTTTTAAAACCAAAATGTTTAAATATTCTACTTTTAGCATATGTGGGATGATTCTTCCAGTGAATCTAATAGTCCATCCCTTGGTTTAATTCAATGATATATTGGGAATATATTGGGTCTCATTATATAGATTACACATCAATTATCGAGAAAAGGAAATATATTTTTTTATTTTGTTCTATTCATAGATCCTCTACAAATTCAATTTAGATCGTGAATATTCTCTAAATAAATCTATCAATGGCCTGGGTAATGATACCCAATGAAGAATTTTACGTTTCACAAATGGTTGAGTTAATGGAAAGATTAAAACTTGAGGAAATTCCCATTATTAGGGAATGCACTGATTTATTTACTAATGATTTTTTTATAATTCTCCTAGATTGTAAGGTAGATTTCTCAATAGAGCTTATACTTGGGGCCACTCATATTTCTAAATGATACTATAAGATGACCCCGATCAAAATGGATGAATTAATGAAGTTGTTTCTACATAATGTTGACAGTGGAGTTATACACCAATTTTCATTACCTTGGGTTTTTCCAGAGCTCCTTATAATGAAAAATGATAGACCAATATGGTTTTGTATTGATTACTGGGTGCTTAAAATGACAAAAAGAAGGAATAATTTTTTGCTGCCAAGGATTGTTGACTTTTTCGATCAACTAGAAGAATCTTTGAACATCTCAAATGTGGTACATCATTTTTAATATTATTGAATCAAGGTAAATGAGGAAGGTAATTAGATGAAGGTATTATGTAAAAGTCATGGTCACTATGAGATCATAGTTATTTCCTTTAGACCTACTAATTCACCCTAAATATTCATGGATTTGGTGAATAGTTATTTTTAGACTACATAGATTTTTTTTGTTCTCCAAAATTATATTATTTAATAATCCAAAATAAAATAATAACATGAGTTTTATATAATTATTATTATGGTAACAATAAATATGGATAACATGTATACTAGTTCTACAAGTGTGACTTTTGGATGAAAAAATTCACATTCTTGGGGAACATGATCAAACATGAGAAAATTTTTGTGGGACATTCAGATAAAAATGAATTTTAGGAGTGTTCCAAACCCACATGTGCCATGGAAATACATTGTTTTATTGGACTAGTAATGTAAATACAATGTATTGTGAGAAATGTTTTACGAATGTATCTATCAAAAACTATGTTAACATGAAAATGGGTAAAGTATGTCTGGATATAAGAACTTGACCAAATACATAAATATATCACGAAGATGCTAATAACATAAACTATACTATCACTACTATCAGTTGGAGAATGTATTGTGATATACAGTGATTATTTAATAAAAGTATTAGGTTGTGTAGTCATGTGGAATGAAAATTTAATATTATATGCTGTATAATAGTAGAATATGTATTCCCAAAGCATGGTATAGAGTTATCATGTGTTATCATCTCCAATAGGATTTGGAGGAAACACCTACATGGTGAGAAATGTGAAATATATACCTATCATAAGTGGTTAATGTATATATTTAAACTGAAGGATCTAAATATATATCAAATATTATATTTATATCATTATAGATAGGTATATGATTGATTTGGAAATCATAATAGTGTAGAATATATCATACCTTCCCAAAATTATTGTTCATATAACAATATATGAGATATTAAAGGGAAACCATGGGATGATATGATGCTTCAAAAGAAGGATAATGCAGTAATGTAAGGGAAGCTACATCAGTTACAAATTGATGAAGATGAAATAAATTGATTCAAAGCTCAAATTTTTTTATTGAATCACATGTGTAAAGAGTAATATCTTTGATAATGGTCATAGATCACATTTATAATTCCATATTAGAAGCACCAAAATGTATTGTGGTATTCAATATAACATATAAGGGTATAATATGAAGTTGAATATTAATGTGAATATATTAAGAATCCTGGAATGTCTGTATGTTAATGTATAACATCACCTTAGAATAGGAGAACATTCCACATTGAAATAGGATAACATCCCATTGGAAATTGTCACTTTTCTCCCAAATAAATCTAGATGAAAAAAATTGATATGGTTAGTGGTGGACTAACTCCCAATGAATGCCAATGTAATTTCTATTCAAAAATATTTGTTAATTGAAAACATTTCTATGATATATGAAAAAACATTGGTGAGTCTTCATGGTGTAACACTATCAATCATTATTGATCATGATTCATAGTTCACCTCAAAATTCTAGAGAAGTCTTAAAAATTCTTAAAAACTAAATTGTGTTTCAGTACAACCTATCACCCCAAACCAATGGAAAATAAAAAAGTACTATTTAAAAGCTTAGGGAAATGTTATGTGTCTACTCAATATAATTAAAATGTGAATGGGATCAAAATCCTCCATTAGTTGAGTTATCATACAGAAATAGCATCCACTAAAGTGTTCAAATAAATCCATATAAGGATCTATATTGGAATAGATGTAAAACTCATACTTCTTATGTTAAATTTAGAAAACAAAATCTACCAGAACATGATATTTTGAAATATGTAAATAATAATGTTTAATCAATCAAAAAACATATTAATGCTTCCGAGATTCAAGAAAAGATCTATGTTAAAAACCAACGAAAATACTTGGAGTATGAATTAAGAGGCATTGTTTTCCATCCAATAAAACCATGTAATAGAGTCACGTAGTTTGTAATGAAGGTACTAGTTAGTCCATAGTAAATATTCCCCATTGAGATCCTAAATTAAACGGGATCAATGGACTATCAACTTTAACTTTCATGAAATATGTCTCATGTTCATGATGTGTTTCACATATCACTCCAAATGAAGCACAACCCAATTTGTCACATGTACTGAATACAATGATTTTATAGAAGGAGAATAACATATCATATATGGATCATCTGGTGAAGATATGGTAACATTGATACAATTTTCTATGAAAAAACAGAACTACCCTTGTAAAAGTTCATTGTAGGAACCATATGTATGAAAATGTGACTTGAGAACTAGAAGAAATAGTGAAAAATAAGTAACCATACATATTCAAAAATGATAATATTAATTGATGTTTGAGGGAATAAATTATAAATGGGGGGAAAGAATATAACGTTTTAGGTTTTCAAATGATTAATTTTTCATAAATAAAGGTGGTTTATATTTTATTATACAACTGTTATAGGAATAGAGTACATAAAGAAACCAGAAAATATTAATTCACGAATTAATATCATTAAATTTGTTTCCAATGAATCCAATGAAAATGAAAAGGATCATAATTGGTCAAAAAAATAGAAAATCTATAATGGAAAAATATGTATCGACCTAATCTGTAAGAATTTTTTCGACAAAGAATAGAACTGTTGAAAAGAAAAAAATATTAGCAAACTAATCAACCTCGTAGTAAATGAAAATATAAAACTGTGGGAGGAATTTCTTTGAATATTGAGTGAAATGATAAAGTGATATCATAGAAGGTAATATGACCATTGGAATAGTAATGTTACCACTCAAATAGTAACATGGCTGTTGGGAATAATAACCTAATAGATGGGAACATTAACCAAATTGTTGGAATAGTAATTTAACATAAAAAATAAATTACGATAAAAATAGTATTTATCATAAATAATAAAATTATATATAAATAGTATAATATTTAAAAATAAATATCATGACTAAAAAATCCAATGAAAATATTGAACTTTTTTTAAAAAGTAGAAATTTAAAGTATTTCATAAAAATCATAATTTATATATTTAAAATTGAAATGACCCTTGATAGGAATTTATATTGAAAAAATGAATACCATTTTTCAAATCAACACATCATAATTTTCTAAAGGATATTTTTTCTTATTTTTTAAAATAATTCTACTTCTATTTTAAATAGTTTCAATAGTGTTTTCATGTAACTGATGTATCCAAAATTACATCATTCATGATATATTAATGACCAAATAATTTATACAATTAGAGGAATGTAAAATATTCATTTAATTTATTTATTTATATATTAAAATAAATCAAAATTAATTACCAATACTAAAAAACATTTTCAAATACCTAAATTCTAATGTTATCTGTCGAAATAAAAAAAAATACCATTATTACACATTATATTGAAATAAAGAATGTGAATTCAAAATATAAAGTGGATTAAATTCCTAAATCCAAGTGATTATATCTTTAAATGATATGTGAATATATTACTGAAATCACTATCATTAGCATTAACATTGATATTCTATTTTATTTAATAATTTATTCTAAAAGTACCCATCACCTAATATAGGGATATTCCATTAATATTTATCAAATATCCATTCACCATATTTTCCTTTTCATCTTGGGGTGTACCTGTTGAACCTTGATTTATAATCCTTATTCACTGATTTTCCGAAAACAAATTTCACTCAGAAAAATAATATTTTACACCCCCTGAGTTGTTTCTTCATCACTCAAGAATGATTATGTTTAAGCCAAATATTTTATCCCTTATTCATTTGGGAAGCACAGTATTATTCAAGAATTTTTCTCTTTATAAAATACTTTTGAATCAAATTTATTTTCCTGGGTTATTTCATTACTATTATTGTAATTAATTCTATATGGTATGAATGATTATATAAATATTATTATCTCATGTGTGTGTGCCCAGAATTATATACCCCTATAATGCCTTGGGTAATGTGATGTATCTCAAGAGATAATGTTTATTATTAGTGATCATTATAAGATCATATATAATTCATGATGTATTTTTTTTAATATCTCTTTATCTCATTGGAATTGACATAATGTTGTCATCTAATGATATCACAGGACTTTCAAGGTTGTTTGGGGTGGCCTAGTTTTTGGAATAGATAGTTAGGGAACACTGTTAGTATAAACCATGCGACCAAAGATGAAATGTTTTTGTAAACTATGAAGGGAGCCTTTCAAGGAAGTTGGGGGCTCATTTTTTCCCAACTCATGTTCCAATTTCCTCCATTCAATGTGTTTCAAACAAAAATTTCTAATAGATTCCAAAAAAAATCGTCAGGGAACAGTTTTCAAAACCATGTTGCATGACTATATGGGGGGTTCCAATGATAGTTTCTTATGGAAAAAATTTCACAAGGTTTTCCAATATATATTCCAGAATTATGTGCTTTTCATAGAGTGGTTGTGAGTTGTGCTAGGTAAGAGCACAGTTTGTCCAAACATTCATCCAAACCATGAAACCTTGTTAAAATGTGGGAAATTACTGTTTTCTATTAATTTTTCACCAAAAAAATTATTTTACCCTTAAATATAGAAGAAAACCACTTTGAATTTGGGATCTACCTTTGATGTTACAATAAGAGGCTTGAATCCCATATAATAATTTTATTTCATATTCATATACCATTCATCTTGATGGATCCACACTAGTGAGTTCTTCATTCATCTTTTTTCATTATTTATCTTTATTTGTATCGATGATGTGTCTTTATGTATGATAATATTCCCTTTTATTAGTATTTTCACATGTTCTTCATTATTCTCTATATCCAAACTTGATCAGATGTTGATATTGGAAAAATGCTCTACCATGTGTATATTATATGGCATTTATACCTTTACCACAATGTTTTGGGGTTTAATAATTTTTTTTATCTTATATCGAACTCCAGATATTCTAAATAATACCTTTAAATTAATTAAATGTATCTAAAAAAATATAGAACCTAATTACATTTCCCACATAGTGAGTTTTTATCATTGGAGGTTTTTATACTCAACCAAGGCCATCATGGGGGGTGTCTTTGTAATATCCGTATTTTATACCATCCTGCTCGGTGTGTGTGAAATCACAACTTGTTTTAGAATCCTTGTTTAATTGAATATGCACAAGATGATTCTCTAGTACAATTTTATACTCCTTTAAATGTGATTTCATGTTGTTTTATTTATTAAATTATTTGAATGGAATGTGATAATGTGTCGGATGAACTAATGGTTTATGAATCCTTATGTAAAGATTATCCAATTGAATGGGAAAATGATAATAGATAAGGATTTCTTATATGGGATCCAAGGACCGTGATTCCATTCTATTACATGGATTCTTCCACTCAATGGATCTTGTTTATGGTAGTGGAAGCATTATACCTATCTATAATTTGGTTCCTGATTCCATCATAAGCCCAGGTACATGCTACCCCTTGGATCTAGCATTCTTGGAATCGCATTAGACGTGATATGTGGACATGTTCCATGAACACCAGCAAATTCAGAATAAAGTTCCATCAATATGATCTTAAGACTCGATGAGGATGCCTTAATATTATATATTTTTTATCTGACCCTTCACGGATTGGCACGAGATTACACGGTATAAGTTTTTGTGGATATTAACACTTGATTACATAGTGTAACTATTGTATATATTTTCTATGCTTTATAAACAGCTGTGGAATGGGTATTTGATTACAGATGATATACTAGATGGTATCATACTTGTTAATTATGCGTTACAGTTTTCCAAACTTAAGTAAGGTTGATTATTTTTTATAGGGAGACTTGTTTGGCGGGACATGATCACACTATACTTTAGATAGTATTATAACTTGTAAATATTACAAAATGATTCAATTTATATTATAAAAAGTGTACTTGTTTTGGAGACCATTGGTGGTGTCCTATTGATTGTTATCTCACACACTATTTGGGCCGCCACTGGGTTCCCTGATGGACTTCATGGGCACTGTTAGGGACAGGGTGAAGCTCCTACATTATGATATCTGATTTGGTTATGCATAGGAGCATGGGAGGACATTACTGATCATAAACCATGATTCTAGATGGGTAGTTACATTTTTTAATTTTCTATCATTTGGATACATGTATTATACTATATTCCAACTTCAATGTATTTATAAACTTTTTTATAGAGACATGGCATGATCCACATTTTATATATGACTTCGTTTGGATTATTTACTATTACATTGATTGTATCCTGTCAATGATTTATATTATAATACCTATATTGAAAATTTTGTTTACACAAATATATTAAAATATCACATGAGATTATAATCACCTCCCAGACACACCATAGGCCCTTGCTGGTAGTCAATAGCCTATAGAATATGGGGAGGGGCGATTAATGCTATTTGGCACATCAACTCCGGGAACCTTTTTGGATTTCCTAGATCAAGGGTTTACAAAATGGTATTAGTGAATAAATTTTTATATATTTATTATTTTTAGTTAATATTAAAAATAATAGGAATGATTTGGAGTTTTTAATGACTTGTTCCTAGGAGTAGTAGACACAGATACCTGAAAGAGCCAAATTTTCATGAAAAAAAATTGTTTTTTTCGGGATTTTATCTATTACAGTTGATTTGATTCATCTATTTGGTGACAGACATGAGGTCTTATGTTTATTGTGATTTCATTTTATTATTATTTTTTATGATATTTGGGTATGACACATCATACATAATATTATGAACCTGTTAGCATACACATCCCATGAATTATTATATTCCATATAAGATAATTTCTTGATTTCATGACAACATGATCTGTGACATGATTGATATACATATTGATTAATAAATTAATTATATAGTTAATTTAGTAACATAGATGGTACATAGTGTTCCTATCATGAACTAAATATTGTGTTCCTATATAGGCCACAATAGGCACTATATGAAGATAATTAAGGTAGGTTGAGTCATTGACCATTTATGGCATGGACTTTAACATGTTATGGATCAGATTAAGTGGATACCATATATTAGTTTGTAAGATTTATGAACCATTATTGATCACATGTGATAAACCAATTGGATGAACCATTTAAGTATAATTTTATGAAAATAGTAATTAAAAATGAATCTATAATATTATTAAATAATAAACACGACCTAGAACTAGCATTAGAGTGGGAATTAGTAAATGTCTTTGGTAATTTTTATAGTTATTATTATTATATAGTCATTGATTTAGATACATTAAGAGTGGTGTAGATTTTTTATATTAAGGATTCTAGATATCCAACATTGTTATTTATCACTTTTTCATTTCTCAGTTATTTTCTGAGGCATGTTTCTAGAATTGTAGATAAATTCTACCACAATGACCACCAGTCATATGATAGTACTATTTGGATTAACATAATATTATGGTGGTGTTCCATGGGATTGCACTATATCCTCATGTAGTTCATGTTGAATCACTATAAATTTAACCATATATGGGTGCCAATGTCTAGTTCAGTTAGGGGACCATACAATTTATAAATTTTTTAAAAGAACCCCCATTTCCTACCCCATATATGTATGAGAAGACCTAAGTGTTCCACCTACTATAACATCCCTTATTATTGGGAAATGGATTGTTACAACTCTATAAAAGTAATAATTAAAATGGATAAATTTTACAAACCAGGACCACATGGTGCACCATTATTTATAATACCCTACCTAATTTGAAGTGAACAGTTTAAAATGCATGGCCTAGAGTAATGATCTAAATGGGCATCTTTATGGGATTCTTCCTACGGTTTGTGTGAGTGAGGCGAAAACATACTGAAAGATCATTTGTTGCCCTATGGGGATAATTAATGGTCTAATAAGTTACCCTAATGAGTAATATCCTATAGTCATATTTGAAGCTAACCAAGGTATTACTATAGAAACATAGGGTAAGATGAATTACATAATGGATCGAGGAAGGGTGGGTCATTATAAATAGTATCAAAACCATTACCCCAATAGAGAAATAGAAGAACTACATGAGTTTGAGCTTTTGGATCCACGCTGAGGGTGTTGTTCTTTAAAGGGTGGATGTGTAACACCTCTAACAAATTGAGACATAAAGTGGATAAATGTTACTACCCATTTCAAAAAATTGTACCATTATTTTTGTGATCCAACTTGAATATAACCCCAATATTAAGAAATCTTTTCCTGGAATAATGATCCATATGGGTGAACTTCTAAGACATTTCCCAGGGTGAGAGTGGGTGTGGAAAAAACACATAGAATAAACATGTGTTGGCCTTTTGGGATAATAATTAAACTAATAATAGACTACAATGATCAATTACATATATTTTTCCATGATGGAAATGAAATAATTAAATTAGACCCACGGGGTCAGATGACTAGGTCAATGGCCATGGGAAAGCTGGGTCATGGAATGGAGGCCCATAGGCTGCTGAGTTTTGGTGTGAGATTATATTTTCTATATTCAATCAACTGAAGAATACTCAAATGAGACAGTGAGTCTCATGAATTATGTTCTTCATGGAGTATCTATGCACTAGTGGGATGTTTTGAATTTGGAAAATATGGTTCGGGACATTGTTTGGATGGATTTGCAATCAAGATTTTATGAATACTTATTTACTAAGACCATTAAGATCTGAATGTTCCAATGATATTTTGGGGACAAAGATATGTGTGATGACTGTTATGGGGTATTAACTAGGATTTAAAGATCTTTAGTGTTCTGGTTCGATTTATCTTGTTGATAAGACATCGACAGTGTGATGCTTTGAGGAATGTCTCGAGTAATTTGTTCGATAACTAGTCAATGTGTTTTTCTTACTTTTATTAACTATATAGTGAATCAGACACTAATTGTTGAAGGAAACTTGGGGGAATAAGGTGGTGAAAATTTGGGATGTATAGAATCTCGACCATGTGGTTTAGTATCTAGTGGAATGAAGCACCATTTTGAGAAATCTCATGATGGGAGTACCGACCAGTCACTTAGGTCTTATATTGATTGCATCTGGAATAAGTGTGGTAGATGTAGACATATGAAGTTCAAGTGTTATATATACCATGTCGAGTGTTGAGAATATGGAATGATGAGACATATACAAAGCGTAGGAAGGAACTTCACTCAAAAAGTCAATGGAAGGGAATAGACATTGAAAATAGGCCAAAGATAAATATTTATAGCACTACATCAAGTTGGGAGATACTGTAGTGGTGGTCATTTGGGATGAGGATGTGGTTGTGGTTATTTAAACTAGACACAAATTATACTTAAAATTCATAGTGGACTTACTCATGTTAGTGAGGTTGTTTTATAAGGAGGTGGTTTTCTCTAGATATATTATCTACATCTTACATATGTGGAGCAGTGTGTAATTTTATCTATCATAAGATGTATAATCTCAGTATCACCTTATCTAGTATCTTCTATTTTTGATATAGGTTATTCGTATATATTAATATTTGTACCAGTTTTGGAGAGAATTGATAATATTTTTTAATTTTATGATGATGTTATGATACTAAATACTACTTTTGGGATCAAAACAGAGTATCTATGCCTATACAGGGAGTTCCCCATTGATGTTGGTGGGTGTCGCTTTATAGGGGATATTTTTTTCTGTGAGATGACCTGGCATTACATAATACTAAATATGGGCAATCATGTTACTTATCAGTCACATGATGATTGTTATCAGCAGAGGGTGACCTTCACATAACCATACGGTGGATTTTTTTTGCAAAGTGTGAAGTTGATGTTCTTGTGAATGGAGATAGATCAGAGCACTGTGGGATGGGTAAGATGAAAAGAATGATTTTTTGTTTATATCGGGGTGATCAAGGAATGAGTTAGGAGAAATTTCATCTAGTGGTTGGTCATTTAAAAGAAATTTTCCAAAAAAAATTGTCATACCTTCCGAGAGAGAGGTGGAGTTCTATATCGATATTTTTCTAAGAGTTAAAATACTATCCACTCCTCATAAAATTATGGATTATACACAGTTTCAGGAGCTCAAGTGGTAGATAGAGTTCATGGAAGATAAGAGATTTATACAGCCCAATACATCTCTATGGGGTTCACATGTCATTTCTTGGGAAAATGAGTACTAAAACATCAGGCTATTTGTGGATTAATAGTAATTGAAATGGATTATCGTTAAGAACCAATATCCTTTTCTGTTGATAGATGATCTATTACATCAAAAAAAATGTGCTTGGGTATTCTTGAAGACTAATCAGAGATCATGTTATCACCATATAAGGGTTCTAAATGAATACATACCTCGTACAATTTTTCAATGAAGGAATGGTCTATATGAGTATCTAGAATTGATTTATAGTGTCAGGAAAAAGAAATTAGTATTATGGCTCTGATGAATGGGGTTTCCTATCCTTTTATGGATACATTGTGGTGGTATTTATGGTTGGAATCGTATTTTATTTTCCAAATTGACAAGATCATTCACAACACTTTGATATCATTTTTAATACATAGATATGGAATCAATTATATGATAATTTAATAATGTTATACTACTTAATTGAAACGATTCACTTCATATCCCAGATTATATCAGATACAAGAGTATCAGGAGATCTATTTACGGTGGGATATATAGTTTTATGGGAACCATAAATTAACATCTTACACATACAGAGTTTCATAGGGATTGATGGATGTTACCGGTGTTCTATAGATGTCTTATCATGACTAGAATAACCACTTATAGGATTGAATAAGATGGTTGTGATGGTTGTATTGACATATATCTATGAGATATCCAATCAATATCTAAAGGGGATATTTACATCAACATCGTGGCTGAATCATTCTGATGAAGGATAAATCTATATAGTATAAATTAATGCATCAGGTATCAGGCTATGTGTAGTTATGATGTAGGAGGAGTGACTCATGGTGTATGGATCTTGTTAGTTAACACCACATGAGAGAAATTACATAAGTCACAATATTAAGTTGGTTGTTAATCTTCTTGTATCATATTGGTGGAGGTATTATTTATAGGGAGATTGTTTTTTGGTGTACACAGACCATAAAAGACCAATGTACATTTTTAATTAGCATGAATTGAATATAAGAAAACCAAAATTGTTGGAATAAATTTAATATTTAGACATCAAGCTTTCCTACTACCCTAAAAAAGGAAATCAATATATATATGCACTGAGTAGGAGGAATATGATACATGAAAGTAAAAATGGACAGTTGTAAGTTGATTCTTATTGCTTTTTTGGAGATTCACTTGGTGGTGTAGGATGGACATGGGAAAAAATTTCTCTTAATATTAGTAGTAGCTTCCCCACATCCAGATAGATTAAGCATGAGTATTTAATCTGATGTTGAGAGGCTACTTCTATAGGATAGTGTGGTGGGTTAGGACCCACCTCATTAGTTAAATTTTAAAGAGGATGAATTAATTTGTATTCATTATCACATTTTGGATCCATTAGATATAGGTGAAGAGATTATGTGGGATTTTCACACATCGTCTTGGTCGGTACATCATATCGTAGCCAAGATGTATTGTTCCTTGATCCATCCATAATGGTGGCTGATGATAAACTGATAGGTACCGTGTTTTTCACAAGGTGTTCCTACTGTCAGAAGGTGATGGAGGAAAATTAGTGACCATCTATAATTTTACATCAATTACCAATTCTAGAGTGGAAATGTGATGATGTTATGATGGATTTCATGATCCGTTTTTCAATGTTGCATCGATTCGGTGATGAAATCTAGGGTATTCTGGATAGGCTCATAGAGGTCACTCGTTTCCAACATATTAGGTTGAAAATCTACGTAGAAGGTCATTGAAAGATTTATCAATGTGAGATTGTGAACATGAACTTCAACCCAATCAGTGAGTACTTGACAAGTGCATCCCAGAGACCCAGGAACAAATCTGGGTAGAGACATATTTTTGGGTTACTCTAGAATTTCTATAGCATGCATTGTAATAGGTCATATTTTGTACTGTAGTAGTCATAACTATTCATCCATCTGGGCCTTTGGGACACCGTTTTGGTCCTTAGGTCCAGCATAACTTCCAGGACACCCAAGGCCTTCGTTCCAATTACCTCTTAAGGACTTACGGGCCCATCTAGGCCATGAGGCCACCCTAAGGCCATATAGACACATGAGTATGAAAATGTACCAGTATGAATACAAGATTCAAGGCACTAGATGAGGATTCCATATAGGCGCATTCACTAGAGTAGAGCTAACTGAAATTATAAGAACGAGAGGGTATGAATTTTTCATTAGTACCGAGCATGTACTGCTCTATAGAGGACATCTAGAAAACTAGCATTACAAAGGTGGAGTTCAAATATCATAACATGTTCTTGGGATGATCAGTTCTAACTGGTTGATTTCCTCTTAAACATGTGGGTCAGGTAATTGTATCGATGCCTTTGAACCCTGTAAGTTTTCCTCCTCACCAATTGAAAGGTAGATTATAAATACAAAAAAAAGAAGGCCTTCGGTCCATTCAATAAGTATATTTTTGAGATTATGCACCATAACAGGGTTTCTTAGACCGTAGAATCCGATAGGGATTCCTAATTTACAATGTGATTCTAGTATAGTTTATAGAGGGATATTGGTGAATATATGTTTCTAAACATAGCTTAACAGCATCATGTTGATCTCTAGTCAATGCACACTATAATTGATTTATAGTGCATTATTAGAAATTGTATCCATGATCTTCAGGACTCTTATGGTAGGCATATACCCATGTTTGAGTTTTACTACTACAATATTTGTTAGGTGACTATAAAGATAGAATGTTATAACGAATTGAATGGTAGAACATTCCAATAAACATTGTGTTTATTAATGGTAAGAGTGGCAGAATTTTTTAGACCTCATCTCATTTAGGAGGATTTAGTGAGGTTCATGTTGTATCATAAATAGATGTCTATATTACTATCAAAACAGAAATATTACACTAATCACCGTGGATGAATTTTTGAGTTTCTGGTCATGAAACATTTCTATTTTATTTATTTAATTATGGATGGCCCATTGAAATATTAAAATAAAGGGTTATATATCTCCATGATATGTCGGGTTATTTGATATTCTAGAGAGAGTCAGGCCAATAGCCTATCAATTTTAGTTTTCTCAGAGGTACTAGGCCAAGAACAATGTCTTCCATGTATCTAAGATTCACCATTATCTTTTAGAACAATCTCACACTTTCCATCTATATGAGGATGAGTAGTAGGTAGATTCGTCCATTGAGGGGAATCTTATTTAAATCATCGATAAGATCATGAATTCTCTCAAAGGATGGGAAGTTCCTCTAGTTTAGGTTTTATGTTTAGATGTCCATTTATAGGAAAAGACATTGAAGTGGTGGACTGATTTAGAGACCCAAAGCTTTATGTACATAGATATAACAATACTTTTAAGGAATACTTAATACTTGAAAAAAACAGACGCCCAAATACAGTATTTGTTTTGTGTCTTTGGAAACTCATAACCTAATCTTCTAATCATGGTGAAAGAAATTTTACATATCCTATACAGATTTTCCCTTTGGTTATCTTACCTAAAACCATTCTTTATATCGTGGGGGAAAATAAAACATAAAAAGGGGGAGCTCCAATGCTCAGTAAGGGTAAGCATGGAGAAAATAAAACAACTCATATACATTTGAACTTAAAAACATGAACATAAAGTTTAAACATCAAAATCTTGATCAATGACATTAAACATGGTAGTACAAAAGGAATAGATCAAAATAGAACATAAATCATGATAAAATAGAATGGTAATAAAACAAATAATTATGGAAAACCATTAAGCACATGTTATGATTTCCATAGTAGCCAAGGCATTGCCGCCAAGACCATCATAGTGGACCAAGTCCATTATTGAATTGGGTTTATCTGTCATTCCATCCCTTTATTATTGTACCAGATATTCTTGTCGTTACATCCATGTCTATATAATGAGATATAAATCTTTTCCCATTAAATTTGATGGAGATATAGGTCCCACCAATTTCATAATTTAATCATTCTTACATGTGGCGCAAAATATAGATAAATCAATCATCATATCCCAAAGAATAAAATGGGTTTCATAAACATCCCCCAATCATAACATAATCCATATAAAACAAATGGATATCATTTCATCATAAGAAAATTGAAACCATGTAAATAATATATAAATTATACTTGAATCATACACATATGAAATAATGTCATGTTAGATGGAAAATCGTTTTGATAAAACACTTGAAATTAATTCTTGAGGAAAATATCCTTTCTTCTTCAAAATATTTTTCTTTTCACAAAATGCCATGAAAAATAAAAAGAAAAGTATTTTTTTGAAATAATCCATGAAAACTTATAGAGTAGGCCTCATGAAAATAAGGGTTTATGAAACCATAATAATCCATTCATTCCATATAACTTAAAAAAACATTCTCCTCGTTCGTATAACGGAAATGTCAAAACGTTCCTCATATAGTAAACAAAAGAAATATTTGTTCCATAACACATTGTAAAAGACATATATGGGTAATAATGACTTTAAAAATAGATGGAATAATATTAATAACTTTATAAAAAACATTTTTATGGACATGGATGAAAAATATAACCCCAGAAAATACTTACGTATAAGGAATCCCAGATATAAATGAGATTTCAAAATTCACTCTTACCTTAGGTCTGATATGCATCATATGTATCCGTACCTCCTATATAATGATTTAAATAATGTCATTGACTTATTAGAGAATTTTATTCATTGTTATGATAATATATATGGTTCACTTATGACTTTATATTACCTGTTCTTTTGTAAATTACATGTTAAAGTAGTGTTTTGGGTAAAATCGTTTCAATTATGGTACGTGTTTCGACTTTTTGTTCTTGATATTATTACTTATACCTTGATGAACATAATTTCATAATATAAAACATTATTTATATATAATATGTATTCATCATATAAAAATATATGATAGATCTATAAAATGAATGAAATACGCCATTTATGGAGATGGTAGGCCGTACGTGTGCATAAACGCTGTTTTCATTTCCTTATTGAATTGAATGGAATTAAGTAAATGAAACATATATGTAAATACATCCAGTATCATTATTATTTAATATATTTCATGAGTATTTATTATATATATTTTATAATCATACTTGAATGGTTAATCATGGAAAATGAATCTCATCGCGTTCGTGGAGACGCTAGTCCGTACGTACGAACAAGCAATGATATCATTCTTTTGATATTAGAATAGTATATAATTGGTTGGTGTATCATATATAAAGAATCATAATAATGTTATATTTATTATTTATATCATTTATACTCATTATTACACCCATCCAAATGATGAAATGTTTGAATAATAAACTACACCACGACACGGAGACGGTAAGACGTATGTACGCACGTGTGGTGACTTTTTCGTTCATAGGATGGATTAAATAACTAATATGGTTGTACCATTATTATAAAAACATCACAGTATATAGAATATACAGGAGTTATTATTTTATAATGGAAACAACAAATAAGTAGGAAGTGGAATAAGAAAGGAATTTGAAATAGGTGGTGATATATTTACCTCTTCTTCAGGTTCTTCTTTTTTATTTGATACAAGGGGATCCATATGATGGATTTATGACTAAATAAAGGCCTCTAGGATAAAGGTAGGATAGTTTAGAGGGTATTTCGGCAGGTTTGGGATGAGTCAAATGGCTTTGGAAGTGTGAATTAGAGAGAAGGGTGAGTGCCCTTTTATAAGAGGGGTGAGGGGCACCTTAGGAAAAACATAAAATATTATTTTATAAAAAATTCATATTGAGTTTATAATAAATCCAAAGGGAATTATTTAGAGGATAGGGTGGGGATGGGTAGAAATCCTCTCAACCAATATGTTTTAGACAGGTTTATGTTACCATTTTAGCCTTATCATATAGATTTAACTCTAAGTTAAATAATATAACTTTTACCGTGTCTTCTTGTATTCTTACACTATATGGTTAATAAAAATACTATAAACTGCCAATAGAACCCCAATAGGTTCATTAATATCATAAATATTATTATATAATAATTTTCTCTGATCCTTAAAATTTTCGGCCAATGATATCAATTAATAAGATAATATTTGTTTTAAAAACTCTTTTATGTCAATTTTTACCCTATTTGGTATTTTTTTTCTAAATTCCAAACAGCATTATTATTTCAAAAACTATTCATCTAACCAACTATAATATGTTATATTAACCTAAAAATAATTTTAATTCACAAAAAAAGTATGAAATTAAATTTATTTGGCTATTTATAATATCAATTATGTTAATATTTCATTAATAAGGTCATTATTACATCATCTTTGTGTCATAAATATATTAAATTATTTAATGTCCAAAAAATATAAATAAAAAAAAATTATTTAGGAAATATGTTTATATTTCTAAATAATATTTATAGTCGAATTTATTTTATCTATAACCCAATATTAGAAATGTTTTAGTTATTAAACATTGATTTTAACTAATTTAACTCTTCTTTAAATAAAATAATAATATGTTTCTTAATCTAATCCTAGTGGAACAAAGAGGTTCATATATTATTCCTAAGGTTGTTTTTGGTCAAATTATTCTTATCCAATAGAATTAGGACATGTGTTAGGGTAATAATAGTATCATTTTTACTTTTAATTACCTTATTTACTTTTAACCGTTGTTAAAATAAGTAAAAAGTAACTATTCACCAAAAAAATATTTTTATCTTATTAAACCACATTTTACTCCTTTATATTAACCGTATCTCTCGGATTTTCGAAATTCAACTCACAAAAGAGGTAAAATTATGTTTTATATAAATTTTCAAAAGCTCCTAGGAGGTGGGTAAATGACTGAAAAAAGTTAAATAAAAATTTTATATATCAAAAATTATTATAAAATGACTCCAATGAATTACATTGAACTTATATTAGTATTATGTATCTATTTTGACATAATTAATTTTAATAAAATAAATGATTATTTAAATAAAAAGTTGGTTTTTACCAATAACTCAGTGTTTTCACTATTCATCAAAATTTGAATGTTTTCATAAAAATACCAAAAATTCATCTTAGGCTAATTTTGATATTCTGAATCCAAATATGAAATCCATTTTAAATGATAAAATTTATAAAATTTCAAAACGTGTGTATTACTATTCATAACCGCTAGTTTATATAATATTTTAATAACATATCATTGTTTAGTGAAACTCGGTATTGCGTACAACGCAATCTATCGAGGAATGTAGATCTTGCATGTAATGAAATGAATGTCAGGGTTTCATGTAAGGAATTTTTCCTTCGGTGTTGCTTATAACATACTCAAAATATAGTTCAATTATACATTGATCAAAATCTATACTCGGTGTTTTGTAAAATTAATGTTATTTGAATGAGCTTTAATGTGTGTGCATCACAAGCCATGAATAGTGTTGCGTATACTACAAGATAGTATGGTGTTTCATATAGTTCAAGATAATCTTAGTGAAGCATAAAATGAAATATATTAAAAAATAAAAAGAATAATTCTCATAAAGTATCGGTGTGTTACATTATCCCCCCCCCCTTAAAAGAATTTCCCCCACAAAATCCGTCGGGGTTATAAATCGTTTACTACTTGAAAGTTTCATTCATAGAAACCCACATCGTAAAAATCAATACTAAAACATTATTTTAAAAATTGAAGTATGAAAAATAACATTTACCAAATTAACTCATCACTAGGTTTCCACATAGGATAACATAGGTGGAAATATGAATATAGAAGAGAAATATAACCATCATGTTCTGATGGAGAGTGGTAGAGAACATGGATATAAAAAATCCAACAATCACAAAGCCATAAATTTTTGATGATCTAAGATACCATCTGATTCATTAGATATGAAGGTAGTTAGACAACATTTTTGGTTTTCAATATCATTTCCCTAAAGTTGAAATTTTTAAATGGAAGGAATACATACTTGATTTTGGTACCATATCACCATTGGTCATTCCATGAACAATTTCCACTTCATATCTTAATGAAATGATGTTGAATTTGTCATTTGTGAAGTGTTAGGAAATCACATGATAAAATGATGGGTCATTCCATCTATCTCAAACAAAATTTAGCAAATGTTATCAAGTATACATAAGTCCATGTATGGTGAGGTTAATCATATATGATTCCAAAAAATGCTATTATACATCATTTATCATACCGCTTAATAAAATAAAACTATTTTATACTATCCAGGAACTTCCTGTAGGCTAGAGGTTGGCAATAAAGGCCTGTCGCACTTCTGTTGTGGGTTCGATTCCTGTAACCTTGTCCGATTCGAATGGTTGTCACCCGTCCTGCAGGTTTTCCCTTTTCCTAAAACTACATTATTATATCGTTTCACTAATAATATTGAAAATAGTTCTATCCATAAAAAATACTATCTTATTTATAACTTAATTAATTCCAATCTTTAGGCTTATCCAAAATACTTTCGTCCAAGCTCATAGTATAAATAAAATGATTACTAGATATTTCACCTACCAAGCATGTGAATAACATCATTTATCTCTCATATATCATAAGATATATCTTTTTTGTCACATTCCAAACATGTGAACACCATAATCAATTATTCTCTTGAAACATTAATTACCAAAGAATCTTTGTGAAAACATGAATGCTATCTAAAGTCATCTCTTTCCACGTAGAAAAATCCCAAAATTTCTATAAACTCAAACCATGATATCACTTTATCCTTATATGATCTCATTAATACTATCAAACATTTCCTTATCACATTATCCCTTCTTTATGTGCATATCATCTGATTTCCAAAAATATTTCAATCACTTTTCATGGTTACCAATACCATTCAATATATACTATCAGACACTTTAGAAAGAACAATAGTGTAATAATCCTTAGATGTTTAATTATTAATTAGTACCACACTTTATTCTAGATAAGCATAAAATCATTCCACTACCTTCATTAACCATTGACCGGGCTTCAAAACTTCTTTCATCTCATATATCATTTGTAGCCTCTTCATCATCATCAACATAAATACTACCCATACGACCATGCTGATTCTATTCATGAGACATTCCCTTAGGGAATTGGTTTTCATAATGCCCATACATTCCACATTAAAATCATTTAACCATTGTTTATGTCTTTGAAATACCATTATCATTGTCCATGGAGTTAACTGAACCTTTTGCTTTGCAATTACTAGATTTGTGTCCTTCTTTTCCACACCCAAAGCATATTCCTTTTCATTTTAAAAATTCTCTTTGATGGCTCTTCCAACATGATTTACATGAGGGAAATTGAACATTCTTTCCTCTATGACCATCATGAAACTCCATATTTCTCTTATTAGCCATGTCAGGAAGCATATAAAAGTTGATATTATTGATCATATTATGAGATTGATGATTAGGCATAATAACGATGTTGGGACATCCAAATACCATTTCAGTTGGTTTATCATGAAGTATATCTTTCCATTGTCCATCATATTCTCCATTAACATGAATCCTCATATTTCCTGCCATTTCCTAAAACCCAAAAAGAATAGTATGAGAGGAAAAACACGTACTAGAAAAACAACATAGTCAATGGGGGAGTAATTTCAATATAAAAAATCTTAGGATTAATTATATAATCATTACTATAATTCTAGACTAAAACCTATACCTATATTATCCTTAGGGACATCCCTAGACATACCTTATAAATATCTCTAGGGATCTCACTATATTTTTCGCATCCTTGTTTCCAAAGGACAAATAAACCATCGCTCTGATACCAACTGTAGAGACCCAAGGCATGACATAAATAGACATTACATTACTTTTTCAGAATACTTAATACATTAAAAACAAAGACGCCCAATGACCTTATTAGTTTAGTGTCTTTGAAAACTCGGAACATAATTTTCTAATAATGGTGAAATATCATCAACTCTCTTATACAGATCTTCCTCTTTGTTCTTCTTACCTAAAACCTTTCCTAACATCAAGGGGGAAAAGCAAAATAAAAAGGGTGAGCTCAAATGATCAGCAAGGGTAAGCATGGTGAAAATAATACAACACATATACATTTGAACTTAAAAACATGAACATAAAGTTTAAACATCAAAATCTTGAACAATGACATTAAACATGGTAGTACGTTAAGAATAGATCATAATGGAACATAAATCATGATAAAATAGAATGGGAATAAATCATGTAATTGTGGAAAACCATTAAGAACATGTTATGATTTCCATAGTAGTCAAGCCATTGCCTCCAATACCATCATAGTGGACAATGTCCATTTCTAAATCGGGTTTACCTACCGTTCCAGCCCTGTATTACTTTACCCTATTTACTTGCCATTATACCCATGTCTATCTCATGAGATATAAATCTCTACCCAATGCATTGGAGGAAGATATAGGTCTCACCCATCTCATAATGAAATCATTCATACATGGGCCACAAAATAAACATAAATCATTCATCATAACCCAATGAATAAAATGGGTTTCATAATCATCATCCCATCATAACATAATACATATAAAATAAATGGTTATAATTTAATCATAAGAAAAGTGAAACGATTTTAATCATAGAGAAATTATAATTGAAACATACACATATTAAATAATTTCATCTTAGATGGAAAATGGTTTTGATAAATCACTTGAAATGAATTGTTGAGGAAAATATCCATTCTTCTTCAAAGTCATTTTCTTTTCACAAAATTCCATGCAATTTTAAAAGAAAATGATTTTGTTTAAAATAGTACTGAAATATTGTAGAGTACACTTCATGAAAATAAGGCGTTATGAAATCATAAAAATCCATTCATGCCGTATAAGTTAAAAAAAATTATCCTCTTACATTTAACGGAAAAGTCAAAAAGTTCATCGTATGGTAAAAAAAAGAAAGATTACTTCCATAACACAATGTAAAATTTAAAGAGTTGTAAAAATGACTTTAAACATACATGTAATAATATTAAACACTTTATAAAAAACATTTTTATGTACATGGATGAAAAATATAACCCTATTAAATACTTACGTATAAGAAATCTGGGATAAAAATGAGATTGCAAAATTATCCATTACCTTAGAATTGATATGCCTCATATGTATCTGTACCTCCTTTATAATGATTTAAATAATTTAATTTAATTATTAAAGAATCATATTCATTGTTATGATATCATATATTCTTTACTTATGACTTTATATTACCCGTTCTTTAGAAATTTCCATGTTAAAGCAGTGTATTTGTTAAAATCGTTTCATTTATCGTACGTATTTTGGCTTGATGTTATTGATATTATTACTTATATATTTATTAACTAAATTACAAAATTTAAAACAATTTTTATATATAATATATATTCAGTATATAAATATATATGATAGATCGATAAATGGAATGAAATACACCGTTCATGGAGACGGTTGGTCATACGTGCGCATGATCGCTGTTTTCGTTTCCTTATTGAATTTAATGGAATTAAGTAAATGAAAAATATATGTACATAAATCCAGTATCATTATTATGTAATATATTTCTGTATTATTTATTATATATACTTTATAATCATACTTGAATGGTTAATCATGGATAATTAATCTCATTGCGTTTATGGAGACGGCAGTCCGTACATACGCACGAGCGATGATATCATTCTTTTGATATTAAAATCATATATAATTGGATGTTATATCATTTATAAAGAATAATAATAATTTATTATTTATTATTTATTTCATTTATAGTCATTATTATACCCATCCAAATGATGAAATTTCTGAATAACAAACTACACCACGACGTGGAGACTGTAAGCCATACGTACGCACATGTAGTGACTTTTTCCTTCATAGGATGGATAAAATAATTAATATGGTTGTAACAATTTTATAACAACATCACATTATATAGATGATAATTTAGTTATTATTTTATAATGGAATCAACAAAGAAGGAGGAAGTGGAAGAAGAAAGGAACTTGAAATAGGTGGTGAGATATTTACCTCTTCTTCGGGTTCTTCCTTTGGATTTGATAAAAAGGGATCCATAGGTGGGCTTTATGACTAATGTAAGGCCTCTAAGATTATGGGAGGATAGTTTAGAGGGTATTTTGGTAGGGTTTGGCAGAGCCAAATGCCCCTGGAAGTGTGAATTAGAGATAAGGGGGAGGGCCCTTTTATAAGAGGAGTGAGGGGCACCTTTGAAAAAACATAAAATATTATTTTATAATAAATTCATATTCTGTTTATAATGTATAAAAAGTGACTTATATAGAGACATGGTGGGGATGGGTCGAACCCCTCTCAAAAAATAGGTTTTAGACATGTTTAGGTTAACATTTTATCCTTATCATTTAAATTTACCTCTATGTAATATAATTTAACTTTTACCATGTCTTCTTCTATTCTTACACTACATGGTTAATAAACATACTATAAACTACCAATTAAAACCCAATAGGTTAATTAATGTCATTAATATTTGTATATAAGTCCTTTGGCCGAACCTTATATTTTTAGAACCATTATATCAATTAATAATATAATATTTGTTTTAAAAACTCTTTTATGTCAATTTTGACACTATTTGATATTTTGTTTTTTTCTAAATTCATAACAGCATTATTATTTCGAAAAAAATTCCTATAACCAACCCTAATATGTTATATTGATCTAAATAATTAGTTTAATTTTTAGAAAGTCTCAAATTACATTTATTTGGGTATTTATAATATCAATTATGTTAATATTTTATTAATAAGTTAATTACTACATCATCATTGTGTCATAGATAAATTAAATTATTTATTATACATAAAATATAAAAAAATACCATTATGTAGGAAATATTTATATATTTATAATGAATATTTATAGTCTAATTTATCTTATGTGTAACCCTATATTAAATTTTTGTAGTTATTAAACTTTGATTTTTATTATTTAAACTCTTCTTTAAATAAAATAAGAAAATGTTTTCTAATATAATCCAAGTGAACCAAAGAGGTTAATATTTTATTCATAAGGTTGTTTTTGGTCGAATTATACTTATCCTAAAGAATTAGGACATGTGTTAGGGTAATAATAATACCATTTTTACCATTAATTACCCTATTTACTTTTGACCGTGGTAAAAATAACAAAAAGATACTATTTACCAAAAATAATTTTTATCTTATTGAACCACATTTTTCTCCTTTATATTAACCATGTCTCTCAGATTTTCAAAACTCAACTCACAGAAGCGGTAAAATTATGATTTATTTAATTTTCAAATGCTCCTAGGAGGCGGGTAAAAGACGGTAAAAAGTTCAATAAAAATTTTATATATCTAAAATTATTATAAAATGACTCCAATGAATTACATTGAACATATATAGGTATTATGTATCTATTTTGACCTAAAATAAATTCAAATAAAATAAATGATTATTTAAATAAAATGTCTGTTTTAACGAATAACTTAGTGTTTTCACTATTCATAAAAAATTGAACTTTTTCAGAACAATACCAAAAATTCACCATAGGCTAATTTCGATATTCCAAATCCAAAAATGGAGTTCATTTTAAAAGATTAAATTTATAAAATTTCAAAAAGTGGTTATTACTATTCATAATTGCTAGTTTATATAATATTTTCATAACATATCGTTGTTTAGTGAAACTCGGTATTGCGTACAACACAAGGTATCGAGGAAGGTCACTCTTGTGTGTAATACAAGGAATGTGAGGGTTGCGTGTAAGGAAAGATTAATTTGGTGTCACATATAACATACTCAAAATAAAGTTCAGTTATACATTAATCAAAATCTATATTTTGTGTTGTGTAAAATGAATGTTATTCGAAAGAACATGAAAGTGTGTGCATAAAAAGCCTAGAATAGTGTTGCATATACTACAAGATAATACGATGTTGCATATAGAACAAGATAATCTTGGTAAAGAGCACAACAAAAGACATCAACAAAAATTAAAAAGAATAATTATCATAATGTCTTGGTGTGTTACAACCGACATATGCATTTAGTGTCCTCAGATATTCTGAGGTGAATTTTGACCACCATTAGAAGGTAAATTCATGGATAAAATAATTTAAGGGGGAAATATTGTTTGAATAAATGTTTTCCATCATGTATATATCTTATTAGTTTATCTTTAAATATTTTATTTTGACCTAGCGTGGGGTTCTAATAGTATTATGTGAGTTTCAGGGCATTCTAGGGATTCTTTGGAGCCTAGGAGACTGTTTTTAAACTGGTATCTAGGATACACTTTTAATAGAAACTGTAGGACCCATGCCACATGGTTTGAAGAATACATGTGGAATATTTTTTCAGGTTATTAGGGGGTGCACCATTTTCCCTACCCTTGTGCCTAGGGCCACACTATTATTTTTGGATGCTTGAAATTTTTAGTATGGTCCAAACACACAATCATCACAAGGTTCTCCCAACTGTGCACCATGACCATTTTAGGGGTGATAGGGGAACATGGATTGGTGAATGGTTTCCCAAAATGACTCCACGAACAGTACGAGTTCCCTATTGAGGTAGGGAGGTGATCCTAGTTATCACACATTTTGGGAAACCATGTGGCTAAAATGTGTAACACAGGTATTATAATGGAATTATCTTTTTCACATATTTTTTATTAAAACATATATCATATTTTATTCTCATTCTATTGGATAGAATCATTGGATTTGAGATCTCCCATAGAAGCGTAAATCATATTTCTGATTTTAGTTTCTTTATCGGTTGTATGATTCAAACTCCATTAATATCATTGGATCCACACTGGGGAGTTCTCCATCCATGATTTCTAATTTTCTCTTATCATATTTATGGAGTTATATATGTTAAAGATAATATACCATATTTTTAATTTTCACACTCATTATTCATTTAACTCCCTATCTTGACCGAATTAGTGATCGATACTAGATGAGTTTTCTAACTCATGTATATGATATGGGGTTTATACAATTCCCATAATGTTTGGTGTTTATATGTAATTTTTCTACAATGTTGTATGAAGAAAATTACATCTATTAACATAAAATTATTTGAATGAATTGAATAAAATGTTGGAACCTGATTTGGATTCCCACTTAGTTCCTTTTTATCATTGGATATTGTGAACCCAAACCAAGGCCTCCCATGGATGTGTACTTATATCCACCTTATTTTATACTGATCTGCTCTATATATGTGAGGGAAGATCTATTTTTGGGAGCCTTCATGAATTGAAATAGAATTTAATTAATGATTAGTATAAGGGTTTTCCACTATTCATTGTGATTACAGGATGATTAGTTGATTAAATTGTTTTAATGGAATGTGATACTTAGTTTCTAGAATTCATGGATTGGGAATTGTAGTGAAATGAATAAATATATGAATGGAAAGTTAATAATGATACATGATTCCAATGATGATATCATTTGATAGTAATCGCATTGGATTAAACCATAATTCCATAAATATGGATCATGCTAATGGTATTGGTTTCATTGGACCTGTATACTACATATATCTTGATTCCATAGGATTTCAGAGGCCTTAATACCCCTTGGATCCAGCTTGGTAAAACTCTCATAGAAAATTATCCATGGATATATTCCGTGGACTTCATTTAAGTCTTTATAGAATTCCCATCTAGATGATCCTAGGACTTCACAAGGATTCTTTGGTCTTATATACCTTAAATCTATCCCTTCATGGTTTTACATTGTATAACAAGGAATATGTCACCGTGGATATTGAAACTTTATTACATGTAATGGAAATTGGGGATATATTTATAATTTACAGATAGCCTTGGTGTGGGAATATGATTACAGTTGATAGACTGATTAGTATCACACATATTTTTTATTCTTTATATCTTCCCTTGTTTTTGTTATCTTGACTATTTCATATAGGGAGCCATATTTGGTTAGATAAAATCATACATTACTTTAATTACTATTATAGCTATGATATATTAAATATTATTTCATTTTATATTTCACAAACTATATATTCAAAAGACAACATTGGTGGATACCAATTTACTATTATCTCACACCATGTATGGCTACTAGTGGGTTCCTAAAAATATACCAGGGGTCTAGGTAGGGAGCAGGGAGTGTGACCATTTTATAATGTTAAATTTGGATGTCTGTAGTATCTAGGGAGAACTGGACTGAGATATTCTCATGATGCTAGATGGGAAAGTTAATTTTTGTTTTTTTTATTTTGATTCATGTATTTTATTGGATTGTTACATCGACATATTTCATACCATTTTTATAGAGACATGATACGATCATAAAATTTTAAATGAATACTTTTTGTTTATTTACTATTATAGTCTTTATGTTGGTTTGCTTATGTTAGTGATTTATATTTTGCTTCTACTACTGATGGATATGTTTACACTGATATGTTACACTCAGATATAGAGGAATAGTCTCCCCATAGACACACATTGGGAACTCACTTCAACTCGATAACCTCAATCATATGTGGAGGTGTGATTTAGGCCATCTGACCTACCACATCAGGGAACCATTTAGTGGCTCCCAGTATGGGATGTTACCGACATGATTCTATATTTTTTTACAATGATGATGCGATGATTATTCACATATGTAATCCGTGAATATGATTCTAGGTTTTTTTAAAATTATTTTTAGTATCTAACAACTATAATAAAATGTTTCTTTTTCATGAATCACCACATTCCATGAATTTATCAAATTTATTCCCCTTGATTATGATGGTGATATGATTATAATGACATGATTATGATTATTATAGCCACCCATGTTCTATTAGTTAATGTGTCTTACATAAGATATCTTATCCATCCCCATACCTGGATTTTATCTCACCCCTTTCATTGATGTATATCCTCAGGTGACTACATCAACTAAAGATAATGTCAGATATTTTACACTGAAAATGATTAATGGTGTTTGTAATCATTATTCGTTATTATTTACAAGTGATGTATGATCCTTATTCTTTCAGAAAACAATAACATTCGATATTTGAATGTATACAAATTATTTCCATTATCATTAAGATGATGTTATAGTAATTTTGGAAAAGCATTTGGTCACTATACATTAGGGGATTAGTTATTTACATCTTTGTGATATTTCGTTTTGTCAGAATATCTAGGGACAAATTTCATTTCATGTGATTATTTATATAGATTTATTTTTTCTTTATTTATTTATACTATATTATGCTCAATTAATTTTTTAAATGTCAAATGCTCTATATAATTACCTTTTTAAAGGGATTATTTGTTTTCGTTCATGATGGATTTTGTTATATACATTCCATTACAGAGTATCTACAATCCCCACAATCATATCTTATATTTTCTCTAGGCTGTGAGGATTTGTAATCTAATTGATCTTCAATGATATCATATTTTGAATAATGAAATATTCAATGAAAAAACATTTATGATTTTAAGATATAATTTTTTTTTTAAATATCAACTATGTATCTAGTTTACCATGACTACTAGACAATTCACTCTTTTGGGATGTGTCCATATATATCAAATACCAATGTAATAAAGTAGAAAGTAGATTTGGGCTACTAGGGTCAAGGTATTTACGTTAGTCGGTTTAATGAAAATCACAGACTATATACTCAATAAAACATTTAAATATTCATTTTCATTTTTTAAAATATAAGGATTAGAATTAAAATAAGTATTACTCTTAAACATAAATTTTATAAAAATGGGATTTTTTGTTTGATAAAAGCTTATTTAAAATCAAATTTTCACCACATAGAGGAATTGAATATGAAAAAATTCATTCCATTTTTTAAATAAATATAATTTAATAAATTTAATAGGTAAATAATATTTTTTTCATAATTAATAATAAAAATAAGAGAATGTTGTTACCAGGTAAATGGTAAAAATGATTTTATTGGTGGGTAAACATTGAGAAAAGTATATGAATTTTACATAAAATTGTTAAATATTATTTTTGGCAGATATATCAATATTATATTATCATAACATTGAAAATGATACTGATTTTATCCTTTCTCTTGAATGATAACCTCTATTATTAAAATTATTCAAGTAATTCCACATGTTCCCTTCTTATAACTTATAAAATTTCACATTCCTCTTTAATAATTATAAAAATTTCATTCTACTATATTTACCAACTCCTACTCGAAATAATTTCTTTTTATCTTCCCGTTATCCAATAAATCATATTCATACTCTATGTAAATCCCATGAATTAATATGTTATTAGAGAAAGTAGGAATGTCAAATGTGATTTATAAACCATAACTAATCCCTTTAAACATCAATTCTTATACCAATTAATCTAAACCTGTTTTAAATATCATAAAAATATGAATCATGTATCATAAATACTCATAAAATTTAATGGTAATCACATTGTAACCATCTTCCACATTCATTCCTTAAAATATGAAATGAAACAATCATTCATATGTATGCATGGACTCCTGCCTCTATATAGGGATATGATGTAGTATCCAAATCCATATTTCAATGTTTCGTTATTTGATTGATTTAATATTTAAATATCATATTCATGATATAATTATACTTTTATAATTATAATATCATATCAATATACTTACCTTTCAATCTATATGAACAAATATTACCGCTCAATCATTTATGTGGTCTACCACCATCACAAAGTGAAGGGACCCATTTTTTATTTCTACTTTATAGGATTGTAATAAAAATATATTTAATGAATATATACATCATTTAATATTTAATAATGACATTTTAATGATGAAATATTATTTATATTTCTTTTAGTTCATCCATAAAAAATTTAAAACATCACTCATGTGTATGTATAGACTATCGTCTCCGCAAAGTGATGTAATTCGTTTTTCATCATATTATTATATATATGGTCAAAAAACTGTTTTTAATGATTAAATATAATACATAAGACAATATTATGATTATATATATTATTGAACAATTATAAACATGTAGGGAAAAAAAATTCACACATGAAACATAAATGAAAAAAATTGTTGACACCAAGAAATGATTGTTTTAATAATAGATTATTAATAAAATCATGATGAAATGTTATTAGATAGTTGTATATGATATTAAAAGAATGAAAATAGATCTGGTATATAATTATAAAAATCTAAATATATTATAAGAGGATATACATTTTATTAATCATTTCGGTCATAAGGTTAGAAGATATTTCATCATGTTATAATTACTTGAGACATGTTTATGATAGGAACCATGTTTTCCATTTCATGGTGGAAATACAGACCCATTATAATTTAGTATCATGATTTACACATTTCTATGGATGTAAAATGTTTTATTCCTCGTCCATTATATATTGGGGTTTTGACTGAATGATTATAAAAGTTGTAAGGTTTCCTTTTCAAAATAATGTTTCATTGAGACATATTTGAATTTTTAGACCTATTTATGTTAATGAGGTGCATATATGAGGCACATCTATTGAAGGGCTTTGAAAAAGAAATTTAATATTCTTAGTGCAACATAGAGGCTGACCAGGGATGTCTCTCGTGAGGATCTTTTTCATAATTTCACACACTTAAACAAGTTTAACTAAACTTTTTATTTTTTGATTTTTTATTTAATCTAGGAATGGAATTCAATTTAATTTCAATAAAAGATAAAACTGACATGAAATTAAAAATTGTAATTAATTGAGAAAGTAGTTGTAGTTTATGGGTTGGATTGTGGGTTCCATCATTCTCCTTGTTGGTATTAAAATTAAGTTTCATTATTCAATTATTAAATCTTATACAAGAATTACTATTATTATATTTATTGCTGTGAAATATTGAATTAATTTTTCAATCTCAACATCACCTCTTCCTATAATCAAGTTTAATGCCACACCTCGATCAAGAGTGTGACATATTCCATGACCTGGCTCCTTCGTATTCCATTTCATCTGCTGAATGGATGAAATCCATCGTATAAAGAGATTGTATCTAGTAGAAGTGAGGGGAAATATTTAATAAAATAAAAGAAATGAGTTTGAGATCAGTGTCATGGTGGACGATCACCACACCTAAGGACATCACTCTTGCTCATCACAAACTTAACAAGACATAGTAATTTAAGCATTGAAAAAAAATTGCAACATACCTACCCAAAGAAAAATATTGGGTTAACCCATCATTTATTAGGGTAAGAGGTCATAGTGGATAATATGGGAAGAATAAAACATGAAATGAAGGAGAAAAGATGAAGAAGAAAACAGGGTGGATGGGTGGACATAGAAATAAAAACAATGTATTAATCTAATAGAAATCAAAATTACAATTGAAAACTAAAAAAATAAAGAAAATAAAACAATTAAAAAGAAAGGAGGAAGAGTTGTGGCTAGCCTCAATCAGTGGTGATCTCCTCCTGGGTGCCTTTAAGGACTGGAATGGAGAGTGGGAAGATTTGGGACGGAGTTGAGTGGCTCCTTTTATAGGTAGAATTATATACACTGACAAATTTCGATTTCATGTCCCAATAAGTGGCTGATTCACGTGTCTACCACTTTATAAAAGTTAATCAAGAATGTGTAGGACGTTCACACTCAAAATTTCAGCTCATTTGAACATCAGATGAATGGGTTATGAATTTTTCAATGGAGGTTTCGTTTTCTGGATATAGGTTCCAGGAATCTTCCTTCAAAAATATAACCTCCATTCGCTACATTAATGAATCCCAAAATCCCAAAACTTTATTGTATATTTGGCCATATGTGTGATCGTTCTATCCCAAGTAGAATCCCATCAATTAAAGGTCTGTAGAACGAGTTGTGGGTCTGGTATAGTGAGGGGGCCCATGTTGTCGGCCTGGAAAATTATTTAACTAAATTGATTTTTTAGGCCCTTCAGATGGACGAATATCCTCCTGATCCATCTGAAAAAATTGCAGTAAATAAAATAAATATTACAAAATATAATATTCACTCAATTTGTTATTAAAATTTTAAATTAATGACCAAAATACCTCTATGATAAAAATCTGTCAATATTCCAGATTTCACCACTTTTTTCATTTAATCTCAAAGCACCATGAAAACCAAAAAGAATGACAATTACCCATACAATAACTCTATGGTTCTATTATTAACAATTATTTACATAATAAAATATAAAAAATTATGAGCTTCATCGATCCCCCACACTTAAACATTACACTCTTGGGCATTCATCTTACATCTAAATCTTAATCCACACAACAATCTAAAATGAGAAAATATCATTGATTTAATACAAAATTGAAGTCCATCATGTATAATATATGAATGAAAGTCTCTGTAATTATAATTTCAATAATTAATATTTTTTCTACATATTATATCAATCCATGGACCAATCACAACCTACCTCACATTGATGTTTATGTCACTCTTCACTCAAGATAAATTGAATATAGATTTATTATCGTACTTGAAAATTGCATGGATCGCCATAGGTTTGTAAAAATTCATATTTCTACATAGCATGAAAAAATAAAATTTATTCAATAATTATGGCTATAATTAATGGTAAAAATTATTCGGTGGATTTGGGTTAGTGGGAAAATGATTGAAAAATATTTCAGGCCAAAAAGAGGAGGTTGGAATTTTAAGTACAATGCATGATTAATTCATGATAAAACACCGGAAATTCATCTCTAAATCCCTCATTAAAATATCTAAAAAATACCAACATTATTTATGACATGGTACATGATCTATGACATGATTACAAATAATGATATCATATATGTTCTCCCTCTTTTTTTAAGCTCTACATAAGCACATCTTTATTTTCGTATTCTTTTTTTAATGTTTTTATGTAGGATGAGATGATAATTTAATATAATGAATGAATGAAAATTCATGCCCTTGATTTTTGAGAGTGATATGAGTCATAAAAAATATAAAATTAAAAATTCTAACCCATCTCCATTATTTTTATTTTTTTAAGGAATAATGGATGAAACAATAAAGCACATTGAAATGACGAAACATGCCCAATTATCATATTATCCACTACCCAAAGTATTGAAACACACATCTCACCACTAATAAATTATATAAACCCCACTAAACGCACATGAAAGGACCTTAACCAAACACTCAAACTTGAAATATCCATGAAAAAATACTAAAAGTGCGGGTATATAAGTTAAAATTGGCTTGTAATGTGGCTTAAACTTATAAGGAAATTCATGAAATCTAAGGTATTACAAAGGATAAATGTAAAGGTGGGTATCAACATAATATTTGGCTCGACAAAGAGATTCTTCAATCATTTCAAATACATTTCATGAAATCCAAATCATTGAAAGAGGGTATTCCCAAATTCTGGTTCTCACACAAAATTCATGTTTCCCTCATGAAAGTGTAGATATTAGGAAGATTATTTGAAAGTTGTTTAAAATACCTCACATGATTGGAAAAATATTTTGAGTTAGTTTTTCATGGGTATGGATTTTAAAAATAAGTTAAACTCATAAAAATAATTCAAAATCCATTTCTAGGAAAAAGAATTAACATCAACAATTATTAAAATCAATTATTAAAAAAATCATTTCAACTCTCTCAAAATAAATTGATGTGTTAAGATCGATAAGAATATTTATTAAAGCTAAAATAATCTAAAAAAATTACAAAAAAAGCACACAATAAGAAATAAGAAAGTTGACACTACCCCACACATAAATTTTACAACCCCTCATTTCAACTCAAAAACAAATATATGAAAGAAAAAAATAACAGGAAGGAAATATACATTTTGACATTATTATTTGATGTGGATGCCTTTAGTTAAGCTCCATGAAGATGAAACATTAATACTAAATGAAATAAATGAAAATACATAAGAAAAAAAGTAAGTAAATAAAAGGAAATGGAAAGGGAATAAAAAATATATAATTCTTGGTTTTGACCCCTAAGTGGGTGCTAGGTTTCTAATGACCCAAGTTAGGTAGTTTCACGGGATTATCCCCAATCAGAATATGGGTTTACATTCTTTGAGATGAACCACCACATGTTACTTTTACCAATGTCCATGTGTAAACATTGAAAGTAGGTAACCCCAAAAAATATAATAATGTTCCCATCCCCGAAGAAATAATAATGACAAAATTTGAGGTTTGATGTTAGAGGGAATAAAATATAGGGGTTCTCCCTGCTGACTTTTGTTGTGTCCTCCTCCATATGTTATGCATATTTTTTTGAGGAGGTAGTCACCTCAACATCTTCTCCAGCACTTCTTCTGAAATCAGCACCACTTGAGTGGTATATTATTTAACATCCCCAGTCTTCTCTATTTGTGTCGTATTAAAAATTTAAAAGGATGATATGTTAGAAAACAATTTAGATTGAATAAAAATTAAACATGAAGAATTAATAAATAAATATTCCCCTTCACGCAATTCATCTTTGTAATTGATCTATATTGGCGGGACCATTGGCAATTCAATCGTAGTAGGTGCATCTAATTCATTATCTTCAAATGATAGAGAGTGGTAGAAAGTGTCTGATATTTCATTATCATGCATTGGAAGATCATGTTTCATGTTTACATCAACAAAGCAATTCTAGTATTTTTCTAAAAAATTTTGATCTCCCATCAGTTCATCTGATGAAATGTGTACATCCAGGACCTCCTCGAGCAATGGTTTAGTGAGGAATGATGTTATTAGTTCCTTTAGAAGTTCTATCTCACCCACTTCAGGTTATTTAACCTATAAATTTATCGGTGAAATCTATTCCACTACTCAATTTGGTTCAGGATTCATCTTAGGTTCTGGTTGCTATTGTGATGTACGTCCATATTCAACAATCCATTATATTTTTCAATTTATGTTTTGATCTTTATCTCTAATCATATGAAACTGAGCCTCATGTTCATTATAAAAATTTTCTTGCACTGGATATTGGTCAGTCCATCCCTACTAATAAGAATTTGAAATAATCATGAACAAAGAAGTTTTTTTAATTTTTTTTTGAAAATTACAATAATTTTTTTTAAATGAAAATCTAACGAGAATGTGAAAATATACAATTATTTGTAAATTTCTAACTGGCTCCCCGAAAATGGTGCCAGTTTTGACCCACGCCTGTCATAGGGGATGGAAAAAACTATTTAATTTTCCTAGTGCAACATAGAGGCTGACCAGGGTTTTCTCTCTTGAGTATTTTTTTCATTCAGTCACTCACATAATCTAATTTAACTAAATTAATTATTTTTTTGGTTTTTATTTAATCTAGGAATGGAATGCAGTTTAATTTAATTAAAAGATAAAACTAACATGCAATGAAAAAATGAAATTAATTGAGAATGAACACAGCATTCATGGACTGGTTTGTGGGTCCCATCATTCTAATTATTGGTATTTAAATTAAATTTGATAATTGAATTGTGATATCTCATTCATGGATTACTATTATTATATTTATTGGTGTGAAATCATGAATGAATTTCGCAATATTAACTTAACCTCCTCATATAATCAAGGTTGATGGAACACCTTGATCGAGAGTGTTACATGTTCCAAGACCTAGCTCCTTTGTATTCCATTTCAACCACAGAATTGCACAACAACATCATATGAAGAGTTTGTATCTAGTATAATGGAGGGAAAATATTTAATAAAAGAATCGAATTGAGTCTGAGATCAGTGTCGTGGTGTACGATCTCCACTCTTGTTCACATCACTATTTCTCATCAAAAACTTAATAAAAAATTGTAATTTAAGCACAAAATAAATGAAATAGCCACATACCTACCCTAGGCCAAATCTCAGTTTAACCCTTATTTTTTATGGTAAGAGGTCATGAAGTATAATATGAGAAGAATAATACAAGAAAAGAAAGTTAAAAGATGAAGAATAAATCAGGGTGGATGGGTGGACACCAAAAAAAAAACAATGCATTAATTTATTAGAAAAATATAAAATTGAAAACTAAAAAAAATTAAAAAATAATCGGAGAAGAGTTGTAGCCAGCCTCCCTTGGTTCCTTGAAAGAATGGAATTAAGAAATGGATGATTTGGGAATGAGGCGAGTGCCTCCTTTTATAGGGAGAATTATGTACTCTAAAACCTGTGTGTTGTTGTCCCAATTATTGGACGATTCATGAATGGACACCTTCATAAAAATTTTTATATAATGTGTTGGCCATTAACCATCAAAATATCAGCTCCTAGGGACACCAGATGAATGAGTTATGAACATTTCATTGGAGGTTTATTTTTCTGGGTGCAGGTTCCAGGAAATGTACTTCAAAAATATATCATCTAATGGCAATATTAATGAATTCCAAACTCCACAAAATTTTATTTATAAACGGCCCTATGTTTATTAGTGAAATAATGGGTATAATCCCTTCAATTTATGGTGTTTAGGCTGAGATTTGGTTTCGTTATAGTGGTGGTATCCACGTTGTTCGCCTGAGAAAATATTTATCTTAATTGATTTTCAGGCCCTTTAGATGGCCGAATCATTTACTAGTCCAAAAGACACAATTTGAGTAAATAAAAAAAGGATTCCAAAAAAATAATATTCACTCAATTTGGATTTATATTTTAAAATTATGGAACAAAATTCCCCTATGGTAAAAATATGTCAAAATTCAAAATTTAACTTCTTTTTTCATTTATGCTAAAATTACCATTAAAACCTAAAAACGTGACAATTACCCATACAATAACACTATTTTGGGATTATAAACAATTATTTATAGTATAAAATATTTGAAAAAGTGAGAATAATCTATATACTACCTATTTTACATGTTATATCTTGTATAATTGATAATTAATTGACTTTGATGTTTTATGTAAAATTATTTCATCTAATTGATTTTGATTTGAATGTTTCCAATATATTAAGGTTTTATCATCTTAAACTATCTTTTTTGGGATGTTGGTAATATTATAATCCAATATTACATTATGGGTTATATCTATTTACCAATTGATATTTTATATGATTAATATCTTTATATAAATTCTAATTTATTTTTCACATAATTTCATTTATTTTACTGGGTTTATGATTAAACTGTTACATTTTGGTTTTACCTTACAATATCAGTTTAATTAGGATTGTTTATGATTATGTTTTAAATAATTAAATTATATGATATATCCCTAAAATTTATCCCTATTTTTATTATCCTCTAGCCATTTATTTATACTGAAAATGTTCATTTCATTTTCCTCTCCCAATGTACTCCAATGCTCATATTAATGTTTTTTAAGAAAACCCGTGTTTATTTGTCTATTTAGTCTGGAATAATTATATTTGATGATAATATTTTCTTTAAAATTTTATCAATAATAATTTTTTATCTCATATTTAATAATTTTTCTATTTTTCCACATTGTATAATGTAATATTATTTTCATTTACTAAATGAGCCAATTAATATTTTTAGTGAAATGGGAAAGGAATATTTTTTTAATGTACACTACATGGATGAATTTTCCTATCATAAAATCTATTCTTTTCATGGAATATTACTTTACAAAATACCATTTTAATATTCAAATAAACTTTTTATTTCTATATTATGAAAAATTTTATATTTTAATTATGTGATTTCAAAATGAAAATGTTATTTTCCTCAAGAAATATTCCAGTGGTCATTTTAATGTATTTTCATCTATAAAAACATCATTTGATGTATTTTATAATTATTTAGAATATAATAAGAAGTTAGCATTAATTTTATTTATCTAGATGGTTTACAATTATGGTAATGAAAAATTGATGAAAGTCAATCTTTTTTCCATAGGTTAAACTATGATGAAATGATAAATTGATTCATGATCATGGGACATACATGTGATTCAATTATTATGTGATGGGTGGGTCCATTATATAACTCCAATTATGTAGGAAATTATTATTGTTTTATGATCTCAAATAGTTTACATGAGAGAAATCCCAATCCCAAAATAGGGTACATTAGTGGTTATCCTAAGATAAAAGAAGGTACCCCAATTTTTAAGGCCCAACATTACATGGGACGAATGTATTGGTAAGTTTCCAATATATAATATTACTTAAATAATTAATATCACAATATTTACTGAAATGAAAATATTCCAACTTATTTCTCTCATGGATCATGTTCTTTTCCTTTTAATTAGTCATGTATTTCAAACTCTCAAGGTTTATGTTAGGACTTATGATTATGATATTTAAATTGATGGGTATTATTTTAAAATGTTAATCTCATTTTATCACACCCTTTTCTAATTTATGTTTAATAATTATTATTAATAGTCATCTCCCATTTTTATACATTCATAAAATATACGGTCATCCTTTATAATTTATCATTTTTCCCATGAAATGAATAACGGATTTATGTATTATATGTCAAAGAAGGGTGATTTTTTATGATGAAAATAATGGGATATTTTGTAAATATTTTATGTACCTAATTTTTAGATATCGATTTTTCAAATAAAAATAATCATTATGTTTCTATAATGGATTATAATGATTTAAAATGAATATTCTTTTAAAACGATAAAATAATTATGCATGTAATGTTTGGGTTTTTGTGGATAGTATCAATAAAATAGTTAGAAATTCTTCAAAATTTGGATGTAAAATATTATTGAAAACTCTAAGTATATGCCTATATATATATAAAAACAGTATATGTGTTTGATTATCCAATAAAAACACATGTGTTAATTATAATTTAATGGTATTAAATGTTTATTTTTTATCTTATGGGCTGGAGTTAGTGGATTATAATATTGAACATTCATTCTCCTCATTTGTGCACTTCATGGCTAATGTACAACAATTTAGGCCCATTGATTCATCTAATTTTAATGAATATAATTATACATATTTTAATTTGATATTTTTGGAGATAGATCTACACTTCAATATGAACGTGTTTTTATCTAGGATCAATGTAGGGTTTATAAAGGATGATGGGGGTATTTGGCAATGAAAGGAATCAATTCTGGAGAAGGCAGATTGGACACCGACTTATAGATGAGAATGTGGGGGCAAAAATACATACCCAATAAAGCCCAAATTTCGTTGGATGATATAATAAATATATAAGAACATATAATTATAATAGATTTAGTACTAATTCAACCTCCATTGTGGTTATTCAGGTGGCCAAAAATAGTAATAATTCTTGGCCTGATTCTGCGACCTAGAAAAATAGCCCCCCAATTTAATCATATCGAGGCTAGCACAAATTTAGTTGGGGAGCCATTTAATAAGAGATAAAAGGCAACTGGAGATTCATGTTTGTCTTCTATGGAACAATGAAATTCCTCCATCTTGAAGGCCATCTATGCGCCTATGTCTAGTGGATGCAAGTTGGCTGCAACTTCAGGTCAAGGGTGGAAAAGTCTCCTCTCCATTACTTTCCACCATGCTTGCACTACCATACTCAAGTGAAATCCTATGTAATATTTTGAGCTCGACACAAGCCTCTTGAAATTCCTATTTATGTCAGTGGTGGTGGAGGAGTTTATCATCTTGGTGGTCGAAATCATTTTAATGTTATGCTGCCAATTTGTTGTAGTAATCACATTCCTTCAATTGTTAGTTCTTTAATTACCTTAACTTATTTATAATTTTTTTTTCATATTCTCATTTTTTTTTATTATTCTTCAAATCACTTTGATACTATTTCCTCATGGTGTTAACTTTTTCATACTGAACCTTGTGATATTATCACACAATGGTGGAGTGATCATTATTTCATTGTTTTTTTTACTTCTCCAATTCCACCCTCATTATTCTACTTCTCACTTCCATTGAATCCATAGGATCAATGGAGGGATAACCCATATATGGGTTGATCCAAGAGAGTATAAAGGGTATTTATTAGATGTTATTTCTAACTCAATTAATCGTTAATCACTTTTTAAATTATATTTTTGTTTAATGAAATTAAAACCTCTTCATCCTTATTGAATTTAAAGTCACACACTTCAAATGCTAATATGAACCATTACCTTGGAGTGCTCAAATAATTTATCCTTAAAGTGTATAGGTGATTAGTATTAGGATGTGTAGGAATTTAACCAATAATTGATGATTTTGTTTGATCTTCTAAAATGAACCCATCTTAAAGATAATAAGTTGAAAAATATTTTTTTTAAAAAAAGAATGGATCCAATCCACCCCTTATTATAACCTACGATAAACCCTTCTAATAATTTGAATTCACATAAGAATTTTAGAGTTCACTTAAACCCATCTAATATCAACCCAAATATGGCCACTTAATTACTAAAAATAGTCCATAGAATGTACATGTTCGTAGGTTATTTCTTAGGTCTCGGAGGATTCGAATTCACAAGCTAAACTACAAGTGACTGCTTAACCCTAAAATCATGGATAAATTTGGGCGATACCAAATTTTGGCACCATTACTAGGGACCCAAGTTTTTCATCTATACACCCTTTCTATTCTCACACAATTATTATATTCTATTCCAAAATATTTTATCTTTTCCTTTTCTCATTTTTTTTTCTTTTGGCACATGTCCACCTACACCCATGACCAATCAAACCATCTAGTTTCGGTGGATATTCATAGGTTTGGGATGTAAAGTACTCCAAGGGAACTACTTCCATGAGTTCCTAATTTTCCGAATACTCTAGAGTAAAAAATTTGACCCATTTCAATGGAATTTCTTCAAAGAATCCAAATCATAAACTCAGGTGGGAACCAAAATGGAAATATAAATGAGGTAGCCCAAAAATTGGAGATACAATTGATCAAACCATGTATGAATACCTCACACCAACCTTGACCAATGCCCCTCATGCATTAGACATAATTAACTAGGATATTATGACTACATCTTTAAACCCCATGTCCTAAACCACCTTACCACATTCCATGGAATGGAGTCATAGATTCCATACCTTCACATCAAGGAGTTCAATGATATTGTAGAAACCATGTGTCCCCCACATCAACTAGAATCAGATAAGATTAGGATATTTCTTTTTTCATTAAAGGATCGAGCTAAAAATGTCTATAAAATTTGAGACCATTATCCATAAGCTCTTGGGACCAACAAGATAGAGAATTCAACCAAAAAATCTTTCCCCACCACATAACTATTTCACTGAAAAATAGAACCCAAAACATTTTTGTAAAAGAGGGAGAGTCATTCTATAAAACATGGGAGATGTTCAAAGACACCATAAACATGGTTCAACATCATGATTTTTTTATACCTGAACAAGTTATAATTTTATATGATGGGTTGGGTCTGGGGAACAAACAATTCATTGACATGATGTGTAATGGAACTTTTAAAAACAAAGCCCCAAACGATTCTTATGAGTTTATGGAAAGCCTTGTTGAAAAAAACAAAAAATTGGGAACTTTACCTTATTCTAAAAATCCACAAAGAACTACTAGAATTCATAAACTTGGAGAATAGGAAATCCTTAAGGCAAATATATCAGCACTCTCTAGAAATGTTGAACAGATAGACCATAGGAAAGTCCAGGAAATCCAAACTGTAGACCATGTTTTCCCAATTTCTGAGAAACATGACCATAAGACAAACAACATCCCAACTATTACATCAAATAAGGATGTTCTTTAAGGAGTAACCCCAGTGGAAGTAAATTCCTTGAAATTTCAAAAGACTCAATAACAAAAATACTTCAACACAATGTATAATGACCACCCATGATTTCGTTGGAATGATAGGCAACATCCTAGCCAAACAAATGGAAAAAATACATACCCCCGTTAGAAAAACCAAACCCATCATCAGTTCCAAGCCCAAACTACCCAATACCAACAACCACAAGTCCATTTTTTACAAACGATCCCACCTCAAAAATATCCCATGAGGATAAACCAATATTCTCACGCACCAACCCAAATAGTTCCTCAAAGCCTACTAGAACAATGGTGAAAACAAATGGAAAGGATAGACTCATATGTCTCTTCCCTAAAACAAGAACTTCAAACCATTAAAACTGGAAAGGAATCCATACCTAGTCAGGAGTTACCATCTAAACTTCAAGGGGATATTCAAGTTGTACTCAATCAACTCATGAATAACTAATTGCTGAGACTATTTTGAGAAGTGTGAAAACAAATGTGAAACTATAACAAATAAGTAAAAAACATGGTGAGGCTTAAAACTCTAATGAAAATTCAAATGAACCAAATGATTATCCTGAAAAACATGATAACATTGTAAAAGAAACAACCATTCAACAAAAAAACCCACAACATGCACCATTTCCTCAATGTATGAGTGGGAAAACCAAGCCTGAATTGAGTGAGAAATTGAGGGAAATATTCTCAGAAGTCGTGTTGAAAATTCCACTCCTTGATTCTATTCAACCCATTACGGCCTATTAAATATACATTAATAACCTCTACACATTTATAATGAAATTCTCACATAAAACCCAAGACCTTCTCGTAGAAAATGATAGATCAAAAATCTAAGGAACCCTTCCACCAAAGATTAAAGACCCGGGTTGCCCTTACATCAATGTTGAACTAGGAGAGAACATAGTTGTCAAAGACTTGTGTCACCTACGTGATAGTGTCAATATGATCGCCTATGTTGTGTACTAACAGTTAATACTAGAAGAGTTCCAACCCACTACTGTTACACTTTAACGTTTTGATCGTAGAATTAGGGTCCCTAGGGTATTTTAAATGACTTTATGGTAATGGTTGAAAGAATAATCTACCCTGATAACTTCATTTTACTTTACAACCATCCAAACATTGTAAATAAAGAACAAACCCCAATCATCATTGGTCATCCATTCCATGGAAGAATCAAATCTGTTATCTGTGTTCGAAATGGAAACATGACCATCAACATTGGAAACACAAGTCTAGATAAGAAAATATATAATTCAAGATCACAAATAGAGGATGATGAGGGCATTCAAAAAGTAAACATGATATGAATAATTGATAAAGACTCCGTAGAACATCAAGTAATATTTGATGGATGTTGAAGTCAGGATGAGATTGATTTCCTATTTTCACATGAAGGAAAATTATCTCCTTGGCATGAATCTTTTTCAAATTGATCTAATGATGAAGTCTTAGGTCCAAAAAATAGTGAAACCTTTAATGAAACCACTATCATAGAGACCAATCAATCTTCATTCCCTAAATCTGATCAAACCAGTCTTGTAACTGAAAATTATACATGTGGCGAACCAATCCTATTTTAAACTCAAAAAATTTGATCTTGAGACAATGTCACAATATTCAGCTAAAATTTTAAACCAACTGGATCTTGAATGTAAATAACTTCCTTGTACACTTATGTATGCCTTCCAAAGGGAAAATGGATCACATCCTATTGTCATTTCTTCTTCTATTGAATCCAATCATGAGAGCATACATCTATATGTCCTTAAGAAACATAAGAAATTCATTGGTTCGACCCTGTATGATATTCAAGGGTTTTTCCCACTAATTAGGATGCATATAATTTTCCTAGAATCTAATTCAATTCCATGTAATCAGCATCAATAATGTCTCAATCCTAATCTCTTAGAAGTAGTGAGAAATGAACATAAGAAATTGTTAAAAACCGATAACATCTATCCCATAGATAATAGTGAGTGTGTGAGCCCAATCAAAATGGTTCCCAAGAAGGTAGGGATCATAGTGAAAACCAATCAAGATGGATAGATTCTTCTAACTAGGGTGAGTAGTGGCCGGAGAGTCTACATTGACTATAGGAAGATAAAATCATTCACCAAGAAAGACCATTTCCCCTTACCATTCATTGACCAACTCCATGATAGTGTGGAAGGTCATGAGTTGTATTGTTTCTTGGATGGATACTCGGGGTAAAATCAGATTGAGGATTCCCTAGAAGATCAAGGGAAGACTATATCCACCTATCCAATCAACACCTTTTCCTTCATATGCATGTCGTTCGGGCTATTCAATGCCCCTCGAACCATCCAGCAGTTCATGATGGGAATTTTCTAAAACATTATATGTGATTTTATTGAAGTCTTCAAGGATATATTCTCTATGTTTGTGAATACATTTTAGTGATTTCTTCCGTATGTGGAGAGTGTCTTGTCCAGATGTGAAGAAATGAATCTGGTCCTAAACTAGTAAAATTGCAATATAATAGTTAAATAGGGACTAGTCCTAGGCCATATAGTCTCGGGTAGGGGGATTGAAGTTGATAAAGAAAAGGTTGACATCATTAGTCACATTTCATCACTAAGAACAGTTAAGGAAGTGAGGTCTTTCATAGGACATGTTGGTTTCTATAGAAGATTCATCAAGGACATTAGTTCAATCTTCCATTCCCTTTGTTCTCTCCTAGTAAAGGATGCTCCATTTGTTTGGATATAAATCTACGAGAGTTCATTATCAACCCTCAAATCCCTTCTCACTTCTCCTCCCACTATGAAATATCCATATTGGGACCTTCCTTTCTAACTTATTTTTGAATCTAGTGACTTTTTTGTAGGAATTTTGTGAGGACAACATTGTGATAAAACTCATTATGTCATTCCTTATGCCAGAAAATCATTAAATGTTTCCCAATTCAACTACACTGCCAATGAAAATGAGTTATATTCTATTGTGTTTTCCTTAGAGAAGTTTAGTCCCTACCGTTAGGAACCCCCAACATTGTGTTCACTGACCATTCTTCACTGAAATACCTCTTCAAAAAAGATGTCAAGGCTAGACTAATTAGTTGGGTCCTTATCTTATAATAACATGACCTCAAATTCAAGGGAAAATGGTGTTGAAAATTTTGTAGCTGGTCACCTCTCTAGGATGGAATTCAAAGTCAACTCAAATCACCTTTCATTGTCTGACTCATTCCATGATGAACACCTATACTCTATGAGTGACTGCACTTGGTATTCCAACATAGCCATTTTCTTAATTGAAAGACTCTTTAAAATACTATAATGGACTCATGCTCGAAGAAAATTCCTTTCTGTTGTTAGGATCTATGTATTTGATGATCCATACCTCTATAGGTTCTACCTTGACCAAGTCATCATGAGGTGTTTCCGACAATCTGAACAAGAGTCCATCCTTAAATTCTATCATACTGAGGCATGTGGACGTCACTTTTCCTCTATAAAAACTTTCTAAGTTTTTTCATTGTGATCTCTTCTGGCCCACCCTCTCAAATGACTGCTATAGATTTTTTCAATATTGTTCTAAGTGTCAACAAGTAGGGTCTATAATAACATGGAATCAAATGACACTCACTCACATTTTAGTAATTGATATCTTTTATTGTTGGGGAATAAATTTGATGGGTCCCTTCCCAAACCTTAGGGGATATCAATACATCATTTTAGATATCAATTATATCTCCAAATGGGTTGAGGCCATTCCAAAAAAATCCATTGATCATCAAACAATGATAAGATTTCTCAGGGACAACATCCTCTCAAGATTTAGAATTCTTAAGGCTTTCATTAGTGATTGTGGAAATCATTTCTACAATCACCCTTTCATAGCACTCATGGAAAAGTATGGAATTTCTCACAAAGTTTCCAATGCATACAACCCATAGACCAATGGTCAAGTTGAGATATCCAATTGATAAATCATACAAATTATAGAGAAACTGTTAATCCATATAGGAATGATTGGTATAAAAAACTCATAGTTGTTGTTTAGGCCTATCGACCCACATTTAAAACCATTTTAGGAATGTCCCCATATAGGTTGGTTTATGGAAAAACATCTCTTTTTCCAGTGGAAATTGAACATAAGGATTTTTGGAAAATTAAGAAAATGAATTATGACCTCTAATTGGCTGGGACAAAATGGAAATTAGATCTCAATGAACTTGAGGAACATAGGACTGATGCTTATGAAAATTCAAGGATCGATAAAGAAAACGTACAAGCCTTCAAATCTTAAAACCTTGAAACCAAAAACATTGAAAAATGAAAACATGTTCTTTTTTATAATTCAAGACATCACTTACACTTGGGGAAATTTTGGTCTAGATGGTCAGGTCCATACAAAGTGTATAAGGTGTATCCCCATGCGGATGTTTCAAGATCCCACCAATAGTAAAAATTTAATGTTAATGGTCATAAAGTCAAACTATTCATATAATCATTCCAAAAACATTATGTTGATGAAATTTTTTTTGAAACTACCTTAGATGAAATAAATAATTATTCAATTAGGGGTCCAAGTTTGGCTAACAACGTAAAACAAAGCGCTGAAAGAGAGGAAACCATTGGTTTTCAAGTTGCCAGTCATTTTTTAATCAACATTACATTTTAAATACGATTAATGAATCATTTTGATATTTACAAATAAAAAATATAATGTTGAAATATTCTTCAATTATGAGTATGGATGGGTATGAAAGGGGAGCACTATATTTATCTCTGTCATGTGGTGGGATCCATGAGTAATGCCTTACCAAGAAATTTAAAAAGAAGATAATGTATCATCAGTTAATTTTATTTTTATGTGTTTTTTATTTAACATAAAAAATATATAATAATTAAAATAAAATTAAAAAGGCCAAATCATAGGTCATGGGGTAATCCCCGTCACAACCGTCAAAGCCATGGGGGATTAAACCCGAGACCGAAGGGATACATGAGCGCACGCTTACCACTGACCTACGGATTATAGTGCATCCTTATTCTATAATTTTTTATATATATAATTATATTGTACTATTTTTTATTATATGAATAAATATATATATATATATATATAACATATTTTTTGGCTTGTTTTTCTTCTTCTTTTATACTAGGGAATTCTCAGAGTGGCATTGGGATCAAGGGATTAAAACGGAGCAGTAAAAATTTCAACTTCAACCACCAGGTGACTACATATCAGGATTCTCCTTTAAAATTTTCTTTTTTTTTCTCCCATTCTATGATCTACCCCTTCTAAATTTTCTTCTCTTAATACATTGGGGACAATTCTATTTTATGTTTGGAGGAGATAAAATATAAAAAAAAATATTGGTTTTGTGTCATAAAATGAATGATTTGAAAAAAAGGTGTTCATTAATCGAAAGAAAAAACTCTTTAACCTGGAACGAGATAATATAATATGTAGAGTTTGTAACTAGATTTAAAAAAATATAGCATTCCCTGATTCTAATTTTAATCCATGTATATTTCTGGAGCATAGTTTTTGGAAAGTGTGGTTTTCTAATGTGATATTTCATTGTTTATATTTTCATCCAAATAAAAAAAAGAATCACAACGCACATCATTTGAATAGTGGGGTATTAGTTTGATTTCATGGTGTCCCCCAAATTAATAGAATATTTTTTGTGATCATTTTAGTTTAAATATGAGTATTCATAAAAACAATAAATTTGCACATAGAGAAAGGAAATAACATAATTTGTGGCTTGCGGTACTTGGGAATCATGACCCCATAGTTGTATGGCCCAATATTAGTAATTGTATATTTATTTTAAAATAATTTGACTATGTTTTTCATTGAGTTAACTCAAGGTGATGCCCGAATATCTGGGCTTCACATGGAGCCCTATGGTCTTTGAGCCTGGGAGTCATCGGCAATGTCCCACTAAAAGGGTTGACTATTTTGAGTGCAATTTCCATTACCATGGAAAAATTGGAAGGAAAACAATAATATAACTATAAAATAATTTGAATACTCATCATAATATTGAATTGTGATTTCACCTAGAGCTTCCATCATTTCCCCTTGAATAAAGAAGAACCCCCCTGTCTAATGTGATGCACCACACATCATCACTCTTAATTGATGTTGGATGAAATATCACGATAAATTTCAAAAAAGTAATGGGCTTGGGATTAGAATATGATTATGAAACTTTCTTGTATTAAAATATTTTTATGGGTTTCATGATTGTTTAGTATAAGGGTTTTTGGTTATCATTGGGTATTAAAATGTTTTTTGGAATGGGATTTCAAATATCATATTGTTGAGATACATTTTTCTTGAGATTAGAAAATCACAAGTTGGGGGGTGTGATTAGACAATAAAAAGACATATGTTAATTACATTTTAATGGTATTAAATGTTCATTTATTATCTTGTGGTCCTTTGTTAGTGGATTTTAATTTTGAACATCCATTCTCCTCATTTGTGCACCTAATGCCTAATGTACAACAATTTAAGCCCAATTATTATATGATTTTGGGAAATTTAATTATACATATTTTAATTTTATTTTTTGGGAATTGGATATACACTTTAATATGTACATTGTTCATTCAGGTATCAAGGGAGGATTCATAATGGATGATGGGGAAATTTTGCGATGAAAGTTAACAATTTTGGAGATGGCGGATTGGACACAATCCCACAGATGAGAATGTGGGACCCACCATACAGATCCAATAAATCTAAAAGTTTATAGGATGATATAATAAATCTATAAGAATATATAATTATGAATAATACAGTGGTAATTCGGCCTCTATTGGGGTTATCCATACGGCCCATGCTGGAGATAAAATTTGGGGCCAGATTCTACGGCCCAGAATAACAGCTCACCAATTTAATCATATATATGCAACCATAAATTCATTTGGTCTGAATTATTATATAGAGATATAAGACATCAGTATATTCACTTTTTTATTTAATGGACCACTATAATTATTCCATGTTGAAGTCCATCTAGATGCCTCTATCCAGTGGATGCAAGCTGGCTACAACTTCGGGTCAAGGATGGAAAAGTAGCATATCCCTTACATTCCACCACCCTAGGCCAACCTTGTTGAATTGTGATCCTTTGTAATTTTGGGATCTAGACCCAAGCCTCGTGAAATGACTAATTAAATGAGTGGTGGTGTATTATTTTATCTTCTTGTATCCTTGTTTCATTTTAATGTTATGATGCCAGTTTGATGTTGTAATCACATTCCTTTAATTTTTTGTTCTTGAATTACCTCAGCTTATTTATAAAAGTTATTCATATTATCATTTCATATTTTTCTTATTATCACTTTGATATCATTGCCTCATGGTGTGAAATTTGTCACACCAAACAATTTTTGATTATCACACAATGGTGGAGTGATCATTATTTCATTGTTTTTTTTACTTCTATAATTCCTCCATCTTGAGTCTATTTACCTCTTCAATGGAAACCATAGGATCAATAGAGGGATAACCCAATTTTGGGTCGATCCAAGAGAGTATTATGGGGCTATATTTGATGTTATTTCTCACTCCATTAATGGATAATAACTTATTTTAATTGAGAGTTTTATTTAATGATTTTAAAACTTCCTCATCCTTATGGAATTTAAGGTCACACACTTCAAGTGATAATACGAACCTTTACCTTGGGGTTCCCAAAACCTTGATCCTCCAAGTGTATAGGTGATTAGTATTAGGGTGTGTAATAATTAAATGATAAAGTGATGATTTTCTATGATCTCTTAAAATGAACCCATCTCAAATATAAAAATTTGATATATTTAAGAAAACGAATGCATCCAATCCACCCCTTGTAATAACATTGGATCAGCCCTTTTCATAATTTGAATTTACTTAAGAATTTTAGTGTTTACATAAGGTCATCTAAAATCAACCCAAAGTTGGAAACATAGTATATAAAAATAGTATATTGAATGTATGTGTCTGTAGGTTATTTCAAAGGCCTCTGAGGATTCGACAACCCAAGGTAAACTACAAGCGACCGCATAAACCTAAAGTCTTGGGTAAATTTACGCGACACGAGTTATAATAAATAAATGAGTGTGTTTTCCCCTAAAAATACATACTTTTATGAATAATAAAATTTTGATGTGGCTATGGTTAATATGCACTAATGGATCACAAATCAAAATGAGGAATATTTGTAATTATTTTGATCATTAGTAGTTCATTATTAGTTTAAAATTAATACTTTCTTTTCTAGATACTTGTGTGGAATAGGTTTGGTTTAATTCACATTTTACATTCTGAATTGTTTGAATGATTTTAATATATAATGAATATTGATGGACTAGGATAAGAATAAGGTTTTATATATTTAATAGAATTTGTCAGGATTTATAAATCCTATAAATTATTTTATTTATTACATGATTACACACACTAATTTTTTTAGCACTATTAATATTAGTTTTAGTTTATAGTTAGAACCAAAAAAATCATTTTAATGCTAAATGTGACTGATGATGTTCTGTTTTCCCTAATGAGAATACCAATAAATAAGGGTGATGGAACTAAAAATACTGTGAGAATATATATAGATGTCTATATCAATATATGGTTAATATACTAAACAACGTTTAGTATATAAATTAAACAAAAAATTGAAAAATGGTATTCCATGAAGTCAATGGAGTAGAGATGATTCATCTACCAATATGTCACGAATGTGGTAAGAAGAACGTGGGGAAATGTTTCAACTAAATGGGTAGACGTTTTGGATGTGGAAAACAAGGACATAGAGCATTTAATATCTATATGATAATGAGGATGTCAATAATGGGAAATAAAATAAATCATAAGGTACCATTTATTGTTCAATTTTCTATATTTGCTGAACGTGGTCATTATCTTTGTTAGTTGTATAATATAAAGGCTATATACATGAAAAAATAAATGGTTATGAAGTGTTTAATTTTTTATTTTTAATTATTAATGTTTTTATGTATCATTATTCATGAATTATGTTATAAAAGTATTTTAGGAATTATATTTTGACCATAATAATCAAGAAACATCTAATAATTGTTTTAAAATATTTTATTATAATTTATTTTCAATAATATATTCAATGGTCTTTTTATATGATGATATTTCATAAAAGCATATGATTGTGGGATAGATAACCCTTTATATGTTTCTGATATTATGAAAACAATGTTTAGTTGGGAAAAATAGATTGCTGATATTAATAATGTATATTGGATTGTATTGATGACCATGGAAATGATTTATTATTTGTTGAAAAAACGATTTAGGATTATGTTAATTGAAATTTTAGATTTTGATATTCTTTTATTTTATTCAAAGATTAAGGATATGGTTAATTATTGGTAGTGTTTATTTTTTCATTGGGGATTAATGGTTATTTAGGATTTTATAATATTTTATTTCAAAATATGATCAATGTATTCAAATATTTAGTATATTAGAGTGAGATCTACATTATATTGTTTGAGGATGAATATTTAAAATATTTTGAAAACATAGTGACTATTTTTATAAATTATTTGTGTTTGAATATGATTATATATATTTTGGAGGAGTCATATAGTTACATATTTTGGGAATCGTTTAAGATTAACATTAATAGTGATTATTTTTTTAGATTTTAATTTATTATTTTATCATATAAAGAATAATCCATTATATTTAACATATTCTAACCATTGTTGAATTTTTAATTGTCTTTAGATATAAGTAATTACATGTCATTCTCTTTTGGATATTATGATCTATCGAAATCCAATTTTAGATCATAAATCATAAAAAATCATATTGCATATTAATTTATTGGAGTATGATATAAGATATACTTATAAATTGATCAAATCACAATCTTTGAAAGAATTTTTCTTATGAAATGAAAAATATCTAGTTAGTATGTTAAAAATTTTATCTATAATGATAGTAAAATAAACACTAAGCATTCATAATGTATATTGAAATATTTATTTTCTAACTTAATTATGATGAATTAACTTCATTAATTTTCCCTTATTTATATATGGTTTTTGTGGTGTATAACATTCTCATAATCATGTTCATTAACATTCACTCTAAATCATAAGATACTTTTTTCTCCTAACCATCCATTTTTTTTGAGTTATCCTTAACTATTTTCTTATCAAGGAACCTGAATATGTGTTATTTGAGTGATCCTTTATGTTTGAAACACCCATAATTTAATGTATGTTTTATTATTCCATTGTACAATGTGGGTATTCAAAAAACATGTATTCAGTTATTGAAAATTTATTACCAAGGGTAAAATAAAATTGAGGAAATTTATATTTGTTGGGGATAATGTAACAACCTGAAAATTTATTTTAAAATTACACTATGCCAGATAGATTTCTTATTATGGAACACATAACTTTTTGCAAAATGTGATAAAATATAAAAACATAATTTATATATTACTATAAAAAAACTATTAAATTAGCTTTATGAATATGAATACTTTAATTATGATAAAAATGTATAATGGATTTATATAATGAAAATTTATTTATTAATATACAATAAATATGTTCTCAATTTTCAATAAATTAATTTTTTTATCCAATATATGATTTCAAAAAAAAGAAATTATTTTCTTTGATGTGTGAAAATTAAAAATAATTTCTACAAATTTTATAAATATAGTTTTAATAAATTAATATAATTTATGAAATATTAATTTCAATAATTTCTTATGTAAAATATTTTGGATTATTTCTAAAACCATTTATTTTCCATTGAATTGTGAAAAATATAGATTTCTGTAAAATTTCATTTCATTTCAATAAATAAAGTAATTTAAAAATTTTATTATGTTTTATTTTTTGTCTTAATGTAATATAAATATAATTTAATTAGAAATAATCTAATTAATTTCATAGGATTAATGGATAAAAATGAATTATTATATGTTCATTTGTGGGTAAAAAAATAATTTTTTTAAAAGTGCTTTTATACTAAAAACATGTATTTTATCTTTTAAAAATTGAATTAATACCTATTAGTTATTTCTATTAATTAATTTTATTTATTGTATATGCATTAAAAATATTTAAATATTCTTTTTATTGTTTTTAAAGGGAAATTAATAAAATTAAATTCATTTTTATGCTTAAAATGTATGTTTTGTAAAAGAGGTTTTCATAGTTTTTTATTAATTAACATAAAATTAAAACTGTTCCACTTATAAAAACATAATATAGTAAAATTGATTCCTTATTTTTAATAAACATCATTAATATAAATAATTATGTTTAATTTAATATTTTTTATTAAATAATTGTAATAATAATAAAATGATGTTAGAACGATTATACATGTTAAACAATATTAATAAAAATACGAATAATACAACAATGTATATCAAGAATTATTATGTTTTTTAGGGATTAGATACATTGAATAATAACATAAACCAGAAATACATCTTTTATTTTTGAAAAAAAATCATAACAAGGTCGTACATAAAACTGAATGGGATAACCTGGGAATATACATAAAGAAGGGGTGATCTATAAAGCCCACTAAGGGAAGAAACATGAAATACCATGAAGATAATAATACATGTTAAACAGTATTATTAGAAATGGGGCATAAATGTTTTTAGAATCATAAACATGAATAATTAGGTATGATATAGAATGACAATCATAAATGAATCTTGGGAAATGTGGAAATAAAGTACAACAATGCATCATAATCTTAGGTCAATAATAACATCCATTAAATCGTGATGGAAAATGATCAATAAATAAATTACGTTCACTCTATAACCCAATATTATTTCTCATGAGACTAAACGTTACCGAAAAAATTGGAGCACTATATAATCATGGGAATACATGTCACATTCATTTCATTCTCAAGGTTATTTGTGCCACATATAACATACAATATTGATTCATTCATCATAATATCTTATTTCATGATCAATGATACTGGAATAAATACATTTATGTCTCATGTTGATGACATATAGGAGTATAAAGGTGAAAACCTTGTATATGAAATGTGTATGGTGTTCACTAACAAATTGTTTTAGCATAGAAAATCGTACAGAAATTTTGGCAGCGTAACGACATCACATAAAAATTTATAAAATTATTTGATGAGTGAATAAAGGGTATCTCATTATTTGTTAATCAAATTGGAAGTAATTTGGAAATATAAATGGATATACCATTATTATGAATTTGAAATTGCGGTCAAATGATAATAAACTAATTCGAATAATGATGATTAGGTGATGATCCCATACTTGGTTGTGTAACATCAAATGCCAAGGAGGATATTTTTTAGAGCTTGTGGCATGTTTGTAGGACTCTAGAGTTGGGATTTAAGATTAAGGATGAGATATACGGATTTTTAGTGAAGATAAATGGGATCTTTAGTGGGTTCATTTAGTAAAAGAGTAGGTCTTTGATTGATATTACTCAAACATAGGTTTATGACTCTATAATAAATTAAACAAAAACAAAAATCTTACCAAGGTCTATTCCCATGTTTTCTACCAAAATGTTGAGGTATTAAATATTTATGATGTAAAAATTCCCAACTTATTAAAATAATTCCCTTAATGAGGTCTAAGTGAATCAATGCCTTAAATATTTATTTTAAAAACATAAAATTTATTCATGGTTTTGGAGGATTCATAATAGATTTAAAAAATTGGTAAAATAAACATAAAATATAAAAACTTTAATGTTAAAACATATTTTTGTCCTGTAAACCATTTATAGTATTTATTATATCACTCTTAGGTCATTATGATGTCATAATACACAATATTTGTATATAGTATTCAATTTTTACCAAAAATAAGACTACATCAGAAAATTATAAAAAATTAATGGTTGGATAATTTCTAAATTAAGTTTCCTAAAATAAAATCCATTTTTCCAATTTTATTCTAATTATTTGGATTTTCCCTCTTAAAGTAATAATTGATATTTATTGAGGAATGCTAATTTTTTTAAAGATAATTGTTTTTAAACTATTTAAAAAATTATAATTGGCTACATAATAAATAAATTTTATATTTTATATTTAATAAAATTATTTAATGATAATATTTCATTAAAAAATTATTCATTTAAAAAAATCCATTAATTAAAAAATATATTTCATAATTTAGTTTCAATATTACACAAAATAAAATAATTTTGAATTAAAATGAAAATCATTTATAAATATGTAATAAAAATAATAAAATTTTAATAACTGTTCTATAAAAAATAATGGACATATTCATATTTCTAGGTTGATGATACAAATACATTTAATAAATTAGATAATAACATGAGGGTAAGGTTCGTGATATTGAGACTTTCATGGGGTTGTTCAATTAACAATGTTTTATTTATGATTTGCATGATCTTGTACTTCTCCTATAAGCGGATTGACTTATGCTATGTTGTTGGATCAAAAAAATTTCTTAGTCAAGGGAAAATCAAAATGATATTATCTCTCTCAGATGATCTGGTAAATGAGCTTCATTAGGTACAATCATACTGGTTGAATCCATCAATTCCTTGTTCTATGTAAATTAGATTTGTTAAAACAGTATATTTATACTAATTATGTGATCATAGATCAATAACTATGTTATCAATGATAATAATAATTACATTTATTTTTAATCTTATAAAATATAGTTATACTAAATTAGTGATTTTTTATAACAATAAGAAATCATAGGAAATTTAAATTAAAACATAAGAGTCATGTTATTTATAAATATTTGGGTCATTACAATCATACGCTTTAAAAAATTTAAGTAAAATTTTTTTATATCCCACTATAAAACAAATTATGGTAACTCAGTTTTATCTCCTCCCCCAAATCCCACATTTCTCTTCAAACATTTTTATTCCCACATATCATTTTCATGGTTCCTAATCTTATTTCATATAACATTGTCTCTATGATCTTATATTTTCACTAGCTACTCTTCATATGAAGGTTCTTTCATCAATGGTTCCATAATTGGGCTGGTTACATGTGAGGGTCTAGTATAAATGACCTCAAGAGCGACACATGGAATACATCATGTACTAATGAGAGGATCGGTGGGAGTTCTAGTTGATAATACACCACTTTGAGGTGATGGAAGATCTCTAAGGGGCCAATATATCTTGGACTAATATTTCCCTTCTTCCAAAATATCATCAATTTTCCAATGGAGATATTCTGAAAAATACAGTGTATTCTTGACCAAAATCTAGGTTTCATTGATGATTGTCAGCATAGCTCTTACATAGAGACCCAGTCTCCTTGATTTACTACTAGATGATCTTAATATTTTACAACAATTTTTTAATCATCTGTAGACCAAGAAGTATTCATCCCCAAAAATTTTCCCAATATGAAGGTGTTCAACATATCTTCCTATAATGGGATTCATTTGGATTTATTTGGATACTTGAGTGGAAAATGTAATAGTATGATAACTCTACCAAAATAACTTGTTCATCCCATCCTCATTTTACGTCAACTGAGCATGGTTTTAATGCCTCTAACAATATTATAACTATAATAGTAATATTTTTCATTTTAAATTGAAATGGTGTGTTTTATTTCAATTACACTAAAGACAATGATAAACATTTTTTTTGAAGATACAATAAAATATTACATTAATACAACAGTTTATAACCACTCAAGAAAACTCATTGGAAGACCCATTAAAATAAACAGAAGACTACTAAGTATGGATATAAGGTGAATAATGGTGTTGAAATCCGTTTTATCGTCTTTAACAAAAAAAAATTATAAAAGTAGTATAGAAAAAATGATAAGAGTCAAAAAATGTAGAGAACCATCGTAAAAAACAAGAAATGATCTTTTGATCTTCTGAATACCTTATATGGGTATTTATATGGCATATATTACCATTATAAATAGTTTTTGGGTTTTTAATGTGACCATTGGGTCTTATAGACGTTGGTATGTTTTAAATGTTTTAAAATAACATTTATTGTTAAATAAAAATATGGTTTTTAATTATGGGATAAAATTTAATGTTTGGATATAAAAATATAAAATATGGGTATTCATGCTTTTTAAAACATTATGGTTTTAATGGTTAGTGTTTTAAAAATATAAGATGAATATTAATTTACTAACTTTTAATGCTTTTCTTCGTAATTTAACCATTGAAATGACAAGAATGTGAAACCTCTATACACAAACATAAAAATTAATAATTCTATATGTTAATGAAATAAGGATATACATATTTATTAATTTTTGTAATATTTATGTAATAAATTCATAATAAAAAAATGTATTAGTACCCACCAACTAAGGTAAGATTTATAGGCTAGGCCCTCAAGGTATGGGTTGGTTTTTATCATATCACTTGGGCTGTGCAGGAGAAAGCATGTGTTTATGGAAAGGCATGAGATGGGTATAGGGTCACCCAGGTCACACAATAGCCACATGATAGGGTATGTAGGTGTCACGACCCATCCCCCGGGGCCCCTATCATGACTACCCCTAGCTCGCCTTCTATAGGCTAGGGGCGGGTGACAAACACCGATGGTGTAAATCCCTAAACTGGGAAAGCATTACCTTTATAACTATAAACAAACACATCAGATTACACAACTGGAAGCATAACACTAAGTAAAACTATATAAAAAATAAGTGCTGGAAAGTAAAAGGGGCCAGAAATACAAGACACACACGAAATTACAAGTAAAAATGAAAGAAAGTACAACTAAAGAAAATTAAATCGTCTACTAGGTCATCCTCCGGGGTTCCTACATGAAGGGTAGGTATAGATGGCCTCCTCAGCAATCCACGTCCGTCTATCTATTCTGTGCACCTTCACACTGAGTGGTCCACCTCCAGGTATCGTCTAGTCCTACATCTCTCTGCCTCAGTCAGCGATTTCCATCATTTGCAACCAACACAACGAGGTGCAGACATAGCTCGTGCAAAGGTTAGTACAACGATACTCAGTAGGGACCCTGGTACCCTAAAGGTCTAACAATTTCCAACAAAGATAAACCACAAAGTATGAAATCAACAGATAACCATTACTTAGGTATATGCCCATACATATACCTATGTTATCTAGTAACCCATCTCAATCATGTGGAATAGACAAAAGTCATTGACCCAGCTCAAACCAAGATTTTAATTATCGAAACCACAATTGGTGGCGTACTCCTCCTCTATCAAGTATAGTGGGCATGTCGCGTCACCCATAAGTGCATCCCACTTAAGTTGGACTATTGAGGTACTCCACTTATCAAGTATCGTGGGTCTTCTGTTCTCACACAGAGGCACTACCCACAACGGGTCTCCCATGCTCCCATAGAGGTGCTCCCCCTTGTAGCCTGTAGAGGCACTCCTCCTGTAGATTACCGTGGTTCTTTCACAATCACACAGAGGAACTCCCCACCTTGGTTCTTCCGCGTCACATAGAGGCTCTCCCTACTGGGCTAGTCGAGTCACCCCCAGTCAAATTAGTCATGCAGTACACAGATCTCAGCCAGCTAGCAGCTTTGCGTACTCTGTCAGCTCGCCTCTGGAAGGTTCTGCTCCATGAGCTACTGGTCGATACTCCAATTGACATGAAGTTCCATGAAGAATTATCTCAAAGGTACACCACATCATAGGGGTCCCAGTACAATAGATAGTGTGTCAATCAGACGTATGGTTTGTCAGTTATTGACATTTATGTTTTAATGGCCTCGTTGGATTTCTGTCAAATCCAACCAGACCATACCACAACTGCCTCGAAACCTCATGTGGGGTATTCCAACAGAACTGTGTCTCTCCATGATTTTGGTTTCCGTAGGAAGTTCTTCAATCGGTCACTCGTAGCCCAAGTTATGGGTGGAAAGGTGAATCGGGTCAACGGGTCCGGACTGGGGTCCGACCCAGTGCACGGGTCTGAATCGGCCCGTGGGGATGGCCCGGACGATGCTGTGTCCAGCTTGGCAGCCTTCCCTAGCCGCGTTGAGTGGGAGGTGCGTTCCCCCTGAGTTATCGAATGGATAAACCATTCGGGTGAGGGACACAATGACACCAAGTGGCGCCGGTCCAAGTCACGTGGGACCCAACGGGGTCCCACTCCTCCTGGCTGGCTGAGCGGCCTGCCCCTCCCACTCTACAGGCGGCCGGCCCGACCAACTGCCTTTGCTCCTCCGATGCGGATTTCCCTCGCTGATTCTCCTTTCCACCGCACGACGCGACGGTTCCGCGACCCTCTAGTGGCCTGGCGGCTGCCCGTCTACATCGCAGCGGTTGGGGGCCATGGCCTAATCTTCCGCACGGCATGATGGTGCTGCACCATTCATGTGACCTGGCGGCCTTGCGCCACTGGTTACCTTCATGGCTGGTTTCCTTCGCGGTCGGCCCGACTCCAGCCGCCGTTGCTCTGCCACTATCATCAACAAGTGATGAAAAACGAATGGGGAGTGTCGTGCCGTGTTTCTGTAGCCCTAGCCCTCTGCGATATGGTGTTATCAAATGGAAAAACATTACCCAAGATGGAATAACAAATAATGGAAACAAATTCAATGTTAAATCCCCTACATCATATCATTGATCATTGACAAAATCATGGAACGTGAATGTCGATTCAATGTTGTTGGGAAAGAAGAATATGAGGATGGTTTTGTCGACATTCTTCAAGGATGGTGCTCCCTCTTTTATTCCTGTTAAAGAACGAAGAAGGTGTCTGTCATTGGCGGACGAAGCCTCCTTAATTCTTTGGTGGTTGTTCTTCATTTGAGAGTTATTCTCCTCCCCAATATCCACCAAAATTCCCAACGAAAAATAATAGAAGAAAGCATAGTCTATTATTTGTTGGCACAACAATTCAAACTGTGGTGTTTAATTAAATGAGATAACTCATTTAATTAATGGGGTGGAGTTGGCTCAATTAATTAGTGGGACAATCATGTGGCACCATTAAGAGGGGAGTTTCAAGGGTAAAACTCTAGTTTGTCCCCACCACAATTATCCTCCAAAGGGAGGTTATGTTCGGATGGTCCCCACCACCAAAACATCTCATGGGTGGTTAGAGTGTGGTGGTCCCCACCCCAAAACACCTCTTGGAGGTTTTAACCACCAAGGATAAAAATAAATTTAAACTTTATTTTTATTAAAAATAATATTAAAATCTCAATTACTAACATTCTTCCACGACCAACTACCGTCGAGGTGAATGATTTCATAAGTTAATATCGGCACTACGAGTTCAACAGTGCCCTCGTATTTCAATTCCATGCACCCATTAAAAATTTATAAAATCTTGCTCCTAGGTTTATTGAACGTACCCGAAAAAAACATCAGAAATTGATTCTGGAACACCAAGCCTCGGAATCAAACTCCATAGATTTTCATGATCTCGTAAAAATACCATGTATTTAAAAAAAGTTCCATGGAATTTCCGGGACTTTACATTCTCCCAGCTCAAGGCTTTATGTCCCCGTAATCTAGAACTCAAAATATGGGCAAAAAGGAGGTACTCGACGTCCAACTCTTCATGGTCGATGATGTGGTATGGGTCGTGCCTGTATCTCTTCAACTGAGATACATGGAAGATGTCATGCACCCATCGCAACTTAGGTGGAAGAGCTAAGCAGTAGGCCACCTCTACTACTCTGTTATGGAACTGCAATGTTCTAATGAATCTAGGAGATAACTTGCTGCCTCCGCCAAATATCTGTAGAACGTATCGAGGTGAGACCCGTAGAAAAACATGGTCTCCATCATTGAAATCTATAGGTCTCTATATCCTGTCAGGATACGTCTTCTGCCTTCTCAGTACAGTCTTCATCTGCTCCTAGATGATCTGAACCTTCACCGTGGTAGCTCGTACCATCTCTTGTCCCACCAGTGTTGACTCCCCAGGGGCAGTCCCACACAAGGGTGATCTACAAGGTCGCTCTTATAATGCCTTGAAAGGTGTCATTCCTATGGTGGAGTGATAGATGTTGTTGTAAGAAAACACTATCAAAGGTATGTGATCCTCCTAGAAGCAACTGATGTCGAGGACACATGCACGAAGCATGTCTTCAAGTTTCTGAATGGTCCACTTGGTCTAACCATCCATATGAGGAGGGAAGGCGGTGCTCAATAAAAACTGTGTCCAGATAGCTTCTTTCAACCCCTACCATAGCATGGAATTCAATCATGCATCATGATCGGAGACAATAGTTGAAGTTTTACCTTGTAAACACACAATCTCCTACACATAGAGGCATCCCAATCTCTCTACTGAACCCTTCTTTTGGATCGGTAGGAAGTGGTACGACGTGGGGAGTCGGTCAACAATCACCAAAATCGAGTCATGTCCACTGGATGTACATGGAATACTTGCCACAAAGTCCAGGGATATCTCACCCAGATCCACTCTAGGACCTATAACGGCTGTACCAAGCCTGATGGAACCTGGTTCTCCACATTCACTTGCTAACAAGTGAGGCATCGAGAGACAAACTCTGCTACCGCCATCTTCATACCTGGCCACCAATACTTTCTTTTGAGGTTCTCATACATATTCTTCACACCTGGATGTAACGCTAGAGGGGATGTATGGAACTCCCTCAACCCTTCTTCATGAAGTGACACTGGTACCATAGTATGTAATCTGAAGAGGATGACGGGCTCCCCACCTTCAGAAAATCCATCAGGTGCCTACCCTATGGATATCTGAGCATGTTCGTGTCTTACATTTAGCAACCCCTTTTTGTGCCTCCTTGACTCGCTAAAGAAGTGGGGGAGTGATTGTATGATACTATATATAGGCTGCTCTATCCCTATCAACTAATGATATCTGTAAAGTATCCAGCATCTTTGTCGCTTCACCCAGCAGCTGTACACCAGTCCTCCTACTGAGTGCATCCACAACAACGTTCCCCTTCCCAGCAGTATAGACTATCTCGAAATCATTGTACTAGAGGAACTCAAGCCATCATATTTGCCTCAGGTTCAAGTCCATCCGAGAGAAGATATACTTGAGACTCTTGTGATTAGAGTACACAGTAAAATGTTCGCCCATCAGATAGTGCCACCACATCTTCAAGGCGAATACAACTGCTTCTTACTCCATGTTAGATGTAGGGTAGATCTTCTCGTATTGTCTCAACTGCTGAGAACCATATGCGATCACTACTCACTCCTACATGAGGACACACTAGAGTCTGGTCCCTAATGCATCGCAGTAGACTATGTACCTTATGCATTTCACGGGAAGCCTCAAGATGGGGGCACTAGTAACCTCATCCTTAGTTCCTCAAAGCTCTTATGGAATCTCTCTTACCACAAGAATGGTTACCCTTTATTCTTCATGACTAATAGTGGTGTTGCAACTCTGGAGAATTCTGGAACGAACCCCTGGTAGTACCCATCAAAACCCAAGAAACTCCATACCTTCTTCACACTCCTGGGTGGATCACATGAATGTACCGCCTCGATCTTCGCTGGATCCACTACAACTCCAGCCTCCGAGATGACATTCCCCAAGAAGTGAACATCTCAAATCAAAAACAAGATCTTCGAGAGCTTACCATAATACTAGTGCTTTCGAAGTGTGTCCAGTACTACCTGCAAATGTTAGGCATGATCCTCCTCAGTAGTCGAGTAGATCAGAATGTCGTCGAAGAAGACTATAATAAATAAATCGGGGTATGGCTGGATGATCCTGTTCACGAGTCCCATGAACACTGCTAGAGCGTTGGTTAGGCCAAAAGGCATAAACAATAACTGGTAGTGGCTGTAATGACACATTAAGTCCATCTTCTGCATATCCTCATCTTGAACTTTGATCTAGTGATATCATGATCTGAGGTCTATTTTCGTGAACCACCATGCTCCCATCTGCTGATCAAAGAGGTCATCAATCCTTGGTAGTGGTTAATTGTTCTTCGTGGTCACTTGTTTCCAGAGACTGTAGTTGACACATATCCTCAAGCTCCCATCCGCCTTCATGGTGAACAGAATTGGGGATTCCCATTAAAAAACACTAGGATGGTTGAATCCCTTCTCTTGCAAGTCCTCTTGCTGTACCCGAAGCTCACAAAGCTCAGAAGGAGTCATGCAATATGATGTAGTAGATATCAGTGTCATACTAGGGAAAATTTCAATGTAGACGACCACATTTCTCTGAGGAGGTTGTCTTGGAACATGGTCATGGAAAATATCCGTGTACTGTTCCTCTAGTACAGGATTAGTCAGACTCTCCACATCATCTGCTCCAAGGGTAAGGCAAGCCAACTGGTGGGTGATCTGCTGCACCCTCCTCCAAGTAAGTCGGTCATGTACTATAATGGTTCCCTTTTTTCTGGTGAAGGTGAAGCTGGTCCAATTCATGCAGACACACCATACCTTGCACCTAATACAGTCGATCTGGGCATGGACTGTAGGTAACCAGTCCATACCTAAGATGATGTCATAAGGCCTTGACGCCACTATGAGAAGATATCGGCCGAAGCTCTCACCTCTTAGGGTAATCTCACACTGCCATCACCAGTGTGTAATCATCGACTCTTCTCCCGTAAGAGTCTCTAGCTGTAAGGATCGAGCCAGAAGCTCCATCGGAATCTCCGAGCTTCGAATGAAGGGAGTGGGAATGAAAGATTGACTGGGACCTGTGTCTATAAGAACTGCAGCTAAGGTGGAGTAGACACAGATCGTACCTCGAATCATATCTGGAGAACTGTGATTGTAGACCTCAGCTGCCTAAAGATACGCTCTCCCCTATCCACCCGCTCCATGCGGTTGGGGTGGACCTCCTAGTGGTGGTGTTGGTAACACCTCGTAACATCATCCACCGCCAGCTGCACATCCAGCTCCTCTGCCACGTCTGCCTCCTCCATGTGGACCACCTCGTTCAAACCTCTTCCTCTTCCTGGGAGGTCTCTCAATTGTCTAGAGATCATATGAATGGTGGGCCAGACATCTACGAGCCATGTGACCATGTACACCGCATGAGTAACATTTCCTGCTCCTAGCATGTCTGGCTCGATTTCCACTCTGGGTGCCCCACCCAACTGATCATGAGGCATGAGTTTATACACCTATAGGTCTGGTCTTCTTGGACATCTGTGACATATATCTACTCCCAGCCGTAGAAGACTCTTCTGTGGGTCGGCTAGTGGTGGGTCTCGCTGCTGGAGACTACATAGCAAGGAAACTTTCCACCAAGAGGGCCCTCTCTAGCACCCCCATCTATTTCGGGATGCTAAGTGAGATCATCAGAGCTCTGATGTCTCACATGAGCCCCTGCTCGAAGGTTCGGGCCGTTAAAAAAGTGTGTCGTACTATATATGTGGAGTAGCGTGAGAGGTGGGTGAACCTCACTGAGTACTGTGCTACTGTCATGCTGCCCTGCTGTAGATGAAGTATCTCCTATATCCACACTGCATGGAGAGTTGCTAGAAAAAAATTCCACCCAAAACAGGCTCTCGATGACTGCTCGGAGTAGGGTCACCTTGTCATGGACCTATAGAATCAGGCTCCACCATCTTCTTGCTGATTCTTGAATGAGAATCATGGGAAGGATCACCATGAAGTCTGTTAGTGTCCCTACCTTCCTAAAAACTCTCACCACAGCCTTCATCCAATCCTCAGCTACCTGTGGGTCCATCTCTCCCCTGAACCTAGGTGGCCTCTAGCATTGTACCCCATGCAATGCGCTCATGCGGCATGCATCGTCTGATGCTGGGGCTGGTGGCATCAGTGGACCAACGGGAAGTAGTAATGTTGGTGCCTCTGCTAGTTAAGGGACCTGCACCAAGGCCTCGTTGCTTGGTTGGATGTTAGTACATATGACTCTCGGGGCTCTAACTGGTCGTCCGTAGGGATGAATCCTGAAATAAATAGATGCAACATGGTCAAAATATTATTCCTTGTGAGCTAACTTGGTTGAGTTGACTTAAATTAAAACTTTTGAAAACACACACACAGTTAGTGTATTCATCCACTGAGTTGAAAATCAGATGTAAGGGTCCTAGTGTATGGATACGTCGGCCGCCTGCACCAACACTAGAGTACTTGAACTGAAAACCACACTTATTACCCTTAACACTATTGATTCCCAAAAAAGAAAGACCAGAATTCCATGTTCTGTAGTAGAACCAACCTCTCTATGATACCAATTTTTCACGACCCATCCCCTAGGGCCCGTATCTTGACTTCCCCAAGCCCTCTTTCTATAGGCCATGGGTGGGTGATTAGAACCAAAGGTGTAAATCCATAAACTAGGAAGGAATTTCCATTATAACTAAAAACAAACATGTCAAAGTACACAACATGAATAAAAAAACTATGTAAAACTATATACAAAAGAAGTGATAGAATGTAAAAGGGGTCATAAATACATGCCCAACAGGAAAGTACTAGTACAACTGAAAGGAAGTAAAACAGAAGTATATTAAAGCAGCTATTGGGTCGTCCTCCGGGGTTCCTACCTAAACGGTAGTTACAGATGGACTCCTTAGCACTCCACATTCGTCTGTCTCCTCTGTATAACATCACACCGAGTGCTCCACCTCCTGGTACAATTCAGTCCTGCTACTCTCTACATCAGTCAACGCTATCTGTCGTATGCAACCAACACAACAAGGTTCTGGTATATACCGTGCATGGGTGGGTATAACGATACTCAGTCGGGACCCCGAGTCCTTCAAGGTCTCACAAAATCCAATGGGGACAAACCACAATGTATGAAATCAATGGATACCCATTACTTATGTGTATTCCCATACATATCCTTAAGTTATATAGTAACCCATCTCATTCTCGAGGAAAACACAAAAGAAATTAACTTCGATCAATCTATGATTTTTATTATCGAAACCATGGCTGGTGGCATACTCCTCCACTATATAGAACAGTGGTCTTGCCACGTCACATAGATGGGATTCCCACTAACCTTGGAATGCTGAGGTACTCCTCCTATCGACTATCATGGGTCTACTATGCTCACACAGTGGCACTCCCCACCACTGGTCTGCCACGCTCACAAAAAGGCACTCCCCCTCATAGCCTGTAGAGGTAATCCTTCTGTCGAGTATCGTGCACCTGTCGTGCTCCCATAGAGTCACTCGCCACCGTGGGTCTGCCATGTCACACAGAGGCACTCCCCACTGGGCTAATCTAGTCACTCCGAGTCAAATCGGGCAAGTAGTCGTCCGGTCTCAACCAGCTACTGGGTCTCCGTACTCTGTCCACTCGCCTTTGGAATGACCTACTCCACAAGCTACTAGTCGATAATACAACTATCACTAAGTGCCACAAAGATGTATCTCAAAGGTCTTCCAATTCATAATGGTCTCGATGCAACAAACGACACGTCAATGGTATGCATGGGCTGTTAGTTATTGACATTTCTATTCCATGTGCCCAGTTGGATTTAAGTCTAATCAAACCCGACCATACCCCAATTGCATTCAATCCTCAAGTGGGGTATTCCAAAAGAACTGTCTCGCTCTAATATTTCCATCGTCATAGGTAGTTTTTCAATCGGACACCCATAGCCCATGTTATGGGAAAAAAGGTGAATCGGGTCAACGGGTCAGGACTGGGGTCTGACCAGGTCTGCGGGTCCTAATTGGGGTTTGACCCAGTTCGCGGGTCTGACCCGACCGACGGGGGTGACCCGGCCCACGCTGGGCAGCCCAACGGCCAGCCCTAGCCGCGTCCAGGGGGGAGGTGTGAACCCCCTGAATTCTTGAACAGATAAACCATTCAGGTGAGTGAAAAACTGATGCCAGGTGGTGTCAGTCCAAGGCACGCGGGACCCAGTGGTGTCCCACTCTACCCGGCTGGCTGAGAGGCCATCCGCTTCCGCTCCGCCAGGGGCAGGCCTAGCCAACCACCTCTGCTCCTCCATTGTGGCCCGCCCTAGCTGCAACTCATTTCCTCTGTGCAGCGCGGTGGCGCCGCACCCCTCCGCCACACCCTACCTCGGTCATGGCTCTTTTCCCTCACACGACATGAGGACGTTGCGCCCCTATAGTGGCCTAGCGGCTGCCTGTGTACATCGTCGTGGCTGGGGGCCACACCCCATTCTTCGGTGTGGAACGATGGTGCCCCACCTGTCTGAGGACCCGATCGCCTTGCGCCAACGGTTTCCTTCACTTCTGGATTTCTTAACAGCTATTTTCCTTCATGGACGGCCCGACATCGGCCTCTGTTGCTCCACCACACTCGTAAACATGCAAGGAAAAACTAATGGGGAGGTTCATTCGGTGTTTGTGAGGACCGAGCCCTCAATGTCATGGTCTTATCGATCGACAAACCATTACCCTAGAATGAATGACATAGACCATAATCAAATTCAAACTCAAACCACATACCTCGTATCATTGATCATTGGAGAAATTGCGGAAAGAGAATGTCGATTTGTTGTTTTGGGAAAGAACAAGTCAATGATGGTGTTGTCAGCATTAGTCAAGGATGGAGGTCCCTCTGTTGTTCTGGTTGAAGAAGGAAGAAGGTTTCTGTCATTGGCGGTTGAAGTTTACTTTGTTCTTCAATGGCCGTTCTTCATTGGAGAGTTCTTCTCCTGCCCACGATCTACCAAAATTAAAAGGGATTAATAATAGAATAAAGTGTTGTCTATTATTTGTTGGCACAACAATTCAAACTGTGGTGTGTAATTAAATGAGATAACTCATTTAATTAATGGGGTGGATTTGGCTCATTTAATTAGTGGGAAGGTCGAGTGGCTCCATTAAGAGGGACGTTTCATGGGTTAAAAGCCTAGTGGACCCCACCAAAATTATCCTCCCAAAGGAGGTTATGTTTGGGTAGGCCCCAAAACCGTAACCTCTGATGGGAGGTTATGGTGGGGTGGCCCTCACATGTAACCTTTTCATGGAGGTATTAAACACCCATAATAGAAATAAAGCCACACATTATTTTTTTTTAATTTAATCATAAAAACTCAATAACGAACATTCATCCTCGACCAACTTCCGTCGAGGTAAAAGTCTTCATAAGTGAATAAAGGCACTGCGCATTCGACGGTGCCCTTAGATTTCAATTCTGAGCACTGGTTCAAAAGATATAAAATCTCACTTGTACGTTTACTGAAGTACCTAAACAAAACATCAAAAATTGTTCATGCACACCGGTCCTCAGAATCAAGCGCCGTAAATTTTCATGGACTCTTAAAAATCCCAGGTATTTTAAAAAATCCATGCAATTTCTGGGCTTTACAGTAGGTTGGTCCAAGCCCGGTGGCTGGATTCTCATGTGTATGGACTCCGAGATTTGTGTTCTTATATCATCGAATGGAAGCACTACATGTTGAGGCTTTTAAGGCATCAAAAAATCTCACTCAGTTTTGATGTGGAATGTGGATTTTTCCACAGTGCAAGATCTCAGCCACTCAATCTTTCCAAGTCAGATCCAGACGATCCGCGCAAGTAACATGTTCACACCCCCACCACCATAACTTATCACCACTTTTTCTCAACTTCCTCATCTGAATTCACCAAATATGGACCATTCATCCTTTTTGAAAACATGTGATCACCCAAGGCCATTCATTGTCACCACAATCTAATAAAAGGATTTTGTGTTTTCTAAAATGCACGTATCAACCTAGGCCATCCGATCATTTCCATTACTGCATCCTAGTTGTTCATTATCCATCCTCATAAAACCCTTTGGTAATTTTTTTGAATTAATATTTTCCCCTGGATCAGATCAATATTGATCCAATCCATCCGTTCTTTCTCTATTATTCTTCCTCCTTGAGTCATAAAATTCCCTATCTCACAATGTGGTCGCTGACCCCTCTTTGCCTCTACTATCCATGATTCAATTTTCCACCATCTCCGTGGTACCTTCAGCTTCATCATCATTATTTTTCTCAAGGGTTGTGTTTTTTAAGCATAAAATCACCCTCTATCATTAGGATCCCATTAATTGCTTGTTTTTTATATTTTGGGGAGTGTATTAACCTTGTTACACATAGAATTTGTTCTAATAAATGTTTTTATTTGATTAGGATTAGTCTTTTAATTTTAATATTTGAATCTATTGTTTTTTAAACCTTACTATGCACACCCATGTGCTACTCGGAAATTTTATCTGACAAGCTCTCTCTCTCTCTATTCCAGAAAACCATCAGCCCTCTTTTGATCTGAACGAAGTTTTGGATTTATTTTATTTGGTTTCGCAATCATATATATATATATATATGTATATAAATGTTAAAACATATCATTCTAATACAAAATCCTCATGTTATATGTTATCTTTATTTAACAGATCTATTTTTAAAATCTTATAGGTATAATGGTGTGATTTGGTTTAACATGTCATTATCTTTATTCCAATATTACACACATATATGTATATAAAAGCATATGTACACATATATGGAATTGTATTTTCAGTATAAATGTATATAAATATGTAAACATCTTCCTTTTCTTGATTTTTATTTATAAGAACTTATGTATATTTTGGATTATCTTGGTTTTTAATATTTGATGATATAAGGGTTATATATATAAAAATATTAACACATATGTTTATATATGGGTATATGTGTGTTCCTATATAAAATTAAACTCATATATGCATATTTATCAACCCTTTTTGGCATAGTTCTCATAAGAGTATTCTAGTAATAAAATTTTATAAGAAATTTGTGAATCCAAACCACATACAAAAATACATATATAAGTAGAGATATATATATATATATAGTTATATATTCTTATATACATATATATGCATTTGAAATCATAAGTATGTTTGTTCCTTACCTTTTATTTAGAAATTATAAATGATTTTTTCAGTCTCCAAACTAATGATCTGTGTTTATGAAATCATAAAATCACATTATTTGTTCAAATAGAATAAGATAAATCAACTCATTTAATATGAAATTATGAAATGAGTTACCATTTAATGTGAGAACCTGAAACTACATCTTCTATATTATCTTTCATTGATAAAGATGGCCATAATCTAGCTTATATGTGACATTGCTAGAATTTTGTGAACATGAATGCAATTAAGTCCATGTATCATGAAATTATAGTTTTCAAGAAATAAGGGGTCTTTCAAAGCATGTGATTCACCCTAAAATGATTTTAGAATCTTTTGGGATAATTTTGATTACATGTAATAAGAATAATTATTTTATGTTAAAGAAAATAATAATATAACTGTATATTTGAAATTATTTGGGTATGATATGACAAAGGGATGTTCATAGGAAATTGTTTTTTAAAAAATTAGCACTAGTAGATTGTGTAATCTTATGGTGAGAGAACCAGTATGTCTTAGTTATGAAAATTGTACTGATGTATATATTTTAGACATGGACTCCCAAGTATTGTTAATGAACCATATAAAATTATTATTTTCAAAGGATAATTCCCAAAGACTTTCCAAATATAATTATTTTATGAAACATTTTTTTCCTATATATGTACACTTAGGTGTTGAGAGAATCTATTTTAATGTAAATACTATTATATTCTAGAAATTGATTTGATATAATTATATTATTTAATTTTAAAACTACGATACTAGGAATTTTCTTATCACTCAATTTTTTATAAACTCTTTTGTAGTTTAGCATTCAGGCTATAATGAAATTTCAAATATGGATGCAGAGCGCTGAAAAATAAAAAATAATTTAATAGCCAAAATTTTTACTTTATTATTGTGTAATTCATGTATCTAATTTTCCATAACCTAGACTGGTTAAATATCCTCTATTGTATTTAATGTTGTGTATTTATTAATTTTTCTTTTATAAAAAAATAAATTATACAGAATTTGTAATTTCTAAACCCATGTTTCCAGTTCAGGTATTTATAATTGGCATCAATGGAATGATTTAGTTAATTTTGGAAAATTAGAACGAAACCAATAATTTATATATGTTTTCATAAGTAAAATTATTTTCCTAAACATTCATATGGAAGGAGAGGGTTCACCTACTATCCACTTGTCACATCATACTGACCTACATGAGGCCATAATGGTCCAAATCATTTTAGATATATATCGTCCTTTTGAAAACCTCCAATTGTCCTTCAAGAACCGCTACCATTTTTCAAACAACCCAAAATTCCATTGATTCTACCATGGACAAAAACATGTCTTTCACATTATATCATATGAAAATATTTCATATTATAAGTAGAAAAGAAAGTATATGAATGTATCTTCTTGCGTTTCACCCTGTCGAAGAAGTATATAGCATTGAGATAATTTTGAGAAGCTACAAAGGAGGGTGAACATCATGTCACCTACCTATTAAATGTTCTGAGCCTTAGCAGATACATAGTACTCGTTGATATCAGATCGTTTAAAAATGATATAGTTCGATATGTATAAAAGGATTGAGTCTGCATAGTTATCCTTCAGTGTTATGCCTTCCATGTCTCTCTCTGGAAACTGAGTTGCCTCATCATTGAGTTTGATCATAGATTCTTAAGGTGTATTGGTGATAAACAAGTCAAGGATCATAAAACTACTATGGGAATAAATTTGATATCATCAGCTAAAAATCCACGGTTTTTGACCTGGTGAAGGTATAAATAAATATACTTTCAAATTTTGATGACTAATAATATCTAGGTTTCTTTTATTGGACATCAAGGATGATGTCTGATGGGTTTTTGTAGGTGGGTTTGTGTGAGTAAGAGAATTTCAAGGATAAAATTCAGTTAGGGGGGGATGTAATGAACTATTTATAATTATAACATTAATAAAAATAATTTTAGTTTTAATGTGAATAGGTTTGATTTATTTCAAATGTGATAAGAGAAAAACCTTACTCAAAGAAACACTGAAATATTACAATAATACAAGAGATTATAACTACTCAAGAAACTAATCAAAATACCTATAAGAATAAATAGAATACTACCAAGAATTAAAATAAGGCTGATAATTTATTTTACATCCCTTTTATTGGACATAATAAAAAATTGAATGGAAATCAGTATAGAAAAAAATCTAGGAGTCAAAGAAATGTAGAGAACCATCATCTTAAAACAAGAAACAATCATTTGATCTTCTGAATACCATAGAAATGTATTTATTCAACCTATATGACTGTTATAAATAGTATTCAGGGTTTTAATGTGACCATTGGGTCTTATAACCCTTAGTATGATTTAAATGCTTTAAAATATCATTTTTAGTTAAATAAAATTATTGTTTTTAATTATGGTTAATTATTTAATGTTTGGATTTTAAAATATAAAAATTTGGTATTCATGCTTTTAAAAATATTTATGTTATAATGGTGGGAGTTTTAAAATTCTAAGATGAATTTTAATTAACTAATAATTATGTTTTTATTACTAATTTAACCACAGAAAATACAATAATGAGAAACCATTCTACATAAAAAATATTGTAAAAACTTTTGTAAGTTAAACATAAGGATAAACATATTTCAATATTTTGTAATATTTATTTAATAAATTTTTTTCTAAACAAATAGCCTTATAACCCACCAACTGAGGGAAACCTTATAGGAAAATCCCTCAAGGTCCGGGTGGATGAGTATCACAACACTTGGGCAACATAAGAGAAAGCCCTTGTGTATGGAGAGGTAGGAGCTGGGCATATGGTCGCCTAGGTCATGCATCAATCACATGAGAGGGTATGTAGGGGTGGGGCAAGGACTGCTTGTGGATTCCACAGTTTAAGGACTCTGGCATGTGTGTGATTGTGTCATCATATGAAAGAGTTGTACGCTGAGGCTTTTAATGAAGCCCTATAACCCATTCTATTTTGACGTAGGATGCAGTTTTTTTGTGGCATGTGATCACAACCACTAGATCTCACCACATTATATATAGACTGTCTGTGCCAATACCACATTCAAACCCCCATCGTTGTAACTCTATCTCCACAATTTTCTCAATCATTCGAACTGACTTCACCAGATTTTGATCATTCATCCTTTTTAACAAATGATTTACCAAGGCCGTCTGATCTCACCTAAATCTAATACTATCCATAATTTGTTTTTAAAACGAATGGATCAATATAGTTCATCTGATCAGGTCTGTGACTTCATCCTAGTCATTCATTATAACGACCCACACTTTACATACATTGTTAATACTTCAAAATTGAAGCACACTTATTACAACATATGACAAAACCACAAAGGACCGTATAGGTATAGTGTCTTTAGAAACTGGGAAACATAAACAACTGGTTCATAAATCTTCTACAGTGTCTCCCATTTATTTCATCATATCTAGGGTCCCTTTTAGCATATTCTACTTAATATCCATCTTCCTGACCTGGGGAAAAGAAAACATAAAAGGGTGAGCTCAAATGCTCAGCAAGGGCAAATAAAGGAAATAAAAATCATATCATATCTTTTTGAAAATCAAAAGCTGCAAAAGAGATCATAATATCTTAACATGGAATAAATCATAGAAGTGAAAATGAGATCCCCATAACATAAAACTTGAAACTTTGTGGCATGCACACATAATCATGGAAAATCATTTCTTGTTAGTCATGACTCATTGCCAAGACTATCTTAGTGGACAAAGTCCCTTTCTGAACCGAGTTCACTCCTCGTTTCAGTCCTGTATCACTGAACCGAAATAACCTTCCGTTCCAGCCATGTCTATCTCATGAGATATAAAATCATTACCCAATGCATTGGAGGGAGATATAGGTCCCACCCATCTTATAATGAATCCATTCTTATGTGTGCCACATAATCATAAAACATGCATCATCGCATAACACATGTAACAAAAATGGGATTCTTGAAACATCATGAAATCATAAATCAATTCATATATGATAAAGGAATTCATAAACATAATTCCATCACAACATAGTCAAACCAATGTAAAAATATGGATAGAAACATAACCCTTTATTATCTTAGATGGAAAATAATTTTGATAAAACACTTGAATTGAATTTTTGAGGAAAATATCCTTTCTTCTTCAAAAATATTTTTCCTTTCATAACATGTCATACAACTTTAAAATAAAAGAAGTTGATTAAAAATAAACTTGAAAACTTGTAAAGGAAGCTTCTTTGATGTAATGTTTTAAAAATCCATTCATGCCGTATAAGTTAAAAAAAAACATTCTTCGTACTTTTGTCGGAAAAGTCAAAAAAGTACCTCGTACGGAAAAAAACGACAAAAGATTCCTTTCATATTCTTTACTAAAAACTCACCTAAGGGTAAAATTGGATTTAACCTATTGCAAGTGGATGGAAACAATATTACATATTGAGGGAACATGGATGTGGATGATAAAATACACCCCAGTAAATACTTAGGAATAAACAATCTCGGATAAAAATGAGATTGTGATATTTCCCTTACCTTAGGTCCGATTTGCTTTGTTCGTGTCCGAAGCTCCTGTATAATGGTTTAAATAATGTTATTGACTTATTCCAGAATCATACATATTGATATGAGATCATATATGGTCATATTATTAGCTTCTTGTTAGTAATATTTCATTGTTACTTGTTACTCGGGTCTTTATAACTTTTTGTTCTTATGCGTGTTTTGTCGAATAAATTCTTATTCTTATCTTTAGGTTATAGATAATTCATTTCCAGAATGGTATTAGTGTATTATATACCATATTCATTCATTCAATTCATTTATATAATCATTATGAAATGATGATCATGTAGAACGAGTCGCATCACATCGTGGAGACGGTATTCCGTACGTACGCACGAGTGATGATATCGTTCCTATGATCGAGGAATTGTATTGGAGTATATATATATTATTTCAGTATCAATATTACTTAATAATAATCATATATAGTTACTGATTACACCATTATACCCATCCTTGTAAGGTGATGGTGGAAAATAGATTACACCACGGCGTGGAGACGGTATTCCGTACGTACGCACGCGCGGTGATTTCATTTTTCCGTAGGATGGATAGAAGGTGAATTAGGGTTGTTTCATATTTATAATAACATATCAGTATGTAAGTAATACTGATGTTATTACTTTATCATGAAACAACTAAAGAAGAAGAAGTTGAAGAAGAAATAAATTGAAAAGATCGGTAATGGATATTACCTCTTCTTTGGAACGCCTTTTTGAATCCTCCACTTAAGGAACTAAGATTGGTCTTTGGAGAATACCAGGACCTCTAGGATTATTCTAGGGAAGTGGAGAAGGGAAAATGGCAGGGGTTGGCCGAGCTTGAGTGCTCAAATTGGTGTGAGGAGGAGGGGGAGGAGGTGCCCTTTTATAAGGGAGGAGAGGGGCACCTTAGGAATATCTCAAAATATTATTTTATATTAAAGTCAAAATCGGTTTATAATGGTTCCAAAGGGTCTTATTTCAAAGCCAAAGTGGGGATGGGTCGAAATCCTATCAACCAATAGAATTTAGACAAGTTTAGGGTGTTAATTTAACCTTATCAATTAGATTTAACTCTAAGTTAAATAATTTAACTTTTACCATGACTTTTTGTTTTCTTTCACTATATGGTTAATACACTTACTATAACATGCCAAACGAACCCCAAATTGTTTATTATTAAAATATATATCCTTATCTAAGTAATTTGGCCGAACCTTAGATTTTTAGGAATAAAATAACAATTAATAATATAATATTTGATTTAAAAACTATTTTGTGTCAATTTTGACACTATTTGATATATGATTTTTGTCAAAGTCATAACAGAATTATATGTTCGAACCAAGTTGATTAAATCAATACTAATATATCATAGTAACCTAGAAAATTAGTGGAATTCATAAAAAGTCTCAAATTACATTTATTTTGGTATTTATATTATCAATTTTGTCAATATTTCATTAATAAGATAATTACTGCATCATCTTTGTGTCATAAATAAATTAAATTATTTGATGTCTAAAAATTACAAATAAAATACCATCATGTAGGAAATCGTTTTAGCTTTCTAATGAATATTTACAATCGAATTTATCTTATGTATAACCCAATATTAAAAATGATGTACTTATTAAACTTTGATTTTAACTATTTTAACCCTTCTTTAAATAAATTAATAATAAATGTCCTAATCTAATCCAAGTGGGCCTAAATGGTCATATTTTATTCCTAAGTTTGTTTTTGGTCGAATTACACTTGTCCAATAGAATTAGGACATGTGTTAGGGTAATATTAATATCATAATTACCCTTAGTTACCCTATTTACTATTAACCGCGGTAAAAATAGTAAAAAGTTACTATTCACCAAAAAATTATTTTCATCTCATTGAACCACATTTTAGTCCTTGATATTAACCGTGTCTCTCGGATTTTTGAAATTCCATTCACAGAAGCGGTAAAATTAAGTTTTATGCAAAATTCAGTTTTTAACCTACCACTTAGTGGTTTCACTATTCATCAAAAATTGAATGTTTTTCAGAAAAATACCATAATTTCACCCTAGGCTAATTTCGATATTCTGAGTCCAAAAATGAAGTCCATTTTGAAAAATAAAATTTATAAAATTTCAAAAAGTGGTTATTACTATTCATAACGGCTAGTTTTAATAGCATATTGTTGTTTAGTGAAACTCGGTATTGCGTACGACGCAAGCTATCGAGGAAGGTCGCGATTGCGTGTAAAGCAAGCCAAGAAAGTGTTGTGTAGAAAAAGATTCCTTTGATGATTTATATAACATAAAAGTCTCGGGTGTTACATTCTACCCCCCTTAAAAAGAATTTCGCCCTCGAAATTCGTCACTTTGCAACAAACAAATGAGGATACTTCTCCCTCATCATATCCTCAAGCTCCCATGTAGCTTCTTCAAGTTGGTGGTTTCTCCATAAAACTTTCACCAAGCGAGTGGTCTTGTTTCGTAGGACTTTTTCGCTATGATCCAGAATCTCTATCGGCTGTTCTTCATAAGAAAGATCTTGCTCCAGTGGTACAACTTCTGAGCTGAGTACATGTGAAGGATCTGGTATGTACTTTCTCAGGAGAGATACATGGAACACATCGTGAACTTGAGAGAGATTCGGTGGAAGCGCCAATCGGTAAGCTACCTTCCCAACATGATCCAGTATTTCAAAAGGACCGATATATCTAGGGCTCAACTTCCCCTTCTTTCCAAATCTCATAACCCTCTTCCAGGGAGATATTCGTAAGAACACTTTATCACCCACTTCAAACTCTAGGTCTTTTCTTCGGTTGTCGGCATAACGTTTCTGTCGACTCTGAGCTGCTCTTATGTGTTGTTGAATAGATCTGACCTTTTCTGCCATTTCATCAACGAGATCAGGTCCTAATAGCTTTCTTTCCCCAACTTCATCCCAGCAAGTTGGAGTCCTGCATTTCTTTCCATAGAGAGCTTCATAAGGAGCCATCTGAATACTGGAGTGAAAGCTATTATTATAAGAAAATTCCACCAAAGGTAGGTGTTGATCCCAACCTCCTTTGAAATCCATAGAGCAAGCTCTCAACATATCTTCTAGGGTTTGAATTGTTCTTTCAGACTGTCCGTCTGTCTGGGGATGATAAGCAGTGCTGAAACTCAACTCTGTATCCAGAGTATGCTGAAGACTTCGCCAGAACTTCGAGGTAAATCTCGGATCTCGATCAGATATAATAGAAAGTGGTACTCCATGCAATCTTACCACTTCCTTTACATATATCTTGGCAAGCTGATCTAGAGAGAAATCCTCTCTAATAGCAATGAAGTGTGCAGACTTTGTAAGACGATCAACTATGACCCAGATAGCATTATTGCCTTTGGATGTTTTAGGAAGTCCTGTGACAAAGTCCATAGTGATGTTTTCCCATTTCCATTCGGGTATGGGTAATGGTTGTAACATCCCCTTAGACTTCTGTCTCTCAGCTTTAACTTGTTGACAAACCAAGCATCGAGAGACATATTCAGCAACATCTCTTTTCATGCCATCCCACCAGAAGTACTCTTTCAGGTCCATATACATCTTCGTGCTTCCAGGATGAATAGAGAATGAAGAACTATGAGCCTCATCCAGCAGCTCTTTCTTTAATTCGGGGATGGGAGGAACACAAACCCGATTCCTGAACTTTATTATCCCATCACAATCAAGGTTGAATTCAGGAACATTTCTCACCTTCTTTTGTAACTCGACATCTTCTTTCTGTGCCTCTTTAATCTTCACATGTATAGATGGTTGAACATTCATTTGAGAAAGATAAGATTTTTCCCATTCCATTATAATTCCAAGATCCATCCTTTGTAAATCCATAAATATTGGATCTTTTGTGATCCTCATCATGGATAACTAGCATGGTCTTGTCGACTTAATGCATCTGCCACCTTGTTTGCTTTCCCAGGGTGGTAATGGATTGAGCAGTCATAATCCTTAATCAGCTCCAACCATCTTCTTTGGCGCATATTCAGCTCCTTTTGTGTGAAAATATACTTTAAACTTTTATGATCAGTATAAATATCACACCTTTCACCATAAAGGTAATGCCTCCAAATCTTTAATGCAAAGATTACCGCAGCCAACTCCAAATCATGTGTTGGGTAATTTTGTTCATGGATTTTCAACTGTCGTGAGGCATAAGCTATCACCATATCATTTTGCATAAGAACACACCCCAATCCCTTCTTGGATGCATCACTGTAGATCACAAACCATTCTCCACTACAAGGCAGTGTGAGCACAGGTGCACTGGATAACCTTCTTTTCAACTCCTTGAAATTCTCTTCACATTCCTCTGTCCAGACAAACTTAACTCCTTTCCGAGTCAACTTGGTGAGTGGATTAGATAATCGTGAAAAATCTTTTACAAAACGTCGATAATATCCAGCCAAACCAAGAAAACTTCGGATCTCAGTTACTGTTATTGGTCTTGACCATCTTTCGATAACCTCTGTTTTTGCTGGATCCACAGATATCCCCTCTTTTGAGATTATATGACCCAAAAATGCAACTTTTTGAAGCCAAAATTCACACTTGGTAAATTTGGCATAAAGCTTTTCTTTTCTCAGGGTCTTCAATATAATTCTCAAGTGATCTTCATGCTCTTCCTTGCTCTTTGAATAGACAAGAATATCGTCTATAAAGACTACCACAAATTGATCAAGATAGTCTCTAAAGACTCTATTCATTAGATCCATGAAGATAGCAGGGGCATTAGTAAGACCAAATGGCATCACTATAAATTCATAGTGTCCATACCTTGTACGGAAAGCCGTATTTGGTATATCCTCCCTTTTGACCCTTAATTGATGATACCCTGAACGAAGATCAATCTTGGAAAAGTATTGAGCTCCGCGTAGTTGGTCAAATAAGTCATCAATGCGTGGGAGAGGATATTTGTTCTTGATAGTGATCTTGTTAAGTTCTCAATAATCAATGCAGAGTCTCATTGATCCATCTTTCTTCTTAACAAATAGAACAGGTGCTCCCCAAGGTGACGCACTAGGGCGTATGAATCCCTTATCAAGATTCTCTTGGAGTTGCTTCTTCAATTCCTGCAACTCAATTGGGGCCATTCTATAAGGTGTCTTTGAAATAGGCAAAGCACCCGGTACGAGTTCTATTGAAAACTCAACTTCACGATTTGGTGGAAGACCCGGCAATTCCTCCGGAAAGACATCATCAAACTCCCGTACAATGGGCATATTCTTAATCGTGAGTTTCTCACCAACCATTTGAGATAAATAACCTTCATTTAGTGGAATCAATACCCATAAGATGGAAGAAATTTCCACTGGAAGGTTATGTTCATCCTTGCATTGATAGACGATCGTAGGTTGATCTGGAATATGAAATGTGACTTCCCTTCTTTGGCAATTGATATGAGCTCCATGTAGAGAAAGCCAATCCATGCCAAGAATCACATCAAATTCCACTAAAGGAAGGATCACAAGATTTGCAGGAAGCACTTTCCCACAAACTTCGATCGGAGAAGAATTATAAACTTTTGATGCGATTGATGTGCCATTAGGTGTTGTCACAGCTAACTCAACATCTAATTGTTGAGGTAGTACGGTGATACCCTTAGAAAAGTCTTCAGAAATAAAAGAGTGGGTGGATCCAGAATCAAATAAAACATTTGCTACTTTAGAGTGGATGGTAAGTGTACCTTTCACCACATCGTTATCGTACTCCACATCGCTGATAGAAATTGCATGTGACTTTCCTTTGTCTTTAGCCTTAAGAGTTTGTTGACGTCGACCATCATCATCAACCCTTGGATTTGGGCATTGATTGGCATAATGCCCCATCTCCTTGCACTTGAAACATTGAAGTGTAGCAGGTTCATTCTGTGTATCCCTTCCTTTGTTTGCATCATTAGACATCTTCTTCCCATTATCACGGCATTCAAATGCCCGATGACCTTCCTTTCCACATTTAAAACATTTACTTGTCCCTTTAAGACAACTCCCTCCATGTTTCTTTCCACACTTTGAGCATAAGGGAAAGATCATCTTCTTTTCTGTGTGCTCTTTAGATTTTTCTTTGAATTCCATCTTCCTCTTCTTATCAAACCCATGTGACTGATGGGTTACTCCAATCTCCATCTCGACTTTGAGAGCACATCGAACGATTTCTTCGTAGCTATTGAAGTCCCTTATGGCTAACGCCCTTCGAAGACTTGGTTTTAAGCCACTAAAGAATCGATCGATCTTACTCTCAGGTTGGATAATAATACCAGAAGCGTACCTTGCAAGTCTTGTAAAATTTGCTTCATAGGTACTAACAGATTCATCATACCTTTGCTTCAGTTCAAGGAACTCTTTCTCCATCTTTGTTCGGAGAATACGAGGGAAGTACTTATTGAAAAATAAGTTCTTGAACTCGTCCCATTCCATAGACTCAATTTCATCCCTTTGCCTCGTATTCTTAACAAGATTCCACCATTGATCCGCATCTCCTTCCAAACGATACACTGCTAGGATGACTTTATCATGCTCAGAACATTGAAGAACTGAAAATATATTTTCAGTAGTACTAATCCATTGTTCAGCAACTAATGGATCAGTAGACCCGCTGAAAGATGGTGGACGCTGCCTCATGAAGGATTCAACAGAATGTTGCTCCCTTCTTTGTTCGTTTGGAAATCCTGCATGATTCATAGCTTGAGAAAGTTGTGTGAGCATGGCTACAAGATTTTGCATTCCAGCTCCCATATCGTTTGGTTGCTCAGGGGGACAATCATTGCATTGCCCATCGCATTCCGCATTAACACGGTTCCTTCGGGTTCCAGCCATTGACTAAAACCAAGAAAAATAGTGTGAGCAACACTAATTATAATAGGAAACCACATAATTCAAGAATAAAATTTTCATGCTTAAGGTCTTATCCTAGGTTATTCAAGGCCATTTCTAAAATTGTGTTCTATGCTTAGACTTATCCTTAGGGTTATTACTAAGGCTTTCACATCCTAGTTTCCAAAGGTTGACTATACCTTTCCTCTGATACCAACTATAACGACCCACACTTTACATACATTGTTAATACTTCAAAATTGAAGCACACTTATTACAACATATGACAAAAACACAAAGGACCGTATAGGTATAGTGTCTTTAGAAACTGGGAATCATAAACAACTGGTTCATAAATCTTCTACAGTGTCTCCCATTTATTTCATCATATCTAGGGTCCCTTTTAGCATATTCTACTTAATATCCATCTTCCTGACCTGGGGAAAAGAAAACATAAAAGGGTGAGCTCAAATGCTCAGCAAGGGCAAATAAAGGAAATAAAAATCATATCATATCTTTTTGAAAATCAAAAGCTGCAAAAGAGATCATAATATCTTAACATGGAATAAATCATAGAAGTGAAAATGAGATCCCCATAACATAAAACTTGAAACTTTGTGGCATGCACACATAATCATGGAAAATCATTTCTTGTTAGTCATGACTCATTGCCAAGACTATCTTAGTGGACAAAGTCCCTTTCTGAACCGAGTTCACTCCTCGTTTCAGTCCTGTATCACTGAACCGAAATAACCTTCCGTTCCAGCCATGTCTATCTCATGAGATATAAAATCATTACCCAATGCATTGGAGGGAGATATAGGTCCCACCCATCTTATAATGAATCCTTTCTTATGTGTGCCACATAATCATAAAACATGCATCATCGCATAACACATGTAACAAAAATGGGATTCTTGAAACATCATGAAATCATAAATCAATTCATATATGATAAAGGAATTCATAAACATAATTCCATCACAACATAGTCAAACCAATGTAAAAATATGGATAGAAACATAACCCTTTATTATCTTAGATGGAAAATAATTTTGATAAAACACTTGAATTGAATTCTTGAGTAAAATATCCTTTCTTCTTCAAAAATATTTTTCCTTTCATAACATGTCATACAACTTTAAAATAAAAGAAGTTGATTAAAAATAAACTTGAAAACTTGTAAAGGAAGCTTCTTTGATGTAATGTTTTAAAAATCCATTCATGCCGTATAAGTTAAAAAAAACATTCTTCGTACTTTTGTCGGAAAAGTCAAAAAAGTACCTCGTACGGAAAAAAACGACAAAAGATTCCTTTCATATTCTTTACTAAAAACTCACCTAAGGGTAAAATTGGATTTAAACTATTGCAAGTGGATGGAAACAATATTACATATTGAGGGAACATGGATGTGGATGATAAAATACACCCCAGTAAATACTTACGAATAAACAATCTCGGATAAAAATGAGATTGTGATATTTCCCTTACCTTAGGTCCGATTTGCTTTGTTCGTGTCCGAAGCTCCTGTATAATGATTTAAATAATGTTATTGACTTATTCCAGAATCATACATATTGATATGAGATCATATATGGTCATATTATTAGCTTCTTGTTAGTAATATTTCATTGTTACTTGTTACTCGGGTCTTTATAACTTTTTGTTCTTATGCGTGTTTTGTCGAATAAATTTTTATTCTTATCTTTAGGTTATAGATAATTCATTTCCAGAATGGTATTAGTGTATTATATACCATATTCATTCATTCAATTCATTTATATAATCATTATGAAATGAAGATCATGTAGAACGAGTCGCATCACATCGTGGAGACGGTATTCCGTACGTACGCACGAGTGATGATATCGTTCCTATGATCGTGGAATTGTATTGGAGTATATATATATTATTTCAGTATCAATATTAATTAATAATAATCATATATAGTTACTGATTACACCATTATACCCATCCTTGTAAGGTGATGGTGGAAAATAGATTACACCACGGCGTGGAGACGGTATTCCGTACGTACGCACGCGCGGTGATTTCATTTTTCCGTAGGATGGATAGAAGGTGAATTAGGGTTGTTTCATATTTATAATAACATATCAGTATGTAAGTAATACTCATGTTAATACTTTATCATGAAACAACTAAAGAAGAAGAAGTTGAAGAAGAAAGAAATTGAAAAGATCGGTAATGGATATTACCTCTTCTTTGGAACGCCTTTTTGAATCCTCCACTTAAGGAACTAAGATTGGTCTTTGGAGAATACCAGGACCTCTAGGATTATTCTAGGGAAGTGGAGAAGGGAAAATGGCAGGGGTTGGCCGAGCTTGAGTGCTCAAATTGGTGTGAGGAGGAGGGGGAGGAGGTGCCCTTTTATAAGGGAGGAGAGGGGCACCTTAGGAATATCTCAAAATATTATTTTATATTAAAGTCAAAATCGGTTTATAATGGTTCCAAAGGGTCTTATTTCGAAGCCAAAGTGGGGATGGGTCGAAATCCTATCAACCAATAGAATTTAGACAAGTTTAGGGTATTATTTTAACCTTATCAATTAGATTTAACTCTAAGTTAAATAATTTAACTTTTACCATGACTTTTTGTTTTCTTTCACTATATGGTTAATACACTTACTATAACATGCCAAACGAACCCCAAATTGTTTATTATTAAAATATATATCCTTATCTAAGTCATTTGGCCGAACCTTAGATTTTTAGGAATAAAATAACAATTAATAATATAATATTTTATTTAAAAACTATTTTGTGTCAATTTTGACACTATTTGATATATGATTTTTGTCAAAGTCATAACAGAATTATATGTTCGAACCAAGTTGATTAAATCAATACTAATATATCATAGTAACCTAGAAAATTAGTGGAATTCATAAAAAGTCTCAAATTACATTTATTTTGGTATTTATATTATCAATTTTGTCAATATTTCATTAATAAGATAATTACTGCATCATCTTTGTGTCATAAATAAATTAAATTATTTGATGTCTAAAAATTACAAATAAAATACCATCATGTAGGAAATCTTTTTAGCTTTCTAATGAATATTTACAATCGAATTTATCTTATGTATAACCCAATATTACAAATGATTTACTTATTAAACTTTGATTTTAACTATTTTAACCCTTCTTTAAATAAATTAATAATAAATGTCCTAATCTAATCCAAGTGGGCCTAAATGGTCATATTTTATTCCTAAGTTTGTTTTTGGTCGAATTACACTTGTCCAATAGAATTAGGACATGTGTTAGGGTAATATTAATATCATAATTACCCTTAGTTACCCTATTTACTATTAACCGCGGTAAAAATAGTAAAAAGTTACTATTCACCAAAAAATTATTTTCATCTCATTGAACCACATTTTAGTCCTTGATATTAACCGTGTCTCTCGGATTTTTGAAATTCCATTCACAGAAGCGGTAAAATTAAGTTTTATGCAAAATTCAGTTTTTAACCTACCACTTAGTGGTTTCACTATTCATCAAAAATTGAAAGTTTTTCAGAAAAATACCAAAATTTCACCCTAGGCTAATTTCGATATTCTGAGTCCAAAAATGAAGTCCATTTTGAAAAATAAAATTTATAAAATTTCAAAAAGTGGTTATTACTATTCATAACGGCTAGTTTTAATAGCATATTGTTGTTTAGTGAAACTCGGTATTGCGTACGACGCAAGCTATCGAGGAAGGTCGCGATTGCGTGTAAAGCAAGCCAAGAAAGTGTTGTGTAGAAAAAGATTCCTTTGATGATTTATATAACATAAAAGTCTCGGGTGTTACATTCATTATCCAGTTTCATAAAACCCTTTGTTAATTTTTTTAATGTTAATACTAACCCTTGGATAAGATCAAACATCTTCCAAAATCACTTCATTCTCTCTTACTTTTCCTCCTTATGTCATAAAATCCCCCATCACACCATGTAGTTACTGACCCCTATTCACCACTACATTCCCATGACTCCATTTTTTATTATCTCGATGGCCACTTTTTCTTCGACCTCTTAATTTTTTCCATATGTGGTGTTATTTTAATCAAAAAATCACTATCCTTTACATGGACTCCTTTCATTAATTCATTTTTATAATATGGGTGTCAATTAACAATATTTCACATAGTATTTTCACTAATAAAAATTTTTGTTTGATTAGATTCATTCTTTTCGTATCAAAAATTGAAACATTGGTTTTAATTAAAAATGCCACTTTCCACACCCATGTGCTACTTGAAAATTTCATCTATCAAGCATTCTCTCTCGATTTTAGAAAGCCCTCTACCCTGTCCTAATCTATTCCCATTAAGATATATAATTAATTTGGTTTTTTAACCATATATATATATACATATATACAAATGTATATGAATGTAAAACCGTATCTTTCTAATCCAAACTCCATATGTGATAAGTTTTCTTGATTTAAATGATCTATTTTTAAAATCTTATGGTTTTAAGGGTGTGTTTTCATTTAACAAGTTATGATATTTATTCAATTTATTATACATATATCAATATATACATGTGTAAATATAGATATATGGCTTATTATTTTGAGTATAAATATATATAAATACGTAGAGGGTTTCCGTGTCTTGAATTTTTTTTTTAAAAATTTATGTATATTTTGGATTATCTGGGTTTTAAATGTTTGATGATATAAGGTTTTTTTATATACATATATTAACACATATATTTATATATGGGTACATGTGTGTTCCTGCATGCACATATACTCATATACCTATATTTATACACCCTTTTTTGTGTATTTCACAGAAGAGGATTATTATTTTAAAATCGTGAATGTGTTTTTTGAACAAAAACAACAAAAAAATACATATATAAGTAGATATTTATATTTTTATATACATATATACATATATAAACAATTGAAATATTATATATGGTTGGTCCTTCCATTTTATTCAGAAATTATATATAGTTTTTTTCAATCTCCAAACTAATGTTTAGTGTTAATGAAATCATATAAACACATTGTTTTCTCAAATTTAATACTATAAATCTCATCATTTTATGTGAAATTATTAAACAGGCTATCATTTCATGTGAGAAATTTCAACTTCTTCTTCTATCATGTCATGCTTATATAAACATGGCCATCATCTAGCTCACATGTAACATTCCCACCATTTTTTGAACTTGCATGCACTAAAATCAATGTATCATGAAATTAGAGTTTTCAAGAAATAATGGGTTTTTAAAATCATGGTTTCACCATAAAATGATTTAAGAATATTTTTAGAAACTTTTGACGACATGTGATATGAATGATTATTTTCGTTTAGTGAAAATAATAATATAAATGTACATTCTAAATGTTTTGATTGTGAGGTGAGAAAATTAGGTTCATGGGAATTTTTTTAAAATAAATTGGCACTAGATAATGTGAGACGTTATGGGGAGTGGAAATGTATGTCTTAGTAATGAATAGTACCCTTATGTGTGAATGTTGCATGTGGTCTTCCAATTATTGTTAAATATCCATAGAAAATTAAAAAATTTAATGAAAAATTTCTGATGGCTTTATAAATATAATTATTTTGTAAAACATTTTTTCCTATATATGTACATTTTTGTGATGAGAGAATATATTTTAAGGTATATAATTTTATTTTAATGAAATAATTTTGAATGAAATATAATATCTAATTTTAAAACTCCATTATTGGGTATTTTATTCCCATCCAAAATTTTATAAACACTTTTATAGGTTTAGCAGTCATGCTGTGATGGAATTTCAAATATGGATGCAGAGAACTGAATAATAATTGTTTATTCAATTTTCAAATTTTTTACTTTGTTGTATAGTAATTAATATCTAATTTTCAAAAACCTATACTGGTAAAATAACCACTATTTTATTTATTTCTGTCTATTTTTTCAAATTTCTTTGTTATAGAAAATATTATGCAGCATTTGTAAGGGTTGATCCTTGGTTTTGGATCAAGTCGATATAATAGTCTAAATATTTCCTCAAGTGTCTGGATAGTCTACATAGATTGCAAAATATTTTGGAGGTAATATGCCATGATGAAGTTCAAATCAGTATTTTGAACATATGTGGGTCTCTTTGAGAATAAAGAGGTGAATCATGGGTCTTTATTTGATACATTCGATAGTGTGGTTCCTTCAAACCTCACCTATTCTCTAATGTATATCATTGAAATTTGATCAAGTGAAAATTCCTCTTAAATAAAAATAAATTGTTTACTTTTTATCATATGATCCACCACAACACATATGGAATTATTACCTCTTGATTTTTTTGTAATACTATTGAAAGATTCCATGGGAATGTTTTCCCATTTGCATACATATATGGGTAATAGTTATATCATCCCATTGGATTTTTTCTGGTCCGCTTTCACATTCTAACATACAAGAAATCTTTATTTATATTTAATGATCTCCATCATCAAATAGTCCCATGAATAATGATCTCATAAATCTAGATACATATTTTTTATTTCTAGATGGATAGAGAAGATCAAACTATGTGCAGCATCCAACAACTCCTTCTTTAGATTAGGATATTATTACATACATAGTCCTGATCCAAATCATAAAAATCAGTCCTTAAAATTGAACATGAGGATTTCTCTTTTCTTAAAGTCACCATATTCTTCAAAATCTCAACATTATTTCATTGAGAATCTTATATACCTTCCAAAAATTAATGGTTTACAAATAACTTGTGATAGAATTATTGATACTATTTCCATATAATTACCTATGAAAATTCTTTTTAACACTATGAAGATTAGATCCTTCTCAATTTTCTTTAATGAAGAACATTTATGGATCCTTTCAACTTATAGTTTCTGCCACATTATTGACTTTCACATGATAGTATTCAATTGAGTAGTCATTTTCCTTGATCACCTATAACCATCTCTATTGGTGTATATTCAATTATTTATTGAAGATATAGATTTTAGGCTTTTTTATCCATGTATTTTTCACACTTATCCCCAATTAGATAAGGCTTCCATATTTTCAATGTGATGTTCACTATATCCAACTCTAAATCATGTGTTGGGTAGTTATGTTCATGAAAATTAATCTTCATTGAAAAATAGGTAATTAATATTATTTTTTGAATTTACACTTAGCCCAATCACTTCATTTATTCTTCAATGAATACCAAAAGAAGTTCCCTACACGGGGATCGTTTGATTATAGGTTAAGTGATAAGACATGTTTTTTGACTCCTTGATGAACATTTCACAATAATAATTCAAGGGAAACATGACTCTAACTTAAGTTAGCTTGGTATGAGGGGTTGATAATTAGGTTAAATTTCTCATAAATCGATGATATTACCCACCTATTCTAATGAAACTATAGATATATATTTGGTCTGTTATTCTCAAACATCCTTTAATAGATCCCATCATTAAAGGGTCACCAAATATTCCATTTATTATGATGATATTCTCCAAGAATGATACTTACTTCAACCCAAACTCATATTTTATAGACATTACAAAAAGAATATCTTTTTATGGTCTTTATCACACTACTCAGAAGGTCCTTATGCTCCCCATATCTTTTTGATTCTACCAAAATATCACCTATAAAGACTAAAAAATTTTATGTGGTGACCTATAAAGAGACTATTTATCATTTCCAAGATGATTTTTGGAGAATAGTGAGTATGAATGGAATTAATATGAACTCCTAATTACTATACCTTTTACCAAATGGAGTCTTGGGGATATCCTCATTCTTCACCATATCCTGGTAAAATACCATTCACATATCCACCATGGAGAAGTTGTGTGATCCATGTAACTAATCGAAAAAATCATCAATCCATGTTATATGATACTTATGCTTTGTCTTGAACTTCTTGTGCTCAAGATAATCAATGACAATGTAAAACTAACTAGCCTTCTTCTTGACACAGATGATTGGAGAACCCCTGGGTAAAGCAGTATGGTGTATAATCCCATTATCTAGTTTATCCGGTGATTTCTTATTTAGCTCCACTTGTTACACAATTTACATTCTTTACATAGTCTAGGATATAGGATAGTCTCTAGTTATAGGACTAATTGAGAATGAAACCTCTCTACTAGGTGTAAGAACAGTAAATTAGTCAAGAAACACATCATTGTATTCCATCACAATAGACATGTCTTCCAGGGTGATGATTTCCATAGAATAAATATTTTTATATATATATTATTTGAAATATGGAAATGATATCCATATGTGAGATGATGGTTTTAAACGAGATTTATCCTCATAACTACTCTAGTATAGAATCAGTGGTTGATTAATGATATAGAGAGTGATTTTCTTTCTCACATAAATTTATGTTGGCTCTATAAAAGGAAATCCAAGACATAGAAATAATTCAATCAAATTAAAAAAAATAGAGTATCAAAAGATTATCTAGAATGTTCTACCTAGAAATATGTTTACAGGAGGAGTTATATAAATTTGATGAAATAATTATCACATTTTTCATTTTCACTAAAAACCATACAACCATGATTTTTGGTAGTATTTGGATATTCTACAAAATGTTTGTGATATGAATGAATTCATATAACCAAAATAAAAAATGAAATTATATTTTCTTGAATGAATAACTATTGTACACATCAAAAATTAATTTTTGGGATACACATCAATAGTTATGACAAAAAATGCTCTCCTTTTTTGTCTTATAGGTTGTTGTTACCTCAACAAACACTTTTATTAGTGTATTAGTTTACAAAATACCATGTTTCCTTAATTTTTAATAAATATATATTGTTATAATGGATGACAAGAGAATTACTCTCTTCTATCCCATTATTAGGGGTTTATTTTCGGTAATCACAACCTATATATCCTCCATTCCCACACCTAATTCATTTATTGGTTCCCCTTAGGAATTCTATATGGTTCTTCCATATTCATCTTTGACAATATGGATGTTGAAATTCCTTGCCACCGTTAGATTTATCCATTGGATTAACGTAATTACACTACACTCTATGATTCATATCCCCATGATACCATTGATATTTTTAAATATCAATCTGGAATTTTAGGGTACATCAGACAATTTACTCATGGCTATTAATGTTTCGGATCTCAAGTTATTTTCTTAGAATAGGTTTTATCCCACCAATGAAGCTATCATCATTGCATTTGGGGGTAATGAAAAAGATAAAGGCTTGTTGTAAAAGTCATGTGATGTTTTATTCATGTTCCCTAACAGATTCATCATCTTTTTTACCCAGGTAAAAGAGACAACCATCCACTCTATGTTGGAGAGTGGGAGGAAAATATTAATCAGAAAACATTTTCCATAATTACTCCCACCCCATCACAATGATCCCTTCCATGAGTTTCATATTGTTTTCTCAGTATATACCATTGAATAGATTCTACCTCTAAATGAGAAGCATCTAGTAGAAAATTTTCTTGTTTGTTACATTAATAAATGTATAAGATATTCTCAATGGATTTTATCTATTGTTCCATGATTAAGGGATCGTGTCATCCATTGAATGTCAGAGTCCATTGTCACATCAAGTCTACAATATCATCATACCATGTCTCTTGAGGATTCGGATACTCCCACCAATCCAAGTATCTATTCATAACCTAATATAGATGTGATAGCTTCATCATAAAGTTCAAAATTCCAACTCCAACTGAGTTGGGCATATCATTGGGGCTATCATCACAATGACTTTAATATTGGGTGTTACCCAATTCTTCTGTTTTTTGACCATTATATAGAATGAATGGAAAATTATAGATGATCATTTATAAACTATTAAACACATAATATGGGAATACAATGAAAATAAAGTTATTCCTTATTAATTACATTCATTTCATAAATTATGAATTTCTAGGCTTAAATCTATGTTATCCATGATTTATTTCCTAACATATATTCATTGGAGATTTTTTTGTTCCCTTAACCTTTTTTCATAATGATATTATGAGTTAACCAATTAATATCTCATAGGAGTGTCAAAATATTTCTGCAGGAAGGGTCTTTATCATGCACCATATCCTTGTTGAGTCTAGCTCAATTAGTTGTTTTCATGTTTTACCCCTATGTACATTTGTTCCGGAGCCACATACACATTTAGGATCGAGAGAGGGATTTATATTTGTGATAATACACATATTATATACTAACCAAAAATAGTTATTTTTTATTATATATAGATATGTTCTTATGGTTTTCACTAGAGTTTTCTAATCCTAATCCCAAAAATAACTAAACTTTTCCATTGATACTAACTATAACAACCAATTTATTTATTAAATTTTAATACATCATTTATTACATAAAAAGAGTACTTAATAAAACCCAGAAGTTCAATAATTCTTATATATTTTTGGATTAGAGAAATTATATAACAACATAACCAGAAAAGACATCATATTTATTTAAATATTAATTGACATGCTCTTACATAAAACTTCCTGGGATAACCAAGGGTCCTGCATAAGAAAGGGGAGAGAAATAATAAATTTTAAGGGAATAATCATGGTACAAAATTATGAATAAATTACAAGATAAAAAATATAAATATAAATGGGGAATAAAAGGGGTGATAATCATAAACATAAAAAATTATGCATGACATAACATGGTAATCATAAATAAACAATGGGAAATGATGAACAACAGAAAACACCGAATCATATTCTTAGGTCATGGCTATCATCCGGGAAATAATTATTGAAAATATACCCCAAATAAATCCCAGTCACTCTATTTCCCAATATTACTTCTCATGAGACTAACCATTACCCAATGCACAAGTGCAAACTATAATTTCGGGTGCACCTATCATTTTATTTTCATTATAATATGTAAATTTTTCACATAAATCAAAAAACATAGATTCAATCATAGTCATATTTTATTCCATGATAAACGAGTTTTCAAAAAATTAATGTAATTCCCATATCAAATAAGCATATGTGTATAATGGTGAACTCCCATAATAGTAAATGGGTATTGTATTAACCAGAAAAATGTTTTGGAATGGAAAATCTTCATGAATGTTTGACATCATAATGACATCACAATGAAATTTGTAAAATCAATTTATGAGAGAGAAGGGGTTCTCTCAACATGTGGACGTAAAATGGGTAGTAATAGGGACATTAAAATATATATCTGATCAGTATGAATTAGAAATAAAATACTTAATATAATAAATACACCTTAATAAATAAATGATGGTGAGGATCCATTACATTACTGTGCAACTCTAAATGATTGATAGAGGCTTTATGAGAGCTTCAGATCACCTGTAATAATATAGCGAGGGTAGGGATGCATAAGGATGTGATCCTATTATTTCTAGTCAAGTGAAATGTGATATTTGGTTGTATTATGTTGGAAATGTGTGAAGATTTCATTAATATTTTTCTAACATAGGTTTCAAACATTATATAATAAAATAATAAAAACCACAAACCTTCCCATGGTTTCTGCCTATGGAATATTCCAAATGAGTGTGGTTTTAAATATTTATTAATTAAAATGAAGTCATAATAAAAAAAAGCTTTCTTATGTTTTTGGTTAGTCATACTCATAGAAAAATGATTTTCAAACAATAAAATATATTAAAGAATTTTGAATATTCATAATAGATTTATAAAACTAATCAATTAATTATAAAATGAAAAAAATTTAAACCAAAAAGTATATGTGGGTTTCAAAAATTGTAAATAGTATTTAATACATCTTTTTTGGGACATTATGCTTTCATAATACACACTATATATTTATACAGGATTTAATTTTTACTTGAAAATACTATATTGTCAGAAAATTATGAAAAATTAACAATTGGATAATTGAAATGTTATAATTCCAAAAAAATAGATATTTTATTAAAATATTTTGCTAAAGATTTTTATTGTGACTTTTAATATATGAATCAATATTTATTGAGAAATAATGATTTATTTAAACAAAAAATTTTTTCGAAAACATAATAAATTTAAATTTGGATTCCTAAAAAATATAATCGTTTATGTTTAATAATAATTATTTAATAATATATATATTGTTCTTTGGGGTTAAATTAAATTAATCAAACACACAGAGACCATACAAATAGACCAGAAAGGTAGTCCATAACCCCCCAAGGGATAGCCTACCCATCAAGCCTTATTTAATCAATACATGGCCAGAAGGAGCAATGGGTATAAAGCTCATTTAAGGGAAAAATGACCAAAAAATATCCCAATATTAAAAGTGTATCAACACAGATACATCATGTACGTATCCCCATCTTGTTACCTCATTCATGAGTCCCCGCCTACATGCCTCATGTATGAGTCACTACTTTTTTCTATTATGTATGCGTCACGGACTGCCTACGTTCTTCCTTCATCACCACATGCTAGTGATAATTTATTCGCACCAATATTTTATCTTATAATGGGATTTTTTAATATTAAATCCTGTTGATTCTATCTCCCTCAGAATATGGACTTCATAGGGTACGATCTTACTAGTTGAGACTATCTCGTCCCTTGTCTGTGTCAATTGGATTATTCAAAACCATAAATTTATACAAATCGTGCGACAACTATTCAATCTCTATATTATTAACAATAATTATAATTAATTTCATTTTAAATATAATAGGATATAATAAAACAAATGAATTTCATGTTTCTTATACAACCACAAAAAATAATATACATTTAATTTAAAACATAAGGGTAATTTTAGTTATATAATGTTGGCTAGTTACAATACATCTCTGTCTATCCCATCACATATAATAGAAAACCTATCATAATCCACTTTTTATACAATTTTAGACATCTAAATAATCAAATACAATATTCCAACCAAACCTGTAGTTTTGATTTGGAGAGCTACACAACCTCATTTGTGCCTCCTCTATGCATGAGTTTGTTGACTTAGAGAATGGGATAAAAACCATCAGTGGGGGGATTATACACTATATATCACATCACTTCATAAATAAAAAAAATAAAAAAATATTACAAATTAAATGGAATATAATACATCAAACTTGTTAATATATGTCACATCGATTATATTAGAAAATAGTGAATCATGATCTCAACATGGTAAGAAAAACCATTGTATATAGAGTGCATGAGGATAAAAAATAAATATCAACAAAAATCCATAAAATTATAATATTATCCGACCACATACTCCATTCTTCATGAATAATATTTCAACCACAATTCCCATTCCTTTTTTGGATAGAAATAAATGTAGTCTATGCGTGAATCATGATACCCCTGTAGGGTTTGTGTTAAAAAAGCCATGTGGTACACCATAATTGTTCGCATAACTTTTTCAAATTTATAAAATGTAAATTCTATGGTATAAATAAATTTTAATGAACCCATATCAATCCTTCATATAGAACATGTGTGCTAACCAAGTCACTGTAGGATCTGACTATACCTGCCTCAACTTTATTCTGCAAGGATGAACAATATGTCAGAATTTTTCCAGACTAGCCATAATGACCTAGATATGTTTTTTTGTATAATAAATGAAATGATTCAAAAAATATATTCAGTTTCTATGAGGTAATTAGTGTGGTTTCATTACTCATAACCAACAACACATTACGTTTTGGGTTTTTCCACAACATTGTTATGATCCTAACCAATGTATGGATCCACATACATCATTGATATAAAACATCCACACTACTCCATTAAGAGGTAATCATACTAAAATTTTCCGATAGTTGTGAATATAACAAAAAATCATAAAAATCCATGCTAACACAAATAACAAGGTAGATCATAATAATTCTAGCACCCCATGAATGTATGAAATATTTTTATTTCAAATTAAATTGATTTTGTTATATTATTCATTTAATGTGACACTATAAATTGTAATATATATATATATATATTTTAAAACATAGTTTCAATCATTCCTTTCACACTCAAAAAACTTGCCATGCACTACACACAACACCAACATAGCATACGTTACATGCAGTACTGAGTTTCTACGAAACATCACCTTATTGATATAATTATTTAAATGAGTTATTTATAACCTATAAGTTAAAACATATTAATATTAATAGTAATAGAAAATTTTAAAAATATTTTTATAATTCTTTTATATTAATAAATATTATTTATAATGAAAAATATAATTTTTTTTTACAATTTTATAAGTTTAAAAATAATATTTTCTTGAATGAAATGGCTTTCTTGTCCTTCTCTCAAGATATTTTTTTGAATAAATATAGAAAATTTATTTGATAAAATAATATTCATTTTCTATTTTATAATTCTGAAATTTTCTTACGGTGAATATTCAGTATTTTTATGAGAAACTTCATTTTTTGATTGAATAGTGAAAAATACAACATTTTAGTTAAAAACTGCCTTTTCATTTAATAATTATTATAATAATTTGTAATTTAAATTAGTTTTAAGGTCATGTTATTAAAATTATACATCTATTAATATAATATAGATCACTATAATCAATTTCATCTTGAAATTGAATATATAAAGGTAACAAACTTTTGAATAATTTTCTACTTCAAAACCCTGTTATTACATCCCTTCTTCAGATTACCATTTATTTTATATTTCTTCCAATTAATTGAAATGAATTTTAAAAAATGGAAATAAAACATTTTTATTAGTAGAATATATAGTTTCTAATCATATAATGTTATTATTTTTCAAAAAAAAATAAGTAAAATAGATTAAAATTAATTACAGCGATTAAGGTAAAGTTATTCATAATTAGGGACTATACCTTAATATTAGGGGTCCCAAATACCTATCCATTTGAAAAACAAAAATTATATGGACATATTCCATAAATAAACCCTAAAAATTGGATTTAGGTTGCTTTTTTATTCCTTTTATTGAATGGAACATTGCTACACATAACTTGTTTTCATAAATTCAATGTGAGTCTGTTTACTTCCCTATAAATGGACACCATCTCTCCCTCTAATTCACAGATATCGAACCTATTAGGATTTGAATTGATATTCCCAATCCCCTTATCAATATCCCTACATTCCTCCAAGAATCCTCTCATTGTGTATAATGTAATTCAAGAAATCCTTTTGGGACAAACCAAAAGGAGTTACCCGATTAAGAGGTGGTTTGAATGAGTACAGTGAGAGTCAAGACACAAGGTAAGAGAATTTTATATCACTTGTAATTTCCCTGAGATTCATTATTTATTAACTACAGATTAATTTTTTTGGGTTTTTACACATACAATGGATGTTTTATATGATTCATATAATTAAATTTATCTGTATTTACCCATATATTACGTGATCATTATTTTATGGGGTTAACGTTTCAAAAGATACAATATCGATAAAGATTTTTTGTCTCCAATTTCATTTTTTAAGACAAATATTTCTTATGAACCCATGTTATTTAATGAGTTTTATATGCTTCCAATTAAAATTTTATATCCTTAATCTCATTCTTTTCATGATATTTTTCTTAAATGAAGAATATGATCCCATGTAACCATTTGATAAGGGTTCATTGACACAAAATCATCACTTTTAAAGATTTTAAATGATTAAGATTATTTTAATGATATCATATGATCAATATATAAGGAAAACTCATGATCTTCATTCTCTTATGTGTATTCAATATATATCCATTTTTTAGTACAATTTTTTCAGTCATTAGTATTTAATATAATTAAGAAAATATTTTTGAGAAAAATATTACTTTATTTGCCTCTTTAGTGGGATATGGGTATTATTTCAAAACATGTTTCCAAAAAATATTTAAATACTTTTTTCAAATTCTATATTAAGTTAGTTATGAATTTAAATTATTTTAAATTATTTTATGGTTTCAAAATATTTATTTATAATTACTTGAAGTTATTTTCAATGAAATGGTAATCAAAACATTTTTATGAATTATTTATAAGTTTTAGAATTGTTTTCAAAGAAAATGTTTTTTAAAATGATTTGAAGATTGTTTTTTATGTATCCAATGAAAAAGTATTTTCAAAATTATTTCAATCATTTTCTTAATGTTTTAAATTCAATTTAAATGAAAATTTATTTAAAATGGTTTTATGTTTTTAAAATACTTTTCAAAGAATAATGGTTATTTTGGTTTTGATATTTATTCAAATTATCTTTGAAATTTATTTTCCATCTAATATGAAATTTTTTGATGTTAATCATTAGATTATATGAATTTATTCAAACATTCCACTCACGTTATTTATATAAGTTATATATTTTTTGATTTAATTATATTTATGAAACTTGTTCCACATTCAAGGGTTATATATTTTTGAACCCCATTCATCTTCCCTGGATTTTACACTTTTGAAACACACATCTTTTCACAGGTTATTATTTTTTAATGTGATTATAAAGCCTATATCTTTTCAGAGTGTATGATGTGATGAAATTTTAATGATACAGATTTCATTTCAAAGGTTATGATATCATGTTTATAATGCCTATCACTTTTTATGGGTCATGATATGATGAAGGTTTAATTTTGGGGAACATCTATCAATAATGTTATAATGAGATGGGTGGAAGTTATATCTTCCTCCAATGCATTGGGAAATGATGGATGAATCTGGAGTTTAAATGTTTTGTGTGAACCTGATTACATGTTCACAATGTTATGTATGAATTTGGTTGACTGCCGATATGTTTATACATGAAACTGATTACATGTTCACAATGTTTTCATTGAACCACATTACATGTTCCCAATGTTTTTCATAGACCGAGTTTCATGTCAGTAATTTTATGTGTGTACCTAATAATATGTTCACAATGTTATGGGTGATCCTAATTACATGTCCACAATGTTATGTATGGACCAAGTTTTATATCCATAAGTCAATGCATGAACCTAATTACATTTTTAGAATGTTATGAATTGATCTGTTTTCAAGTCCATAATGTTATATATAAACCGGATTACATGTTAAAAATATTATACATGGACCCGGTTGCATGTTTACATGTTGATGCGAGGGCCTGATTTCATGTCCTTGACATAACGAGTGAAATGGTTTCTCCTTATACGTGTTCACAACATTATAAACCAATTTGAATGCCAAAAATTACTTTTCTTATTATTATTTAATGATTTCATGACTTATTATTTTAATTATCTTGTGATATATATCTTATGAAATTCCAATATGGATTGTGATCTCTAATATGCATGGAATGATCTTCAAATTTTATGCTCAAGTTCCTTGTCCTTTGGATCGTGTTATGGTTACCCATTTCGTTTATTTATCCTTATTGAGAATTTGAGCTCACCCCTTTCTTATGTATCACTTCCCTAGTTTATAAATGTTGGTTTTAAGTTGAATTACTTAATTTTGATATCATCAATTTAGATGATGATGATCATTCACCAAGATAAAATATTTTGTTTCAATTTATTCAAATACACTATTGTATTATGGTACTCGGGCATGTATTTTTGTAATGTACTGAATATTAATCAATGATGATGTAATATCCATGTATGTTAATCCAAGGTTCTTATATTTGGTGTCAAAGGAATGGTTTAGTAATCAATTTGAAACTACAATGATAAAACTTTAATGAAATCACTATGTATATTTCTAAGTATATGTCTAGGGATATCTATAAGGATAAGTACAAGGATGAGTTTACAATTAAAACAATTTCCTTGAAATATGGAAAACTATAAAGTGAGTGGTTATTTATAAATAAATCCATTCCTAGATACTTTATGTTGATGTGGATCTGGTACAGATGTACCAAGGGGTAAGAACTCCAACAAGATGTTATGGGCATGACTCAGGCTAATCTGGTACACGACAATGGGCCTTGTTACCCACCTAGTTTGACACTTCTAGGGGATATACATTACTAAATCATAGACACATTACAAAACACCCTTATATATTTAAATAGAGGATGAATATGAACATACTAGGATAAATCTAATGTTTCATGGATTAAAGATATAAGATCGAGGATTTGGGATCCCTATAACTAATTTTTAACGATTATATGGTATCCCAATATGATAAATATTTGTCACACCATGATTTATGGTTTTATATAATGGAATAAACTATAAGGAACTTTTTAATATTTAATTTTTATATGTTTAATGTATTGAAATATTTCAAATCGATTTCCCAATTAGAAATTTCATAAGAGGAATCGGGATGGTGGTATGAGTAATTGTTATACATCAAAATAGAGAAAGACGACAAACGACATGTGAATGGTATGTGATTTTCTACTCATATTTTTGACATCAAACTTAAGAAGAATGATTAGATTGAGGTTTAGGAAACTGAAGACATGATTCCTATTTCACATTCTAGGAAAGAGGTACTATTGAATAAGTTGATGATGTCTGAGTAATGGTTTAAGAATAATGTTCAATGAATGAAGTATTTATGTTTTTTAATTTGGATATTATGTTATATAATTCATGAAATATATATATTTTCAGGATATGTTTTCATTACAAATTGAAAAGGATATATTTATTGGTGATGAAAACTTACAAAACTGATATTATGATTAATGGAAGGTAACCCTTTATTGAGATCAAGATGTTGAAAAAATTGACTTCAACATTGATAATGTAATTATTGGTTTCAATAATGTAAATTGGATAGTACTGTTTACCATGGATCTAATTATTGATTGGTTGAAAAAGTGGTCCATGTCATCATGGATGGCGTTATCAACTTCTTGTATTTGTAGAATATATCTTGTAATATTTTGAATAATTAACCAGGCATGTTTTCTAAATGTATTTATGCTAATTCATGTTATTAGCATGTTCAAACCGAATAATATATTAAGGATTTCACATGTTTGGAATGTGAAAGAAAAGTGGTAAATTTGGATATATAGGGGATCACATTCTATGTTGATTTATTAACATTCATTCAAAAGTGTTGGATTTCCATATTTATAAAGGGTTATAAATTTTACTATTTATGAAAAGATTAAGTTAATCATTGGAGAAATTATTTTTGTATTGATATTGTAATGAAAACATTTGCTAAATGTACCTTTTGTGATTAACCTTATTTCAACGATTTCCATCTTATTTATTTTGGTAATTATATAAGGGTGGTTTTAGAAGAATACATTATATATGATTGGTGACAACCAATCATGTCCGACCAGGCTATGGGTATTCAACCCATAATCGAAGGACGATAAGGATTTGATGCATACTACTGGCCTACATGACGTTATAGTAAATGTATAATAATTTTTGATGAAACATTATTTATGATTAAATAGTAGTTTTATTTTTTTTATGTTTAGGGATTAATGTAATACATATATTGAATTTTTTTTAAAAGATATAGATAAATATTAATAATTATCATTCTTTTATGTGCCTAAATATCTACTAAAATTTTATTTTATTGCTTTAGTTTTAAAATTTCATTTCTAAACATCCATTTTTTTATGTAATGGATGAACTAT